>JAHRBS010000001.1:0-2400000 GCA_024305745.1 Polyporus tsugae
ACCCTAACCCTAACCCTAACCCTAACCCTAACCCTAACCCTAACCCTAACCCTAACCCTAACCCTAACCCTAACCCTAACCCTAACCCTAACCCTAACCCTAACCCTAACCCTAACCCTAACCCTAACCCTAACCCTAACCCTAACCCTAGCCTGAGTGCCAGAACAGATGCCGGTGGCGGAAGGAAGTGACTGTGAAGAGGGAGCCCGGGAAAGTGTGGGAGTGCCGGTAGAAGCACCAGGCGAGGACCAGGTAGGTGCCGCGATCTCAGCAAATGTTGTGTCGGCATGTTGCTGAACCAGGGACACGAGACTACGCCGTGGGGTCCCGCCGTGTTGCGAACCACCAGGTGTGGGGAGCTTTGCAGGACTGGAGTCATCAACCGGTTGCTGTTACAGGTGAGTTGTTGTACATTCCGCTATGTTACTGAGCAGTACTCACATTTTCTTTGTCTGCCAGGGCCGCTATATCTCCGTTGTTCCCATGCCTGCCGAAGAAGCCTGTCACCTTGTGGCGGACAGCATCCCTCATGTCCGATAGGGTCCAAGACAGACCCCGCTTCCGCCCGGAGGTCATTGGGAAGCAGTGTGGGGTTCTAGATGGTCGAAGGAGTGCAGGGAGCGATGGCGGGGGTGGGGGCGGTAAGGTCCCAATTGAGCCGTCCTCGTAGCCTCATGTACTTAGATACAGAATTGAATTATGACTGCCTTCGATAACTACACTTAATTTCTCGACCGTGACACAACTGATCATGTGATTATCACGTGATAGGTGTCGAATCTGAACTGGGCCTACCTTAGTGCGAGTGCGAGTGCGAGTGTTCCCGGAACCACGCGTCCTGCAGCAGCTCCGCCGCCGTCGCGCGCTTCGCGGGGTCCATCTCCAGGCACCGGCCGATGAACGTGCAGGTCGCGCGGACGTCGGCCGCGCTCATGCCCGCGGTGGCGTGCGCGAAGCTCCGCAGGCGCTCCTCGAGCATGCGCGTGCGCGGGTGGCTGATGAGCACGAGCTCGACTGGTGGGGGGCGCGCCGGGGCGTGGACACGAGAGACGGGAGACGGGGGATGAGGGATGAGAGACGGGAGATGAGGGACGGGCAAGCGGGAGTCAGCTTGGGTGGGCATTCAAGGGGAGGCTGCAGAGAGAGAGAGAGAGAGGGGGGGAGGGGGGAAGGGCGGACTTACGCCAAGAGGGCAGCGCGGGCCCTTCGACTTCGGGGTTCGGATGTAAGCCGTAGATGTAGTGTCCGGTGAGGAACTGGAACGCCTGTAGTACGGGGCGTTAGACAGGTGATGCGACCGGGACGAGGATGCATATGCTGGAGAAACGGATGCGATGCCGGACGGGTTGGTTACTATGGATGGGGGGGAGGTGAGCACGCACCAGGTGGCCGACGGCCCAGATGTTGATGGGCGGGGACCAGCGCTCGGGTGCGCCGCGCAGGGCCTCGGGCGAGCAGAGCTTGAGCTCCGAATGGTAGTAGTCGCCGAGCCGAGCTGGCTTGTTGCCCTCCTTGGCGTGGGTCTGGTTGAGCTGCTTTTCTAGCGTGGCTGGTGCGGTGGTGACGTTCGCGTGAGCGACGTAGTCTCCGTTTGAAAGACGGGGGAGAGAACGCACCGTGCTCACAGCGGGTGAGGCGGACCTGGATGTTGTCCAGGCTCGGGGAGAGGCCGAAAGCAGGGAGCGGCTGTGCTTTGAGCACTGTGGCGAGGCTCTTGGGCTTGGGCGTTGCACTGGGCTTGATTGTCAGCGGTGTGGTCGGGGTGTTGCCCTTGCCCTTGGAAGGAGTGCTGGTCTTGGTGTTTGGCGACGAGGTTATCTGGGTGCCTGTGGTACCAGTCGTGCTACTGCTGGTACTTGATAACGACTTCTTTCTGTTCGCCGAAGGGTCGACCATTTCTGGGGGATGCGACTGGAGAAACTGTACAATATTAGCGGACAAGCTATCCTGAGAACATTGCTGGGCGACCAGCAGATTGTGGGATGCGACACCTGGACGGACATTCTGATCTCAGCATCATATGTAGGGTTGTGGAACACGCAGTGAGACGGACCTACGGCCGCCCTCCCGAAGGAGTGTACGTACTGCAGCGCGCGAAGGGTATCCCCGATGATCCGTTTGGTCACGGCAAGCGAGAAGCTGAGGTTAGGCTGGGTGAGCTGGAGGTCCCAGACGGTGGGACCGGTGGGGTCCTTGACGGCGTAGAGGTGGCGGTCGGGGAGGAAGACGGCGCGGAGGCGGTCGCAATGTTCTGCGCCAGGGAGGGCGCGGTCCTGGGAGGCGATGATGTTGCGGATGTAGTTGAGGTCTGTGGTCGGGGAACGCGGCTCGGCGCGGACCTGAAGGGCGGTGGAGGTGGAGAAGATGCGGTCGAAGGTCTCAAGGGCGACGAACCGCCGGCGGGATGCGCTGTGAGGGGGAAGAAGACAGTGAGTCAGTTTGAGATGTTGCTTGGAGAAGGATTGGGGGTACGTGCCCTCTGACGGTGTGTTCTGCAAGCCATACGGTGGAGAATGTTTGGCCACGGAGCTTACGATGGATGCGGTACTGGTCTCCACCGAGGGTGAGGACGTGGCCGGGCTGGAAGGCAAGTAATCGGGGGCTGGGGGAGAAATCCATGTTGGGGGCGTTATAATATGCGACGGAGGCCCATGCGGTAGGGCCTTTTGGATACAATGGGGAGTTTACTGATGGGATTGGAGAGTTTACGGCGATGGGCCAGGCTCGTATCCTGTGCCAGATGGCGTTGGCGCCTTCGAGAAAGGTGTACTGCATGGCGGAAAATCGAATGGTTTCCTGGGGGTGGGGGGGTGAACGGAGTATTTGTTGTTAGTACGAGATCCAGATCCAGTGACCAAAGTTAGGTGGCGGGGGGCCCGAGTGGGTGCCAGTGGCGTGTTTGGTTAGAACAGTCCACCACTGTACGCAGGGTGGCAGCGACTCTATGCAAGCGGTCCAAACTGCAGGTTCTAAGCAAAATGGAATCAGTCAGAGGATAATGTATGCATATGATACGTGCCGCGGGCCTCAGAGGAAAAGCGGACCTGTTCGCAACCGTCTTCACCGTGATCGTGGATGCATGCCAACAAGTTCAGTGTCGTGGCATCGGCCCGGCCATTCCGCACCCAGCCCAACACCAGACGCCCGAGCTCGCGACGCGTCTGTGGTGCGTCCGCGTCATCGACCAGCTGCCACAGCTTGCAAGTGAACGCGACTCGCTCCTCTCAACGGACCTCGGCCAGCTGTCCTCCTCTGGGCCTCACACACTGCTATTCACCATCTCGCGATCTCTTGTCGACACAACACTTGGCTACCCCATTCGCAACACTTTTAATATCGTCTCTTCCTATAGCCACTAAATGAATGGCGACACTCCTACCCTCCAAATCAAAGTCCTTGACCCGGGCTCCGTCCACAAAATCTCCTCAGGCCAGGTCGTCGTCGACATACAGACAGCCGTAAAGGAGCTTGTCGAGAACAGCCTCGACGCCGGAGCAACATCCATCGGTCCGTATCTCCTCGTCCTTCTCTCCCTCTCCCTCCACGGCCGGCCATGCGTCCTGTATCATACAGCCCTGACTCCCGAAATGCTGCCTGTCCAGAGGTCCGCTTCAAGGATTACGGCCTCGAGTCCTTCGAAGTCATCGACAATG
Organism: Polyporus tsugae; assembly: GCA_024305745.1. Taxonomy (NCBI): domain Eukaryota; kingdom Fungi; phylum Basidiomycota; class Agaricomycetes; order Polyporales; family Polyporaceae; genus Polyporus; species Polyporus tsugae. The sequence continues at coordinate 3,654 of JAHRBS010000001.1, forward strand.
GCTCCGGCATCCCCCCGCAAGACCACGACTACATCGGTACGTACCTGGTCCGCTTCCCCTCCTCTTCCCCCTCTCCCTCTTCGTCGACATTGACCGCCCGTCCGCCCCAGCGCTCAAGCACCACACCTCCAAACTTGCCTCCTTCACCGACCTCGAGACGGTCACCACCTTCGGCTTCCGCGGTGAGGCCCTCTCCTCCCTGTGCGCTCTCTCCGACGCCCTCTCCGTCACCACCGCGACCGCCGCCGACGCGCCCGCGGGGACAGTCATCGAGTTCGACCGCACAGGCAAGGCCAAGGCGAAGAAGGGGAAGGCCGCACGCCAGGTCCGTCTCTTCTCCCTCTCCCCTCCTCTCATATTAGGCTGGTTCTGTGCGTCTACTATGGGCGTGAACCCGTCATTCTCTCGCAGGGTCTTCTTCATTTCCCGAAGAATCATCCTTCCAGTTATCTGAGACCGTACGGTCAGTGTGGTAGGAGCCTCTGAGTTGGTGAGGGGGATGAGCCGTCACTGCAAAGAAAGCAGTGTTTGCTCTCCGTGGAAAGTCGCCGGAAAGGCTTTGGAAAGGCGCCTTTTCAAAGACTTTCCTAGTGCTGCCGCAGAGTCGGAGTCCTCTGGAGTGCAGACCACTCCGCTCCGAACGGCATCTCGGCAGGTCACTTCAGAGGAACTCCCGAGTTTCTCTGGAGTGGGCTTCAAGGCCTCGGTTGCCAGCGACCTGCTATAGAAGGCAAGTGAGTTGATGCCGGACGACACGGTGGGACTCTGCAAGTCGAAAGTTGTTAGTGAGCGATGGAGGTACGCAGGGCGCGCGGCCGCAGACTGCCCTGCGCGCGATATCCATGTCGGGCGCGACGACCTCGCACTGAGACAGCTCCCGCAGTACGAGACTGATTCCCTCTTGTTCCCGGCGCCCTCGTCCTTGACGTTTGAGAGTGCGAAGGTCAATTCAACCTCAATGCTAGGTTTGGATTGATCAATCGAATATGCTATAGTGGTCCATAACTGGGGAATTGGTTTCGTTGAGAATGATTGCGCGTGGCTCCTCACACCGCGCCCATCCCAATGTTCGACTCTCGTCATTGAACCTAAACACTAGACCATCATTGGTGGGATTTGTCAATAAGCAGGAGACCTATGCATGAAGAAAGTGGCACTGCGCGTTGTGCGCACCATAGTTGCTAGCGCGGCAATATGACCCTCGCGGCAAGGGCAGTTTGGGTCCTGAATTCAAGAATTCAAGTGCCAGGATGGAAAATTTATCGGGCGCGCTCTTCGTACTCGAAAGCCAACTTGACGAGCATCGCGGATGCTGTGGAGTTACGCGGTGGCAGGAGAGTCGCTACACGGCCCACACTCGCGCGCGAGCCTTGGCTTCAACTTGTGGATGGTGATCAGGCCTCGGCGCGACCGTCTTACAGTCCGGACGCGCCGCGGATATAGTCTTTTTTGACCCCGGGTGCACTGAAGTTACGTCAATTGAGGCGAGTAGTCCCAGCGGTACACAACTTGTGTGCGCGAACCATCCTCGCGTACATATGACTGACCTCAGGCTCCCAAGTAACTCCGCTGCGCGCTCTCTTCGCCTGGGGGACAGCCTGATCACCGTATGACACATTCCGGAGTCCTCTGGAGTGCCTCAGAGTTGTTCGGAGTTGATAGCTGACACTCCAGAGGAACTCCAGCTCCGCTCCGCGGTAGCACTGGGGCCCTGTTGTATGAAACATCTAGGAAATCTTGATGATCTCCCAAGCCTTTCCTCACTGCGGAAAAGTTGTTTTCTTTGCAATATACGAGGCGTACTGTAATCCTTGAAAGCCACTGCCGCCGGTGCCAGTCATTCGGCTCGGCCACCTCAGGCTCTCGGCTTGAACTCGCTTGATGACAAGGCTCGTGGGTATATGGTGCTGGAAGGGGACTGACGCCCTCAGCTCTAAGGATCGTGTCCACATTGGCAAATGTCCCGGTTGTCTCGTACCCATCGGATGTTACTTGACTCGCACCCGGGTCACCCACCGCATAAAAGACTGGGGTGCGAGGTAATATGGGTGGGTACGAGACCAACTAAATGGAAGAACCTGTCCCTGACGGGGATACCCGCCGCTCTACAATCCAAGTTCTCTCCCATCGCCGATATACTTACACTGACTCGCTCTCGCATAGAGGGGCACCACAGTGTCCGTCTCGGGCCTCTTCAAGCCGCTGCCCGTACGCCGCAAGGAGCTCGAGCGTAACGCGCGCCGCGAACATGCCAAAGCCCTCGCCCTCCTCCACGCGTACGCGCTCGTTCCCTGCGCGCACGAGAACCACGGCGTCCGCCTCACCGTCACGAACCAGACCGTCCAAGGGTGCGTCCCGTCTTGTCGTTATTGTTAGGTTGTTTACGCTGGCGTTCAGGAAGAAGACCGTGCAAATCCGCACGGACGGCACGCCCTCGACGCGCGCGTCCGTCACGGCCATCTGGGGCCCCAAGGCGCTCGAGCACCTCGTCGATCTCGACCTCGCGTTTACGGTCGAGGTCGAAGCGGCTGTCCTCCGACGCCTGGGCCGGACGCAGGACGACGGGTAAGTCCGGGCCGTCGTCATTGTCAGTAATGTAGATGCGTTGACACAAACCAAACCGCTGCAGGGACACGAACGCAGTGACGGTCAAGGGCCTGATCTCCAAGTTTGCGGTCGGGTGCGGGCGCAACGGGACGGACCGGCAGTTCTTCTTCGTCAACGGGCGGCCGTGCGCGCCGAGTAAGGTGCGTCGCGTCGCGGCGGTCTTCGTTTTGTGTTTTGGGGAGGCTGAGCGGAGGGGAGCGTAGGTACAGAAGGCGGTCAACGAGGTCTATCGGTCGTTCAACGCAACGCAGGCGCCGTTCGTCGTGGCGGACTTCATCTTGCCTACGAGTACGTGCCTTTCGTCTTCGTCATTAAGGACCGGGCTGCTGACTGGCAACCCCGTAGACTCGTGTGACGTTAACGTAAGCCCGGACAAGCGCACGATTCTGTTGCATAGCGAGAACAACCTCGTGCAGGCGTTAAAGGTGTGTATCTATATCTGAGTCTCGGTGTACGTTGTTGAGATCACACTGTACAGGCCGCGCTGGAGGATGTGTACGCGCCGTCGAGGTCTACGTTCGACGTCAACCCATCGCAGGCAGCGCGCAAGGCAGACGCCGCTCTGTCGACGCAGCGCACGCAGGCGCCACCCGAGGATGAAGCGACTGCAGGGCAGGACAAGGAGAAGGACCCTCTATTCCTGCCTGACGAGCAGGCGGAGGAGTCGCGCGCTCAGTCACAGCACGATGGCGACGACATTGTGCAAATCGACGAGGGTGCGGACGAGTCTGCGTTCGGAGAGCCTGGGTTGCTGTTGGAGCCGTCACACCTTCGGCCGTCACGCGCTTTGGAAGGCGAGGAAGACGAGGAAGAAAATCCTGCCTCCGACGTGGAGGAGGAAACTCCCAGGTCTCCGACCGTCACTCAGATGGTGAACAGGGGTGCGCGAGCCCGGGCGAACGACGATGGACCCTTGGACAGCGAGGACGACGACGACGAGGCGCGGGAAGACGAAGACGGCGACGGCGCACCGCGACCGAGCCAACGGCCATTGGCGAAGCTCCTAGAAGCGCGCAGGAATGCTGCTCGCGGGGCCGCTGGACGTGTCGGACAGGAGGATGAAGGGGAAGAAGGGGAAGAAGAGGAAGAGGACGCGCCGATACCGTCGCTGCGGCCGCCGGTGCGTCCTGTCGCGCGCGCACCAGAGTCCGTCCGCGCGAAAGCTGGCGGGAGCGGACTTGCGCGCGGTGGAGGTGGAGGGGGTGGAGGGGGCGAGGGCGAGCAGATGGTGCTGAGTACGTCGGGTGCGTCGTGGAATTTGCGGAGGAAGGCGGATGCGGACGCGCTAGGGAGCGCGGAGAGGGCGCGGAAGAAGGGCAGGGTGGAGGGGAGGGAGGCGCAGGCGGGGATGAGGGTGTTGTTGAGCCAGTTTGCGAGGAAGGGGAGTCGGGTCGAGGAGGTTGAGGCTGTTGAGGAGGTCGGGATGGACGTCCGCGAGGAGCAAGAGGAGCAAGAGGACGAGCAGCGAGACGGGGAGGGATACGTAACGAGCGAAGACGGCGCGCGCGAGGCGGTTCCAGATGAGACGGTGGACGTTGAGATGCGCGAGGCAGCCGAGACGGAGCTGAGCGATGGCAAGGTCGAAGTGATGGAGGAAGAACGTCCGGCGATGATCGATATTACCCAGGACGATGATCTGGACCTCGTTCGGCCTCGCGCGAAGAGAGCGGGAAGGAGCGACGTCGGGAGGAGTGCCGTATCTGCGATGAGTGAAGAAGTCATCCGAACGGCTGACCGCGATTCCCTCACCGTCTCGGTCGACCTCTCCAGCCTGACCGCATCTTGGAAGAAGCTTCGCGAACGTCTCGCCGACGCACTGCGGGACCAGGAAGACCGTGAATGCGACGCCAAGGCCAAATTGGACAGCACAGCGGGAGTGAGCAACACGGACGACGACGAGGCCGTGGAGGCCCTCTCGCGCGTCATCGACAAGCCCGACTTTGCGACGATGGAGATCATCGGGCAGTTCAACCTCGGCTTCATCATTGTCCGGCGCCTCAAGCTGAAGCCTCGCACCGAGGGAGACGGCGCGTCCGGCGAAGAAGTGGAGATGGACGACCTCTTTATTGTCGACCAGCACGCCGCGGACGAGAAGTACAACTTCGAGACGCTCCAGCGGACAACGAAGATCGAGTCCCAGCAGATGATCAGGCAGGTCCCTTCTTTCTTCCTCTTCGAAGCGTCTGTGCTTACCGTTTGCGATGCGCAGTCCTGAAGTGCTCGAGCTGACGGCGGCGGACGAGCTCGTCGTGCTCGAGAACATGGCCGTCCTCCGCCAGAACGGGTTCGAGCTCGATGTCGCCGAGGACCGTCCTGCCGGCCAGCGCGCGCGGATGACGGCTCATCCGGTCAGCGGCACGACCAAGTTCGACGCGAAAGGTGAGTTGGTTTGCATCCCGTTTCTCAAAACTTGCGCTCCCTGCGATGGTGCTGAAAAACTCTCGGCCGCCGCCGTTTGCAGATCTCGAGGAGCTGCTGCACTTGATGCAGGACGGCCCCGCTGGGCAGATGGTGCGGTGTTCGAAGGCGCGCGCGATGTTCGCGATGCGTGCGTGCAGGAAGAGCATCATGATCGGCACCGCTCTCAACAGGCGACAGATGACGTCTGTGAGTCAACGTCAACCGTCCCGCCCAAGCGGTCGTCCGTGCGTTGAGTGAGGGCGGTACTTACACCCGCGCTTCGGTTCCTTGTCTTGCAGGTCGTGCAGCACATGGGCACGATGGACCAGCCGTGGCACTGTCCCCACGGCCGGCCTACGATGCGTCACCTGTCGGATATTGTGGGCGTTGGGTGGGATCGTCGGAGTGGTACCGTGAAGCGTGTCAACTGGGCCGCGTTCGGGCGCGCGGGTTGTACGGTCGAAGGTGAAAGGCTTTAATGTGTTAGACGGGTCGCGTCCACTGGATCTTCCGCTGCGCGTGTATATATCTGCCTTTCTTGGGTTAGATGGCGTTGTGTACAGTATAATTGTCATGTCATTGGAAGTTGCCGCCCTTCACGGTGCGGGCACACGTCCTGCGCTCAAAGCCCGAGAAGAGACGTCAGGACAGACAAGTCCCAGAACCTAACCTGCTTACACCCGGAAACGATGGTCGCTGCGACGAAACAACAACAACTGCTACAAATAATCTTTCACCTGCTCCTCCAGCCAGCTCCACAGCTTCTCTTGCTGCTCACGATCGTACGAGGCTGGATGCGGCCACCCCTGACGCGCCCACGCGCGAACATACTGTAAAAAAAAAAAGAATGGAATAGAAAGGAGCAAATATCAGCTCGGCGAGTACAACCTATGAGATGAGATCTAGAGAACGCGCGGCGCACCTTGCCGTTGTACGCGAGTGCCTCCGGCGCGGTGCCGGCGTAAAGCGGAGTGAGCGCCCCGTACGGCACGGGGTACGAAACGAGCTTGTCCTGTACGCATTAGTCAGCAACAACGTTCGTTCTTGAGACACGACCGGACCGCCAGTACTCAGGAGTGCGTGGAGAGAGGGGTGGGGGGAAGGGTGGGACATACCCAAAGCCTGAAAAAGAACGAACTCGTCCCGCGGAAAATGTCGCTCCGGATGTGGCCCGGGTCGACGGCGATGCTGACGACGTCCTCGCCGGCGTCGGTGGCGCGCCGCGCGACGAGCGCGGACGCCTGGATCTGCGCGAGTTTGCTCTGGCAGTACATGGCGAAGGTGTCGAGCTTGTCGGGCTGGCGCGCGGGCCCGTCGGTGAATGTGGAGAAGTCGAGGCGGCCGGGGACGAGGTAGTTGGCGCAGGACGAGGTCCAGACGATTCGCGCGGGGCCGGGATGGGACGCCGGGCTGGGGGAGACGAGGAGGGGGTAGAGGAGGCGGAGGAAGAGGTGGTGTCCGACGACGTTCACGCCGACGGTCGCGTCGTACTTTTGGGCGGTGAGCTGGTCAGGGGGCGGGAACATGACGCCGGCGTTGAGGAAGAGGATGTCTATATGCGGCTCGCGCCTGCAAAAAAACCGAGCGTGGGCCGGGGTAAGTCAGCATCCCGGCGGGCGGCGTGCTTACGCTGAGAAGAGGATGCGTACTTTGCGAGTTCTTGAGCGGACGTCCGAACGGCGGCTAGGTCGTTCAAGTCGAGCTGGAGGAACTCGGCAGTTTTGCCGGTGTCGTCGCTCAATGTACGGATCGCCTCCTCCCCCTTCTGCTGGGACCGTGCGGCGAGGTAGACCTTGGCGTTCTTCTTGAGGAGAGACTTTATCATCTCGAAGCCGATTCCGGAATTGCCCCCGGTGACGAGGACAACCTTGCCCGAGAGATCGGGCATGTCCTCTGGACGCCATTTGGGTGCTGGGGGGAAGGCTTGTATGAGCCACTGAAAGGGCTGAGACATGTTAGGGGAGGGTGGGGGTCTGTAGTGTGGATAGGAGAGGGTTCAGCTGGTCTTATATACCTGTGGGGTTCTGTGGTCCGTCCGCTTTTGAGGACGATTTCTGGTTTCGGGATGGTTGCCAGTTGATTCTCGGTACCATCACATGGATTGCCGGTGACCATATGCATAGTCTGTAAAATCTTCCGATCGGAGAGGTACTTACTTGAAGGTGCAATACGCCAGACCTAGCTAGATAAGAGGCTGACAAACGTATGCATCATGGGCTGACTGACCTCTGCGTAGGCGATGCTGGTTAGACAGTGCTACACTGGCAGTAAAGTATACTGTACTAGATGGCGATGGGCAGAGAGTCGTCTGCTCGGAGAAGGCTTAGGCTCTGGGGAGACGCCGGCAACCCGAGCGCTCGTCATCCTAAGTCGACACCGACTGCAGGCGCTTCATGGTCGCCATCACTTGCGACCTCATTGAGACCAAGTCCTCCTCCTCGACGGCGACTAAGTCTACAGTACGTCCTGCATCCATTTCTATCGCGACACTCTCTCATCACCTCTGCCTCCTCCTTGAAGTCATGTCGAATCCCATCAAACCTGATGCCAAGGCCACTCATCCTCTCCCGCTCAGCTCGACTCTCCACGATCTCGCTCTCCTTCGTGCTTCTGATCTTGACTTCGCCTCACTCCTCCCCTCCACACCCTCACAAGGCTCAGATGGGAAGGAGACTGAAGCAAGCCGCGACGCCGCTGTCGACAATAGTGTACAACGCTCCATGCAGTTTTCGCGGGAGGCTCGCGCCGCCCTAAAGCTCCTCCATATCGATGTTGTCGAGCGCGAGGGATCCAGAGTGGACCAGGTGCGGGAGAAGCTCGAAGACGCCATCAAAGGTCTCGATGGGACGAGTCACAATGCGCCTTGTACGTCATGTCCCGGGGATATACGCTTCATCCTTCTCAACTCCCTCCATGGTTTCAGAGCCCAGTGCACCGTGACGGGCTCGTCTATGGGACTCCACCAATCCAATCAAGAGGGGTTAGAAGGTTTTCAAAGGCGTCACCGTAGTGGATTCCTCTGTGGAGCACGTCCTTGCGAACGCTAGTTCCCCGCCAGTTCCCCTAGCCCGCATCGTCAATATTTCAATCCCCCCCACTCGCACGCAACCACCACCTATTCGTAAATCCTCTCCCGCTGCAACACCTTTACTGTTCCGAATAATGTTTCTTTTCAAGCGAGTTAGGGTGGAGCCCAACGCTGCTGCAGTCCAGACGCGCTTGACGTCATTCGCCCCCTCCCGTGGATATATAGCCGTCCGCTCTGCATTCTACTCTCCCCCCCACTCAGCCCACTCAACCCACTACCCGACTTCTACCACTTCCTTTGAACGTACCTATTCTACAACCATGGCTACTCAACACGACGGTACGCTCCGTCCGCATCCTCGTACTTGCAAGTGGCTCACACGTCCCCTATCCAGAGAAGCGCGTCGCTGCAGGCCTCAAGGCCGCCATCAACAACCCCAACGTCTCCGAGGAGGCCCGCAAGAACGCTCAGGAGCGTCTTGACCAGATGGGCGAGCACGACATCGCCGGTCGCACGCACCCGACCGGGACCGTCGACACCCAAGGCCACGAGACCAACCGCGTCCTCGGCGGATACAAGGCCACCCTCCACAGTGCGCATTCCTCATTTCTCCCGCTCCTGCGTCGAACCAGGACGCTCACCGAGGTGTGGTGCACAGACCCGCGCACGAGCGACGAGGCCAAGCGCCACGCGCGCGAGATCCTCGAGGCCGACGGCTACACGGTCGAGCCCGCCGCGGGCGTGACCGAGGACGAGCACCAGACCCGCGTCCTCGCCGGCTACAAGGCCGCGCTGCACAACCCGCGCGTGTCGAAGGAGGCGAAGGAGCACGCCAAGGAGTACCTCGCGGAGTACAACGCCCTCTGAGCTATCCCGGCGTGTCCTCGGCGTCGGTCCGGTGACTGTGTGTACGATCATCGCAGCCTTGTAATTGTGTATGAATATTGTACCGTAATCGGCATTCAAGTTTGCACGTTGGCGTAATCTTTACCATTGCATCGGAGTATTGGCGTTGACGTTGATCATCGAAGGGTGGTCAAGACCTGTATGCGGGCGTGGCGTCATACGCATCGAAGGGCTAAAGTGCACTGGATATGCACGCAGTGGAGTACACAGTCAGGTGCAAGTGCTAGACGAGGACGATCGTCCATACAATTAATTCCAGGGAGCATCCGAATACATCTCTTAAGAGCTGAACGTGAGCCACATCCCACAATGCAAGGGCACAACAACTCACAGTTTACAATGCCCAGCCGGGCTGACGCGGCAGCGTTCAGTCGCCCATCGTCATGCTGAAAGTTTCCTGAAGGAATATCCGCTCCGCGCGTTCTTGCGTGAGACCCCAACTCTGCCACCAGTTTTCCGCCGCGTCCTCAGGATCATACGCGAAGACGTCCTCGATCACCTGCTCCAACGTCAGCCTCGTCATTCGCTCGACGCACGAGACAACTGCCATCAGCTCCGCACACGCACCGAAACCATCTTCTCGCTCGTGTTCTGCGGGCCCTCGGTCCCGAGATTCTTGACCTCCTCTTCGGCGCGTTCGTGCAAGCCACTGTCACCGTGCTCCGCGATGCCCGGCGGCAGGTCACCGGCGAAGATGTTCCCGACCGACACCTCGAGGACCGCCTTCACGCGAGGCTCGCGAATCTCCTGCACGGCGTGGAGGAAGTCCTTGATCTGCTCCCTGCGGTGGAGGTGCGAGAAGATCTGCGCGAGGGCCGCGGCGTCGCCGACCGACAGGCTTAACGGGTATATGGAGCCGGGCTGGGGGGGGGGGGGCATACATACGGGCGAAGGCCGTCAAGAACTTGTGGGGATGACTCCGACGGGGACATGCGGCACCGGGACGACGTAACTTACGTGGATGGGATGCGCAGACTGACCGATGCAGATCACGTTGCCCTTGCGGTGGACCCACTCCTTGAGGAACGGCTGTTGGGTCATGGGGCTGCTGAGGATCCTCGTGGACGCTTCCGCGAGCGCGGCTATCCTGCGTCAAACGCGTCGGCAAAAAAAAAAAAAAAAAAAAAACGGTCCGTGTCTGGACGGGCGTGGAGAGAGTGTGTGATCAGAAGACGTGCGTACCGAGGATCACCGGCCTTCAGCCATTGGAGGAGCTCTTCTTTGGGGGCGAAGCGGACGAGTGTGGGGTCGCTCGACCGACGGCCAATATAGACGAATAGCGTGAACAGTGGTTCGCCGGTTTGTCCCCCTGGCTGCAGCCATGTCTCAGGCGGGGAGGATATGGTTTATGTGACTCGGAGCGCACGCACCACGGGGAATCCGAGGGCACCATATGATTTGCTAAACCACGTATAGACTTTTCCCTGGGTAGGATAAGATCGAGGTGAGGGCACGAGTCGACAGTCAGTCAACGTACCGGCTCTGAAAGTTGCATCATTGCGGGGTCGTTAAGCTCCTTCAGCGCCGATGTTAGGATTACTGCACTGTAGTATATAAGAGGGGGGGGGTCAATAGCGCCATTCGAATCAAAAGGACTGCATGACTCGACTTGTAGACCTGCCAGTCCCCGGGCTTTTCAACGTCCTCCTCACCAGTTCCTTCCAACACAACTCTCCGGCTAATCCGTTGGAGGAGGTTCCCGTCAGCACCGACGACGACGTCTGCAGTCACCACCTCTCCCGAAGCTAGAGCCACCGACGGACGCTCCGCATCGGGTGTGACGCCGACGACCTGGCAGCCGGGTCGCAGCACCGCGCCGTGCTTGATCGCGCATTCTGCGAGTATCCTACGCAACTCCCCGTACTTGACCGCCCGCCTTGCGTGGGCAACGACGCCAGACCAAACACAGTGGGAAGGGCACGTACCGAGATGAGAAGGAAGTCACCGCCGAGCTCCTCCATGACCGACTCTTCCCATTCGTGGGCGCCGATGAGGGAGCCGTTGTCCCCTGTTTGTTTGTTTCCAAACGTCCGTGAATGAATGGCTCAGACTAGCGTGAGACGTAAAAACTTGAAGGAGACGTACATTGTGCGAAGAGCACACCCGTCGACTTGATGGAGGCTGCACGGAGAGCGTCCTCCATTCCCCACCGATAGAATAGTCCACTCACGTTTGGAGCGACGCGACAGCCTCCGCCCATGGGACACTTTAACCGTAGATGAGTATCGAGAATCTTCAAATAGGACTCCACAGGGAGGACGCCGACGCGCCTTGAAGAAGTCTGGGTCGTTGTCCAGTACGGTAACCTTGTGTCCAGCGCGAGCCAAGCCAATGGCGGCCGTCATGCCGGCTATGGATCCGCCGATGATGACGAACTGTATTGACAAGCATGGTGGAGGCGCAGAGAGCTTTGATTGAGATGCGATGTCAGAGATCGGAAAGTTGAAACGTTGGAAAGAATACGCACCATCGCAGGTTCTCAGATGCGCAAGGCACGGTGTAGGATTCAACGGAGAGCGACAAAGGCGAGGGGAAGTAGGAGAGCGAGAAACGTGGTTTCAAGCGGGACTGGGGAGGGATCAACCGGAGAGTTTGGAGGGAGTCGGAGTACAGTATGGGAGGCGAGGTAAGTATAAATGAAAGACTGATCCAGAGCATCCAGCCTCTGCTGCGTGTCCGAGGGACCTAAGGGGTTCGGGGCGATGATTGCTAACGTATGCGTCGCGATCGCACACGATGCTGTACATGTACATGTGGTGTTCAAGTGTTCGGTTAGGTCCTCCATAGCTTCATCTTTGCTCACCCGGTCTGCACTTCACCTAATCTGGCCCTCCATTTTGTGGTCAAGGACGTCGCGATCGATGGGAGATATGCATAGGCGTAAGTGACTCGGGTGACGGGTCCTGGAAAGAGTCTGACGGCGCTTGGACGATGGTGGTATCCCGGCGGGGAGAAGAGATATTCCGGGAGAGAGATCTGAGACCAAGTCTGAGACGGAAGCATCTGGCCACTCCACTTACGTACTTGACGATCAGTCCCGTCTCGTCCAGGCACCTTACTTAGCGATTAACCTCCAGATGGTGGACCAGGTTAATTGGGGATGTAAAACACATGTATTGCCGTTCGTACTAGTGAGTATGTCGACCGACGTCCAGTGTCGTGCGTCAAGGACCACCTTTGCTCGCATACCATGCATGATCTCGCTGCGTCTGTCCGCATAATTTGCACACACCAACAAGCAGCCATTCCTACTCGTTGTACGAGGCGCGTACGAAACGGGAACAATAATAACAAACGCTCGGTCCGGCCCCGGATGCTTCTCCAACGTCGATGCTAAGCTATTAGTGTAGTCGCTGCAGTGGGACACTTCTCTTCGAATGTCTGGCAGCCAAGGCTTCTCGTGAGCGTGGCTTCCGGCGGTCAGTCGCTCGCACTCCTATGATCTACTTACCATTAACTTTCCTGCCCACGACTGGAGTCTGGAGGCCCCGAATGATGGATTGGTGGCCAGATTGGGTGAGCAAGGGCCCAGGGCAGTGTCCACGACGATCTCGCTTGCGATCTCGACAACATGATGTTGAACCCAAGGCCATTCTCTCCTTTATACCGCGCTATGACTTCCGCCAGCATCACATACGTCTATCCTCTCTCCAGTCCCGCTGAACATTCCCCTTCTCGCTCGCCTGCTTCCTCTCGTCCGACATCACGTGTAACGACCTGCGATGGTATGTCGTATCTGATAGGCAGCGACGCCCACCAACGTTTGCTGTGGCCAACAACTTCGAAGACATCCCAATCAACTTAGCTTTCTCCTCCACCACCTCGCTTGTCAATACAGTTCTTCATTGTCGGCGGAGCATAACAGCCGCCGTTAGCTTGACTCGCGTTGGACACAAGGTTACCGTACTAGACAACGATCCACACTTCTTCAAGGTGCGTCGTCGTCGTCGCTATCCTATAAGGTTCTCGATACTCATCCAGAGATGTAGAGTCCGATAGGCGGAGGCTGTCGGGTCGCTCCAAGCGCGACTCGACTGTTCTATCCGAGGTGGGGAATGGAGGACGCTCTCCGTGCAGCCTCCATCAAGTCGACGGGTGTGCTCTTCGCACAATGTACGTCTCGTTTACGTCCTCTCGCGCGCGATACGCTAGCCACTCACGGACATTTGAAACAGGGGACAACGGCTCCCTCGTCTGCGTCCACGAACGGGAAGTCGGTTATGGAGGAGCTTGGTGGTGACTTTCTTCTTATCTCGGTAGTGACTACGTGCCCATTCTCCTTCGATCGGAGTCCGTCGACCACTCAGAATTGGTGGCCAAGGTACTTACGGGGAGTTGTGTAGGATAGTCGCAGAATGCGCGATCAAGCAGGGCGCGGTGCTACGACCAGGTCGTCGGCGTCCTGAGTCACACCTGATGCGGAGCGTCCATCTGTGACCCTCGCTTCTGGTGGGGTGGCGACCGCAGACGTTGTCGTCGGTGCTGACGGGAGCTATCTTTCCCAACGTGTTACCCGGAAAGCTCTATTACTAGTATTAGAAGGAATCGGTGAAGAGGATATTGAGAAGCCCGCGGGCTAGCAGATATACAAGTTAAGTCCGAGCGCTGTCTTCCATATTTGAGTGACGCCGTTGACTCCCCGTGGCAACGTCCATCCAACTCCAATAGTGTGTTAATACCAACTGAAGCCAGAACTCGGAATACGTACTAACTACTTATGACTCTGAGGAGCTGTCCGTGCGCGCGCGCGGCAGCGACCGCAGGTGTACGGCGCCTGGGCGCCGGCGCGAGCCCACCTTGCTCGGTGCGAGCCGTCAGCCGCATATTCGACTCGTGTAAAAGACCTTTTACAGTAAACCCGAATAATGCCAGCCAGGCACAGCTAGCGATTGTTCTTCACACGGGTGGGACATTATGTAAACTTGATGTCGTATCCAACGAGACGTTCAACACCTCACGCGTCACGAGCGGGCGGACTCACGAGTACATATGCATAACGTCCTGTCCACGGTAAAACGGGGAGAAAAAATAAACAAGGGAACCTCACGGAGATATAGGAAGATGAGGAGGTTCGGCTGGTGGCACAGTGAGATCGGCATACGCACAGGCACGAGGAGGTCGTCCGACGGCGCGATCCCTTACGGGCTCGACGGAGGTTGACTACGACTGTTTGCTGTGTGGTTTCCCGTCCAGACACATGAGATACCCTGGCACCATAAATTCTAACGAGAGAGAAACGTACGCAGCACAGGTGATGCCGAACCGAACATACAGTGCTAGTCGGTGATCAAGGTAATACGGTATCTAAATATCCACGAGTCATTATGTAGGTCCAACGCAAGCGGTGGGGTATATGCCTGTCGACGTCGAGATCCCCATGTGAGCCAACCTGTAGACACACGGTCCGCAGTGAATGAACGCCGACGTACCGGAAAGGAATATGCAAGAGTTGCGAGCTCGAGGGACAGGAATGGGGAAAGGGAGAGCGCACCAAAGCTACGATCATAGCAATGAAGAGAGAGAGAAAACGGAAAACGTTATACGAGGAGGACCTCCGTCGTCACTACCGTAACCTGCTCAGCGACCGTGAACGCTGCCTCCCACCCCTTCCCTTGTTCCTTCTTCTCCTCGTGTTCTTCTTCCTCTTCTTCGCTTTCGGCCTTAACCTCGCCGTCTGCGAGATCCCACCGTGCCGCACGCGACTCGAGGGATCCCCACTGAACCCACCAGTTGTCGGCCTCGTCCTCGGGGTCAATCGAATATATGTTCTCGACAGCCGCGATCAGCTGTTCACTCGACTGCGGCTGGATCCTCCGTTTGCCTTTGAGACTCTTGAGGCCCTTCTCCACTTGTCTGTCCATTTCACGGTCGTGCGCGGCCGCCACCGAGGGGGGTATCGATACGGCGAAGATGTTGCCCGACGCTCTCCTCATAACGTCCTCGACACGCTCCTTCCGGACCTCCTGGACAGCCGAGAGGAAGCTGTCGATCTGGTCCCTCCGGCTGAGGTGGGAGAACACGCGACCGAGTGCAGCGGCGTCGCCTGTGGACATCCCGAGCGCGTAAATGGTTCCTAGCTAGGGATCGATACGCAGCGACGTGTGAGACAGGGACGAAAGCCACGCGAATACCACCCGATGACTCACGACGAGAGGATGTGCGCCTTCACCGATGACGAGTAGCCTGCCATCGGGATGCACCCACTCCGGGCAGGGATTCCGCCTCGGCATCGGGACGCAACTGATACTCGAAGCACCAGCTGCGAGTTCTGTCAACCTAGGGGTGAAAGCGCGCGGAACCGTTAGGAGGCCCCTAAATATGCGGAAAGAATGGCGGAAAGAACATACCGTGGGTCTGCATTGTTAATCACTGCCAGCAACTCGTCGTTGTCCGTCTTCCAAACCGTCTCCGTTCGACCATCTTCGTACCGAGGTCCGTAGACGAACAGAACAAACTCGGAGTCCCCTGTTCTTGGTGCTTTCTAGAGATAGAGCTCGTAACGTTGTTCATCATATTCCACGAGCTGAAGACTTACTATCGGGAACCCGATGGCACTGTACTCGGCACCAAGCCATGTGAACACCTTTCCCTGATGTTCAGCAACCGTCAGGCTAACCTACGAGGAAACCCGCCTAGCACGTACAGTTTTCCGGAGTTGGGTCCTGAGGCCTTCGTCCCGGATGTTATCGATCTCTGCGCCGGGAACGACGACGCTGCGAACGACGCGGAAGTTAGCCACATATCGAGAAGGGGCGCGCTCACGTACTTAAAAAACTGCATCCCCGTCGGCTCGGCGACGTCGCCCTGCCCGAACGCCTTGAGGACCGTCGTTCGGGCCACCCAATCCTTCCACGCTGAACCGTCGCAACCGACGATGACATCCCCGTACACAACCTCTCCGTTCTCCAGTGTTATCCACGGGCGATCCGAGTGAGGATGCACGCTCTCAACCTTCATTGGTGGGTGGATCTTTGCGCCATGCTCAACGGCAGCCTCAGCGAGGATCCTCCGTAGCTCGAAGAACTAGTGAGATGCAAGTTTAGCGAGAGGGGGCCCCAAGACGGTCGCGGTCGCAGTCGCCCGCACACTCACGTGCATACAGAGGAAGTCGCCGCCCGTCTCGCTAATCACGTCGTCTTCCCAGTCATGTCCGCCGTAAACCCGGCCGGTATCGTCTGCATTCGCACGGTTACGCTTAGTACATAAGCCAAGACAGCGAACGCAACGTTTCGGCTCACAAGCTGCGAACAGGTTGCCAGTGGCCTTGACGGAAGCATCCCTCAGCCGCTGTTCCAAGCCCCAACGGTAGTAGATCTTGGTCGAGTTTGGAGGCAAACGGCACCCGGCCTGAATCGGGTTCTGGGGGGAAATGCGGGTAAGAGAGGGGGGACTGGGCAAGAGAACGGTGGCCACGGACCTGCACGAACGGATCGTCGAAGTCAAAGACGGTCACGTTGTGGCCGGCACGACGAAGAGCAATGGCGGAGGAGAGACCGCATATCGAGCCACCGACGATGAGGAAGTCGATGGGGAGGAAGTCGGGAGATTGCTGATGTTGCTCGTGAGCATGGGTGACATCGGAATGGAAGAAGGCAGCGTACCATGATGATTCGTTAGTGTCGTCAGTGAGCGTACGGTGAGGATGCAGAGGGTACAGGATGATGTTCTGGACGAGTGGGGGATGGAGGAGGGAGGGGGTTGGGGGTTGGGGGTAAGAAGAGGGAGTCGCCAGATCGCACACAGATCGTTTGGTGCACAATCTGAGCAGTTGAGTGACGTCTGTCTGAGATCGATCGGCACGTTGTTGAGACCTGTCAATCCCCGCTCCTCCTCCAGAACGCCCATTTCTTGTGAAGTAGCGTAACTGGTCCCCCAACACGCGTACCTCCGTATCCGTCACCGAATCAGTCTCTCTATTTCCTCTGTTCCCGCGTGTGTACTCTGCGGTCGAAAGGAAAGAATCGAAGCTAGAGCACATTGAGAATAACCGCTCAGGCACGCGCGTTTGGACATTTAACCTTTTGGTGAATGGTCGCGGGAGGCCACTCGCCACTCCCGAGCCTCTCCGAGCCCTCCCGCCTCTTGTCTCCTCCACCATCATGGAAGGTGACGTGTAACACGTCGTTCAAAATGAATTCCAGTCCCCGCCCTGGTTAGCGCGATCATGATCGAAGACACCGACGGGGACGCTCACCCAACGGTTAACCGACTCCTGTCCTCTCCTGTCTCCCTTCCCTCGGCGCGAGGTGTGGGGCTCAATTCCACGCAACTGGCAATCTCAGTTGCCGCCGGTAGGGGAGTCTAAGTAATCTTAGGCCGAATGATATGTTTGGTTTATGATTGGCCGGTTGATCCCTCGTAATGCTCTAGCCGCACTGTCGGGCTGTCGTCTTTGTGATGCTGCCAGTACGTACGTACTAGTGTCCTCTTGGTAGCGGTCGCCGAAGACGTGTTGCATGGAACCTCTGCTGTTACACTCGCAACTTGATCGATGGCGCTACAAGCAATATAACCCCGATTAGCGCAGCAAACCACAGGAAGCAGAACAGGGAATGGGAAGATGTCGCTCGCCTACGTTACAGTATGCTAGAGGTCACCCCGCCCGACTCGATCATCGCCCTCGAACATATCCAAATCCTCTGGCCCTGTAAGTACACGCACCCACGGCCATCTCGGTGCTATTTTTGCAACATTTGATGCACATCGTCGACGTCTCTGCCTGCACAACGCGACCCTGAAAGCATTGCTGGAAGTCAAGACAGTGCGGAACAATATTAATATTGGTGATCGAGAGTCCAATGGTATGGTCCAGTTCGGTCGCACTCTGGACGTCGACGCGGATTGAGTCGATCACCGACTTCCCGGCGGCAAAAGCGGTCGGTTCCTGCTTCAAATTCCATCGCTAATACATGAGTAAGTATAGATCCGAATCGATGTCTCCATGAACGTACTCAATAGACAAAGACGCAACGAGTACTTGTGGTCCCCAGACTGGCCATCGACGGTGCACCGAATGCGCACAACTGTACGGCAATGGGCCGCGGAAACTGGCCACACTCGTCAGTCTTTCGAGATTGTTCTACTCGTGAGGACATACACATGAAACGTAGCTCCATCGAGCCATCGAGCCATTGCCATGGCGGGACATACCGCATACGTACTGCAGTGATCGGCAATGTCGGTGGATACTTATCGGTGCTCTGGGCGGTGGAGTGGGCATACTGTACATAGGAGACGGCGAGCAGCGTGGAACTGAGCGCTGAGCAGTAGCGGCGCTGTAGCGCGTTACCGGTTGCGGCGTAGAGTGAAGTCGTTATCCCGGACAGTCGTCATGTCAATGTCCCAGCGCCAGGCAACCAAGACCGTATAGCAACGAGACTCAAATAGGATCCAGGACTCACCGCTAGGCCGTTAACGGACCAGGGTTTCCGAATAAAAAGGGGAAGGGTTGGAGTTCGAATGCGGCGCATGATAGCCATTGTGTGCAGATAGATAAGTCCACCGGGTACGAGGCTCGGATGTGGGTGGTTACGCACCTCGATTCAAACCGTCCCAGGCAATGCAGCTTCGGGAGTAAATCGTTACTGTAGGGAAAGAATAACTCCGTATAGTGTTACTAGGGTGTGTTTGTGTTGTTCCGGGAAGGATTCAGGGTAAGCCTATCTGCGCCGTCTCTGTGTTACGAGAAGCGTATTCGAAGGCGGCTGCAAGCATAACGTATCCACAGGCGAAAATGGTCAGCGAGACGGCAACAATGAACCGAGCAACTCCTGACCTACCTCACTAGATGAGCGACTCTGCTAATGCTAGGGACCGGATATGCAAGGACGCTAGAGTGTGAGGAGGGTGCATGTCCGGCTGCAATCATCAGCACAAACGCCACCCGTGCTGTCGCCGCCTAGACCGCTTGTTGCGCTGCCGATTATTGAATTCGAAGACTTCAGACTTTAGTCGTCCGTCGACTCGCTTCGATTGAAACATACGAGTTGGGGTCACGAACTGAATAGGAGTCGACGACACGGCTCGCATGTTTTGAATCGTGGCTAGCTGACTCGCGAACGTGGCGGGGAACGTGTCGGCCTAAAACGCCTCTTGGATTAATTAATTGGGGTATTACGACGGGATACCTATCCAAAGTAGATGATTATAGACTAGCGTTCGAGCGCGACGAAGAGAAAGAAGGCAGCGATGGACTCACAAGCGATAGCACATACACAGCGACTACGACGAGCTACACCGAAAGCGAAGCGACCAAGAAAATCTAATATGTAGAACACGACCAAGTTCGCAGCCGCGTTCCGCGTCATACCTTATACCCCTCTCTACCACGCCGTGTGTCCTGCGACTGCTGGGTCCCACCATTGGCATCATGCTTCGCACCGATACCAACCATGTGCTCGACCATTGCCTGAAGCGAGAAGACCGTCACTTAGCGCGATCAAATATTAAGTATGTGGACGCCCCCGCCTGAGCCCGGAGCGCCGATCAGGGATTCGGAAGGACGCACCTGTGCCTGGTCCCAGTCCAAATCCTCCTCCTCGTCCTCGAGGTCCGCGTCGTCCTCGTCTTCTGGATCTGGCCCGCGCGGGGGGATGCCCGCCTGGGGGACTGTCGAGCTCGCATTGGCAAGACCGCCCCAACCGGTCATGTTCATGCGGGCGGAACTGTCCGCATCTGGACTCCTGCACAGCCGACGTCAACAACACAACCGTAACGAACTCCAGAATGGGATTAGAGTCTGATTCTCGCGAGCCCGCCTATTGCCCAACGAGCACACAACGCTGAGTCGGGGTGACACTGAGTCGCACGACGACCAGCATCGCCGACGGGATAGCCCACACAGGACTCACGGAGTACTCCATACAGGAGTCTCTCATTCGAGCGATGCGCCGAGAGAACGGGAGCGCAACGAAAAGACGATACCTACCTCAGGCTTTCCAGCAGCTCCTTATCCCTCTCCCTCTCCCTGACCGGGTCCGCAAACGAGACGCCCACCCGCGGCGTGTCTGCCTCCCCGTCGTCCCAGAACGAGCTCTCGCCGTCACCATACGGCCCAAACGCGTCCCCACCGCCGCCCGCCGCCCCATACCCGTCGGCGTCGACGTCCGCACCCCACCGCCACTTATCGCGCCTCCCCCCGTACGCCTGCGAGCGCGGCGACCCAATGTCCTTCTGCGCGATGCGGCCGCGCCGGTCGCGCGGGAGGCCGGCGGAAAGGAACGAGGGCGCGCCCAAGCCGCCTGCCGTGCGGTTGTGTCTCGGGGCGAGCGACGCGAGGGGAGCGTGCAGCGCGCGGAGCAGGCGCGCGACGGCGGCTTCTCCTGCGGTGGGCTGGGGTGGGGGCGCGGTCAGCGAGAGCGAGACGAGACGCTGGGAGCGCTGGGAAACAAGGACGAGCAACCTGCGGGGCCGTCGAGCGTGTGTGAGCGGAGAACGAGCGAGGAGGGATGATGAGGTTTGTATATGCATACATTTGTTGTAAGCGCGCCTGTTGGCTCTCGGGCCCGAACGAGTTCTCGTCCTTCGACATTGAGAGACGCGCGTAGAGCTTGGGGAAGAGGGGGAGGATGATGCGGTCGCGGAACGATACCAGTGCGAGGGCGCGAACATCGATTTGAGAGGAGGATGAGAGGATGTTGGACGTGGAGCCCTTCCCGTTCTGTGTGGACGTCGGGGAGGACGGGCGGTGCGACTTTGGTATGCGATACAATGATGATAGTATCGGATCGGTTTGTAGAGGGAGGAGTGCCTGTAGGAACGTCAAGCTTGAACATATCAGTTGCGCGCGAGAGAGATGGCTGGGAACGCACGCCTTCGAGGTAGGGCAGCACCCGACTCCAGAAGAACGACCAGGTCTCGACCACGCGAGGGACGACCTTCTCTTCCTCCACACCAGAGAGCTCAGCGTTGAGAGTAACCATACCGGCGGCAATGAGCTCGCAGGTATCATGCTCAAGGGCGGCGACTGCCTTGCCTGGGGCGACGGATACGACGGTTGAGATATGACGTTTGACGAGTTGATTCAGATCCTCGCTGGACGATTGCGCATACTTCAGCACCTACTCGAGATACAGGAGAGCAAGGGAGGGTCGGCTTACAGTTGGACCCTGAGCTGCTCGCGATTGAATAAGGGCAAGATGAAGACGTGAAGGGAGGCCCATGGGTTTTCGCCTGAGAGAGATGCACTGATGCTGGGGGCGGAAGCGGGGGCCATGTTGAGGGAGAGAGAGGAAGGGGTGGCGGATAAACTGAGGGAAGGCGGGGGGAGTTGGAGAGAAGGAAGATGGGTAAGGTTACCCAGGCGGTGCATTTCGCGGGAGACAAGCTTTGAATCATATGTTCGTGTGGACGAAGGCTATGTAGAGCCGGAGATTGTGAGCTGGGGTTCAGAAGAGATCGAGGGAAAAAAACGACAGAATGAGGGAATGGAAGGGAATCGACGGGTTAGGGCCAGGGCATGAGAAGATGCCGTCACCCACGAAGGTCGAGTTGAGTTACGAGAACATTGAGCGGTTATAATTAATGGATGATCGGGAAGAAAAACAAACATTGTGCGCAGTCTGTTACTCAGGTTGGCATGATATGAGAGGGGGGAGATGGATCGGGCGACGGGCTCTAGATTCCACTCCACTGGAAGAGGGTGGGGATATGCGACACACATACGAGCTAGGTGAGAATATAGGCAGCAGGCGGGGAGGACGGGAAGTCGGCGGGTAGGGGTTGTCGCACGATCGTAACAGAAGGATGAGATCAAGAAAGGGGAGACTGTGCGTTCCCTCCTCTCTCTCCCCACACTGTATCCTCACTCTTCTGCCCTCCTACCGCGCATCGCACGCCGCAAGAGGGCGAAAAGTGCTGTTCAGAAGAGAGGGTGGGGTACTTGAGCGCATATAGCGGGCCCATCTCTTCGTATCGAACGCATGGTACACAAAAAGAAGCATGGATTGAAAGAAATACGAAGACGAACCTTGGACGGGGATGTGAGGGTCTTGTTCTGTGGAGGGGGTGAAGTAGCCATTGAGGGTCCCGAAGGAGGGGCGGGGGAGTGCGCGCGATCGAGGGGGACCGCGGCCTCTCCGCGCGAGTGAGTCCGGGTGGGGAGCAGACTGGGGGGTATCGGAGATGTCACGGAACGGTGGTGAGGGGCGGCGGCGGTGAGGAGGGAGGTGGCGGCGAGAACGGAGTGAGCGGCAGCAGCGAGGTGGGTAGAGTGGGAGGTCTGGTGGGCAGCGGAGTGGGAGGAGGTGGCAAGAAGACCTGCAGATGACAATTGGAGCATGTCGCCGAGTGCGAGGAATCCGAGACGCCGCGAGGGCTGCTGATGCTGTCCAGTGGCCTCCCCCGTCGGCTGCTCTCCCTTCCCTTGTCCGACCGCAGTGGTCAGATTCGCATGGCCGGCCAGGGACTGGGAGAATGTGGGCGCAGTAGGCGAATGAGGCTGGGACACACTTCCCCCACGGAGGCTATCGTCTGTCGGTGGGTGCAGCAGACTGAGCGCACTAGTACTGCCAGGTGGAACGGGCATGCGTGGGGTGTTGTCGCCTTGGGAGGATGAGCGACGGCGGCCAACCGTTCGAGTCTCGTCGACTGTCGATACCCGCCGGACGTGCGCAGAGCGGCCCGCCATTCCGTCGAGGCCTGGATTTGCAAATGCTCTCGGCTGTTCCGATTCGTCCTTGCGTCACTGCCCCTTCGTGTTGTGCGCATGCGTAGTACTGTAAGTACGCCAAGTGTACGGAGATATCGACAAAGAGAACGAGCAGCTGGCGGGAGCAAGACCGACGTCGACGAAGCCACCGTGCACAATTGGAAGCTGCTACGGCGTCCAAGCCTAACCTTTTCCGCTACTCGTACCCACGTCTCCCCCCAGTCGGTCGTCCGACCACCCTTCTCGTCAACGCTCATGCACGTGCATCCACCTCTAGATCTTCTTCCCCACCGCTCAGCTTCCTCCCTCATAACTGCCTCTCGCTCCCTTAGACCCTCCCACAGTCTCCGATACGGATGTCTTCAAAAGCGCAAGTTCACCGTTCTCGCCCTAGAATCCTCAGCAGATGATACCTGCGCCGCCGTCGTCACCTCCGACCGCAACGTTCTGTCCAACGTCGTCGTCAACCAGCAATCATCGTCAGTCCCTTATCTCCTCTCCCTGACCCCCCACAGACCATTTCGCTCACTGCTGTACAAGCTAGCCTCGAACAGTATGGCGGCATCCACCCTTACGTCGCCATCCACGCCCACCAACGCCGTATGGCAAGTTCTCATCCGTTCCCCCTCCAGCGCGCGTCTCTCGCTCATTCAATCTGCCTAGCCAGGTGTGGTCCAGAACGCCCTCAACGAGGCAGGCTTGTCCATGAATGAGATAGATGGCATCGCGTTCACCCGCGGTCCAGGTATTACGTCCTCGCCCCGTTCATCTCGCGGCCTGTAGCTCATGCCCAGGATGCCAAGGTATCCCAGGATGTCTGAGCGTATGCGCGAACGCTGCACGAACCCTTGCAGCTGCGCTGAACAAGCCGCTCGTTGGTGTGCATCATATGGTACGTCTTGCATTCTCTGTGTCGTGCCCCTTTCTTGCGAGCGTCCCGTCATGCAGGCGTTGGATTACCGCAGCCTTGTCGTATCGCGTCCGTCCTGGGATAAGAGAGATGCTTGATAAGGATTCTCATTGATCGCACGCGACCCTGCCAGTGCGAGCGTTCCGTCGTGAGCAGCCAAGCATCTCAAGTGGTTTCCCTCTCGCCTTCCAATTGGACATAGTCGCACCTGTCCATGTGCGCCCTCTGAGCGAGGCGCGATCGAGCCAGAATGGTCCGCGAGTCAGGTAGCTTCCTGCTTCGCCCGACGCGTGCAGTTGCCCGTGCCAACTGACACCACCACTCGCGGGGCGCCCGCCTCCGAAACTCTCGTGTCTCTTCTTGTCTCTCCCGACATCGGCCCCTCGCTGACACGCGTACCCCCCATCCCCACAGCAAGCGCACGCGCTCACGCCCTTCCTCACCTCCCCGCCCTCGTCGTGCCCCTCGTACCCGTTCCTCACGCTCCTCGTCTCGGGCGGCCACACCCTGCTCCTCCTCGCGACCGCGCCCACCGCGTTCCGCATCCTCGCGACGACGGCCGACGAGGCGATCGGGAACGCGTTCGACAAGGTCGCCAAGATGCTTCGCATCCCGTACGAGGGCCGGGCCGCCGGCGCCGCGCTCGAGCGGTTCTGCGCGGGCGGCAAGGGTGCAGAGGAGGAGGAGGAGGAGGAGGAGGAGGAGATGATAGCCATGCCGCGCACGATGAGAGGCCGGTTGGCGTTCTCGTACTCGTCGCTCCATTCGGCCGTCGAGCGGTTCGTGCGAGCCAAGCAGGGCGAACTTATGGATGAGAGGACGAAGGTGGCGCTCGCGCGGAGCTTCCAGAGGGCGGCGGTGGGCCAGCTGGAGGAGAAGCTCGTGTTGGGGATGCGCAAGTGTGCGCAGGAGGGGATTGCTGTGAGGAGTTTGGTTGTGAGCGGGGGCGTGGCGAGCAACGAGTATTTGCGCGAGAGGTGGGTCGTCGAGCTCGGAAGTGTGCGGTTGGAACGCTGATGGAGTGGTGTAGGCTGCGCGCATGTCTGGACGAGGAGAGTGCGGACGAGGAGATCTCGTTGGTGTTCCCGCCGCCTTCGCTGTGTACAGGTGAGCTGTGCTTGTGTCTCGGCATTCGAGGGAGGAGGTTGCTGAGTTTCTGTTGTGCAGACAATGCGGCGATGATTGCGTGGGCATCGATGGACCGGTTCTTGGCCGGGGACACGGACGACTACTCGATCGAGACAAGGTCAAGATGGAGCCTGGAGGATCTGGAGCGCGAGGAGGCGGGGCCGTCGCAAGTGTAGGTCGGGTTGGGGTAAAAGTACACTCATGGACAACTTTTAGCGTAGTAATGGGTAATAGACTGGGCATACCCCTCATGGTGACTGGATCGAGGGTTGTGGATTTGGATGCTCTGTGCAGGTACTCGGGAAGAGCTCCCTCAGGCTAGAATCAGTGTCCCGTTGGACGTGGCTGGATCTCATGCATGATCAGTTGTCCTGAGGGTCCGTATGTCAGACCTGCGACGGCGAGGAACCTGGAATGTTGTTCAAGTTGTTAGGTCACTACTGAGATGTCCCAGGTTCTTCCGAGACGTTCGACTTCCGTCCTGTGGCCAGCGACACTGGCCAGGGAGCAATAACTACGAAAGCGTCACCGGCGGGACGGTTATTCGCACGAGATAGTTGGCACTAGGCCTCATTATCGTTAACCCCAGACTCAAACTTTAGTAGTCTTGTACCAGCGGGCGCTTTCCCTGCGTTTTGTGATCACTGGGTGTCGTATACGCACTTGACAACCGCGGGTTAGAGAATACGGACGTTGCCAAGGTGTTAATGAGACGCGATAGGTCACGCGTGACGAGACGCGTTGGCCACTGGGTTGCTCCCTAATCGGGAATCTGCCACTTGCGTCCTCCCCACAAGGATGATTCCCCCCTGCCAGTCTGCGAGCGCAGGCCGGGCGTGAGGGAGACGCGCATCACCTCCTTCCTCCACAACCACAACCACCACCTTCCGCCTCCATTGCCACGATGGGTGTCTCAGGCTTGTGGGAGGTCCGTCACCTCTCAGACGTGCGTCGCCCACTCTCGCATTTACTCACCGCTCTCCAGATCATCAACAAAGCGAGCCAGACGCGCTCCGTCGCACACCTGGCCGTCGTCGACGGCTTCGAGAAAAACGAACACGGCACCCGCTCGCTGCGCGTCGGCGTCGACGCCTCCCTCTGGCTCCAGCACGTCACCACACCCC
This sequence comes from Polyporus tsugae, assembly GCA_024305745.1. Classification (NCBI taxonomy): domain Eukaryota; kingdom Fungi; phylum Basidiomycota; class Agaricomycetes; order Polyporales; family Polyporaceae; genus Polyporus; species Polyporus tsugae. The sequence continues at coordinate 29,405 of JAHRBS010000001.1, forward strand.
AGTGGATGAAGGACAAGAACCCAAACGCCGCCAACGCCCGTGCAAATCGCGTCGGCGACAACCCGGAGCTCAGGACGCTCTTTTTCAAGCTCGCCAGGTGGTCCAAACTCCCTGTCAGCTTGCTCTTCGTGTTCGACGGGCGGGAACGGCCGAAGGTCAAGAGAGGAAGCAAGATGGGCAAAAGCGGTTCCCACCCGCACGCGCGGGGATTCAAGGAGCTGATTGAGTTGTTCGGCTGGGATTCGCGAGAGGTGCGGGATCTATCGTTCTCATCTTCCGATGTTGGGTTCCTGATTCAAGCTGTTGGCGTCACCGTACCGAGCGCAGGCGAGAGGAGAAGCGGAGGCCGAGCTCGCGTTCCTCAACCAAGTCGGGGCCATCGACGCTGTGGTCACAGACGAGATCGACTGTCTCATCTTCGGGGCGCGTATGATCCTGAAAAAGTGCGTTTCTTTTCCGTTGCCCTGCTTGGTGGCTCGTGGCCCGCCCGCCCCCCCCCACCGCTTGCCTCGCCACCGACCGGGTTCCCCCCCCCCCCCCCCCCCCCCCCGCCGTTTCAACTGTATCTCCAGGACCACGCTACCAGAGTGGCGGGTGGTGTCCTGCGTTCTGTTCGAGGAACACCGTGGACTTGACTAGAGTCCTTGTGTTTCCGCTGTTTCACCTTTCGCTACTAAGATGGCGTGTCCGGACATGGATTCTGCGATCGACCTGCGAGGCTCCGCTCCAACAACCACGAACCCCGATGTACCTGGGTTACGATCTCCCGGGAGGACATGTGGTGGCGTGATGCGTTCCTCATCGTGGCCGATGACGTCTTGTATTCTCGGGTCAGCTAGTACTTATTCCGCACATCCTGGCATAATTCATGGCGCATATAGCGGGTCCCGGGTCCGGTTCATCGTTGATTGAGTTCTGCGAACAAAAAGGACGCCTCCGAATCTTTGACCTTACTTGAACCCTGCTAATAAACGAATCGTGCAGCTTCAGCCTCAACCTCTCTGGCAACAAAGCCGACCCTCCAAAGGACGCAAATGGCAAGAGCAGCGACCGTCATGCTCGCGTCTACGCGGCCGACGAAATACAGCGGCACCCTGACGTCAGACTCACCCGTGGCGGCCTCGTCCTCTTCGCGCTCATGTCGGGTGGCGACTATGACGACGTACGTCCCCCCATGTCGTATGTGGCTGAGCGCACAACAGTACGGGTGAACTGAGCTCGCATCCTCCCCCCTCCGCAGGGTCTATTCCGGTGCGGGCCGAGCATGGCGCACGCGATGGCGCGCCAGCGGTTTGGCGACGACCTCCTCACGGCGTACGAACAGCATGACGGCGGCGGCGGCCCCGGCTTCGTCCTCTGGCTCGAGCAGTGGCGCCAGGCCCTCCAAACCGCGATCCGCGCGAACTCGCAGGGCCTCATGTCCCGCGCCGCGCCCAACTTCAGCATCCCCCCCGACTGGCCCAAACTCGCGACCATCGAGCTCTACGTTCGGCCCTTGACGAGCGCGTCGGGCGGCGGGCCGCCGCGGAATCGCAAGCCGTTCGACCTGCCGGGCCTGGCGTGGTGGTGCGAGAAGCATTTCGAGGAGTGGGGGTACAAGTCCGCGCTGCTGAAGCGGTTCAACAACCAGCTGACGGAGGGCCTCGTCCTGCACGTCCTGCGGCACGCCGCGCTCGAGGCGGACAGGCGCGAGAAGGACAGGCAGATCGCGCAGGGCAGACGGCCCGGGGAGGTGAGCGTCCGCGGGCCGCTCAGGCCGCAGCCACACGAGGGCGTCGGGACGTCCGCCGCGCTGGTCAAGGCGTGCCTTGCGCCGAAGGCGAGGGGCGGTGGGTACGCGGCGCAGAGGAACATCGACATGGAGGCGCTCCGACCTGCGTTTGTAAGGCGGGATACGCCAGAGCCCGAGGACCGGAACGCGAACGTCGACGCCGGCGCGGCCATGGAGCGGGTCGAAGACACTCACCCGCTCGTTGTGGAGATCACGCGCACGCGCGAGCATGTCTCGACGGACAACTTGCTCGAGTACCCCGTCAAGGTGTGTCCGCGACAGATTATCTCGATTGCGGAATCGGGCGTTCGGGGGATGCACCCTGAGCCAGGGCCCCGAAAGCGAGCCGTGAAGTTCGCGGAAGACGAGTTGGACGACGCGGACGAGGAGGGCGGGGACGAGGAGGAGGAAGGAGGGAACGGGAGACGGAAGAAGAAGCGCGGGAAGAAGACGGACCCGGACGACGACGTCCTGATGTGGATTCCGGCCACGATCATGAAGCAAGTCCATCCCGCGTTGGTCCAGGATTGGGAGCAGAGGAGGGGCGGGCATGGGCGGGCGGGAGGCGTGAACGCGAATGCTGCCCCGCGGCAGAGGGCCGCCGCCGCTTGTTACGATACGACTTTTATGATTAGTAATACCACCTGTAACAACCTGTACGACCTGCCCTGAAGCACCTGGTCCGTGCGCAGGCTCCAAAACAATATATAAACCCCTCGAAGCTGCGGTAATTCCCCAGCTTCGAGTTGGTCTTTAGTCCCCCAGTCCTTCGCTTATTGCTAGCGTGAGGTCTGACCTTATCATAACTCGAAGCTACCCTTTCCTCGACCTACGGCGCACCGTCTTCGTTGCCAACCGTGGCGTCCTCATCATCCTCCACTTCTCTCCCCATCCCGAACCCCCCGCTCGTCGTGCGTCTCGCCAACGGCACCACCCACCACCTCGTCCCTATATACACCCTCACCAACTCGTCGCCGCCGTCTCCGTCGCCGACACCACCTATCCCAATTCCGCCCCCGCACCTTCGTCACCGATCCCCAAGTCCCCTTATCAACTCAGACTCCGATTCCGACTCCGCCACCGCCGTAGACTCCGACTCTGACTCCGACTCAGACGCCGGCGTCCCCGTCCACATCGCCGTATCCCGACACGTCAATCCCGCGCACGCCACCTTCATCCAAACAAGGGTCAACACCCCGCTGTTCCAAGGAACAGAAGTTACGGCGTACGTCCCACGCTCCCTTTACTCCGTCCTTCCCGGACACGTCATCTTCCGCTTCCCCGCCACCCCAACAACTCCCGCCTACTCTCTTTACGGCATCATCGCATCCGTACAACCCACCTATTGGGTATTTCACATCTCCCTTATATCTTACGTTATCGACCAGACCGCTATTCTACACGTATCCATTCCAACCGAGTAGTCAGTGACCACGTGTCACAACTCGGCGCAGGAGACCCCGGTTAGCCATACCGCGGTAAAACTGCTAGTGTAACCTACATCTCGTCACGTACGCTTACCCACACCTTCTTTGTATCTAGTGAATGGACCCTTGGGATCTACTGCTCGAATCGTATCCAACTCCGTCTCCATCCCCTCCACCGGTCCTCCACGCTATAAACGCGCGGGAAGATAGGGCAACACGGCTTGCGCAGGACAGCGGCACTGTCAATTCCAGAAATCAGACGACGTCCGAGTTGACGCACACCTCTTCGACGGCAATCTCCACCAGTGCCACAAACAACCGTGTCCCAACCGATACCACAGCCAGAACCCCATCGATTTCCAACTCCCAGAATATATCCCCATCCCGCGCGAACCGCCACCGGAACCAACAGCTCCGATACCTGGAACAACTCACACAAGAACTCGTGCGCGTCAGCCGACCCCTGAGCCCGTTGTACGCGCTAGAAGTCCGTACCCACGCACTCGTCCAGAACGTCAGCGAGAACCTACCCCACCTGTCGCACACATCCCCATCCCCGTCCAAGTCGCGGGATCCACGGAAGCGTCCCCGGTCACCGGAAGTAGCCGATTCGAATACCGAGAGCTCCCGGAAGAACCCTCGCCTCCAACAGACTCAGACGACAATCAGGAACCCTCCAGACGTCATAGATCTGACTCAGACGGATTCGTCCGTGCTCTCGAGAACCTCGGTCTCCGTGCTTCCCCCACGACCACAGGATCCTTACCCGCTTCCCAAAACCCCATCCAACCTCCCGTCCAAACCGCTGGCATCAGCCAACCACCCCGTGCTCATCGAGCAATGGCGCAAACATTTTCATTCGACGCGGCAACGCAAGCGTGGATCTCAGGGGAGATCGCAAACTTCATTGCGGCAACCCAACCCCAACGCGGAGGCAGGAACCACGCCCCACCTAGACTCGCCCAGCCCGAGTACTTCGACGGCCTCAGCCCAGACTTCGAACAGTGGAAGTCTGACGTCCAGGTCTATGTGGCCGGCCTGGACAAAGATCCAGCAATATCTGCCGTCTTAGGGTTGATTCGTGGCACAACTGTGAACAGATGGAAGCGTAATCTCGTAGAGGACAAGTTTGTGGCAAACGGGAATAGATGGAACTACCCGGACGTAGCAGCGTTCTGGGCCGAGTTGACAGCAAAGTTTAGACCAATAAACTACGTTAACGACGCAATCATCGCACTCGATCAGATTCACATGGGCAATCGCCGGGCCGAAGACTTCTTTGACAAATGGGAAGATCTGACAGCCCGTGCCACGGAAAACAGAGACACGGCTAACAACATTTATCGGCTCAAAAACGCGCTGCCATCCAGCTACCTAGTCGCGATCAGCACGATGCCGGTAAAGCCTGTCACCTACGCCCAGTGGAAATCTACGATCATTGCCATGGATAACGATCGCATCATCTTCAACCGCCAGATCCGTGACTTCACACGTCGACCACCCCCGCAACAACCGCCCCCACGTGCTCCACCTCAGTACCCACCGCCGAATGCTCCCCCGCGCTATGGTAACCCTCTCCCGCGATACCCGGGAAACGCCCCACGGTATCCGTCACGATACCCAGAGTATTCCCTGGCGTTCCCTCCATCACGATATCCGCCATACGCCCCAGCATCACAATACCCACCGCCCCGGCCATACTACCCACAACGTCCCCAGGTACCCACAATGCCGGGAGACAGACGCACAGGCACAGGGGTCACGTACGGAGGAGCCGGACAGCCGATGGACATTGATCGGCTCAGGGCCCGACCATGCCGAAAGTGCGGCGCAAAGCAGACCGAGAAGGGCTCATGCGGAGACATGTGGCACATCCCCAACCGGACCGGCGCAGCTGCGGTACAGAAGCGCCGATGGGAAGAACACGACAGTCGCGAAGAATTCCTCGAAGAGGTCAGACGTTTCCATCAAGAAGACCCCGAGGACTTCCTTGCACAGATTGCCGGGGTAACGGTCCCTACCTATCACGAGGACCCAGAGCCACAGCACGCACTAGAGGAATACACGGATGGATACAACGAGATACAACAACAGATGGACGAGTACGAGCAGCATTTTCCCTACGGTCCCACGTAAGCGCACATACACGGCGACCGCTACTGTACAAAAGTTTTCAGAATCGGTTTTCTGTCTTGGACTCTGATGTACCCGTTCCGGGTTGTACGATACCTATGCCTACTTATTCACCGGACAACTCCACCATTCCCCACCCTACCCAGTTACGTACTATACTTATTAAAAACAACGAGACGACTGATCGTCGGAGCCAACCTACAGGCAACGATCAGCGCGGCGGGTTAGAACCCGTGCTTAATTTCTCGTCCAAAAATAACAAACAAGTCGAAAAAACCCCTAGTGCGCCCATTAACGCCATCCGAGTAATGTCCTACGGTCCGACGTACTTCAAAGTCACACGCGGCACCGGAAGCAAACAACTAGACATACCGGTCATGATCAAAAACCTAGAAACTCTTCAGGTTTACGACACCAAGGCTCTTTGCGATACCGGTTGTACCGGTTCGTGTGTCAATAGAAACTTCGTTCAGCGTGCAGGCCTATCACCTAAGCCATTCCCACATCCCATTGACGTATTCAACGCCGATGGATCTCCCAACATAGGTGGTAGAATCACGCATTACGTTGACGTACAACTACAGATCGGAGACCACGCGGAACAAATCCCGCTTCTAGTCACTGATCTTGGCAAAATGGACATATATCTTGGGCACGACTGGATTGAGCACCACAATCCGTCGATACATTGGAAGAACAAAACCATTGAGTTCGACCGATGCCCGAGCACTTGCCATCACATCGTCAGCGCTGGTGATCGAATCTTCTCCCTACATACCCGATCGTGGCTTGACGCCCGATCAGTCCACATACGTGCGAAAACGTCGGTAGCAATGGAAATCGCAATCAAACAGAATGAGGCCAAAGCAGAACAAACGTTCGAGGAAATGATCCCAGAGTACTATCGAGATTTCCGCGACGTCTTCGACGAAGCGACGTTCTCCACTCTGCCCGAACGACGGCCTTATGACCACGCGATTGAATTAACCGTGAACGCCAAACCGTATTGTGGAAAGATATACCCCATGACCCTAGACGAACAACAAGTGCTAGATGAGTTCTTAGAGGAAAATCTATCCACGGGTCGAATTCGCCCATCGAAATCCTCGTGGGGGGCTCCGTTCTTCTTTGTCAAGAAAAAAGACGGCAAACTGCGTCCCGTTCAGGACTACAGACAGTTAAACGCCTTGACCAAGAAAAATGTGTACCCTCTTCCTCTACTGCTACAAATCCTAGATCGGCTGAAAGGCGCCCAGTACTACACCAAGTTAGACATACGTTGGGGATACAACAATATTCGTATAATCGAAGGCGATGAGGAAAAAGCAGCATTTATCACAAATCGCGGCTTATACGAACCTCTCGTCATGTTCTTCGGCTTAACGAATTCCCCGGCGACTTTCCAAATGATGATGAACTCGATCTTCCAAGATCTGATTCTTCGTAGAAAAGTCATTGTGTACTTGGACGACATCATCATCTGTACAGCCGATCTAGAGGAACACAGACGCATAGTACGACAAGTCCTACAGATCCTTCGAGACAATCACCTTACGTGTAAACCCCAGAAGTGCGAGTTCGAAACTCAGGAAACCGAGTACCTAGGTCATATCATCACCCCCGGCGAGATCCGCATGGACCCGGGCAAGGTCAAAGGTGTCACTGATTGGCCGGTACCCACGTGCAAACGCGATGTACAGAGTTTCCTTGGATTCGCAAACTTCTATAGACGGTTTATCAAGGACTTCTCAAAGATCGCTGGACCAATGAATTGTCTCACGGGTCTTAACGTATGGACATGGACTCCAGAGCATCAACTCGCTTTTGAAGGGATCAAGGGTGCAATCACACACGCCCCCGTGTTAGCCATACCCAATGACACGGATCCCTTAAAAGTCGAATGTGATGCCTCGAACTTTGCGATCGGAGCCGAGCTCTCGCAGTGTCAGAACGGACTATGGAAACCTATTGCCTTCCTATCACATTCCTTAACACCCGCACAAAAAGGATACGAGATCTGGGATCGAGAAATGTTGTCGGTTATCGCCGCGTTACAAGAATGGCGTCACTTCCTCCAAAACGCGCGAGAATTCGAGGTCCATAATGACCACAAAAACCTCGAATACTTCCGAAAACCACAACGGCTAAACGCGCGACAAGCGCGTTGGGCGACAACTCTCGCGAACTACCATTTCAAGTTACACCATAAACCAGGTCGTACCATGGGCAAAGTAGACGCTCTGTCTAGACGCGTGGACCACGAAACCGGTCCCGTGATCGAAAACTTCACGTTGCTCAAGGAACACTGGTTTGCGGCTTCTCATACGATAGACGGAGCAGACAATCTGAAGAAAATGTGTCTGGAACACGTTAATCTTTATGACCGTCTTGTCGTCGAGAAACTAGGAAAGGACAATGATTGGGAATTAGCCGAGGACGGCTTAATCTACAGGAGGGGGAGAATGGTCGTTCCAAACCACTCGGAACTTCGCGGACGCGTCATCGCTTCACACCACGATTCAATCGCGGCTGGACACCCGGGCGCAGCCAAAACACAAGATCTGATCATGAGATCTTATTGGTGGCCGTCCATTCGGAAAGACGTTGCCAAGTACGTCGCCGGATGCATCACGTGTCAGCGCGTCAAGATTGATCGACAACCACGTGCCGCACCACTCCATCCCAACCCTATTCCCGATCAGAACTGGCAATTCGTCACCATGGACTATATGACCGGACTACCCGAATGCAACGGACATGATGCCATACTAGTCTTTGTTGATATGAAGTCCAAAGACTACATCGCTATTCCCTGTTCAAAAACGCTAGACTCAGAAGGACAAGCGAGACTCTTCATCAAACACGTAGTCGTACCCCACAGCCTGCCCAAGCGCATATGGTCGGACCGAGGTCCTACCCTCGTGTCCTCCTTTACCAAAGAAGTCTACCGACAAATGGGAATCGAAGGCAATCCCAGTACAGCCTATCATCCCCAAACCGACGGACAGACCGAACGCATGAATCAAGAGATCCAGACCTATCTACGGATCTTCATCAATCACAAGCAGGATGACTGGGTCGAATGGCTACCGCTAGCAGAGTTTGCTTACCGATGTCGTGTACACGCGTCCACAGGGATGTCTCCTTTCTTCATGACTCACGGTCACGAACCCAATACCGGAGTCGAGACTTTGAAAGACGGCATCAACGAATCCGCCAAGCAATTCGCTGAGCGAATGCAACGCATCGGGAAGCAAGCAGCGCAGGCGCTGGAGATAGCGCGAGAAGCAATGAAGCGACATTACGACAAACACCGACAACCGTCACGAGATTACAAGATAGGCGATTACGTATACATAGACGCACAGAACTTCCCCACCGACCGACCAAACAAGAAACTCGAAGACAAGCGCTACGGCCCTTTCCGAGTTGAAGAAAAAGTCGGCGCTAGTGCATATCGCCTAAAACTACCACCCAAGTGGAAGTTACGTCATCCCGTATTCAACGAAGTACTCTTAACCCCTGCACACGATCCCGAATTCCCAAATCAAGGAAAAACCAGTCGAGAAGTACCCACTCTTCTGGAACCTGATCGAGAAGTCGAATCGATCTTAGATTCAAAGATCGTAGAAGGATCGGGTCGATCTCGCAAAGTTCATTACCTCGTTCAATGGTGTGGACTCACACGAGCTGACCGCGAATGGGTACCTTCGGATACAGACGAACTTCAGACGGACGAGGCTAAGAAGCTCATCACCGCTTTCTACGCCGCGAACAAGTTCGCGCCGCGCATTCACGTTCGCTACCTACTCACCGCTACGGACAAACATGGACAAATAATCACATACGACACAGATTCTTATGACTTTTGGACACATAGATATAATGACTGGAAACGACGAAATCCTAATGAAAGTGATACACAACAGGACTATGTACGACACTTTGCTTATGACTAGTTAAACCCATGGCATTAACGACTACCCACTACTAACGCCTTGCAGCTTCCTGGGACATGAAGCTAAAGAGGGGGGTAATGTTACGATACGACTTTTATGATTAGTAATACCACCTGTAACAACCTGTACGACCTGCCCTGAAGCACCTGGTCCGTGCGCAGGCTCCAAAACAATATATAAACCCCTCGAAGCTGCGGTAATTCCCCAGCTTCGAGTTGGTCTTTAGTCCCCCAGTCCTTCGCTTATTGCTAGCGTGAGGTCTGACCTTATCACCGCTCCTCAGTCTGCAGCATCTGCAGCACCTCAAGTAAACCCCCACGCGGCCCCTCTGGCAGTCGACCCTGCTGCGATCCCTCCTCCTGCTGTTGCACCACCTCCTGCTCAACCTGCTCCCGCTGCACCTCAACGTGTGGGTCGGGGAAAAGGCAAAGCACGTGCACGCCCCAACGACGAGTACGACTACCTCGCTATCAACCCGTACGCATCCGCTGCACCCCCCCAGCACGACTTCAACCCGATGGCGGACACGTCGCTTCCTTTGCCCGTGTGTGGTTTTATGTTCTCTTGGCCAGATCCGGACGACCCGGATCGCCTCATCGTCGATACAGACGAGAGAGACGATCTGCCGACTATGGTGAACTACAGAGATGTTGAGAGCGCTGGCGTTTTCGGAGAGTACCGCTCGTCTGCCCGTGCGTCCCAAGGAGCACCGAGGATACAAGCCCGCGCTCGAGCATCGGCAACCTCCAGCGCACGGCGCGCTCCTGCTCAGGTCCCGCCGGCTCGTCCTTCTGAACCGGCATCGAGGTCAGACGACACAGTGGCGGGGATGAGCGTGGACGACAGTCTCGCGACGATCGTGGCAGCCGCCTCTGCGCCAGGCGCCAACAGGAACCAGTCCCAACGTAACCGTGCCGCCGCAAGGCCGAGGAAGAGGAAGGAGAATGATTACCATGCCAGCCAAAATGGCGATGACGAGGTCGAACCATGGGTCGAGCCCGAAGATGATGGAAGCGGAAGGAACAGGTACAGTCGGCATGCCCTCGAGATCGACCGATTGCTCGGCGTTGGCGCTGATGGTGAGCCCATCCCAATACCGAAGCGGAAAGGGAAGGCTCGCGGCAGGAAACCTCGCGCGCCTCCGCCTCCCACTCCTCCCACGACGACTTCTGCTAGCGCGGAGAGAGGGGGGGATAACGGCAAAGGCAAGGAACGTGCCGATCGGGAGACTTCCAAGGCGAAACGCAGGAAGACGGTGCATGAGGACGTCGTTCAGCCGACGCGGTCGTCTGCTGCGTCTGGCCCCAGCACAGGTGCTTCAGCATCCACATTTCGCAGGCTCGCGGATCCCCTGTTCTTGGGACTGGACTCGGACTCGTCACGCTCGCCGTCGCCATTCAATGTGTTGCGGTCTTCGTCCCCTGGGCCTCCCCCACCCTCGTCGGCGTTCCCTACCCCTTCCACCTCTCGCTCTCTCGCGAGAAATGTGCCTCTTCCACCGTCGTCCTCACCGTGTGCTCCGAAGCAGCGCGACCCTGACGTTGACGTTATCAGCATCTCAAGCGACTCGGAGGACGAACCCATCGCCGACCCAGACCTCTCAGGCGACGATTGGCTTCGGAACTATGCGCCATTCAACGGCACCCCATCCGTCTACAGCCAGCGAAGGGCGCGCGAGTCGCAGCAGTCTGAGTCTCTCCGTACAGCGCCCGCTGACATTGATTCGGACGCCGAGGACGATGACGCGATGGACCTCGACCTCGAGTCGGTACTTGGGTCGCAATCAATGACGCTTGTTGCGGGTGACGCCTGTCGTCAAGCTTTCTCCTCTTCGGCGTCAAGTGCGCGACGGCCGTACCTCAGCGTGCCCCTGCGATCTTCCTTCAGAGACAACGCGCCCGTTAACGTCGACGGCGATACGGCGGTAGACTTTTTCCACGACGTTACGGTGGTGAGAAGCCTGAGGTGATCCCATTATGTTATTTGTAAGTATCTGATCCTTCGCGCGCGTTCATGTGACGCCTGGGTTACGTTTCATTGTGGTTATCCGTTGTTAATTTCCATCGGGTACGATTTCTAGTCTACTCTAACCCTTAATCCCTAGTATCCCCACGTTCTGCGATACCTACGCCGTACATTTACCGACTCGAATACCGCTATTGAATACCTTATCGTCCCTTTCAGTTTACCGTATTGTGTTATACCATTTCCTTTACCGTATCATTCTCCTTTCCTCAGCGGGTCTACATATCTATTGTGAATGTAGTGGAGTAACGGTGGTTGAACCAGTCCTCATATCGTAACCGTCCGCATCCATTCCTACGTCGTTCTCGCCTGCTCGATCGTCACCAGGATGGGAAACGACCATCGTTAGCGTCAAGATAGTGAGCGATCTTCTCATGCGGTCACCACCTTCGGGAATGGAAGGCCAAGGACAACATACGTATGTTGTAGGTCCATCGTCAGCAGTGAGGCTTGCCCTGTCTAACGCTTAGCACATACTCTCCTTTGAGAGCTCGCGCTCGGGCGCGTTGTCCGTGTAGTGGCCCCGACGTCCGGACGTCATTGACTTGTGACAGGTGGGAGGCGACGCCACCTGTCCCAGGCTGCCTGCCGCCATGCATTGTCTGCATGAAGGACGCGAGCAACCGTAGTGCTAGAATCAATGTACAAGTTCGCGGATGACGGCACGCGAAGGCGCGGGTATGACTGACTGTGGGTTGGACAACTTTGGGGGGGGGGGGGGCTTGAATTCGGTGAGTATGTCACAACTGGTCATGGTGGTATCGTTTCCAACTACTGTACATGATGCATGAACGGCAAAGCGCCAGGAAAGAAACCTATAGTCGGTGCAAATAAGTAGTAGCGCAGGTCTGGGAGGCTCATTCGCAATAACCATAAACGGAAGAGGAAGGCCGCAGTGAGTACGTACGTAGCATATGATATGAACGGAGCTTCCCAAATTGCAAAGGTGCCGAACAGCAACTTCAACACGTACACGCGATCTCCACCCCCGACAACCCGTTAGATCGCGCCGTACACCAGCCTCCCGTCGATGATGGTCGCCACGACGCGGGTGCCGAGGACCTTGCGCGGCGCGATGGCCATGATGTCCTGCGAGAGCACGACAAAGTCGGCGTACTTGCCGGGCGTGATCGAGCCGAGGATGTCGTCCGTGAACGACGCGTACGCGGGGTCGACCGTCATCCCTGCCAAAACCCAAACCAAACACAAAACCCGCACCGTCAGCCAGACACGTCAGGGTCGAGAAGCGAGGTGGGAAAGTGCGACGGGGTCGGAGTCGACAGGACGCCAGTGCCAGTGCCAGCGCCAGCGTCGCGCGGGACGGCGGAAGCGGCAGAGGCGGCGGCCCATTCCCATTTCACCTGCGATGGGATACAGACGCACCTTTGAGCGCCTCTTCGCGCGTCATTCGCTGTTCGGGGAACCTGAGGCGCGCCAGGGTCAGTACGTGGTGGGTAAGCGGGGGCGCGAGACGACGAGAAGACATCGTGTGAGGGGGGGAATGCGGCCCGATCGCAAGGAAGGTCTAGCGGGTGTGGGTGTAGATAGAAGCCAGACGCATATAGAGGCTGAACGGAGATGAAGAGGATGGGAGGGGGGGCAGGGAGAAAGAGAGATAGAAGGGGAGAGACAGAGACATACCAGCCGCCAGGCCCGTGGGGGGACGTGCCGTCGGGCGATACGCGCGTAATGGCAGCGTAGAAGCCTGCGAGCGGGTTCATGTCTTCGACGGGGAAGTCTGAGCCGAGGGTGATGCGCGCGCCGTGGTCGATGACGCTCCGGAACGCGTAGAGGCCCTTGACGCGCTCGGGGCCCTTGGTGGGTGAACGAGGGAAGGGACGAGGGGAGAGACACAGAGAGAGGGAGGATTAGTACCGATTGGGACCGCTAGGCTCTCATCATAAAACTATGGAACGTACCAGGCGGTCCTCGGCAAACCACATGTCGCTGATTCTGTAGGGACGTAGGACTAGGTTCAGCGAGTACGTTCAGGGTCGCCGAGAAGAGGGGGGGGGGGAGCGCGATGTGCCGAGGGTACGAAGGGGGCACGAATATGAATTATTGATACTGACGCGTGGGTGGGTTGGACGCTGGCGATAACTGTGCGTGCCAATTGATCGGGTCGCGGGATGCGAAATAGCGGTCAGATGAGCGGCATACGCGCATCGTCGAAGGACGACTTACCTCCGAGGTCGCCAAAGCGTGCCATGTCTTTCTTTGCGAGGATTTGGGCGTGCTCGAGGCGGGGGCGGAGGGCGGTGACGTTGGCATGAGCGAGGGCAGCTTCGAAGGCGTCGAGGACGACACCGTTTGCGCGGTCGCCGATGGCGTGTACATTCTGTTTCATATAGGCGTCAGTGGAATATTCAGGTTGAGATTGAAATTCAAGCATGCAATCGAGTTCGGAGTTGAAGAAGACCCCGGTAGCGCCGGCGGTGCGAGCGCAAACGCCATATCGAAGCGGAAGGGGAAGTCAAATTGGGAAGTAGAAGCGACTTACGACTTGCCAGCCGTCCTTCATGAATTTGGGAATGACTTCGTTCAAGGTCTCTGGAGCAATGCGCATGAAGCCGCGCGTCTCGGGGTTGTCTGCATATGGCTCATACAACTGCTCAACGTCAACGTCAACGAAGGCGGCCGCCGAAAGGAAGATTGAAATGGAGAATCGTGAGTGGAATGATAACCGTGGATGGGGAAATCGATCTCACCGCCGCACCGCCAGACCGGAGAGCGCCTAGACGGGGGGGACACATGGTTTCAGCATGGTCACCAGGCGCCAAGGATGACGAGTGGGCAGCGAGGAGAGGAGACGAAGATGGCAGTTGACTTACCGTCTGCGAAAATCTTGACGCTGCGGACGCTGAGGCGATTGTTGCCGGCGAGGACGATCTTCTCGAAGGAATCGCCCCAGTAGGCAGCGGTGTCGTCGAAGTACTTCATGCCGTACACGCGAATCTACGAAGGCCACGCACGGGGTCAGCCATCGTACCAGAGGCAACACAGACGCGCGAGGGGCGGAAGGGAGCCTGCGGAGATGAAGGAAGGCGGTTTGCCTTACCGGAAGTTGGCCCGCTTGCGCTTCTCTTCGGGAGCGTGACGTGAACATTCATTTATTGAGCGCTGCGACGACGGTCTCGACGGGAACAGATGACCTACCGGCGGAAGAATTCAAGAGAGACAGGGTTGAAGCCGGCATCATGGACCGACGTCAGGCCCAGGCGGTGTGCATCCTTGACCGTCGCCGCGAAGCGCTTCTGGAGCTGGTTGTGGGTGGGCTCGGGGCGGACGACGAGGTCCTGCGCATTGTCCAGGAACACGCCTGGTCCAGGTCGGATCGAATGGCGGCGCATTAAAGTTCGATCGGGTCAGCGCACGGGCTTGAGCACGAGAAGCCTGTCAAAGTAGAGTAGACGCACCGGTTGGCTTCCCGAACGAGTCGCGCACGATCACGCCTCCCTCCACCTCCTCGGGCAGAGGCTCCATCGTGTTGAGCACTGCGGACGAGACCCAGAGCGCGTGCCCGTCCTTGCTCTGCAGCACGACTGGGCGCCCTGCCACGATCGGGTCCGCCTCGAGTGCTTGCTGTTCAAAGATCCGTCCGTGAGTGTCAATGCGGACGGGGAGAGACGTCGGGCATACGTAGATCGGCCATTCTTCCAGTAACCACTTGGTGTGGTCCCAGCCCCATCCTTCCACAAACTTCGTCCTGTCGTCCAGGATGTCGGGGTCAGCGAGGATGTACGCCTTTACACGTTCGACGGTCTCTGCATGCGGCGCAAATGGTCAGCGCCGCCTGGTATATCGCAAAATGCTTGTGGGGAGGACCTGCAATGCTCGTCGTTCCCTCAAGTGGCATCTGTTTTGTTGCGCCATATTCAAGTACGTGTGAGTGCGAATCTGTAAGGCGCGTTGGGATATGCGAGCGTCAGTCGAGAATGAACTACTAGGGTATGTACAGGCCCTACTAGAGAAGCGACCTACCGCTCAATCCTGGCACGACGACGTGGCCACGCTCGAGATACCGGACCTGCAGCGGGTCGGGCGAGATCTCGCGCCAACCGGATTGGACATGAACTGCGGACGGACCAAGGTTGTTTGGATTATTAGCATTGGATTGCAATTAAAGAGGCCGATCGTGATTCGGATTAGCAATCAAGTGGTACTAAGTATAAAGTATGTATATCAGCCGTGATGGATCACGCACCGAGTGATCCGGAGAAGAGAAACTTGTCCCGGTGCACGAGGAAGCACTCCGGGCGGGGGTTTTCCGGGTCGACGGTGTAGATCTGGCGTGCGCCTTCGCGGGAACAGAGCGCGTACGACTCGGTAAGGGGCGCTGCTGCGGGAGAAAGCGAGGGGGCAAAGGTGTGATAGAGGTAGTAGGAGAGGGAGAGGGAGATGAGGACGAGGGAGAACTTGGCGGTGGGCGTCGTCGAGTGGGAGTGGGCGTGGGAAGTGGGCTGAGAAGGCACGGGGATGCGCCTGACAGGTGCAGGAGACTTTTCTGGAGAGGCGCGTTTGCGGAGGGAAGGATTTTGAGGGGGAGGCATGACGTTGAGCTCTGGGAGGAAGGCGGAGGAGGTGGGCGGTTGTGGGGGAGAGCGGACCGCGGGGGGTAGGGGGCCTATAAGTAGGACGGAGGGGAGCTAGTGATGGGAGGGCTCGCATGAGAAAGCAGGGTCATGCTGACAGCATCTGGAAGGCGAGCGCGAGTAATGCGTCTGGGGGAGAAACAATGAAGCATGAGCCGTGGAGGAGAGCACGGAATCAGCTCGCTCGGTAGTGGCAAGGCCATCGGGGCATTCACTCAGCATTCACTCCATGTTCCAAGTGCCCGGGACAGGGCGCCAAGGGTAGCGCCTTCGACCGGCGCTGGAAGGCGATGAATTGTTCTGAAACTGTTCTGGCGCTCGACAGACTCGGGGTCGGGTCGAGATTGACGAGAAGCAGGCGGAAAAAAAAAAGGGAGCAACGTACGGCAAATGGGGTGATGGGATCGAGCTTCGGGACACGAGCCTGTGCCATCATGAATTCGTTCCAAAGGCGGACTTGCCCGTATACTCCTGGTGGGAAACAAGAGTAAGCGCTGTGAAAATATATATGTTATGGCGGAGTAAAGAAGCAGACCGACCTGGGACTAGGCAGAAGCTGTCGAGGCCACTAACCAACTTCCGCGGACCTACAACTTTCAACTTCAACCCCAGCAGGCGCCCGAACACGCAGGCTGCGAGAACGTGACTGTCACAGACATCTGTGACGAAGCTTGTCACGAGAGTGGGCCACGTCGGTGTCACGGGCATGGCGTCAGCGTGATTCACATCGTCCAGACTCCAGAGCCCGACGCCAAAGACCTTGAACTCGTCCCCCTCCGTCGTTTGCCCCTCGGCATTCGCTGCCTCTGCCCCCTCTCTTGCTTCTGCGTCTGGTCCTGAATGCCCCTCCACGATGTCCTCCGCCAGCGAGTCCAGCCTCTCACCGCTGCCATGACCTCCAACAGGATCTTCCTCTACTGCGTCTTCAGCACCTTTGCCGTCGCTGCAACCATAGCCAACGCGTGCCGTGCACACAGCACCTTCTACTCCGTCTCCATCTATCTCGCAAAGAGCAGTCGCAGCGTCTTGGTACGCCCCCCCCCGTTTCAACTTCGTCCCCGCATCCCTTTGACGGCCTCTCCTCTTCAGGTCCTCGCCAACTTCGGCTTCATTTGCTCTCTCCTCTTTGGCCGAGTCCTCCAGAAGCTCTTCTTTGGCTCCCTCCAGCCCCGCGAGGTCGAAGTACGTCTCCCCCCACACATGCTCCTTCTGCCCTCTCCCTCATCGCCTCCACAGCGTCTCTACGACCAGACATGGATGTTCGTCACAGAGTCTCTCCTCGCCTTCACCATCTTCCGTGACGAGTTCGACGTGCCCTTCCTCCTCATGTTCGGTTTCCTCCTATTCGTAAAGTGTTTCCACTGGCTTATGGCAGACCGCGTGGAATCCGTACGTATCCCCTCCATCTGCCCACCAGCGCTTTTTAACAATTCGATCTCTCTGCCTAGATGGATCAAACAAACTACCCAGGCCCGCCCACCCTCTTTCACGTTCGCGTCAATGCCCTTTTCTTTGTTCTCTGGGCCATCGACACCGTCATGTTCGCCTTCGCGGTTGAGAGCACATTGACCCATGGTGTTGGGGGCATGGTCTTGTTTGCAAGCGAGGTACGTTCCTACTCATTCCTCTCAAATCCAATGTTTCTGTTCAGAACGCTACGCGCCTGGTGTGCATTTTCGTCCGCTTGCGAGCGTCCGGATGTCTAGAGTTTCACCCTTGGCTGCTCCCTAAGCATTTAGACCGCCCAATCACCGTTTCGTCACCTCAATTACTTCGTGTCGCATGAGCTCAGCCCGATCACCTACTGTCTGTTGCCTGCCATTGACAGTTCGGTTCTTGCTTCAGGGTGTCTCCGTTCAAGCACTATGTGCGGGCACCGCGCGATACGGCTGTCAGAGCGCTCTGCGATCGTCTCTCGGAAAGCCTCCATTGCAACCGACATTAACGCGCATCCCTGTCATATCCAGTATGCTATTCTGCTCGCAAGCGCTCTCAACGCTATGCTGCGTTACATGCTCTCGATCCTCGACTTGCGTAGGGCCCGTGCCCGTGGTGGCGAGAACGCACCTCCATGGGAAAACAAGAGCATGTACATCTTCTACATTGAACTCCTCACCGGTCCGTCCCTTTTTCATATCCCGTCCCCACACCCTGGTAACCCCGCTCATGTCCTATACTCTAGATTTCCTCAAGCTAACAACGTACATGACGTTCTTCATGATCATACTTACCTTCTACGGCCTGCCGCTCAACATCATCCGCGACGTGTTCGTCACCGCACGATCGTTCATAACTCGTCTCCGCGCCCTCGTTCGTTACCACAACGCCACCCGCGACATGGATCGGCGTTACCCCGACGCGACCGAAGCCGAGCTTGCGGAGATGTCCGATCGCACCTGCATCATCTGCCGCGAGGACATGCAGTCGCGGACCGTGCCCCAGCCGGATCCTGCCGGCCAGGGTGCGACGGCCGAGGGCGAACAGCAGCAGCCCCCACCTCCGCCGCCTGTCGACGGACCCAACATGACGCCCAAGAAGCTGCCCTGTGGGCACATCTTCCACTTCCAGTGTCTCCGCTCCTGGCTCGAGCGCCAACAGAGCTGCCCAACCTGGTTCGTACTTGCACGGCAATCATCACCACGCGGCAGCATCTTCTGACAGATAGATTTGCGTTTCCAGCCGTCGCACGGTTCTTGAGAACGACGCTCCACCTAACGCCCCCCCTGGCCCTGGTCAAGCCCAAGCCCGCGCCGCTCGTCCGCGTCCAGGTGCCGCGCCAGTTCCCGGACAGCAGGCAGCGGCCGCGAATCCCCTCGGGTGGGTTGGACGCTTCTTCGGATTGCCCCCCCAGGTTCCGGCACTCAATCCGCAGTTCCCGGGTGCACAAGCGCAAGCACAAGGCCAGTTCGCGCAAGGCCCCGCGCCTCCGCTGTTCCAGCAAGTTCTGCAGCAGCAACAACCGCTCCCCAATCCAGGCATGGGATGGGCCCCCCCACCTGCGCCCGGGCAGGCGCCGCCTCAACCACCACCACCACCACCACCACCACCATTCTACGATCCGGTGCATGGGTGGCAGCAGCACGGCGCGGGGCAGATGCAGCCTCCGCAGCTGCAGCCGCCGCCCGTGTTCAGGGGGTTCTATGGGCCTGGACAGGCCTGGCAGCCGTGGGGCGATCCTGGGTGGTACGCGCCGCAACCGCAACAACAGGCGAGGGGCGCGCCGAACCAGCCCGCCGAGACTCCCAGCGTGCCGGCGCCCCCGATGCCCACGCCGAACGTAGACGTCGCAGATGATGAACGACGGCTGGAGGATCACCCGGCGCCCGCGCCGACGCCCACTACGTCTTCGGTGGAGCCGAGTACACAAACAGGCGCATCTGTTTCAACTCCTCCTGCAGAAGACCCGGAACTTCCCAGCGATCCGAGAGCCGCTGCGACGCTCGCCGCGCTCAGGCGGCGCCAAAACGCATCCACGACGCCCAGCTCGTCCCCAGTGCCAGACAGCTCGGCTCACAGCACGGGCGTGTCCACTCCCGGCGCTACCCCGACTACTGCCAGTTCATCCCCAGGAGAGGCGGCGAACGGGTCCTTGCAAGGCGCGACGCCCTCCAATTCCATTCCTCATTCCTCGCCATCGTCGGCTCCCGCCCCGAGCGCAGGGACGTCCCCGGCTGCGCCCGTTCACGCGCAAGCTCAAGCTTCGGCGCTGCCCCCGCTGATTCCGCTGTTCGACACGAGCGTCATGCAGCCGGCGCGCGTCCCCGGTGTCAGCGCCGGCTCGTACTTCGCTCCATACCAGTATACCCATCACTATCGTGCGCCCGCCGCTGCGTCTGCGCCGGGCACCAGTGCGAGTATCCGCGCAGGCGCAGGCGCAGGCACGTCGCGCACTGCTCGGCTCGGCTCGAGTTCCGGTGCAGGCGCGAGCTTGCGGGCGCTGCCGCCGACGCTGACGGAGGAGCAGCTGGCGCGGCTGGACCGGCTGACGCGCGAGGCGATCGACGAGCGGCTGCGTGTGCTCGAGGGCGTGTCGGGCGCGGTGTACAGGTGCGTCGAGGAGCTGACGCGCGTTAGGAGCGTCTTGCCTCCCCAGGCCGGTGCTGGTGCTGGTGCTGCGGCGAGGAGAGAGCAGCCGACTGCCTCTTCGTCTTCGTCGGGAACGGCGGGAACGGCGGAGACGCCGAGCGGGGCGAACGAGAAGGCCAAGGGTGTGGAGGGTGCAGGTGCGTCGTCGAGCGGGAGCGAGGAGGAGCGGTCGTCGTCGTCGTCTGAGGCAGAGAGCGACGGAGTGGTTGTGACGGATCGAGATGCGTCGGCTTCCGGTGAGATGGAGGCGAGTTAGGCCGTCGAGCTAGAGGTGCACGTTGCTTTTCGTAGTGGCATTTGAGACATCATTGGGCTTTGTAATTATCGCTATCGCACGCATGCATGCACGAGAACGTATTTTGTATTCTATCACTCCGGATCTGCACGCGTGCTGAAATGTGAGAAGAGGGTACGTACTATATATTATACCGCGGCAAGCAGGGGGAGGAAGTACAGTAGATTACATCAGCGCAAAGCGACAAGCAGGAGGAGATCATGACGACGGAGCGAGGAAAGCCTGTGCGCGCCTTCGTACGAGGTCCGGGTCTACGGTCGTCTTGTCGACTTGCGCGTAGAACACCTTGAAGACCTGCCCGAGCGCCCTCTGGGGCGGAGCACCCTTCGAGATCGCGTCCGAAATCTCGGGGGTGGCGAGTACCTCCTTTAGCACGCGGTCGATATCGGACTCGGGGAGGAGTGGCGGGAGGAACGCGGAGAGTATGGCGGCTTCTTGCTGCTCCTTTTCGGCGAGGTCTGGGCGGGACGCTTTTTGGAACTCGGCCGCCGCGTCGGTCTTGGGGCACGAGCAGAGCAGTCGAAGATCGGAGGGGCGACGAATGGTTGAACGAGGTTAGGGTTGGGATGAGAAGTGACATTAAGAGAGTGTGCGCAGCCAGACTCACCCGTCGTGTTGTGGCTTTGCGGAGGAGGGCGACTATGGTGGAGGGAGATGCACTTCCGGAGGCGGCTTTATCTGCGGCATAGACTTGGGACAGCACAGACTGCAGGAGGGAAGATAAGATATTGAGAGGGGGGACGGGAGGAAATGCGTAGAACGGCGACCGACACGAATGGTTATCGACTTGACGGTGTTCTTCGTCTGCATGACGATCATCGGCCCTACGGGGTTCGTAACTCATGAGTTGGCAGAAGTCGAGCAATGAGCGCGCACCTTCATAGCCTCCTTGAGCTCCGACATGAGTCGAGCGCGTACGTCTTCCGAGCGTGTTACGCCACCTTGCAGTGAGCGACGGAAGCTTGGTTTGTGCAACTTTTGATTCATGATTCGGACGCACCGCTGCCTCCTGTGTCTGTGGATGCATGACGAAATCCGAGGTTGGTATACTGTGGGCGCGTCGACCGGCCTGTGCGCGGTATGGTAGAAGCGGCCTTGAAGCGTGCAAGGGATAAGGATGAGGCAGCGGCGAAGCGATGCATGATGAAGCAAGTGGGCCTGTGTCGAGGAGGAGCACTTCCAATGCCACGAAACGAAACGCGTCATTCCAAGGGGTGGGTGGCGCGCCCTCAGGCACCCAAAGCGGCCCGGGGGTTGGAAGGGGTTGGACCAATGGTCGGCGCGCTCACTTCCCTCCCACCACCTCCCAGTGCTCGTGTTCGTCTCTGGCTTCCTTGGCTTGCCCGCTTAATCACTTATCTGGGTCGGCAAATTTGCACCATCTGTGCACCGAAATCTCCAAAACTCGCGGCGGCGCGCGCCCCGCCGCGACTGTTCCATCCCCTGATCTGGGCTGCCAACACTTCACTCCCTGCTCTCTCATCCACCTCGGTTAACCAATGTCAACCAATGTGGCGCGCACCTCTCGCGCTGTGATATAGGGACACCCATTCGTTAGTGAGTATCTTTTTTGTAGTAATTGGTAGGCCTGGACTTTGGATTAGCTCGGGCAACCCATGTCAGCACTTGTAGTCCACTTGACATGCCCCCTTCTCCTCCAGTTCTGGTCCGTTTCGCTTCATTTTGGGCTCGTTTGAAAGGTACGTCTCGCCGCTCTCAAACGAGTGTAGTATCATTGGAAGGCGTCGACCGCTTACGACGATATAGTGTTTTGTTTCTGCTCAAATTTTCTGTTAGTCAATCAGTGTACTATTGCTTCTCTTTGCTTCCCATGTGTACAGTATGCTCCTATAAGGGAGGAAATATATTTCAGGCCTTTGAATCATCGCTTTCCCGCTCTGAAACCCGTTAAGTAGGGTGTTGGACTGCCTCCGGCAGCGTTGCTCGCCCTCGCGATGGTCTTCCAGTGTTGGGCGCCTATCGACAAGCTAGGGTTGGGGTTGGGATTGGTCTTTGGTCTGGGGGACCAATCTGCGGCTTAGTCAGCGACCAATATTGGTCGACCCCTCGGAATGTGGAAGTTGCCGACTCCTCAGGCCTCAGGCTTGGGCAGTGAGTCTCGCGCGTTTTTTCACTGCCATACCGAGAATAGTCCTCCAAGTGGCGCAGCTTTCCGTCCTGCTTAGACTCGGTATCATGACACGATTCACGGGGATCCCTGGATATTTGCGACTCCGTATATCTACCGGCCAATACTCTCCCAACTTCCGACAATACTACTACTCTTCGAGATCGGATCCTCTCTAGAGTCTAGGTCTTCGCATCAAGATATGCTCCGAGAACTTCGGCGAAACCACAGTGAGTCCACCGTACACAGAGTGTCAACCCAAGCCCAATGTCAACAGACCCAGTGAGCCACGTCTGAAGCTAACCTAGGGTTATTCTCGGCAAAGTATTCGTGGCTGTCCGCATTGAACACCGCGAGCTCGGGATCGTTCACCGCGAGTGCCTGTGAACCACTCGGGCCATACGCGGAGTTTCTGGAGCCACCATTGACAGTGAAGTAGGCCGCCTGCCAAGAGCCGCGTATAAAAAATCAGCAGTCGTTTCCCTCCGAGCACTGCGTAAAAAGAGCTCGAGCCGCCGGCAGGCACACACGTACCTTGTCGACAAGAGTGCCCGCCTGGGAGTCGCTCCCGGTGACCGACGCACTCCAGAACGCACTGCACAGGTAGACGGTGCCGAACTGGTCGGGGTGGACATACGCGAACACGCCTGGGTCCGTGCACGTGCAATCGTAGCTCCACCCCGAGAAGCCGTTCAGGGCCATGTCGCGGAAGTGGTTCAGCACGATGTTGTGCCGCACGTCGCTGTATAGCCCGAACCAGGCATTGTACCGCGGCGTGCCGCTGTTGAGGGAGGCGAGGTATAACCACGCGGTCGTGACATACTCGTACGCGTTCTCGGCCGCGACGTTCAGCGCGAACTGCTCGGCGGCTGAGCAGCCGTTGAAGTTGCGCTTCTGGACGAGGTCGGGACGGCGGATGGCCACGAGGTTGCCACCGGTGAGGGTCGCCGAGTGTGACTCGGTGTTCGCGCTGATCGTGGAGACCTCATTGTCGGCATTGACGGCGTAGAACGAGTTGGACGCCTTGACGGTGTACTTGATGTGGCCGGTGTTGATAAAGTTGTACGCCGACGAGACTGTGAACAGGGCGTTAAACACCGTTCTTCTCATCTGTGGCAACAATGAGACACATACTATCGTGGGTGACCGACACCATCGCGCCGGGCGCAAGGACGGTGAAAGCGGCGGGATCCGTCGAATTCGCCGCCAGGCTAGGCGAGTACTTGACCATAACACCAGTGAAGCTCGGGCTTACACCGTCGTCGGTTGTGATGATGAACGTGTTGGCGGGAAGAGTGTGCAGGACACTGTTGGGGTCGTTGAGGAGCTTGAGGGTCTCGTCGCCCGTGTTGGTGAGAGTGGTGACGACCTTCATGTTCTCGACACCATCAACCGCGTTGGGACCGGTGACCTTGAGGGAAAGACCGGGGGCGGCGGAAACAGCAGCCGCGGTGGCCACAAGAGCAATGAGGGCAGTGCGAAGGGAGGTGGAGAACATGGTGGCAATGGTGGAAGACGGTGGACCAAGTGGCTGAGGAAAAGGTGATGATGCCAACGAGGACTCCTTATACTACAGCGGCATTTGTAGACCTGTGCTGGGTCAGAAGCAAGGCTGAGGCGGCGGGAATGTTGCCGCCTTAGTTGGGATATCCAACACTTACCAACAACATGCATTGCACTAGATGTCAAGCGCAAGCGTCGGATGTCAGTGGCGTCCAGCAGAACCACCGGCCTGCAAGCCAAACCATGAATGTCACGACTCTCGCCGTGCAGTTAACTTGTCCAACGTCGCAATGGCGAGAACAGTAAATAAGTATTGCGAATCCGCGACTGATGTGGGAGGTCCATAGGCGAAAAATACTCACTGCCATGCATTCACGGAGCCTCCTTTTCAGGTTCTATTCCTGCCACACCGACTCGAATCTTCGACAATCCTACAAGGGTATTCATGCCGCTGGCACATCTTCGGCACAGCTCCTCGCCCTGCTCATGTCCGGTATAATCATGCAAACGACCGCGCCGGGAGAGGATAATGGTGACCGACTAAGGGGTTTGGGCAACAAAGAGTGAGGCCCACGACATGTCCCCCGATCGTCCCTTGTTGCACCGGCGAAAAACATTGATCGTGCAAGCTGCTCAGTATGTTCCGTTACGCGCTCAGTTGTGTTCGTCAGCTGCGAGTAACAAGTCAAGGAATAATCGCCGGTGGGATGACGTACGCGTCTCGCAAGTCGCGACTTCTGAGCGGACGACACTCAAGTTTAAATGGAGCGTCTTTTAGCGCAAATCACTTTTGAGAGCGAAGCAAGGACGCCGCGAGCGACGCTGCGTCGACCAACGTGAAACCGAGTTAGTATCGCCTACGACACATTGAAATAGAAGGAGCGAAAGTGGAAGTTCTGCAAAGTTCTACATAAATGCAATAAACGTTCTGTCATATGACACTCACCGGCATACGACTCACTGCGGTTTCCCGACCATAAGTGTCATTGAAGTCGGCGTTGAAGATCGCCTTGTCGGGAGGCTCGCTCTGCGTGAGCTGGTTAGCAGTCCTCTGGCCGTATGCGAAGTCCCTGGTCCCGCCGTTGCAGTGAAGTGGGACGCCTGAGGCGCGTTCATCGCTAGCCAGAGCCACTCATCCAATGGAAACCCGGAGCTGGAACGTACCTCGTGGACGAGCGTACCCGCATTGGAGTCCGTACTGGTCGGCAGCGCACGCCAGGACGCATCGTAGAAATAGATGGTGCCGAACTGGTCGGGATAGACGTACACGTTGAAGGTGTTCGGCCTCGTGCACGTGCAGCCGTAGTTGAAGCCGGCGAAGTCGTTGCTGCCGATCCTGCCAAGGTGCTCGCCCACGACGTCGTGGCGCGAGGGCGTATACGTGCCGAACCACGTGTGATAGCGGGGCGCGGATGTACGCGAAGGACTCCCGGGCGTAGTGCGTGGCCGCGGACACGGCGGCGTTCAGCGCGGACTGTTGGTCGGCGGAGCAGCCGTTGAAGTTCACGGGCTTGGTGAGGGGCGGGGCGGGGTGGGGGCGGCAACCACGAGCTTGCCACCAGTGAGTTTGGTGACGTAGGACTCGGCGGTCGAGCGGATCTCGGAGACCTCATTGTTGGCATCGACAAAGTGGAAGAGGTTGGACGCCTCGACGGTGTACGTGCTGTAACCGGTGTCGGTGAAGTTGTACGCCGACGAGACTGTGAATGACCAGCATTAGCGACGGTGCCATCACGCTCAGGAGACACTTACGATCGTGGGTGAACGACACGGACGCGCCAGGGGCAATGAAAGTCAGAGCCGAGAGATTCGTCGACGTCACCGCGTGACTGGGCGAGTACTTTACCTAGACAGCGATGAAGCTGAAGGTGTTGGCGGGAAGGATGTCTAGAGCATTGCGCGGGTCGTTGAGGAGCTTGAGGGTCTCGTCGCTAGTGTTGGTGAGAGTGGTGGTGACCTTCAAGTTCACAACGCCGTCGACAGAGTCGGGGCCGATGACCTTGAGGGAGATGCCGGGTGCGGCGGAAACGGCGGTCGTGGTGGCCGTGAGAGCGATGAGGGGAGCGCGAAGGGACATGGCGTCAAGGGCGGACTCGTTTGTACTCCAGGGTGGTTGCCAACTGCGCTAAGTCGGGTATAGTTCAGGGCTGAAGAATGCATGTCAGTGCTGCCTTGCTTTGCGCAGTGCATGAGCTTGACAAGCATCCGGCCGGGCGCCGAAGCTCAAGGTCCACGTCGCATTTTATTCGCCCAAGTTTGGAAGTGATCCATGTAGTCCCGCACTAACTTCACACTTCCTTCCCCGCCACATGGAGGGCACTGGTCTTCAAGGACATTCACGCCAAACACGGCCCACGAGGCTGAGCATGCGCAGTGGCAATACTAAAGTTTGGGCAGTGCTTGGACTCTTTCTGTGAATACTAGACTCGATATTCTTAACTCGCGTTTTAACCTCACATGAAAAATGCAAGGATACTCACCCTAATGTTCTGTGAAAGTTGGGAAGTGTTCAGGTTTGCGTTGGTTGTGCTCGGGAGTTGCTGTCAGAGGTTGCAGGAGGTTGCTCCCCGATCAATCGCTGATGAACGCTTGTCTTTGTTTGTACATATTTGGCTGGGGCTGGACCGGCCGGGATGCGCATGCCCGGTCCCGGTCTGAATTTCTGCTTGCTCAATCACCGTACACTGGCCGGCGCCTTCATTATAACCAGGCAACTCGTGCATTTATGAAAATGCTTGGAACTACTACAACTACAACTGGGCAAGATCTTCTCTCTCGAACGACGTCTTTTGGGCAGCCTGCAACTGTGCCGCCGGCACTCTTGAAGATGATGCCCGAGGTCGCCTCGAGGATGCGCATGAAACACTCCCTCAGAATCGAGGAGGGACGATTGCACACGGGTAGGAAAGATTGCGGGTCGTTCGAGGTGCGTGGATGGTGTGAACTCGCTTTGCTCACGAACTTACGAGAAGAGCAGTGCAAAGGCCGTGCAACGGTCATTTGCCACGTCTCATTAGGTTTATACGTACGATGCCACCTCCCCTCAGACTCGCAGGGTATCCTGCGACCTTCGTGGTATGTCTCCCTGGACGTCTTATTCTATCCGCGAAGTAGTTTTGCTCCCTTCATCTGAGTCCATGGAACTCCAACGTGACTGGCGGCGCGAGTCGATTTTCGACGCTCTCTCCAACTCTCGCTCGCTGTTTCTCACACGTCTCTGCCTCCGTCTCCATGGACCTTGCTGGAGGAGATAATGTGGAATGTCGAGAACGGTCTGCAGTGCCGTCGACGACCCAGACCAGCTCAGGCTGCGGCTTGGTGATCCATGCGCTTAAATTACGGTTCGCAGGGATCCGACCGTTACCAGCCACTACGACCACCAGTTACGGTGGAGGTCGGAGGTGTTGGTCGTTGGCGATCGGCCCCCGGGCTGGGGAGTGCACCTGAGGGTGCGAGCACACATACGAACAACGAGCAGTAACAGGATGGGGTTGAGTGGGGGCTATATGCGCTGATTCCGGCTGAACGTGTAGTCTGATCCATGCCTTCCTACTACAGGTCATCACACAATCTCAATTTGCACCGCGCCAGAGGGGCTGCGAATCTCTCGGAGCAAAAAGCATGCATGTATGTCATCGCGTCAAGGAACACGGAGCGTTTTGACCTCGCTGACGCAAGTACAGCCTGAACGAATCGCCGCCACGCACCAGATACCACCGCCACCACACACTGAATACCACCGACGCCACGCACCAAATACGGGCGCGACCGCCCTGGGTTAATGGACATCGATGTGGAAGTTTGAAAACCATCTTTCATGGAGAGTGTGGCCTTAGATGGTCCGATGACGCGTGAGGCTTTCCTTATCCCTCAGTGTATCGGCGCCTCCTGCTGAACTTCGGTCTGTTCTCTTCCTCATTGGCGAGGACTGCGGTATAACAAAAAGATGTGTTCGCTGCCCTCGAGGTGACGACGCAGTTCCGGCCGCGATCGCGCTCAATGTCCACCTTCTACCCCGTGGAACACGAGACCTTCATCGTCTATGTGGTGCTTCTTTGGCGTTTGATAGCAGCCAAGCAGTCGGCAATGATGCAGCGTCGTAGTGCTCGAGGTTAAGGTAAGTCAAGCTTTTTCAGACCAAAAGTCACCTTTGTTCTGTTGTCGTTCTGAACTGCTCAACTTTATGTAAGGTGGTTGCTCACCCGGTCGTCTTTCGCCTGCGAGTTTCATCTGAGCGCATAACTCATTTCCGACAATGCCTTCCATCGTGCAGTCGCTCCTCTCGTCATTGAAACTAAGTATGGCATAGGCTGTACATAATGTAGAACTACATACTGATTCACCGCCCGCAGAGTCATTGAAAAGCGCTCAAGGGAGACGCTGCAATCCAAACAAGTTACCAGTATGCGCCTCACCAATGGTGTGTACACCTGTTCCCCCATGTCCTGACTTCCCTCCGCTACTTTCTTCTCGCCACCCCGTCCCTACTCTTTCAACTTCCCTGCTCAAATGCTTCCATCCTCGCTTTTCCAACTCCTCCTGGGCGTGTTGTCCCTGGTGCTCAGCACTGGGAGCGTCCTCGCCGATGGCCCCGGTTCCGTCCCCATCACTTCCACCCCCTCCGGCTCGTGTTCCAAGGGCTCGAAGAAGTCTGGTTGCGGTTCCAACATCATTAGCCACAAGACCTATTGCAAAGAGTACATGGCCTATTGCAGCGGGAAGACCATTGGAGAGGAGTCCGATCGCGTTATTTACGACAAGTATTGCCGTAAAGGCGGCTCGTTTGACTCTTGCCGTCAGTACGAAACCAAGGGCACCGCCTCCACTACCCCCTCCGCCAGAGCCACATCCACCAAGAGCCAGGGGAATCGTCGTGGGTACAAGTCTAGCTCCGACTTCAACATCAGGGCCGATACCAACCTGACCGTCGACAACCTTGACGTGGACACCTCGAACGACGTCTGGTATGCTGTGGAGATTACCTTGGGTGGCGCAAGTGAGTCTGTGGACGTCAATGACCGCAGTAGAGACACCTAACACGGCTCGTTTCGTAGACTTTACGGTCCAGCTAGACACTGGTTCATCCGATCTTTGGTTACACCCCGCCAGCCGTCCCGTCCAGCTGACGAACACCACCGATCTGGTGACCTCTGAGACGTATGGGCAAAGTCGCGTCGAGGGCAAAATCAAGTTCGCCAATCTCCAGATAGGAGAGCTGACCATCGAGCGGCAGGGTGCGCACTGTTCGCGTTTTCTATCCGGGCCTCTGAGCTGATTAGGCACCCGCACAGCATTTTTGCACGTCGCCGACTCGGATGCGCACGGTTTTGACTTGACAAGTTACGACGGTATCCTGGGCATGGCGTTCGACGTGGGGTCTATCCACGACAAAGTGCAGCAGGAATGGGGCACCCAGGCGGCCAATCACTTGGCACTCTCGCCCATGACCGCGCTCTTCGCGCAGAACACCTCCCTCCCAAACAACTTCGACGTTCAGCTCTCACGCCCCGCCACAGAGCTGGATGATACCGCGTCCGGCTTCATCATGATCTCGTCGCACGCTTCTGGCTATGAGAACGTCGCGAACGCGCCGAGGTTGCCGCGGGTCGCCCTTGAGCACTGGAGCGTGGCCATGGACGGGATGCTCATCGATGGCCAGAGCTTCGCGTTCAACCAATCCCGCATCGAAGGTTTTCCCACTGGGAGAATCGCGGCTGCACTTGACACCGGCTCCTCATTTCCGTCCTTGCCCCCGGCCGCTGTCGACGCGATCTATGGAAGCGTTCCTGGGGCCGTGTACGACAACATCTCAGAAGTGTGGCTTATTCCTTGCGACCGCAGCCCAAACGTCACTTTTGTCTTCGGGTAAGTTCACGCGCACGTTGATATTGTCTGTGATATTGACACCACTTGTGCTTTGTACTAGTGGCCAGCAATTCCCCGTGCATCCGTTGGATTTGACTTCCCCGGTCACAGATTCTCTGCTTATTAATGACTGGGACACGGACATCGCTACATGCGTCAACACCTTCCAATACCTCACTACGGACCCGACCAGCTCCGATGGCTTTGACATCATCCTCGCCGACGCGTTTTTGCACAACGTCTATGCTTCGTAAGTGCGCCGCCCTCGTGTGACGTTCTCGAACCAAGGCTGACTACTAGATTCGTCTCAGGTTCAACTACGGTGACTGGAACCCGACGAACAACACCGACGGCACCCCGTTCGTTCAGATGATCTCCACCACCGACAGCGCCACCATGTGGGCCGACTTCCACGCCAATCGCACGGCGACTCTCGCTCGGCTCCCGCTCCCGCTCGACCCGTCGTTGATCGTGCAGTACGAGGCCGGCGGGTCGACACCAACCGCCGACTTGGACTCGGACTCCGCAACTCCTACAACGACTTCGTCGTCTGGGCCCACTGCGCAAGCTGCGGACACGCTCGCGAAGCTCTCTGGGGCGGTAGGCTCGACTGGCGAGACGCCTTCGGCCGGCCCCGGCGACGACGGCTGGGGCAACAAGTACGGGAAGGTCGTGCTGGCGCTTCTCGGTGCCAACCTCGTTGTCGGCGTCGCGGTGCTCGTGGTGACGGTGACGATGTGCGTGCGCTGGGGGAGGCCTGGGACTCGGAGTAGCGTCCGAGCCAGTTCAGGCTCACGCTACGTCCCTGTACAGTTCAAGGAGCCCAAGGAGGGACACGGCGCCGGGAGGGGCTCGATGATGTCTAGTAGCGACTGACGCGTGTGATTGATCAGTGGCGAAGAGCGAACTTGGTGATCCACCTGGATTGTCAACTGAGCATTCGTCAGATGCTTGGACACTTTTTCTGGCGACCTCTTCTCGTGCCATGGAGGAATAGACTGCTGCTACCTGCTACGTCAGCGTACTACTCTTCTCCTAGGACGTTCTGCGGAACCTGGGTCTGCGTTTGCTGTCCCGAACCTGGAGCTTGACGCTTGCGCATGTACTATTCGTTCGTTTGAACATGTCTTGGTTGTATCTTGGGCCTTTGAAGTGGCATCATTCTTGCCGGACTGTGACTAGTACTATATGTTTACTAATGAAAGAAACTGGGGAATTCTTGCTGTGTACGGTACCCCTGGTCGACTTCTTGGAACCGCGGTGATTGGAAAGGAGAGCGGGAATGAGCCTTGATATGAGCCGCTTTCAAGACCGACATCTATGCTGCTGATAAAGGTCGACGTCGTACGATTGCGCTGGCACAAGTATACAATTCGGAGAGCCCACTTGAATATTTCTGACATGCAACTATAGCGTAGGCTATGTATTTGCACTGCCGCAATAATGGCAGTGTTTTATCCGGTCGCTGTTCTTCAGATAAGTAGCTTCGAATTGACTTCAGGAGCACTCGTTCACCAAATGCAGCAGGTCCGGAGCCTAGGCACCTCTCCCAGTGACATTCGAATCTGATGCACCGCTGAGGGTGCCCGCCCGCCCATATCGACGTCGACACGCAGGGATCGCTTGTATATTTCTAGTGGACGTCAATCTGTCCGGCTAGGCGACCATGATGAACACTTGGGGTTAGAAGTATTCCTCTCTCATTACATAACGAGGCGGTTCGTTCTAGAACTTGAAGTACTTACGGAACTCACTCGCACAGGTTAGGGTCAGTGCCTGCTTGACGAGTCAGTTACAGTATAAGCCGTTTCAAGCATCCCGCTCCGAGCCACACTGTCCTGTCCTAGACCCACCTCTCGCTGAAATTGCGGACCGTATCGTTCCGATGACACTATTCGGTAGACGTCCAAAGACACCCAAGTCCGCGTCACAATCAAGTCCTGATGCTGCGCATGCGACGACCTCGAGTACCCCTACACCAGATCCGGAATCAGAGTCGGTCCTCCCCCTCCCTTCGGCCATTGTGCCTCCAGAGGTATCTCATGGCAAGAGTGAAAACCTCGACACGACGAGGAGAATCGAGAGGGCTTTCCACACAGTCAGAGACGCGAAACCAGAGAGTCAGAAATACGAGGACTCGAAGTTGCGGAAAGTTCTGGATTGGACAGGCGAGCCGTGCAGTGTTTCTTTGGAGTCATGGCCATGAAGCTGACGATATTCTGCTAGGCACCGCGATCAATATTGTGCAGGAGAAAATCGAGATCGCGAAGAAGGGCGTAGAGCTGGTGAAGCCGGCGTACTACGAGAGCGACGTCGTCGACACAATGCAGACGGTCAGAGATGGTGTCAACAGGTTCGTCGATAGTTTTCCCGGGCTGGCACTGCTACTGAAGGCGTTGGATGAGGTCGCTAAGCTGCACCCGTTTATTTCAAGCAAGTGCTCCGAGTCGTCGTCCCTGCAGGGTTCTCACCAGCTTTACAGTCGCTGTCGGCGCCTTCCGTATGGTCGTGGAGCTTGACGTGAAGCGTCGCAACAATGACAAGAAGATCGCTGTGCTCTTCGTCGAGATGCGCGATATGATGGAGGCGTTGCTGCAGTGCGTTTATAGGACTTGTCCTAAGCATACTTATGCGTCTGACGCGCGTTTCCGGCTCTACAGACTTGCTACAGACTGCGCGACATCAGAGACGAAGAGAACGTCGGGCCCGACGGCCCGACGACCAAAGCCCGGATGCAGGAGCTCGTCAGGCAGACCGCGGACGACATCAAAATGTGCGCGGCGAACGCGTGCGACACGTACGCGAAGAAGAAGGTCATCGTGAAGGTCATCAAGGGCTCCGTCTGGGAGGACACGCTCCAGGGCTTCATCGACCTCTTCGCGAACCGCGGCAAGGCGTTCACCTTCGCCCTCTCGATCCACGTCTGCGCTGGCATCGACAATGCAAACCGGAAGCTGAAGGAGATCGACGCGAAGATCGATACGATTCTCGACTTCTTCTCAAAGGTAATGTCTCCCGAGCAGCAGGAGCTCGCGGCGGGATATTGGGGCAATGGTCCTCCACGAAGGTAGTCGTATCATCGAGGCCATCACGGCCGGTCCGCGTGTAGTAAGTCCTCGCGTGTGAACCTATTATCCGCTGAGATACCTATTCTTTACTCAAGATATCCACGAGATATGAAAGGAACTTATGGTAAGAACATCATATGATATACGCACCCTGAGATAGCTGATTTGAGGCGTTTTGCATAGCAGTGGCTAGGGCACGTCGAGGTGCGCCATTTCGTGCTCGCTCTACGTGACTATTACCGCCAACAGGCAAAACGCAAACACGAAGCCACTCGCGTAGATGCGGTTGCAAGCCGAATACCAGTCGCTAACGACGGCGACTGGGTGTTGTCGGAGTGGATTAACATCAACAGGGTGCAAGCAATCACGGAGGCATTCAACGACGACACATTAGGCTGTATCACCATCGCAGAAATGAACTACTTCATTATGTTTATGTTGCGCCAAAAAGAGCGGAGGTGTGTCCGGTATTGTGGTGCATCCGTTGGATACTGAGGGAGATGTCGCGCTGATGCAGACGGACAGCGGGATCACTGTACGTGCGACTGGTGCGGCGCAACGCCGTTTACGGCACACGGGGGGTCAGCATGGAGTGCCGCTCGCGCTTCACCTTCCATTTCTACGACAAGCCCGCGTGCGTGGGCTGCACGATCATGTCGCGCGACAACATCTCGTCCCCACATCTCCCCACCCACCACTTTGTCAAGATCTGTGCTCCGATCCTCCATTATCGTGAAATCGGCGAGGTCCTGCGGGACGCGCTGGCTGGGCTCGAGCAAGCGAAGAGGCCGTCAGAGGAAATGGAGTATCAGCGTAAGCACTGCGAGTTTGTGAAGACCCACGAGCAGGCCCAGGCAAGAGACGAAGAGAAGGGCAGCGAGGACGGTGAGGACAACGGGAATGAGTAGGATGGTCGGGACGGTCGGGTCGGTCAGGATGATGCAGACGGTGAGGACAGTGGAGGGTCGGTGAGTTTGTTGGAGAAGGAGATCACTCCCGCGAGACAAGAGGACATCGCGACTTCCGACTCGTACGGAGGAGCGGTTCGGCGGGGCTCAGGCAGGAGCTGTTGCATCAGCTCGCCAACGCGCGCGTCTCATGACGGATCCTATCGTTTGTAGCTATGCAACCTTGTTTGATAACGCGCCGCCCTAAAACACGCAAAAAGTTGGGGTTCTGTAAGACGCTGCGTTCACGAGAGTAGACTAAATGGTATCAACGGACGACAACGAAAGCCAATTAGGGTGATCGCACCCAACCCTCTCTCACCTAGCTCATGCCAACCTTGATATCCTCGACCCTGCGACCCAACCCATCGATCCGATCCTCCAGCTCCCTGACGTTCCCCTTGACGAGCTTCTCGTTCTCCGCCAAGCTGTTCTCTACCCCCTCGACGGCCTTCTGCAGATCCTCCAGGGCGGCGCGCACGCGCCGCTGGTCCTCCTCGAGGCTCTCCAACGTCTTGTGGAAACCAGCGGCGGAGGTGTGCAGCGCGGACAGCGTGCGCAGACGCGTGAGGATGTGGGGTATATGCGGGAGGAGGGGCGCCAGGCGGGTGAGCACGGGCGCGAGCTGCTCCTGCAGCGCGGTCGAGGACGCAGATGAAGCAGGCGCGGGGAGCGAGGTGGAAGGAGATGTGACAGCTGGAGAGGCGGGTCCGGGAGCGTGGTGTGCACCTCTTCGCTGTGTGCCGTGGTGCGCTTGACTGTTACTCGAGTTAGTACGCTCGAACTCAGAGTTGAGCAGCTTGATGCGCCTTGAGATGGAGTCGATGTGCCGGGGTTGAGTGAGCAACGTTAGTTGCGCGTTCAGGCGCGTCAGGAGGGGGAGCAGGGGAGGCGGGAGCGGGGAGAGCTGACCGGTGGTGAGGAATGCAGACAGAAAGACGATGAGCAAGAACGCACCTCATCCAGCATAGCGTTCGACGACCCAACCAGTTTCTCGAGCTCACCGACACGCCTGTCCATCTCAGCAATGTCCCTCGCCTGCGGCTCCTTGGACTTCGGCGGAGCGGCCTCGAGCTTCTTTGTCTCCTCCTTGTTCCCCTCCTCATTATCCTCCACAGTCACTTTCACGACATCATCGTCCTCCGCGTCCGTCGTGTCGCCGAGCACAACACTCACAAGCTTGCCCCGCCCCTCGCGCGCCTTCTTGATCTTCTCTATCCGCCGCTTCACGTCCACCATTCCGCGGATAAGCTCGCCGGGGTCCGCATTGCCAGACTCTTTCTCGTGCCGCAAGAGAGGGTTCGTAGGATCCGAGAGCTCGACTTCGAGGGCTGCCACCTCTGCCTGGAGTAGGCGTAGCCTTTGCGATAATGGGACGGGGCCTTGTGTGGGGGAAGGGGGTCCCGAGGCGTCTTCGCCATTCGGCGAAGGTGGGTAGACATACTGCACCCTCGGACGGCGTTGCTCTGCACGGTATCAAAACACGTTTCACGATGTGTGTGGGGGTGATGCAACACGTACTCTTTTCAGCTTTCCTGAACTTCCTCGATGCCTCGTCTGGGTCTACGCTGCTCAGGTCCAGTTCCTCCCTTCCCGCAGGCTCTCCCTGCTTTCCTCGACCATGACCCCTTGCAGGTGCACCCGGTTCATCGTCGCTCGAGTCGCCTTTCTACCGATACCCGTCAATCAGACATCTGCGGAGCAGGAAGTGTGGAACTGACGCTGTCCTGGCCAGAGGGAAAGACGTCCTCAGTCTCGTACACATCAGGCGCTGTGTCCTAACTCGCGATTTAGTACCGCATGTAGAGTCTGGACAAAGATACGCACGATGTCGGGCAGGTTGGCGTACTTCGCACTCATGGCTGTGAGAGGGGTCTCGTCGACGAAAGGGTGGTTGGAGGGCAAGAGGTAAGTAGGCGCAAGCGTTGGCGCGTGATGGACAAAGGCAGAAAAAAAGCGTCACCTGAGCGATTCGAACACTCGCGGGCAAAGCCCAACCGCTAGCAGCTATTAATAGCAGGCGATCCCGTTAACCACTCCGGCAAAGTGACTTCGCACGTAAAGGCCAACTTATATTGTATAAGTAGTGTATTGGGAATTTGGCCAACGGCGGTCGCCGATGTTTACAAAGTTGGCTAGTGTACATCGTCGATATGCGACATATAATTTCCTACACGCACGTCCTCTACCCCGCATGCTTGGTCACAGCGCGTCCAACAAAGCGCTCCAAGTCGCTCTCCTGTTGAAGAGATTGACGAAGGTCCGTGAACAAATAAACGCCAATCACGGTGCGTTAGTTGGGGACGGCCTCGATGACTGCCAGGATTCAGTCAGTGAAAAATAACGAATAGCTATCGTCATCGTCATCGAGAAAGACGCACCGCTCGACGCGCCCCTGGTTGTGTATATGCGTGAGATCTTGAACCCCGACCCGATGACTATCTTCTCGAAGTTGCTCGTCGTGCGCTCCAGAGCGTTAAGCGAGTTGTACATGAGCTATTTGGGATGACGATGACATGAGAAGAAAGGCAGTGAGGAGTGGAGAGCATGAACGGTGCTGTGTGTACTTACCATGTCGGTACGGTAGGTAGCTTTCGTGGCAAAGCCGAAGTTCTTGGGGAGAGGGTATGGCGCTTCGATGGGTGCGTAGGGCTGAGGCAGATATACAAGAATGGTTATGACGGGGTTTTGAGATAAAGAGACATCACCGACCGCGTCATTATCAATCGCCTTGAGAGTGTCCTCGAACGAAAACTTGACACCGTTTGCCGTCGATTCGGCTGGCGGCGCCTCGGGAACAACACAGTCGCAAATAAGAACTACGAATGAATGTGGTGATGAGACGGACGCTCGGACCAGGACCCACCAATTTCGGCACTCACTTCGAGAAGTGGGGTGGCACACTTCGCGCACGGCACGCAGGATCTTGATGCAATAGCTAGATACACAGCGACGTCGATCAGACAACGAAGGTCACGGGAAACACGGAGTCGTACCTGTCCGTCCAGTCGTGCATGATGAACCGGAACCAGTAGATCGTGTTCGGCTCCGTCCGCGGGTTGGTCTGGAAGAAGTCGTGCGGCTCGAACTCGACCCTCTCGTCCCTGATCGCGTTCGGGAGGTGCTGCGCCCAGTACTTCTCGCCTTCTTGAAGGTGCTGCGGGCGGTCCTGCAGGACGACCCTAAGTGTCGGGTTCGCGTCGTACAGCATCCTGAGGATGTGCAGGGAGACGGTGCCCTGGCCCGCGCCGACGTCGACGAAGGTCGTCTCGGACGGGAGGGACGCCCACGGGTAGTCGGCCTTGAGGGACGGGAGGTTGATGTAACCTGTGTAGTGTAGCAACTTGGACGTGAATATAAATGCATGGAAAAGAGGGACTAGGAACGAATGCGTGAATGGCGGTACTAACCGAGCGCTTCCATGCTCCGCGCGAACCCGCCGAGCCTGTCGGGATCCTGCGCGAGCCAGCCCCAGAAGTTCTTGATGTGGGTGTGGCCCATCGAGTGGAGCCCCCGGACGATCGGCGCGGCCTCAATGTTGTCCAGCAGCAGTTGGGTGGGGTCCGTCATCTGCGCGACGAACGCCGTGCTCCCGATGAGCGTAGCGTTGGACGAGGAGTCCGCCCACGCGTGCGAGGGAGTGCCCGGAGTGTTGAGGAGTGCCCAGCGGAGCGGCGCGAAGACGTCTGTGGATTTCTCGATCCACCTGAATGGTACGGTTACACGGGATGTCCTCTGACGTGATTGTGGGACGTACCAGTGCTCGGTACTCAGCAGGCGCAGGGAACGGCCCAGCTTCTGGGAGTCGACCTTCTTCCCCTTCGGAAGCCGCGCGACCATCTCGTCGACGTGCAGGCCGTTGATTTTCTCGTCCTCCGTCTTGAAGACGTCCAACAGGTCGATGTCGGCAGTCAGCACGTACGCCGTCTGGTCTAGTACCTTGACGGACATGTCCTAAGCACCCCATCAGTATGGAGTCGACGTGTGAGCATAGGAATCTCATTCTGCTCACCATCATCGCAGTCCCGACGTCCTGAACGAGCGCCTTGATCATGTTTGTGGCAGCCATGGCGACTCTCCGGGCTTCATGCAGCCTCGGAGGCGGGACGCCGTCGAGCGAGTCGAGAGGGTGCCACTTGGGGTCCAGCGTGAAGGTGGGCAGATTGGCGG
Organism: Polyporus tsugae; assembly: GCA_024305745.1. Lineage (NCBI taxonomy): Eukaryota > Fungi > Basidiomycota > Agaricomycetes > Polyporales > Polyporaceae > Polyporus > Polyporus tsugae. The sequence continues at coordinate 67,374 of JAHRBS010000001.1, forward strand.
CCTTGAGCTCATCCTCGATAGTATGAATAGATGTAGTCAGTACAGACAGAAGGGAGAGGAGAGGGGTGTCCTGATAACCATTAGTAGTCATTTCAGCAGCGGGGGGAGGCGTCAGGTGGAGGAAAGGCTGCAACGAGATTCACAATAGAGCAAGACTGGTAGGAAGAAAGCTCCGTTTGAGCCCGCAGATAACTTTATACACCAGTCCATAGCATCCGCGCTTCGTTGTTGATGCAGCGACACCGCGGCATCGAGAACCTAGATCAAACCGACTCATGTAATAGCGGGGCCCGAAGAACAAAGTAAGTTACCTTCTGATGCCGTCGGGCGAGTGTCCCTCAGGGAGACGACTTGTTCTTGCCCAATAAAACGAAGCCGGGAGCAATACGCAGACAGATCCCACCCAACGGGGCCAAGGTGAACTGCGCTTTGCGTGCAGACAAACGGTCACCAAACGGCTGAATGTGTGGGTGGCCGTTAGAACTGGCATCTCAGGGAGAGTGTACGAGACGTACCTTCTCAAGTCACCGGACGAAACGCGGTGTGAACGGATGAGTGGGATACAGACGGTCGCAGACGTTACAGTTACCTGGGTACCGGGAAGACAGGAGCGAAAAACCGATGAAAGGCAGACGGAGCCGCTTGTGGGTAGCGCTCCGGGATTGATCAAAGTGGTCTAAATAGCAAGCCTTGCATGATGGGGTTAGTAGTGGCCGTCAAATGAGCTCTACGTCGACAGCACCCCATCCAACCCGATCGCTATTTTCGCCCCATCTCCCTCTCAATGGCCCATCTTACTGCTTCCTCGACATCTTCCGCGATGTAGGTAGGCTCATGCGTGGGAGGGCCGCGTGCGGGCTCGTACACGCCCGTCTTGACAAGTACCGACGGCCACCCTGCTGCATTCGCGCCTGCGATGTCTGCACGCATGTCAGTCGAAGATCCACAACCTGATTCGCCGTCAACATCTCGAAACTCACCCGACTCTGGATTGTCTACGATGATTTCTGTGAGCATATGCGCGCTGAACGAATCACTCGTTCCGTCACGTACCTCCTACCATGTAGCTGGTTGTGAGGTACACGTCAGCGCACGGCGGTAACGGTAAAGACTTCGGCACTCACACGCGGAGCATGTCTATGTCTACTATCCGCCCGCCATTCAGTTCCTCGAGGCGGTCTCTCAGAATCCTCTCTGCGAACTGGTACGTGGCGGTCGCCGGCTTGCCGTATTGCACGCAGGGGTACGGTGTCCCAACCACGGCCTACTAGGGGATTCACACGCAGTCTATTACCCAATTCACGGATTAACGCACCTTATACACGGCCTGGAAAGCTTCGCGGAACGCGCCTTGTCCGATGCGCGGCTGTGGGAAGTCCGACTTCCACAGCAGGTCGGGGTTGCAAAATACTAGTTCGACCGAGTCGCCACCGCCGGTGTCTCCTGTGTGGGATCCCTGGTCTGCAGAGGCAGGCGTGTCGAGGTACGGGGCGCCGATGATTCCGCGCGAACGGATGACGTCGAGTATGACTTGGATGTCGAGCGACCAGTTCCGCGGGTCGTGGAAGACGAAGATCGCAGAAATCGGTATGTTTGAGAAGTCTGCGTGCTATTATGAGTGGCATGGGGATGAGCGCTGTCATATGACGTGGAGGTGGAGGACGAGTTCTCACCTTCGCGGAGGCACGTTCTTCAGGCGTCAGGTCGTGGAAGGGCCAGACTCTGGGTTGGGTGGAGTCAGTTGAGGTGCGTAGGGTACGCTTGAAGACATCAATCACTCAGTTTTCCATGCGAGGACATCGAGTGTCGTGTAGGCGTGCTTGAACCCGTAGCTGCCGAGAAAAGGCTATTAATCATGTAATCTTGCACCAGCAACCGGATACTCTACCTTTCTGCGACCTTACGAACGACATCATTACGCCCGCCTAGTACGAGAACTGGCTTGTTCGCGTACTTGTGCGCAACGGATTTGAGGATAGTGTGAGCTTGAACTATTTGGTTGTTGTGGATCTGTCGAAGGATCATTCATTGTGTTCAGGAATCACCTCTGCAACCACTTAAACTTGGTCTTGGTGCATAGATACCTCTACACCAAGCTGATAACTTAATTTGTGTCGTCGAGCTTCTTCACCGACACCACCTCCATTGGTCAACTGTTTCAAGCGATGTGGGCTTTGAATCATCGGAGTGAAGCGGATGCAGGCATTGCCCTTACCAAGATGAAGGGTATCTTTCTTGCGCAGTTGTGAGCATCCCGTTGGGTATTTCGCCCGAGACGAACGAAAGTCGACTTACACGCCCATGGGATTGTCGCCGTTGAGCATGTCCAGTGCCCGTCTCGCGGCGGGAATCGTGTGAGGCCCTCGTAGTAGGACGCCATCCTGTCCATCTCATGGTGAGTGCGGCAGCCTTTACAATGATCTATTTACCCACTATGTCAAACGTGAAAACGAGGGGAGGTAACTTGGAAGCCTGAGGTGCTTGATCTTGAAGAGACTTGGTCAGCATTCAAAGCGTCGTACTTGTGACTGATCGGACTTACGGTGGAGTGTCCGAACTATGAGAGCATTCCGCAGAAAGGACTTGCATCCTGCCGGCCTGTTCAGTGAAGCATACCTGGCGAGGAACATGGATGCTGCCTGTGGAGTCTGGAGTCTGGAGGTGATATGTAGTACTGCTGCGCGCACTCCGGGCATGGATGCCGGGCCATGATTGGAAGCGAGCCAGGCTTCCGGGAAATCCCGACGGGAAATGCGTTGCACTGGTGAAAGTGCACCACGTGCACCCTCAATCGCAACTTGTTCGTCCGGCCGCCCTTGTCACTTAATTGCCCTTGTATCGTCTATTTTCGCTTGGTTCCGCTGAGCTACGTCATCCTTTGTCTCGAGTATATATACTCATGGAATCCCTCCCAATCGAGTTGCTAGGATACATATTCACCCTCGCATGTACGGACGCGCTCGCTCCCCCTCGTTTCCAAAGACGTCTGAGAGGCATCACCTTCCGTCCGGTTCCACTATATCTTCTACGTGGCAGCGAGCGGACGTTACATCGACCTAGCTCGCTGGTCTTCGTGTGCGCCTCATGTCACCCATCTCCGCCTGAACAAGATGATAGGCCCGCATTCGGATAATTTCTGCCAAGTCAAGGCGATAGTCGGTGAGCCCTTAATGGATCTCCTCCTGTATGCAATCATTAATAGACTGCCAGAGAACAAAAGCACCGAGCCTCTGTCTCTGAACCTCCAGCAGCTCATTGTATGCCGCGACTCTCACGTTGAACTCCCTGAGCGATATCGGCGCCCCTGGTTGAATGGAGCCAGGTCCAGGGAGTTAGTTTCCTACTCCACTCGCGCCCTCGTACTGTTGCCCCAGCGGGCATACGCCAGTCTAACGAGCCACAAAATTGAGGCGAAGATACACTGGATCGCATGGCGGGTTGGGCGGGATGTTGGGACACGGCGCATCTGCAGTCCGTTAAGTAGTCATCTGAACACGTCGTGACCTAAGCGCGGGGTAAAGGTATATATCCGATCGGCTGTAGGACGTGGATCCTGGTTGTTTGCTTTGTGGCGCAGTCTTTGTCTTTTCTACAGTCGGTGGGCCCCAGGCCGTACGGCCCGTGGTTCGGGGTCCCGGCGCAGTGGCCCAGAAAGGAAACCGAAGCGCCGGTATGGCATACGTCACCAAGGCGGGGAAGCTTGTGATTTGGGACAGTCGTCTCCATCTCCTTCCTCCATCCTTCTCCCACCAATGAGTCCCCCAACTTGAGCGCGCATCACTTTTCCTCGCTGTCTCTCTCATGCCCAATCCCGACGACGAGTCTGCTCCGCCCCCATCGGCACCGCTCGTCGAGTTTCTCAACACTCTTCCATCGCCTGTCACTATCACTCTTGTCGGACTCGCCCCGGCTATCTCACGGGCTCGATACTTGGGGCAGCTGTTGACATGGAGAGCACCTTGGGAGGATTGCTGGCTGTTCTTGGCCTCGTGGTGGGCGGTTTGTCTGCTTCCTGAACTGGGCTTGAGGTGAGTTCCATTGCTTAGGCTGGCTTTGTTGGGCTTGGGAAAATCGTTAATGACGGATGGAGGGGGTGGAAGCACAGTCAAGAGACAACTGTTTCCCAGGAGTGGAAAGGTGGCGATCAGGCTTCGGACATGGTTGCTGTTGTGTAAACGTTCATTGGTCTCGAAACCATCCGTCGTAGGGTGTGTCTCTGCCCGGGTCGGAATTTCGGGTGGAGAGCAAAAAACCCGAGCAGAGACACACCCTATAACGTCTAGTGACTTTTGGGGAGGCGGGTGAGGGATTGTCACTTCGCGTGACACACGCGTCCTCTGCTCCTTGCTCCTGCCAGTAATACAGCATTACGTATACATGAAGTTGGGACGAGGTTCTGGGTGGATGTGCGCGCCAGGCGGCAGGTGGGGTTCGCGTACGAACGTAAACGTTGAACGCCGAGCGTACGTCGCTCGCGTTCAAACGCCAGTGGACGGCTGAGGTGGATATGCGCGAGATGTGTCTCGCGCCAGACCGCGCCGCTATCTCAGAAGAAAGGGAGGTCACGATCCCTCTAACCCGCATGCGCATATATCAGGGTATAGCTGGCGGAGGTGACAGGCCACGAAGCCAGCAGATGTATGCGGGCTATTGGGCGACGGGCGGGAAGCACTGGCACGACGCCGCTCTAAACTGTTGGGATGCGGCCCGCGCGCGTCGCCAGTTGTGAGCGGGAGGCCATTGTGTTCTGACCCAGCCATATTGCATTGGTGTCCTCTTGATGAAGCAGCCTGGATTGGCAGGGAAGAAGAACTCACGTGGGCGTGACAATCCCCCACCCATCTCTACGAAATTCACCAGACCTTTTGGAACCGTCCCCTCCCTTCTCCTTGTCCTCATGCTGTTTTCTTTTTCGCTGGTTACGAGACTAGTTGATGTCTGCTGTAGAAGCCTTCCTTCGTTGCCGGTCGTTCTTACACTCTATCTTCTATCCCCACTCTGCCTTTGCGTTCGAAGCTAACAGAGCTTCATATCTAGATACGTACTCCCCCTCGCTGTATCATTACTCCTCATCCGCCTCCGCACCGCGCCCCAATCCCAGCAAGCGTCTCCGGTCGCGACCGAAGACACGCTGCAGCGCGCGATCGCCGACCTCACCACCATCCACGCTCTCGTACCCTCCACGTCTGTTCCCGCATGTGCGTCCTCCCCACTCACAACAATACATCCGCTCTTCCTTCTGCGCTCCATCGCCGTGCTCTACGTACCCTACCTCGCACTCACATACGCCGTGCGGATCCGGATCCTGCTCGCCCTCGCTGGTACGCTCCTCCTCACCTGGCGTGCGCGCTGGGCCACCGTCTTCCGCGGCGCGCTCTGGCGCAGTGCACACATCCGCTGGGCCGCGTACCGCGCATGGTCCGTCCTGTCCGGCCAGCCCCTCCCTCCCATCCCGCGCTCGCCGCAGTCGCACTCCGAGGCGCAGCTCGCGTCCATCTCCGCCTCCTCTTCCTCCTCTTTGGCGGCGCAGAAGGAGAAGCTGCCGGAGGCGTCGCTCCGGTTCCTGTTCACGATCTACGAGAACCAGCGGTGGTGGATGGGGCTGGACTGGACGGCGGCGCTCCTGCCTGGGGAACGCCCGTCGTGGTGCTCGGTCTCGCAGCAGCCGGCGGCGCCCCCGAGCGCGTTCACGCTGCCTGTCGCGACGACTGCGTACACGCTCACGGCGGACGGGAAGGGTCGTGTGAAGCGCGTGGCGCGCTGGCGGTGGGAGGAGGAGGAGTGGTGTGTCGTCGTCCGGCGGTCGGGGGCGGGGGCGAGCAGAGTGGAGCGGCCGGTGCCGCAGCCGAAGGACGAGAGCGCGGCGGCTGCGAGTGCGAGGGGGATCTTGAAGAAGATGGGTACTGGGAGTCTCGATCTGGGGGACAGGAGCGCGGAGAAGGAGGGGGAGGGGGAAGGAATGAGTGCGAGCTCGAGCGGGGACGTGCAAGGGCCCGGGGACGGGGAGACGGTCGAGGAGCAGTTGACGGACGCGGACGGGTGGGTGTATGCGGATAACAAGTGGGAGGGGGCGAACAGTAAGGGCGGGATGGGCAAGGTGCGTCGAAGTTGAGTTTTCTTTCATTGTGCGGCGGGACACTCACGAGGCGAGGTGGATGTGTAGTATACGCGGTTCCGGAGGTGGACGCGGATCGCGGTGCTCACGGAGACGGTTGAGATCGTGGGCCCGGGCGAGCTTGGGATTCGGAGGGACGAGTACCAGCCGGTGTCCGTACTGCCAACGTCCGGGTCGTCCAAGTTGGGTTCGGACTCGACCAGTCCCTCCCCGTCTCAGGGTGCGACAGTGCCCCCGCATACCCCCACCCCCACCCTCCCGGAGCACTCGAGTAGTGGAGCAGGAACAGGACACGAGCGCACGTCCTCGTCCGCAGACAGCGCGAACAAGGAAACGGTGAGGCCTCAGAGCTCGCCTGCGAAGGAGGAGTCGAGGTTGAAGCAACGGTTGAAGGCCGCTGTCTTGGGTACTGCGGGTATTTCGGAACATTCGTAGCACACTGTGGTACCGTAAGACCGTGTCGTGTCGACGATGCTAGATAATGTATGTTGTATGTTCTAATCTCATTATCTGTTTCAACCTCGATGCTTACCAGACCATGACCTGAAGCTGATGTCGACCTTGGGCGCTCACGGATCACTGCTTTAACCGACACTAACGGCAACAACACAATCCCTGCGCCCTGAGTCTCCTTCCATCACCGTCCGTACTTCTCAAGATATTTATTCCGTTTCTCTGTCCCCCATCGCGAGCATGACCAACAATCCTCACCTCGTCTTACTCTGTCACTCTTCGGCTCCAGCTGAAGGCTCGGAGAACGTCAAACGTCCCACTTGACGGCGAGGATCTACGGCCTGTCTACAAGTGTCTACACCGGAGTCTTTTTACTGCATTACCGTTCGCGTGTCGTCTCGGTGACAGGCATCGGAGCATTCCATACTAATGCCATATCCCACGCTTCCCCGGCAAGCAACCACAATCCTGGCTTCCGTCCTCCCGCCGATATAGCAAGTTGCCCTCCATGGGTACTAGCAACCGTGTCCATTGTCCTTTGACTATGTAGGCAAGGATTTCCGACAACAAATATTGTCGTACCAGTCATTGACGCCTCAGTGATGGTACTGTGCCTTGGAACTCGGCGGAACATGATGTCGGACATGCGTGATGGTCTGTCACTCCATGCACTCATGGGTCAGCTTGTTACTGACAGCCCTGCGCGGCGCCATCGCGCGGCGTTTGCGTTTGAAATCTAGTCCAGGGCATCCTGTCGTCTTGTTAATTATCGTCCTTAACGCGACGATTCGCGCCCTTCGAGGTCTACTCCCGCCCCAGCGCAATTTTTTTTTGCCAATGGTGCTGCAGCATAAGAAGTCGTTGTCGTTTCATAGTCCCTTGGCCCACCGAGTTCCAGTCGCACCGTCCGCCGCTACCCTGCCCCTCCCCCCGACACCATGTTCTCCGCCTCTCTTTGCGCTTTCCTCGTCGCTCTCGTGGCCACCGGGTCTGTTGTTTCCGCCGCGCCCGGCCTCTCTCTCAAGATCACAGGGCCGAACGTTGTGAACGGCGTGGAAAATTTGAAGGTCATCACTACACTTACCAACACCGGCGACGAGGCCCTCAAGCTCCTCAACGACCCCAACAGTGTGCTGAAGACTCTTCCGGCCAACACCTTCACCATCACCACTGATGACGGCGCCAGCCCGAGTTTCGCTGGTGTCAGGCTCAAGTATTCGCCCAGCCAGACGGCGAAGTCGACGGATTCGGCGGCCTTCACTGTCCTTGCGCCCGGGGCGAATGTGTCGATCACTCACGATCGTAAGTGTCTCTGTGTTGAGACGACTTCATAGTGCAACCCTGCTTAACGCTTCCCGTACAGTCTCGTCAGCCTATAACTTCACCAACACCGGTCACCGCAAGTACACCATCGATGCTGCGTCCAATCGTTTCCAGTTCGTTGACTCCGATGACGAGCTCTCCGAGATCTGCGCGAGCACCGGGCCGACGCACGTCGCGACCCTTAGCGGAGGTAGGCTCGCTATCCTCCGCCGCCCCGGGCTTCTGAAGCGCGCGGGGTTCAACGGCTGCTCGGAGGACCAGCAGCTCACGCTGCCGACCGCAGCTTCTGCTGCCCAGTCCTACGCCACGACCACGACGGAATACCTTCAGACGAACTCCCATAGCACCCCTCGCTACGCAACCTGGTTCGGCGCGTACACCGACTCGCGCCATAACACCGTGTACGGTCACTTCTCGCAGATCGCCACCAACAACTTCACTGGCTTCGCGTACGACTGTACGTGCACGGACCCGACCGTCTATGCATATGTCTACCCCGACCAGTTCGGCACCGTCTACCTCTGCGGCGCTTTCTGGGGCGCGCCGTCCGTCGGGTCCGACTCGCAGGCGGGCACTCTCGTCCATGAGGTAACTTGTGATCCAGCTCTTGTGTCTTTTCCATGAGGTCTAACAACAAGTACGCACGTCTCAGGCCTCCCATTTCACTGTCAACGGCGGTACCCAAGACTACGCGTATGACCGGGTGGATGCCCAGTCGCTAGCACAGAGCAACCCCGACGAGGCGGTCTTGAACGCCGATAGCCACGAGTACTTCGCCGAGAACATCCCCTCACAGCCGTGAGCGTAGGTTATTTTTCTGTGGGCAATGTGCTGTCATTTGGGTTTGGGTTGGTGCTCTGAGCTCTCTCTGTACGGTGGGCAGTATATGGTATCTCTGTAGGCGTTGTAGGGGAAATATGCACTCATATACGATGACATCTTATCATCGTCGTCGTCAAGTCTTCCACTCGCTCGTCACGCATTTAAGGAACTTTGGATCAGTCTGGTCGACAAGTCGGTAGAAACGCTCCTCCCTCCGAGTTCGTATTACCAAACTCAATAGTCCTTATACCGCACAACGGTTGCCTGCTACCTTCGTGACTGAGGCCATTCATAATAGTCATCCGTGAGCAACCGCTTCGCCGTCGGCTTCTTCGCTCAGTCCACCTCCGAGCACTCTAACAGGAACATGCATGTCGTGAATACCCAGTGTATCTCATGATCATTCGGCGCGTGCGACGGCGAGCGACTGCAACAGCTTTTCGATCCTCTCCATCTGGCTCGTGAGACCCTCTAACTTGTATTCGAGCGCGCCAAGTCGCTTCTCCGTGCTGTCCTCCTCCGGCTTCGGTTCTTCCTCCTTCTGTGGCTCCATGCAGCGGACGAGGTTGTGCGTCGCCAGGTGATGCTCGCCATGGCTGAACCCAGCCTTTTGTTCGTCGCACGCCCAACAGATGAACGGCTTGCAGTCCTCTGACAGTGCCCGCTGGTCAGCCACCCTATACCGCGGGAACGGGTCGGTAATGACTCACCTGGACAGTCTATGCAGTACAGGCACGGCCGCGAGATTGGAGCCTCGCATCGGAGACAAGTCAAGGTGACGACGTCGTCCTCCGACTCCGAGTCGGAAGACGCCATAGCCTCTCGCCTCGCAGGAGCGACCTTCTTCTCCGGCAAGCTCACCGTCCCCTTGCCGTCCTGACCATTTTGACTCTCCTGGCCACCCTCACCGTCCTCACCACCCTCTCCCTCCTCACCGGCCTTGCCGTCCTCACCGTGCATGTTCTCGTCCCCCGCCTTGCCCTCCTCGTGGTTCTCGGACAGGTTCTCTACAATCCCGCGGGGTTTCTGATCCTCCGCTTTCTCCAGCAGGTTCTTCGCGCGCTCAAGCCCATTCTTGGCGTTCCGCAGGACCTTGCCGATCTCCCGGTAGTGAAGAATAGGAGCACGGATCTTGACGAAGTCATGTGTGGGGAGGTGCGGCGACGAGATGTCGTCGCGCGTCTTGATCGTACAGCCCACGCACGCGGGCTTGTCGCAGAAGTCGAACGTGAAGCGCGAGCCGCACTCCATGCAGACCATGCGCGTGCCGTAGATCGGGTCCGCGCAGTGGTCGCACACGATCATGCTGGTCGTCCATACATTAGTTAGCACGGTTCGAATGCTAGAATCCGCGAGCTCCGAGATGCACTCACAAATGCGCCGGGACAGCACGCTGCCTGTAGTCCTGGAGGACGTAGAAGCACCGCACGTCGTCGAACGTCGACCGGTGGTCTAGCACTGAGAACCGCGCCAGGTCCTCGTTCGTCAGCCGACTGTCTGTCTCCTTCAACAGCAGCTCCAAGTACTCCTTGCGAACGTCCCGCCGCGCCTTGAGATACGACCACGAGAACAGCCGCCTCCGCACCTGGTTGTGCACTGCCGTCAGGGCGTACTTCCAGAGCGCTTTTGCTTTGTTCTCGGTGAACTCTTTCGGGTGCGGCCGGTCGATGAGCACCTCTGGCGGGACGCGCTTAAGGACGAACGCCAACGGCTGGTCGTCCTTGTCATACCCCCATTTACCCGAGAGGGTCTCCCCGTCGTCCTCAAGCGTGGCCGTAAAGTACGTCTTTTTCATGCGCGCAACGTACGTCCGCGTGAACACGTACTCAACTGCGCCATCGTCCTTGGTCGTGTAATCTCCCAGGATGCTGTAGTCAGTGCCGTTCGCGCCGACCGAGCTCGCCTCGTATGTCTTGTGGTCCATGGAGGCGTGGAGGCAGAACGTCATCATGGGCGAAATCGCTTCATCCTCCCAAACCTGGATGCCGTTCCATCGACCCAGACTGTATCAAGAAAAGTGGAGAGAGAATCCGGCTCGTTAGCAAGGTAGCACATGGCAGAGAACTCTGAAACGTACATCAAGCGTACCGCTTCGTCAGCTGCTGCATCGTTCTCAGTGATGAAATCCTCCTCCCGTTGGGCATACAAGTCGTCGGCAGCGGAGGGGTAGTTGAGGAGCTTGCTGACGTCGATGTTCTGGTCCTCCTTCGCATCGTCGTACTCGACCTCGAGAAACTCGAGCTTCCGCAGGTGGTCGAGTGACCAGAATTTCTCTGAATCGTGCCAGTAGTCATACTGTCAAGCATGAACGGTTGGGACAAGTAATGATAATCTGTTATAGGACGTACGAGTTCGCTCGCGAAAGCCTTGAACTGTGGTCCGGGGTCCAGTCTCTGTTGTTTGAATAGAGCTGGTGCGCGAAATAATCAGTGAAGTGCACTGGCACTACGGACAGTGTTCCGTAGCACACCTTCCAGATCGTTACGACGTCGTGTTATGGCGTCGAAGACCCAATCAATGGTGTCCGCCGAATCCCACAATTCGTCTCTGTGAATAACCGTGTTTCGGCATCGACGGAAGATCTCGAAGTCGCGGTGGAGAAGAAGCCACAGAAGCGGGAAGAGGTGCTACAGTGGGCTCTAAGTTGATCAATGCAGGACTGCATCACCCGACGGGACTCTACGCACCTTCTCAATCCGACCTGGACCAGTGACGAGCAACAATGTGTCCATCGCATCAATGTCGTATCGGACGGTTTCCAAGCCCTCGCGCAAGCGTTGCTCCTCAGTCTCGACGTAGCTCTTGAACCGCTCCTGGAGAGATTCGGTCTGGGATGAGCTGGTGAACGAGGACGTGAGGGTGCATGTCTTCTTCCAGACGGCCTGAAGGTACTTGTCGACGGCGTTCCGATTGGCGGGGTGGATGTCCGGCCGGATCGCGAACATCTTCGCGCAAATGTCGACAATCATGTCCCGGTACTTGGTCGCAGTCATCTGCCAGCCTATCGCCCAGTATGCAATCCAGTGCGGGAGACTGAACAAAGGCTAACTCAGTACCCGTTCCGGCTCGTACAATCCCTCCGCAATTGACGCACCTCCACTCTTTCGGGCGCGACGCGGTGAAGTAGTTCACCTCTGCGATCGTGATGAAGCCTGACGCGTCATCGTCGAACGCTTCCACGATTGCCTGGAGCCTGTTGATATTGATCCATTCCAACGCCCATTCGTCCTGATCGGCCACCCGGCTCACAGCCGCATCTCCGTGAGTGACTTTGCGTTTCCTTTCTATCTGTTGGCGGTAATAGTCACGTAGCGCGAGCACGAAATGACGCGCCTTGACGTGGCCCGGCCATCGCTATGCACAAGGCTTCGTGTAAGCGATCTCAAATGTATTGAATCAGAATGGACGTACCATGTCCTTCCATATCTCGTGGATATCCTGACGGATGATAGGTATTATAAGTGGGTGCGCTAAAATACGAAGAGGATAGAGAACGTACGGGGTCAATGATCCTGTCATGCGGCCCGGACGTGACAGCTTCGATGACACGATCACCCTCGTGGTGAACCATCCGGCGCATTTCTTCGGCCAGCTCCCTCTGCTGCATCTTGAACTTGCGCTCAAACACCTCCAAGTTCTTCTTGATGGCGAGCTCGGGGCTATCGAACAGCTCCTGCTTCAAGGTCGCCAACTCGTCTCCATCCTTATGGCTATGCTCCGCGCCATCCCGCCCGTTGCCGCGTTTCGCCTGGCCAGTTGCGGTCGCAGGCCGGAACTTCAGCAGCTCCTTCAACGCGCCGTTGTCGCCCATGACCGCCGCCGGCCCGCCCTTCTTCTGCACGAGCGCGGCGAGCTCCTGCTGCTCGGGCGACATAACCTTCGAGAAAAAGTCGAGAACCATGTCGATCTTCGCGTCGATCTCCTTCAGCTTCCTATTCGCGTCATCGACGCCGACGCCGACGTGGATCGAGAGCGCGAAGGTGAACGCCTTACGGCGGTTCGCGAAGAGGTCGATGAAGCCCTTGAGCGTCCCGTCCCAGACTGAGCCCTTGATGACCTTCACGATGAGCTTCTTCTTCGCGTACGTGTCGCACGCGTTCGCGCACGTTTTGATGTCGTCCGCGGTCTGCCTGACGAGCTCCTGCATCCGGGCTTTGATCGTCTGGCCGTCGGGCCCGATATTCCCTTCGTCTTTGATGCCGCGCAATCTGCAGGACCGTGAGCGAGCGTCGGAGGTAGATGCACGGCGCGGTGTACGTACTGTAGCAGCGCCTCCATCATATCGCGCATCTCCACGAAGAGCACGGCGATCTTCTTGTCGTTGTCCCGGCGCTTCATGTCAAGCTCGACCACGACACGGAAAGCGCCGACGGCGACTGTAAAGCCGATGAGAATACTCCGATCAGATGCACGGACTAAGTTACGAATATTATGGCACGAACTTCCGATGAATGGGTGCAGCTTGGCAACCTCGTCCAACGCCTTCACGAGTCCGGGCAGGCTGTCGACGAGCATGTTGACACCCTCGCGGACTACCTTCATCGCGTCGCTCTCGTACACCGGCTTCATCGTCGACGCGTAGCTCTGCGCGGCTGCGGCATCTGTCTGCGTGATCGTGATCGTGGCCCCTGGAAGTCCCGTGTGAGCTCCGCACTCGATTGAAAGAGAGACAGAAACTGTGCTTACCAGTCGCGTTCAGAACCTTCAAGGACTTCGAATCCTTGTATTTATGGATTCCTTGATCCGCATCTCCAATGGCCTGAAAAGCCCCGTCAAGTTGCTTCGCCATGTCTAGATCTTCGCTCTTGCCATTGTCGGCCTCTGGAAGCGCGATGACCGGGGGGAGGGAGGAGACTGGCTTTTCGGGTTGTGGTGTAGGGGTCTTCGCATTGGACACTAGACCCCGAGACTGCGGTGGGGGCTCTGGCGTAGGGGTCTTTGAACTCGGTGCCGGGTCCGGAGATTGTGACGGGGACTTGGGTGTCTTGGGACGTCTGCCGAATAACCGTGGCATCGCAAGGGTACAGACACGACGTCGATGGCAAGAAGAGGCGGGGGTAGGAAAGAATGGGAGCGCGCGCAGGGCGTCTGAAACAGCCCTGGCTTATAGCCAAATCGTCAAGCAGGTCGCGGCTCTGGGAATGAGTAGTTTCCGGAGGAACCGCATCTTGGAATCGACAACGAGGAGACTTGTAACTGAACGCGTGCATCAAGGGATCATCGAATCCTCGGGTAAGTAGTCTGACAGCTGTTGAGAATACGTACTATAGTCCGAGAATAGTCACTATGTAGCTCGCCGCCGTATGTAACATAAAATATAAGTACTTAGTATAACGCACCTTAGACGGTGATCTTAGCCCGACTCAGGGACTCACAAGGCACCGGAGACCACAATGCGGTGCACAAGCCGCCCAGTCAATTTCAGATTAGAATGCCGGGCGAGGTGCCTCCGGATCTGCAGACTGCTGATCGACGAAAGGGTCCTTCAGTTTCGAACTTATCAGAAGAATAATGACCTACGAATGTACGTTGCTATACTTAACGCAGATGCCTGGCCCGGTCGGTTGGCATATGTCAGAACTTGAGTCTTGACCACCTGTGCTGGCGAGGTCTTGCACGATGGGAAGTATCTTGATTTCTGACTTGAGCTGACTTCGTGGCGGTACTTGTGTAAGTACACACAGGGAAAGGCCCGCGAGAGAATATGATGAGGGCGGAGACCAAGGTGCGTTCGCCATTTGAGCAACCCAACATCGCCACATATGCACCGCCGAGCCCCAAAAACAGCTCTCACAGCCGCCCCGCCCCGCCACTGGCCAGCCCTCTCTCCTACTTTTTTCAAATATCTTTCCTACTATTTCAGTACTTTCCCTGGTTGGCTCCTCGGCTTCACGCCTTCAACGCTTCACGATTCGAACTCAAGCGATGTCGATAAGTAGGAGGACATGTGGGACGGTGCGTCGTGGGACCGCCCCGCGATAAAGGGCAATGGACGAGCCGACGGACCGCCGTCGTATCTTGACCTCATCCAGCCATGTCCCCCTCCGAGAAGGCTCCTCTCCTCGCCGACAACGAGGCCATGGGTCCGAGCTTGCCAGGGAAGAGACTGGCAGCCAAGTTTCGTCTCGTCATTCATGGAGGTGCGGGGACCATGGACAAGTCGCGTTCGACCCCGGAGTTGCGGGCGGAGTACAAGGCTGCGCTGAATCGCGCGCTGCTTGCGGGGTATGCGGTGCTGACAGCAGGAGGGGAGGCGATGGATGCGGCAGTGGCGGCAGTGTCCTCGATGGAAGGTGCGTCCTACAACACCTGGCACGGTTGTACGAGGAAACGAGCGAACGTTTTGGGTGTGCAGATTGCCCGCTTTTCAACTCCGGGAAGGGCGCGGTGTTCAACGTCGCGGGGAAGGTAAGTCCTACTGTTTTTGCTGTATATATGCGCTGTTCAAGCCCTGCAGAACGAGCTCGAGACGTCTCTCATGGTCTCGCGTCCTCCTTCAAATCATCCATCGATCCCGCCTACTCGCCGAGGGGTAGGAATCACCCTCCTCACCCACACGCGCAACCCCTCTAAGCTCGCGCGTGCCCTCTACCTTGCCCCCGATGCCGCTCCGCACACCATATTTTCCGGCGCGGCCGCCGAGAGCCTTGGGGCGCCGCTCGGCGTCGAGCTCGTGGACGAGAGGTATTTTTTCACCGAGCAGCGCTGGCGCGAGCACAGGCGCGGTTTGGGACTCCCCGAAGAGCCTCTGCCATATCCCACCCAGCCAAGACCGGACGACAGGCAGCCTCAAGTCCCGCTCGATCAGCTCCCGACAGGCACAGTGGGGGCGGTCGCGCTGGACGTTCGGGGATGCATTGCCTCCGTGACCTCCACTGGTGGTCGGACGAACAAGCTTGTCGGCCGCGTCGGAGACACCCCGAGCATGGGCGCTGGCTTCTGGGCGGAGGAGTGGACTGTGAAGGGCTGGCCGCGGAGAGTGTGGCGGCACATGCAGGGAAAAGGGAAGGCGGTCGCGATGGGCGTTAGTGGGACTGGTGATGGCGATGTGAGTGCAGCTTTCTCGCCCTGTTATTTCCGTAAAGCTGAACGTCTGTGGTTCGCAGTACTTCATACGGCTCGCGACTGCTTCGACCATCGGGCGGAGGATGAAGTACTTGCACGAGTCCGTCTCTGTAGCTGCGAAGGCATGCGTCGAGGAGCTCCGCCGGGACGGGGGAGTGGGGGGTGTGATCGCCCTTGACAATGCTGGCAATGGTTTGTTCCACTCAATCGTTGCTTACAATAGCCAACTGATGGATTTATGTTCAGTCGCGATGCCGATGAACTGTTCGGGCATGTACAGGGGCGTCGTTTTCGAAGATGGGGTACCCAAGACGGCTATCTTCGACGATGACGACCTCGACTAGAGGTTTCAAACGGTTTGTGCGTGAGCAAGGCACGGACGAGTGGGATGGTTTCAGCGATGTAGAACGCCCAACTAATACCAATTGATAGATGGACACGACTTAGTTGGTATTTCTGCCTATCTATAGCCAGAAGCGTCCAGGATCTGAACAGCGTTGCAGTTGACTTTCCGCAGAAACCAAAAACGTTCATCGCGTTAGAAGCATGGAACTATAACTTTCCCTCCTTCTACCATGGTCTGTCAGTAGCGGTGACCGCTTACAATCGTTCGAGGCGGCGTTGCTTCGTGCTTCAAAGCGGCTTGTGGTAGAACACGCTAAAGAGCTGTCCTTCACAGGAGATTCAGCAACAGTTGGGAGGCTTGCTTCAGCTGACAGGTGATCATTGCTTGACTTGGCACTTATCCACCGCTGACGGACTAATTATATAATAGCGTGTACTCACTAACCTGAGCAAGAATTGTCTCGGTGTGGTGCGGGACGTCGTGAGGAAAATCAACATGTCGATGTCGAGTAGCTCGCTGGCCTCCATGATCAACATCTTAGTCTCTGTTGGTCCTACCCGACCCTCCCGGCGCGGCGTTCGCATTATTATGCCATATATGAGCAAGAAGAGGAGCGCTGCCGAAGACTCGGCGTCAAATCATCTTGGAGGTTACGCTTGGAGCGGCTTGGTGTAGAAGGGAAGGAAGAAAGGTGGGCCTGCATAGACAATGCAACACGCCGAAACTTGAAGTGGTGATCTCGACCTTGACCGCCCGGTCGGATGCTCGTCAGGCTCACGGACGGTCCCGTATCTGGACACAACGACTTCTGTATTTTCCCTTCATCACTGCCAGTACTCGTCAAGATGCCCATTCCATCCCGCTGTCACCAAGTCTGTGACCCTGCAATGCATAATCCCCGCTAACATTTACGGCATGTTTGTCTCCACGTCACACTAGTGAGGCTCGCTTACCGTGTCCGTTGCAGGCATCCTCGGGACACTGTATGCATTACAGTCGACGTTTGCAGTCCACACGCCCACAATAGTAACCACATTTATATCGTTGACTTGCGAGGACCCCTATATAGAGGTATGCTTCGTCCACTTAACCACGTACGGAACACTTTCTGATAGCATTTATCGCTCGTCGTACTACTGAAATCAACAGTGGTACCGTTCTTAGGATCTGAGGTTCGATCGTGAGTGGCACGCGTGTTCTGGCTTGCAGGCTAATACTTATTCGTCTGCAGGACGCCACTGTACGACACTTGTGCTTCACGTTTGGTCTAATGCATGCTGTAGTGTTTTTGCTTGTGCTAACGAAGGCAGCAACATGCGTTCTTCAGCCTTGCACTCTACCCAGCGCAATGTCGCAAACGCGGCTGGAGTATAAAGAGTCCTCACTGTCGTCGTCCTTTCCTCAACCAATTGGTCCATCGTGTTCTAGTCGCATCGTCTTCCACCCTTGACACCATGTTCTCCACCTCCCTTCGCGCTGTCCTCATCGCTCTCGCAGCTACTGCATCCGCTGTTTCCACCGCGCCTGGCCTCTCCCTCAAGGTCACCGGCCCTGACACTGTCAATGGCGTCGAGAGCTTAAAGGTCGTCACCACACTCACCAACACCGGTGACGAGACCCTCAGGCTCCTCAATGACCCTCGTGGTGTCCTGGACGCTCTTCCCACCAACACGTTCACCATCACCAACAACGACGGCGCAAGCCCGAGTTTCGTCGGTGTCCAGGTCAAGTACTCTCCCAGCCAGGCTGCGGCATCCGCAGATCCCTCTGCTCTCACCGTCATTGCGCCTGGCACGTCCGTGTCCTTCACCCACGATCGTAAGTGTCTCACTGCTGCTATGGATTAAGGGGACAATGGTTGACGCGTACCGTTCGCAGTTTCGTCGGCGTACAACTTCACCGCCACCGGTTACAACACGTATACTGTCGAGGCATCCAACCTCTTCCACGTCGTCAATGCCAACAACGAGATATCTGAGCTCCGCGCGAACGCTGAGTCGTACGTCACCAAGCTCACTGGTGGCAAGCTCGCGGTGGCCGCCCCCGGCCTCACCAAGCGCGTGAGCTTCAACGGCTGCTCGGCTGAACAGCAGTCCGTGCTGAACACCGCCGCCGCTGGGGCGCAGAGCTACGCTCGTTCTGCCCTCGCCTACCTCCGTTCCAACAGCGCCTCTTCGCCCCGCTACACGACGTGGTTCGGCACGTACACCGACTCGCACCACAGCACCGTGCAGGACCACTTCACCAAGATCAGCTCGAACAACTTCGCGAGCTTCAGCTACGACTGCACGTGCACGCGCGAGAACACTTACGCCTACGTCTACGCCAACCAGTTCGGCACCGTCTACCTCTGCGACGCGTTCTGGCGGGCGCCCCCCACCGGTACCGACTCCAAGGCGGGAACCCTCGTCCACGAGGTATGTTCCAACCGGCGTTCCTATTTGGCGCGTAACGTCTGACGGTGAACGCATCCCAGGCGTCCCACTTCACCACCAACGGCGGTACCAAAGACTACGCCTACGGCCAGAGCGCTGCGAAGTCGCTCGCTCAGAGCGACACAGACAAGGCGATCTTCAACGCCGACAGCCACGAGTACTTCGCCGAGAACACCCCCGCGCAGGCTTGAGCCGTTCTTTGACGGAGACGTGTTGACGTTTGGCTTCGGATCTTGCTCTCTGTACGGTGGACTGTATATGGCGGGTCTTTCTATCGGAAACGTCGAATTTATTACAAGCACCTTGTTACTTTCATCGCTATCATTGCGTGCCCGACAACCATCGCATGAAGCCTCCAACGCATTGTCGAAATATAGTCGGATCACTGAAGAGCGCTCAATATTTCAGCGTCGACCGGGTCCGATCGCCGACAACCAAAATTTGGCTTGGCCGCTATGATACTTATTAATTCTGCAATTGAATCCATCCTTTCGACTACTTACTGTACTTCTTGCCGGATGTTCGGGGTCCTGGCATGGGAGTGTTCGAATGCCTCAGGTGACGCTTGTTTCCCTGTTTCGGAATCCCATTAACAAACGTGAATATGCCCCCCTGATCCTCCCCGACTCGGCCCCAACTTCTTCCGGAAACCACCGGGGTGGACAGTGTGCACAGACGTGTGAGGACATGGGGTATACGCGGGAGGATCCGGAGTGGTGCCAGGCGGGTGAGCACAGGCGCGAACTGCTGTTGCAGTGCGTCAAGTTGAATGCAGACTCGAAGGAGGCACAGGGAGCTCGGAGGCGGAAGGAGACGCGACAGCTGGAGAGGCGGGGCCGGGAACGTGGTGTGCAAGGTTGGCATTTGGTGCAGTCACTTTAAAGGCTTGTGCCGTTTTTCCGCGAGTCATTGATACAATTCATCTACTCGTGAATGCAGCGTCTTACAGAATTCCGACTTTGCGTGCATAAGGTGGCGTCGCCACAAGCGATGCTCCCAGAAAACGATCCATGGGGAAACGGTCACCCGATGCGCGGGACCGCGAGTGATTGTAACAACTTCTCGATCCTCTCCATCTGACTCGTGAGCCCCTCTAGCTTGCTCGTAACCCCCTCCAACTTGTGTTCGAGCACGCCAAGCCGCTTCTCCGTGTTGTCCTCTTCTACTAGCCATGGCTGCGAGGTTTCCTCCTGCAGCGCTTCCACACAGCGGACGAGGCTGTGCGTCGTCAGATGATGTTCGCCATGGCTGAACCCAGCCTCTTGTTCGTCGCACTCCGAACAAATGAACGGCTTCGAGTCCTCTGTGTCCTGGTCGGTCATCCTTTACTCCGAGTACGGGTCGCTGATAACGCACCTGGACAGTCTATGCAGTACAGACAGGGCCGATAGATCGGGGACTCGCATTTTAGACAAGTCAGGGCGAAGACGTCGTGCTCCAACTCCAAGTCGGAAGTAGCGATGCCCTCTTGTCTCGTAGATGCGATCTCCTTTTCCGGTAAACTCGCCGTCTCCTCACTGTCCTGATTGCCCTGACCATTCTGGTCATCGCCATCCTCATTCTCCTCACCGTCATCACTGCCCTGCTTCCCATTCCCATCTCCTGCCTGGGCCTCCTCGTAATTCTTCAGAAGCTCGCGGCAGCGCTTCTGATAATCCATCTCCTCCAACAAGCTCTTTGCGCGCTCGAGCCCCGCCTTCGCATCTCTCAGGACCTTGCCGATCTCGCGGTGGTGCACAATCGGAGCACGGACCTTGACGAAGTCATGCGTGGGGAAGTGTGGTGACGAGGTGTCGTCGCGCGACTCAATCGTGCAGCCCACGCACTCGGGCTTGTCGCAGAAGTCAAACGTGAAGCGCGAGCCGCACTCCAGGCAGACCACTCGCGTGCCGTGAATGCCTTCGTGGCACCAGTCACACGTAATCCCGCTATTCGTCTCGCCATCAGCGCGACATCACCTTCAACATCAAGAGGTGCACTCACAAATGTGGCGGGACAGCACGCTGCCTGTATTCCTGGATGATGTAGAAGCACCGCGCATCATCGAACGTTGACCGATGCGCGAGCACGGAGACCCGTTCCGAGTCCTCTTTCGTCAGCCGGCCGTCCTCCTCTTTCAACAACAGCTCCAAGTACTCATTGCGCACGTCTCGCCGCTCCTTGAGGTACGACCACGAGAACAGCCGCCGTCGCACCTGATTGTGCACCGCCATCAGCGCGTACTTCCAGAGTGCCTTTATCCTGTTCTCCTCGAACTCTTTTGGGTGCGGCCGATCGACGAGGACCTTGGGCGGGACGCGCTTGAAGACGAACGTCCACGGCTGGTCGTCCTTGGCGTATCCCCACTGGCCAGAAAGCGTCTTCCCGTCGTCCGCCAGGGTAGCGGTCCAGTACGTCTTCTTCAGGCGGGCGACGTATGCCCGCGTGAATGCGTACTGCACCGTGCCGTCGTCTTTGGTCGTGTAGTTGCCAAAGATGTTGTAGTCGGTACCATTCGCGCCGACCGAGCTCGCTTCGTACGTCTTGGGGTCCATCGAGGCGTGGAGGTAGAACGTGATCATGGGCGAAATCGCGTCGTCTTCTGAGATCTGGACACCATTCCATCGACCCAGACTACAATCAAGAAACGTGGAACCGATTCGGCTCGCAGTTAGCTGGGTAATAGCATATGGCAAGGGACTCTGAAGTTAACATACATCAAGCGTACTGCTTCGTCGGCTGCTGCATCGTGTTGAGTGGCGGAATCCTCCACGCGCGAGGGATACAGGTCGTCGGCTGCAGACGGGTAGTTGAGGAGCTTGCTGGCATCGATGTTCTGGTCCTCCTTCGAGTCGTCATACTCAACTTCGGCGAAGTCGCGCCCCCGCTGGTTATCAAGCCACCAGAACCTGCCAAATTCGTGCCAGTAGTCATACTGTCACGCATTAATGATCAGAACGTCGAGGTAGTGTTCGGGGTCGGACGTACGAGTTCGTTTGCGAAGGCCCTGAACTGTAACATAGGATCCAGTTTTTGTTGTTTGAATAGAGCTGTTACGCGACGCCATTAGTTGAGTGCCGTTACCACTACTGTTCTAGAACGTGCCCTCCAGATCGTCATGGCGTTCCGTTACTGCATCGAGAACCCAATGAATCGTGTCGGCCGAATCCCACAATTCATCCTTGTGGATGACTCTCTTCCGGCACAAGCGGAAGATCTCGAAGTCGCGACAGAGCAGTAGCCACAGAATGGGGAAGAGATACTACAGTGGTCTCCGTCATTCATGTTAACACTTCATCGTAAAACCAGGCTCCACTCACCTTCTCGATGCGACCTGGACCAGTCACAAGTAACAACGTATCCATCGCATCGATGTCATACCTGACAGTTTCCAACCCCTCGCGCAAGCGTTGCTCTTCAGCTTCGACGTAGCTCTTGAACCGCTCTTGGAGCGAATCGGGTTGGTTAGCGTTGACGAAAGATAACGTGAGGGTGGATATCTTCTGCCAGACGGTCTGCAAGTATTTGTCGACAGCGTTCCGATTCGCGGGAAGAATGTACGGCCGGATCGAAAACATCTTCGCGCAGATGTTGACGATCATATCCCTGTACTTCGTTGCGGTCATCTGCCATCCAACGGCCCAGTACGCAAGCCAGTGGGGGAGACTGATAAAGATCGGGTTTAGTGTCTGTTCCACACGGCACCATGCCGCAATCATATCGACGCACCCCCACTTTGCCGGGCGCGACGTAGTGAAGTAGTTCACTTCTTCGACAGTGATGAACCCTGACGCGTCATCGTCGAATGCTTCCACGATTGCCTGTAGCCTGTTGACGTTGATCCACTCCAACGCCCATTCGTCTTCATCAGCTATCCAGCTCTTGACCTCCTCTGCATGAGGGGCTTCGCGTTTTCGTTTTACTTGTTGGCGGTAATAGTCACGTAGAGCGAGCACGAAATGGCGCGCCTTGACGTGCCCTGGCCATTTCTATGCGGCAGAACGGTTTAGGTGAACTATTATGTGCGTGCATCGTGAGGGATTTCAACCTTACCATTTCCTTCCATATCTCGTGGATGTCCTGAGAAAACAATGGGTAGGTCAGCGGACAAGTTCACATGCGAGGACGATGGAAGCCGTACACGATCAATGATCCTGTCGTGTGGGCCAGCCGTGATGGCCTCGATGACACGGTCACTTTCGCGGTGGACCATCCCTCCGATGTTTACCTCCAGCGCCTTACGCTGCAAATCGAACTTCCGCTCAAACACCTCCCAGTTCTTCTGGATGGCGAGCTCTGGGCTGTCGAACAGGTCCTGCTTCACCGCCGCCAGGTCGTCTCCATCCTGGTGGCTATTATGCTCCGCGCCGTCCCGCCCACTGCTGGGTTTGACTTGATCAAGCGCCGTCGCAGGCCGGAACTTCAGCAGCTCCTCGAGCGCGTCGTTGTCCCCCATCACCGCCGTCGGCCCACCCTTCTTCTGCACGAGCGCGGCGAGCTCCTGCTGCTCGGGCGACACGGCTTTCGAGAAGACCGCGAGCACCAGGTCTATCTTCGCCTCGATCTCCTTGAGCTTCCTATTCGCGTCGTCGACGCCGACACCGATGTGGATCGAGAGCGCGAAGGTGAACGCCTTGCGGTGGTTCGCGAAGAGCTCGATGAACCCCTTGAGGGTATCATCCCAGCTGGAGCTCTTGATGACCTTCGTGATGAGCTTCTTCTTCGCGTACGTGTCGCACGTGTTGGCGCACGTCTTGATGTCTTCCGCGGTCTGGTTAACAAGCGCCTGCATCCGGGCTTTGATCGTCTCGCCGTTGGGCCCGACGCTCTCCGGGTCCTTGATTCGGCCCAATCTGCAGGACCATGGCATGAGTGCGCATCAGAAGTAGATGTTCAGGTGAAGTGCTGTATACGCACTGCAGCAGCGCCTCCATCATATCGCGCATCTCAACGAAGAGCATGCCGATCTTTTTGTCGTTGTCGCGGCGCTTTACGTCAAGCTCCACCACGATGCGAAAAGCGCCGACGGCGACTGCAAAGTCGATAAGAACTTCCCTCCGATCGGATGCACGGACTACGAAGAGGACGCGTACTTCCAACGAATGGGTGCAACTTGGCGACCTCGTCCAACGCCTTCAGCAGCCCGGGAAGACTTTCGACGAGCTTGTTGATACCATCCTTGACCGGCTGCATCGCGTCGCTGTCGTACGCGGGCTTCACCAGCTCCACGACCTTCTTCGCGGTCTCGATTTTCTCTTGCGCAGTATCGATCGCGTCGCCTGGCAGAATCTCGTGGACTTCGCCATGAATCGAAAGAAAGTCTACACTCACCAGTCGAATCCAGATGTTTCCGTGGCTTCGAGGTTTCATACTTCTTAATGCCCAGTTCCGCGGCTCTGACTGCCTGGAAAGCCCCCTCGACCCCGGTCGCGTCGCCGTCTTCATCCTTGCGATTAGATGCCTCTGGAGGCACGGTCGTTGAGGGAGCCGGCGCTTCCGGATAGGCTGGTGTAGTGCCACTTGAAGTCGCCGCCGCATCCGGAGATTGCGAGGCGGGATCGGATCTCTTTGGATGTTTGCCGAAGAATGATGGCATCGCCTACACGATATGGTCTATGTACGATGTCAGAGAGGTGGGTAGGACGGGATTGGAGGAGGACGTACGCTGGAAAAAGCCCTCACCTACATATAGCCAACTCGTCAAGCAGGCAGTGACTCTGGCGCGTGAGTTACGTGAGGTCTTCTAGAAGGAACCGCCTCGTCAACAAGGAAAGGAAATACCCTGGGCATAAGTACCTGGAAATACTTGCTTGTATGTAACGACGACGAACGTAAACGGCCCATCAAGTGATAATCGATAATCACCTAGTCTGACACATTTGACGTCTATTCGAAATACTGGTGCGTCGATAGGCGTCGATGTGGTCGGGAAGACGCCTGCGGAGACCACAAAGCGATGCATCAATGCATCACGTTCGAATGCTCGGACTCGAGATGCCTCTGGACCGGCCACGTCGGGTGAACAAGTGTTTCGCAGGAGCGTGGTTGTCGGATGCAAAGCATCTTAGCTCAGACTCCTTCTCCTTCCTGCTGCGGCAATTCCAAGACGTCGGCCACGGGCACGCAGTGAGAATTCCCCAGTTTCATTAAACAGACAACACTACAGCCCTAGCAAACACGAGGCGGCGAGATGTCGCTTCGAGGCCCCAGATTCAACTAAGATGCGCAAGCGGCAGGCTTCAAGTCCGGGACAGCAAACACAGACGCAGGTTTCGCAGAACGTCTTAAGAGATGCCCGAGGCGTGCGTAGCAGCCATGCCATGAGACGTGTCAAGACGAAACTGTCCAAGCGTAAGGAAGCACCATCGAGCCCACTTCTCGCCGACGATCGCAAGTCTCAGTCGCTGGACACAACCGAGCCCCTCCCGTAATCCTCCACGGGCTCCTTGAACTGTACGGGGGCGTAGCGCGAGCCTCCGGGGCCGCTCCTCTCCTTCCGCCTGCGCACGCACATCGTCACCGTCACCACAAGCAACGCGACGCCGACAACGAGGTTGGCACCGAGAAGTGCCAGCATGACCTTCCCGTACTTGTTGCCCCAGCTGTCGTCGCCGGCCGAAGACGTCTCGTCCGTCGAGACCGCACCAGAGAGGTTCGCGAGAGTGTCTGGAGATTGCGTGGGCCCAGATGACGAAGTTGACGCGGGGCTGGCAGGGGCGGTTGGTGTCGAGCCCGCCTCGTACTGCACGATTAGGGCCGGGTCGAGCGGGAGCGGGAGCTGAGCAAGAGCCGCCGTGCGATTGGCGTAGAAGTCGGCCCACATGGTGGCGCTGTCGGTGATGGAGACCATCTGAACGAACGGCGTGCCGTCGGTGTTGTTCCTCGGATTCCAGTCACCGTAGTCGAACCTGAGCCGAGTCTGAGTCAGCCGTAGCTCAAGGACGCCACACGATGGCGCACTTACGAAGCGTAGACGTTATGCAAAAACGCGTCGGCGAGGATGATGTCAAAGCCATCGGAGCTGGTCGGGTCCGTAGTGAGATATTGGAAGGTGTTGACACATGCGGTGATCTCCATGTTCCACCGGGCGTTAATGGGCAGAGTAGCCGTAACCGGGAAAGTCAAGTCCAGCGGATGCATGGGGAATTGCTGGCCACTGCAAACCATGTGCGGTGTTAGTATTCGAGACAATTGCGAGGTACTCGTCACCTTACCCGAAGACAAAAGTGACGTTTGGGCTGCGGTCGCAAGGAACAAGCCACGCTTCTGAGATGTTGTCGTACACCGCTCCAGGAACACTTCCATAGATCGCATCGATAGCCGCTAGTGGCAAGGCCGGAAAGGAGGAGCCAGTGTCAAGTGCAGCCACAATCTTCCCAGCGGGAACGCGTGCGATGCGGGATTGGTTGAACGAGAAGCTCTGGCCATTGACGAGCATCGCGTCCATGACAACGCTCCAGTGCTGAGGAGCGGCGCGCGGCAACCTCGGCGCGTTCACGACGTTCTCATAGCCAGGAGCGTGCGACGAGATCATGAGAAGGCCGGAAGCAGTGTCATCCAGCTCTGCAACCGGGCGGGACAGCTGGAGGTCGAAGTTGTTTGGGAGGGTGGGTTCGTTTGCGAAGAGCGCGGTCATGGGAGAGTGCGCCAAATGATTCGCCGCCTCGGCGCCCCATTCTTGCTCCACCTTGCTGTGGATAGACCCCACGTCGAACGCCATGCCCAGGATACCATCGTAACTTGTCAAGTCGAAACCATGCACATCCGCGTCGCTTACTTGCAAAAATGCTATGCGGTTGTCTAATCAGCTCGGAGATCCGGGGAGAAAATGCGGACCCTGCGCACCTTGCCGCTCGATAGTCAGCTCTCCTATGTGGAGATCGGCGAACTTGATTGTTCCCTCCACATGTTGTGGTCCATACGTCTCAGAGGTCACCAGATCGGTGGTGTTCGTGAGCTGGACCGGACGATGGGCGGTGTGTAGCCAAAGATCGGACGAGCCAGTGTCCAGCTGGACCGTAAAGTCTACGGAAGGGGACCGCGTTAGCTGCCTTTACTCCTCCATCGACGTCTACAGACTCACTTTGGCCACCCAAGGTAATCTCCACAGCGTACCAGACGTTATTCGAGGTGTCCACGTCGAGGTTGCCGGCGGTTATGTTGCCAGTGGCATCATCGTCCCTGATGTTGAAGTTGGGGCTAGACTGGTACCCACGACGATTCCCCTGGCTCTTGGTGGATGTGGGGGCTCTGGTGGAAGCGGTGGTGGATGTGGTGCCCTTGCTTGCAAATTGGCGACAAGAGTTGTATCTGCTGTTTTGGGAGCAATACGCCGAGTAGCCATCGCGATCATTCACGTCCCCGATGGACACCGTAAAGCTGTTGCAATAGACCATGTACCGGTTGCAATAGGTCTTGTGATCAACGATGCTACTGCAACTAGACCCCAACAAGCCCTTGCCCTTGGAACACGAGGCGAAGCGGGGGTTCTGCGGATGAATAGTGAGGGGGACGCTCCCGCTGTCGGCGAGGACGTTCCCAGCCCTGAGCACCAGGAACAACACTGCCGAGAGGAGCTGGAAAAGAGGGGAGGGAAGCATTGTGAGCCAGGGATGCGAAGGAGCGGTGTGAGGAGAAGGAAGGAGCGGAGGAAGGTCACTGGCAGTACAACGCTGAATTGGTTATAAGTATTGACATATTGAAATGCTCACGCGCGTCTCGATGTTTCATTTCCGGCGTTAACAATCGCTTTACCATGGCAGATGCTGGACTACGATTCAAATATGCCGTCCTTCGATCACGCCATTTGGGGACTAGACGTAACCGCACGGCATAGGTAATCAGAAATGAAATGAAATTAGGCAGTGTATACAATGGCGCTCACACGAGTAGGCCAACGATGATTGATGAGGAAGGTGAGCACCTAGCTTACATAAAATTCAGTTGAGTGCAATGATGTACTGATGATAGATTACTTTTGATGACGTACCATGATCATCTCGAGCATTGCAAACATTGTATCAGAATGTGCGTTCAACTCGGAATCAGCCCATAGTCCCCACTCGATATTCGCTTCTCGTGTTTGCTCGTCCTTCGTATGTGTCCTCGCACTAGTCCAAAGGCCGTTCGCTGGCGATCAGTACTCCCTCCGCCGTAGCTGGTGGTCGCAGTAGCTGACGGCCTTGTCCTGCGAACGGTGATCAGAAGCATAGAGTGCCCGCTGCAGGGTGTCTGGCTCGTCGACTACAGGCTTTCTTCGACGGCCGGCGAGGCTGCGCTAAGTACCCGGCCGTACGAACCAATGTACGTGTCGAGTGCCATGGGTGCGCCTTCTGATATCGCCCGTAATAGAGTTGTTCGCATTGTGTATTCAAAATTTCACGAGGACGGGTGGGAGATAGCGGGTGAGAGCGTCGAAGGGTTGTGCTGCCAGTCATGCTAGAGTGCCTCCAATGGAAGCTAGGGGAGGCACGAGTTAAATATGAACGACAAGGAGCGAAACCACTTCCTGCATGAAATCGGGAGTGTGGGATGACGTACCACGAAGGTTGTGGAATACTCGACGAGGTGAGGCCAGAGACTGCTGGGTATGATCACTGGACGTTGGCTAGCACCCTACGCATCGACCCTGAGGGTCTACAGATGCGGCGTCGTGTCTACCTAAAAAGACGGGACTAATCTTGTTATATAGTTATCACCCTGTTCCTCTTCGTAAGTTCGTGAGTAAAGCGATTTTCACCGAACACGCACCTCGAAAGATTCGCAATCCTTCCTACCCATACGCAACCATCCCTGCTTGTTCCTTGGTGTCTGCCACCCTCTGAATCGTCGCGCCTCGTCCTCGAGGAGCTCGCGGACTGTTAAAGGAGAAGAGGCCACTTTTGTGCGAGTGTCGGCGTCTGCAGCTTCCACTTGTCGAACGCCCAGCCATCCCGCGCGTCCGTATCCAACGCGTCCTTCTTCCACATCTCCTGGTCCGCGCTCCACTTGCACGGCTTCCGAGCACGCTCCGGCCCCTTCTCCTTCGCCCCCCGCGCTGCTCTTGCCCTTCCGCTTGTTATTTCCCTCCGAGACGCTCTCAACCGCCAGTCGCTCGATCCGCGCGACCATCTCCCACACCTCGCCCGACCGGAGCGCGCTCTCCTGCCACACTGCGTCAGCTCATTGTACGCCGGCATCGTGCACCTGAACACGAACGACGCGATCGACAGGTTCCGCGCGTGCTCGAGCATCGCCAGCACCAGCAGAAGGTGCGCATCAGCGCCACGAGCAGGGGCAGGAACGCGGAGGATATCTTCGCAGCCCGGTGTTCCGTTGCAGCGCGCTCGGACTGGCCGAAGACCTTGCGCATCGCCCACTCGAGCAGCGCGAGGCCGGTCTCGCGGAGTGTCGCCTCGTCCTGCTTCGCATTGCTGAAGATGTTGGCCGTCGTCGCGTCTGACGGACGCCGACTCGAGGCTGTGCGGGTTATCCCTGGGCGGAGACCCAGCCGCGTCTTTGATGCCGTCAGAAATCTGGTCCTAGGGCGAGGCTTCCGGTGAAAGGATGGACATGGGTCTTTGGTGGGGGATCGAGGCGGTAAGAGAATGCGGGCGAGTGATAAGTGACATGCAACGTACTTTTGTCCGGTAGAAAGCCCTCGGTTTTGAATGGTATGCCTCTCTGTGATTTCCCTCAAACCGAGAACGACGCTACATGCGCGTCATTGAGGTAAGAACCCTGCACGAAAACAAACTCATACCTATGAGACATCGTCCACCGACGCAGGGGCAGACTTGTGCAAAAAGCCCTGTCGCGTTGTGTCGCGCAACCATTCTCTTCGATCCGTTCAGTGCGTTCCCAGCTAAGAGGCGTGTGTTTTCTGGATTTCGGTGGACAACAGAGCAGAGAGGAGGGAGAAGGGGATGGTGGTGGTGGGGAGAAGCAGGGATGGGGCGTCTAATCCCCATCGCGTCCATGAGGCCGGCGTGCACAACTGGTTGTTGTCCACAAACCTCCATCCTCTCCTTTGGCCAACGCTTGCTTTCCGACAACGAGCAATTATATTGAGTATGGTCTGGCCTTAAGATGCCCGGTATGGTGGTGGTTGTCACCCTCTTCTCGCCGGAACTTCGAAACGGACACTCAAATGGCCGTGCAATACTCATTGCTCGATGTTTCATCCTATGTGGGAGCTGAAAGCCTGGGAGGAAGGTGTTAATGCTTGTGAGTCCATTCGTGCTGTCCCTGTGCAACCACTTTTCTTCGTCATCAAACGTCCCCGCTGCACGAAAATCCTCTTCGTTGATGTAGTTGTCGCCTTCAGGTCGCCTTTTGCAAGTCTTGATGTACCGGTGGCACCGTTTCCTAATGGATCATATGCTAAGGATTATGTGCTTTTACGTATTCTCCTAAACGTTCAGAGCTGGCTGCAAGTTTCTTGCAAAAGGCAGTCGAGGGAGTGGAGAATAGTTTGGCGGAGAACGAGAAGCTTGTCAAAGGGAACGTCCCGCAGGAGCTCGAGGACCGGATCGAAGGTTTGAGTCGACGTGTAGGGTCGAAGATATCAAGCTCAAGGCTGGCATGAGCTAGGCCAGGCCCTCCCATGGCGAGGATAGGCTAGATACGATGACTGTAATTGGCTTTTGCTGTCGTTTGTTGATACCATCTAGTCTACTCTCGTGAACGCAGCGTCCTACAGGACCCCAAGTTTGCGTGTCATCATACTAGGTAGTGTGGCTACGAACAACGGTCCCAGAAAGCATTCATCAGATACGGTCACCGCGGGTGCGCGCGACCGCGAGTGAATTGCACCAGCTTCTCGTGAGCCCCGCCAATTGGTGTTTGACCGCTCCTCCGTATTGTCAACTGCATACTCGCTACAGCTCTTCCTCCTGCCGCACCTCCTGGACCATGCAGCGGACGAGGTTGTGCGTCGCGAGGTGATGCCCGCCATGGGTAAACCCTGGGTAGCGAGAAGCCGCATCCGACCAAGACATGTGCAAACAAGGACTCCATGCGCATGCGTGAAGCTTCAAGTTCGGGATAGCAAACCCTGACCCAGGAAGTTCGCAGAACGTCCTACTAGGGAGGAGCTTGAGTCTGGGGTCGGGTCTTGATGTACTGTAGCACTTCGTGGCATGAGAACGGATCAAGAGAAAAACGTTCAAGGAAAGGGATGCTCAGCCCTGGGTTACTGAGGGCAATATTTATTATTCGCCGGCGACCGCAAGTCTCAGGGATCCTCCACAGGTTCCTTGAACCGTATTGGGGCGACTTGGACGCTCCCCCTACGCAAACATATCGCCAACGTCACCGCCAGCAACGCGACGCCGACAACAAGGTTGGCACCGAGAAGCGCCAGCACGACTTTGCTGTACTTGTTCCCCGAGCTGTCGTCGCCGCCCGAAGGCGTCTCGCCAGTCGAGAGCGCACCAGAGAGGGTGCCCACAGCTTGTGGCCGCGTGGTCCCAGCTGGCGAAGATGCCGCGGGGCTCGCGGAGTCCGAGTCGGTTGGCGTTGAACCCGCCTCGTACTGCACGATCAACGACGGGTCGAGCGGGAGCGGGAGCTGAACGAGAGCCGCTGTGCGATTGGCGTGGAAGTCGGCCCACATGGTGGCGCTGTCGGTGGTCGAGATCATCTGAACGAACGGCGTGCCGTCGGTGTTGTTCATCGGATTCCAGTCACCATAGTCGAACCTGAGCCGAGTCCGAGTCAGGTGTAGCTCAAGGATGTCACCATGCGAGGGCCAACTTACGAAGCATAGACGTTGTACAAAAACGCGTCCGCTAGGACGATGTCAAAGCCATCAGCGCTGGTCGGGTCCGTAGTGAGGTATTGGAAGGTGTTAACGCATGCGGTGACGTCCGTGTCCCAGTTGTTGATGGGCAGAGTAACTGGAACCGGGTAGGTCAAATCCAACGGATGTACGGGGAATTGCTGTCCACTGCAAAGTATAGGTGATGTCAGTACTCTAGACTATTCAGTCGTGCTCGCCACCGTACGCGTACCCGAAGACAAAAGTGAGGTTCGGGCTACGGTCGCAGGGAACCAGCCATAGTTGCGAAATGTCGTCGTAGACAGCGCCAGAAACGCTTCCATAGATCGCGTCCACAGCGGCCGGGGGCAAGGCCGGAAAAGAGGAACCAGTGTCAAGTGCAGCCGCGATTCTCCCAGTAGGAACATCTTCGATGCGGGATTGGTTGAACGAGAAGCTCTGGCCGTTGATGAGCATCCCGTCCATGGCAACGCTCCAATGCTCAGAGGCTACGCGCGGCAACCTCGGCGCACTCGTCACGTTCTCATAGCCAGAAGCGTGCGCCGAGATCGTGAGGAGGCCCGAAGGGGTTTCATCCGGCTTTGACGAGCGGAAAAGCTGCACGTCGAAGTTGTTTACGAGGGAGGGGTTCTGCGCAAAGAGCGCGGTCATGGGCGAGAGCGCCAAGTCGTCCGCCGCCTTGGTGCCCCATGCTTGCTGCACCTTGTCATAGATGGGTCCTACATCGAACGCCATGCCCAGGATCCCATCGTAACCGCTCAAGTCGAAGCCATGCACATCGGTTGCGTGCAAAAATGCTGTGCGAGTGCCAAATCAGGTGAGGGGTCGGGATGGAAGACGCGGGCGGTGCGTACCCTGCGACGTTATATTGAAGTCCCCGATCTGAAGCTCGGCAAACCTGATGCTGCCCTCGACCTGACGTTGCCCATATATCTCAGAGGTCACCAGATCGGTGGTGTTCGTCAACTGAACCGGCCGGCCGGCAGTGTGTATCCAAAAATCAGATGAGCCAGTGTCTAGCTGGACCGTAAAGTCTACGGAAGGGGACCGCGTCAGCTGTCTTTACTCCCTCCATCGACGTCCATAGACTCACGTTCGCCTCCCAAGGTAATCTCCACGGCGTACCAGACGTCGTCCGAGGTGTCCACGTCGAGGTTGTCGGCGGTCATGTTGCTGGTGGCATCGTCCCTAATCTTGAAGCGCGAGCTAGACTCGTACCGAGGGCGATTACCCTGGCCCGTGGTGGAGGGCCTGGGGTTCTTGGTAGCAAAATCACGGCAAGTGTTCAGGTTGAACGGGCTCCCCGTTTTCGTTTTAGAGCAATAGGCGTCGTAGACAACGCGATCACCCTCGTCCCCGGTGAACGTGCTGCAATACTCTTTGTAATGCGCGCAATAGATCGTGTGCAGAGCGGCATTGGGCTTGGTTTTGGGACTGCAATCATTCTTGAACAAGCCCTCACATGAGCCGGAGCCGGGATTCGGCGAATGGGAATTTTTGAACGGGACGGTGCCGACGCTGTCGGCGAGGACGCTCCCAGCGCTGAACACCAGGGACAACGCTACTGGGAGGAGCTGAAAAAGAGAGGAGGGAAGCATCGTGAGCAGGGAATCTGAAGAAGGAGAAGGTTAGGACATGGAAAGACAGAGGCCTACGCTCGTTATTAATATGATGTGTGTACACCATCGAATAGAGCGCGCGGATAACTTGTTCAGGGCTCGGCGGCCGATGAGAAGCGGGCGGCGAATCAGTGTGTGTTTCTACCCATGAGCCAACTAACGTACTTCGATCATGAGAGGCGCAACCGCATAGCATGAAAGCCGTTGTCAGAAATGAAGTTAGAATTATGCGGTATATAGCGCTCAGATGACACTGACAGGTCGAGGACGACCTATCAGGGAAGTGAGCGACGTGGGTAGGCAGTTTAGTACGATGACAGATGTAAGGCGACTTCTGGTCTACGAACCTGAACCTGACGTACTATAATCTCGGGCATTGCGATGCCGTATCGCTGCCAACTGCTTGGCTGCTGTCAAGTGGTCAAGGAGACGATGAAGGCTTCGTTTTCAATGGGAAAGAAGGTGGACGTTGAGTACGATGACGGCAGGACTTGAAAATTGTGCCTGAACTTCAAGTTGCGGTCGTCCAATGAACTACCATCCTCAAGGTAGTGTGGCAGGGAACGCATCTTTTGTGATAGAATCGTCGGTCAGCCTTGGGCCGCTGTCCTCCTGATTGAGGTCGAGAGAAGATAAAGTTCAGCAGAGGCGATACAGTGAAACAGCGACACGCGTACGCCACACTCGCCGTGAAAGATCGTATCCACACTTCTTTATCGATGTTCGATGTTCGTTCACCCAGGGTGGTTGTGGGTGTACTGCAAGTAGTTGGCGGAAGTGCCTGGCGGCGATGACTTCGTCTAGGCTGTGCCGTCAAATTAGCGAGCTCTAACAACAACCCTCCAGGTTGCTTGACACGACGACGTACGTACATGACTTTAGCTTCGAGAAACCCGCAGAGCAACTTGACACTCTGTGATGATCTGGAGGAGGAAGCGACGAGTCAGACTCTGCGTTCAACCCGGAATAAGCGCAAAGCCCCCACTTGATAATCGCTTCCTGTTTCTGGTCGTCGTTCGCACGTGTGCCCTCAAGTGCATTACCCAGTCTGAAGGCCGCTTGCTGGTGATCAATGCTTCTACTTCCGCCGTAGCTGATGGTCATGGTGGCTGACGGTAGTCAGGGGGATAGACCGCCCGCTGCAGGTTCAAGTCTGGCTCGTCGAAGTCTGGATGTCTGGGCGGCGGGGCGATGGTTGCACTGGGTGAGGCTCCGCCCGAAGGAACTGCTGTGATAGTGGGCGCCCTCTGAGATCGCGCGCCGGAGTCTCCTGCATCGAGGAGTTGCGCTGCCAGTGGTGCTGCAGTACGTATTCAATGGAAGACAAAGGGACCACGGGGTTACGAAGAAAGACACAGCAAAATTACCTTGTGAATGAAATCAGGAGTATATGATGACGTACCACGAAGGCTGCAGGATATCCTACGAGGCGAGGCCGGGAGTTGCCATGAGTGATTGCAGGTTTAAAAAAAAGGTAGTTAGCTGATACCCGAATCCTCGCCAAAGGTTGTGTCTGCCTGTTATACGTTCGTCACAGGGACGCCGTTCTTCGTCGTAAGTCCGTGGGGAAAGGGACGTTCACGGACCACACACCTTGAATAACCCGCGATCCTTCCTACCCATACGCAACCATCCATGTTCGTTCCTGGGTATCCTCCATGTCTTCTGTAGGTCTGGTGGTCGTCCCGCCCCAAGCACACCGACTTCAACAACTGCGCAACAGCCTAGTTTTGTGGTCAGGAGCGATGTCCGATCATACGCAAGGTACGGCGGTGCCGCACACACGGCAAATGACGGCGGAGACGGTGTTCCTGTCCACAGGCCTGACGGGCGGAGGCGATGACACGAGTGAGGGGATACTAGCGATGCTTCGAGATATGTATGTCAGCATCTCGCGTTATACAATACTATGAGCGAACGAAAGAAAGGTATCTGAGAGGAGCACTGACCTACAGAACATCTTGCACTATAGTTGTTCTCTAGAGCTCATGCCTTTCTAGGCTCATTCTAAACGATATGCATAGCACAACGAAGTGAGGGTAGCATTACATATATCCCGTAAGGTACTTAGCGTATCCCAATACGATAACGCTGGAGAGGGCCGACACGCCTGGACCAACGCATGACCATCAGAGGCGAAGAGGTCGCTTTTTTGCGAATGTCGGCGTCTGCAGCTTCCACTGGTCGAATGCCCAGCCATCCCGCGCGTCCGTATCCAACGCGTCCTTCTTCCACACCTCCTGGTCCGCGCTCCACTTGCGTGGCTTTCGAGCATGCTCCTTCGCCGGCCCCTTCTCCTTCGCCCCCGCCCCCGCCCCCACCCTGCTCATGCCCTTCCGCTTGTTCTTCCCCTCCGAGAGGCTCTCAGCCGTCAGCCGCTCGATCCGCGCGACCATCTCCCACACTTCTCCCGACCCGAGCGAGTTCTCCTCCTGCCACACCGTCCGCTCGCCAACCTCCCGTCGGACCGTCTCCACCAGCATCCGCGTGCGCCCGTCCAGCGCGATCCCGTTCACGCGCATCTCGTCCAGCGCGTCGACCACGCCCCGCAGGTCGCGGAAGCACGACCACCGGGTATCGATGAGCTCATTGTACGCCGGCGTCGTGCACCCAAACACGAACGACGCGATCGACAGGTTGCGCGCGTGGTCGAACATCGCCAGCGCCAGGTGCGGGTCGCGGTACTTGTCCCGGAACGTCCGCATCAGCGCCGCGAGCAGGTGCGGGTAAGCGGAGGACATCTTGGCAGCCCCAGCGCCCGGCTCCGTCGCAGCGCGCTCGGGCTGGCCGAACACCTCGCGCATCGCCCATTCGAGCAGCTCGAGGTCGGTCTCGCAGAGCTCCATCGCCTCCTTCTTGCGGTCCAGCTCCTGGTCGGCGTCCGTCGTCAACCGGAGCCGCCGTGCTGCGCGCAGGTGGCCTGCGACGGGGCTGTTGCCTGGCACCTGGCCGATGCCGCTGCCCTCGGCGGTGGCCGCGTTCGCGTTGTTGAAGATGAAGGTGAACATGTTGTTGAAGATGTCCGACTCGCGGCGCGTCATGGCGACCGCGCGGGCGGCTTGACTGTCGCCGCGCCCGACGGACGCTGACTTGAGGCTGCGTGGGTTGACCCCGGGCGGAGGCCCGGCCGTGTCCTTTATGTCGTCGAAAATCTCGTCCCAGGGAGAGGCTTCGGGGGAAAAGATGGACACGGGTCTTTGGGATGTTAGGGTGTGCGGGCGGGTAGGAGGTGACACGCGACATACTTTTGTTCGGTTGAAAGCCCCCGTCTTTGGATAGCCTGCCTCCCTGCTTCCCTCATACCCGAGAACGATGCTACATGACCACGTCATTAACCAAAGAACGACCTCCATGTGAAAACGAATGCGTACCTGTGAGACATCGTCCACCGCTGCAAGGACAGACTCGTGCAAAACACTGTCGTGCGAGCATCTTTCGTTGATGGCTACCTCTTTTGCTAGCGATTAAGGTAATGCTGACGGTTTTCGACGGACGACAACGGTCGGGATAGAGGAAGAAAGAACGAGGAGGAAGTGGTGAGAAGCAAGTTCTAGGCGTCTAGCGTTCCAGCACGACGGCGCTTTTGCGCCTGCTGCCATCGGCGTCCAGCTGCAGGTTGTTCCCCAGCCTCCATCATCAAAATTTATCTCCCTCCAACGCTTGCTTTCCAACAAATCGTGCTAGCCTTGGCGGCCAGAAGACACTGCGTAGCAGGTATATTGGTCGGTATCACGCTCCAATTCAATTGGTTCTTTCGACGACGCAACGGACGCTCGAACCGCTGCTGCTCGACGTTTGACCAAACCTGCCGTTGTGGAAGGATGTTAATATCTGTGAGTTCCTTCATGCTGTCCTCGAGTAACCGCTATTTCTCGCCGTTAAACGGCCCTGTGCATCCAGTCCTCTTCGTTGACAGTCGTCGCCTTCAGGTCGTCTTCCTGCAAGTCATAGCATTGTTTGACGCACCTATGTCATCGTGTCCGCATCGGACATATGTCAAGGGTTGCGGGCTTTCGGGCCTTCTCCTAATCCATCGGAGGTAGCTGCGGGTCTGGTCACGACCGAGTCTCCCCTCGGCAAACAGGCACAATGTCTAGGGTAAGTAGATACAATCTGAAAGTGACGACAGTCGAACTTCTATCCCCTCAGTGGTCTGTTATCGCCGTGGTGAAGAATGCCGTTCGCCGCGGAACCGAGGCCTGCATCTCAACATCGACCCGTGGTTGATCATGGGCAGCATCAACGCTCCCAAAACCAGGGCTGTTGCTGAACATGAACTCAGCTCAACAGCGGTAGTGCAAGACGTGAGGCTCACCTTTCTGTTTTGCACTCACTGCTAGCCTTAAAAACATACAGGACGTCGTTCGGGCATGCAACGTAGCGGACTATGCACCGTTTATGCTCGGTGTCTTCATTTTGCCCTGGTCCCAGGCCGGCCATATTCGTCCTCAAATCCTTGAATTGGCCCGACCCTTTGGAAGGGATAGTATTGCGGGTACCATTTGGTTACATTCGCCGCCACCGGAGATTGGTATTAGTAATAGTCTTCTTCCTCTGACTAAGGTCTCCGGAAACCGCGCTAAATTCCTCGCTCAGGCCTCAGGTCGCGTCCGGAAGCAAACATTGAACGAGACCTTGCTTGTTCCACGCAGACATGTTACATCTGAATAACATTGGTGCCGCTGAAGATCGCGGTGGAAGGGACGAAAGTCATGACGCCGGGCTTGCACGCTTGTATATAAAGTACGTTCTTCATTCTCTGCGACAATCAGCATCGACCTCCTCGGTCTGTATCTTCACTGCATCTCAACGATACCATGCCCTCCATCCCCCTTCCCTCCACGATTGCCGCCATTGGTATTTCAGAGACAGGCAATCTCGATGTTATTCAGAACCTCGAGCTACCTTTCCCTTCCCCAACGCCTAGTCAATTCGTCATCAAAGTGCGTTCAGGATGACGTGTTCACTGTGTAGCTGCGAAGCTAACCCACGACCCGTTCGCGCTCTACCAGGTCGAATATGCTGGCGTCAACTTCCTCGACATCCAGCAGCGCAAAGGCAAATTTCCCCTCCCTCATCTTCCTGCCGGGCTCGGCGTAGAGGCAGCAGGCACGATCGTCGCGCTCCCGACGGACGACACCGTTGTGAACAGCGAGCCGTTCCGGGAGCACGGCTTCCAGGTCGGCGGTAAGGTCGCCTGCGTAAGCCGCACACACACATTCCATCACTCCTCCCATAAACAGACCCTAATCATCACCCCCTCCAGTTCGGATTTGGGACTGCGACGTTCGCAGAGTACACCCTCGCCGACTGGTTCGTCGTCACCCCTCTACCACCGACAGTCTCGACCCGCGTCGGCGCGGCGAGCCTCGTCCAGGGTATCACCGCGCTCACGTTCGCCTCCGAGGCATATGACGTCCGCGCCGGCGACCGCGTCCTCGTACACACCGTCGCGGGCGGCCTCGGGCTGTGGTTCGCGCAGCTGTGCAAGCAGCGCGGGGCGGTCGTGATCGGCACGACGAGCACGGCGGAGAAGGCGGCGGTCGCGCGGGCGCACGGTGCGGACCACGTTATCCTGTACCGCGACGAGGACGTCGCCGCGCGCGTCCTAGAGATCACCAATGGCGAGGGCGTGCACGCGATTTTCGACGGGGTCGGCAAGGACACGTATGCTTTCGATCTTGATTGGAGCGACACGCGCTGATCCCGGTGCTTGCGATTACTTGGAGCAGGTTCGAGACGAACTTGAAGGCGATCCGGGCTAAGGGCACGATTGTCGCGATGGGCTCCGCGTCCGGAAAGATCGAGGCGTTCAACCCGGAGGTCTTGTACACAAAGAACGTCAAGTTCGTGTACCCCTCGTAAGTGGCACCCGTCTCTGTCCGAAGTCTCCACTAGGGCACTGATATTGTACATACCTGCTTGTGCTACAGCGCCACGCTCTACGTCCTCCAGCCCTCGAACGGCAGAAACTACGGGCAGGAGCTGATGGACCTCCTCGCGAGCGGAGCGGTCAAACCTGTCATATCCAAGGAGTATCCGTTAACGGCGGAGGGCGTCACTCAGTCGCAGAAGGACATGGCGGAAGGCCGTTCGGTAGGAAAGCTCCTCATCAAGGTCACTTCTAACTAGTCTTTCGTGCGCAAGACTACTCCAC
The DNA here is from genome assembly GCA_024305745.1 of Polyporus tsugae. Lineage (NCBI taxonomy): Eukaryota > Fungi > Basidiomycota > Agaricomycetes > Polyporales > Polyporaceae > Polyporus > Polyporus tsugae. Next base: position 106,448 of record JAHRBS010000001.1, read on the forward strand.
AGACCAATGAACGCCATTGAAGACGCGGATCCAGGCGAAGTTGTAGTAATTGAATTATTATTTTGAAGGCATGTCACTGTAGCCTGTTGAGGTTGATCCAGTGAATGTAATAGTCACGGAGCGCAAGGTGCCTTGACGTACCCTGGCCACCGCTGCCCACAAGGCTTCATGACAATCCCGAGGGGACTCAATCAGGATGCACTTGTCATGCCCTTCCATATCTCGTGGATGTCCTCCGGTTGAGGAGGGAGGGAGTGTTAGGTAAGTCAGCGGGTGGAGAACGTGGAACATACGGGGTCAACAATCCTGTCATGCGGCCCCGACGCGACAGCTTCGATGACACGATCGCCTTCATGGTGAACTACTATGCGGCGCACCTCCTCTGCCAGCTCCCTCTGCTGCATTTTGAACTTGCGTTCGAGCACCTCCAAGTTCTTCTCGATTGCGAGCTCGGGGTTATCGAACAGCTCCTGGGTACAGCGACTATAAATTACCCACCCGAAATTGAATGAGAACGGGGCTCGGGCCCCTTCCCATGAACATATGACTGTCAATTGCTAGACCAATTGCTCAAGATCTGTGCATTTATGTCGATTTGTACTCGATGGGACACACGACCAGCGATCTGAGTTGTGATTACTTACTATCAACCAGGCACGTGTGTAAGGCTAGGGCTGTAACATCGGCACCAGCAGTACTAGTAGTACATGCACTTCATACCTGATTATTTCCCTGTCTCTACAGGATCTATTCGTCCGCACCGGGCAGTCACGGTCTCGCACCGAACAAAGGCACCGCCTTCGACAAGCCCCTCAGCGCATCCAGCAGCCTCTCATCCTCCTCCGACCTCGCCTGGACACCGCTCACTGACCCCACCAACGGCAGCGCGTCAGGCTCGCACACCGTCCCCTCCGCCGGTAACATCCCCTCCTCAAAGTACGCCCTCACATGCTTCGCCGTGCACAAGCTCGGCGCGCTCAGCGACGTGTGCCCGTACGAGTTCTGCACGAGCAGCCCCGCGCCCCCATACCGCTCCCTGACCGTGAGCGCGTCCCGCAGGGGACACACCGGGTCGAACTTTGGCTGCACAATGAGCAGCGGGTGCGACGTGTTCTGCGCGGCGAGCGGACCCGTGTAGCGCCCCTTTGGGCGGACGGACCACTGCGTGCACCCGAGGCGCAGCGTCGCCCAGATGGGGCCGACCGTCGGCGCGACGCGCGTGAGGTCCGCGAAGAACGCCTGGAACGCCGCGCGGTCGAACGTCTGCGCCTCGGCGTCGCCACACGCGACCGCGAAGAACGCTTCGTAGTCGTTGCTGGGGAGCGCGGGCGGCGCGCAGTCGCACGCGACCGGGCTGACGATGTACGGCGCAAGGGCGGCGAGGGCGGTCTGGTTGGCGGTCTCGATCGCGCGGATGGTGGCGACGACGAGCTGGTAGCTCAGGAGGGGGTTGTACGCGGCTTGTAGGATCTGGTTGACCAGGTCCTTGTAGGTGACGACCAAAGCAGGCTCCGCGAGTGGGATCGGGACCGGGTTCTGTTTGACGGCCTCGAGGGCGCCGTAGTAGCGCTCGCTGATCGCGGACGGGGTCGACTCGTACAAGGCACACTTGAGCGGGCCCGCCTGGTGGCAAAACGTGAAGAGGGAGTCGATGACTGCTTCGTTGTCGACAAGGCTAGAGTTCCAGAGGGCGCTACGATAGTTGATTCCGTCGTCGACGCCGTCAAGAATCATTCGCCCGACCTTATCGGGGTACATGGCGGCAAAATATTGCCCGAGGACGGTGCCGTAGCTCTGAGGAAGACGCCGTGTCAGCACACTACACGGCGGGCGGCATGTGCTGCCAAGGAAGGCGACTTACGAAACCCCAGTACTGCAGCTTCTCCTGCCCGAGCTTCTCAGTGATCTTCAACATGTCCGTCGCAACGCTCGCCGTGTCCATGAACTGCGCAATGTCCCCCTCCCCGGCGCCACGCTGCGCGCAACGGTCCCCCACAACCTTTGCCCTAGCGCTGTACAGGTTCAGCAGACCGTCGTCCGACGCATTCAGGAGCTGGTGTCCCTCCTGCGCTTGAAACCAGATATCCCTCTCCGACTGGGTCGCAAAGCAGTCGAGGCGCGGAGTGCTCGCCCCGATCCCGCGCGGGTCGAACGCAAGGATATCGAACGAGTCCCCGACGACCGTCGAGATGTTCGGGCCCAAGAGCCCCATGAACTCCGAGTCCGTGCCGGACCCCCCTGGCCCGCCCGGGTTGAGGAGGACGGTTCCCCGGTAGTGGGCGCGGTCTCGCGCGGGGATCATGCGCAGCGCGATGGCCGTTGTTGCGCCGGACAAACCGTTGGAGACGTAGTCGAGCGGGAGGAGGAGGCGTGCGCATTGGTGGCCGTCGTAGCAGGGCACCCACTGGATATCGGTGGAGGGCTTGATCTGGATTGAGGGGATTGACGGTCAACGTCAGGTTGATAGACCAACAGGAGCAAGCGTGTGCGCGGGGGGGTTGGCGGTCCACTCACCGACTGCCAGTCAAAGTCGTTGGTGTTGTTCGTAGGAGCGGGGCTGGCGAGGGTTCCCAGATAGTCCGACTCGTATAGGCCGTGGTTAATGTTGCGGAACCCGGCAGTCGTCGGGAACCCTGCGGTCACTGCTACAGCAACTGCAAAGAGCAAAGTTCGAGCCCTATGACTGGGACGCCCTAGTGCAAGACGTTTGTTTGACCCCGGGGATCGAGGCGAGGCAGACACGTAGGCCTGCTCTACCTCGCGATCGACGTTGTCCATGTTGTGTTTCGCCGTCAGACACTTGTTTTTCTGGAAAGTGGTATTCCCGGTACCTGTTGGCGAGATTCCACCAAGAGAACGCGTTAGATGTTTGAAACGCGTCGCGGTGGAAGCAACGAAGAATATACGTGGAGATCGCAGTTTTAATCATGTCTCCCGCGGCTGACTCTATCCTCTCTGACCCCATCCCCAGGCCTGTAGCGGCGCTCTGCAGTCTACACGGCATATAGGACCCGCTTGGAAATCTGACTTACCTACTATCTGTCATACGAGAGTAGACCCGGAGCGAGGGCCCTACTCGTGTCCCATTCGACTTTTATATCTTCAACGCCCCGGTCTCAGTCGGATATACGTGCGCCAATGCTCTGGCCTTCTGCAATTTCTTGGCTCTTGGATTCTGTCATGGGACATATGTGAACACTAGCATATATGGAAAGCGTTGTTTGTGACATCACAGCCATTTTCACCTTCTCGAGCAGCGCCTGGTGGAGGCGGCGTCAGGCGTGCCACAGGGTCGGATTAGCAATGTTGGCGGCTCCTAGTTGAGATCTACGAGTTGAGCGTTCGGTTGAGCTGAAAGACTCAAGGCGAAGCGATCGCAATAATAGGGCTGACCTCCAAAACCCTTGAGTCCGAGTTTTATATTGCGCTTACTACTACGCACAATTGCACATGGACGGCTTGCGGGGAAAGTGAGATGAGCCATTTGGGAGCCATGGAGGCTGCAAGCGAAGGCTGTCCGTGGTACTGTGAGACAGTACGTTGCGAAAATGAGAACACTAGGATGGACAGTTAGTCGACAGCACTGAGCGAGGCGGCCGAGCATGATGGTGAAACAAGATACTTGCGTGCTGAGTACACGCTGACCTGTGAAAAAAAAAACTCCACATTTACAGCGTTCCGGCTCTTCGGAAGGACCTCGAAGTCCTATGCAACAATGATGATTGGGACGCTGTCGTTAGTACCATTGTGGATGTCGCAGGAGTACGGAGGCATAGGATTTGGAACAGAAGTTGGGACACCGTGATTTTGTGAGATCCTCATATTCACGCGATAGGCTAGGGTATCTGCGCCATGAATGCGGTTATCTCTAATTCAAACGTATTAAAGACCTTCTTTTCCTTGAACCCCAGGCAGCCACGGAGCTCGAGCCAAACGGGAAGTTTACGAATACGACCAAAGCATTCAACGGACGGCCAGGCCTGGGCGGTGTTGCGGAGCAATTGATGAGCGTTGCACGAATCCGTGCGGGAATACCGTAGGGCGCTGGAAAACCCAATCGACCGTACGAGACAGAGGGTGGTGACGGGTCTGGTCGAAGTCGAACTTGCTTGCAAGCTGAACGCGCTATTGCCAAATGTGGGCGCCCAAAATCGTGTCCACTCGGAATCCAACCCAGCCTGCGTCCGGCTCCGCCCGAGTGCCGAGTCGGGTGGGTGCGCAGCCCGCGAGATGGCAGACAACTTGCATGTTGGAGTCCGACCACCGCTGAGCCTGCGTTTCCTGGTGCGCACGTAGTTCGATAATATCGCGTTCATGGGCACGCTGACCTGTGGCTCAGATGGCGGGCCGACGTCCCGGATAGGTCGACCAGGGCGGAGGACGGGTTATGAATCGCCGGCCCTATCGCTCAGCTGGATGGCCAGAACGGTGGATTGTATCCAAGATGGTCCTGCATCACTGGTGAGTGGTGCTTGTGCACACCTACGTATGGTCATTATGCATCGTCCTTTCACCAAAATAGGTACTCACCAGCGGGTCCTATTAGGAACTCGTCTCTCTCCTGGACCGCCAGAGGGAAGGGCGGAGGTTGGATATCTGACAAAGATCAGGCCCATGCACCAGTACGTAGGCAGAAAGGATGCTATACCAAGCCGTTGAAACCAAGTCCAATCGTCCTGTTGACCGTTGTGTGGGAAGCTGTTTCCAGTCAAAGCGGCATCGTCTCGGTCCTGAACCATTCGGGGCACAGGTCGGACGTTGGAGGGAGACGTGACTGATGCGGCCACCGGTGACGTTGGTGAGGTGGTTATCGACACGGTCGACCCGGACATGGGCGACGCAACACCCGATGGGGGCGACGCAACGACTGACGCAACAACGCCAGGTCTCTCCGTCCCCAACGACTGTGCTGGGTGATGGTTCCGACGCTTGTGTTCGACGCACTGCTCAGGGCGATACAGCGTCGACATGCATGGAGGTCAGCCACGCATTGCTTGTGGATCCATGTATCGGGTGGCAGGACTCACACTATCCGAATTCGAAAGTTCAATATCCCGACACAATATAGGGTCACATTTCAAGTAGAAACCTACTGACCGCCGCTCCGACTCGTTTGCTCGCGTGCCACTCTCTACGTCATCCAGCCCTCGAACGGCGTAGATTACGGGCCAGAGCTGGTGAGGCTCCTCGCGAGCGGGCCGGTTAAGTTAAGCCTGTCAAAACTTATCCAAGGAGCATCCGTTTCCGAGAGAGGGTCATGCAGTCGCAGAAAGACATGGCGGAGGGTCGTTCGGTGGGGAAGCTCCTGATCAAGATCGCTTCCGACTTGACCTTTCGCGCGCGAGACTAACGGACACCACTGGAGGAGCGGATCGAGGTGAGGTCGTGATTGCAGGGATATTGAAGACGGGCGGGTCTGACGTCTGGTAGTGTGGGAGGCATGCGCTCGCACTCCACGGTCTAGGCTTGCTTTTGGACTCTGTTCGCTGCTGTGCACGGGGAGGAAGTATTGACGAAGACGAAAAAGGGTATATTGAACGCTCCCTGTCGCCGTCGAGGTGTTAGTGCGCTCAAGCGTCGGTAAACGCATCGCGGAACCGTGTTTTTCGTCCCGCGCCCTCACCTGGAATGACGACTACTCACCCTCTTTCCAACGGGCACAGGAACGACAGCCACAATGAGGCCAAACTCTTGTTTGCACAGGTACAGTAACTCGAAGTATCCGATGTACTTCGGCACCTGACTTACGTACTGCAACACCTCAAATTCATGTCCTCGGCCATCACTCGTTCCTACTGAGATATCAGATCCAGGCACAAGGCCCCGCCGTGACCCGACGTCCCGGTTCACGGTGATAAACATGAGATTGCGAACGCGATGTCGGATGAATATTCGCACCTGAATGAATGCGCCTCCGTCAGCCACAAAGACTCGGCCGAAACAGGCAGGTTGGTGGATTGATACATACGCACGCGCATACATGCATGTACCTCGGCCGCGGAGCCCAGGCGGCGGTGGATTGGGCTTGAGAACGCACTACAAGCGATCTGGTGTGGCAGGCTGGGAGTTGGGGATCAACCGCTGGCATGGCGGAGGAGTGGGGGACGAGTTTCCAGCGCCGGGGGGCACTGGCGTCGACTGGCGGGGATGGATTCGTTGCAGTGGCGCAGCTTCTCCAACGGTGCTTGCTGGCGTGATGCTCGACAGTTCGAGTTTAGCCGCTTCTCGTCGCGATTGGCCGAGCAAGTTCTACTCACCTCGTCGAGAAGTCGGCGCAGCACGGCCCTTCACAGGCCCGCGGGGGCGATGACACCGACGCATTCCGTCAACGGGCTCTTCCCGGGCGGATTTGCACGCTCAAACCGCATAAAAGAAGCGCGTCCAATTTTGCGAGGAAGAGTTGCATCCGAGCGCTCGCACCGCAGTGCGCCGTATATGCCAACACTCCAGGTCCTCTCTAACGGCGGTCAGGGTTTCGTTGATTAAACCTGAACAGGCATGTGGTAGGTGGCAGAGGACGTACCAAGCGCCATCCGTGTCTGGTCACAACAAGATGCAGCATGACCGCGAGAACGTCGAAACAGCCTGGAGATGAGAATGGTGTTCCTCCGACGTCTTGCATAAAAACTGGAAACAAAGGCGTGAGCGGACTGACGGGCGGGTGGTGTCGACAGACCTGCGCACCCACATATGGTCCTTCGCGTTATTACAATAAAATCCGCGCCGTGAGGCACGTTGGGCCGTGCGCCGTCTGCATGTTATGGACGGTGGGACAGCGAGCGGCATGCACTGCGGGCGACCATCAACATATCAGCAACATGATCAAACGATCAAATCAACATCTGCTTCCGCGGCCTTCTCGTCCACCTGTCATCAGGATATCATCACATACACCTTGCCAGTCCTGGATATGCTGAACGAAGACGAATCTTACCGAGGTTGCGCGAGCGTGGAGAGGGTTCGAACCCCACGGGCCCCGCGTTCACCGTGTTCAACGTTCAAAGTGGAGGACTCGGACGAGCCTAGGTTCGGATTCGGCCCTGCCCGAGCGTGCGTGCGACCTGGGTTCGGGCGCGGGGCCAGAACGGGGCGGACGAAAAGGAACTCGAAGCCCAGATAAGCTGGTGCCAGATGGCCCAGGAGCTGGAGTGGGAGCTTCCCGAAGGCTGAGTTGCTTCCGTGCGAACCGGTGCTTAGGGCATGTCCGATTTGCGCACGGAGGTTGAAAAACATACGGGGGGGGCGACGTCGACGCGAGCGTGCATGAGTGGATGGTCAGATAAATGCGCACACGCTCGTTGGAATCCGAGCTCGTCCGACATTACATCAGAGCGTTTGGCACAGGGAAAGTGCCACGAAAAACTCGGATCGCCAAGGATGACGAGGGACTGGAGACTGGGCGTCGACCGCCGGCCATGGGCGCGGCGCAGGAGGACGCCGGAGAGTGGGCCCTTTCGGAGGCACAAGTGCCGATTCGGAGACAGAACACGAGAATTCGGAAAGAAGTCGCAGCGTCGAGGACAAGCACAGCCCGCGGGGAACACATGCAGTACAGGACGTTCAGTTGATGATCAGGCGTGGCATGGGAGAGCTGCAGACGATGGTGCTGTGGACAAGGGGGGAAAAACACTCTACATTAAAATCGCCATCGAGACAGACTGAGAGCGAGTGGGGGCGCTCGTGCGAGCTGTGTACCAAGTTGGACGAGAATTCGAAGCGGTGAGCATAGAACGATATTGATATTTCGCGGGCTAGAAGATGTGGCGGACAGGGCTCGAGGGAGGAAAGTCGGGGCGAGCATTGCAGTCATAGAGAGTGATATATGGAGTCGCTGTCATACGACGAGCAGGAAGCATCTTTGGTGGTCTCTCGAGACACAGGCTGGGTCAGATGCGCTGCGTTAGTGCATCGAACACAAATAAAATGGAAGGCGCTTCTCCGGTGCGGGGCCCTCCGGCGCCTCTGTCTTGTCTATCGGCGCCTGCTCCGCTCCTCTTCTCACCTCCCCTCGTCTCTCGCCGCCAGCCTCCTCTGCCCCCATCTCTCTCCGCCTTCCGCTACCCTACCGCACGTCGCATCGCCCCTTCCTCCTCCGGCTATCTTGCCGACGTTCTGAGCTCATCTAGCATTCTCCACTGACCTCACTTGGCGAAACTCGACGTTCTTCCGGTCCAACCAATCGGCGGTAGCGCCAGATCTCTCCGCCCCTCGCGTATCTATATCTGCCCCCAGGGCCCATGTAAACTGCCCCCCTCCGCGCCTCCCGACACTCCCTCTGTCCGTATCGTCCTCTTTGCCCCCCGCCCATGCCTGGTGTATCCCGGAATCAGCGCACGGAGGCCAAGTACAACGTCACCCTCGACTGTGCGTGCTCGATTTTCTTTTTTCTCCGTCCATGCGTGCCTGACCGGCGTGCGCGATACAGTTCCCCACCTTGGCCTCCACTCCGCCGCGTCGTCCGGGAACCTCGGCCTTGTCACATATGCCCTCGATCACGGCCAGCCGGTGAACTCGGTCGTCGACGGCGTCCTCCCCCTGCATGTCGCGAGCTCTGGCGGGAACGACTTGATCGTCCGTCTGCTCATCGAGCGCGGCGCAGATGTCAACGCTCCCAGGTATGTGGTCGTTATTGGTGCTCAAATTTTATTCGACGCTGGACGCCTGGTGCAAAGAGGTAGTCGGTGCGGAGCGTTCGGGTATCGCAGACGATTCCCGTTCGCTCCCCCGTTCTCCCCAGACGTTATGTTGAGGGTCTCACATATGCGATGAGAATGAGACGGAATAGACGGCCCTCCCCATAAGTTCTGGTGAATTTTCCAGCATGAAAATATTCGTTGTACGGAGAGCTCGCGTGGTGCGGGCACTGCGAGGTAATCGCTCATGGCCGCGAGTGCAGCTAGAGGATGAGATGAGAATGGTAGGCCATGTATGCGTGTTACGCGCCTGGGACGATTCGACCGGTGCTGCCCGTGAGCTAACCGGGGAGATAGGCTTTGTGGAGGAGCTAGGGACTGTTCGGGAGCAGAACGTGACGTCGTCTGTACGGAGGAGCACATAAAGAGGATGTGCACGTTCAACCTCACTTGGATGTCGCTCTCCGAACGCCTGGCACTGCCCATGTTCTACCTACCCTCTGCCGTCCACGTCCCATTGAGCACCCTTATGTCCCTGATTTTCGTTACTGATTTCCCCCTCACCCATGCAGACTTCCTCGCAAATACTCGAGCGACAAACACAGGGACACCTCGGCGCCCATCGTTGGAACCTCGGGCTCGACCCCTCTCCATTTCGCGGCTGCGAACGGGCACGAGCAGGTCGTCCTCACTCTCCTCCTCCACGGGGCGCACCCCGATCGGCCCGACAAACACGGGGTGAACCCGGAAACGGTGGCGCGACAGAACGGCTGGGCTCGGTGCGCCGAGCTGCTGAGCAAGTGGACGCACGAGAAGGACCGGGACCTGCGTGAGCTCGAGGCGGTGAGCGGGTCGGTGTCGGTGCACGCAGCCGAGTTCGACAGCGTGAGCATCTACTCGCGGCAGGACATCGAGTGCCGAATCCGGCAGCAGGGGCTGCGGATGAAGTCGTCGATCGACAACGCGCTGAGCATGCTGAAGCCGCCGTTCCCGACGTCGCCGGCGTCGTCGGGGATGCTGCTGCACGAGGCGGTGTCGCCGCCGGCGATGGTGGGCTCGGCGTCGCTCGAGTCTTCGCCGGCGGCGTCGACGGGGCACGAGTTTGCGCAGTTGAACTGGGGCCGGCGACCGTCGCTGCCGCAGATATTCGACACGGCGTCGCACCCGGCGCACGGCCACTCGATGAGCACCGGGCAGGCGCAGGGGCCATCTCGCCACGCGGTCAAGTCTTCGGGGCGACCGTCGTTCTCGTCATCTCGACGGCCGCGGTCTGCGGGGACGGATGCGGACAGCTCGGTGCTGTCGACGTCGTCGACTCCGGGGCGGCTGCGCGGGAAGCTGTCGCTGCTGTCGATGTTCAAGAAGACGGCGGGCGAGGGTGTGTCGTCGGCGTCTTCTCCGGGGCTCGCGACGCCGGAGAGCAGAGACAGCCTTACGGGCACGGGGAACTCGAGTTCGGGGATGGTGTCTGCGTGGGCGCGCGGTGAGTGTTCGCTGGCGGTGTTTCAGATTCGCGATTGGCGGGCTTCGCGGTGGTTGTTCCAGGGGCGATCGCGGTTTTCAGCCAGAGAAAAAAACACGGACTGTGGGAAGGTATTGAGTCAAGATACTGGTACTGGTACTGGGATTGGGACGGGGTCTTGGTGCTAGGATTGGGTGGTGGTGCTAGTACTGGGATGAGGTTTTGGTGCTGGGACGAGGTGGGGGAGGGCTTTGGGAAGGCATTGGATCAAGGTGCTGGTACTGGCATTGCGACGCGGTATTGGGAGGGACTTGGGTAGACACGCCGTGTACAGTGCTCTGAGGAAATATATTTTGTTCCCTCCGGATGCTCTCCGCCGTGACAGGCATAAGCTGTTCCATTTCTGTGTCTACGTATTACAAGAGGTATGTACTGCAGAGCTATGCATCCAAAGATACTTGTAAATTGCGCCTCCAACTTGCGCCGCGTGCCTTCCCTACGGACGTACCACTCAGAGCACGAACCCGCCAGATGACTCATTTGCACCCGGCCGTTTGCATCGCACGTCCGAACGCTGCACTGAAGAACGCGGACATCAATGTAGCACTCGCGGCCCAATCTCTCAGCCGGGCGAGCATAGACAAACATTTACATACCCTGTGCACCAGCATCACTCGGACCGTTCAAAGGCATGACGACCTCGTTCGATTCTCGACGCCGCCAGACAATCATGCACGGCAGACCCGCGTCTCCCGTGCACGAGAGCAGCAGCGCTGCGTGGAGTACGCCAAGCGCAGACGCAGGATTAAATCATGGTACTCACCGCTGACATCCCGCCGCCAATGCACACCGCTGCGCGCACTGCCGACCTCGCGAGCACATTTTTGGCCGCCAGAGTGACCGTTGCAAGAACCTGAGTCTGCCGGGACACCCGCGTTGCCGGAAAACCCGCACAACTGCCGGGCGCCCCGTCGCACTCCAGCACGTCCGTCGAGCCGGCCAACAATGTGCCAGGACCATCAGTACAGAACGGAGTGAAAACCGTTCAGCTTTGCTCACCAGTCACGGCCACCCGGACGTCCTGCGATGCACCAATTAATGCGTCTCCCATCATAGCCAGTCCCGCACACAGACTCCGTCGCGCCGGCGCGAATTTGCTGATCGTCTCGGAAGGCCGTCATCTCGCCGGTGAGAACGTTGTGAAGAGTCTACATGTGCCAGAAACACATTCAGAACAACGTTTGGCATTCGCTGACACCAGATGATGAGCTCACCGCGAGTTTTCCATCAGACACCCGAGACCGGTCGAGAGCCGAGATGCGGGAAGAGACACCCCGAAAGCGACGCCCGACCAAACTCCGAGTAGTTTCACTCGAAGATACAGCGGGACATTGCGATGGAGAGATTGTGGGGCTCCTGCGTCCAGAAGTCAGAAACAAAACATCAACAGGCACAGTCACCGAGCTGTACTCACCGCCGGCGCAATCCGACTCTGCCGAGATCCGAGATTTATTGTCTAAACACAGCCGGAGGCTCTGCAACGCGCGAAGAGCGAAACCACAGACTGCCGCCACGGAACAACAAGAGCGAGGCCGCGCGACGCAGGATGAGAGTCGACAGCGGTTTCACTCGGAGATACAGCGAGGGATGGCGAGAGCGAGACTTGTACCACTGCTTCGTCCACAGGTGAGCAACGACGAGTCCCTCTACATCAATAGTGGTAGAGCGGACGTACTTACCACGATTACATCCAGCACCCCCGAAACCCCACACGTCGTGCAGTGTCTAAAGTCGGCCGGGCGCTCCGTAGAGCACAGAAAGAAGTAGCGAGAGAAACGAGGATCGTGCCCGTAGAACGATAGAAACGAGAGGAGTGGGGCGACGCAGGATGGGAGTCGACAGCGGTTTCACTCGAAGAGACCGCAGGAAGTGGAAAGCGCGACCGTCGCGATGGTCGTGAGCCGAAACCTTGACTGTGCCAAACCCAGACCTGTTGCCAGCCGACGTCTACGACTCGATCAGAGCTGAACACGCGGAGATGTTGACTAAGACGTACTTACAATTTGACCCGTCGAGCAACGAAAAGATCGTGACTCGAATAACCATGTGGCGGAGGTCGTGGTGAGGGAGAGATATCGAGCGCGCGGGCCACAGTGACTGTGGAGCGACGTAGCAGAGAGGGGAAAGGCGAACGAGGGGAGGGGAAGCGATGGGGAGGAGACGTTCTTCAGGCCGGCTGAGGCTGTCGCGGCCGTCGCGGCCAGGTCGCGGCTCATACTAACCTTGTGTCGCCAGATGCCCCCATGCTCCCACGGAACCTCCGACGCGACGGGTCTCGCATCAATCCTTCGTTCCTGGGAATCCGTATTCCCAGACCCGTTCTTCCGGAGGCGATGCATCTGCAAAGAAGAAGTCAGCATTCGCTCAGGCAAAATTTTAACCTCCAAACAACGGACGCCGCGGCAGTAAGTATCTCAGCGGCACCTGCTGACGCACCGTCTTTTTGAGCCCGACCACTCGGACGCGCAGTCAGGTACACGAGTGTCCACTATGTAGTTTTGTCGCTTCGGTAGGAGTGTTCAGACAGAGTCTAATCAAGAAACTCACACAGCGATTCAGACCATGGCACGAGCGCGTTGCTATACAAACGTACGGTGTGCGGCCGACTAGTCAGGATTTACGACGAAATATCCGGAAATGGAGAGCACTCACCTCAAAGCAAGTTGGGATGGGCAGGGATGCACCGCTTGGCGAGAACGAGACGGAACAATCCGAGCAGGGCGCACCAGCTGGTGCAGCGCCGTCTAAGGGTTCACTGCCGGCCACTGTCTGCTTCGGGCCGCAGTTATGAGTTTCAGTACGTACCTAATACTGTTCCGTTCTGCACATTCGAAGCGCGGCGTCGCGGGTGTCTGTGGTGACTACTCGGGTCTGTGTTGATCGTAACCAACGGCCGATATAAACAAACCTTGGCCCTTGTAAGCGCAGGTTTCACCGTGTCTCCCGAGCCGTTTCACTATCGCGACTAGCCATACCATACGCGCACGCGGCGGGGGCCGGTCACTGCGTGCCGTGTATGCCAAGTCCCGCCGCGCCATCCGATCGGGCGACCTGCGGAAATAAAGACTGTTAATATGCGGCAGGCGGCAGGATCGACGATGGACGTAAACAGTCGCACGCACTGTAGGCAATCGGCTTGTGTGCGCGTGAAGGTGTGATATTGCTCACGGTGTCAGAAACACACTGGAGATTGTCGGCGTGGATGGTTGCTGGGGCGATTGGACATTGCAGTGTATCAGCCATATCATCCGGCCGAAAGGCCCCAGCCGATGGCCACGTTGAGGTTGCAGATTTGGGGAATGGCCGCGCTAGATTCTTTTTGCGAGTTCACAGGCCCGGCAACGGCATCCCAGCTGGCTCCGATGTTACGGAGGCCGCTCGCTTCATGTCTGCATGTCGCGCTCGAGCGACGCAGGTTGGCTCTATCAATCCGCGAATTAGTACGCTGATGGCGGACGAGTCCGGAATGGGCAGACACAAGCAGCCGAGGGTGAAAACTCCAACCGGTGGGTAAGTTGTCGATCCAATTAATACGGATCATTTGCCGTTCAGCATCCGTACACGAGGGTAACTCTACAAGATCCGGAAGGCAACGCCTCACAATTGTGCATGTCCCCCGTCGCTTTCTCGTCTAATCGCGGGGTGAATTGAATTCCGAATGCGGACAATTTCCTGCGATGCAGAACACTTGATTCCGGCCGATTCCAGCTTTCACGCGAGCAGCTCACCGCGTTTCATGCTTGGCCGGCTCTACGGTAACAATTTTACCGCTGCAACAGGCAGCGTGAAGTCTTTATCCAGGGACAATCATGGTCCCGTCGCTACTGCCGCACTGGCAGCAGACCACTCCAAACGAACGGCAACGGAACGTCCAAGTTGGCAAAGCGCAAGCAGTCAACAGAGAAGGTTTTTCTCCCAACCTTCTCCCAGACACTCGTCTGCCGGCCTGCAATCCCTGCGACAGAGTGGCCGGCCGCAAGTGTGCTCAAAACGCGCCATGCAGACGCTTGAAAACAGAAAGTCGGCGGGAACGCGGAGCCGACAAGGTGTGGGCATACAGCGCGCCCAAATATCCTTTGTTTATGACATGAAACATCGCTTCCAGCCCAGGCAATCTATTGTATTCAATCTCGCAGTCTGCAATCCCCGTCAAGTACCGCAAGCTGGGTGAACAGTGTTATCCCCGCATCCGGTCAAAACTGTTCCACCGCGAAGCCAATGTCATACGACATGGAGGTCGACAGGGGACGAAGCACCCGGTTTCCACCAGACCAGCGGTTTAGGCAGCTCCGCACATTCCTTCACTGGATGGAATATCCGGAGCTGCCGTGTGTGATGTATCGAGGCGCGCCGTATGACTGACGACCGGAGTGGTCTCCAGATGCGTCTTCTCACATTGCGCCAATGCCCGCGTTCGATACCAGGAACGCGACCGCGAATCACTTACCTTGGCTTCCAAGAAAATGAGAACGCGGACCGCGAACGTCCACGCTCGGATAGAGGGTGTACGTGAGGCTGCGTTTCAGAATCACCTAGCGAAATGGGCGCATATGAGCATATAATCCTAGCGGACAAATGGCAGAACGTCACGAATCGCCAGACAGACAAGAACGCAGAGTTCACTGACGCGAGACAATGAGTGGCCGTGCCAGCGGGCGATCGACGAAAGAAGCAGCAACATTTACATCAGAAAATCATATATCAGGTACCGCTCACGGCCGACGCGGTACCCGACTTGATGCAGCTAAACGGAGCTCTACTGTAGCACTGTAGTACACGTCGTGTGCCAGCATCCGGTCTTGACAGCAATGCGCACGGAGCCTTGTTTCAAAGACACCGCCTCCGAGTTTTTGTCCCTCGTATCAGTCTAAACCATAGAACAACAGGGGCGACGCGATAACATCTGCTACTACCCGACCGCCACGCCAGAGAAAATAAACCATGAGATCACCTTGCGGTCCATTGGTCATCTCCCATCGCCAAGTCAGTGAGCCGAGAATCAGGGTCGAAAAGCGGCACAGGAGCGCCGTTCGCTTCCATACACTTCGAAGAGTCGACAGTCACTGTGTTCAGGGAAGAGACCAGCCGGGAAGACGCGGAGTTCCGTAGTAGTACCGGGACCGCTCAAGAGAGTACCAGGCGAGACTTGGAAAGCCGAGCCAGAAGTCCGAGACCGTGAGTCCAGTTGGCGGTATCGCCACCCAGTATTGCGCTGCCTGAAGCCTAGCGGGTTGTATACATAATTCCTGGTGTTCCGTCTGGCAGGCGTATGCGCCAAGCTCGGGCATGGTGGCGGTCAAGAGCCAGGGAGTTGAACGCTGAGCGCCGAGAGCCGGACATTGCCAAATCCGGAACGGCAGACGCGGTGACCATTGTGGCGCCGCTCCGTCCTCGTCCTCGTCTTTCCTCTTCTCGCTCCGGCCAGTTTCGTCTTGTCCTGTTTATTGTCGTACATATTTCAGTTTAAATACACTTTCTGGATATGCTGAATCGGTGTGTATGGTGGTCTTGCAGCGGCCGCCGACGGGAATTTAAAGGTGTGCGGGTGTTCGAGCTTGCCATCCTCTGCAAGAACTGCGCAGAACATGGTTCGAGCGCATGGACCTCGAAATCTCCCTGAACCTGTCTTCTTCCTTCTGACATCCGATTTCCATCAGAAAACCGGCATTTGAATTTCTGATCCATTGCGCATACAGACGTCATGATCTCCGAATAAGTAGCGCAAACTGTGAACAGCCGCAAGCCGACTCGCGTTTGACGGTTGGGTAGTTCTGTTGCTGGATGACGGGTTAGATCGTCACTCACTTTTCAGCTTTCCCCATGCACGACGCGCATTGTGCGGCACCCGGAATGGTCTCCATCGACGCTGGGCGAACCCCATAGTCCGTCATTCGAATCCGCACCGCGCGTTGAGGAATATCCGGCCGGCCACACACACAGGTTGGGTGGTTCTGTTGCAGGACAGACGGCGGCCAGCGGCAACTGGCAGACGATCGGCGACCGGAGTAACGGCGACGGGACGCAAATCAAATCGATTGCCAAGAGAGCCGCAGACGCTACAGGGACCCATAATTCTGGAATACATACGTAACGGGTCAGCCGAGAACCACCGTTGCGACGCGTACGTTGACGAACCTCCGCTCTCAGGCTACGCCAAGTCGCGTATCCTGAAACACCTGCAGTCAACCGATTGCGTTTACGCGCAGCCGTCCTCCGCGGCCAACTGGCAGCTCTACGCAACGTGCATCCTCAGTCTCCGTGCGCAAGCCTGCCAGAGGACGCGCCGTGCATCGAACCTCTGCCGCACTTGCACACAAGACGATTGTCGGTCGGTGAAGGAGTGAAGGTGGCTGGGTCTGAAGGGTCCAGGAGATTGTCGGTGTGGATGGTCGGTGGCTGCTGACGCCTTCAACCGACGGCAGCCGTATGTTCGGGACGGGGAAACCCGCCTGGGCTTGTCGCGCTGGTCGTTATGACGCTGTCTGGCCACTGGGAGTGAAGTTCCCGTTAGGGGGTTGCGTCTCGCTGGGGCACGACACTCGGCGTACTCACCGATTGGTTTACGCGGACAGTCGCGCGACCCTGATTTCCGTTTGTTGCGGTCGCGGCAGGCTTCGGCGGGGTTCGGTGGGAGACGCGGTGCGGCAGAAAGGGGAACGGGACAGTGCGTGCGAACGGCCGATCTGGCGGCGAGTGGGATCCGAGACTTGCGTCTGGGTCCGTGCGCAGGACCTGTGGCGAAAACAGATGTCAGCTCGAGTATAAGTAGACGGTGATGGGGTAAGACGGACGTTGTACCGGCGCCCTTCTCCTCACCCGACCACATCCCTCCTTGTACCTGTATCTCGTCCCGCGTTCGACTCGGTGTGCGGCACGTCCTTGAGGACGCTTCCATCCCCACTACTGTGTTGTCCGGCATGCGACGACGCGCCGTCGCTGAAGGTCCGCATCAGGGTGTGCCGGCGTGGACGACGGTGGCTCTCGGTGACGGGCCCGGTTTGGGTTCACTGAACTTGACTTAGGAAGTGTCGGCAACGGGTCGACACCGAACACGGGAAGGCACAGGGCGGCGGCGGGAGGCGGGAGGCGGGCGACCATCGGACGATGTGGCGGGAGTGGTGAGGACAGAGATGGGTACAGTAGTGCACGCGCGGGGTGGTGGTTGAGGCGTTAATGATGCGGTCGAGCGTAAACGCTTCGCGGAATTGCGTACACCGTAGTGTTTGGCACGCACCCTGTCATGTAACAGCACGTACTCTGTTTAGTGAGCGTAGGAAGAGCAGCCACCGTGAAGCCAAGGGAATTGCGTACTAGTGCAAGTGCCTGCACTCTTACGTACTTATGTCCCCGGTAGTTGTCGCTCCTCCTGAGATACCAGATCCAGGCACAAGGCCCCGCCGCAACCCGACATCTCGGTGCGTGGTGATAAACATGAGATTGCGAGCGCGATGTCGGATGAATAATCGACCTGAATCAATCCACCTCCGTCAGCCACAAAGACTCGGCCGAAACAGGCAGGTTGGTGGATTGATACATACGCACGCGCATACATGCATGTACCTCGGCCGCGGAGCCCAGGCGGCGGTGGATTGGGCTTGAGAACGGACTACAAGCGATCTGGTGTGGCAGGCTGGGAGTTGGGGATCAACCGCTGGCATGGCGGAGGAGTGGGGGACGAGTTTCCAGCGCCGGGGGGCACTGGCGTCGACTGGCGGGGATGGATTCGTTGCAGTGGCGCAGCTTCTCCAACGGTGCTTGCTGGCGTGATGCTCGACAGTTCGAGTTTAGCCGCTTCTCGTCACGATTGGCCGAGCAAGTTCTACTCACCTCGTCGAGAAGTCGGCGCAGCACGGCCCTTCACAGGCCCGCGGGGGCGATGACACCGACGCATTCCGTCAACGGGCTCTTCCCGGGCAGATTTGCACGCTCAAACCGCATAAAAGAAGCGCGTCCAATTTTGCGAGGAAGAGTTGCATCCGAGCGCTCGCACCGCAGTGCGCCGTATATGCCAACACTCCAGGTCCTCTCTAACGGCGGTCAGGGTTTCGTTGATTAAACCTGAACAGGCATGTGGTAGGTGGCAGAGGACGTACCAAGCGCCATCCGTGTCTGGTCACAACAAGATGCAGCATGACCGCGAGAACGTCGAAACAGCCTGGAGATGAGAATGGTGTTCCTCCGTCGTCTTGAACTGAGGGTGGCGCATCCAAAGATGTTCGCAGCGCCTCACTCGGGCTGCGTCATTCGACGTGGACGGTGATGGAGATCGACAATGCTCAACGAAACATTGGGCGCGACCCCTCCGCGCGCAATGGCGATCCCAGCCATGACAGCGTCCTCTACGCGCGCGGAGAGCGATGCATGCGCTTCTGGCATACGGGAACAGTGCGCCTGCGCGCGCGCACGTACTAGAAGACGACATCATTCGTCAAGTGCATAGAAACAAGGACGTGAGTGGACATACGGGCGGGTGGTGTCGACGAAGTGCCACACGTACTTGACCGCACCCATGATCCTTCGTGTTATTAAAATAAAATCCGCGCCGTGTGCCATGTTGGGCCGTGCGCCGTCTGCATGTTATGGACGGTGGGACAGCGAGCGGCATGCACTGCGGGCGACCATCAACATATCAGCAACATGATCAAACGATCAACTCAACATCTGCTTCCGCGGCCTTCTCGTCCACCTGTCATCAGGATATCACATACACCTTGCCAGTCTGAATGCAGACGAATCTTACCGAGGTTGCGCGAGCGTGGAGAGGGTTCGAACCCCACGGGCCCCGCGTTCACCGCGTTCAACGTTCAAGTGGAGGGCTCGGACGAGCCTACGTTCGGATTCGGCCCTGCCCGAGTGTGCGTACTGTGTGCGCGCGACCTGGTTTCGGGCTCCCTCGACGGTGTGCGGGGCGAGAACGGGGCGGACGAAAAGAAAGAGGAAGTGGAAGCCCAGATAAGCTGCTGCCAGATGGCCCAGGAGCTGGAGTGGGAGCTTCCCGAAGGCTGAGTTGCTTCCGTGCGAACCGGTGCTTAGGGCATGTCCGATTTGCGCACGGAGGTTGAAAAACATACGGGGGGCGACGTCGACGCGAGCGTGCATGAGTGGATGGTCAGATAAATGCGCACACGCTCGTTGGAATCCGAGCTCGTCCGACATTACATCAGAGCGTTTGGCACAGGAAAGTGGCACGAAAAACTCGGATCGCCAAGGATGACGAGGAGCTGGAGACCGGGCGTTGACCCATGGTGCGGCGCAGGAGGACGCCGGAGAGTGGGCGGTTTCGGAGGCACAAGTGCCGATTCGGAGAGAGCGCTGGAGAACAGAACACGAGAATTCGGAAAGAAGTCGCAGCGTCGAGGACAAGCACAGCCCGCGGGGAACACATGTACAGGACGTTCAGTTGATGATGAGGCGTGGCATGGGAGAGCTGCAGACGATGGTGCTGTGGACAAGGGGGGAAAGACACTCTACATTAAAATCGCCATCGAGACAGACTGAGAGCGAGTGGGGGCGCTCGTGCGAGCTGTGTACCAAGTTGGACGAGAATTCGAAGCGGTGAGCATAGAACGATATTGATATTTCGCGGGCTAGAAGATGTGGCGGACAGGGCTCGAGGGAGGAAAGTCGGGGCGAGCATTGCAGTCATAGAGAGTGATATATGGAGTCGCTGTCATACGACGAGCAGGAAGCATCTTTGGTGGTCTCTCGAGACACAGGCTGGGTCAGATGCGCTGCGTTAGTGCATCGAACACAAATAAAATGGAAGGCGCTTCTCCGGTGCGGGGCCCTCCGGCGCCTCTGTCTTGTCTATCGGCGCCTGCTCCGCTCCTCTTCTCACCTCCCCTCGTCTCTCGCCGCCAGCCTCCTCTGCCCCCATCTCTCTCCGCCTTCCGCTACCCTACCGCACGTCGCATCGCCCCTTCCTCCTCCGGCTATCTTGCCGACGTTCTGAGCTCATCTAGCATTCTCCACTGACCTCACTTGGCGAAACTCGACGTTCTTCTGGCCCAACCAATCGGCGGTAGCGCCAGATCTCTCCGCCCCTCGCGTATCTATATCTGCCCCAAGGGCCGATGTAAACTGCCCCCTCCGATACTCCCTCTGTCCGTATCGTCCTCTTCTCCCCCCGCCCATGCCTGGTGTATCCCGGAACCAGCGCACGGAGGCCAAGTACAACGTCACCCTAGACTGTGCGTCCTGCCTCCGTTTTTTTTTCTCCGTCCATACGTGCCTGACCGGCGTGCGCGATACAGTTCCCCACCTTGGCCTCCACTCCGCCGCGTCGTCCGGGAACCTCGGCCTTGTCACATATGCCCTCGATCACGGCCAGCCCGTGAATTCGGTCGTCGACGGCGTCCTCCCCCTGCATGTCGCGAGCTCTGGCGGGAACGACTTGATCGTCCGTCTGCTCATCGAGCGCGGCGCAGATGTCAACGCTCCCAGGTATGTGGTCGTTATTGGTGCTCAAATTTTATTCGACGCTGGACGCCTGGTGCAAAGAGGTAGTCGGTGCGGAGCGTTCGGGTATCGCAGACGATTCCCGTTCGCTCCCCCGTTCTCCCCAGACGTTATGTTGAGGATCTCACATATGCGATGAGAATGAGACGGAATAGACGGCCCTCCCCATAAGTTCTGGTGAAATTTCCAGCATGAAAATATTCGTTGTACGGAGAGCTCGCGTGGTGCGGGCACTGCGAGGTAATCGCTCATGGCCGCGAGTGCAGCTAGAGGATGAGATGAGGATGGTAGGCTATGTATGCGTGTTACGCGCCTGGGACGATTCGACCGGTGCTGCCCGTGAGCTAACCGGGGAGATAGGCTTTGTGGAGGAGCTAGGGACTGTTCGGGAGCAGAACGTGACGTCGTCTGTACGGAGGAGCACATAAAGAGGATGTGCACGTTCAACCTCACTTGGATGTCGCTCTCCGAACGCCTGGCACTGCCCATGTTCTCCCTACCCTCTGCCGTCCACGTCCCATTGAGCACCCTTATGTCCCTGATTTTCGTTACTGATTTCCCCCTCACCCATGCAGACTTCCTCGCAAATACTCGAGCGACAAACACAGGGACACCTCGGCGCCCATCGTTGGAACCTCGGGCTCGACCCCTCTCCATTTCGCGGCTGCGAACGGGCACGAGCAGGTCGTCCTCACTCTCCTCCTCCACGGGGCGCACCCCGATCGGCCCGACAAACACGGGGTGAACCCGGAAACGGTGGCGCGACAGAACGGCTGGGCTCGGTGCGCCGAGCTGCTGAGCAAGTGGACGCACGAGAAGGACCGGGACCTGCGTGAGCTC
Organism: Polyporus tsugae; assembly: GCA_024305745.1. Lineage (NCBI taxonomy): Eukaryota > Fungi > Basidiomycota > Agaricomycetes > Polyporales > Polyporaceae > Polyporus > Polyporus tsugae. The sequence goes on from JAHRBS010000001.1 coordinate 127,901, forward strand.
GAGGCGGTGAGCGGGTCGGTGTCGGTGCACGCAGCCGAGTTCGACAGCGTGAGCATCTACTCGCGGCAGGACATCGAGTGCCGAATCCGGCAGCAGGGGCTGCGGATGAAGTCGTCGATCGACAACGCGCTGAGCATGCTGAAGCCGCCGTTCCCGACGTCGCCGGCGTCGTCGGGGATGCTGCTGCACGAGGCGGTGTCGCCGCCGGCGATGGTGGGCTCGGCGTCGCTCGAGTCTTCGCCGGCGGCGTCGACGGGGCACGAGTTTGCGCAGTTGAACTGGGGCCGGCGACCGTCGCTGCCGCAGATATTCGACACGGCGTCGCACCCGGCGCACGGCCACTCGATGAGCACCGGGCAGGCGCAGGGGCCATCTCGCCACGCGGTCAAGTCTTCGGGGCGACCGTCGTTCTCGTCATCTCGACGGCCGCGATCTGCGGGGACGGATGGGGACAGCTCGGTGCTGTCGACGTCGTCGACTCCGGGGCGGCTGCGCGGGAAGCTGTCGCTGCTGTCGATGTTCAAGAAGACGGCGGGCGAGGGTGTGTCGTCTGCGTCGTCTCCGGGGCTCGCGACGCCCGAGAGCAGAGACAGCTTTACGGGCACGGGGAACTCGAGTTCGGGGATGGTGTCTGCGTGGGCGCGCGGTGAGTGTTCGCTGGCGGTGTTTCAGATTCGCGATTGGCGGGCTTCGCGGTGTTTGTTCCAGGGGCGATCGCGGTTTTCAGCCAGAGAAACAAACACGGACTCTGGGAAGGTATTGAGTCAAGATACTGGATTGGTGCAAGATACTGGATTGGTGCAAGATACTGGATTGGTGCAAGATACTGGATTGGTGCAAGATACTGGATTGGTGCAAGATACTGGATTGGTGCAAGATACTGGATTGGTGCAAGATACTGGATTGGTGCAAGATACTGGATTGGTGCAAGATACTGGATTGGTGCAAGATACTGGTACTGGTACTGGGATTGGGACGGGGTCTTGGTGCTGGGATTGGGTGGTGGTGCTGGTACTGGGATGAGGTTTTGGTGCTGGGACGAGGTGGGGGAGGGCTTTGGGAAGGCATTGGATCAAGGTGCTGGTACTGGCATTGCGACGAGGTATTGGGAGGGACTTGGGTAGACACGCCATGTACAGTGCTCTGAGGAAATATATTTTCTTCCCTCCGGACGCTCTCCGCCGTGACAGGCATAAGCTGTTCCATTTCTGTGTCTACGCATTACAAGAGGCATCTACACTGGGGCGCAGAGGTATGCATCCAAAGATACTTGTAAATTCCGGCTTCAACGCCGCGTGCAGTCGCAAGAGAAGGCGAAAATGCCCACTATGTACCGCTCGCAATACATTTCAACGGCCGAGTAGCCCGATCTCCCATTTGTACACGGCCGGTTGCATCGCACGTCCGAACACTGCGCTGGAGAATGCGGACGTCAACGTAGTACTTAGGGCCCAATCTCTCAGACCGGCGAGCATAGACGAACGTTTACATACCCTGTGCACCAGCGTCAACATGACGGCCTGCGACAAGGGGCTGGGACCGTTCAAAGGCATGACGACCGCGTTCGATTCTCGACGCCGCCAGACAATCATGCACGGCAGACCCGCGTCTCCCGTGCACGAGAGCAGCAGCGCTGCGTGGAGTACGCCAGGCGCAGACGCAGGATTAAATCATGGTACTCACCGCTGACATCCCGCCGCCAATGCACACCGCTGCGCGCACTGCCGACCTCGCGAGCACATTTTTGGCCGCCAGAGTGACCGTTGCAAGAACCTGAGTCTGCCGGGACACCCGCGTTGCCGGAAAACCCGCACAACTGCCGGGCGCCCCGTCGCACTCCAGCACGTCCGTCGAGCCGGCCAACAATGTGCCAGGACCATCAGTACAGAACGGAGTGAAAACCGTTCAGCTTTGCTCACCAGTCACGGCCACCCGGACGTCCTGCGATGCACCAATTAATGCGTCTCCCATCATAGCCAGTCCCGCACACAGACTCCGTCGCGCCGGCGCGAATTTGCTGATCGTCTCGGAAGGCCGTCATCTCGCCGGTGAGAACGTTGTGAAGAGTCTACATGTGCCAGAAACACATTCAGAACAACGTTTGGCATTCGCTGACACCAGATGATGAGCTCACCGCGAGTTTTCCATCAGACACCCGAGACCGGTCGAGAGCCGAGATGCGGGAAGAGACACCCCGAAAGCGACGCCCGACCAAACTCCGAGTAGTTTCACTCGAAGATACAGCGGGACATTGCGATGGAGAGATTGTGGGGCTCCTGCGTCCAGAAGTCAGAAACAAAACATCAACAGGCACAGTCACCGAGCTGTACTCACCGCCGGCGCAATCCGACTCTGCCGAGATCCGAGATTTATTGTCTAAACACAGCCGGAGGCTCTGCAACGCGCGAAGAGCGAAACCACAGACGGCCGCCACGGAACAACAAGAGCGAGGCCGCGCGACGCAGGATGAGAGTCGACAGCGGTTTCACTCGGAGATACAGCGAGGGATGGCGAGAGCGAGACTTGTACCACTGCTTCATCCACAGGTGAGCAACGACGTAACACGCACACAGTAGCGGAGCGGCCGCACTTACCGTGATTACAGCCACCACCGCCGCAACTGTACACCTCGTCCAGTGTCTGAAGTCGGCCAGGCGCTCCGTAGGGCACAGAAAGAATTAGCGAGAGACGACGGCTGGTCTCCGTGGAATGGTGAAAACAAGGAGACGTTGGGCGACACAGGATGGGAGTCGACAGCGGTTTCACTCGAAGAGACAACGAGAAGTGGAGGCGACCGTCGCAATGGTCGTGAGCCGAAACCTTGACCGTGCCAAACCCAAGCCCGTTCCGAGCCTACGTCTACTACTTACTCAATCAGAGCTGAACACGCGGAGATATTTACCAACACGTACTTACAATTCGACGCGTCGAGCGACGAAAACATCCTGAGTCGAATAATGATGCGGCCGAGGTCTTGGTGGGTACTGAGAGGGAGACATATCGAACACGCGATAATCGACAAAAAACGAAGGGAGGCGTTGCGCCGATGCAGGATGGGAGTCGACAGCGGTTTCACTCGGAGAGACAGCGGGAAGTGGAGGGGGCGACCGTCGCGTTGGTGGCGAGCGTGAGACCTTGAGTGTGCTAAATCCAAGCCCGTCGCGAGCCGACGTCTAGCACTCAGTCAGAGCTGAACACGCGGAGGCACTGGCTAAGACGCACTTACAGTTCGAGGCGTCGAGCGACGAAACGATCGCGAGTCGAATAACGACGCGGTCGAGGTCTTGGTGGGTACTAGGAGGTAGGGATATCGAGCGCGCGAATCCTCACTGTGGAGCGATGTGTCAGAGAGAGGGAAAGGCGAACGAGGGGAGGGCCAGTGATGGGGTGGAGACGTTCTTCAGGCCGGCTGAGGCTGTCACGGCTCATACTAACCTTGTGTCGCCTGATGCCGCCGTGCTCCCACGGAATCCGAACCGACAGGTCCTCGCATCAATCCTTCGTTCCTGGGGAACCGCGTCTCCAGACCCATTCTTCCGGAGGCGATGCATCTGCAAACGAAGAAGTCAACGTTCGCTCGCATAAAATTTCCCCCTCAAAACAACGGACCCCGCGGGAGTAAGTATCTCAGCGACACCTGCTGATACACCGTGTTTTTTGAGCCCGACCAATCGGACGCACAGTCAGGTACACGAGTGTCCACTAGGTTTGTCGCCTCGGCAAGAGTGTTCAGACAGAGTCTAATCAAGAAACGCACACAGAGATTCAGGCCATGACACGAGCGCGTTGCTATACAAACGTACGGTATGCTGCTGACTAGTCAGGATTTACGATGGCATATCCGGAAATGTAGAGAACTCACCTCAAAGTATGATAGAATGTGCGGGGACGCACTGCTTCAACTTGGCAAGAACGAGACGGAACAATCCGAGCATGCTGGTGCAGCGCCGTCTCAGGGTCACTGTCGGCCATTGTATGCTTCGGGCCGCAGTTATGAGTTTCAGCTCCTTCGCCTCGCCATTTACGTACCTGATATTGTTCCGTTCTGCACATTCGAAGCGCGGCGTCGCGGGTGTCTGTGGTGACTACTCGGGTCTGTGTTGATCGTAACCAACGGCCGATATAAACAAACCTTGGCCCTTGTAAGCGCAGGTTTCACCGTGTCTCCCGAGCCGTTTCACTATCGCGACTAGCCATACCATACGCGCACGCGGCGGGGGCCGGTCACTGCGTGCCGTGTATGCCAAGTCCCGCCGCGCCATCCGATCGGGCGACCTGCGGAAATAAAGACTGTTAATATGCGGCAGGCGGCAGGATCGACGATGGACGTAAACAGTCGCACGCACTGTAGGCAATCGGCTTGTGTGCGCGTGAAGGTGTGATATTGCTCACGGTGTCAGAAACACACTGGAGATTGTCGGCGTGGATGGTTGCTGGGGCGATTGGACATTGCAGTGTATCAGCCATATCATCCGGCCGAAAGGCCCCAGCCGATGGCCACGTTGAGGTTGCAGATTTGGGGAATGGCCGCGCTAGATTCTTTTTGCGAGTTCACAGGCCCGGCAACGGCATCCCAGCTGGCTCCGATGTTACGGAGGCCGCTCGCTTCATGTCTGCATGTCGCGCTCGAGCGACGCAGGTTGGCTCTATCAATCCGCGAATTAGTACGCTGATGGCGGACGAGTCCGGAATGGGCAGACACAAGCAGCCGAGGGTGAAAACTCCAACCGGTGGGTAAGTTGTCGATCCAATTAATACGGATCATTTGCCGTTCAGCATCCGTACACGAGGGTAACTCTACAAGATCCGGAAGGCAACGCCTCACAATTGTGCATGTCCCCCGTCGCTTTCTCGTCTAATCGCGGGGTGAATTGAATTCCGAATGCGGACAATTTCCTGCGATGCAGAACACTTGATTCCGGCCGATTCCAGCTTTCACGCGAGCAGCTCACCGCGTTTCATGCTTGGCCGGCTCTACGGTAACAATTTTACCGCTGCAACAGGCAGCGTGAAGTCTTTATCCAGGGACAATCATGGTCCCGTCGCTACTGCCGCACTGGCAGCAGACCACTCCAAACGAACGGCAACGGAACGTCCAAGTTGGCAAAGCGCAAGCAGTCAACAGAGAAGGTTTTTCTCCCAACCTTCTCCCAGACACTCGTCTGCCGGCCTGCAATCCCTGCGACAGAGTGGCCGGCCGCAAGTGTGCTCAAAACGCGCCATGCAGACGCTTGAAAACAGAAAGTCGGCGGGAACGCGGAGCCGACAAGGTGTGGGCATACAGCGCGCCCAAATATCCTTTGTTTATGACATGAAACATCGCTTCCAGCCCAGGCAATCTATTGTATTCAATCTCGCAGTCTGCAATCCCCGTCAAGTACCGCAAGCTGGGTGAACAGTGTTATCCCCGCATCCGGTCAAAACTGTTCCACCGCGAAGCCAATGTCATACGACATGGAGGTCGACAGGGGACGAAGCACCCGGTTTCCACCAGACCAGCGGTTTAGGCAGCTCCGCACATTCCTTCACTGGATGGAATATCCGGAGCTGCCGTGTGTGATGTATCGAGGCGCGCCGTATGACTGACGACCGGAGTGGTCTCCAGATGCGTCTTCTCACATTGCGCCAATGCCCGCGTTCGATACCAGGAACGCGACCGCGAATCACTTACCTTGGCTTCCAAGAAAATGAGAACGCGGACCGCGAACGTCCACGCTCGGATAGAGGGTGTACGTGAGGCTGCGTTTCAGAATCACCTAGCGAAATGGGCGCATATGAGCATATAATCCTAGCGGACAAATGGCAGAACGTCACGAATCGCCAGACAGACAAGAACGCAGAGTTCACTGACGCGAGACAATGAGTGGCCGTGCCAGCGGGCGATCGACGAAAGAAGCAGCAACATTTACATCAGAAAATCATATATCAGGTACCGCTCACGGCCGACGCGGTACCCGACTTGATGCAGCTAAACGGAGCTCTACTGTAGCACTGTAGTACACGTCGTGTGCCAGCATCCGGTCTTGACAGCAATGCGCACGGAGCCTTGTTTCAAAGACACCGCCTCCGAGTTTTTGTCCCTCGTATCAGTCTAAACCATAGAACAACAGGGGCGACGCGATAACATCTGCTACTACCCGACCGCCACGCCAGAGAAAATAAACCATGAGCTCACCTTGCGGTCCATTGGTCATCTCCCATCGCCAAGTCAGTGAGCCGAGAACCAGGGTCGAAAAGCGACAGAGGTGCGCCGTTCGCTTCCATACACTTCGGAGAGTCGACAGTCACTGTGTTTAGGGAAGAGACCAGCCGGGAAGACGTGGAGTTCCGTAGTAGTACCGGGACCGCCCAAGAGAGTACCAGGCGAGACTTGGAAAGCCGAGCCAGAAGTCCGAGACCGTGAGTCCAGTCGGCGGTATCGCCACCCAGTATTGCGCTGCCTGAAGCCTAGCGGGTTGTATACATAATTCCTGGTGTTCCGTCTGGCAGGCGTATGCGCCAAGCTCGGGCATGGTGGCGGTCAAGAGCCAAGGAGTTGAACGCTGAGCGCCGAGAGCCGGACGTTGCCAAATCCGGAATGTCAGCTCCGTCCTCGTCCTAGTCTTTCCTCTTCTCGCTCCGGCCAGTTTCGTCTTGTCCTGTTTATTGTCGTACGTATTTCAGTTTAGATATACTTTCTGGATATGCGGAATCGGTGTGCATGGCGGTCTTGCACCGGCCGCCCATGGGAATTTGAAGGTGCGCACGCGTTCGAGCTCGCCATCCTCTGCGAGAACTGCGCAGAACTTGAACATGATAGCCCGCTGTTTCGAGCTATGCAAGATCTCGAAATCTCCTCTGAACCTTTCTTCTTCTGATATCCGATGTCTATCGGAACACTGGTATTTGTATATCTGAACCATTGCGCATACAGAGTCCAGACGGCACGATCTCCGAATAAGTGGCGCGAATCCTGAACGGCCGCAAGCCGAGCGTGTGACTCTGAGGGACAGTACGTCTCCCGCTCCCAGCATTTCGGTACGTTCGCTCGTTGGGTAGTTCTGTTGCTGGAGGACAGGTTAGATCCTCGCTCACTTTTCAGCTTCCCCCATGCACGACGTGCTTTGTGCGGCGCCCGGAATGGTCTCGATCGACGCCGGGCGAACCCCGCAGTCGGTCGTTCGACCTGCACCGTTCTTGTGTCAAGTTTACTGAGCAATATCCGGCCGGCCGCGCACATGAGTTGGGTGGTTCTGTTGCAGGACAGACGGCGGCCAGCGGCAACTGGCAGACGATCGGCGACCGGAGTAACGGCGACGGGACGCAAATCAAATCGATTGCCAAGACAGCCGCAGACGCTACAGGGACCCATAATTCTGGAATACGTACGTAACGGGTCAGCCGAGAACCACCGTCGCAACGCGCACATCGACGAACCTCCGCTGTCAGGCTACATACGTCAAGTCGCGTATCCTGAAACATCAGCGGTCAACCGATTGCGTTTAGTACGCGGAGCCGTACTCCACGGCCAACTGGCAGCTTCACGCAACGTGCATCCTCGGCCTCCGTGCGCAAGCCTGGAGAGCGCGCCGTGCATCGAAGCTCTCTCGTACTCGCACACGAGACGGTTGTCTGTCGGTGAAGGAGTGGAGGTGCCTGGGTCTGAAGGGTCCAGGAGATTGTCGGTGTGGATGGTCGGTGGCTGCTGACGCCTTCAACCGACGGCGGCCGTATGTTCGGGACGGGGAAACCCGCCTGGGCTTGTCGCGCTGGTCGTTATGACGCTGTCTGGCCACTGGGAGTGAAGTTCCCGTTAGGGGGTTGCGTCTCGCTGGGGCACGACACTCGGCGTACTCACCGATTGGTTTACGCGGACAGTCGCGCGACCCTGATTTCCGTTTGTTGCGGTCGCGGCAGGCTTCGGCGGGGTTCGGTGGGAGACGCGGTGCGGCAGAAAGGGGAACGGGACAGTGCGTGCGAACGGCCGATCTGGCGGCGAGTGGGATCCGAGACTTGCGTCTGGGTCCGTGCGCAGGACCTGTGGCGAAAACAGATGTCAGCTCGAGTATAAGTAGACGGTGATGGGGTAAGACGGACGTTGTACCGGCGCCCTTCTCCTCACCCGACCACATCCCTCCTTGTACCTGTATCTCGTCCCGCGTTCGACTCGGTGTGCGGCACGTCCTTGAGGACGCTTCCATCCCCACTACTGTGTTGTCCGGCATGCGACGACGCGCCGTCGCTGAAGGTCCGCATCAGGGTGTGCCGGCGTGGACGACGGTGGCTCTCGGTGACGGGCCCGGTTTGGGTTCACTGAACTTGACTTAGGAAGTGTCGGCAACGGGTCGACACCGAACACGGGAAGGCACAGGGCGGCGGCGGGAGGCGGGAGGCGGGCGACCATCGGACGATGTGGCGGGAGTGGTGAGGACAGAGATGGGTACAGTAGTGCACGCGCGGGGTGGTGGTTGAGGCGTTAATGATGCGGTCGAGCGTAAACGCTTCGCGGAATTGCGTACACCGTAGTGTTTGGCACGCACCCTGTCATGTAACAGCACGTACTCTGTTTAGTGAGCGTAGGAAGAGCAGCCACCGTGAAGCCAAGGGAATTGCGTACTAGTGCAAGTGCCTGCACTCTTACGTACTTATGTCCCCGGTAGTTGTCGCTCCTCCTGAGATACCAGATCCAGGCACAAGGCCCCGCCGCAACCCGACATCTCGGTGCGTGGTGATAAACATGAGATTGCGAGCGCGATGTCGGATGAATAATCGACCTGAATCAATCCACCTCCGTCAGCCACAAAGACTCGGCCGAAACAGGCAGGTTGGTGGATTGATACATACGCACGCGCATACATGCATGTACCTCGGCCGCGGAGCCCAGGCGGCGGTGGATTGGGCTTGAGAACGGACTACAAGCGATCTGGTGTGGCAGGCTGGGAGTTGGGGATCAACCGCTGGCATGGCGGAGGAGTGGGGGACGAGTTTCCAGCGCCGGGGGGCACTGGCGTCGACTGGCGGGGATGGATTCGTTGCAGTGGCGCAGCTTCTCCAACGGTGCTTGCTGGCGTGATGCTCGACAGTTCGAGTTTAGCCGCTTCTCGTCACGATTGGCCGAGCAAGTTCTACTCACCTCGTCGAGAAGTCGGCGCAGCACGGCCCTTCACAGGCCCGCGGGGGCGATGACACCGACGCATTCCGTCAACGGGCTCTTCCCGGGCAGATTTGCACGCTCAAACCGCATAAAAGAAGCGCGTCCAATTTTGCGAGGAAGAGTTGCATCCGAGCGCTCGCACCGCAGTGCGCCGTATATGCCAACACTCCAGGTCCTCTCTAACGGCGGTCAGGGTTTCGTTGATTAAACCTGAACAGGCATGTGGTAGGTGGCAGAGGACGTACCAAGCGCCATCCGTGTCTGGTCACAACAAGATGCAGCATGACCGCGAGAACGTCGAAACAGCCTGGAGATGAGAATGGTGTTCCTCCGTCGTCTTGAACTGAGGGTGGCGCATCCAAAGATGTTCGCAGCGCCTCACTCGGGCTGCGTCATTCGACGTGGACGGTGATGGAGATCGACAATGCTCAACGAAACATTGGGCGCGACCCCTCCGCGCGCAATGGCGATCCCAGCCATGACAGCGTCCTCTACGCGCGCGGAGAGCGATGCATGCGCTTCTGGCATACGGGAACAGTGCGCCTGCGCGCGCGCACGTACTAGAAGACGACATCATTCGTCAAGTGCATAGAAACAAGGACGTGAGTGGACATACGGGCGGGTGGTGTCGACGAAGTGCCACACGTACTTGACCGCACCCATGATCCTTCGTGTTATTAAAATAAAATCCGCGCCGTGTGCCATGTTGGGCCGTGCGCCGTCTGCATGTTATGGACGGTGGGACAGCGAGCGGCATGCACTGCGGGCGACCATCAACATATCAGCAACATGATCAAACGATCAACTCAACATCTGCTTCCGCGGCCTTCTCGTCCACCTGTCATCAGGATATCACATACACCTTGCCAGTCTGAATGCAGACGAATCTTACCGAGGTTGCGCGAGCGTGGAGAGGGTTCGAACCCCACGGGCCCCGCGTTCACCGCGTTCAACGTTCAAGTGGAGGGCTCGGACGAGCCTACGTTCGGATTCGGCCCTGCCCGAGTGTGCGTACTGTGTGCGCGCGACCTGGTTTCGGGCTCCCTCGACGGTGTGCGGGGCGAGAACGGGGCGGACGAAAAGAAAGAGGAAGTGGAAGCCCAGATAAGCTGCTGCCAGATGGCCCAGGAGCTGGAGTGGGAGCTTCCCGAAGGCTGAGTTGCTTCCGTGCGAACCGGTGCTTAGGGCATGTCCGATTTGCGCACGGAGGTTGAAAAACATACGGGGGGCGACGTCGACGCGAGCGTGCATGAGTGGATGGTCAGATAAATGCGCACACGCTCGTTGGAATCCGAGCTCGTCCGACATTACATCAGAGCGTTTGGCACAGGAAAGTGGCACGAAAAACTCGGATCGCCAAGGATGACGAGGAGCTGGAGACCGGGCGTTGACCCATGGTGCGGCGCAGGAGGACGCCGGAGAGTGGGCGGTTTCGGAGGCACAAGTGCCGATTCGGAGAGAGCGCTGGAGAACAGAACACGAGAATTCGGAAAGAAGTCGCAGCGTCGAGGACAAGCACAGCCCGCGGGGAACACATGTACAGGACGTTCAGTTGATGATGAGGCGTGGCATGGGAGAGCTGCAGACGATGGTGCTGTGGACAAGGGGGGAAAGACACTCTACATTAAAATCGCCATCGAGACAGACTGAGAGCGAGTGGGGGCGCTCGTGCGAGCTGTGTACCAAGTTGGACGAGAATTCGAAGCGGTGAGCATAGAACGATATTGATATTTCGCGGGCTAGAAGATGTGGCGGACAGGGCTCGAGGGAGGAAAGTCGGGGCGAGCATTGCAGTCATAGAGAGTGATATATGGAGTCGCTGTCATACGACGAGCAGGAAGCATCTTTGGTGGTCTCTCGAGACACAGGCTGGGTCAGATGCGCTGCGTTAGTGCATCGAACACAAATAAAATGGAAGGCGCTTCTCCGGTGCGGGGCCCTCCGGCGCCTCTGTCTTGTCTATCGGCGCCTGCTCCGCTCCTCTTCTCACCTCCCCTCGTCTCTCGCCGCCAGCCTCCTCTGCCCCCATCTCTCTCCGCCTTCCGCTACCCTACCGCACGTCGCATCGCCCCTTCCTCCTCCGGCTATCTTGCCGACGTTCTGAGCTCATCTAGCATTCTCCACTGACCTCACTTGGCGAAACTCGACGTTCTTCTGGCCCAACCAATCGGCGGTAGCGCCAGATCTCTCCGCCCCTCGCGTATCTATATCTGCCCCAAGGGCCGATGTAAACTGCCCCCTCCGATACTCCCTCTGTCCGTATCGTCCTCTTCTCCCCCCGCCCATGCCTGGTGTATCCCGGAACCAGCGCACGGAGGCCAAGTACAACGTCACCCTAGACTGTGCGTCCTGCCTCCGTTTTTTTTTCTCCGTCCATACGTGCCTGACCGGCGTGCGCGATACAGTTCCCCACCTTGGCCTCCACTCCGCCGCGTCGTCCGGGAACCTCGGCCTTGTCACATATGCCCTCGATCACGGCCAGCCCGTGAATTCGGTCGTCGACGGCGTCCTCCCCCTGCATGTCGCGAGCTCTGGCGGGAACGACTTGATCGTCCGTCTGCTCATCGAGCGCGGCGCAGATGTCAACGCTCCCAGGTATGTGGTCGTTATTGGTGCTCAAATTTTATTCGACGCTGGACGCCTGGTGCAAAGAGGTAGTCGGTGCGGAGCGTTCGGGTATCGCAGACGATTCCCGTTCGCTCCCCCGTTCTCCCCAGACGTTATGTTGAGGATCTCACATATGCGATGAGAATGAGACGGAATAGACGGCCCTCCCCATAAGTTCTGGTGAAATTTCCAGCATGAAAATATTCGTTGTACGGAGAGCTCGCGTGGTGCGGGCACTGCGAGGTAATCGCTCATGGCCGCGAGTGCAGCTAGAGGATGAGATGAGGATGGTAGGCTATGTATGCGTGTTACGCGCCTGGGACGATTCGACCGGTGCTGCCCGTGAGCTAACCGGGGAGATAGGCTTTGTGGAGGAGCTAGGGACTGTTCGGGAGCAGAACGTGACGTCGTCTGTACGGAGGAGCACATAAAGAGGATGTGCACGTTCAACCTCACTTGGATGTCGCTCTCCGAACGCCTGGCACTGCCCATGTTCTCCCTACCCTCTGCCGTCCACGTCCCATTGAGCACCCTTATGTCCCTGATTTTCGTTACTGATTTCCCCCTCACCCATGCAGACTTCCTCGCAAATACTCGAGCGACAAACACAGGGACACCTCGGCGCCCATCGTTGGAACCTCGGGCTCGACCCCTCTCCATTTCGCGGCTGCGAACGGGCACGAGCAGGTCGTCCTCACTCTCCTCCTCCACGGGGCGCACCCCGATCGGCCCGACAAACACGGGGTGAACCCGGAAACGGTGGCGCGACAGAACGGCTGGGCTCGGTGCGCCGAGCTGCTGAGCAAGTGGACGCACGAGAAGGACCGGGACCTGCGTGAGCTCGAGGCGGTGAGCGGGTCGGTGTCGGTGCACGCAGCCGAGTTCGACAGCGTGAGCATCTACTCGCGGCAGGACATCGAGTGCCGAATCCGGCAGCAGGGGCTGCGGATGAAGTCGTCGATCGACAACGCGCTGAGCATGCTGAAGCCGCCGTTCCCGACGTCGCCGGCGTCGTCGGGGATGCTGCTGCACGAGGCGGTGTCGCCGCCGGCGATGGTGGGCTCGGCGTCGCTCGAGTCTTCGCCGGCGGCGTCGACGGGGCACGAGTTTGCGCAGTTGAACTGGGGCCGGCGACCGTCGCTGCCGCAGATATTCGACACGGCGTCGCACCCGGCGCACGGCCACTCGATGAGCACCGGGCAGGCGCAGGGGCCATCTCGCCACGCGGTCAAGTCTTCGGGGCGACCGTCGTTCTCGTCATCTCGACGGCCGCGATCTGCGGGGACGGATGGGGACAGCTCGGTGCTGTCGACGTCGTCGACTCCGGGGCGGCTGCGCGGGAAGCTGTCGCTGCTGTCGATGTTCAAGAAGACGGCGGGCGAGGGTGTGTCGTCTGCGTCGTCTCCGGGGCTCGCGACGCCCGAGAGCAGAGACAGCTTTACGGGCACGGGGAACTCGAGTTCGGGGATGGTGTCTGCGTGGGCGCGCGGTGAGTGTTCGCTGGCGGTGTTTCAGATTCGCGATTGGCGGGCTTCGCGGTGTTTGTTCCAGGGGCGATCGCGGTTTTCAGCCAGAGAAACAAACACGGACTCTGGGAAGGTATTGAGTCAAGATACTGGATTGGTGCAAGATACTGGATTGGTGCAAGATACTGGATTGGTGCAAGATACTGGATTGGTGCAAGATACTGGATTGGTGCAAGATACTGGATTGGTGCAAGATACTGGATTGGTGCAAGATACTGGATTGGTGCAAGATACTGGATTGGTGCAAGATACTGGATTGGTGCAAGATACTGGATTGGTGCAAGATACTGGTACTGGTACTGGGATTGGGACGGGGTCTTGGTGCTGGGATTGGGTGGTGGTGCTGGTACTGGGATGAGGTTTTGGTGCTGGGACGAGGTGGGGGAGGGCTTTGGGAAGGCATTGGATCAAGGTGCTGGTACTGGCATTGCGACGAGGTATTGGGAGGGACTTGGGTAGACACGCCATGTACAGTGCTCTGAGGAAATATATTTTCTTCCCTCCGGACGCTCTCCGCCGTGACAGGCATAAGCTGTTCCATTTCTGTGTCTACGCATTACAAGAGGCATCTACACTGGGGCGCAGAGGTATGCATCCAAAGATACTTGTAAATTCCGGCTTCAACGCCGCGTGCAGTCGCAAGAGAAGGCGAAAATGCCCACTATGTACCGCTCGCAATACATTTCAACGGCCGAGTAGCCCGATCTCCCATTTGTACACGGCCGGTTGCATCGCACGTCCGAACACTGCGCTGGAGAATGCGGACGTCAACGTAGTACTTAGGGCCCAATCTCTCAGACCGGCGAGCATAGACGAACGTTTACATACCCTGTGCACCAGCGTCAACATGACGGCCTGCGACAAGGGGCTGGGACCGTTCAAAGGCATGACGACCGCGTTCGATTCTCGACGCCGCCAGACAATCATGCACGGCAGACCCGCGTCTCCCGTGCACGAGAGCAGCAGCGCTGCGTGGAGTACGCCAGGCGCAGACGCAGGATTAAATCATGGTACTCACCGCTGACATCCCGCCGCCAATGCACACCGCTGCGCGCACTGCCGACCTCGCGAGCACATTTTTGGCCGCCAGAGTGACCGTTGCAAGAACCTGAGTCTGCCGGGACACCCGCGTTGCCGGAAAACCCGCACAACTGCCGGGCGCCCCGTCGCACTCCAGCACGTCCGTCGAGCCGGCCAACAATGTGCCAGGACCATCAGTACAGAACGGAGTGAAAACCGTTCAGCTTTGCTCACCAGTCACGGCCACCCGGACGTCCTGCGATGCACCAATTAATGCGTCTCCCATCATAGCCAGTCCCGCACACAGACTCCGTCGCGCCGGCGCGAATTTGCTGATCGTCTCGGAAGGCCGTCATCTCGCCGGTGAGAACGTTGTGAAGAGTCTACATGTGCCAGAAACACATTCAGAACAACGTTTGGCATTCGCTGACACCAGATGATGAGCTCACCGCGAGTTTTCCATCAGACACCCGAGACCGGTCGAGAGCCGAGATGCGGGAAGAGACACCCCGAAAGCGACGCCCGACCAAACTCCGAGTAGTTTCACTCGAAGATACAGCGGGACATTGCGATGGAGAGATTGTGGGGCTCCTGCGTCCAGAAGTCAGAAACAAAACATCAACAGGCACAGTCACCGAGCTGTACTCACCGCCGGCGCAATCCGACTCTGCCGAGATCCGAGATTTATTGTCTAAACACAGCCGGAGGCTCTGCAACGCGCGAAGAGCGAAACCACAGACGGCCGCCACGGAACAACAAGAGCGAGGCCGCGCGACGCAGGATGAGAGTCGACAGCGGTTTCACTCGGAGATACAGCGAGGGATGGCGAGAGCGAGACTTGTACCACTGCTTCATCCACAGGTGAGCAACGACGTAACACGCACACAGTAGCGGAGCGGCCGCACTTACCGTGATTACAGCCACCACCGCCGCAACTGTACACCTCGTCCAGTGTCTGAAGTCGGCCAGGCGCTCCGTAGGGCACAGAAAGAATTAGCGAGAGACGACGGCTGGTCTCCGTGGAATGGTGAAAACAAGGAGACGTTGGGCGACACAGGATGGGAGTCGACAGCGGTTTCACTCGAAGAGACAACGAGAAGTGGAGGCGACCGTCGCAATGGTCGTGAGCCGAAACCTTGACCGTGCCAAACCCAAGCCCGTTCCGAGCCTACGTCTACTACTTACTCAATCAGAGCTGAACACGCGGAGATATTTACCAACACGTACTTACAATTCGACGCGTCGAGCGACGAAAACATCCTGAGTCGAATAATGATGCGGCCGAGGTCTTGGTGGGTACTGAGAGGGAGACATATCGAACACGCGATAATCGACAAAAAACGAAGGGAGGCGTTGCGCCGATGCAGGATGGGAGTCGACAGCGGTTTCACTCGGAGAGACAGCGGGAAGTGGAGGGGGCGACCGTCGCGTTGGTGGCGAGCGTGAGACCTTGAGTGTGCTAAATCCAAGCCCGTCGCGAGCCGACGTCTAGCACTCAGTCAGAGCTGAACACGCGGAGGCACTGGCTAAGACGCACTTACAGTTCGAGGCGTCGAGCGACGAAACGATCGCGAGTCGAATAACGACGCGGTCGAGGTCTTGGTGGGTACTAGGAGGTAGGGATATCGAGCGCGCGAATCCTCACTGTGGAGCGATGTGTCAGAGAGAGGGAAAGGCGAACGAGGGGAGGGCCAGTGATGGGGTGGAGACGTTCTTCAGGCCGGCTGAGGCTGTCACGGCTCATACTAACCTTGTGTCGCCTGATGCCGCCGTGCTCCCACGGAATCCGAACCGACAGGTCCTCGCATCAATCCTTCGTTCCTGGGGAACCGCGTCTCCAGACCCATTCTTCCGGAGGCGATGCATCTGCAAACGAAGAAGTCAACGTTCGCTCGCATAAAATTTCCCCCTCAAAACAACGGACCCCGCGGGAGTAAGTATCTCAGCGACACCTGCTGATACACCGTGTTTTTTGAGCCCGACCAATCGGACGCACAGTCAGGTACACGAGTGTCCACTAGGTTTGTCGCCTCGGCAAGAGTGTTCAGACAGAGTCTAATCAAGAAACGCACACAGAGATTCAGGCCATGACACGAGCGCGTTGCTATACAAACGTACGGTATGCTGCTGACTAGTCAGGATTTACGATGGCATATCCGGAAATGTAGAGAACTCACCTCAAAGTATGATAGAATGTGCGGGGACGCACTGCTTCAACTTGGCAAGAACGAGACGGAACAATCCGAGCATGCTGGTGCAGCGCCGTCTCAGGGTCACTGTCGGCCATTGTATGCTTCGGGCCGCAGTTATGAGTTTCAGCTCCTTCGCCTCGCCATTTACGTACCTGATATTGTTCCGTTCTGCACATTCGAAGCGCGGCGTCGCGGGTGTCTGTGGTGACTACTCGGGTCTGTGTTGATCGTAACCAACGGCCGATATAAACAAACCTTGGCCCTTGTAAGCGCAGGTTTCACCGTGTCTCCCGAGCCGTTTCACTATCGCGACTAGCCATACCATACGCGCACGCGGCGGGGGCCGGTCACTGCGTGCCGTGTATGCCAAGTCCCGCCGCGCCATCCGATCGGGCGACCTGCGGAAATAAAGACTGTTAATATGCGGCAGGCGGCAGGATCGACGATGGACGTAAACAGTCGCACGCACTGTAGGCAATCGGCTTGTGTGCGCGTGAAGGTGTGATATTGCTCACGGTGTCAGAAACACACTGGAGATTGTCGGCGTGGATGGTTGCTGGGGCGATTGGACATTGCAGTGTATCAGCCATATCATCCGGCCGAAAGGCCCCAGCCGATGGCCACGTTGAGGTTGCAGATTTGGGGAATGGCCGCGCTAGATTCTTTTTGCGAGTTCACAGGCCCGGCAACGGCATCCCAGCTGGCTCCGATGTTACGGAGGCCGCTCGCTTCATGTCTGCATGTCGCGCTCGAGCGACGCAGGTTGGCTCTATCAATCCGCGAATTAGTACGCTGATGGCGGACGAGTCCGGAATGGGCAGACACAAGCAGCCGAGGGTGAAAACTCCAACCGGTGGGTAAGTTGTCGATCCAATTAATACGGATCATTTGCCGTTCAGCATCCGTACACGAGGGTAACTCTACAAGATCCGGAAGGCAACGCCTCACAATTGTGCATGTCCCCCGTCGCTTTCTCGTCTAATCGCGGGGTGAATTGAATTCCGAATGCGGACAATTTCCTGCGATGCAGAACACTTGATTCCGGCCGATTCCAGCTTTCACGCGAGCAGCTCACCGCGTTTCATGCTTGGCCGGCTCTACGGTAACAATTTTACCGCTGCAACACGCAGCGTGAAGTCTTTATCCAGGGACAATCATGGTCCCGTCGCTACTGCCGCACTGGCAGCAGACCACTCCAAACGAACGGCAACGGAACGTCCAAGTTGGCAAAGCGCAAGCAGTCAACAGAGAAGGTTTTTCTCCCAACCTTCTCCCAGACACTCGTCTGCCGGCCTGCAATCCCTGCGACAGAGTGGCCGGCCGCAAGTGTGCTCAAAACGCGCCATGCAGACGCTTGAAAACAGAAAGTCGGCGGGAACGCGGAGCCGACAAGGTGTGGGCATACAGCGCGCCCAAATATCCTTTGTTTATGACATGAAACATCGCTTCCAGCCCAGGCAATCTATTGTATTCAATCTCGCAGTCTGCAATCCCCGTCAAGTACCGCAAGCTGGGTGAACAGTGTTATCCCCGCATCCGGTCAAAACTGTTCCACCGCGAAGCCAATGTCATACGACATGGAGGTCGACAGGGGACGAAGCACCCGGTTTCCACCAGACCAGCGGTTTAGGCAGCTCCGCACATTCCTTCACTGGATGGAATATCCGGAGCTGCCGTGTGTGATGTATCGAGGCGCGCCGTATGACTGACGACCGGAGTGGTCTCCAGATGCGTCTTCTCACATTGCGCCAATGCCCGCGTTCGATACCAGGAACGCGACCGCGAATCACTTACCTTGGCTTCCAAGAAAATGAGAACGCGGACCGCGAACGTCCACGCTCGGATAGAGGGTGTACGTGAGGCTGCGTTTCAGAATCACCTAGCGAAATGGGCGCATATGAGCATATAATCCTAGCGGACAAATGGCAGAACGTCACGAATCGCCAGACAGACAAGAACGCAGAGTTCACTGACGCGAGACAATGAGTGGCCGTGCCAGCGGGCGATCGACGAAAGAAGCAGCAACATTTACATCAGAAAATCATATATCAGGTACCGCTCACGGCCGACGCGGTACCCGACTTGATGCAGCTAAACGGAGCTCTACTGTAGCACTGTAGTACACGTCGTGTGCCAGCATCCGGTCTTGACAGCAATGCGCACGGAGCCTTGTTTCAAAGACACCGCCTCCGAGTTTTTGTCCCTCGTATCAGTCTAAACCATAGAACAACAGGGGCGACGCGATAACATCTGCTACTACCCGACCGCCACGCCAGAGAAAATAAACCATGAGCTCACCTTGCGGTCCATTGGTCATCTCCCATCGCCAAGTCAGTGAGCCGAGAACCAGGGTCGAAAAGCGACAGAGGTGCGCCGTTCGCTTCCATACACTTCGGAGAGTCGACAGTCACTGTGTTTAGGGAAGAGACCAGCCGGGAAGACGTGGAGTTCCGTAGTAGTACCGGGACCGCCCAAGAGAGTACCAGGCGAGACTTGGAAAGCCGAGCCAGAAGTCCGAGACCGTGAGTCCAGTCGGCGGTATCGCCACCCAGTATTGCGCTGCCTGAAGCCTAGCGGGTTGTATACATAATTCCTGGTGTTCCGTCTGGCAGGCGTATGCGCCAAGCTCGGGCATGGTGGCGGTCAAGAGCCAAGGAGTTGAACGCTGAGCGCCGAGAGCCGGACGTTGCCAAATCCGGAATGTCAGCTCCGTCCTCGTCCTAGTCTTTCCTCTTCTCGCTCCGGCCAGTTTCGTCTTGTCCTGTTTATTGTCGTACGTATTTCAGTTTAGATATACTTTCTGGATATGCGGAATCGGTGTGCATGGCGGTCTTGCACCGGCCGCCCATGGGAATTTGAAGGTGCGCACGCGTTCGAGCTCGCCATCCTCTGCGAGAACTGCGCAGAACTTGAACATGATAGCCCGCTGTTTCGAGCTATGCAAGATCTCGAAATCTCCTCTGAACCTTTCTTCTTCTGATATCCGATGTCTATCGGAACACTGGTATTTGTATATCTGAACCATTGCGCATACAGAGTCCAGACGGCACGATCTCCGAATAAGTGGCGCGAATCCTGAACGGCCGCAAGCCGAGCGTGTGACTCTGAGGGACAGTACGTCTCCCGCTCCCAGCATTTCGGTACGTTCGCTCGTTGGGTAGTTCTGTTGCTGGAGGACAGGTTAGATCCTCGCTCACTTTTCAGCTTCCCCCATGCACGACGTGCTTTGTGCGGCGCCCGGAATGGTCTCGATCGACGCCGGGCGAACCCCGCAGTCGGTCGTTCGACCTGCACCGTTCTTGTGTCAAGTTTACTGAGCAATATCCGGCCGGCCGCGCACATGAGTTGGGTGGTTCTGTTGCAGGACAGACGGCGGCCAGCGGCAACTGGCAGACGATCGGCGACCGGAGTAACGGCGACGGGACGCAAATCAAATCGATTGCCAAGACAGCCGCAGACGCTACAGGGACCCATAATTCTGGAATACGTACGTAACGGGTCAGCCGAGAACCACCGTCGCAACGCGCACATCGACGAACCTCCGCTGTCAGGCTACATACGTCAAGTCGCGTATCCTGAAACATCAGCGGTCAACCGATTGCGTTTAGTACGCGGAGCCGTACTCCACGGCCAACTGGCAGCTTCACGCAACGTGCATCCTCGGCCTCCGTGCGCAAGCCTGGAGAGCGCGCCGTGCATCGAAGCTCTCTCGTACTCGCACACGAGACGGTTGTCTGTCGGTGAAGGAGTGGAGGTGCCTGGGTCTGAAGGGTCCAGGAGATTGTCGGTGTGGATGGTCGGTGGCTGCTGACGCCTTCAACCGACGGCGGCCGTATGTTCGGGACGGGGAAACCCGCCTGGGCTTGTCGCGCTGGTCGTTATGACGCTGTCTGGCCACTGGGAGTGAAGTTCCCGTTAGGGGGTTGCGTCTCGCTGGGGCACGACACTCGGCGTACTCACCGATTGGTTTACGCGGACAGTCGCGCGACCCTGATTTCCGTTTGTTGCGGTCGCGGCAGGCTTCGGCGGGGTTCGGTGGGA
This sequence comes from Polyporus tsugae, assembly GCA_024305745.1. NCBI lineage: Eukaryota > Fungi > Basidiomycota > Agaricomycetes > Polyporales > Polyporaceae > Polyporus > Polyporus tsugae. The sequence goes on from JAHRBS010000001.1 coordinate 148,420, forward strand.
GACGCGGTGCGGCAGAAAGGGGAACGGGACAGTGCGTGCGAACGGCCGATCTGGCGGCGAGTGGGATCCGAGACTTGCGTCTGGGTCCGTGCGCAGGACCTGTGGCGAAAACAGATGTCAGCTCGAGTATAAGTAGACGGTGATGGGGTAAGACGGACGTTGTACCGGCGCCCTTCTCCTCACCCGACCACATCCCTCCTTGTACCTGTATCTCGTCCCGCGTTCGACTCGGTGTGCGGCACGTCCTTGAGGACGCTTCCATCCCCACTACTGTGTTGTCCGGCATGCGACGACGCGCCGTCGCTGAAGGTCCGCATCAGGGTGTGCCGGCGTGGACGACGGTGGCTCTCGGTGACGGGCCCGGTTTGGGTTCACTGAACTTGACTTAGGAAGTGTCGGCAACGGGTCGACACCGAACACGGGAAGGCACAGGGCGGCGGCGGGAGGCGGGAGGCGGGCGACCATCGGACGATGTGGCGGGAGTGGTGAGGACAGAGATGGGTACAGTAGTGCACGCGCGGGGTGGTGGTTGAGGCGTTAATGATGCGGTCGAGCGTAAACGCTTCGCGGAATTGCGTACACCGTAGTGTTTGGCACGCACCCTGTCATGTAACAGCACGTACTCTGTTTAGTGAGCGTAGGAAGAGCAGCCACCGTGAAGCCAAGGGAATTGCGTACTAGTGCAAGTGCCTGCACTCTTACGTACTTATGTCCCCGGTAGTTGTCGCTCCTCCTGAGATACCAGATCCAGGCACAAGGCCCCGCCGCAACCCGACATCTCGGTGCGTGGTGATAAACATGAGATTGCGAGCGCGATGTCGGATGAATAATCGACCTGAATCAATCCACCTCCGTCAGCCACAAAGACTCGGCCGAAACAGGCAGGTTGGTGGATTGATACATACGCACGCGCATACATGCATGTACCTCGGCCGCGGAGCCCAGGCGGCGGTGGATTGGGCTTGAGAACGGACTACAAGCGATCTGGTGTGGCAGGCTGGGAGTTGGGGATCAACCGCTGGCATGGCGGAGGAGTGGGGGACGAGTTTCCAGCGCCGGGGGGCACTGGCGTCGACTGGCGGGGATGGATTCGTTGCAGTGGCGCAGCTTCTCCAACGGTGCTTGCTGGCGTGATGCTCGACAGTTCGAGTTTAGCCGCTTCTCGTCACGATTGGCCGAGCAAGTTCTACTCACCTCGTCGAGAAGTCGGCGCAGCACGGCCCTTCACAGGCCCGCGGGGGCGATGACACCGACGCATTCCGTCAACGGGCTCTTCCCGGGCAGATTTGCACGCTCAAACCGCATAAAAGAAGCGCGTCCAATTTTGCGAGGAAGAGTTGCATCCGAGCGCTCGCACCGCAGTGCGCCGTATATGCCAACACTCCAGGTCCTCTCTAACGGCGGTCAGGGTTTCGTTGATTAAACCTGAACAGGCATGTGGTAGGTGGCAGAGGACGTACCAAGCGCCATCCGTGTCTGGTCACAACAAGATGCAGCATGACCGCGAGAACGTCGAAACAGCCTGGAGATGAGAATGGTGTTCCTCCGTCGTCTTGAACTGAGGGTGGCGCATCCAAAGATGTTCGCAGCGCCTCACTCGGGCTGCGTCATTCGACGTGGACGGTGATGGAGATCGACAATGCTCAACGAAACATTGGGCGCGACCCCTCCGCGCGCAATGGCGATCCCAGCCATGACAGCGTCCTCTACGCGCGCGGAGAGCGATGCATGCGCTTCTGGCATACGGGAACAGTGCGCCTGCGCGCGCGCACGTACTAGAAGACGACATCATTCGTCAAGTGCATAGAAACAAGGACGTGAGTGGACATACGGGCGGGTGGTGTCGACGAAGTGCCACACGTACTTGACCGCACCCATGATCCTTCGTGTTATTAAAATAAAATCCGCGCCGTGTGCCATGTTGGGCCGTGCGCCGTCTGCATGTTATGGACGGTGGGACAGCGAGCGGCATGCACTGCGGGCGACCATCAACATATCAGCAACATGATCAAACGATCAACTCAACATCTGCTTCCGCGGCCTTCTCGTCCACCTGTCATCAGGATATCACATACACCTTGCCAGTCTGAATGCAGACGAATCTTACCGAGGTTGCGCGAGCGTGGAGAGGGTTCGAACCCCACGGGCCCCGCGTTCACCGCGTTCAACGTTCAAGTGGAGGGCTCGGACGAGCCTACGTTCGGATTCGGCCCTGCCCGAGTGTGCGTACTGTGTGCGCGCGACCTGGTTTCGGGCTCCCTCGACGGTGTGCGGGGCGAGAACGGGGCGGACGAAAAGAAAGAGGAAGTGGAAGCCCAGATAAGCTGCTGCCAGATGGCCCAGGAGCTGGAGTGGGAGCTTCCCGAAGGCTGAGTTGCTTCCGTGCGAACCGGTGCTTAGGGCATGTCCGATTTGCGCACGGAGGTTGAAAAACATACGGGGGGCGACGTCGACGCGAGCGTGCATGAGTGGATGGTCAGATAAATGCGCACACGCTCGTTGGAATCCGAGCTCGTCCGACATTACATCAGAGCGTTTGGCACAGGAAAGTGGCACGAAAAACTCGGATCGCCAAGGATGACGAGGAGCTGGAGACCGGGCGTTGACCCATGGTGCGGCGCAGGAGGACGCCGGAGAGTGGGCGGTTTCGGAGGCACAAGTGCCGATTCGGAGAGAGCGCTGGAGAACAGAACACGAGAATTCGGAAAGAAGTCGCAGCGTCGAGGACAAGCACAGCCCGCGGGGAACACATGTACAGGACGTTCAGTTGATGATGAGGCGTGGCATGGGAGAGCTGCAGACGATGGTGCTGTGGACAAGGGGGGAAAGACACTCTACATTAAAATCGCCATCGAGACAGACTGAGAGCGAGTGGGGGCGCTCGTGCGAGCTGTGTACCAAGTTGGACGAGAATTCGAAGCGGTGAGCATAGAACGATATTGATATTTCGCGGGCTAGAAGATGTGGCGGACAGGGCTCGAGGGAGGAAAGTCGGGGCGAGCATTGCAGTCATAGAGAGTGATATATGGAGTCGCTGTCATACGACGAGCAGGAAGCATCTTTGGTGGTCTCTCGAGACACAGGCTGGGTCAGATGCGCTGCGTTAGTGCATCGAACACAAATAAAATGGAAGGCGCTTCTCCGGTGCGGGGCCCTCCGGCGCCTCTGTCTTGTCTATCGGCGCCTGCTCCGCTCCTCTTCTCACCTCCCCTCGTCTCTCGCCGCCAGCCTCCTCTGCCCCCATCTCTCTCCGCCTTCCGCTACCCTACCGCACGTCGCATCGCCCCTTCCTCCTCCGGCTATCTTGCCGACGTTCTGAGCTCATCTAGCATTCTCCACTGACCTCACTTGGCGAAACTCGACGTTCTTCTGGCCCAACCAATCGGCGGTAGCGCCAGATCTCTCCGCCCCTCGCGTATCTATATCTGCCCCAAGGGCCGATGTAAACTGCCCCCTCCGATACTCCCTCTGTCCGTATCGTCCTCTTCTCCCCCCGTCCATGCCTGGTGTATCCCGGAACCAGCGCACGGAGGCCAAGTACAACGTCACCCTCGACTGTGCGAGATCTTTTTCTCTTTTTTCTCCGTCCATGCGTACCTGACCCGCGCGATGCAGTCCCCCACCTTGGCCTCCACTCCGCCGCGTCGTCCGGGAACCTCGGCCTTGTCACATATGCCCTCGATCACGGCCAGCCCGTGAATTCGGTCGTCGACGGCGTCCTCCCCCTCCATGTCGCGAGCTCTGGCGGGAATGACCTCATCGTCCGTCTGCTCATCGAGCGCGGCGCAGATGTAAATGCCCCCAGGTGTGTGTTCATTATTGGTGGTCAATTTATGTCGGCGCTGGACACCGGGTGCCGGAAGAGGTAGTGGGTGGACATTGTCGGGTGATCGTTTTCTAGTCTCAAAGACATTTGATGAGCGCAGTGTTCGTCTGTTCAGGGATTCTCGCGCCGGAGGACGAGATGTGCTGTGTGCTTGTTAACATTGAATATCACTTGAATGGCTCACATGTACTCTCCCCCCCTTTCCCCCCCGTCGCGATCTCGTACATAGGTTGCATCGTTTGGATGTTCCCTGCACCTCGTCCGCCTTGCAAGCGGTGACCTGAGCGCGCCCACGGTCTACATTCAATTGAGCATCCCTATGTCCCTGATTTTCGTTACTGATTTATGGTTTGCCTCGCAACCGTGCAGACTTCCTCGCAAATACTCGAGCGACAAACACAGGGACACATCAGCTCCCATCGTTGGGACGTCGGGCTCAACCCCTCTCCATTTCGCGGCTGCGAACGGGCACGAGCAGGTCGTCCTCACTCTCCTCCTCCACGGGGCGCACCCCGATCGGCCCGACAAACACGGGGTGAACCCGGAAACGGTGGCGCGACAGAACGGCTGGGCTCGGTGCGCCGAGCTGCTGAGCAAGTGGACGCACGAGAAGGACCGGGACCTGCGTGAGCTCGAGGCGGTGAGCGGGTCGGTGTCGGTGCACGCAGCCGAGTTCGACAGCGTGAGCATCTACTCGCGGCAGGACATCGAGTGCCGAATCCGGCAGCAGGGGCTGCGGATGAAGTCGTCGATCGACAACGCGCTGAGCATGCTGAAGCCGCCGTTCCCGACGTCGCCGGCGTCGTCGGGGATGCTGCTGCACGAGGCGGTGTCGCCGCCGGCGATGGTGGGCTCGGCGTCGCTCGAGTCTTCGCCGGCGGCGTCGACGGGGCACGAGTTTGCGCAGTTGAACTGGGGCCGGCGACCGTCGCTGCCGCAGATATTCGACACGGCGTCGCACCCGGCGCACGGCCACTCGATGAGCACCGGGCAGGCGCAGGGGCCATCTCGCCACGCGGTCAAGTCTTCGGGGCGACCGTCGTTCTCGTCATCTCGACGGCCGCGATCTGCGGGGACGGATGGGGACAGCTCGGTGCTGTCGACGTCGTCGACTCCTGGACGGCTGCGCGGGAAGCTGTCGCTGCTGTCGATGTTCAAGAAGACGGCGGGCGAGAGTGTGTCGTCTGCGTCGTCTCCGGGGCTCGCGACGCCCGAGAGCAGAGACAGCTTTACGGGCACGGGGAACTCGAGTTCGGCGATGACGTCTGGGTCTCCGTCGCCCGTTCCTGAGCGCGAGCGCGGAGAGGGACAGCGACGGGCGCGCAGCCGAGGTGCGTCAGCACATTCACCCCTCAGGACGCGGGCATCGGAGACTGGGCCCCTGTCCTCTGCTGGTGGTTTGTCCCCGCCAGTGCTGTCGACTGTGCCGAGCACGCGGAGCAGGCTGGGAAGCGCGAGCGAGTCCGAGTCCGCGTACCCGCCTCTGGCCGTCGAGCTGCACCGGAAGCTGTCGATGGAGCGCCTGCGGAGTCGTTCTGGCTCGGGATCGTCCTCGACACAGAATCGCAGCACGCCTGCAGACAGGGCTGCGCAGTCGCCCTCGCCCCAGCACCCAGCACTCCCGCAAAGTCAACCTCAGAGCTCCAGAAGCCCCCCACCACGTTCCGGCATCCTCCGCCCTCACGGCCGGTCCGAGTCCACCGGCCAGTCAACATTCCGAAGGCCCGACGGGCTAGCCGGTGAGGGCTCTGCTCGGTCGCTCCGGTTCGATCCCGGTTCAACGGGCGCGACGGCCGTAGCTACCAACCGTTCGCGGTCTGGGCTCAACTTGGATCTGAAGGGGAGCGGGAGCATCTCTTCGCTCCGAGGCCAAAACCTGGCCCCGGGCAGTCCGCGGTCGCCGTGGAGTACATCTTCGCAAAAGCGGGTCCGGGATCCCAGCGTCGACGCCACGAACCATCGCCACCGCAACTACACCATCGTGGATGACGAAGACGAGGAAGGCTATGGTGAAGTCATCTCCCCACGCATCGGTTTGGGGCTCGCGCTGGAAAGCGAGGACGCGTCGCACCTAGACGAGCCACTGTCGGAGGAACGGCACCCGTCGATGGATTCTCAGGCCTCCCGCAAGTCTCCTACGATATCCCCCCCTCCCTCGCCCACCGTGCCACCAGAATCTGGGTTTGATTGCCCGTTCAGCATCAACCGGCCCCCGCCTGAGCCGCTTCCCCTCGACGCCACACTTTCCCAGCCGTTGTCACAATCCCAATCATCTCTGCTCGGCATCCACGGCGTGGATAACCGCGCTCGCGGGGACAGCTTCGGGAGCATGAGCACAAGTACAGACGCAAGCTTGCCTCTGACGCCTAGCCCGGGTCCCACGCTTGGGCTCGAGCTTCAGTCCCCCAATGTGGGCTCACTCGACCTCCCGTTGGATGACGACTTCGTGGGTAGCCGCACTCGCACCGACTCCTCGGCGTCGCGGACGAACTACCTGCTGGAGCGCGAGCGGCAGCACAACTCGCGCGCTCGCACGATGTCCCCTCCGCGCTCGCGCTCGCATCCGCTAGACATCGACATTCGTGCTATCTCGTCCCATGCACAGGCCGAGGCCCTCGTGCAGCGCGCCCAGAAGGACATCCTCGACATGCAGACCGTTGACGAGCTCGACCTACCGGGCCTCGGCGTCGCCGTGGTAGGGAGCACAGGCTCGAGCGGGATCGGCAGTTTAGGCAGTAGCGGAACGCTTTCGGGCGGGCGCACGCCGCTAAGCGCGAAGCTTGCTGCATACGGCGAGAGTTTAGCCATTGAGAGACAATTCAAAGAGAAGGAAAAGAAGGTGCGGGCGATTGGGCGGGACTTGGATGAGGTCGGTCCTCTGCCGCGGAGTCCTACCAGGCCCGTGAGTAGGGAGACGCCTATGGGGAGCCCGACGACGCCGAGGGACACGCTGCGGACGAGGGCGTCGGAGGGCGGGTTCAGGAAGTTCAGCTTGGATGAGAGGCCGACCAAAGGCCCCCAGGCGCCGAGACGAAGTAAGCCGAAGCGGCCTCATACTTCCGATGGTGAGTCGGGCGGGTCGGTGCTGAGAAGTGACGGCATACTGAACGCTTCGCAGGCGACACTTCTGACAACATGGGTCCCTTTCTGTCCCCACACAAATCCATCTCGCCATGTCACAAGCCATCGCTGTCGAGCAGCGCGGCGATGGGCTCTAGTCGACTATCTCCGAGCCCCGACAGGTCCACCCCTGTCCGAGCACCCGCCTCTTCGCGCACGCTTCCCTTCGTCTCTTCCCCGTCCTCTTTTGACGAACGCCTGCCCCAAATCATCCGCTCGCGCACCCCTGACCCTGACGGACCGTATTTCGACTCCCCCAGCCTGGCCGGCGGCTCCTTCGGCGTACCGTTATCGCGCGTGTCGACCGCGCCCCCACGGCACGCTTCGCCCGGCATCATCCCGCAGCGCACACTGAGCGAGCAGGAGCGTGAGCGGGCCCGCGCGAACAAGCTCATGAAGATGGGCCTGCTCACGCACGACTCGTTCCCGCGCTCGCACTCGCTGTACAGCCACGCGCGGAACGGCGGCGGGAGTGGCGGTGCGGGCAGCGGGACGGCTGGCAAGCACCGATTTGGCGGGTTCAGAGGCTTGGTCCAGACGCTCACTGGGAAGTCATGAGTTCCCCGGCTCGTGCGTCGTCCTCGGTCTCGCTATGCTATTCAGTCCTCTCCATTCGCTGTAGCGTTTAGGTTTCGTCTTCTCCGCTCTCTCTCATGGCGCAGATGCGCTCTCGGAGCAGCAGCGCCTGCTCACCGGCTTTCTCTTCTCGCACCTCGTCGCGTTCGTTCCTCTTCTTGGCAGCTCACTCTCGATCCGTCCCCGTTGGCCTTCGGGAAGCCGGCTCTATCATATCGCACCGCACTGTCTATCTATGTCTTTGTCGCCCACAGTCGCTCGCTCGCTTTCGTTCTCGCTCCGGTCTCATGCATCCATTCACCCATTCATCCATACTGTCTATTGTCGTCGGTCTGTTTTCCGTGTTCTTGTTCTTTCGTTCGTTCCGTTCGTCCGTCAAATGCATCTTGGTCTTGGTCCGAGGAGGGGTTGTACAGTAACATATTTACTCTCGCACACCATCGTCATCATCGTCATCATCATCATCATCGATTCTGCCCAATTGTCTCTCACGCTCACTCTCACCACCACCACCACCATCCAATCCCCATGTTGTGTCTGTATCAATTCTGCGCGTTCGTGTTCATGTCCTACATATCTGTTTATGTATTCACCTGATTGCCTGTCTGTTGTATCGCCGTTACAGTCAGTTAACATTGTCTGCGTACTCAATTACTCAAGTACCAACCGATTTCCCTCCTATCAAGGTCTGGCTCCCCGCGTACGTACGTACAGCACTATGCACCATCGCTGTGAGACTTTTCCAATGCGTATTGCGCCTTAAAAAAAAGGATATCTGACACTGGTGTGTTCTTTTTCGGAACTGGGACCAGGTGCTCCTTGCGAGAACTGCACTATGAAGCACACTGCGGCGTATGCTCAGAACAAGGGCGAGGTACGGCAAAGGCAACGGCCCGAACCAGCTCAGGGTACACGCAAATTACACGCGCCGGGATATCATTACTTGGGTGCAGCCGGTCCCACGTCTACGTATACATGTGGAGGTACAGGTAGTTGTGCGTTCGTGCAGCCTGGTTGTGGCGCGACGTACAATGGCTACAGAGCAACCCTTCAGTAGTCCTAACCGACATATGAATTCAGAATCCTAACGCCGGATGCTCCGGAGTCGGGTCTATGTAACGGCTCTCCGGTCCCTGGTGGTACTACTGCAGCATGCCGCTCCATGACGACCGCTCGCACGCTGAGGAAAAGGTTGTCTGCACTGTCCGAGCCACTCCCGGATACCGCTACCTTAGATGCTCCAAGCTTTCAAAGCTCAATCAGGTTCAAGTTTCTAGTCTTAGTCTTGGTGCTCCGCTCGAGCGTATATATAGCTATATATATCTCTTGGGCCTTGCACAATGCAGTCGGTCCCCTCTTGGCCCGCTCTACTCCCGCCCGTGCCCGTCGTCCCAGGGGAGTGGCCCCGGGAAGACGGCGGTCTGGTCCTGGTCCTGGTATTGGCGGCCAGGGCACCAGTTGAGGAGCGCGCCGAGCTCGGGGGCGGACGAGTAGTAGGGGTGGTGCCGGAGGAAGGGGTTGCGCGCGCGCCGCTTGGCGAGGAGGACGCCGTGGCAGCCGTACGTGTCCTCGGTGTACGGCAGGTAGCCGTTCTGGAGCTGCGGAGGGGGACGAAGGGGTCAGCGGTGCCTACGGGCACCCGAGGTGTGGTGCAAGCATGTAAAGATGGGACGCACCTCGCCCTGGCGCGCGGCGTCGGCGTCGGCGTCGTCGCCCTCGGCGTCGATGCCGACGTACTCGAACCTGTCCGCGGGCCAGCGGAGCGCGGCGCGGTGGAGGTCGGTGAACCGGCGGCGCTTCATCTCGTAGCCGACGACGGTGATCTTGGACGGCCACCGGCCGGTGTACTCGTGGAAGCGCGCGAGGGAGAAGAGGAGGTTCTGGTACGAGTCGAGCGCGTAGTCTTCGGTCGTCGCGCGCAGGAGCGACGGGGCCTTTGATTGTGATCGGGGGGATGAGGAGGTCGTGGGGAGGAGGTCGGAGACGGACGCGAGGCGCATGTAGGACTCGGCTTCCGTCGTTGTCGAGGACGGTCGTGTTTGGCCGCTGGAGTTTGCGAGTTACATGCATGCGTTCAGTACGGTCTGGATCGGGTGGGATGGGACATAAGTATACGCTGGGGTGAATCTACTCACCCGCTGAACACTAGCAAGGAATGCTCGTCCTCCCGCGCCATCTGCGCACTGCATGCTGCTTCAGCCACCCACTCGTCCCTCATCCTACGAGACCCGTAACTGAACGTACCCTCCCGCAATATGCCTGAAGAACGCAGCGACACGTCCCCCGCCGCGCTGGTACGGCTCGAGGACCCACGCGTCCTCGTCTAGCCTCTCTTCCGCACTCGTGCCCTTCCAGATAGCGTGCCCGGGCACCATTATGAGGTGGTCGATCTCCTCCAGGGTCCTGTCCCTCTGCAGAGTCTCCCATATCCCTCTCGGGGCCGCGTTCGGTCCTCTATCATCATAAGTGCTGCTGCTGGGGTCCGTGAAGTAGTGAAAGACATTGAGGAGGAACGAGAGCGCGGCGAAGGCAGCCAGCAAGAGGAAGCCGAGGTTGGTGACGCGTGCGCGGGTGAGGAGGACGTCGCGCGCGCTGCGGTAGTGCGCCTGCCTGAGACCCGAGCCCAGGCCGTAGCCCGACCGTCGGGAGTGTGTGCGCGAGAAGGAGGCGGGGAGAGGGAGCATCGAGATCGTCCCAAGTTACAGGGACTTTGAGTCCTTGGCGCGCCCGCTGGGATCTCTATATTGTGCTTCGCGGCATCCCACGGCGCGCGACTCGGCGAACGACCTCGATCGGGTGAGAGGTTATGTCGAGCACAGGACCGTACGTACGGGTCCACTTATCCAGGTATAGAACAGATCTATACAGTCGCGCACATACAGTACATATCTCGCCGCATCCCCCATCTCTCGTCTCCTTCCTCACGCCTTCGACTCGCAGCCACCAAATCTTCAGATATATCGCCCGCCCTCCCTCAACAGCCCTACACAAACGTTCACCCATCCATCCGCGCCGGTCATACAGGCCCCAAGCCATGCCATCTCCGTGTCCGGGGGCGCGGGCACACCCTGGATGAGTGCGTACCCGAGGTTAGGCTTTCCCGAGCCGGCTTCCGGGAAGAGCAGTGGCAAGCGGGCGGTCAGGAAGGATGCGAGGGTGTGCATCATGCCTGCGCACACAGCGATAAAAGTCAGTATAAACCGACAGACGCAGCCCCCACCGGGATGCGAGGATGGATGCAGGTGAAAATCGCAGGATGAGGAACGTACCATCGTCAAGCCTTGGAGGGACAAGGTCCTGGAGCACTGGCCCGTCTGGGAGGTAAATCCGCACGGGCACGTTCCGGACGTTCATCGCTCCGTCCCTGTCGGGGCCACCGTTTGATTGGGGATCTGCAGAGGGCGGGCGGGTGTGCAGTGACGTGGACGAGGGAGGGGGCGGAGGCGAGTTTGAGCGTGTCGGCGCGGTCGTCGGCGTGATCTTGGATGCGACGCGCCAATACTCATCAAAGTTGTCTGCACAACAGCGAAGCCATTAACATGCGAGCGGGAGGCAAGGGGTGGAGCAGTAAAGTGGGAAGCGGGACTGACGTTCTTTGATACCCTCCCAGAGACCATCCTGTTCGGCTTTGCGGAGGCCAGTCATGCGCTTGGTGTTGCCCCAGCGGATGAAGTCTGCCTCTTTCATCTGGCCCATGAAAGCTTGCTTGCATGCTTCCGCGTTGGGAGCGAGGAGCAGTTTCTCGGTTGGCGGGGAAGCGAGATGGAGGATTAGGCGGAGAGGCGTGAAGAACGAGGGAGGGGCATTAGGACGAGCGGACAGAGTGATCGTATGGTTGTCGTAGATGAGGCCGATAGGCCAATGCCTGCGTTCAACATGATCCAACATGAACACGCCGGCTAAAGGGGGCACTTGAAATCGGAGACGCACCACTTGAGCAAGCTGCCCTCCTCGCTCTCGAACCACCAGTCCTCCTCCTTGAGTACTCTCGCCGCGGCCTCATCAAAGACGACGTCCATGAGGAAACGCTTGATCTCCGGAACGAGGAGGGGGAGGTAGCTGACGCGGGCAGCCTGGATGTAGTAGCATTCGAGGCCGCGATCCGAGTTTGCGGGGAGCTCCTTGGGGTCGACGCGGACCTCAAGCGGGACGGTGCCCTCCCATGTGAGGCGGCGGAAGAGGGTGGTGGAGGCCGGGGTGGAGAACACGGACGGTGAATGGCGCGGGGCGTAGGTCGACATCCCAAGGCTCGTCCCTCCCTCTTCTCTCCCGCACGCCTCGCCCAAATTCGTCCCTCCACGAGGCCCTCACGTGCTTCTCGCCCAATGGAGGCACGGCGCTCCACGTGGGGTGTTCCAGGCCCCCGGTTCCAGGAAGACTGACGTCAACACAGAGCTGAGCCTCACTCGCCGCACCTATAAAGCCTCACCTCACTCGCACCACCTCCTCATCCTTCCTCTCGCCCGTTACCCTCTGACGACACTCGTGAAACGAATACGCTACAATGCCTCTTCAGAGTAACTGGCGTGATGGTCTCTTCTTACAGGTATGTCGGCTTTGTTCTTTGTCTGGTCGACATGTTCGCTCCGTGCTCTGTCAATCTCACAGGACAACTCGCTAGATCATCAATGTCATAGTTTACTTCCTGTTCTTGGGCTCCAACGTATACACCGTTGCCGGCCCTCACGACATTTACTACACCGCCAAGGAAACCTATGTGACCCCTGCCCCCTGGGCATTCCTCATTTGGTGCGCCTCCAGCCGTATTTCCTTTTTTCTCATTCTAACCTCACACGCCCAGGTCTCTCATTCACCTTCTTCTCCTCGGCACAATTATCTACCAGTTCTTTGAGGGCGGAAAACAGATCATCGTTGACGGAGTTGGCTGGCGATTCCCTCTTCTCGCACTTCTCAACGCCATTTATGTCAACCTTTGGGTCAGGCAATATTATATCGCCGGTACGTCGCGCATCCCATGCACCCACCGTGTCCACGCCCAGTAGCCCAACTCAATTACTGCGATCCGCAGCCTTCATCTTCGCCCTCTTTGTCAGCTCCGCTGTTACGGTATGTGGCTCAGCTGATCCTTCGAGTTTCTCAAAAGGCTCCTTCGTTCCGGCACACGTGTACTGATACGGGCTGTGTGTGCACAGCACGTTTACTACATTGTCAAGAAGTACCACGAACCCCAGAACACGGCGGACGAAATTTTCGTCCACCTCCCGTTCTCGCTCTACCACGGCTGGACGACCGTCCTTGTCATTCTCACCGCGTTCGAGGCATTCGGCAACGACGCCACGGTCGAGCCCGCCGGAGTATGGACTGACGTCTTTGCCTTCCTCGCCTTGTACGTATCCTTCCCCTCCTATTTCCCCCCATCCGTGCCCGCTACCTATGACGTCAGGCATGATCATCACCTCCCCGCCTATGACCTTATAACGCACCTGACGCGCTCCATTGCACAGCTTCTTCCTCGAGGCCACCGCTGCGACGTACGCGTTCTCGTCCTCCGAGGGCGACCTCCCCGCGAGCATCGCGATCGCCTGGTCGCTCTGGGCGATCTTCGCGCGCCAGCACCACCCGGCGTTCGTCCACTGGTCCGCCTTCGCCTTCGCGCTTCTTTCCCTCATCTGGGTCGTCAAGGCTGGCGTCGGCCTCGCGCTCAAGATCCGCCGTGGCGGCGGTGGGATCACGCTCGACGAGGAGCGGGCCCCGCTCGTCGGCAACTAAGCGTTTATGGTTCATAATTCTAGGCTCAAAGTTCAAGGTACTTGCGGGGTTCTGGCGCACGCGGAAGGCTGTGCGGGAAGACGCGAACTGAGGTCGCCTTCCGCTCCCTCGCAGTTGTTCCTCGTTCCCTCGTCCTTGCCTTCGTGACTGGTCTTGATTATGGTTTTCGCACAGTGATCGATTGTGTTGTACTACTTTGTAATACTTAGGTTTTTGCTTGGTTCACAAGATGCACACCACGTCCGCTTGTAAGTAACGGTTCGTACCTGCTCAGTTCCCATTGCTATCGCTTGTAATTGTATCGCGTAACCTCGCTCCGTCTGTACAGTGCCAGCTGTTTAAGTATAAGGAAGACCTTCCGGCTACTTACCTTGCTGGGGCCGGTTTCATCCAAGATGATAAACACCAAGACTCCGGGCAGTCTGCATGCCCCTTGAAACAGCTTCTCATTTTTGTTTCATTGCACAGTATACGTAGTACTTTTATTGCACGGCCCTTGAGCCAGGAGCCGCAGTGACCTGTGGGCACCGGGCAGCGCCTTGCACTGAAGGGCGGATGTGAATTTGTAATTCATTCGTACCAGCCATCCGCAGTAAGTTTGCATGACCACCGGTGACCGCGGTCCGCAGCTGACACTGGTGAGAGCTTGCTACGGAGCTGGGGGCCACCGGATGGTCCGAGACCAGGTGAACGTTTGATGGGCCCGGGGCCCATTCAGAAAGCTAAGTGTCCGTCGACTTTTCCTCTTCCGAGATTTAATTTGATTTCTACGCCGCCGCGACAGTCTACACGCACTGACATGTGCGCTGCGCCAGCGCCCATGGTAGTATTCAATCTGAAATCATTCATTCTCGTCCGTGCTGGATCCCCAGACGGGGCCGGTGTACGTACACTCTCTTCCTATACTTACCGCGTGTGTTGAAATACCTACCGCGATGTGATATGGCGCGGGGTTGACCCTTCAGGTGTAGACGGCTCGTAGTAGTACCTATATAGGAGCCGCCTTGAACTTGAACGTTAACGTTGATGACTTCGGCTCGACCTCCTCGGAGTCCGACTCGGACTCGCGATTGCATGCCAACACGGTCACGGTGGTGGCACACTTGGCGCTGCGGGAGGCACAGCCACCTCGAACAATGGCTGCAGTGAGCGCCGCCGCGGCTACTAGGCTGTGATCCCACAACTTCCCGCAACCCTTGCCTCAGTCTGCTCACACATGGCACATCAATGTCGCATGATGACATTTCAGAGCCGAGAAGTCACAGATGAGCATAGCATTATCCGGAGAGTTGAGGATACTTACATATAAAGGTTCGGATGGGACACGGATACGCCTCGCGCTCTTGTCTCGTATCCAAGGATAGCAGGTGAGTCAGATTTACAGTTGGAGAGTATATATGCCGTGCAGACTGCAGACTTGGGACGCAATGGCCATGCCCGCCGTTACAGGCTGGGATTTGGGGTCGGAGAGGATGCTTGAAGTCGGCTGCGGGAGAAATGTTGATTCAAACTGCAGTCTCCACGGTATATATACTCCGTCACTTGTTCCACCGCGACATATTCCAAAGATCTGACGCGTTGTTTGGGTTGGATCTAACCCACAGGCACGAGGAGGCACGAGGAATACCAAGGTGATAGAAAACAGTAAGTGTCCGACCGCGAAACAGAAATATGGTCTCCCGGGGGTCTCCCAGCCGCAAAGCTCGAACTTTGCTCTTCGCAGTCGCTGTTGCAGCGACGGCAAGGTTCCCGGTGACTGCCGGGTTCCGCAACGTTAACCATGGCCTATTCACGTCGGACTATCTGGGAGCCCTCGCCAGCCCCGCCCCTGTTGCCAACACCAACACCACAGATTTTGCCTGGGAGTCGGTGAGTCGACTGGCACTAAGCCCTCCATGCATGCTAGCTCTAGTTACTCTGCCCCGAGGCTGACTGTCGAGTCCTTCCATCCAGCTCCAGCCCTCCACGGACCTCAAGTGGGTACCCTGCTATGACGGCCAGCAATGCGCACGTCTCCTCCTCCCCCTCGACTACCACTCTAACGCCCCCTCTGGCGCGACAACGGCTATCGCGCTGCGCATGATCCCCGCACGTAACCACGCCAACTACAGCGGCAGCGTCCTCATCAACCCAGGTGGGCCAGGCGAGTCCGGCACGGATTTCGTGGGGCTCTTGGGGCAGAGCATCGCGGACACCGTCGGGGACTCGTTCGACGTCCTCGGGTTCGACCCGCGCGGGGTCGGGGCGAGCACGCCGCGCCTCGACTGCTTTGCGACACAGTCGGAGAGGGACATCTGGAACACGCAGGACGGACACCAGCTCCTGAACGTCTCGGACGATGCTCTGCTGAACCTGTACGTCGCTCGGGCAAAGGTCGTCGGGGAGCGGTGCGCTCAGCGCAGCGCTGCGGCGGAGGGGAACATCGCGCGGTTCATGGGTACGGCGAGCGTCGCGACGGATATGTTGAAGATTGTCGAGAAGCTCGGGCAGGAGAAGTTGCAGTATTGGGGTTTCGTAAGTCGCCTCCCTTCGCAGCACATGCCGCCCGCCGTAGGGTGTGCTGAGTACTGAGTCCTGACACTCCGTCTTTCTCAGAGCTATGGCACCGTCCTCGGGCAATATTTCGCCGCCATGTACCCCGACAAAGTCGGGCGTATGATCATTGACGGCGTGTATGACGGGCACAATTACCGCAGTTCCCTCTGGAGCTCCAACATCGTCGACAACGAGGCCGTCATCGACTCCCTCTTCACTTTCTGCCACCAAGCTGGCCCGGCCAAGTGCGCTCTGTACGAGTCGACGCCGTCGGCGATCCGCGACCGCTTCTTCGGCGTCCTCGAGGCTGTCAAACAAAGCCCGGTCCCGATTCCGCTCGCGGAGCCTGCTTTGGTCGTCACCTACAAGGACCTGATCAATATGATCCTCATCAACGCGTACAGTCCCCTCCAGGCTTACCCATTTGTCGTCGAAACCATCCGCGGGATCGAGACCGGAAACCAGACCCTCCTCGCCGCCCTCGCGCCCGGCATCATCAGCCCCGTCACCTGCGACTGCACGCCGCCCGCGCTCCCCCTCCCCGCCAACAACTACGATGTGCTCCACGCGGTCGCGTGCGGCGACGCCGCGCCGCAGACGTTCGACCGCGCGAAGTACAAAGCGTTCTTCAACGACCTCACGCGCATCGCGCCGACCGTGGGCCCGGTCTGGGCGACGTACCACCTCGAGTGCACGCAGTGGCCCGTCCGCCCCAAGTGGCGCTACACGGGCCCGCTCGGCGCGCGGAACACGTCGCACCCGCTGCTCATCGTGCAGCCGAAGTTCGACCCGGCGGGGCCCCTGCAGGACGCGCTCGCGGTCAGGGAGCGGTATGGGGGCGCGAGGCTGCTCGTGCAGGACTCGTATGGGCACACGTCGCTGAGCGCGCCGAGCGCGTGCACGGCGAAGTATGTGAGGGCGTATATGGAGAAGGAGACGCTGCCGGGGGAGGGGACGGTGTGCGAGCCTGATGCGCTGCCGTTCGTGGGGCAGGTGAGCGGCGCCTAGGCGAGGGAGGAGGAGGAGGAGGATGAGAGGCTTGGGCGTCCTACTCGTGGCAGCAGCGAAGGGCAGGATTAGCGACAACCTCCGCGAACGATGGTCATAATTATTGCTCACCATTTGGATTGAACACTGGTCGAGCTGTGATACGATTGGGCGACGTATGCACCTGTGCGTGGGGCCGGGGAAGAGGTGCAGGAGGAGTGTATCCTAGACCCAGTGGACGAAGGGCGGGGTGATTAATATTGGCGCGTCTCTCTGTATATGGGATAGAGCACGATCTGCGGGATTTTATTGGCCATGATGTGCACGGAGGGCTGATGCTCAACAACCGAGTGTTCACGTAGGAACCCGAAGTCATCCAGCGTCGTTCTTGCCCGGTCCTGCAGGTTATGCGAACTTACACTAAGGGCTACTAGTGAGAAGTAGGCTGTACTCCTGTGCCGAACTTGGAAGTCGTCATACGATGCATTAAGAAGTGTAAAGCGTCGAGGGAGATGTATACAGTTGAATCGATGAGGTAGTATGATGATGGACTAAGACTTGCACTGGTCGGAGGCAGCCGGGGGCCAGTCAGACTCCATTCCGATTGGAACCGATAGAGCGCCTAGGTATCTTCGCACGACGCATACAATTCTGAATTCAGACGTCTTGAACTCAACCACAGACCCATGGTCGTTATATCCTGGCCACATCTAATCGATTCCCTTATCCCACAAGGACTATATTCTTGCTCGATGCACTTTCCGCTGTGAAACCTCCTCATGAGTCCGCTCGTTAGCTTGTCACCCGCATCGGTCTCTACGGTACCTCCAATTGGCAGGCATCCCCGGACTTCGAGGCTAGGTCACCAGGAGGCTCCATGGACCATCGGTATCTTGGTTTCGCAAATGGTTTCCGATAACAGACACTAATTATTAGCTTTTTCCACGTCTTATTATTATCTTCGCAGGAGTTCGCGCAATGGTCACCAACCCCCGGGCCACTGTACAGCACATGGGTCCGGCCGTCGTACTATGCTTCTGTACTCCTACGACCTTCACAATGGTCTCACCCATTTATGCTGTCCCCATCATGACTGGTAGCAGAAGACTTCGTCGACGTTTCTAGGAAGAATCGGGACAACGCATATGTGCCAGTGGAGTTTCCGGTCACACAGTGTCGTAGTAAGTACTCAGCACCTACTTAGATACGATCACGTTTGGCCGCTTCAATGTCAGTGTTCTCGCTGTCGTAACGTGAGCATTGTCTAATTACTCGCGGCGTCACATACAGCTTTTGCCCACACACCTTAGAATGACTCCTTCGTAACTCCTCCCGCTTTCTCCAGGGGTCCTCCATGTACAGCTGCCCAATGTAACTCAACGCAAAGTTCGGGCTCAAAAGGGTTCAAGATCAGCTCAACGATTGCGATCGCTTCAGGCTCAACGGAATGCTCAACTCGTAGATCTGAACTAGGGGCCGCCAACGTTTCCGATCCGACCCGGCCTGGCACGGATGGTGGCACGCCGCCTCCACCAGACGCTCTCGGAGAAACAGCTACCGACAGCGGTTGCGATCGCACGAACAACGCTTTCCTTATACGCCAGTGCTCATACATGTCGCATGATGAGCCAAGAAATCGCAGAGGATTGACGCACATATATCCGATTGGGAGTTGAGGCTATAAAGGTCAAATGGGACACGGGCAGGCCCCTCGTTCTACTCCCGTATCACTGATAGCAGGTAAGTCGGATGTTCAAATGGATCCCATATATGCCGTGGAGACTGCAAAGGCTACAGGCCTGGAATCCGGGTCCGAGAGGATGGCGTTAGAAGCCGCGGGAGAATGTAGATCAAGACTGCACTCTCCAGGGCATATTTTCAATCCTTCCACTGCGATGTGTTCCAGAGCTCTAACGCGTTATCTTAGTAGAATCTCACCAACGGGTGCCAGGAACATCAGGCAATAGAACAGCAAGCCGCTGATCACGAGACACAACATGGACAACGTCGATCGGAAGGTGTACGTGTCTGCCTCCTCTCGATCCCAGGGGTCTCCCAGCCGTAGGGCTCGAGCTTTGCTCTTTGCAGTCGCTGTTGCAGTGACCGCAGGGTTCCCGGCGACTGCCGGGTTTCGCAACATTAGTAACAACGGCCGATTCCCGTCGGACGACCTGAGAGCTCTCGCTAGCCCCGCCCCTGTGAACAACACTACGGATTTTGACTGGCAGTCGGTGAGTAGACCACCAATCCCAATGCATGCTTTCTCCAGTTGCCCTGCCAGCCTGAAGCTGACTGTCGACCCCCTCAATCCAGATCAAGCCCTCGACCGACATCCACTGGACACCTTGCTACGATGGCCACCGGTGCGCCCGTCTCCTCCTCCCCCTCGACTACCTCTCCAATAACTCGTCCGGTGCAACAACGGCCATCGCACTGCGCATGCTCCCCGCACGAGTCCGCGGCAACTACCGGGGAACCGTCCTCCTCAACCCGGGCGGACCTGGTGGATCTGGCACAGGCAATTTCATGACCCTCTTGGGGCAGAACATCTCGACCGTCGTCGGAGACTCATTCGACGTCCTCGCGTTCGACCCGCGCGGAATCGGGGCGAGCACTCCGCGCCTCGACTGCTTTGCGAGCCAGTCGGAGAGGGACATTTGGAACTCGCAGGAGGGGCATCAGCTCTTGAACGCGTCGGATGACAGTGTGCTGAACCTGTACAGCGCTCGGGCGAAGGTGCTTGCGGACCGGTGCGCGCAACGCAGCGCCGCGGAGGGGGATATCGGGCGCTTTATGAGCACGGCGAGCGTTGCGACGGACATGTTGAAGATTACCGAGAAGCTCGGGCAGGAGAAGTTGCAGTACTGGGGTTTCGTAAGTCACGTCTCGTTGCAGAGCTCGCTGCTCCCTATACAGTGTGCTGACGCAGCGTCTTCCCCAGAGCTACGGCTCCGTTCTCGGACAATATTTCGCCGCCATGTACCCCGACAAAGTTGGGCGTTTGATCATCGACGGCGTGTTCGACGGGAACAATTACCGCAGTTCCCTCTGGAACTCTAACCTCGTCGACAACGAGGCCGTCATCGACTCCCTCTTCACTTTCTGCCACCAAGCCGGCCCGCTCAAGTGCGCCTTGTACGAGTCGACGCCGTCCGCAATCAGCGAGCGCTACTACGACGCCCTCGAGGCCGTCAGACAGAGCCCCGTCCCGATCCCGCTCGCGGAGCCTCCTTTGGTGCTCACCTACAAGGACCTCGTCAATCAGATCCTCACCAGCGCGTACAGTCCCCTCAACGCATACCCCTTCGTCATCGCCACCATCCGCGCGATTGAGACTGCAAACCAAACCACCCTCGCCGCTCTCGCGCAGTACATCGTCAGCCCAATCGCATGCGACTGCGCGCCGCCCGCGCCGCCCAACAACGAGGAGAACGACGCGCTCTTCGCGGTCGCGTGCGGCGACGCGGACGCGCAGACGTTCGACCGCGCGGCGTTCCAGGCGTTCTTCGCGGACCTCACCCGCATCGCGCCGACCGTGGGCCCGGCCTGGGCGGTGCAGCACCTCGGGTGCACGCAGGGGTCGATCCGCCCCAAGTGGCGCTACACGGGCCCGCTCGCCGCGCAGAACACGTCGCACCCGCTGCTCGTCGTGCAGCCGAAGTTCGACCCGGTGTGCCCCCTGCAGGACGCGCTCGCGGTTAAGGAGCGGTATGGGGGCGCGGGGCTGCTCGTGCAGGACTCGTATGGTCACTGCTCGCTGAGCGCGCCGAGCGTGTGCACGGCGAAGCATGTGAGGGCGTACTTTGAGGAGGGGATGTTACCGGCGGAGGGGACGGTGTGCGAGCCTGACGCGCTGCCGTTGGTGGGGTCAGTGAGCGGTGTCCAGGCGAGGTCGGAGGAGGATGAGAGGCTGCTGGATGCGTTGAGGGGCTTGACGAAGGGTGTGCCCATGATGTTCGGTGGAAGACGATAACGGTTCCAGGAGCTTGCCGCTCAGTAGGTACGGACGAATCGAGACGAGGCGCCTGTGCGCCAGTTGCCTCACCCGGCTCGCGACGGCCCTAGCGCGACCCTCGCAGTAACTGTATGCGCCTTCAGCGGATGACTACTCCCGAGTCCCGACTCTGTCTCTCCGTAGCACCACAGAATTCATCCCTTTCCTCACGTCTAACGGTCTAGCCCGCACCTCTGACATGACAAGCTTCTTCGACAACAACCCCGTTTCCGAGGCTCAACACGGCGATCGACAGAGATATCCGGGGCATCCTGCTGGTGTGCTGGCATTCAACAGCTACCCTTATATCACAACTGTCCTCCCTGCTCGCAAAAAGGTCATATCAATCGTCTGCTTACCAGAGACAAGGTTGCGCTGCCGTATCACCCACATTGTCGAGGCGACGGAGCTCCTATAGGTCTCCGCGCTGGATGGAGAGAAATTGGCGGTCTTTTGAGCAAGTAAGTCTATCATATTTGGTGGCCCTCTTACGGGAGTGGGGTCGGCGCAACAGCCTTTAGAAAATGCCTTTCACAATGGGGGTAAATGCTACCCGGTACGACGGGTGGCGGCGATATCTGAACAGGAGTGACATGTCGGAGGATAAGTTACATTCACTGCGGCTTGTGCGGCATGTCATCCTTCCATGCTTGTCGCGCGGGCGCCCAGAATATCGGATTCTCCGCCTGGCTGGCTACGACTATGGCCACGGCTGCGAAAAGGGATTCTCGCCATTTTCCCGGGAATCTATCCGGGATGTCAGCGCACCATCTGAGCCACAGGTCAGCGTGCCCATGAACGCGGTATTATCGAACTACGTGCGCACTAGGAAACGTCGGGATGCAGGCTCAGCGGCGGTCGGACTCCAACATGCATATGGGGACCGGCAACGCTAGGGGGAAAAGTGTAAGCGCGCGTCCACTGTAATCTGGTCCCTGAAACGGCGCGATGGGGTATGGATCAAGTAGAGATAGTCAATTTCATTGTCCGACCGAGAGATAAGATCATATCAGGCTGAGCGACTTCAAGAGTGCTCGGGTTAAGCGGCTCGAAATTGACTTGAGGGTTTCCAACATATCTGAGGCTATTATACTTTCTGATCTGAGCCCGGAGAGAAGGCCTGATTCCATTGGTGGGATTCAAATTTTACGAGGGGGCTATCTAGCAGTCATAATTGGGGAACTTGTCACCATGTCTTTCCATCTTTTGCTCTGCGTGCAAATTTATTCCAACAGATCGAAATGGCATTGTATTGTCTACATAATCAAGGGGTCCGTTTAGCAGTACACGGAGCAGAAACCCTCAACTCGCAAAATGGGCAGAGACAGTGTACATTCGCGAGGCGCCTGTGTAGGCGCCCACAGACGGACCACCCCCAAGTCAGCCAGGAGTGGCGGGGAGACCATCCTGCACACCCAAATTACTCGAACATCCTCCTAGCATGATCAGCTATCGCAAAACCAAGCGTTCGCTTGCCCAGAAGGCCCACGCCCTCAAGAACCTGATGAAGATGAACAAAGAGAATGTCAGTCCCGCCGACTCAGTAGCCACCCACGCCCGTGCGGCGACGTCTCAGTCAGGAAACCCCACCGAGAATGCACTGTGAGTAAACAGAGATCACTCACATCCGGAAATGAGATTGAAACCAGAGAGCAGAACCACAGACGTGTTGGAAAAACAACTCCGGGAGAAGGAGCGTGAGATCTGCAATGGTTGCCGCCGGGAAAAGCGAAAGGCCGCTCGCAACGAGGTGCTGCAACAGCGCATCATACAGGTCAGTTCCGAGAACCAAAAGCTGGATAAAACACTTCCTCACCTAGGACAGGTTGAGAGGGAGAACACCGCCCTTCATAGGCGAGCTGTTGTAGCAGACAGGGCAGCGGGGATAGCATCCTCGGAAGCTGCAACCGCAATGTCAGTGTTGCACACATCCCACAAGGAAACCACCAACCTGGTTGTGGCTTACCACGCTCACACCACCGACGCACAAGCCTTTGCCGCTCAGATGGCCTTCCGAGCGTTCCATGCTGAGGGAGCTGTCCAACGGCTTTCTGTAGAGAACGTGGTGCTCCGCAGTAACGCTGCAGAAGCTCGATGGCGAGCTCTCCAGGCCGAGCATGCTGCCGCCATAGCACAGGCGCAAGCACGGCAGCTGGCGGCTGTCCTCGAGGCTCGCACCCAGGCATTCACCTCAAACCTCGTGTTGCTGGGAACCCAGGTTCTTGACGCCATCCGTTGCGACTTTGTTAGCAGAGAAGCAGCCGCGCGCGATGCAGTTGCACATGAGCGCCGACGTGCTGATGCCACGATCGAGGAGATGGGGACGCATATCCAGGATCTTGAGACCCGCCTTAAGCACAGATTTGAAGAGGCCGATGCATGTCTGGAGGATGCTCGTCAGCTGATTGCAGTACACGAGGCTTCTAATGCTGAACTCACCCACCAACTGGAGGCGACACTCGGTGGCCAGCTCTCGGAGGGTGTTCATGGCCGCATTGATGCCCTGCGGAAGCGTAACGATGCACTCCGCAAACGTGTCGAGCGTGCGCCTGCGCAAAAGGCTCGAGCTGTCAGTCATGCAGTCCTCATGCACGCAGCCTCTACGGACAATGGAGTTGGCCTGCGGGTAAAGGAGAAGGGTGTCATACCTCCTCACGTCCGTGCCCTTGTTCGTGATCTCCTCGAGCTTGGGGTCAGCGTTGGTCAGGTCAACGACACGATTGCAGTTGTGGCACGTGCGCTCGGAGTACCAGTTGAGGGTTCTCTGAGTGCCAGGTCAGTGGAGCGGATTGCACTCGAGGGACTCGTTGCTGCGTACTGTCAGTTAGCAGAGGAAATACAGGATGCAGATGGTCAGTACCAAAATGAACCCAGAACGCACATACAACTCACACAATGGACCATAGGCATCACATCCAGCGGCGACGGAACATCCTATCGCAATATCCAACTGGAGTCTCGACATATCATCCTAAACAACGGAGATTCGCATCAGCGTCGCTTCCTTGGCATCCACTCAGCTCCCAATCACACAAGCGACACCCAGCTAGAAGGATGGAAGGAACTCAATGCCGAGATCTTCAACACGTACAACAACAGCCCCAAAGGAAAGGAGAACCCGGCAGACCCCCGTTCCTTCCCTGTGAAGATTTGTGGCATGATGACTGATCATGCCGAAGATCAGAAGCGTCTCGGTCGAATCACCCTCGAATGGAAGATCGCGGTCGACCGAGAGCTGCGCGGCGAGCAAGCCGTGGCTGAGCATTCCCCCTCTGATCTACTGCTACGACTGGCAGAAGAGACTGCGATGGCTGTCGAGAAGATTGGTCGGGATGCATGGGAAGCTCTCACGCCCGAAGAGCTCGTCGCGCAGGACCAAGAGATCCGTCGCGCAGTCCATGTTGCTCTCGGCGAGGAGGCCTATAGCCTGTGCTCCGACGTCGAGAAGCACAACATTGACCTCTTTGTGCATGCCGGATGCTGCATGCACAAAGAACTCAATGCAGTGAAAGGCGGCAATACCACGATGATGGCGTACTGGGACACCACGGACGTTGCACCAGTCCTTCTCATGAACCGCGATAACCACGCTGCTGCCACCGCTGGTACCTCTACTGCCCAAGTACGTGCCGTTAAGCGGTCTACTGGTGGTGCCGTGAAGGTGACAGAGCTGTCCGGTGGAGTCTTTCGCCATCGAGACGACCGCAAGGGGCAGCAGGACGCATTCCGCTACCACATGGAGATGCACACCGGCAAACCAGTCCCTTACCCTGACACGACCAACATCCGCTACCAGTCTCACTGCACCGCGGCCGGCTTCCTCATACTCCATTACGACCATGTCTTGACGTACCTCGATCAGATAAAGGACCGCAAGACAGGTGATGGCGGGTGGAACCACATGGAGGCAAATGTCGCAAGGGGCCTGCGCGACGAACCGACTCTCACGGAGCTTTGCGTGCTTGCTCTGTACGCTCAGGCCATTAGCCATCCATACATGCGCGAAGTTCGCTGCGGAAACGGGGCCAGCGCTCTCAGCCTCGGGCCCTTTCACGAGCAACTAAAGGCGCACCTTGCACGTCTCATCACCGATCCGGACCTGTTGCTCGGGCCCAACGCAACGTACGAGTCGGGTGCGCTTGATGGTCAGGAGTGGAAGGATCCTGACATCGTACACGCTGTACGCGAGCGCGCACAGACACTCCCACACGTGAAGGGCGCGCTCGTTGCATTCTTGAAAGGTGCACTGGTGACCTGGGAGCGCTTCACAGCGGAGTTCGTTCGCGGCGGCGTTGTCGACAAGATGGATGAGGAGGCACGCAAACGAGCCCATATGGACAAGGGCAATGATGTCAACGAGGGCGCGCTTGGGAAAGCCAAAAACGACTTCCGCCGTGCACCTGCAATGTCGTTCCATCAGCGCAATGCCCGGGAGCTATACCGACAGAACGATGTGGGGACTCACATTGCGACGTCAATGCAGGACGATGCAAGCCAGGCGTATCTCCGCACAACAGCTCGCGAGATCGACGGGAGTGGAGTCGAGAGGAAGCGGAAGCGAGGCCTGGTGGATGCACATGAGCAAACCGCGGGGAAACGACGGAAGCAACGGGCTGACCGTGCACAGAGGAAGGAGAGCCGCGAGGGGAAGCTTAAACAGCTCCACTTGATCCTAGATGAGGCCCAGCTGACAGACGCGCTTACGGTGAAGGCTATTGAGGAACAGCTCAGGTTCCACCGCACGTTCTGTGACAATGGACCACGGAGCGAGAAGAAAATTCCGACCGCGAAATCCCTAGGGAGTGACAAGGCGAAGAAGCTCGAGGCGCTGATCGAAGCGGTCCAGAGGTACAAGAAAAATCCTCCGGTTTTGGAGAACGGTGACAGCGAGGCTGAGGGAGATGACGAGAGCAGTGAGAAGGAGGTGGACGACGAGGACGACGAGGATGAGATGGAATAGGGTGTGTGAGCGCATTGCGCATGGGAACAGCGTGTTGATCGAGGAATGGAAGCGAAATCTGTGCTTCTCTGGAATGCGCGTGTTGCCTGTTTTATCAAACATCGGCCACACTGAACTTCAGCTTACTGGTACTGGCAGAACACACCCGTTTTACCCTCCTGAAGACTGGATACCTTGCTCGACCACCCATATCGTTGGCGGAGTTTGATTTCAGCTGGACTCAAGCTCGCTTAGATGACGATGGGTACAGCGATCAAGTCGCGGGAGGGAGTAATCGAGATACATGCAGGCGCTAAGATTACATAACCTGGACACTTTCGTCGGAGAGGTTGCCGGTCCCCAACATTGCATATGCAACAGCCAACAGGCAAGCTGTCTGCCATCTTGCGGGCTACGCACCCGGGCCCACCCGACTCGGCACTCAGGCGGCTGGGTTGGATTCCGAGTGGACACGATTTTGGGCGCCTACATTTAGCGTGCAAGCAAGTTCAACTTGGACCAGACCCGTCACCACGGTGCACCCTCTGTCTCGTACTTACGATCGATTACCTTTTACAGCGTCTTATGGTATTCTCGCACGGATTCGCGTAATGGTCACCAATTGCTCCGCAACACCGCCCAGGCCTGGCCCTCCGACTCGGTGCTTTGGTCGTAACTTACTCGTAAACTTCGGCTGCCTGGGGTTCAAGGAAAAGAAGGTCTTTGATAGGTTTGAATTAGAGATCCCGCATCCTTGGCGCGGATACTCGGTGTAAACCTGGGCAACCTATCGGGTGAATACGAGGATCTCACAAAATCACGGTGTCCCAACTTCTGTTCTGAACCCTATGCCTCCTTACTCCTGCGACCTCCATAATGGCCACCGACGGCGTCCCCATCATCAGCGTAGCACAGGACTTCGTCGAGGTCCTTCCGAAGAGTCGGAACGATGTAATTGTGGAGTTTCAGGTCAGCGTGTACTCAGCACGTAAGTATCTTGTTTCACCATCATGCTCGGCCGCCTCGCTCAGTGCTGTCGACTAGCTGTCCATTCTAGTGTTCTCATTTTCGCAACGTACTGTCTCACAGTATCATGGACAGTCTTCGCTTGCAGCCCCCATGGCTCTAATAGCTCATCTTACTTTCCCCGCAAGTCGTCCATGGGCAATTATGCAATATAAAACTCGGACTCAAGGTTTTGGAGGTCAGCTCTATTATTGCAATCGCTTCACCTTGAGTCTTTCAGCTCAACTAAATGCTCAACTCGTAGATCTCAACTAGGAGCCGCCAACATTGCTAATCCGACCCGGTGGCACGCCCGGCGCTGCCTCCACCAGGCGCTGCTCGAGAAGGTGAAAATGACTTGAATGTCACAACCAACGCTTTCCTTATAGGCTAGTGTTCACATATGTCCCATGACAGAATCCGAAAGCCAAGAAAATCGCAGAAGGCCAGAGCATTGGCGTACGGATATCCGACTGAGACCGGGGTGTTGAAGATATAAAAGTCGAATGGGACACGAGTAGGGCCCTCGCTCCGAGTCTACTCTCGTATGACGGATAGTAGGTAAGTCAGATTTCCAAGCGGGTCCTATATGCCATGTAGACTGCAGAGATCGGATGGAATGGCCATGCCCGCCGCTACAGGCCTGGGGATGGGGTCCGAGAGGATGAGGTCGGCCTCGGGAGACATGATTAAAACTACGATCTCCACGTATATTCTTCGTTGCTTCCACCGCGACATGTTTCAAACATCTAACGCGTTCTCCTGGTGGGATCTCGCCAACAGGTACCGGGAATACCACTTTACAGAAAAGCAAGTGTCCGACCGCGAAACACAACATGGACAACGTCGATCGCGAGGTAGAGCAGGCCTACGTGTCTGCCTCGCCTCGATCCCCGGGGTCAAACAAACGTCTTGCACTAGGGCGTCCCAGTCATAGGGCTCGAACTTTGCTCTTTGCAGTTGCTGTAGCAGTGACCGCAGGGTTCCCGACGACTGCCGGGTTCCGCAACATTAACCACGGCCTATACGCGTCGGACTATCTGGGAACCCTCGCCAGCCCCGCCCCTGCGAACAACACCAACGACTTTGACTGGCAGTGGGTGAGTCGACCGCCAACCCCCTCGCGCACACGCTTACTCCGGTTGGTCTATCAACCTGAGGCTGACCGTCAATCCCGTCAATCTAGATCAAGCCCTCCACCGATATCCAGTGGGTGCCCTGCTACGACGGCCACCAATGCGCACACCTCCTCTTCCCGCTCGACTACCTCTCCAACGGCTCGTCCGGCACAACAACCGCCATCGCACTGCGCATGATCCCCGTGCGAGACCGCGCCAACTACCGGGGAACCGTCCTCCCAACCCGGGAGGGCCAGGGGGGTCCAGCACGGACTCGGAGTTCATGGGGCTGTTGGGCCCGAACATCTCGACGGTCGTCGGGGACTCGTTCGACGTCCTCGGGTTCGACCCGCGCGGGATCGGGGCGAGCACTCCGCGCCTCGACTGCTTTGCGACCCAGTCGGAGAGGGATATTTGGTTTCAAGCACAGGAGGGACACCAGCTCCTGAACGCGGAGGACGACGGTCTGCTGAACCTGTACAGCGCTAGGGCAAAGGTTGTGGGGGACCGTTGCGCACAGCGTAGGGCCGGGGATGGGGACGTTGCGTGGTTCATGGACACGGCGAGCGTTGCGACGGACATGTTGAAGATTACCGAGAAACTTGCAGGAGAAGTTAAAGTACTGGGGTTTCGTAAGTCGCCTTCCTTCGCAGCACATGTCGCCCGCCGTATAGTGTGCTGACAATCTTCCTCAGAGCTACGGCACCGTTCTCGGCCAATATTTCGCCGCCATGTACCCCGATGAAGTCGGGCGAATGATTCTTGACGGCGTCGACGACGGAATCAACTATCGCAGCGCGCTCTGGAACTCTAGCCTCGTCGACAACGAAGCAGTCATCGACTCCCTCGTCACGTTTTGCCACCAGGCCCCCTCAAGTGCGTCTTGTACGAATTGACCCCGTCGGCCTCCGCGACCGCTACTATGGCGTCTTTGAGGCCGTCAAACAGAGCCCCGTCCCGATCCCGCTCGCGGAGCCCGCGTTAGTGCTCGCCTATAAGGACCTGGTCAACCAGATCCTACAAGCGGCGTACAGCCCCCTCCTGAGCTACCCGATCGTCGTCGCCACCATCCGCGCGATCGAGACCGCAAACCAGACCTCCCTTGCGCCGTACATCGTCAGCCCAGCCGCGTGCAACTGCGCGCCGCCCGAGCTCACCAACGACGACTACAAAGCATTCTTCGCAGTCGCGTGTGGCGACGCCGAGGCGCAGACGTTCGACCGCCCGGCGTTCCTGTTGAACCCGGGGGCAAAGCCCACACCGGGCAGCAACTCTAGCGGAAGCTCCGCATACTCACCTGGAGGGGTTGTTGAGGCTTGTTAAGTGATGATGGTGGTAGGGTGTAAAGAACTGTCTGTATTGGGGGCTCTGGGGAGCCCGTATATATACTACTAGATTACATAAGAACTGTACAGTAGCATACACGGTGCACAGTCGAGCTGTGCGTGATTATCATAGACGAGGCTATGAGTGATCTGGCATGTGTGACAACTGGCGCTTTGGCGGTGTCACAGCCTAGCGGCTATGTTGGCTGCCAGCGCTTGGCAGTGCCGCGCTCAACACTCCCCCTCGCTAAGTACTTGGCATGGGTACGAAAGCGGATTTGGCGCTATAAGCTGGCCGTGGAAAGTGGAGCCCGAGTTGAGAGTGGAATTTAACGAATTTCGTCGCTCCCAAGTTCTTGGTGAATATATCGGCGGGATTGTCGTCACCTTCAATGTAGAATAGGTCGACGATGCCCTTTTCATGTACCTCTCGAATGTAGTGATAGCGGATGTCGATGTGTTTAGACCTCGGCTCCGTTACTGGATTCGATGCAATGAAGATAGACCCTTGGTTATCTCCAGAAAGAGGTATATGATCAATATAGTAGCCGAGTTCTGCAAGTAGGTTGCGAACCCAGACTACTTGGCGACTACAATCACTCATCGCCATATACTCAGCCTCAGTTGAGGAATGAGCAATCGTTTTCTGTGCACGTGAAGTCCACGAGAAAACACCACCCGCTAGTTTCAGGAAGAATCCTGTCTGCGAGCGTCGAGTGTTGGGATCTGATGCCCAATCAGAGTCAGTACCGGCAACTAAGCCAGTCTGAGCTTTGCCTTTGTAAACCAGGGAGTAATCCTTGGTTCCAACCAGATAGCGGCAGATATAGAGTGCACGCTTGAGGTGCTCCTCAGATGGGTTGGATGCAAACTGGGACAATTTTGTCACAGCGAAGGCTAAGTCCGGCCTTGTTCCTAACATGATATACAGTAGGGAACCGATGACTGTCTGGAACCTAGAGCGAAGCTCTGGTGTGGATTGCTCTTTGTTGGGCTCAGGTTGGTAACCTGCTGGGAGCGGAGTAGTAGCTGGTCGCGCGTTAGTCATGCCGCAACGTTCCAGTACTTTCTCTAGGTAGGCGCATTGATCCAGGTGGATATCGTTGCCTTTGCGTGTAATACGCATGCGTAAGAACTCTTTGGCATCGCCAAGGTCTCGACACTCCCACTTTCTCATGAAGCGAGCTTTCAGTTCAGCTACGAGCTTCCTATTTCGCCCACAAAAGAGTGCATCGTCAACGTAGACGATAACAACTACAAGTGCTCCATCAGAGCGTTTGTAGATGTATATGCCTGCATCATTGCTGAGCCGTTTAAAGCCCATCAATGTCATGGACTCAGACAAGGTGCGCCACCACGCTAAACCTGCCTGCTTAAGCCCATATAGAGCACGTTTGAGTCTGAGGACTTTGTGCTCTGTGCCGGGTGTGCGAAACCCTTCTGGCTGCTCCATATATATCTCTTCGTCCAGCTTGCCATATAGGTAGGCACTGCGTACATCGAGGCCTGAGATATGCCAGTCCTCGAGCGTTGCTAATGCTGTGATGAGACGCACTGTCTCGAATCGTACAACTGGGGAGAATATTTTGTCGAAGTCTTTGCCTTCGACCTGGGAGAAGCCTTTCGCAACAAGCCTGGCTTTCTTTCGTCCGTCAGTTTTGACGTCGAATACCCAGCGGTTCTTGACGACCTTTCGCCCTTTGGGCCGGTCAACCAAGTCATACACATCGCGCCTGCGAAGAGCCTCTAATTCTTCGCGGCAAGCGTTGAACCACTCCTTTCGCTCATCCTTTGGTAGGACAGCGATATCACGGAAGGTCCATTCGCGCACATTAAGTGGCGAGGCCTTCTCCCCCTCATCGTCTGGTGGGATAGCCTTAGAAATAAGGTATTGGATGAGATATGCTCCCCCTTCCCGGCATAGTTCTGCCACATCAGTTCCGTCTGGATCACGCAGGGCATCTTTGACTTCCTCTGAGGACGCGTCTTCATCATCATCATCTTCGTATTCAGATGATTCGTCCTCATCATCAGTTTCTTCCTCAGAACTTTCGTTCGAGTGTGCCTCTGAGCTTTGCTCACTAGGAGCGCCTGAGTGAGGTGGAGGGACTGGCTCTGCAGGTATAGGTTCCGGTATGGGACCAGAGTCATCCTCTTCCTCAGCGTCGCTGCTACTAGGTGAGATCATGGGAGTAGGCTCCCGTGGCGTGGTCCATTTCGAAGGTGGACGGAGTACGGGTTCATCGCGTGATCGAGAAGAGCTAGGCCCGGGAAGCCTCTCATCTCTGGATGGTGGCGCGGTACGAGAGCGACTCGTTTCTCCACGAACTTCAACCATTTTCTTCCACGATTCCCGTTTCTCTATGTCCTTGAAAATGTCTGTAGGGTGTCGTGATTCACCATAGACATTCCCTTCGCGAACTGGTATTTTCCGTTCTCTCCCAGATCGTCGCGGAGAACTCGCGCCAGATCTTTCAACCGGAGGAGATTGCGGCAACACAGGGCTATGCACACTTCGCGGCGTCTGTCTGCGTGAAGTACGCTGTACAGGTAGTTCAGCCGGTGGTGCAGGAGGTGCGACGTCTCGCGCCTTGCCCTTGTCCTTTTTAGAAGGAAGGTTTTTGGGAGGACAATGTGGCTCCTCATCGTCATCAGGGAGATTCTTAGGAGCGGGGACTTGGTCTGCGGATTCCTGTGATTCCTCTTCATTGGGCGCAATCTGCTGCCTCTGTCGCTTCTGCTCGTGCGGACACTTCGGAAACATATGTTCATCAAATAGCGCTTGAGCAGCTGTAAAGATGACATTGTTTGGTAGGCGCATGAACTTATAATTGTGACCTCCATCGCCGATGCCAAGGTAAACCATCAACTCCGATTTGGGGGATAGTTTATTCTTCCGCACTTCAGGTGGCAAGAAGACATAGGCTCCACATCCAAAGACGCGTAGGTGGCTAATGTCTGGCTTGGAGTCGTATAGAAGTTCATAGGGGGTTCGCCATTCCAGACGACGCATAGGCGTCCTGTTATAGACGTGTGTAGCATGATCAAAGGAGAATTCCCACCAGGACTGAGGTATGCAAGCGTCGTGTCGCATTGCCTCCCCTTTGTCCATGAGCGTACGAATTATGCGCTCGGCACGGCCATTCTGTTGATGAATGTGTGGTGCACTGGTTATAATCTCGATGCCTCTGTCCTTGAGCATATTCGT
Source organism: Polyporus tsugae (assembly GCA_024305745.1). Classification (NCBI taxonomy): domain Eukaryota; kingdom Fungi; phylum Basidiomycota; class Agaricomycetes; order Polyporales; family Polyporaceae; genus Polyporus; species Polyporus tsugae. Next base: position 180,783 of record JAHRBS010000001.1, read on the forward strand.
GAAGGCTTTTGATTTCAATTCACCTCCAGCATCAGATTTCCATTTCTGCACCTTCGCGCCATATTGGTTTTCGACATATGTCAACCATTGTCGCGTAGATTGTAGGGCAGTGTCCTTGGTACGAAGTTTGACGGTCCACACGTGTGAAGTGTAGTCATCATAGTACAGTATAGTGTACTTGTGTTTGTGGTACGAAGGGACAGGGAATTCTTTGAGGTCCATGTGGACTAGCTCAAAAGGTTTCGACGCTCGTCTAAGATCGAGCGGATGGGATTGCGATGGCATTTTGCCTTCAGCACATCCTCGGCAAATCGAGTCCTCTTTGGGAATCTCAACATGCGGGCACTTGTCAGTGTGTTTCCGAGCATGTCTCAGCACATCGCGCGAAGGGTGTCCTAAGCGACGGTGTAGAGTATCATAGTCGACAGCTTCAAAGGCTGTGATCATGTTTCGCGCCAGTAAAGGCTGCGTGAAGATGACATAAATAGTGTCACCAACGTTTCGTGGTTGAAACGTGACTACAAGCTCATTTGCTTGGTAGAAGGAGATACTAGCGGTCGATGCACGCGCTTTCATTCCTTCACGGAGTAATGCTCCCATTGAAACAAGTTTGTTGGTAAGATTTGGGACCAAGGCGACATTCATCAGCCTTATGGTCTTTCCAGACTCTAAAGTTAGGAAGACAGTCCCTTCACCAGTCATGAACGTGACCCCATCTGCTGTGTATAGCGGTCGATGGACTTTGTAGTACCGGAAATCGGCGAAGTCACTCATGTTGAACGTAAAGTGCATTGACGCTCCTGAGTCGAGCATCCACATGTTCGAGTCTTGCCGTTCAATCTGCTTATTCTTTCCCTTACAGCGCGCACACTTAGCATGTGAAGAGTGGTGAGGACATGTATTCTGCTCTATAGCTACAGATACATGCGGGCTGTTTACACGACAAGAGGGACTTGCGACATTATCAGCTGCCATTAAGGGCGCGAAGTCAGCATACAACTTGTTGTGGGGAGAAGAATAGACTGACCAGTACTGATCGAAGAAAGATTCAACTTCATCTTCAACCACGCCGAGCGACACGACGTCCTCGTCGTCCGTCAGCTCGTTCATCGGGTCGTCCAGAGGGGCGAGGCGCTCCTCTAGGGTGCGCTCTGACATGCGCTCCCTGAGGGTGCGCTTGCGCTTGGGCGCGCGGTCCTCCTCGCTGTCCGAGTCCTCGAACTGCGAACTGCTGCTCTCCTCGGTGCCACTGGGCAAGTCGTCGCCACCACTCATCGTCGGAGATCGGGTTGATGAAGATGCGAGTGGGGTGGCCGCGGGCGAGGCCGCGCGGTTCTGTTCCTCCGGGGCGCGAGGGGCCTGTTGGAGTCGGACGAGGTCCTCGAGGATGCGGATGCGCTCGAACGTCGGCTGGATGCCGAGTTCCTCGGCGAGGGATATGGCAGACGTGAGCGAGGGGTACTTGTTGTCCCCTGTCTTTGCGCGGACGGGCTTGCGCATGAGAGCGCGCGGATCCTCCACTCCGCTGGGGCCCTGGGTGATCGTGGTTGGGACATCAGTGATGTGGGCAAAAGGCGCCACGTCAACCATATGGGCAAAGTGCGCATGTTGGTGCGCACCTGGCTGTCCACCACGACCACGTCCAGAGCGGCGGCCGCGAGAGCGTCCACCTTGTTGCTGCTGCCCATCAGGGCGCTGCTACTGCTGCTGCTGCTGCTGCCGCTGAGGGCGCTGCTGCTGCTGCTGACGGAAGTTGGGGTCCGGCCCCTTGCGCTTGACAGCGCTGATCTTGTTGGCGTTGTTACGCGACTGGTGACGTCCTTGGCGCTGTTCCCAGTGCATGATCACGGCCTGGCGGACGCCGGCGAGCGTGATCTTCTTGATGGCAGGGCCAGCAGCGTCATCCTTGAGGCCAGAGATGTAGACCTGGATGACGGGATCCATGGACTGAGGGAGCTTGGAGACGAGCATCATCCCCTTGACGTGCTCTGAAACGTCGAACTTGTTGGTATCAAGGCGCTGGAAGTGCGCCTCGAGCTTGTTGAGGGCTGGGATAGGATTGGAGTCGCTGGGGACGGTGAGACTGATCGCGGCACGGAAGTCTTGATAGACGATGGGGATGCCCGGCTTCCCGTAGTTCGTCTTGAGGTGGTTCCAGATGTCCGCGGCAGTGGTCTTGCTAGCGATGGCACTGATGATGCTTTGAGCGAGGCGAAGGCGGATGTTACCCATGGCCTTGCCGTTGAGTCCGTCCCATTCCGCTTGCTTGTCAGCGTCGGTGGCGGGGCGAGACTCGTTGATGACCTTCCACTGTCCTTGTGCCAGGAGGTAGGACTCCATGGTCACGGCCCACTCGAGGTAGTTGGGGCCCGTGAGGACGCTGGTAACGGCGGTGTAGAGCGCGTTCGACATCGTGCGAGAGGGGTTAAAGTCTGGAGGGAAGAAGACGTGTCAGTCAACATCCACAAAGACTTTTTAGGGCAGCGGTCATGGAAAAACGCGCTGGCATAGGTTCCCCCTCTATTTGGTGGAGGGCAGGCAGCGACCTCGAAGGCGCGCCACATCCAGCTCCACTGCTGTGGATGGCAGGCAGTGGATAATCGCGCCACATCCATCCAACAGGTCGTCTGCCATAACGGCGACGAAGGGATTCCAGGCGAGCTGGGAGCCTCACAGGTCGCAGCCAGCAATGAGCGGCGCAGTACCTGGGCATCACCAGGGCTCATAACCTGTTGAACCCGGGGGCAAAGCCCACACCGGGCAGCAACTCTAGCGGAAGCTCCGCATACTCACCTGGAGGGGTTGTTGAGGCTTGTTAAGTGATGATGGTGGTAGGGTGTAAAGAACTGTCTGTATTGGGGGCTCTGGGGAGCCCGTATATATACTACTAGATTACATAAGAACTGTACAGTAGCATACACGGTGCACAGTCGAGCTGTGCGTGATTATCATAGACGAGGCTATGAGTGATCTGGCATGTGTGACAACTGGCGCTTTGGCGGTGTCACAGCCTAGCGGCTATGTTGGCTGCCAGCGCTTGGCAGTGCCGCGCTCAACAGTTCCAGGCGTTCTTCGCTGATCTCACGCGCATTGCAGCGCCGACAGTCGGCCTTATCTGGGCGACGCTGCGCCTCGGGTGCACGCAGTGGTCCGTCCGCCCAAAGTGGCAGTATACGGGCCCGCTCGCCGCGCAGAACACGTCCCATCCCCTGCTCATTGTGCAGCCGAGGTTCTACCCGGTGTGCCCCCTGCAGGACGCGCTTGCGGTCAGGGAGCGGTATGGCGGTGCGGGGCTGCTCGTGCAGAACTCGTACGGGCACACGGCGCTCAGTGCGCCGAGCGTGTGCACAGCGAAGCATCGGGGACGTTGCCGGCGAATGGGACGGTGTGCGAGCCTCACGAGCTGCCGTTCGTGGGGCGGGTGAGCACCGTCCAGGCGAGGGAGGAGGAGGATGAGAGGTTGCTGGAGGCGTTGAGGGGCTTGACGAAGGGTGTGCCCGTGTTTGGTGGAAGACGGTAACGGTCCAAGGAGCTCGCCGCTAGGTACGGATGACTGTGTGCCTCAGAAATATAGTGGTATGACATGCTTGTACCCGGTACTAACACGCAGGTTACATACACATTATCACAGCATCGAACACGGACCGAAGAAAGCGAATTTGGGACAACAATGAACAAGATGTAAGGACTGTGCCAGGTCTGTACTGGGACTACGCAGGTGCGGTTGAGACAGATCGCGAGTGCGGGTGCGTACTGGGACTCCGAGGAAGCCATCTAGTATCTACCATTATCACTACTACTTGCTACCTGTACTCTACGCTAACTACTTCTTGTACGCGGAGCTGGAGGAGATGGGAATGAGGCAGGGACTCGGGCTCCCCGAGGGAGATGACGTGATGGATGGGAATGATGACCGGCGGCGGGAGAATTAGCATACGTGCAAGCATGCGACTCGGAGGTCGCCAGACGGAGGTTACAAGACGGAAGTCGCGCCGTCCAGGACATGCTCGAGGGAGGTCCCGCATAGTCGACTCTGCGGTCTGGCAGATGCGTGGTTTCCGGCGCAGTCGTCTAGGATAACCATCTTGAACTAAGCGTACTCCGGAGCAGGACCAACTTCAATGTCGTGCAAGTTGACATGCGGAACGAGAGTGTCCGGACTATGCTGGTCCTTAAGGAAGGACAGGGTCAACTTGATCTGACTGTTCCGGGCCGGGTCCCTGTGAGAGAAAAGACAACTATTGTCCGGCCAGTCGGCGATGTGGTCCTTCGAGCAGTCATGAGGCGGCATGGAGGACTCCCTATCTTTTTCGTCAAACAGGACAAATGCCCAGTGCAGGCAAGGTGGTAAGGCGGGAGGAGAAGGGTCACGGCGGTGGTAGAAGGAGCACCGGCCGAACACCATGTAGATCTCGATGCCAGTGAAGGCATAATTGTGTGGTATGACGTGGAATTTGAAGGTGACAGGGGGGGATCCCTCCCAGTCAAACGGCATTTGCGAGACATCGATGAGGTAGCCATACGGTCTGAGACAATTTTTGATGTCCTGCATCAAGAATTGGAATGGTGGTGAAAGGGTGTGGTCACTTGGGGTATACAGATTGACGGCAAAGGAGGGGGGAGGGCGGTGCGCTATATGGATGTCCCTCCATTCAGCACAGTTCTCCCGCCAAAGAAGGGGGTCGGAGAAACGGTTCGTCACTGCCATGGTACGCAGGGGAAAGCCAGGACAGCCGGTATGGTATAGCTGCCTTGTCGGGTCGAGAGGAGCGTGACAAGGGGTGATGCAAAGGCCAATAACATAACCCGTGTTGAACCCGGGGGCAAAGCCCACACCGGGCAGCAACTCTAGCGGAAGCTCCGCATACTCACCTGGAGGGGTTGTTGAGGCTTGTTAAGTGATGATGGTGGTAGGGTGTAAAGAACTGTCTGTATTGGGGGCTCTGGGGAGCCCGTATATATACTACTAGATTACATAAGAACTGTACAGTAGCATACACGGTGCACAGTCGAGCTGTGCGTGATTATCATAGACGAGGCTATGAGTGATCTGGCATGTGTGACAACTGGCGCTTTGGCGGTGTCACAGCCTAGCGGCTATGTTGGCTGCCAGCGCTTGGCAGTGCCGCGCTCAACACTCCCCCTCGCTAAGTACTTGGCATGGGTACGAAAGCGGATTTGGCGCTATAAGCTGGCCGTGGAAAGTGGAGCCCGAGTTGAGAGTGGAATTTAACGAATTTCGTCGCTCCCAAGTTCTTGGTGAATATATCGGCGGGATTGTCGTCACCTTCAATGTAGAATAGGTCGACGATGCCCTTTTCATGTACCTCTCGAATGTAGTGATAGCGGATGTCGATGTGTTTAGACCTCGGCTCCGTTACTGGATTCGATGCAATGAAGATAGACCCTTGGTTATCTCCAGAAAGAGGTATATGATCAATATAGTAGCCGAGTTCTGCAAGTAGGTTGCGAACCCAGACTACTTGGCGACTACAATCACTCATCGCCATATACTCAGCCTCAGTTGAGGAATGAGCAATCGTTTTCTGTGCACGTGAAGTCCACGAGAAAACACCACCCGCTAGTTTCAGGAAGAATCCTGTCTGCGAGCGTCGAGTGTTGGGATCTGATGCCCAATCAGAGTCAGTACCGGCAACTAAGCCAGTCTGAGCTTTGCCTTTGTAAACCAGGGAGTAATCCTTGGTTCCAACCAGATAGCGGCAGATATAGAGTGCACGCTTGAGGTGCTCCTCAGATGGGTTGGATGCAAACTGGGACAATTTTGTCACAGCGAAGGCTAAGTCCGGCCTTGTTCCTAACATGATATACAGTAGGGAACCGATGACTGTCTGGAACCTAGAGCGAAGCTCTGGTGTGGATTGCTCTTTGTTGGGCTCAGGTTGGTAACCTGCTGGGAGCGGAGTAGTAGCTGGTCGCGCGTTAGTCATGCCGCAACGTTCCAGTACTTTCTCTAGGTAGGCGCATTGATCCAGGTGGATATCGTTGCCTTTGCGTGTAATACGCATGCGTAAGAACTCTTTGGCATCGCCAAGGTCTCGACACTCCCACTTTCTCATGAAGCGAGCTTTCAGTTCAGCTACGAGCTTCCTATTTCGCCCACAAAAGAGTGCATCGTCAACGTAGACGATAACAACTACAAGTGCTCCATCAGAGCGTTTGTAGATGTATATGCCTGCATCATTGCTGAGCCGTTTAAAGCCCATCAATGTCATGGACTCAGACAAGGTGCGCCACCACGCTAAACCTGCCTGCTTAAGCCCATATAGAGCACGTTTGAGTCTGAGGACTTTGTGCTCTGTGCCGGGTGTGCGAAACCCTTCTGGCTGCTCCATATATATCTCTTCGTCCAGCTTGCCATATAGGTAGGCACTGCGTACATCGAGGCCTGAGATATGCCAGTCCTCGAGCGTTGCTAATGCTGTGATGAGACGCACTGTCTCGAATCGTACAACTGGGGAGAATATTTTGTCGAAGTCTTTGCCTTCGACCTGGGAGAAGCCTTTCGCAACAAGCCTGGCTTTCTTTCGTCCGTCAGTTTTGACGTCGAATACCCAGCGGTTCTTGACGACCTTTCGCCCTTTGGGCCGGTCAACCAAGTCATACACATCGCGCCTGCGAAGAGCCTCTAATTCTTCGCGGCAAGCGTTGAACCACTCCTTTCGCTCATCCTTTGGTAGGACAGCGATATCACGGAAGGTCCATTCGCGCACATTAAGTGGCGAGGCCTTCTCCCCCTCATCGTCTGGTGGGATAGCCTTAGAAATAAGGTATTGGATGAGATATGCTCCCCCTTCCCGGCATAGTTCTGCCACATCAGTTCCGTCTGGATCACGCAGGGCATCTTTGACTTCCTCTGAGGACGCGTCTTCATCATCATCATCTTCGTATTCAGATGATTCGTCCTCATCATCAGTTTCTTCCTCAGAACTTTCGTTCGAGTGTGCCTCTGAGCTTTGCTCACTAGGAGCGCCTGAGTGAGGTGGAGGGACTGGCTCTGCAGGTATAGGTTCCGGTATGGGACCAGAGTCATCCTCTTCCTCAGCGTCGCTGCTACTAGGTGAGATCATGGGAGTAGGCTCCCGTGGCGTGGTCCATTTCGAAGGTGGACGGAGTACGGGTTCATCGCGTGATCGAGAAGAGCTAGGCCCGGGAAGCCTCTCATCTCTGGATGGTGGCGCGGTACGAGAGCGACTCGTTTCTCCACGAACTTCAACCATTTTCTTCCACGATTCCCGTTTCTCTATGTCCTTGAAAATGTCTGTAGGGTGTCGTGATTCACCATAGACATTCCCTTCGCGAACTGGTATTTTCCGTTCTCTCCCAGATCGTCGCGGAGAACTCGCGCCAGATCTTTCAACCGGAGGAGATTGCGGCAACACAGGGCTATGCACACTTCGCGGCGTCTGTCTGCGTGAAGTACGCTGTACAGGTAGTTCAGCCGGTGGTGCAGGAGGTGCGACGTCTCGCGCCTTGCCCTTGTCCTTTTTAGAAGGAAGGTTTTTGGGAGGACAATGTGGCTCCTCATCGTCATCAGGGAGATTCTTAGGAGCGGGGACTTGGTCTGCGGATTCCTGTGATTCCTCTTCATTGGGCGCAATCTGCTGCCTCTGTCGCTTCTGCTCGTGCGGACACTTCGGAAACATATGTTCATCAAATAGCGCTTGAGCAGCTGTAAAGATGACATTGTTTGGTAGGCGCATGAACTTATAATTGTGACCTCCATCGCCGATGCCAAGGTAAACCATCAACTCCGATTTGGGGGATAGTTTATTCTTCCGCACTTCAGGTGGCAAGAAGACATAGGCTCCACATCCAAAGACGCGTAGGTGGCTAATGTCTGGCTTGGAGTCGTATAGAAGTTCATAGGGGGTTCGCCATTCCAGACGACGCATAGGCGTCCTGTTATAGACGTGTGTAGCATGATCAAAGGAGAATTCCCACCAGGACTGAGGTATGCAAGCGTCGTGTCGCATTGCCTCCCCTTTGTCCATGAGCGTACGAATTATGCGCTCGGCACGGCCATTCTGTTGATGAATGTGTGGTGCACTGGTTATAATCTCGATGCCTCTGTCCTTGAGCATATTCGTGAAGGCTTTTGATTTCAATTCACCTCCAGCATCAGATTTCCATTTCTGCACCTTCGCGCCATATTGGTTTTCGACATATGTCAACCATTGTCGCGTAGATTGTAGGGCAGTGTCCTTGGTACGAAGTTTGACGGTCCACACGTGTGAAGTGTAGTCATCATAGTACAGTATAGTGTACTTGTGTTTGTGGTACGAAGGGACAGGGAATTCTTTGAGGTCCATGTGGACTAGCTCAAAAGGTTTCGACGCTCGTCTAAGATCGAGCGGATGGGATTGCGATGGCATTTTGCCTTCAGCACATCCTCGGCAAATCGAGTCCTCTTTGGGAATCTCAACATGCGGGCACTTGTCAGTGTGTTTCCGAGCATGTCTCAGCACATCGCGCGAAGGGTGTCCTAAGCGACGGTGTAGAGTATCATAGTCGACAGCTTCAAAGGCTGTGATCATGTTTCGCGCCAGTAAAGGCTGCGTGAAGATGACATAAATAGTGTCACCAACGTTTCGTGGTTGAAACGTGACTACAAGCTCATTTGCTTGGTAGAAGGAGATACTAGCGGTCGATGCACGCGCTTTCATTCCTTCACGGAGTAATGCTCCCATTGAAACAAGTTTGTTGGTAAGATTTGGGACCAAGGCGACATTCATCAGCCTTATGGTCTTTCCAGACTCTAAAGTTAGGAAGACAGTCCCTTCACCAGTCATGAACGTGACCCCATCTGCTGTGTATAGCGGTCGATGGACTTTGTAGTACCGGAAATCGGCGAAGTCACTCATGTTGAACGTAAAGTGCATTGACGCTCCTGAGTCGAGCATCCACATGTTCGAGTCTTGCCGTTCAATCTGCTTATTCTTTCCCTTACAGCGCGCACACTTAGCATGTGAAGAGTGGTGAGGACATGTATTCTGCTCTATAGCTACAGATACATGCGGGCTGTTTACACGACAAGAGGGACTTGCGACATTATCAGCTGCCATTAAGGGCGCGAAGTCAGCATACAACTTGTTGTGGGGAGAAGAATAGACTGACCAGTACTGATCGAAGAAAGATTCAACTTCATCTTCAACCACGCCGAGCGACACGACGTCCTCGTCGTCCGTCAGCTCGTTCATCGGGTCGTCCAGAGGGGCGAGGCGCTCCTCTAGGGTGCGCTCTGACATGCGCTCCCTGAGGGTGCGCTTGCGCTTGGGCGCGCGGTCCTCCTCGCTGTCCGAGTCCTCGAACTGCGAACTGCTGCTCTCCTCGGTGCCACTGGGCAAGTCGTCGCCACCACTCATCGTCGGAGATCGGGTTGATGAAGATGCGAGTGGGGTGGCCGCGGGCGAGGCCGCGCGGTTCTGTTCCTCCGGGGCGCGAGGGGCCTGTTGGAGTCGGACGAGGTCCTCGAGGATGCGGATGCGCTCGAACGTCGGCTGGATGCCGAGTTCCTCGGCGAGGGATATGGCAGACGTGAGCGAGGGGTACTTGTTGTCCCCTGTCTTTGCGCGGACGGGCTTGCGCATGAGAGCGCGCGGATCCTCCACTCCGCTGGGGCCCTGGGTGATCGTGGTTGGGACGTCAGTGATGTGGGCAAAAGGCGCCACGTCAACCATATGGGCAAAGTGCGCATGTTGGTGCGCACCTGGCTGTCCACCACGACCACGTCCAGAGCGGCGGCCGCGAGAGCGTCCACCTTGTTGCTGCTGCCCATCAGGGCGCTGCTACTGCTGCTGCTGCTGCTGCCGCTGAGGGCGCTGCTGCTGCTGCTGACGGAAGTTGGGGTCCGGCCCCTTGCGCTTGACAGCGCTGATCTTGTTGGCGTTGTTACGCGACTGGTGACGTCCTTGGCGCTGTTCCCAGTGCATGATCACGGCCTGGCGGACGCCGGCGAGCGTGATCTTCTTGATGGCAGGGCCAGCAGCGTCATCCTTGAGGCCAGAGATGTAGACCTGGATGACGGGATCCATGGACTGAGGGAGCTTGGAGACGAGCATCATCCCCTTGACGTGCTCTGAAACGTCGAACTTGTTGGTATCAAGGCGCTGGAAGTGCGCCTCGAGCTTGTTGAGGGCTGGGATAGGATTGGAGTCGCTGGGGACGGTGAGACTGATCGCGGCACGGAAGTCTTGATAGACGATGGGGATGCCCGGCTTCCCGTAGTTCGTCTTGAGGTGGTTCCAGATGTCCGCGGCAGTGGTCTTGCTAGCGATGGCACTGATGATGCTTTGAGCGAGGCGAAGGCGGATGTTACCCATGGCCTTGCCGTTGAGTCCGTCCCATTCCGCTTGCTTGTCAGCGTCGGTGGCGGGGCGAGACTCGTTGATGACCTTCCACTGTCCTTGTGCCAGGAGGTAGGACTCCATGGTCACGGCCCACTCGAGGTAGTTGGGGCCCGTGAGGACGCTGGTAACGGCGGTGTAGAGCGCGTTCGACATCGTGCGAGAGGGGTTAAAGTCTGGAGGGAAGAAGACGTGTCAGTCAACATCCACAAAGACTTTTTAGGGCAGCGGTCATGGAAAAACGCGCTGGCATAGGTTCCCCCTCTATTTGGTGGAGGGCAGGCAGCGACCTCGAAGGCGCGCCACATCCAGCTCCACTGCTGTGGATGGCAGGCAGTGGATAATCGCGCCACATCCATCCAACAGGTCGTCTGCCATAACGGCGACGAAGGGATTCCAGGCGAGCTGGGAGCCTCACAGGTCGCAGCCAGCAATGAGCGGCGCAGTACCTGGGCATCACCAGGGCTCATAACCTGTTGAACCCGGGGGCAAAGCCCACACCGGGCAGCAACTCTAGCGGAAGCTCCGCATACTCACCTGGAGGGGTTGTTGAGGCTTGTTAAGTGATGATGGTGGTAGGGTGTAAAGAACTGTCTGTATTGGGGGCTCTGGGGAGCCCGTATATATACTACTAGATTACATAAGAACTGTACAGTAGCATACACGGTGCACAGTCGAGCTGTGCGTGATTATCATAGACGAGGCTATGAGTGATCTGGCATGTGTGACAACTGGCGCTTTGGCGGTGTCACAGCCTAGCGGCTATGTTGGCTGCCAGCGCTTGGCAGTGCCGCGCTCAACAACCCGTGCTTGCGTTGACACAACCCAGCCAGGCAATTGAGAAGCCTTGAGCGTGAACATCCATGACGAGGACGTGAGCATGAATGCCATATGGCGTGACAGAAAATGAGAGTATGCAGGGGAGGGAGTGTGTTGGAGCACCAGTGGTGGCAAGCGCGTCATCTCGAGCAAGAGCTTTGACCTGGATTCCGAGATGGGTCCTCAGAGTTCGTTTGGACTGCCAGTGAGTGACAACGGTTCAACACATACCTTCCCTGCGCATTGGAGCTCGTGAATGAGAGCCGGCTTGAACGAAATAGCCGTTGATTCCAAGAAGACCTTCGGAGATGGGGCGAGGAGGAAATACCGAGAGACGGTATGATCACATGCGTCCCCAGGTTTCGGATACGCGGGATCCTGGTGCGGTTGGGTGGCGCTGTCCTGGAATTGGTCCTCCCAGACAAAAAGTGATGTATCTACAGATTGCTTCATGATCTCCTCCTGCAGCCTCAGAAACGCGCGCTCTTCCTCTCCATACAGCGTGGGCATGTTGATCAAGAAGATACCCATGAGGCAGTAGGCCGTGTCCTCCACCCGTGTCGTCTTCCGTTTAGCCGCCCACGACATCCGACAGGCCACGCTGAAGTTGTCGACTGGTTGAGCCAACCGCAGGACAGCGACGGGTACCTTGGTGATTTCCTCCAACAACTCTGCGAGCTCCATCTTCGTGCCGAGTATATTCCATTCGTTGGAGAGGAAGACGAGAAATGGAGGGGCGATGAGCTCTTGCAACGTCCACCCACGGGTGTGCCATTCGCTCGTTCGGAATCGCGAGTTTGCAGCGTCGAGCTCGGGGCGATAGGTGTGGGGAACGTTGTGAAGGTATGCAAAGCAGACCTTCGCCAACGAGTAGTACCGGAACATCGAGTTGATCACTTCAGAAAGCTCGGAGCTGCTGTCCTTGTTGATACAGCATGTGTCGTTCCAGACCCATTTGTAGCCGTGCCGCCAGGCGATGAGGCAGCACTGACGGACCTTTAGAGATGCGCGATCGCGGGGGTTCGCCTTCTTGCCCTCCTTGTCGCAGAGAGCACGCAGGTCGTGGATCTCCTTGAAGGACTGCTCCTCTCCCACCCAAACGTGAGAAAGGATGGCATATCCCCCGTCACGTTGGAGTCGGGGGTCTTCAGGGCCGTGGAACTCGTGGAGCTCGGCGCGGTCTGTACTGAGGAGCCACATCGTCGCAGCGGGCGCTTCCTCTGTCGTTAGAGCACGGTCGCTATTGTTGAAGGGCTAGAGCTCACTGCCGGATCTGCCAGTGGACTTTGCACTAGGTAGACGCAGATGGAAGGTGGTCTTGGGGGGAATGGGTGAGGGTGAGTGAGCACAATCTTACAGCGCCTTGCAAATCGATATGTACGGTCTTGCGGAGAGTTTATGGTGGCGCTCAACGGCGCTCACCGGTGAAGACGATTCATACTATATATGACCTGTGTGCGGGGAAGGAGGACGGTCATACGTCTTTTAGCTATTGACGTGGCCACTTGCGTACATACCCACTGGGGTCGCTATGTAGGCTCCAGTTTCCTCTCTTTTCCCCAACGTGTCATTTGTATTGTACAGGCTGTACTGTACCACACAGGCTGCCAGTGCCTTCAACGGCGATGTTCGCTGGCTCAGGCTCTCGCGCGCGCGATCTGCATCTCAACCCTGGCTTCTCGTCTTCGTCTCTCACGCCAATCCGGGTACACTAGGACGCCCGCCAGCTCAGCCCCGAGTTCGACACACCCCTCACGTTCTCGACGAGGGGAGAGGCAACAGCTACTTATCTCCTTCAACGACCAAGTAAACGTCCTACGGGACCAAAGACCCCCCCCCGCAACCTCTGGATTCCGCTGCTGTGACTTTAAGCACCCCTGTACCAGATCCGGAAGTGTCAGCCCCCTCCCGCCCCTCGACAATCATGCCTCCAGAGGTAGTTAATGGCGAGGATGAGGACCACGACACGAGGAAGCGAATCGAGGAGACAGTCGGAGACGCAGAACGGGCATTTCAAAACTACAAGCACCCGATTCGGATGTCGCAGAAAGCTCTGAATATCGCTGGTAAGCACGCTCTCTCTTTCAATCAATGACAAGATTCATGAGATCGTGCCAGGCGCCGCTGTTGATACTGTACAGGACAAAATGGAGGCGGTTAGCGATGATATCAACACGCTCGTCGACAGCCTTCCAGCGCTTCTGAGGGCGTTGGACGAGGTGGCCAGGTTGCATCCATTCATTGGAGGTATGTCCTCTTCGCACTCCGTCCAGTCGATCTGAGGGTTCTCATTAGCTTCACAGTCGCTGTCGGCGCCTTCCGTACCGTGGTGGAGCTTGAGCTGAGGCGCCGCTACAACGACACGAAGATTGTTGTGCTCTTTGTCGAGATGCGCAACATGATGGAGGGGCTGCTGCGGTGCGCATGCTAGATCCCAACATCTGACGCGCGCTCATGGTCCTGCAGATTGCGCGGAATCAAGGACCCGGAGAGTGTCGGGCCCGACGGCCTGATGATCCAAGCCCGGATGCACGAGTTCGTCATGCGGACCGCGGAAGACATCAAAACGTGCGGCAACACCTGTGATACTTATGCGAAGCAGAACCTCATCGTGAAGGTCATCAAAGGCTCCGTCTGGGATGGCACGTTCAAGGGCTTCATCGACCTCTTCGCGAACCACCGCAAGGAGTTCGCCTTCGCGCTCTCGATCCATGTGAACATCGGCGTCGACCACTCGAACAGGAGGCTGAAGGAGATCGACGCGAAGATTGACATGGTTCTCGACTTTTTCTCGAAAGTCATGTCGCCCGAGCAGCAGGAGCTCGCCGCGCTCGTGCAGAAGAAGGGCGGGCCGGCGGCGGTCATGGCCGACAATGGCGCGTTGAAGGAGCTGCTGAAGTTCCGGCCTGCAACCGCAACTGGCCAGGCGAAACGCGCCAACGGGCGCGATGGCGCGGAGCATAGCCATCAGGACGGCGACGAGTTGGCGACTGTGAAGCAGGAGCTGTTCGATAGCCCCGAGCTCGCCATCAAGAAGAACTTGGAGGTGTTTGAGCGCAAGTTCGAGATTCAGCAGATGCAGCTGGCAGAAGAAGTGCGCCGGATGGTTCACCATGAGGGTGATCGTGTCATTGAAGCTGTCACGTCCGGGCCGCATGACAGGATCATTGAACCCGTACGTTCTCTGTCCTCTTGGTATTCAAGCGCACCCACTTATGCACATATTATCCGGTAGGATATCCACGAGATATGGAAGGACATGGTACGTCCATCGTGATTCAATAAATTTGAGATCGCTTACACGAAGCCTTGTGCATAGCGATGGCCGGGCCACGTCAAGGCGCGCCATTTCGTGCTCGCGCTATGTGCATATTACCGACGAGACTCAGAAAAGAAACGGGAGCCCAGTCACCCGGATGTAGTAGTCAGTCGGGTGGCAGATCAGGACAAATGGACGTTCAAAGAGTGGATCAATGTCAACAGGCTGCAGGCAATCTCGGAAGTATTCAACAACAATGCATCAAAGGTCATCACCATCGCAGAGGTGAACCACTTCACTACATTGCGTCCCGGATTGTGGAGGTGTGTCTAGTATTGGAGTATGGAAGAGCGTGGAACAGATACTGAGTAGACCTTATGCCAGTCTCCCACACTGGCTTGCATATTGGGCGATAGGCTGGGAGATGGCGGCTACAAAGTACCGAGACATGATTGATGATATCTGCGCGAAGATGTTCGCGATCCGGTCGCGTGTTCACCCAGCAAATCGGGATGCTGTTGACCAGTACCTGCAGATCATCTGGCAGAAGATATACACCCTTACGTCCTCGCTCGTCGGAACGTCCCGAGACGATTCGCTCCAGGAGCACTTTCAGGATTACATTGACGCTGAGGAGCAACGCTTGCGCGAGGCTCTCGAAACGGTCCAATACGACATTGATTCAATGGTCACGCTGTTGTTTGTAACTGGTCCAGATCGGATCGAGAAGGTGAGTACTAGAACCTAGTTCAGTAACAATGATGGCGAGCTGGATTTAACAATGGAGGCACTTGCAGCATCTCTTCCCTCTCTTGTGGCTCCTGCTCCATCACGACTTTGAAATCTTCCGCTTGTGCCGGTACACTGTCATCCACAAGGATGAATTGTGGCAATCAGCCAACACTATTCTTCGGGTCTTTGAAGCTGTAACACAACGCCACGACCACCTGGAGGGTATGTTCGAGCACTCATATCGGCACTGGGCTAATCAGGCTGTACTTTAGTTCTATTCAAACAACAAAAGCTAGATCCTGGACCACAGTTCAAGGCCATCGCAGGCAAGCTCGTATGTCAAACAGCCAACAGCATTGCGACTTGTGCTAATAGTTTATTCCGGTCAGTTTTCCCTTTGGCATGATCCAAAGAAATTCTGGTCGTTCAACAACCTGCGGATGCTTGAGTTCCCCGAGGTCAAGTATGATGATTCGAAGGAGGACCAGGATGTCGATGTCAGCAAGCTCCTCAACTATCCATGGCCACTTGCTCCTGACGACCTGTATGCCCCATGGGTGGAGGATTCCATTGCTGCAAACGATCTGGCCGCTGACGAAGCGATACACTTGGTGTGCGTACTATTTAGAGTAGTCCTTTTTCGGTTTGCCCGGGCTGACAAATCAGGCCTCCGCCTTTTCTTGCTGCAGTCTGGGTCGATGGAATGGCATCCAGATCTCAGACGGTTCGGAAGTGATTCCACCCATGATAATGTTCTACGTCCACGCCTCAATGGACCCCAAGACATACGAAGCGAGCTCCATTGGCGCAAATGGCACTGAATACAACATCTTTGGCAGCTACACGACCAAGGACAACGGCACGATCGAGTATGCCTTCACACAGACCTACGTTACGTGCATCCCGGAGACGTACTGGACGGGCACGCTCTCCGACGACGGGGAGAGGCTCTCAGGAAAGTGGGGGAACAAACCGGACGAGCAGCTGAACACGTTTGTTTGCATGCGAGTGCTGCCCGAGATCTTCGTTGACCGTCCACATCCCAAAGAGTTTGCAGAGCACAGGGTGAAGGCGCTCTGGAAGTACGCGCTGACAGTGGTGCACAACCAGGTGCGGCGCAGACTGTTCTCGTGGTCATACATCAAGGAGCGACGGGACGTGCGGAAGGAGTACCTGGATCTACACTGGCAGCTGAAGGATTCGAAAGGACTCAAGCCGACGATTGGGGACCTCGAGCGGCTTTCGGAACTCACCCGCCGGTCGACACTCGACGACGTGCTGCGCTTCTACCTCCTCCATGACTACAGGCAGCGGGCCGCTTCCGAGTCCATGGGCAATGCACATTTGTGAGTGCGGGTGATGTGGACGCTCCATGTCGTGCTGATGGAGACGGACAGGGGTCTTACGTGCAAATACTGTTGGCGGGGCATCTACGGCACCCGCATGGTCTGCATGGAGTGCAGCTCACGGTTTACGTTCGACTTCTGCGACCAACCCGCGTGCGTGGGCTGCACGATCAGGACCCATGATGACATCTCGTCGCCACACTTCCCCACACACGACTTCGTCAAGATCCGTACTCCGATCCTGCACCACCGCGGGATTGGCAAAGTCCTGCGGAACGCGAAGACCGGACTTGAGCGGGCGAAGAACCTGATGGAGGAAGTAGAGGATCAGAAGCGCCGCCGCGAGTTTATGAAGAATGATACCGGGGGTGGCAGTGGGCCTCACGGTGGCGACAACACTAAGCCTTTGACTTGTCTCATATGTCATTCTCCAGTCGGTCAGCCGTACTTGTATTGCATAGACTGTCCGAGTCCAGGTGCGTTATCAGTCACCTGTTCCCGCAGTATTGGATGGCTAACTAGCAGGGACACAGAGGACCCCAACTCCGAGCCTTTCATCTGTTGGCAGTGCGACGAACGGGAGGCCCGGGGGTTCAGCCATGGCAAGCATCATCTCGCGACGCACAACCTCGTCTGCTGTATGGAGGCGCAGAAGGGGGAACTGAAGCCAGAACAGAACAGAAGGGCCCAAGGGGTTGACCCGCTCGGCGGAGACAGGCTTGAGGGGATCACGAGCGACATGGCGGGGCTCAAAAGCCAGATGGAGGTGCTCACGAGCGGGATGGGGAGGATTGAAAAACTGCTGCAATCGCTTTCTCACGTGCCCGCCAGTGATCGATGTCAGGATGTATATTGGATGTCGGATTCGCTTTCTTGAGTCATTGTCAATGTTTGTAGATCTGTCACGATCACTTGGAATCCGTGCGCAATATACTGTAGTATATGCGAACAGACCGTGCCGTGGTCTTACCTGAGCGTCATACTAGTAGCATCGTGGAGTTAACTTGGTCTATAGTAGGTCCAAACGATATTGATGAAGCAGGCAAGGAAAGGCATAAATCTTAAATCTGTCCCGAGAGTGCCATTCCGTCGCATGCATATGGGTGTCTCACTATGCCGTGCCTGGTACTGACGCCGTCCCACCTTCGATTCGAACCACTCGGTCATCTACATCGAGCGTACCGGACTCTAGACCTGTATGTCTGTCTGTTACAGGATATCTTAGGGCTCCTATACTGTCCTTGCCATGACGGCTGTCCTGGCTAGGCTGACGATCAAGCTATCCAGCTGGTACTTAATCAACTTCAGGCTCGGCCCGTGCGTGACCAAGGTATCGGCAGCGCTAGCGGTACGCGCGTGCCCATTTGTCCCTCATGTTACGACCCGACTAATGAAGACTAGTACTACAGCACTTCCTTCATTGCAGTCATATCCTGCGACTTTCACGTACGGCCCACCAGCTTCGCTCGCACAGCCTCAACATCGCCGCAAGTCATAAGCAAGTTCCTATCAAGGTTTTCCCAGGCGTCATTCTGAACCTGCCTCTGCACCAAGCATTGGGGAAAATGAGGGTATTTTGAGCGAGCGTAAGTACACAGTTTATGAATTTCAGAAGAATGATCCATGGCAAGCATCGTCCAGCTCGGGGGCTGTCGTCATTCGTATCGCTTTAGCAATGAGCGTGAATGCGAGTCCTCGGATGGATGGCGGTAATATTGGGAAACTTGAAGGTCTTTGCAAGTGAACTCGTAAGTCCGATAACCGATATTATCATTATTATTGCTTGTCCCAATTGTTCATGCTTGACAGTACTAATGACTACTGGCACGATTCAGAGAAATTCTGGTCACTCGACAAGCTGCGGACGCTCGAGTTTCTCGAGGTCGAGTACGACGATGCGAAGGAGGACCAGAATGTCGACGAGAGCAAACTCCTCAACTGCTCCTCCGCTGCCCGGGCCGAGGACTTGTAGAGTCCCGCACGGGTGGAGGATTCTCATCACTGAAAATGATGCAGCAGCGGACGAAGCGGTACGCTTGATGTACGTTCAAGTTTCAGAGTCCTCTGCATATGCAACCCTGCTAACGAGCCGAATTCTCTCTCCACTTTTCTTGATACTCAGTCTAGGTCGATGGAACGGCATCCAGATTTCAGAGGATGAAGCGATTTCGCCCATGATCATGTTCTACCTCCACGCCTCTATGGACCACAAGACATACGAGGCGAGCTCTGTCGACGCGAACGGCACCGACTACAACATTCTGGGAGATTACACGACCAAGGACGATGGCGCAGTTGAGTACGCGTTCACGCGGACGTACGTGGGGCGCATGAAAAACACATACTGGACGGCTACGCTTGAGGACGACGGGAAGACCCTCTCGGGTAAATGGGGGTATGATAAGGACAACCAGCCGTGGGTGTTCGTCCTTAAGCGCGTCCCGCCAGAGGTTCTCATTGACCGGCCGCAGCCCAACGAGTTCACGAAAAACAGGGCAAAAGCGCTCTGGAAGTACGCCCTGACGGCAGTGCACAACCAGGTACGGAGGCGGCTGTTCTCGTGGTTGTATCTTAAGGCGCGGCGGGACGTTCGCAAGGAGTATCTGGAGCTGCTGCTGAAGGCGGCGGACGGTCGGCTGACGAACGAGGAGCTGGTGCGATTCTCAGTGCTAAACCACTGGGGCGACATTCGACGATGTGTGGTGCTTCTACATCCTCCAGGACTACACGGTGCGCGCCGTCCCGAAGCATTCGTGAGTACATCTCTGGATGCTGAGGTTGATGTCGTGCTGACCCAGATGGACAGTGGGATAAAATGCGACCATTGTGGCCACCGCGTCCACGGCACGCGCGTGGTCTGCATGCACTGTGGCACCCGCGGCACTTTCGACTTCTGCGACAAGCCCGCGTGTGTCGGCTGCACGATCGAGACCCGGACGACACCGGGTCGCCACACCTCCTCACCCACGACTTTGTCAAAATCCGCATTACGATCTTGAACCGCCGCGAGATAGACAAAATCCTGCGGAACGGTAAGGCCGGACTTGAGCGTGCGAAGAACCTACTGGAGAAGGCAGATGCTCATAAATCCCGCATGTTGGTGGAGACCCTGTCCGAGAATCACGATGAGAACAAGCCGGGAGACGAGAAGAAGGACGGTGACGACAGTGAGGGTGGTGAAGATGTTGAGGGGCTGGTGAGCTCTCTGGAGGAGCAGAAGGTCGCTCCCTCGAGGCGAGAGGCTATGGCACCTCCTGTGTCAGAGTCGGATGACGAGGTGGTAAACCTCACCTGTCTCAAATGCGAGGCTTCAATCTCGCAACCATGTTTCTACTGCCTAGAATGTCCAGGTACGTCATTATTCATCCGTCGCCGCCGCATATGATGGCTGACCAGGATCCAGAGGACTCCAAAGTGTTCATCTGTTGGGACTGCGACGAAAGGGAGGGTGGTTTTAGCTATGGCGAACATCACCTGGCGGCGCACAAACTTGTCCGTTGCATGAACGCGCAGAAGGAGGAGTCGAAGTCGGAAGACGACAGGACGGGAAAGCGGCTTGACTCTCTTGAGCACAAGTTGGAGGGACTCACGGGCCAGATGGCGGCGTTGACAAGCCAGGTGGCAGGACTCACGAGCCAGACAGAGAGGATCGAGAAGCTGCTGCAGTTGCCGTATAACGCGCCGACCGAATAGTCGATACCTGGACGTGTATTGGATTAATTCGCCTTCTGTGATTGCATCCGTGAGATAAATATGTACTCAACTTGAATGAACTAACCGTCTGAACATGCCGTTCAGACGATACTTTCACGGAGGGAAGTTGGCGCAGGAAAAGTTGCCATCGCGGACGTGGCCACTGGGCGGGCGTCTATGGCCGCCGCAGCGTCAGCACAACTCGCCCATCTCCCGGGCCTTTGATTCGCACCACGGTGTCGTACTTATGCGACATTGGTTATCCGCACCCAACATGTTAGAACCCGGACCTGGCTATCTCTCTTTCCCCTTTATCACCCACGGGCTGCTATCACTGCCAATGTCCTAGCGACTGCCTTCGCTCTAACGATCAGGCTTGAAGCTTGAAGCCGCAGCCCGGGTCAAAGGTATCAAGGTGACTGTTAACTTTGTCTATCCTGTTATCAACCACTCAATGAAGACTTCAGTACTTCATTGCAGTCATGTCGTGCAACTGGTGTGTACAGCCGGCGGGCTTCGCTCGCATAGCCTCAACATCGCCGCAAGCCGTAAGCTTCCTTTCGAAGGTTCCTGGCGTCACTCTGAAAGCCCTGCACCAAGTGTCCATGGGAACCTGGAGGGGGTTCGAGTGAGTACGTACATATTTTGTGGCCTTCAGAAAAATGATACATACATCCCAAATAGAGTCCGGGTGTAGGCCAGTCGTCATTTATGCGGTAAATCACCGATAAGTGTGAATGCCCAGCGCCGTGGATGGCGGTGAGATGGTCGGCGGACATAATCCTGTGTCGCGTATCGCTTTTCCATGACAGCCGTGATGGCGAAGGGTCCCGTGAGCTCTGGGAGCGGCGATATCGTTTTCGTTTATAAGACTGTCGTCCTCTGCACTCACAGTGTTATCAACCTTCGGCGATACTTCTCGCCCTCGCTCATTGCACAGACCCCTCGGCGCACCACCAGCTCCGAACCACTGGGCCAGACCCTACCAGAACCTCGTACTATGGCGAAAGATGGCCCCTCTCCACGGCGCATCGATCCGTTCAATCGCTAAACGCACAGCTGTCACTGCATCAAACTTCATGTCTGTGACTACCAAACAACGCACTTCTGCTACGTGCATTTCGGAGTCTGGGATATCCCGGGGTATCCAGGCTAGGAAGAAGGCAGTGAGTACTTACTCAAGTCCTTCATGTTGTTCGTCCTCCGAGTCTTGACTCTAATATCTCCATGGAAGTGCGAATATTGCTACCGAGTCCATAAACGTTGTGCAGGGACGTTCCCCTGCGACCGTTGCATCAAGGTGGGATGTGCAGCGGAATGCACGGAGCATAAGCGTCAGCGGCATAACGTCAGGCACTCGCGCAGAGGCGACGTGCTACCATTGGCATCGGCGACAGCCATCTCGTCGTTGACTTCCGTCGAGGCCAAGAGCGACCAGAACCACTCGTCGATGCATTTAGAGCTCGTACGTTGTTACCGACGAACTACACCAGTATTTTTTTGATCGTGTCTCCGTGATGATAGGAACCCCAGCAAACGATGGATGTCCCCTGTTCGCCTCCAACCCTCCCGTCCTCCGCTATTCGAGGCATTCTCTCTGATCCTCTCTCTGCTCCCGTTGCCTCCCGCGTACCCCGCGTAGACACCATCAGCTCCCCGTCGCCTACCGACAGCTCGACCACAACCGACGAGAATACCAGTCCTATGAAGGACCTACTCGACGCGTGTCTCGCCGATCTCGCAAGCGAGGAATGGAGGAACCAAACAGAAGTATGGGCGTGGGACACTGCGGCGCAACAAACCGCCATCTCGTGGCAGATGCTGTTGGACGACCCGCAGCTGTGGGGATTACTGGAGGCATTGGTAAGACTTCTGGATACGTTCGCCGTCTGGACGCCGTACCCACCGCGCTGCTTTGTTGCAGATCCCGTCCGCCGCCGTGCATGGCTCTCAGCCTGCTTCCCGTCCGGTTTCTCCTGGAATCTTCTTGACTTGAGCCTCTTCGACTCGGATGACCGATGACGGCCGAGAGCCAGAGAGTTTAGGTTGGCGATATGGAATCCAAAGGGTACTTGGCTGATCTACTACGACTAGATTTGTGTCTGTGTTACCACTATTTAGAGTTTTGTACATCGCTCGTCTATGTTGATCCTGGGAAGACAATCTAATCATGGTCCGATGTCCAGTCGCAGGCTATGGCTGATATCCCGCGGGCGGGCGAAAATGGCTTTCCTCGCGTATGTCGGCTGAAACGTTATCCGCTCCGGATGCGCTGCTCCAGAGTGTTACCACCAGCAGGCGCCCCCAGAGCCCGGAGGAGCGGCCAATGACGGCGGGGCCCGGGGATGATTTCAAAACTCCGTTGTTCATATGTTCACATGTCCTGCCAAGACGGTCAACAGCTCGACAGGAAGTCAGTATAAAGACCGGGTGGGACCAGGGTGGGACGCGCACTCACATCGGTGTTCCCTCGTTATCTTGTTAAGCTGCCAATCGCACATTCTACTGTACAGCGAGCGGCCGGCCACGAAACGCGACATGGACGACCTCGATCGGAAGGTAGAGCAGGTCTACTACACGGTGGTCCCGCCCGGAGGTCAATTTCAAGATGGACGCCCCGCACGCCGGAGGAGATTCAGTCGGGGAGCCCGAATCCTACTCTTCGCGGTCACCGCTGCAGTGACCGTCGGGCTACATGTCTTCAAATACCGCCTATACGCCTCTGACTATCCTGAAGTCCTCGTCCACCCCGCCCCCGCGACAATGTCCATGGAGGAAGGGCCCGAGTTTGACTGGCAGAAGGTGAGTAGACCATAGATCTCGTGCATCTTTCCTAGCATTGCTTCGACTGCCTCCCATCCAGCTCGAGCCCTCCACGGAGATCACCTGGACACCCTGCTACGACGGCCAACAATGCGCGCGCCTCCTCCTCCCCCTCGACTACCTCTCCGATGACCCGTCCGGGGCGACCACCGCCATCGCGCTGCGCAGGATCCCCGCGCGGGACCGCGCCAACTACCGCGGCGCAGTCCTCATCAACCCGGGTGGGCCAGGCGGGTCCGGCACGGATCTCGTCGCGCGCAGGGGACACAACATCTCGACGATCGTCGGGGACTCGTTCGACGTCCTCGGGTTCGATCCGCGCGGGGTCGGGGCGAGCACTCGGCGCCTCGACTGCTTCTCGAGCAAGTCCCAGAGGGACATCTGGTACACGCAGGAGGGCCACCAGTTCTTGAACGCGTCGGACGAAGGTGTGTTGGGCCTGTACAAGGCGCGGCAGCGGCTCGTTGGGGACAGGTGTGCGGAGAGCGACGGCGGGGAGGAGGGCATTGCGCGGTTCATGAGCACGGCGAGCGTCGCGACGGACATGCTGAAGATCACGGAGAAGCTTGGGCAGGAGAAGCTCCACTACTGGGGATTCGTGAGTACACTCATCTTTCTTCGCGTTCCTTTCTGCTCACCTTACGTGTGCGAACTCGGCCTCAGAGCTACGGCTCTATTCTGGGCCAGTACTTCGCGGCGATGTACCCCAACAAAATCGGGCGCGTCGTCATCGACGGCGTGTACGACGCGGAAAACTACCGCAGCGCGCTCTGGAACTCGAACCTCCTCGACAACGAGGCCGTCATCGGCTCCCTCTTCACCTACTGCCACCAAGCCGGTCCACTCAAGTGCGCCCTGTACGAGCCGACGCCGTCCGCAATCCGCGAGCGCTACAACCGCGTCCTCGACGCCGCCGGGCACGACCCCATCCCCGTCTCGCTCGCAGAGCCCCCCGTGCTGCTGACCCGCAAGATGCTCATCGCGCAGATCTTCAGTGCGGCGTACTCGCCCCTCGTCGCCTACCCCGCCATCATCTCCACCATCCGCGCGATCGAGACCAACAACCAAACCACACTCGCCGCACTCGCGAACCGCGTCCCGACGTGCGACTGCGCACGCAGCCCGCCCCCGCCCTCGCTGCTCGAGAACGACGCGTTCTACGCGATCGCGTGCGGGGACGGCGACGCGCAGACGTTCGACCGCACGGCGTACCAGGCGTTCTACGGCGAGCTCACGCGCGACGCCCCAACCGCAGGCCCGATCTGGGCGACGTACCGCCTCGGGTGCACGCAGTGGCCCGTCCGCCCCCGGTGGCGCTACACGGGCGCGCTCGCCGCGCGCACCACGTCGCACCCGCTGCTCATCCTGCAGCCGCGGTACGACCCGGTGTGCCCGCTGCGGGACGCGCGGGCGGTGAGGGCGCGGTATGGGGGCGCGGGGCTGCTCGTGCAGAACTCGTATGGGCACTGCTCGCTGAGCGCGCCGAGCGTGTGCACGGCGAAGCATGTGAGGGCGTACATGGAGAAGGGGACGCTGCCGGCGGAGGGGACGGTGTGCGAGCCGGACGAGGTGCCGTTCGTGGGGCGGGTGAGCGAGGCTCAGGCGATGTCGGCGGAGGATGCGAGGCTGCTGGATGCGTTGAGGGGCTTGGCGGAGGTTGTGCCCATGTTCCCGGGTGTGTAGCGCTTGGGGAGAAGGTGATGCGCCGCAATGGCAGTTCCATGCGGACGAATGAGTGCCACAACGACAGGAGAGCATGGTTGGACGGTAAGTATGCTTGCATTGTACAGAGTTGACGACCACAAGTCATGATGCTGATTGGGTGGATATTTGACAGGCATCTGTAGTGGAAGGTTATGTATCTGTGGCTGCCAGCTTCGATAGATCATGGCAAGATGGCTGGGACATGGGCGCGACAGATGACAGGCAGTCAGTCAGTCAGAATCACCTGCCAGCTGGAATGTCATTGGCAGTAAGTAGGACATCGCCGTTCAGGTGGTCTCCAAGATGTGGAGGCAGGCTGAGGATGTGATGCTTAAATGCCGTTGCCATGCAGGATGAATGGCATGCAGCGGCTTCTTTTGGTCCCGGCGAGGCATACTGGCGGGGCGAGCCTGGGGCAAAGGTACGACACATGAGGTGGGATATTAGTCTCCAATGGAGGATAGCTTGGAAGTTCAGTTACTATCGATGGACGAGTTCGCCCGAGCCCATGCGGTAGGAGGAACTAGGAAGACAGCAATGCGTGGTGCAAAATTCAACGAAGTACGGACATGACCGTGCGAGGTGCCTAAGAAGCGGGCGCTGTAGACAGGTAGGCACGACTCACTTCCATGTTCGTGACCGTGGGTGGAATTCTTCTTTGTCGAAGTTGGGGGATCTAGTTGCGGTGATTTTACAAAAGCACAGCTCAGAATCAATGGTCAGGTGTTGGAAGAGTAGACGTACGAACCAACATGTGCCGTCTGCAGGACTATGAAGGTCTCGCTGGGATGGCTTGGCATCGAAGGGAAGTTCCAACCCCCCAGACCCCTCAATAAGCCGCCTGCCATGCGATTGAGAGCATGCTCGACTTGACTCAGTAGCACAGGCCTTGAGATTTTGAGACCACAGTGGTAACTCGCCAGGGTGTCAGTATGGACGAGACGGAGAAGGAAGTTATGAACCTTCTGAACGGCCGCATGGGCACGCAGTGTGAGTGACCGGCTTGTTCTGATGGACGAGAAGTTGCGGTGGAGATAAAAATAAGTACTTACGGCACACCTCAGGCCTTCAAGCTGGATCAACGATAGTCAACGATCCTACGACCCATTGCTTGAGCCAAAGCTCCGTATAGGCTCGTCCAGGCTGCCACGGGCGATGCTTCCTACTGACTCTTTGCCTGGTCCTGCATGCCCACTCAGCTTAAAATGGCCCATCGATGACTGGAAACTGACCGAGAACAACGCCAAGTGGAGCGAGTCCGCGCTCAAGTGCTGGTGGAACGCTCCCACACATGTGAGTCTGGAAGGTTATGAGCCGGCCATCCCGATGAGATGCTCGGAACGAACCTGACGACCGTGACGGAGGGCATCTCCAGCTGATCACTCACGGCGCTACGTAATGCCTTGATGTTTCGCGTCGATCAAGGACCAATTGAAGTCGGAAACAAACATTGAAACAAATCTTCTCGCGCGCGCAGTTGCCAGTGCCAGTGCATGCCGGTCGTATAAGAAGTGCGGGCTTGTCCGAGAGGCCGGAGGGTTTCTTCGGATGATCTTTCCTCCACTCCCGCCGCGTCCTCAGCATTCGAGCCCAGCGCGTTAGAACCCCTGGCGGAGGAGGTGAGTCCATCAATCCGTCTTATGCCGCAGTGGCCGCGTTTCGGATAGAGAGAGCACACGACCCATACCCAACTCGGCGCCGCAGGCTGAGGCCATCATCGTTCTGGCCCTCAACTTGTGCACAGTACCGGATAACAGGAGTCCTTCAGAGGAGGGTACCAAGCTAGAGGATGCCGGTGTGGTGATGAGGCGACGGGATTTCGGGCATGGGCGGCTATCGAGACGGTGTGAGCGCGCCACCCGCGGATTGATTCAATCCTTGATGGGTCATTGGCAACTTGCTCCTCCTCCCACCATGAATGCGCAGTGCATACAGTCCCTGAGAATCGCTGATATGGGGCCTGCAGACTGCATATCCTCCGCCCTGTTGGTGTTTGCTTGTGACCGCCACCTTCCCTTCTTGCTTCACGCTTTGCGCCGCCGCATCAGCCTGGAGCTACGGTCCTGCTTTCTTGCTTTCTTATACGTTCTGGCTTCCTCTATTTCTACGCCGCTACTTACCTTTCGGACTCTCGGCGACAGGTCATTGGAATCACCGAGCCTTGAACCAGGATTCAAGTTCGAGTCCCGCCCCCCTCACGTCCACGTCCATTGTCTCGCAAGACAGCCCTCAAGATACCCTTCAAGATCCCCACGATGGCCTCTGCACTCGCAACATTGGAGAGCACCTTTCATGAATTGAACGCAACGAGGTACATGAGCGGTCCGTACCATGCTTTCCTATGAAACTACTTCGACGATGGGCTGACGCGTTCTGTGCAGCTGCTGGCCTTATGGTCCTCCTTTACGACCATCTGTTGACATTCGGGGACGAGGTTGAATACATCTGGTCCGCACCCGCAACGTACGCCAAGTACACCTTCTTGCTTAACCGCTATACCGTGCTGGGCATCCTCCTCGCCGTCGCTTACGGTGAGTGTGCCTCGTTACCATCTGGGACACGCGTACAAACCGTCGCCCGTGCAGAGATGTGCGGCTTCGTGAGCTCTGCATTCTCGGACGTGGTACGTACCATTTCATTACGCGTGAAGCTTCGTCCCCCACAAATCTAATCATCGCGATTGTTTGCGTAGGGGTGAGTACTGTCCATCCTATTGCTTGTCGCAGAGCCCCGTTGAGCTTTGTGAAGATGCAAGCAGTTCATATTCACATGCTCATTGGTGGCAATCGTCTCGGTCGGCCTTGCCAACCTTCTCACCCTCCAACGAGTCGTCATCCTCTGGGATCACCGCCCCGTACGTGAATCCTCCACAACTGTCTATGTCGGACGTCATCTTGCGCCGAGCTGAATATGCAACCTCCCCTTGACAGATAATTTTGAAGGTCATGGCCGTGGGATTCATCGTCAGTTTCACTGCGCAAGTGACTTCCATGATCTACACGCTCATCACACTCTTGCGTGAGTGTTCACATACCACTTGCGATCCCGCGATCTGACCGTGCATTGCATCATGCAGCGTACATTTCGTGGAGCCCTCTGGCAGGGATGTGCGTCCTGACGAAGTCCTCACCGATCTTGATCGTGGTCTGGGCGTGTCCGGTACGTCCTCCATGCATCGCTGTGACAGTATCCCTGTCCGAGTGTTGATTAATGCGCCATGAAACGCAGATGATCTTCGAGCTTTTCGTGCTCTGCTCAACGGCTCTGAACGCGCTCGATCGTCCGCGGACGACCGAGCTCCCCATCCGCAGGGCACTGCAAGAAGACGGGATTCAGTTCTTCGTCGTACGTGTCTTGATTATCCACCTGCATCCGCTATTCGCTGACAGTATGCCTTGCTCCCTCGACTCCCACCCCGCTCTCGCGCAACCGACAGTTCATCTCGATCTTCCGGATCATCAACATCGTCTTCGCCGCACTTGACCGCCCGTCTGTCACCTTTCTCGCCGTCTTGTCAGTCCCCCCTCTCGCATCCTCTCCAACACACCCATCATACTAACTCCCTACCTCTCCATCTCTGGATGCGTCCACAGCTTTATCTGGGCGATGACCACGACGATCCTCGGCCGGCTCCTCCTCCACCTCCGGCGCACCGAGTGCCGCCCCCCACCCGCGCTCGACCCCGCCTCGGATGAGTTCGACCCCGCGAACGCAGATGCAGACGCCTACGCCCTCGCCGAGGAGTGGGACCTCCGCCGCAGCCGCGCGATGTCGCCGTTCGGCCTCGTCCCGCTCAACAAGCGCATATCCGCGGGCTCCGCGCACTCATTGGACGTGATCCACATCGCGCCGCCGGTCACGACGTATCATTACAGGAAACGGACGCACGACCCGAGTGAGTACTTACTCCGTCTTTTTCCCTGTCTCAATTCGGGGGGTTACATTTGCCAGTGGGACGGTGAATGCTTATACTGATTTGCGGGTTGTGCAGATCTCCGGCCGTGGGACTGAGGCCCGGGAGTCTGCGCTGTTGTAACCTTTGTATTGCTAAGTTATTATCGCTATCCCCAGGACTTAATATTTAATGGACACTGTTTGACGTACTGTAGATTGCCGGTACTAGTTAGTTGCAAATCACATCGCTTTCTCAGCATCCGCCGCATACAAGACCGTTGGAGACCGTTGGATATCACAACACATGTAGAAATGCTCAGTTGACGGGATCGAGCTTCTTCTGAAGACTTTCGACGACTGCATCATCCAACGACTTTGTGCTGAGCCCAGATGCTGGTTCCTCGCTGCTGCTCGCACAACCTCTGCGTGTCACGGGGGTATCGAGGCTTTTAGATACGGCCTCAGAGCGAGTCCAGAAGCCGTCCTGACTCCTGCCACTGCAGGCAGTCTATAGTTGCTCCGGCAAAAGCCGACAACGTACTTTGGGACGCCAGCGCTTCCGAATCCACCGTCAACTTTCAAGCGGCTTCCGAGGCGGAGCTTCAAAAGCCCCCAGGAGGTCGTCACCTCTCACGCTCTAGCTACTTCAAATACTACCACTACGTTGCAAGTCTTGCTTGAAGCTTGAGGACAGACAGAAGCTGCAAGAAAGCGCGGATTCATGCTCAAGATCGCCGATGGATCAACTTCAAGTTGCCCCTGTCCGACTCGGACGAGCCATTCTTTAACGTACCCCTCTTTCTTTCTTTCCCTCTTCCCGCCGCTATCTTAGCCTTGAATGCATGCAAAAATGCTGAAACCCCTGCCATTGATTCGCCGTAAACCCGGAACGGTGAGCAATCATGTCAATTCCGAACATTCACTGAACCATATCACATACTGACTGCTCCATGCTTGTTGGTCCTTGCAATACGTTGTGTCTCATAGCTACACCGCCATGGTATGCAATCATCTTCCCAGATGTCCTGCCTCAAGATATCTCTCGACGTATTGCAGAACTGGATACAGGTGCGAAGAACAAAATCGTCAACGCAATCTCGCAAGAACGGCTTGAGTTCAAGCACCTCTGGAACCGCTCGCTCCCCATTAACCGACTCCTCATTGAACTCCTCACTGAGATCTTCGTCACCGTCCACTCGGATTTCGACTCGGATAGCGAACTTCGGGTGGCCTGGAGACGAGGGCACGCTCCGTGTCTCTCGACACTCATGGGGACATGTCGTCTCTGGCGGGATATCATAATCGGAACTCCGGTGTTCTGGTGCACAGTCAACCTGGAAAAGCACCCAAAGTGGACAGAGCTTTGCCTTTCTCGGTCCGTCCCGGCATCTCTCGCGGTCTGGGCACAAGTACCATTGCCGTGTCGCCCCGAGCGCCTCAGGGCTACATAACCCGTTGTTCATCATATCCGAAGCCTCCACCTCGGAGTCGGCATCCGGTTTGACGATCCGGTACGAGACGTGACCTTTCCTCTTCTCTTTGGCGACGGAATGACCGTCCTAGAGAAGCTCGACTTCGCCATCACCGACGGCATGTACCGCTTGCGTATCGACGTTGACCTTACCTCGCGACGCTTTCCCCGCCTTCGAAGCCTCACTCTGGCCGGCATGGTGGCACCTCAAGATACTGCGCTTTATGCGCAACTGCGAACACTATCCCTCACGGCATGCACCCACCATCTCTCATTCGATTGCTTCCTCGACATACTCGCCTTGTGCACTCGGCTCGAGGTGTTGCGCCTGAACGACACTCTCCACTACCTCTATGGCGACTGGATCCAAGAGGACCCGGGCCCTTGCCAGCCGCGGATATCGCTTCCATGCCTCGACCGGCTCGCGTTATCAAACCACGGGTCCGCTTGCACCTCCCGATTCCTAGCCCGCTTGCACATCCCGCGGTCCGTGCGTCTCAACCTATCAACCGACGTCGACGCCGGTTCCCCCGATGGCTCACGCTCCGGCGCTGCCATGCTACCCCCAAGCCACGCCGTCCCGTTCGAGCCTCTTGCCGCGGTGAGCGACATCCACATAAACATGTCTTATGGCCCCGGCCCCAAGTCCGTCTGGATCCGCACGGATCCGAGTGGCACCCGCGGTGAGACGGGAAGTTCGACTACCTCTACCTCTCTGAAAATGGGCCTCACTCCTTGGGAGCCGCACTGCGATACGCACGCGCCGTGCGAGTGGTTGTCGGTGAGCGACCTCGTCGCGCTTCTGGGGCGCCGCTCTCCGGCGGGCCGCCGGGTACCAGTGACGTCCCTCTCGGTCACCAACGTCATCGACCACCCCGGTGCGGTGGCGGCATGGGCGGCTGTCTTCCGGGCCTTCCCCCTCCTGGAGCGGCTGTCCATCACGGGGGAACCCTCAGGCTGGACGAATGCGTATCTCGTTGGGATGGAGAGCGCCATTCTCGGGCTGCACGCGGCGTCTGGCACCGTGACGACTCCCCCGGCTGACTCGGACTCGGACTCGGACCCCGACTGTGCCAGTGCCTCGGACTCTTCGTCTTCCTGTGTCGCGTGCCCAAACCTGGCGCACGTCACCGTGGACGGCCTGGGGACCCAGGCGGTGTACGAGGCCATACGCACCTGTGTCCGATACCGCGCGGACCGGGGAGTGTTTCTGGCGCAACTCGACCTCGATCTCAGGAGTGCTCGGAGCGTGACCCCGGATCTGTGTCGCGCATGTGTCAAGGATATCGTACCCTGCACGGAGCGACTGAGCCTGGGGGGGATCACCGTCACCGTGGACGAGCCTGGGGAGGAAGATGGGCGCCCAGTGAAGGCAGCAGAACCACCGGATCCGGTTCGCCGCCGGCAAGGTGAGTGAACGGGCCAGATCAGTTTTTTCTGAGCGATCGCTCAAGATGGGGCCGTTGCAGGTGGCAAACAGACCGTCAAGAGCTATATGCGACGACTGGGCGAAAGGTTCGGCCGAGTGAAGCTCCACGGCCCCACGGCGAGGGAGATTTAGAACGTCGAAACCACCGCGGACAGATGGAGGATCCGGCCTGGACTCCGACCTTACTTCCTATCACTTCTTCTTTTGTACTCTCCGCTGGCATCACGTCTGATAATGATGTGTCTGCATTTCCTTCGTACAGTTACTCCAGTATATATCAGTGCTGTTCTAAACTCGATTCACGAGGCAATGTAGCCAGATTCCTACATTCATATCATGGGGAAATCGTGGTGCTGTAGCTGGCTTAATCAGTTATTTTGGACATGTAACCCCCATGAACCTGGTCAATAGCGCATCCAACCAACCTCCCTCGTGAGGTCATTGAGCAGAGAGAAGCGGCAGGGATAGGCTAATATGCGTCTAGCGGTCTAATTAGACTCAGAATGTGCAGGAATATTAAACAAAAATCAGTCGACACTTGAGGTTTTCGACCGTTACACCGACGCCAGCAGGATTCGAACCTGCGCCTCCAAAGGAGAACAGATTTCTAATCTGTCGCCGTAACCACTTGGCTATAGCGCCGTAATAGAAGGGATGTTAAAATGTATATATTCCACATATTCAAATTTTGGGTACAACCCACCCTGACTGCCAGTGATTGCCAACGTAATATACATACACACACATCTACAGCTTACCCTTGGCGAGCGAGGATTGTCTTACATGAGCAATAACCTTTCCCCATGTCTTCCTGTTCTCAATAGCGACTAACCCGTCCGCCACCCGATCCAGTGGGAATGTCTCCGGGTAAACCACCGGCTTGACACGGCCGGACGAGAAGAGCCTACAAAAAAGGGGCCATAAACAACGGATTCGGCTCGATAACAGGAGCAGATACTCACTCCAACAACGCTTTCCACACATGAGGTACATGCTCAGGTTCAAACTCTGCAAGGCGATGTTAGTATGGCTGCAACATGGGCTTCAGCATCACGTACTGGTGTATGCACCCCAATGGATGCCCGTGATAGCGATGTTCTTGAGTAGCACAAGGTTCAAGGGGAGCTATGGATAGCGTCAACATGGGTGCACGGAACGCAATCCCAGGATGCCTCACCTTCTCGATTTCACCGGCGGCGAACCCGACTACAATGGCCCTGCCCTTCCATGCAATGCACTTCAACGAATCTGACAGAACCGAGTCAGTAGGCAGATGCATATAGAGGGATGTGCACATACCTCTGATGAGACCCACCGGGTCGTAAATCACGTCGACGCCCTTGCCCCCCGTGATCTTAAGCACCTCCTTCTGCCAACCTTCCTTCGAGTAGTTCACGCCGTGGTCAGCACCGCCGAGTTCGACAGACACATCTATCTTCTCTTGTGACCCAGCCGCTGCGATGACCTTCGCACCCAATGCTACCCGGGAGGTGGTCAGCCACTCCTATATGGGGTCCGAAGCTTGAATTCGCACCTTTGGCGAGCTGTACAGCAGCAATGCCGACGCCACCCGCAGAAGCGGTGACCAACACCCACTCGCCTACCCCCCCGTCTCAGTCCCGCAACGAACAAGCACACTCGCCTCAGATCAGGACTGACGTACCAGGCTTCAGCTCCGCGCGCCCAACCAACGCCTCATAGCTCGTCGGCCAAGTCACGTACAGACCTACATTCTCGCATGAGCATTCGCCTCATCATTTCCGAGCAATATCACGCACCTGCACCCTGGTCGTACGTCATGTTATCCGGCAGTGCGACCAACGACTGCCACGGCGCCGCGACCTTCTCCCCATACGCGCCCTGCGCCGCCCCAAACACCCTGTCCCCCCTCCTGAACGGGCACCCATCCGGGATCGGCGAGTCGGCCGAGATCTTCCCCGCGAGCTCGCTCCCGAGCACAAACGGCCGCGGCGGCTGGATTTGGTACTTGCCTTGCGATTGCAGCAGCTGAACCCGAGGCCCCTCGGCGGTTAGTTGTCGCATACTTTACCGCGGGCGGCAGCAAGCGCAGACTCACATCGAAGTAGTTCAGACCTGCGCTGTAGACGTCGACGAGGACTTCTCCGGGTTTAGCCTTGGGCTCAGGAGCATTCTGGGTGATGGGGATGTTCGAGGGGTGGGCATAGTCGGTTACGACGAAAGCGCGCATGGCGGCTCAGAGTACCGGGATTGTGGTTGCTCTGAAAATTATCCTAGAGGAGTAATGGGACTGCCTGAGTAGCGGAGGAACAAGAGGGATCGCAGGAGAGCGAAAGGTACCATTCGTACTATAAGTACTTAGCGTGGAGGATGTGGGGTACGCCATTAATTGCTAGTCATCAGACCGACATAGGCGGCATTTCGGTCTCTTGCAACTCCCGACACCGGGTCCTGCGCCGCATTGCCGGGTACCTTACTCGTGCCAGGGAGGGCGTCCTGTTTCACCTTCAAGCTTGAAGCTCAAGTTTGTGTTGCGTGCCAGCATCAGAGAAAGCGAGTGGTAAAAACAATGGGATACTTGTGCGAGTGTAGTACATGTACATTGTGTATGATTCGTGATTCTACGTGGCGGGAATTTCATTGCGAGACGGCGATTACGAAGAGTTCTATACCTATGCGAAACCGAAGCCCTCTCCTCCCTCGTTGATCGCGAGCAGCAGCTGCTGGCGGAGCATTTCGTATGATGAGTATTGCGGAAGATCAATCTGGTTGAAACCTGCAAGGGACGTCAGTCAGAGACTATCACGAAGGGACTCCTGTTCCGGGACTTACAAGTGTGCGCCTGTGGGAGACGGTCGGTGTCGCCATATGCCTTGTGTATCGAGAAGCGTTGAGTGCCTTGGACGCCCTGGAGCTCCACGAAGCCACCGAGCGGGACGCGCGAAGTACCTGTGGCGAAGCTGAGCACTTTCGCCCGCTCTTCACGGTTGAACGACTTGAGTGCGCGCCAGAACCAAACGATCACAGGATCTGAGCTCGTGTAGCCGTTGTACTCCGTCGCGGACCTCCACTCGTCGACATCGATGTCGGGCGTGCCGGAGATGAGCAACTCCAGCTCCTGCTCGTTGAACTGTAATTTGGAAGTAAGTAACAACCCTAAGTGGAGCAACGGTGAGGAAACTTACGATGGAGACAAGGTCCTTAGGGATAATCTCGTAGAATCCGGCGAGCAAGGACTCGATCTGCTCCTTGATGGACGAGTACAACCGATAGTTGGCAGACAGCTGCACGAACTCCTTCCTGTTCTCTTGGGTGACAGGCGTCGTCGCACCTCCTTCTTTCAGCTCGACAAGCTTCATAACGCCGAACTGGATGGGGTGATCAGTAAACATGCATACGCTAGACAAAGGCAGCCAGCGTACCTCGTCCGCTTCCACGCTGAAGTTGAGATCAAGCGGGCTCGGGTCGTTCTCGAGGATCCAGCACAGCGAGTTGTAGTACTCGGGGTCGACCCACTCAACGTCCTTGTAGTCGACCTGCTTGCACAGCAGCTGTCTGTACAAGCTGCGCGCGAAGTACGCGTCCAGCAGACGACCGTCATAGATGGCCTTCCCGATCACGCGGCCGACGAACTTGAAGAACGACAAGTGCTCCGGGTTGACCCACGATGCGCGGTTGGGCTGGTACGTGAGCTTGTCCGCCGCGCAAGGCTGGAAGAGCGCGTAGTTGGGGTCGAACATCTGGCGCGCGAGGATCTGGAACCACTCGCGGGTGACACCGCCGGCATCGACACCCTCCTCGTCGTAGAAGCGGACGCTCAACTTGCCGTACTTGATCTGCTCACCAGTCTTGCGCTGCAGGTACTGGAAGCTGTCCTCGAAGACGCGCTGGCGGCGAACGTTCAGCTGGAGGGTGCCGTGGTGTTCCCGATTGTGCGGTCGGCGATGCAGCTGCTGATTGAAGTAATTCCGCTTGTTGTCGAAGTCGAGGACGCGCGGGTTGTGGACGAGCAGCGAGAACGAGCCACTCATAAGTGACGGGTTGTTGCGGACCATGAGGTTCAGCACCTTCCGGTGAGCGTCGGTAAAGGTGACGAAGAGATCCTCCATAGACTCGCGAGCACTGGTCGGCGACCGTGGGGACGTGGAGGCACGGAGGGCGCGAACCGCTGCACCGGCAGTCGTCTTTGGACCGACGTACTTGCAAACCACCATGAGCGACTCGATGAGCGGGAGTAGAACAGTAGCGATGTGCTCCATCTCAGGCTTCTCCTCGATAATGGATAGGCAATCACCAAGGCGCTTCCAGAGTGTTGAGAAGCGGAAGCTCTCGTAGATACCCTGGACCTTCTCGATATCGGCCTCCGTCGAGTTTCCTGAAGTCTTCGGCGAGTACATGTAGTCGATCGTCTTCAGCACTCGAAGGAGCTTCGCCTGATCCGAGGAAGCAGAGGAGAACTTGGCAGCGATGGTGGTAGCCAAGGCATCGGGTTGTGTGTCAGCGTCTCGAAGGGCAACAGCAAGCTCGTCCAGGGCTGCATACAAGCTCTGGCCAAACTCCTGAGCTCGTGAACGCAGCTCGGACGCGATCACTTCTCTGGCATCAGGGATGTAAGAGAGATGTTGGATGAGCGACAAGCTCTGCATGAAGGTTCGTCCTGAGCACTCTCCCGCGGTCAAGACATTCACGATCAACCGGAGCACATGGTGGGGGATATGGGGAGGGTTGGCAAGCAAGACCTTTTCTTCAACGGTGGCCGGCGGTTTTGGTGGCGCTTCAGGTTGTGTAGTAGACGGCGCTGGCGCTGGCGCAGGTGCGGATGCAGCAGCCGGCGCTGCGGTGTTGGTGCCTACGAAGTATACAGTTAGCGAAGTATGTACATATGAAGAACGGTATTGATGCTCACCTTCGGCGGGCTGAGTGTCCGTTACAGGTTGGGTTGTCGAGGCAGGCTGTTGTCCAGATGCAGCCGGCGACGCACCTGCGGTACTGCTCTCCGTATTCTCCGGTTTCTTGTTATCTTTCAAGCTAGCGAGCGGTCGCGTAACCGTAGCGAGCAGCCCGACGACAGACTCGACGATGGATGGGGTTCGGAGGATGGATGGACGATCCAGGAGACTCAAGAGAAGAACGATGGGATAGTGCGTTTGTGGTGCTTGCTTCTCCTTACCCTTACCCTTCTTCGACGAGCTGCGGCGAAGACCGACCGGCAACTCATGCTCCGTGAGGAAGAACAAGGACGACAGCTCGTTAGAGCTGACGATATACGTGAGGGACTCCAGACAACGTTGGACGATGAGCTCTGGAACGACGTCATTCTGAGGGAGAGAAAGAGAGCCAAAGTAGTCCGCGGAGACGCGCTGCTTCCCGATCGCCTTCGGTGTCTGAGGGGCAGTGGGCTTCGAGTGGCGGACAGACATCTGCGCAAAGCTCTTGTCAATGGATGCGAGATCGCCAGAACCATCCTGTAAGATGCTGAGCAAGAGGTTGAACAAGTCAGTGCGAGACTTGGCATTCTCGCATAGATTGACGAGGACTTTGTAGAGCAGATTCTTCTTCAGGATATGAGGGTAGAACAGAAGTCGAACGAGAGCCGCTAGTGCAGACTTATCGAGCAGTTGGATGGCGTCACGGGGCTGGGGAGCCTTGGCAGCTTGAGAGGCTTGGTGCGGACCTCCTGGTACGGCAACCTGCCCAGCGACATGACGAGGTCTTGCAGGGCGACCATGCTCCCGGTGGATGTTTGCCTCCGCGATCATATGTGAAGGGAGGCTCTGGATGAACACATCATCGGAATCCATCAACACGACCTGACGAAGCTGAGGGTCCAAGCTGGCGATGAAATCGGCAGGATCAATTTCGATGGGGCCTCCTTGTTGGGCTGCCTGCTCGACCCGCGTACGTTGTGCACGATCGGCGGCCTCCTGCTGGATGATCTCAGCGCGAATATCAGGAGGAAGAGCATCCAAGAACTCGGCGCTGATCTGCGAATCTGCTGGTCTTTCAAGCTGAGCCGCGCGCTGGTCTCGTACGTGCTGGTTGAGGATCTCCTCCCGCATCTCATCTGGAAGCGCCTCCAAGAACGTCGGATCAATACCAGTGTCTGTGATGTCGACAGGTTCGCCGTGGATCAAGACCGTGGTCCTTTCTTGTGCAGGGGCAGGGGCAGGGGCAGGGGCCTCTTGCTGACGAGTAGAAGACTCCGCGATGTCAGGTCCGTTCCCTGGAGCTGGAGCCTGAGCACTGGTCGTCGATTCGTCCGCCATTTCCACATCTGTATCAGCAGCAACGACAGCTTCCTGCGCAGCGGCGGTGCTAGCCTCGGCCTCGGCAACAGCTTGGGCCGTAGCTTCCGCGGCTCTCGCTTCTTCCTCTCGTTTCGCTTTTTCGGCCGCCTCGACAGCCTCCTGCTCTTTCTTCGCAGCCTCCTCAGCGGTACGAGCTTGCTCCTCGCGAAGATGTTCCTGTTCACGCTCCTCGGCCTCCTTGGCTTTCTTGTATGCCTCGACTGCAGTTGGGAGAAGCGCAAGAATGACATGATTGTGCAGCTTGGCCAATCGTGTCTGCTCAAACTTGCCATGAAGCATCTTGGCTTCCTCGGCCCATCGCTGGACAGTGAGAAGAGGCTCCAACGTCCGACCTTCAGAACGCGCGTCGGCCGGACGGGGTGCTCGTTCAAGTCGAATGGAAGCCGATATAGCGCCAGCACGGCCATTGCGCTGGAACGTGCCCAAGATGCCGGCGGGAACATTGATATGCAATGCTTCGTGACCCAGAGAACGACCATGGATAAGCATCTGCTGAAGGAGTTGCGTCGCACCCTCACCCAAGGCCTGGTCGAGACCTGGCGGGAGGTCGATTCCAGCACTGGCAAGGAGACCGCGATGACCACGGCGGGAAGACCTCGCTTGTGCAGACCGTGCGGCATGGGTAGCAGGATCCAACAGCAGAGGATGAGTGACATTATCTGCAGAAGGCGCCGGTGGGTTGCGTGGCCTTCCGAAGATCTCAAGGTCATCGTCTCCTAAACGTGGCAGACGTTAGAAGGCACATAGCATGATAACGCAGTGACAACTAATCTTACCAGCTCCGCGACGCCGTGTTGAACGAACCGCGCCAGTCCATACAACGGGTTCGCCATCAGGAACACCGCCAAGGCCAGCAGCGAATGTACCGCCCAAGGCATTGGCGACACCGGCAGCGAAGTCGAGCAAGTTCGGCGCGTGGTGGGCTTCGTCAATGAGACCGAGCTCGTCTGCGAATCTGTGAGGCGAAAACATCAGATACGTCAAAAGTGAATGTGTATTTGAATGCAAATTCGACTCACTCTTCACCCTCTGAGATCACATCACCCTCGTCGTCCATGTCCATTGGGGCCATGGGCATGTCTAGTTTAGCCGTCGTCAGCATGACCACCAGGAGAAGACCCTGTGACACAAACCTCCGACTTCGTCTTCGTCGCCCTCGTCGGCGCCATCATCGGCATCGCCGTCACCGACCGCAATGCCCTAGTCAACGTTTAGAACCAAAATGAGACGGATAGTTTCCCATCACCCTGTACTCACCTGCCACATGACCTCTTCGCCTTCATCTTCTTCCTCTTCGTCTGCCTCTTCTTCCGCAACCTCGCCCTCGTTCTCAACCAAATCTTCTTCATCTTCTTCCTCTTCGTCATGCCACCCTTCTTCCGACTCGCCAGTCCCATCCTCGAGATCCTCCTCGACGTCCTCCTCATCCGTAGCCGACGTGTCTTCGCTACCAGTCTCGTCACCGAAGTCCATCTCGACGTCATCGTCGTCGTCGTCGTCGCCTTCCTCATCCATGTCGTCTTCGTCGCCGTAATGAACGTCTTCCATCTCCTGCAGAAGAGATCAGTAACAAAACGTTACTATATTTGCGACATATACTTACGCCGCCAAACCTGTGGAGATAGGACGAATCATTAGCAATGAGTAACGATCCGCAACCAGAACAAGACGAAACACGTACAATCCCAAGGACGAGTTGCGGTAAAGGTGGCTAGCCTCCTCATTCTCGGGGCCCTCGGTGTCGTCTTCCTCCTCCCCGTCTTCCTCAGATACATCAGACTCGGACGTCTCCACCTTCTCCTCCTGGAGCTCCTTGTTCTTGTCGGACACGCGACTCATCTTCATCGCGATCTTCGTCCTGTGACGCCAATCGTGAGTACACGACCCCGAGTGAAGTTCGAACGACGACCTACAGGTGCTCCAGCGGACGCAACACGGATGACACGACGTTGCGGATGTTCGGGTAGTTGAGGTCGACCTCCGAGAGGACGTTGGTCAGAGTCGCCACAAAGTTCTTCTCGAGCATGATCTTGGCGACGTGCGTGGGGGCCTCGTCGCCGGCCTTCTTGCCGCTCGCGTTAAATCGTACGGTCAGCAAGCGATGGCAAAGATCCGAGAGCGCAAGGAGACGGCTGTAGCGAGCCTCCGGGCTGTCTGACGACGGTAGGTCCTTGAGCGCACGGCTGACGGCCTCCAATACGAACTTGCGAACAGAAACGAGGTCCGCCGGTACATCCTTGACGTCCTGCGTCGTCATGGTATCTACGCAGAGCGCGACGATGACCGACATAGCCCAGTTACACAATGTGATCTGCTTTCGCGCCTCGGAGGGGGGCTGAGGGTTGATGGTGCCGAACGTCATGAGGTCGGAGAGGAGGAACTGGATGGCAGCCGTGCGGTGCTTGAGACCGCTGTCCTTCGCAGGCGTCTGGTTCCTCTTCTTTGGCGTGTACGAAAGGAAGGCGATCTTGCAGCTCTCGTAGGAGAACAGTAGTTCCGTCAGAACTTGCATGATGAAGCACGGATAGGTGTAGTCGACCGGTTCTTGAGGAACCTTGGGTTCCGACGACGATGCAGGCTGCGCACTCTCTGTCCCCGGCTCGCTGGAAGCAGGCGCATCAGATGAAGGCGGCTTGGGAGTGTCCCCGGCGGCGGGAGCAGTCGAGCTCTGGGGAGCCATGTCGGTCTTAACGATCTTCATGAGCTCGCCAATGAGGTAGTGAATGAGGCCCTCAGTAGAGTCCGCAGGAGCACCTGAGGCATGCTGAGTGGGGGGCCCGTCGACTTGCATCTCGTTGGTCTTGTCGCCACTAGACGCTGCGGGCTGGGACGGGGGGTTCGGCGTGACCTCACGCTTCAGACTGATCATCTTCATCGACGAGTACGGCTGAGAGAGTTGGCAAAGGTCCTCCGTAACCTTGACAAACGCTTCTGGGTCGCGGAGAGCAGCTGAGTTGCAGCCAGAGACAAAGGCGCCGATCTCGACAACACGCGTCCGGGGGTGGGAGAAGAAGCGCTTGACTTCCTGGCGCATGACGTGCTGGAGCGTCTTCTGGTTCTCGACAACATGGCGGACGATTATGGCGATGTAAGACTGAATCCCGGTACCGCTCTGGGTGCCGGAGGAGACGCGCAGGTACTGGAAAAGGGAAGCAACGCCGTTGCGTTTCACGAAAGCCTCTGCGATGTTGGCGTCCCGGGTCAAGAGAACGATCAACCTGAGGACAGAAATGAGCTCATCCTTAGGGAGAGTCGGCACGCCTAGCAGACGCATGGAGGACTCGAAGAGCGTGTTGCGAGCTTCGGCATAGCGTGGGCCCTGAGCGATCGGCTCACGGTTGATGGGCTCGTCTTCCTTCGGGAGCGTAACTGAACGAGGAGAGTCTCCGAGGACAAGGAGGGATTCGATGACGAGCAGCTGTGCAGACAACCATTTCGGGATGGCAGGTTGTTCCCCCTCACCAGGGTTGGAAAGGAGCAACGACACGAGAACGTTCATAAGGTTCTCCGCCTCCTTCTCTTGCATCTGCGTAGCGGGAGATGAAGGCTCGCCGAGAACCAGGGCAAGAAGGTGGCACCGAACAGAGAGCGGCTGCTCTTGAACGTCGTACGCGGACGGTGAGAAAGCCTGGATGTCATCGATGAGAGCCTTGACGGCCTGCGTGCGGTACTCGCTCGAGGGTCCGATGAACACCTTCTGTACGTCGAAGACCAGCGACGAGTGCTCGTCGACCAGACCGAGGACGCGACGGCCAATACCTTCCTTGAGGGGCTCCCGCGCCGCGTTAAGTTCTGTGATCCATTCTTCCGAGCTCTTTCCGGGAGGGGCGGGAGGCCCTTCGGCAGCAGAAGCGGCGGGCGCTTCCTGACCCGACGTCGTTGACGAAGCGTCACCCATCGTCTCTTCAACAGTCTCTTCAGTGGCGGTCGCAGATGTCTCTCCAGTAGCATCCGCTGTCGGAGCCTCTGCAGGAGCCTCAGCTGGTGCGTCACCCGCCGCTGCCGGTCCCGCCTCAGGAGCGTCTGCTTGAATGGCATCCTCTTGGCCTTCAGCAACAGCGACAGCGTCCGCAGCTTCGCCCTCACCCTCACCCTCACCTTCACCCTCAGCAGGAACAGGGGCTAGCTCGAGTACAGGATCAGGGTCGGGCGGGAACGGGTAAGGGTGCGAAAGCAGCAGCTCCGTCGCAGCGTTCACGTTGTTGCGCGTCCTCACCAGCGCGCGCTCGGCCGCAGAACGCGGGAACCCCATGTCCGTCAGCTGGCGGATGCGATTCTCGTCCGGAGCCGCAATCGCCGCGGGGATACGAGGGATGCCAATCCCGCCGCCGCCGAGGATGGAAGTCGACGTCTGCACGTCCTTAACCTCCTCGTTCTCGGCGTTGAGCAGCTCCATGACGATGTGCACGATGAGTTTGCTGACTCCGATCGGCGCCGACGGCAGCCACTCGGCCTCCCAGATGGAGCGAACGACTGGCAGGGAGGCTGTACGCATCCGCACCAGGAAGTTGTGTGGCTCGAAATAGTCGGCATCAGTGTCCTTCTTGTCCGAGGTGAGTGCGAGAGGCGTCTGAGTAGACTCGAAGAGCGGTCTCGATGAGATGAGAGGTTGGATGAGCCCAAGGGCTACCTTCAAGCCGCTGAATGCGTGAGACAACTCTTGCTTTGTGGCCTCGGTCCGCTGCTCGACGTTGACCTTGCTAATCATCTCGATAGTGTTGACAAACTCGCGGCAGAGGCCGACGAGAGCATCAAGACCTCCTGACCGGACAAATGCAACCAAGAGCATCGTGTGGAGGGTCTTCTGCGACGGTCGCTCTGGACAGAATAAATAACATTAGGACGAAGTCCGAGAAGAAAATAATGTAAACTCACCATCGACGAGGAGAATAGTCGTGGCGTTAAGCATAAAGGTATAGTACGAGAAGAGAGACACCTTGTCGCCTAGAGGAGGCAGTCAGTAACTGCAACTCACTCTTAAGCTCCGCCTGCACTCACTAAACGGCTTCTGTTCGAGGTGCTTGACGAGGACGTCGGCGATAATGCCTGCCGCCTCCTTAATCTTCTGCTTCTGCGCGGTGTCGCTGCTCCGGCGCGTCTGGAACAACCTCACGATAGCTGTAAACCCAAGGTCAGCAGCAGTTCTCCACCATGATCACTTCATCTACTAACATTGAAAGAATGGCGCCAACGCGCTCGGAATCTGGCTGACAAGGTGCTTGAGGCTCTTCGCGTTCTTGTCCCGAGGTTGCTCCTCCTTCTTCGTGGTCACATGAGGTGTATTCGTCGAGGTTGATGGCTCAGTTGGCGCAGGCCCGTTCGTGGCACTTGCTGGAGCAGCACCGTTTGCAGCACTGGTCGACGACGAGGTGCCGTTCAGTGCGGTGCCGGCCTGCGACGCGTTCGCGCTGCCTGGAGTTGTCGACGACGACTGGTCCAGGGTAGTAGCCGCCGAACCGAGGAGGCTCGACAGTAGGTCGTGCGACGGCGTGGTGTCGATGCCGCGAGAAGAAAGAACAGACTTGAATACGATGTTCTCCCACACGCATGCACGGTGCAGCGAGCCGAGATCTTGGAGCGGATTAGGCGTCCGACCCAGCAGCGACTGGAGAAGCGTCTGCGTCGCGCGGCCGTGCGAGTAGCCTGCGGTCGCGTAGATGTCGGAAAGCAGGGAGGTCCGGGTGTGGAGCGTGATCAGCTTGCGGAACTTCGCATTAGCCTTCTCTTCTTCTTCGCCACCTGCCGATGTTTCGTGAATATGCGGGGAGTACGCGACAGCGTGAAACGCACCACTGAATTCAACCAAGTTCAACAACTTCGGCTGCTCGTCCATCGTCTCCCAAAAGTCCTTGCACTCCTCAAGCGACTCCTGCACTAACTTGACGAGGAACGTAAGCGTCTCGTTAGTCGCCGCCTCTGCCATCGTACGGACGACCTGGACGAGCGAGTCCGACGCGACACTGTTCGCGAAGTCATACGGTAGGCAGGGGAGGGTGGTCAGCTTAGCCAAACGTTCGAGACCCTCGGTGTCGGCAACAAAATCGCGGCAATGGGGCACGTGCTGGAAGAAGCCCTCGAGGAACTACGGAAGAGTCAGCAGAGCATAGCGGGACCGAATGAAGGACTACGTTACTTTGCCAAAGACGTCGATGTAAGAGATAATGATGTTGTCGTGCGACCTTCCCCAGAAGTCATCTCTATGGCTAGACTGTTCGACCAACGGTTGAGGTTCAGAGCGCGATGCTGTTGGCTCTGTCGCTGGGTCTACCAAGTCGACCTCCATGGCCACGCTCTCTTCAGTGCTCTCGGCAGCCGTGGGCGCGGGAGCGGGAGTCTGCGGCTGAAGGCGGTACCAGTGCTTGATGTCGTCTGGCACGATGTAGTTCGTCCCGAGCTCCTCGATGCGCGCCATAGTCGTCTTGATGGCGGAGAACACCTTGTCCTTCAGCGTCGGGTGATGGCGAATGAGCTCCTCGACCGAAGTACCAATCAGAACGGCGTTCTCTTTCTCCTGGAGGACGCGTTGGTGGTCCTCAGACGTGAAAATCGAGAACAAACTCGGAATAGTGTTCGGACGTGCTGTCAGTTGGTCCTGGCCAGCCTGGTTGAGACAAAGCGCTCCAAGCGCGTTCGGCACGGACTGGATGACTTCGATGATGGGCTCGAGGCCCTTCTCAATGATGCCATAGAACACCTCCGGAAGTCCAGCCTCCTGGATGACAGGGAGACAAGTTGGCTCATTGTGGACGAAGATCGCCATGATGTTGATCGCTGTACGTGGCGTCGCATTAGCAAGCCAAAATACGCGTCTGCTCAGTAATACATACCGAGAGCGAGAGGACTAGGACCAAAGATGGCGCGGTGCTGCATGATCTTCTTCACGGACTTCGGTAGCGACGAGTCAAGCAACCCACGAAGGCCCTCCGTGGTACCTGAAGATTGCAT
Organism: Polyporus tsugae; assembly: GCA_024305745.1. Taxonomy (NCBI): domain Eukaryota; kingdom Fungi; phylum Basidiomycota; class Agaricomycetes; order Polyporales; family Polyporaceae; genus Polyporus; species Polyporus tsugae. The sequence continues at coordinate 225,549 of JAHRBS010000001.1, forward strand.
CATACGGTGAACAGACCGCAAGGTGTGCTTCAACACCGCCGTTCGGGCGACTGAAAGCTTGCCTGGAGAGAGTGTGAGTAGCCGGAACAACGAGTGGAGAAGCCACTACATACCGTACGTCGCGACAGCATCATTGGGCGTATCGCCACTCGTATGCTCCTCGATGTCGAAGGTGACTTCGTGCTGTATCGCGCGGTGAGTCGAAGCAAGCAATAACCAAAACAAAGACCTACCTCAATACGGTCGACGAGAATCTCGACGCCACGCGCATTGCAGAACAGCGTAAAGGCGTTAGTGTAGCCGTACAAGACGTTGTCAAGCAGCTGCATAGTCTTCGACACAAGGTACAAACGGTTGAGGAGTCGGTTCTCAATCGCTTGAATGAGTATGGGTACTAAGCCCGCGCCGACGATCATGTTACCGCCAGAGGCGTGCGTCGCAAGGAAGGTGATGAACGAGAAGAGCGCTTCCACAAACGCTTGCGGAAGTGTCGAGGTAGGCTGAGCGACGTCGGAGACAGTCTTCCGGAGCAAAGCCATGAGGATACCGTGATTCACTCCGGCATTTACGGCCGTGAGGACATCTTGAATCTTCGAACGATACCGAGACATCGCATCGAGGGCGGCGACACTCGCCGTCTGCACCTGGATATCCACACCACGGTCGAGCTGCAACAACTCCGCAATGTGCGTAATCAGGTCAGGCTCATACAAGAACAGAGACGACTGCGCTTGCGAGTCCGAGTGTGTGTGGCCAAAGATGGCAGTTGCGAGCAGACGAACTACCACGAGCTTCTCGCGGTCGCCCGCGCAGGCGGTCGTCAACGCCTGCGCGCCACGAATACGCATCAGTAGCTCAAACTTCTCGTTGTCGGGCACATTGTGCGCCTCAATCGTGTCCGCAAGGATATCCATCGCAGGCTTGCTCTCGATCGTCTTGCTGTCGATGTGGATCGTAACGGCGCCTGATGATGTCGACGCGGTTGCGGACGTCGCAGCCGCCGAGGAAGGTTTGCGGGGTGTCTGCACGGTCGAACCAAACACGTCACCTTCTGCTGCCTCCTTCTTTTCCTCCTTTCCTGCCGCACTTGAGGACGCTTGGCGGTAGAACACGAAGTTCACCTCCCGCGCCTCTGTCGCCAGGGCCTCCACCTGCGTCCGCCCTTTCTCTGTCACCAAGTCCACGAGGTTGATATCGTATTCGCGCAGATTCGGCCAGCGTTTGGCTAGCGACGTGAGGCGGGGAGTGGAGATGCTGAGGGCGTGTGATACTGCGGGTTGCGAGGAGTATTGTTGGGCTGGACGCAATAGGAGGTTCAGCGCGAGAATGAGGACGTCGAGGTCTGATGAGAACATGAGGCTGTTCAGTCGCTGTATGCAAAACGAAATAACGTCAATACTAAACAAAGCAATCACAGAGCGGAGGGTAATAGCCTCTGGCGAATGGGCTCTGATAAGAAACAAGAACAGCGGACGTACGTCGTAGGAGTTGAACGTCTTCCTGTTCGTCGAGTTCTCCAATAGGAGGCGCTCGAACCGCAGGATCTCGCACACGGTCTTCTTCGTGAGCGGCGTGAAGACGTTCAGCTGGAGGTTGTCGATGTCGTAGTCGCGGATCGCCTCCTCGAGGATCCCGTCGAACTTGTTGAGGACCTTGATCCATGCGTTCAGGTCCGACCGGGGCCACTTCCACGATTCGATCTGGGACAGAACTTCGTGTAGGTCGTCGTTTGGGGTGTCCAAGAGTTTGTTGATGAGCTCCGCCACGTAGGGCAGCTGTTTCGCGGGCAGGGTTAGTGGGGGACAGGGCCCGTGCGCAAGTGTTGAGAAAAAGACATACCGGAGCGACTGCTCGCTTTGATTTGTGTAGGATCCGCATCTTCTACGACGGAGATGCCGCAGATGGGGGTTTGTGTGTTTTCTCCGGCGTTCAGAGGACAGAAGATGGGGACGGCGGAGAGGATAGTGCAGAGAGCAGTGGCGGGAGAATCGAGAGTCGCTTACGCGGTGTTTCTCCCTCCTCGCCCAATTACGACTGCTTTCCCACGATTAGTCACCTCTAACATCATAACCTTCTCCGATATTTTCCCACGAATAGAGTGCGGTATATGTCGACTGGACGCGTCCCAGACGCGTCTTCGTCGCAGGTCCTCTCCACCATCACCGACGCGTTTCACGACGAGCACCTCCATCTCCACCGACGACTGCGACGACCACAATGGGCAAGCGTAAAGCCGTGGAGTCCTCGGGCGACGAAGAAGATGACAGTCCCCTCCGTATGACTGCCAGTTCCCCTGACCGACCCCTCCAGACCGCTCGCCGAAGCGGCAAGAAAGCGAAGGTTTGTCTATTGTTGTCAATATCTCGACATGCCATGTCCATGAGTCTGACTACTCCCAGTCGAAAGCACATTCAGATGGTGAAAGTGAGGAGGAAGAGGAGAAACCTATCAAGAAGTCAAAGGCAAAGAAGGACAAGGTTAGGGCCGCCAAACCTCCTGTATGTCCATCTATGCCTCTACTATATGCGCGAAGTTATCGCTGAACAGCTTATTATCAGTCTATCAAGAAGCCTAAAATTCCTACGCTTGATGAAGATGATGCAGACGACGTCAAGACGGGCGTAACAACCGAAGGGGAGCGGTTTGTAGACCTGGGCAAGAAGAAGAGGGCGACCGTGAGGATGTTCAAGGGTGCGTTTCCTTACCTGCTGTCTCCGCGGAATTTCGATGGCATATCCGTCTATCTGACACAGGAACCAAATACCTCGACATCCGGGAATTCTACGGCGACGAGGATGACCTGAAGCCGGGAAAGAAGGGCGTTTCTATAAACCAAGAGCAGGTCCGTCCTACCGCAGCACATCTCACCCTCATTTAGTCTCACTTCTCCATCCGATAGTGGGAATCTCTCAAGAAGAGCAGCGACGTAATCGACTCGTTCTTCGCCCGACTGAAGAGTTAAACCTCCTGCCTTCGCTGCTATCCCGCCCGTTTTGCGCTGTCGTTGGTATCACGCCGTGTCTGTTTCCAGCAGAAGGTCCAATTGTACGATAACTAGTCTAAATGTATTGTAAACGTCGACTATCTCCATCTACCGGGGTGTCATGCAAGACCTGCAGCAGCCTTGTGCGCACCCTGCAACCCCCCTACCATGAGCAGGCCGCGCACCCAGGCCTTCACCATCACCATTCGTGCGCTGGTGTCCATCCACCACTCGACAAACTCCAGTGAGCGGTACGTCTTCTCATAACGCCTAAACCCCCAAATTCAGCACGACAGGAGAAATATTATACCTCGATACGCACCACCAAACCGAAAAGTAGCCCCACAGCAAGCCTAAGGACATGCCTGACAGACCCTTCCCCCGTATCTCCGACACCAACCTCTGACTCTCGTCCAGCCAGACCGCGAACGTGCAATACTTGGCCGTGATCAAAAATATCCGAATCTACAACCGAAGTCATCAATATCCTCGTCCATCGGACTTGAAGCCAGAGACCTACGTTCGCATGCGTCGTCGCCAGCGCCCGGTCCAGACCCCTCGTCAAATCGTTCAGCTTAAGCACCATGAGCACCCTCCGTGGCACACGCCTCAGCACGTTAAAGACCGACAGCAAAAGCCCCTCTTGCTGCACGACCGCGTTCCTGATCGCCTCCATCTCCTCCTCCGTCTGCGCAGAGAGGTCGATCATGCTCCGCCCGCGGTGCTGCCCGAGCTGGCCTCCAGACCCCTCCAACGCCGCGCGACCGGTGATCGCCGCTTCGAACACCGGGTACTGGTAGAGTTCGTGCAAGTCAGAAGAGAGATAACATAAATAGGTTTACGCGGAACTCACGAGGTCCTCGTCGATGTTCCCTACCAGCTTCGCGAACTTCTTACGATCAGCAATGACCTCCTCCGACGCCGGGGCGATCAGCGCGAGCCACCACTTGCTGTAATTTATCCGGAGGGCGGTGTCGAGGTCGAAGTACAGCCCATGGTCGAGGAGCACGATCTCAAAGTTGTATGGCGACTTTGAGCTGGGCCCCGCTGCGCGGATGAGCAGGTTCCCTGGATGCGGGTCCTGCAGCGACGGTGTAAAGATAATGCTGCGGATACGGTGATACGGTTTGAGAGGACTTACGGCGTGGAACCATCCGTTGATGTGTACCATCTGGCAGAATATCCGCGCAAGTTCCAGCGCGACCTTGTTCCGGTCGATATTGTGGTCCGACAAGTAAACCAGGTCGTCAACTCGGCCTCCCTGGATGTACTCCATCACCAGAATCCGTTTCCTTGCCTCCTTGACCTCAGCTACAACCCAATGTGAGAGGGACTCTGTATGCCATGCTTGGAAGGGAGCACTCACGGATGTAGAGAGACGTCCGAACGTTAGCAAAATCCGCAGCGGCCCGTTCCGCATTCCGTTTCTCGTGGACGAAGTCCATCTCCTTTGGCAGGTTTTCGCGCATCTCCTCCCCGAGCCATGTGAACTCAAATTCTGGGAACCAGTGCTTGATCCACCCTACCCGAGTTTCATGTTAGCTTTTCCACACATGCGACTCGAAACCACGTGGTCTCGGAACTAGCTGGCTTGGGCTGGAGCCAAAAAAAAAATGGAAGGAAAACGAGAAGATAGTGGACGTGTTCAAGTCGCCGGACTAGGTCTTTGCGACAGGCCCGCGTCATGCCTTGACTGCGCGCGCGCGAACGAACGGTATTGGGGGTGCGAGTCTTTTCCAGCTAGATGCTGCCTATATGCGTGCACGCATGGGCATCTATCGCGGGGAAGAACACAAAAACCGCGCACCACCAAATGTGAAAACCGCCAACTGTGAACATATGCGTTCTTTCTAGCGTCGTTTCTGGCGGGAAAAGTAGACCCCAGGTCGCGTCAAAATCACCGCGCCGAGGCTGAAAGACGCCATGACCTCGGGGCGCACCCAACATTAATGAAAGGAACGCCCCAGCCCATCTTACACGAGAGTCGCACAAGTAAGGTGGTCTGGGCGCGGTTTTTTCTCTTCTGCTTTCCCTTATCGAGCTTCTCCATGGAGTCCAGTGACGAGAGTAGAAACGACGCACCTAAGGTCACCTCGACCATCTCCATGTCTATCTCGCAAAACTCCTGCAAGTGCGGGTGCTGCAATTTCACCGCGACCCTCTCCCCGCTCCCCCTCAGCCTACCCACATGCACCTGCGCGAGGCTCGCAACCCCAATGGGGTTCGAGTCGAACTCGTCAAAGTACTCCGGGATGGACACGCCGATGTCGGACTGGAACATGCGCTCGAGGTCCGCGTACGCCGTCGGCTCGCACTGGTCCTGCAGGGGCCGCATCGTGCTCGTCCATTCGAGCGGGAGTACTGCGCTTTGGGCGGGCACGACGGGTCGGCGGTTTAAACGCAGTCGGTGAAGGAAAGATAAACGGAGGCGACTTACACGGACGCCATGTGCTGGCCGAGTTTGATGAAAATGCCTGCATGCGTGCTTGAGTATGAGCTGCGAGATAAATGGCATAGAAAAGAGCATAAACGCACCTCCGTTAGCGAGCAACGCTTTCAGCACCCTCTGTGCGCTGCGGGTGTGGCAGTCCGAGTATGCCTGTAGTCGCGCCTCGTCCGAGTCGTACGTCTTCGCGAACACCATCTTGTAGTCGATTGCTCCGAGGATAGCCGCCTCTACAATGGGTCCGTTCACCATCACACGACAATCCTACCACTCCCCATCTATTTGGAGACTTCACTCACCTGCTATCCTCGAACACCGGACGACGGCGAGCGTCGTGTGCCGGAACGGCTGGTTGTAGTTGTACGCCAACACGCCTGCCCCGCCCAGCACCAACAGCGTTGTCGGGACGACGAAGACCCACGAGTTCAATCTTGGCAGGGACCCCTTCAGCCTCGAAGTCTCCCCACTCGCATTCGTGGACAGTGTACGATACTTTTCAGCATAGTTGGCGTTGGGTTTGAGCCTGAGTCTGGGTTTTGAGCGAAGGAAGTGCGAGAAGCTGAGGCTCGGCCTTGGGACGTGGAGTGCGCTGCACCGTGGTAGGGAAAACATGAACACCTGCGCTTAGACTCGAGCCGCCCTGCGAGTGTGTCAAAGCATATGGTCCGCACCAGCGAGAACGGCAACCGCGTGCGGAGGACGAGATGGAGGTTATGTCGTCGTGGCTATCCAGCACAGCGAGAACAGGGCGAGGCGGCTATTGGGCCGGGCCGGACCCAAGCCGGACTCGCAAGCTGCGAGTGCGAAATCCCAGCTGCGCGGGCGCACTTTCCAGTAGGGTTCCTGCAAGTGGGCCTGTTGACATGACCGGCATATTGACCTTCGATTGGCGAGCCCAGGGATATCCTATCTCACGATAGTGTTCCAGAGAAGTAGGTTACGTCATTAGGCCATCGAATGGCTGGCCGCGCATGGCATACTTATCCAGAATGGTCCAATCCACAATAAATACTATGTATACATCCAACGTACAGACATACCACCACGGACGACGACGGTGAACATCATACTCTAAGGCTCTGTGACGACCTCGGGAAGTTTTAGCTGACTCTCCTTCCCCAGTGCCAAGACCGATCGCGACTCGTCGGTCATAGGGTACGACGATGCCGACGTCGTGTTGTCCTCACTCAAGCCGGGTAGCGACATAACCGTCGCCGTGGTCTTCCCCTGGAAGCGCATCGTCGACATCTGCACGGTCTGGCGCTCGCGCCGCGACGCCGCAGCGGTCTCGAAGTCCGCTGACGTCAGACCGAGCGCGGACATCACGATGATCATCGTCGGTACGATACCCTAAGAGCACGGTAAGTAAATGTGCGATTTATCAGAAAAGGATTGAAGCAGCACTCACCGTGAGCTGCGCGATGGGGTCGTAGACGATGTAGAACGCGTTGCTGCCGATGAAGTACAGCGTGATCTCGACGAGGAGCGCCGCGCTGTAGATCATCGCGGACTCGATGATGAGGAGGAGGATCTTGGTGTAGCGGAATTGCGAGGAGACACCGCCGCTCTCACGAGTGATGAACCTAGAACCAGGCGTAAGGCGCTGTTACTGTCCTACGAGCAGAGCGAGAACGTACCAGATCCTCGCTGCGATGAGCGTGGTGACGACGACGTTGGTAACAAGGGACAGAGAGAAAACGGAGCCATTCCATCGCTCCAGTTCCTAGCGGGAGAATGAGCCTAATTCGACGCAGTGCATTGGCCGGGGGGCTTACGTTGGCGAAAGCGCTGTGGACCGTCTTGGCTTCGGCGAAAATAACTGCTTGAGCAAATCCACAGACTGTACGTCATGTACGTCAGCACACCTGTAACCGGCGACACTCGTGGCATACGCTCACCTGCGGAAGCAATAATGAGGAGGATGGGCACCACGCAGACCCTCCACTCCCCTCCCCACACGTGCCAGCATCGCCATACCTACCGCGACAATGTCAGGGCGTCATTGACGGGCGGCGGGCAAGGAGGGCAACGTACCACAATGCTGTCCCCGAGGATGGAGTTGACGGAGTGGATTGTGACCTTCGCCACGTTGGGTGGAGTGGAGACGTCGGAGAAGTACGCGCCAGGTCCCCCAGGCTGGTCCCGCAGGTCGATGAACCCCGTGATAAGGCGGTAAAACCCAAGGGAGACGTGTGTGGTCGAGAAGCAGAACATGAGCACGGCGACCCAAAAGACGATCGGCGTTATCTTCCGGGTGTGGCGGAAGCGCAGGACGTAAACATATGAGCAGAAGAGACACAGGTTAATGCCTGGCAAGGAAAGCGCGGTCAGATGGCTGTATATGCCGAAGATACTATCTAGATAGATCTTGGACGCACCGTAAAAGAGAGTCTCGAGCCAGATGGCGGTCAGGTACGCCTTGTCGAGGGGGATGAACGCGACAGCCATAGGGACAGCGTTCGCGGGACTGGAACAGGGACGTTTGCAAAGTGACGGGGGGCTGGACGTGTCGAGCGCACGGGTGACACACCATTATGTAGCGCATGGCGAGCCCAGATGTTCTATTCTCCGAGCGGAGTGGAGCGATGCAAGAAGTTCACCGCGCCGTTGCCCAAGTCGACAGATCATCATGGGACTACGCAGTGGAGCGAGCACATACAGTATGAACTTTGTCGGGCGATATCAGGCGGTCGGCATTTGGGATCTCATCGGAAGATGCAATGTAAAAGACGTTGGGAGACTTGTTGGGAGAGGTCATGAGTGAAGCGAGGAGAAGTTCATAGATCCATCGAAGGCTTCGCTGGTGCCGTGAGGCGGACTAGAAGCCACGAGGCGGTGTCGACGTGTGTTCGCAGCTGGTAACTATAAGATTCCTAGCGACAATGCGAATGAGACCCATAGGTTGCCCCGAGGCTAGCGTGGTTATAGGTGGTTATGGACAGTATCCAGTCCGGGCACTGTCACAGTCAAGTCGCAGTAAGATCAGAGTGAGACTGACGTCGAGTCGTCGTCGACGACTGAGACTCATGCCAAATGACAGACTCGGACGTTGCTCGGACGTGGAACATCAGCGAGCGCTCTGAGGATTGATCCGTCCTCCGGTGACCGGGCCGGATGCTCATTAGCGTTTGATCGTTTACATAATTTGGCCCTATTGGCTAACGGGTCTGCGCACTGTCTCAGGCGCCGCTCTCACCGACTCCAACTCGGATCGTCTCTTCTCCCTCCACCTACATAAAAAGTTCCATGATTGCGAAAGGCTTTCGGTCCCCGGCATCCGTGCACATGGCTCGAGCTTCATTGCTCAGGACCAAGATACAGGAAGCTCGGCGAATACGTGTCAGTCTCGTTGTTCCCAATTTTTCACTGATATCTTATGTGCGAGACTTACAGTACTAGTATTCGTACCGATCACTTCCGGAATCCGAAGGACGCAGGTTGGTACCGGTTAGGCATACCGACCTCAATTCAGGGTATATGCCCATTTAGTATTGCTGGGACGGGTACACCGTGTTGAGGTTAGCCCTACCCTCCTACCCCAGGACTCCACGCTGGGAGGACGGTGAGTCGACTATGCTATCACCGGATGATAGCTGTAACCATCCTCATTTCACAACATGCACATGCGCACCACCGTGAACCCGACCAAGGGAAGCCAAGGGAGAGCCGCGAGGTGTTTTCGGGATGCCCGATCACCACCAAGACCGCCCCAAGTCGTCTCCGTTACGGTGTCGAGTCCCGACTTCCATCTTGTATGCGTTGTCGTTTTCAACATCACTGTAAACTTAGCGTTATATGTGCATCCCACTGCCCCATTGGGGGCCAGTCAACTGACGACAGCTTTTACCTTATTCTAGGGTCCCCCCTCCCCCCTTAAGCTTGATCACCGACGAGTTTCAAGACGACGGACAAACGGCCGTAGTGTCTACATCCATCCGCTTAGTCTCGAGGCGTGAGTGTGCTGTATGAATATGATCCTCCCATACTCACCGTTTCTGAGTCAATCAGCAGCGTTTTCCTCACTACTTGTACCCCGTTCAAAGCGAACTAATTCAGCTTCAAGTTGTGGCCCGGAGCACGGGTCACCACAAGATCGCCGGGAACTACCGGGTATCATCTTGCTAAGTTAGTAGTAAGTACGACCAGCTCCTCCGGCGGTTGAGTGGCCACTTCATCGACGCTGGGTTCATCAACTTCATTGTCCTGGTACTTAGGTGACGGTGGTCGCGGTCCGCGCGGCGATCTGAGGAGGTTGCCCGCAGATTGACCTCGATCCCTCCCGAGATCGTTGAACCTGTACACCCTGCCGCTCCAATCTCAACCTCGTTCCCCTCAACACCATACAATCTCAACCTCGGTCCCTCTCGCACCATAGCCCCGAATCTATCTATGCCCGACTTCCACTTCGTGGTCTACTTAAAAGCGACCCCGCTTCAAACCGTGACCAAGAGCTCGGAAAGTGACCAGAAGGCGGTCGTCCTGGAGCAGTCCTCGCCACGCCACAGGCACCGTTGCGCCGATCGGCCGCATCGATGGAAAGGACCCGATCCAGCTGGCCATGTTCGCGGAAGGACTAAGTAGTACTGGGCCCTGAAGGGCTTTGTGGCTGTGCACTGATGGGGTCAATTCTGCGGTGTGCATCTTCTAACTTCCATCTTGTTGAACAGCTTCTGTCCTCCACTTATCTCCGCTCAATCGAGTTCTTATATTTGTGTCAAGGAAGAACTCCTACCGCAACCTTTGCTAAGTCGACTCGGTAAGGTACGCTGCTCCCAACTGTAGCATCCCGGTAGCATCCAGAACTGAGATTTCGCTCAGGCACAATTTCGAGAGATTAGACAATCGAGCGCCCTGATTGGACCCGTCGTCCCGACTCCCTGGCATCGGTAGATTCGGTATGTCACCTCCTGTCAGCGCCCAAATGTCGAATATTGTCCATTGTAGTGCACCTTTCTCACACCACCAACCAGATGTTCTCGCATCCACAAGCTATTCACTTTCCGAAACCTCACTGGGGTTGTTGCAATCAGCAAGTGGAAACCTGGATCTTCGACTCGGACTTTGTGGTAGGTCATGCGGCAACGGCTCCTGTTCATCATCTTTCTTGAGACGTAGCGGACGCGGACATCTACAGTAAGGAAACGTTTACTGTTGATTGATCGACGGCGCGCGACTGACAGAGAACTAGACATTGACAGTAACTTTATCGTATCAATCAACACGTTTTGTTTTCGCGTGCCAGTGTACCCGCCAGGCGTCGAATATAGGAGGCCGTCCCCACCTCTTGACGAAGTCCACCTTCTCCTCCGTCCTTCTTGATCTTCGCCCCCCCCCTATGGCCACCTACATGCACACGCGGCCAGATGCCAACAAACCTACCTACCCGGATGGTCTTAAGAACTTCCTGGCGATGTCTTCCCCCACTAGCGTCTCCCCCACATACAGCGTCTCCCCCACATACAGCGTCTCCCCCACATACGACCTCTTGTCCGGCTATTCGGACGCGGACGGCACGGAGGCGAAACTGAGCCCGACGAAGCGGACACCGATGAACGGGTTGGACGCAGAGGAGCACCACGAGGTGTGGAGGCAGATCACCCATGCTCATGAAGGACTCGTCGCGCAGCGGGCGAAGGGGAAGGGGGATCCAGGTGCGTGGTGGTGATCCTCGCGAGCCTTGGCTGCACATGCAGATCGAACGGATTGTCTAGATAAGAAGCTGGAACGGATGCGCGATGGGGCCTTGGTGCTGGATGGCGCTTCGAAGCTCGTGTGGAACAACAACAACAGCTCACCGAATAACGTCGAGGGCATCGCGAACAACACAAACGCGTTCTTCGACAAGACCGCGTCACTTATGAAGGCACTGGAGCATGTTGGCCAGATCCACCCCTTCGCTGGAGGTAACGTCGTCGGTTTGTTGCAAACGCATGAGAAGCGCTCATGGAGGACCTTCCGCAAGTGGCGATCCTGGCGTTCAGGGCGGTCTACGAGCTGGAGCTGAAGCGGAGAGAGAACGACAAGAAGATCTTGGCCGTATACGCAGATATGAGGGACATGATGGCCGCATTAGCCCAGTACGCCTTCCGTCTCTTCATCTCTGTCTCCCTCTCGCTCATGATCATGGCAGACTACGCACGATCAAAGGCGAAGATGAAGTCGGGCCCGACGGCGTCTCGATCAAGGCGCGCATGGAACACCTGGTCGAGCACACCGCGTCGGACATCAAGAGGTGCGCGAACGCGTGCGACGCCTACCTCAAGAAGAAGCTCGTAGTCAAAATCGTCTCCGGCCACAAGTGGGAGAGCGTGCTCGCCAAGTTCGCTGGCCACTTCCACAAGCGCCGTTCCGACTTCGAGTTCGCGCTCTCCATACATACAGGTCTGGGTGTCGACAAGGCGAACACGAAGCTCGACGAGCTCGGGGACGTGACGAAACAGATACAAGAGAGGTGAGTAGCATGTCCGTGAGGGTCGGAATGCAGCTGAGCGCGTTGGGGATGATAGGATGGACGTCATGTTGGCCTACTTCCAGACGTGCATGTCTCCGGAGTACAAGGAGATGGCAGTTCGCATCACGGATAGAGGCGGCATCCAGGCGGTTATGGACAACGAACGCCTTCTCAAGGAACTTGTGGAGGGACCCCGCGGAGGTTCGGAAGGCGCGGTGGAGGTTCGCGGCGCGCATGGGCACCGGCGTGATGTGGCGTTTGACATGGAGGAGCTGAGGTCGGAGTTGAAGGAAGACGTTGAGATGGCAATGGAGAAGAACTCGCACACGTTCTCGCGGAAGTTCGAGATGCAGCGAAAGCAAATTGTGGACGAAATCTCGAAAGCGATTCATCGAGAAGGCGACCGCATCATTGACGCAGTTACAGCTGGCCCGCATGATAGGATCGTCGATCCGGTGAGCCTTATTTTGACGATTACCTGTGACGATATCACTCATGGGTTATGGTCAGGACTTGCATGCAATATGGAAAGAGATGGTATGTCGTTTGCGCACCGGTGGTGGGTGTTGAACTGTACCAACCCCGTTTTAGGGGTGGCGAGGTAGCACGAAGGCGCGTCACTTCGTACTCGCGTTGCGCGACTACTTCCGTGAGAGAATGGAAGAGAAGAAACGGACAGACCGATACGAATTATCCCGCATCAACGAGCACGATGAGTGGGCTCTGGAGTGGATCAATGTGACCAGGCTGCAACCTATTGTCGAAGCCTTCGATGATGACGCATCCAACTTCATCACCGTCACTGAGGCTAACGACCTTACAACTGCTCGTCCGAGAGACTGGAGGTGAGCACAGCGCAATCTCGACGGGAACACCCCACTCAGGAATCGTCCAGCTTGCTCCACTGGCTTGCGTACTGGGCGATCGGTGAGTTCTCCAGACATCGTATTTGTACGCTTCTGATCCAACATGCGTCCTAGGGTGGCAGATATCCGCGACGATGTATCGCGACAAGATCAATCACCTATTCGCAAAGATGTTCTCGCTCAAGTCTCACATTCACCCAGCCATCCGCAGCTCCGTCGACACTTATCTTCATACTGTCTGGACTGGTATCTCGGAGTTGACCTCGTCCCTTGAGCCATACTACCCTCCGGAAGGACTTCGAGAGAAGTTCGAGAGCTACATCGATGCCGAGGAGCAGCGTCTCCGCGAGGGTTTGGAGGCCGTCAGGTATGATATCGATGCTATGGATACCTTAGTGTTGGTCACCGGTTCAGGGCGCGTCGAGAAGGTGAGCATGTATCCTCGTACATGCCCCTGATCTCATCTCATAGAGGAACGTTTCCAGTATGTTTTTCCCATGCTGTACCTCTTGCTCAAAAAGGACTACGAGATCATGCGTCTCGCTCGCAAGAAAGTCATCAATAAGGATGAATTATGGGATGCTGCGGACACGATAGAGTGGGTCCTCCAAGCCGTCGACTTTCGATATAGGGATCTCCAAGGTAAGGCCAATTTACTTCAAAATACGAGCTGTCCTCATACACTTTCCAGATATCTTTCGACAACAAAAACTCGATCCGCGGCAGCAGTTTAAGGGGCTCGCAAGCGGTTTGGTGAGGAAATTGACACATCCTGATTGGCAGCTGCTCACTCTTGTTTTAGTTCGAGCACTGGCGCAATTCAGAGGGACTATGGAGTCGGAACGTCGAATTTCCCGACCACGTCTACAACGACGATGACGAGGCACAAGGAGTTACACCAGAGGACATCCTCAACTATCCCTTGGATAGTGATGACCTGTTCGACCCCTCAGGGTATGATGTGCCCCGCTTTGCCCCAACGGAGCTGGATATGTCGTCGAAGTGGCCTCTTAGGTCCATGTAAGTGCACCAACCCCAATTTTTCCGCACCTATCTCATATGATGGGCGAACAGGCTAGGTTCTTGGTGCGGATTCATGGCGAATGGCGACATGTACCCTTGCCAACCGATGGTCTCGATCCATATCCACGCAGTTGACGCGTTCCACTTCGAGGCTACGTCCCGCACGCCGAACGGCACCTCTTTCCACCTCCGCGGCAGTTACAACTCAGAATCAGACGGCACAATCTGCTACAGCTTCGTTATCAAGTACGCTGCGCGCTTCGAGCCTCTCCACTTTCGAGGATACCTCTACGACAAGGACAGGACGTTCGCTGGGACGTGGGGGTCCTCCCCAGGAGCAGCGGCTTCGAACTCCAGGGTTATCAAGCCCAACAACGGTAACCAATTCGCCCTCGTTATGGACTCCACGGCCGACAGGTTCATCTTCAAGAGGCTACCAGCCACGTACATGTGCTGCCGCCCGGATCCCTTAGAGTTCCAGATCAACAAGCCCCGTGCGCTGTGGAAGTACGCGACCACCACAATTCGTGAACTGATCGGGGTGCGGTCGTTCTCGTGGACTTACTTTAAGCGACGGCGGGACCACCGGAAGCGTTACATCGAGCTCCTTATTCGTCTCAATTACGCAGACTTGGACGAAGAGGAGCTGATGGAGCTAGCTCGAATCCGGCAAACGCTTACCGCCGCGGACGCGAGGTTATACGAGACTCGATATGACTACGAGCTTCGAACGACCCCGATACACCTGTAAGTGGGATCATCCGGCGGCCATTCCTCAGATCTGAATACGTTCAATGTAGGGACGTCAACTGCGACCATTGCGAGAGCACCATCATTGGTCCTCGGATCGTCTGCCTCGACTGCGAGTCTAACAGGACCCTTAACCTCTGCGACGACCCGCGTTGTCGCGATAGCCAAGTCGACGTCGAGAAGCGGTCTGACCTGTCCCTACCACATCTTGCCGGCCACGCCGTTTTCAAGGTGCGCGCCATGATGCACCTCCGCGAGTTCGGGAAGATGAACAACGCTGCACGTGCAGCTCTCAAGAGGGCGCGAATGACGTTCAAGGACGCCGCGGAGCTCTTGGCTGAAGAAGCCTCTACGGCGGAGAACCTAGACCTCCGTCCTCACAGCCGCCTCACGACGATCACTTTGGCGAACCTGTCGTGCATCGTGTGTAAAAAGCGAGTGTCGAAGCCATGCTGGTATTGCATATCCTGTCAAGGTGCGGCAACCTTCATATCCACTACACATCCACTCACCACGAATGCGGCATCTAGATGACGTTTTCATCTGCCTCGGATGTGACGCCAAGGGTCCCCTCACGGTTGGCACTCACGACAAACTCCACGCGCTCGTCCGCTGCCAAGACGAGGTGCACTACGGCCCGCTCAGCGTCGAGCAGCGCCTCGAGCTTATTGAGCAGCGCTTCACGAGCATGGAGAACCGATTCGAGACCATGGACGGCAAGCTCAGTACCATGGACGGCAGGTTCACGGCGTTGGAGACACGCGTCGTCTCGATGGACGACAAGCTGACACGCATCGAGGAGATGCTCGGCACGATCTTCGCGAGGTCCGCGAGGGCATCGACGCCGGTACCGTCACGCCGGATTGAGTCTGTTGGCAGAGTGTCTTCCCGCCCCTGGACGGCGGGCGCGTTACCGCCCTCGCCTCCATACCCTCGACCGCTCCCTGTGCCCTCCTCACCGTCGCCCTAGTAGACTAGGTTCAATCACCCCTCATTCTCTATGCTATCTCTTCAATGTATGATAATCGCACTCCTACTCCCCTTCTTGCATGCTGTATATGTATCCGTATATGTATCCATACTCAATGGTTGTCCGGATTAATCTAGGTGGATTGGGTATTGCTTGGGATATACATGGGTGCGATGAACGAGACCAGTACAATGCACAATGATCCTAATGGCGGGGCGAGATGTGAAATGCAAAGGGATCCTTCGAGCTCTATACAAAAAGTAGGAAGGAGGTGGAGAGAACGGCCCAGTGGACGGTCAGCCGAGACGATTGCTACTGCTGCTGCCGCGCTTGCTGGCGATGAGTGAGATACGATGGGATGACATCGCGTCTTCGCTTTGGTGCATCGCTTCGGCGTACCTTGAAAATCATACGTGAAGTGAAGTAGAAACTGTGGAACGCGGGAGACGCACAGGAGTTTATAGCGCACGAGCTCCGACTCGAGCTCTTCATGCCGCAGTCGCGCCATGACCAGTTCGTTCTACTAACGCTGTCAACTACTCGCCAAAGAACCGCCAACCATACCGCAGACTCACCAGAACCTGACAGTGATCTGTGTTCAGCTGGGCCATGTTGGACTCCAACGTCTTCCTACATGCCCCCCCAAACCACAGCCGTCAATGCCACTCTCCCCGCAAAACCCAACAAGAACAATGAAACGTACATCTGTGCCAAGAGCCTCGTGTTCGTGTTGCGGAGGTTCTCCACCTCGACCTTGTGCGCATCCCTGGCGCGGACGAGTTCCTCGTACTCGTGCGCGTAGTTGTCGAGCATGAACGGTGTAATCCTGAGTGAGATCGAGTCTTGCACGAACTCGTCTACGTGGTATCTCACGTCCGTCGGGGCCTGGCCTGGAACCACAGGGCCGATCTGCAATATCCGTCGTTGGCCGAGTTCACACATCACAGAGGGGTGTGTTGATGGACGCGACGAGACGCACCTGGTATATGTCGAAGACGCGCTGGTTGAGGAATTGGATGAGCTGGTCGAACTTCATCGATAATAGGGTCGTCTCGTTCTTGCTCAGCAGCGTCATGCTGAACGCGAACATCGCCTCGATGCCGCTCGCCAGGCAGTTATCGTATATTCGGAACACGATGTCCATAGGGAATCTGTGTGGAGCCACGACGATAAGAATCATGGGGACTGCGGAGGATGGGGAGAGATGCCCACCGATAGCTAAACATGGTGAGGAACCATTGCGAGCAATACATGCTCGCTTTCACTCCTTGCCGGACGAAATGTAGGTGCAGCACGGGAAGAACCTCTTCTAGTAACCTCTCAAACTACAGTTGCAGGTCAGTAAGGCAAGGATACTGGTCACTCAGTGTATGCTTGCCTGGAACTAGAGATTGTGTCATCATTATGCTCATGAGGACGGCGGAACCGATGGGGACTTACTAGCCGTAATTGTAGTCTAGGCATCTCCGGCAGGAAATGCCCTCGAAGATCATATGAATGCATCAATCGCACTAATAGACAGAATGCTTCCTCATCAGGCATCTATACTCCGAAGTTAGCACGAGGAGTCTTCTCCACCGACGAAAACACTTACGTTGAGAAGCAGGATTGCCACAATGAAGGGCAGTCCTTGGCAGTACCCTACTTGTGGATCGTACCTGCCAGTCGCCTTGTCACTTAAATGCACCATGAAAGTAGGAGGGGACGACTTACAGCGAGTACGCTTTCAACACATTGAATAGGTTCTCTTGCCCAATACCATGGCCGTCCGTGAAGAAAGCATGATGTGGAAATGTTCTGTGGCGCTCTGAGCATCGCGTGATGTGTTGCAGTCCCAGGTACGTACCTCCCAAGATCGCGCTGTATTGACTTCTCGTGAGGACTCGGCTCCTTCAATAACCTCAGGTAGGTCGCTTCCAACTTTGGGTCCTTGGATGCAGACCTGTAAACAACGTTCAGACGTCTATGGGCTTACCCGCACTAGAGCACGCAAGCATACCTACATTAGCTGCCAAATCATACCGCGAAGCGTATTTGGTATGCCTCGTTCGATAGCCTTCGCCAGCTGCTCAGGATTGGCCGCAGCGAACCCTTGGTAGTCTAAAACGGGCGCGAAATTGGACGCTCTCAGCAAACGGGACGCATATATGCGAAGGAAGTAAGTACCATTGATGACTTGGCCCCAGAAATCTACATACAAACGCAACACGGTCACGCACGCATACCAATAACAGAAATAACGACACGACGCACCCCAATCCACCTCGGCCTGTCCCCTCGCCTCCTCATCCTCGTGCCTATGGTAGAACTCCTCCTTGATGGCCTGGGTCCCTTGGAAGCTGGGCGGCCGCACGCGCGAGGGCGTCTCGTCATCAACTTCCTCGGCTTCGCTCAGTTTAGAGAGCAGATATGGAACGTTGTTCGCGGAGAGGATGGTCGAGTTCGACGCCGTCTTCTTGTGCTGCCGCCAGTCGTCCACGAGCGTGTTCTCGTCCGAACCAGTGCCCTCCTCGACAGTGTGCAGCTCGTTCGTGGTAATGGTGACCTGAGGTGACGGAGCGAGACTTTGCCGTGCGCTCAGGAGAACGGTGGAAAACCTCGTTTCGTCCTCGATTGCCTCGGAAGCTGCGACCGAGTCCCGTATAGGGAACTTACCTTCGGTTTCTGTGGGCGACAGGAGCGAGTCGAGCGGTGCAGGTGACAAGACCTCTATCGATGACGAAGAGGTCGGGGGTGGGCTTGTTGGAAGCGTGTCTGGAGAAGTTGAAACTGCATGTTGCGACTGCAATGCGAGTGCCGGTGCCTTGCGTTGCGTCGGGACCACGGGAGAGGTGGGAGCTCCCGTTGGCTGGAGTGCAGAGGAAGCTGGAACTTCAGAGGATTCCGATGCAGCTGTCGCTGAAGCATGCGCCGGCGAAAGAGGAATATTCGTGAGCTCGGGAGAAGGGAGAGACCGGATCTTGGCATCGGGTGTACCAAACGACTCCTCATTGTCCGAATCCGCGCCAGGTTCATCAGACGACTTGTCCCCAGTCACCGATGATGTTCTCTCAGCGGTTGCCACCTCCTCCGTGGATGATTCAGGGATACTTGACAAGGTCTGCGATTTCCCTTTGTCCGCTCCCTCCGCAGGTCCTCCTCGGACAACGGGCGATTTGGTCGCGACAACAGGGGGTAGATCCGTGGGGGACGTGGGCGTAGAGGCCTTTAAGACCTCAGATGTGTTGACTGGGGGTACTTGGATTGCAGTCGTCAGGGGAGTCGGCGTCGACCTGGTTGCGTCGGCAACTTGGGCGGAAAGATGCCCTTCGGACATGGCAGATGCCCTTCAGAGTCGCACAGCGCTGTACGCTGTGAGAACGAGGATACCAAGCAGATTGAGGTCGTCGAAGGGAGGTTCAGCCTGAGAGACAGGTGGCGAGGGGATGGGCGGGTGGAGGAGGAAACGGGCAAGTGCTAAGCCGCCGCGGCGATGTCGGCGTCCAACTCATCTTGACCCACGGCCACCATCACCGCCAGTGATCACTAGTCCCTCACGCTCACAATCCAACCTCCCTCAGCCAAAGACGCTGGGTAGTTTGCGTGTTGGTGAGTTTCATATTGCATTTGAGCTCGCCGTATCATCTCGAACCCGAAGTCGAGTGCTGAACCATTTGACTCAGCCCATCAAAGTCGAAAACAACGGTCTGGTTAATGGGAGTTGAACGTCTTGAACGTTGAGGGAGGGCACTGACAGTAAGGAAGGATATAGGTTATTAGTGAGTTCTGTTCTCTCATTTTACTCCTCCTTCAGTGCGTAGTCTTGTTGTTTAAGCCTTAAGATACGTTTTTTGTTCTCGGGGCCATGCGCAGGGAGAAGCCAATATCAGGCCTGGATTAGGTTCCTTCTCACCTCCTCCGCAATATCTCATGCTTGCTGCGGATGCTCGGGACCGAAAACACTTTCAGCTTTCGAGAAATGAACGGAGCCGGTCGATACTGGCGGCCGCATTTCGCCTTCAAGGCCTTCTCTGGTATCATGGCTCCTGGAAGACGTCATGTTGGGTGCAAGAGCAGGTTTATCCGCTCTTAAGAGGAGGTGTGCATTAAGGTGAGTCATAGCCAGGTCATAGCAATCGTCGGGATTGCGGTAGGAGTGCGGAACTCCTGTGCGGACCATAAAACACCTTGTGGGCCATCCAGCGTCACGAAACTGATATTAACCTCTTCCCCTTCCAACCTTGCTCAAACTACTCCAAAGCCCACCCCAGAGATGCCACGCTCTGCCTTGTCTCGGCCCCGCACGAAACGCAAGCGCGAGCCATCCCCAGAAGACGACAAGGCCAGAATCACTGTTACCACCAACACCTTCGACACCCCCAATGCACCCTCTCAGAATAAACGTCCACGGCGTATGGCCGCATCGAAAGCGGAAGCCAAGATGAAGGTCAAGGAAGAAGAAGACGACACCATTCTCCCCAAGTCAGCCGCCCCCGCCGTCAAACCCGAACCCGAACTCAAACTGGAGTCCGAGGTCAAGGTCGAAGTCAAACCTGAGGCTAATCGCGAAGCTGGGCCTTTGAAGGCTCCTACGAAGCGGGGCCGCAGAATGACAACCAAGCAACCTCCTCTCGTAGGACCATCCCTCGCCCCTGCCCCGCGAGACGGCCAGGAGGCGGCTGATGAACGGGGTGGGGCGCCGACGCCATCCGAGAGCTCGTCCAAGATTACGAAGAAGAAGGGTAGGAAGAAGGGTCAAAGCAGGGCGGTGAAGAAGGCGCGCGAGGAGAAGTGGAAGAAGTGGTGCGAAGCCCGCAAATGGATCCACCAACACGACCCGGGTTACAAGCAGAAGGTCGGCGATGTGGTGGCGCACAGGTCGGATGGTGAGCATTTGTCTCTCTTACGCCGTTTGCGGGAGCTCATCGCTCAACACTGGTTTAGCGAGGGCTTATTATCGTTTCAAGGACTACGAGATCGACACCATCCCATATGTCCCCTTCGAGAACAAATACAACCCGAAGTCTTTTGGCCGCGCCTACAACAATGCCAACCTTCGTACGCTGATCTCGCGCAAGTTAGCTTATCTCGCGGGGCTGGACGAGCAGTTCGATCCCAAGACGAAGGAGGACGAGTTCCTGAAGGAAGGCTGGAAGCTATTTGAGGTAGAGTAAGTATTCTGACTTCACTCAATGAATCCGATGCTGATAGCTCTAGTGGTGTCATGTGAAACAGCACGAAAGAGCGTGAAGAAGCTATGAAGCAGACGAACAAGACGCGCAAGCCCCTCAAGTTGTGGGAGATCATCCCTCCTTGGACACCAAACCCGAGCATACTCCATCACCATGGCACCATGAAGAATCGTCCGTTTGGTTCTTGGTTGACGCGGATGTACGAAGATGATGAATACGTCGGCGACTGGCTCCACTTCCAATTCGACCCCCACGCCAACGATTTCGCAGACTTTTACGGACGTTATGAGCGGTTTTGGCCGAGAGGTGCCGACTGGGCATGGGAAGTCGGAGGTCTCTGCTCGTGTTGCGATCTCTAATATATAGGACGAGTATTAAGCATGGGGTGCGTCTCGTTGCTTTGTTACGGTTTCGATCATTGCTAACACGGGCTCTGTAGGGACCCGACCCTGCAGTCTCATGAACCAGATAGGGTCACATACTGTGTACGAATAACACCACAACAACAACAGCGCATTTCCCAGACGCACCAGAATGTGTGATGTCTGTGCTTCTAAGGATAAGGCTGGTGAGTAGGTGGTATATGTTGAAAAATGTCTCAAGAAAGCAAATCCATACACTCCCGTCCAGATATCAATCATTCGGCGTGCACAATAGGAAACGACTGCAGCAGCTTTTCGATTCTTTCCATCTGGCCCGTGAGCCCTTCCATCTGACTGGTTAGCCCGTCCATCCGGCTTGTGAGACCCTCCATCTGACTTGTGACCCCCTCCAGCTTGTGCTCCAGAGCGTCAAGCCGCTTCTCTATCTTATCCTCTTTCGATGATTTCGACTCTTCTTCCTTCTGCGCCTCCATACAACGAACGAGGTTGTGCGTCGCCAGGTGATGCTCGCCATGGCTAAAACCAGCCTCCTTTTCATCACACGCCCAACAAATGAACGGTTTCGAGTCATCTGTGTCGTGG
Organism: Polyporus tsugae; assembly: GCA_024305745.1. NCBI lineage: Eukaryota > Fungi > Basidiomycota > Agaricomycetes > Polyporales > Polyporaceae > Polyporus > Polyporus tsugae. The sequence goes on from JAHRBS010000001.1 coordinate 247,174, forward strand.
TCAGCCGTCGCGTCTCGTGGTGATGGGTCAAACGTACTGGGACAATCTATGCAATATAAGCATGGTCGAGAGACCGGAGCGTCGCATTTGAGACAAGCCAGCGCGACGACCTCGTTCTCCGAATCTGAGTCAGAACACTCCGTGGTCTCTAGCCTCCCAGGGGTGATCTTCTTCTTCGGCAAGCTCACCGGTGCTTCACCATCCTTCCCGTCTCCTGGCTTGGTCTCTTCGTGATTCCCCACTGGCTTATCTACCTCCTCGCGCTGTTTCTTCTGTGTCTCCGCCTTCTCCAAGAGGGTCTTCGCGCGTTCAAGTCCGGCCTTCGCGTTCCGTAGGACCTTGCCGATCTCGCGGTGGTGCAGGATCGGAGTGCGGATCTTGACGAAGTCATGGGTGGGGAGGTGGGGCGACGTGACGTCGTCGCGAGTCTTGATCGTGCAGCCCACGCACGCTGGCTTGTCGCAGAAGTCGAACGTGGACCGCGAGCCGCACTCCATGCAGACCATGCGCGTGCCGTAGATAGAACTACGACAGTGGTCGCATACCACATCGCTATTCCTCTGTATCAGCACGACATGACCCTTCGCATCCATGAGAACGCACACTCACAAATGCACTGGGACAGCGCGCTGTCTGTAGTCCCGGAGGACGTAGAAGCACCGCACGTCGTCGAACGTCGACCGGTGGTCGAGTACCGAGAACCGTTCCAAGCCCGCGCCCGACAGCTGATTATCCATCTCCTTCAGCAGCAGCTCCAAATACTCCTTGCGCACATCCCGCCGCTCCTTGAGGTATGACCACGAGAACAATCTGCGCCGCACCTGGTTACGCACCGCCGTGAGTGCGTACTTCCAGAGAGCCTTTACCCTGTTTTCCGTGAACTCATTGGGGTGTGGCCGGTCGATTAGGACCTCGGGCGGGACGCGCTTGTAGACGAACGTGGACGGCTGGTCGTCCTTCTCGTACCCCCACTTCCCCGAGAACGTCTCTCCGTCGTCGGAGAGCGTTCCCGTCCAATACGTCTTCGGGATGCGCGCGACGTACGTCTGCGTGAATGTGTACTCAACCGTGCCGTCGTCCTTGGTCGTGTAGTCGCCGAGGAGATTGTAGTCGGTGCCGGTCGCGCAGGGCGCCCGTGCTTCGCACGTCTTGTGGTCCATCGAGGCACGGAGGCAAAACGTCATCATAGGCGAAATGTCGCCACCCTCAACTTCGATGCCATTCCATCGGCCCAGACTGAGTAAAGAAAGCGGGGAGTGGATCGGTGAGCCAGTGCAGAAATGGGGCTACTCTGAATACATACATTAGGCGTATCGCTTCATCAGCTGCTGCATCGTTTTCCGTGATGGGGTCCTCCACCCGTGCAGGGTAGAGGTCGTCAGAAGCGGAGGGGTAATTCAGGAGTTTGCCGACGTCGACGTTCTGGTCCTCTTTCGAATCGTCATATTCAACCTCGGCAAACGTGAGTGTGCGCAGGTTGTCGAGTGACCAGAATTTCTTCGAATCATGCCAAAGGTTGAACTACCCAGAATGAATGGCCGAGTCAGTACAAGCCAGAATGATATCGGTTGTCCGACGTACGACTTCACTCGCGAAGGTCTTGAACTGCGGTCCAGGATCCAGCTTCTGTTGCTTGAATAGAGCTGTTTTCCGCAAATCAATTAGTCGAATCTCAGTACGGATACTGTTCTGGAGCAGCATACCCGCTAGATCGTCATGACGTTCCGTTACGGCCTTGAAAACCCATTGCAGTGTGTCGGACGAATCCCATAACTCATCCTTGTGGATGACTGTGTTTCGGCACAAGCGGAAGATCTCGAAGTCGCGATGGAGAAGGAGCCACAGAAGAGGGAAGAGAGGCTACAGTGGTCTCCACGTTAAACCTCGCACATCATCGTTGAATTGCCCAGCTCACCTTCTCAATGCGACCCGGACCGGTGACGAGCAACAGTGTATCCATCGCATCGATATCGTACTTAATAGTTTCTAGACCCTCGCGTAGACGCTGTTCCTCGGCATCCACGTAGTTCTTGAAACGCTCTTGGAGCGATTCGGCTTGGGACGTCCTAATGACCGAGTTCGCGAGGCTGCTGATGTTCTTCCAGACGGTCTGCAGGTACTTGTCGACGGCGTGCCGATTGGCGGGGTGGATGTCCGACCGTATCGCGAACATCTTCGCGTAAATGTCGACAATCATGTCCCGGTACTTGGTCGCAGTCATCTGCCAGCCTATCGCCCAGTATGCAAGCCAGTGCGGGAGACTGAACAAAGGCTAACTCAGTACCTGTTCCGGGTCGTACAATCCCTCACAATTGACACACCTCCATTCTTTCGGCCGCGACGCAGTGAAGTGATTGACTTCTGCGATGGTGATGAATCCTGATGCATCGTCGTCGAATGCTTCTGCGATCGCCTGGAGCCTATTGATGGTGATCCACTGCAGCGCCCATTCGTCCTGGTCGGCCACACGCCTCACAGCTACATCTACGTGGGTGGCTTTGCGTTTGCTGTCAACCTGTTGGCGGTAATACTCACGGAGCGCGAGCACGAAGTGGCGTGCCTTGACGTGCCCTGGCCACCGCTATGCACAAGGCTTCTGGTGAGCAATCTCGAGGATGTTCAACCAGATTTCCTTACCATTTCCTTCCATATATCGTGGATATCCTAACGAGGGTATCGGTCGGTTAACTCATGCGTCGACATGAAAGGAGAAGGCTGAACGTACGGGGTCAATGATCCTGTCATGCGGACCGGACGTAACGACTTCGATGACACGATCACCTTCGTGGTGGACCATGCGCCGCATTTGTTCCGCCAGCTCCCTCTGCTGCATTTTGAACTTCCGCTCGAACACCTCCAGGTTGTTCTTGATGGCGAGCTCGGGGCTATCAAACAGCTCCTGCTTCACAACCGCCAATTCGTCTCCGTCGGGATGGCTGTTCCGCCCCGTGCCCTCCCACCCACCATCTCGTTGCGTCTGGTCCATCGTACTAGTCGCAGGCCGGAACTTCAGCAGCTCTCTCAGCGCGGTGTTGTCCGCCATAACCGCCGTCGCCCCGCCCTTCTTCTGCACGAGCACCGCAAGCTCCAGCTGCTCGGGCGAGACGACGTTTGCGAAGAAGTCGAGCACCAGATCGATCTTCGCGTCGATCTCCTTCAGCTTCCGGTTCGCATCGTCGACGCCGACGCCGACGTGGATTGAAAGCGCGAAGGTGAACGCCTTGCGGCGGCTGGCGAAGAGGTCGACGAAGCCCTTGAGCGTCCCGTCCCAGACGGACCCCTTGATGACCTTCACGATGAGCTTCTTCTTAGCGTACGTGTCGCACGCGTTCGCGCACGTCTTGATGTCTTGCGCGGTTTGCTTGATGAGCTCCTGCATCCGGGCTTTGATCGTCTGGCCGTCGGGCCCGATATTTTCCTCGTCCTTGATTCCGCGCAATCTGCAGGGTCATGAGTAGTGTTGAGCACCGTGATAGCTCGATAGTAGGTGTTCTGGAGAAGCAGTGTATACGCACTGCAGCAGCGCCTCCATCATATCGCGCATCTCGACGAAGAGCACGCCGATCTTCTTGTCGTTGTCTCGGCGCTTCACGTCGAGCTCGACCACGACGCGGAAGGCGCCCACAGCGACTATATAAACCCCAAGCGATGAGAAGGTCCGATCGGAGGCAGAAAACACAAATGGTACGAACTTCCAATGAATGGGTGCAGCTTGGCAACCTCGTCCAACGCCTTCAAGAGTCCGGGCAGACTGTCGACGAGCATGTTGACACCCTCGCGGATTGTCTTCATCGCGTCCGAGTCGCTCTCGTACACCGTCTTCATCGTCGAGGCGTAGCTCTGCGCGGTTGCGACGTCCGTCTGCCCAGTGGTGATCGCCGTGCCTGGCATTGCTCCGTGAGCTCCACCATTAATCGATACGAAAAAACTGTGCTTACTAGTCGCGTTGAGGGCCTTCAAGGATTTCGAGTCCTTGTATTTCTGGATGTCATGTTCGGCGCTCCCAATCGCCTTGAAAGCTCCGTCAAGTTGCTTCTCCGTGTCGAAGTCTTCATTCTTGCCATTAGCTGCCTCTGGAAGCACGGCCACCGTGGGGAGAGAGGGAACTGGATCTTCGGGATCTGATGTAGGGGTCCTCGAAGGCGTGGCCATATCCGGGGATTGCGAGGCCGAATTGAGTATCTTTGGATGTTTACCAAAGAGCGGCATCGGAACCACACAGCTCACGAGGCCAGTGAGAGGTGGGGGTAGGACGGAGGATGAGCAGGGCGCCTGAGACAGCCCCAGTTATAGCCAAATCGTCCAGCGGGCGAGTCCGGATTAGTCCCTGGAGAAGCCGCATCATTAAGAAGGAGGAGGATACAATACAATTGAACGTAACGCGCGCATCAGCGATCGGCGGCCAGCGCGTCAATTGATACCTTTGGCCCTTCTACTTGAATTACGAAGGGTCGTTGGACCTTGGGCGTTGATGTTTGCCCGGGCCGTTTATTGCCAGCGATAGATGCCGAAGACTCCAGCGGTGCACATGAGTTGCACACGCTGCCCAGTCAATTTCATATCCGAAAGCTAGGTGAGGTGTGGGCGAAAAGCTGCAGTGTTTGGGTATTTCCGAGGCTGATTGCATTCTGCAACTGCTGATCGAGCTCTTCAGCGACGCTTCGATGTGTGCCAGAGAGGAGCCACGTCCCGCTGTAATCCGAAGTTTGGGCATGTGCTTTCTGTCAGATCTTGCGCGCGGCGGTAGATGCTGATGGTTTGAGCAGTTAATCGCTATTGCCACCAACGGCCGTATCGTACCCCGCTTTGAGGACCTCACCCCGGGGGAGAAGATTGGTCGTGCGGATGTTGTTCGCGAACTTACTTTCGGCACGACAGTGGGGTGTAGGCTGGGTCTGCGCGATTGTTGGGGGGGCGGATGAGCCAGTGGGTGTAGTATGGTCTATGCGATTGCGATGAGCGATATAATAGGGATAGACTGAAATACTCGGGGAAATGTAGAGGGCACCTACAACGCACTTGGTGGTTCGAATCCAACCCTGGATGACGGTGGCGGTACTTCCATCTCTCCCAAATCGGGTTCAGGAGACGCCCGTGCTTCGGTGCCCACGTGGCATGCGCATTTCTCCAGTTTGTCTCGCCTCACTTACTACTAAGCTTGGCCTCAGCCTTCTCATCCTGTGCAGTCTATATCTCAGCCTACAATTGTTTCCTCAACCCGAAACTTGGAGGATTGCTTTATCTGGTTCCCAATGGCATCCGTGTCAAATTTCATGGCGGTCTGTCATGGAATGTGGCCTGCACGGCGCAGAGCTTAAGAGCGGTAAGTCAAATATATGTAAGTGATTTCCACAAGTTCTGATGCATATAGCACCAATGAGCGCCAGACGCTCGAGCAAGTCGAGCGAACGTTCATCAGGCTGGGACCGAACCGATGGATCTACCTGGGACAGTACAAGTTCACCCCCGGCGTATACTAATAGCTCACGCCCGGCGACAGCGCTTTGGACGGAGCAAAGCATGATCCAGGTCGGTGGGAAATTTAAAGACATCTCGGGATTTCCACCACTGGCAGCACGGCGCACCATATCGTTGGATCTCGTATTGCAACGAGAATTTCCCTGTTTGTCCTTCTGGTCCGCGTTTTAAGGACGAAACGGACCGCCCAGCATGATGGTCTCGCTCGTTTACCGCCATGAGTTCGCCCTGCTTATGTGCGGTGTCAAACACATCCCTCCAATAAAGCACTCAACTACCCACCTATATCATTTCAGAGCCAAATAAAGGTTCAGACGCTAATAGTTCCGGCCCCCTCCTTTTGGCGGCATGTCGTGAATGACTAACATAGGCCGCTGGCGTCGTATTCGGATGCGCACACACACAGAAGCCTCCGAAATATTGGTGCGGGAAAGTTCCACGGTGGAGATGCGGGTCCGTACCTGAGTATGTTGTCATTTCATTCAGTCGCTGACCAAACCGCTGTATGATGCATTACCCGAACGGGCTACAGTGGCACCCAGAGGTTAAACCACAGGGGCCGTATGCTGCTTGACATGCGGTACAAACAGCCTGCCAGTGATCCGATGGCGGCTAGAATGTGGTAGGGGTAGTACATGCATCCGACTGAAGCTGTCGGCTTCCGAGAAGAAATGCAAGGGAGGTGGGACGGCCTGAACATCCTGCGAAGGTAATGTGACAAGGCGGAGCAACTGCTGTCCCAATGGGCGAGCGTGGCGGCGCAGCATCATACAAACATCATGGATCCTCATATCGCGCCGACTAACACCTTGATAGGCGGCCTGGTATGTATAAGACCATCAGTGAACATCGTCCAAGGGCAGGCCGACTCGGAACACTAACCTCTACCGATACATCGTGCACCAACGCCAACTTGAAGATCAAGATGCGCTGCTCATCGTTCCTCTCCTCGCTCGCCGCCATCCTTGCCGTGTCCACGGCCGCGGTGTCTGCACAGACCCCTCTCCCTACGCCCAAATTTGAGGCGCTCTTCGCCGGGGTGTTTACCATCGCCTCGAGCCTCAACACCACGGGCCCGTTCGGTACTCGCATCCACGTCGCTATCAGCGGGTGAGTCCGGCGCACACAAGTCGCGTCGTACCGCATAATGGACTCGGAAGACTGACGTTCCACGTTCAGTGGGAACCTCACGGATGCGAAGACGGGCAAGCTCGTCGGTACAATCCTCCCGTTCGCGGACGACGGAATTGTCAGCGACTCGGGGGTATTCTTCCCAGACGCTGTCCTCCCACTCACCTGGGTAGATGGGCATCTTGCGTCCATCAGGGTCCCCGGCATCGGGTGAGTGCTGCGACCCGGAAGCGCTATGCGATCAGAACGCTGAATACTAGTACTTAAACCTTGTGCAAACAGGGGCCTGAACGTTGGCACGATGAACTACGCGTAAGTCCGCACAACCATAAATTTGAGCGCGTGTGGAGATGTGGCGATAGACGTACCATGTTGACGTCGTGCTTTACAGGCACGTTGAGACGGACTCGCCGACGTACTCGTGGATGAACAGCAACTTCTTCATCACCAGGCGGGTGACCACCAGCGACCCAACACAGCCGATCTTCACTCTATATGGCGTGTCGAACTCGAGCTCGTCGTCCTGCTAGGCAACAGGAGCTTCGATAGAAATTTAGGGACAGGTCAGGAACATTACAATGTCACGATCTCGGAACGCTTAGGCACGTACGAAGTCGTTTCGCCGCGAGGCCATAATTGTAAAGTGCAATATGTTGCTATGCATGGACACGTCATTGTTGGAGGCAACTTGCAAACGACTACGAGCAGAACTAAGCTGATAGTTCCCTTGCGGCGCTGAGGTAGATGGACAGCGGCATCACATCGTGAGTACTAGCGCACCGTCACGGCAACCCTGGCCATGATGACGCCGTGTCTTCGCCCTGATCAAAGTAGAGGTGAACAACGTCTGTAGACAAAGACCGTAAGACGTCATTAAACGCTTGCAGCAAAGGAGTTTCAAGTTGAGTGGAGTGGACGAGATGGGATACTGACACTTGAGCGTTCATATCAACACGAAAGCCCCTTCACACTCCATAATTCAAAGGCTATTGCGACGCTTTGAGTAATTTAGGAAGACTTACTTTGTAGCACCATCGATTCGGGGCCTGTCGATTAGAACCCGCGTCGGCCTGAACGTCTTGTTGTCTTCATGTTCAAGTGGGTTGACTCCGAACTTCTTGAAGTATGTAGACAGAAGATCAATAGTAATCTGGGGAGCAGTTTGAGACACCCGTTAGATACAGAGACATATTACTGCATGTTCTGGTGCTGCGCAGGAAACCGAGGGCAGAATACGTACAGTGGTGAATCAGAAGTATTGGGAGAAAGCGGCGGTACAGGCCGCACAGAGAAGTGAGCTCGGACCGGCCCGGAAGTTCCTGAAGCGCTGACGGAGTCTCTTACTACCGCACCATCATCATACTTCCTTGGACGAGCTCGGCCGCGACACCCACTGCGTGCACTCCTCATCCCATACTTAGTTGGCGGCGTACTGTGTTTGCTGTTTGGAAACCTCGACGAGCTCACTGGCCATGTCCCCCAGCCACCCTCCGAATGAGGCACTCTGCATTCCGCCAAGCTTCGAGAAGTGCAAACACATACACCGTTTTCCTAGTTCCGCGCATCCAACACCTCGTCAAATCTTTCATTTTCCCAAGAGCGCAACTAGAGTGGACGTAGACGTGCGTTGTAAGTAAATGCTATCTGTCTTCAGTTCATTGCGTCCCGATCTCAGGCCATGCCAGATTACGTCCTTGTCCGTATCTACCACCCCGACTCTCCGGTTGCGCGTGCTGGTGGGGTTTCTCCTGAAATTGCACAGGCATGATTTCGGGCAATATCTCCTGCATACACCGCTCTCACATGCAAGAAGCCCGCTGCAGCATTACCAACTTAGTGAGTAAAGAGTGTGTCAGCGTCCCCCGCTCATCTGCTGATCAACCAATCGACCTAGTCGTCGGGGGTGGCAATAGGCAGCACCGCCGCTAGTTCATCAAACAGCGTGGACTCACTCTGGAAGTACACCATCGCAAATGGCCCTGCGAGGGTTTCGACGGTAATAGTCGGGAGGGTAGTGACGAAGAGTATGGAGTAAGGTCAAGCGGTCTTCGTGGTGAGTGTGGCGGTTACAAATGGCGGATATAGTCACCGCCTGCCTACGATACTCAGCTGGTCTGGTTTGCTCGCCGACCACCCCGATGTCGGGCATAGGAAGCATTACCGAGGGGTATTTGCGGACGATGATTGGAAGTTGAGAGGTTTTGCTCGGAGGGTACGTCTGTTCGTCACTACCTGTGATAGTATAGCACCAACAACATCGTCTCCTCCCAGAAATGCAACCACCAAGCCGCTTCCCCACACAAGGACATACGGCACTGCCGGGTTATCCTCGGCCGATGTAGCCTCGTGGATGCTTCGATCAGCAACGCAGGCTGTATCCGGCTGACTCGGAGCCGCAGTCGGTGGGTCATCGATGGCAGTCTCCAACCTGGTCTGCGTATAGCATCCATTTCCAACATATATGCTGTACCCCTCAAACGCCAATGACAGATAACGTCTCACAGCGATACCGCGACCAACCATGACATCCACATCCACGTCTGCCGAAGGCTGGCATGCTCGCGCCATAACACACCCCGACACTTCTACGTTCCAGCCAACGGCCGACACCTTCGTCTTCGTCTCCCGCCTCAGTACCATGGCGTCCCCAGACTCCTTCACTATGGCCCTGTTCCTCCCAGACATCGCCGTCGACGCGAGCGGACGCGTCGTGAAGGTCCAACCCCAAGACTTCTCCATCCTCGCTCTACTCTCCGATGACGTGGCCCGTCTTCCCGACACCGGCGCATTCCACGGCGTCTGGGCCGTCTCGAGCCGCTTCACCTGCCGCGCGAACGACTACCTCCACGTGAGGACTGCAGGAGGAGGGATGAAGACGACGGGGGTGTACGCATGGGAGCGGCGCCACACGGAGTTGGGCAGACCCACTGCTGGTTACGAGCACCTACCGCCGGCGCTGCATGAGCTCGTTGGGTATGCGCGAGAAGCTTGCGCAGAGAAGACAGAGAGCAAAGAAGGGAGCGAGTTGGTTGGGCAGATCATGGCCCTTGTGCGGTGATCCTGGTCTTGGTCCTGGTGAGAACTCTCTCCCTGACTAAAGTCTGAACATTTCGGGATGCATTTGCATTTTCTCATCAACGCACAGACCCAGAATGAAATACGATGTGTCGGAGTCGATACATTGTCGACAAGAGTACGAGATGGTGTGTAAGTATGTTATAGAAAATAAGTACTACTTGTGCTGGCCTGTCCAGGGCGGTTTGAGCGCCGAACGTACGTCTTGTTTCGCAAGCAGTCAAGCGCTCAAGCTCAAGCGTTACTGGATAGCGTCACCGTGGCACTACTGCTACCTCGATGTTCTGAACGCCGCATCTGCATGCTCCTATCGAAGCAGCACTCACAAATCCGACTTTAAGACCTGCCGTATCAGTCGAGTGGAGCGCCTCACGCTGCTAATCCACACCGGTCCCGACGTCGATTAGGCTAGTCCTTAGGAGTGCGTGGAGTGGGGTGGAGTTCACGATGTGTAAGTACCGGTACCGGAAATGTGCAGCAGGAGCTGACGTGGAGTGTCGGTGTCCTTCAGGATCCACCTCCGATCGTGGCACAAACAGTTGTCCTGAAGGCCTGGGAATAGTCGCCGCCAGCATCTGTGAGCGGGCGAGACGTCGCTGGCAAGTGATAAGAGAATCGGGAGCCAGAGGATCCTTTCCATGTCGGGAAGGATGACGTCTCTGTGACGGTGAAAGCGATGACGTCGGTCGCCGGTGGTGTACGCAGAGAAGAAAACGCCTCGGGCCCGGTCTTACCAACACACCATCCCGCTCTCCTCCCGGGACCGCACAACCCCTATCCTACACCCCTCACTCACTTTGCATAGATTCTTCCTTGAGCACAGGCTGGCCCCCTCTTCCCCCAACGCATCCTCGACCATGTCGTCCATCAAGAAGGTTATATCGAAGGTGGTATACAACCACTCACGCACTCATTCCAAGAGCAGCTCGACTAGCTCTGCGAATGGCGACCCCCTCGCTCTGTCGACTGCCAACAGCTACCCGATGGTCAACGGCCATGCAAACGGCTCCACGAACGGCCCCACGAACGGCCATGTCAAGCCCATCGTCGCAGACCAGCTCGGCCAGGGAAGCCTCACCGCAGCCCAGAAGCAACAAGAGGAGGCCAACGGAAGTGCTGTCCTGCGCCCGAACAACATCACCGTCGACAGTCGGAATCTTTCTTTCACGGAGCAGAAGGAGGACAGGAAAGCGGAGCGAGAAGCAAAGGACGAGGAGAAGCGCCGGCTTCACGAGGCCCACATGCGGCGGGCTCACGCTCACGTACGTCGCGTCTCCGTTCTTGGTATGGCTGCTAAACCAGCTGTGGGTCTAGTGTCCGTTGAAGGAGAACTGGGGAGACTGTCCCTTGAACATGTCCCAATGGCGAGCAGGTGAGTGCCAGCCTGCACGCCTTCTCGGAAACTTTTGCGAGCCCTGAGCCCCTCTTAGATCGACCGTTCGACAACGTCCGCGATTTCCCGGACAGACACGTGGGCGACAACGTCATCTTCCGTGCGCGCGTCCACCACCTCCGGCCGCTCAGTACGCTCCGTTCTACACTGTTTCATCTGCGGCCGAAATGAACGTGCATATATAGGCGCGAAAATGATCTTTGTTGTCCTCCGTTACCGGTTCACGACCGTGCAGGGAGTCCTGCGGGAGGAGCCAGATCAGGTGTCCCAACTTATGATCCGCTGGGCGAAGGCAATTGCGCGCGAGTCGGTCGTCGTCGTGGGCGGAGTCATCCAGCGACCGCCACCTAACCAAGCAGAGGTGCACGGCACGAGCATTCACCAATTCGAGATCAAGATTCAAAGAGTACGTCCGTTCCATGACGTGTGCTAGTCCGGCCCTGACGCGCGAGAGCAGCTGTTCGTCGTTGCCGCTCCGTCAGATAAGCTACCGTTCCAGGTTGAGGACGTGTCGCGGCCGAAGAAATGCTACGAGAAGGCAAGTCCGCCACCAGCCCACACCGTGTATCCGCTGGCGACGACGGTCTGATATATTTCGCATAGGAAGATGCCCAGTTCTCGAAGGTTCGGGAGCGCACGCGTCTGGATCACCGTGTGCTAGACTTGCGAGTAAGTCGGTCTCCGTTACCTGTGAGGCAACACGGAACTAACGTCTGTTTAGTCACCGGCGTCGCAGTCGATCTTCCGCATCCAAGCGGGCGTCTGCGAGCTGTTCCGTTCGTTCCTCGTCGAACGAAGGTTCACGGAGATCCACTCCTCCAAGTTTCAAGGTTCCTCGACCGAGTCGGGGGCGGCCGTGTTCAAGGTCGACTACTTCCGCCGACCCGCGTGCCTCGCGCAGAGCCCGCAGCTCGCGAAGCAGATGTGCATCGCCGCAGACATGGAGCGCGTTTTCGAGATCGGCCCCGTCTTCCGGGCTGAGAACTCCAACACGCACAGGCATCTGACGGAGTTTACGGGGCTGGATCTCGAGATGTCCATCGAGACGCACTACCACGAAGTCTTGGAGATGCTCGACGAGTGCCTCAAGTTCATATTCAAGACGTTGCTCGCTCGGTTCAAGGCTGAGGTATGAACCTTGCACGGAGTTGATTTTGCCTACGTGCTGATTGCCACGCGTCCGCCCAGATCGAGGCCGTGAAGTTGACTTTCCCACATGATGACGTCGTCATCCTAGACGAGACGCCGCGGTTCAAGTTCGCGGAAGGCATCCGGATGCTGAAGGAGTCCGGCTGGAAGGAAGAGTACGGCAAGGAACCGAGCGAATTCGAGGACCTGAGCACGCGGGCTGAACAGCGCCTCGGCCAGCTTGTGAAGGAGAAGTACGGCGCGGACTACTACATCCTGGACAAGTTCCCGCTCGATGCACGCCCGTTCTACACCATGCCGGATCATGACGATGACGTGAGTCAACGTTCGCTGCGCCCTGCGGTTGGTCACTGACGGTCCCGCAGAGACTCTCGAACTCGTTTGACTTCTTCCTGCGAGGGGAGGAGATACTCTCGGGGGGCCAACGTATTCACGATGCCCCGTTCCTCGAGCAGCGCATGCGCGAGTTACAAGTCGACCCGGCTACAATGAAGGATTACGTCGAAGGTTTCAAGTGGGGATGCCCTCCAGTAAGCAGCTCTGAAAGTGTCATTTGTAGCGCGCCAGCTCAAGTATGACTCAGCATGGCGGGGGAGGCATTGGCCTTGAGCGTATTGTCATGCTATTCCTGAAGCTCGGGAATATTCGCTGGGCCAGTCTATTCCCGCGTGATCCGCGCAGCTTCGCCGTGCGCAACCAGGATCCTGCGGAGGCCACAGCGATGGCTGCGAACTCGCTCATCTTGCACGGCCCAGAATCGGAGACGTTCCTCACAGGGAAGCGGCATCTCGAGATGCCCCCGCTCGAGAACGTGGGTAGCCATATGGAATATTTATGTTCGGGCTAACTTAGCTGACGCTGTTTGGCAGCTCATCGCGAAGTACGGCGATGCGACAAACACGAGCTGGGTCGATCCGGCGTGGACCATCTGGCGCGACAAGGTGACGGCCGCGGCGGTTGGCTACATCCCGCAGAACTCGTTCGCAGTCATCTTCGGCAGCCCGCTGTGCTCGCCGGAACAGATCCCGCGCGTAGCGAAGGCGTTCCTCGCGTTCCTGCACGATGAGGGCCTCAAGCCTCTGTGGTGCTGCGTGGACAAGACGACGGAGCGGCACCTCGCGGACGAGCTCGGGTGGGCGGCGGTGCTCGCGGTCGCGGAGGAGCGCATCAACCCGACGGAGACGGACCCCGCGGAGCACGACAAGACGGTGCGGCGCAAGATCCACCGCGCGGAGCGCGAGGGCGTGCGGCTTGTCAACGTCGGGCAGGAGATGGACCCCGCGGTGAAGACGCAGCTCGAGCAAAGGTGTAGGGACTGGGAGGCGAGCCGCAAGGGTACCCAAATACATCTGACGGGCGTGCGGCCGTTCGATGATGTGCAGCATCGGAAGTACTTCTATGCTGTGGATAAGACGGGGAAGGTGCGTTCGTGCCTCCGTACCGAGCCCGAGCCCCCTTCTGGTTCCCATGGGTTCGGTGGTTCGGATGTTCGGTGGATCTTGATGCTGATGATAACGTTGTTGTCGCAGCCGTGCGCGATGGTCGTGTTGGCGCAGCTCGCGCCGAAGCACGGCTTCCAGATCAAGTGGGCGTTGGAGTTCCCCGGGGCGCCGCTCGGCGCGATCGAGTACATCCTCGCGCACGTCATCAAGAAGCTGGGGGACGCCGGCGTGAAGAGCGCGACGTTCGGCGCGGGCCCGACGAGCAAATTCCAGGTGGTGGAGAACATCCACGGATTCCGCGTGAAAACGCTCGAGAAGGCGTACAACGGGTTGTCGTCGACGTTCAATTTGACGAACAAGGGCGACTTCAGGAGCAAGTTTGGGACGTGGCACGATCCGGTGAGTTGCCTGTCACCGTTCCTACCTCTCGTGATGGGTTTGAGGCGAGATGTATTGTGGTGCTGACGTGATGTTCCTGTGCCATGGCAGTTGTATATCTGCTATCCGAAGGGCGGCCTGGGTATGAAGGGAATCGAGGCGATCATGGGGATGCTTCAAAAGCCGAAGTAGCGGCGAATACGTCCGATCACACACATGATAGCCTGCTACGAACCAGGGCACAGGCTCTATGGTCATATCATTTCTTCACCAGTGGGCGAAACTCCACACCTCTTCTGCCACGTTCTTCCTTGTCGGGTTAAACCCTCTCCCCCCTCGCCTCCATGGGTCCGAAACGCACAAGCGGTTCTTCTTCATCATCTTCCACCTTCGCATCGGCTCCGGTACGTTACGGCTACTACTTACTACAAGGCGCGATCTTTCGTATACCTTCTGCGGAGTCCCGAGTGGGACTGGTACATTACACTTGCCTCTACCACACTAGCATATACATTTTAGTTTGTTGGATTCTCATTTCATTGGCGTGCGCGTCTGTAGACTAGACTTGGGTCGCAACACTGTAGCCATATGGGTTCAAGTTCGGTCGGTATCACGATATACATAGCCTGCAGCCGCACATGTATGATACTCCGGCGGTGCATTAAGTTGTGTAGATATGAACTGTATAGTATAGTTTGAAGATTTCTAGGTGTTTGACGGTCGCGCCTGGTGCGCTGTAGACCTGGAACCAAGTTATAGCTTATACATGTTCGTGCCATGAGTTGTTGCAAGAACTGGAATTGATTGGATAGAGCCGACTTAGACTTAGCGTAAGTAGTTTTCCGCCGTCTCCTAATCAGCCTGATAAATCTAGTAGACGCGCTCACTCCCTCGGCGTGCGCGACCTCCGACATACTCAGCAGAGCATCATCATCAAGTGGAGCAGAACATAGATCGTAGAGAGGAACGGTCGCTGTAAGTGTAATGTCCGAGATGCCGACGCTGCGAACCGCACTGGCCAGCCAGGGGAACCACGTGGCGGACTTCCTCTTCTGAACATCTCTGGATCGTCGCCGTCGCTCCCTCACTGTTCCTGCTTCCGTGCATCCAACTCTATCCTCCCTGCCCTGCCTTCTTTTTTTCTAGGGCTGGCTATTTCTATTCTAGACGAGTGCTTGCATACTGTCCATCTCGTATCTGTCGAGCAAAATGGTCATCCAGCGACCGTGGCGCGGTGGAGTGCCAAGCGATTCGCTGAACTGGGACAGGGACTAGATGCCAACCACACAAACACTCGAAGCTGTGATATAGCGTTGGCGAAGTGGAAGAGGGACGAACTTTGCTCGAATGGCGTAGCCTCAACGATGCCGCAGCTGCCCAACATACCCTTCTCTATGATTATCTCCGCCGTCTTCGAGTCTGGTCCGAGCAGGGGGGGTATGTATAAGTATGCACCGTCTCCGCCAGCCCTTCTGGACACTCTTGTACCTGAGGACTAGCCAAGGAAGACCTGCTCTCCGAGCCCGACCACCTCCGTCCGAGTCTACAGCTTGCTCAATCTACTCTCGAATATGTCTTCACCGACCGCCGATGAGGATGCCCAGATCGTTGCGCTTGTTGCTGCCTCGTGAGTGCAATTGCACCTGTCACACCTTCAACCGACGCTGACCAGGATGTCTATTCTTTGAATAGGTTCATATCGAATTGCATCGCGATTGCGATTACTGGTGCGCACTTAATGCCAGCCTTGCCACCTTCATCCCAATGGTGTTGACCTTGTCGCGTAGCTCTGCTTGTGTACGAGTGGGCGATCGGACTTGGCAAGGAGATTAACCTCTTTTGGAGGGAGAAGGTTACAGGGGCGACGGTCCTGTTCCTCTTGAACAGATATACTCCCATGGCCTATATGCTCGCTAGCTTCTCGGGAGCCTCAGCCACTACGGATAAGGTGAGCCGCTCTCCGTGTTTCGCCGACATTGGTTTACTAACTTGAGATAGAGGTATTCATCTTACACCTATACCTTTGACATTGTTCACAAACCTGGTTCGCAGCTGCAACGCATCCGTGTTGACGTCGTTCGCTTTGGACAACTTTCAGTACGTTCCCTGGGCATGTAAGTGGCAGCTTTACGGCGGTTCGGAGTCAGTGCGCATCTTGCTGAGTAGATCGGCTTACAGTATTCTCCGGTCTGCGTACATATGCGCTCTGCGGCAAACGATGGTCAATCGCAATACCCGTGCTCATTCTGTCTGCAGTGCCAATTGCAATCAACCTTGTGAGTCGTCTCAGAACAAGTATCGTCGCGCGCGCTGAGGTAGAATCGCGACACAGACCCATTTCTACTGGTCTCACGGTGAAGTGGTGCCCGCCTGGGGATGCCAAACCATTACCGTCATTCCAGATAATATTTCCCTAATGTGAGTGTACGAAAATCAACTCTACGTAACGCGTCCTAACCTCTCGACAAGATGTGCGTCTTTGCGGCCTTATATACTATCCCCCGGACGTGAACGGGTTAATTGACTGCTGCTGCTCTGCCAGTTTCCATCCTACCTCGTTCATCTTTGATCGCCGCAGATGCAATAGTTGTAGCCGTAACCTGGTTTACGACCTACAGTAGCGCTGCGATGGGCGCATTCTCACACAGCAGCGTCCCATCAATAGCCCAACGACTTCTTGTCAATGGTGCGTTTCCCTTGTTCACGGTATCCTTCCTATTCTCTAACGCTCTGTACCTTCAGGCACCATCTATTTCGCGTCAGTGTCCAACTTCAATCCCCCTTATTGATCGATCTGTTGATGATTGAAATGTAACACGCCAGGACACTCCTGATCCTCAACGCGCTTCACCTCACCTTCACCCTTCTCTCAGTACGTAGTCCCTCATGCTGCCGCATCTTCCACCGGGACGTTGACGGGCCCGCCTTCTGCAGATAGCCACACATGGCTCTGAGACAAGCTACGTCATCTCCTTCACCGAACCGTAAGCCACTGCCCATTTCGCCATCCACCAAGATGACTTGAAGTGACGGCGACGCTGACTGATGGAAATGTCACTGTCAATGTTTCTTTCGACAGCATCACCGCCATCCTCGTTTCGCGCTTCATGTTCGACCTCCAGAAGGCGAAGCAGAGGACCCAACACCGTGACGAGTTTTCCGACACGCTGCTCGGCGCCGTCGCCCCGGCGGGTTTCAGCCGGGCGTTGGGCTCCATCGGGTCTACACTGTCAACCTCCGACGTGTGGCGGCCAGGACCAGGACCCGCGTCGTATCATGGCCTCGCAGAAGGAAGGTCTGGGGACTTGGTCGTTGAGTTGGAGCCGGACGTGTTTGGGAAGGGCGCCGTGACGTCGGTGATACTCGAGCCCGAGCTCGGTCGCAAAGTGACCGCATGATGGTCTTGTCTGATAATTGATGCTGTATTACAAAAGCCACGTCTTGCACCATGTATTGTACCCGTCCTTTTTATATTGACTTCATTCTTGATGACAAGAGGATGGATCAAGAGGAACACGATTGCGTTCAAACGCAAGCAGACCCCGAGGTTGAATGGGTGGGAGATGGACTTTGCCTCGTGCCCACATTCATGGTTCTTATGCAGATTGTGTTTTACGTTGCTGTTTAGTGGATTCTGGTGCTTTAAAACGAAGATATATCTCCAAAAACGAAAAGATGACCTACTACCCCCGGTGGGACTCGAACCCACAGCCTCCAGATTGTCACGTGACGTAGAAGTCTGACGTCATAGCCATTAGACAACGGGGGCTTCTATGTTGACGGCCTTAGGATCTATATGAATGGCACGAACGCCCAGTGCGCAGAACTCCAACACACCGATTCCGATTCTTCGCCATAGGGCACCGCTGTTCAGACTAACTTGGGTTTGAGCTGAAGGAAACGAGGAGGCTGAAATTCGTGGAAAATGTAGCTTATTAGACCAGGTTTTTCATGGAGGCCGTGGTCACTTCACAGTGGCGCAGTACGTTAACGTTGGCAGCCTGGTCGACTGTGTGGATTGGCCACGTGCAGACTTCGATGGGCATGTACATATATTATCAAACTGGGTGGAAGCAAGCAAGCACCACGCAGAATGTTACCACAATGCCGGCAACCAACTCCACAGACTTGCGAGCTCCAGCGCTGTTCCAAAAGTTAATGGTGACAATCGTTCATCATAGTATCCCACAGGCCCGATGCGATGCAAGCCCACTGTTAACAAACAAGATAGTTGAAGGCGCGAACGGTTAACAGTTGTGGAGGGCATAACTTATATTAATAGCGCTAGACCATCAAACAGTGAGCGGTACAAAACAAGATCAGAGAAACGTTCAAACGTACTGTGCATACGAACCCCCATACATGGGGACTACTCTGTAGTTGAACCAGATCAGGTCTGCCAGAGTCTGAACGTGCACCATTGCCAACCTCCTCTCTCAATCACTCTCCGTCCTCGTCCGCATCACTGAACCAATCGCGGCCAGGTTCGCCGCCAATCCTCCGGATCCACTCCTCGTAGATGGCCTCGTCCCAATGGCGCCTGGTCCACGAGCACGGAGACATCGCATGCATCTCGACGCCCGCCGTCTCCGCCTGTGACGCCATCCTCCCCAGCTGATACATCCGCGTGCTGAACATCATCTGGCTCGTCCCGCACGCACCGGCGACAGGGGGTGGACCCGGCTGGACCACGACGCACACGAGGGTCGGGTACGTCCGCACTGCGGGAGGCGGAGTGACGGCGGTGCCAGGCCTGAAGCCGCGCTTGGACGGCGGCGTCCCGACCGCGCCTGGGAGCTCGTCGAAGAGTGTGTAGAAGCGGGAATGGGCGGAGATGCGCAGGTGGGTGACGCGAGGGGCGTGTGCGATCCAGCTCGGCAGGAGAGGCTGCGACGAGTCCGGGGCGACGATATGCAGGTGGGTCAGGGCGGGGAAGAGCGGCAGGATTTTGGAATCAGGCGCAATGGACTTGGAGGGATCGGTGTGGCGCACGAAGGTGAGCTCCCGGAGGGACGGGAACGCACGGTCAAAAAGGGGTTGGACGGCGTTGGCTTTGGTGATGACGAGGGACTGCAGGTCATCGGCGACGAGGCTGAGCAACTGTTGTGCAGCGATGAGTCGTGTGACGACAGGGGAGCTCCGGGGAGACGAGGAAGCCTCCTCGTCATCTTCACTTTCCTCATCCCATTCGTCCTCCTCTACGGGGTCGTCGGATAGACTGGTATTCGCTGTTTTCTGGAACGAAAGATGCAGATGGGATACCCGAGGTTGAAGGCCCGCAGCGTTCGAGCATTGGCCCTGGTATAATGCGACGAGCGCAACCAAACGCTCAGTCTTGGCCCCAAGGGAGATGGAATAGAACCGAGTGAACTGTGCGGCCTCCCGTATGGATTTGGACGTGAGTGCCAGAGAGCAGCCGGTGTAACCACCATCGGTACAGGCGAGCTTAAAGATCTGTTGAAGGGTTTCGAGCGGAAGGTGTTCCATGATGTAGGGATAACGTGGTGAAGGCAGGAAGGAACCCGGGATCGCACCGCCCGGAGGTTTATATGTCTCCAGGATCCACGTGGTCGGATCTGTAGATCCTTACGCAGTGACTTTCGCGTGGACCGTGTGTGTCGCGGAAGCTGCAGACATAGTTAATGCCTGAGTCATCCCAAGCCTGGAAGAATAGACACATTATCATCATGAACTGATGTCAAAGCTGGCTGGAAAGATATGATGTGAACTAGCGAGTGAATGACATGCCTGTGCTATCGTGACTACAACCGCTATGACGGATCGTGTTGGGTAGACTCTTGTGGAGACACGTCCAATGCTAGCCTAAAGTCGTCTGAATCAGAATGTGGCTGGGCCACTGGCGATAGGGAGCGGGTGCTTGACCGGCGAGTCTGTCGTGATTCGGCCAATGCCCGCGTGCGCGTGGTGTATGTTTGATATACGAACATGGCGACGGTCTAAACGGCAGCAAAGTGGCAAATCAGCACGCCCTCGCAGAGAGATAGCACGGGAAAGGAAGTACGCACCAACAAGATCGCTCCCAACATCACACGCTCCTTCCATCTCTCGTCTAATCCAACGTCTAAGTCGGCTTTGCGCCTCTGCCTTTCCCGCCACATAGCGGTACTCAGGTCATGGTAACTTGCACGTGCCTTCCCAGCGAAGCCGTCTCCAGCTTCCCCACCATCAATCGAAGCAGCGTGCTTCTTGCCAGTGAGAACGGCATACGCAGCAGATATGGCCTGAAATCGTGCATGTGCGGCCTCAGGAGGAACTCCACCAGCACGCGTAGCTGGAGAGTCGGGGTGGTAGATGCGGACAAGGTCGTAATCTGGCATGACCTGGGATCAGGGCGCGTGAACTGAAGACGTATGGTAGATACTTACAGCGGGCCTTCACGTCTGCTCTCGTCGCGCTCTTGGGTAAATGAAAGATTTGATGAGGTGTTGGATGCGTGGAACTAGGAAACGGGTATGGGTTCGCACTTGTCGAAGCTTGCCGGAACGAAGAGTGCGTCCTTGACCAAGTGGCCCGGGGACATGGACAGCGAGTTAGTCGAGCTTCCCAAACAGCGAAAACAGTACGTCGCCAGCTATGAGATGAAGGGTGCATGTTGCATGTTGTCTCACGAAGTTGAGGACGATGGTAGGAGACAAGTTCGACTCCATCTCAATCGGCGCTTCAGCCTGCAAATGCATTCCGGGCCGGTCCGAGTACGTCACCCGTCCCGGCGCGGCGAGCACACGGTATGTCTGAGTCTCGCAGCGGCTGACCAACGCATCCACAATGTTCTCTTCCCCCGGGTTAAAGGTACGGTGAGCAGCATCATATCGTGTATTGTGGCTATGGACATCTTATAAGGACGTGTGTATCAAATTACACACCTCCCAAATTGCGGCAGATCGTGTATTTTCTAACAATTTTGGAGCCAGCCAACATCATCAACTTGAAGGAAACACTCAGCTGCGGTCTGGTCGACAGCCGCGCGAAAATCGAGCGTTCATAGAGACGACATATGTATGTGGGCGCAAATACCATCCCTCCAGAATGACTGACGTCTTTTTTCAGTGCAATTTTGTCGATCGACACAGGCCGTCCACCAAACAGGACTGCTGCGCCAGTATCTGTGGCAGTTCCGACCACGTGGGATCTTGGAGACTTATAAACCTCTGGGCGGTGCGATCCCGGGTTCCTTCCTGCCTTCACCACGTTATCCCTGCATCATGGAACACCTTCCGCTCGAAACCCTTCAACAGATCTTTAAGCTCGCCTGTACCGATGGTGGTTACACCGGCTGCTCCCTGGCACTCACGTCAAAATCCATACGGGAGGCCGCACAGTCCACTCGGTTCCATTCCATCGTGCTTGTGGCCGAGACTGAGCGTTTGGTTGCGCTCGTCACGTTATACCAGGACCAATGCTCGAACCCTGTGAGCCTTCGACCACGGGTGTCTCATC
Organism: Polyporus tsugae; assembly: GCA_024305745.1. NCBI lineage: Eukaryota > Fungi > Basidiomycota > Agaricomycetes > Polyporales > Polyporaceae > Polyporus > Polyporus tsugae. The sequence goes on from JAHRBS010000001.1 coordinate 268,678, forward strand.
TTCATCTATCGTTCCCGAAATTAGCGAATACCAATACTAGACCATCGGACGACCGGGTAGAGGAGGACGAAGATTGGGACGAGGGAAGTGAAGATGCCGACGACGACGACGACGAGGCCTCCTCGTCTCCGCTGAGCTCCCTTGTCGCCGCACGAGTCACCGCTGCACAACAGTTCCTCAGCCTCGTCGCCGATGACCTGCATTCTCTCGTCATCACCGAAGCCAACGTCGTCCGTCCCCTCTTTGACCGTGCGTTCCCCTCCCTCCGGGAGCTCACCCTCGTGCGCTACGCCGATCCCTCCAAGCTGATCGCGCCCGATTCCAAAATCCTGCCACTCTTCCCCGCCCTGACACACCTACATATCGTCACCCCCAACTGGTCGCGGCCCCTCCTCCCGAGCTGGATCGCTCACGCCCCTCGCGTCACGCATCTGCGTGTCTCTGCCCACAGCCTCTTCGGCCCACTCGTCGACGAGCTCCCGGACGCGATCGGGACGCCGGCGTACCCCTTCAAGCGCGGCTTCAGGCGAGGTACCGTCGTCGGTCCGCCTCCCCCAGTGCGCACGTACCCGACCCTCGTGCGCGTCGCAGTTCAGCCGGGCCCGCGCCCTCCTAGTGGTCCGTGCGGGACGAACCGGGTCGTGTTCAGCTCGAGGACGGCGCAGTTAGAGTGGATCGCTGCGCGGGCGAAAACGGCGGGCGTCGAGATGCATGTGTTGTCTCCGTGCTCTTGGACGGAGCGCGAGTGGGACGAGGCGATTCATAGGGAGTGGGTTGAGCGCATTGGAGCCGAGCCGAGCCGCAACTGGTTCAGTGATGTGGATGGGGGTGGTAGTGAAGACGAGGATGGAGACTCTTGACAGGGAGGTTGACAATGAAGCAGACCAGAGAATCGTCAACTTCTGCCAGTAGACCTTGTGCGGCGAACCATATATTGTCCTAGTTCCCATCGTGTTATATTACTTCTGCTCCCGTCCCCACGATTCTAGTGATTTACGCTCTGTATGCTCCTAGGCAGAGTCCGTGGCCGCTATCCGCACTCTCAGAGCCAGTCACGAGGGTCATACCATTGCTGCCCCAGAGCGCCTTGCATTCCCCGCGCCCGATGCTGTGAGACTGTGAGCAACACAACGCACCACATGACACGAGGGATACAGGACGCCTACCGAGATCGCAACGCCGTCTTGAACCAGGTACCCGCTCAACCCTGGGCATGTCTTATGCACCACCTCGACGGGGAACGTCGTCCTGATTTCCTCTGCGAATGCTAGCGTGTCCTGCAACACCTCCGCCGCGTCGAAGAGGTCGTCATGCAGATCCTCCAGACGCTTTCTCGTCGTCTCGCCTCCCACCCCGCGACGGATATCGAAAAGCAAGACATGGATCGTCCCAGAATGGTCCTCGTTCAGCATGAACGCACACCGGGAGCCCATGACGGAGATGTGCGAGATATAATCGAAGCGCACGATCCTCGTCCCCCCCGGGCCCCACTCCGCCCAGCGCACCGTGCGCCGTCGCTGGTTCAAGTTCGCGCTGCCAGTGCCAGTGTGCCCGCGGGCCAACGCAGGTGTCGCGTTGATGTTGATGTTGTTCCGCGCGTAGAGCGTCGAGAGCGGAACGAAAATGGCATACCGTTCCGACACGACGCGACCTTCGACATCATCAATGGACTGCAGCAAGGTGATGGTGAGGACCGTGAGCGCGGGGTCAAGTCCGAAAGCGAGAGTCTGGTCGCCAGGCTGTGCGGGAGCGGAAGGCGGGAACTGCATGTACGCCCGGACGTAGGGGGCGAAGCGGGAGGTCTTTAGGCGCGGCAGCTCCAGGACGCAGAGCGCGGTTGCCAGAGACGCGGGTGGGGGCGGGTGCTCGGCGGAGGTGTCGAATTCGTACACGGACACGGCCTGGGCGGTGACGAGGACGACGAGGGAAGGGGATATCACCCTGCAGCACGAGCCCCGACTGCGGCTTTGTTGATGCTGTGGCGAAGTGCAAACGTGTTAGGTCAGGTTGAGGAGCTTAGAAAAAGGGAAAGGACCAGAAGGGGGTGCGTATACACGTACCCAGACGAGGACTGACGTCTTCCAGTTCCAGACGTGCACCGCGGACTTCTGGTCGTCCGTGATGCTCCATGCGATCACGTCTCCGAAGATCTGCAGGTCCTCGATGGTATTGAACCCCCCTTGAGTGCTCACAGGGTCGAACGCGATCCTGAATGGGTCTGGACCAGCAGCCGAATGGGGCCTGCCCTCGGTAATCGAGTACACGTAGCACTCCGGCGGCCTTCTGTATGCGAGAACGCGGCGCATTAGCCGAGTCCTGTCATTATCCCACTGGATCGGACCACCTACATCTCTGGTCGCGCTGGCCGCGAGAAGACGAGCAGGTCCTGCGCGATGTCCACAGTCAGAGTGCCCATCACGGCCTTCGGGACATTGAGCGACTCCGAGATGTGCGACATAACCGCCAGAACGGATTTTCTCTGTTCGGTTGGAGGGTCGCACGAGGGCAGAGGTGGGCGCCAGAGGACGAGATCCAAAAGGTAGTTGGCCAGGTAAGGGATGAACCCATCCGTCACCCCAGGCCAATGCGGAATGACTTCGTCAGGGAGCAATATGAACGGCAGGGCGTTCAGAGGGAATGCAGTGGTGCAGAGTGTTCGAAGGGTCCTGAGGCGGTCGGCGATGCACAGGCGACTCTGGCCTAGTTCTACCCTGCCAGCACGCGCGAGTGCGAGTTTATACTCCACTTCGATGGTATCATTAATCAAGTCCCTGATGTCGCGGCATAGCTGCGTGTAAACACAGTCAATGGTCGCCATGGTACGATAGAGAGCATCTTTAGGACGCTTACCCTCTTGCACCTCAAGAGCGAAATGATGTCAAGGGCGAGGAGGATGCGAATGCGAACGTCTTCAGGGATATCTAGTATCCGGCTCGCCGAAGGTGCCATTCCAGTAGAGCGCGATGCAGAGGACTGATAGCCTGTTAGCAAATGTTCCGTGTGGGTCGATGCTAAAGTAGTACTAGATGCCCACCGCGCAGTGATACGCAGGAGGGGTTGTCGCCAACCGCTTGAAGCGATACTTGGGGCGGGGCTGTGTTTGCAGTGCCACGTATCAGAAAAGGGAACGATGCGGCAGTCGTGGAATACTTGGAATCCGAGTACACTGCGGACTGTGAGCCACATTCAAATGTCAGTACGAATCACCGGGTATCGTGACGCTCGCACCATTGATGTCGCTGCGAAGAAATGAACTTTTCTGCAGCGAGGAAAGCCTATGGAAATGATGAACATTTCCTAGATCTTTCACTGCGACGGAAAGTCCTTGCAAAAGCGCCTTTCCTCGGATACAATAGGCCCATGAGCCTTTCCGGGCTCTAGGTTGGCGCCTTTCCAAAGCCTTTCCGTTACGGTGAAATTTTGATGGAAAGGGTCCAATTCAGAAGGCTATCCATCGACTTTCCATGACGTGGAAAAGTTAATTTCTCCCCAGTGTATGTCCCCCCATGCAGTGCGCACAACTGAGTGTTGGGGACCGACTCATGGCACATACTGACTCGGATAAATGGCATTATGGGGTTACACTGGAGCGGTACACGTTCAGGCCGAATATTCCCTGCCCATGGGGTTTCAAGCAGCCGGCGTCTGGGAAGCTCCAATCAGAACGAGAAGGGCAAGAATAACGATAATGGAATTTACTTACCACAAGCACCAGCCCGTCCTCTGTCAACACGACCGACGCAGACAGCTCGTCCAGCCCCAACGGGATATCCCGAAACGTAAACTCGAACGGGAACGTCGTCCGGATCCGCTTCGCGAACGCTAGCGTCTCGAACAGCGTGTCCGTCGCGTACACGAGCCCCCTCGCGTCCTGTAGACGCCGCGGGTCCTGCCTGGCCCATGGGTGCACGTCGAAGACGAAGACCCTCAGGGCCGCGGTGTTGCTTGTCCACGTCTTCTGCGTGATCGCGACGGAGCAGCCCATGGGCGAGAGCGTGCACGGGAACTCGAAGTGGACGATGCGCGCGCCGGTCGGCCCCCACTCGTTCCAGGTGAACATGCGCGGCCGGCGCGACCAGCTTGTCGACGACGCTTCGACGCGGGCCTTGAGGGTCGAGACGGGGACGAAGATCGCGTACTGGTCTAGTTGGACTACGCGCCTGGGGGTGTTGACCCTGAACTCGAGGTAGATCGTCAGGACCGTCAGGTCGGGGTCGTGGCGGTAGAGCGGGGCATCGTCCGGGCCTGGGGCAGGTGGGAACTGAATATAGCTGTGAACAGGGCCGTAAGCAGGTCCTAAGATGTTCTCCGACCGCGCGGGGAGCCCCAGAGTACACAACGCCGTGTCGTGAGTCGAGAGTTCGGGTGGAGCTTCGCGGTTGCGGTCGAACGAGTAGAGGAGCAGTGACTGACTCGTGACAACCACAACGTGGGACTGGGATATCAAGCGACAGTGCCACCACCTTATGGCGGTGACATACTTGTACGGAAGGATGTTTAGCCCGCGGTTGCCGTTGCGATCAACGAAGGGACATACCCAGACCGCTACGCCGGTTTTCCAGTTGAGAACCCACATCTCACGCTTTTCTCCATTATGAACATTCCAGGCGAGTAAATCCCCGAGGATCTGGATGTCATCGCAAATCTGCGCATCGATCAAGCGTTGGAAATCCAGGGTCGATGAAATGTGGCTCCGGGATGCAAGGGGATGGGGTTGTCCTTCGCTGAGCGAGTATATGCAGCATTCGGTCACGACTTGTCTGCGAGGAAAATGTGAGTTCGAGTTCATACGTGGATCGCGTTACAGCAATTTGCACGCACAAGGGATCCAAGGTTGAGAATCTTCGCGAGAAGATCAGCAGGTCCTGGGCGAGATCTACTGCGCAACTGCCGCTTCGGTGTCCATCCAATCCGAGCCTTTGCACGCTATGGGCGACCTTGAGTTCGTCGAAGCCAGAAAAGGTTGTCGCAGGTCGCCAAAGAGGGACGCTGTCCTCTACAACTACCATGCCCGAGCGAGTTGGCAAAAAGCCGAACGGAGGCAGTGACGCACGCTTGAGTGGATGGTCACCGGCATGAAACCTAGCACGATGCTCCCGCAGGGCCGTCAAGCGATCGACAACGGCGACGGAACGTGTGCCATCGATTCGTCCTGAACGAGCGAGGTGGAGCTTGTATCGAATGGCGATGTTATTGTTGATGAGGTTTCCGAGGGAGCGACACACCTGCGTATGAGAGGGTATCAATGTTGGACTCTGTAAGACGATGACTGTCCGCGTGGCCCTACCCGCTTGCAGATGATCAACTCCCTGATATTGAATGCTAGGAGGATCGAGAGTTGCACATCTTGCGGAAGCTGTAATATGTTGAACTGTTGGATATCTTCTGTAAGGTGCAATAGGTTGGCCCAGGTCGATGGGCCGGCGTGAGCAACTGGGTCAGTCATCTTCTGGAGATGTTAACTGATGGTGAGGAATAAAAGCCATTAGCCCCGATAAATGCGCATGCAGCCGCATAACGATCAGCTGCGCGGGCCATCATCAGTGTTAGAGCTGAAGGTTGGGACGTACTCTGGTGTAGTGTCAGTAGGAAGCTCTTGGCCCAAAGCCAGATTTTGGACAGGACTTGTACTTGGACAACATGAGTCACGTCTGAAAAACTCGCCTGGCCTATCAGTTATATATACCGTACTTGACACTGACAGTACCGTTGTACACGAGGTGATGAGGCTGTGTTTCGACGAGCGATGATTAATATTCTGGCATGTCCGGATGATGGCGGAGAGGCTGTGACTATTGGAATGTGCTGAGTCGCCGAACTGCAGTTCCCAGAGGGTTGAGGCAGACGGGGTACGTGGTGGTCGAGAATAAGCTACATTGGACGAACTGATGAAACCCCAGTGGTTGCAAGGGCCGGCGCTTCACGGCCCGATTCCGGATATATTACCACGCTTCTATTGGCTCATACCTCCGTTGTCCTCCGAGTCACCGACTCTCGAGCGGCTCTCGAGCCTTCCGGTCTCCTACTCCTCCCTCCGGGCTTCTCACTCGCTCGTCATGGGGTGTGTCGTCAGTTCAGCCTCTTCTGTAACTGACTTGATCCACCCCAATGGGACAAAATTCATTGTGAAACCTCCTTAATTACCCTCTTGATTGGCAGGTACCACGAGGCATGCATGGTTGGAGCAACCCCAAGTACCCCGCCTACGTCACCGGACGTGAGTTGTCCCCAAAACGCGAGGGCGAGACGGGGGCGGCTGTGCATGACGACTAGGTCCGGACGGCGTGGCCTGCTTCCTAATCCTTGTGTCGGCCACATGCCTCCCGAGGCTCCCGTGCCGACCGGGAGGATGATCACAACCTCGAACGGCCTGTGTTCCGAGTCAAGCTCCCCGACACTCCATTGTCTCGGGCGTACTTGCACTAGACGCGCTTCGTACACACACATATATATAAGCGGCAGTGTTTCACCAACTCCGTCATCTGGCCTTCCCGACCGTCATGGCAGCATACGACTACTACCGAAACTCCCTTCCTGGCTGGGGAACTCCACAGGTACGGGCATTTCAGTGGTGGTACACTAATCTCTATTGATAAACTGATATCGCTGTAGTTCCAGCTTGGAGCACCCCCAATGCCCACGTTCCAGCCCCAACCTTCATGTGAGTGGGGTCCAGCGTCCATACGCTCGATACAAACATTGAACTTTGGTTTCAGGGACAGGCTTAGACTTCTTTAACGCGCACGCGTACAATCCCGACCCGTACGTCTTCAGCAACCACGTCGTCTGTACATGCCCGCTCATCTCTGATCCCCTCAGATCCCTCTACAATTCAGTCATCGGAGGGCTCGGCTCGTACTCCGGAATCACGCTCGATCATCGTAGCGCTCGTTATTGGCACTCCATAGTATACAGCGGACTTGTAAGTCATTCATGGCATGGCTACTTATATACGAGCGACAAATCTCATCGTTCATGTCATAGGCTCCTCTGACCCAAGTACTTCCCGCAGACGTTGGAGGAGCTGCTGCGTATGAGGTCTATCGCACTTGGAAATACAACGCCTCCCTCTACGCCCCGCTCAGCGCCGATCGCATGATACAGCGAGAGGGGCTCGTTGCCATGTCGATAGCGGAAGGTATGTCCATCTCTCGAATGCCCCCGATCTCCGCACGCTAAGCTTGCACGACTCAAGCCACTCGACTGTGGCAATACACCGGACGCGCAATGGACGTATACGGTCAACGCGCCGCCTGCGAGGCGGCCGCTGCAACGGCCTCACACCTTGCTGACAGGGTACGTTCTCGGCTCCCGACTCTCACCGAATAGACTGGCGGCTGAACCCCCCTCCCTCAGTTCCTCACCTACGCCGGCACAACCGGAGCGGCGGTCTTCCCACCCAGTCCCGCTCTCTCATCATACGGCGCAGGAGCAGGAGCAGGAGCCATGCTGCCGGCCACAGGCTCTTCCTACGGCGCCTACCCTTACGCTGGCGGCGCGGCCTCGTATGGAGGCTACTCCCAAGGCGCGGTCGCCTCCCCTGGTAGCTCGACGCTCGTCGTCACCCACCCGCGTCACCGCTCGCACTCGCGTCATGGGCACTCGCACTCGCATTCTGACCACGGACATCACCACCATCACCACCCCCACCGCCGGAGCAGCGTCGATGTCATCCAGACAGGAGGGGGGGGCGCGAGATCTAACTACGTTCCGTACAGCACGGGAGGGTATGCTGCATCTGGGTCTGCGGGGTATGCACCTGGCTATGGTGGATATGGCGGCGGAAATAGTGGATATGGCGGCGGAAATAGTGGATATGGCGGTGGAAATGGTGGATATGGCGGCGGGTATGGTGGATATGGTGGTGGAAATGGTGGATATGGCGGCGGAAATGGTGGATATGGTGGATATGGCGGTGGATATGGATACGGGCGACATCCTTCTGGCTGCGTGATTTGTTGATTCAAGTTGCTTTAAATGTGCCAGCTCTCTGGTCGTATTTATACACTCCTTATTTCTCATATCATATTGTACCTCTTATTATGTACTGTACTAAGTGTACCAACTGATCCTAACTTAATGCCAGAGGTGCTTGTTAGGTAGTTATCGCATCAATGCGCGCTTAGTACTAAGCTCGGTGTACATTAGGATTCCAACGGTCTGTCGCGCCTTGACGTTCGCCATCATCATCCTCTTCTGCAGACTCCACTCAACGACCTCCATCGTGCGTCTCTTGATATGACCGTACAGCGCCGGCTGGCGAGGAAACACGCCGACCAGACCGGACCGACTCCATGATGTCATAGGCCCGCCATAGGCAAACGACTCCACCCTCGCTTCGAATTCGACACGTTCCTTGTACTACATATACTTTCTTCGGCGATGTATCTCCCTTCGAGTTCTGCACCACCATTCTGAATACACCATGTCCTACGAGCACTACCGGAACACCATGCCAGGCTGGGGCACATCCCAGGTATGTTCCTACCAATGTATGATTCCCTAAGTCGTGCTAACATTATTCCGCAGTTCCAGTTCGGGTCACCACCAGCCCCCAGGTTCCAGCCGCAGCCTTCATGTACGTGTTTCTGTCTTACTGTGACCCCCGCAGGACGCGTCCAACCATCGAGTACCGTACAGGGGGTGGTTTGGACTTCTACAACGCGCACGCGATCAACCCCGATCCGTAAGTACATACCAGCACCTCGATCGTGTTGCGCCCCTAACCCCGATCGTCGATCGTCGATCGCGTCGTGCCCACAGCATGTTCTACAACTCGATAATGTCCCGCGCGCAGGGCTTTGGGTCCTTCCCGCTCGGCCGCGACGACGCGCGGTACTGGCACCGGCGCATCTACAGCGGTCTCGTAAGCATTACGAACGCCCTACATACAACCCCGGCGATCACACTCAAGCTGACGCTGCCGTCATCGATATCGTCCAGGTGCCGCTCGCGCAGGTGCTTCCGAACGACATCGGCGCGGCAGCCGCCTACGAAGCGTATCGGACGTGGAAGCACAACTCGTTTCTGTACGAGCCCCTCAGCGCGGACCGCGGGCAGCAGCGCGAGGGCCTCGTCGGCATGGCCATCGCGGAAGGTACGTAACGCGCACGCCCTTCAATCCGTGTGTGAACTGTCGCTCATGCTCAGGTTCATGCTGGCTTCGTGCAGCGACGCGCCTGTGGCGGTATGCCGGCCGCTCCGTAGACACGTTCGGGCTTCACGCTGCAGCAGAGGCCGCTGGAGCCGTCGCGTCCGTCCTCGCTGAACGCGTACGTCCCTCTCACCCCATTTCCCATCCCCTCCCGCGCGAGCCGTGTTCTCAGCTTCTCTGACCTCTCCTCGGACAGTTGACAGGCTATATGGGCGCCGGGGGCGGTCTCGGCAGCATGGGTGTGCAGTCTCCGTACGCCTCGAGTGCAGGCGGGTATGGACAAGGACAAGGACAAGCAAGCGGGTATGGACAAGGACAAGGACAAGGATACGGATATCGCGGACGGCGGAGCTCCATCAGCACACCGCTCGGTCCCCCCGGGGGTTCGCCTTTCGGCGGCGGGTCACCCTACCTCGGTGGCGGGTCACCCTACCTCGGTGCGGGCGCCGGCGGGTACCCCCAGAGCATATCCCCCGGCGGGATGCGAGGGTCGCCGTCGCCGTTCGGCGGCGTTCCACGTTCCATATCGCCTTTCCCCGGTGCCGGACTCGGTGCTGGCGCTGGCGCAGGGATGGGTGGCGTTCCGGGTGTCGGTGGGGCGTACGGCGCAGGGATGGGTCTCTCAGGTGCTGGCGCGGGCATGGGCATGGGTGCGCCAGGTGGCGGTATGGGCATGGGCGCGCCAGGTGGAGGTATGGGCGCGCCTGGTGGCGGTATGGGAATGGGTGCGCCAGGTGGCGGTATGGGCATGGGCGGGGCTGGAGGTATGGGCATGCCAGGCGCGTACGGCGATCCAAACGTGAACGTGCAAAGCGTGCCGCCCGGCTCGACGATCATCCTTGAGCACGGCAGTACGGGCAGGCGGCGGAGGCACTCTCATTCTCATTCGGGCAAGCATCGTCGCTCGCACAGTGTAGACGTCATTCAGACGGGCGGCACGCCGAATGGGGGCGGGTATGGTGGTGGCGGAGGATACGCAGGAAGCTACGGTCGTGGATCTGGACTCGGATCCGGAGGGGGCCTCGGTGGATACGGTGGTGGGGGTGGATATGGTGGTGGCCAGGGCGGTGAGATGGGTGGCCAGGGAGGTGGAATGGGTGGCTATGGCGGTGGGATGGGTGCTGGCGCGTCGTACGGCCCCGGGGGGATGTATGGTCAGTCTGCCTATCGTGGCAGAGCATTCTGAGCGTTGTCATTGATTCCAGAACGCTTTGACTCTTGATATCCTTCTGTACTTGTACTGCACCGCAAACCATCTTGTATATACCCTACATTGCACTGCTGTCTTCTAATTTCTAAAGGAATCCTGTTGCAGAAGGTTCAATATCATTTATGATCTGGTCGTTGCTTTGGGTTATTCACCAATGGAAGTCATAAGGCAGAAGGAAGGAAGAGAGATTGAATTCATCCATCTTTCTCATCCAAATCCCAGTCCCGAGAGTCTGCGTCCCAGTACGCGCTGTGATGAAGCATTGAGTCAGCAAAGAGAACTAACTAATCCGAACAAGAAATACATACGGAGGAAGATCCAACGGTGGCGGCATAGAATCCGAGTCCGACTCCCCCTTCGCAATCGGCTTGTCGATGCCAGAGGTAACCTTCACAGGCACCTCCAACTTCAACGAGTTGCCGATTCCCGGGAAAGGTACCTTCACAACCAAGTTGTACTGAGACTCTGCCCAGTTAGCCCCCTGCCGAAGGATTGAACCAAAACCAAAGGTACGCACGTTGCACTCGATGTTGTTTCACCGTGAACGCCGGCGGACAGTTCAGCCGGAACATCGACCGGAACGTCGCGCGCTGTACCCACGAGCCCTTCGCGTCCAGGTCCACGCCCTTCGTCGACCCCAGACGCTTCTCGTCCCGGTCCGAGTCGACGACGAGTGCGCGCTCGACCGGGGCCCACTCCTTCTCGGACAGCTCCGACTCGACTGGGGCGGGGCCGCCCGCCCTCTCGTTCTCGTTCTCGCGCTCCCGCTTTCGCCCGAGGAACACCGCGACGTCGCCGCTCGGAGAGACGTGCATGAACTTGGCGCGGAGCTTCACCCTGCGGTGGAGCGCGAACTCGAGCTGATCTGCGCTCTGCAGGACGGGCGGGAATAGAGGCTTGCTGGAGCTGGACGCGTCCGCTTCGCGGCGCGGCTGGGGCGTGGTCGTGATGGAGATGGTGTAGGGAATGTCCGAGAAGAGAGGAGAGGACTGGTATGTAGGAGAGGGATAACTAGTAAGGAGGGTGGGGTCATGTCGGTCACGAAAGAGGCTGGATGGCTCACCTCAACGTGCACCTTCGAGTACTCACCCCAGAGCCCGCGGCGGATGCTGTCCTCCTTGATGAACGACTTCCACCCATGCGTGGCGTGCTCGGCCCTGAGCGCCGCGCCGGGCTCGTCCCTCGGGAGCACGGCGAGCGGCGCGCAGTGGCGCTCAGGCTTGCTCAAGGTGAGGACGCCCTTGCACACGCCGACAGCGGTGAGCGAGTAACGGACGTTGCCCGACTGGCCGAAGCCGCTATAATGGAAGGAGGGCGGGAGCAACTCGGGGAGCGTGAACGCGAACGGGACAGTGGGTACACACCGCTGCCGCAGGTCCAGAGCGAGGTGTCTTCGTGTGCGAGGCGGACCGTCTCTTGCAGCGCCACCTTGTCGCGATGGATTAACACCCCTCGGCAAGGGCAGATCCGGCGAAGAGCTAAACAATGGCACATCAGCACTGTCAGCCAGTATTCACAGGTGCATATATGCGACCCGCCCGTGCACGAACTCACATTCCACGACTTCACGTTAGCCTGGTGTGTCTTCCGGCCACCAGCACGCCGGTTGTCCGCAACCCGCCGGACCGCGTCCACCCAAGTCTTGACCTGAAAGCGAGCAAGTGCCTCTGTTACAGAATAGTGAGCGCGAGGCTCCGTCCCACTCTGCACTCATTGTACGCTCACCTTCTGTGCCGATCAAATCGTCGTCAAGCTCTTCGTCTTCTACGTGAAGCCCATCCTGGTCATACCCGAGCAGCTGTTCTCCAGCACCCTCAATATCGTATCGCGCCATGAGTGCGTCCTCGTCATCTAGCTCCGAGACGTCAAGCATGCCGGTACTCCTGTTGTCTGACAGACCGGAGGGATGTCGGGAGGTGGACGGCGAGGCCGTTGCGCGCCTTGCTTGTGACTGTGGCCGCGGTGTGGGGCCACCACTTGTCTTGGGGCCGGCCTGCGATGTTGTTGGATACCTGCGAAAATGACATGTCACGGTCAGACTTGGACAGGACAGAATACAAATATACAGCTACGACGTACCAATATGAGACGATCTTGGAGCAGAGGGATTTCAGCGTTGAGGACTTGGCGGCACGTAGGTCGTAAAACGCGCACACACGCATCAGGCGTTTCTTTCGTCTCTGGAGCGGCCATTTGAAGAACCACTGAGGGTATAGAAAGTGTGAGCGAGAGAAGGCGACTCACAGGTAGCTTTCGAGCATCTCAGCTCTTGAGACCTTCTCACCCGAACTGCTTAGCGGCAGTTGAATACCCCCATCTTCAATGCCCCCTTGAGGTGTGCTCCCTGCAGCCGAGTCGACAGTTAGCTCATCAGGATGAGCCTGAGACGGGATCTGTCCGGGGGGTGAGCTGTGGATGTCGGGCGGTGGCCATCCAGCAGGCGGGGTCTCTCCGGAAAAGGTCGGTCTGCCGGACCCAACTAGCTGCGCTCCGTGAACCGTGCAGTCGTCCAGCAGGGCGGGATCGATGGGAATGCCTTCGATGTTCGAGAGGTGTGTCGCGTCGGGTGCGGGGTAGAAGAGCGGGGGTTGCGAGGCCGTCATCAAGCTTGAGAGACTACTGGCCATGGGAACTTGTTTGATGGTGGCGTCCAAAAGAATCTCGCCCAGAGAAGCAGCAGAAGGGAGTACAATATTATTAGGCGACCTAGTACAGTACAGTACAGCGAGTGCGAGAGGGTGGAGGGTAGAGTACGGAGTCAAGCTTATATGTTCAACGTTACCGCTACTTCATATGCATGCAGTGCCGCGGCGCGCGATCGTGGGCGTTGGGCGCCTCCCTGACTGCGCCGCGGTCACCGAGCGGCTGTGACCTCCTTTATCGTCGACACAGGTTCGGACTCCCAGTCGGGCGAGCTAGTCCACAGCAATGGGGTTTCCGGTATATGTACGTGGCAAGGACACCCGGCGCTATTCCTACAGATGAACTGACCTGTCGAAAGCGGTTTACCGCCAATTTGACGACGAACACGACGTCAAACGGGGTCCATGGTATCTAATCAACTGGGAGTGGACCGTATACCGCCACTTGCAAACAGTTTCGGCTATCCCTATCATCTGCGAGCGTTACATCGACGAAGGCATCTGTGGCCCGTGGGAGCATGGTTCTGCATCGAGTGTTCTGTTTTTCCGATATATTTGAAACAGCCGGTGAGCGATAATGGTGCATCACTTGTAAGTAGCTCATTGACTCTCTGCAGATGATTTTCCAGCCTTTAAGGACTTGCCGTATGCCAGCACTGCGTGGTGCGCTACAAAACTGGTACGCTTCTTCTGTTTAGTACTCCGAACTGCTTTTCTTTAATCTGTTTTAAGATCCGCGCTCTACGTCTAGCTCACCGGGCTGCTGTTCTCCATCAAGACATCCATCCTGGCAACGTTGGACTCGCGATGTGCGCACCTTTAGCGGCCTTTCCTAGGACGCATCAGGAAGCATTGGATTCGGTGGAGAACAACTTCAAGGTAATCCAGCCGGCCTTCATTGACTGGCAGTGGGCGACCATAAATGGCTATCATCCACTGCAATCAATACCTTCAACGGCAGTGCTGTCGTACGCTTCTGATCGGACGCTACGCCACAAAGGTAACATTGCGACGATGAGATATGATTACTTGCTGATCAAACCGAATTTCAGCATATATCCCAGCTGACGATCTGCAGGCTCTGGCCTATACCCTCATAGCCATCAGGCTTATGAGGCCCCCACCTTGGCACAACCCCGTTTCTCGCTACAACCGGATGGTTGGCGACGTAGAGGGTATCATCCGAATGATCCGCATTCGGGACAAGTTTCTACGTGGTCTGCGTTTGAGTATTATTGCTGGACATACGGTCATAGAGACGTCACTGTTGGACTTTGTGGAGTATACTAGGGGCCTGAAGGTGGGAGAGTAGATAGACTATCGCAAGTGGGAGGATGTATTTGAGCGTGATAGTTGATCCAAAAGATAACATCATGATGTCACTTTCATTGGACAAGCACCTGCTGAAATTTCGCTGAAACCTTGGCCACCATGCTCGTTGATGCCCAGAACGGTGCCTCTTGGTTGTGTTCCAACTTGTTCATGGTGTTCTCAGTTGCTCATGTATGTCGGATTGCGCTGAGGATCCATCAGTAAGTATACCTGAGGGCCCCAGAACCACGTGTTACAAACTTGGGATGGCGCGTTGGACCACGGTCTCATATGAATTTCAAGTTGGCGAGGTGGAGCTAGGGGCACACTCCATCAGTTGGCGGGCATGAGCTCGCTCGCGGGGGCATCCACTGTCTCGTACATCACGACAACGAAACAAATGCTCCTTGCTGCGGCGCTGCTTGTCACTGAGCGTCCGAACCTGCCATATGCGGAACCCCGGGTGGCTGTTGCGCACTGCTCGGACTCGGAGTCGTAGCTTGCCTCTGCTCGTCATTGTCACTGCTACGGCGGCCGTCCGGCAACCTCGCTCCATGCGTTCAGAAGTCTACTGGTCATCTCTGATCTTCCGTACGCTACCACCCTGCTCAACCTCCCCTCAACATGGCCGGTCTCTCGACGACAACTAGTCAAACCTCCGTTCTCGAGTCGAGGACTCGGACATCCAAGCGCGTTCATCGCCTCTCGTCCTGGATCTATACGCACCTGTGCTCTGGTGAAAGAGGTGCAAGTGCTGTGGATATGAACGATGACCTGGTGCGTGCGCCAAGTTCCTAACTATGACCTGTCACACTGAGGTCTTCAAGCCAACCATACCTCTGTCGATCGCTCTCTCTGGTGCTCGCTCGACTTCTATACTCCAGTATTCCAGCCTGCTAACCTGCGGGTTGCTTTGAGTTAGCTGCATCGTGACAATAAAGTATTCACCAATGGGAGTCATAAGGCATAAGGAAGCGAGATTAAATTCATCCATCTTTCTCATCCAAATCCCAGTCCCGAGAGTCTGCGTCCCAGTACGCGCTGCGATGAAGCATTGAGTCAGCAAAGAGAACTAACTAATCCGAACAAGAAATACATACGGAGGAAGATCCAACGGTGGCGGCATAGAATCCGAGTCCGACTCCCCCTTCGCAATCGGCTTGTCGATGCCAGAGGTAACCTTCACAGGCACCTCCAACTTCAACGAGTTCCCGATTCCCGGGAACGGAACTTTCACAACGAGCTCGTACTGAGGGGCTCACTTAGTCCACCGCAGGAGGATTAAAAAAAAACCAAAAGGCATACGCACGTTGCACTCGATGTTGTGCACCGCGAACGTCGGGGGGCAGTTCAGCCGGAACATCGACCGGAACGTCGCGCGCTGTACCCACGAGCCCTTCGCGTCCGTGTCCACACCCTTCGTCGACCCCACACGCTTCTCGTCCTGGTCCGAGTCGACGACGAGTGCGCGCTCGACCGGGGCCCACTCCTTCTCGGGGAGCTCCGACTCGACTGGGGCGGGGCCGCCCGCCCTCTCGTCCTCGCGCTCCCGCTTTTGCCAGAGGAACACCGCGACGTCGCCGCTCGGAGAGGCGTGCATGAACTTGGCGCGGAGCTTCACCCTGCGGTGGAGCGCGAACTCTAGCTCATCCGCGCTCTGCGGGACGGGCGGGAACACGGGCTTGCCGGGGTTGGACGCGTCCTGTTCACGGCGTGCCTGGGGCGGGGTCGTGGTCGTGATCGCGATGGTGTATGGGATGTCAGAGAAGAGAGGGAGGACTGGTATATCGGGGAGGGAGAGCTAGAAGCGAAGCACCATCAGCACTGTAAGTAAGTAGTGCGCGTACTGGCACGAGCGGTCTTGAGAGACTCACCTCGACGTGCACCTGCGAATAGTCGCCCCAGAGCCCGCGGCGGATGCTGTCCCCCTTGGCGAACGACCTCCATCCGTGCGTGGCGTGCTCGGCCCTGAGCGCCGCGCCGAGCTCGTCCCTCGGGAGCACGGCGAGCGGCACGCAGTGGCGCTTGTTCAAGGCCAGGAAGCCCTTGCGCACGCCGACAGCGGTGAGCGAGTAGCGGACGTTGCCCGACTGGCCGAAGCCGCTGTAATGGAAGGAGGGCGGGAGCGACTCGGGGAGCGTGAACGCGAACGGGACCCGGAGCGTGTCGGAGCCCGGAGATGGGTACACGCCGCTGCCGCGGGTCCAGAGCGAGGTGTCTTCGTGTGTGAGGCGGACCGTCTCGTGCAGCGTCACCTTGTCGCGGTGGATCATTCTGTGGGTAGATGTCGTGCCCAAATGTCAGCGCGATCTGTGATCGGGGTCGAAGTGGCTGTAGTCCGGGATGCTTACGTGCGGGAGGTGCCCCGGAGGCGCACCTGGACCTCTTCGATGTTCTCTTCTCGCAGCTGGCGGAAGTCGATTGCGACCTCGCCCTCGATGGTGTTCCCGGCTGCATAGATCGCTGGGGGAATGTAGACGGTCAACGCAGAGGTCGCTGTGATGCCGGATAACATGTAGTTGTGCGTCCAGGTGTACGAAGTGTTGAACGTTGAGCAGGCGCAACCTGTCGATACTTATACATCACGATACCCCGGGATCAACCGGGCGAGCTGCCAGGTAGCCCCAGTGGCGTCGTCCACGCCGAGTCATCTGTCACCAGACCAGGGAGAATGAAGACGACGGCAGTGGCAACACCAGGACAGCATTAAACTGCGGAGTCCGGGCCATTGTGTCGATCATCTTGAAGAGCGGTGTATGGCACCGCTCTCCCTGAGCGGCGACTTATATGGTGAGCCTCGAGGCATCAGTGCGCATATATCGTCAGTCCGTATTTCCTGCATGGAATCTCTTGTCAGACGTACTTAAGCTTTGAATGCAAGTGACGTGGTGGTACAGAGGGAGGCCACCACTGGAGACGCACCACAAGAAGTAATTAGCGCTGAATCGAGATAACGCACCTACGAAACGCATAGAAAATGGCGTAGTACACATAAGGTAGGCCCAATGCAGATTCCACCCCTATCACGTGATAATCACGTGCTCGACGCCGCCTTTTCCTCCCTGCCCCCGCCTGCGCCCTGGCAAAAAAAATCCGGGGAATGTCGCAAGGAGGCCCCAGGGATATGTTGACGAAATTTAGAAGTCGAATCAAACCCAAGGGAGGGAGGGAGAAGGGTTGGGGGCGGGCGGGGACAGGTGTGTCACGGCGTCACAAGGGGCGGAATCTGCATTGGGCCTACCTTACCGCCAAATCGCTTTACGGCAGAGCTCGATCCGACGAGTCATACTAACCCTCTTCCGCGATGCTTTCCCGCGATGTCAGGACAGCGGACCCCCTCCGGTCCCGCGAAACCAGTCGACAGTGGCATGGCACACGACCGTGACGGACAGCAGACGATCACCATTTCAAGGGAAGATCTATAGATCTATGCTAGCAGACTACATATACTACACTACGTACAACCGAGCGGGACCGAGCCGAGAGCCGAACCGAAACTGAAGCTGACCATACTGCGAAAGAGATGGAGGTGGAGAAGATGCTAGAGATGGGAACACTGGCATATAAGTATGAACACGGCGTAGTACTAATCCGTCCGGATGGGTACCAACGTCCAGGGTGCGTGATGCGCGAGCTAGCGTGCATGTGCGCAGTGTGTGTGCGCGTGTGCGAGTACGCATGTATGCGAGCGAGTACGTGCGGGTATATCATGTAGAGATACAATCCTGATGTGGATAAAGCAGCAGCGAAACGAGACGAGACGGGGGAACGGGGTGCGCGATGTAGACTCCTTGAGATGAGATGCGGGGATGCTGGGGTGATGCGATGGAGACAGAAGATAGGACGCGCAATGACGGCGGGATGAGGATACAGGTAGATATGGGGAGACAGAGACATAAACGATGTCACAAGCATGGGGGTCGGCGATGGAGTGCTGGGATGGTGATGGATGTGGCGGATCGACGTCGAGAGCTCGACAGCGAGTTGAACACAGAAACAGAAACACTATGCGTGAAGTCCAGGGGGGCGGAAGGGGAAACTAAGGCGGACGTAAAAGCAAGATGCAAAAGCAAGACAACAACGTGTAAAACGGAGATGAAGGCGAGGAGAACGGAATCGGAAACGCGCAGAGAGGGAAGAATAATCAAATATGGAAAAAATAGATGAATATGAGATAAATAGTGTGTGGGTGGGTGTACATACACGGCGAACCCCACCACTCCAACATGAACGGAAGACGGCTGGCCAATTGGAACCCACAACGGAGACGGAGGCAAGGTGGGGACGGAGACGGCGGACCCGGGTAACCAAGCGCGCACCCGAGGTATCCAAGGAGCCCAGCCCAGTCTTCCAAGCGTCGAAGACTCGAAGCCACTGTAACAGACAGGCTCATGCCTTCCGCGAGGCCTTGCGCTTCCCACCACCAGCCGCCGCGGTCTTCCGCTTCTTCGCAGCCGGTGCCTTCCTCGAACTCGCCTTGCCCTTCGCGGTCTTCGCGGGCTCGCCACCCTCCTCCTCCTCTTCGAGGTCAGCGCCATCGCCTTCGACCAGCTCGATCTCGACGGCCTTGCGCTTCCCCTTGCAGGGGGACGCCTCGATCTCGGCGTCGACGACCGTGCCCTCCTCGCTCGGATACCCCCCGTCGCTCACCGCCGTGCTGCTCCCGCGCGAGCCCGAGCGGTTGCGCTTCACCTCCCGGCTCTGGCTCTCCGGGGTCTCCGGAAGTGCGGGTTCGGCAGACGGAAGCGGCGTGTCGAGCGCGGAGAGCGGGGTGGACACGAGCGAGCACGGACCGGGCGGTGCGGGTTTTCGGCGTGCGCGCGTCGAGCGGCGTGTCGGAGTTGGGGACGCGGTCGCGTCATTCGCAATCGACGGGGGAGGCGAAGACGAGCAAGAGAGCGCGGCGGGCGGCAAGAGGTCACCAGACGCAACGGACGGGAGCTCGAGCATCAGCCCGATGGCCTGCAGGACCGGCGTCGTGGCGATGAACTCCTGCTTCACGTCCCGAGTGACAGCTCCGTCCAGCCCGGAGATAGCGTGGGCTAGCGCCTCAACGACGCCCGCGGCCCCGGACGAGAACAGCAAGGACGAGGAGGCCTGCTCCTCGTCTGCCTCTTCCGCGGCCGCAGCCGCGAGGACGGCCTGTGCGGCCTTGGCTTTCTGGGACGCGCGGGTGGTGCGGACGCGCTTGCGGGGCTTCTCGGGCTCCTCGTCCATAGGCTGGGTGCTTGCGTTGTTTGCGGTGGCCTTGCGCTTGCGGAGGGTCATGCCGCCCGCCTTCTTCTGGGGCACGACCTGGGCGGGGACGTAGAGCGACTGGAGGCCCTCGAGGGCCCAGGTGTTCTCCTGGATACCCATCCAGCCGACGCTGGACGAGACCGGACACGGCCGGAGTTCTGCAAATGCAAAGGCGCAAATATGAGTTCATTTCTTCGGGAACCAATGGCAAGCACGGTGAGACGGAGCGTATGCGTGTGCGCATACGGCGCGCAGCGGGATCGAGGGATGCGAAAACGGGAAGGTTCGTGTGGGAATGACGTACGGAGGACGGAGTCGACGACCTGCGCGGTGCGCTCGAGGACGTTCTTGGCCCAGAAGGCGAAGTGTGCGGGGTGCTTCGGGTGGTTCATGACCTTGAGCGCCGCGAGAACGAAGATGGCCTCCTTCTGTGCCTGGGTGAGCTTCGGGACTTCTGCGGCGTACAGGCGTGCGGTGTGCGAGGGGAAGAGCTGGAACTGCTGGCTGATGACGTTAGAGACGGTGAGGGTGGCGGCGATGCCGGCGTGATGTGCGACCCAGTAGGTGAGCTGGTAGGGTGCGTGCTGCGGTAGCACCGTGGTGTCAGGGGAGGGAAGGGAAGCGGCAGCTGAGGCTGGGGTAGATGCGGATGAGGGGGTGGGTTTGTTGGCGTGGCGAGGGATGATGCGGGCGAGGGCCTCGATGTATGTGTTGACGAGCGGATGGTTGTCGGTCAAGTGACCGGAGGCGAGGACGCCGGGACAAACCTCGCGGAGATCGGGAAGAGGGTACTTGTCATATGCGCGGGAGGGAGGGGCGAGGACGGTGGATTTGGGTGTGGAGGGCCGGCCGCGGGCGAAGGACTCATGGCGGGCAGAGGAAATCGGGTAGTCGGGGTATGCTTGGGTGAGAGCGCACCTGCCATCGTCGCCGAGGGCGAATGTGAAGCGAGTGTCCATGGTCGTGAAGAGAGACATGGCGGGTGGTCGCCGCCCGTAGGGACGTGTAGGAGGATGGGACGAGGATAGTGAGTGAGACGACCAAGTAGAGCGAGCGGTGACGGATGTGGCGGCAATCGGGCCAAGCACAGGAATGTAGGGGCGCGGATGGCGGGTGATCCGGATCGGGGGTCCAGGTGTGGGGGGGGGGGGGGGGGCGGGACGATGAGCGTCGGGCGGGAGGGGGCGGGCGACGGGAAGGAAGGGCAAGTGGAGAAAGGAGCAGGGCGCGGGTTCGAGGGGAGATATATACCTGTCGCGGGCAAAGCGAGGATGGGCTGACACAAAGTCCGCCTGCCTTTCGTCCGCACACGCCCCCGATCCTCCAGCTGCCTTTTCCGGCTCTCTTCTCGCCTTCGTCCCGCGTGCGTGGCCCAGTCCCCCGCCCGCCTGCCTGCCTTCTGCGCCTCCGTGTCGCCCGTCTTCCACCGCATTTGGTACTCTTTCTGCCCTCGCCCTTTTTCCGCGGTGTTAGCTGGCTTGCAAACGGTATCTGTTCGCGGACAAGGAGCCCGCGCGATTGCAACCAGGCCTGGCGTACGCGAAGCGCCAATCGGGAGGCTAGATCTGCACATCTAATCTTATCGGGCCGATCTGACCTCCCTAAGACTCCCTTCCGCGCGTCCACCGACGCTCGCCTGCCTCGAGGGCGACTCGTGCGCGACTCGTGCGCCTCCTCCTTTCTCTCCTTGTCCCCCGTGCCACCGATCATCGATTCTCTCCCCCCGTCCTCGTCCACAAGGCCACCCCAAGCCACTCCGGATGTCACAAAGGCTCACAAAGGGCTTCACTACGAAATCCGCGCGGGAGGCTTCCCAGCATACAGCCGCCCGAATCGGGTCCTCGATCGACCGGTGACGTCAATCAATCTAGGTCGCCGGCCTCCGTCGTCGCCGCCGGTTCTTGTCGCCCTCTTCCAACGCCGGGATCCTGGGACTAGTACTCGACATCGTTTGCTGCTCTCTCTTGCCGTGCACAACCCGCACGTTCAACGGCAGTCCCTCGGTGCGCAGGCCTCACCATCTCATCGCGGTTCATCTACATCAATATTGTTTCTCCCTGAGCTTCGGACAACGTGTCGGAAGCGGCCTCATCGATCAGCGTACATACCCTCCGCCCATAGCATCCTCCTCAGCAGACAGGTCACTCCCACCCGGTCATGTGCGACGGCTCCTTTACTCTACGTTTGCTGATGGTATGTCCTTTTTCGCTCTACGTTTAACTGATGGTGCAGCCGCTGCAGGCACGAGCATCCTTATCACACATTATCTTCACAGGACTGTCGATTATCGGCACACAGTCCCTGAGCTGCGAGCGATCGTCCCGAACAGCGAGACGATGACCCATAGCTGGCAGGTCGATTATGGTCAGTGTGCGTCGATCCCTCACACTCTCTTGTCCGCGGTCCGACGGCGCGAAGGCGCCGAACAGTAACTTCGGAGGAACTCTCTTCAAAGTCTGTTCGCACACACACTTCGTCCTCGTCACGGCGTATCCTCGCAGGCATATAGGCAGTCTACCGCAGATACGGACGAATGCACGCACACCGTGCGCACTTCTACTGCCACTCCAAAGGTGCCACATTCGGACCATTCACTCTGTTTTCCGCCTGCAAGCCGACGAGCTTTCGACGGTGGCACACAAACTCGGAAGATGCGGGTTTATCGCGGACAAGTGCGCTCTTCACACCTCCAGGAAAGTATTCCCCGCATGGTACGTTGTCCTACGCAGGCAGGCGACGCAATCACGAGACCGCGTTATGGCTACTTGTAGTTTAGATCGACCAACCGGGGTCTACCCAGATGGATCTCATCATCTTGACGATCTCATATCTATAGCAGCCTACTTAAGTACTTGCTGACTGTCTTACAGAGCACCTTCGCTTGGCTGGCTTAGGGATCGCAATGAAACAGCCTTCGTCAGGTATCAATGAACGTCACTCAGGGCAAGATGAAAGCACTCAGTACAAAATGAACGTGACGTTGCGATCTGCCACATGATCGAAGCAGCTGGTACCGTACAGTACTATCACAGTTGCTGCAACACACGTTTGCAATGGTACCGGCATGTCACAGACACTTTCCGTAGATGTCCTGACCCACACCTTGGTGCCCAACGGCCACCTCAATCCCCAGTCACCAGAGGCCGCGCAAGCGTTGCTATGACGAAGTTCAAGCCGTGCATGTAGATTGTCCGAGGGTCTTGACCAGCCGTTCATGGTCCGCGCACGCATCGTGCTCAATCTCCAGGCTTCGCCTGAAACTCGACCCAGGTCTCCAGAAAATATCGTCGTACATACGAGTTCGCAGCACGAGTGTATGCCAAGTAAATCGACGTGGTATGTAGTAGGAAAGTTGCCGCCCGACGGTCAATGTCACGGTCTGTTGCTTGGGTATAATCATACAACGTGTGTTGTCGACACCCGTTTTTGCAACTCGAAATGCTAACGCAGCTAATCGCCGCCGTCCGGCACCGTTCATGGTAATAGGCACATATCTGCGACCGAGGAACTGAATGTATGGGTGGGCGTTACAGTGGAGTGAGCGGTTGGGGCGGATGGTCAACGTCAACTACGGGTAGCTCGTATTACGGCATTGTTATTTCTGTACTCCTGCAGATGCCTGGCGGAGATTTTGAGACATTTTGGTCGCGCGTCACTGTGTAACGGGGTGTATGCTAGTCAACTTGCGGGGGGGGGGGGGGGGGTATGTTTCTAAGAATGTTTCATTCCGAGGACGACATTGAAGGCACAAAAATCCGGGCATGGCGGCGAGACGTTCATATGCAGCGTTGCATGCACCAAGCCTGAGCTTCCCGTCTGTCGAGATCAGCGTGCTACGTCATTGGCATACAGGGTTCCCTAGAATTCTAAGGCGAACCCGGCCGAAAAAGAGACGGAACCGAACCGACCAACGTCGAACTTGCAACCACAAACGACGACGAGGCGACGGCGACTAGGAAGTAGACGCAGATGCATGGTACATTTTAGTCAGGGAGCTTCGGAGGCAACGAGATCGACGGGCTGGGCGTCGGCGTCGGGGTTGTCCACCAACGTGCGTCCTCGGACGAGGATCTGAAGTGTAGAGAAGCCGGATGATGGTGGACTAAGATGGGACGCGAGAGTCGACGCCGGGGCCGCGCCGAGACGTTGAGGGGCCAGAGTCGCTGAGTATCACACAGGCCGAGGGCACGCGTCGCGCTTGAGCTACTCGGCGACAAATCCGAGGGCGACGGGGTTTATCTGGAGGCCGGAGACGTCCTTTTGCGCAGCCTCGAGCGCCGTGTTGGACTTGGCGAGGCGGCCGTGAGCTCACCGACCCCAGCGTCACGTCGACGGTCCGGCGAGTAGCTTTGCGGGAGGGATCCCATCCGAGTCCCGTTCACGAGTGGATAAAGATTGGTTGTTCAAGTACATATGGAGGCAGAGATGTCGTAGTTGTCTGCGTGGGGACCACAAGGACTGGACCAGCCTCGGGCTACCTTCCGAATGACCTCCGACTCGGAACAGAGCGTCTCCACCTCGTACTGGCCGACAACGGATCGAAGGCTTAGCAGGGGCCAAGTACTTGGGGAAAAGATAAGAGGCCGACCTGGAGTAAACGACGCTGACCGAGACCCTCGTCCAATGGCGGCTCCGAGGCCTGTTTGGCCCCGACCTCCCCTTCCAGCCTCTGACACATGGCCCGCCAACGGCCAATCTCGAGCCCAGCATCCGCCTGTCGATTTCCGGATAGGTTCAACTGCCCTCCTCCTTGGTTACGGCGGGGTCCTGAGGGGCGCATAAAGTGACCAGCACGACGCATCGTGCATCAGCGCCGACAAAAGTGAGGCACGCACCGCAATTTATAATAGCGACATACTCGCTCGAAACGCCATCCGCCCCAGTCTCCTTTCCATGCACTGAAACCGCTAGTTTTTCCATGGACGTCTCGAACATGTCCCTTTCGCACGAGTATCGAAGGCGCCAGTTTGGAGGGTCGGGTCGCGGCTTCGTTTCCTCCACTCTAGAGGAGGTATTGCTGTTCTGGGTCGCAACGAGGCTGCTAAGAGCTGATATTGAGGCCTGAAGAACCGCAGAGATCGAAACATGAGTTGGTGGCAAGCAGTTCGAGGTCGGCCGCCCCAAAAGTCCAGCTTCTGGTGGGGTCACGGGGTCGTTGTGTTCACGAGGCGAGGACAGTCGAACGCAAGTCGACCTAAACCGAATGTTCATATAATGCAAAGAGGAATCCTCAATGCTTCCATGGGTGAGTTTGACCCTTCTGGGCGGATTGTGAGCTGGGTTAGCGAACTAGTTGGGGTCCGGGGAGACGTCAAGGTCGAGGAACATCAGAGCGCATGAGCCAATGGGAATGTGAACCGGGATCTCCCGACACATCTCAGAGCGGCGCCAACCGACAACGTCCAAAATTGCAGTGGCATATTGCACGTATATCTTTGCGTACTATATCAATGACTAGCTACTAGTCTTCAAGCTTCAAAGCTTCAAGCTCAAGCAGTGAGTCCCTGTACTCCGCGAGGAAGTTTGGCCAATGACGTGTGCCTGGACAGTAACGGCACTCGGTGCGTCTGAGTTGCTCTGACATCATCAAGTACCAGAGCGCCCGTTTTGGTCTCTCTCAGCTCGTCCCAGATTCTTCTTCTGTTCGTGTCCCCGACATGTATATATCATCGGGCATGTTATTCTTTATTCAGGTTCTTCCCCACCACCACAGTCTGCGCTCGACGACTCTCGACGACCCCTCAGCTCGAACCCGTTTCCTCTTCCATACTACTAGCAGATGACGGAACCCACACAATCAACCTTCAACATATTACAGCTTCCTCAAGATCTGCAACTCTGCCGGGCGTTGAAACCTCGACGCAGGTGTTGATAGTAGAGATAGGGATAAACATTGCGTATTGGTTGAGTTCAGGTCCATGGTCGGGGATGTCGACGATGGAGCGGATGTACAGCGCCAGGAGCGTCAGGTTAGGATCGTGGCGGTAGAGCGGCCGATCGTTCGGGCTGAGGGGAGGTGGAAACTGAATATAGCTTTTGACGAGGAGAGACCGCGAGAAACCGATGCTGGACCATGCGGGGAGCTGGAACATAACGTCGTGTCGCTTGTCGAGGGCGCGGATGGACCCTTGAGGTGGAGGTTGATGGGGTAGACGAGCAGCGACTCAAACGTGACAACCACGACATGAGACTGAGATACCAAGCGACAGCGCCACCAGAATTCGTTGTGGAATTCCTGTCGAAGTATGAAGTAAGTAATAGGGCTCAGTATAGGGCCGCCATTACAATTGACGGAACGAAAGACCATACCCAGACTGTAACACCGGTCTTCCACTGGCAGTTGATAACCCTCATCTCGCAGTGTCTCCCACTGAGGTTAGGGACGTTCCAAGCAATCAAGTCTCCGAGGACGTGAATGCTATCCCAAGTTCGACTATCCGCCCAATCTCCGGAACCTAGGCTTGATGAAATGTGGCACTGAGATGCACTGGGATGTGGTCGTCCTTTGCTGAGCGAGTAGATGAAACAATCGAGGGGTCTGCAAGAATTCAGTAACTGTTAATGTGCGGAGAGCATCACACAGTCATTTGCACGCACATGGCATCTGTGTCTTTCCGCGAGAAGACTAGTAGGTCCTGGGCCTGGGAGACATCTGCTACGCAACTGCCAGTGTTGACGCCTTCCAAATTGAGATCTCGCATGCTACGGCCGATCTTCTGTTCGTGGATGCCAGAAAAGGCAGTTGAAGGTCGCCAAAGATGGACACTGCCTCCTGCGATTGTCGTTACCAATCCATTGGACGAGAGAGCACCCAGAGAACCGAACGGTTGCCCTCGCACACGCTTGAGTGGATGATCACCGGCATGGAACCTGGCACGATGTTCACGCAGAGAGGTGAGGCGGTCGGCAACCGTTACGGCAACAGAAGGTGCCCCATCGATTCGTCCTGAGCGGCCCAGTTCGATCTTGTATCGAATGGAGATGTCGTCGTCGATGAGGTTTGCAAGGGAGCGACACATCTGCGTAATAGATGATATCAGCGTCGAGCTCTGTAAAACAATGAGCACCCGGTGACCGTCATACCCGCTTACAAATGACCAGCTCCCTAATATTGAATGCCACGAGGATCGTACCACCACCTCCGGGCGGATCACCGCACGTTGTGCAGTGGAACGACTGGGGACTCACCGGCACGCACATCGCGCATTTCGATGTTGAGCGCGGCACTGCCAAGCGCTGGCAGCCAACATAGCCGCTAGGCTGTGA
Source organism: Polyporus tsugae (assembly GCA_024305745.1). NCBI lineage: Eukaryota > Fungi > Basidiomycota > Agaricomycetes > Polyporales > Polyporaceae > Polyporus > Polyporus tsugae. The sequence continues at coordinate 295,499 of JAHRBS010000001.1, forward strand.
CACCGCCATAGCGCCAGTTGTCACACATGCCAGATTACTCATAGCCTCGTCTATGATAATCACGCACAGCTCGACTGTGCACCGTGTATGCTACTGTACAGTTCTTATGTAATCTAGTAGTATATATACGGGCTCCCCAGAGCCCCCAATACAGACAGTTCTTTACACCCTACCACCATCATCACTTAACAAGCCTCAACAACCCCTCCAGGTGAGTATGCGGAGCTTCCGCTAGAGTTGCTGCCCGGTGTGGGCTTTGCCCCCAGCTTCAACAGGTTATGAGCCCTGGTGATGCCCAGGTACTGCGCCGCTCATTGCTGGCTGCGACCTGTGAGGCTCCCAGCTCGCCTGGAATCCCTTCGTCGCCGTTATGGCAGACGACCTGTTGGATGGATGTGGCGCGATTATCCGCTGCCTGCCATCCACAGCAGTGGAGCTGGATGTGGCGCGCCTTCGAGGTCGCTGCCTGCCCTCCACCAAATAGAGGGGGAACCTATGCCAGCGCGTTTTTCCATGACCGCTGCCCTAAAAAGTCTTTGTGGATGTTGACTGACACGTCTTCTTCCCTCCAGACTTTAACCCCTCTCGCACGATGTCGAACGCGCTCTACACCGCCGTTACCAGCGTCCTCACGGGCCCCAACTACCTCGAGTGGGCCGTGACCATGGAGTCCTACCTCCTGGCACAAGGACAGTGGAAGGTCATCAACGAGTCTCGCCCCGCCACCGACGCTGACAAGCAAGCGGAATGGGACGGACTCAACGGCAAGGCCATGGGTAACATCCGCCTTCGCCTCACTCAAAGCATCATCAGTGCCATCGCTAGCAAGACCACTGCCGCGGACATCTGGAACCACCTCAAGACGAACTACGGGAAGCCGGGCATCCCCATTGTCTATCAAGACTTCCGTGCTGCGATCAGTCTCACCGTCCCCAGCGACTCCAATCCTATCCCAGCCCTCGACAAGCTCGAGGCGCACTTCCAGCGCCTTGATACCAACAAGTTCGACGTTTCAGAGCACGTCAAGGGGATGATGCTCATCTCCAAGCTCCCTCAGTCCATGGATCCCGTCATCCAGGTCTACATCTCTGGCCTCAAGGATGACGCTGCTGGCCCTGCCATCAAGAAGATCACGCTCGCTGGCGTCCGCCAGGCCGTGATCATGCACTGGGAACAGCGCCAAGGACGTCACCAGTCGCGTAACAACGCCAACAAGATCAGCGCTGTCAAGCGCAAGGGGCCGGACCCCAACTTCCGTCAGCAGCAGCAGCAGCGCCCTCAGCGGCAGCAGCAGCAGCAGCAGCAGCAGCGCCCTGATGGGCAGCAGCAACAAGGTGGACGCTCTCGCGGCCGCCGCTCTGGACGTGGTCGTGGTGGACAGCCAGGTGCGCACCAACATGCGCACTTTGCCCATATGGTTGACGTGGCGCCTTTTGCCCACATCACTGACGTCCCAACCACGATCACCCAGGGCCCCAGCGGAGTGGAGGATCCGCGCGCTCTCATGCGCAAACCCGTCCGCGCAAAGACAGGGGACAACAAGTACCCCTCGCTCACGTCTGCCATATCCCTCGCCGAGGAACTCGGCATCCAGCCGACGTTCGAGCGCATCCGCATCCTCGAGGACCTCGTCCGACTCCAACAGGCCCCTCGCGCCCTGGAGGAACAGAACCGCGCGGCCTCGCCCGCGGCCACCCCACTCGCATCTTCATCAACCCGATCTCCGACGATGAGTGGTGGCGACGACTTGCCCAGTGGCACCGAGGAGAGCAGCAGTTCGCAGTTCGAGGACTCGGACAGCGAGGAGGACCGTGCGCCCAAGCGCAAGCGCACCCTCAGGGAGCGCATGTCAGAGCGCACCCTAGAGGAGCGCCTCGCCCCTCTGGACGACCCGATGAACGAGCTGACGGACGACGAGGACGTCGTGTCGCTCGGCATGGTTGAAGATGAAGTTGAATCTTTCTTCAATCAGTACTGGTCAGTCTATTCTTCTCCCCACAACAAGTTGTATGCTGACTTCGCGCCCTTAATGGCAGCTGATAATGTCGCAAGTCCCTCTTGTCGTGTAAACAGCCCGCATGTATCTGTAGCTATAGAGCAGAATACATGTCCTCACCACTCTTCACATGCTAAGTGTGCGCGCTGTAAGGGAAAGAATAAGCAGATTGAACGGCAAGACTCGAACATGTGGATGCTCGACTCAGGAGCGTCAATGCACTTTACGTTCAACATGAGTGACTTCGCCGATTTCCGGTACTACAAAGTCCATCGACCGCTATACACAGCAGATGGGGTCACGTTCATGACTGGTGAAGGGACTGTCTTCCTAACTTTAGAGTCTGGAAAGACCATAAGGCTGATGAATGTCGCCTTGGTCCCAAATCTTACCAACAAACTTGTTTCAATGGGAGCATTACTCCGTGAAGGAATGAAAGCGCGTGCATCGACCGCTAGTATCTCCTTCTACCAAGCAAATGAGCTTGTAGTCACGTTTCAACCACGAAACGTTGGTGACACTATTTATGTCATCTTCACGCAGCCTTTACTGGCGCGAAACATGATCACAGCCTTTGAAGCTGTCGACTATGATACTCTACACCGTCGCTTAGGACACCCTTCGCGCGATGTGCTGAGACATGCTTGGAAACACACTGACAAGTGCCCGCATGTTGAGATTCCCAAAGAGGACTCGATTTGCCGAGGATGTGCTGAAGGCAAAATGCCATCGCAATCCCATCCGCTCGATCTTAGATGAGCGTCGAAACCTTTTGAGCTAGTCCACACGGACCTCAAAGAATTCCCTGTCCCTTCGTACCACAAACACAAGTACACTATACTGTACTATGATGACTACACTTCACACGTGTGGACCGTCAAACTTCGTACCAAGGACACTGCCCTACAATCTATGCGACAATGGTTGACATATGTCGAAAACCAATATGGCGCGAAGGTGCAGAAATGGAAATCTGATGCTGGAGGTGAATTGAAATCAAAAGCCTTCACGAATATGCTCAAGGACAGAGGCATCGAGATTATAACCAGTGCACCACACATTCATCAACAGAATGGCCGTGCCGAGCGCATAATTCGTACGCTCATGGACAAAGGGGAGGCAATGCGACACGACGCTTGCATACCTCAGTCCTGGTGGGAATTCTCCTTTGATCATGCTACACACGTCTATAACAGGACGCCTATGCGTCGTCTGGAATGGCGAACCCCCTATGAACTTCTATACGACTCCAAGCCAGACATTAGCCACCTACGCGTCTTTGGATGTGGAGCCTATGTCTTCTTGCCACCTGAAGTGCGGAAGAATAAACTATCCCCCAAATCGGAGTTGATGGTTTACCTTGGCATCGGCGATGGAGGTCACAATTATAAGTTCATGCGCCTACCAAACAATGTCATCTTTACAGCTGCTCAAGCGCTATTTGATGAACATATGTTTCCGAAGTGTCCACACGAGCAGAAGCGACAGAGGCAGCAGATTGCACCCAATGAAGAGGAATCACAGGAATCCGCGGACCAAGTCCCCGCTCCTAAGAATCTCCCTGATGACGATGAGGAGCCACATCGTCCTCCCAAAAACCTTCCTTCTAAAAAGGACAAGGGCAAGGCGCGAGACATCGCACCTCCTGCACCACCGGCTGAACTACCTGTACAGCGTACTTCACGCAGACAGACACCGCGAAGTGTGCATAGCCCTGTGTTGCCGCAATCTCCTCCGGTTGAAAGATCTGGCACGAGTTCTCCGCGACGATCTGGGAGAGAACGGAAAGTACCAGTTCGCGAAGGGAATGTCTATGGTGAATCACGACACCCTACAGACATTTTCAAGGACATAGAGAAACGGGAATCGTGGAAGAAAATGGTTGAAGTTCGTGGAGAAACGAGTCGCTCTCGTACCGCGCCACCATCCAGAGATGAGAGGCTTCCCGGGCCTAGCTCTTCTCGATCACTTCCGCGATCACGCGATGAACCCGTACTCCGTCCACCTTCGAAATGGACCACGCCACGGGAGCCTACTCCCATGATCTCACCTAGTAGCAGCGACGCTGAGGAAGAGGATGACTCTGGTCCCATACCGGAACCTATACCTGCAGAGCCAGTCCCTCCACCTCACTCAGGCGCTCCTAGTGAGCAAAGCTCAGAGGCACACTCGAACGAAAGTTCTGAGGAAGAAACTGATGATGAGGACGAATCATCTGAATACGAAGATGATGATGATGAAGACGCGTCCTCAGAGGAAGTCGAAGATGCCCTGCGTGATCCAGACGGAACTGATGTGGCAGAACTATGCCGGGAAGGGGGAGCATATCTCATCCAATACCTTATTTCTAAGGCTATCCCACCAGACGATGAGGGGGAGAAGGCCTCGCCACTTAATGTGCGCGAATGGACCTTCCGTGATATCGCTGTCCTACCAAAGGATGAGCGAAAGGAGTGGTTCAACGCTTGCCGCGAAGAATTAGAGGCTCTTCGCAGGCGCGATGTGTATGACTTGGTTGACCGGCCCAAAGGGCGAAAGGTCGTCAAGAACCGCTGGGTATTCGACATCAAAACTGACGGACGAAAGAAAGCCAGGCTTGTTGCGAAAGGCTTCTCCCAGGTCGAAGGCGAAGACTTCGACAAAATATTCTCCCCAGTTGTACGATTCGAGACAGTGCGTCTCATCACAGCATTAGCAACGCTCGAGGACTGGCATATCTCAGGCCTCGATGTACGCAGTGCCTACCTATATGGCAAGCTGGATGAAGAGATATATATGGAGCAGCCAGAAGGGTTTCGCACACCCAGTACAGAGCACAAAGTCCTCAGACTCAAACGTGCTCTATATGGGCTTAAGCAGGCAGGTTTAGCATGGTGGCGCACCTTGTCTGAGTCCATGACATTGATGGGCTTTAAACGGCTCAGCAATGATGCAGGCATATACATCTACAAACGCTCTGATGGAGCACTTGTAGTTGTTATCGTCTACGTTGACGATGCACTCTTTTGTGGGCGAAATAGGAAGCTCGTAGCTGAACTGAAAGCTCGCTTCATGAGAAAGTGGGAGTGTCGAGACCTTGGCGATGCCAAAGAGTTCTTACGCATGCGTATTACACGCAAAGGCAACAATATCCACCTGGATCAATGCGCCTACCTAGAGAAAGTACTGGAACGTTGCGGCATGACTAACGCGCGACCAGCTACTACTCCGCTCCCAGCAGGTTACCAACCTGAGCCCAACAAAGAGCAATCCACACCAGAGCTTCGCTCTAGGTTCCAGACAGTCATCGGTTCCCTACTGTATATCATGTTAGGAACAAGGCCGGACTTAGCCTTCGCTGTGACAAAATTGTCCCAGTTTGCATCCAACCCATCTGAGGAGCACCTCAAGCGTGCACTCTATATCTGCCGCTATCTGGTTGGAACCAAGGATTACTTCCTGGTTTACAAAGGCAAAGCTCAGACTGGCTTAGTTGCCGGTACTGACTCTGATTGGGCATCAGATCCCAACACTCGACACTCGCAGACAGGATTCTTCCTGAAACTAGCGGGTGGTGTTTTCTCGTGGACTTCACGTGCACAGAAAACGATTGCTCATTCCTCAACTGAGGCCGAGTATATGGCGATGAGTGATTGTAGTCGCCAAGTAGTCTGGGTTCGCAACCTACTTGCAGAACTCGGCTATTATATCGATCATATACCTCTTTCTGGAGATAACCAAGGGTCTATCTTCATTGCATCGAATCCAGTAACGGAGCCGAGGTCTAAACACATCGACATCCGCTATCACTACATTCGGGAGGTACATGAAAAGGGCATCGTCGACCTATTCTACATTGAAGGTGATGACAATCCCGCCGATATATTCACCAAGAACTTGGGAGCGATGAAATTCGTTAAATTCCGCTCTCAACTCGGGCTCCACTTTCCACGGCCAGCTTATAGCGCCAAATCCGCTTTCGTACCCATGCCGAGTACTTAGCGAGGGGGAGTGTTGAGCGCGGCACTGCCAAGCGCTGGCAGCCAACATAGCCGCTAGGCTGTGACACCGCCATAGCGCCAGTTGTCACACATGCCAGATTACTCATAGCCTCGTCTATGATAATCACGCACAGCTCGACTGTGCACCGTGTATGCTACTGTACAGTTCTTATGTAATCTAGTAGTATATATACGGGCTCCCCAGAGCCCCCAATACAGACAGTTCTTTACACCCTACCACCATCATCACTTAACAAGCCTCAACAACCCCTCCAGGTGAGTATGCGGAGCTTCCGCTAGAGTTGCTGCCCGGTGTGGGCTTTGCCCCCGGCTTCAACATTCGACTCTGAGTCCCCATGTTATTTCTCCCCTATGGGCTGCTCTTGCGTGGTCACGCAGAGGAGGTGGGACCCCTCTGGCAACCTGTTATTGAGGGTTCTCGTATTCGACGTACATCCGTGGGCAAGGCCAGATCCCCAGCACATCAAGGAAGCGAGTGGGCTTGTGGACGCCACGGAGCCGGACACTCTGTTAGCGGGGCCAGCGTTCACCGAGACGATCCGGACGACATTCCCATTCGACGTCGCGCGGAGGGATATCCCGCTGACACGGGACGATCGGTACCCTATAGTCGTCTTGACTGAGGACGGGCTGCTACTTGTGGTATGCTCCGTCGTTGCGATTCTTGTTCTTCTCGTTGTTGACTTACGCCAAAGTTTTAGGCGTCACCTGTTTGACATCCCTTAGGCACAGGTTTTCGGTCTGCGTTAGTGTATGTACCGTCCCATTGTATCCCCACTCATTTCTCCGGAGTCGGTATATGCAGTGAACATGGACCTCATTCACGCGATGCGCCCGTCGTCGTCGATCCACAATAGCATTCGGTGCGCATGCACTTGTGAGAGTGTTGACATAATCTCGCCCAGAGGACAACCCGTACTCCGATTCCAAGCATCCCGCGATCACAGCGTCATGGGCATCGTTCCCGAGCAAAGGCGATCTAACACAGCCCCACCCAAGTACCACTTCAACCGGCTTTTCGACAGCACGCTATCGCACGTGTTTAAAGTTCAGTGTGTGTACTTATCTGGTGTTACGGCTTCACCCCGCACGGAACAATTGCTAACAGGATTTTAGGTCAATGCGGCGCAGTGACTCGTGATGTACATCTGGTTTGACTTCTCGCGATCGGCGCGACCGGAGAGGTAGGTGTATGCATCCGTGTTAACGGTTCAACTTCGCTGATGCGCGTTCTCACTTAAATAACTTGAAATTCAATGTAGCGGCACTCCAGAGCACCTATGGGAACCCGATCAAAATCATCCTGTCTCCGGCGTATGCTCGCAGCTCGATCAGGGTCGCCTTCGAACATGTGCACACCTGAGGGAGATACAACATCATTGAAGACGCAGATTCTCAGGGACACGATCGCGTGGCCAGACAACAAGCACTTTAATGCGCATATGTAACCTGGCTATACAAGGTATGTCAGTGAATATCCATCTTGTCGTGTGCCCTGAGGCCGAGTCTTCGATGTTTCTAGTAGCAGTGTCCTGACTCGCACGCAGGGCCAATCAAAGGAATGTCAAAGCACATCTGGACATCCTGCAGTGTTCGTCAACGCACCAGAACTTCATTTCCGCGACTTCTGGCATCCATCTGCGGTCACGATCGAACTTTCATTACTGCGGATGTGGTCAACAGAACCTAAAACACCGCTGAGGCTGTATAGGCATTCAACGGAGATCGCCCATATTGGAGGTCATTAGGCGTCGTTCGTTCCAGTTCGTGCGAACCACTGTTCAAGACCTATGCTTCTCTCGAGGGCACGCAGTGTACCATGTTGATGTATTACTCGACACGGATATATGGCAGGTGAGTCCACTAGGCGTCATAGACGTATTTTTTCTCACGTCAACCACCTTGCAGATTACACGCGTATAGAGCCACCACACCATACACGATGCGTGTACGCTGGCTTCTTTCTCGTCCAGCTATATGTGTCTGCAGCGCTTTCTTCCTGTCCTCGCACTCCACCCCACCCCTTCCCCACTAGACCATGTCCGACGCTACGACTGCACAAGAGTTCGATGAGCGTATCGCGCAGACGCAGTCGGGGACCGCAGAGGTCCAAGACTTCGTCATGAAGTACGTCCGTAGCTCATTCATGGCCAAGCTCTCCTGACATACTGACACCACAGGACATCATACGCTTTTCCTGCAGCCGACGTGTTGCTGCCTGCCCCAATGGCCGTCTCTATTCTCGGTATGTCCGCATGCCGCGATTACTATTCTCTATACATATTCGGTACTTAATTTAATTTTTGCATCAGGCCAGCTCACCCTCGCAGCGACCACCGCCGACTTCAAGTTCATCGCGCGCTCCGGCGGCTGCGAACATATCCGCTACCGTGACAGCTTCCGCGCGACGATCATCCAGCTCGTCAACACTGGCGCCTTGACCCTCAACCGCTCCTTCACCAACTTCAACGAGATCAACCAGCTCTGCGGCGCGGTGCACCCCGGGGTGAACAATATCGTCCAGCTCCTCGTTGGACATCCGGACAGCACCCCCGCCGAGAACGACCTTGCTCTGAAACGATACCTTCCGGATCAGATCGAGTCGCTCAGCAGTACGGTCCAGGCGTGTCTTCACAGGGCGAAGGAAACACATAGCGCATTCGACGATCTGCTCAAGCTGACCATGGAAATCCACGAAGCGTGTACCGCCACGCAAGGTGCGTCTATTCTGTGCAAATACATGTATATGCTACTCCAGGACGCTGACATCCACGCAGGAGACACTGAGATGCGCGTTCACGAGGAGAAGCGCCGCATGGCTGCGCTCGAGAAAGAGCAGGCGGCGACGGAGGAGGTGAAGAGGACCAGCAAGGACATCTTCGACACAGCCCAAGAGAGCTTCAGTAAAGCGCAGACCACGTTCCATGACGCATCTGGCGACATGCCCGGAGGTACGCTCAGTCCCCCTTCTGCTCTCTATTTCCGTCACCGAGCCCAATAGCGTCTACGTGCACTTCAAAAACAGTGGGCGAGCTCTTCCTCTCTTCGATGGCGGATGCTGCGCTGGTGCGTAGGCCCTCGCGAGCACCGGCTCGGTACTGAGTGGCACGTCCTGAGCCTTCCCCACCCTAACAGTGCGCAGTTAACTTCGTCACCTTCAACTCGCTCGGCCTGTCATCCGGCCGCTCGAACAACGACACCGCGAACACGACCGCCACCGAAGAACCCGCGTCCGACACGCGCGACCCTGCCTAGCAAAAGGCGTCTGCTCTGTGCCAGCATGCCGAGACCCTCAGTGCGCTGCTCATCGCAGGCCCTGGCGGGCGCCCAGACTGGACGACTACCAAGTCGCCGGAGGCGGGCGGATGCGCTGACATCTGGGTCAATTGATAGCGAGAAGGCTTTGAAGTCGAAAAAGAGGAACGCTGGAAAGCCGACCGAGCGCGTGCTCTCGCTCACGCACAAGGGCATCGACATCAGTGCTCCTTCCCTCGTGCTCGTCTTAGGCCGACGGATCCGGCTGACTTGAAACTTTGTTGACTCGCGCAGTACGCCCACAGGCTGCACGATGTGGTGCCCCCCGGGGACCAGATCAAGATGAAGGAGCTCGCGAGCGCCATCGCCGACTGGTGCGACAACGTCGTCGGGTTCTCCGCCCAGGCGGACCTGAAGCTGAAGCTTGAAGACGTCCCCGTTCAAGCGACAGGCGTTCGTCCAGCATGCCAACACCGCCGGCCGGATGCCGATCACCACGACGCGTATCAACCAGGCGCGGTACAAGCTCGAGGTCGCGCAGGGGCAGCTCAACCTGGCAAGGGAGCAGTCGACGCACGCGACAGAGCAGGCTCATGCAGTTCACCGGCCGGCTCGGGGAGATCATGGGGCAGCTCGCGAAAGTGGACATCCAGAAGCGCAACGTGAGTAGTCCTGCGGGTATCTCGCAGCGTTCTGCCAGAATATGACTTTCGCGCAAATCCTCTCGAAGGCGATTGCGTTCCTCTGCGAGCTGAAGGGGTACTTCAACAAGCTTGTGCGCTTCTTCGACTTCGTCAACACGCTCGTCTCGATCAAGATGCGAGAGGCGGCGAATCAGTTCATCAAGCTCGTGAGGGTAGCGGAGGAGAACCCCGGACAGGTGTCGACATCGCGCAGTGCAGGTGCGGTCAATCTAGACGCATGGTGCGCTTTTATCGCAGGTGCTATTGGAGGATCGCAGAGCTGATGGTGTTGGAGGCCATCTACGACCATGCTCTCTCCCTCGCCAAGATCAGCCGGGTTGTCGAGAACATCAGCGGGGTAAGTTGCGTGCTCCGTCCTCTTCTCCGCCATCTTCCGCCTATAATCCATTTTGCGTTGGTTAGATGTACGTCAGCCTCTACGACGGCAACGTTCATCCTGGCGTCAACATGCTATTGGACATGGGCAAGCTCATCGTCTCTAGGGACCAACAAGCTCTAGTCGCAGCCCGATGCGAGATCGAAGAATGGGCCAGAAACGCGAAAAACAGGATCGTCCAGCTGGTGAACGAGGTGAGCTTTCGGTTTAGTTGTGCCAGGGACATGTTCTAATCCATGTTTAACAGAAGGCACAAGCCAACGAGCGCGACATCAAGAAGCGCGTGGAAGAACTGGAGAAGACCCTTGGAAGTATCCTTCCGCCGCCTGCCAGTTCCAGGATCAAGGAGGTCGTCCACGAAGCGGAGAATGAAGAGACGAAGGAGTTCGCTCGCGCAATGAGTGCAGCTGCCAAGGAAAATCTGGTGTACCAGAAGATGAACTTGTTCGTGTAGATCGTACACCTGGCTTGTTCCGAACGGCAAGAACTGGGATTTCTTCAGCCATATGAACATGACACTGTCTTCTAGTCCGTTCCGGTGAATCTCATGATGTTATATGCATCGGTGCGGTGGGGAGAACAGTTATCAAAGCAAATTTACAGCATACAGCGAGCATGAGCATCATAAACGGCCGCCACACGCGAAGAGATCCAACCTCCTGCGCTCAAGGTGCATCGACGGGGTTCCAAGGATCGCGCCGGCCCTGCCCTTGTCCAAAGTATCCAGCGGGGCTGCCCAGTACGCTCCAAAGGAGGCGCAGAGTGTCAGAAGGTCCAGGGGGAGCTAAACTCTGGCTCGACGGCGCATCTCGACGGGCCCGCGACCGTGGCATCATACACGAGTACATCGGAGAGCGATGGTGCCACACCGTCCGCAGGAGGTGTGAAGCCCGAACATGTAGCGAGGATAAGGGCTGAGTGCTAATCAATATTTCTTGCCGTGTTTGTGCAAGGATACTGCCAACTTCGTTGTTCCCACACGTTTGCACACTTCATGTTCGCTTCAACTACAGCTACAGTTTCCTATGTACGTCGAGTCTCTGCAGGTACGTATACTACAGCTACACCTAAACAAAAATGTAAACATTCTAGGAGAACCAACCCCTCGAACTTGAACGGAGCTCCGTACTTGTGCCACGCATGCCACCAAATCCTTTTGATCTGGCATTCTCATCTAGAGGACCGTTTTCAGCCATGAAACAGAATATCTTACAGTAGAAACACACCCTGAGGGTCCGGTTCCAACGTCGCCAGAATCTGGGTCATATATCGGCTCTTTTACTTGTCCTTCCGAGTCCGCGGTCTGCGTCAGGCATCAATGGCCAACTGGCCAGTGTCTGCAGTCAACTCACCTTTGCGTGGCCGGCCTTTCCTGACTTCCGGTACGATTAAACCACACTCCCTCAGATATTCCCTGGCTTCCTTGATCGTGTCGAATTTCATGTGGTCATTACCCGAGTACCGGTTAACTTGTTGCTTTGCTTTATACCTGAGTATGTATCATGTAGACGGACATGCCTAAGTTAGCGAGCACACGGTACGTACATTCCATATCAAGCATGAGAACGTACCACGCGCGAAAGATCCCTATCGTCCTCCCTCTAGCGACCGCGTAGTACGGCATGTTCTGGGTTGTGGAACAGAGGAACTTGAACGTGAGGGAACAGGGGCCATCCCTCACGCAACCAAGTGACATCATAGTCGGACAGTGGAAGTTTACATATCGGACTTTCAATTCTTATATCACTGCCCTTATACGGCCTCAGCAATTTATCGTCAGAAGTTCGAAAGTAGTACTCGCCACTGGCCAGTAGCGCTAGATACGCGGGGTCCCAACTTTCGTGGACGTTGAACTCGTTCGCCGCAGCGTTCCAGGATCAAGGAGGTCATCAACGAAGCAGTGGAGAAGGAGGAGGTGAAGAAGTCTGCACGCGCAACGAGTGCGGCTGCCAAGGAGAATCCAGTGTACCAGAAGATGAACTTGTTTGTGTAAACGGTGCACCGTGACTGGCCCTTTTAGAACGGGAGCGGCATGAATTAGGATATCTATAGCCATATGAATATGACACTGTCCTCTAGTCCATTCCGGTGAACCCCATGCTGTTAAGTATGCGTCGGTGCGAGGGGAGGACATTCATTCTGACAACAAAGCGATTTTACATCATACAGCGAAACATGAGCATCGTGAACGGCACGCCCAATAGATCCCTCATCCTGCGCTCAAGGCGCATCGACAGGGTTCCAAGTAATTGCCCCGGCCTTGCCCTTGTCCAAAGTGTCCAGCGCGGCCATGTCTTCCTCGCTCAGCTCAAAGTCATACACTTGCGAGTTTGTCAGGACTCGTTCGGGTTGCGAGGACTTCGGAAGCGGAACGAATCTGTCGTGGATGCTGCTGTTAGTCTCGGTGTCTTCAAAGTTCGCATGCATGAACAGGAATACTCGTACCCGTGCTGAAGAGACCAGCGTATGGCAATCTGGGCAGCGTCTTTGTTGTACTGCGTTTCGTCGCGTCAGCAAAACCGAAATACCAACAGTGGGAAAGTGGCACGGTACCTGTTTCGCTAGTCGCAGCAGCACCGGATCGTCGAGACGGCCTTGGACCAGCGGGGAGTAAGCTTCCACGACGATCCCGTGCTCTTTACAGTACTTCGCGATGGGTCTCTGCTGGCAGAACGGGTGGATCTGAGAGTGTAGAGGTCGGAAATGAGCTCCCCGAGGCGATGACATGGCGTCGGTAACGTTACCTCGACCTGGTTCACGGCTGGTAATTCTAGCCCTGCAGCTCGGATCTCTTCGATATGCTTTGCGCCACTGCAATGGGTCAGGGGCCGACTATCGTCAGTATTCTGGGGACCACAAAGTGCAAGGCAATACATGATACTGACTAGTTAGACACGCCGATAGACTTGATTTTCCCTGCCTTCTTCGCGTCTATGAGGGCGCGCCAGGTCTCAAGTCGCTTCTCCTTTCCAGGAAGAGGACTATGAATGAGGTACAGGTCGAAGTAGTCTGGCATGTACCCTGAATCAGTGGAAAGACCTTTTCTGAACGAAGCTGAGCCGCTTGCCATATCCGAACTTCTTCAAGGAGTCGTCCACAGCACGCAGCGTGCTCTCGTATCCTTGCTCCTGGTCATAGACCTTCGTAGCTATATCGAAGTCAGCACGACTCTCTGGCAGCAGCACATATGCATGGAGAAATGTGAACTCACTCACGAAGACCTCTTCTCTAGGAATGCCGCTCTGTCGGACGGCCTGTCCAACTTGGTCCTCATTCTGATAGTACCTTGCGGTATCTATGTGCCTTCATCACACGCGGATCAGCTTGTAGACTGTGCGACAAGCGTAGGGTCAAAACACTAAACCTGTATCCATTCTTCAGAGCTGCGACGCATGCAGGGACGCAGTCATAGTTCTGGAAGACTCCCAGCCCCAATATGGGCATATCGTAGCCTGTACCCACGCGTGACTTTATGAACGCTGACCACATTGGCAGATGACGCACCGGAAGAAAGGCGGACGGCGGTTGCAATCGATAATGCCTGTGGCGATGTCATCTTAACGAACACTTTAGACGAGGGAGGTGGGGGAGGAAAAAAGGGAGGGCTGGGATGGCTCTTCGGAGTCCTGGGGTCTTTAAAGGGAATTTCGACCATGCTCACTCCACTGCTCGGTAGAGAGGCGGAGGATGAGTCTAATCCTGTCCAATCCCGACCTGCTTCGTCAGTCACGGCTGACTCACTTGCACCATGTAAAGACGCGGAAACTTACAGAACCGTGCAACGGCCGTCTACTAAGACTCGTGTTCACAAGTGATGACGACATCTTTGTCATCATGTTCACGCGTAAACGTCGAGGAAAGTGACCTCTCAAAGGTGGACTGGTGTATGTGCGGCTTTAGACTTTCGATGTCGCTGCAGCGCGAGAGCCGGCGACTGGGGTGGTTTGACCGAATATTGCGCGATATGCAGGGTCAGCATCACAGCCCAGCCACCCGTGAGAGGCCCTCCGAATACTGTTCAATATACAAGTTAGTAAGTGTGCCTCGTTCGATGACCACATAAAATAATACGAGCCTTTCCCCTTTTCACCGTTTCACCGGGGGTGCGCTGTCCACAAGATTCTGCATTGCAGTTCTTGATGGCTTCACCGACGGTGCCTTTTGGGACCACCGTGGCCTCTTGTTACACGGCCGCGAATGCACCGTATGCCTCAATGAGACAACCACGACCAACCCAGGACACAAGGAACCTTATACAACCAGACCGTAGAGACAGATGCGAATAACGATCCTTGTCGGCCACTCACAACGCGAATCCGGTCAAGGAGCGCGATGGCCACCAAACTCTTCCGACCGGAGATGGATGACAGCGAATCTATGCATCTGTTCGAAGAAAACGTTCAAAGATAGCGCATGAAGTATCTTATCATGTCATTCGTTACTGCATTGGTGAGCGTATTACCATAAGTACATGGTAGTGTACCTTTAAGCACGAGGACACTCGGCCAGTACTCGGCCCCGGGAGCTCAACAGTCAGGGCGCGTCGACCGGGTTCCAAGCGACGGCGCCCTCCTTTCCTCGGTCAAGAGCGTCCAAAATCTTCATGTCTTCCGGGCTGATCTCGAAGTCGAATACGTTCGCATTCGAGGCGATGCGCTTTGGGTCGGCTGACTTCGGGAGTGGGACATAGCTGCATGCAGTATGACTCAGTATAAGTAATATACGATGAACGGTACAAGCGCGAGGGCACTCACCCGTGTTGCAGCGACCAGCGGATGAGGGTCTGCGCAGGGTCCTTGTTGTACTGTGGGATGGAATGAGTCGACATAGCGAGATGTGACGTAGAGGGATCGATCGCACCTTCTTCCCAATGTTCACGACTGTGTCGTCCCAATTCCCCCGGACAAGCGGGGAATACGCTTCGACGACGATGTCATGCTTCTTGCAATAATCCACGATCTCCTTCTGCTGGCAGAAAGGATGGATCTACGTGGCGTCAGATATGAGCCGCCTTCGTCCGAAACGGTGCCTGGGACAACCATGGCGCACCTCGACCTGGTTTACTGCAGGGGCCTCGAGGCCTGCGACTCTGATCTCCTCCATGTGCTTAACACCACTGCGACACCCAATAACGTCACGACGGCCAGTGCCAAACTAAAATGCATGTACGCACTAGTTGGAAACCCCAATGTTATGCACCTTCCCTTCGTTCCTAGCGGCAACGAAGGCCTTCCAGGCCTCTAGCCTCTTCTCTTTCCCAGACAACGGACTGTGGATGAGCATCAAGTCGATATATCCTAAGGATACACGCATACAGTCAGACACGCTCCATAACAGATGCGACGAGCGCGTTGTACATACCTAAGCCAAGATTCTTGAGCGAATCATCGATCGCCTTCGAGGTAATGCCGGCGCCGTGCTCTTTGCCGTCGACCTTGGACGCTACATGTGCACGAGCTCAGGTTGAGAGCCGACGCCACTTTGCTAATGCAAAGGCTTACTTATGAAGACTTGCCCGCGAGGCACGCCGCTCTCTCTCACGGCCTCGCCGACCTGCTTCTCGTTTTCATACATTCTCGCGGTGTCGACGTGCCTAGGACATCCTCATGGTCAGCTTGAAGGTTACAACCTCAGAAGCTGGATGCATGCGCACCTGTATCCACTCTTCAAAGCGGCGAGAACGGCAGGCTTCGCGTCATCGTTCTGGTAGACTCCCAGGCCAATACGGGGCATTGAGCGTCCCAGAGTGTGACCCGCATCGGCGTCCGATGCATGAGCACCGGCATAGGAGGTGTGGGACGGGAGCTGTATAATGGAGTTGAGAGCCAGGGTGGCGACCATTCTGGGCGAGTTTGGAGATGCGCACGGCGGTCAGTGCGCAGTTATATATGGAGCACGCTGATTGGGGAGTCATCGTGATGAAGGCACGTAAAAGAGTTCATGACATGGATAATGACGCCATAGACGGCTATACCTCAAAGCCTCTCCACTGCATCGTCAGCGTTCAAATTGCGAAGTAGGTCGAGAAGAATCGATAATGCTACAGTATTCTCGCACAAAACACGGCAAGAAATATTGATTAGGACTGGCTTCGCCACACCTTCACGGTCCCATCCGCGCTCGCAGTGATGAGCTCTCCAGCTTCCATCGGATGGTTTTCAATCCAGGTAATCACCTTGTCGTGCACCTTCGGGGGAGGATTGGGCTGCAGCGGCGCCGCCTACACATTCGTGCGTCAGCTGGTCCATGTGTAAGGCGAAGGGAGAAACGCACATCCACGAGATCCCACGCCCACACCTTCCCGTCCTCGTCTCCGCACACGACACTGGCCTCTCCATGCCCGAAACACGCGCGAATGCGGTAGGACGCGCTCGCGTGGCCTTTGAAGTCGTTCAGCATCTTGCCGGTGGACATGTCCATGAGGCGGACGTGGGCATCGAGCGTCGTCGCGAGGTAGGTCTGGTTGTCTTGCGAGGGAACAACAGCGGTCACAGGGGCTAGCAAGCAGCGGGCGATGAGGGCTCTCCTCGTGCGCATATATGTGGTGAAAGAACGTACTACCAATGAAGTCACTTCTCAGCTCGCCCATTCGGAGGTCGTACGTTCGGACGTGGCCGTCGACGGACCCAGTGCAGATGTACGACCTGCCTACATGAAGCGCTTGGACCGCGTCGCGTGCTTCCTCCAGCGTTTGGATGGCCTGGCGGTTCTGCGACCTACACGCATACAACGATGACTGGTCATGCATTGGATTCGACGAACGTGGGTACGTACCTCATATCCCACAACCTGACTGTTGAGTCGTACGAACCTCGAACCGGTCTAAGCACCTCAGGCCCTCCCTCCACGTCTGAGAATGACAGAAACTCACCACTAGCAAGCACAGTCGCATCCTCGTTGAACTCCACTGTGAAAATCTTCCCCATATGTCCTAGTATTCTCCGTATCGTCTGTCCCGTCGCCACATCCCACAAGAAGACCTGCCGGTCCCCACCGGAGGACGCGAACCGACTGTTATCATGTGCCCTGTTATCAATCCATACGAGTCAGTCCGCCATAATTGAATCAACCATGAGGCAAGAGGTACGCACACTGTGATGGAAAGCACTTCGTAGCCATGCGCGGCGTAGGATTTGATCTCCGTGCCCAGGTCTGGATTCCACAGTCGCACTGTGCGGTCTTGTCCGCCTGACAGCACATACTTGGCGGTACCCTTGGCATATCGCGCGACGTGTACAGGTCCTTTGTGGGAAAGTGACTTATGAAGAGTGCGAGGAGTGGGTGAAGGCCCGCGAGAGGGTGCCATGATGGAGAGTCCAGTTTGACCAGCTTCAACGCTGCTCGCACCTCGGCCATGGTAGGGCGCTTATAGATTGTTCCGTATATGGTAGGTATCGTGGTTCGCATCCCAACCACTCCAGGTGTTCGACCATATCTCGACGTCAGCACCAGCCTGAAAATTTTGCATTCACCTTCAGTGCGGTTAATATGCACCCGATTATTCTCAAGAATAATTTTCAAAGCTGAAATTGCTTGTTAAGTATCCTACTCAGCCAGGTACCCCAACCATGGGAAAGACCGTGGGCAAATACCGCCAAATCGATGTCGTCATTAATCAGCATACCCAGAACCCATACATAGACCGTCAGTGCACCGTAACACACAACTTGACTTCGACCTCGGCGCAATGTCATCCACACCTGAAGCTTTGAAGGACGTCGAGGCCTACGTGTTCGATGTATTCGGCACAGTGGTCGATTGGTACGGAAACATTACCGGTCAACTTGCTGCCGCTGCACCTGAGGGTGTGAACGAAGGTTTGAGCACGATTACTGGGTCCGCTAAGGTCTCATATACATGCTGATACCGTCTTGTCCGCGTAGACTGGGGTACCTTTGCCTATGAGTGGCGGACAGGGTTTTTCGAGCATACGTGAGTACACGCACATCACTTATTATATGCAGGGCTGAGGAGTTCGAGCTTGGTTACAGGCGTCACGTCGCTGGAAGCGGAGAGGGGACCACCAACATGGATGCCGCACATCGACAGGTCTTGGACACCATGCTCGAGTCTCCTCGGTGGAAGCACCTCGCAGGTCACTGGGACGATGCAAAGAGAGAGGAGCTTGTCATGTCCTGGCACAAGGCTCAAGGTATGTTTGCACGCCACGTTCACCGTCGTCGGTTATTCAACGTCAACGCCCGATAGGATGGCCGGACGCGACGAAGGGGCTGTATGCTCTGAAGAAGAAGGCCATAGTAGCCGCACTATCCAACGGGAATATCCGCTTTCTGGTGGACCTGGCAAGTATCACTGATCAGTGTTGCAATGTTACACATGTGCTGGTGACTCACAGACGATCTGTGAAGGCAAAGAACGCAGACTTGCCATGGGACGTCGTTTTCTCGGTTGATCTCTTCGGAACCTGCAAACCGTGAGTATGTTCGCGGCACGACTTTAGATCACGAAAGCTCATCAGCCTCTTCCTCGTGTGCTCCCATCTCCACAGCAACCCGAAAGTATACCTCGGTGCGCTGCACCATCTCAATCTCCCAGGAGAGAAGTGCGCGATGGTCGCCGCCCATTTATGGGACCTCAAGGCAGCCGCGAAGCACGGGATGAAGACCGTCTACGTGCCCAGAGTTACCGATGACTTGGAGGACAGGTATGCTGTGAAGAGCAAAGCGGAGGGCGGCGAGGTTGACGTTGTCGTAAGCTCACTTGAAGAGCTCGCAGCTCTTCTGTGAGCGTGGTGATATCATTGTGCTATTAGTATAGATCCTTGGTCATGTATGATCGTCTATGATACGGCGTGGATGAATGTCAAACGATCTCTTCCCTCGAAGAGTTGTGCGCCTGTTCTACTATGTCCATTTCAATTTCAAGATTGCTTCCCAGAGGCCGAGGGGGTAAAGGAGGGAGTTCCTGCGGTGGTGGTTTGAGAACTGGTAATGCAACACGCCGACCTATACAAAATGCCATCTTATCAGCATGCGCGACTGCCTGTGACGCTTCTCCACTCACTAGCCGCGCGGAGCCGAAGGATGTGTTGTCCAGTCGCCGTGATGCTGCCGGAGCTACTACTGCGCCCTTTCTTGGGTGCAGCTGCGCCAGTCCGCCACCATAGTATCTCGGGGTCTGGGAGGGGGATGTCCGACACGTCGTCGTCAGCTTGGTCTGTGGGGAATGGCTCTTCTTCCATGAAGGCGAACTCTGTATAGAGGTTAGAGATGCAACAGTCCCAGAGATAAGAGTGGAGCATGAACCGACCTGGATCGACTATGTCCACAAGTGATTCTGACCAAGGGGTCGTCGCCTCATTCTGATCTTCGTCCCAGGATGAGTCGATCATTGGAGGTGTGATATGGATCTCCGGTATGGCAACATGGAGTTCTGGGGTTGTTTGGGAGGCTTCTATTGTTGGATTGCCCTTCATAACAGGGCTCTCCGAAGCCCCGACAATAGTCGACTCCTGTGTCTCAGATGGCGTTGCTATGAAAGGAGGGTCAACGATGAGGGCTATCTTTTTCAAAGTGGTGCGCTTACGGTCCCCGCTTGATATAAGTGTAGTATCTTGAGCCGCCGCATGTTGAGAAGGTTGGTTATCCATAATTGTGCTGTGAATCAGAGACAACGCCAATCTCGTGCCTCGCGTGGCCACCTGCTCGACGCCTGGCCTCGACGTAAGGTATCCCCTTTCCAATACGACAATCGCCTCCCTCAGCGTGCGCAACAGCCCCTCGCCTAAGACGTCGGGAATTTGCTTGTTGTGTGTCATCTGCTTGATCAAAGATGGGAGCTGAGAGTAGCGCAGCGCCGACAAGACGACCCCCTGACGGGACCTTTGCGTCCTCCATGCTGGGGAACGCAGGAACAACCTAAAGCCAGATAACAATGCCTCGATGCGATCTGGGATGGGAGAACCGTCCTGCTCCAGTTTGGTCTGATGGCGAAGCAGGTATTTTATGATGTATTCTATCCCGGTGAGATAGTAGCTGACGGACTCGAACTTGTCGAGGTTGACGAGCTCTTCGAGCTCCGCGGGTTGCCTTGGAAAGACTGCTTCGACTACAGTCAAAGTCAAAATCAGCCAATGCGCACCCAAACCGAGGGCGTCTCACCCACCGTCTTCAAATACGGCCGTCGCGGGCTCGGCGCTGCGTTCGATGTCGATGCGCGCATCCTGCAAGTAGACCAACATGTTCTGGAACGCCTCGCGTGCAGCGATCCGGCGCGAAACTAGCTGCGACATAGCAAGGAGGTAGAGCATCCCCAGCTTCGTCTTCGCTGAGGGCTGCTGCCCGCTCCGCGGCATCGCAAGCAGCACTTTCCTAACTAACCCTTTGTTGGGCTCCCGCGTTATTAGCGAAAGGACGACCAGGATGAACGGCATCAGTGGCCGCCACAGCTTCCCCTCGTTGTTCGGCAGCCGCGCGGTGACGTCGCGCAGCAAGTTCCCGTACCGGATCGACATCCGCGCTGAAAGCGCGTCCATGCCAGACAAGCATGGGATCACCGTCGTGTTCATCATCGAGGTGTCGAGCGTGATGTAGTACGCGGTGAGCGCGAGCGACTGCTCGAGCTCGGCGTGTCGCGCCTCCGCGTCTGGTTTCTCGCGCGAGTGCCAGCTGTGGAAGCTGCCCGACGTGCCAAGGTGCTTCAGCGCCCAGCGTGCGGCGTCGCGGGTCCGCGCGAGGACAATGTACTTCCGCGAGGTCCAAGACGAGACTTCGAGCGCCGCTTCCTGCGTGCGCTGCTCGATGATGCGAAGCACGCCCGACGCGAAGTGCGCGAGTCCCTGCGCGAGAAGGAAGAGGACGAGCGCTTGTGGGGATTGGTAACAGCAATCGGTATAGAGTATGGGGAGCAGCGTCGTTGCGAGAGCGAACACGATCAAGAGGCCACTTAGGATGGTGGCTGCGACCGCAACGGATGGGTGTAGCTGCCAGAGGAGGACGACAAGGCCAGCTAGAAACAGCGCGAGCGCGAGCTGCAGGAGGATGGGCAGCGCGGCGATGATCTCTGGAACCTTCCACTTGTGCAAGCTGTCGTACCGGTACTGCCTGAGGCGCGCGACATCTGGAGACGTTCCGGACAAGCTCTGGCTGTACTGGTGCAACCACTGCTTCACCATAACGGCGATGGAGGATGCGGAGAGCGTGCAGATCAGGGATGAGAACCAGAGGCCGTTGACCCAAATGGCGTATCCGGGGGCAGTGAATGACGCAAGCTCGGGAGAGAATATCCCACGTCCGGTCGAGTTGACGACTCCAGGGGAAACGGAAAAGGCATGCAGCTGGTTGGACATCTGCGCTAAGGCAATAACCATCGTGTCCGTGTTATCCGGTTGCAAGAGAGGGTAAGACTGCACGAGGAAGGCCGTCAGCGCAGTGGAAAATAAACCAGCCTGTCGCAAACCCAGCAACGTCAGCAAATCTATCGGCGCAAGTCTATATAGGCGAAAATGGCAACGCGTACGAAAACAAGCAGCATATCGAGTTCAGCGTTCCACCGCTTGAGCAGCTCTTCGAAGTGCCGCTCAATGGCGCTTGCACAGAATTTCCACGCGTCCTCTCGTTGCTCGATCCAGCCAGCCATAGCTGGATTCCAGGGAGGCTGCGCAGTAGAACAGTTTCCGTAATATCAGTGATTAGAAACGACCAAAGCTGAATAGACCGTACTCTTGATTGTGAATGCGGTGGCATGATATTGCACCAACGGCTCTTGAGTGGGGAAATGGAGGGTAGGGTAGCACCGCCAGGTCCGACAACGACAAGAGGTTACGCAGTCGAAGTCCCCTACTTATCCCTTTCCACTAGGGGGTACTTAGTGGGAAACAAACACCGGCATGCCTGTCACGCTGCACTGGTTTAGCACTGGTCTTGAAACCTTAGACGTAACGATGCGATGGGCGGCCGACGATAATAGAAGCTTAAGACTTGCCGAGATAGTCACTAGTATTTGGGTGGTGCAATGTTTGTCGCAGTGTCTCGTACTCGTAGCCATGTAGAACGCGTATCTGTTTGTGCGGGATATGAATGCTTATTCCCGAAAACGGATACTCAAACCAGCAGACGTACCAACTTGCTACAAGCGAGGCTGTGCAGACTATGATTGCCTCCCTTTCAGCGCTCTGTGAACCAGGTATGTACACCATGCAATGCAGGTCAGCCTTCATCGATTCATCCGCGAGGTCGATAGACCAAGCCCTATCTACAATACAAAAACCGGCTCAGATATAAGTGCAATCCTGGATAAGAACATCGTAAACCAAACCGGTCCTCCGCCCTCAAATATCGAATCGCCTAACCTCCACCCCGGCTCCATACGCACTCACGATCCGTCTGTCGTCAAAAACGACCGTGCCCTTCGTACCGCTCGCCAGCCGCAGCTTCACGCCTTTCCAGACGTCCGCCGACGCTTCGTCTGCCGCCTCGGTGATGCGGGGGTTGACGTTGACCTCCGTCCCCGTGCCCGCCTCGAGGTCCCACACCCAGATGTTGCCGTTCACGCCAAGGCTGACGCATCGGCCGTCGGAAAGCGCGAGCGTCGATACAGGTCCGAGCTGTCCGTGGAGCGTCCGCACAAACGTCAACCTGGGCAACGAAGAGCTCGACGGTGATGCGGGCAGATGCAGCCGGTACAACTGGAGCCCCGACGCGCTGTACATGCTCGACGACACGTACGGTGACGGAGACGGCGGGGCGGACGAAGACGGAATCGAGCTGGACGAGGCGGATGAGGCAGAATGCGGTGTAGCCATGCCTGGGCCGCTATCGGGCGTATCGGTGTTGAGCAGAGGGAGAGGGAGATTCTGTCCCGGGGCGAGGACGAGCCACTTGCCATCCGTCTGCGTGTCCGCGACACGCGCGACCTTCCGGTCCCACTGCTCGCGCACTGTACGCATCTTGTTCTCGTCGACCCAGCCCGGAGGTATGTCGATTGCGCGCGTCGTACGCGTGTTTGTTACTCTCATGCGTTCCGATGCTGTGCTTGAAATGATGAGTTCCGTGGCGCCTACCGTCCAGTGTGCGGGGTACACTGGAATCGCGTACGCGAGGATGATCTTGTACGTGGTGGGGGAGGGGGTGGAGAGGACAAGGGAGCTGGGGGGGTAGGAGGTGAATGACGAGAGCGTCTGTGTGTGGGTGACGGAGTCCGCCCCGATGTCGTAGAGGGACAAGTGGAAAGACTGGGAGAGCGTCACCAGAAGCGGGTGATGATAGACTGCCTGAACTATAGGCGTCGTTCGTGGACTCCTTCCTGAGGGAAGATACGTGAATATCCGTGAGGAGGAAGACGGAGATTGGTGGTCTATGGAGTACAGTGCGAACTCGCCCGTCGAGAGAAAACATGCGAGTCGCCCGTGATGTCCAGAGGGTGGGGACTGATCCAACGCAAGAGCAGTGATATGTGTAGTGCTCGACCGGCTTGAGGGACATGTCAGTGTGTGAAGTGTGTGTGCAGGAGAAGCCAGGAGAAGGGAGGGGACGGAACAGGGTCTTGACGAAGCAGCGACGATAATGTTGCTGGCAAGGAGTAAATGCGTCTCTTGAAGGGGTGCGGCTTGGAATAATAGGCCCGAAGATGGACCAACGTCAAATTGCTCTACTGAGCAGCGACCTGTGGCAAGAGTGAGTTTGTTTGCTCTACATATATGGAAGAAGGAAGAACGACGGCCGAATGCCGTACACCCCTCAGGTTGCCTAACTTTCCGCACGAGTATGCAGCCGTGTGGTACCGGCACAGGTCAGGTCAAAACCTCCAGGGGTGTACCTGCATCCATCCTTTCCAAGACGCAGCGCAATGCACTCACCTGTTCGCCAGTTCGAGCTAATGCGGAACATCCATTTCCAATCCCTCGCGTCCTCGGCCTTTGCTCTCCCAGGCAATGGCTTCACCTCCCTCCCGTCTCCCCTGCCAATGAAGCCCCTAGCGCCTCGCAGACGCATTCGGCCATACTCGCTGATGTATAGTGACTTCCACAGCTGCGTGCGCAAGGCGAGAGGTTCAATGACCGGGGTTGGAGGATACTCGTGGATCGTATAAATGTACCTGGTTGTCGAGCGACAGACGTGACCAATTTCGGTTGGTACGCTGAATGGTGCATAGGTCCGTGTACGAAAGGTAGGAGAAAATGACAAGGATCAATTCGTCGAAGAGGAGGGAGTCGAAGGTGGTACGAGGTTGTAGGTCCTGAGCCGTCCGTTCGGCGGTGAGGGTGTGGAGGCGCTTTGAAGCGGGTAGAGGTGCTGGCGATAACGAATGCTTCGACATCTCGTCAGGTGTTGTCGCCGCCGTCGACAGCGATGAGGAACAGGAAACACGACGACGCCGTTGCGATGGACGGACTCAGGAGCACAGAGGCGGCAAATGCCCCGATTTGTTACCCCGGTCCGGCCGGCCGGGGTCAGGAGAGGTGCCCTTACGTCATAGACGCTTGTATTTAGACGCACACCATGTTGTACTGCTCTGCTCTCCTTTGCTCATGCTCGTCTTACCTCCCCTTGTCTCCTCGTCGTGCTGGCCCCCTCAGCGTCGTTCTGATCCCATAATTCTGCAGCTTCAATCAAACAAGAGTTCTAGCTGCTCCAAACGTGCGATCCCAAGCCATGAACGTCCATCTCATACAAGTCCGTGTACCATCATCTCAGGTTATCCAGTTCACAAACTCGCCCGTCAGATAACCGACCCGGGGTTAGCGTATATGGTCTTAGGAGGGTTTGTGGTTGCAGTGGGTACTGTTTCATAGACATGGGACGCCTTGCAGACGTCACAGTTGCTCTCCGAGTGGCCTGCTCTTCCCATCTTCCCTGTTTGCACTGACGTGACCTATCCCACCCAGTTCTCTATGTTCTCTCTTCTTGTCAAAGAGAAGGTGCGTGCTAGGGCCGTCGTTCTGATGCTGGATTCACTCACTCAAATGCGCGTCCCGGATAGCTGTATATCAATGAAGTTGTCCTTGGAACCGCCTGTGGTGTCATTTTTGGTCCATACTGCGCCAACATCTTCAACCCCCGTGCGTGGGGCGGAGACCTCAACGTCATCACTCTTGAAGTCATGCGCATCACCCTGGCTGCCGGTCTATTTGCGATCGGTGTCGAACTCCCGCAGTCTTATCTCGCGGATCATGCAAAGGGCCTTTTGGTAATGGTCGTTCCCACCATGGCATTTGGTTGGCTTGTCGTTGCGGGTATGTTCTCTTCTTCCATGATTCCCAATGTCAACCTGACGCTCTTGTTTCGATGCCAAGCAATCATCTTCGTCGTCTTCCCCAATCTGAACTTCATTTCGTCCATGGTCATCGCTGCTTGTCTAACGCCCACTGACCCCATTATCTCCGCTGCTATCGTCGGTTCGTTTTCTATGTGGTTTCCTAATATATGCTGCTGATTTGGGCATGACAGGCGGAAGGTTTGCTACCAAGCACGTTCCTTTGAATCTTCGCCGCGTTCTCTCCGCCGAGTCTGCTGCCAACGATGGTCTTGCCTACCCGTTTCTGAGCCTTTCGATATATCTCACCATTGAAAGCTCCAAGCGAGTTGCCATCGGCGAATGGTTCCTTATCGGCTGGCTATGTACGTCCTCATTCCCTTGTCGTGCTTGCCCACCCACT
Source organism: Polyporus tsugae (assembly GCA_024305745.1). Classification (NCBI taxonomy): domain Eukaryota; kingdom Fungi; phylum Basidiomycota; class Agaricomycetes; order Polyporales; family Polyporaceae; genus Polyporus; species Polyporus tsugae. The sequence continues at coordinate 321,447 of JAHRBS010000001.1, forward strand.
CATAGCCAACTTAGATCAAGTCATCTTGGGCACCGTCATCGGTGCGGTGTTAGGCGAGTAACACTATCACCTACCTCTGGCGACAGGGGGGACGCTGACTCGTCGACAGGCCTTGGCTTTTCCTACTTGATGAAGTTTTCGCACAGGAAGGGTTTCATTGACCGAGAGTCTTACGTTGCCCAATATCTTGCCTTGGCCCTGTTCACCATTGGGGTCACACGCACGCTCGGGAGCGACGACCTCCTGGCTGCCTTCGCCGCTGGTACGTTTCCTGTCAAGTCTTCACGATCTGTCGCTTTATAGAGATGCTTGCAGGCACTGCCATCAGCTGGGACGGTCACTTCAACACACAAACCGAGGATGAGGTCTTCTCCTCGGTCATTGACCTGGTGCTGAACTGCGGGTGTTTCATCTATATTGGCGCATGGATGCCGTTCAACATGTTCAATGCACCTGACCTCTATCTTACTCCCTGGCGCCTGATAATTGTCTTCCTCGCGGTGATCTTCCTGCGTCGGATCCCGCCGCTGTTGTTGCTTTACCCTTGGGTCCCGGAAATTGCTTCATGGAAAGAGGCGCTCTTCTCCGGACATTTTGGTATGTGCTGTCCACTCATCCCATTGACTACCTTCCGATTTTGACTTCCCGTAACAGGTCCAGTGAGTTAGATGCGGGCTCATGTTCTTCGCATATAACTCATCTCCGATATGTGTCGTTTGTTTAGATGGGTGTCGGAGCGATCTTCATCTCCACGCTAGCCGTCACGGAGTTACCGACTCCTCAATCTCCGCCCCAAGGCCAGGCTGAAGTCCTTGCGGCGACGCTGCAAACCATTGTGTCCTTCGTCGTGCTCGGATCCATAATCATTCGTCCGTCACTCTGTTTCTCCACCACGTGTCAGAATGCCGCTCACGCGCTCGCCTGCCGCCAGATGGCCTGTCCATTCCTTTCTTCTCGTTCGGACGCAATGTCCACTCGCGGACGCTCTCCCTCTCGCGAACCTGGACGTCGCGCACCACGAACGCCCCTGACTGGCTGCTCGGGGCGCGTGACACCCCCGCCGAGGTCACACGGCCTGCTTCCCCGGTGACGGAAGGGCGGGATGTTGAGCAAGGTATGGAGGAGGTCGACCCGACGAGCGTGACCAAGACCGTGGCCAAGTCGCAGGAGGATGTGAACAAGGAGAGGCACGTCCCGGAGTTGGGTCCCGCGGCGATGATCAGCGACGCCACGGCGAAATCCACGGTTTCACAGCCGACGTCTTCGAATGACGAGAGCCGTGTAGGTATCGCTCGCTTTCTCGCCGCGTGCGAATGCTAAACGACATGTCCTGCAGACCACATTCGAGACGGGCAAAGCCGCGAGCTCGGACGCAAACAGTCCGGAGAACGTCGACCAGCCAGGCAACGACAGGCCGCCGTTGTCAACGGACGACGACCTCGCGGGGCGTCCTCCCCTCGCCTCAGGCGTGCAAACTCCTGCCTCCGACTCTGGCATGAGCACCCCCAGGAGCACGAGCCACTCGGGCACGCAGACCCCCGTCTCGCCTGGCCCCCGCACGGTCAGGTTCCCTCCAGCCGACGAGCTCGCGACCTACCTCGCGGCCCACCGCGCTGCTAGTACTACTACTAGTGCCGGCGGCACCCAACCCCCTTCTGCTTCAGCGCGCGCGGTTCGCTTCCCCGAGGACGCTTCTGCTTCTGCTTCTGTTTCCCAGCCTGCCCGTGGTGGCCCCGGTGCATCTGACGTCGTTGGAGACGCCGGAGTGACGAAGTCTGAGATGGGGGGAGCGGCGCAAGGGGCTGATGCGTCGGTCGTCCCCGCTCAATAACATAGGCCCGTGGCTCCGACAGAGCCACGCGCGTGTGGGGGCGGGCGGGAGGGGTGCAGGAGACAGGCGGGGCGTAGGTAGTGGGATGTTAGGGGAAGAGGGGAGGGAGTGATGCCGGAATGTTGGGGAAAACGCCTTTGGGCTGTTTTTACGTTTACGTTCAGTTCAAGTTCACGTTCACGAAACCTATAATCTCTCGAATCACGTTCGCGAAATAGACTTCATAGACTTTATGTCCGGACGATGCATGGTGGGCATCTCGGTGTGGGATATCACTGGCCTTCGCGGCGAAGAGGGTTCGCGATACCTCGTGTCGCGGTGCTGAGGTCTTCTGGATGCACTGATGACGAGCAAGCGGGGTCTGTGTCGTAAACGAATGCATTCGATCCGATAGCATGGGAGAACCCGTAGGACAGATTATACAACAGTTAATGGTACAGAGACGAGTCGAGAACTAGTCCTGAACACGATATTCTAGTTTACAACACGTAACTTAGGACCACTGGTATCAATTCTGCGTACTAGCGACGAGCAACGGCACAACAACGGGGAAGGACGCCAGGAAGAGAGAGAGATAACGGTATGAGGATCATGTGCGCACGACCAACAGTCACAGGTGAGACCTCACCAGCTGGGCATCCTGCCCCGGGCGCCCGCGCGACTCGTCCAGCGCGTCGAACCGCGCGTTCCCGCGGAAGACCTTGAGCGCGTCGACGAACGCGTCCCAGCGCTCGTCGGACACGATCGGCGCGGTCACGTACGCGAACACGTCCATCTCCTTCACGAGCTCGCCCAGGAGCGGGAGCACCGCGTCCATCGCGCGCGTGCCCATCTCCTGCTGCGCGCGCCGGCCGAGCCCCGCGTGCTCGACGTACCACGCGGGGTCGAGCTGGACGACGTTCGCGACGTAGAGGTCGACGAGGCACGGGCGCACGGCGTGCGCGACCGCCGCGTCGTACGCCATGCGGTGCCCGATCGCCTCCATGACGGGCTGGCAGTGCGGGAGGACGAGGCGGTTGACCTCGGCGCTGCGGTGGTGCGGGACGTGCTTGACGGTGTCGCGGAGCTCCTGGAGGAGGCCGGCTTCGTGGCGCGCGAGGAGCGAGTTGGGGTCTACGGGCGGCGGCATCTCGTATCGCCCGAGGATGAGCTCGTTCACGAGCCCTGTGGCGGAAAGTGCATAGGAGAAAGGAAGAGGAGAGGAGAGGAGAGAAGGCGGCGGCGGTCAGAGCTGGTCCAATCTGAATCAACACATTCTGTGGGCGCGACTTACTGACTGCAAGCCCGAGCACGTCGCCCTCTGCGATGGCAATCCCGCGCATCTCGTTCTGAAACCACCGAAATCAGACATACGCGCACACTCGCACACACCGTGCCACTGGCAATGGTACAGTAGATGGAAAGATGGCAACTTACGTGAAGGCACGACATCTGGTTGTGAGCGAACAGGCCCTGCGCGCCGCACCGCTCCGAGACCCCGATCGCTCCCTGCTGGGAATGTTGGACCATCACCCCCTTGAAGATGGCAGCGATGCCGTGTCGCACCCGGCTGTCGACGCTCTGGTCGCAGAACCGCGCGACCGCCCAGCGCTGGAGCGCCTGCATGACATACGCGTTCGCCGCAGCGGCGAGGATCGGCGCCTGCTGCGTGCGGAAGGAGAGGAGCGGCGTGCGGCGCGCGGGGTCGGCCGCGGGGCCAATCTGGCGGCGGAGGGAGTACATGGTCCCGATGGTGGCGTAGCACTGCATGAAGGGCAGCGCGAGGCAGCCAAGCGCGATGGTGCCGACGGTGATTCGCCAGATGATGTCCATGAGGTTCGCGTGCAGGTTCGCGGGCTTCTCGAGCGACCCAAGGAGCGCCGAGCGCGGGAGGCGGACATTCGTGAACGTCGTCAGGGAGTGCGTGAGCGGGTTCGGGCCGCCGCGGTATGGCAGAAGCCTGTGTGAATACGACGATAGACGGATAGATGCTGTTGGGTAGGTGTTTGAATGGGCGTAAATGGGGGGTTACGTACCTAGATTGAATGCCGGCACACATCTGCTTGCCGTCATTGAGGGGGACGACGAATGGTCGGTGCCCGCAGTCTTCTCCGTTGACGATCAGACGAGCGAAGACGACAGCGACGCATGGCAGCCCGGCGGGAACCGTGGGGGGCATGAACCTATTCAATTTTCGGGGTCAAGATGTGTGGGAGGTAGATAGATGGCGGCGATACTCACTTGGCAGCACCCGGTGTCGGGGAGTGGAGAATGAACTCCCCCGATGGAAGCATGGTGGCCGTAGTCTCGATATTGCCAATATCCAGCCCGTGTCCCAGCTCCGTCATCATGTACTGCCCACTGAAACGTTGATATGTCAGGAAGAGAAGGTGCCTCGAAACGGGGAGGAACACATACTGCTTCCGGTATTGCAGCAAGTCTTCGACCAGAGGAATAAGCTCTGGCCGCCGGCCAGTGTACCGGGCGATCGTCCCCGCACAAAGGTTATACTGGATGGTGAGGAGGGTGATAGCGCCGCCGTCCAACAGCACGGCAGGGTCGTTGTGAAGCTGCCAGAACTTTGGGGTCAACGAAAGCAAATCGTCAATAGTCATGTCTATCAATGGCAGCAATGATTAGATCCCGATCCTTCAAGTAAGCAATGACCAAACCCTGATGAAGTTGAGGTTTACGCACCGTAGGAGAGGCCGATAGCCTTCGCCTTCTCATAAGAGAGGTGTGCCCGATCGTTGTGGTCCATGTAATGGATGGGCTTTCCGAAGGTATCGGAGTGGGGAAGGTGCAGCGTTCGCCTTGGATACCCCTGTGAAGTCATGCTGAACGCAATATGTTACACGAAAATTGGAAGGATGTACAAGGGGTCGGGGATGGTTGGGCACGAGAGGGGTGTTTCGTCCTGGTCCAGCGGCATGACAAGCAATCGTACTTAAGGCTGGACGGAGTGTGGGCGCACCACAGTGGTATGGGAGATCAGCCTCCACGGAAGCCGTAACGGAAGTGGGCCACTATGCCCTAAATGCTGAATACGAGCCACACCATACGCATGCCCTACTTGGGTCTGTTCTCGCGGGCGCGCCCGCAGCATTTTCAGACGCGACGGAATGCCGCGCCCTGCAGACTTCTCTCATCACGTCTTTTCCGCCGTCCGTTAGCGATCTCGATAGCCGAGCGTCCGGTCGGTCCTTTCCCCAAGCTCGCGGCCTCCGGCTCAGCTGGTCTATAATGAATGAATACCGGCATCCGTCGACCCTGAATGGTGAGATTCCGTTAGCAGTGGGGTTGACAGACACGCCGACAGAAACAGCGCCATCCTAGTGGAGGGCAGAACGGTGTCTACCAACATAAAACCTGTATATGGAGAGACCGGAGAATAAGTATTGACGAGTAAATGTCTGGAAAAAGCAAGAAACACCCTAGCTTCTCCCATCAAGTTACGTACGAATCGGTTGTCACTAATGGGCATGCCTTTGTCCCTGGCAGTGGGGTAGGATTTGTTGCTTTGCGCAAATTTGCCTTCATAGGTGCCTGCCGCACGTATCAGACGGCATTGCTAGGTCGTTATAATGGACAGCGGGGAGATCAGAACGCTTTCGGGCGACTTGAAACATTACCCTTCCAATCACAGAGCATACTATGAATGTGACTGCATACATTATCGACTCTCGAGGGTATACTAGCGTGAACGTGACCCGTTGGTCCTTTCATTAAGCGATGTTTCGGCAGGTTGATCCCGACGACAGGAACGATAACGAGCGGCGGCCTTCTCCCGCGCCAGTTTTGTTTGGTCTGACGATGGTCGGTGCCAGGACGAAGTCGACATCCTGACTTCGAGAAGCCGAGTCTGGACGCTTGGACTTCAGACGCTTCTATCAGTTCACCATGAACCCACAAAGCATGTCAAGGGAGCGGCACCTTACAGCGCTTGAACCTGGTTCGATAAAACTTATCGTTGGGAACGGTGTAACTTGCGAGCGCGCTACGTCTAGAAGTCAGCTCCTCGCACAACCCAGAGCACGTTCACGTGTAGGTCGTGAAGGAACTTACCCCCGCACGCCGCCTGGATTGCGCAATGCGCAAGTAGGAATGCCATGCAGGTGCAGGTAAACGGTTCTAGCGCGATACGCCCCTCGAAAGGTTACGGAACTGATACGTTGGTCGGAGCCCACTTGGCTAAGGCTGCCGCCAAGTGCACTACGCGCGTATCCGTCTAGATAGGGACAAGTTCTAGCATGCCAACAGGCACGGACATGCGAGGAAGGATATTTTCTGGAAGGCTGACCTTTGCCGGCTACGTCGTCCACGCTCCGTGCCTCGTGCTCCGCCATACCCTCCTTCTCGTCAATGCACCCATCCCCTGGACCACCAGTCGAATCCAGCGACCCTAGCGCTGTCGTCTTGAAGTCGCTCTTGTAGTAATACGACACAGCGATCAATGGGTGAGAAGGTTCAACTGCGTCCGGTACCAATGAGGGCTGAAGCATGCCAGCCGCCACTGCGCGACGTCGGACGTCGGTCTTGAAGATGAATTGGTCGGGTCGCCCGAGAGGGTTTAGTGAGCTGAGACGCTTGCGGGAGCCGGTGGGTTCCCGCGCACCCACGAAAGGTTTGCGCGCTGAGGACACGGTAGAGGTTTCCAGGACGGTGACGTGTTCATGAACCCAGAATTGGTGGCGCTGGCCCGGGGAACGACACGATCGGCCTGGATCGATCAATCTTTCCGGCTTTCAACGACCCCGGCCCGGAAGCGCCTGGTTGAACTCGTCGGCCTCGTCGGTCGGCCTGCAGCCGTTCACCGACATCTTTTGAGGGCTTGGACACCTTGGGACACCTCGAGACATTAATCCCTGTGTCATAGTGTGAGTGGTACAGGCCGCTTCTCCCTCACCTGGACGACTGAAAGTAAATGGGCCAAGCACTATGTAACGATCACCAGGAGGGCCGGGAGGCTAGTCTCGGAAGGATGCCAACTTGAATCCACTGAAGGGACATTCCTGACTCCGCTTCGATTCCTGAGCGCGGCCGCGCTGACGTTCTTTACTATCTCTGTTCGTAACTCCGATCTACTGACGTGCGCCAGCATTCAAATCGAATAGATAAGTATGGTAGATCCATGTAAGCGCATCATCGAGCACGACAAGTTATGAATGCTCGATGACGGACCTCAGGCCTCATGGCCGGCGGTGAGCTCGTCACTACCATTTAGTTCTACTTACCAGAGGTTGTTCCTAACGATGCGCGATTGCATACTGTATGGGCCAATGCCGCACCACACGGATACGGAAATACCGGCAACTTCTCGCGTAACCGTTATCATCGTCCCCGCATCGTCCTCCGAGCGCTCGCGTTCTGATCATGAACCATTCGCCTAACGCATGAGTTCGAGACTTCGGGAGGTCCAGGAGCCTCAGAGGACCGGGTCGGATCAGCGGCGCACACATAGAGAACACTTACGACAAGCAGTAACTTCGTGCATTAATCTGAGAACGCACTCGCTACCTAGCCGAGGGACGAATATGTTCTCCGCGTGTGAGCTGATCAGTCTGTGGTCAACCTGAGGAGAGAGAGCACTGAGTGCTGACGCGTGACGCACCGCCGATTACGGCTCCGTCGCCTAGTGGCGTAATCGACATGAGAGATACCGGACAGGACGGGATGTGAACACCCGGACATAAGTACCGCCTGTTCCTGGTCTGATCTCCTCCATAGGCGATTCTGGCAGCGTGAGAGATCGCGTTCGCTCCGAAGTTCGAACACTTTGGGCTGTAGCGACGGCTGCCATGACTCTTCCCCCGACGCCCGATCCCATTCGGCGTGCAGCGTGCACGGTCGTCGGTGCGCGGCGGGTCCAGACTCCAGCGACAGACGCTCCCGCGAACCTGGCATGCTAAACCGCAGTGAGGGGTGAGAAAACCATGAGAAGACCCTCCGGCTTGACATCGTGTAGGGAGGATGGATGGCCTACTATATACTTGCCGAACGTGCTATACGACTGCCCTTTTCGACGCCAACAATTGGCACGCTCCCCGAGTCGCCGAGCCGTGTTTGTTTGATGGCCCTAGGGGGAGTGCTTGGACGATCGGGCTCCCACAGAACTATGTAGGATTGGTAGATTATGAAGTAGCATCTTTGCATGTCGAGGGGCTCCGTTATGTGATAGCAACAGGGGGATTGTCAGGATGAAGCCACTTCGCGCCGAAATTTGTTTAACGTGACGTACCAACCCCTGGCAGGCGAATTGTTCATCGCTGGCGTTTGATCATACCGACTGCTTCTTCGGTAGTCGTATCCACTGAACGTCCTGTGGATCATGATAATCCAACGCGTTTCAATGGACAGACAGGCATCATGAGACGAACCTTCGTTGGATACCACACAGACGCGAATAACAAGCACGGTCCATCGAAACGTCGCGCACAGGGCGCGCATGCCCTATGAGAGGCCACAATGAGGAACCTTGGAAGTCGACGTCAGTCTTGCTTCTGTCACGACTAATCAGACATCAACCTCTGGACCTGTCAGTCTCTTGTCCAGGGAACAACCTGTCGGGTAGGACGCACAGTTATGGATCCACGTCCCCCCTCGCATTTAAACTTACGGCTTGCCCGCAACGAAGCCTGTCTGGCATGCGGATGGTTAGCGTCCACAGCACCCTCAAAAAGCAGAACGAAGCTGAGGGGTCATACTGAGCTCGTCGGACCCGCCGTCTCGGCAGACTGTCAACGGTGTGCACGGTCCCGATGAGCAAGCGCACCAATATCGAGAGGCTAGTGACAATAGGTCCCGAACGGCCGCCTGTCGCTCATATATGCCACGACAGCCCGCCTGGAACACAAAGTACTCATCAGATAGAAGAGATTACGGCACCGCGTGCGCGCCGGGATATGTAGCGTGAGGTACTCTGCATTACTGGGGAGGAGGAAGATACACGACAGGCATCGGGGAATTTGGCACTGTGCAAAACGGGCGACAAGGGCGGGCAAAATGTAGCATTAGGCGCTTGCAATAAATCCGTTTCAAAGAGAGTGCGTCTCCCGACTTCGTCTCGCCTTTTGCACGGTGCTAAATCCTCCTCTGATGCCTGTCGTGGCGACAGACCGCCTGGAACACGAAGGACTCACCAGATAGAAGATATTACGGCACCACGTGCCCGCCGGCATATGTAGCGTGAGGTCTTCTGCATCACTGGGAAGGAGGCCTAGGACGATAGGCATCGTCGACGAGGGCTCTGTCGTCGGGACGTCCTTTCCATATGCCGCTTGACGACGGGGTGAGGCCGGTCAGGGCGCAAGCGCCAAGGCTGAGGGAAAAGGCCTGCGATCGAGAAGGATGAGAAGACATCGGAGGTACCTTGCGTCGCAATGGACGTGGACGTAATGCCGGATTGCTGCAACAGGAGAACTGGGTGCGATTCAGAGGTCCTGTTACGAGACGCCATCAAGGGTTGGAAGAGGTACTCACATACTCACGATACGACGGCGAATAAAGTGTGTGCCGTGGCCGCTGAATGCAGATCGGGAAAGAGGGGGAGGTACCATGTCGCAGTCTGTAGACACCAGTAGCATATAAGCGTCGGCAAACCGGGGGACAGCGAGCGTCCGCCGTCGGGGGAGTCGGTCTCGTGGACATTCTCTTCGGCGGCAGAGCTGGTTTCTTCTGGGTTGAGGCTAGAATATCTGCCAGTGGCCCAGAATATTGGACGCTGGCATCCGATTCCAGAGACTCGGCGAGTATACTGGGTAGATTCAGGCCAAGTTGAGAACGGTACCGGTTAGTAGAAGTCGAGGAAGGAGATACGTTGATGTGTCGGTCAAAGCCGTCAGGCCACTAGGAGCGACTTTGGGACTCCCTGGGGAGTAGAAACTTAGTTTCGTCGAGTGTGCTTATCCTGTCGAAATGTATGGAGATTGTCAGGGGATGTGGTCGTGGAAGAAGAAAGAGACCGACGGACCAGTTGATGCAGTGGTGGCGCGGTCTTCCTCAAAGCGAGTCGAACCGGTTCGAACCGGCGCGTGGGGGAGGTGGCATCCGGGGTGGTCTGAACTGCTCTACCACCCGTCTACCACGACACATGTACAACTGTAGTACTACCAACTTACTACCAACACGCCTCACGTACTCCGCGGCGACCGCGTTTCACACTTACAATAGACCGAGGGACACGCGACAGCGACGACTGTGCTCCCTGGGTAAATTCCTCAACACTCATGCTTACTTGTCATGAGGCGCAAACTCCACACTGGGTGCGTGTTGGGCTCTCCACCAGTTAAAATTGGTGACAATGACATCCAGAACAGACTAGCCTGGGTCTCTTGTTTCGTAGCCATAAGAATAACCGGTGAGGATTAAGGTGCGCGGAACGGTCGCCGTCTGTTCGCGAACTCCGCGGAATTTTTCGGCCCGGGTCCCAGTGTATGCCACGGCATCAACGCAGCCACGTCTGGCTCGGTACCAGGTGCAATCCAGAGCGTCATATGCGGTTGTTTAAAAAGGCGCAATACGTACGAGGCACACTGCCGAACGTAGCAGGCGGCCTTCTTGGAAAGCCGAGGGGCAAGTGAGAGCCCTAGGTATGTCCCGTGTAAGTGCCCCAAGGCAAGCCCTCGTATTCAATCTAGCCTGCTAACGTTGCGTTGCGTTGGTTTCAAGTTCTCCTTCCGGACTGTGCCGTAACATCTGGCGACGACTCGCAAACCCTTTACGATCGGTGAGAACAGTTCTCTACCGACACTGTCAGCGCCACGATGACGCCGCATGCAGTAAGTACAGTCACCAGAATCCTCGGGGCTCTGCAAACAGTCTCGGCCTCGACTATCCCCGAGGATTTTGAAGCCACCGATGGCCGTGGACGATGAGGAACTACGGCACGAATGTGTCGTTCCCTGGTGTCAACTTCGAACGAGTCGCTCGGGGTTGTGCTTCCCTAATAGGCGCCGCCAGAACCCCCGCCACGTTGGCCAGGGCAAGTTCCCCTCCATTGGCTCCATCTGGATGACTATGATACTTTGTGGCACAGGGTTCTCTCCGCCTGCCGCACCAGTAGAGAGTATGGTAAGTCGATTGCTCAACTTCAGTAGCGACTCGCACCCCATGAGTGGATGATTCTGTTTCACACCATCCTCTCCGATGTCCCAGAACTTCACAGCCTCTCGATCGTTTCCCGCACGCCGGTCTCACATTGCAGCGGATCCTCGCAATAAACGCCCTCCCGCGAAGCGTACGTGTTACATCTACCAATTAATATTGCTTTCGAAGGTTAATCTTGCCGATGAGTACTCACAGTTGCGAGGCGCCTGTGAAGGTGGAGGTGGAAGTCGAACACGTCCGCATCTGCGTGGTACGGACCCATTACCTTGCTCAATTGTTACTCGACCCGCTCATTCTGCATCTCACAGCGAGCAACCTCGGCCTGGTAGGTCGGCACCATCGGCATTATCTCCGAGGAACGGATGTACTGCGACCGTCGTGCCCAGCGGCTAATTATCAGGACCGTGGACATTCGACGCGGCTTCTTGATGACCTCGAGCTCGAGCTCACACTCATTTGACCACGGTTATTGATCCCACTGAAAACCCGGCGGCAAATTCAGCGACAAATGTCCCCGTGAAGGCGCCGATCCGAGCCCTCGTTTACGCTGCCTGGCTCCTCGGCTTCTTGACAGGGCGCTTGGGTTGATGAACGGAGCTCTCAGCGGCGTCTTTCAAATCACCTCATCCCAATGCCTCGATGGATCGTTTGCGGAGGGGAACCTTCTCAAGGGGCGAGATCGCGATCGAGTCCGAGCGGCGCTACGCGTTTACCATGCATTCCCTTAAGCGCGGGACGAGTGACGACGCGCCGAGGCTTTTCTCCCTCGTTCTGGACGGCAGTGGCCAACTCGTACCCTCTCGTGCATTCAGTCCCATGCCGACCAATGCCCGCCACGGCCCTGAGACGGCTGACACCTGTCCAAGCTAAAGATCCCGTCTATTGGGACTGAAGTCTGTGGAGATGCCTTACAAGGAGAAAATCCATACCAACGGTTATCATATCCATCATCGCTGACCAGAAGTCTGTGGGTGCTCCAACCAGTACGCGCCTCGGGCGTGAAAGTTGAGCGTCCCTTACTGTTTGCCGGGAACTGGAGCGCACACCTGACCATTTTTCCTGCACAGGGCAGAACCCTCCTCGTCGTGCTGCGCGGACCCGTCGCCAAAATCCCGGCGCAGATGGCAGGAAATGGAGAGTCCGTTTCGTTATCGGATACACGGACTCCACCACGCCTACAGGGAGCAACGCAAGCCGTCGGGCCCTGTCCCACCGCCGGGGCTCCGAGCCAGGCGCGCCTAGAGCCAATCCCCTTCTCCCATTCTCCCCCCCGTCTCGTCCTCGCCCTCCCAGCCGTGGCGGGAATCTGGCGATTTGCCCATTTCCACACGACCCGCGCGCGGTCAGGGCAACGCATGATCGAAGCAGAAGACGGAGGCAGGCGTTCCCGTTCGTTCTCGTCGCTGGGCCATCGCGGCGTGGTTCCCATAAACGCGACGGACGGGCAAACGGCGTGCGGTTTGCCGACCGCGGTGTGGTGCCCAGGATGTCGCGAGCCGTAGCCGTAAGTGGACACACTCTCATCGCTTCGCACTCGCCTCGCCCGTGGCCACGATGTCGGTGCAGCACTCCCTTCGCTCCTTCTGGGCATGGATCTGAGGGCGTGATGGGGACGCGAGATGAATGCGCACGCGCGCATGAGCCACTTCTATAAGGCTCGCGTTCTTGCCTGTGCTGAATCTCACCAGTCGCATCTCCTCCCTCGCCCTGTGCAACTTCAACTCCGCTCTCCGCCACACCTCGCCAAGAATGGCGCAAATGATCACCTTCCGCTTGAACACGAAGCCGACGTACAGCGAGCGCATGACGGACGCTCGCAGCGAGTTGCGCAAGATCATCAAAGATCAGCTATGCAAGTACCCGCCCCTCCCGCCACCTCCCTACCCCGAGCTCGCTTCTCCCGACGCGCCCAATACTGACCATTGACGCTGCGTATCCTACATGCAGGCGCGATCACCAATGACAGGAACGCGACGATGGCGTGGAGCCGCAAGTCATACATGAAGAACATCGTGACGCGCTACCGCGTCCGCATCGAAGGCTGGCCGCTCGCTGAGGTCCCGTTCAGGAACCTCAGCGACGTCTCCAACCTGCCCAAGTTGGAGCTGCTCCTCCGCGGCTGGAAGGAGGGCACGATCCGCTTCTGCAGGATCAACGACGCCCAGTACACACAGATGCTCTCGAACCCCACGCCGTGGATCGGGTCCCTGAGCGCGGACGGCGAGGGCGAGGGCGATGCAGATTAGCGGACGCTCGTACGCCTCTCTTCTCGTGCTTTGCGCGCAGGTGTCCTGGGATCTGAGCCCCGCCACCTTCGTTCCTGTTCCTAGGCGTCAGTGCTCTCCCGCGTGAGTTTTGCGCCTTCCAGAACACGCCGCGCGCTCTATGTCCTCGACTGGCCCCCCTGGCATTGCATTGGCTCGTACCCCCCCCCCCCCCCCCCCGCGCTGCATTTGCAGTTCCCCTTTCCTTCTGCAGAGATTCCCAGCACCAAGTCCTCCTTCAAGTTTCCCTCCCTCCCGTTCTCCCAGCGTTTAACTCCGAGTAGCTTTCGGTTGCTGTCTGTATCGCGCTTCCATCCCTTGTCTGATGCATGCTTTCGCATCCCCTCCGTTCGCTATTTAGTCCCTCCTCCACCTAGTACTGTATTTGTACGTTGGACAGTATGCACCGCGCCCGTATATACATTCTCGACCTTACTCTAACACATGCCCGGGCCCCACGAACAGCGCTCCCCGAGCGTCCCGATCTCACGCAGCACACGCGACTGCCTCGCCGAATCAGCGAGAACCAGCAAACCGCATCATGGACGATCTCTGCTAAAGATTTGCACAGTCCGATGGTCAGGAGTCTTATGTAAGTAATCTCAGAACAGAATGAATTGCCGCTAAGGTCAGTTCTTGGCAGCTCATGCATGGTTCTAGATCTAATCCAGGATGACCCGAGTATGACATACTTACGCAACTCGAATACAGTCCCGAACCTTCTTGGTGCCGGCGTCAGCTATAAGCCCTAGGCTTCGTGCACTGTGCACTGCAGTCTGCGAGTGCCAAACACGCGAGACTCCGACGACTTTTAATATCGCCCGGCCCGGGATGAGCGCGACCAATATGACACCATAGCATAATACAGGTGACCCGACTCGACCATCACAACATACGCAATTCGTGACGCGAACTACAGGGTAAGTATAACCAGGAACGGCGGTCTTCTTGAGCTGATTTCCTTGCCCGCAAGCTCTGCCATCAAGAGGTTACAGGTACTTACCTTGAGTTCGAACGTTCAACCCTGCCGGTCACGGTGTCCACGCCGCACAGCGTCCACCTTGAGGTGCGTGCTGTCATGCCAGAGGCATGGCCGGTGTTATCATCCAATCCAGATAGTCCTTCGTTGTATGGAGCGTGAGGGAGGTCTCGCCCTCGTACTACATAGTAGTTCCCGCACGCGTCGCAGAATTGTCCAACGGTGACGTAGTTATGAGATAGGCGGGCTCCAACTATGGGGTTCAACGTCCATGCATCAGACCACTGGTTGGCCACTGGCATAACATGACTCGAATCATCCGTCACTTTGCGCACCAGAATCGTACCACCAGGAACATTACCTCGGCACACCGGCCGACCTCATCCATCTCGACCAAGTGAACCTGGTCTCGTCTCCGCGAGTTCTGCCGTACACTTCTTCAGGTTACGATGACTCCGCGGCGACATCTGGGAGACGACCGACCTCGCTGCCGCCCCAAAACCTTCGACAGTGTCCCGGGCATATGGCGGTCTGTATATAACCGCAAAAGTCCTGTTCATCCCTGAGGCCTGAGGGTCTCCGGCATGAGCATATATTGCGCTCCCGAATAACGACCCGAGCGCAAGACAGACGATCTTTTCGCAGGCCCCCTCGGATCCTGCAAGCTGCCCGTTCTTGAATTCAAGTCTGGTCCTGGGACCAGCCTGGGCACAAGTCAGTCGCACCTCCGAACTATCCAGCGGCAGACAACATTACATAGGTCTTCTTACAGTACATTGATCGATACACGCGGAGGCCAAGGACAAATGCCAATGGCAACACGCTGACCCCTCGTTCGAGGACATCCGACAGCGGCCACGAGGAAGGGTAAAGGCCACATCACCGCAACGACGCCCAGGCACCTACAGCCTTCCTATGGCCTCGAAGTTCGGGATGAAGCCCCCGCCCCGCTCCGAGTCGCCCTTCAGCATCCCAGCCTGCCACTCCCCGTTGTACTCGTGCTTCCGCATCCACTTTTCCACGCTCAGCAGCCCCGGATGGATCCGCCTCAACATCTCCATGTCCCGCCGCGCCAGGTCGTTCGCGTAGATCTCCCACCAGCTCGAGAAGCTCTTCTTGAACGTCGTCGCACCCGGCTTGCCGCGGTCCTCCGCATGCACGGGCATGTCCGTGTGCTCGAAGAGCGCCATCCACTGCTCGACGCTGAGCGGCAACCATTCCGCCTTCTTCCCAGTAACCTTCCTGAACGTCTCCACGAGGTACTCCCAGCCGACGTAGTCGCTTGCGACCTCGAGTTCCCTGCCCGACACCTCGCCGCGATGGTCGAAGATGTAGCGCGCGAAGAAGCCCAGGTCCTCCAGTGCGATCATCGGCACGTGGCCGGAGCGGATCGGGGATGCGAAGACGTACGTCCCGTCATCGCGTTGCTTGAGAGGCCCGAACACGCTCTAGAAAGGCGAGATGATAGTGTCAGCGCGCTCGCGTACACGGGGAGGGCAGACTCGGAAACGAGGCCAACGCGCACCATATTGAGCATGTCCATGTACGGACCCGTCGAGAGGACGCTCCACGACAGCTTATCGTCCGCGACGACAGATTCCTGGGCCTTCATCCAGTCCGCCACGCGCGATTTCGCCGTGTAGTGTTCGGCGTAGTATTTCGGGTTATAGTTTCCTTTCTGCATCCTCAGTAGAGTGGCTGATCAACAACGGAATCGACCAGTTTTCGATGCACACACTGACCTTGAAGACATTATCCAGGCCGCTCCAGACGTAATGCCTGACCGTACCAGCCTCCTTGGCTAGCTCAAAGATTCGGATGCCTGCGAGCACCTCCTGGGCCTCGGAGAGGGTCCAGGTGTCCGTGTTGACGAAGACGCCGTACACACCCTTCAGCGCTGCAGCGATGCTGGCAAAGTCTTGGACGCTCCCTGTTGGAATAGTTGTCAGACCAAACGCGAATATTGGATGCTACACATCCTCACCCTTCACGACTTCGATGCCCCTACGAGCAAGGTCTTGAGCACGGGCATGATCTGTGTTGCGAGTTAGGGCGCGGACGGCGTAGGGAGAAGGTGAACCGTCCGCCTGAGATTTGAGGAGCGCATCGATGACCGCGAGCCCCTGTGCCCCGGTCGCACCGACAACGAGAATAAGCTTTTTGTTAGAGGACATTGTGAGAGGTCGTTGGATTGCAGGCAATTTGTGGGTACGAGACCGACGCATGCGGAATATATACCATTGCGACGAGATGCTGACAGCGTCCTTACTCACCCGTCCGTCTGCCCGAGAGGTTATACACAGGAGAGGAATGCACCACGATCGATGTCTCACCCCACTTGGGGCGTTTAGAGAGCCCCGGCGATGCCTCGGGCAGCACTTTATGGCTCGGCCGAGAACAAAGCACGTCTGGATAATTTGAAACGTTGCTCATCGTGCCAAGAAATCGCGTTGCTTCCTGCAGTAGGAGCAGGGCGGATGGTCAGTCGGCGCGCGACCACAACTGAACGCGCAGCATCACGTACCACGTGCCGTGACAGCACGCGTTGCGGGCCAACCACCTTGACCGGAACAGTGACTCTGATTCGAACAGATCGACGCGGTCCGCAGTTCGCGCATTGAACCTGGCAACGTCGATTCATATCCGAACGATCACAACGTACTGTACAACAGTCTTCTCTTGCACCAATCTATAGTCCACTGGAATAATACACAGCGCATGTCAGCTTTCGGAGCAGCAGAATGAGGTACCAGACTACATACTCACAACGCTCATTGGGCGCCGTCCGACAACAGAACCTTACACAAGATCCTGCTTGAGAACGTAACGGTATCTAACCTTGTTGTCCTTCACGTTCTGCAACGCCGTTCCAGCCATCTTCATCGGCATCTCTTCGATCCATGGCTTGATCTTCTTCGACCGCGCGAGCTCCAGCATCTCCAGGCAGTCCTCCTTGCTGCCGATCTTGCTGCCCCCCATGAGGCAGCCATTCTCGACGAACTTGAATGCGTGGATGCGTGGAAGAGGGTCATCGGTGTCCGGCAGTCCCACGGTCACGAACTTGCCGTGCACGTAGAGCATCGAGAGCCAATCGCCGAGTGGAAGCTTCTCGCCGTGAACATCGCGCGTGGAGATGAGAATGTCAAGGGTGCGTTGGTAGTCTTGCCAGAAATCCTACAGTCATAGCACCAAAGAACGTGATTAGTAGAGGCACATATATGCAGGAGAGATGGTGCACGCCGCCTACCTTCTTCTCGGTGTTGATGATATGACCTGCGCCCATCTTCTTGATGTCGTCGATCTTGCTCTCGTCATGCGTGAGCGCGTAGACTTCCGCGCCCATCGCCTTCGCCCACAGGATAGCGTAGTGCCCAAGGCCTCCGATGCCCATGACGCCGACCTTCTTCCCAGGACCGCAGCCATGGGTCTTGAGCGGCGAATAGACAGTGAGCCCTGCACAGAACATGGACGCCGCGTCGCGCGACTCGATCTCATCGGGGATCGGGAACACGAACTGCTGGTGAGCGCGGATGGCCGTGGAATAGCCCCCTTGGGCGACCACGCCGTCGGGGTACACGGCGTTCTATGCGCATATAGTCAGCTCCAAGCTGCGGAACACGGTCATATAAGCGAATAGAGAACATACGTAGGTGTCGATGCTGTTAGGGCAGTAGTTCTCGTACCCGTCGTTGCACGCCCTGCACGACATGCAGCTGCCCCGCTGGGCCCCGACGCCGACTCTGTCGCCAGGCTTGAAGTCCTTGACCTTGTCACCGACACGGGTGACTGTGCCGACGATCTCGTGGCCGACGACGAGGGGCAGCTTGGACTCGCCCCAGCCTTGAGTGAGGGTGTGGACGTCGGAGCCGCACACGCCACAGTGGGTGATGGCGAGTTCGACGTCTTGGGGCTCGAAGGTCTTCGGCTTGAACTCGCGGACCTGGAGGTCGGTCCACTTCTTTGGGTCTGGCGTAGGCCGTGGGTTGAGCATCGGACGTGCAACTGATGAAAATGATACTTACCGACGAGGGCGTAACCCTTGTGCTGGAGTTCCTTGGACATGGCAAGGATTCGAGAGTGGGGTTGGTTAGAGGTCGAGATGAAAGTTGAGGGCAAGTATATGACGAGCGACATCAAGGTTATATACTACCAGACAGATGATGTCATCCGAAGACTGGCAGTGACGTCCAGAGTAAATGACTGGCAAGTTGGTCTCTGAATATGGTGAAGACATTACTGAATTGGGACAGAGCCCGACTGATACTCACCGATACGCATCCAAAGTCTTCACCGCGCGCGGCCGAGGAGCTAGTCAAGCGTGGTTGTAAACCGAGGTTTCGGGGACAGTCCACCAATTGTTCCGACCCTCCTCATTCTCCGCGTGCGCTTGAAATGGTGGTGTGTCGTGTCCGTATGCTGGATGGGAGATGGTCTGGGGCAGATTCAAGGCAGACTCGATGGCTTCACCACAGGTTGGCCACAGGTGCTGGCGCTTGAGCGCTTAAGAAGTGCAACGGTAACTATCGGGCCGAGAACCGGACCGGAACATTCAATCTTGAGCGCCCAACGGCCAGTGGCTGCATCGCAACTTGCCTCCTCCCCCTCTCCTCGTCCCCGTCGTCCTCCATCGTCGTCCTCACTCGCTGGTCTTACTTTCCACGCGCGACGTATTCTTGGATCTTTGGATGTGTTTTTGAATTCCCAGAGAATAAAACTGCGCTACTCATCGGTTTTATCTGCGAGTCGCCATGGCACCTGCTGGAAGACGCATCGGAGACGACTTTGTGGACGACTCGGACTCGGACCTCTCTATCACTGGATTGGACGATGACACCAGTCGAACGAAAGCCAAGGGGAAGGGAAAGGCGATAGATAGGAAGAAGAAGGACAAGGGGAAGGGGAAGGCCAAAGAGGTACGCAGTCCCGCTTCGTCACGAATGATGGGACGCCCCGCTCGAGGATGAAGGCAGTAGGAGAGGAGGCTACCTGGGCCTTGTCCTGCCTGACTCAATTCTCGCGTGGTGTTCATGTACAGAATTCTGATGGTCGGGGTATGTGATAGCAAGCCTATGCTTGGGAAGCAACGTATACTCGTTCTTGGGATACGGTACAGGAGGATGAGGCAGGAAGACTAGAGGGCGCTGTCCAGGATCTGATTGCTCGAGGTCGAAGAAGAAGGTGAATCTTCCTTCTTGCTGCAGGCACGGAAGTGCTCGAAATTCTAACGGCCGGGTGTAGGCTGCTCGCGCCAGCTGCCGCCATCCGACGTACTATCATCCGCCACCTTGTAGTTGTGCTCGATCTATCCTCAGCAATGATGGACCGTGACATGCGCCCGACGCGGTTCGACCTCATGCTCCAGTATGCCCGCGAGTTCGTCACTGAGTGGTTCGACCAGAACCCTCTGGGCCAGATCGGTGTCGTCGGGATGAGAGGGGGCCTTGGGGAGCGAGTAGGAGATATGTCTGGTATGTTTGGCACGCATATACCCTGTCAAACACCGTCTTCATACGTAAGGCGGTGTCTAGGAAACCCTCAAGACGTCTTGAAAGCAATATCGGAACGCCATAAGCTCGAACCCACCGGCGAACCCAGTCTACAGAACGCGATCGAAATGGCACGAAGTAGCATGAACCACTTGCCAACGCATTCCTCAAGAGAGATCGTCGCCATTTTCGGATCGCTGACAACGTGCGACCCTGGCAACATACACGACACTCTCGACGAATGCGTCAAAGACCGCATCCGCATCTCAATTGTCGCTCTTGCGGCGGAGATGAAGATATGCCGAGACCTCTGCGAGAAGACAGGCGGTACGTCCTCTCCGCGTTCTCGATTGCCCTCGACCTCTTCTCGACGGCCCTCACTGCGGAGAAATCCATGTTTCCGTGGTGAGGAAAGGCTTTAGAAATGATGAAGATCTCCTAGATATTCGCATAGGAGGAAAGCCTTTGGAAAGGCGCCTTTCCTTGGGGAAAATAGGCCTACGAGCCTTTGCCCGCTCAGGATTGACGCCTTCCCGAAGCCTTTCCGCTCTGGTAAAACTTTGGTGCAATTTCCAAGCCCATCCGTCGACTTTCGACGAAGAGGAAACCTTGATTTCTACCCAGTGCCTGACTATATGCACATGACAGGTCAATTCGGAGTTGCAATGAACGAAGGGCACTTCAAGGATCTCCTTTTCGAGCTCATCCCGCCACCAGCTCAGCGGGCTGTAACACGCACAGGCGGCGGCCCAGCCGCGGATCTAATGATCATGGGCTTCCCGATGCGGCTGCCAGACACGTCCCCACCCTCGCTCTGTGTATGTCATTCGCAAATGAAGAGCGAGGGCTTCCTCTGTCCACGCTGCCTCGCGAAGGTCTGCGACGTTCCGACGGACTGTGACATCTGCGGTCTCATGATTGTGAGCTCGCCCCACCTCGCCCGGAGCTACCACCACCTGTTCCCTGTGAAGCCTTACTCCGCCGTGTAAGTCGTCCGTGCGTTTATCTATCTTCTATCGTCCCAGCTCGAAGCATCTTTATTCGTCTCCGAGGCAATGCTCACGTCGCGTGTAGGACGACGCTGGACGATACGCCGGAGCCGAGCAAGCAATGTCATGGGTGCTCTGTCGTGTTCAAGGAGACGCCGTCGACGATGGCAGGCGCGTCCGGCGAGGGCATGAGCCCCTACGGCCGTTATCGGTGTCCAGAATGCCACAACGATTTTTGTACGGACTGCGACGTCTTTGTCCACGACGTTGTCCACTGCTGCCCCGGGTGCGGCAAATGAATTCACCCAGTGCGATGTGCTCGCCCCTCCACAAGTTGCATTTCCGCCCAGTAGCCCTCACCTCACAGAAGGCGTGGTTCCTTTATTGGCAAAATGCGAATAGGTTTGCACGCATGCAGAAGGGCCCAAGAAGTCGAAGTCGGTGGCTTTGCTCGAGAAACCCAGGCCGCCGGCGCACATCGTTTTTGGTTCAGGGGGCTCATTCCAGGAGGTCAAGACTGCCCACACGCGTCGACAGAATCTTCCCATGACCTATTCCTCTTTTTCGGGACGCGATTCATGATGTGCTCCCCTACTTCGGAATTGAATGATCTCTACAACGAGATATTTCGGTCGAACCATCTCGGCAACATCGGCCATCGAACTTTGCGTCCAGCTCGTCCCGGGGTTGCATCGAGAATCGTGCTGCGCTCCCATTCCCGCAAGTGCGTTACCGTTTCCGTTTCCTGCGCGTTACAGCAGGCACCCCCGAAGGTTGATTAATGTTGCGCAGTGCTTCTCGAGATGCTGAGATGCATGGGGCATGCGTGTTTCTCACCGTCCCCTAGAGCGGGGGCCGTTTGGGGTCGACAATTTAGAGCCGCGTTCCCAGCGGAGCAGAGCACTATCAGCGTATTTCGAGGACTTATCCCGCGCCTCCTCCTTCTCGACTTCCTGGGAGATGCTGCCCAGTTCTTCGCCCGTCGATCATGCTTTCTCGTTCTGGCGACAGTGTAGCGTTATCCGGGGGATGCACGAACACGGCCCTGGCCGCGCGCGGATCGCTGTGGGAACCCCGCAGGTGTACCAGGTCCGGATGCGGGACTACTCAGTACGGGAGGCCGACATGGTCTCCAGGGTTGCCGAGCTGCGGTGGTCCTCTGAACCGGCATATCGCCGCGTCTCCTCACACGGTGCGTGGGTCGCTGCCTGCGGTGGACCTACTGTACTTCCACGTACCTTCTTGAGATCGCCGCACACGCGATGGGTGCGTGGGCGTCGTCGGTGTGCGACCTTGAAGCGCGAGTGGCCGTGGGTTCTCAGGTTGGCAGTCATCGTAAACCATGCGAGCTCAGGTGATCGCCGGTTACCGGGGGAGGGGTTTCCGGAGGCATTTTCCTGCCTTTCCCACTCCACCCTGGTTCTCGAGGTGCTACATGGCACTATGACCAAGCGCATTCTTGTGAATTGGGCTAACTTAGATGGTGGTGTATAGCCTGTGAAAGGCGGCGGTTCATTGGCCATGAGATCGTTTCATTTTGCGTTGGATCATTTGTTGAGTTTTTGTCGCGGAGGCATATAGGCGTCACTCCCCTTTCCTCCTGAGGATAGCAAATGGGAATATGTGGTCCCGTGCTGTAGTAACATAGCGTCGATATTGTCGACTCGAGGTTTGTCTTCCGAGTGTGTGCGGCGAAGGGGAAGCAATCCTGGCTGCTCGACTTGTACCTGACGTCGCCTTGGCGGGTCCGTGCCAGCAGCCGAGTTGTCTTGCGGTGGGCAGAGGTCAGCAGGACGCCTGCGAGTACGAGCAAAGTTGAACTGTATTGCCCATTTACTCACGTACCGCGCTGTTCAACTGGGCGGAGCACCGATATTAATGACATCGACGGTCAAACTGTGGCGGAGTACTAGTGCGCGCTCTCCTTCGAGAACGCGTTGTGAACTTGGCGACGAGCTGGAAGGGGTACCAACACGTCAGGAGATTGCTGTCGCGGGCCCGCTTGTTACTGTCGCTCGTGTACACCCCGTTCTCACGACCACAAGAAAGGACACCCTGATGGTCCATGGATATCTACTGGCCAGAGTGGAGGTTTAGTCTTGAAGTCCGAGGGCCACCGTGGCCCTCGGCAAGGTCGGAGATATTAGGAGCTCACTGACGACAGGATGTGCGAGGCGATACCGAGCGGGCATTGCCTACTCTTGCAGAGTTCGTCGCATCTGGTCGATGGGGGACAGCGGATGCATTGGGTTGGATGCCGCGTTGTGGTTTATGCATGTTCAAAGAAACACAGAATCATTTTGCGACGAGCGTGGAGTCTTCAGACGCGTGTCGATTGGGTACTTGGATCGGGACTTCACTTAAATACATGTTCCAATCTACTCCGCTTTGGAAGACGTGACTATATGAAGTTCTTTGACCTTGCGAACTTGCCCGAACTTTGAGCGAAGAGCATTGTGTCGTTTCCTTGGACCTCAGGCCTACACATTTACGATGCCTAAGTCTTCCCCTATGATCACAGCAGCCTTCTCACCCACTAGGATAGCAGTAGAGTAGGTGTTCTGACGTCCGAGTCCGCAAACTTAGCGTGGGAACTGCATAAAGTTGAAGACGTACCGTAGCTACGTTCGAGGGACAGATGGACATGTCGGCGACCTTGAGATTCTGCACGCCATATGCATTGAGACGTGAGTCGACGACTCCGCCCTTATCGCGCGACTTCATGGCGCAGGTGCCGAGCTAGTGTTTGAACAAGTGAGCAAATATCACCCATCTTCCGAGAACTACATGCTCACCGAGTGCCATGCTGTCACGACTAGCGACAAGATATCGATATTAGGTCATGTTTCATTCCACCATAGCCCGGGAACTCACCGTTAGCTTTCAAGAGGTCGTCGATTGCCTGATCATCCTCTTTGGTGTATACAATGTCCGGGGCGTCGACGGAAATCGGCGTGTTGTGGTTTGGGGGCATTGCCGCGGCACTCCCGGCCGGGAACTTGGGGTGATCGGGGGTGTATTCGCCTCTGTAGGAAGACATACGCCGGCCGTATTCTCTGCTGAGTTTCCATGCGTGCCGCATTACGGCCAAGTCCTCCTTCCTGCGTGCGCAATGGTCCGTCACAGGCTCTCGAAAATTGAGTAGCAGAGAGAGCATACCGTGTGAACACCCCCGTAGTGAAATCCACAGGCGAGTCGACGTCGTTCGCAGAGGTGATATGCACCGAGCCTGTGCCCACCGGATGGAGGGAGAACGCCCCCGTGCAGTACACTTTATGAGTTGCAGCCGGGGGTAACGCGCCAACGTATCTGAGAGCGGGTCAGATCGAATAGCAAACGAGTCTTCAGTAGGCTTACGCAGATATTTGACCTGTCCATACGATCGGTTTGTCTGGCGCGCCGGCATAGTGCGAGGCCCATCGCTCTGCAAACTCGGGACCGATGTCACGCAGTTTCTGTTCGGACGGTCGATACTTCATCCCGCCGTCAATCCCGCTGGGTAGAGGGCCATTGAGCAATCTACCCCTGCACTATAGCTGAATTACCCACTTCGACGCCATCAGGCCTTGATTGCCCTGCTGCCACTTCGCCGACCACTCTAGGTTAGGTGATAAGTTGAATAGTATATCGGGCCGCATGAGGAGGAGAGGAACACACTCTCGTATTCGCTAGGATCTCCTCGCACGATGCCATCGAGAGTGTGCGCATCCTCCTTCGCATGGAATGGCACAAAGATTAGGGGGTGGTCTGTGGACTCAATCAGCATATTTCGAACATCGACCATCTCCTACAACGTACCGTTATAGTTTTCCCCGACTCCAGGGAGGTCCACAACCTGCTCGATGCCGTTGCGTTCCAAGATATTTTTCGCGCCTATCCCTGAGCGCTCTAGGATCCCAGGGGAACCAAATGCGCCAGCAGACAACACAACAAGCTTCGTCGCGCGTGCAATGTGCGGCAGTTTGTCGGCACCAGGGAGTACCTTAGAGTTCTGCACATATTCCACCCCCATCGCCTTCCCATCCCTGGACAAACTTGGTCAACATCGCAGAACGAGGACCGCGAGGAAGTGGCAACGTACTCTATGATTACTTTCCTCACCGCACAACCAGCCAGCAAGTGCACGTTCCTCGATCTTTCCAACGCAGGGTAAGTATAGTTGTGCGCCACATCGGACCTGCGACCGGTCTTCCCGTCAATCCACTTTGGCCAAGGCTACAGAACGCGATATCAGACTCCGATATGAAACATTGATTCTGCGAAGTCGATCAACTATGAATGGAACACCGGCGTGTACCTGAAGATGATTCGCGTCCATGATCATGCCGTTGGCATCGTCCACGACCGTGAGGGTTTTGTCGTACTGCACGACGGTCGCGATATAGTCTTCGCCCACATTGGTGCGCGCGCCGCCGTAGGAAGCCTTGAGAGGACCATTGTACCCATGCGTGGGCTTGTCGGGTGCAATCTGGTACATTTCCGCCTGTACATCATGGACGATATGAAAAGACTTATCAAGAATTGCGCCATATGATCCCCATACCTTCTTGATTAGTGGCAGCAGGTCGTCAAAGCTCCAGCCGGGGTTGTTGTGCACCTTCGCCCAGTCGTCGTAGTCGGACGCGGGCGGGCGCGTGTACATCATGACTTCACACGTCATGAGCGTAAGTGACATCCAGCTTCCGTGAAGGCCACTCACAGTTGACACTTGAGCCACCCCCCACACATTGCCCGCATTGGACCACAAGCTGGCGGCCGTTCAGGTGCTCGCTTGGCTTGCCAACGACATGCTTGATTGTCTTGGAGTCGGGAGTGAGATGCGTCAGGAAGCGTGCCGGTTGCAGGTGCGCCAGATCATCCTTAGTCGTCGGCCCTATCTCAAGCATGAGGATGCGCAGAGATGGGTCCGCTGCCGCCAGTCTCCCAAAAATTATCCCAGCGGCGGTACCACCTACATGCCAGGATGTTAGTGAACACGAACCAAGGGGCGGGGACTATCGGGGGGTGGACGCACCGCCAGCCAGGATGATGTCATATTCGTCGAGTACATGCAGAGCAGCCATAGGGTAGGAAGGTCTGAGGAGGCAGGTTCCAACCTTTGCGGCTTTATACGGCGACTGACAAACAAGCGTTTCTTCGCATGTCCAATAGAGAATGGTCACTCCACGGCGCGTGCAAAGGGGTTCGCATAACTTACTATGTCGGCTCCTCTCCGGGGCGGCCACCAGGGTTCCCATATTCGATTGACTCGTGACCTTGACTTCCCGACAAGAGTCATGCACCCGAACGCGTCCAGTTCAAACTACCATATCGGTCAGCGCCGTTACCCCAAGAAGCAGGAGGTAGGGAAGAGGTACTTGGCGGAATTAGGATATCCATAGATCTTTGGCCAGGTATGACATGGATGGCACATATCACTCTGTATGCACGATCATGAGGGCGTCAGAAGATCACCAACTGCAATTGCAATCGACCTCAATTTTACGGAAAGGCATACTTACCGAGTTTGACACCCGCTCTCGCTGCGCATCAATGGCGCATACAGCTATTTCGCCGTTGCGTGAAGCGGTTATTTTGGCAGGAGCAGGACATGCGTAGTAATCATAATCAACACTGACAATCTCTGGAGTACTCACATGCAGATCCTTGTAGGAACGATACCTCTCGATCTCGAGATGACTGACGTGGCTAATGAAGACAGATTGGCAGGAAACGCGTTTCTTTTTGCATTATAACGAGAATGGCAGATTCTCCTCTTCGAACGTGAATCGCCGGTGGGGAATCCATGACAAGCCAATCTTTGATAGGAGACGCGAATTAGCGACAGGCCTAGAATCCGGTGAAGCGAAGGATTGTATGCAGGACTCACCAACCACCTGATACCGATAACGACGAGCCTCACACCCGGGTTAGAATCCAGATTCAAAGCGCAAGTGCTATGATTGATTGCAGTTGTCGAGTACCGTAACGTAGCTGTTACCGAAACACGAAGAGGAGGGCCCGCGGTAAATCGACTGGCTCAGCACCGATAAGTCGCGGTCAATGCAATGACACATGCAGCGTAGTGGAGTGTAGCGTAGAACGTTCGATGCAACGACCTCAAAGACGCCACGAGATAGAGAAGGGTACCCTGCTGAAAACCAAACCAAACCAAACTGGTGCGAATACGCCGAACCCGAGGCCCACGGCACAGAGATGGAGACACAAGCTAGCTACAAGTGCAGCCTAGACGGAGAGACGACGACCGCAGAACTTGGAAGACAAGCATGATTCTTCCGAACGACGTGGATCGCCAGATGAAGAGCCCAGAGAGTGGCAACTAGGCTCCATACGCGAGCGCGGCCATCTGCACGGTGATATCCTCCTCGAACTCGGCCGAGCACTCGAAGAAGTTCTCCTCGGAGATCGTGTTCGTGTCGCCGTCCGCATCGGCGCGGGCATGTTTGTCGTCCGGCACGCTCTCCCCTTCGCCACTCCCACTCCCCGAGTCGTAGAACGGATTGGCGCCCCGCAGGTACGGCAGCCGCGCGTGTACAAGGTGGCCGCCGTTCCAGGTCGACTGCGATGACTGAGAGTGCCCGTCGGTCGCACACGCCGTGCTGGTCTTCGAGGGCATGCCGTACGCGTACTGAGAGTCTGGGAGGGACGGTGGGCCAGCGACGAGGCCAGGCGCGTCGTAATTTATCCCCAAAGACGAGCTCGAGATGTCGGCAGAACTGTCGCCCTCGTATACGTCTGCGAGATCGGTGGGGCCCGCGGCTCTCCCAGGGGCGCCGCGCACGAAGCCGAGGCCGACCTGCGGGGGGCCGCGCTGTCCTGGTCCGCGGGCGGTTTGGGCGTACCGTTTCACTGGAGGAGTGCTCAGGACGAACTTGTGCCCGGAGAGGTTCGAGACGTTGACGGCGATCGCCCGGTCATCGTCGCGGGCGTTCAGTGGGTGCATCGGGACACGCAACGACCCCATAGGCGCGATAGGCGGTGGCGACGAGAAGTACACCTTGGGGGAGTGGTCACGGGGGGATGCTAGAAGCGGAGTTTCAGGGTCGGACTCTGTGGGGCTGACAGAGGATATCGTCGCAGTGGAGACGTCGGACATGGCGGTTACGCTCCATTCCTCCAGGGCCGGAGAGAAGGACGGCGTGCCGTCAGCGGGATGGACGACGATCCCTGGCATGGTGCGGGAGGAAGACACTGCGGGATTCTGCCTGTTGACAAGCTCGACATGAGGAGGAGCAGAAGCGCTGCCTTGCATCTGGCCGTACACGCTCCCTTCTTCCATTGCCCTCATGACATCGGCGACGGTGAAGGGCTCGTGCTGCAACGGCAGCCATGAGAACACACGAAACGACGGTGGATGAACGGAGGCGCACCTTGACTTCCTCCTTGTTCCACCACATCGCCGCGTTCTTCATGCGGACATGTACGGGATCCCTGGGACGGAGTGAAGGAAGGACGGCAAGCACAGGCCAGGGCAGCTGAGGTGCGGGAGGCTTTAGTCCAAGGTCAGGCGGAGGAGCCATCAACGCAGGCCAGACGGCAGATGGGTTAACGGCGACGTTGCTGTAGGGTAAGGCACCGCGTTCGACCTTGTTTTCCTCATCTGCCGCCTTGGGAGTAGAAGGACCGTGCAACTGAGCCATCTTACGTGCCTGTATGCGTGGCCGAATGCGGCGGACATATATCAAGAACATCCCAGTCCCGAGACCGGAAATCACGAGGACGATGATACAGGAAAGGCCGAGGATGAAGCTCGGGGCCCAGGAGTCGGTGGGTACTGCCATCGCGGGAGCAGGTGGCCTGAACGAGGGATTGCCGAGCTTGTGAGGTCGGGAGAGAGTTGCGGTTAAGAGGCAAAACTGCGGGAAGACGAGGCGATCTTAAGTGAAGAGTCTATGGAGGATAACAGCCAGCCATTCAGTGGAGCGGCCGTTGAGGTTGTCCTTCGGCATCGTTGTAGTGTGTCAACCGCGAAGAATTTGGATCGCGACTGGCAAAGGATACCTGGAGGATCAAAGTCGGATACGACCCTCAGAAAGCCTGTCCGCTGGTCGGTAGGGAGCACAACAAAAGGATAGGTGCGTACCTTCAGTGCTCCATTATGTCTTGAAGTTCCTCACAGAGATACGAGGTACGTAGACCGAGGACCGAAGGCTGCTTGCGTCACTTTTCTGAAGCGGCTCGTTGCGAGGACTTTTCTACGGACAGAGGCCCCAGCAGGCTACGAAAATACTCTGTCCAAAGGCCCATTTCTAGTGCATGTGATTGGTGGTGAGTGCGAAAGCAATGTGTGTGGGGACGGACTCACCGAGAACACCGTTTCCACCCTCTAGACCTGCATTCGCATATCCCTGTAGGTCACCTTGACTCTCATCGTGAAACATATCTGGCTCTGTCGATAGAGAAAGCCTTGTCGTGTGGTCTCCGGCCGTCATCATCGACCCATAGCCGGCCGCGGGTACGGCATACAAAGTCTGTTGTAACTGGTGGCTTTGAGCGTTGCGGGGAGAAGCATCGACGGGCGCCAGATTTGATTGCAGTGATTGGGCGCCAATGTGGGACCTGGTCACTGTCGCCGGCTGCATACCTCTCACCCTCATCACCCTCATCGTCCTCCTCGCCGTCTCGGGCCCCTCGTGCACAACCCGCCCGACCAGCCCCGCCATGTTGCCCTCGCTTTTACTCCCCTCCACGCTCCTTTTCTCTCTCGCCGTAGTCCAGGTTCGCGCGGGCAACGTAACCTGGCTCCAGCCATGCAACCCTGCCCACCAGAAGCTCCAGGAGGGCACCTTTCAGTTCCAGACCGACTGCGACGCCATGACCTACTGTGCCGCCAACTCGTCCTGCGCTCACCGCGGCTGCCGCTCCGACGAGTTCCCCTTCGGCTACTCGTCGAATGTGACGATCCCCACCAAGTGCGACAAGGGCTTCTTCTGCCCTGACGAGCAGGACCAATGCCAGAAGGTCCTCACCGTCGGGAGCGCATGCCAGTTCAACCGTGACGGTGAGTGCTTAACTCCGCGCAGCGTGTTGCGCCCGTGCGTGCGATCGCTGAGGCTTGCCGGCGCGGGAACGTGCAGACGAGTGCGAGGGCCCACCCAACTTCAAGGACCTCGCGGACACGACCGGCTTCGGGCTGAACTCCAACGGCTCCGTCTGCCTGAATAACATCTGCATGTACGTCTGGCCCCAATCCGCCTGCTCCTCCCCCATCGTGCGCTGAACCGAACGTGTGTAGGTGGGCAAACATTACCGTCGGTGATAGCTGTGTTGTGCAAAATACCGCATACACCGCTTATGGGCCAGACGGAGAATTCGTTGACATCGTATCCAGGTATGTTTGGTCTCATTTCTGTTTTGCCTGGAGGTTGTCTTGTCCTCTCGCTGCGGTGCCGCATTTCTCGGCGGTCTGCATTGCGCTCGGAGAGCCTATTTTTATCGCTGGGTGCCTGGTATCTTCCATCTACATGCCGATGCTCCGGCCTGTCAACACGGTTGTTCGCATCCGGGTGGATGAACGAGTCTCGACACAAGGGGCAAAGTCCCATGGTGCAAGTCAGAAAACTCTTGGGAAATTCTTGCCACTTAACGTGTCTATAGCATTCTTACACGTTCAGTGGCCCAAACGTTGTCCCCGAATTTCCTCCCATGAACCAGCGGGATTTGCTCGTCGTGGAAGGGCTCCTTTCGCGACGAACAAGTTCGCGTGCCCAGAGAGCCCAGAGGCTCGGGATTCGCCACGGGTTTCTGCTTGCGTGGCGCGAGGGTCTGTTTTCATCGCTGGATGGCACTGCGCACCGCATAGAGCCAGTGTTTTCGTGGAGAGAGCTCGCAGAGGTTTGCCACGGGCCCGTCTCAGGGATGTATAGCGGGTGTCGCGATCGTGCATGGACGGGCTTGGTCTTTTGCATCTCAAATTGCAGTCGACAATTCGCGCGCCGAGCTTGTTTGAGCTTGTTTGCTCGTATTTGCAGCGTAGGCCAGCGTCTGCATACCTGTTCGGAACCGGGGAATACGAATCCACTACTGCCGTCGAAGCAATTCGAAGTGAAGGCCATGCCTTGTCCTTTGGGATTGCGTCTCCTCCCGGATGGCCGCCCACAGCCGTTACCTGACGGCGGAACAAATACGAGCAAACAGCTTCCACGCGCGCATCGACTGCAGTTTGATATGCAAAGGACTGTAGTTCTTCCCTTGTGGCGGGAAAGGAGCGGAGGCGAGTGACGCTGTTAGTTCAATTACGGTCATGTCAGACCGGGCGGGATTCGCAGATCGCCCGCAACAAGTGCAGGCCAGAACGGTGGACGCGGGACTCGTCGGAGGATCGGATTTCCACCATCCACTGTTTTGACGGCCGGCCGAGTTCCACTTCCTGGAGGTCGCCTTAACCGCACATTGCGCAAGTCACGACTGTGGTTACGCTGAGGGTTCATCTATACAAGCGGTCTTCGATTACGCAGTGGGATCATCAACGATAGGGTGAAATCAGGCGTTGAGCTCGAGATCCTCCAAGTACACATCGTAGATCGGGTTTTGTTTGAAAATGCGCTCAAGCGTGGTGCTAACAATAAATTAACTCGCAGGGGTAACTGCAAAGTGGGCCTCTACTGCGACTCACAGCAAAAGCAGTGCGTCCAGACCAAGGCCGTCGGAGAGAGTTGCGATGCCGACAAGGAGTGCTCGACCTTCAACTGCGGCGATGACGGTACGTGCGGCTTCACCACCGATACCCCGCACAAGGTCGGCACCTGGGTGTATGTTGTCGTGGCCGTGTGTATCATCGGAGGTATAGCTGGCACGCTTGTCGCGCTCTACTTCATGCACAAGAAGCACCGTGATGTGGAGCGTGAGAAGCGTCTCCAGTACTGGCGCGAGCAGGTACGTACTACGGCCGCAGGATTTTGGTGGGGTTAGCGTCATACTGACTTGCTTGCCCCGCAGAACGCGTTACGTCAAAACATCATGCAGATGCAGGAGACGGCGCAGCACTCGCTCATGAGCTACACCCCGGGCGGGGGCAGCCCGCGGGGCAGCACCCTGTACGGCCGCGACGGGATCCACTCAGAAGACTCTGGCGCACCGATGCTGCACGGGACGACGAAGGGCAGCGGCCTGCGGTACTACGTGTCCGACGACGCGTCCCAGATTGACGACCGCTCGGACGAAGACCTGATGATGCGCCGGCGAGACCCCCACGCCGCGCGGTTCTGAGAGCTCCGGTTTTCCCTGCCTGTGGAGCGTCGACGTTGCTCGTCTCCGCTCTCGGTTGCACTCATCCACATCCATCCATCCTGTTGTCGCTGCGCTGGCTGAGCACTCGTTGCTTGCTCGCGGACATCGCATCACACCACCTCGTCCTCCCCCACCACCCCTAGTAGCCCCTTGCGTTAGGACTCGCAGCATGGACTCGTTTAGTGTTTTCGCTACAAGTACTGTAGAAGACACGGAGGGGCTGCTTCGCTCTCGCTATGCTCACATATCTCCCCGTCCCCATCTCACCCCACACTCCCGCCGCATGCTCGTGGAATCGGATTTTTGCTCGTGCTCGTGCTTTTGCTTTTGCTATGTATGTAGCGTATGATCGAGTAATGTTGGCTCGTGCTGCGCCCAGTGTCCGTTCGTTCGTCTTGACAGTCTAGGTGTATCGCAGTAATCCATGCCGTCTACTTGTATATTCAGATATACAACATGGAGGATTCGGATTCCGGTCGCCGTTGTGACGACTGCAGCTGTAGGACGCTCTAGACGTCGACGTCCGAAATAGGGCGCCTCTGTGGCGCGCGATGCTGAGCGAGAATTGACGGGCAAGGCGCCGGCCGTCTGCGGCATCTGAGCTCAGTTCCCGTCGCCGCCTTTTCTGCCTTGCATGCTCTCTCCCATCCCGCCCGTCCGCCCAACCACACTGCAAACGACTGCGCTCTCGCCAGACCACCCGTCTGCAGCTGAGTACTGATATATCCCACTCCAACGACTGCGCACCACACGCACACAGGACGCTCCATTCGACGGCCGCACACACACCGTCGCTATTCTCCATTACATCTCCCACCTAGGCTCCCACCCGCCCCGTCTCTTACGATCGCCAGCATTACCACACACCCGACAACTCGAGCTAGCACCACGCCGCCGATCGACGGGCTGCCATGACGAGCACGCCCGAGCCGCTGCCCTCTCTCCCGCCATCCCCGGTCGAGACGCTCCGAAATGAAGAGGACGTCGGCCGGGCATGGCACGATGACGAGCCCGATACGCACGCACGCATAAACGCCGCACGGAAGGGGAAGGGGAGAGCGAAACGGAATGGGAAGGGGAGGGCTACGGGGAACGGAGATGACGACGAGGATGACGACAATGAGGATGAAGATGAGGACGAGGGCAGCGGGGCAGTGGGAGGATACCCTCCGACGAAGGAGGAGGCGGCAGAGTCGAGACGAATTCAAGAGGTGCGTCGTCCGAGCCTTGGCCTGATCTTGCATGTTTGTTTGCCAAGGGACGAGGAGCGCACGTTCGGATATTTCAAACCTCCTTGCGCTGTTCTGCGTCGTGGATGTCTCTGTGCCGGACCACTGACGACCTCCTGCACAGAACCTCCGCCGGTGGGAAGTCGCCGAACGCCAACGACGGAAAGCCGCGCGCGAGTCCGTGTCCCATGCACGGTCTTTGAGTCGAGACAAACCAATAAACAACTCCCCATCTCTCTTCGCGGACCTCTTCCGCCGCGACTCCCGCAAGGTGGCCCGGGGTGGTGTCGGCGCACACCACGCGCTCTCCACGACCGACCGCGACACGGACGCCGTCCCGCTTGAGGAGCTCGACACACCCTCCGTAGACCGCTTCTCCTCCCCGCCCACCCCAGAACCCGAGAACCCGTTCGAAACGCCGTCCGCGTCTCGCACGTCACTCAACATTGCGGACAATCCCGCTATCATGACGGAGAGTGAGTCCCTCCCAGCGGAGCTCACCGCCTCCCCCTCGGGCAAGAAGCATCTGGATGTCCCAAAGCGACCGACGCTCGAAGCGTCCTCGTCGTTCGCGGACTCGGAGGCCGAGGCCGATGTGAAGGGCACAGCGAAGAGGACAAAGTCGAAGCGTCAGCCGCCCCCGCCGAAGCCACTTGACTTGCCTGCGCCGAAGGCACCCCCGCCTCACCCTGACATACCGCATACGGATCATCCACCTGAGCCGGTTGCGGAGCCAGATATTCACACACATGAGAGGGTCAGGGATGTTGAGGCTCTGAGGCAGGTGAAGCAGGTTGGGGGGGACCATCCGCCTGTGCGGTGGTGGCATGAGTGGTTGTGTGGGTGCGGAGAGGGGCCCGACCGTGGTGGGGACAACCAGGTGCGTTATACCTATGTCGTCCTTCTCGTACTGCGCGACGCTGATTGTGGGCTGCTGGATACAGGCCGGGCGCACGAATCCATTTGAGTGAGGGCCGTATCATTATCTTGCTTCGTCTTTGTCTTCGCCTTCGCCTTATCTCCAAGTTCTAACGTGGTTCCGGACTCTTCCTTGATCCTGTCGTTCACAATAATTCGTGCGCAGTCACCACAACTTATATCCGTCTTTCTCTGTATTCCTCTTTCACGATCACGATCAAACGCACAC
The DNA here is from genome assembly GCA_024305745.1 of Polyporus tsugae. Classification (NCBI taxonomy): domain Eukaryota; kingdom Fungi; phylum Basidiomycota; class Agaricomycetes; order Polyporales; family Polyporaceae; genus Polyporus; species Polyporus tsugae. The sequence continues at coordinate 355,685 of JAHRBS010000001.1, forward strand.
GGACACAGACGTTGTTGTTGGTATTCCCCGCTCCCTCTCTCTCTTCTCAACGTTGCATCAGCAGTATAGAACCATGGTCGCATAATGTAGCATGCCTTTAAACACACATACACTTTTCACACTTTCACACCTTGCGCTCTGTCCGGACTGCTTCGATGCCCTGTGTTGGATCGGCCGTGGCCAGAGGCTAATGCGCGCGCATATAGGACGGGAGGGGCTGGCTAAATCATGGTACGTATCGCCATCGATTCATCTCGTCCACCAATTGAACAGCACACCCATGTAGGATTGTCCGTGTTCGCGGGGTGCCTTGAGCGCAGCGCGCCCCCTCTGTTTGTTTCTCTTTATCTTTTTATGCTGGCCCTGGTTATCGATAACAGTTTCGATTGCAATCCGCCCAAACCGGCTCGGCTCCCTTATCGTCGTGTCAGCGCCCTCCGTCCAGCCTCCATGGAGGCTGAGTAGCTAGCGGGGAGGCTGGAAGAAGTTCGCCTCCCCGCCCAGAAGGGAAGAAATAGCGGCGACAACCGACATGGGTCTCGCAGCTCCCTGCGTCCAGCGAACGCCAGCCACCTCACCCAGGACTCTCCTCCCGACGCACCCCCGGACAAGCACACACACGGAGCAGAGACGACATGGCCCAGCCAACCTCGACAAGCGCGACCGCGCCGTCGACAAGGACGGCAGACGGTGCCTCGGACGCCGAGTGGGGCATGACGCCCGTCTGGAACCCGATGGTCATCCTCGCCTTCTTCTACGCCGTCCTCTTCCTCATCTTTGCCTCTGTCGCCACGCTCATCTTCGTCCGACGGCGGCGCCGTGCCCTCGCGCGCGCGCAGGAGGAGGCCGCTGCCGCGACCGCTACCACCAGCCCCACGACTACCACTAGCGCTGGCCAGGACCCCGAGAAGGGCCAGACGTCGGCGAGGCTCTCCGAGGACAGCGATGCCGACGGCGACGGCGACGGCGACGCGGACAAGACCGTGACCATCGCGCAGACTGGCCCTGGGGAGTGCAAGGGCTCCCCCGCGTCAGACGGGAAGCGGTGTTATACCGGGGACGCGCCGAGCGAGGACTGGACGCCGCCGCCCCTGCCCCGGTCGATAAGGTTCTCGTCGCGCGTGTCGACGCGGACGTCGCTGGCGTACCAGTGCAACGTGTCGGACATATCAATAGCGCAGCGCGAGACGTCGCAGGTCCTCGTGTGGCTGCCCTCGTTCCAGAGCAACGCTGGCGCGGCGCCAGGATCGGGTCCAGGCGCGGCGCGGCTGAGGGAGGGGGAACAGCTGAGGGAGGGGGAACAGTGTTCGGAGAAGGGGTCTGGGGAACAGGAGCAGGAGCGGGAGCAGGAGCAGGAGCAGGAGCAGGTTCCGGCGAAAGAGGTACGTCGTTTTTGCTGCGCCTGACGTTTTGGGTGGCTTCAATTTCGCTGACGGTGAGGACATAGGACTCGGACACTGAGACCGGCGTGGCGCAGTAGAAAGGCAGACTTCTCTTCTGGTTCTCTTGGGCCACGGGCTCGGGGTTTTGTGCATGGGTTAGAGGACATTCGGACTCGGCGGGAGCATACGATACGCATTACCCAACACAGCTGCTAATCACCGGCCGGACGTAAGTACCCCCTCCAGATGCGCCCTTTTGTTGACGTTTTGCTTACCTGCTTGCTCCTGCGACGTGCAGACGTTTGTAGCTAATGAGATGTTGCGATCGTGCACAGTATACCAGAGGCTTCATATCGGGCATGCTTCCATTCTTGCTTATCTCAATCGGCGCACACCGACCGAGCAGTGGTCAATTTGAGCCTGGCATGACCCATCGCTGCTCCTTGCTCACCGTCGTATGCTAGGAGCTTCCCCGCCATGTCGTACGTCGGGAGGTGAGTCGTTCAAAGGCTCAGTAACCCCGTCCGTTCACCGAATACGACCAGATACCGTCATCAGTGTCATGGGATTGCTTCCATGTCTTCTAGCTGTCCGGTAACTCAGATTGTCCATATTTTTCTCGCACAGCGTCTATGCGTCTGTGTCAAGGGGGTCGCATGCACAGCAACAAATTGGACACCTGACGTCCAAGAGAGGATTATATCTTGACGTGGATCCTCCGCCGCGCAAACTTCGCAAACACTGTAGACACGTGTCTCTTACACGGACGATATAACGAACAGCCGGTACCGTCTCTAATACCTAGACCTCCCGGACTGCACGACATGACTGCCCCACAGCTATTCGAGGAGTACGATATCGTCTTCGCAGGAGGTTAGTGCTCTCATCGCATTGCAATCCAAACGGCGACCTTGGTACTGACAGCCTTATCCCCGCACCTGTGACTGTTGACAGGTGGAACGACGGCAGGGATAGTCGTCGGACGGCTCGCAGCGGCGGACCCGTCCCTGCGCATCCTCATACTCGAGACGGGCCCGCACACCCAGGACGACCTCGCGCACATCCAGCCCGCACGCTTCCTCACGCACCTTCAGCCCGGATCCAAGACGGTCAGGAACGTCGTCGCGAGGCCGAGCGAGCACCTCGATGGGCGCCAGCTCGCGGTGCAGTGTGGGCAGTGCGTCGGGGGCGGGTCCAGCGTGAATTGTGAGTACCCCCCTTGGTTTTCTCAGCTTTCCGACGGCCTCAGTGCCAATGCGTCCCACACAGTCGCGATGTATACGCGCGCTGCGGCGTCCGACTACGACGACTGGGCGACCGTGCACGAGAATCCCGGGTGGAGCTGGGCGGACCTTTTGCCGCTGATCAAGAAGGTGCGCGCATGCTCACGGAGCACGTCTAGTCCAATGCGACGACGCTAAGTAACGTCCGAACCCGCACTCGTCTATCTTGCCAGGCCGAGACGTACCAGAACCACCCGAACCGACCAACGCACGGGTACAGCGGGCCGCTCAAGGTATCGTATGGCGGCGCGCCGACGAACGTCGGGCTGGACTACGTCGCGACGGTGGGGAAGTACGACAAGACGCGGGTCGTCGTCGATGACGCGAACCGGATGGTGGACGATGTGAACCGTCACGAGGTCTGACTTTCCCCAAATCTGTTTCCCTCCGATTGACTTTGACTGACTGACTGGGCACTTCTTTCCCATCGCGCATGTACTTGCACAGTTCTGGCCGAAGTGGATCGACGGGAAGACGGGACGTCGATCCGACGTCGCGCACAACTATCTGTACCCGGCCATGGCGACGTCGACGAACGTCCATCTCCTCGCGGGCCATTTCGTCAAACGGATTATCATCGAGTGCGTTGCTTCGCCCTTCCGCGTACCTCCTGTGTCGGTGCCAATCTTGACGACTTGTGTGCCTTCTTTATCTTGCAGGGATGGAAGAGCCGCCGGGGTGGAGTTTGTGCGCAACGCTCAGGTCCTGCCTGATACTGACGCGTACGACGCGCCTCGTACCGCACGGGCCAAGAAGCTTGTTGTGCTGTCCGCCGGAGCCTTTGGCTCGCCTGCGATCCTAGAGCGCTCTGGTATAGGTCGGAAGGACATCCTTGAGCGCAACGGAATCGAACGGGTGGTGGACCTCCCTATGGTCGGCGAGAACTACAACGGTGATTGCGGCCTTTCCCTGCATGTTAATTCGGAATTAAAAGGCTAAGCAGGGACGCGCCACAGATCACCACCTTTTGTTCCTCCCTTTCCACGCAAGCAAAGACGCAGAGACTATCGACGGCATCGTGAGGAGTGATCCGAGCGAGATCCAGAGTACGCACCTTTCTTGCCATCGCTCAAGTCCCGTTCTCCGTTTACCGATAAGCGCCCCTGTCCTGCAGAGTGGTCCGCACAATGGCTCAAGGATGGGAAAGGGCTCATGGCTACCAAGTGCGTACTACGGCGTTCACACCCACCACTTGTGCCTGATAGCCACATCCTCCACAGCGGTTGTGACGGAGGGATGAAGTACCGCCCTTCTCCCGAAGAGCTTCGCGCGATCGGCCCAGACTTCGCTGACTCGGACATCTGGAGGTCGTTCTACGCCCCATCTCCAGACAAGGCCGTCCTGTTCTTCGGGATGATCTCCCAGTAAGCCTCGTGCCCCCCCACCCCCTCCCCTCGAGTCCAAGTGCTCAGACGAACGATCGCCCTTATGCAGATACATCGGAACCGCGCCGCCTCCCCCAGACCACAAATGCTACAGCACCTTCGCGTACCTCACGTACCCCACGGGCACCGGCTCCGTGCACATCACCTCCGCGGACGACGTCACCGCGCCCGTCGCCTTCGACTCGGGCGTCTGCAGCCGGTCAGTTGCGTCCACCTCTTCTACCCCAGTCCACAGCCTCGGACCTTCGTTATTCGCTATCCGGCGTTGACGACACGGACCGGACAGGAAGGAGGACGTCGCGCTGATGCGCCACATGTACAAGGTCTGCCGCGAGTACGGGCGGCGCATGGCGTCGTCCCGCGGCGAGATCGCGCGCGACCACCCCAACTTCGCCCCAGGCAGCGCCGCTGCCGTGCCGACGGAACTTGTGCAAGCGGGTTCTGTCGGCGTCGACGCGCCGGATATCATCTATAGTGCGGAGGACGACAAGGTGGTCGAGTCGCACATCAAGGCGAACAGTGAGTGTTTTCATGGTCATCCGTGTGCATCCTACCGGTCTGGTAATGCTGATGAATGTATCCTCGGCAGTCCAGACGGCGTGGCATTCGGTAAGTAGAGCGTTGACTCTCTACGGTGCTTGTAAGCCTAACCGTAGTGCGAACACGTTAACAGCTGGGGACGTGCGCGATGAAGCCCCGCGAGAAGGGCGGCGTAGTGGACTCGCGGCTGAACGTCTACGGCATTCGCGGCTTGAAGATCGCGGACATGTCGATCGCGCCTTCCAACATGGGCACGGTGAGTCGTTGCATAGTCGTTCATGTTCGAGTAGTCCATACGGTCTTATACATGCAATCCCTCTGTAGAATACATACTCTACAGCGATCACTATTGGGGAGAAGGCAGCAGTCATCATTGCCGAGGATCTGGGCGTCCAGGGTGTATAGCGAGTACCCAGGATTTAACGTTCAGTCCTGGGCGGACAACTATATTGTAACCGTGTACTTGTGCTGAAGGACTCGCTAGAGACTCGGACCAACAGGATTTTCGTACCGGACGCAATTCAGGGAAACTGGCTATGAACTGGACTGTCGTGATCAGCCATACATCATCATCATGCCAAGTTCGGCGTGGTTCTACACTAAATTGACCGCATATAGTCAGGACTGCGAAGAGATGGGCACTCAAGTACTCAGTCCTCCTTCTGCTTTCCGCTCATCTTGCCAGTCCTCTTTCCCGTTGCGTCCGTCCTGTCTCCATCTCCATCTTGTCCGAACTTTCCAGCTTCTCCTCCTCTGTTCCGGACAATCTCGTCGAAGATACTCCCGTCGAACACCTTGCGGATGTCCTCCTTCTTGATGAACCCACCGGGGTCCGGCCGGAGCAGCGTGTACGTCAAGAACCCTGCAGCAGACAGATATGACTGAGCGACGGCCGCCCCGCGCCATACAGTCGTCACTTACACGCCACGGCTGCGCCGAGCCAGCCTACGGGGTCCAGCAGGAGCCGCTGTGCCACGACCGCCTCCCACAGCCTGTTCGAATGTATGCCCTCCTTCTGGCCGTACTTTGCGAAGAAGTCCTCAAACCTGCGCGGAGAGAAACTGTGAGAACGCACGCGCATACACAACCGAACACCAGAACAGAAAGACGACTCGCGCACTCACTTCTGCGGCACGAACCTCCCCTCGCCATCAAACACGCCCGAGTCGCTCCCATGCTTGCACCGGTGCACCCGCGCGAGCCAGATGCGAGCCAGCGGGTCGGGCAGGCGCCCCGCGCACGTCGGGTACGAGAACAGCGCGTGCGTGACGAGCGTGCCCGCCGCGCACGCGGGGAGCCCGAACCCCAGCGCGCGCAGCCCGCGGAAGGTGTCGTGCGGCCAGACGACGCCGTCGGCGTCGGCGTCGAAGAACGCGCAGTGCTGCTGGAGGACGGTCTGGTGTGCGTGTGCTTGCGCCCAGTCGGGCGTGCCGGAGGGGGACTCAACGGAGGGCGCGGTGTTCGCGCGGGCGGTCCCTGCCGTGTGAGGAGCGCGTGTGAGTGGGTGTGGGGTGCGGGGGCGAGGCGTGGGGCGTGGTGAGGCACGTACCGGGGTTGGGCAGGCGGGCGTTGGCTGCGGAGTGGGGGTTGAAGACGGGGCGGAGAACGGTGACGTCCACGTCTGGGATGGTGGTTTGGATGGCGGGGACGGCGTGTGGCTGTTGCCCTGGGGAAGGGTCATTGTCCGCGGTGGGGAATGGTACGGCGAAATTGGGGCCAAAGGCGAAGGAGAACAAGGGGCTGAACATGGTGGGTGGTTCGTGTTGAGGTGGTATATAATCCAACCTCCCTGCGAGATGGCTGCAACGGACGGGAAGCGAGATGGGGACCGGATCGCCGTCAGTGTGACGTCACCATATACGGACACGCGTTCAGCCACATAATTTGAGTTTCCTAAGTTTGAGAACCGATGCTCGCGGTTGGAGTCTACAGATAAAAGGAGAGTCATGTGCAAAACATACTAACACAACTTGATCCAACAAGGCTGGTCGCATAATAGGCTACATGAGAATACGTACGTGGATACCCAGCCGCCAGGGCGCGGTACCGGTCTCTGTTCTCTGTTGACTGACTCGGGTTTGGGACTCGCCTGGGTGAGAACACGTACTCGAATCTGGGTCGTTGCGATGCGAGAACCGAGTAGAAAACATCTGCCGATGACCAGACGACGTGACCAGACGGCAGCGGACGACGGGAACCACTGTCAATTGCAACCAGACTGACCAGGCCGCGGAAGCGAAGGTCGAACTTGGCCCGGACCTCAGCGCCGAAATAAGGCTGTATTAATCCCCCCGACTGCCTTGGCAAGTCATCGAGAGGGTCGTTAGCCATTCTGCCAACCATCGCAAAACACTACGCAACTTCTTCCTCACTTGTCGTCAGCTCTGATTGTGAGTCTGTCCTCGCAATCTCTGTTTCATGGTTGTCTACGTCAATTTCAAGAGCAGGGACCGTACTATCTGCTACACTCTCCGCCTCTTCCGCCCTTCCTTCGCGGCATCTCAAAATTTCCGAGCGCTGTTGGCATTCGCTATCATCCGAGTGGAGGTATACAGTACTTATTCGAGCGCCTCTGGATGTGATCAAACGACACCTCCGAGAGCGCAAGCTGTACGTCGCCGCTGCACGAGTACTATTGTAAGAGCGCACGAACACTCGTACAGTAGCGTTGTGCTTCCGTATGCGCATACACATGTCATTCATTCCTAAACATACGCGCGACGGATGCACGTCAATCAATTTATTTGAAAGACGACAACGACGCATGGTGAGATCGTACGCGTCGAGCCCCCAAGAGCATCAAGCCTGAGGGTAAAAAGGCGGATGCGACTCCCTCGGGCTGACATGTCCGAGGCCTACCGTGGTCCCCGCCCGATTCACCATCAGCCGGATAGAACTCTCCCCTCCGAGTCATACTCGCCATTCTTCACCGCCGTGCGGTTCTAATTCTTTTGCTAACCCCTTCCGAGTACTGCCTCTACCACCCTTCGGGGATCCGGCACGATCCCATCCCCTGGCGCCTCTGCCCGGACTCCTTTCAGCATCGTGACTTGCGTCTTCGAGCCACTGCGACCGACATTGACACCGACACAAGCACGTTCGCCAAGCGTCGGCTGGGCGCGAGGATGTGGAAGGAGACCCAGGGCCAAGGAGAAGCTCCGACGAATGGGCAATCTCCCGCCGTACGAGCACTGACGTGCTCGGTCGTCTTCGACTCCGACTAAGTCATGCGATTGCATGCTCGACCGCTCAGCGCTCACCGACATAATGTCATGCCTGGCGCCACCGGCTCCGTGTTCTGGAACGACTCCTGTACTAGGCGTCGTCGCAAGGTCGGCCCGCCCCCAGGTTCCAACGGCACGTTCGACGCTCGCTACGATTCACAGCCCCAGCACCAGGTCCCGTCAACGACAGGGCTTGGCAGTGCTTCCTTGGCCTAAGGGCAGGAGGGATCAGAGGGGTTCGGTCATGACGCAGGCGGTTGGACGCTGACCTACCACTGTCATTTGCCAGTGCCCAGCCGACCTGGAGCTCTCTGGTGTGGGCCTGTGGCTTTTATGTGGTTAGCGTTCTGGGCACGGACTTTACTGTATGCGCTCTTACCGACAGTGAGCACAACCGTGTCGCTATGTATTTGCATCCTGTACTAGGAGCTCTCGCCCGTGCATCCCACCGCGCCGTCAAGAGTTCTGTTGGAAAGGGATGGAGCCACGCACGCAATGTCAATGTCACACACTTCTCGATTATTTCATTGCGTCCCGCCGCGCCGCCAAGCGGTTCGGTCAGGCCAATAAAATGGATCAAAGGGTTGTAACCATGCACGCAACGCGCACGCAATGCTCATAGCATCCGGAAGACATAGTGGCATGCGCGGTCTTCATCGATCAATGACGCATCAACGAAGATATACTCTCGAAATTCCTGTCGCAAACCCGAGCAATGATGTCTAGGGATTGCGGAATCATCAGCCTGAGGTCGTAACCTCCACGCTCGGATTTTGCTAAGATGTGGACACCAGTGTGACCTGCCAAGATGAACCCCTGGTTGGGTTGTTCGCGGCGTTGGGGTCCGGCACCGCCACACAGGGCGGAACCACTTGCTGTCGAGTGTCACACTCGCTGCCTTAGTCCCTATTGCGGCCCATTCATATTCAGAAGCGGTGCTGCAACCTCTCCATGATGGTTACACAAAGGGGAACTTTGTCAGCTCACAAGTTTGTCTTGGAACGGAGTGACCTGTACTCGCCCTCGAACGAGAAGTCCACCACGCGTCAAGATCTCCCTCGCCTCCTCCACCTCTCGGCATGACACAAGCCACAAGACTCCTAGTGAACGGGTCGACGTTGCACCCTCGCCCGCTCGGCCCACCGGTATACGATACGATATAAAGACCCACCTTGCGCGCGCAACCCATCCATCCCCCCAGCTCAACCGGCTACACACATCTCCTCCTATAACCCATAACCCTCTTCACGCACCACCATGTTCTCCAAGAACACCTTCGTCACGCTCGCGCTCGTGCCCCTCGCGGTCGTCACCGTCCTCGCGCAGGTCGCCTCCGCCGCCCCCGCCCCCGGCGTCGCCGCCCTCCAGGTCCGCGGCGACTTTGCGCCGGCCGTGAGGCGCGACTGGTACGCACCATGCCGTCTTGATCTTGATGGGTCGGGCACTGACGAGTTAACGCACCACACCGTGCTTTCAGGGACGGCTTCGGCAGGAAGGACGGCGACAGGAAGGACGGCGACAGGAAGGACGGCGACAGGAAGGACGGCGACAGGAAGGACGGCGACAGGAAGGACGACATCGACGGCAAGCACCAGAAGGACAGGGATAGGAAGAAGGACAGGAAGAAAGGCGACGACTGGTACTGTGAGTGGTTTCAGCCCTCGGTCGTGAGAGGATAGGCGGGACTCATCGGAGCGCGCGTTACGGTTACAGTGGCGGCTAGGGACGACAAGGACGACAAGAACAGGAAGGATGGGAAGGACGACAAGGACAGGGATCGGGGTAGGAAGGACGACAAGGATAGGAAGGACGACAAGGACAGGAAGGACGACAAGGACAGGAAGGACGACAAGGACAGGAAGGACGACAGAGACAGGAAGGACGACAGGGACAGGAAGGACGACAAGGGCAGGAAGGACGATAAAGACGACAGGGACAAGAAGGACCACCAGGACTGGGACTGGGATGGGAAGGACAGGAAGGACGGGAAGGACGGGAAGGATCGGGACAGGAAGCACGACGACAAGGACGACAAGGATAGGAAGGACAGGGAGCACGAGAAGGATCACAAGGACGGTAAAGATAGGAAGGACGACAAGGGTAGGAAGGACGGCAAGGGCTGGGACTGGGGTTACTAAACTCGCAGCCCCGGTCGATCTCCCTCTTTGGCGTGCCCGTGATCCTTGACTTCGTTCGTCTTCGTGGCACTTCAGCCATTTCTCATTAGCATGCTGTTGTTTGTATGCATCCAAAATAATACGTTGACGACTTATCGCGATGATGCCTGCGTCAACCACACTCCTGCGTGCATTCTGCGCGCTGCTCATCGCTGCGCCCTTGCGATCTTCTCACGACGGTTCCGACGATGATCTTCAACGTCTTCTCCGTTTGCAGCGCTCGCTGCTGTCTCCCGTGTATGCGCGCAAGACACGAACGATTACGCCCAGGTTTGCATTCGGAAGGCCGTTGCAGGAAATCTGTGCAACAGCGTGTGAGTATCAGATGCACTCTTCGGGACGCTGACGACTCTCCGCAGTGACGATCCGAACTGCATGTGCGGGGAAGGGAACCAAATCTCGTCGTGCGCGCAGAGCAGCTGCGGCTCCGCGCAGGAAGCAGCGTTCAGCTCCCTCTCCGCATTTGTATGCATGCGGTATGGCCCAGGCCAGTGAGTGACTCCTGATCACGATCTCTTTACTGTTGCTTGAGAATATGGGGCGGCTCACGTACTTGTACTTTCGCATCCAGTGCCACAGCTACCGAGGGGCACCAGCACGGCGCACGCCGGCGTTCTCCGTCCCTCCGCTCCCCCCCATCTCGTCTCCGACCGCGCTCCCCATCACCGCTCCTTCTAGCAGCGAGTCCGGCACGGCGGTGTCTACCACGTCGTCGACCAGCCCAACCAGGACCGGTTTGGCACCGTCGCAGACCGGCACGAGCTCCGTCACGACTGCAACATCTGCTGCCGCCTCTTCAGATGCCTCAGGGACGAGTGTTGCTTCCACCCAGACGTCGAATGGGGTACGGAGCGGGGGGTGAGCGCTGAGGGGGGACTTTGGTGTCTGGTCCGGCGGCTTGGTTGGAGTGGGCGTCGCGTTGGCCGGGGCCGTCGCTGGCGCTGTGCTCGCTTTGTGAGTTGGACATTTCAATACATATGTATGTGTGTTCAAAAAACATACGTTGTCGCGTCGTCTCTATCTGTCCTGTATAGTACAGACCGAGATGTAGTCCGTCGGACGGAGAGGCAGTAGGAGGGATATCAGGCTGCTGCCGTCACTGGCACACTCAGACTGCAGTGCCGAAGTTCGCGTGTCCAGCGGCAATCCGGTCCGTCTCTCCGCCAGATGCCTGGCTGCACAATAGTGACTAGTCCTCTCAAGGCTTCCTACTAACGGCGGCGCGCGCACCAATTGCAAGGTGGGTGGCGAAGATTACTCACGACCGTCTTACAGCACGACAAAACCCGCCTGGCCATGGACGATGCCAACGGCATGATCATGGATGTGAACCATCTTCAGGTACATGCCGACATTCTATCCATACATGAGCTACTTCGCAGAGTCGACGTTTCATATCGGAGTCTGACATCGCGTTCTCATGTAGCCTTGGCCATCCTCTATAGCTAATCTTTGTGCCGTTCCATGCGAAGGATGATGTCGCGAACACTCCCGATGGCATCGTGCGAGGGGGGATCCTGGCGAATACGAGAGTATGTTCAACTCCTCTCGTGCGGCCCGACGTGCTACTACTCAATTGCGCACACTTATCACCTGCTGAGTGGGTCAGCGAAGTGGCAGCAGGACAACCGGGGCCGTATGTCCTCGAAGTGGGTAATTCATTTATTCTGCAGGGGTAGATTGCTGAATGGCCCGCTTGACGGCGGGATGAAGCATCGACCGTCCGAACAGGAACTGCGTGCGATCGGTCCCGAGTTTGCTAAAGAGCGATTGGCCTCGTACAATGCGGCGGTTGGACAAACCAATCGTCTGGACAGGTCAAAAATCTGCGTACTGTAAGCTCACTGAAGACTTGTTTGCTATCCGACCTGACACCCTTTCAGACTCTATGTCGGCGCGTCACCTCCGGCTTCCAATCACAAAGCGTACTGCACGGCGGCGTTCTCCCTCCTCCATCCGGTGTACGTCAAGAACCCTGCGGGCAGACAGACAGACACGAATGAGTACTGAGCAACAGCGTTGCAGTCGTTACTTACACGCTACAGCCCGTGGCACCGAGCCAGCCTACAGGGTCCAGCAGGGGCCGCTGCGCCCTCACCGCCTCCCACAGCCTGTTCGAATGTATACCTTCCTTCTGGCCGTACTTTTGCGAAGAAGTCCTCCGAGACCCTGCACAGAGCAAAACTGTGAGAACGAACGCACATGCATATACCCAGCTACGGCACAGACCCTCCCTCCCCCAGCGCTCCTCGAGAATGCAACCCATTGAACACAGAAAGATGACTCGCGCACTCACTTCTGCGGCACCAACCTCGCCCTCGCCATCAAACGCACCCGAGTCGCTCCCATTAATGCTTGCGCCGATGCACCCGCGCCAGCCAGACCAGATGCGGCCGAGCGGGTCGGGCAGCCGCCCCACGCACGGCGTCGGGTACGAGAACAGCGCGTGCGTGACGAGCGTGCGTGCCCGCCACGCACGCGGGGAGCCGGAACCCCAGCGTGCGCAGTCCGCGGAAGGTGTTGTGCGGCCAGACGACGCCGTCGGCGTCGGCATCGAAGAACGCGGAGCACTGCTGGAAGACGGTCTGGTGCGCGTGGGCTTGCGCCCAGCCGGGTGTGCCGGCGGGGGACTCGACGGAGGACGCGGTGTTCGTGCGTGCGGTGCGTGCGGTATGAGGAGCGCGTGTGAGTGGGTGTGGGGTGTGGGGGCGAGGCGTGAGGCCGTGACGATGCACGTACCGGGGTTGGGCAGGCGGGCGTTGGTTCCAAGTTCGGGGTTGAACGTTGAACACGGGGCGCAGGACGGTGACGAGCATGTCTGGGATGGTGGTCTGGATGGCGGGAATGTGCTTTGGGGAAGGGGTGTCGTCCGTGGGCATTGGTACCGCAAAATTAGGAGCAAAGGCGAATGAGAACAGGATGGTGGGCGATCGACGTTGAGAGGGCATATGATGCAACCTGCTCGGGGGACTGCAATGGATGTGAAGGGAGACGAGAACCGGATCGATGTCAGCGTGACGTCGGGAAGCTTGCTATATACGGACCTGGGTTTGTGCTGAACGTTCACCTGCGATCGACATGGTACGTTCAGCTACACTTCCTATGTTTGAGAACCGATGCTCGCGGTGGGAGTCTACAAGAAGCCAGACAAGAAGATCATGTGCTAAACATACGAACGCAACTCGACGCAACAGACCCAGACAACATCATCCACAATCCCCAGGCGCGCTCTCTGTGTCCGATAAGGGGCATGTAGTTGAACGCGTCCATTGTCATTATGTTCGGTTGATTTCATCATCTACGCAAGCAAGGTCAGTGGGTGGTTACGTGGGACGGAGAAGACACGCACTCGCTCTTGCCAACTCGCACCACTTCAGTGTTTTTGCAGCTCCGCCATTGCACCGGTTGTGGTGACATTCCAAGAGTGGACGCCCACCTTGGGGTTCCAGCTCTCGTATGGACTCCCTGGGAATGGTCAAGTAAGTTACTGGATGCGCTAGAACGAAGGAAACGCACCGGGTGGGAAAATGTAGTGGTAATTGGAGCCTCTGTCCTTGTAGCAGTCGTGGTAAGCTCCAACCCAGAAGCCCGTGCCCAGTCTTGGGTTCCAGCTCGCGTACGGGCTCCCTGCAAACGACGAAGTGAGCCACGTGGATGTAATAGCTACCACGGGAGAAAACACACCGGGCGGGAAGAGGTAGTGATAGTGACAGTTCTCGTTGTTGTAGGGATTGGAGTAGCGAGGCTGACTAGCACATTCGGTGGCCTCTTGGAGAAGGTCCTCGGCAGTGAAGCAGTGGCGAAGCGGCGAGGGCCCGGGTTTGGTGTAAGATCCCCGTTTGCGAGTCCGGCGTCGACGACGACGACGTGATTTGCCCCACACGTGCGGCGGGATGGCACTTAGCACGGCAGGTTTGGAGGGGCTTTGGACTTGAGACGGCATAGGACGTACTCAGCTTCGCTCGTAGGGTATGCTAGTGCCAGTCGCAGTGGCTCGGCGATGGTTCGTGGTTGAGAGAGCGTCAAGGACGGTTCATATTTCTAGGAGTCGTATAATGACCAGGCACGAAGTTCGGTATTCCCCATTCGTCGCATAATAGCAACGCATGTTGTATACCATGATGTATTGGAGATGTATGCGCCCATTGTCCCACTGGCATCCTGGCAGCCGCCGAGACTGTGACGTGGTCAAAGGCTTCTCTGTCGACGGACCCGGACCACTGACTCGCCTGGGTGGGAATGTGTCGTCATATTTAGGTCGATGCGACACAAGAACCGAGTAGAAGATGACCGGACGACGCGGCCAGAACACAGATGATCGACAACACAACGGACTGGGGAAAGGTCGACTCGGAGGAACCCTCGACCGCGTCGCATAACGGGATCAGTCACACGCACGTGAAACACGTCACGCGGCGCTTCAAGATCCACATGGGCGAAGATCTCCTGGGAATATGCCCGTCTTATACTGTATGCCCGTTCAACTTCCCTCTTGACCTCCGCTTCATAAGCTGGCCCCTGGCTGGCCCTCTCGAGCTCAATGTACACCTCTCCGTGAGTAACATCTCTGTGAAGGGATGGTCGTGACATCAATGCATCTAAGTGTTAGACTCATATGTCTTGGTGCCCCCAGTGGTGAGTCTCGCATTGAAGGTCAATAGCTTCAAGTCCAGACTCAAATAATTTCGAATATCAATGTCAGAAGCAGACCGTATTCAGCAGATAGGTTGGCCGTGGACGCAGGTAAGTTACTACTGCAGCAGCTGGACGGCGGACGCCCACTAGGTAACTTGTAATGGAGAGAAGCGGTGTCACGCGACGAAGCGCCACTACACCGCCTCCTCATGCCCCATCTGTCGTTAGAGAGGTACATTCATCCCCGATGGCATTTTTATAAAACCTTCTGCGTCCCCCGTGCCCATCGCCGACGCCCCCCTGCGATCCCTGCCACGACGACCTCGACGATGATCTTCAACGCCCTTTCCGTCCTCGCTGCACTCGCTGCCGTCTCCCAAGTATGCGCGCAAGACACCAACGATTGCACCCAGACTTGCATTCGGAAGGCCCTCGCAGGAAATCCGTGCAACAGCGTGTGAGTGATCAGCATGGCCGTTGATGCACTCTTCCGATTCGGGACGGCCTGACGACTCTCCGCAGTGGCGATCCGAACTGCATGTGCGGGGAAGGGAACCAAATCTCGTCCTGCGTGCAGAGCAGCTGCGGCTCTGCGCAGGAAACAGCGTTCAGCTCCCTCTCCGCATCTGTATGCGGCATGGCCAGTGAGTGGCTTCTGACTTCTGACCACCATCTCATCAAATTTTTCAAATACTGGGCGACTCGGACTCACGTACCTCCCTTCGCATCCACCCGCAGCTACCCAGGAAACCAGCACGCCGCCGTTCTCCGTCCCTCCGTTCTCGCCCATCTCGCCCCCGACCACGCTCCCCATCACCGCCCCGTCGGGCAGCGGGTCCGGCACGGCGCTGTCCACCACGTCCGAGTCCACCAGCCCGACCGGGACGGCTTCTGCCCTGCCCTCGCAAACCTCTTCTAGCGCGAGCTCCGTCACGACTGTAACGTCTGCTGCCACTGGCGCCTCCTCGACCGGTGCCTCCGGGACGGGTGCTGCTTCCACCCAGACGTCGAATGCGGCACGCGCGGGGCTGAGGGGGGACTTTGGTGTTGGGTCCGGCGGGTTGGTTGGCATGGGTGTCGCGTTGGCGGGGGTCGTCGCTGGTGCTGCGTTCGCTTTGTGAGTTGGAATTTTGGATGGCGTATGGGTGTTCAAAAGTATGTTGCCCAATTAATGCTGTGCCTATATTTCTGTAATTCGTATCCGTTGAACGAGAATCCAAAAGGGAGGAGAGATTTATGCTTGCGACGAAATTTCCGTGTCCAGCGGCAATTCCCGGCTCTTCCCCTGCCCGGGCCTGCCGGGTTGATGGCTATGTCAACGGTGCACTCGGTGCCGACGCATACATACTGCTTTCTTTCCACCACCTACTCGCTGCTGCGTGTTATCCGAATCCTACGCTCTCTAATATCTGAACGGGCTGCTGGAGATCGCACATGCGAGGGTGAAGCTCGTGAACATGGACTGCGCGGTCCTGGAGACTCCCGACAACGACTGCAAGCAGATCAAGCGGCGGGGATCGCGACCGGCGCGAGTGGGACGCCACGCACCAATGTATGTAGTGTTCGTATTCCGGACTCGGACGCCTTTCGGGACGCTATAGAAGGTGAGATGTCCCAACTCGCGTCATGGTTGATTCGACTCCAAGGGTAGGATAACGATCTCGCGCTGGGTCTGGATGCGCTGGATGCGCGAGAGTGGGGAGGTGGAGCAGGCATTTTTTTTTTTTTGGATCAAGATTGGTACATGGAACGAGGGCAACGAGGAGGAGTACTACCTACTCATGCACGACGACGACGGTGAAGAAGGAGCAGGTCAAGCAGGTCTTGACGCACCGGGCGTACTACGTGCGTACATTTTGCATTTGCCTCTTTCTCTGCATCTCATCTAGCATTGGTTTGATAATCACCGTCATACCAGTACTTGTTGAGTTTGTGGTGTAGTTCCTCTCCACCCACGCGGATCGCTATCTGATCTCCATTTTAGTCTGCATCTGGGGGCACCTGTTTATTATAAAGGTTCCTAGAATAGTGACATCATCCTTGACGTCCTCTCCCAGAGCCCCGCTACCTCCAGCTGTGGATCCAATGACGACAGTCAAGCACAGCGCGATATTTAGCCTCGCTCTCTGCGGATGCCCTCGCAACTTCACGACCCCATAGTCTTCACTTCACAAACCGGTTCACGACACACACCTCGCTTCACGATAAACGGAACCCAATCAGCAACAAATCTACGGCATGTCTACCCTCCCTCCGGCCCCTAAAGACGTCACCGAGCACCCCGCCAAGGGGGCGGTCACCGAGCCCATCGACCGCGAGAAGCTCCAGGCCGACGTCGCGCGCAAGCTGCGCATCTACGGCGCCTTCCAGGCCATGGGCGAGTCGCGCCTGCCCACAAACGAGCAGCTCGACGGGATGCTCTCCTCGCTCTCCAACTCCTCCCTCACGCACGCGGACACGCTCTCGCCCGACGGCCAGAACCTCGCCCGGGACGCGCACGACATCTGCGAGACCCTCCGGCGGCTCGTCGTGGAGAAGAACGCGGACGAGCTCCTGCAGAACTTCGTCTGGCACACGCGCGATGCGAGCCTCGACCGCGCCCGCGAGCGCGCGGAGAAGGTGCCTCCTGTGGAGCGCGAGCGCGCGCGGACGGACGGCGACCAGGCCGTCCGCCACGTCCGCACGCTGCTGTCGCTCGTGTTCACGAATGCGGAGGTGCGCAAGCTCGCGAGCGATATGGGCATCGTCGGCCGTGACTTGCTCGCACGCGGTGCGGAGAAGGTCGCGGAGGCCGCGCGCCCGAGCAAGGAACGCCTTCGGACGGTGGATGAGCCAGGCCCGGAACACAGGTTCGTGACGGAAGGGGGTCGTGAGGTGGGCCCGGGCGAGACTCCCGTACGTTTGTTTCTATCGCTCTGGAATTCGCCCCTGAGCTTTGTATCGCGTGTAGAAACCCGAAGTGCGTGTGCCTGGCACCGACACCCGGGTCGCACATGATCCTCGCTCGGAGGATCCCACGTCTGGGACTCGAGTGAAACAAGGCGAGGAGGCCAAGTCTGGAGACCAGGCATTGGGCGAGGCGCAGCAGAAGGAGCAGCAACTTCAGGTGAGGGTCTACGTTTAGCGTTGCGGACTCACCGATGACGTCATATCGCAGGCCGATATACAGCGTGAGGGGGAGGCCATTGGCGTCGACGAGCCCGTCGAGGGTGAGGGCGAAGCGCAGAGCCGCAGGGAGAGGCTCCAGGGAAAGCTCGCTGGCATGAAGGAGAGCATTCTTGGGCGTGTTCCCGAGGAGCAGAGGAATCGTGCCAAGGAACAGCAGGAACGTATCACGAACTTTTTCAGAGACGAGTACTTCCCGCCGGAGCGCCGCGATCAGTTCGTCTTCCGTCTCAAGAAGGTATGTCTACGGCGGGATCGTGTCGGTCGTAGCCTTTGCTTGATAACGGTTCGACACACAGGTCATATACGAGTGCCAGAGTCATGAGGACTACAAGGAAGCCATGACGTGGCTACTCAACTTCGTGGAGGAGTATGCGGCTCACGGCCACAAGGTCGCTCTCAAAGGCAAAGACTCGCAGAAAGAGCTGTCGGGACAACCCAACGTCAAGCTGGCCCTCTCCGAGATCCGCACGCTCTTCGAGCGATTCGCGAACGGCCGCAGCCTCGACACGATCGGCGAGCCGATGCGCGTGCTGTACAAGGACGCACAAGCGGACGAGAGGCTGAAGCATTGGTTCCGCGATATCGACGAGTTCGTGCGCGAGACGCTGCTCCAACCTGGGTACATCCTCGACGACCAATGCAACGAGCGTGCGCGTCAGCTGATGGACATCGGCCGCGAGTTCTACGACGGCAAGTACGAGGGCCACTTTGATAACCTGTTAAACAGCGTGAAGGAATGGTTCGGCGCGTGGGCGGAGGACCCGCTGAACAAGCAGTGAGTCCGCCTTGGTCGAATGCTACAGGATGCGCGGTGCTGATGCTCTGCTTGCCAGGATTGGGAACAACTTCATGCAGCTGGCCAAGGATACGCTGTTCGACGCCGAGGGGAACCTCACGTTCAAGCCGGAGCTCTGGGCCGACTTCCGCCAGAAGATCATCCCCGGGTTCATCGACGAGCTCGGCTACGTCCCCATCCCGCGCATCGAGTACACGGACGAACAGCTCGACCTCGTCATCGAGAACCTCGCGCTCTCCGGGAAGAACATCTTCCCCAACCTCATCACGGTCGAGACGCGCAACTTTGCGAAGCTCAGCGCATTGAATGACATCAAGTTCGCGATGTCGTCTTGCTTGCAAGCGAACGCACGCTGACCGCAGACGTTTTGTAGGAACGAAACGCACCACGAGTTCACGCTCCATCTCACCCAGATCCAGGCGGACATGCGCGACGTCGCGTTCTACTTCCACAAGAAGACGGGCACGCCGAAGATCACCGACTCGGGCGTCGCCGACGTCCTGCTCGGCGGGCAGGGCCTCTCGATCACGGCGCACCTCGTGTCCGCGGACCACGACCGGACGTCGGTGTTCCGGGTGAAGGACGTGCACACGTCGATCCAGACGCTCAAGTTCGCGATCCGCGACTCGAAGCACGACACGCTGTACAAGGTGCTCGCGCCGCTGGCGACGAGCCTCATCAAGCGCCAGCTGCAGCGGGTCGTCGCGAACGCGGTGCGCACCGCGCTCGAGTACGTCGACGGGCAGCTCGTGGGTGTGCGGGACCAGATGGCGGAGGCGAAGGCGAGCGAGGACAGCTCGAGGCGCCAGGTGCTGATGGAGCAGCTTATGCACCGCAAGGAGAAGGCACAGAAGCATAAGGAGGAGGAGGAGGCCCCTCACAAGTTCAAGGTCTCGATGGGGCCGGGCGAGGAGCTTATGCCTGAGGTCGGGCACCGTGCTGGGTGGGTGAAGCGTGCAGAGGAGCGGGTGGCGAGTGCTCGGGAGGGCGAGCAGTGGAGGAGCAAAGCGTGAGTGCATCTAGTTTGCACTGTCTTCCCAACGCAGTGTCCTGATGGCCATGATCTTTCAGGTTCAACTTTTCTTGAGCGACCGAGAAGCTGAGAAGCATTTGAGTAATGCACAAGTAGTCGACACTCGGAGTCCTTGTACGTTAGGTTTTGATCTCTCTAGTTATCCTTTCTAGAATGAAGGTGAATTATCTCGCAATTGTCGAAGTTACCTTCTGAGTTGGCCTGCCCATCCCGTTTTCGTTCGCTAACTCGAATACGGCCCCCGTCCGAGTTTGTTGCCTCTTGCGGATCAGATAACCGGTGAATAGAATGCGTTTGGAAGTACGCTCAGGCTGTCGCAACGACGTGTTGCATTATGGCTTGAGGCCCGACCTCCTTGCCCAAGTGTCGTCGTTGCCTCGAACATATACATTCGATGCAAGGGTTGCAAGTCAATCAAAATGCAGGTGTGTACGTACATCTGCCAGGCTTTGTCGGCTACACAGAGGGCTGATACAGTCTACAGGCACAGGTAACCAAAGTATCGTATCATGATCCATACTCATCGATGGTTTTTCAGCAGAGCGGTGTCATTCAAAAACGGAACGTACACAAACAATCAGGGGAGATATGGTGGTCATGATCGTCCGCAACGTCGCGAAGACTGGGGATGGCCCATCAAGCCGGTGATGCAACGCCTTTACCGTCGCCACCCTACTCTGCAAGCCGTCCTTCCCGCCCCGGACTCGACCCTCTGGCCGCGCGTCCGCCATCCGCGTCATCCGTCTTTGGGCGACCCCGGGCGGTCCTCGTCCGCGGGGTCGACTTCAAGTCGGCGGCGGCCAGTGTGACGTTCCGCTTCTGGGCGGCGTCGCGCCAATAATCCCGGACGGTGTCCGACCCTAGGCTCTTGCCCACCCGCGTCAGCTGCTGCGACAGGCTCGAAGAGCCCGAGCCCGAGGACGTGGCCGCCAACGTCGAGTCTTTGAGCACCTCGACGTGTATGGCGTAATGGTCCTTCGCCGCGAAGGTCAGGCGGAGGTTCAGTGTCAGCGGCTTGGGCCGCCCTGCGGGCGTGCTTAGCATGACTTGCTTGGTTTTCGTGCCAGTTGACGCTGCCTGATCCCATGGGCAGGAATCGTCCCATGATACCCGTCGGGGACCACTTGCAGAAGAGTCGGGAGGATATCCCGCCATCCGCACATGGGCGTCGATGGTGAGTTGCCGAC
Source organism: Polyporus tsugae (assembly GCA_024305745.1). NCBI lineage: Eukaryota > Fungi > Basidiomycota > Agaricomycetes > Polyporales > Polyporaceae > Polyporus > Polyporus tsugae. Next base: position 376,495 of record JAHRBS010000001.1, read on the forward strand.
CGTTATCTTTGAGGGTATGCTGGTATTCTATTGTGATGGTACGCGTGTCGTCGGACAGTGTGAGCCAGTGAGTATTCGGGTGGGCATGATCCGGGCCTCGAAGATCGGCCGCGTACCCGAAGGCGGACAGAGCATCGCGCGTCTTCCTCAGCAGCACCAAGTTGATCGTCTCGTGCGGTTGCCGGCGGGCAACCTCGAGCGCTCCATCGGCGGGGTCGAGGTGCAAGATGTACACCGTCTTGAGGTCTATCTTCGGTGGGCGAAGGCGCTTGATGGCTGCTGGCGACAAGGAGAGGAGATCGAACTCGCGAGCGCTCTCCAGCGATGGGAGGGCGGACATGAGCCCACAGTGCAAGAACTTGATGGAGGACTCGGAGGGAGGTATGTAGCAGATGCGGCATAAAAGGTGTCCGCGCAAGTCCTTGTGTTCGCATCCCAGGACGACTAGATACCACTGGGAGGGTGGGATATCGCCAAGGTGGTATTCTGTCGCACCTGCGGGTAAATAAGGGGAGAGCGGTATGACGGGGACCTGCGTGCGAATACCATGTGGGGTGAAGCTGTAATCGGTGGCAGGGAGATGGGGGGAGCGAGGCTGGAGTCGGCGGATGACTTCGTCATGAGAAACCGCCTCAATCCTCCCACCGGCCATGAACAGATCGAGAGATGGGGCGAGGAGGGATGAGGTATCGAAATTCCCATAATATCCGAAGCAGAAAAACCGCCGAGACGACCGCTGTTGTGCCGCGATGTCAAGCTCATGGAGCTGCGGAGGTGAGTCCAGGTGGAAAGGAGTCCATGCGAAGAGGCTCTGGTCGGGGATGCGCCGCATGATCTCCTCCTGCAGTCGTCGGAAGGCGCCTTCACCCTCGCCGTACAGAGTGGGCATGTTGATGGCGAAGATCCCCAGCAGCGAGTATGCCCGATCCTCCACCCTGGTCGTCTGTCGTCTCGCGGCCCACGAGAGGCGTTCGGCGACACTGAACTCCTTGAGCGGCTCCACGCGCAAGAGGGCGTTATAACTGATATTGGTGATATCCGCGATCAGGGAGGCAAGGCTATGCTTTGATCCAATGAAGGTCCAATCACCGCAGAGAAACACCACGTTTGCTGGGGCGATAAGCTCCTGGAGCGTCCACCCTCGGGTGAACCACCGGCTCAGACGGAACTTGGAGTCCTTCCTCCGGCGGTCTTCTTCGGCTGGAGCGTCTGCGAGGAAAGCGTAGCAAACATCCGCAAGGGCGTACCATTGGTACATAGAATTGATGGCCTCGGAGAGCTCGGAACTGCTCGTCTTGTCGATGCAGCACGAGTCGATCCAGAGGTACCGATAGCCGTTCGCCCGTGCAACCCTGCATGCCTCCCGGATCTTGGGCGAAAGGTCCAAATCGGCCCAGATGGGAAGCGGTGTCTCTGACTGGGCTTGGGCCGAGGACGTGTCTGGAGGACAGGTTGACTCTGGAGCCATAGGGATCGCCGCCAGCGGGTTGTGCGAAGGCTGTGACGGGAATGAGGTGGATGATGACTCGCCCCGGTGATGTTCGGACAAAGGCGGAGTGTCGCTGTGGGAGTCGTGAGAATGGTGACTCTGGGAACGCTGACATTTGGGAGCATACCGTTTCTGAATCTCTCTCAGCTCTGGATACGTCTGTTCGCGGTTGCTGTCCCAGGTGTGCGACAAGATGGCATACTTGACTGTGTGATCCTTGGGGTCTTTCTCGACGAACTGCCCGGTTTCGGTATCCAAAAGGCGCATGATGCCGTGATGACTTGAACCTTCCCAATGAACATAAGTGCCTGATTAGTGCGGCGCAATCGGTGTATACAGTCCTACACAGACCTGTAGACGTTCTAGGTCATTCCTAGGGAAGATTAAGTATCGGCAAGTATAAAAGTGAGGTCAACCACATACAAGCTTGATGTATAGTAGCTGCGTTACCACCGATGCACGCTGAGCGAGGAGGGTGTTGGAGGCTTACAAGTTACAGTCGACGAGCAGCCTTGCCGCCTGACAGGCCTGATCACTGCACTGGCAGTGGCCACGAGGTGTATGTGCGGAACACACGTGTACAGCGAAGGCTAAGTATCATCAGTGCACCGTGACCGAAATACTTACACACTGTCCATCAGCATTATCGGCTCCTAGGTTCTGTCATGCAGAGGTTGGTTTCGGAGTCATACTATAGTAAATACGGTGGCAGTAAATGGACGAATTCAGAGAGAGAGAGAGAGAAAGAGAGAGAAAGAGAAAGAAACATTCAGGACTAGCGCTCAGATAGACATCGAAAGGCGTCTAATTCCCTAACGGAGTAGCCACGACTCGGGCGCTTCTTTGCTAATGTCAACTTGAACCCTCCGAGTACTATCCTGTCTGACGTCCAGCCTGAGACGGTCACGGTAGAGATATCATACAAGCAGAACGTCTTATTTTCTGGTATGACTGACCCAGTGCTATATGCTCTACAGATCGATGGTGTCCCCGTTCGATGAAGAGACGGACAAGCCGGCCACGTCGAACCCAGCGAGTACCTCCGAGTACTAGTCGCCTTCTGGCATGCGGCTTTCCATGCGACATAACAGCGCAAAAAATCCACAGCGCACAGCCTCGTGTTTGCCGCGATGGCCCTTCTAATGGCAGGTTATCCGGGCACAGCATCCACCAATATACTGCGAAACGTGTGTCCGGCGGCTGGCACCTCTCTCCCCTTCACCCTCACAAGCTCTCTCGCCCATCGCTGAACTCGCGCTCGCGCCTGCGCACGTATACGACCCCAAGATACCGCTTTAACGCTCTCGTAGCGTTGGATCTATCTCATTTCTGGCGATATGTCACAGTTGCGACAATCCACGACTCCGGACAAGCCCCTACTTATCATTCCACAGCCGTTTATGCCTACTCTCTCCTTGTCTCCTGGCGCCGAGGCTGAGGACGAGGACGAGGTTACGGCGCTTCTCCCCTCTGCAGACCCCCTAGATCAAGTGTGCGCCGGTGCGACCTCCGATACTACTAAGCGCGAATACGCTCTACTCGAACTCCTCGACTCCGAGAGGACATATGCTAGCGACCTTATACTCATACGAGATTACCAAATTCCTCTTGCCTCAGGTATGTCCCTCCTTCCACGTAGGGCTAATAGCATGTGTTGACCTCATGATTAATGCGTGACGTACTTCTCATTTATATACCAATAGGGCGACTATCATCTATATCGAGTGTGTGGCTAGCATCCGACTCCGAGAATACGATCCGTCGCTACCCCGGTCTACTAGGGCCCTCCACCTCCGAAAGCCCTGCCACTCCCCCGGGATCGTGGGCAGTCGCATCTCGCCCACTAACCACCGCCTCCGATGCCTCCGCACTGTCACTCGATTCCATCTTCACCCTGCGTCCCATGAAAACGAAGGACGTCAACATCGTGTTCGGCAACATCGAAGAACTCGCCGCGTTCTCAGAGAAGTTCCTAGACCAGCTGGAATCCGCACTTGGAAAGCTGATCGAAGACAATGACGGCGAGGATTACGTGGGCAGGTTCTTTCTCGATTTCGTGCGTCCTTTTCACATCTGCGCTTCGTCTCTCCCCTCCCTTCTGACCATGCTCCATGTATGTCTCGCTTTTTTCCGGCGTATGTATAATGTACCGACACTGGTGTGCACCACGCGGGGTGATGCGGCGATCTAGATCCCCCAGATGGAGCCGCTTTACAGGGCGTACATCATGAACCAGACCCATGCCCTCGAGCACTACCACCGCCTCTCCAAAACATTCCAGTTCGACGTCTACTTTCAACGGTCGCAGATCCTCGCCCACAAGTCCTCCAACGCGTGGGACCTCCCATCGCTCCTCATCAAGCCCGTGCAGCGGCTGCTCAACTACCCTCAGTTGCTCGCCGCGATCATCGCCGAAACTCCCGACTCCCACCGTGACAAGGCGAACCTGATTGTGGCGCACGCGCAGATAGGAGCGCTAGCGCGAGGCCTGAACGCGCGATGGAGGCAGCAGAAGGTCGTGCAAGAGGTGCTAGCGAGCGCGGGCGTCATCAATACGCTGCAGACAGGCGGCGATGCGGCCAATGCGAAGAAGAAGGGCGGCCTCACGGTCGGTCTCGCAGCCTCTGTAGGTGGCCTTGGGCGCGTCATGAACTTGCGATCAGCTGCGCCCAAGGCGAACGTCGAGGCAGAGCGGGCCGTCATGGTCATGGGCGAGAGGCTGAAGAGCTATGAGCCGTTCATGATGCAGTTCACGAGGGAGGCAGTCAATTGGGCCGACGCAATGCTCACCTTGGTGGGTGCGCTTGACGAGTGGGCGCAGAGCTTGGGTAGGATGATCTGGATGGACCCTGATGAGGAACACTCGCCCGTGTTCAAGGCGTTCCTGGCCCTCATTGGCGACCAGTTGCTGCCGCTTTGCGGCGAGCTAGAGGCAGTGATCAAGGAGGACTTCTTTCGAACCGTCGCGTCTTTGATGAAAACGATGGTAGCCCCCATGTGCCTGCTAGAGGCGATGGAGACACTCGAGCCACTGCATTATAGCTCCATCAGCCGCAACCTCGAGGCCTCAGAGTCTTACATGGCGCTCCGTGCACAGCTCTTCGCAGATCTTCCAACGTACTTCACACTCCTTGACAAAGGCATGGCCGCGTGCATCCTCAAATTCGCCCATATCCAGCGATCTTTCTACGGCACAGTCTGCGACCTGTGGGCACAGCTGTGGGACGCCGTCAAGGTGGACGGAGAGGCGAACAAGGGTGCCGCGGAGACGTTTCGGGTGTGGTGGAACCAGTTTACCGATGTCGATGAGCAGTTGACAAGCCTCAGTATTGCCCGACGTTTAGGGGAGAAGCCGACAACGGTGAAGCGGCGGACAGAGCCCAGCGAGCGGCACACGAATGGAGATCAAGCGATATTGAGCGCCAGGTTGGCTTCTATCCTCGCTGCGATTGAGCAGTCCCGTGTCCCCCCTCGCCGAGCCATCCGACAAACCTACTACTCGCCACCCCCCTTCGTCTATCCAGCTTTTACGGGCACGAAACCACGGAGCGTCCACTCGATGCACTGGATGGAGAGCGAGGACCGTCACAGCTCGATGTCCCAGGGGAAGTCGGAGGAAAGCCTCCACTTGAAGCAGTCGAGCACGTCTGGCGGGTCGGGAGGACCATCATCTTCTTCGCCCGAGCACAGCACGCCCATGGAACTGCTGTTCCCGTACGACGTCTCGGGATCGGCTGCGCTCGCCCCCACGTCTCCCAAGTTCGCGCACTCGAGAGCAAAGAGCATGCCGATCTCACCGTCACCAAAGAAGTCTCATTCATCGAGAAAGCACCTCGGTCTGGATGGGCGGATCATTCCGAGTAGCAGCGATCTCAGCGTAATAAGTGGGTCAGACACCATGCAAGATGATGGCCGTGGGCGACGGTCAAGGAGGCCAAGTTCCTCGCGATGGCTGACTGACTCGCCGTCTCCGAACCTAAAGGTTAGTACCCTGATCTACCATCTCTCGGAAATGACGCTGACTCCCAATAGATCGAGACTTGGGATATCGGAGATGCCATACAACCTCGGGAAGACGTCATCTCCATGGAAGAGTATGTCTTGTGATATTGATCTAGCAGTGCTGCGCATTGCCAATACTAAGATCTACATTCAATTAGAGTTGCCAAGTCTCGACGACGGGTACAATTTGACGTTCAGCCTCGCATTATTACCATGCCGACCGACGACGACGACGAGGAAGCCGCTAACGACTCGGATGACTCCAGCCGTAATCATACTGTCATGGCCTTCTCGTACTGGGGTGCAGACAAAGTCACGCTCCAGAAGCCGATCGTCAAACCCAAGACTCCTCTGGCGAGTGGCAGCCGAGGTGCGGTAACGCCGATGACGGCGGATGCACGCGAGTCCGCTGCCAGTGTGAATGCGAAGTTCGGCACCCCCCTTGTTCACTGTGCTCCTCGTCGAGCACCTCGTCCTTGGCAAGGCTTCATCTCCACGGGAGAGTATGTTTTACGATTTTAATCTAGCAGTGCTGAGCCATTGCTAATATCAAGATTAACATTCTAGAGTTGCCAAGTCTCGACAACAGGTACAACCCAGCGTGCAACCTCGCAATGTTCTCATGCCAATCGAGGAGGAGGAGGAGGAGGAGGAGGAGGAGGAGGGAGTTGCTAATGACTCAGATGACTCCGACCGCACGGGTAGTATGAGCTCCTCGTGCTGGGATGCGGACACTGAAGCCAAGAAGCCGAACGTCAAACCCAAGGCTCCTCTGGCGAATGGCAGCCGACGTGCTATAATGCCGACGAGGGTGTATGCACGCGAGTCTTCTGCGAATGCGAATGCAAAGTTCGGCACCCGCCTCGTTCACGGTCCTCCTCATCAAGCACCCCGTCCGGCCAGCCGGCGGACGGTCGCGACATCTGTTAACCGCAAGGTGATGCCGCATTCCGATGAAGGTCATTCCGTTAAGCTGACTATCTCTCAGGAGCGTCCGCCGTGGGACAGCAGCAGCCGTGCGACCACCAACCCTCTACCTAACGAGCGCACACCGCGTAACGTCTCGAAGACTAGCGTGGCCACGCGCGTGATTACGACTCCCAATACGAACGAGACCCTGGCTTCTCCGGCCCCGTCAGAGGACTCCGGTGTGGGTCTCTACCGCATGATGATCAACCAGGACGATTCCTTGAACCGCTTGATTCCATAGACCATGCTATGGACTTTCCTGTTCTATAGTCATTTTTCATGCATCGTTACGGGGGTTTCACTTTTTTACGGATCAACTCTATTCCATCTCTATCATGATTTCACTTGCACACGGACCGTGTTGACGATACCACAGCACTCCTTAGTATCTTTATTCCCACACGCGTTCCCGCTAATTATCCCGTCCGTTCGCTCACTTATCAATTCCCCATTTCAGCTGCATATATATATACAAAGGCTCTCTCTCTCCGGATCCGAGTTCCCTACCCCTCGACGTCCCCCAGTCTTCTCCAAAGATGGGCATATACGCACTGGGAATAGGTTCTGGTTACCCGGCCCTCCCACCGGCACATGGACAGCCTAGCATGTACATACATTCGTTTCCTCAGGCTCGCGTTTGTCAGATTATAATACTGTCCAGTGCAGGCTGCCTGGGGGGGCCTACTCGTGTCACGCGTGTCGTCGGGTTGGCTCAGACATGAGAGAACAGAGACCGGTACCGTGCGCTGGCGGCAGCTGGGTATCCATGTACGTATTCTAGGATGCAGCCTATTATGCGACCCATGGGGAATACCGAACCTCTCGTCCCTCGTCACAAGGCCGTCTCTACAAACATGAGCTATCCCTGACCGTGATCGTCTACCATGAACGCCGACTATGCAACGACTCACCATGCCCATGTTGGAAGGCGCGATCGACATATGCATGTCCGCCACCTTGAGGCCCCGAATGCCGTAGACGTTCAACCACGAGGCTTACAGTCTGCGGGCAACCTGAGCCTGGTCAGTGTCCATGGGACTTCAATATTCACTGCGTGAAGGCGGTACTTTGTTCACCCCATCCGAGACCACGTCGTTCAAGGTTGTTCACGGTGCACGACATTGCGTCGCGAAGGCCTGGAGGGGGTTACCTCGCCGATCGTCGTTCGGGGGGTTGCTAGGTGACTTCGTGCAGGGAGTCGCAATCTGTGCTCGCTCTGGGTTGTTCAAGGAAGAACCAGGTCATGTTGCACAAGCGAACAACTGTAAACGAGGTGCCTCACAGCCGGGTGCTGCGCCAATTACAGGCGAGATTTTGCGATATAATCATACGATTCGATCTGAGCGGGCCAATATGTACTGCAGAGCCAATATTCATTATTTGGGCATCATATGTATAGAGTACCGTACAACAATTAAAACTACAGTGAGCCGCGCAGCACAACGTGTACGTTGTCCTGCCAGTGAGCCCGGTAGTCCGTTTCACCAGATACTCAAGCGATCACTCACCAATAAGGTCAATGTTGTGAACAACTTGTAGGTGGCGAAGACGGGGGATGGACGGAGTTACGCGTCCTCCGAGGCTCCGGTGAGTGCGAGGTAGAGCACGGTACAGTATGTCTCCTGCGGAAGATCACATTGTCAAGGCTCCTCTCATACCAGAGAGTCGGACAAAGCTCAGGGACCTCTTGGTTGGACGATGTGATCCAAGCCAGGGAGACCAAGAACAAGACAAATGAAATCAATTACTCACTAGGCTATCTTCAACGTGTGCGTGAACCGCCAACCTGACGGCGACGTGAGCTTTCAGGCCCTTCGCACCAATGTCCAGTCTCCACACTCCGTTCAGCACTGAGGGGGGCGTACGAATGGCTCCACCACAGTTGAAGCTTCGCACCAGTGGTACGTTTCACAGAGGGATTGCGAGGATGCGAGGGATCAATGCTCAGCAGCCACGATGTCGGAAGGGAAGCCGGAGGGAGGCTTGAGGATTTGGTGTTACGGATGCGGGTCATGTCTAAGTTATGTCGTGTTGCCTATGGACAGGAGCAAGTGTTATATACGAAAATGGCCGCTTGTTCGAGCAAGAGAAAGTAGGCAGGCAGCACGATCCGGTCGACGTTGTGTACTTAGGAGGTATGAACGAGGTCAAACTAGGCGCGCTCGTTTGGAGTCGTCCGAGATCAACTCGCCGCGTGCTAACGCGCTTATATCGGCTGGGGCTGAGCGCTGAGCGCTGAACGAGGAGGACCAATCTCACCTCGCTCAGACTCGTCAAGCCCCCATACATTAGGTTGTTCAGGCCGCAACAAGCTAGCATCGCTCGGTCTGTGCAACTCTGTTTCGTCCCCTTTACTCACCTCGAACGAGGTTATCTCGAACGATGAACTACATTGTACACCTCGCGTCGCTTCACGTCGTTCGGGGCGCCCGAGGTTCATGAAAAACGCAGTGATTTAGTGGTGCACCGTGCCAGCGGGTTCGACTCGGAGGGGAGAGTCAAGTGGCTGAGGCGTCTAATTCCCTAAAAGGAGTGACTGGGCGCTTTTTGATTTTTTTTTTGCAAGTTCTCCGGATCCCCAGCTCCAGCGTCCAGGCGGCCATGCTATCGAAAGTCCAGCCCTCCAGTTTATATGACTGACATAGTGCTCTAGATATTAACAGTATCACTCGTTTGATTGAGATACGGGTAACAGGCCTGGGGAGTCGAGCCAAGATCTGGGACAGCCCACAGCAGCGCCAGTGCTAGTGTGGATTCGACTCGGAGGTCGGAGTCTGTGCCCGGTTCCCAGTGAGTACTTACCCCGGATTCTATGCGGCCTTCCATGCGACGTCACGGCGAAAGCGTCTCAGACAGCGCAGATCTACAGCCTCGTTCTTGCCGCATGGTCGGCCTCCATATGATTCACAGCATCCACCGTCAGCCCTACGAGTTCCCTTCCTTCGCTTTCATCTTAAGCAGAAGCTCTCATGCCTACCTACTGAACTCGAGCTGGAGCCTACGCTGGACACATACGACTGCGAAATACCGCTTTCACGCTCCCTCTTAGCCTTGGCTCCGTATCAGGTTTTCCAAGCTACTCCCTGTCTGCCGCCGCTGTAGGACCCCCACAACACCCCTCCCTGAAGCTGCCAGTATCTCTCGCTCCATCCCGGCCTTTGATGCCCACTCTCTCCTCGTCTACTGGCGCCGAGTTGGAGTACGAACCCGGGGTTAGGCTCTCCCCTGTCCCTGTTGAGTTATCCTCAGAATCAGGAACTTCCAACACCACCAAGCGCGAGTACGCTCTACTCGAACTCCTCCGCTCCGAGCGGACATACGCCAATGACCTTGTACTCTTACGGGATTACCAGATTCCGCTCGCCTCAGGTGCACCCCTCCGTCCTCTTCGGCTTGTGAGCTTCATGATTGCTGATTGACGAACTTCCTATCGTATATCAATAGGTCGACTGTCGTCCATGTCCAGTATATGGCCGGCAGTGGAAACTACTATCTGTCAATACCTCGGTCTAGGGCCCGCCGCCTTCGATACTGATACCAGCCCTGCCACTCTCCAAGGATCGTCGGCAGTCGCATCACGCCCATTAACGACCGCGTCCACCATGTCCGCAGTGTCGTTCGCTTCTATTTTCACACTGCGCCCCATGAAGACGAAGGACGTGAACATCGTGTTCGGCAACATTGAGAAACTCGCCGCATTCTCAGACGAGTTCCTGCACCAGCTGGAATCCGCGCTCGGTGAGCTGATCGAGGGCAATGAGGGCGAGGATGACGTGGGCAGGCTCTTTCTCGAATTCGTGCGTCCTTTTCGCATCTGTCCTCCATCTCCCGCCCAAGCTTCTGACCGCGGCCGATGGCCCTCTCACTTGCCGCATCCGCGTCTGATCCCCACCGGATATGGCGTGTGTAGATCCCCCAGATGGAGCCGCTCTACAGGATGTACATCATGAACCAGTCGCACGCCCTCGAGCACTACCACCGCCTCTCCAAAACATTCCAGTTCGACGTCTACTTTCCGCGGTCACAGATCCTCGCCCACAAGTCCTCCAACGCGTGGGATCTCCCATCGCTCCTCATCAAGCCCGTGCAGCGGCTGCTACACTACCCCCAGTTACTCGCCGCGATCATCGCAGAGACACCAGACTCTCACGGCGATAAGGCAAACCTAGTCGAGGCGCACGCCCGGATCGAGGAGCTGGCGCGAGGCTTGAACGCACGGTGGAGGCAGCAGAAGGTTGTGCAAGAGGTGTTGGCTCGCGCGGGCCTGATCGATGCGCCGCAGGTGGGAGGCGAGGCGGCGAGGGCGAAGAAGAAGGGCGGCCTCAAGGTCGGCCTCGCGGCGTCTGTGACCCTAGGGCGTATCAAGAGCCTGCGATCCGGTGCGCTCAGGGCGAAGGAAGGGGCGGAGATTAACGTGGAGGCAGAGGCGATCAGGGCCATGGGCGAGAGGCTGAAGAGGTATGAGCCGTTCATGATGCAGTTCGCGACGGAGATGGTGAAATGGGCGGACAAGATGCGCAACCTCGCCGGCGCACTCGATGAGTGGACACAGTGCTTCGGGCGCGTGATCTGGATGGATCCCGGCGCTGAACGTTCGGACACGTTCGAGGCGTTCCTGGTCCTCATTCGCGACCGGTTGCTGCAGCTCTGCGACGAGCTAAAAGCAGAGATCAAAGAGGACCTCCTCCGGACCATCGACTCTTTAAAGGACACGATGGTGGCCCCCCTCCACCTGTTGGAGGTGATGCTGACACTCGAGCCGCTGCATTATAGTCCGCTCAACCTCAACCTTGAGGCCACAGAGTCTTACGTGGCGCTTCGCGCACAGCTCTTCGCAGAGCTCCCATCGTACCTCACACTCCTTGACCAAGGTATGGTTGCGTGCATCCTCAAGTTTGCCTATATCCAGCGGTCTTTCTACAGCAATGTCCATGACCAGTGGGTAGAGCTGTGGGACGGCTTCAAGGCGGACGGCGAGGCGAACGAGGGTGGCGCAGAGACGCTTCGGGTGTGGTGGAACCGGTTTTCCGATGTCGAGGAGCAGTTGACGAGGCTCAATATTGCCCGACGTTCTCTGGAGAAGCAGCGGATGAAGCACAAGCCGAGCACGCACGGAGGTCAAGCGCCATCGATCGCCGTGGGGTCTTCCCTTCTCTCTGGATTTGACACTCTGGACTTTCCCATACCCCAACCCAGCCCATCCGGGTCTACCTTCACCGTCTCTTCGGCTTCCACGGGCGCGAAGCCCAGGGCCGTCCGCCCTTCCTTGACATCATCTACGCGACAGCGAAGGAGTGGCGGGCAGATACCGGCGCTGTACGAGTGTCGCGTGGTCCATCCGTGCGAGCCGCCAAAGGGCATCAAGTACCGGGACCTGCTGTTCTTCACCCTCGTGGTAGACGAGGTGTACGAGATCCTGCAAGAAGCCGGCCATCCATCTATACACCACGACATCCCGCTATACGTGGACGACGACGAGGACTGCCTGCTGCTCGTGCGGAACGGCTCGGGCGACATCGGCTGGGCCCTCGCCAGCTTCATGGTTCCTGTCGACTAGAGGGTCGTGCGTGCATCGTCTTCCGAGTCTCAGGGACTATCGCTCTCATCTTGAGGTCTAGCTTACTTTCGAGAATCAATGGTAGTAGTGCGCAGTCCTCCTTCGTTTTCCTTACCTTGTCGTGTAGTATATGCTCAGACCCTTGCATGCCGTTTAGTCTTCAAATCCTCCGCCGCCTCTCTTTTCTTGTTGCTCGGATGTGATCATTTCACACGTCTCCGAGGGCAAACCGCACCAACTCCATCTTTACTCCGAGCGCAGATGATTTGAACTCGAAGGCGAGGCGTGGTCAAGCTTCGAACTTTCTGCAGTATAGGTACCTTGCCCTGTGCCTTCATGACAATTGGGAGCGGTACGGTTCGGTAGGAAAGCTAGGGCGGAAGGAGGGTGATACCGACAACTTGACTCGACGATAATGAACGCACTGGATTCAGAACGTGACTTGAAGTGGCTGTCCACCCTTGGCACCACCTCGCCCGATGCCCGACGAAAAAGCGTCGAGAAATTGGTCCGACCAAACAAGCCCTAACCCTAAACCACTTCACGTAATGCGCTTGACACTGCACGCTCACCAACTTCTCGATTGACCAGTTCGTCCAGACCGTGCGCAACCACGCCTCGAGCGGGAAGAACAACCAGCCGCTCAGTGACCTCTACCATCGGACGACAGACGGCAAGCAGAGCTCCGGCCAATCACGCCCAGTCGTCTGCGGGCACCTCGCTCTCGTACGTTGTACGTCGTCGCGGTCGCTTTTCACTAGTACTGCGATTTGTGAGTTGCGACTGACTTGCACACCCTACGGACAGCTTGCGTCGGCAATTCAGATCGTCTCAGAAGGCCTTGCAACTTTCTGCCAGGACTGAGACACAAGCACACCTTCGAGAGCCACAGACATCGGTGCTTCCTGCACAATATACCGTAGCATACATCGAACATAAGACCTACTTTTGCGTCGAAGATCATGGTTAGAGGCAAAGGCGGGAAGAAGAGCGAAGGACAGACTCGTCACAAGATTTAGCGCAGTATGCATCTGTGGTTGATGGTGAGCGTTTGGGAAAGCCCTTAAAACGGTAACCGAGACGCCCTGCCGAGACTCGGCCCCTTCCGATTTAGGAAGCATCCATCGCACGTCCGACAGCAACGCATTTAGGGTTCACATTCAAATGTTAATCATGGCGTAACAGAACGTTATATATATCCGTAGTCCATGCAGTCTGTCACTCATAGCCCGTATAATATACTAGCTCAAAATTGAATATTTGAGCGTGTTGTCTTTGGAGCCGACCCGTGGTTTAGGAGTCCAAGGGGCTATAAGCCAATCAGTTTGAGCAGCGATCCTTGAAATATATAGGGAGACACTTACACGGCAGGAATGGAGGTGACGGCACCTAGACATACGAGTAGTCAGACCGTGAGGTCAGTGGATGGGGCCCGATGAACTCACCAGCAACAGTGGCCACCGTGGGGAAGGGGGTCGCCGAGCACGCAGGCTGGAGGTCGTCCACCGTCAGCCCCGCCGGGAGGAACGGGTCCTGGACCGTGCCGGTCGCGGTGGGGACGACGTCGGAACAGTCAGTGAGCGCCGACTGGGTGAAGCCGAGCAGCGACATCTTCAGCACGGTTTGCTCGAACTTCTGAAGCATGTTCGCACGGTCCGCTGCAGAGAGACACCGAGTGAGACACAGGCAGGATCACAGGCCGGATATGGCGGAGGGCGCACCGATCATCTTTTGCCACTCGCAGGCGGTACGGGAGTCGCTGTCGGTGTCAAGTTTGTGATGAGCTCGACGTCGGTGGCGCCACTGGCATCATGTTATGGGGAGAACCGCTCACCGAGAGAGGGCGAGGTCGGACTGGAGGCGGAACTCGCCAGGGTAGGGCGACAGCACTTCACCGTTTTGGAGGCCGTTACCGGGCACGAGCGTACCGTTCAGCATGGTCTCGACGAAGAACTGGGCATCGAAGTCCGACGGCGTCGAGTCGAATGGAGCGCCGGGGATGCTCTGACAGGATCGAAACAGTGCATCAGTGTTGACCGTTCATCTCCTGCAATTGGAAAGCGGCGGAGAACGAGAACACTGACCGGATCGACCTTGGACTGCGTACCAACTGTGTGGGAGACCAGGAGCCACACTACTTCGACGTTACTGAAGCCGGCATCGCCAAAGCGAGAGAGAATGGCGTCGGGGCTGTCCGACGGGAGAGGGACGAGGTTCGGAGGGGCTGGCTGGGAGTCGTTGGAGCGACCTGCGAAGAACGAGATCTGGGGACCGCCGTTGCAGTTCGCGGCCCCAACCACGCCTGCGAATTGGATGCTATCATCAAGAGTATCAGTGTGTGGTCAGCGCATCACCGACCGGGGAAGCTTACAAGTCACCGAAAGAGACATTGTGCTTGATTGCAATCGACCGTTGCGCCTCGATGATCTCGTCCAGGCCGTTGTTGGCAGGATATGTCATCTCGACATCGGAGTGCGCCATGATCGAACCATCTGTGGCAACATGTAGCATCTAGACAACATGCGTGGAATAATGTAGCACTCACCAGCACCTCCGCCACTGTTCCAATCGTCAGCAATGAATGAAAAGAGATGGTGTAACAAGACTCACCCGAATTGACCTGCGGCAGTCAGAGCAGGGGAGAACCCGATGGCGTCATGGTAAGTCAGCTATAAGGCCAAAGTCATTCAGCTGTCCTCGAATAACTTGGGGGCGGTTAGGATATATTTACCCTCAGGGATTCATGAGCATCTTCGCCGCACTCTCCGCCATGGAAGCTGTAATCGGGAATAAGTCGAAGATCCACGGAAATGGGCGGCGCAAGGCTTACAGGTTCTCTTGAATGTCGTCGAGGACGTCGAACCAGACACAGCACTGCTCGCACCCGTCAGCTACGAGAGCATGCAGGGATGGCAAGGACGGGACGTACCGCATCGTTGGCAGTAGTCTTCCCGTTGCTGCACGTCGCACGCCTGCTCACCGACGGAACGGCGGCGGTGACGGACGCAACGAGAACAACGAGGGAGAGGAAAACCTTAGAGAACATGACAAGATCGTCCGAGCGTGAAAGTGCTGGTGAGGGGTGCTAGCTCCGAGAGGAGAGAGTGGTAGTCGATGTAGATCCCCCGGTTCTCTGAACCGTTTTATACCCTCGAATGCGGCATCATGCTGATACAAGGGCTGGGAGATGTGTGCACGCAAGGCCCCCCCTGCCCGGCTCGGGAGCGAGAAGCCGTCACTTCTTTACCGTCGGCACTTGGAGCGCGGCCCAGCTCTGTGGCTGGTAGACTCCGTTAACCTAGGTGGGCGAGGCCGCCGTCATGGGAGAAGAAGAAAAAGCGCCGCTTACGTCCAATGGCGGTCCGCTGATTGACATATTTGTTGTTGCATCTTTGGAATATGTGTACGTTGCGATGGCCGCGGGCAGTCGGGCAACGCGATGAACGCCGCCAGGGACGTGGTGGCGCGGATATACCGGCGCAAAAAGGCCAATGAATGGTCAGTCCGTTCTCGGATGGGAGCTTGAGGCCGCGCTGCGGGCTTGGACGTGGCATCCTCTTCTGTCGTTCGTGAGAGACCCCAGGCGATCCGCCAGGGGGACGCAGTTGGCGTGAGTAAGGTTCGTACGGAGTCCTTCGGCGACCATGCCTCGAAGCTTTGTGAGTCATGCTTCGGAGGCCATGACTCGTCCTTCTGTACCCTGAATTCGTTGAGAAGTGGGTGGGTGCCGACGGAGCCAGAGCAGCGCTTGGAAGACGAGAAGAAGGTCGCCACAGGATTCAATCGGATGGGTAGGTTTGGAAGCGCGTAGTCATGCTATGGAAAGATGCCCGACGCTGGCGCATCTCCCGCCGGCACGACCTGAAACGCGAGGAGTTGAAGCGGGCCCCGCGTAGCTTCAAGCTTCATCGTTCATCGGCTAGTCGCAGGTTTCAATGACCTGAGTAGCTGTTTCTGGAGTAGTCAACATCACTACTTGTTGCGAATCTGGGGAGCTTACGCAAGTTCAAGGTTGATTTTTGGCGTTCATGTTCGACAAGTTGCCGTGAGGGTGGGACACGGTTCCATGCATCGACGTCCGACCATCGGAGAGCGTGAGTTCACCGAGAGAGGTATCATATAAACGGTCAAGGTATAAGGTAAGAGGCGGGTTCTGGGAAGGTACAGAAGTTCAAAGAGAAGTTGCCGCAGGGCTTCGGGATGCAGTAAGCGCACGTCTCACGTGGCGGCTTCCGGGCGCTCCGGTTGGGCGGCTACCGCAGCACTCTGACTCGGATCATGGATGTACTTGTATCACACCACCGCTACCGCCGTGCATTTTGTGTACTTGTGGCCCGCTCTATCCTGTGATAGTTGATGGTCTACCGGGCTCCATAGACTGAATTGCGCAAGAGGAGACCCTCAAAATGCATATGGCGAAGACCGCCATCCAGGTTCGTCAAGCCATCGCAAGAATTGTATGCATGGACATCCTGACTGAGAGACGTTCTCATCGCGCCGCCTTCCGACGTGATGCAGCGATAATAGGTTTCTGCCATGATGGCCGCGTGGGCAAGGACGACCGCACTCCCACACAAAGGCGCGCCCGCCGCCGTCCTAGACCGCTCGGGGCTCGAAGAACGTCTTCCCTCCCCTTCTCCACCTCGACCAGCGTTCAGTGGAAGGCGCGTAACCCCATTTTTCACTCCGCCGGCTCGCACGGCAGTCGTATGCGGCTCATCGGCTTCGCTACTTGGAATCCTAGGATGCGCATCCACTTCCCTCTCATGCGGCAGTACCCCAGAAGAACGCACCCTCCTTCCCACTCTATCTTGGGCACGCGCTTGCGTCATATTGTCTCTACTAAGCACGCAGAGTCATACCTTGGTGAGCGTCCAGAGCCTCTCAGTCCTATCTCACATGGTTGATGGAGCTTTACATCGCGCCTTAAGCAGTGACTAGCTTGACATAGTAGTACCGTTCTATCGCAACGCCAGCAGCGTCTCTTGGAAACCGAGAGCTCGTCTCTTCCAGGTACCAACCCCTCATTCTCCCCCAGATGTCACAGCTGCCGCCTCATCGGGCCATAGCGTCTGCCGAAAGACGGCGTCAGCCAAAACTTGCGAGTGTACCGGGGACAATGGTTCCTGGTCCCAGTCAGTCTTCAAGGGTTCTGTCAAGGGAGAGCATTTCGTCGAAGTGCCCTCACGTCGCGCTCGAGAAGAATGACTACTTCAAGTAAGTTGTCCCCTACATGTAGTATGTTCATGTTATACGTTTCGCCCGATGACAATGCCGTCACCATAGTTGTGTTGTGTTGGTGTTGAGTATCCTTTTAGACAAATTGGGCAACCAAGGACGTTGGCAGGACCGTGGGCTCGGGCAGTTGCGGTCAGAGGCGTTCCATGCTTCTCTGTCGTCCAGGCGTCTTTCTCGTGTTCTCCCCCGAGAATGCGCCGGTACTAGGCTGCGTCTCTCGGTCCAGTCCCGGACGGCAGTCCATGCGACGTCGGTGTGCGCTACGAGTCTCGGAGCTGCGCCATGTCAATGTCAAGTTCAAAGCGGGGTGAACGCGCGGACGCCCCCGTCGCCAAGGCGAGCCCTTCATTTTCATCAGAATTGTTCCTCGAGTCGCCGCTCAACATGACTGACTGGATACATCATACCGCAGGACCTTCAATCCAGGCTCTCGGACTCAGCTCCGTCCCCACATATCCGTCCGCCCCACATACCCGTCCGCCCCATATACCCGTCCGCGCTCACAAGCCCTTCTACGCCAGGCTCGGCTGGGCGACGTCGCTGCTCAGCCGGTCTGCGACTATCTCGGTTGTGCTCGACGGGTCACGACACCAGCTTTGGGTTCACATTACTAGGTGCCGTAGTCGAGCATTGAAGGCTGCATGGACGACTCGTCTTTGTCAACTCACAGCTCTGCTCTACCTAGTACGGCCTCTATGCGCTATGGGCTTGTAGCGCGGACTCGCGGCACACCCTTTCAAAACCTTTCTCCAAACATATGGTGTCGTCCTCCAGAAGCACGAACACGAAGGTGAGTGGTGACTTGTCGAAACGTGCGCCTTGGGGCCATTGTATTGATGCCGCCACAGCAAGGCGAAACTGTACGACGGCTTCGTTCTCTAAGTAAGTAGCAGTGCATACTACATACGTAGGCTCTTGAGGACGCGGACTCGTACCCGTTGGGCTTGAAGCTTGACGCATCGTGGCACTCAGCCTGGGCTACCTCGAAATTTGTACCGCCATTTGAAATCAAACTCGGCGGGGATCAGCAGGTGGAAACCCATCAATGAGGATGAACTTGCATCCTCCGGTCGGACGCCAGCACCGGTTTGACGCCTCTTGCCTGACGGGCTGAGGTGCGTGCGGTATCACCGTTGTGGAAAACAGGAAAGGGAGGCGGAGGTGTCACTAATTGTTCCTCAATCACGGCCATGCGACGTACCTTGTTGCAAGGGCTCTCAACCTATCCCAGAGCTCCTTTATGGTTTCCATCATCACTGAGAGACTCTCTTTTCCCCGCCGTCCTCCTCACCTCGCCTCGAGGCGTGCTTCGGCGGTCGGCAACTGTATGCAATTCGTCCTGTCCAACCCAGCGTCTCACCCACCAGCTCTCTTTATAAAGGCCACCATCTGTGCACTCATTTTTTGAGGTCCTCTCGTCTGCGTCGAAGCCCCTACACCCTAGCAACCCTTATCGGCAGGTTAATCATGCGCGTCCTCGCTCTCGCCTCCGTTGCCCTCAGCGCCGCTGCTGGTGCCTCCGCTGGGATGCTTCCTCAAGGGAATGGTTTTGTTGCACGGAACGACGCGCCGACCGCCAGGTCGTCCAGTGACGACTTCACCGGTGGCTACGCAACCTTCTTCTCCCAGAACGGTTTAGCTGGTGATTGCGGTGTCGTCCACTCCGACAGCGACTTCATCGCTGCCCTCCGTAAGTCGCTCGGTTCGGTGGCCCCGTCCCAAATCCATTATTAATGCGACGCGGACCGCTGACGATCACGACAGAGGTCACGCGCTACGGCACGCTCAACACAGTGTCCCCCAACTGCGGCCGCTCGATCACGCTCACGAACACCAACAACGGCAAGAGCGTCACCGTCACCGTCGCGGACGCGTGCATTTTCTGCAGCAACGAGAACGACCTCGACCTCTCGACCGGGGCGTTCCAGCAGATCGCGACCTTGGCGGACGGCGAGGTCCCGATCGCATGGCACTACAACGATTGATTTGGCTGCGCGCGGCGACGCTGAGCCTGTGCAGAGGCTGATCATGATGTTCCCCTCGCCCGCCCATCTGTTGCGACAGACGTCCATTACGAAATTGTAGCTTTCCCGCACAACGCTGATGATGTCGAAACGCGTTCACGCTGGCAGACTTCAAATAGTTGAATACTGTATGACATGGTGTGCAGATCTAGAGCGTCGCACCCAGTGGGGAACGTTCTGGCCATGGAGAGCCTGGGACGCAGAACACTCACTCAGCTGCGCGTCGCGACGCGAACTGAATGACCTCATGTGATCGCGATGGCATCATGTGATATGCTTCTTACTGTGGGTTTCTATCTTTTGGGTTTCCCGACAGCAGTATATTCGCGGGACATACGACTACATACGAACGTATATACATAACGTTCATGAACCGGCGTGAAAACATGGTAAATAATCGCCGCCAAGCTGGCGAGCTTCATGACGTCATCAGATATAGACGTCGACGCGGACTCGCTGCCGTCGCTTTTTGGATCGTACCGTCATCTCCTTCTCCTTGCATGCTTGGCGACATGGGCGCACATCACCGGAAACTACAGTCACAGGCCTCATGCCTTGAATTACGCGGCCCTCTGAATTCGGGCTCGGCACTCGCAAACGGCGTCCGATACTCCGAGTCAGCGAGTAACTTGAAGATGTCCTTGTCATCAGGAACACTTGAGGAACACTACGTACGCGGGTCAGAAACGACTTGAGGTATGTAGGATATTTCAAAAGTCTATACAAATGAACGTGTTCTTATTCCCATTGGTTCGGTTCGGTTCACACCTGCGTTAGCCCAGGTCCACCGACGATGATCCATCCTTCGACGACCGGACAACCCTCTTGAATCTTTAGGATACCTTATAGATGGTTCTTCCCATGGGATCTCGCAAGATAGTATGGACATCGTCCCGTATGCTCTAAAATGCGAAGGCAATCCCTGCGCATGGTACGTACACCCTTTCGCGTCTCCACCCCATCGTGCTGTCATGGACTAGATGAGCGACCTGGCGTTAATCGTGCTCTGAATCGTACTCCACGAGAGTCGCTGTCGCTGCTTGTGCTGTGGCTTGAAATTGGAGTTGGGGCCGCCGCGCTAACGGACGCTTCCACAGATGATAACCCAACACGAGGCAACGCGTAGATCTCTCGTGTCTGGCCTCTTCGCCCAAGCCTATCTTGTTTCATCATCTACCGCCTACTCCTGGCGCCCTGCAGGCTCAGATTCTCCTTTCCAGCAGGTACGCTTGCCAGGCTCGTCCATCTCATCTCGCTCGGAAAGCCCAAGCCCGACATCTTGCACGTATCGGGGTTGCCGCCCATGTTGCGCTCAGTTGTAATATCCGGTTCGACTTTCTTGGTCGTCCGCCACGGTGCCACTGCTGCTTCTATGGTGCCGCATATGTACTGCCGTGCTGCGCAATGTGCCAACGCCTATTTAAACAGTCGCTCGGGCGTACTGCCGCGACTCGCCGCAGTCAGGCATCCGTCCTGCGCTGCCGCCCAGTCTACAGCTGCTCACAAACACACAAACACCCCGTTTGACTTGCGATCGCTTCACGACTGTTGCCGACTGCACATGGTGAACACGTTGCGAAAGCCTCTTGACGGCTGAGTGCTCGCCTCCCCGGCTCCCCACGCGTGTAGACGTTATTAACACGGGTCGTCCGCTCACTCTAGCTCATCGAGCTCCCTCGCTCTCACCGCCATATTGCCCAGGACGTCCGCCGTCGCCGCAGGCCCCCAACCTGCCCATCCACTCCACTAAACCCGTGCTTCGGGCAGCTCTCACAGTCCCCTCCGCCAATAGCCTCCTCTGAGTTCTCGCCGCCGACGGGCCTAGCCCCTGGAGTGTATAGAGAGATGTACGGTGAGCTCAAAACGCCCGTCGACGAGCCTCCTCCCATCCCAGTGCCGCCACCGGACGGCCCTCACCTCCTCCCCCCGACGCCTCCCTCCCGCGACAGCCTCTCGCTCCCTCTGCCGGATCCCGCGATGCCACCATCAGCGCTACCAAGTCCAGGACTGAGCTTTACGCCAGGGTTCCTGACCCCACATAGCTTCGCCTCCTTCACGCCACCCGCCGTGCACACGCCAGGCGCCCACGAGTAAGTCGTCCCTCCCGTTCGCTGCCCCGATGTCGTCTTCTTCATCCCCAACCCTTCTTCTCTCCCACTTCCTCTCCCCCATTGCCTTTTCTTCCCCTTGCGCCTCGGATCGCCCGCGATCGCGCAGCATGCATCACGTTCCCGTTCTGACATACGTTTGCCTTGCCTCGCCCTGCGGCCCTATCTTCACGGTGTCCGCGCAGCATCGAACTCTTCCACGAGGTCCGCGAGGCCGCCAGCTCGCATACGCCCCTCCACGAGATCCTCAGGGACCCATCGGTCCTCACCACCTTCCTCTCTTCGCACCGCAAGAAGGCCCGCCGCGGCTCCTCCGCGTCGCACACACCCCGGATGGGCGTGGCGGGCGATGTCCCCTCCGAGCGCGAGCGCGATCGTGATCGCGAGCGCGACGCGCTGAAGCCAGAACCGAGCGGGAGCAGCACGGCGAGCAACAGCACGAGCGCGAGCAGCAAAGGGCGCACGCCCTCCCGCGAACGCAGCCGCGACCGCGACCATCGGGATCGAGATCGGGATCGGGACCGGGACCGTGCGCGCGTCCGGGACACGTCGAGCCTCCGCACGAGCGACAGCGCGTCGACGGTGAAGCCGCGCAAGAAGGAGCGCGAGCACCGCGACCGCGAGTCGGACAGCGCGTCGATCCTGACGCACGTGCTCGCGGAGGAGGAGCGG
This sequence comes from Polyporus tsugae, assembly GCA_024305745.1. Lineage (NCBI taxonomy): Eukaryota > Fungi > Basidiomycota > Agaricomycetes > Polyporales > Polyporaceae > Polyporus > Polyporus tsugae. Next base: position 398,554 of record JAHRBS010000001.1, read on the forward strand.
CAGGCGCGGCATCTCAAGGCGGTGCTGCGGCAGACGGCGACGCGGCTCGAGGAGGAGCTGCGCCGCGCGGACGGCGCGGAGGCGCGTGCGCGCACCGCGGAGCTCGGGCTCGCGGACGTCGGCGGGCGGCTGGGGAACGCGGAGGCGGCGAGGCACCAGCTCGAGCTCGACGCGACGCGCGCGCAGGAGGAGTGCAGGAGGTGGCAGATGCAGGCGGACGCGGCGGAGCGGGAGGCAAGGAGGCTGCAGGCGGAGCTGGGAAGGGCGGAGAGGGCGAGGCAGGAGGCGGACCAGGCGGAGAGGGAGGCGAGGGACACGGCGAGAAGGGCGGAGCAGGTGTTGAGGGAGTGGCAGGCGAGGGAGGCGGGGAGAGAGGAGGTGCGGCGGTTGGAGGTGAGGAGACGGTATAGCGATGGGAGGGATGAAGGGTTCGAGGATGGGCGTGCGGAGGGGTACGAGGCGGGCCATCAGGATGGGTATGAGGCGGGCCGCCAGGAGGGGTATGAGCAGGGGCGGAACGAGGGGCTCAGCGCGGGGCGGATTGCGGGGTTCGAAGAAGGCAGGAAGGCGGGACACGCGGACGGGTTCCAGGCCGGCTACTCGCAGGGGCGAAAGGAGGAGCGCGCGAAGGCACTGGAGGCGTTCGACCGTTTCATCGAGAATGAGATGGGCCACCGCCCGCGGGACAACGTCACCGAGTACGAGGTGAGAACTTCATCCCACATTCCACCCTGCGGCTCCGTCAATTGACGGCGTCCTGTCGTGTATCTCCCCGGCACGCCAACACAGGAGGAAGACCGTACGAAGCGATGGGTCGAGGCGACACGCAAGACTTGGCGTGAACGCGACCTCTCGCCCCTCCCTCCCCAGCCCTCAACGGCAACTCCGCCTCGCCCTGTTCCGCAGCTGCAGCCCCAAGGACATCTGCAGGCCCCGGAGCCACAGCAACACCTCATCAAGTCGCCGCCGCCGCCGCCACCGCGTCCAATGCCAGCACCCGAGGCCGCCCCTCCTCCTCCTCCTCCTTATGCTCCCCAGATTTACGCGCCACCTCCTCCGGCCCCAGCAGCCCCAGCCCCGGCGCGGGAGAAGATGCAGCCCCCGTCCCAGCCCCAGCCCCAGCAGGTCCATCTCCAAGCACCACATCCCGTACATGCGCAGGGGACGACGCAACGCGAGCCGTCGCCCGCGCCCAAGCTGGTGTGGCTCCACCGCCCGCTGAACCACCACCGGGAGCCGTCGTCGGACGCCTCGCGGTCAACGCTGCAGATCATCCCGCTGGCAGAGCAGCGTGCTTGATAATTCATTCAATTCAAACCCACTTCCGCTCCTCGACGCTATCGCTATCGCACACGCTGGGCAGTGGCGAATCGCGATAAGCCGCGATAACACAGAGCGTGCTTGAGGTGCGCTCGCGGAACGCGACGTAATAGGCCTGGAAGCCGACGCATATACTGTAAGTATGAGCATCACATTAATTGACCCGCCGTGAAGGAGCTACGACGCGTGCCCGGAACTTGGAAGTAGCATAGACATTCACTGTAACTTTATTGTCACTTGCACTTGCATTTCGATCGGTTCGGACTCGGATACTTAGTACTTAGACTGGATCCATGCGTTTTCGCCAGCATGTTGTTGTGCCATGTGTAGTTAGTTGTACTCATCATCATCTCCGGGTTATATACAGTCATGACCGCTTTCGAGCTCGTGGCGAATCGGTAGCATTCCAAAGCTATAGGTTTTTTACGGACAAGTTATTCTATAAATAAGGGGGGACCGGGTTAGATCCCTCCTCATATACTGTACATACACGCTCCCTCGCCCGATCCGTTAAACACACTTCATGTAGCAATACCATCCAAAAAAAAGCCCCCCCACCCACCCAGTCCGCACACATCGGGCACCTCGTGGAAAGGGGAAAGCAGAATACACCAGCAGTAGAAACCGTCGACGCGGTGGACTCGTCACTCTATGAGCTCCGGGCGGGGTACGCGAGCCGCGCGTTCTGCGCAAAGACCGCGTCGAGGTCTTCCTGCTCGAGGCCGAGCTCCGCGAACGACTCGCGCGCGAGCTCGAACCAGTCCCCGGCGCTGGACGCGGGCGACGGCCCCGATAGTGGCGCCGCGGCGGACGAGCCGAAGAGGATGCGCTGGAAGCCGAACGCCTCGACTGCGGGGCCGACTGTGTTCGACGATGGGTACGAGGCGAGAGAGACCGTCAGAGATGTGTTACTGTTACCGTTACTGTGGGTGCTGGGAGGGGATGGGGACGTACTGTACATCTTGATGCGGCGCTTCCACTCGTTCTTCTCCTTGATGTCTGCGCGCGGGGCCTTGTCCGCTCCCTCGTCTACGTTCTCCGCGCTGGACGCGGGCGGGGGCGAAGGGGTCGGCGGGGTGGGCGCGCCCCACGCTGGGGGCAGGAAGTTGATGTAGAGGTTCGCGCAGAGCGAGAGGGACGCGGTTTGGTTCTGGTACGTGCGGTACGAGGGGTGCGTGAGGAGCTTGACGATCGGCAGCGTCAGGTCGTCGGGCGGGGGCAGGATGTTCGCTGTGCGGGTGGGTCAGACGATGTGTGCGCCGTTTGAGAGAGATGGAAACGCGATTGCGATTGCGAAAGGAAACCGGGAGTGCAAACACGGAAGATTGCCGCCGTGTCGGCCCATTGCCACCACGACCATCTCTCTGTCTCTACATGCGCGCGCGTTGCCAGGCGCACAGCGACAAGGGAAAGACAAGTGTGGCGACAGACATGGGCGGGAGTGCACGAGCGGGAAATGGGGGGTAAGATATGCAACGGAGGAAGGGACGTACAGAGGACGATTTTACCCCTCGCTCCTGGGCTCCCGGTGGCCTTTGTGATGAGGTCCACGAGAGCCTCCCATCCGCCCTCCTGCTGGAGATCGCTCTGGACGTCGATGTTCACCGTGAACTTTTGCGTGAGGGCCCACGAGAGCGCATCGATGGCGGCTTGCGAGGGCTTGGTGAACGTCGTGGTGAGCGCGATCGTCGGTTTTGAGGAGCTGCCCGAGGCGAGGTAGGACGGTGGCGAGGTGGGGACGCCATCCTCGAGCTTGAATGGCACGGCGATTGCGAGGATGGGGGTCGAGGACGAGGCGGAGGCGACACTGCGGATTTGCAGCAGCGCAACGGCATGATAAGCGAACCGAGCCCGATATTAAAATTGCGCGGCGGGAGGCGAGCTCCCGGCGGAAAGACAGGATCTAAGCGAGGACGGCACTCACTCTTGGACTAGCTTCTTGATATCTGGCTGTTGTGCGCCGTGCAGGGAGAGGACAATACCACGGACACGACCGCCAATGGTTTGGCCAGTTTCTGACTGCCAACTGGAAAGGTCTCCGGAGGCATTGAGAACATGCGCGTCAACGATCTCTTCGGGGTGGAGTGTGCTCGGGCTGGGCTGGGCTGGAAATTTGTCCGAAGTGCCGGTGTTGGGTGGGGTGAAGACGGAAAGGGGGAGGGTAGGGAGTTGCTTGGGACCCTTACGACGCGCGCCGACTCCGGGCGACTTTGGGGTTGGGGGAAGGGCGACGGTGCTCATAGTTGTATGGGGAATGGGCGGAGATGTGGAGAGTGGGGAGCAGGAAGAAAAAAGCTGAGCGCAGAGGTGGAGAGTGGAGAACGGAGGGGGAGGAGGAGTATATATTGGGCGAGCCAGTCTGAGCCCTGGCGCGATCCATCACGATCATCTCATCAGTCCTTTTGCAGCGCTCCCCGTCTCCCCCCAAGCCCTCCCAAGCCTCAAGCTCTCTCTAGTGCACCCGTCGTATGCATCATCCGCTGGCCACCACGGGCGAGCAAATGCAACAAACCATACTACACGGCCAGCCGGCGAAACCTATTTGCGCACGAGAGCGTGCTGTGGGAGGGGTCGAGGAAACAACCTTCTCGCCGTCTTCGCCGTTCGAATTTTACGGGCCTTCTTCCTCTCGCACCTCGACCCTGTAACTACTCAGACGCGAACATCGGAATAACCAGCAAACTGCAGTGAATGATTTCAGTGGGGACTACGAATTCAGTGGCACTGTTGGGTCCCATAGCATCTCATCATTGACGGTGGCTACTAGCCATTGTCAGCCTTCTCGTATGGTCCGTTGCTCCCGTCTTCAATCTTATCCTCCTCGCTCGGTCCGTGCATTCGGAGACTCACGATCTGTGCTTAGGTTTCTTAACAGATGGCCACAAATTCTATCTGCTTGACACGAGAAGTCCAGCGAATTTGCGCGTCGCCACGATCCACACCCCTCAATCGACGCTTTCTGCCGCTAGTCCACCTCAGGCTCCCGGTCAACTCGGGGACGATTGCGATTGTGCTTTCTCCTGGGGTGAGAACGTGCCTTTCGTTGATGAGCACCTCCTCGCAAGGTCCACTTGCCGACATGTCCTCGAGCGTCCTCCGAGCCCATGCCTGTCGAGGCTGGGCCGATCATCTTGATTCTCGCATCTCCAACTAACTTATGCATATGGACCTACAACTCCGAGTCCTCGCCGTAGAGATATCGATCCTCATGGTGATAGGCTCTGCCAATAGCAACTGCCCCTCCATCGCCCAGTTCCCCCAGTAACTATCAGCGTCTTTGCCGAATTCAGTGCCTGCATTGTGCAGTACCTTGATACCATATGCATGCATGTTCATGTGCCTCTCGAGACTCGAGTGCCTGTACTCGGCCTTGGCGGAACACTCATGTCGCTGCGACATTATGTAATGTTGGCCGCAGGATATTTGTCGAACCTTCGACGTTCTTGTGTGTTTACAAGGTGCAGTATATGCAACCCCGAGGGGTCTGGGTGCGAATACTATCAGTGATATGTCAATGCGCAAGGCTGTACGGATACCCTCTGCGAATCCGAGCCCGCCATCTACCGCCGTTCGGCCAACAATGCCAGCTCACTTACGGACGTATGTTTTCCGTCTGCTCGAGATCGCAGTACTTGAGAGCGTTGACTTTGCGACTGAATTGCCGGCACTGTCCGCAGCTCAGGTTTAGGTTCGGGCCCTTGCTCCGGCGCTCTCTCCGCAGTGCAGCTCGCGCGGAGCACGAAATTCGGTTCGGAGAAGGCGAACCTAGCTATTGGCCTCGAGACTGCCTCGCACGGATGACTATACTGTAGCCTATGATGGCCTCATCATTATGTCTTACTTCAATCTTCGGAACCCCTGCCTTGTCACTTGAAGCCAAGCATTCAACATACATTACTGAGTTTGCTAATCAGATGCGCCAAGTTGTTTCCGCCACAATGGCCAGACTCGCCGGAGAGAGAGCTCCCCGCTGAGGCTCCCTGGAGGAACTCAAGTACTATTCAAGTTCGCCGGAAGGATCATCCATGGCGTCATGGACTCTACCATGTGTTCACTAACACCGCTCTCGACGCCGAGCGTTACCGCCACCGTAACCACTGCGCTAACATATGTAATGGCTGTGCTTAAGCCTGAGCCTCATGCCTTATGTTGTAACTCGAGACGCAGGTATATGCAAAGCTTCATGTCCGAGTTCACGGAGACCTTCACGACGATCGGGACATTTCAACGCTCCGACATCCGGAAAGGAGGGGGAGTGCCGGCTGCGCCAGCTGCCAGTGGTATGCTTTGGATTTTCAGAATTCCTTGTCGACCATCGTCTGTCGAATGCACATAATTCTTCCGACTCCCCCGCCAACACCTCCCGCGGTCTCGTCTCCCCGTTTTTCCTGATACACTCCGGTGTACTAGACGTCGATTTAGTTCGAGAAGAGACTGGATCGGAGTGGACTCGGTCACATCTCGAACATACGACGACGACGCCCGCGTTTCCGCCCGGGACCCCCATTGTCGTCGGGCAGCCTTGATTGCTTCGGGATACATCGGTGGTCTCGGAAGCCCTTCTATGTTCACTTCACTTCAAGCTCCCGTTTATTGCCCTCGGAGGCCTAGCCTCATGGTAGGGCCTAGGCAGTACGTACGGCGTGTATCTACAGTAATAGAGAGGAGATCGGACGAATCAAAGTGCCCGAGTGGGCGGCCCTTCTATGTTATCGTAGTAGCTTGATTCTGTTCGTTACTTCCGAGGAAGGTGACCCACACACTATTTTATCTTCTCGCCCTTGTTCCCGGTTCAAGTTGAAGCGCGAAGGTTGTTGGTCGCGGCCGCCGGCGAACAGCTTCTTGATCTAGCGCTAAGCTACCAAGTAGTAAGTACTTTCACCGATCACAAGAATTGCACTCAAAGATTCACAGACGTTCTTTCATGACGACGCGAGCACCGGTATCGGGCAGACAGATATGCTGAGCGAAGGGAACAGGGAAATCCCACATACTGTCAAGCAACACTTGCACTAGTACGTTGACACTCATGTAAATTTTCTGTCATACATGATACGCGCACACACTAGACACTGTAGAAGCGAAATCGACACACCAGGTTTGTCAAGCAACGACCAACCCAGCACTGCCCTCCTCCTATTAATTTGTCCCCCGTCCTGCGTCCCGTATCCTCTCCACTCCCGCGAGGACGATCGTCCTTCTCAAACATCGAAGCCTCAGCCTCAAGCCGCCCCCCGCACTCAGTTCAGCGTCGGCGTCGTCCAGTCGATCCAGTCGGACGCCGTCCAAGTGACGCCGCCGAAAACGCCGTTCGTCGCGAAGGCGGTCGTGTTCACGTCCGGCTGGTCCAGCAAGAACCGGTCAAAGAACGCATTCAGCTGCGGCGAGAGCTCCGCCGGCCACGCGCAGTGCGCGTGCCCCCCGACCTGCTCGAACCCGTGCCTGTCCGCGACCCCCAGCGCGTCCCACACCGCGTGCGCCGCGCTCATGCACCCGAACGCGCTCAGCGGGCTCAGCCACACGACGTCCGTGTTCTCGAACGAGATCATCGCCCGCGGCGCGACGAGCGCCGCGAGCATGTGGTGGTCGTACGGCAGCACGCTCAAATCGTTCACGTAGCTCGCGAAGTTCGCCGAGAACCACACGTTCTCCATCACGATCTCCGTCGCGGTCTGCACGACGCTGCCCGCGCTCTGCTCGTACAGCGACAGCCGCCAGCACGTGTCGCCGCCCGAGCCCGACTCCTGCGGGATCGTGAGCGCGATGCGCGGCTCGAGCGCCCCCGCCATGAGCGCGCCCTTGCCGTCGCGCGAGCACCCGGTGACGGCGATCCTCTTGGTGTTGATGTGCGCGGAGGGCGTCCTCTCGAGCGCGTCGATGATCCGCGACACGCCCCACGCCCAGGCGGTCATCGCGGACGCGGTCGCGGACTCGCCGTAGAGGTCGTAGAAGAGGCCGAGGCCGCGGCTGCTCGCGTTGTTCTGCTGCGCCATCTCCGAGTTGCTGTAGATCATGGTCGCGATCTGAGTTACAATTGCGTGTCAGTCAAACCTCTCCTGGGGAGCTAAGGCGGGTGTGAAGGCGACTTACCCCAGACGGAACAGGGATGCTGAGTGAGTCGTAGACGATAACGAGCGGCCATCCGGCAGCAGGTGGGGTCCCAGAGGGAAGGGTGATGGTCGGCTCGAAGGTGATGGAGCTGTTGCCATTGCTCGCAGTGATAGAAAGCGTGATGCCCGACAACGATGCGGTGAGGGAAGACGGTGGGCCAGGGAGCTCGCCGCCCTCGTAGCCCTCGACGAGGGCCCGGATCTGAGCGCGCCTGCATGTCCAGTCGTCGGCACTCTGAATGGGGGTGTTGTCGTCAAAGAGGAAGGGGTTGGGCAGCTTCGAGTTGTTGAAGCCCGAGATGGTTTTTGGGGTGGAGCAGGCACCAGTCGGAGGAGCTGGTGAAGCAGTGGAGGCGCCTGGAAGGCATTGCCTGCATTATGCTAGTTAGAGCTAATACGCCTAGAGACAGGAGGTCACTGACGAATAGTACGCATTAAGGGAAGTGCATGTCGAGCCAGCCACGCAAGCTGTAGTGCATCTCACGGTCAGCGCAGTGGTTTCCGGTGCTCTCGTCTCTGACCACTCACTGGTAACGCCGGTCCACCCAATACCACCGCACTGGCCTGTACGCAAAACGTCAGCTCGACAAGGTCACTCGAACACGCGAATGGAGAAGAACCCACCCCACACGAGCGACTGCGCGCGAACGAGCTGCAGGAGCGCAAATGCGACGCTGACCGCGGCGAAGAGCTGCATCTTGCTGAGCGAGACGATGCGAACCAAAGGTTGCTTTCCCCAAATCCCTTATGAACCCGCCAGCACATCCCTCCCCGGGCCCCGAAGGCTACGGTGCTCCGAGGATGCCCCCATCTCTGAATGGGACAGCAGGCGGACCGCTAGCAGCCGTGTGGAGAAGCCTATATGCATCGACGCCTCCTCAAATGTGACACTGGCAGCGGTGCCTCGTGACGCAGGGGAGGACCTAGAACGACGTGCCGCGGGCATGGAGCTTCGCGATTAGTATAGGGCGCCGTACGTCGACATTGCGGGGGCCGCGAGGGGCAGGTGTGGGTGGATATATGCGGGTTTGCCAACGTTGGACATTCATGCAGTCTGCAAGTAGTCGGACCATCGTCGGGTGCAAGAGGCACTAGGGGAGTGTTAGAAATCGCGAAGGGCAGTGAAAGAAGCAGCAGGAAGGAAATTGACAGGAGCTGGCGCACCGAAGCAAATGAAAATTCAAGAGCTAGAGTGTTGGGGCCTGATGCTCTGCAATATCTGAGTATGGAATTTCCCCGACGGCATCAAGGCTGCCCATCTTGATGATATACAGTACCTGCTGACGTTTCCGCGTGACTGACGGTGGACAAATGCAGCAGGGTGGGGTTCCGCGAAGGGAGACATCGCATTGAAGAAATTCCACTCTTCCAGCGCGAATCCCAACTAATCGCCTGTGTTGACCATGCGCGGTTCGACCTATGTATAGACCACGGAAGATGAATGGCGGAAGACGATTTCGACCAACGGTCCTGCAGGTGATTCCGGATGTTTTAGAGCAAGGACTGCCTGCTGTCACATCATGGGGCTCAGCAATCTTCACAGTCAGAACACGGCCGAAGAGCACACCGCTTGTGCCTGAGGAAACCTGCATGCAAAGTGGCCGAAGCTTGAAACGCCAGTGCACCAAGGGTAGACCCTGCAATCCGCACCATCTAACATCGGAGGAACAAGTAAGAGTCACCGCCGCCTTTGAGCCAATGATCGCTCGCGCTAACATTCTAAAGCAGCCCAACCGGACTTCGTCTAGACAGAACCAACAGTCCTCCTGCTTAATTTCGTCAAATTTAAACCTAGTCGCCCCGTTATCGGTAACCAAACGAACAACTCACCAGTTTAACACCAGTCTTGAAAAGTCACACCCAAAGTCCGTGAAGCACAGATCGGATCCGTGCGCGCCGTCAACGACATTGGTCGGCCCGCTGTAGAGCGTCCGACGAACACGACCTGAGTCACCCTACTCATTATTTTGGGAGTCAATGGCAGAACCAAGGGTGCCACATCTTTTCGTCGCCACATGCCGCCACGATCGAAAGAGCAAGCACAGAAGCGCATTAGGATATCGTATCGGGACCATGATTAGAGCGTGCACATGGTAAATATTCTATCGTCGCCGTCGCAGCGTCCCCCCGATGCGCGATGATGTCAAAAACTTGAATTTGACTTTTAGCCTGTGGGACCACCACTGCTCGGTAGCGAATCGGCATGGCGCATCCAAAGAGCGTGTTCGCCGTTCATTGCTGCTTCGCCTCGCGCTCGCGTTTGCGCAGCGCGCGACGGCGGATGTCCTTGTGGAGCGAGTGCGTGTAACGCACGAAGGCCATGTTCCACCCAATGACGTTCTGCAACGCAGGCGGTGCACGCGACGACGTGGTCATTAGCATTCTACTTCACCGAGTAAGGAGAGGTACGTACCATGACGTAGTCGAGCAAGCCGTGACTCCAGTAGGGGGTGACGACGCCGGGACGGTTCGTCCAGAAGGCGCCGCCCGGGAGGGCGATTTTCGAGAGCACGCTGCGGACGAAGACCTTGGGCTGGGGTATGAGCGCGCTCGCGCGGCGGATTTTCGACATGTTGGAGACCTAGAGATGTGCGTTTATTCCAGTGTGCGGGAAGAGAGAGACCGGTGAACAGATACGTACCACGAAGTAGGTGTTGACGCACTCGACGTCGATGCCCTTGCTGCGGACCTCCTCGGCGAGGGAGCCGCTGAAGCATGAGAGGAAGGACTTGGTGCCGGCGTACGTGCTGAGCATCGGCGACGCAACGCTCACGCCTGAGAAGGAGCCCATGTTGATGATCAAACCACGCTTCCTACGGAGAGAATCAGAACATCACGTTTGGCACAAACTAAACCATGAGGTACTGACCTCTCAACCATGCCGGGGATGACCATGTGGGTGAGGCGGACGACGGAGTTGATGTTGATGGTGACAATGTCTTCCATGTCTTTGCGCGTACTCGCGTGGAAGTCCTCAGGGTAAGTGTACGACTTGCCGGCATTGTTTACTGGAGACAGTTATTACTTGTCGTTGGAACAATCTGATATAAGGATGGCACCCCGGGGAAACACGGTAATTTCGAAGAAACGTCAAATTTTGGGTTGTTCCTTTCCCCGCTCGCGTAGGACGATCGAGGGGAGTTGAAGCAAAGGATAAACATATAAAGTGCATATACTCACCGAGAACGCCAATATCAAGACCAGTAAGTTCAGCCTGAAGCTTGTTCCATTGAGCGGCATCATCGAGCTTGGAGAAGTCCATGGTGACGGCCTTCGCCTGCACCTTCTTGTCGCCAGTCGACTTCGCCTCTGAGAATGGCGAATGAATGGGAGATCGAGATAAGAATCATTCTCAGAAACGTACGCACCAATCTCAGAGACGAGAGCCGTCAACGCGGACGCGTTCCTAGCGGAAACGACAACATTGAAGCCCTTCTGCGCAAGTTGCAGCGCATACTCGCGTCCAATGCCCTCCGAGGCTCCCGTCACGACTAATGAGCCAATGTATGGGCCTTTGATCGCTGGCATTTCAAGCGAGGATCTACGCACCTGCCCATGCATCTTTTCCAGCTCCATACTTCTTGAGCTGTTCGCGAAGGGTCAGTACTTGGCCGTGGTACAAAGGACCCTGGCAAACGTACGCTCTTGCCAGAAACAACGAATGTTTGGAACAATACGAAGAGCGTCTTCAACGCAAACCTCGCCACCGAGAAGCCGCCGAAAGCAAACAAGAACAAGGCCAACGTGGGGCAATGCGTCACTGGTGCGACTTTAGTGCCTAGGTTCGGTATGACATCAACAATTCAGGCTCACTAAAGACATTGGAAGTGGGGATTTGGAGAGTGGACAGAATGGTGGCCATGTTCATGCAGTGGCAGCCACGGCGACGACGGTGTTGGACAAGGCTGAGGACTTGTCTGAAACTCGGAGCCAGTGCTCCTCGTCGGCTCAGGCTGCTGTCGCGGCGCTGTCCGCGCCGGGCAGCGAGCCGAGGCCGCGCCGGCAAACCTTATTTGAGGTCGCTTGGGGTGAGCCACAGCCGAGCCACATCCCTCGAGGACACTCGACATTACCATCCAAAGCCTCAGCAATGTGGACCAAACATTTAAAACACTGTGCTGTGGATGCTCCCAGAGCATAGGGCAGGTGATACAGCTCTCCGCCACGGCGCAAGTCGTCGTTGTCGCCGCCTCAACACTGGCACGGGAGCGGCCCTGCAGCCAGTTGGCCACATGTCTGCAGCATGGGGCCAGCATTCGACAAGTCATAATCCATATACAAATACAGCGGTAAGCACGAGTGGATCTGGCACTCCTGCACGTCTCTAATCAGATAATTTGTCGTGTCAGTACGTATAAACAGCGTGATAAAGCCGCGGTGCCGTCCGTTCCATCGATCCGACTCCCAGGTCCCCCTGCGACCCGTTCGACCCGTTCAATCGGGTCGGTACGGTTAGCCTTCTTCCTCCTTGTCCTTTCACCACGACCTCTTCTCTTCCGCTATCGCCCGCGCGTAACTATTCCATTATTCCTCTCTTCCCTTTCTTTCCCAGTCGGTTGCCTTACTCTCTCACTATCCATTTTATTCCTTCGTACTTACAGTGTACGCCCTGTGTCATCCTTTCTGTGACACCAACCAGCTTACCAGGTTCCCCAGTGCCCGCTCTGTGCCGCAACTCCGATGCCGACCTCCACCATCACAGAGAGGATGCCCTACAGCGCAGGTCTTCCTGTAAACCTAGAGCCAGACTCCCTCTACGTCTCCACCATCCCCCTCACCCAGGGCTTCCACTGGGCCCTTATCCACGTAGACCTCCACGGAAATGCAACCCGCCACCACTGGGCTGCGACGACCAACGACCCCCACGGCCCAGAGGGCTACGTCTGTCAGCCGATGCCCAACGGCCCGCGCATGAAGGCCGGCCAGCAGCCCATCCTAGCCTACTTCAAGATCGCCGAGTACGCCTCCATCGACCTCCCCGTGCTCCAGGATGTGTGCGCCGCCGCGTTCCCGCCGGGCCCCTCCCGCAGCGCGCTGCAGAACCGCGCCGCGAACATGAGCCCGCGCACGTGGATGACGCACGTCCTTACCCGCCTCCTCCCCGTGCCCGCGCCCTCTCAGCGCGCGGTGGAAATCGAGGACTTCGTGGACGCCCACAGCCATGGCTACGGCGACGCCTATGCCCGTGCGTTCCTATTCAGACAGAGCTATACGACCCTTGTGCTCCCCGTCAACCCCTGTGCGTCCCCGGTACGTGCTTTCTCCGCCTCCGCCGTCGCCGCCGCAAGCAGGTTTCACTGACGTTTAGGGGGCCCAGTGCACGGCGTGTCATCGAACTCGCCCTTGTGTATCATGACTCTCTGACCTCGCTTTATGACGCTCTCGTGCCCTGCAAAATTAGGCTGTGCGGACCTTGTACAATCGCTAATATCCCCCGGATCGCTCTTAATACCCCCGTGCTCGTTCCTTGTAATCTTACACATGCTTTGCTCTGCTCTCCCTCTCAATCGACCACCTAGACGTTACGCTCCCCATGTCAATACCACTATATGCATACACACATCGCTTCGATACCAATACCAATGCCAATGCCAATGCCAGTCTCCCTACACCTACACACCCCCTCAGCCCGACGCGACGACGACCTGGTACGCCACCGGGCCATTCAGGTGCATGCTGTCGACCGTCCCGCCCGTCTCGCGCGCGTACGCCTTCATCCGCTCCACCTCCGCAATGATCATCGCGTCCTTGCCCGCGCGCGTCCGGGGCGTAAAGCGGCGCCGCGGAGCGGCGATCTGCCACTCGGGCAGCGCGGCGACGCCGAGCGACTGGAGGACCTTGCGCTCCACGAGCGACTGCGGGAAAAGACAAGGACCGAAATGAATTACCCCAACTCGCAATGACATTGGATGGGAGGGGAGGGGGACACGCACGTAGTCAGCTGGGTCGGCGCGGTTGAAGTTGAGCGGCGCCTTGAGCGTGACGGGGGGGTTCGTGATGAAGCGGGGGATGCGGAGGTGGTTCCTGGACGCGGAGTGCGGCTGCGGGCAGGGGCACGCGCGACGCGGTAAGTACGAGTGCCACTGGGAACGGAGATGAGGGGCGGATTCGGGTCCCCAACTTACCATGAAGGGGTGGAGGAGGAGCACGTCGCCCGCGTCGCCCGTGAGCTGCCAGGGAATGTCCAGATGATGCGTTTAGCGTGCGTGGCGCGGCGGAGCCCACGTCGACGTTGCAAACTTACCTCTACGAACTCCTTGCATGTCTGGATGGAGCAAATGGACCGGCTCCCGTCGGGATCCTGAGGCATATCATCTTGTCCCTCGGGATGTTCATACAGACTGAGGGTTGTTCCGTCAGAGAGGCTCGTCTAAGAATATAAATGCCAACAACATACTACTGCACGACGTTCTTGATTCCGTCTGGACAAATGTAAGTTCCCCCAGCGCGAGGTTTAATGTCGTTGAACAGCACGATGACCTCCAACCCTTGCTCGCTGGAGTCGAGGAAGTGGGTGAACCTGCGAGAGTCAGCTCAAACGCCTCTGACGCTGATCAACCCAACTGACCAGTCCCCATCGCTGTAGACTGAGGTAAGTACGCAGCCAAAAGAGAGTCATAATCGAACACCGCACATGTGCCAATTTCCCAAATCCTTCGGCCCAATCACTTTCTGCAGGTATGTAACACTCTCAGAGTCACCGGCTTTTCGGGCATGTACAATAAAGTTCAATTCGAAACTCACGTCGACCCACTCTTCCGCCCCAAGGTTCACGATCAGGCTGTCCCCGCAGCTCTCGAAGAGCGTGGGATCGATCCTGTCCTCCCCACCCAGCAATTCACCTGTCCCCCCGCCTGCTCAGCTTCCCCACACCCCGAGTGAAACTAGAACGTATGGATCCACTTACACATCGCCCCCCACGCCTTCGGCATGAATTCCCGCGTCGGGACCTCGCGGTGGCGCGGCATATGGATCTGCGCATATCGACATAAGCCTCCTACTACAATCACAGCATAGAGGTGGAGCACTCACCTTCTCCTTCGTCCACGTCGATTTGTCCTGCGGGTCGTACCCCAGCCTGACCCAGACGTTCTCCGTGAACGCCTCGCGGTACTCCTCTTTGACCGCCTTCGGGATCCGTATCCATCCGTGCTCCAGGAAATGCTCGCGCTGCTCGGGCGTGAGGTACTCGTACTCCGCGATGGCCATCTGTACACCGAGTATCAATCAAGCGGAAAGCGGGGGAAGTGGGCACGAGCCAACGTATCCCGGGAGGACCAGTGAGATTGAGATGGCCAGCTATATATATACGTGCACGACACCCGACGCGGGGTACGGTCCGTGAGGAACATATGACCGTCGCTGGAGCATATTCGCTGAATGCGCACACGCATCTTCTCAACGCTAAGTTTGGGTTCAGGAAGAGCGAGCGGAGAAAGATCCCGAAAGAATCGGCCATGCCGCGCCGGGGTCATGGCATCTCATGAACAGTAGGTCGTAAGCAACCCAGGCAAAACAGCATAAAACGAAGATCGAGCAATACACCGTAGATAGATCTAAAGCAATAGCCAAGGTCATCCAAAGCCAGAGCAAGAAAAGCACTTCGAACGCATGAACGAACGACGCAGCTTCCCCGGAGAGCGTCGGGCTAGGGGGATGCAGAGGGAGGCGAGGATGCACGTGGTTCATCGGTGTGCTCGCTTTGGGCTAGGGGGGGTGGACGACGGGCCCGCGTCGTCGCTACGATACCGCGCGCTGCTGTTGTAGTCGCAGGCGGCGCCCCGCTAAACGCCATGGGTGGTAGCTTGTTCACGTACGCCTCGAAGCCCGACCGTGACGGCACGCGGGGTTGTCCGGGTGTCGCTAAACGGGAACGCACCCGGCCGAGCTGAGGAGGCAGGGGACACAGAGTACTCGGTGTGCGACTGAGGCTAAGATGGGGGTTGTGGCCCTTCAAGCCTGTAAAGCTTGGCTTTCTTTGGCGGGGACGGCCAAGAGCCAGAGCCAGACGCAGCTCTCGAGGACGCACGGGAGATGGAGAAGCCTGAGGCAACGATGATGAAGGCGATAGAGAACACCACACCCAGATGGCAGAACAGACGGCCCCAGACTCAATGAGAGCCTCTGACTTTCGCATCAAGGTGTCCCTTGAGACGCCTCCGCGACTCCCTGGAGAAATTTGTCATCAGCCATACCAAGGATCAACCTTGATTTCCAGCACATGCCACGCCTTGTATACCACAAGAAGAGTTGCCAAAAGGTTTGTGCTGAGAGATAGCACGCATGCAATAACTTGAAACCCAATTGGGAGGCCCTCAAATAAAACTCCGCGGACATTAGCGGTGTCGAATTGTTCGGGCCCTTGACAGCTCCGAGTGCTGCCGACAATTCCAGGTTACTATGGATGGGTACGAGACAACTCCGACCATGAAATGCAGCTCGAGGGCGGCTGTGGCGCACCATAACGCACCGTGTGCTGGCATGGCAGCAAAGGTGCCGAGGTTCAATGCGCAGGTTAAGGGCTAGGTGAGCGTGAGGGCGAGCACTTGCGTAGCTACCGTTGTCGACGGGAAGTTCTACCGACTCGGAACTTGGGAGATACCTTGTGTTCGTCAGCAAACATCACAGAATCTGGAGGGTGGGACTAGGGAGAGGAGTGCTGACTTACTATGTGGTAACTATTTGCGGTCGAGGACGCTGTACTACGCACTTGAGGCGGGCTGTAAGTGCCAGCGGCCTCGCGCGTATAATTAATGTCACAATGCATTGTGAACCAAGGAGCCAGTGGGTGACAAGCAACCCAGGCATAACAGCGTATAGCGAAGATCAAGCAATACATCGCTAGAGCAGAAGCGAAGGTCATCCAGAACCAAAACCAAAAAAACGCTTCGAAAGCACGAACCAACCCACCACAAGTCATGTCCTCCCGCCCCAGCTCAACACGCCCGCCTACCCATCCCGCTTCATCGTCCACTGCGCATGCACCTCCCTCAGCACCTTCAAAAACCGCTTCACCTGCATCCCCGTCGCGATCGGGTGCACCTCATCCAGCATCCCCACCACCCTCCCATCCTCGCCCCTCGTCCCCCCCTCCCCATACATCCCCGCCAGCTCCAAAATCTCCTCGCCCTCCTCCCACCACTCGCTCTTCAAATTGAACGCCTTCACGACCTGCCCCTCGCTCACACACACCCCACCAGCGCCCTGGAGATCCGCGGGCGTCGTCGTGCCCGCGAAGCGCGCGACGACGCCCGCGACGTAGCGGTACTGCGCGAGCTGCGCGCGCATCGGCAGCACGCGCGAGCGGTTCTGCACGAACGTCGTCCACGCGGGCTCGCTCGAGACGATGCCCCGGATGTGCTTCCCCACCGCGTTGTCGAGCTCCGACGCCGCTTCCCCGGAGAGCGTCGGCGTGATCGTCAGCGCCGACGGCGGCATCGTCGTAGCCGTGTCGGGCTGGGGGGATGCGGAGGGAGACGAGGATGCAGGCGAGAGCGTGGGGATCGTCGGCGCTGCGGACGGCGTGCTCGCTTTGGACTGGGACGTCGAGAGGCTGAAGGACGACAAGGACGACACCGCGTGGTCGTTACGGTACCGCGCGAACGGATTGGGCGCTGGTGCTGTTGTCGTCGCGGGCGGCGCCCCGCTGAAAGCCACGGGTGGCGGCTTGTTCGCGTACGCCTCGAAGCCCGACACGGCGCGCGGGGTCGTCCGGGCGTCGCTGAACGGGAACGCGCCCGGGCGGGCTGAGGAGGCAGGGGACACAGAGTACTCGGTGTGCGATTGGGGCTGACGGTGGGGTTGTGGCACTTCGACCCTGTCAAGCTTCGTCTTCTTTGGCGGGGAGGGCACAGAGCCAGAGGCAGCTCTCGAGGACGCGGAAGATGGAGAGGCTTGCGCGAACGATGACGAAGATCGGGAGCGTGAGTGCTGTGTGGACGGCGCCTGCGTCCGTGCTGGTTGTGGTGTGGCCGTGTCTGGATACTCGGATGGCGAGACCGGTGACATCGGCCCGGGGTCATGCAGTGAATGATGAGGGGGAGGCTGAGGCACCTGCGAGGCGACTGACGACGTGCGCGAATGCACCGCCGACATCGGCATCTCCGACGGCGCCCTGTAGGGGAAAGGCGAGAACGCATCATGTTGGGGCTGATGTTGCGACGCAGCAGACCGCACGGACTGCACGGACTGCACGCTCGTCGAGCGCGGCCTCTTCCTCGACGACGACGGCGAAGGGGCATCATACTTAAATTCCTCTGGCGATGGAGCATGGAAGTCGTCCTCCACGCTAAACAGACTAGAATGGCTCGGCCGTTTCTCAGCGGGAGGGGTGGGCCCAGGTATCCCGATTTGTAGCTGGAGCGAGGACGACGACGCCGGGGCGGGGGAGGGCGATGTCATCGACCTCGGGTCCGTGCTGGGTGTCGGCAGGTCTCGCGGGGGCGAGCTCGGAGTGCGAAGCGGATGAGGGGCGTAGGTATGCCCGGCGGGGAAAGGATTCTGCATGACAGAGAGGGGACGGGAGGTCAGCGAGGCGGCCCACGACATACACATACGATACGACGTCGCCTGCGAGTAGGAGTGCGGATATCGAGATATCGAACTTACGTCCTCGATGAATATCTCGAGCGTGCGCTCGGGCGTCACCTTCAGGTTCGCCGACTGGCACACGTGCGCGCCGTCCTCGGCCGTCCGCAGGAAGTACTGCTTGTATTTGCCCCGCAGCGTATACACCTTCGCCCGACCTGCAACCATCCGTCCATCCATCCGTGAGCATACAGATACAAACATTACCCGGCACGGACAAGGTATGACCGATCGCACGCACCATCTATCCGGGAAGGACCTTTCTGCAGCTCCTCTGAGACCTCCTGCGCGTCCGCCCACATGCCCGTGTCGCCCGGGTCCGCGGGGCGGAGCGGGACGCGGACTTCGGTGAGCAAGTTCTCCTCGCCCTGATACTGCCGTTTATCTTCAATCAGCAGCGTCAGGATGCGGACTACTCGCGTTTGGGGTTGCGGGATTGCAGGCTGAGGCTGGGCGGGGCTTGGAGCATAGCCAGACGGAGGGTATTGAGGGGGATACTCGTGATGTCGGTGCGATCGCGACTTCTGCCGCTTCTCTTTGGGCGCAGCGGGAGCGGGAGCGTGAGACGGAGAGGCGACATATGCGGGGATGGGGGTAGATTGTGTGTGAACATAATGATGGGGATCGGGAGTAGGGGCAGGGCTAAAGTAGGTGTCCTGGGAGAAGTCGTAGGTGTCGCCGTAAGAGGGTTGGGGAGAAGGGTATATGTTGTCGGTGGGGTACATGTGGGTATCCTTGCGCTTCGCTGAGCGCGAGCTCGAGCTCGAGCTCGAGCCGTGGCCACGATTGGACGGATTAGGGGCGGGGGTATAATTATTGCGCGGGTACGGTTGTTGTGGGGGTGCGGTATGATGCGAGGGGGGTGTAGGCGCAAGTGTAGGCATAGATGTAGGGACCCCCGCAGCCTGCTGCTTTGCGCGGTTTGCAGGTGCGCTCTCGCGGATCTTATCGTAATCATGGCGATAGTAGGAGGGCCTGGGCTGCATGTTGGTGGCACTCTGCGCCGTTTGGGTGTGCTGGCGATTTGCCTGAGATCGCGATCGTCCGTCCTCCCGCGCGCCTATACGATATGCGGCGCCGTAGGGGCCCTCCTGGATGCTGGGGGGTGTCCCCGTTGCAGACGGGTCGTTCGTGTAAGACCGCACGCGAAATGCTGTTCTCTGGAGAGGAGCACCTGGGTGAGGCTGTCCAGTAGGATAGGACGAGGCCGCGGGCGCTGGCTGGGTTGGTGTTCCTTTGTCCCGTTCTTTGCCTTTGCGCGATACGTTATGTGACTTCTCCTTCTCCTTTCCCTTGGAAGACTTCTTTTTAGAGGTACGTGCTGGTTCCACGGGATAATGATGGGATGGCGTATGGGAAAGGGATGGGTGATAAGTTGGCGGGGGAACGGCATTAGCTCCGAAGCCAACGGGTTGGCGAAGGAGAGAAGGAGCGGGTTGGATAGAAGAGGGATGCAATGCGGTAGGAGATGCTTGCCGCGAAGGACCAATGCTCTCAGCATCCGAGCATGGCGAACGTGGCCGAAATATTCGGGTCTGGAATGTGCTGTCAAGAGGGATGCTAAGACTTCCGAACTGAATATGGAACACACCGGTGAGGGTTCTCTGCTACTCCTAGTTGATGGAAGAGTTAGTTAGCTTCTATGCCCATAATCAGAGGCGGAAACCGATCATCGAAAAGCTCGATGGCTGTAAGGAAAGCCATGTGTTCGCGCTGTTCCGAAACACCTCTCTGGCGCAGGCAAGACCAGACGATCTAGTCTTTGGAGTTGACGGAGCATATTCAGGATCAAACGAACTCAAATGGGGGTGCTAGTAAAGCCAATAATACCCAGTATGTATATGCGTGGGCTATACCGAGTACGAAGCCAGCGCCTCCTTTGTACATGGAGAAAGGACAAGAGTAGGGGTGCGAAGACGCGCAACGATGAAAGGTGAAGATGACGTGAACAAAGGAAGGACTCACGAAGACCCGTCACTCATAACAATCTAACGTGCTGTGTCAGTCTTGTGGGTGCCCGGATTTCGGCTACTGCTGGGTAGAGGTTGATGGAGGGAGGTGAATGGAGGTGTCGCAATGGTGGTTGTGGTGGTCGTTATAATAGGATGAAAAGGATAAGTTAGAGGGGAAGAGAGGTATCTAGCGAAAGTGCCAAGGTCGAGAGAGGCTCAGCACAATCACGGTCTGGAAGCCTGAGTACTGAGTAGTACTGCAGCTGAGTCAGTTGGACGAGGACTGAACATCGCCGCAAGTGCGGTTCGCTTTTGCCTTATTGGGAGAACAAAGAAGAGGTCGCGACCCCGTGAGATTCACGTGCATGTTAAAGCAATAATTGGGCGCCTTGTTTGAATCAACCCGAGTCCGCCGTGCACTTCCTCAACGTGCTCGCCGCGATGCAGCAATTCGCCCCCTCGCGGCCGCGGACGACATCGTCCACGCGCACTGGGCGACGTACGCCTGGCGCGAACACTTCCGCTTCTTCTTTCACGCCGTCGCGCGCGGGCTCGCGCCCGAGGCGCACACGCTCTACGTGCCCCAGATGGAGGGCGTCGGCGCGCTCGTGTACCATCGGCTCCTCTCCTTACGTGCAAGCACGTCGCCAAGCCGCCCTGCACAGCGTGCACGATTGTAGCTGGGGGGCCAGAACCTACTGCCAAGCCTATAGCTCGTCTGGACCTGGTGACGCACCCGTGCGTGGACGGCGTGAAGCCTGTGCGTCTGCGCAGACGGCGCGCTCGCGGCCGACCTCCCAAGCCAAGCCGCTCCCGCCCGCACTGCTCCAGATGCTCGGGGCGAAGCTGCACGCGGAGTCGCGCTGCGGGCCCTGCTCAACGCTCGCGGAGGCCGTGCATAACACCATGTGTGCCCCCGAGTTCCACGACTAAGTACGTGCAGCCGTTTCTCCCGTGGCTGCTCGTCACGCTTGCCATGGGCTGGTGGTCGCTCCTCGCGGCGGTCGTCGTCACGCTCGCGGCGGGACAGATCCAGGTCAGGTGTGGATGTCCGAAGGGGAAGCGTATTCCGTGGGCGGAGGAGAGGCTCCAGGACATCGCGAGAAGGGTGGACGAGGCCGCTTCGCAGGTGAGCGTTTTCTGCTCGGCGCGCGATGCTTGTTATATATATATACGCTGACGATCGTGCAGGTCAAGCTCGACTTGGTGGGCGGGCTTGAATAGGTGCAGTTTCCAGTATAATATATACATAGCTACACTCAAATTTCTCGCTGTACACGGGTATTCAGCGCTGCGAGGTCCCACCGCCCACCTTATATGAACGCTTGTGCTTGCAACTTCCATATTTTCGCGTACTCTCCTTCTCGCTTGAGCAGTTCCTCGTGAGTGCCTGCCTCGACTACCACCGATTCGTTCATATACCTGCAGTCAAGGGTGTACCATTCATCGTCACCACGCCTTTCTCCAATTCAAACTTGCCAGTACGACTCACAAGATCAAGTCTGCATGGCGCGTCAGGTTCCCGAAGCGGTGCGACGAGAAGAGCATCGTCTTGCTTCCTCGCAGTTCTCGCAGCCGGTTGAAAAGGTCTATTACGTAGTTGGTAGGGCCGTCTATCAGCAGTGGCCTGTGACCTGTGATCACCAATGTACTGTGAAACTCACCGTGTTCAGCAACGGGGTCAAGCGAAGCGCTTGGCTCGTCAAACAGCAAGAGCCCGACCTTCGAATCCTCAGAAACGACGGAGCGCATGAACGTCCTCGCGCTGGCAGCAACACAAGGTCAGCCTCTATATCCAACATGCGGTCCGAACAATGGAACCAAAGCACTCACACGGCAAGCCTCTGCATCTGGCCCCCGCTCAGCGCCGACGCCGCAGAAGACTTCATGCCTCCGGCACTTCGCACCGCGCTGTAGTCGACGTTGCGTCCAAACAGCGTCTTCGTCCCCTCCGGCAGCCCGGCGTAGTAGTCGCGGACAGGGCGATCCAGGTAGGTATCAAATCCATCCGGGAGCTTCTCGATGAACGACTCTGCGCCCCCGAGACGCGCCGCCAGCCGTACGTGGTCGTCGTCGTCTGCTGCGGACGGGTCTCCAATCGCAATATTGTCGCGTATCTGCACCGAAAGCGCATGGTTCTGAGAAGAGAAGAGAAGAGAAGAAAAGAAAACACCCAAAACTCAGCACGTACGGATAGCGGGAAGTGCGTGAAGTCCTGGAAGAGGACCGAAATGGCTTGGCGGAGATCGTAAAGCTTGAGAGTCCGGATGTCATGTCCACCAATGAGGATCTCCCCTTCGTCTGGGTCGTACAGCCGGACGATAAGCTTGAGAATCGTGCTTTTTCCGGAGCCGTTGACCCCGACGATGACCTGTTCATGATCCATCATGATGAGTATTCGGGTTAAAACAGACACCACAGGGCACATACGCAGAGCTGCCCAGGGGACAAAGAAAATGAAATATTGCGCAACGCATAGTTCTCGGCACCGGGGTACTTGAAAGAGACGTTTCTGATACAGGCTGTTAGATTTTCGGAGGGACGGCAAAGTTCATACATACACACCTGAACTCTATGGCGACGCCAGACTTGATCTGCGAAGCGTCTTCAGGGAAGGGAACGTTGCCGTCCTGGATCTTGTTCTTGATGTTTCCAACCTCGTACAACTTGCACACGGCTGCGAGCTGATCGCTCACGGATGACGTCGAATTCACGAGCTCGTGCATGTTTGAAATCAAACCAAACATGGCGTTTTGGATCAGGTGAAGAGAAGCGAGCGAAACAGGGATGCTCGCGGGGTATTGTACGGCTCGCAAGGTGAACACAATCTGGGTTACAGAAGCAAGTTGAGCGGCACCGGACAAAGTATCAAATGGGACTCAACGCACAAGCGGAACGTGTTGGAACGGGTCTTTGAACAGGCTCCACAAGCTAAAGTGCCTTCTGATCTGTTCCCACCGTTGCCACTCTTTGAAGTCGCCAGCCTTATCCCCGACTTTGTCTGAAGCCTTCTTAAACTCTACGAAGTAAGACTGGTTGAGTATATGCATATGTTGGGCAGAGCCAGATATTTGCATACCGGATGACGCATATTCGCCCAGGTTTCCGGCGACGACCTCCTTCCTGTGTGAGACACTGCCCACAACACGCCTCCAGCCCTCCATCCTCACGTAGTCCTCGCTTGTCGTCGTGGCGGCCCACACTGAACGAAGACACCGCCGCTCATCAGCACATACAGCGAGCTCTTCCAAAGGAGACTCCACACACCTCGAGCAGGCTGAAAAGAGTTAAACTGGGAGAACCAATGCACTCCTTGTGACGACAGCGTAATCGCACAGAGCAGGTATCCGTCTCTGTGTCCCCCCAGGACCTGCAGAAGCGCAAGCCCCTGCGCTGCCAACTGTGTCCCAGCTCGGACGAGGGTCGCCGCCTTCTCCAACGTCTCGAACGCGACCGTTCTCCCAGCGAACTCCGGCGATACCTCGTCGAGTTGCCGCTGTACGTTCGTCATCTCGTATGTCGGGAGATCCACGCGTGCCCGGGCATCGATTAGGCGGACGCCATACCACCGGCGTATGCGGGCCGTGAGAGGTTCCTGGATACGGAACTTGAGCACCAGCATCGCGCGCAAGCCGAGACTGCACGCGATTCTGCCAGCGGAGACGTGCAGCAGGTGGTTTGTGTCCACCGTGCGGGTGTCGATGACAACTTGCATCTATGGTGTATGTATACAGTCACCAACTGTTTTGACCAGACTCGTCAAGAGTACGCACAATGTTCAGCAGTTGCCCTTCATACCTGGTATTGCAAATTCATGGTCAGTACGCTGGCATCCACGCAAAACTGGGCATTACCCACCATAGGCCGACGGCAGGGAAAATAGCCTGTCCGAGTTCCGCCACAGCGTATATCAGAAGCAGGAACGCACACGTCGGGATGCTCAGCACGTCCTTGACCATCCGCCAAGCATACGGCAGGCCCTCGAATAGGTCCATGTACCTCTCCAGCTTGGCTGATCCCGGAACACGAGCGAGCTTCGGCTCGTGCTCTTCGTACAGGTCCCATACCCCGAGTTTGGTGTGCTTGACGCGCCGTGTGTCGTTTGGGTCGAAGGTTCCCTTGCGATCCGAGAATGTGCTGCTTGTGTTTCGCCGCCACATCGTGTCTCAGACGAGTTTAGAGTTGATGGCGGGCTTCGAGGTGAAAGGCTACTACTATATACTTGGAGGGTCGACGGCCCTGACTGCGGCACAGGGCATCGGATACGAGGGCGAGTCACCATGACCAGAGTTATTAGGGTTCTCCAAAATGTAACGATTGCGCAGGTGATTCGACAGTGTTCGTTCGGGGAAGAGGAAGAATACCTCGGGCATGTGTATGGTAGCAGGCCTGCCTGAAATATGACTCACCTGCTGTGATGATATTGATAAGCTGGGATGAGAGAGATTTGCGACCTCACCCGTTTATTCACGAATAGCTGATGGTTTCAACGCATATATCCAGACCCAAGAAAGGAGGAAGATCTAGGATTGGTATTTGGTTTGGAAACAAGAGAAACCGTCGGGACGAGCCTGAGAGAAATTGTGACCATCCTCGTTGCGCGCTTATACCTCACTAGCACAAGTATGTAATACCCGACCTTCTCGGAAATTGGAACCACACTTGCTGGGACGCCCAAACGGTCGCTGAGAACTCGGCTGCGATATTATGTATCAAAGCGTTAAGGTTACCTAATCGTGAGCGTCATGATACTTATCTATTTAGCAGAACATCTACGTGCGCAGTCCATCACATCGCCTCTATGCCAAACAGGTATCTCACCCGCTCGAATATCAGGAACGTCAAGATGGTGTGCGTCCCAAGCTAGACGAGCGAGAGAACGACATCAGCGGGGACACACAAAAGGAGGAGGGAGGAGGAGGAAGGGGGAGAGAGAAGAAGACATACCCTTGCCCAGCACATCCCGAAGCCCTTGAAGAAACCGAAGGGACCTTCCTTCGCCATGATCTGCCGGACGCAATCGAACGCACCCTTGAACTGGTGGGTCTTGTCGTTCATCAGGCGCACTTTCACGACATCTAGCAGGATACCGGCATCAGGAGATGTTTCTTATCGCAACTGCTATGCCATGGCACTCACCGACCGGGTTCGACGTGACCGAACAGAAGAATCTGCACGACGTCTTAGGTCAACGACCTCGCGAATGTTCGCGGTGAGAACGACATACCCAGCAAAGGTGCTCGCCACGAAGTGTAACGGGACTCCCTCCTGCATGATACCCCGTTTCTTCAACGACTGTTTGATCTGATCATACGAACAGATCTGTGTCCCCGAGAGCACGATGCCCCGTATCGTCGTCGGGCCAACGCCACGATAGAGGGAGCGCAGCCCACCGGCGGCAGGCGACATGCCCGCGACGATCGCGGCTTGCGCGCCGTCTTGGTAGATGGTCGTGAACGCGTGTCGCAAATTCCGATATGGACTGCCGTTCGGATAGTATGCCTGCATTCGAACTGAAACGGATCACGAATGTCATTCGGGGCACCCGGTTCTGGAGGCACGAAGGGTCGTACCTTTCACGAGGTCGGCCGGGTTCGCGAGCGCACTGCCGATCGTCGCTGCAATCGACGCAGCCATGATCTTGAGTGGCAGACCCTCCCGGGACAACGCGCCCTTAGAGGCGTCATGCAGTCTGGAGCGAACATCTGTCAGCTGTTCATTGTCGGAGCAATCTGGGCCCATAAAACGGACTTGTCCTTGAAAAGCTCGTAGGTACCCATCCGGATACCAGAGTAGACGACTTCGCGGAGCATGCTCGCGCTTATCCCGCCGGCTAAGCTGCGGATGCCTTCTGTGCGAGCCATTTCCAGCCCCACTGACCAGAACGCATTGGCGCGGGCACCCGGAGCTACAGTTGCACTAGGTCAAATGTTCCATCTAATGAGAAATTTGAAGGGGACGTACCCTGTGTCCGGAGCTGTTGTCGGACTTTGATACTATGTGCAAGCAGGCGGTCAGCGATTGACGGAAACCACGCCATGACTCGTGTCCACCCACATGTCTGTCGGATTAACAGTCGCAGAAGATGCCATATCTATTCAGAAAAGTCTACTTAGTCTGCCACCGCATTATATCCAGAAGTCAAATACGCACTGCTGAAGGCGGCGCCGATAAATTTCAGCGCATACTGCGTATTCTGAACCTGTCGTTCGACAACCGCGACCTTCTCGTCCAAGGAAGCGACGCTGACCCTCGTGGAAGCTGATGCCATATCTGGAGCTCTAAGTGGTATCTAAGGCTATAAGGATACGTTAGTACGGTATACAAGATACAGCGGGCCACGTCCAACTCCGCGAGAGCGTCCAGAGAGCACGGGTGCGAGGTGGACGTGGTGTGTGGAAGAGGAACAAGCTTACCGGCCACGGCGTGCTCCCGTCTCCCGTTATACGCGGCCTGCGAATTCGGAATAGCGACTGCACCGCGCACGGCAGGGAGGGAGACTCGAAACGGAGAACGCATGATCAAGTGACCGTGGCCGTGGTCCCATGGGCCGGCTCGGCTGCCTGCCCTACAGGAGCGCAAGGATTAGGCCTAAGGCACAAGGGTGACTTGGGGCTGACGAACATCGTTCTGTTGGTGCGCCGCGGTGCACGGTGCAATGGTGCATTCGGAGATGCGCCACGGGAGAACATTCAACGTACAGATATTCGGAGGCATCGGAGACATGCGAATTCGGAATGCATGCAAGACGCCATTTTGCGACGATATGACGAGGAGATTTTGTGATTGGCTGATGGGCTGTCGCTTGGATATCTTTGTCCGCGCAGCGGACGGCGAGGGATATGTTTTGGAAACGAAGGAATACGAGTGGATGGACGAGCAGATGGATGAGTATCGATGAGAGGCTGCTGGCAGCACCCAGTGCCCCCTCGAGGGAGACGCCTCACTGGGCGCCTAAGCGCCTATCTGCACCCTGGGCACATAAGTACTTAAGTTCCGGGAGACTGCAGATGTCCGAGATGTCACTGCCAGTACTCCGGCCCAATTCCACTTCAAGGCTTTGTTACGGTTTCCTCAACAGGTTCCTTGTCAACAGCAACTTGAACAGCAACAACTAACGGCGACCAGTACTGTAACTTGCCTTAGATAGATGACATGGAGTCTCGTGGACACGCCCGATCCGGACGAGCCCGGTCCAGATTCAGCCTGCGTCACGACTCACAACCCCGCGGACCCATTTCGCCTGTGCACCCGTAGTATCTCCGACGATAATGTCTTTGACTCTTTGGTAAAACCTCCAGGTGTAAATTCCATGACACCATAACTAACTGTAGTCGCTTTAGGCAGAGAAACACTTCGGCAAAATAGTGACATGTAGTAACCGCCTACCGGGCCGCGCGCGTCCCTACACCCTCCGCCTTGCGGGGTAGATTATCCCTCACTTCAGACTCTCTAACAAAGCAGAGTTGATTCCTGACCCAGTTCAGGGACAGGAAGTCTGACAGTCAGAGTTTCAGGTACGTCAGCCCTCCTTGATCATCGTGGTGAATTCCTCGGTCTCTTGCAACGAGCGTCACAGCGGCGGCAAGGACAATACGGTTAATAGTGCTATGAAGCGGGATAGGTGGCCGCGCGATGTCATAACTCAGCAGGAGGGGAAAAGCGAAGGTGGATTACACGAGGAACTGAAATCCCTATGGAGAACCCGAGCAACTCCTCATCATCTTTCGAGAAAACATCTCAGGCTCTACCATTCGAAGGTGCTCATCGCTGTCGTCATTCCATTCACCATCCTCTCCCACCATCGCATGGGCCCGTTCCCGCTAGTCGTGCCCCAATATTACATGAGAGTGAAACTAGTCGGTCAGCAGATTTAGTGGGCCGCCGGTCGACTTGACGCAATCGAGTGGCCTCTCACAACGATACAGCAAATGGAACGGCTGTGGTATGGTGGCTACTGGTACAGTGGTATGTACTCATCATAGATGTGCATAGGTCATACAGGTGCATACTCCCACGTCCCCGCCGTGGATCACGAATAGCAGTGTTCGCATATCTGCAACGGACGGCGTTTAGTGACGAGCTTTGGAAACCCGGTCAGAGAAGGTACGCACCTCGATCATAGGGTATCTACTGACTCGCGCGCTCGAGCAGGTCGTTCAGACATCGCGCGACGATGCCCACGCCCTCCTCGATCGCCTCCTTCTCCGCCTCGTCAATCCTCCCCGCCAACCGCCCAAACCGATCCGGATGCCACCGCCTCAGCGCGTTCCGGACCTTCTCCCTCCTCGTCTCCCCGGGGTGCAGCGGCGACAGCACGAACATCGCGACCTTCGCCTGCGACAGGCCCTCCAGCGACTTCGGCTGCGAGAACATCGGCCACGGGATGTCGCGGAACCCGAGCGTCCCCTCGGAGCTCAAGAGTTCCCCCCACCGCGCCTGGTACCGCCGCCCCGCCTCGCGCTCCAGCTCCATCCTCCGCGCGCGCACCGCCTCGCGCTCGCGCTCCCGCCGCATCCGCTCCTTCTCCTCCTCCGCGCGCTTCCGCCGCTCGTACGCCGCGCGGTGCCGCTCCGACTCGCGCCGGTGCGCCTGCAGCCGCCGCAGCTCGTCCTGGACCGTGAACTCGACGTCGCGCTGCTCCCATCCCCATGTGACTGTCTTCGCGTTCCACCGCCGCTCGGACTCGGCCCGCACACGCGCGTCCGGCGCGGCGTGGCTGTTGCGCCGGCCCGCGATGAGGCGGAGCGCGACCTGCTCGCGGAGGTCGAGGGTGTCGCGCGCCTGCTGCTCGTGCACCCACCGCACGGTCTCCTCGTTCTCCTTCGCCATGTCCGCGATCTGCTGCTCGAGCACCCAGGCGTACGTGTGTGGCATGCGCACGTACGGGTCCGCGTCGGACGGGTCGCAGTCGCAGTCGTAGTCGTAGTTGTAGTCGTAGTCGGGCGAGTAGGGTATGCCGCCCACTGTCCGGGAGCGACGCATGGAGGAGTGTGTTTGGTGGTGCGCGCGGGGGGAGGCGCTTGAAGAGGACGAGGAGGGGTATGATGCGAGGATGTCCTCGCGGGTGTGCTTGGACGAATGGGAGTAGTGACGGGGGTAATAGACCCCCTCGTGTGTGGGCGCGTAGAACATGTGTGGCTGGGCGGTGATGGGGAAGGTAATAGATGGTACTAAAGAAGGAAGGTATATGGAACGGCGATAGCGAGGGACAGCAGACGTTTGAAGTTGAAGTTGAGGAGCTCGAGCTCGCGAGGGACGGGTAGCGGGAAGTAGGCTTTGCGAGGACAGGCCGCTCGCAGATCAATATGTACCTCCTCGAGCGGCCGGTCGCGGGCTGGATTCCTTTCATTCGCAGACCACATGCGCGCTCGCAAAACATATCGTGGAAGGGGTGCTGCAACTGCGCCCGTCTTCGCTGCCCCCTCGCCTCCCTGTCTCCTCGTGCCCGAAATGGCATTCTTGCCCAATCGTATTGGTCCCGTACCTACGATCCCTGTGCTGTCCTCGGTCCTGTTCGCCTCTCGCTCCGTGCTCCTTTATGAAGGCGTTCTAATGAGTCGCCATGTTCATGATGCACGATCTAACCGAAGGGGCTCTCGGGGTTTCGGGACGCGCCATCTCGTCCATCAGCTGCAGTCCTTTGTTCTCGGCGCTACCGCAGTTCTCGTTGCCCTTGCGCCCAAGCCTAACGCACGCACCTTTTACGGCTTCCTTAATCCCTTCGCGCCGAGCTCGAGTACGTCACATCTCGCATCAGATGCACAGGAAGGCGGCATTTTTATGGCAGGATCCTTGGTAGGAAGGGGAACTGCAGCCTTCAAACAGCAGCGAATGCCGTAAGGTGGCTTGGGCGCGATACGAAACTCAAACTCAGATGCGTGCTGCCTATCACGCAGCACGCACACGAGCCTCGAGGCGAGCGGAGAAGTCAGTCAGGCTTCCCCGATCTCGGCCACAAGGCAACTGCGTGCCTGCGTGGCAAGCGACCGTGGGACCACCGTGGCGCCGAGATCCCGACATACGCACTGAAGGATATCGCGAAAGAGTGCATGAATGTTCCGTCGTAGTACGTGACACGAAACTGCATCAAATAGTAGAGAGGCAGCGAAGTAAGTCAGTGGATGTCAAACAAGGAGTATGGTGCTGTACCAGCTCTGATTGGGACGTCCATTACTGGTAGCTTTCACGTGTAGCGCCGCCGATTGGTCGTGGCATCGTCCGTTTCCTCAGGCCGAGGACGATGGATCCTTCCTCTCAGACGCCACAGAGGTAGCCTCCGGGGTTCATCGCCTAGGCCGTGTCTGAAGGTCTCGTTCATGATCTGCACCTGTTCAAATAAGAAAGCATCGCCTCCACGCCACCTAGGAAGCCAATCTTGTGATACTACTCACCGCTGTAAGGAAGTTAACAGGCTCGGGGTGCTCGAAGGGAGGCGTCAGCTGATAACCTACGAAGCGATCGAGGTGCTCTCTCTCCAGATGAACGGCGCCGTTCCTAGAGGAGATTACAGGCAGGCGGTGCCATTACCCGACCTTGAACCCGAGGGATCTTGCACAGATTTATCCTACGTTTGATGACAACTGACTGGCCAGCAAGCGGGCCGAAAAACCGCACTGCCTTTAGTTCCTATGTCAGAACAGGGTAGAGGGATTCGGTACGTACTCAGCGAGGTATGGGTCCGCGTATACTTCCTGCGAGGGTGACGACCGGATCTTAGTATCAGAACCCGAGCGAGGGAAGAAACGAGGCACGCACGCCTGTTGATGGTGGACTGCAGCCCGAGATAGTTCAGGACATGCGACATGACGAGCCACTGAAAGCACAAAGGGCGTAGTCACCGTGCGTCTCCGTGCCATGCGTATTTCATGTAGATAGGAGACTCGGCACTTACATACGAAGGTCTGTGGGACAAGTGTAGCACTCCAGTGGAGCGTCAGAGGGATGCATAGTAGGCGCGGAGCACGCGTATTGCGCGCGATGTGACCAAAGCACTCTCGATCATGCAAAGCGCGACTGTGTCGAGGACATGGTCGAGTCTGCAGACGGCCGATTGAGTGATATATCGGACATTAACGGAGACATGGCGTACCTTCCTGTACCGGTACGGCTTCTCCGCAACCGCGTAACGTAATTCGTAACGGATAGGTGTGGGCAACTTCATCGGCAGCACCGCGACGCGCAGCTTAGTAGTTGTCGAAGTGCCACACGATCGGGAAATACTCACAGATAGAGATATAGAGGAATCCCCCGAAGGAGAGATCGGAATCGTTCTCGTTGCCGCAGGCTTACGCGTCAGCGACGGTGACGATGACGCTCCTACCATTGTTACCGGTGTTGGTCAGCGTGATATTGCGTCCGGATGCGTAGTTGGGGGATTCCCTAGAGAGGTCGCCGTAGCGCTCCGTCTCTGTGGGTGACCGTCAGCGGTCACAGTCATGATATGCCAACCGAGCCGGGAGAGCAGCAATGAGCGACTGGTCGGAGTGGACGGCATCGCAAGCATTGGGTTGGCCACCCTGCCAGAAGTAGGTAGCGTAACCACCGGTAAAGTCACCACTTGAAGAGCTGGTAGTTGTGATGGCAGCGGCCGGTGGACTATGAGGAATCATCATAGCGAAGGCACGAGCACTGGCGGCGGTGAGAGGCGGATGCGAGAGTGAGGACATGCATGATGAAGCCGTCGATGGTTGTGAGAATGAGTCCCAGAGCCTAGATTAGGGATCGTACGATCCAAGTCAGTCATAGTCCTAGTGGCCATGGTCACTGTTCAAACGTTCACCAGGTGTTTTGCCTCTCTCTCAAGCTTCAAGCGCTCCAGGCGGCTACTACTCGAGGAAGATATCTGATGAGACGGACGGCTCGGCCTTAGAGACCTAAGCGTTCTCGCATCCTTGAACCCCTCTTCGAACTGAATGTTGACATGGCCAATCAAGACACGTAGCGCACTTAGACGCCGCATGGACTGACTTTGACCCGTTCAATTGAGAACTTGCAATACGGGGATCGTCCGGGACTGTACGAAGAGACATACCCCACCAGCGCGTCGCCAGGCAATTGCAAAAAGACGAGAGACTAGCCGAGATAGCAAGGGTATGGATCACCACGGCCGACGGGCTGACGGAAGCCTAATACTGACGGCTTTTCTCGCCAAGTTATGTAATCTAATCTAGTGACGGGAGTCTTAGCATTGCTACCAGACGGACCGCATAACGCAGACATAAGAGGCTGAAGACATACTCAAGGTGGCCCTTCCCATTGAGCGTAGTACGATTGAGAGTGGTTCGACAAAATGCTCTCCCTTGATGGAACACCTGGTGCCAGGGACGGAGACGGACTTGGACCAGTGCCGAGTGCATGACGAGTCCCCGCGGCCGGTACACTCGTGCGTTTTCGCTGATGCCACCTTTCGGTAAGGCTATAGCCCGAAGAAACGACAGCCTTGACGCAGGAGAAGGATCGAAGGTTGGTTTCAAGGACCGTCACCCTTGGCGGAAGGTTGGCGGAGGGTGCCATGTGTCAGACGTGCGCTTGAAGACTGCATTGAAGGCAGCATTCGTCGTTGAGTCGGAAGTTGGAACTTGCGCTGAGCAACCTTTCAACTGATCCCTTGAACTTTTGTCACTATGATCATTCGCTCGGTGAACTCACGCTCTCCGATTCTTAGACCTCGATACATCATGGAATTGTCGCTCGGCCGAACGGTAACTCGTCGAACGTTTGAAGTTTGAACTTCAACAACGTGATCATTGATCAATCGATCATCCCCGAACTTGAGTGCGTCGTCCAGAAGAGATTGTCTTAACTATTCCCGGAAACACATCTGGATGTAGGTGGTTGGAATAAACATGTCACTCAGCGTATCACCATTGAGCGTAAGCTACGTGTTCTCTTCTACTCCCATGGTGGTGACGGCCTAGTACTCATATCCTCACCCCAACGAAATCTACTAGAACGCGCTTCGAGCACCAGCGGTACGGGAATGAGGCCTTCTCGCTTCCGACCCGGGCACACCTTGGCCCGCATCTCCCAGCCCGTGCATCCCCTTGATACAGTATACGAGGGTATAAAACGATTTAGAGAGCTGAGTGATCTGCATCGAGTACCACTCTCTCTTCTCGAACTCGGAACACAACAACCTCAACAGCGCCTTCACGCTTGAACGACCTTGCTATGCTCTCGAAGGTTTTCCTCTCCCTCGTTGTTCTCGCTGTGTCAGTCCACGCCGCCGTTCCGTCGGCGAGCAAGCGTACGACTGTAGCATGCAGCAACGGGAAGACTACTACAAACGATGCGGTACGTCCCGCTCTTGCCATCCTGACATGTTGTCGTAGCTGACGATTAACAGTGCTGTGTCTGGTTCGACGTCCTCGACGACATTCAAGAGAACC
Source organism: Polyporus tsugae (assembly GCA_024305745.1). Classification (NCBI taxonomy): domain Eukaryota; kingdom Fungi; phylum Basidiomycota; class Agaricomycetes; order Polyporales; family Polyporaceae; genus Polyporus; species Polyporus tsugae. The sequence continues at coordinate 431,914 of JAHRBS010000001.1, forward strand.
TGTAAGCCTTGCGCCGCCCATTTCTGTTAATCCTCGACTTATGACCGATGTCAGTTTCCACGGCGGAGAGTGCGGCGGAGAGTGCGGCGAAGATGCTCATGAATCCCTGAGGGTAAATATATCCCAATTGCCCCAAGTTATTCCAGGACAGCTGAACGGGTTTGGTTTCATAGCTGACTTTCCATGATGCCATCGGTTTCTCCCCTGCTCTGACTGCCGCAGGTCAATTCGGGTGGGTCTTATTACGCCGTCTCTTTTCATTCATTGCTGACTATTCGACCAGTGGCGGAGGTGCTGGTGAGTGCCACATTACTCCACGCCTCATGTCTAGATGCCACATGTTGCCACAGACGGCTCGATCATGGCGCACTCCGATGTCGAGACGGCATATCCTGCCAACGCAGGTCTAGACGAGATCGTCGAGGCACAACGGCCGTTTGCAATCAAATACAATGTCTCCTTCGGTGACTTGTAAGCTTCTTCGGCCGGCGACGCGCCGACCGCGTTCTGATACTCTGAATGATAGCATCCAATTCGCAGGCGCCGTTGGGGTCGCGAACTGCAATGGCGGTCCCCAGCTCTCGTTCTTCGCCGGTCGTTCCAACGACACCCAACCGGCCCCTCCGAACCTTGGCCTCCTCCCGTCGGACAGCGTCGACCACATTCTCGCGCGTTTCAGCGATGCGGGCTTCAGCGCCGCGGAAGTCGTGCAGCTCCTGACCTCTCACACCGTCGGCGCGCAGGACAAGGTCGACCCGGTCAGTGTCCTCGATCTCTGTTGCTTTAACAAACAGGAGATGAACGGCCAACGCTGATGCACCGTTCGGCTCTCTGACAGAGCATCCCTGGCGCGCCGTTCGACTCGACGCCGTCGGACTTCGATTCTCAGTTCTTCGTGGAGACGATGCTGAACGGCACGCTCGTCCCTGGTAACGGCCTGCAAGACGGAGAAGTGCTGTCGCCCTACCCTGGCGAGTTCCGCCTCCAGTCCGACTTCGCGATCGCTCGGTGAGTGGTTCTTTCGACTCATAGTGCCAGTATTGTATAGTGCCAGTAGTACTTCGGAAGTCGCGCTCATTCCCCGCATTCACGACAGTGACTGTCGTACGGCCTGCGAGTGGCAAAGGATGATCGGTACGTGTGCCCTGCCCACCTTCAAGTTCCCCGCGCTTTCTCGACGAGGCTAACAGTGAGACTCGACCCGTCCGTTCGCAGCGGACCGTGCGCATATGCTCGCTAGCTTCGAGGAGGTCATGAAGAAGCTCTCGACGCTCGGCTTCGACCGATCCGCGCTCACCGACTGCTCCGACGTCATCCCTACCGCGACCGGCACCGTCGCCGATCCGTTCATTCCAGCGGGCCTGTCGCTGGACGACCTCCAGCAGGCGTGCTCGGAGACCCCCTTCCCCACGGTGGTCACTGTTTCTGGTGAGTCTGCCGGTGACAACGTCGTCTAGTACTAGTAGGGATCTCACGGTCTGACTATTGGGATGTCCGACAGGTTCTGTCACCGCCATCGCTGCCGTGTAAGTGTGCCCAAATGTGTTGTAAATATCGCTGCTTACGCTTTATGGTCTCTAGACCGTTGGATTCCTGATCGGCCGCTCGGCCAAAGACATACTCAGATATTTAGAGCCATATTAACCTCTCACGTACGATATGAGGGACGGCATGCTAGGATTACGGATGTGCAATGATATACGTCGTGACGATTAGCGGTCTCGCTATGTATTAACGCGTTCCTGGACGTGCAATATGAATCCTTCTAAAACGGGACACGAAGACAGTCTCAACATGTGCGTCAACTGACGGCAGTGGCTGCCCGATGTCTACTTTCGACTCCGTTCCTTCTGGGCAGGCCGCACATGCGAAGGATAAGGGAGCAGGGGCCGCAGAGACCTGCTAAGGACGTTTTGAACGCCATGGAACTACATTGATGAAGCTATGAAGTGGCGCGCTCACGCTTGCACGCTTGACAATTAATGACACCATGGTACGAGTGGACGTGTTACGAGTGCCGCCAGCGTGATCATAGAACGACAGTATCATCAGCCCAATACATGCGGAAGATACGAAGCTAGCAAGAACGGGGCCCCTCATCTCGTCTCCGGGGTTGAACCCAGTTTACTCGACAGAGTTGAAGCTGTATGGCTGAGGGGAGCCTGCATAACTCCATGCTCAAGCGACGGAGGGGGAAGGCGCGCAAAACCGGCACCTTCAAACAGGCACGGCAGTGACATACGCCCACACCGAGCCCGGAGCGCGCGCCATGCTCGACACCTTCCACCCGGCGGAGAGCGCAAGCGCAGAGATCTCGCGCAACGTGCGCTCCTTCGCGCCGAGCATCGCCAACATCTAGCGACGAACGACCGAGAACGACGCGATACAGTAGTCAGCACGACGCGCGAGAAACCCCTCGTTTGAAAGTACTACGAGGCACTCACCGAGAGGTCGAGCTGATACCCGGTCGCGCTCGCGCGCCCGAGATTGGCAAGCAGGGGAGAGCCTTCGGGCGCGAGCGTGCGCTCCGCGCCGGGGATCGCGTCGTGGCCGTCGGCCCAGTCGTCGTAGCATGCATGCGGGAGGATCACGTCCACGATGAGCAACTTGGTCGTCGGGCTTGCGGCGTCGCGCAGATGGCGAAGCATCCTAGCGTACGGATCGGGCTCGAGCTCAGTACCATGATTTCTGGACCTGCTAGGGATAGTAGGGGTGCGCTTACGGTTTGACCGCGGCGTCTGGCCAGTTGTGCGTGCACCCTCTCATGAGGAAGACCGCGGGAGAGGGCACTGAGCCCAGCCCTGCAACTTGGAGAGAAGGCGGTTGGGGCGTGAAAAAGTCTTGCGTTTGGAAGGAGACTCGTCCGGACTTGATCAACTCCGCCTGCTCTCCTTTCCAGACCTGCACGTTTTGTCAAAACGACATGCGTGAATCCCCGAGCAGTGAACACACTTACAGACGGGGCGATTTGCACGACGTGGCTCCTATCCTGCACGACGAACCGGAGTTGTGGGAACGTGCGAGCGAGGACTACAGACGTCGACCCGACTCCGCCGCCGACGTCGACGATTACGGAGTCTTTCGGGAGGTCCTTCCAAGGGAACGCTGCTTGACTGTCAACAAACGTGCAGTGTAGTGGTAGAGCATGCATGAAACGTGACGCACTTTCAATGATATTCTCCACGACCTCCCATGACCGCGTCCCTGTCATCGAGACCCCGAACTCCTTCAAGCGCCTCTTGTTCTCCGGCAGCTCGAGCCAGTGGAAGTACGGCTGCTCCGTCCGGAACGCGAGGTTGAAGGGCAGCTTGTAGTCGGGAGCAGACTCTGGAGCCTCGCGCTGATCGACCAGCTTGCGCAGAGATGTCGCGCGGTCCCTGTTGGGGAGCAGCGTGTCCGTTATATGCGCGACGGATTTGAAGAATTCGTCCGATCTGGAGAGTGGCACGATTAGAAACACGATCCGCGCGGGACAGAAGGAGTGCGACTCGAAAAACGCACTTCATGGGCACGAGGGCGGCGATGCAGTCGGTGCCCTCGTACTTCTGCGTGGGACTGGAGGGCGATCAGACCACACGATATGAGCGCAGAGCGGGAAAGAAAAAGAAGTAACAAAGACAAGAGACCGCACCCATCGCGAAGCTGCTCGGGAGTCTTGCCAGAGTCGATGAGGGCGGACAAGCGATTGTTCGCAAACACGTCCGGGCGGACCTCCCGGATCCAGTGGAACGTCGCCAGCAAGCGCAAGATGTGGCCTATCCCGAGTCACAGCGACGTCAGCCAACCCAAATCTAGACCGTCGCCCTCGGGCCGCCTATACACGCCGAAGATGCTCACTCAGCTTGTCGGGGTCCAGCGGCGAGCCGTTCGCGCTCTTGCCTGCAGAACCCAGCACCTCGTCCACGCGGCGCGCGATCTCGGCGACGTGCAGCCCGTCCGGGCCCGCCTCGCGGAGGATCTCCACCGTGTTCGACGCCTCGAGGAAGCCAAGACACGCAGTCAAGTGTCCCTGTATGCGCAAGCAAACATAACACTGACATCAACATCCTCAACGATCCCCAGAGGCACGCGGGCACTCACGCTCATGAGCCTCTCCATGAGGGAGAAGAACGGGCGGTGGACGGACGTGGCGAGCTGCTCACACGCCGCGACGATGTGGTTCGCAGCCATGACCACCGCGGAGTCCGACGCGAGCTTCTCCGCCGCCTCGGCCTCGGAACTGTGTGCCGCGGCGTTGTTGTTGTTGTTGTAATACGGGACGTCCAGCGAGGGGTAGTCGAGCGGCGTCCCGCCCTGCGAGCGCGCCGCGTACACGCGCTCCATCTCGGTGAGCGCGTCCCCGATGACGGCATGCAGGGCTCTGAGGGTGGCGAAAGTCATGGTGGCCGATGTTGTTGACGAGACTGGGTACCTGGGGTGGAGCTGATGGGCTCGAGCGCACTGTTCAAGTTCGGGTCAGGTCAGTCGGAGCATTGACCTTATATGCGGCTTGTGGCGTCGTACAAGGCCCCCTAGGCGTTCGAGTGGAAACACGAAACTTGTGCTCGGAGGCTGGAGCAAGTGCCCATCCGATACGCGCGGCCCCGCACAGCCTCAATGTACGACGCTCTAATTCATGGAGGATGGGCTGACAACATACCTCCGCGTCATCGCTCGCCCACGATAAACGATAGCTAAACAGCTGAGGCTTAGAACTGGCTTGGATAATGCTGGGACAACCAAGAACGCCTCGACAAAACGACGCCGATGCTGCATTTGATATTGATTAGGGCCGGTGAAGAACTAGATGACGAGTACGAACCGCACATGTAGAGCTGATGCACGCGCGTGCAGGTCGCGCCTATAAACGTCCGAGGGACACGGTATCAGGTGCCATTGCCGAGTGCTTGCGAAGGGAGCGACCTGCGTTTGTCACGGAGTCTTGGAACGAAGTATCATTTTTGCCTGCACAGCCGCGCATTCCCGAGAGAGCGAGATGACGGAAAAGGCATGGTTCCGCTAAGTTGTGAAGATCCTTCGGGATCATGACGGTACTAAAGGTCACTGGTCAAGCCTGGGTCAAGTGTGCGCTGTCATACGCGCCGTTGACAAGGAGGCGACTTGACAATATGCTCCCGTCAGGCTGACAAAACATCAGATTTGTATTCCATTCGACAGAACTATAACGACTCACCGTCGCTAGTCTCTAACCTCGTCCTCATGCACGCTTAGTAGGGCCCGGTGCCGTTCTGCACAGTGCGACCTCGAGTTCAGTGTAGCAACCGCGGCCGTACTCACGACATTCAGCATTCGGCTTATAGGTAAGCCATACACGAACTTCACCATCCAATCGAACTGACATTGCTAGTACAAATGATACATCCTGATCGTAACGATATAACAACCTGACAATGAGTAGAGCGGCGACGCGCAGCACTCAGACACCACCACGGAGACGGAGTACAAGATGGAGGGTGCTCTCCTTCTGGATGTTGTAATCCGAGAGCGTGCGCCCGTCCTCAAGCTGCTTGCCCGCGAAAATGAGACGCTGCTGGTCCGGCGGAATACCCTCCTTGTCCTGGATCTTCGCCTTCACATTGTCAATCGTGTCCGACGACTCAACCTCCAAGGTGATCGTCTTCCCCGTGAGGGTCTTGACGAAAATCTGCATGCCACCACGCAGACGGAGAACTAGACGTTGACGTGGTAAGCACCCATCGAACAAGAATAGACAATGTATGCAACAAGCGTACCGAGGTGAAGGGTGCTCTCCTTCTGAATGTTGTAGTCGGATAGAGTGCGACCATCCTCCAGCTGCTTACCAGCAAAGATCAAGCGCTGCTGGTCAGGAGGGATGCCCTCCTTATCCTGAATCTTCGCCTTGACGTTGTCGATCGTGTCGGAAGACTCCACCTCAAGGGTGATCGTCTTACCCGTCAACGTCTTGACGAAGATCTGCATACCACCACGCAGACGGAGCACTGATTGATGGGTGAGCCGAGTGGCGAACACGGGATGTCAGGGGACGTACCAAGATGGAGGGTGGACTCCTTCTGAATGTTGTAGTCCGAAAGAGTACGACCGTCCTCCAGCTGCTTGCCGGCGAAGATCAGACGCTGCTGGTCAGGGGGGATACCCTCCTTGTCCTGGATCTTCGCCTTTACGTTGTCGATGGTGTCGGACGACTCGACCTCAAGGGTGATGGTCTTGCCGGTCAGGGTCTTCACGAAGATCTGCATACCTCCACGGAGACGGAGGACTGACGGCCGGTGATAAGGATCGGAATAAGAATGAGAAGAAGTGGAAGACTAACCGAGGTGAAGGGTCGACTCCTTCTGAATGTTGTAGTCAGAAAGGGTCCGTCCGTCCTCGAGCTGCTTGCCGGCAAAGATGAGACGTTGCTGGTCGGGAGGGATGCTGGAGGAATGGGGATAAGCATGTGAGATATGTGCACCGATGGCGATGACTCACCCCTCCTTGTCCTGGATCTTGGCCTTGACGTTGTCAATGGTATCCGAGGACTCGACCTCGAGGGTGATGGTCTTGCCAGTGAGAGTCTTGACAAAGATCTGCATGCTATACGCGAGGAATGAGCAAGCGAGCACAATGAACGACACAAGAACACAACATACACGAGAGGTGTGGAGACGGATGGGAGATGGATGAGGGTAGATGGTGGTTGGGGAGAGAATGGCGAAAGGCGTTGTCGGCGCCTTATCAACTCAGCCGAACCGGGGCTAGCCGAGGGCGGTGGTGTGGCGCATGTAACGTCCGCGTCATCTCTCCGAGTTATGCTGCTCATGTTTCTTTCCTTCTCCATGATCTCCTTCGTCCCTTCCTGTGCACGCGCGAATGCCTGGGTATACGCTATAGTCGATATCGTCATATCTCCGAATATTTTCTTCAATCGACGTTCGAAATATAAGTATTCGATACTCACCGGTGCACGAAGGTCAGCCGATTAAACAGAACGTCCCTCGCCTCAGGATGCTGCTGCGTTGCTTTCTTATGCACCACCATTCTCCGAAACTTTCGTCAATTCTGGCATGAAGGAAACAGATTTCTGTACTCTGGGAGTTACATTGACTAGATAATCTTGTCCGCCAATTCGACGCAATGACTTTGTTACCGCGGGTTGGCCAGGGTTAACGGTACGTCCCCTACAGGGAGGACTACATCGACGCGCGTTGGGGTGCCAGTGGTCCCTCTTTGGCAGTGGATATCCATTTTGTCAGGCCAGCCCAAAGCTTAGCCACCTGTGCATGTAGGCCGTCGACGTCATGCACAAGTCATCGCTCCAGGGTCTGTATTGTCACAGATAAGTACTTGTTGGGCATGGCGCATGCGGTGGCCCCCGAGTTGGCTAGCTTCCAGTTATCAAGCAATACTGTGATATTTCCTTCGTGCTGTTGGATGTATGCAGTGCTTCAGATGGTTCTCGCGCGCATTCGAATGGGAATCAAAAGGCATTTTTTAAGCCATTTATTAAATAAAAGTACAAAAGAATGGGGAAGGAGAATGACCTCCGCCACTTTTATGTTCCAACCGTACATAACGTGCGGAGAGCGATTGGCCGCGATGAACAGCCTTCCCTGAGTCTCGTGCCATGGTCCTGGAGCTGGACAGCCCGGACGATAATGTGGTGGAAATGAAAGGGTATCACCCCTTGACCGCCCGTTCTTCCCCGGGATAGCGACTCGATCGGAGGAGGAAAATACAGTCGATGAAAAACTGGCGGCAATGGGTGTGGGGGTGATGGAAACCGTATTACGCCGGTGCCAGCTCGGAGTTCGAGTGACGGAGTGGTACGTCGAGGAAACCCTCTAAATTACACTAGTATTCAGCTGCTGAACTTCGGACTACGAGCAGAACATCTGAATACATACCCTAGGGCCCTATGTGAACCGGGAAGGAGTGGATGGGATGGTGCGACGTACGGCGAGGACCTTTGAGGTCAAGGCGATGGTACGGTCGGTTCGTGAGGGTTCATCGCCAATTTCCCGCCTGGGGCAACTTCCACGAGAGGCGGTGCTTGCGGGCCTCGCAGGGAAAGCACCATGTCCCGCCGTGTGGTCGGGAACTTCCACCCGTGCGGTTTGGAACGAACCTCTGCGCGAAGCCGAGGTATGAGAAGTTTGTCTGCGAGAGAGTGGAGGGACAGAGCATAGAGCGGGCCTTCGGGTGGGTGATGTGTGTCCATGGCTCGAGGACGGGTGAGGCTGTCAGAGGCGCATGTGAAGGGGAGTGTGTGTTCTGTCTGGGCCCCAATTTCCCCCTCTTATATAGAGCCAGGGAAGCGGGGGTTCTGTGAGTGGTAAGTTGTGGTGGCAGCGGCTTGGGCCTGTGTGGCGAGAGAACTTGCAACGAAAAGCGGCAGCATTGGCCGGTCAGCTGTCATACTGTTGTCCTTCTGCTTTTGTGCTCCATTCCAGGAATTATCATAAGGACATAGCGGCATTGGCCCTCGAGTTGGCCATCTGCGGGATTGACATGTGTCACTGCAAGGCTTTGTTTTACAAGCGAATGGTTGCGAGGTCTGGAAATGCGCAGGTCAAGCCCAAGGAATGTGGTACATGCACAAAGCGTGTCGGAGGGCGGAAGCACGGGGGAAATCCAGACCCCTCAAGTGCCTGAATAGAACGGCACCTCCGAGTCATGAAGGAACAAACAATATGTAGTACTGCGCGTGTTATCAATGATCGTCGCAAATATTGCCTGTATTGAAAACTGTTCCCGAAGGGAGGGGACATTGTCACAGAGAAAGATAGGGCCCGACGGCGAGAGTGAGTCTGTCGAATTTTCTCACTCCGATCCGATCCGGAACCGTAGTATTAGTAAAAAAAGAACTTGACAGAGACGACATACCTTGCCCGATATCAGATATCCGGCTCCTTCAGAGCATCAGAGAGCTCAGCAGCGGGGGGACCGACTAGTCGTCATCCTCGAATATCGATTGGTGTCGCCTCGTTTCGTTGGGTTCCTTTTTGTCGGACTTGGACGGCCTTGGAGACAACATATGTGGGGCTCATGCATAAGTAAGTAGTGAACGCTCCGTGGGTTGGGTGCACTGGCAGTACTAATACCAATAGTAAGAGAGATTTATGACATTTCGAACGGCTGAGTGGGCGCCAGAAACCGGCGGAGCGGAGTAACCGGCCGTACTGGTCTTGATGGGCGCTTATGTTAAGGTCGCTCTTCGGAGTCGACGACGACGACGACGACATTGGTGGCCTCGGAGTCTGTCGTCACCCTTTGGTGGTGCTAATATCCATCTCCTGTATTCCCTTGGTCTCTTTTGCTGCTAATTTGTGAGTCCCGTAAATAGGAAGAACGAACTCAGATGGTTCGCTACGTATTAGGGCACGACGCGCGCGTCGAGTCGACCTCCGAGTGCTCGCCGTTCCAGATTTACTACGACGAGTGCCAGTGGTCCAAAATGGGCCAACGAGTCAGAGTAAGTACATTCAATCACTTTTTATCGCCCACAACCAATTGATTCTTCAACAGTTCGTTCGAGGTCTGCTCGGTCTCGCGCGGCAAACAGTAGTCACCACCTCAGCATAAGGCTTGCCATCCATCCATGCCGAAATCGGCCAACGTCAACGATACAGCTGTGAAGGACCCAACCTTGATATACTTAGAACGCTGCAATGGCATTGCTATGCAGACCAGTCCTTTCGGAGATCGTGGTCGGGGCACGGGTATGTCGCGGATGTGGCAGTACGTTGTGGACCTCATTCCCGCAGACAGGAGTTGGTCCGGGAGTTTCGAAAGAAGCCTCGGGCCGATTTACGGTGCCCCGATTACCGGTCTGTCCGCGCATATAAGAGCTAGGATGGTTCCCAACATCCCTCTCTATCCGTTGTTCCCCCAACCCTGACCTTTTCATCGCCCTCGAATTCTTGAACTCCCCATGTCCGCTATTCTCGTCTTCATATCCTGTGTCGTTCTTGTTGCTCTGGTTAACTTGTGGCGGCGCCAATCACCGCGGTACCTTTCTCCCCTCCGCCACCTTCGCGGTCCTCGTGCCCAAAGCCTCCTATTCGGCAATTTCAACCAACTCTCTGCATCACACCAAGCCCTCAATCGAGAATGGGTTAAAGAGTATGGTCCGAACGTCAAGATTCACGGGGTTTTCAATGTACGTTCAATCCAGCGAACTTCCGCTCCGCCGTACCTCCTAATGTCCCCTCGTTGTGCAGGTCCCTTCCCTGTTTACCATAGACATGAAGGCAATCCACCATATTCTGACGCATACGACGGATTACCGCAAGCCCCGTGATTCCCTTCGACTTCTTGCACGCATTTCTGGGCGAGGTGCGCCCCCTGATCGTTATATGCCCGCAAGGTGTCTGTGAAGGACTCGGTGCTAAGATATCGGTTTTATTAGGGGGCCTGCTTGTGACGGAAGGTGAACAACACCGGAACCAGGTCAGTGGCATGCTATGTTCAATCAGGGTATAGCTAATGTGGACCTTGTACACTACAGCGACGAGTTATGGTGTGTCCTGGTCCACTCACATACATGCGACAACATCCTAACGTCCGAGGGTAGAACCCTGCCTTTGGACCGGTGCAGATACGGGAGCTTACGGGGATTTTCCTCGAGAAATCTTTGAACGTATGTATTTCTGGCGGAATGTCTTTTTGAACTGGGTTAAACCATTTTACATCCCGCCGCAGCTCCGTGACTACTGGATGAAGCAAATGGCCAAAAGTGGTTCTCAGACTCTGCGTACAAACATCGGCGATGGCATCAGCAAGATGACATTGGACGTCATTGGCGTCGCAGGCGAGTTGTTCTTCTGCCTGTGCCGCTGCTGTATTTGACGGACTATCGAATCGCAGGGTTCAACCATGATTTCGACACGCTCCGAACGGACGCGCCGAATGAGGTTAACATGGCTTTCCAGGCCCTCTTCACGAGTCCCGCGCCACGGAGCGCGTTGCAACGGCTCGCAAGGTTTGCTCCTATCATCACCAAGCTCTTCGTGCGTAATGCTCTTCCGTTTACGTTCGCGTTCTCCGTTGTTGAACACACCACCTCATGATGTAGCCGAATGAAGGTACAAAGACGGCTGCTAAGTCGCTGGATGTGATGAGGCGGTTCGGCATGCAGCTCATCAACGAGAAGAAAGCACAAATCACGTCCGAGAAGAGCTCTACCTCCGTTGAGAAAAAAGACGTTCAGGGCCGGGATATACTGTCCCTCCTCATTAAGGCGAACATGGCATCGGATGTCCCGGATAAACAGCGCTTGACGGATGAGGAGGTCTTGGCTCGTACGTTTGCTGCGCACACTGTGACGCTGGTCTCCGCTCATGGTCTTCATCCCCACCAGAGGTCCCCACCTTCTTGGCCGCTGGTCATGAAACCACGGCCACGGCCACGGGTTGGCTCCTGTGCGAGCTGTCGAAGAACTCCGAGCTCCAGCAGAGGCTCCGCAAGGAAGTTCTGTCGGTCGAATCTGAGACGCCGACGATGGAGGAGCTGAACGAGCTATCCTTCCTGGACAACATCGTCCGCGAGACTTTGCGTCTGCACCCGCCGGTGACGCTGGTGAACCGCGAGGCGCAGCGGGACGACGTGATCCCGGTCAGCGAGCCGTTCGTCGACGCGCGTGGAAAGCTCCAGCACGGGATTGAGGTCAAGCAAGGAAACCGAGTCTTCATCGGCATCGCTGCGCTGCAGACGTCGAAGGAGATTTGGGGCGAGGATGCCCTCGAGTTCAAGTACGTGCCCTTTCTGTCCTCACACGCCGCTCACGCCCAATTTAACGCCCAATTTGTATTGCAGGCCCGACCGTTGGGATAGCCCTCCGGACGCGATCGCGAGCACGCCCGGTGTCTGGGGCCACCTCCTCACCTTCCTCGGCGGCACCCGCGCGTGCATCGGCTACCGCTTCTCCCTCATTGAGTACGCACCTTTCTCCCCATTTTAATCCTCGCAGGGTTTCTCTGACGCGCAGAACTTGGACAGACTGAAAGCCCTCATCTTCACGCTCGTTCGCGCCTTCGAGTTTGAGCTTGCGGTCCCTGTCGAGGACGTCCAGGCGGTCGGGGTGTTTATCCAGCGTGTTGGGGTGCGTGGCCAGGCCGCACCGAGCCTGCCTTTCGTTATTCGTCCAGCCAAGCAATCGTAGGCGGTAGCCTTGGCCTAGCGATGTCTGTCGTAGATTGGCACGTTATCTATCTTAAGGCACATATTGGCCCTATCCGACTGCCCTATGAGATCCTGGTCTAGAGGCGTATGTACCGTGGTATCGAGTCCTGTCAGGCTCTAACAGGCTCGGGCGCGTGCGATGTACATCCTTGTACTTTAGAGTGCTGGTCCCTGTGGCCCATGTCCTCTCTCTTCGTTCGTTCCTTATTCGTGGCCAAAGTACGCCTTGGTCTGACAACATGGCGGGACTAGCCTGCCACGACTTGCCTAGGAGGGAACGATCTCGACGAGCAATGGTTTCCGGACCAATGGCATGGATCCACCGAAGCGCTTCTTGGACGGTAATGGGACATACCGTTCCCTGCCTAACCCAGGGACCCTGAGCGACACATCCGTGCCCAGGATCATGATCTCTCAGTCATAGCAAGGCGGTAGGCCTGCATGTCAGGAGCAGGTGCAGCTGTCCCCTGGCCCGTTTCGGCATCAATGGCATGTCTCACGAGCACATGGTGACCTGTTTAAATCCTGAGATAAGCAGGATATAGCGGGTGGTTATTCTAGTCCTACGGGATGAAATACACGAAACCTGGCATCGTTGGGTTGAAGGTCACGGTGATAAGACATATCATTCCGGTAGAAATCGTTCTTTGGTTTTGCGACAAAATTCTGTTGAAGACTTGAGATGTTTTGTAAACATAGATGTGCAAGTTTTCGCTGTGCAAGAGGCTGGATTGCAGCGAGTGACGGTGCACAGACGTCGAGGACGTTGTGGATGGAGTTGAAGTCGAGCGCCCCGCCTACAAGCGCGGGCCCGAGGTGGTTCCGCTCCGGTGCCGCCTTCGGCGCCCATCCCGACCCTGTTCGACTCGAACCTCCATGTAAGCTCAACATCGCTCACCATCCAACCTACTGCTTGTGTACCATACACATTTACGCCTCTGTGTTATCCCGGAGGACATCATATTAGTCCGACAAAATGGAACCTACTACGAACGAAGCCACCCCGGCCAAGGTGGATGAGGAGCTGGTCCGCCGCGCGAAGCGGGTTGCTCTAAAGGAACTCAATATCAGCCAGACCGGGCCGGGTATGTTGCGTATCCCTCTATCTCGACGCAAACACTGACTTCATCTGACCGGTATCGTAGAGGTAGGGAAGGCGCTGGATTCTTCGCTCAAGAGGCATACTGCCCTGATCAAGCGCATGCGACAATCTGTGGGCCTCGAAAACCGCGACCAAATCCTGAAGGACATCGAGTCCCTCTCTCTGGAGAAGTACGTGGATGAGGTCGTAGGTGCAGTCGCGGAGGGTATCTTGAGGTGCAAGTCGGAGAAGGACATTTGGAGTGCCGTTGAGGTGCGTGCTCGATTGCTTCGGAAACCGTTATCTCCTGAATTGACCGCATATATGCGCCTCCAACCAACCAGATAATATCTGGGTTGCACCGTCGGTTCTCGAAAACATTTACCCCCGGAATCGTCTCCTCCCTTACCGCAGCCATTGCGCCACCGTCGCGGGCTACGCTTGCCGCACTGGCCCCAGAGCAACGTGAGAAGGACGATTCTGCCCGTGTCGCACGTCAACGTCCCGTACTACGTGTTTGTGCGGAACTCGCATTGGTCGGTATCATCCGGGACGGGCCAGAAAGAAGTGGTGCAGAATGGATTATGAAGGCCGTTCGAGACTTGGTGCGCAAATTACTTCACGTACATGTTTTCCGCCCATTGACGTTTCTTTCAGCTATCCAACGACCCTTCACTGTCTTCCTTGCCCCTTCTTCTCGCTTTCCTCAAGTCCTATTCCCGTCCATACCTTGCTATCGTGCCGCCGCAGTCCTCCAAGCAGATATCCGCGTCCTCCGAACCCGGCACACTCTCAGGAGCCGTCAGCGAAGAAGCGGCCCAGACGAATGGTTCCGTCCATGTTCTCGCCAACGAGAGCGAGGAGTTGGTAGAGAAAGAGATCCGAGATAGGTTCAAGAAGATGTGTGAGGGTTACTTCGACAGTGTAGCGAAGAAGCTCGTCATTGAGCATGATGTGAGTCATTACCTTATCGCTCCTACGACCTTATTCTCACCCTCGCCATAGCGCCTGCAAGAGCAAGATAGAAAGAATCATGAAGCATACATTCGCTCGGGCGAGATCTTCGAGGATCGCCAGCAGGCCTACGAAAAGATGACGAAGAGTTATGAGAAGCTGCTTGCGAGCTGTCAAAGGTAGATTCACGCGAATGATAACCTCTTTTTTGGTGTCGAGCTTACATCGGTTTGTCCAGTCTCTCGGAGCAACTGTACCTCCCCATGCCGACGCTCAAGACCGCGTCACAGAAGGCGGAGTCTATCCAGATCGGTATGAATTCTGGATCTAGCATCCTTGGCGGAGACTCTGAGGAGTTTGGCGCCGGAGGAGGTAAGTGGGAAGATGAAGAGGAGCGTCGCTTCTTTGAAGAGATCCCGGATCTCAAGGATTACGTTCCAAGGAGCGTCCTTGGGCTGGAGGGAGATGGAGACGAAGAGAGGGAGGATGGCAAAGAGAAGGAAAGGAAAGAGAAAGAGCGCGTGGAGGAAGAGGTGCGGAAGCTTGAGGAGGAGCTTGCGGAGATGAAGGTAGACGAGGATGGGAAGGCGCTGCCCAACGGGAAACCCATTAAAGAGGCAGCGGATGACAACGTGGACGAGTTGGTGTTCTTGAGGCTTCGTGCATTTACGTCTAAAGTGCTAATTGTCGTTGAAGTGTTCCCACTCCGACTCCCGGGACGCCAAAGGAATCTCCGACTACTACCCCACAGTTGGCGCCACAGGGTCCGTCACAGCTTCTTACGGCGCTGCTCGCAAGACTTCCGGATGGCACGAACCGGTCGCTCATCGATCAGGCCGCAGTAGACTTCGCGTTCCTGAACTCGAAGGCGGCAAGGAAGAGGCTTGTGAAGTTTATGGGTCAAGTGCCTAAGTACCGCACAGACCTACTGCCCCATTACGCTCGACTCGTTGCTGTCTTGAACAGATACATGCCGGATATCGGGACCGAGGTTGTCGCTTCGGTATGCATATCCCTACTTTCGTCGTGAAAATCCAGCTCATATGATGTCGCTTTAGTTGGATGAAGAGTTCCGGTATCTCCAGCGGAAGAAGAAGGTTGTCAAAGAGCTTGCAGAAGTTCGCATGCGCAACATCACCTTCCTCTCGAACCTCACGAAGTTCCGCGTCGTGCCACCGCATGTCATCCTGCACATGTTCAAGGTTTGCCTGGACGACTTCTCCGGGACGAACATCGAGAACCTCGCGATGCTGCTCGAGGGCTGCGGACGCTTCTTACTTAGGAGCGAGGACACCAGAGAGCCGTTCGGAAAGATGATCGAGCTCATGCGCAGGAAGCAGAGCATGCAACACTTCGATCAGCGCCAGCTGCTCTTGCTCGAGAACGCCTACTACCAGTGCAACCCTCCCGAACGCGCTGCCCGTCAAGTGAAGGAGCGCACGCCGATGGAGCTCTTCATCCGCCATCTTATCTGCGACGTTCTGGCGAAGAAGACGATCGACAAGGTCCTCAAGCTGCTCCGCAAGCTCGACTGGGCCGATGTAGTCGTTCAACGCACGCTACACAAGGTGTTCACCAAGCCATGGAAGCTGAAGTACAGCCACATTTCGCTGCTCGCAATGCTCACGTACGACTTGCAACGGTATCATCCTGCGTTCTCCTTTGGGGTCGTGGACCAAGTCCTGGAGGATATTAGGAGGGGTATGGAGTCGAACCTGTACAGCATAAATCAGAGACGGGTGGCGTCGATCAAGTTCCTCGGGGAGCTGTACATTTATCGACTTATCTCCAGCGGCATCATTTTCGACACGCTGTGGACGCTGGTCACGTTCGGACATCGTAAGTCCTCTACTATCTCCCCAGTCGTGACCATCCTTATGGACTCGTACGTCGTAGCCGAGGGAAGGCCCTTGCCCGGACAGCCCTGTCCCCTCGACATGCCGGACGATTTCTTCCGGGTCCGGCTCATCTGCGTCTTACTGGACACATGCGGGATGTGCTTTGACCGCGGGTCCCAGCAGAAGAAACTCGACAACTTCCTCACGTTCTTCCAGCTCTACGTGCACTGCAAGAACCCGTTGCCGATGGACGTCGAGTTCATGCTGAATGATTCGCTCGAAGCTGTCCGGCCGAAGCTCGTGCAGTTCAAGAACTTCGAGGAGGCTGCCGTTGCCGTCGATGAGATGTTCAACGTCGTCGTTCAGAATGCTGGTAGTAAGTCAATTTATGCCAAAGGTAACACTTTTTCGTTCACTGAGAGGTCCTTTAGTTGGTACAGGTGACCTTGGAGATGCCGATGGCGATAGTGGCGAGGAGAGCGGAGGCGAGGACGATGACGAAGGGAAGGGACGTAGACAAGAAGACGAGGAAGAAGACGATCAGTTGCAACCTGACTCTCCGGTGCGCATATGCTTTCGTTCATGTTGACATTCGTGACGGCTGACATTCTGTTTCTTTTAGATCGACGAGCGCGCGCCTTCCCCAGAGGCTGTGCTCCTCAAGTCATCGTCCACGCTCGAGCATCTTGGACCCACCGAGGAAGATGATGCTGAGTTTGCGAAGGAGCTTGCTAAGCTTGTTACAGATACGTCCGCAGAGTCCCGGAAGGTCGACAAGAAGACAGCTTTGGCGCTCTGGGACACCGCACTACCGCCGCCGGTCGTGCGCAAGAAGCGAAATGAGGACGTCGATTACGACGACGCCGGTGCCGAGGTCGTGGAGGATTCTGGTGTCATGAACTTCACACTTTTCACGAAGCGTGGCAACAAGCAACAGGCGAGTTTCTTTTGTACGCCTCGCTCTGAACAACTCCTGAGCTTGAGAAATAGTCGCGGCAGATCGCCATACCCGCTGAGTCTGCACTGGCTATCCAGACACGGACTGCTCAAATGCAAGACAAGGTTGAGCAACAGCATCTCAAGAGGCTTGTGCTCAATTACGAGCAGCGCGAAGAAGCTGAGGAGCTCAAGGGTGAGTTGCATTCTAACTACTCTTCGATGTCTTGCAGGCTGACGTTGTTCTTTGCAACATAAGCCCTTGAAGCTCGCAGCCGACAAGGTCCAATCAAGATACGCCTCGCGGGCTAGCATGCACGCCAGTCACACGCTTGCACCCAGGACCCTCAGAAGACCGATCTTCTGGCTTGTGCTCGTCCTCCGCCCGGCTCGATGGGCGTCGCCGCTTCCCTCTCCTCGACAGCCTAGTGTGTGCCACAGACGGTCGGGTATCCCATCGACTGCTGACTGAGATGCCCCGTTCTCGTTCAGCGTGATACAGTGTTTGGCAGGTCGGGATACGTTAACGTCTGTCCCTGCGACGCGGCGTGTCCCTTGAGCCACTGACAGTGGCAAGTGCAGTCGCAGCCACGCTGCATCTGCACGTCGACGCGGTGGTGCTGTGACTCTGCTCTGGTCCATCGTACGCGTATGGTTCGTATGAATCGTCAACTCTTGTCAGCTCAGGAACTCGTGTCCTGTGTACAGTAGCTCCATCCTATGTTTTACACTGCTTTCATGCTTTCGGAATGCAATCCAATCTTGAATTCAGAATCCAGCCAGCGTATCCATGTTGTGATGAGCACGAGAAGGGGGTTGACGACCGGCGCTGCCAGTGTCGGACGCGACGCGTCGCGCGGTGATGGCGGCATGATGCGCGCCTCCCGATCCGCCTTTGTTTTCTGCTCCCATCTACTCAATGCCCCTCTCACCTCCTTGACTTGTCTATGGACGGCTCTGACGACTACTTCGACGACGACATCGTTTTCGACGAGCAAACTCTAGCCTCTATCGAGCAGCAAGAGCAGCGGTGGCAGGTCGCGCAGGGAAAACAGATTGTCCATCCTCAGCAGGCGCAACCCGTACCACAGGCAGGTCAACGACGGTCAATATCTCGTGAGGCACCTCTTCCAGATCCCAAGAGGCAGAAAACAGCGCATGATCCCACGGACAATGCAGTCGCTGTATTCGTTCAGCCGAAGACTGGTGAAGACTACGATGAGGACCTCCCCGACATCTCAATCATCGGAGATGGCTCCTACAACTTTCCGGCAGCACAGCGTGCGTCAGTGAACGCGTTAGCTGCACAGATACGAGGCCAGTCACAACATACCAACGGTGCGAGTACTTCTCGTCGACCTCCCCCTCCCCGCGCTCCTGCTCCTGCTCCTGCTCCTGCTCCTGCTCCTGCCAACGTGCCCCGTCATAATGCTCCTCCACTACGCCCTGCACGAAACGTGTCCAACCCCCACGCCTCTAACGCCCCCGTCGCCTCAAGTTCGAGGCACTCACCAGCACCCAGCGCGCCTGCGCGTCCTCCGCAAGGAAGGAGCAAGCCGGCTCGAGGTTCTACACTTGCTGAAATCGAAGCCGCGCTCGCAGAGTATGCTTCACAAGTTCCTCCTCCTACCTCTACCCCAGCGCAGAACCAGCGCCCCTCTCGAGCCTCTCCTGCGCCTGGTCTAGCTCACGCGCCGTCGTTTGGTCCGCAACCTCCTAGAAATCAAGCTAGACCTTCATATTTAGCTCGAGGTCATCAGCAGGTACAGAAAGCGAATGGTCCACACGCGCAGCGGCCTACCTCTCGTGCTTCCAGTGGCTCCGCTTCTGTGTCTCCGGTGGAACGACGACATAGCACTGGTACCCCACAGCAACGGACAGCTTCTCCAACGGTCCCCCCTCGCCAGCCTCCGCAGCAGCAGCGACAACACCAGCAGCGACAACAACCACAGCAGCAGTACGAGCCATCTCAGCCGCAGCAACATCCTCCCCCTACACAGGGAAGCAGCGAGCGCGTTCTTCGAATAGAGCTTGAGGCGCTCAGGGCTCAGTTTGAGGAAGTGTGTACTCCTTCAAGCTATTTTGCAGGGCAAACAATTGACAATCGCACAGCTTTCGAAGCAACAAGAACAAACAGCGAAAGCCCTCGAGGAGGCTCAGAATACGCGTTATGCGAAAGAGGGCGAAGTGAGCATCTTGCGGAAGGGCATGGAGAAGGTATGTTGTTCTGTGCTCAATACACGCACGCGAGGTCACTCAAATCCCCAGACGGCCAAAGATCACTCAGCCGAAGTCGCGCGTATCAGGGCGGCGAAGGAGCAGGCGGAGGCGGCGCAAGCTCAGCTGCGGAAGGACATGAATGCGGAGCTGGAGCGGATGAAGACGCAGTACATATTCAAGGTAACACATACGCTGTCTTGTCTTTGGATTCGTGTTATGTATCACGAGACCTTGCGTTGTAGCAACATGAGCTCGAAACGTCCAACCGTAAGACCCCATGGTCTGTTCGAATCAAACGCGATCATGGGGGGGCCCTCACACCAGTGTCGAGTTCAAGTCAGCGTCGTCAGCAGGCTGGGCCCAGTGCGCTGGGAGATAGCCATCTTCAGACACCATCGCGGCCCAGGGTCAACAAAGACCTACCAGATAGTCCAGCACGTCAGCGCAGGAGGAAGATCGCCAGCATCCCGGAGAGTCCTCCCAAGCGGACAGCCAAACTTCCTGGTTTCGTTAACGCATTCGAGCCCGCTACCCCGAAGGTGGCCACGCCCAAGTCAAACGTGCGGTTTATGCTTTCGCAGGCCAGTCAGGTATCGCCTGGTAGAAGGAAGGGCAAAGAACGAGCTCCCGTGTACGACTCCAAAGAAGCCCAAAGCGAAGATCTGTTCTTCAACCCCCCGACGGAGGATTACGGTCCTCCACCTATTTCACAGCAGGATTATGGTCATCGACCCATCTCGCAGCCCGACAGTTCTCCCATGGAGCAGGTCAGAGAACTCGCACCAATCTCTGCGCCCAAAGAACTACAGGAGCCTCAGTCGTCCGGGCCTGGACTTGCCAACACCGCTGAACCGTTCAACTCCTCTCCGAGTGAGGACGTGGAGATGAAGGAGGCGCCTGCGCAACCTGAACCGAGTGAACCAGTGGAGCCGCTTCTGGGACTCGACTGGACGACCGAGGTAAGCGATCCTTCGTTCGCCCACAGCTTTAGCTATATATTGAATTGACTCTGCGTTCACGACATAGCTGCACCGGATCGTGCTCACCCACCAGCACCATTCAGCCAAAAAGCTTAGCTTGCAGCTGTTGATCAACCATTCCATTCCTGCCACAGCACCTTCGGAGCGCACGCAGGAATATGGGGCGTGCTGCATGAAACTCCTTCAAACCCTCGGTACTGCTACAATCAAGCTGGCCACTCCCGACGAGACGATCCGTGCTGTTGGGGAAGTGCTTGTTGGGATGGGTCGTGTACTCTGCAGCGTTGAATCTGTGCGTCTCTCTACCCGGCTTAGTTCCAATGTTCTGACGGGAGGTCTAGATGGTGCAGTTGACGGTACTGTTCGACATGATGAAGATCATCGCCCTCTTCGTCCCGGCGTTCGTTCATCTCTTGCTAGCTCCGACAGGCGCGGCTGGGAGTGCTGACGCCCCGCCGGAGATTCTTGCGATGATATGCGACACGATACGGGATCTGCTGACGCCAGACAATGGTCTGGACGAGCATCGTGTAGCGCTAGGAGCTGAGTTGCTTGGGTTGCTAGAAGCCATTTGCTGGAATACTCCGCCGGAGTCTGGTATGCGGTCAGTCTGTTTCTTGCGCAGTTCGCCAACGCATGAAGTTGACGCGCCGTGAAGGCTGTCTGTATTTGTACGCAAGTCGGGTATCCTGGCCGCTCTCGTCAACCCTGCGCAACCTACTTCATTTCTACACCGGACCGTGCGTGTTCTTACGCTCATTGCGTCACGTACGTGTTTTTCCGAAAGGCGTGTGAGGGGTCGTACTGAGTGGCGTTCTATAGATCCCACCCTCCCCAAACAATTCTTATCATTCCCCTTCCCCGAAACCCCTGATGAAGAGGACGAAGAGAAGGACTACACCCGGATCCCTCACATAGAGCGAATGGGGTCCCTGCTTGTCGATCGCAAGCGCGACGAAGCTGAAAGTCGCCCTCTCAGGGAGACCATCCTGCATTTCGTCACCACCATCGCCGTCGCTCACGCCGACTGCACGAACATCTTGCTCAAGTCGCAGACCCTGCTCCCATCCATGATTCTCTTCCTCATGAACATCACCGATCCGCTTTGGGAGGAGTACGAGGAGTTCATGTCTTCTCCTGAGCTGGTGTCCTGGTATGCCTGACGACTGCATGCGCTCGTTCGCGTCTAACATCCTGACAGGACTGTGCAAACCATGATGCGGGTCGTGGTTTTGCTCTACCACCTCTTCACCGGGGTGGACAGCTCGGCGACCAACCTGAGGCACAAGTTGATGGTCGCTCCTAAACGCATCTTCAACGGCCTGTGGCACATGTTCACCGTCACGCTCGGACGGATCAGCTACGCGCCCCCACCCGAATCCATCTCTCCCGAGAACCAGGTCAAGTTGGAGCAGATTTGTGGTGCGTCTCTCCCGTGCCCTCTGACTCGACATGAGTCTACCCGAGAACGTAGCGCCTTAACGTCGCGTCCTATGCAGACCTCGCGAAGGACGTTTTGGAACTGGTCGTCGACGGCCCCGAGCTCGAGTCAATCTGGGCCGCGTTTCACGTCGAGGACAACGTCCCTGCGCCACGTCCGACGCAGACGGACGAAGACGAGGACGAGAGCGCGGCGCGTATGCAACACGCCGATCTCGAGTAATCTGCACTGTACCTGTCCTGCATTCATTCACGCTATACTCATATATCCTTATCTGACGCACATATCACGATTTTCCCTGCCTCCGCCTCCGACCCGGCCATTCGCGAACTTATTTAATGGCATTGCATAATGGGGCCTGGGAGCCAGAAGGCACGTTCATTTCTTTGACCTTCTATCCATCGGCCACGAAGCCTTCTGGCGGGTGTCTCCCGCAACTCCTTGTGCACGTGGTGTTTATGTGTTCTGAACGTCCGATGGTGTTGTTGAGCGTTCTCAGCCCTGCGCTTAATCCCGATTAGCAATGTCAACGCGGCCATTGTGGTTGGATTAGGCATTGTTAGACCACTAGAGGGGGGTTTGCCCTGAAGTTCTTTGTTGAGCCGATGTAAACGGATGACAACGAGAATATGGATTCCCTGAGGCAAGGTAGGCAGCAGTACTATAGTACTTGTGCGAGGCCTCTTTCCCTCCCAGTGCGCAACCGCCCGCCACTCGCCCAACCCATGTTGGCGTACTTCAAGTTAGTTCACCGGAGGCGGCTGGTCCGACGTCGCTGCGCCACCAGATGCATGTCACACAACTCTTCCTCCTCCCATGCTCAGGTGAACGCGTCTCGACATGACTCGGCCAGTCTTCCGTAGCTGACCCATCATCGCACGCAACCTGCGCTTCCAGCGTCTTGCCATCGGAAGTTCTTGGTCGTTGGCGCGTACCAGTGGCAAGACCACAGCCCAAAGTTGCCAAGTCATCGTCATACTTATGTGTTCCGCGTCCACCGTCACGCGGGCCCGACGGTCCTACAATGAAGATAAGTAGTAAGTTGACTCTTATCCCTGGAATCTGGATGCTATGTACCACGAATAGAAATGGCAAGTTTCTGACTACAGTAGTACTGATCCAAATCCTTCTGGATTGTGCAGCAAACCCTACTTGAAGTACAGACCCAGCCAGACCTTGTGAAGGACGTTGGAACTCGTTATCGACGGGCCCGAGCCTCCCGAGTCAATCTGCAGCTGGGCCGCGTTTCACGTCAAGAACAACGTCAACCTCTCTACGCCACGTCCGACGCAGGCGGACGAAGACTTGGAGGACCAGGGCGCGGCGCGTATGCAATGCTGACCTTGAGCAATGTGTGCATTGCCGTGCACAATGTGCTACGGTCATTCATTCGCCGATATCCATGTACTACTCTAACGCCCACTCCACGATCCACCCTGCCTCCGAGTGACGAGCGACGACCAGGCCCGCGGATCAAGTCATTCGCGTGCTGGAGGTGTGAATGGCATTTGTACGTACTACGAATACGCCGGCGCGCATCGGTGGTCTTGGGAGCCGGAAGGCACCTTCATTGCTTCGGTCTTCTATCCATCGGCCACGGAGCCGCCTTCTGGCGCGTGGCTCTCGTACTTCCGCTGATCGTTTACGTGTCTGAACGATCGGTCACCTTTTGAAACATTCCCAGTACTGTGCTTCGGCAGCTCATGATAAATGTCAACACGGCCATTGTGGCTTTAACCGGGTGTGTCTTAGACCACTCGGTGGGGTGAGTTTGCCCTACGCTTTCAAGTGCATCTTACCCGGTACCGGTATTGCGATTTGCAATTGGAACTCGTTGCAGAAGGATTTCCAGGTACCGGTCGGTTGACTCGGTTCCGTAGTTTTACATCGCGGGTTACGGCATGCTGACCGCACACATCCGCGGGTTGCCGCACATTGAGCGGAGGTCGATCCGCAACACTACAGCGCTTCGTGGCGATTCTATCCGGGACAATCGGACGCGTGTAGTACCTTAAAAGGAGGCTCCGCGACAGCCTCTTTCGACTGCCAACGGACCTCCGAGCTCGACTGCCAACCTCAGAACATCCAACTGTCACCCTGAGGTTGTGGATTCCCCAGGCTCCAGCTAGCAGACGTATCCGCCGATACTGGTTCAAACGTTCAAACGTAACACCATGGCTGGAACAAAAGTCATCCTCGCCGGTGGCGGCGTCGCCGGACCCATCCTAGGAATCCTCCTGAAGCTCAAGGGGTACGACCCTATCATCTACGAACGCCTCGATGCCCCCACCGACATGGGCCTCTCCCTCGCGTAAGTGAACCTCTCGTCGCCTTCATCACCCCGTTCCGAGTCGACCAGCGTCGCGACCTAATACGGACCGTCGTCTCCCTTACTCGCATAGCCTCCAGGCCAACGGGCTGAAGGTCCTCGGCCTCATCCCCGGGCTCGTGGACAAGATCGCGAAACACGAAGTTACCGACATCGTCCAGTACTCCGCGCTCGCTGAGGACGAGCGCGAGCTCGCGCAGTTCCGCGCGCCCCAAAAGGAGCTCACGGGGTACGGCGTGAACGGCGTCCGCCGCCCGGTCCTGCTCCGCGCGCTCATCGAGGAGGCGCAGGCGCAGGGCGTCCCAGTCGTGTTCGGGCACCAGCTCGTCAGCTTCGAGCAGCACGAGGAGAGCGTGACGGTGCGGTTCGCGAACGGGAAGACGGACACCGCGAGCTTCGTCGTGGGCTGCGACGGGCTGCACAGCGATACCCGGAAGACCTTGTTTGGCGAGGAGGCCGTTTCGTTCACCGGTCTGACGCAGGCGAGTCAATTGGATGTGAAACGATAGGGCCAAGATGGTGTTTGCTTACGCATGTGAGTAGACGGGTGGCATTTCGCCTTACACTGAGCTGTTCAGGGCGAAAAACTTCGCGCCAATGTTCAACATCTACGGCAATGGCGTCCATATGATCGGATACCCGGTCAACGACCAGGAGATTTCGTGGGCGTAAGTTCTTCCTCGAAGCTCCTCCATGCGCTCTGACTTGACGATCAACCCCCTTCCCAAGGATAACGCAACGCGAAGCCGAGGCGAAGGAGACCTGGCGCGCCATGGACGAAGAGCGCCAGGAGGAGTTCCGTGAGGGTCCTTGCTCCCACCTGCCCTTCGGCGGCGGGGAACTCGTCCGAACGGCACCACGTATCCTCAAGGTCTGTAACTGTAATTGGGAGTTGTGTCAGCCTTCACGGTCGTGACGCGAATACGTGCAGTACGGCCTGTATGACCGGCCTGAGCTCCCGACGTGGCACAAGGGCCGCGTGGTCCTCATCGGCGACGCCGCGCACCCCACCAGCCCAGTACGCCTCCATTCTCCCCCACTGACCACCATCCAAAAACAGATGCTCACCGAACACCACCCATAACCTAGCATCTCGGCCAAGGCGCGAACCAGGCTCTCGAGGACTGCTACCACCTCACCCGCCTCCTGCTCGCGCACAACCCCTCCAGCGCGCCACCCTCGACCGCGCTCCTCGCAACCATCTTCGCCGAGTTCGAGGGCCCGCGTATCGCGCGGACGTCCGAGCTCGTCAAGAGTGCGCGGCAGCAGGGCGAGCTGCGCGTCGTCAGCGGAGTCGAGGCGTGCAAGAAACGGAACGAGGTGATCGTGGAGATGTACGGCGGCCCTGCGGCGGGCGACAGCGCAGGGCTGATAGCGCAGTTTGTGCATTTGGTCGAGAACCCATTCAAGGCCGGGGAGAGCGAGATTTGAGCGGTGTGAGGGAACAGCGAAATCCATGGAGAGGAGCGAGATGGTTTGCTGCCTGGCCGCTGTTTGTTTGTACCAGTAACATACTCGCCGTTCAATGGCGGAGAATTGAGACGATGCCCGGAATTACACTGGTACGACAGGGGCATCCGAGTCTGTGAACCCACCGTCAACAGTGAGCACGAGCAAAACAGGCCAGATGTAGCTTGGAGTACTCACGAGACAAGTGCGGCGTGAAATGCCTCCGTGTGGCGATATATGATATGGCGCGTGAGAACACCACTATGTACCGCTCGATTGGCCTACTTTTGCCCCGAAACTCACAGATACTCGGGCTTGGTCGCGAGCCGACTTGGGACTAGCACTGGGATATGAAAATCGACAAGCTCCATGCTCTGCGGCTCGGTAGATCTATCGATCTAAAGAACGTCGGGTCCGACGCGGAGGGTTCCTGGACACACACTTGTCCACAACCCGCTGCGATCCCCGCAGGAGGGGCCCTGAGCGGACGCGAACACTGTCGGTGCGGTGCCTAGATGCACCACGATGAGTCGGGGGATCGCATGGATTGGTGTTCGGATTGAAAGGCGCCCGGGGGTAATGGGAACATTCTAACGATCTGCTTCCCTCCTGCTGGACCGAAAATTCTGTATTTTGGAAGGCAGGTATGAGCATATTTCAAGAACCATTGTGGAAGAGAAGACACGCATACAGGTCGATTTGAGTGAGAGAGGAGTGGAACAGGATCGCAACCCCCCATTGGTCGAACGGCGGATGCCGAGAATATCACGTGCTGCACGTGACAATATCAGATCTCCTGGAGGCGAAGACCCTCTACCTTAGGTATCGGGAATCCTCCTCCTCATCCTCTATGAAAGACCTCAGTAAATCGACCGCAAGGTGCTATACACACCAAGAAATATGTTGAAGACATTTGGCGAAAAGGGCTAGCAAGGGAGGCTGGGGCGGGTCCCGAGGACATTGCTGGTGCGTCCGTTACAGTTACACGCCTTCCTCCTGCAAGATCGTGAGGTTATCGGGCGGGAAATGAGGAAGTTCGAACACCCGATCCTATGGGAACACTGGGTGTCGCAATGTCCGCCACAATCCTATGGGTCGTGGTCATGGTGTTCACGACCTATATACGGGTCAGTCGTCCTGTACAGACTTGGGGAGGATAGCATGAGGTTAGCCACGAACGAAAGTAACGCGCCTTCGACGTGACGCGCACGAGTGCCTTCTGAACAGCGCCGTGCTCGGGGAGCGCGTCAACAAAGAACATACGATGGACCTCGCGACCAGCAAGATCCACCCCCCGCCCTACGTCACGACCACGACGACGATGACTCGGAGGCTTCCTCGATTGTGTTGACCACATCAATGAGGAGGTTTACATCTTGTAAATCCTGGCATGCGGACGCGCCGGGGGGGGGGGGGGCTCGTGGAGGAGGAGCCCAAGGAACGAGCGGCCCAATCCACCGCATAGGCGATAGCGAGTGGGCCATGTTCGGTGGTTGTGTGAGGCGACGAGAACGAGGCATGGGAGCGTACTAGCTGTATGGTTTGAGGGCCAAAAACGCCATTTCTGGCTCGGTCGTTGATGTCGGGTCCTCGTCTGACGAGAGGCCTGCGGTCAATCTATGCCAGAATGAAAAACGGACATAATGGAAGAGACTGGGGGCTGATCCAGTCCGGACTGAGACAGACGTACATATATGCCGCGCCGTCTCTAAGAGCGTCCGTGAAGTCAGATATTGTCTTTGGGAGATGTCCGGCGGGTCCACCCTGAGGCTGTCGACGTTATTGGGTTCAGCATATAACCAACTTGGAGGAGGTCGGCCTGGACTAGACACAGGGACTGAGGTGTGTTGTATGCGTAGCGGCATGTGGAGTCAGATTCAAATGGTGGTAGAATGGTGATAGAGGTTGTGGTGCATACAGGGGGGGGACTCGAATTTCGGACGATGGGGGCTGGAGAGGAAGGAGAGCGCGTTCTCGTTGGGTTGCTTGTCGCTGCACAACGATGGGCGTCAAGTGGCTGGTGGCCCTTGCACACTCTCTGAGTCTCTCTCCATCCAGCTTTTCTGACCATCTTATCCTCGAATCCCATTACCGACAGAGATCACAAATTCCCAACTTCAGAATTCATACCGTCACCCGTTATATGCTGACAAGCCTGAGGAGACACAGACTGGTGAGTTGAGCGATGCATTCCCCATCGACGCATCCTAGCTGAGAGGGAAATGTGTACCGTCAGGATTTGTCTTGTTAGCGAGCATGAGCAACATACCTCTTCGTCCCAGTTTTCTCGCTACATCCTGGAAACATCGTGCAACGCTATTTAGCGGTCGGATATATTCTCGGATTGAACCCAGCGACATACAACCTTCCCACTACTAGTACCACCGCCAACTTGTGGTCGTACTGGGCTGCGCAGGTGCAGTACAGGCATTTAGGTACGATGCTAGAGTGCACGCATGTCAAGTAAACCGCTTACTCCTTGTACTCAGTGATGGATCCTCTCAACAGCCCACGGTCCGTCCGTATCCACCCTGTCATCAACTATGTAGCTGCTCACATCCGGAAACGTATTATTCAGGAATATCCACTAGTCTCTGAACAAGTGGCCCGTGGCCCACCTTCGTTGTATTGCGATCATTCACAGCTTCCAGGACCAACTATCCCCGAGCCTCGCACCACCGTGATGACATGCACCATGCAGCCATTTGTATCCACCGTACCGTTGTCAATGCCTCGCGTATCCACCGTACCGTTGTCAATGCCCCGTGTATCCACCGTACCATTGTCAATGTCTCGCAGATCCTCGTGGACGTCTCAACTCGGCCAAAACATGTACGTTCTTTCTGATCCTTCCCGGTCTGCGAGGCACACTGACACTCCTTTAATCCCATCTGGTGTAAGCCCTGCAAGCACCGCAAGCATCCGCTCAATACGATCGAGGCCGCACTCGACGCGCTCGTCAAATACGGCGTCCCGCCCCGTTTCTACGCTTCCCCCCCAGCCGCTACTCCTACTGCTCGTTCTGCATGCTCTCGATCGACGCATACGCGGTACGGCTTCGAGGACGCGGCTGTGGCGATCTCGGCTCATCTCCTCGCCTACGAGTCTAAGCTCCGACGCGCGCTTTCGGTGAACATGGGGGCGGTGTGCCTGCGCCTTCTCCTCGAGCTACACCACAACCGCGCGAATGCGCTCAAGAGCCGTCGTTCTGCGGCCCCCGGGAAATCATCCGCCGGCGGCCGCGTGCGACGAGACGTTGCAAGCACGGATGACCAATGCGTGGGCATTCGCCATGGCGCAGCTGGCGTGGGGCACGCTGCCAGGTAAGTTGGTTCCCTCTTCTCTGGCCGTGCGCGGGATCACCCAGGAACCGTGGCGAGGGCTGTTGGTAGTGGTCTGAAGTTAAGGTTAGTCTTTCCCGCGTCGACCCTGAGATGACTCTCGCTCTCGTGCGCAGCTGATTCCTTCCGGCTTTGTAGAAGACGATCTAGACCACGACGCCATTGGAATGATGAAGATTGATTGGTTCAAGATACTGTTCTAAGTATTGCGGACTGTGCTATCGCTCTGGCATCACATCCCTCAGTTGTTGACCGTTTCAGGTCCTCCGCTGATGTACTCTCGCCATACATATGTATCACATGTAGCGCCGTCTACAAGTTCTATGAAGGCCCGACGCAGAGTTACTCAGCTGGCAAGCAGCACTGCAAGCGTTAGCGGACGTCGCGCGAAGATCACAGGATTCGGCACCCGGGACGGGTTTAGTATAAACGACCTATCATATGGGTTGAAAACTCGAGTAAGTTCTCCGGAAGCGCACTATGCGGACCCTGTATCAGCGATGGTGAACTCAAACTGGGGATGGACAGGCGCAGACAGACTCGGGCTAGAACCGCGATCACCCTCAGCTAGGCCACGGATAGAGGGTCGGCTAAATTGCGTGCGGGTGCGTCGAAGTCTCCCCAGCTGGGTTAGGCAAATGGAGATCCTCACCCATTGGTATCTCGCACCTCACCGTGCGCCCCTTGTTTTCCTTCCAGACTACACGAGACAACAACTTCTCCGTCTACACGTCCCGAAAGAACCGTGCTTCTCCCAAGGGCGTGTTCTGTCTTTCCAGACACATCCACTAAAACTCCCAAGGTACCTTGCCCTTGGGGCCCTTACGACACGTTGACGCACACTCCACCCGCCCTTATGATGCTCAGTCTAGTTCGCCTCAATGCCGAACTTGTACATGACCTCATAACCTCGTATGCGCTCCGCCGTCTCACCGTTTCCTCCGACACGAGGGACGTCTCGCCCAGGTCGTGGTGGAGGAGCCCGAGGAGGTGGTTCGCAGTTACTAACTCCTTACTCATTCACCGTCGTCGATGCTGTCCTTTGGGTCCGGCGGCCATCCCTCATCGTTGCTTTACCTGCTAGGCCCGATGCGGCTGCTGGTCTGGGCGTTGATTGAGAGGTTCGTACTAGTCTCATACCCAGACCGTCCGCATGCTGAGGGGTTTTGTATAAATCTAAGATTGCTACAGGAAGACAGAACCTGGCATCGTCAGGGATGGTTATAGGAAATTCCAGACAAGCGCACGAGTAGGTGTGCTGATGCATGAGTGCTTTCCTGAAAGCTTACGGAAGCCCTTCCTTGACAGAGCCTCTCCGCAATATGTATTATGGTGGTATATATTCCGAGCGACCACATTTGAGCGGGGTCGTCCCAGGTACGTCTGATGATCGTTGCCTCCGATTCAGCCTCTTCACTTGCAGCCGTGCTCCCAATCTACCCTCCGACCTGCAGTACCGCCATGGACTCACAATTTGAACATAATAGTTATCTATATACTGCAGACAAGGCTGGGGTTTGGGGCTCACTGACTGTAAGTACCTTCTCTCCAACTGTCCTTCAAAACAGCGAAGCGAACCACTCAATCAATCCGGATAGGTCAGCGCCTCCCAAAACGACCCCGCTGCCGGCGGAGATTGCCCGGACCTCATGCTCATCTCGTCTGATGAGGCCTTCTATTACGTGCACCGCCCTCAGATTGCGTGTATTTCCGAAAATTCCTTTGCAGGTTTGCTCCTGGACAACTTGAATACGTCGATAACCCTCCCAGAACCCGCCTCGGTGTTCGACCTTCTCGTCCATATCATATATGGCATATCCTGCACCCACCTCGCACCATCGCTCGAGACGACCGAGGCCACGCTGGAGGCCCTAATCAAGTACGGCATCCCCCCACGCCTGCACGCCTTCCCCAGCCAGCCCCTCTACCACCTGCTCCTCCTGCACGCGCCGCATCGGCCTATCGACGCGTACGCCGTCGCGGGCCGACATGGTCTCGAAGACGCCGCGGTCGTGATTTCCGGACACCTGCTCGTGTACGACACGTCGCTGCTCTCGGACGCGCTTGTGGCCAAGATGGGCCCCGTGTACTTCTGCCGCCTGCTCTGCCTGCATCAGACCCGGCTGTCCGCCCTGAAGAACATCGTGCTTCGCCCGCTAGCGCAGCACTCACCGATGCCTGCGTGCGCCGAAGGCGCCCCCGCAAGAGCGCAATTAGCTCGGGCGTGGGCGTTTGCCGTCGCCCAGCTCGTGTGGGACGCGTCGCCCGGTACGGTCGCCTCCCCTTTAATATTCCAGTTTTTTGTGTACTCACCGCTCTCCGGCATGCCATGGTGAGCAGGTGTTTCGACGGACGCACTCAAGCGGATGTTCGAAAGTGCTGGGACATCGTGCGGGGATTGCGAACCGTGCCACGCGACGCTCCAGACCCGCATCGGGGAGGTCTGCGAGGCGTGGGCTGCCGTCAAGGTTCGTACTGGTGTTCTCGAGCTGGGCGAGCGTCATCTCTAGCTGACTGGCCGTGACTTTGTCCCGTCTGGTAGAGGACAATATAACCACCACCCTACCGCGATATCGCGCTCGACCTGATAGCTAACGACGACAGTGCGCGAACCCAGCGAGGACGGTCGTAGACAAGGTTAGCTCACGTCCTACTGCGCCCCGTGCCGCTGCCAGAGCCCGTGTGACTAGTGCCGACTATGTATGATTATATATGACTCCCGTTTCTCATCCGTTGGCTTCCGTTGGTCTATTTTCTTTAGACTCTGTCTTATCGCGATCAATTCTCACGTTCCCTTCATGTGCACTTTGGAAGGTCTATTGCCAATTTTACCCGCTATCCTGCCCACAGTCCGACGCAACTTGTTTGTATGCCCATAATCGGAGATTCCTTGAAACTGGACGAATATCCATGGCAGACTCGGAGAGCTTCAATGCGACGGAGTCCCAAGTACCCTGGTGGCTGCGAGCACCGGCTTTGGGAATCTTGGACAGGCTTAGAATGGGGGTGCGCCAATTTGACTTGGATAGGGAAGCTTCGCGAAGCAGTTGAGGGGTCCGAAGTACTTCCTTCTTAGCGGTAACTACCTTCTCCACCCTCCGTTCTCCGATCGTGGGACTGTCGGGACGTGGCCACACCTGTGGCGATGTCCGCCGTGTGCTACAAGGATGAATCGGACGGAAAAAGCGCAAGGCAGATAAGAACGAGTGTGGTGTGCACGCGATTGGCTTCAATGTTCACAACTCCCAAGATCCCTGGGTCTGGATCCCCGAGCACGTGAAGTCCACGAAGCGGACGCCATTGTCGTCGAGCGAGAAGACGGTGCAGGTGTTCTTCATGAATCTAAACAGCCGACACCGCGTCAGCACACCGCGCATGATACAACACGAATCAGCGCAGAAACTCACGTGTCGCCGAGCAGCCAAACGCTGTCGCCGAGGCCGAGGTTCCCTCCCGGAATGGCTCCACGCTAGTCCCCGAGCACTGATCTCGCTTGGCGAGACCGAGTCCGCAGTGTTCGAGTCCTTGCCGCCCGGGGTGAACAACAAGTCGAGCGCTGGGTCGCACGGGTACTTGGATAGCAGCATGGTTTGTACGACGTACGAACGCCCCGAGCTCATCGGCGGGGTGGAAGCGGGCCACAAACGGAACGAGGCTATTGGCGACACGTTCGCAGCTGCCACGGCGGGGGACAACGCAAGGGTGAGGATACAGCATCAGTACCTGGTTAAGGACCCGTTCAAGACCGGGGAGGTTTGACTAACCATGCCTGTGATTGCACGAAACCAGCCTCGGGATGAAGCTTTGAAGCCGCGGTGCCAGATTGTATAAACGCGTGCGTCTATCCGGGATCCACTCAGTGACAATCAAACACACAATATATAGCTGG
This sequence comes from Polyporus tsugae, assembly GCA_024305745.1. Classification (NCBI taxonomy): domain Eukaryota; kingdom Fungi; phylum Basidiomycota; class Agaricomycetes; order Polyporales; family Polyporaceae; genus Polyporus; species Polyporus tsugae. The sequence continues at coordinate 464,513 of JAHRBS010000001.1, forward strand.
ACGCACTCACTACGGACTCAAGGGCGCCATGCAATCCCTCCCTATAGCGCGTGAGAACACCGCCCGATTTTTATCGGCTGGCGTACATTTGTCCCGGACAGATTTTCGGGACAGGTCGTCAACTCTACCCCGAATCGTCTGTGTACGGCTGTGGTGTGGTCTTGAATAGGTTACTGTGTCTACGGGTGAGCAGATGTAGCGATCTGGGAGAATCTGGCCCCGACGTGGGTCCTTCTTGGACACATACCTGTCCACAACCCCCAGAAACCCGCGCAGAAGGCGCCTCACGACGCACGAGAGGTGAATCATGCGCGGATGTGAACAACTGTATTCAGATGCAACACGCAGCGGCATATCTGGGAACTGCATGGATTAAATCAGTTCGAGGGCGATTCCTGAGAGGTGAACGGTGACGTTCACCTGCGGAGTAGGGGACAAACCAGATCACGTGCACAGTCAAATCCCAAGTCACGTGACCACGGGCCCGTGCGTCGAGGCCGTCATGGTTCAAGTTGACGGAGTCGCCCCTCGACTCAAAGCGAGGTCCTTGGAGAGGGGTAGGAGGATCGTCACTGATTGACTGCAGACTGCTTGATGGTAAATGTAGCCCGCCGCAATCCGATGGACTGTGGACATGGTCCTCGAGACCTGCAGACGCATTAATCATGATTCTGTGGCGACCCGGTGAAGCCACAACGATGCCAGCCAGAAGCAACATGCCATCAACGTGGCGACGTGCGAGTACGCTTGGTTCGTACGGCGTCTGGCCGAGGATGAGGTGGAAGAAGGGCAGGTGCGCGACGAGAGTTTCTGAACGGAAATGCCGTACTCACCAAGAAAAGCGGGACAGATCTCCTGACAGGGGAAGATCCCAACACCGGCAGACGCTGCGTCACGGCTACGACGACGATGCGCTGATCACGAAGGCGTCCTGCATTGTGTCCAGTGAGGGGTCTCATCCCATCCCGGCACGAAGACCCGTACATGTTGTGAAGGGCGGGGACCACGCATGCGGCAATTCCATTGAATAGTTCGCCGAAAGAGCTGCGGAATTCCCGGGACAAGGGAGAGCGAGTGGTGTAAGTTCGGGAGTTGTCTGAGGTGGCGAGAACAAGGCTTGGGAGCATGCCGGTTATGCCGAACGGGGCTAACCAGAGGTGTATGGTTGAATCGTTTGAAAAAGCCCTCACGGGGCGACAGAGGGTCGATCTATGCGCGGCACGTAGCGTCAGTCGAGGGGGAGCATGGAGAATGGAAGAAACGGGGTGCAAACCTCGTCTGGCCTGAAACGAAGGGCGGGTTCGACCATATAATTCGCGCCGCCTACGAAGGGGTCGGTAAAGCTGATGCGTTATAGCTGAGATGTCCAACGGGTCGGTATTCTGTTGGTGTCATTGGGTTCGGCCAACGACGGGCCCACGGGAAGAGGTGAACGGGGCCCGGCCGATAGAAGGCCGATGACAGTTTGGGGAATGTGTACGGCCATGGAAGAGAGGGTGGAATGGTCGCAGAGGTCCGATGCATAAATGGGCGAGCTCTGGGGATGGGGGATGGAAAGGGAGTAAGTAGAGATGGCGTTGTCGGGAGCTTATGGGATTGGGCGCCAAGCGGATTGGTTGTGCCACCTGGCCTTGGTCGCCCTGGCTGGCTACGAGCTCCCTTCCACCTCCTCCACCCATCTATCCCCACATCTTATCATCGATAGACATCGCAACTCTCCTACTTCAAAGCTCGTATCGCCACCCGTTACATGCTGGTCAGCCTCAGGAGACATACACAGGTGAGTTGGACGATGCCCTCTCTATCCACACAGCATGGGGAAAAATCACGTCATGATTTGTATTCTAGGTTCATCGACGATGAACATGTTGCTTCGTCCCCGGTAGCTCCCTCAATCCCCTCTATCTGTACGCCATGCCCGCTGAATGTCGACGACTCATGAGTCGAGAGCAAGATAAGATTCGAAATCTCGTACAACATTATTTAGCGGTCCGATCGATTCCCATTTATGGATCTCAACCCAGAATCATACAACGTTCCACCCCCACCGTATCACCACGGGTCAATAATCATACTGGGCTATGCAGGGACAAATCCAGGCATCCCGGTGCGAGGCGTGAGCACGCACATCCAACGCATATCAAGGTAAACATTTGATTTATTGTGGTATCCTCTCCCTATCCTCTCCCATTGTCCAAATATTTCCCAGATGTGTAGAAAAACCCCACTTATCAGGGGTTTAGTATCCATCGGCAATCCGTCAATAACTAGCGCTCATTCATTTTCTAGGAATTTCTGGCACAGGCCTGAACAGGCCCTCCTTCGCTGTATTGCGAATATTCATTCGCAACTCCGTCGCAGCTCCATTCCACCCATGCTGACATGCACTGCGCAGCCGTTAACATCGTTGCTCATGCCTCGCGGATCCTCATCGGACTTTCCAACTCGGGCAAGACTGAGAAGCCTACGTTCTTTTCTGTATGCACCTACTTCCCGGTCCGCATGCACACACTGACGCTGGTTCAAACTTTCTCCGGAAAGCAGGCCGCAGTTCTCACGACTTCTCGCCCCCGATGTGCCTCGTTTGATGGTCGGAATAGTGAGAGCCCAGCGGTCTCGAACATTCGCAAGGTGTTTTCCGAATATGCAAGTATAGGCACTCTTGTCCCTCGATTGAACTTCTACGTACATTGTTATGGTTTGCACCCATTCTGGTCGGTAGTGATCGTGTGTGATAGTACTAAAGATTCGCCTGCTCGACCGATTTCCCCACCGCACTCAAGCACGACACACTACGCCTGACATATTCGCCATGGATCCCACCTACCAACAGTCGGGGCAATTTCACACCTCGGGCTCCTCCAATTCCCAAGACATGATGCCTGTGCGTATAGTCGGCCTTGCCGTCCTAACGCTACCTGATTTCGTGCCATTCAAAGGAACTCAGTAGCTCCAGCGTATACTCCCTGCCGAACTCAGCGTCTACGGCATTCGGGCCTGGTAACGTATTTGGCGGGATGTTTCCCGACCTGGCGTTTACGTGTTCCGATCAGACCGTGTACTACGTTCATCGTCATCACCTTTCCCGCATATCCACCAATGCCTTTGCCGGACTGCTCGCCAACGCTGCCTTTTCGATCTCCGTTTTGGAATCCGCGACGGTGCTCAACATAGTCATCCACATCATCTATGACATGTCCTGTACCCACCACAACCCTTCGCTCGACACCATCGAGGCCGTACTCGCCGCGCTCGTCAAATACGGCGTCGCTCCTCATTTCTACGCTGTCCCCTCTCGGCCGTTATATCCACTGCTCCTGTTACACGCCCCTCATCAACCCATTGACGCATACGCACTCGCAGGAAAGCACAGCTTAGAAGATGCCGCCGTGACAATCTCGGCACATCTCCTCGCTTTCGACCTTTGGCGCATCACCGACGAGCTCTCGATAAAAATGGGCCCGGTGTACCTGCGCCGTCTCGTCGACCTGCATCGCGACCGCGCGAAAGCACTCAAGAGCATCGCCCTGCGACCCCCAAACAACCACCCACCGACCCTCATGTGCGGCGAGATGTCGCAAGCACGGTTGGTCAACGCGTGGGCGTTCGCCGCCGCCCAACTGGCATGGGCCACGCTGCCAAGTACGTCTCTTTCAAGTTTCAACCTCTGTCACGCGCGGGATGTTATTAATTGTGGCCAACGGCAGGCATGTCGACGAACGCACTGCAGTCGACGTTCGAGAAGGCGGGCAAGGAGATCGCGTGTGACGACTGCTGGGCGGCGCTTCGGGCGCGGATACAGGAGGTCTGTTGGCAGTGGTCCGAGGTGAAGGTGCGTGTCTTTTGCGCCAACCCCGACGCCCCTCGTGGAGAGCTGATCCAATCGGACTGTTTTTAGAGGACGATCTAAGACCAGAGGCGGCCGGTGGGATGAGGAGTGATTGGCCCATGATACCGTTCAAATATGCGTGTCGTGCAATCGCTCTGAAGCTCATACGCCTGCTCTCTCTTTTCTCGAAATTTACCGGGTCCTCCACGGGTGTCCTACTCGACGTTGTCCAATACTTCTCTCCGACTCCATGGCTATTCGACGTACACATGTGGCACCGTCTCCGAGCTATTTGTAAGTCGGCCCGACGCACTGGCGGTCCGCTACTCTTTCGCTTGATGCGACTCGTTTAGTCAGTAGTTTGGGACAAATTCTCTCGTACCTGGCCCCCAAAACATTGGCAGGCGTCACGGAGATCACAAGGTCGGCACGCGGAACGGGTTTCGTGTGAACTTAATTGCCGTACTCATTTGGTGAAACCTTAGGGACCCCTGTTCGGCAGAGCACCTGTCCGTCGTGCTATAGACCCCATATCAGCGGCGATAACTCAAACTGGGCACAAAGGCGTTAACGACAATGCCTGAACAGCGATCAGTTCGTAATGATGAATATTTATCGGGTCGGCCACATATACAGAGGTCCAGGTTTGATGTCACGCACCATATGCCTGGAAGTCTCCTGGTCTGCGTTGGGCGAATGGTGATCTTCGCGCATTGGTACGTTGCTCCTCGGTCTATCCCTCCACCGCTCACCGCTTGCGTTCGAGTCAGCGGACTAACAGAGTTCTGGCACTGCGACTTCTCCCGCCTACACGTCCCGAGAAGAACCTTGCTCCTGCAAAGCGCGTCCTGTCAAAGCGCGTCCTGTCTTTCCAACCATTAAGGCCTCCAGCCGCCTTGCTGCCGGGGCCCTTACGACACGTTGACCGATACCCCCCATTCTCATGTTCAGTCCAGTTCGCCTCAATGTTTCGCCTATAACTGACCTGTATCCGGAGACCTCCGCCGCGCCGTTTCGCTGTTACTCGTACACGAGGACTTCGTGCCCAAGTCGTGGTGGAGGAGACCAAGGAGGCGGCTTTTTCTACTTGCCTCGACTCGTCCTCCTGTGCACCGGCCCTGATCACCCGCCATGCCACAATGCCGAGGCGCCGTCTTCCCCGTATGGATTCTCGTGAGTCTGTAGGTGAAATCATCACATTACCGCGAGCCGCGAGATCGACTCACTGAGTACGCCGATCACTTCTTCAGTTGTAGCAAAGTCGCGGCTCGAAATTCAAACAGACCGGGTATGGTATGTCTATACTGCAGACAAGGCTGGGATTTGGGGCTCATTCGTTGAAGGCACAGCTTCCGACCAACTGTGTGCCATATCACTCTACTAAACCACCGCACAATCGCTTAACCTGAATAGTACGTCAGCGACTCCGACGTTAACCCCGATGTAGGAGATTGGCCGAACCGTCTTACGCTCATCTCATCTGATCAGGTCTTCTATTACGTTCACCACCCTCGGTTTCGTGTGCTTCCGACAACGCGTTTGCAGGCGTCCTTCTAAATAGCAACACGTCGATCATCGCTCGATCTCCTCGGCGGTATTATATATGGCATACCCTGCACCGTGCCGCGCACCATCGCTGGACTCGGAGACCACCGAGGCCACGCCAGATCATGATGCTCCTCGTCAGATACGGCATCCCCCGCGCCTGCACGCCTTTCCCCGCCAGCCACTCTGCCAGCCTCTCCTTCTCCCCGCGCTCACCGCCCGATCGCCGCATAAACAGAGTCGTAGGCCATTGATATTGCTGCCTTGAACACGCCGCAGTCGTGACTTCCGGACACCTGCTCGTCACGAAGATGGGGCAAGTGTGCTTCTGCCCCCTGCTCTGCAGCCTGCACCAGAACCGGCTGTCCGCGCTGAAGAACAGAGCATCATCGTGCTCCGCCCGCCGCGCAGCATCCGCCGACACTGACCTGCAGCGAGGGTGCGCTTATGCGGGCGCGAGGAAGCCCAGCTTGTGTGTGGGACGCGTCGCCCGGTAGGAGCCAAGGTCGTCCGATCCCTCCAGTCTGCAAATTTTGGTGTACTCACCGCTCGCCGGTACTCACCAGGGTTGTCGACGGGCGCATCGTGCGTGCCACATTGCGAAGAGTGCCATGCGACGCTCCGGACCCGCATCGGAGAGGTAGGTCTGTGGAGGTGTGGGCGGGCTGCCGTCAAGGTTCGTATTAGTGTCGCGCTAGCGGGCGCTTCCTTCCCCGGCGGGCTGACTTGCCTCCGCTTTGTCCCGTTTAGCAGAGGGCGATATAACCACCGCCCCACTGCCCCACCGCGCTCGACCGAATGGCAAAACGACGACCGCGCGCGAACCCAGCGAGGACGGTGCGTGGATGTCGGTTTGGCTCACGTCCTACCAGTGCAACTGCATGCACCTGCTGCCACTGCCAGTAGGGTCCATGTGACCAGTGCGCATATATATGATTCCCGCTTCTCATCGACATCATCCGTCGTCCGATTTTCTTTAGACTCTGTTCTTATCGCGATCACGATTCACGACCGCCAGTGTATCCCCACGTTCCCTTCATGCGCACGTTGGAACGTCTATTGCCAAATTTACCCGCTATCCTGCCCCGCCCGTATGACGCCCATATCGGACATTCCTTAAAACTAGACGAACATGCACCACCATGGCGGACTCGGAGAGAGATCCGACGCGACAGAGTACGTAGTCTCAACCAAGCCCGGAGTCCACGTGTCAGCGTGGACGGCGACAGAGTCCCAAGCAGCCCGATGTACTGTATCTCCTCCGTCCCGGATCTGCTGTGAGCACCGAGCTTTGGCCATAGCTGTCAGCGCGCCAATCTGAATAGCGAAGCTTCACGACTCACTAGTCGAGGAGTCGTCCGAAGTAAGTACTTCTGACATGGCAGCAACTACGTTCTCTCCGTCTCCGGTCGCTGGACTCGGACTCGGGGCGCCGGCGTGGCCACGCTTGTCGCGATCTCCGCGACGTAATACTGTACTTACTGCAAGGATTAAATCCGATGGAAAAAGGCAAGCACACGCCAGATACGTAAAGAGCAAACAACGAGTGTGTGGATATTGACTATGCTTAGCAATAATACAATGAGCGAGTGAGAGTATGTGTGCGCTGGGCACCCGCGATCGGCTTCGAGCCTTCAGGACAAACTATGTATACACGGCTCCCAGAGCCACAGGCTACGGCTCTCTGAGCCTCAGGCTCGCGCTCGCGCTCAAGCGAGGGTCGCGAACCCGACGCCGTTGTCCTGGACCGAGAACACGGTGTACGCGTTCTTCATGAAGCTGGAAGAAAATTAGAAAAAAACAAGCAGACAACCAGGTCAGCATGGTGCGCGCAACCCAAGAAGACGCACGGGCGAAGGAACGCAAGACTCACGTGTCGCCGAGGAGCCAGACGTTGTCGCCGAGGCCGAGGTCGCCGCCTGCGATCGCGCCGACGCAGGTGCCCGAGCCCTGCTCCGTCTCGCCGAGCGAGAGGTCTTTTGCGGAGATCGACCAGTCCTTGCCGCCCCAGTTGAAGGAGACCTTGGGCGCATAGTCGCACGGGTAGCTGTAGAGGCCCTGGCTCTGGTCGTAGTAGTCCGCGCCCTCGACGGACTCCCAGAACGCGAGTGCGGCGTCCTGGGGCGCGGTGATGATCGTCGAACCCGAGTCGATGATCGTGTCGAACGAGTCCGCGACCGCCTGGCCGTCGACGCTCACGGACGCGCCGCCGATCTGCCAGAAGCCGCTGCTGGACGAGATCTTGTGGTACTCGATGTTGCCTTTGTAGAGGCCCGTGTTCGTGCCGCCGATGTAGAGCTCGGAGCCGGACTTCGAGAGCTTGAAGCCGAAGCGGCCCTCCTTGGCGGTCCCCTGGGAGATGGCGGTGAAGAAGAAGGGGTTGTGCTTGAGGTTCGAGATCGCGGGGAACGCCAGGCCCAGCAGGCCGTCAGAGGGGTCGCTCTGGAACTCGGACGACTCCTTGGTCACGGCCGCGAGGTACTGGCCGGTGACCTGGACACCGCCGACGGTGACTGCGTGCATCATCGTCAACATGCTGGACTCCGTGTTAAACATTCAGAACGGACGTACCGGTGTCAGTGTAGGGGGTGCCCGAGGCGGTGGAGCCGTCACCGTAACCGATGGAGAAGCTGCCGCTCTGCTTCTTGCCCGAGTGCGATGAGTCGTACTTGTGGTGCGAGCCGCACGTCGTGCAAGACGTGGACGGGACCCAGAGGTCGGACGAGCCGGTGTCGAAGTCGATGGTGAACTCCTGGTTGTTCGTGCCGATCGAGACTTGGCCCGTCCAGAGCTGGTCGCCCTCCTGGTCGGCGAGCGGGACGCCGGCGCGCTTCACGTGCTCGGGGAGCTTCGCGACCGGCTTGATGGACGCGCCCTTGTTGAACGCCTTCTCGCCAACATTCTGCTTCAGGTTGATCAGATTCTGACGGTGCTTGCTGTGGAGAGGGAGAGCGGCGCGGAATCAGTCTCGGCATGAGTCCACTAAGGGGAGGAAGGGGCGTACTTGTGGACGCGGGCTCGCTCACGGGCGACCTTCTCGGCGTTGAAGGTGCCGTCCTCGTTGATCAGAGAGCCCCGCTTCTGGAGGGCAACGCGGATGCCGTTGGGCTGCGCGATGGGGGTCGCAGAAGCGATGAGTGCGAGGGCAACAGAAATGACAGTGGCCTTGCAGAACATGATGGCTGGTCTGACGGATGAGGAGGAGAGCGGGCGAACAAGTCAGGGGACCTGAGGGGGAGATGCCGGGGTGAGGAGGGGAAGAAATCTGGTGACGAACCGGGGAGCTCGCGAAGGGTTTATATACCCCAAACGGCTATGCGGCGGGGACGCTGTCGCATTCGCCATGGGAGGTGAGCTTACGTTCGCTACCCCGCGCCACAACGTGGTCTGAAACGGACGACCATATGGCACTGCGATGCGGGCACCGGGAACCGAGGAGGAGTGATCAACATGGCAGCACCGGAGCCTGGAGGTCACGATGTTCTGATCCGTTTATGGAATGGCGTTGTCGGACAGAGTGTTGCAGGTGGGGCGGCGTAAGTGGAGTCTGTCTCTGATTGTGGACGAGCAGTGTGATGACCTATGCTGACAGGGACACCTTAGGGACACTTTGAGGAATTGCACGATGGGAGCTGCGATCATGGTGGTCAGTACGGATCGACAACGTGGTGGGACCAAAAATAACATACATCCTGATCGTCGTAAGTACGCACTGACAGCGCCAAGCCCGTTTCAATATCTGGCGCCGTTCGAGGAGGATGCAGAGAAGAGCAATGCTTGACATTGTCATTAGAGCGAGAGCTCCTCGACAGGGAGAAGGCATAGAGAGAGATGCTGTAGTTGTCGTGCTGTATGAGGGGGAAGTTGGATCCATCGTCCGATGACGTGCACGAGCCGGGCGAGGATGGAGACATCTGTGCTCGAGGGACAGGCTAAGGCACGCAGCAATATTGCTCAATTAATTGCATCAAAGGAGATCAAAGGATGCACTGACACGTCTTCCAATACAAGACACCGGCCTGTGGCCGTACGTAGAAACACATCGTCGTCTCGACATGAATGCAGAGACTACGTCTCAGGGGCCAAGGCGACCGCCACAGCCAAAGGATAGGTCGGAAGAATTGTAGGCCGGATGGTCGACGGTATGGTGAGGTACTGCGCCGCTATCTCGTGCTCGGTGGTGGTGAAGCGGGTGCAGCTGAGCTCCGGCTGGACTCATGCAACGTCCATGTCTTTGTGGCAGGCGGGGGGCGTGCAGCCCACACGTTGTGCGGGAGTTACGTTGAACCTCCAGGACTGTGGCGCACGAAGTGAGACAAGGCAGGGAGAGCATGTGGGTCGTGAGCGAGGTCGTCGTCGTCACAGTGTGAGGCTCAGGCAGCGAGACTCAGACTCAGGCTGGCGACAGTCTCAGCGCCTGATCTGCCCCGATCTTCAGCCACTGCCCGGACCCAATCGGGAATGCATCTCGTCTCGAGGGGCACCCGCCATGAACAGCGGTACCTCATTTACATAGCAACTTATTGCGCCCAAACTAGCCGCGCCATGCACTAGCTGCGTCACGAGCGCGGGGACAGCATGAGCAAAGCCCGGGCAAATCCGCGCCAGGGGGGCACGTCATACGGCACTTGCCACAAGTTGCAGGTTGCAACCCCAACATTTCAATTTTACAACACCCACTCGGAGTCGCGCCTTTACCAAGTCCCGTCTTAACTCGCACCCCACCGCCGTTAAGACAGGTGGGTACCAGGTGGGTACTTACGAAACGAGTCATTACCGAGACTTGTGTACATATGGTGCGACTCAGAAAAGCGCCCCCAGCCCAACACCCCCAGTCACATTCGTGTGGCCAGGGGAAGCTCAAGGAACCGAGGTGTGTATTACAGCAGCATCTTCTCGAGGGCACAATCTTGCTCAGGTGCGATGCATGTGCCAGTTTGGTAGCTGACAGACGACGTGAACAGTAGTAGCCCTTGAGATCGCAAAAAGTCATGCTGAAGATTCTCCACCAGCCGTTTGAAGCAAATGCACGGACAGTACATGTGGATCCTTGAAAGCGAGGCGGGGACTCAGCGCCGCCACAATCGCAATTTCTCGTACGTACGTTACTGTCCAGTGTTCGGTACGCCTTCCTGACCGGTTTGGCAAGCCTAAGACGCATAATCTACCTGGTCCATTCTACCACCAGTATTGCACCGAGTTCATATGGACAAGCGAGGCTGGCGTCGGGAGGTGTCGGGCGGTGTCGGGCAGCCCCGCCATTCCATGGAGACCAAATTGGTCGGCTTTAGTCCTGATTGGTCCGCGCGACCGATATAAGCGCCCATTTGGTCGACCAAACTCGGGTGCACGTGCTGCTCGAGGTGGGTCGCGAAAGGGCTTGGAGCTCGATAGAGCCGGTTTGGAGGCTCGAAATGGCTCATTCTGAATCAGAAAATACATTTTATGCAGCACTCAAACGGGTAGTACAGTAGGTGGGTGTGGAAGGGAAAAAATGTGGGACCAGGGCAGCAAAAAAGTCGACCAAAACAGACCACGAACTGTGTCACCACCAGTCCACATCAAATCGTAAATTTAGGCTCTCCTAAAAGGCCCAGATCATAGCTTTCACACAAGGCCAAGACGAAGCAAAACAATGTTCAACTGGCAGAGAAATCGCTGTCGCAAAGTGACATTAAGCGCCGACGCAGTGGACAGGATTGTAGACCCTACAGACCATCGGAGCGTGTGACGAAATTTACCAAAATATAGTCCTAGAATGAAGAGAAACAGAGGTCAAAAACGCAAAATATTGCGTGGAAAACGGCCGCATATTGGAGGAGATATCAGCTCTGGATGAGGAGAGGTGCTTGGATACAGTTCTCAGGCTCAGAGTTGAGATTGAGCTCACCTGATGAGCTTCGTATGGTACTCACGAGGCCGAAGACATTGATTTACATGATACGCAATGGTCGATGCAGCGGAAACCCGGGTAGCAGGGGAGGGGAAGCCTGGAAGGACACAGAAAAGGGACTCCTTGCGGGGACGCTCATAGACTGAGACGCGGCGGCGCGCGCGCCGCCGCGAGAGCTAGCGAATATCGGGCATACATTTAAGGCAAGATCACCAATTATAGCACAAAATTTGAAGGAGCCAGAGGGGAAGGAGAGGTGCTGGTGGGGGGGAGGGAGGAGAGCGCGCCTTCGGCGCGCGACCTCGCGCTCACACCCTGGGCACCTTTCGGGCCGCTTCGCGGCCGCGCCCCACCCTTGGAATGACCAATTTTCCCGGTGTCGGATGAAAACTCGAGAGGTATACATCACCGGCAAAATCCGATCTTGCCACGTTGACCTGTCGAAGGTTAACTTTGCCGCAGAAGTTGGTGCGAGTCCTCCGCCGAGTCAAGGAATTGTGGTCCTCCTGCTACAAGGCTATTTGGCCCTTGCCCCCCTTTCGCTAGCATTACACGCTGTTCGATCTCACATTTGACCGCCTCTGAACACATCAAGCTAAGCTCCTTCAACTTACATACAGCTCTCCTGGCGTCGATCCTGCTGACTCGTCGTCTAGGTTCTCCCGAGTCCACGACAGGCTCGTATCGTCCTTTCCTCGGATCCCAAATTGTTGGGATATTCGATGTCATACCCCACTCTTCTGGGTTAGGAAAGGAGGACATCCTGTTTATCATGATTTCCACAATGACGATGTGCCAGTGAAGTCTTGCGGCGTCTCGTCTGGCCGCTAGAAAGCGCGATGGCCATATGTCCTAATAGCATCTCAGGCCTTCATCTTCAATAGCGCACATACTGTACGTACCTCCGCCGCCATGAACTACTATACAACATCTCCACGGTAGTTCTGCCACTCTTTGTTGGGCTCGCAACCGTCGCCCCCCCTTGTTTTGGCCAAATCCACCTACTCTAGACATGATACGACCGGGCCCATGACCCGCTGCGTGGCAGGCATGTTCATTGATCTTTCCGTTGTGTATGCATCAGCCTTGCTCACGATTTCGACGTGACAGGCTGCCAGGCAGTTTGTGCGGCTTGTCAAGCAGCCGCTGGCGCTGGGCTGCCTGCTCTATGGCGACGTGCAGACGTTCTCAGGCTCCGTGAATGGGCAATGGATTCATGGTATCGTCCCGCCATATCTACATATGTGTGCGCGCGATCTTCTGTCGTTGACATAATTTTTCCAGATTTTAGCCGTCGACGCTGTCGTTGCGTGAAGGAGGACTGTGACGAGGAAAAGGAAGTCTTCCAAAATCCTGTTTGGGCGTGATTTTTACCAAGTTTGTCGTCTGAATCGCGCCCAGCAATCGAAGATCGAGCCAGGACGCTATGGATCGAGCACAAATGGCCATCGGAAATCCGACAAAGGTTGATATCCATCGGTGACAAGACTGTGCTGCGGTCGCGTCTCACTGGACGATAGCGTGTGGCGCCACCTCCGAGTCGCTGGTGGGGTCGCACCTACATACGCGTGACGAAGTTGCAATTGGACAGAGACGCGAATTCTGTGGCACCCGTAAGCTTCGGTTTCAGTGGCATCTGTGCCTGACTCGGCATAGTGAAGCTGTAGGAGGCCGGTCATCGTTACTTATCATTGTTCTAACTTCTCAAGCTCGCATCTCCCCTTGCCAGGGTTACTCAAACTGGCCCTCAAGGAGCAGCTGGCTACGCCGACAAGTACGTATGGCATCCCCCCCGTAAATCAGGTATGTTATGTCGCATAACTTGCTTGGACACCCGCACCCGTTCACTAAATACGATCGCCTGAGCCTACTCGGTTCCGGTGTTCTTGCGGGTAGCAATCGCCCCCTTCACGCTTTACGCCTCCGTTTTGGAAGGACGTGTCTGCCGAGTCCAATCAGGGAGGGATGATTCTCTTGGGGAAGCTCGGTTGCGCTCCGAGTCACAGGAAATGCCTATTCCTTCACCCAGCTTTGACCGAGGGGCATCGTTCCCATTGGCCGATATGAGCTCTCAAAGTCCCTTCCCATTGACCTTCAGATCACGTAGCGGGGGTGCCCAGGTCCTCCAGAGCGTCACGCTCCGAATGCCGAGCAGCTGAGGACGAACGTTTGAACTTTATTGCACGTTATACATAAATGTGGACCATCCTCGAACAGTGGGCACCTCACCGTCTCTCCTTCGCACCACATCCACCCATACCTACCACCACCATGCAATTTAAACTCTCTGCCCTCGCCCTCGCCCTTGCCAGGCTCGCCGCCTCCCCAGTGGTCAACGCTGGTCCCATCGCGTACAGCATCTGCCAGACCGGTGCGTCTTTTGCCGAGCGCGATTAGCAGCATACAGCGACCTATCGAGTTGCTCACCGTGCACCAGGCTGCAACGCCGTCGTCGTTGCCTGCTACGCGGGTGCCGGCTTCACCTTCGGCACCGTGACTGCGGGCGTCGGTGTGCCCGCCGCCATCGTCGCGTGCAACACCGCACTGGGGACATGTTCTGCCGCCTGCGCGACGGTCGCTCTCTTCGCCCCGACCCCATGAGGAATGGAGTCGACGCCTGGCGCGCGTGGACAGGCGTGTTCCACGAGGTGAGCGTCCCAGTCTTCTCGATGCACCTGACAAGGGTTTGACATGGATCATACAGCGCTGGAAATAGTCTGTTGGGGACATCCTAGGCCGTAATGGTCGCTTGTCGTTTGTCGTGTGTCGTTTTTCGTGTGTCGTTTGTCGTCATTGTAATATACCCATTTTCCTCGATCCCAATCCGTCCGTCCAGCATCACTAAGTTGAAGTCGGTGAACCTGAACCAAGACGTTAGCAGGGCTGCCAGTTATGCAGAGGCGATCGTCTGGTGCTGTACAGCATGGGTTTAGTTATCTCGTACGGTGATTCACGAGTCGGTACAACTCTGGCTGCAACTCTGCAGGATGTGTTACGGTGCATCACGTCGCGTCATGACTCTGCATTTTCGTTATGCCCCCAGGGAGGCAGGTGGTGGAGGAACGCGCCTGCCATGAGCGTGTCCGCCATGCTCAGCGCATTGAAGGCTTGGACTTATGCACGAACGCGTCCACTGAGAACGGCGCGCCGTCTGGATGCCGCGAGATGGCGCCGCGTGGGGTGAGAAGGAGGTCCTAGTACCGCGCGGTGCGGTCGCGCACGCCATCCGTAACGCGCCATGTGGGCGGAGCATGAGGAAGTGTGCGTACAAGCGGAAGGAGGGCGAGCTGCAGCTGGGCACGAATGCGGCACTGACGGGGCACGCGAGGGAGTAGATATCGAGGAGGATGAGCATGGCAGGTCGTCGGTCAATTCGGGCGCGAGGGAGGAGTCGACCGGCCAGTCTGAGGCTTTGTCGCAGTCGTCCAGGGAGAGTTCGAGCCTGCATCTTGCGGGGGGGTGGCGGGGAGCTCGAGAGATAGGCACGTTTTGAGTGTTGCAGCATTCTGAGGGCCGTGTGCTACGGCGTGCGTGGCTGGGCGAGTGGCCGATGCTTGGACTGGGAGGATGAATGCGTCAAATGCATCGTCTCTGTCTGCCCGCGTATGAGGTGTATGCGGTGAAGTGTCCGGTCGTCGTCCTGTATCTCGATGTGCGCGGCGAGATAACGGACTAGTGAAGGATAGATGTGAGGACATGAACGCATGGTACGTGCAAAGCATTAGCATTTGGTACGCGAGGAGTCATCGTCGAGGTGGGATCTTTGGGTTGCGCTCCATTCGCTAGAATAGACTCGGACGCCCCTACAGTGTAAGGATACGTCTGCGCCTGGATGGGTCGAGCGCAGCAGACGGGAGCGGCCGGACGCGGACTCTTGTCTGCCCTCCGTTGACGTTGACGATTGGTGCAGAGGTTCTTGGTAGGTTGAATTGGGAGGCCAATTTTCGACGCTGAATGACATGAACCAATGGTCAATGAGGAGTAGAAACTAGGCTCGATTTACAATGACCAGAGGAGTTGTCTTCGAGGAAAAGCATATTCTCAAGGATATTCCTGATGATGCCAAACGACACGGCGGCCCGGGCGGCGGTGACTCACATGTCGGCGGTAACTTGAACAGGCTGCGGTGACTACTTCAGACAACGGAGACATGAGGATTGAGCGCGCGCGTACTCGTACTTGAATACATGCAAGATTTGCAGACACTACGATCGCGAAAACAGATGAAGTGCCAGCCTTGCGTGCGTTTGCTCTAGGTTCGGAGCAAGCCCTTGCTCCGGCGCTCGCTTTGCAGCGCACCTTCGCAGAAGGGGAGAACATCTAACCTAGTCGGACCGCACACTTCCGCCGGAGTCCGACGGAGTCCGCCGGAACACGTGATGATCTGGGCGCCAGACCCATTACAGACGCTCGCGCCCGTGTCAGTGACGCCGTAGGCCTCATCCCTCCCTCGACGGCGACAACGACGGTGATGAAGCCAGCAATAGTTCCAATGTCACGCCCCCACATCTGCGCGCCGCGCTAGGACTCGACCATTCCGCCCACCCGCACTCGTCCCGAGGCTTCGTCGAACGGCGACAGTGTCCCGATTACCCCAGTCCACGACCCCGAAGAGGTCAGGCGAACCTGTTCGCGACGATCGTGTCGTCTGCGTCCTCTGAGAGGTGTGCTTCGGAAACGCGGTCACAGAGATTCTCGGCCGGCGCGACGACGAGCTCGTGGACAGCGAGTTCAGTGGCTCCGTCAACGGTGCGTCTCCCTCTTTCAAATTCCCTCATCTATATAGAAGATTGGGGAATGAGCTTGTATGGAAGGTGCGTGCACACCCAATGAACATTTCACGGGCTCATAGGTCACTGTCCTCCCGATTTCGCCAGGTTTCAGTAGACCCATGTACCGTACCGTAGTGTTACCGAGTAACTGTACATAAACATCGATGTATGTAGCACTTATCTTCGACTTCCGGAGGGATGTATCTCTGCCGCAACTGAGTCTAGTCTATCGAACACCGCGACCGTATAATCCGGCTCAAATATGTCTTTAATAAGTAAATACAGTTGACAGGTGGGGAGGGCGTAAGCCTGTTCCCCCGCCCGGTACGTGCTCGCTGAAAGCGTTGAAGATGTTGTCTAACGTTCTGGCAAGACGCGCGGCGCGGACGGCGGGAGGACGACAGAATGGCGGCCTCACGTGCGCCAAGACTCCGCCAGACTCCGCCGGACGTGCGCGGTCAGAGTAGGTTCGAAGTTTTGCAGAAGGGGCTTGCTTCAAACTCCGCTCCTAGGGCACCTTCTTGTCCCCCTTCTCATTCTCCCTCCGTCCCTCCAGGGACCATGATGATGGTGGACCACTTGTAGTATATACTTATGGCTATATATTCAAATTTTGTTCTGAATTTCTGGACTAGTTCTTGGGCTGATCTTGAGTATATAAGTTGTGTCACAGCTCCCAAATTCATAATCTCTTGGACTCATGTGGAACTCACTTAAACCTGCCCAAAATCCCACAAGAGATGTATTTCACTGTCGAAAACATGAATCTACACCAAAATCTGCATAAATTCCATATGTCCTATATTACGAGCCATCCCGCACATCGCGACCTCCGGTTGTGACGTGCATGACGCTATGATCACAGCCTGTGACGCCAGTGAGGGAGGAAACACTTCGCGCACAAGACATAGTTGAAACCTGGCTGCACACTTGAGACTGGCCCAAGGCCCATTTGATACATCGCGAACGTCTGATTCCTTTTTTCAAGCCCACATTCCGAAAGTCCGAAGCGCAGTGCCACCACTGATTGAACTGAAATAAAAACTTTGGTGTGTACAGTGATAGTTGAGCCGCTATTGGCTTTCTAGAGGAGATGCGAGCATGGCTAATATGGTTAATATCTAATTAGGAGGGTTACCGGCCCAACTTGAGCCACTTGAGCCGGAGTGAGGTTACAGAGAACAAAGCCAAAGGTATAAGCGCCCAGGACGCGGAGCGTCGCGCGAGGGGTGCATGAGCGCTTCACAGTCATGCACCGTCCATCCCCCACCATCACCGTTTTGGCGTGGATCTTACAGGGGATTGCAAGAGGATTGCAATGTATTGTAATGTCATTTTATGCGATGTAATAATTGTGAACTCCCAATCTATCATAGTTACACTATGACGAGGTGGGGCTAGTTGCAAGTTGGTTGTAAGATATGAGTAAGTCAATGGCAATGAACGCCATGATGCCATCAGGTTGCAAGGTGTGCGAGGATGACAGACAATCCAAGCATTCCATTGTTCTAGATTTTATTCCAGGCTGATTGCAAACATCCGACTTGATAGAAATTGTGCCAAAATATGTATATTGTAGTAGCTACCAACAATGAGCCATACATGAGAGAGAAGCGGTATCTACATAGTACAGGTACTAGTAAGCAACCGGGAGCTCGCAATGGAGGCTGTACGGCGACAATGGCGGTGACGGTGACGGCAACGATGACACCGTCCATCAGTGATGGGGACCAGGGGAGCTCCGGAGACAGGAGGGCAACACGACGAGGAGAGTCAGATGCCGCCAGCGAGCCAGCATCCAGAGGAGTATCGTAGACGATCGCGAGAGCCTGAGCCGCACCGCAGAGAATGGAGACGCACCCGAGAGAAGCCAAGGACGCAGCCAACCCCAGTGTTTCCCAAGACACTGAGCACCGGCTTGGTACGGTATGCGGGACGTACCTTGGAGGCCTTGCATGCAGTGGTGTCGTGGCACAAATGAGGGAAGAATTGAGGGAGGACTTACCGTATTCCTGATCGACGGCGGTGGGGTTGAAGTAAGGGAGAGAAATAACGAGTGAAGCGGAGGGGAGGTTTTTAAGGGAGCACAATTGAAACCCCGGCGACGTGCTGTACAGTTCATGATGGAAGGCTCCAGCAGTTTGATGTGATGGGAGGTGTACTTGCCAGAGCGTCGCAAGAGAACGCAAGATAGTAAGCAGATACAAGAGGCTTGGGAGGAGGTCGCAAGCTGGTGGCAAGGCGGTTGCAAGCGCCCCCATCATCTCAGCCGGTTGCGACCGGCCCAAGGATTCCGGCCGACTTACATTGCGTTATAATCAATATAAAATCATTGTTGGCACAGTAAGCTGATTATTAACAGCGGGATTATTACCTGCCTTGCCACTTTGCCGCCGTTTTGGTGATGGCCTGAGGCCTGAGGCTCCGTCTTCGATCCCTCGTCTGGCGGGGACATTGCAAACTAGACAAATATAATTAATGCTCAATGACATCCTCGCAAGACATCGCAAATCTTGTATCCAGGTAATAATGTGATTTCCTCCTTCCTGCAAGCGCCGCAATCATTGTCCGAGCCCTGCAAGGCGTGCCACACTGTTCCAAGGTTGTGATGGATTGTAAGACCATTGGGCGACCGTTGGGGCGCTTATCACCGCCCCAATCCCTGTACCCCTCATCACATCGCCGCCGTTTTGGTGATGACACCGCGGAGTCTGTAGCTCCTTCAATACATCCCAGATTCGCCTAGAAGTTGGCAAAAGTATAGTCCACATTCACGTAAACAAATGTAGCACACATATCCTAATATTTGGGAACCCTAGAATATCCTCGCCATTTATCCCCGCGGCTTCAGGATCACCCTGACATAGCTAGAGTTCCACAGGCTACCGAGAAAGAACGGAAGGAAAGAGGCCAAAAATAAGTTTATAGTCGAATCAAGCAACATCTAAAGTATTATAATCAACACTTTCCATGGTCAAAGGAGGGAGGATGCCATGAAACGACGTCTGACAATATCCTGCCCGATTCCTTGACTTTGAAGCAAGCCCCTTCTCCGAAGGCTCGTGCGGAGCACGAAATTTCGTTCGGAGAAGGCGGCTTGATCCGAACCTACGTTTGCTCCGACGCTTGCGCTTGCAGTAGGGGCGTCTCCGAAGCGCGGAGCGCGAAATTATGAGCGGAGACTCAAAGGGGCATAGTCCGAACCTAAGTAAGTAAGTAACCGGAGTTTGTTTTGCATCGCCGCTGCGCGTTGCTTAACCTCCAATTCCTCTGGGGCCCTCTTCCTTCGCGCGATCTGCATCATACGGAGCGCACTCCACCAAATATTGACCATGGCCACAACGACTAGACTAGTCCTTCCCCCCGAGCTCGAGGACAGAGTCATCGATCACCTCTACGACGACTATCTCGCCCTCTCCGTCTGTGCCACCGTCTGCTCGAGCTGGCTCCCCAGTGCCCGACTCCATCTCTTCCACCACCTCACGCTCTCCTGCTCAACCATTCCAGGTTTCCTTGACGTCTTGAACAAGACTTCCGCAATCGGAGCCTACGTCAAATGCCTGGATGTGGACTGCGTCGTCCCTATATGGGTGGTGAGGTCTTGCGATTGCTCCGGAGGTGACCGTGCCGGCCCGGCCCTCGTCGACATCCTGCAACGAATGGAGAACCTACGACAGCTGAACATACATCGCATACAACTGGCACCGACGGCTCTGCCAACACTGCGATCGTTGGAAGAGCTTAGACTCGCGAGGATCCGAGGCGACAGCGTCGTGGACTGCATATTCAGTCTTCCCCGTCTCCGTTCTCTTTTCGTGACGCAAGTGTACTCCGATTACCTGCATCCGGATCTCCGGGCTTTCTCTCCGACAATCGCGCTGCTATCAGACGTACGTCTGTGGTGTCTGCCTGAAAACCACGATTTCTGTACCGCGCTCGCAAGACGGTTGGTGGCCTATGACGTAGGCAGCCGACTCCGTTTCCTCTCCCTTGTAGTGTCTGACGGGCACCATCCGTTGGCTCTACTGGAATCCATCCTGGCCTTTTTGAGGTCTCTGGGACCTTCCTTGGATCGCCTAGAACTTGCGCTCTTGCCGCTGTTGTCGGACAGAGATGATGCTAGTGAGTGATCCAAATTTCTCCTCGCTGGCGCATGACTAACAAGTCGTTCACCTTTTCTGCAGATACACCCTACGCCTCCATCAAGCGACAGCTCAGGGACTCCTTCACGCTCTCCCAGTGCCGTAATATACGACACCTCCGCCTCCTGGGCTGTCACGGTGACGAAGTCGATTTTCTTCCAGACACGAACAATCTGGACTGGGCGATTGACTTCCTGTCCAACCTCGCCTGCTCTGGCGTTACGGATATTACCTTCGTCCTGGACACCACAGCAGCCGTACACGTCAGGGACCCCTGGCTCGATCAAATGCTCCCGGCCCTCGCGGCCAGGACGTCGTTCTTCGCCAATCTAGAGCGTATCATCTTCGAACTGTCCACCGCGTACATGTACAATCCGCCGACAGCGGACGGGCGTCGCACCCGAGTGCTGCGGGCCGCGAAGTGCATTGCAAAGCGCTGGGGTAACTGGCGCAGACAGGGTCTGGCTTTCGAGGTGGCGGAGAACGAGAAAGCGCCTATCGCTTGGGGGGCACGCGACGAGGATGGTGCGCTGGTGATCAGTGCGAGGACGATCTTGGTAGGTGTCTTCGTCGCACGGCTTGTGAGGGCATGTTGTTGAAACGCGGGGCCCGCCCTCATACTAGGTTTCCGCCGACGGCAAAAAACCGTTCCGATTGTGCGATCAGTAGCATGTGTGTATCGATTGAACGTGAAATAACTGATTCCTAGACACAAGGGTGGGGTACCACATCGCGTCGAGGGCCAGGATATGACCGACCGGCGACCTGACCCTGTGCTTTCAGAGGCTTTCAGCGACAATGCTTGCACTCCAACCCTCGCATGTAGTGCCCGAGGGTCCATTGTGATAAGTTCTGTTTTATTCGAACCATACCGCTCGATCTGATCCAATAGAATCTGTCTGAGGCAGACCGCCCTCCGACCTCGCACGCAACTTCGTCATGGGACGAGATCGCACGTAAGCCTTTTCCTTGAATGCAATCAATGATCGTCGAAGAAGCTTCTTTGTATAGATCTGGAGACGCTATCAGGCCCACTCACACCATGTGTAACGACTGGCGGCACCAACAACTAATTGTTCTAGCGCTTTTGTCGGTTGGTCTGCCAGGTACGTCATCCGATAGAATGATTAAAAAAAACCCTGGAAAACATTCTCCGAGTCATTCCTTTAAAGGAAGGTGACCACGCACAAAGCTGGCAGAATTGAATAGTAGCTTAACCTTGGCCGATGCACCGGTCCATGCGGCACCTGCGGACGCTTTGCAAGTTGTCTATTTCGGCCACGGCGCAGCGGCACCCGTTTGGATTTCGTATATAAAGAGGTCCCCCGTCCCCCCAAGCTCCCCATCCAGCCTTCCCCACACAGAGAGATGCTTCGCTCTAGACAGCGTCTACGCCCTCATCCCGGCCTCTCGCAGACAAACTTCTCATCCGGTCGCTGGGCGACCCGTCACATACAATTCCGAACCACAGCGTCTCTCGACGGTCCGACCCCTTTCCTCTGCTCTACATACCTCACAACCGCGACGCATGTGGGGGAACTCGTCTCCCCGTGGACCGCTTCACTACCTACGAACGTCATGGGGAGGATGTTCCTCGACGTACACGACATGGCCAACCCGTCCGGCGAATCCCAATCGCTCAGTCCTCGGCCGACCGCGATTTCGTATCGAGGTTGATGACTCGTAAGTTTTGTTAGCTTGTCAAGGCCGCTAGTTGAGAAGGCTAACAGCGAGGTGTGTGTAGTGAATGATGCCAACGTGGATTGTTGGACATCCCCCGGCTCCGGGCGTGACCTTGGGTGAGTCGAACCGCCTGTCAGAACACTCTTCACACCTAACTTATGATTCCGCAGGTACGCCCGCGCGGAACACCTCTGTTGTCTCGTTTCGAACAGGGAGTCATCGCAAGCACGCGGGCCAGTGGGCAGTCATCCAGAACAACAACACACACTGCAGCCATCCATCCCGCTCCCTACTCTTCACCCTCACTCGCCCCACGCCCCTCTGTCTGACTCACCCCGTTATCATCCATACCCGTCCGACCCATGGACAGCGGCGGCGCTTCTCCCACTCCCCCGGTCTTTGGCGACTAACCCATGGTGCGCGCTGCAAACAGTGCCTCGCCTGCTCCGTCGCAGCCTGCTCTCAACTCTGCCATCCCTGGTCGACATTCCCATCCTCCGAGATTCCGCCGCCTGATGACCACCGCTCCAATCCAAACACCCCAGCCAGGTCGTCAGCGCATCACGCTTTGCCTCCCCGAGAGCGACTCGGACACGCCAGCACGCCGCCTCTAAGCCACTATGAGCCTCGACTATCCACCAACCACCTTAGTACGTACCAGCCACCATACCCCACGTCGATCACCCCCATCATCAACCCTCCATACACGGGCCGCTCCTCCCCCCCCTCTTTTCAAAACCAAGCCAGCAGAGCATAGACATATCCCAGTGAGAAGTGGATGACGACCTGGCGGTCTGGGGAGAAATAACTGAACACTCGACCCGTCGGACGTCGAGGGTACTCTTATTCCTCGTCTACATCCCGGCGTCACGGTCGTCGAGGAGAAGCCGGTCGTATCCGCTTTGGAAAGAAGTTTGGCTGGCGGACTAAGACCAACCATTTCGAGTCACCCGCGCCACCCGTGCGCCTACTTTCTTCCCTTCACCACACTGCCGTCTCGGCCCCGAAGAAACAACGGAGCACTCGACTGGACGATCACGGTATCCGGGTCCTCACTCCTCATCCACCGCCCTCGACCCCTTCGACACCGAGCCACAGATGCCACACGCGTATCTTAGACGAACGACCGAGACTTCGTCTCACGTCCCCGGAGTCGCCAATAGTCCGACACGCCTATTTACCCCTCCCAACTTTTGAACATCCACGAGCGGCCCGGACGGAGCCATCGTCGGTCAACATAGTCCGATGATCGATGTCACTGGGAGCCTGCTGCGTCGGATGCTGGATGTTCTCCGCCTCACCCGCCACAACGCGCCTCACGGGACATCCACCCATGATGAATGTGCTGCGAGGTGGATTGGACCCGTATTCTAGTAGCATGATCGCCGTAACAATGTGATCATGGATGTTATGTCAACTGCGCATAGTACTTAGCGTAATTGGAACATCGGTTTGACCAGACAACTCCGGAGGCTGGGTCGGACCCACTTTACATTCCACTGTGTGCGAGTACCAGTAGGTGCGCGCTGTGCTCCTCATATGAGTGGTAGTGAAGGTACACGTAGCCTTCAAGAACTTGCCCACGTCGGAGTCGAACCTTCCATCGCATTCAACTTTTCAGCAATCAAGTCTAGATCTTCTGTATCTACGCGGCCCTCTAATCATATCTATCCAAGCGCGCGATAATGCACTAAGTATACGGTAATGAGTAGGGTTGGCAGCCTAGCAATACACCAACAGACAGAATTATCATACATCTTCGAGAAGGCGTCCTATAGCATGCGATTGCTGACGTCCGCGTCTACTTGAACATCGGCTGATCGGTGTTCGCTGGTCCTCCTTGGTTGTGAATGTATGCATCCCACTGGTCGGGCCACCTATGACGACGCGAAAGCCGAAAGGCCAGGTCAGTCACCTCAGTACTGGACGCCAAACATACTTATGTGTGGCACTCACATCTCGCCATCGGGGCCAGAGGTCCACTGCTGCCATAACCACGGATCCTGATCGCCCTCATTCAGGACCTCCAAGGGTGAGGGATTCCGAGCCGCCGCCGCAGAGGGCAATTCCAGCTGGCTCTGACTCAGCGCGTACGTCTGTGTCGGCTCCGCGCCCGTCGCGAACGGCACGGTTGTAGGTTGCGTGGAGCCTTCGGAGGGAGGCGGATTCTGAATGTTCCCGAACACGCTGGAGAGCGAGTCGAAGAACTCCAAATCATCCGCCATCAGCACGTTTCCAAACGTAAAGTCGAAATCGGAGGGGTCAGCGATCCCTGGGTCGCTCGGCGATGGCACTCCGTCGAGCGAGGACTCTGGAGAAACCCCATTCGTACGTTCCGTGGACGTAGGGACCGATATGGACTCGGAGGGCAACTTGTTGGGCGTGAGGCCGCTGAGACCGCCGCCAATCGTGTTGAGCTGGAGCGCCCACATGTCGCAGCCCGCGAAAGCGTTGAACGCGAGCCGGTTGTGGTTCGCGGTCTGTTCGGGCCCCGTCACTGGCAACCCGCCCGGCTCGAAACATGAACCGGCTTCGACGAACGGCGATGGCGATGACAGCCCTCCCGGGCCCGCGTGTGGTGGCGGCGTGGTAGTCGCAGATAGCAGGGGCATGCCCTGGCTGTGGGCGGGAGCGGTGAGCACGTCGGACCCGTCGGCGAGGCGGAACCCGGAGAGGGCGAGGCGGTGCATCGAGGCGGTGACCAGTTCTTCGATGGTCTTCGGGCCCTCCTTCGCCAGGTTCGAGCTGGACGGCGGGTAGGACCGCTCGCTGGGCGGCCGCTGGGCAATGGGGCTCAACGTTTGGAGAAGGGAACTGTAGGATGGTTAGGATACGGGAGCGCTTAGAGAAGGAGACGTGGTGTCGGTACGCACCCAAGCTTCCGTGCTGCTAAATTGCCGCTAGAGGTGGCGTCACAATCAGAACACAACGAATCGTTGAGGAGAAACCACGCACGCCTCTGCCAAGTCCTTCAGGATACTCAAGCAGACATTCACGTCCTCCAGCGTCGTATGTGTATCCCTCGCTCCGCACCACAAATACACCAATAGCATGATTCCCACCGTGAACAGCGGCATCTGCAGGGGCGTCAACGCGTAGAGAGTGAACCCGGACGACGCAGCCATCGCGCGACGGTGCTGTACTTCGAGGACCCGCAAGCATGCACGTGCCGCATTCACACAGATCGTCATCGAGGGTAGGGAGAGATTGGCATTGGCGAGGGGCCTGCGAGGGGAGGGGATGAAGTGGCGGTGGACGAAGATCTGCACCTGATAATAGTTGGCGTAGAGGATTGCGGACTGGTTGAAGAAGACATCGTTCTTCCGGTTGGGGTCCCAGCGGACTGAAGTACGCGTCAGTCAAGAGCTCGATGTTGGGGCCGCGAGCGGCGTAGACGTGCTTACGATGGGAGGGTATTGTGTCGAGCCACTTGTTCATCGAGGAGTCGATCTCGGCAACGATGCGCTGCTTCCACTCCGGACCAACGTAGCCCAGGAAGAGCTTAGACTTGTTGATTGTGTACTGTTCGAAGGGGCCGCTCAGCCAGAGTACCGTGTGAAACTAAGAAAACTAAGAAAACTCACGACCGTGCGCAAAGCGAACGCTTCTATCTTCAGGAGTCGGATGAACGTGTTGCAAAACGCAACCTTCGACGGCTGGCCGGGGGGTTGCCGGAATGCCTGAGACGGGTCGGGATGCGACCAATATTCGTCGTCGCACTCGGTCATGGGATCGAGGTCGAAGCTTATAAACAGCATCAGCGAGGCGGACGAAACTTACGCATCGCGCACACAACTTACTCTTCATCGTGGACGATGCACTGTCGCCCCATGCCAAAGCTTGCTAACCTATCCATGGCGACTAACGCCCTACATGGTCTTGAGCAAGGCGGAAAGTTAGATGAATGAACGGTAGGACGGACCAGAAAGCGCGTTTCCAAAGCTCTTGCTCAACCGTCGGCGTCGCGCTATACATCTTCTTCCGATGGGCACCGACGTCTTGGGCCATCCGAATGCCTAAGCTCAAGATCGGCAGAGTGCCTTGCGGAGTGTTCGTCGTGTTCACATAGGCGGCCATGAGCTGTAATCAACTTAGCTCGTATTTTTCTACTAGCATGTCACTGAAAGGACGTACCGCACACGCTTGGACGTCATACAGCGTTGGCCGTGCAAGGAGGGAAAACTCCGTCGAGCTAACCTTGTTGAACCAGTGCCATCCAGGGAGTTGGTGCGGCTCGCCGCGAAGCGAGCCGTACGCCCACGCGCTGCCAGTCGCACAGACGAGGAGCACGACGGTGCCAAAGCGCCTGTCATAGAGATGGAGGCCGCTCTTCAGGTCACGCTCGAACGTCGGGCGGTGGAGAAGGGCGAGATAAGTGTTGAAATGGCCAAAGTATAGGTCGACGAACTCGGCCATGACGTCTGGCGGCGGAAAGTCCTGGTCCTCGAACGGCGGGGTGGCGTTAGAAGCCATGGAGATCACAGTGACGACATCCTTCAGCAGCGACCATCAATGTCTACTCGTGAAAATCGCCTGGTATGTGAGGGCTAGTGGACGCTTACGGGTCTAAGTCGCTTCTGGATATTGGCGATCGACTGGTCACACTCAATGTGCGTGGAGGTACCGGTGTGCGTGCTCTTTAGGCCGATGACGGTGCGGACGAGGCCGAAATTGCTCGACTTTCCAGTGTAGCCTTTGAAGTCCACGTCTATTACCGTGGTGAGTCCTTCCTCGTTGTCGCTCGGATTGATTTCTTCAGAGCAGTCGGTCGACGGGTGGACACCTCGCGGGTAGATGGCCTTGATCGATGACCAAGTTGGATGGGGATGCTTGGAGACGTTTGGGGGCCGCTGCGGCCTCAGTGTGTCTTTAAGATGTTCGGAGTCATCTTCAGTGAGCGCAGCGTCCGATTGCAACTGGGTTTGCAGTCAGCCTTACAGGATCACACAAATGACGAATAGGCACAGGGTACCTTCTTTAATAGATCCTCGACTTTGGACAGGCGGGTCTCGAGCGCCGCGACGTACCTGTTGGGGTGGACAAGGCCAACTATCGTCAGCTCCAGAAATGATGAAGACCCATTCGTGGAAAATATATCTATCGTTGTCGGATCTGGGGCGCTTCATTGGGGAGCAGGCCCCCGGCCTCCGAACGGGAAAGGCTTTATCTAGGTGGCATACTCGTGTCCCTTTCACGCCAGTCCCCGTACCTGCACAGGTCCGT
The DNA here is from genome assembly GCA_024305745.1 of Polyporus tsugae. Taxonomy (NCBI): domain Eukaryota; kingdom Fungi; phylum Basidiomycota; class Agaricomycetes; order Polyporales; family Polyporaceae; genus Polyporus; species Polyporus tsugae. The sequence continues at coordinate 491,600 of JAHRBS010000001.1, forward strand.
ACGGGTCGTCCGGGTACGGGTACCAGGTAGTGTCGCCGGTACATAAACCCTAAGCATGGTTATGCAACAGCCCTGCCAGATATCGGCTGTGTTACTCAGCACAAGTCAGTCGTTGTCGACGAGGTTTAGCAGTCAGTCCTGAGCAAGGCACGTGCGGAGAGGTCCTTCGACGCAAACCAAGCGTCTCGGAGACACTGTGAATTCAACACAAGGTCTAGTTGCTGGGAACCGATCATCAGACACTGCTACCAGAGTGTCGCTGTGGGACGATCATGCGACCACCCTCGGCCCCCTCCACTCGACGCCGGACCGGCATCCGTACGTGTATGTACCCATACTCACACCGGAGCTGGGTATCCGAGTATCCTTTCCTGCTAAGTACTGGGAGAATAAATCCCAAACTGAACCATTGCACAGTCTCAGATGTCTTCAGAAACGTTCAATGTCAAGGCAAGGATAACGCCAGTCCGCGAGGCAGAGACCTTAGCGTCCACCGGCAAGAGTGAGCGAAACAGCGGAGATGAGTATACCCGGTCCTGATCTCCTGTCCCTGGCAAAAAATGACACTTACTTCTTTGTTACTGTAGGCCGCTTCATCTGTCGGAGGGTAAGACAGGTGTCCCTGACAATCGACACTTGCGCGGACATACCTTGGGCGTCGGGTCGTACTGGCATTCGATACCGTGGGCAATACACATGGAGCAGCAATTGTCTGCACTGTCCGCCGCATCACCTGCACGTCCGCAGAAAAGTGGTCGTCGATGCAGGATGCAGGCCCTGGGAAAATCTAGGACTTACAACCCACTGGGTTTCGTTTTCAGCAATGTTCGGGAACGGTCAGTACTAGAATCAGCGCACCTTTCCTCCGCCTGCAGAACTCGCAGGCTCTTGAATGCTTCTGCTTCTTATACTGCGATCGGACTTGGCCATCAGGCTCCTCGGTCGACATCCCGGCGGTTTGTAGGGTGCCCTTGTGTAACACGTCGACAGCGTCGGCGACGGCGACGTTCGCCTTACTAATCAACCAGTACATCATGATAAGTAGCCTAAGCAAGTTCAACGCGTCCCCTCGGCACCATCGGCCGCCGCCGGCCGCCAAGTCCCGCCGGGCCGGAGCTTATCTACAAGCAAACCATCAACGCGCTAGATGATAATGTGAACCGCAATGGATTATAGTTAGAGTGCAATCTATTGCATACAGTGGCAAAGCGACCGGTACCCTACTAGTACTACTGAGTGCCAACTTGACGAGCTCGAGATCGCGAGTTCCCTACCAGTGACGAATCCACAAACGAGGAAACTCCTAAAAGAGATCTATGTGCATGTACATAAACGAGTTCAACCATTAATAAAACCGAAAGTAGTCCTAATTGAAAGAGAGAGGAAAGCCAAGAAACGGAAGCCCCGACCTCGACATCGATCGTCGCCACCACACGGCCTGCATACATTCATGCTTCCATCCCCGTCTCCGCGTCTTGAAATTGAGGCCATTCACAGTCATGACAGGTTAAACACGTCTTCTCCCTCCTCGGCAGCGTACCCAGGTCGCCGTGTGCCCGCAACAACGGGCCCCGCGAATTGGCCGGCATCCGCGATATCTACTGTAGGCTCCTCGAGCGCATCCGGCCCGCCCGTGGTGAGCTGTATCGGGCGCAGCGGCGTGATCAGAGGGACGGAGAGCCTGGGTTCAAGGACAGCGGTGACGCCTTGCGCTTGGCCGTGGCTAGGCGACTTCGGATCCGACTTGCGGGGCGCCTGGAATCGCGCTCCCTGTGGTCGCGGTCAGGATGGGGTCGGCGCGCGGAATGGGATGGGGTTGGGATGGGGGATGGTCGATCGAGGTACCCCTACGGAACGACGATCGCGAGCGGCGGTTAGTCTGACACGCTTGACCGCGCATGAGGCGAAGCAAGTCCCAAGAGCTGTTGCCGGAACCGTCTTCGTCGAATGCGTTGCCGGAAGTGGAACTTTGTCCGCTCTCACCGCCGTCTTCGTTATCCCCGGATGTTGGTCTCGAGTCCGTGGCTGAGCCCGGGCTGCAGTCCTTGCTGCTTCGGAAGTGGCCAGCGGATGCGGAGTGGGAGATGATCCGACAATCGAGCATGTCGTCAGGAATGGACTGCACCAGCACGCGTCAGTCCACCGGCGATGGAGTGTCTCGACGGACACAGACCAGCCGGAGTAGCCTGAGCAAATGCGCGGATACTGGCACGGTTTGGAGTGCCGAGCTCAGGCGATTCGCTGGAAAGAGACGGATTAGACACCTCGGCACTGGGAGGTGTCGGCTGCGCTCCGTGTTCGCAGGGGTCCTGGAGGGCCGAACCCGGGGCGCAAACTTGGCATTCTTCCCTCCAGATAACGGACTTTCCAACTCCGAGAGGGTTGGATGGGTGAGAGGGGGGTCGAGGACAGTAGGAGGGTGAGCCGGTGAGGAGGGGTCAAGGAGGGGTTGTACCTTCCGCAGAGGAGAACGGCAGGAGCTACTCGCGCGTAATGAAGGCCAACTCGACGCGCGACGTTGAAAATGGTATTCACCTTCCGACCGCAAATGAAGAGGGCCCGTCTCTTCTACTTGCAGCTCTTACTCGCTTCCACCGTTCCCGTTCAACATGCCGCTTGGAGCGACCCGGACGTAAGGAAACATGTGAGCTCGCCGTTCACCGGCTCCACATTGTGTTCTTCGTCGAGGATACACGCTCATGTCTTCGTGTCCTGGCTGCATGATTCCCGCGTTCGTCAGTATCTGGGAGATTGATGAGAGATATCAGAACGAGCGTGAGGAGAGTCCAATGGACTAATGGGAAAGCAAGTCCGTGCAACGTCGAGACAGACGGCTCGCGGCGCTATCAATCTATGGAACGGGGTCAGAGCGTTAATCCCAAAACCCCATGGCGCAGATCTTTGCCACCCGAGCAAGACAGCCCGTATCTTGTCCATTAGAAAGACAATATTGAAACTCGCCCATCCCGCGCCCACCTACTAGCCAGGCCAGGTTGTCTACGGCCACTTACTGGCTGAACAAGGGTTTACAGTACTTATTCCGGAACTGCTTCGCCGCTGAAAAAGCATTGTTGATAACGTCGTGGTTCGTGGTCGATCCTTGCTTCATATGCGAGGTTCCAGTATATCGGTTTGATACCCAGCTGCGAAGCTACATGTGACAAATTCACACACCGGCCTGGAAGGTTGAAAACGAAAAGGATAAGCCCTATAGATCGGCGGCAACGGAAGGCTATATATACCTTACAGTGGCGTCCTCCGAGATGTAAAATACAGTACGCCTACCGACACATAATAGCGGCCAACATGAAGACCTCCAAGGCTGCGAGCGAGAAGGGGGAAGGAAGAGAGGTCAAGTTGAAGGTGAGGCAAAGGCGTCTATTCTTATCGACAGTCACGAGACTTAGAGTTGAGGGCAGGTCCCAATTGGGATACTCTGACGCCCAACGAAAGTTATCGCACAACACAGGCTACAGCCCGACGAGCTCGACGTTCGACACATCCTCAAGACGTGAGTACCCTTCATTATGGTCTCATATTGCTCCGTATGCGTCTCGTGTACGCTTCTGGTCCTTTCAGCCAACGTTTGTGTGGTCGGAAGGCTTGAACTGCGCTGGATGGATTCTCCGAGGTCTGGATGAGGGCGTCCGCCAACTCCGTCTCCTCGTTCTCTGTCTTCCTAAATGTCCTCCCCGATTGGCCCCAGTTTCTCTTCTAACACTTTGTTTTCTTCCCAGTAATCTTTCAGCAAGAACATCATGGCCGACTCTGGACGCGGACGCGGTGGATTCGGGCGTGGACGTGGTGACCGCGGACGGGGCCGTCGAGGGCCCCGCCGCGGCGGCCGCAAGGACGAGGAGAAGGAGTGGTGAGTACCCATCCAACATCCCACAGCCCCTTCCCCATCCCAACGCGTGCACGCCCCCCAGGGTCCCCGTCACCAAGCTCGGCCGTCTCGTGAAAGATGGCAAGATCCGGTCGATGGAGGAGATATACCTCTTCTCGCTCCCCGTCAAGGAGTACCAGATCATCGACTTCTTCCTCCCCAAGCTCAAGGACGAGGTCATGAAGATCATGCCCGTCCAGAAGCAGACCCGCGCCGGCCAGCGCACTCGCTTCAAGGCGTTCGTCGCGATCGGCGACTCGGACGGCCACGTCGGCCTCGGTGTCAAGTGCGCGAAGGAGGTCGCGACCGCTATCCGCGGCGCCATCATCCTCGCCAAGCTCTCCGTTATCCCCGTCCGCAGGGGTTACTGGGGTGCCAACCTCGGTGAGCCTCACACCGTGCCCTCGAAGGTGTCTGGCAAGGTCGGCTCCGTTATGTGCCGTCTCATTCCCGCGCCCCGTGGTACCGGTCTCGTTGCTGCCCCCGCATCGAAGCGTATGCTCCAGCTTGCGGGTATCGAGGACTGCTACACACAGTCGAAGGGTTCGACCGCGACGATGGGTAACTTCTTGAAGGCTACCTTCGCTGCCGTACGTATCCCACCTCTTCGCTGGGTTGAGATCGTGACTTATAGGATGCTCGCGTGCAGATCACGAAAACGTACTCGTACCTCACACCCGACCTCTGGCGCGAGATTGCTCTCTCCAAGTACCCGTACGACGAGCACAGCGGGCACCTACAGCTCGCGCAGGGCAAGAAGGCGTACTAGACGCCTTCGGCTCTGGATGAGGTTCGGGGAGGTTTGATCGTTGATTGCATCTCTGTATTGCTGCTGTGTTTCTAGCACCTTCTCTCTGCCACCAAAACGTTTAGGGATGTCATTATTACCATGATGCAATATGACAATGACTCCATGCACGACTGTATCCGTCGATGTCGCTTCACATCTGGTCCCCTAAGGCATTGCATTCAAGTTTGGTGCGCGAACCAACGTCCAGTATCTGGACGCCCAGACACTTGGGATGCGATGTGAGTACTTAATACTAGGAATTCGTCTACGTCAAGGTGAAGACGCTGATCTAGTACGTATGTACATAGGTGGCATCGATACTGGTGAGACGGTACGGTCTCGAGTCCAGTTCGTAGCTCTGAGCTCACTCATCACGGGTGAATTGCAAGGCACGTCTTGGTGGCGAGTAGAGGGCTGTAGAGGATCATGGCTCGGGTTATGTTGATCGTGGCGATCACTTGGCCCAGAACCCACCCCCGCTCCTTGGACTGACGCTTTCGTTGTCGAGACTAGCGTCAAACTTGTTGAATCAGGAAGGGTTTGAGCAAGAAGCTTCTCGCCAGCGTCATTGTCTCCGAGTGTCATGGCCAGGCTCCCTGCCGTCAATATTAATGGGGGAGAGCAGATTGCGCGTTGATACTGTAGTCGACTACTTAGATTGCACCAGAATCGGTAGTGGTTCACATATACCGCCCTTCCATGGCGGAATCGAGACGATGTATGCCATGCCGGCCATACAGCCAGTAACAAGTCGTCCAGGATATAGCAGGCGTCTGGCAGGTGTACACTATTCTGATAATCAGAGAGAAGAGACTGCTAGACATACGTCGAGGACATGACGTTGAATATTGGCCGTGGTGCAGCAAAGTGCAGTGGTGGTTAGTGCCAGCAGCCAGGCTGCGTGCATGGCGCATGGCCCGGCGTGTTGGCAATGATGCGGCCCGAATGTGGGCTTGCCGGCCGGAGGTGAGGGTGCCGAGGGGCCGCGTTGTACCACTTGATTAGTAAGCCGAGGATAGCCTGGCAGTCAGGACTCAACGTCTTACCCAACTCCAGACTACAAACTACCGGAATGTCTACCGAGGAGGTCGAAATCCGCTCGCGGCTGAAACATTCAAGAGCCTGCGAGTTTTGCAGGCGGAGGAAAGGTGCGCCGATTCACCTGCAGCTCAGGACTGCGCCGATGTTCCCGAACATTGCTGAAAGCGAGGCTCAGTTGGTTGTGAGTTCCAGGTTTTTCTGGCCTTGCATCCTGCATCGATGCCCAATTTTCTGCCGATGTGCAGGTGATGCGGCAGACAGGGCAGATAACCGCTGCTCCATGTGTATTGCTCACGGCATGGAATGCCGGTACGACCCTACTAGAAAGGTACGTCTGCGCGCGGGTCTCGTCTGTCAGTAGTTTTGTCTTACACTCAGACAGATGAACCGGCCTACAAAGAAGTGAGTGTGATTTTTTGCTCGGCATCTTGCCGCAGGAAGTCAGAGCTGGGTATTCTCGTCACCGCCCGTGGACGCCGAGAACGTGTTTGGTTTGTCTTCGATGGCTGGCGCCTGCGTTCACAGTACTTTCCATGGTGTCGAACCTTTAATAAAGAGATCTAAGGCCAGGAAACAGCTCGGTTGAGAAGTTATTCTCCAGATCTTCACTAGGGAAGGACGCGGGTCAGGTAAACTTACCCGTTTCACCAAAAACCTCCGGATTAGTCTCCAGAAAGGCTCTGATAGGACGGCGATATGATAAAGTCCTTCCTCGTAATCGGGGTTTCTCCTTTCTTTTGTAGCTGACCACAGTCGACTCGGCCACCCCAACAGATACGTTGAGGCCCTCGAGACCCGCATATCCAAAGTCGAGGATCTATTAACAAAGGTATGCTACACTATGCTTAGTTGTCATTCATGCCATACTGTCAGGCTGACTGCAGGCCCAGCTGCAATCAGACGCTGCGCAAGCGGGAGATGATGCCGAGCATCTTGAGGACGCGCTGAGGGCACAGCCGCGCTCCAATATCTCCAAGCACCCCCATCCAACTTGGTCATCGATCAAGGCCATCTACCCGCGAGGTGTCCACCCATCGACCGACTCCTCCGAAGAGATCGACCCGAGCGACAACGAGGAGGGATTCGCCGTGACGGACATCAACTTCAAGGGCTACACTGGAAAGTCGAGCAATTTCGACCTCGTCCGCACCGTCATCGGCTTGAAGAGCACGCACACGGGTGTCTCTACAGACATCGAATCTGACAGGCCGTTCACCAATCTCCAGAAACGATTTAGACCTGTAAGCGTCCATTAGCTCCTTGCCGACCCGGCCGTTTCCACGAGTAGACGTTGATGGCCGCTGCTGAAGGATGTTCTCGCTATTCCCTCCATGGCTTCCAACGCCGTCCCGCCATTCAGGGAAAAGGACTTTCCGCCGCCAGACGTCATGGCCGAGCTTATCGGCCTATACTTTGTCCACCTCAACACGTATCTCGGCCTTCTCCACCGCCCGACGTTCGAGGGCGAGCTCAAGAACGGCCTGCATCTTCGGGACAGGGGCTTTGGGACCGTCGTGCTCCTCGTCTGTGCGACTGGCAGCGCGTGGGCATACGGCTCGCTTCACGCCGACCCGCACCAGACCCCTGGATGGCAGTGGTTTGACAAGGTTAGCTCCGCCGAGTTTTCGCTCCTTGCACGACCAACGATATATGACGTTCAAGCATGTACGGTATGTTCTTTCAATCACCCTCAGGCTCTCACCCGACATTTGAAGGACACAAGCTGAGTTGATCACAGCTCATGGCGGCGTACGTGAACGCGACAAACTCTCCTCAAGGCACGTTGCCGATCCTGAGCTTAGGCATTCGGATGGCCCAGGACGTCGGTGCCCATCGAAAGAAGATGTATAGCACGACGCCGACGGTTGAGCAAGAGCTTTGGAAACGCGCTTTCTGGTCCGTCCTACTATACGTTCATCAAACGTTGTAGCTTTCTCAAGATCATGAAGGGCGCTAGTCTCCATGGATAGGTTAGCAAGCTTTGGCATGGGGCGACAGTGCACCATCCATGATGAAGAGTGAGTTGTATGCGCGATGCGTAAGTTTCGTCCGCTTCGCTGATGCTGTTTATAAGCTTCGACCTCGATCCCATGACCGAGTGCGACGACGAATATTGGTCGGATCCCGACCCGTCTCATGCATTCCGGCAACCCTCTGGCCGGCCGTCGAAGGTCGCTTTCTGCAATGCGTTCATCCGATTGTCGAAGATCCAAGCGTTCGCGTTGCGCACGATCGTGAGTCTTTTGGCAGTTGCACTACCCAAGGACGGGCAGCCTCTGACCGGCCCTTTCGAGCAGTACACAATCAACAAGTCTAAGCTCATCTTGGGCTACGTTGGTCCAGAGTGGAAGCAGCGCATCGTCGCGGAGCTCGACTCTTCGATGAACAAGTGGCTAGACACAATACCTTCCCACTGTAAGCACGTCTGCGCCCGTCAGGGTCTCAACCTGGAGTCATTGACCGATGTATCCTTCAGTAATCTGGGACCCTAAGCGCGAAGACGTCCTCTTCCTCAACCAATCCGCAATTCTCTACGCCAATTACTACCAGATGCAGATATTCGTCCACCGCCTCTTCATTCCCTCCCCGCGCCGACCACTTGCCAACGCGAATCTCTCCCTACCGTCGATGACGATCTGTGTGAATGCGGCGCGTGCGTGTTTGCGGGTGCTTGACGTGCAACATCGCCGTGCAATGGCGTCTGGGGCGGAGGCGTCTGGGGTTACGATCTATGCGTTGACCCCTCTGCAGATGCCGCTGTTCACGGTGGGGATGATGCTATTGGTGTACCTGTGGTGCGGGGCGAGGGATACGCGTGCGGCCCTGGATGACGTCGACGTGTGCTTGAATATTCTGAAGCGCTTGGCAGAGACGTGCGTAGTTCCCCATGAGCAATCTCTCACCGCGCTCTGATTATAAGGCCACCTTCTTCTAGCGGCAATTTCGCTGCACGGAAACTTGAGTGCGTACCGACACCGCTTCTCCTTATCCGACCGCTTTCGTATCCTGATCGTTCTGCAGGGTAATTCTACGGGTGATGAGCCCGATTGCACAGCGGCCGCCCAGCGAGCGGTCCTACCCATCGTCAAGCTCGAATCTGGCCAAGGAAGGCCCGAAGACTATCGAAGAAGTGATCACAACCGCAATGGAACACCTCGACCTCTCCATGTTCAGCCTCGGTGACTGTTTCGATGGCTCCAACAGGTTGGAGACTCCACAGAGCGGCGAGCCCATGGTGTCTACGACTCCCACGCCGTGCGCGAGAGGGCTGTCAATGCCATCGCCGTTCGCCAAGGATGGTCCGTGTGTCGGTTTGGCCGGGATGATGACGCCTGAACAGACCGCGAGCCACAACCGGCTCGCATTCAACGCTTTCGCCGGCTGCGACATGTGGGCTCTCCAACTCAACACGATTGGTAGCGGCCTCAGAGGCCTCATGCCCGATAATTTGCCCTCCGGATCAGCCACGATCCCCGGATCCACGCCGCCTGCGGATGGGGTCTCTCCCGCGTCCTCGCTCGATGGAGTGCCGACGCCGAGCGACCCGGGGATCGCTGGCCCGTCGGATTTCGACTTTACGTTCGGGAACGTGCTGATGTCGGACGACATGGACTTCTTCGACTCGCTCTCCAGCATGATCGGGAACTTCCAGAACCCGCTTCCGCCAGCCCCCGGGTCGTCTTGCGGGCCCCCGGAATCTACAACCTCGTTCGCGACGAGCGCGGAGCCGACACAGACGTGCACGCTTAGTCAGTTGGAACTTCCCCCGGCGGCGGCGGCGGCGGCGGATCCCTCGCTGTTCGAGGTTCAGATTGGGGGTGGTCAGGATCCGACGCTGTGGCAGTGGATTTCTGCGCCGGATGGCGAATTGTGAGTGCCACACAAATCATTTATGCCGCTCAACGCTGCGTGAGGAGTTGACATGCATGCTCTTCGGCTTTCGTCGTAGATGGAACCACTGGGAAGCCTACGTTCAGAACCAAGGAGCAGCAGCAGCAGACAGCAACCAGCCGATGTTCTAGACGTGGACGCGATCGCACGTTATGGGACACCTTCTTAGCGATATATCATATACCAGATATACGTATTTCTAGACTGGCACATAATTACACTTGGATAGGGAGGCTGCATAGATGAACATTGAAGATATATACGTGTGGACGATGTCACGAAAAAGTTGTAACCTTACCTGGTCAAATGCACCGTAGACTTTATCGAAAAAGTTGGCTGTTCCTTCATTTTTGTTACACCGCTCAGTTACATAACATAAAATTTATATGATCCCAATGATGTTACAGCGATCAGTAGTACGACTAATTTCCGTCCGCCAGCAGAGTATCCAACGATACCACGAGCAGCGACCGGCGCGCCATCCCGGTCCGCCGCGCAGAGGAGGTGCATGGAGTCTATGCTCTGCTGGCTTGGATGTATTGGAGATGAAGCGCGGATGTGAAGGGCGTATGGGGGGTGATCGTCGTATTCGGGGTCTAGCGTACCAGCCGGACAGGAGAGTCCATGGTGCCTGACCAGTGGAACGTCCCCGTGCCATCGGCGTGGATGGACTCGGAGGGTTGGGGGAGGGATACCGATGGCGAGGGCACCTAGTTTGAGGGTCGTTTACGAAGTCTTGAGGAATGCCGCTTGAGTTGGAGACGTTCGCTCCACCATTCGTCGAAACGTGGGTCTCCTCCAATTGCGTGGCCAACCGCGAAGGGGGCGGAGGCGTTGGGGAACAGCGTGGATGCCCACTGCTATGCCCGCGAGGCCTCCCTGGTCGAAACGAGACAACAGAGGGTGTTGCGCACGGGCATACCTGCGGAATAATAAGTTAGGTGTGGGGAGCGTTATGAGGGCGCACAGTTCGACTCACCCAGGGTCACCCCGAAGGCCGGGAGTGTCCGACGACTCATCCATGTGGCATCGTTAACTGCACCTCGCTGTCAGTCTTCTCGAGAGGGTTTGACAAGCTAGCGAACTTACCATCCATCCATCATCATCATGCCCGATAAGGAACCGCGCTCCGCCGTGGGCTGTGTGACTAGCACAGATATGCTCCAGAAGATTGGGGGTGGCACTGGGTGAACGCGCGTGGTAGTATTGCCGACGGGGGAATATCTTGCGGCCGAACTCCTGTCCGAGAAACAGACGTCGGAGACCGACGTGGAGTGGGAGACAATGGTCGGATGGCCGAGGAAGGCTGAGGCCCCATGACCGGGTGAGAAGTTTGTCTGCGAGAGGTAGGGAAGAGCGCGTCGTCGCTGGCTGGAGTGAAGCATCTCTATGTGGGGAAAATGAGGGAAGTGGGATGAGGAGCTTGGGGAGACGGGGGAAGTCCTTATATACGAAATCCGAACGGGTGCCGCCGCGCCATAGCCGAGATGGGGACGCTGCGAATGAATCCGCAGCAGTCGCATCGACCGGTGCGGTTAAGCTGCTATTTGCCGGCTTTGTAGCAGCAGGGCGTAGTCACCTTCTTTTAAAGACAAAGACCTTTGATCACGAACAATGGACAACTCGGTGCCGCCAACCGCTACGCATGGGGCAAGCCTGACGGCCCAGACTCTGATTATCCACAATAGACAGATGGACAGAAACAAGCGTTAGCGTTGATTGGCGATCATGAATTGCATTCAAATAACGCACCGGCGTGCGACCCCGTCCAGTGAGGGAGCGACCTGCCGAAATGTGAGATACGACTAACTCCTAGTTCTACGTCTGCCTGGGACAAATCGTGTCAGCTCAGATCCAGCATCATGGCGGGAAAACATCACGTAGCGCGCTGCGCAATACTGTATGTATTGGCACATGATAGGGCCCGGCGGTTGTAGTTCAAGCACTGGCTGTCGCTAACACTGCTACGTTAGGACCCGACGGTGGCTGGCACATTGCCATTAAACAAACGCAGAGTTGCCATTTGAACCTCGAGAAGTGCTACATAGCGTTCAGCTCCTGTGCTGTTGACTAACCGGGCCGATCTTAACGAAATATGTTACCCCGCCTGTAGGTCTAGTGATCTCGAGAATTTCTGTCGCGTCCAGTCGACATATACATGTAGATGCTACCGATCGCACAATTGGAACGGCTGTTCGCCATCGGCAGAAACCTAGTACGAAGACGCGTTTTAACAAAATACCCTGCAGGCCTGAGCGCGACTGAACCAGACACCTACCAAAATCGTCCGTGTACTCATCACCAGCGAACCGTCCTCGTCGCGCTCTCCCCAAGCGATAGGCACTTTCTCGTTCTCCGCCACCTCGAAGGCCAGACCCTTTCTACGCCATTTAGCCCAACCCATCGCAATCCGCTCCGCAGTCTCCCGCACGAAGGTGTGGGTGCCCCCCTCGTCGCCGGCTGTCGGCGCCATGTACGTGTACGCAGTGCACAGCTCGAAGACGACACACTCTAGATTGGCGAAGTGCGACGCCCTCGCTGCGAGGACTCCGAGGATTCGATCGAGCCAGTCGTCTTGGTCGTATGCGACTACCATGGGGTCGAGGACGACGGTGAGGTCCGTAACGCCAGAGCAGGCAAGGTTGGACAGAAAGTCGATTGCCCAGTGCAGATTGTTGGTGCGGGGAAAGAAATCGTGTTGGCAGCCGTAACAGCCCAGGAGGCGGAGGTGTCGTATATTAGGGCACTGGGAGAGCGTGAAGCATCCCAACAGCTGTCGCTTGACGAAGGCGTGGGGTGGATCTGCAGAAAAGGTGAATGACTTGTTAGTGATAGTCGTTGTCCCACTCACTTGTGTCGTCTGTGCCCGCCAAGGACAGTAAGAGTGCGAGTTCCAGACTGTCTAAAGAGGGCCCTAAGGACCGCACAAATGCGAGTATGGATTCCAATAAGGCCGATGGTTCTCCGCCAGACACTACCAGGGAGAGGAAATGGAGTCGGCCGCCTACGTCATGAGCCACCAACCGTCTTGCGAGCGCAGTACAGAAATTCTGGTCTGGCTGACACCACATACGTACGTCTGATAGTAGTGACGTTGCCGGAGAGAAAGGTAGTAGATCTGGGTCCTGGTCGTCCAAGTACACTTGCGTCACGGAAAGAGAACGGAGACGGGGAAGACTGAATATGCAGTCCACGACGCTGTTGCCTCGGATTCTCGCGAGTCTAAGCTCTTCCAATGACCGGAGTGTTGGCAGTGCCGTCGGTGCCAGTTGTATGCGTTGTATGCTCAGCTGTCGTATATTCGCCATCCTTTGCAGGAGGTCGAAGAGGGCCGGGCCGGCACGGTCACTTCCGGAGCAACCACAATACCGGGTGCTCCAGTGAGGGAGGAAGCAGTCCACATCCAGGCATTTGACATACGCTCCAATCTCGGGAGTCTTGTTCAAGACATCGAGGAAGCCGGGAAGCATCGAGCAAGAAAGCGTGAGGTGGTGGAAGAGATGGAGTCGGGTGCTGGGGAGCTTGAGCAGACGGTGGCACAGACGGAGAGGGAGAGATAGTCGTCGTAGAGGTGATCGATGACTCTATCCTCGAGCTCGGGGGGAAGGATGGGGCTGGTCATGGTGGTGACAATGATGAATCGTGGAGGGTCAAAGAACGTGCAAGACGGTGCTAAACGTGACAACCAACGCAGCGACAGCGGGGTACAGATATCCCAATATCTCCGCTCATAATTTTGTGCTCCGCGCGTCCTTTCGAAGTGGCTTTCGGAACAAGCTTGGCTGCGGTAGGTTCGGATCCAAGCTCTAGCTTTTAGGTATTGGGGAACTACTGAAACAACACATATAAGTACACAAGATATCGGAACAGCATAGCGAACGATAGCCGGGAACAATGAGAATAGTCTGCGGTACCACAACGTGGATGATCTACATGCCTTGCGGCGAAAGATCGAAAGGGATATCCACACCACTCATGGTAGTGAGATACGCGCCCCATTCCGACCACCTGCGCAACGATAATTGACAATTGGTCAGATAACGTCCAGCGCATGCGACGTGGGTAGACAGCTCACTCAAGCGACGTAGGTGCAGAAGACCACATCTCAACCATGTTATCCTCGAACATCATGGACACGTCAGTGTCCGCACCCGTCCCAGCGGCCGCCGGCTGCTCGAGGGGCTGTGGTTGGATCTGCTGTATATTCGAAACTAGCGGAGCGGGGGTTGGTAGTGGTAGTGACATCGCTGCAAGGAGCTGGCTGTAGTCCGCAAGCGACATCTCGGACGAGACGGGCCCGAAGGCGTTCCCGTTCATGCCCTCGCCGCCAAGCCCGCCGTTGGACAGCGGCACGGGGACAGATGCGGGAGCGAGGCCCTCGTGCCGATGAGAGTCGGGGTAGTACGCCTGCTGTTGCTGTTGCATCTGAGGCGCGAAGTGTGGTTGTTGCTGAGGGGCAGGGGCGCCAGCGGAGAACTGTGAGCTAAAGCCATGATGGAACGGAATCCGCCCCAGGTCTTTCGTATGAAGCGGCAGCTCGAAGGACAAGTCCATCGGGAAGTCGCCATTCGCGGTGTCATACGTCGCTGGCATATGCGAGGAGTTCGACGACGACGAAGTCCCATTTGTCTGCAGGTTCGAGTAGTAGTACGGCGAAAGCCCATCCTTCCGCGGATCGTGGGCAGGTTCTGGGGCGGGGGCGTCCGCGCGCACTATCGGGCCCCAGCTATCGTTGGCTGCGTCGCGAGCGAATGCCGCGCCTATAAGTGTCCCGATGGTGGGCTTTCCGACGGAGGTAAAAGGTGATTCGCCAGGCTGAGGGAGCTCTCCCACGGATATGAGTCCGTTGAGTACATCCCTATCCAGGAGGAATCAGTGCCACTAGGACGCGCGAATGAGGTATGTTACGCACCATAACCTTCGTGATGAGTACGTGCTATCATAACCCATGTCACTGAGCGTCATGATGTGCCCGATGAATAGAGTAGAACGCACTGCTGTTCGAGCGCTTTCAACATTTGCATGCATTTGTGCACGTCCGCCATAGCCGCTTCATTGGACAGACCCGATCGTTTTGCACCCCACAGATTGAAGAGGAGCACGAGACCCGATGTAAACAACGGCAGCTGCACACAAGCTCATCAATTGAGTAAAGAGTAGGAACGGGAATGGAATATGGATTACTCGATTAAGGATCAGAGACTTCTTGTTCTTCTTGAACTGAGTCTCCATGACGTGCGTCGCGGAGCGTGCCGCATTCGTGCAGATGGCCAACGACGGGAACGGTAGACGGTTGGCTTTGCTGGGCTGGATGAAGGGGCGGTGTACGCATATCTGAAGCCAGTAATAGTTCGCGTATAGCGTGCAAGACTGGTTCATGAAGATGTCGTCTTCGCGGTTCGGGTCCCACTTCACTTTCAAACCCAGGACAACGTCAGCGCTAGTTCGCGACAAAAAGACGAGCAGCAGCGTACGGTGCTCAGGAACGGTGTCAATCCATTTGTTAAGGGCGGAGTCCAACTCTGCAACGGTACGCTGTTCCCATTCCGAGCCGACATAACCAAGCGTTTGCTTGGATTTGTTGATTGAATACTAAAGGAAACGTTAAAGGCTGACAGACATAACTGAACATGTCGGTGCCTACGTACGATGGTCCGCGAAGCATACGCAAGGATTTTCTGCAGCCGAACCAGGCAGTTCGCAAAGGCGATATTGGAGGGGTTTCCCTCGGGCTGTTTGAACGCTGACTCTGGATCGGCATTCACCCAGTACTCATCGTCAACCTCAGTCATTGGATCAAGATCGAAGCTGCAGGACAGCGCGTCAGCAAACGAGTAGATCAGTGGCAATGAAATCAACATACTCTTCGTCGTGAAGGCCGCACGGCCGACCCAGTCCGAAGCTCGCAGTACGATCCAAGTAGACCAAGACCCTATCGTATCCGCACGTCAGCAACGTCAACAAGAGATATGACGGGTATTTGTCCGCACCAAACAGCGCGCCGCCACAGCTCGTCCTCTGCCGATGGCGCGACGCGATACACCTTTTTTCGATGCGCCCCCACATCCTGTACCATCCGGAGCCCCAGACCCATGACGGTCCAGCTTCCTTGCGGCCGACTCGACAGCGCAAGATATGAAGCAATGAGCTACAGGTACAAGCGTATGGGTATTCAGCATGAGCGGCGATAGGTTGACCGGCCATAGGTTGGCATCACGCACCGCGCACGCCTGCACGTCTTCCACCTTCGGCCTATCAAAGATAGACCACCGCACGGTGTCCACCTGGGTGAACCAGCACCAACCCGGCGTGGCCCCGTCATCCGTCTCCACTCGCGGATCGTCTGTCCACCGAGAGCCGATGGCACACACCAGGAGCAGGACGGCGCCGAACGCTTTCTCGCGCAAGTGCAAACCATCCTGGACGTTGTTCTGGAAGGTCGGTCTGTGAAGGAGGGGCAGGTAGATGTTTACGCCGTCGAAATAGCCGTCGATCAGCTTCTCCATAAGGTCTGCGGGCGGGAAGTTACGATATGGCGCCTGCTCCACCCGTTCCCTCCCCGCCTTCAGGATCTAAGGAGATGCACATTGACTAAACTGAGGGAAGTAAAGAAAGGAAAGAGGACGCACCGGGAAGTCCACGGCCGGGACAGTCTTAACGTCTGCCGCGGCCGACGGCTCCGTGCCTTTGGGACGATCGGCGCCGGGGTACTTCTGCTTGATCACCGTCTGGAGGAACATCAGGTTGCTCGACTTGCCGTGATAGCGCATCTGATCTGGGTTACGGTTTATCGTGAGCCGCTTGAGGTTCTCGAGTATGCTCAGCCGTGCTTCACGCTCGTCCTCGCTGGGGTCCAGCTCGTCCTCGTCAACGACCGGGGAGGGAGGGTCAACGGGTGGTGGTGAGACCCCTGCGACACTTGCAGAAGAGCGCGGTGAAGGAGCCGATACCATTGCGCTCGCCTCAGCAGGTACTGGAGCCACCCGCCAATGAGTAGATTGTAGCGTGCCATCGAAATCCTTCGGTATCTCGACGTTCGGATGAAGCTGGAAATCGAAGTGTTAGCTGGACAATAATCAAAATCGTGACGACGTTGTGTAACCTGAGTAAAAAGCTTTTCCATATTTTGAAGACGGTTCTCCAGGATTTGAACGTAACTATATAGGATTGTTAGTCAGTTAGGCTGTACAGTCTCAAATACAATTCTTTGACATGCAACATGGTGTCCACAGCAAGCCCCGTCATGCAATGTCTCGGGAACAATGGTTAATCTATTGATAGGGACGAAGAGAAAAATCGTGAAAGGGGGGTTGACTACCACCTACTCGCGAGTCCTTTCCCTCACGATCGCAACGTGACGCGTCCACGTTCAACTCGCTGCTCTACCGTGACGCCTTCGCGAGAGACCAGCGTCATACTGGGGCTGCGCGCGCAGATGGGCACATTGGGCACGCGAGTTCTCTCCAAGCAACAGCCGGCTGTATGCATGCGCGTCGCCATCCGTCGCGGAAAAGAAACCCAATCCTGGGCGGCATGCAAGGAGAAGGTCATTAGCCCTGGATGCTTATGTGCATGCTCTCGAGCGCCGCTGTGCGTATACACTAGGCTGAGATCGCACGACGCCCGCATATAGCCAGGCTAGTTCACGGAACAGGGGTGCGCCGATCTGCGCGCACAGTCCTGGTCAAGGCTTGACGCGGTCCTCACGACCGGGGAGTTAACACGTCGCGATCGTGCACCCCTCTCACCAGACATTGTGGGACACGTCCCCTCCCTCCCTTCTCGTTCTCCTCCCAGTTTCCTGTCCTGGACGTGTCCCAAAGCGCCTGGTTCAAGACTAGGTGCTGCGTAAGAGAAAAAGGCGCTAGGCTGCTATCTTTATCACGAACGCGCCTCGGTTCGGGGATTCTGTGGGTAAGTTACGTCGGTCTAGAAATTATCCGCAGCCCTTCCTCGACGCTGCCACGATGCCGGCACGAGTTCCACCGCCTCCGGATGCGCATGCTGACGAACGTGAAACAGCGAGGGGAGCGAAAGCAGCGCAGCAGGGAAGAGCGAGCGGTAGGAAATGCGGGCGACCGTTATAGTCTCCACAGGGGGCTTCGCGACGAAATGCCTGGGAGGAAACCGCAATCACGAAAGAAGAATTGGTTGCTCGCCTTTTACTTGGAGGGCGTGTCTGACATTCAATCGTGAATTGTAGAATAACGCAAGCGAAGTGCCAGACGTACATTGATGGGTTCGTAGGTGCACTCTATTTCTTGCGAAATGCACCTTGAACAACGGTGGTCGGGCATCTCGGCGCCATCGCCTGGGATAGGATAGGGATAGGAAATCCCTCTCTTGAGATGAGAGCGAGCATGACAGCAGGTGCGCACTCACAGCGTACTGCAAGAGCCGCTCATTCTCAGCTCCTGCACACTCGAAAAGACAGGTGGGCTGACGCACTCTTCTTGCGCCGACAGTAATCGCAGGCCCGCTGTTTCTTCTTGCGTCTCGCCTGCTCAGGCTCCGAGACTTGTGGCGGGGAAGGCTCCTCCTCTTGCGATGACATAGGTGGCCGTTCGGCGCGATGTGTCGCCTCCGAACAACGTTCAAGATGGTGCGCAGAACGCCAAGCGTTTGGAGGCGTCAGGTCGGCGGGAAGCTTGAAGGACAGGATTTGATTGTTCAACGTTCAACTTCAAGTCGAATTCAAGCCCGCTTGCCAAGTCTGAGACCTGGCCCGAGTTAACAATCGTGGATGTTGAATGCCGCCGAGTTCTGCGTGGTGCTCGAGTCAGGATATGATAGGGAGCAGAGAAGAGGGCACGCGGCAATCCTAGGTATTTGCATTCTGAGGAGCATGGGTCGGACCAGTGCCCGGTGCCGTCTCCATGAGCGCGCTTCCATCGGCGCCAAGTGCAGGGCATGACTATTACCACTGATAACTTCAACTTTCTGATAAGTACCCCATGTATACATGCTCCATTCTCCGCTGTTATTAATTTTGTACTCCGCACATGTTGTTGTACTTACGGCTGTACAAGCAAGCGCCCGCGGCGGAAGCCGTTTTCGACCTGGGTTTCCCTACCACTTCGCATATTTTCTCAACATTCGCGGTACCTTGAGCCTGTTCGTATTCAAGAACGAATATAAGCTCAGATCTCATGCACCCGTGGTCCGAAATTGGTAGTCTCCGTGCGAGGGGTTTGGCCGAACCTACCGAAATTGGTTCTTCAACTTGCTAGGTACCGCCATCACAACTCCCACCGCGGTCAGACCAGTGTCGTTGCCAGGTTGTTTGTTTCTCCGGAGGGGATTCAATGCAGGTTCGTGTTCCGCGTGTACATCCGTTAGTAACCCCACTTACCACATATCCTATGCTCCTCACCAAAGCTGTTGGCAGACGCACAGAGAGAGACCACGTTCGACCCATCCATTGTCAGTACTTCAATCCACGGCCCATCTGGAGGCATGACCCTCTTTCTACCTTGCTTCCCAAATGCCATCACATTTAGGCTCCTCGCCAACATCCAGAGACATACTACCGTTACAGTGAGAGCGCTGACTGTATTATCTTCTGCTCGACTGGCACTGACACCACATTCAGAAACCCGCCACGATTCCGTCGAATGCCGGCTTTCTAACCAAGTTCTGTGTAGGAAGTAAGTACAGCGCCGCTCGGTAGCATCGGATGTGGCCTAACCTCGTCCCAAGGGCATGCAGCGCCCTGACCGGGGAAGGTGCCCGGGACAAACGAAAACTGCGAGCAATCTCCGTCAGCCTTGCGGTCTAGTACTAGCCCACGCCCACACACGAAATGCGAACCTTGTCCGTGAAGTCCCAGATCGTGATCCCGACGCACTGCGTCACGGCTTGGCACGCGGAGACGACCGTCTGGTAGTCGGCCTTCTGCTGGTCGAGCAGCGCGGTGGTCTCAGGGAGCGTCATGCGTATGTCCAGCTCGGTGATCGCGACCTCGACGCCGAGCGCGACGAACTCGCGCATGTTCTCCACGAGTGTCGTCGGCACCTCGCCAACGATGAAGTGCGACTGGAGGCCGACGCCGTCGATGGGCACTCCCTGCGACTTCAGAGAGGTGATGAGATTCTTCAGAGCGGTGGCCTTTGCGCCTGCGACGCATGAGTGTGAGCGACTCAGGCTGAACTGAGGTAAGCGTTGCTGTACCTGTGCCCTCGATGTTGAAATCGTTGATGTAGACCTTGGCGTTGGGATCTGCAGCCTTGGCGGCGCGGAGAGCGGTCGCGATGTAGCTCTCTCCGAGGGTGTTGAAGAAGACGTCCTGGCGGAAACTGCCGTCGTCGTTGAATGGCTCTGCGCGTGGGACGCCTGAGTCAGTAAAGAATTCATATCATGGGATACATTTCTTACCATTCACTACGTCCCAGCTGTCTATTGTTGGACAGTCAATGACCCTCAGAGCGCGTCAGGGCTGAAAAAGACGTACAACTAGAAACCGAGACCGGTTAGCAAATAATCTAGTCTTTGATGAGCCGACTCCACTTACACTTTCCCCTTGAAGTGACCCACGACGGTGCTACAATGGTTCTGGACGATCGATGTTAACTGGGTCGCATTGAAGTTCCCAGCGGTGACCCAGCTCGGGAGCTGCTGATGCCACACGCAGTTGTGCCCTGAGTAACAGTACGTCTCCACATTCAGCACTCCATCCTCTGAGTGAAAACAACACCCAGGCCACGCTCTGACGCACCTCTCAGCAGCCGCCCCTCGTTCGTC
This sequence comes from Polyporus tsugae, assembly GCA_024305745.1. NCBI lineage: Eukaryota > Fungi > Basidiomycota > Agaricomycetes > Polyporales > Polyporaceae > Polyporus > Polyporus tsugae. Next base: position 511,948 of record JAHRBS010000001.1, read on the forward strand.
GCGAGCGCGGCGATCTGGTCCCCCTGCGTGAACGTGAACACGCCCTGCGAGGGCTCGGTCGCGTCCCACTTCATGCTGTTCGCCGCCGTGATCTGGCCGAACATCTGCGCGTTGTCCAGGATCGCGACGTACGGTGCGTCCGTCAGCTCCGGGTTGTCCGTCGCCGTGCCGAAGTAGAGCTTCCCCGCCGCCTTCGCGAGCGTGTGCAGCCCGGCGACGTTCGAGGTCGCCGTGGGCAGGGCGGCGGAGGCGGCGGCGGCGTCGACCGTCGGGCTCGCTGGCAGCGCCGCGGCGGAAAGCACCAATCCGAGGAAGGTGAGGAAGGGAGAGACCTGCATGGTAGCCTCAGGTTGTGGACGCGGCGGATGCGGGCCAGTACGCCGTTGCTGCGCTCTTTATCCGTCTGCGGTGGTGCGTGCATTCCGTTACTCTGTGGGGTACTGTCCCCGATATGTATGGCATGGAGTGTCCATCGCTATGTTGGGATGGGACAGGCCGTAGCAGCGACCTTCAGTCGACCTCGTGAGGATGTGTTTGACATACTCAGGGAACAAGAGGGTAAAATATGGTCGAGGAGAGGCGCGCACGGCGTCCGTAAGTCCGAGGCACATCCTCGTGACGACAGGCAGAGTGAGAGGCTTGAAGAGGTTAATTTGGTACGTGGGTGGCCAGGCAGAATGGGACCACGGATCGTCTTACGATGGACAATATATAAATCATGAAACAATCGCCTGGCTATAGTCATTCCCGCACAGTCTGGAGTAAGAATTTCGAGTCTTCTTCTGCAACGTCAGAGTGGAGTTGACCACTCCCTTCGGACCCCAGGACTTCGCACTGTATACCCCAGTGTTCGTACGACGGCGTTTCGCTGGACGAAAATACTCGGTGGTCAGGAGAGGCACGGAGGCCGGTCATCGCCAACCACCACAGTCGGGACGTGTGATTATTCCGTGCGCCCCGCGAAAGAATGCCCAAACGCGGGGAGGGTGCAGTGCTTTGAAAACCAGAGTCTGACTATTAGCCGGAGGCGGTAATTACATCCGAGGTCACGAACCTCGGACGTAATTACCGAGCGCGTGGGTCACATCGTATAGCGAGGGTAATGTGCATGCCCGGGAAAGCAGTCTACCACCGTTCAATCTCTGCGACCTGGATCAGTTTCCTCCATCGCCTCAGTTAGAATCGGTTCTCTCGGTCCCGTCCCCAGTGATGGACGGCGAGAGCTTCTTCTTAACGAACACGGAGGGCGGTAGGCTTGGCAAGTCCTTGATCTTCTGGACGAAGTCCCTGTACTCTTCCTGCGCCGCGCTCGGATCGACGGTCGACACCATCTGCGCGAAGGGCTGTCCCTCGGTCTTGTTCATGGGATTGTAGTCTCCATATTCGAACCTTTCATACGTCATGTTAGATATGTATAATGGGAAGAAACACGGACAGGCGAATACATACGAGGCATATACGCTCCGGAGGAAGGCGTCGCCGAGGAGATAGTCAACCGGGAAATGGGCCAGGTCTACCTTCAAGGCTTGGTACGCGGCGGAACAAAAAAAGACGGTTTCGTCCTTTCCGTCTTCCGACTAGCAAGCTTTACCAGCCAGAATAGATCAAGCGGGTGGACTAGATACTGCTTCGCACTGAAGAACAGGACGCCAACAAGTGTAGCACGGCGCCCTGCGGGGTCATCTCTTACCTGAATACGAAGGAGAGCTCCGGAAGCTTGCTAGCGTTGCAGGGTATGACCTAACCGCCGAGGTTCGGGACGGTGATGTGGTACAGGGCAGCTTCGGGAATGTTGCTGTAGATCGCATCCACGGCACACTACGGCGAAGGCGGCAAGGTATATCCCGTGCCGAGGGCAGCGACGACTTTCCCCTCCGGAACGTCTACGACGTGCGACTTGTTGAAGGGCACCTGTTTTCCGTCGTCAGAGCCTGCGTGACATTCTCGTCCTCCGGTGAGTGGCCAGCGATAGCGGGCAGTGTCCGGTGGCTTGCGTGCGGGTAAGGAATTTGCAGCCACCATGTTGCGACCCATGAAGCAATACTGTCAATCTGGAGTCAATAGTGGTTCATGATGAGTTGAAAATCCTTTCATGGGTGGTTTGGGGGGCGGGGGTGAGCTACGCTAGCGCTCACCGTTGGTCGCCGGAACTCCGAGTCCGAGATACTAGTATGCGCACTGGCATGTTTGCGTCGCGGGGGAGGTCCGGTTGCGCCGACTATGTCACGTATGGACTTCTCAACCTGCAGGGCAGCAACTTGTATGCGTGCGTCCACAGCAGATGTTTTGGGACATGTCGAAAGCAAAATACCCTGGCGGCGAAAGCAACTTCACGTTACCCGGTGCAGCCACCGGAGAAGGCCGTCTCAGATGCCACGTGGAAGGACAGGCGCCTATAAGGGACCAGTTGCCAAACGGCCCCCCTCCCTTAATTTTCTCCAACGTCGTCCTCACTGCTCTCCATGCTATCGAATCCCTTCGCGAGTGGATACAAAAGCGCAAGATTTTGGTAAATATTCGATACCTGGTCCGGAGACCTCATGGAATGTCTGCGGGGCCCTCTCGATCTCGAATGTGATCCTTGCTCCGTCTGAGGAAGACAGCAGATTGACGTCGACAACAACGTACGTATAGATACATCTTAAATGCGCTAACCTATGTTCACAGCAAAGAAATACGAAGAAACCCGACAACGGGCGACGGGCGTAGACCATCATCGCCGCTGCGAGGCTCCAGCCAGGGTCTTGGCACGAATCCGCGCTGAGGTGCGTACCGGCGCGAGGATATCGCGCACTGCCTTCGGCTTCACCACCACTGGCTCCACCTTGACCTCAAACTCCAGTTGGGGCGTCCCGACGCGCGTCGACAACCCGGAAAACGGTGTACCCACGGCGGTGCTCTCTCGCGATGCGGCCGCACTGGTCTCACCCGAGGTCTGGGAAGCAGACACCTTATCTAGGAGCTCGCGCAACGCCGGAGAGGGAGAGACAGACGATGGTGTGGATCGCGCTGGAATGCGGATGGTGCATGGAGAGGGGGAGAGTGGGGCGGTTGGCAGCGGCTGTTTGGACGGTGTGTCTCCGGATGGTGCGCGCGGTTTGCGGGTGAGTCCACGCTTCCTCCCTCCGGTGGATTTCCTCGCTCGTGCGGGCTTCGAGCGGGCCTTCTTCGTGCGTTGAGCGACTGGGGGTTCCTGCGCTTGACGCTCCAATCCGATATTCAGGTTCTCGCCTGTCTCCATGGACTCGACGTCTACGACCATCTCCTCCGATTCGTGGGAGGTCGGCTCTGCGGTCTTCAGAGGAGCGGTCGGAGTAGTGTCCAGCGCCGCGTTGTACACTGGTTCCCCTTGCTCACCCTTGCGCGTCCTCGTCGATCTCCGCGTCGGAAGAAGGTCCTTGTTCGCCTTGGTTCGCGTCCTCTTGGAGGGTATGGGCGGGCTGTCCTCTGACGCTATGCGCTTCCCGTTGGTATTCTTCGTCTCGCCATCTGAATCCTCCTTCGACTCGTCGATCTTCGCCTGTTTCTTCTTCCGTTGGCGGGGCACGAACCCCCCATGCCAGGCGCGGAGCACATGCACGGCCATCTCCACGTCCACCCAAGCCACCTCGTCGGGGACGTGGATCACCTTCGGGTCGGCGCCTGCAGGTCACCCGTCAAACACACGTTCCGCATCGGCCGCCCGCACTCCCATCGCACGCAAGGACAAGAGACACTCACGAACGACCGGGTGGACCACCGCAGCGGTCTCCTCCACGATGTTGAGCGCCCAGAACGCCCAATGCGCAGGCTTCGCCCAGAACGAGTACACGGACAGCGCGCCGAGCGCGAAGATGGCTCCCGCGAGGCGGTCGGTGACCCCGGGCCCGAGCGCGGCGTGGACGTCCTCGACGCGCGCGGCGCCCCCCTTCAGGCAGCGCCATCGGGTGACGAGCGGGTGCTTGTGGGCCCCGTGCCAGCGTTTGTCCTTGTGTGGGCCGGCGACGGCGGCGCGGGCCTCCGCCTCGAGGAACTTGCGGGTGGTGTACGCGACGAACTGCTGGACGAGCGGGTGGGTCGCGGACATCGTGCCGTCGTCCATGATACCTGGGGCGATCTCGCGGGGGATGTGGATGGGATATGCGTCGTACGACCGCCCTGTGCGAGCCGACGCGACGGTCGTAGAAGCGGGGGTGGTGGAGCTCGACATTGCGGAGTGCGGGGTATGTGTGTGTGGGTGTGGGTATGGATACAGTGGTTGGTGGGTATAGGAGGCGGGGGTATCGTTGCGGTTCGTGCGTGCGACGCGGGATATGTATATGTGGTGCGGGGATGCGCGGGCTGGTGGTTGGGGAGAGGAGAGGGATAGATGTGGTCGCACTCACTTATAGCAGCAGGCGCTTGGGGATAGCCAAAGCAAGGACGCGTCGATGCCCGTGACCGCGGCGCGTCAGCGCTTCTTCCTTTGTTCGCGACGATGGCACTGGTGGCCACTGTGCTGCGGCTGCCGCTTTGTGGTTGTGGCTTGTATTCTTGTGAGGGCCTGCCTCGGGGATTAACGAAGGTGGGTGCCGGAGCCGGACCTGCCGCCGCGCGGTCGCTAGATTAGTTGGGGAGAGAGGATAGAGGGTGGGCAGCAGCCAGGGCTTCGTTCTCGGAGGGCAGGCATGTTATATATGCTTGGAGAGTGGAAGAGGCGAAAGACAATTAAATGACGAGCAAGATCCGATGCACAACGTTTGTGGAGAAGTTGCAGCTTGAAGCCCAGGGGAAGGATGTTCTTGGAGAGACAAGACGATGCATCCTGGGACCAGGCGATGCGTCGCCCTCGGACAGCGCCAGGCTGTCGAGTGGCACACTAGGCACAGGTGTCAACTGCTTTGTCCTTTTGTTATTGCAGGGGTGCCACTGCCACTCGTGAGTACGCTTGGACCAGCAAGACAATCGACAGAGTAACTAGGTTTACTGCCAGATCAAGATCATTCTGTCGGCGAGTACCATGAACATGACACACGGGCTCCCAGTACCCCGAGATTGACAAGAATCTATAAATGCGAACTTGAATCTCAGGCTATCGTACGTTACCGCGAACATATACAACTTGCTTGAAGCAGCAAACGTCTCGACGTCACCTTCAAGTTCCGAAAGGTAAACGACGGGAACATGACGTCTTTACTATTGCACCACCATCAAGCTTCCAAGACTGGTGGGTCGCACAAGCGTTGTACGTTTTCTCGGCTGGAGCAGGTACTTACCTAAAGTTCGTTTCTGCGGTGGCCCCCGTCATCGACATCAGCCAGGCACAGTAGTATCGGGGCATACTAAGATACTTAGTGAAGGCGTTAAACTCAGAGGCTGGCAACGGCCGCCCGGTTGGTATCATGAGGACAACCAAAGGACAACAGAGGTCCTGGCTCAACCGCACCACCCACACCACACCATCCCCCGAAAAGACTTACTGTCCGCCGCCTCTCGGATTAAACACAACGCATGCGCACGCATCGTGGAGACTGTTTACGAGTCTAACTCATCATGCATCATGGCACAGACGCCATCATCATCTAGGGACCTCAACTCACCGCCGGACTGTCTAAGTACAAACGGATGTGAACCACAAGTACAACGCTACTGCAAGGCACAGCCGCACCACACAGGCATCAGTTACGTATTCGCAACGAACTGGAACGAACTCGACACACTCATAATGCGTCTTCCTAATCAACATTTCCAACGCATACAGTGAACCCCCCACAGGGGGCTGATTTACTAAATCTAACTGGTAAGTTCAACGTTGTAGCCAGCGAGATGGACAGGCTGCGGCGCGAGTCTGGACCAGTCCGAGGCATCCATGTGGACAATAAGTTGAATATCTGGCGACGCCCTTCCGGGACTCACCAGCCATCGCCCGAGGCTCGTCTGACCTCGGTTGGGGTGCCTTGAATGACGGCCGGACGCGGAGGGGACGAGGTGAGTGGTGGTGACGTGGCCGCAAACGCAATGGAATCGACGTTTTGCGTCGATTTTTGAAACTCATGCAAGCGGTGAGAAACGGCGCGGGCGGACTACATGTCGAAGATCCCGGCTCCGCCGCGCCGTGGATCGAGCTGTGGATCTCTGTGATGTTCTGTCAGAGCCGAAGTGGTGTCGTCTGGATGGGTTTCGGCATACCGTTTACGCCCTGTGGCGACGGTGCGGCCTGGCGCAACTTCGTGCCGCTCTCCTGCATTTTCGCCCCTTGGGCTGTCTTCACACTGGTGCCCGTGGGTTGTGCGATAAGTCTCCGGCTAGCTAACGCACCAGTCAGCACGGCGTTATGACACGGAGTTCACCGATTATGGCCGGATCACTCACCTGCACGCGGTGTGGGCATGCGGGCATCACCTCGTCCTCCCGCCGCGCATTCACCTGTTCTCGTTAAACGAACCACACTCCACGTCTGCCCTTTGCCTTTCCCATCGCCGTAGGGTCTCCTTTCGCGTGCTTGCGCCATGCAGCGTTGGCTCGAGCGAGACTTGAGATTCCTCGCCGCGCTGTCCACCGTCCTTCTTCCCCATTCCCCGCCTGCTCTCCATGACTCCATCTTCGCATGTTCCGAGACCTTCATAGACGCCGACGGCACAGCTTTGTCGTGCCCCGATCGTGCCCCGAACGTCAACATGACGTGTCGAGGCGGGCGAAGACGGTCGACCGTTGCCCCGGGCTTGCGGGGCGTTTTCACGCACAAGGCTCTCAATGGGCGCGATCGTGTACGCGATGGCGGACGGTCCTCAGGTATCCGGGATACCTGTTCCAGCCGGTGGCTGGCTCAGCGCGCCGTTGGCGGGAGAGAGGAGATATAGCCCGTGGGGCTTACCTGCACTGGGAGACGCGACGTCGAGCCTCTCGCGCACGCGCACACGCGTTCCGTCTGCGTCTACGTCACCTGGGGGCTTCTATGAGTTGCGTTCAGTAGGTAGCTGGCGGGGCTGGGGGTGTTTCGGGGCCGGACGTGTGGTGGGCGGCCGGCGCGGCTTGAGACGCGTCTTCTCGCGTATGTCCCCCTTGTGGACCGGATCACGTACATGACGGCGAACGTTGCGGGTGGGTCGTAAGTGTCTGTCACAGCAGTAACATCAGTGAATGGTTCACGGGAAGAGACGAAATACGGCGCTAGATTCACCTGCGCTCTACGTCGCCGGGTAGGTCGTACCCGACGTTAGCTGAGCATCAAAGCTGCACGAAAAGATGTTTGAAACGGCGTGAGCGCATCGGGAGACGAGTATGAAGGCGCGGAGACTGACCTGAGGGTTTGGGCTGGTGCGCTCGGCCCAGACCTTCGGGGATTGATCTCCCAGCAGACATTGGGTCATATAACGTGGAGAAATACGCCACAAGCGGACGTGCTAGCGAGTGGAAGGATACGGGACGCATTTTCGAAGGCGGTCCAAATTAATGGTGGGACTCCCGTCAGCCGTCGGAGAGATCGATATCACGCCGGTGTGCGCGAGATCTGCATGGAGGCATTCGGTTCCGCTGAGACATCTTAACATAGGATGAGCTTACTGTAAGAGTAAGATGGGAGAGCGGAAGAAGTCGTGGCGTATGTTATGGGAATTGACACTTGACAGGTGCGCATGGGTTTGGAGTTCCTGGAGGGGCTCAGCGAGTGCTGGAGCCAGCTGGAGGGGAGATATCGCACCGGGCGAAGGACGATAGGACGCGTGCTGAGCGTTTGACAGAGAGCGGAGACGAGTTGCCCGAGTGCAGTTGTACACTCCAAAGAAACGAACAGAGGAAGAGGGCAAAGCTGACCGTCGCCCTTACAACGATGGGCGCCTGTTCGAGGGAGCCAATCAGATCTCGGTCAGTCGATCGTCCCCGGATCCGGACTACGGACTCCGTCCATCTACCACGGCCGCAGCTACGAGTGGGCCCGGGGCCTGTCCAAGTTCTAAGTCAGTGTGTCCGTGCGGTCACATCCCATCTTGCTCCTCGTCTCCGGTAAGTACAACATCTGGCACATGGCACGCCACCACACTTTTTGGTGTCCGGACTATATCGCAACAGTGCAAACAACACATCTCGGAGAGGATCACGGCAATATATTGTCACCGCCTCATTACACCAAGTTCAGCGCGCCTGCACCTGATGACGATCTCGAACCTGGCATGCATCGGAGGCCTATAAAAGCTCAGAGACGACAACGTCTACACTCGAACCACTCAGGTTTTCCAGCACATTCGTTTGGACTCTCCCTTGCCTTCTTTTCGCCTCGCCATGTTCGTTGCCGCTCTTCTCTGCCAGGCTATCCTCGCCACCGCGGCCTTCGGCAGCGCCATCCCCACCGCCAAGGAGCGCCTTGCCCGCCGTGCCGCCCGTCGCGCAGCCGGCCTTATCCGCCAGTCGCTGCCGCCGCCCGTCGTGTCTGAGGTCAACGGGCTCGACAACGCCACGCAGACCCCTGTCGCGTACAGTACCAACTGGGCCGGTGCGTTCTTGTCTGAGAAGACGGTACGTCGCCCCATTAGCCCCGTTGATCCACAGTCGGCTGATCGGCCGTTGCGTTTTCATCACCGTTAGGCTACCTACAAGGAGGTTTCTGGCACCTTCCTCCTCCCTACGCCTAAGGTGCCCTCCGGGGGCTCCGGCGCGTACCAGGCGTCTGCCTGGGTTGGCATTGACGGCGCAACCTGCGTCTACTCCCTCCTCGAGGCCGGCGTCGACTTCGTTGTCAACGGGAGCAGCGTCAGCTACCACGGTGAGTATCGTAAGCCTCCTCATGCCCTGTCTGCCCGCTCATCGCCCGCTCTGCACTTCAGCATGGTACCATTGGGACCCTGCCGGTGCTGACTTCGAAGACATCGCCTTGAAGGCGGGCGACATCGTCACCGTCACCGTCGAGGCGACGTCGAAGAGAAACGGCACGGCGTGGATCAAGAACCACACGACGGGCAAGCGCGTCTCACACAATTTCACCGGCCAGCCCGCGCTCTGCCAGTACGACGCCGAGTGGATGGTCGAGGACTTGGGGAACAGCGCCATCACGCCGTTGGCCAACTTCAGCAAAGTCGCCTTCACCCACGCGACCGCACACACCCTGGCAGGCAAGACCGTCGGCCCCGCGAACGCGCAGCGGCTGGATCTCATCGTAAACACGAAGCCCGTCACCAAGGTCACGACCGGCGCCGATTCTGTCACCATCACCTACACTGGCCAGTAAGTAGCGTCTTCAGATGTTGTTTTACGTGTCTATGGGGGAACAGGACCGCCCGATGTTTGTTGGCCGCAAAAACGTGGGTTGGAACCCAGAAGTGGCGATGTTCTTAGGCTTGGCCTGGCGGAAAACGCATATTAATTCAATACTCAGATGGTATGACCGGAGTATGTAGGCGAAAGCCTAACCTTGGAATCGGACTCGGACTCGGGAACATAGTCGCTATCGAGTCCGTCATCCTCGTCGCCTTCAGGGAAGCCTGGGAAGGGAGAGAACCAATCCTCTAAGTCATACCCTCGATCGTACTGGGAACCGTTCTCGGACATTTCTGTGCCCGAGTATTCTTCCCCGAGACCGCACAGGTGATCGGTTGGAGTACTCAATGTTGCAGAGTCCCCGCTCATACAGACTGCGCACGCAAGCGCAAGACTGACTCTCAGTGCCCCGCTAAAGCCCGAAGGCGCCGTCAAGCGACACCCCCATCAACGCACGCGTGCAGCTCCAGCAAGCATAAAGTTAGAGCTGCCGACGTTGCGCCAACGCCCCAGACCGCCAGCGTTTTAAGAAATGTTCCAGATGGGATCCAAAAAACCAGGCTCTATATTCTGGTATCCTGTTGTACATTCTTGAATCTACGCTTCGTGAAAGGTCGTACGAGAGATCATGCCGCCATCACCACGCGACCCTCGCCAGCAGGCTTTTCGGGTATTGCCTGACGATGAGCTTGCGCACCTCGTCCAATCTGTGCGATGAACCAACCGTATCAGCATCATCATCTCGAGGGATGAACGAGCACGTTCAGGCTCACAGCAGGAGGCCGAGGGCAAACGTGAGGGGTATAAAGAAGAACTCGACTGGGACTGGACGCGTCTGAAATATGCCGTGACTACGCATAGGACGATGCGGATCAGCCTGTCGGAGTCTGCATCGCCAACACGAAAGGGCGGACTCACAACCACGGAACGTAGTGGAAGAAGATGCCGATGCATAACGAGGCCCCAGCGCCCGCAAAGACCCACGGATTGGACATCGGCCGGTGTTGCACGATGCTGAGCTTCCGTCCTCGAGTGGCGAAGAGATTCCTGGAGCGGGATAAGGGGCGGGATGAAAAATGAGGAACAATGGGCGCAACTTCATGATGGAAAGACTCACCCCCATTGCATCAGGATGAGGGTGAAGAAGTTCACACTCTGCGCCCTGAACAGAAGTTCGTCGGTCAAGCCTGGCCAATTGCCGAACCCGAGTATGAGGTTCGAGAAGGGAACCCCGTTACGTTGGAGATACCAGAACGACCTAGACGTCCAACAAACCTTTATAAGCAGTCATATGTGATGCCAAGGTCTCCAATTCCGAGCACTTACATGGACATCGCGCACAGGGACTCGAGGATCCCAAGGAATCCGTAGGCGTGTAGCATCAGTCTCCAGTTGACCAAATGCTCTGTCTTGACATTGCGAGGCGGCCTCTTGAGCAGATCCATCTCTGGAGGCTCTAGACAAAGGCTCAGAGCCGGCAAGACATCGGTCTACGAAAAAGGTAGGGATTTGCTCAAGACAGACATGACTGACAGTGCATACCGCGACGCAGATGATAATCATTCTACCAGGGTGTCGTCAGCTCGTAAGCAAATTGGACACAAAGCTTGGACAACGTACTGAATGTTGCTGAGCAACTGAGGCACGCCGATTAGGACATTCGACATGATTGGCACGAGCTCGGAGAAACTGTAAGTCCATTAGCGACGCCCCGTGAACATATTGCATAGTTGTTCACCTTCCAGCGGGTATGAGGTATAGCACAGTCTTCTTGAGGTTGTCGAACACCAGCCGACCATATTCGAGACCAACGAGGATCGCCGAAAAGTCGTCCAGCAAGACCATATCCGCGGCCTCCCTAGCGACGTCCGAGCCGTCTCCCATGGCGATGCCGCCTGGTAAGCATGTAATTAATTAATATCACGCCATCCATGGCAAGACACCACCCACAGTCTGCAGCCTTCAGCGAGGGCGCGTCGTTCACCCCATCGCCGGTCATCGCGACGACACAACCCCGCCTCTTGAATTCGTTCACGATCCGGAGCTTCTGCTCTGGCGTCGTGCGTGCGAAAACGATCTCCTCGTACTTACACAGCTGGTCGACTTGAACGGGATCAAGCCCCTCGAGCTCCGGCCCGGTGATGACGATGCTCTGCGGCGCCTCAGACTCGACAGAGGAGAGGTCTGCGAAATGGTGGATGCGGTCCGCGTTGGTGACAATGCCTGCACGCGCAGCGATGGCTACCGAAGTCGTAGGATGGTCACCTGCAACATAACAGCGTTCAGACGACGCCTCATGAACGACGTGTCACGATGCCCACCTGTGACGATAAAGAAGCGAATTCCAGCCCCCCGACAGGTCTTGACGACGTGCAGAATGCTCGGCTTCAGCGGGTCGATGAGCCCGACCATGCCGACGATGATCAGGTCGTCGCGGAGCGCCTCGACCAGCTCCCCAAACTCCTCCGACGATGGGTCCGCACCTTTGGGTATCTCGGCTTCCCGGACGACCCTGCGCGCGAGGAGCAAGACGCGCTGCCCATCGCGAGCCCACTTCTCCTGTACGCGCGTCATCCGCTCGATCTCGCCCTGGGAGAGCGGGATCGGCCCGCCGCCCTGAGGGTCCAGAGTGAACTTGCAGCACGGCAGGAGGATCTCGGGCGCGCCCTTGACGACGAGCAGGGAGTCCGGGGGGGTGAAGCTGTCCCAAGCCGCCATGGGTGCTGGCGTCTTGGGGCCGGCCGCGGCTTTGAAGAGCTTGAGCATGTACTTGTTCTGCGTGCCCGATCGGCCATCAGCGCCGCTCCGAAAGTAGACACGTCGCACCACTTCACCTTCGAGTTGAAGTTGATCTTGAATATTTCCGTCCACTGGTCGCGCAAGGAGTCCACCGAGATTATCGCATCCGAGAATCGCAGGACAGCGACGTCTGGATGGTTGCGAGTGAGATGTGGGAAGTGGGTAAATAATCTCGAGCACTACCTGTCTCGTTCCCCATGATGGACCTCCCGGATCCGTCTTCCTGTCCCGCACCAACGATCGCGGAGTTGCACAACCCGCCGACGGCAACAACTTGCGAAAGATTCGCTGCGGCCTCAGGCGTAGCATCTGTGAGGGTAGCGCTGAAGGTTTCAGACTCGAACTCGACGTTGTTGACTGCTACGTTGATAACGTGCATCTTGTTCTGGGTCAGAGTGCCTGTCTTGTCCTACAACTCGGAAGGTTAGCTGTGCAGGGGGGGTTGGAATTAACAAAACTTACAGAACACAAGACGTTCACTGCGCCCAAAGTCTCGACAATGACCAACGACCTGGTGCATGGGAGAGTTAACGACTGCAGATGACTGCACCAAATGACACTTACTTGCAGAGGACCTTGTGTTGACTGAGTGTATGCGCTACCTTAGCGATGGACAGAGTGACGGCGAGTGGCCTGGCAGATGCGTTAAGACAGCACTGAAGTTGAGATCAGATCCGAGACCTTACAACCCATCCGGCAAGAAGGCGACTAGGAACAGCGAATTAGATGCATGCCTCGACTTAATATAGCTCTGAATTTGCTCACCCATGATGGAGACGATATCGATGAGCAAGCCAGAAACATTGATGTAGGACGGGAAGGAACGTCTCAGCCTAACGGATCCTTATAAGCAGGGTGAATAAGTAATACTCGAAGAGACGTACCATGTGGCCCAAAGAATGACGAGCAGGACAGCAATAGCGGTCGCCAGGGAGGCGATGAGCATGACCAAGAACAAGACCTCCCGTTGCAGGGTCGTCATTCCCGACGACTCCATTGAAGAAAGCTTTGCGATCCGCCCACTAGACGAAGAAAGGATAACTCGAAGTCAGCATTGTCTCGCAAAGTTGAGGATATTTCATACGCACAAGACAGCATTGTCTCCGGTCTGGATAACCAAGCCTACACCGGAACCACTGACGCAATGGGTTCCCTGCAACGCGATGTTCTTGGTCTAAGAGCACGGTCAGCATCCCTTGTATGTGAGCAGAAAGTACGGAAACTCCACCTCAAGGAAGTTCTTGGTCGTTGCGTCAACTCTGCCGGCGACAGGCTCGCTCTGAAATTTACGTTAAGCCGTGAGTTGAGTGGCAAAAAGAAATCTATGGCCACCCTACCTCTCCAGTAATGATGCTGCGGTCAAACCTCAGATCCCAGCTGACCTGAATGAGCCTCAAGTCGGCTGGAACCTTCTCGCCCAAGCCGATATAAACGAGATCGCCGTTCACGAGCTCCGATGCCGGAAGCTTGACTTTATTACCGTCTCTGAGGATGACGACATCAGAGGGAAGCATGTCCTTAATGGAGGACATGACCCTGGACGTCGAAAAGTCCTGCCAAGCATTGAAGGCCCCCTGGAAGAAGAGGACGATAAGGAGCACGACACCCAGTGCCAAGTTGGAAATCTGAGGGTCGGGTTCGCCGAGAGGCTTCCTGTCGGATAGAGTCGTATAGCATCCAAAATGAACGGGGATCTGCGCGAACGTACCAGGAAACAAAGCACAATATGCTAGCTACGAGGAGGAGACTTCCGAATCCGCCGAGAATCCACTCGAGAAGCTTGCGCAGGATGTTGCGCCTCGGCGGGGAGATGACATTTTTCCCGGAGTCCTGCTGGCGGCGTTGGACCTGTGCGCTGTCGAGCCCGGTTTGTGGTGAAACGCTGAGCCGTTGGAGGGCCTCGTCCACAGAGATGGTGTGCCAGTCTAGAGAGATGAGATCTGCAGGCTTGTGGTGAGCACATAGTATCACGCATATAGCCTACGTCACAACCAGTACCTTTGACGGTGTTGCTGCGAATGGCTGCAGACACCCCTGATGCAGCTTCCTCGGGAGACGTACGCGTCTCGACGTGGATGCTGAGGGTCCGAAACTCGGTGGTCAAGCGAGGAGCCACCTCAGCAGTGGCGACATGTGTCGCGGGGGGAGAGCGGGGGCGATCATGATCGTCGAGCTCTAAGGTGACATGGGCGACATATGTGTCTTTCGTTGACTGGGCCTTGAGGTCGAGAGTGGTTGGGGAAGACGACATTCCAGGAGCGACAGAAAGCCGAGGTAGAGGTCACGGCCGCCTCCAGCAGTGCAGGAGTGGCTCCTTTATACTACTGCCTCCAAGGAAACTCCGCCGCCAACGCACGGGCCACAAACCGCACCGCGTATCGTTGTATGCGGCTGGGCAGACGACAAGCGCGACGGCCGTTGTGCTGTGACAGAATGTGGGCCTTCGGACGAGGGTGATTGGTTCGTCAGAAAGGTTGGCGACCAAATTGGGCTCTGGGCGGAATAAGCGCCCATGTGGAAGGGGCCGGCCAGGCTGAGCTATCTTGAATTCATAGCGTAGTCGGTTCAATATTATCCGTTCTCCGGCCCACAGTGACCAACAGAGACGGCGCGCGACCGTCTGACCGTCTCCATCCGCACAAGAAGACTCAGATACGAGGTGGCGGAACACTCGTTTCTATTTATTCGGTCTCTTCAATACACATAGCACCAACATATGAGGAAAACCAAGTGCCCCAGTCCGCGCCTTCCAATCCCAAGAACTAGCACACTGACCGGCCAGCTCTACAGTCGCATTTCCTTCCCCAGCACGCCGTCCTCGTGCCGCTCGCACCTTTCGCACAGCTGCCAGTGTGTGTCTAGAGTTTCATGTCCCAAGATTCGCGTCGTGGCCGTTCAGCTCCACTGGGCCACGCACTCCCCACCCGATGCTACTCCCCTTTCCCCGCGGGAGTTGTGTCATCGAGCAACCTTGGCGTTCGCTGTCTGTCTCTGAATGACCTTTCCCCCGCTCGTCCCATTCCCTGCCATTCTCCCTGCCAGAGTGGTTTGACCGTAGCCAGCATCGCTCGATGGAAGCCGCTCGACAGCGTCTACTCCGACGTGGCAGGCTGGCTTGACTTGTAGAGGTACTTTCTGGCCGCCGCCAGTCCTAGTTGGGAGGCTACGCGCGACGTTTCGGACGACCGCTAGGTCATCAGCAGTCAACCAGGCCGTACGAGGGAGCGCTGGAGTGTGTGAGCCCTCGGCGGAACCTTCTGCGCTCGAGTACGTCGACCTTGGAGTCTGTGCGCCAGAGGGGACTTGCTCTCCTGCGAGGTCTTCGCTTCCCACAAAGCGGAGGGAGCGACCAGATCGTGCTGCGCTCTGCTCGCGTCCACGAACGCTTGCCCGGGGTGGCGCGCGAAGTCCTCTGCTTCCACTTGAGGGCCCGTCGATCGATCCCACGTTCACTCCCTCGTTCTTGTAGAGCTCAGGCCCTGCCGCTACCGCTGCTACTGTGGGAGCCTGCCTCGAACACCTCAGCATGTCGTGACGCATTGCGGAGTGAGTGAGTATTCACGCACGAGCATGTCCTTGGTACGTGGTGAGGGCGACTGGCGGGAAGGAACTTGAACGTCCACGACGATAACTTCAGGAACGGCGAGCTCGTTCTCCAACGACCCTCCGCCTGTCTTTTCCTCGCTGTCGGACCCCATTACCGACTCTACCCGGCCAACGTCCCGCTCGACGTCCCTGTGATAGGCAGCCCGGGTTCCCGTCCTGCCCTCGCTCACAGAGTCGCGGCGAATGCCGATCAGCCAGTCGGGAGGCGTGTTTCCGTTTCCGCGCCGCGACGTCCAGGTTCTTGTGAGGGTTAAAGTTCGCGCCCCGATGTCGCGCCCGTAGCAGAGGAACGGGATGGACAACCCATCTGCCCCGTTGGGTCAGTGGGGGCATCGTGAAGGTCTACAGAGCACGAGAGACATACGGACGATGATGGAGCACAACACCACGAAGGCTACAATCGTCTGCAGCGTGGCGGCGAGGACTTCAGCTTGGCCTTGTGGTGGCGATTGGGGCGCAGGCAGCTCGGTTACTGCGAGTGTGGACACAAAAATCGCGCCGACGCCCATCTAGCGATGATTCAGCAACGGCGCCGAAGGTGTAAAAATACCCATGCGATATCCGGATAAACTCACCGGACCTGTGCAGAGCGTCAGTCGCAAGGTCAACAACTGAGCTAAAGCAGCAGTGTACGAACCGAAATGACCCGTAAACAAGGCGTCCCGCCACGAGTGGATCTCCGGCACCCACTTGTAGAGCAGAAGAAGCGGTGGAATGCGGCGCAGAAGCAGCACGGCGATGACGAGGACGACCAAGCGCCACGGCGTGATCCCCAGCTCGGGCGCGTTGAACATGTTGAACGGCATCCACGCGCCGATGTACACGAAGCAGCCGCAGTTGAGCAGGAGGTCGATCACGGTGAAAAAGATTTGGTCGTGCGTCTCTGTTTTGAAGTGCCCGTCCCAGTTGATTGCTGACCCTGTGAAGATTGAGATGGTTAGATGGATGTAGCTATCAATGTGGCGTGGCGGCTCACCTGCAGCGAATGCAGCCAGAAGGTCGTCGCTGCCAATCGTTCGCGCAATTCCAATGGTGAACAGCGCGAGTGCCAAGTATTGCGCAACATAGGACTCGCGGTCTATGAGACCACGTCTCTGAGACATCTTGAGCAAGCGAGAGAACATCGTTCCTGGTCGGGGGGTTCGCAGTGATATTAATGAAGCATTAGATTCGCCCGGCAGAGCAGGAAGTCTGATCGAGGGATAGTAACTCACCTAGTACAGCACCGATGACTGTCCCTAGGATCACCTGGTCTACAGTTCGTTTAGCGACTGCGCGCACAAATTTCGAGTACTCCACACTTACACACCCAGCCTACCAAAAACCACTTGCCAAAGGCAACGCTCAACGAGCTCTCCAAGGTAAGGTACATGGAGATGCTCAGGAAAGGATATGCGAGGCCATCGTTTGCAGCGGATTCGGCGGAGATGATGTGTCGCAGAGGTTGGCGGACATGTTGGTTGGCGTACTTCCCGCCTGCACATAGCGTCAAAAAATATACCAGAGCTAATACCGGTGTACGCACCGACAATTGCAGCCGAGATGATGGGGTCCGTGGGCGTCAAACAGGCCGCTATGACCAGTGCGGAGACAAAGCTGAGAGATGGGAACAGGGCGAAAATAACGGCTAAAGGGGTGTTCGCATTGAGCATGTACAATGGTAGAAGGGGACTAGATGCAAGATGTCTCACCTGCTACTACAATCCAGCCGAAAGCCATGGTGGGCACCACCACGACAAGAAGACTCTTAGCCCGATCTAATAGATATGACTCGGGAAGGTCAACGCCGATGGCAAAGAGACCGGCGGCGAGGGTGATACGCATGACTTCAAGCGTAGTGCCATTCAGGTCGCCACCCCATGAACGCGGATTGAAAATGTCGAAGCCGTAGGGGCCGAAAATGATGCCACAGGTGGTGCCCAGGATCACCTCATTGACGTAAAGCTGGTCGCGGTCAGACGGTGACGATGAGTCGGAGTCGTCCTGGCGTACCTTTTCCCTCACGAAAAGTGAAACCATACTAAACTATGCCGTCCAGTCAGTTACGAATGGGGAAAGCAAGCCGGCATCCTGGGAGATCGCTTTGAGAAATGGGCTGCCTACCGCGACGGCAAATCCTCCCAGAGCTATGTATGCTAATCCTGGGTCGGTCACCTGAAAACAAATCAGTACTCTAGTTCAAGAATCAAGAGAGCACACGAACTTGAAGGAGGTCCAAATGCATGGGGCTTGACAGTATTGACGATTCGATCCGCGGCTGGAAATTCAAGAGAGGTGGGTGTGCGGTTAGTCGCAGACGTAGGGCAAGTTTGGAGGTGAGTACATCCCCGTCGCATTGGCGGCTATATGGCACTGAGGAGTACCAGTGCATGTTGGGCATGTGTTCCAACCGGAGTCGAAGAACGCGTCTTTGAACTTTCGACGTTAGACGGGGAAATCCAACAACGGACATGGTGTCCCTGCTTACGTCGAAAACACCTTTCTAGTCCACCACGGCCTCAGCACTGGAGGCACATGGTCGATAAGATCTCCAGAAAACACTCATATGAAGGCTTCCTGCTGGCGAGACCGTGTCAGAGTCGTGGCAAAATCCGCTACGTCGGCGCATGGGGCATTGCAATAGACCAAAAAAGTGTTGAAAAGGCAGTAATATCCCGAAGTAAGTACAAGGCCCTACATTGTTGGTCGGCGTTCGCCTTCGAAGGAAACTGCGCCGAGTTGTTGCCGGCCGCCTCAAGGGATCCAAGCGTCAACCTCGTTGCCCACCTCGGCCGCGGCGTTTCAAGTAGCCACGATATTGACATTCCATACCGTCGCGCACACCAAGGTCCGTCCCTGCGAAGATAGCAAATAGCAGTGAATAGTCTAAGACCTAATATATTCAAGCAGTAGTCTTGGTAGCATCAGATTTCTGCGCCGCTGCAGGGCCCATAGCAGCAAAGTACTTCGCGACAGGGTCCTCTTGCGTCCGCT
Source organism: Polyporus tsugae (assembly GCA_024305745.1). Classification (NCBI taxonomy): domain Eukaryota; kingdom Fungi; phylum Basidiomycota; class Agaricomycetes; order Polyporales; family Polyporaceae; genus Polyporus; species Polyporus tsugae. Next base: position 530,533 of record JAHRBS010000001.1, read on the forward strand.
GATAACTGTTGATAAACGCGCACTCAGACAAGCGTTAGGCGAAGGAAGTGGATGGAGCGTACTGCCAGATACGACCCAACTGGCCCAATCCCGTTGACCCGACGAAGAAGTTGACCTGCAGAGAGCAGTCAAGGCACACTCGCAGAGCAGACAGAAAGACACGCACAGCAGCCAAGCTGTAATTAATTGGTGTGATGACGAGGGAGTACCGCACCCAAATGAACCCCGTTGCGGCAAGGGCTGTCGGACAAGGTGGCGCACAACGGAGGGACCAGGATCACCATACGAAGGCAAGGCGACATCGTCGTGTGCGCATACGTCAGCCGGGTCGGCACAAGGAAAGTGAGTGTTTGCACGCACCCAAATTTTGAGAAACGCTGAGCTTGTCTGCCGGGCGCGAAAGGTCCTTCAACCCCGCCGCGACCAAACACCACTTCATCATCGGCGCCCAGAAAAAGACTGTCTTCGGGCCTACACACGCGAAGGTCCACGTTGCAAGGGGGTAAAACAGTGTTGAAGAGACAGGCGCATATAGTGGGTGCAGGCCGAAAGGGAGACCATGGAATTGTTCGTTTTCAGTCAGACGCAGATCATGCGTATATGAAGTTATAAACCAAGTCATCGTACCTGCTGGGTGGTTCATGAAAGCCTGAAACTTCGAAGCTCCTGCAGAGGCCGCTGCTCCCGACATTCTGGAGGTGTAGAGTACGTCTAGTTGGTGGCAAGGTGGTGGTGGATGGAAGGAACGGGGTGGGACAAGGCCGATCGGACGAGGGCAACGGGGTGGGGGTGGGGCGATTTGGCTGTGGAGGCCGTTAAGCGCTGGCATGGAGGACTAGGAGCGCCCAACAGTCCCACGCCTTTGCGATGCTCTCGTCATCGTGCATGAGTGACTCGTTTGTTCAAAATCTATGCTCAGCGCCCTGTCAGCGCCCGAACCTCGCTGTATAACTAACTCACGCCCTTACAAAAACCAGTTCCACAGTTGAACATTAACTGAGCTCCCGACGTCAGTAGGTCCTATAATTCTACGCAGGTCGAGATATAACCCTCGTCCAAACGTTAACGTTGCTTTGATTTAGATTTTTTGAGCTGGCCGTGACTAGTCAGGCCGGTTCGCTATCGCAGTCCAAGAGGAGGGTTTTCGATGGACAGATGGACAGCCAAGTCCCTTTCATGCACCCACGGGCCCACGCGTACACTCTTGACGAATTCTGCAGGCTGCCAGTGGTCATCAGACATGGTCTAGTACGCAGTATGCCGAACGCTTGCTTATAGCATGATGCAAAACTGACGGCCTCCATGAAAGAATCCACACGGCCGCAAGCCTCGCTGTTCTCGAAGCCCCATCCGAACGCCACCAATGCAGCGATGGAAACTATTCGACCAATGAGGTGCATTACCGGCTTCAAGTTGGCCATTTTGGCGTCACGAGGGCTCGATGGGTATCTCCATGTAAGTCGTACCTGTCAATCAGAGCTCAGACGTGAGGATGTCGATGCTGCTCTCGCGAACAAACAGATGCTTCCCTACGCCTGGCCCGCTCGAGTAGCGATCGGGTGCAATCCATTTACACTGGCGGCGCCACGGTAAACACCGTGCCAACGGTTTGTTGAAAAGCGCTTTGTGGTGATTGCATGTTCGTTGATGGGACTGGAAGTCACTGGATGTCGAGCCACAGCTCTCAAGGGGGATAGACCTGTGAGGTTGGAAAATGGACGTACCGTCTCACAGACGTCGACATATGGTAAACATGGTGGTTATACTCACTATTTCCGAGCGCCTCGGCGCGACGAAGGACCCATCCTATTCTTGGGTCATGGAGCATTCAATTAGGTGGCGTGCTACAGAACTTCCCTCCGCGTTCTCCCACTGTTGCTGTATTCGCTTTTCTGTTGCGAACCCCATCAAAGGTACCACCAGCTGTCCCTTAGATCCGCGCTTTCACATTTTTGTGCCTGCTCCTTCCTACTTATCGCACCATTCGCGCCTGACACGGCAGCTGAATTTATCCCGATGGGTATTGTGTAGCCGACAAGGATGGGTTACAGCGCTAACCAAGGACGTTTTATATAGCTTGACAAATGCACGGTGTTGGCATCATCCGGCGAGAGCTTCTGTTCTATGTAACATTGTAAGTCTCCCTGGCCGATCGCGAATGGAGACCACGTTATTTATGTAAGCTTCTTCGATTTCTTGACCTTCCATCTGCTGACTTTTGATTTCTCCCAGGATGGAACTCTCGGATACTCTGTTGCCCGCTACGCGTTATCCGGCACACCGCCCCTTACTACCACAGGCTGGCTTGGATCAGTTGTCCACGGACGTCGTTCTCGCCAGGCTCGCCTACATTAGCTAACAAGGGGAGCTGCAGACAGGCACCCTCCGCGGCATGTTGCTCCGATGTCTGCGGTACGCAGAGGGCAACACATCGGGTGTTCCTGCCGCCCCTGCGCCTGTCTTCGATATGGTAATTCTTCACACCGGTTTGTCAGTTTACCTGCGCTACTACACCCGCATAGGGTCGAATATCTTCCCAGCGCGTTCCGCGGGCTGCGCCGGACCCAACGGCTGCGTTCACAAGCATGGCCACCAGATGCAGCATCATGATTTCGGACGCATTTCCCATCTGCGGGCCCCGCCACCTGCGCGCGCGTGCGACAAAGCGGCTCATATTCTGTCCAGGCTCCACCGAGCTCGAGCGTATAAAAGATGCGCAACGGAAGGGACAAACGGCCAGCGAACACAACACGCCCAACTCAGCTCCCCTCTCATCTGGGTTTCGGGTGCTGACACGCACCACTATCATCGAGCCGGACCCAGTGCTCAAGCTCTTGCTTTGCATGTCGCCTAGGGGCACGGCTCAGGTTCGCGCTGTTGCGGAAGCGGCAATCCCTGGCAGTCTTTGGACACCACTACTCGACCTGCGAGCATCACCGCGAGTGTGCGGTGGGGTCGTGTTCGTGTTGTGGCGGCCGCAAGGATTGTCAGGGTACGGCTTCCGCACCAGACGGCCTTCGTGCACCTGCATGCGTGGCTGGGGCTGACTCTGCCTCCGCAAGGTGCTCTCGCCGGCGCGTGCACTTCTCGCTGCGTCGTGCGGGCGCATCATTTGGGACATCTCATCTGTAGCACTGTATATTATATCTCTCTTGGCCTGATTGGAATGTAATTTGTATGTGGTGCTTCACGATGCAATTAGATCGGCTTGCGGTTCTCATACGGTGAATTTAAGGACTACTTATTCGTAGGGACAACAAGGCCTTGCATCCGTTGGTGCGATCCGTCCGTGTGTTCCGATATCGGTACATGACTATAGAATGGGCGCATCATCATGCGGCGTCCTTCAGATAGCGCCAACCGATGGTCGGAGCACGATGACTGATGACATTTCGAACGACATTTCGAACGTTGGGATACTTACATGCATAGTCCGACCCGGCATGTTATTCGGCGCGGTGATACCGGCTTCCGTATTTGCGATCTGGCGGCAGCTTTCCTTTGTATTGGACCAGTACGGTATAGGCGACGGACAATGTTGCAGTTACTAGTTGACATACATTATATGATTATAGTTTATCCCAGACTCCAGCAGAATCCGGACACCGCCACTGGACCGTGCACTGTTTTCCCTATATTCCATTTCCAAATTATGACCATCATCACATGTTTAAACACACCAATAGCTAGCGATTGAGACGGAACTTGGAAACCACCTCGCCTCAAGTCATCCGTCGCCGCACCGAGCGGTCCGCTAGCGGACCGCCCAGCCGAACGTCATTCCCACCACGTGTCAGACGCCCGACACGCCATCGCGTCGCGGTGGTTGTGTCCTCCGGCCTCACTGCCGCTGCGGTCATCCTACTCCTTCACGAACCTCCACGACACCTGCGACGCCTTTCCGCCCGCCATGGCGGACTACGCCATCGATGATGCTGCCATCCAAAACGTCCTGGAATCTGTATTCTCCTTCCTCTCCTCTGTCCTTCCTCCTCCAATCTACTCCATCGCCGCCACTTTCATAACCCACTCCCTCTCCGTCTTCATCGCGCTCCTCAACTTTGTCTTCGCCCTCGCATCGGCGCAAAACTGGGATGCCCAGAAAGTTCTTCCCCCGCTCATCACTCTCCTCGCGGCATACCTCGCACTCGTCAGCTTCTACCGGACGACCGGATGGATGATCCGCACCGCGTTCTGGTTCGTCAAATGGGGCGGCATCCTCGCCGCGCTCTCTGCGGGTGCAGGCTACTTCATGGCGAACGGCGGTGCGAACGGCGTCGGGCCGTTCAATGGCGGAGGCCTCCTTTCGTTCTTCGGGAACGCCCTCCTCGGGCTCGTAGGCGGCGGCGGTTCGGATGGACAGTCCGGTAGGGCAGGCCCCTCGCGATCGCGCACCGGAGCGAAGGCGAAGAAGCCGACGCAGAAGCAGAAGGAGAGGCCGAAGGCTTGGGAGAGCTGGGACAAACACCGCGACTGGCAGTACAGTCCGGGGGCAGCCGGTCGGGACGATGCTGCGAGGGTGAGCGAGGACGCGCAGGAGGCGGTGAAGAAGGTGACTGGGCTCGTTCGCGACACGTTGGGCACTGGGTGGTGGAACGCGCTCAAGAACACGGTCGAGGGGAGCGGGCTTGTCGGGACTGCTGACAGCGATAAGGACGGTTCAGGGTCCCGACGAAAAACGAAACAGGACGCGAAGGGCCGCGGGTCTTCGCGGTAACTAGAGCTTGTGCTTCCGACTCTTGGGTTCTCTGGGTCGCTGCGAACGTGAGTCACACTTCCAAGATCCTCCTCTACTTGTCGTCGGGATGCTGACAGTTGGGTTCGTGTTAGACAATGTATTTGTATCACTCGCAATATTTGAATATATATTCCTCGTCGGTTGGCGGCATCTGCCCGCTCCTCTCTCCCAGTGAAAGGCTCAAATCTGACAGAGGCACAAAGCTCACTTTGCGGACTTCCTACTGGACGGTGTCCTTGAGTGACAGTCTTGCATTCCGTCGAAACCAGCACCTCGGTTGCCTCCATGGATTCCAGGAATCAGTCAATCCCGTCGATTGTGCCCACGTACCGGAGTAACGCTGCGTCGGGACTACCTATTCCCGCAGATGTATAGAAGGGGATATCCGCCGCCACAGCCGCCACAGTCAATATTAATATGTCCGGTTTGCGCCAGCAGTTGAGACCCCGTGGCACATGGTCGCAAGGGACCGAAGGTCGTCGGGGAAATTCAACGGTGCTCTCATGACGAACGGGTGTTCTCATGCGCGGAACCCACAGCGTCTTGAGGAAGGTCTGCCGGTTTGGCATCTCCCGCATCTCTCAGTCAGCGCGGTGACTTACGTCCGTTCCAGGTTCGACGCTCTCGACCGCCACAATGTCACCATCTTTCTGTGACAGCGCCGTGACGACCGGCGGAGTTGTCGGCGGCACACCGGAATCATTTCCAGCACGTTCCAACTCCGCCTGCCAGAAATTAGGGTGTGGGCCGGTGTCAGCCAATCAGGCGTCACCTTTTGACAGGCCGACTTGCGCCGGGGAATATCACACTAAAAATGGGAGCGAATTCACCTTACGTTCTTGGCACAAATAGGAACAAATAAAGGGGTGTTATATTGCGAAGGAGGTTCCTCTCCCAAGCTCTTTCCTCCACCCCTCTCATCCTCGACTGCCGCCAGGCTCCCGTCGTCCTTCCCCCTTGACGCCGTCTTCATACTCCATCCCCCCCTCTCATAATGGCTCTCAAGAGGAAGTTCTCTGATGAGTTCGAAGATGCTGCACCCATTGTACGTCACATGTGTGCCGCATATAGTCGCGTCACACGTCTAACCCTCAACACACAGAACGGGAAGCAGCAAAAGCGCATCCCCTTCCCCAATTCCTCAGACCTTGACTCGGACGTAGCTATGTCCGATGCCTCCATATCCGACCTCGAACCCCTCACCATTCCCGCTCACCACTTCCACACGCGTCTTCCCTCCGACGTTAGTTACGCGTCGTCGTCCACGTCAGACTCGCCCCGTAACTCTCGTAAGTATCCGGTCCATGCCCAACGCGTCGTAACGTCGTGTTTTAACCCGTGTGCCGTATGCTCAGCTTTCTACCCAGTTTTCGACCTCTACCCCAACGATTCCGACAGCTATATGGGCATCGCCGCTCATGGACTCCCTGACCCCACTGCTTACGCCTCTCAAAAGTCCGTAGGCCTCATGCAACCGAAGAGCAACAACTTCACTCACCATGGGTACGTATGTTCGACATGTCGGCCACGGTGGACTTTTTCGTTACGTTTGTTCAGCCGGAGCTAATCTCGTCCTCCACCAGCCAAAATTGCACTCAGATTCCGAAGCTTCGTATGGCCTGCTCCGCTGGCCCCAACGGGCGAAGGTCGATGTGGGCCCACTGCGAAGAATGCGGCGCGATAGAGATCGTCGACAGCGACTAGACCAACTTCGACTCTACACCCCTTCCATCGTCTCCAGCATCCGACTACTCCCCTTCATTCCTTCGCCCACAACATCCACGCTCTCGACATTCTCGATCACCTGGAACACCTGTGAGATTTTCTTTTTTGTCTATCACTCTTTCCTCTCTGCTTGTGCTATGACTCTGGCGACTCTCCCGCTTGCGACACCCACCATCACCCAGTACTCGGCATTCGACACTTACTTCGGCTTCAGTAAAACGACAATCGACATCGACCCACCGCCACTGCTCTCATTTCCTCCGTCCAATATCCAGCACCCCGACGTCCACCTGGTCCTTGTCCCTGTTGGCCTAGTTTTTTGCTCTGTTTTATCCTCTTCGCATTCTGTTGTTTTCCCTTTGCTCTTGCTCAGGTCCCCTATGTATTTATGAGCGTTGCATTGTGTCGGACTATCCATCATCCCAGAAAAGCCCCGTATGTCGTCTCATCGCTGCCGCCCTGCATTACGTACCCTAGATCCCCTGCAATACTGCTTCGCTCTGTGTATATTACCCATGCTTGCAATGCCTCGCAGGTTTTCATTCTTCGTGTGAGTGTGATGCCGACTGTCAGTGTGTGGAGCTACGGCGTCAACTTGGAAGTCTGTTATTAGTTAGGTGGCATTTGAGAGGCGTTTGCGCCGTCAGGTGAGTGTTCGTGCTGTCAAGTGGAACTTTCCATGGCTGATGATGGAGCCCTCTAGACCACCAGTCATCTGAAGGTTCTTTGCCACGGTCGGGCTTATCGCTCAGCCCTCGTGTGTGCCAGCGGAGCCCGGCGGGCTGCCGTTGTTCGGCGTGACGGCATCGTCCCGTAGTACGTATCTGGATATCCAGTTCTGCTGTCTCCAGACTCCGGTAACCGTTGAACGTTTGAACGTTGAATAGGGTGACGGACGGGATAGCACTGCCATCCTGTGTCGTCTCCAAACCTCGCGACGCCACCTCCTCGGCGCGGGCGCATAGCAACTATGGAGTATCCCTCTATCTTAACGCTGCGTCACTGGCAAGTGGTAACAAGCATACTGGTCCAAAAGTTGCGGATCCTTCCGCTAGTCCGCTAAAGTCCAGTCTTGGTACGATCCACGACGCATGAAGGCAAATGTCATTTATTACCATCAATCCTTGCAGTATCCTTGCCTTGTGCGCGCGACCCCCTTCTTGATATTCGATGGACTAGTGCGACTTCCCGTTGTGATACGCTCATGGGCGACGATCGCGCTCGTAGGCCACCTACTTCCGTTCCCTGTACTATTGCAGGGGTAGTACTTACCGCGATGGTTCACAGCTGATCGGTGAAGTCCGCGACCATGCATCATCTTATGGTTGTGGCGTAACGCCTATAGCCTTGAGCTTGGGAGGCATTAGACGAGCCAGCCCAGATAAATACGCGGGTGGTCAGTAATGCCCAACTGGCCATTCGCGCTCGTACATCATGGCTAGCGCGACAGGCCTACACATCCTGCACGATTCTGGAGCTCCGGACAACAGTGACTATACCACGCTAGTCTTTGTGCATGGTTATGGCTACCATAGTGGTACGTTTCTCCCTCTCGTGTTGCCATCCATCCATCGGTCTAAAATCATTCAGGTACTTTCGCTAGGACGGTTCCCTATGCCCGGAAGGTCGGAACGCGCCTCATCCTCGTCAATCGACGCGATTATCCAGGTGCCACACCGTACTCGAATGAAACCAAGAGACTGCTTGCTCCTGGCACGGCCGATCCCGATGCTCGCAGGTCCTCGATGTCGCGCTTCATGAAGGACCGCGCACTCGAGTTCATAGCGTTCCTCGCAGAACTCGTCCGAGAGGGGGACATCAATCCTGCCCAATCAGGGAGGAACACCGGGGGCATCGTCCTCGTCGGGTGGTCCATGGGTGGACTCTGGATGACCGCGTTCCTCGCGCACGTCTCCTCATCCCCTCATGGCCGGACGTTACGCCAGTATGTCAGGCGCGTCATCTTTTATGGTGAGCCTGTCGTCTCTTCCCACAGCCCCGCTCACTATGCCGTGTGTGCAGACACCCCCAGCACGACGTTTGGCTACCCCCATCCCGAGAATATCTTTGACGCGTTCATGTTAGCCATGCAAGGAGACTGGCAGTACTTCACGTCGGACTGGTTCGCCGGATACTTCGCGCACGGAAGCACGGTCGACACGCTCGAGTACAAGACCCCCCTCTCGCAGCCTCCCCCGACGTTGTCAACTCTCAGCCCTGCAGAGAGGCAGCGCCAGAGCGCCCGCGCGCCGATCAGCGAAGGCGGGTCTGATCAGATCCTCGCGTTCGACGGATACCGATGTGGGCTCTTTGGGGAGATATGGCGGAACGCGCTCTATCTCGGTCTGCCCTCGCCTTCAGGGGTGGACCTGGACGCTGGACGGGCTAGCGCTGCCAGAGTCGCCGAGGAGTGGGAGGACGTGGAAGTGCGCCACGTGTGGTGCGACATGTCGTTCTGGGAGACTCCGCACGCGGCGATGATGATCCAGGCCGAGCTCGCTGACGCTCGTGCGCACGGTCGTCGGGTGCGGGACGTGGCGAGTGTGCAGCTGCGGGGCATGAACCATTTCGTGAGTCGCATTCCCATCAGACGAAAGCTACTTAATAAAGGGCTGCGGCTAACGAGAACTGTTGTGGTGTGCGGACGTGGCACTGTGGCAGGCTCATTGGACTCATCCTGAGAGAACCCTGCAGGCGTTCCTTGCGGATGAAGGTTGCGCTTTAGAGTCCCCGACGCCTTCTCGGTTGTAGGGACTTAACACCTGGGTATTTTCGACGCTTGCATGGCCTGGATATGTTGACCCCGGCAGCATATCTAGTGCATGTCGCCCAAGCCACCGCCGTCGGTGAAACTGTCGAGCTTTGCGTATCATTATGCCCTGGCCTATAAATATCACGTCGGCGCACGCCCACCTGGAGTCGGGGAAACACCCTTAACAAATGCATATTAGGGGGGCTTCTGCAGAAGGCGCAGCGTTCCGAAGCTGGGACGGATGCCACTGGGTGGGGTTTACTCACGCCACTGCCTTCTCTGCAAGAGGCGCGGGGCCTACGTTCGCAACATTCTGACGTGGAATGCACCATATCCCAATCACCTGGAGCAACGTGCGTCTGACTAGTCGTGCTCCGAGCAACTCTCCGGATCGTACTAGACATTCAAGATGATACTGCACGGCAACACGAACCACAGTGGTCAGTACCCACTTCCTTGTGCTTTGACGCTTTAAAGTTTAACGTTTGATTATGCGCAATCTCCCTTCTTGGACTTTCCTGGCCAATTGCTTCCGCGGAAGACTCCCAAGTTCCAACACCCGGATCGTCCGTGCGAACTACCGTGAGACCATCTAAGTGGATTGGGCCTTACTTCTAATACTTAACTTGGACGAACAGGTCACAGGGGGCGGCAGCCTCGCTGCTTTCATACGGCCATGTAGATATCTCTTCCCGTAAAGTCCTGAATGCCAAGGCGTTGCGCCTACCCCATATATCAGCGGCAAGGTCAGCCTTCGGGGTTTAACGTCGTGCACGAGAGCCTAACTGCGGTTCTCATCCGGGATGATGCAGTCACCGGAGGCCTATCCAACTCGGCCCGCGGAAGTCCCTCGGCATCCTCGAGCTGGGTAATATCGCCCCTCTGGGGGTGCCTGGCTGACGTTCCCGCTGCATAGCGGCGTCCGGTAAGTGTCTTGAGTATGCTCGGCCTTCCACCTCATCGACCCGGCCAGCGGCAACCTCAAATACGGCATGCACTGTGGCCAACGCGCTCAGACGGCGGCGCACTCTGATGCGCCAGCCCGGCCGCGCCCTACCAGACATGACGCTCGAGCGCACATCCACACACCGCCGCCGATCGAAGGGACGGACCGGATTAGACTCGTCGGCGGCAGGCTGGACTCCGGCCGCTTCGGAGAGGTGTGAAAGCCCGCGTTGGGATCAGAACAGAGCTCAGAGGATGACGCCGCGGGATGGCACGGCGTCCAGCTTCGTGTGGTGTTGTGGAACCTGCCAGTGTGTGGTGCGGGTCCGTTCGGAGAGGTGTTACAGTGTATGCGACACTCGCCGAGGTCGTGCATTTGTGAATGCCGGACCGCGCATAGTACTTGAAGGGGCCCATCCCTCGATACACCAAGTATAATCTGCTCGCCAACCTTGCTGTTAAAAAATGCTTCCTCTTCTTGCGTTGGTCCTCCGAGGTTCAGCGCTTGCACTGAACGCTTTGGTTTTGTCACGATCGACGACGAGTGCGAGTGGGAATCGTTGCAACCAACCTCTGCCCTGTAGTACGTATATTCCCTTCTTGGCTTTGAATGGATGGGAGCCACTTATGCGTTTCCATATGATCATGGGCCACCTGTAGGTCAAACTATCGCGCTCGTATACCATCCACGTCCGTTCCTGGACAGGTCGCACAACCATAGTTTGCAATTGTTCTCCCACAATAGTCTGTCTCCGTGAAACTGCATTTATATCATGCCTCCTCGGTGGCTTATCTGGAATCAAAGAGTGAAGGACGCTTCACTATTCGCTCCTAAAGACTTTGTGGACCTTATCTTGCTAGAGTTTGTCTTCCCTCTGGGTAGCCTTCATGTTGGCCCATGGCGACATCGCCTGTCGCCATCGAAGCCCATGCCTTTCTGCCGCGACGTTGTGGCTCACCGAGCCAACGCACTTCGGCCGCAATGGAGCCAGTTACAATAAATACGACGGTGCCAGTAAGTAAGCAAGGCCCAACTGCCCCATTCGCGGATGTGCGCCATGTCTAGCACAACAGGTCTACATATCTTGCATGATTCTGGTGCCCCCCACAGTAGCGACTACACTACGGTGGTCGTTGTGCACGGCTATCGCTACCATTGCGGTACGTCCTCTGTTCCTCCCTCTCACGCCTGCCAAGGCCGCTATACACAGGTCTGAAATCATTCAGGTATATTCGCCAATATGCTTTCCTATGCAGACAAGCATAACGCGCGACTCGTCCTCGTCAATCGCTGTGATTATCCAGGTGCGAAACAGTACTCGAAGGAGGCCCGGAGACTGCTTTCGCCCGGAACAATCGATCCCGATGCTCGCAAGTCCTCAATATCCCTCTTCATCAAGGATCGCGCACTCGAGTTTATCGCTTTCCTCACGGAGCTTGCTCAAGACAGCGACACTCCTCCTGCCCGACCACGAAGCAACACTGGGGGAATCGTCCTCGTCGGGTGGTCCACAGGCACGATCTGGATGACCGCGTTCCTCGCCCACGTCTCCTTATCGCCTCACAGTCGGGCGTTACGTGAGTACGTCAGACGTGTCATCCTCTACGGTGAGCCCGTCGCCTCCCCCTCCCTGTACCTCCCACCCACACTCACTCACTATGCCATCGTATGCGCAGACCCTCCCAGCACGGCGTTTGGCTATCCTCGGCCCCGGACCGCCTTTGATTTCGTTATGCGAGCATTAGAAGGAGATCCGCAGCGGGATGTCTTACCAGACGACTGGTTCAGCGGATATTTTGCCCACGGGAGCACGGTCGACACGTTCGAGTACAAGACCGCTTTTTCATATCCTCCTCCGACATTGTCGAATCTCAACCCTGCGGAGAAGCAATATCTGCTCGCGCGCTTGCCGACCAGCCGAGGCGGTTCCGACCAGATCCTCGCGTTCGACGGATACCGATCCGGGCTCTTGCAGGAGGTCTGGCAAAATGCCCTTTACCTGCCCCCGTCGCGCGGGGCGGGCGCGGACGCGGAGCGGGCTGCCCTTGCCGAGGAATGGGTGGACGTGGAAGTGCGCCACGTGTGGTGCGACATGTCGTTCTGGGAGATTCCGCATGCAGCGATGATGATCCAGGCCGAGCTCGCCGACGCTCGTGCGCATGGTCGTCGGGTGCGGGACGTGGCGGGTGTGCGGCTGCGGGGCATGAACCATTTCGTGAGTCGCGTTCCCATCGGACGAAAGCTACTTAAAGGGCTGCGGCTAACTAGTACTGTTGTGGTATCATATGCGGACGTGGCAGGCCCACTGGACTCATCCGGAGAGAACCCTGCAGGTTTTCCTTGCGGATGAAGCTTGCGCTTTAGAGTCGCCACCGCCTGCTCGGCTGTAGGGACATCTAGCTAGGGACTTAACACCTGAATGTTCTCGACACTCGTATGGCCTGGATTTGTTGACTCGAGCAATTCTTCCCCTGTCTCTCAAGGCAGACGATTGATCTGACCTATGTGCGACTCTACAGAGAGGACGGTCATGTTCTGCCCTGGCGTATAGATCTCACGTCCGTGCACGCCCACCTGGGGTCGAGGAATCATTAATCACCGGTACCCTTAGCAAAACACACCGAAGGAACGGACCGGATGCTTAGACTCGTCGGCGGCAGGCTGGACTCCGGCCGCTTCGGAGAGGTGTGAAAGCCTGCATTGGGATCGGAACAGAGCTCAGAGGATGGACGCCGCGGGGTGGCACGGAGTCCAGCTTTGTGTGGTGTTGTGAGGTGGGTCCGTTCGGAGAGGTGTGTAAGCGGCGAGCGTCGAGGTCGTGCTTTTGTGCATGCCGGACCGCGCATACTTGAGTCCGTCCCTCGACACGCCGGTGTCTGACGGATAGCGTTGGTTTGCAGGCACACCATGAGACACTTTGAAGCAAACGCTATCTGTGACCTCGATGATGCTCATCCGAGGTTGTCTGCGATTAGCAGGATGCGCTGAGGCAGGAGCAGGAGCAGAACTTTTGGCCATCCCCGTCAGCAGTGAAAGTCCATGCAGCTTTTTGAACAGTGTGACGTTAGATCACTGACTATAATACCGTTTAGATGGTCCTCTTGTCGTGAATCTTGGTATTGGTTTGCTTCTACAACGCAAAATTTGCCCCAAGTCAGTATGATGCCAAGACCCAAGGCCTCTACATAAGTAGTAGTAAGTTCAAGTTCTGCGGCGGACTTCAAAAGACAACGCGTTTCCTCGGACCGCCTCCGGCCCGTTTGGGCGCCTCTATTTTAGCCGACCCAGGGGCATGGCACTGTTGTAATTGATCCATCTTGCACCGTCTCTTACTAGTGACTCTTACTGCCCCACTCCCTTTCCAAAGCTCATGGTACCCACATACATGGTGTTGATTCGATTTAATGGGTCGCTGTTAGGTAAGTAATCGTTCAGCGTTCAACCTTGAACGGTTCATGATCCGGGTGCACACTTGAACTTCTTTGGTAGACAGCCCGAGGAGCGTAAGTATGCAGAACATTGTACTTCGGAGCTACAGGGTCGCGAGGTGCCGCGGCAGCACTGTCCCCGCCAGGATACGCGTCGCCAGATGCAAGCACTGAGTCGGTGAGTGTTGCAATGCATCATAGAGTCGATTGCATCCACCACCGGCTGCGTACCTTCTATGACATCATCTAATGCGAACATCCCACCGCCTATATGCGCACTCTCTATCAGGAGATGACGAAGAGCATCATCGGACGTGATAGTTAGCAACGCGCCATTACGTACCCATTACTTTGTAGAGCGACGTACGTCGGCGTCATCTCACCCTACCTGCGAGGTATCAAGGTTCGTTGAACGGTGATCTTTGTTATCTGGCTGACGGAAGGATTGTGTTAGAGCGCACGGCAGATAGGATGACCAGCGGGAGCAGGCAGCAAGTCCGAAGAAGCATTCTAGCTGGTCTAGTAAGTGCGCGGTACTTGTACATACCAGTAGCGTGCTTCTACTAACTTGTCCTTCTCTGTGCGCATTGACCGTTACTCTTACCTTGCCCCATGATCTTCGCCCGATCGTAGGCACATTGAGACGATCAGAAAACTCTCTGCGGACGTTCACAGCTTCCGCGAGCTTATAGCAGAGCCGAACAGACGCTGCTCCGCCATTGTGTTGGAGGATGGTAACCGATGAAGTGGTGCGTCGACGATCCGAAACATATACGTCATCGGGCACAGGAATCTTAGTCGCTATGCAGTGAGCGGGAATAGGTGTGGCATTTTTTGAAGGCTGAACACGAACATATGTGCGAAAGCTATTCCCCACATTCGATCGCGGATCCAAACAGAATCCCCCCTAGTCCTGCGTCCCACGAATGATCGAATCGCACGCATCCAGCCTCCAACCTTCCTCGTTCTGGGAACGACCGGGCCCGCTGATGTTACAGCCACAAAGGTCCGTCTTTTCCTAATGAGGCCTTTCGCCGCTCAGGAACACTTGACGTATGCGGCACCAGCAAGTTAAGTTATGTCCTCGATCTAATTTCCCTTGACGCCTGCGCAGTCTTGGGAACCCTCGACGTCATACGCACTGGTTGTGGATGCGAAGATTGTTGTGGACGACTCAGAAATCGCCGCTGAGCTCGCCCGGGACCCAACCTGGATCCCGAAACTCCCGATCCACCATCGCTTCTTGAACTCGAAGCACCGGCCTGTGAACATGACGTCATCCCGTTTTGGTTCTCCCGCCCGCTCGTGTGAAGCGTTGTGACGCCGTTCGGTGTGCGCGGCCTCCCACGACGGGCAAACCGCCTTTTCCCCCCAGAGGATATGGACAAGAAATGGCGAGGAAACGTATAATATCCTTTGTTTTGTCGGCGCTTCGGCCTGAAACAGCGGATATTATACGTATTGCACCCATTTCCCGCCCATATCCTCCCCAAGGACTAAGGAGGCTTGCCCGTCGTGTCCGACTCTTCCGAGAAGCTCGGCGCGCGCGTCGGCTCTCCTCGTGCCACCGAACTCAAGTCGTCTGCCGAACACCGCTGAAACGGCGCAAATATGCTGGATACGACAATTGTCGTGCGTGTGTTTTCCGACGGGACGAGGCGTTGAGGCTCCCAGCCTGGTCCGAGCGGCCGCGTGCCGTGATTGCCCGATTGGGAGTGGAGGAAAGGGATCGGAAGAGATCACTCCTCCCACACGCGCAGTACGCTGGAGTACCACACACTCTGTGCAAAGAAACGAAGTTTCGTCCGCGTGGCGAGGTACGCGTTCATAAGTTCTATAGAAATCGACCCTGTCTTACGTACGTTCACCAGATGGGGAACAGCCTACCAAGGTGGTCTCGGACCCGTCCATCCTCACTTGCACTCCATCTTTTTCGATGCGAGGGTGTGGTACAATTGAATATGGACGGATACGAGACCACCTCAACGCGACAGCTCCGTGTCTTGATGCATTTCTCTGTGAAAAAGAAGGGGAGGGACAGGTTTCGACAACACCTCCTGACGAGGGAAAAGCCAACAAAATTTCTCCATATCAAAAACTACCCCGCACGCGATCAAACGCTGCCACCTTTGCAGTGGATGGGGACTGCGAGTCTGTGCAACGGCTAATCGTTGTGCTCTGGAGTCTGCGCAACGTGCCCGACTGTCACAAAGTTTCAGTCTTTGCTTCTGCCTGCCTCGCTTGCGAAGTTATTCCAAATGCTCCCGCTCTCAGGTGACTCTCCTCAGGAACGACACGCCTGTTACGAGCCTCGTCAGTGCCTCGTCGGACGCGACGATCAGCTCGTTATTACTCTCCCGACAACCTCGAATGCGGGAGGCGTCTCGCGGAGATCGCCAAGCGAGAAGAGAGCGTGCTCAATCAGTCTCGTGCTGACCACAGCGGGAGCACGAGTGCTCTCGAAAGTCGCGCCAGATAGGGGCCCGAATTTGCGGAGGCGGGCCGCCCCAGGCGAGCTGTCGGTCGGCACTATTCTGGATTCTGGGGGGCCGTCGGATGGGGCAGGGACAGGAGGCACAAGCGGGAGATGCGCATCACGGGAAGATGCAAGAATGTCAAAGGTGAGATCCTGAGAGTGGGCTTGGAGAGTCGCACGGCGTCTTAGTGAGACAGGCCGGTTTGCCGAATGCTGGTATGCAAACGTCAGCCGCCAGGGAAAAGCACCCCAGATCAGTACGCGCTCTAATGGCGCCAAACCTTACTTACCGTGCGGCGTCTTACAAAATCAATTGCTGACCCTACGCAGGCTTTTCGCCGGCCCATGCAACTTGAGCTTGCAGGTGAGTGAAGATGCGGTGGGCAGGAGTCCCGGAAGACGGTTCGCAGGGCGGGGCCGGCAGCGGGGCAGCGGGGAACCATCATGGGGAGGAGGTTAGCCGGCGGGGGAGAGGCGTCAGTTGCTGTGATCGGTTGTGCGTCCCAACATCATCGCTTGGCGAAGCACTGCGCCGCGACGTCCGGAATTGGCAGGGAATGTCGTTCGCCAAAGTGGACTGTGGAGTTCTGCGCGGCTTCTGATCCCGGGGCTGATGCTCAGACGACCCGGAAAATATATATACTCAACCCCCACACCTTCCTCCTCGTCCTACCCTTCTTCCGCCGTCCTCAGTTCTCGGACGAGCACAGTTGAGACCGGAGCCTCCCTCTCTTCGCTCTCTCCCTTGACGAAGACGCGCCGACCTCCCCCTCCCTGCCTATCTTCCATCATGTCCGCCGAGAACGAGAAAGCCTCGATAAAGCAGGCGGCCTCCGAGTACGACAAGGAGGTCACGCACATCGACAACACCGCGGCTAACGTGAAGCTCGCGAACCCGCTCGCTGGTATTCCCCATGAGCAGCTCATGGCGGACGCGGCGAAGTTCGCCAAGGACCACAACCTTGGTCACCTTGAGGAGGAGTTCAAGAAGGGTGCCCTTGTAGCTCAGGATCCGACACTCTTCGAGTCGCTTCCCCTCCTCACTGAGGAGGACAAGGCCGTCCTTCGCCGCGAGCTTACCCACCGTTGGGACCAGCCTCTCCAGCTCTACTACCTGGTCATTCTCTGCTCGCTTTCTGCCGCCGTGCAGGGTGTAAGTGTCCAACAAACTCTACCCACTATTATCGAGAGGTCTTACAGGCATTTTGACAGATGGATGAGTCCGTCATCAACGGCGCGAACTTGTTCTTCCCAGCCCAGATCGGCATCCCCCAGGACCAGAGCGCGAACCAGTGGTTGCTCGGCCTCGTGAACGGTGCCCCATATGTGCGTTCCTTTTCCTTTCCCTCGGCATGCCGCGCCCAGTTATTCCTGACCCTGACATGTGCTTGCTTCAGCTTTGCTGCGGCGTTATCGGATGCTGGCTCTCGACGCCATTGAACCAGTACTTCGGACGGCGGGGAACCATCTTTATCGCCGCGTTCATTTCCTTCGTCGCTTGTTTCTGGCAAGCCTTCACAAACACGTGGTGGCACCTGTTCATCGCCCGTTTCATCCTTGGTTTCGGAATCGGCCCGAAGTCCGCGACCGTCCCGGTCTATGCCGCCGAGTGTTCTCCTCCGGCGATCCGTGGCGCTCTGGTCATGATGTGGTACGTTGGCTTGGAATTTTATGTGGGCTGAGAATGCAGACTGAGTTCGGCGCGACAGGCAAATGTGGACGGCGTTCGGTATCATGATCGGCACTGTCATGAGCTTGGCGTTCTACCATGTCAAGGATACCCAGCACATCCACGGGCTCAACTGGCGTCTCATGCTCGGTAGTGTGAGTAGATTGCGTTGTGTTGCTCTGTTTTCAGGTCCTAAAGCGTCGTTTTCAGGCCGGTATTCCTGCCTTGATCATCATGTCGCAGGTGTACTTCTGCCCCGAGTCTCCTCGTTGGCTCATCAAGCAGGGCCGCTACGACGCGGCATACGCGTCCATTCGTCGCTTGCGCCGCTCCTCGATCCAGGCTGCCCGTGATTTGTACTACATCCACGTCTTGCTCGAGGCCGAGACCGAGATCCAGACGGGTCGCAACTTGTTCATCGAGCTGTTCACAGTCCCCCGCAACCGCCGCGCTACCCTCGCCTCCACCGTGGTCATGTTCATGCAGCAGTTCTGCGGTGTCAACGTCATCGCGTACTACTCCTCCAACATCTTCTCGCAGGCAAGGTTCACCGATATCCAGGCGCTCATAGCGTCGTGGGGCTTCGGTATGCTTAACTGGGTGTTCGCGCTCCCCGCCGTCTACACCATCGATACATTCGGTCGCCGCAACCTCCTCCTCGTCACGTTTCCGCTCATGGCTATCTTCCTGCTCATGACCGGGTTCGCGTTCTTCATCCCCGAGGAGGAGCGCAGCGCGCGCATCGCCGTCGTCTCCCTCGGCATCTACCTCTTCACGATGGCGTACTCGCCCGGCGAGGGCCCAGTACCGTTCACGTACTCGGCCGAGGCGTTCCCGCTGTACGTGCGCGACACAGGCATGTCGTACGCGACGTCGGTTCTCTGGTTCTTCAACTTCGTCGTCGCGTTCACGTTCCCGCGCCTGCTCACCGCGTTCAAGCCGCAGGGCGCGTTCGGCTGGTACGCGGGCTGGAACGCGATCGGGTTCGTGCTCGTCCTGCTCTTCCTGCCCGAGACCAAGGCGCTCTCGCTCGAGGAGCTCGACCAGGTCTTCTCGGTGCCGACGCACGTCCACGCCGCGTACCAGCTCAAGGCGCTCCCGCACCACATCAAAAAGCACATCTTCCGCATGAAGGTCAAGCCCCTCCCGCCGCTGTACGAGCACGAGGGCGGGATCGGCGAGAAGCACTACGCGCCCGCTGCGGGCGGCCACTGAAAACACTATCTGGTGCTCCATCCACTGCGGCTTCCCCTCGCGCGCTCGCCCCCTTCTTGGAGTTGTGGATACTATGCGCGTGCTGCTTCGCGCATTGTACGTGTGTACAGCTGGTGTACAGGTGCATAGGTGGATGGTGGTGTGTAATACCCTGCTTGACCGTGTTGCGCTAATGTTATCGTCTGTACATCTCAAGATCGTCATGTTGATTCTCATCATTTGTAACACACTGTATTCGTAGTAATGTCCTTTTACGACTCTTCGATGGATTGAAATTGGCCCTTTCGAGAAAATCGTCCGAGCCTGTTCCCCACGAGCTCAAGATCGATGAGGTATTCAAGGGGGGCCATCCGCTTCCTGCCGACGTTCATCGGAAAGGTGGTAATTTGGAACGAGGCAGATGTGAAGGCAGCTCGAGCTGTCTCATAGGTTGCCATCAATGGTCGAGGAGTCCGCGGCCCGGCGACGCCATCGTAGCTCCTCCAGGATATGAACATCAGAATCAAACACAACCACTTTTATGTTATCAGCGGGGCCGCATGAAGAAGTAGGCAGACAGTAGACGAATTGGATTACGTGTTGACCAGGCGGTGTGGAGTCAAAGAGCCGTTTGTCATTTATTTTATTAAAGGGCTGACAAGCGAATGAGGGGAGCAAAGGGGCTTCATTTGTAATTGACACAGATATCCTAGAAACAAACAGGTGCACAGTTGGTGGGTAGCTGGCATCGACTGTTGGCTTGGATGTGGCCAGTGAAATATAAAAGCTATGTAGTTTGTGCATCAGAAAGATACCGACTCGAGTCAGTCGGGCTTCAAGCGAAAAACGAAGCACAGAAACAAGAGCCTAGATCAAGCCGCGAGGCTGACTTTGAGGACCATCTCGGGTTTCGAGCTCGCGTGGCTGGCTGACGGGTACGAGATTCCTGCAAAGTTCCAGACGAAGGGCTTGTCGGAAAGCTCGACCTTGAAACTAGAAAGGAGCATGCAGAGGACGACCTCTGAGCGGAGGAACATGTTAGATATCGATATCGGACGTCTGGCGAGTGAACGGATCAAGGCGGACGTACTCATCTCGAGCTGCGAGAACTTAAATCCGCTACGTCACAGACGGTCAGTATCGCTTGCACACCGACTGCATTGGCATGGCATGATGACTTACATGCAAGCGCGTCCCCCGGCGAGGAACGTCATCCTAGTAGCGAACGCTCAGCTTCAGCATAACTACGCCCTAACATACGACGTTCCCGAGCGGATACTCACAGGTTGGCATATATCCCGGGGATGTGTGCCTCCTCGACAGACCGCGGCAGCGGTTGGAGCCAACGCTCAGGCCTCCACTCCAGCGCGTCCTCGCCCCAGACTGCCTTGTTTGTGTTGCAAGCAGGAATATTTGAGATGACGGTTGTGCCCCTTGGAATTGGGATCTCCGTCATCATCGTGCCGTCGACGCCACGGACCGGCTGGGAAAACGGGACGACCGTGTCTTTATTCGCCCTGGCATGCGATCACACAAGTTATAATTAGTTCCTGTCCGTCTTGGCTAGAACCTGCTGTACTACTAGTACTTACCGTCTGAATGAGACGTTCGCTGGGGCGTACCTGCGAATCTGTCACGTTACAGTCCAGATGATCGTTGAACTACAAATACGACTTACAGGCGCAAAGTCTCGCGACACACCGCGTCGAGGTACGGGAGCGCGGAAAGCTCGTCGTATGGGATTTCCATGCCGTGTTGTTCGATGGCTGCGCGGATCTCAGCACGCAATTTGTCTTGCACGTCCTGGTGCTGGCAGAGGAGGTGGAGGACACGAGACAGAGCGTTCGACGTGGTGTCAACCCCGGCAAGGGTGAATGTGCTAATGTTGAGGGAGCACCGATCAGTCATCTCAGACCTAGTACGATGACAGAGGGTGGATTCGGGGGTACAGACCACATCTGTGCGAGCAACTCGCTATCGGGAAGCCTGTCCTCGTCGGCGGCTTTCATGTTCTCCTTCACTATTGCCATTGTTAGCGTTGCGTCATTGACATCCACACGAAGCGTTACGCACGGAGGATACTCAACATGTCCTTGCCCTCCCCTACCGCCAGGAGCGTCTCCTGGTCCCCGCGTTCAATCGCAGCCTTTTTCTCGTTGTATATGTCCAGCGACCGCTGGTGCATCACGTCGGAGATGGTCTTCATGCGCTGCACAGACTTGCTCGGCAGGCGGTCCAGCAGGAACCGGCGGAAGCGTACGGGACCCAGCTTGAGTGCAACGGGAACAAATAACATCGCCCACTGGACGTCAGTGAGTCCGGGCCTGAACAGACGATCAGTGCCACGCGCAGATGAATGGTGATGTCAGACACGTACAGGAATGATTTGATAGCCTCTGCGAAGTCGTTGTGAACTTCCTCGACCAGAGGATCAAACGAGTATCCCATCATGCCCTGTCCGACCAGCTCCAAGGCGGTGCGCCCCATCCAGGCCAAGATGTCGAGATCTTTTGGACCTTCCTTGACACGGCCCTCGATCGCTGTCCTCAGCTAAAACGCACATGCATTCTGTTAGACTGGTCTAAAGAGCAGCAGGGAAGGACACGGGTCGAGTATACCCGTACTGGGTATGGATGTATAACTGGGCGGTACAAGGATGGGTCGAGAGGTACTCGACCCGTCAAAACCTGGGAGGTGGTTCCGAGGTGCTCGGTCCCCCCAAAGGGCATTCAGTCGCGCTTGTTGCCCATCCTTATACACGTGCCCGCACGAGGACGCACGAGGACGTCGTGCGGGTACGGATATGGGTGAGGTAAAATAGTCACGGGTACCCCCGTGTCGTCCCTAATAAGCAGAGATACCAAGAATGCAGCTCACCTTGCCAGCAATGTTGAAGAACATCGGCACCAAGCCGCGCATATGGGCAGCGGAGAACGCGGGGTTAAGAAGCTTGCGCTGCCTCCTATGCTCTGAGCCGAAGGTCGCTAGCAGGCCCGGTCCCACTAGCAAGCGAGTCGTGCTGGACGGATGCGGTCAGCTAACGCTGCGTCCTTAGGTCATAACCGGCATCAACGCACAGGATCGTCTGGGAACCCCTATCGTAGCTCTCGTGGTCTTTGACGTGGACCGAGTGTAGGGCCTTGGGATCGTACACATGTAGCCATCTAGCCTGGAGTGCACCGCGTCATTAGCCTTTGATCGGGCGATACGAAATGTTAGCGTACCCCGAGGAGGCCATGGAACTTTGCTACTGGCCCATATGTGTTGATGTAGTTGGCGAGGAACTCTTTGTTGTTGCGAGCGAATAGCTGGGTCATGTTTCCTATAAGAGCAAGCCTGAGGTCAGACTGCTCTGCCGCCTGGTAGATGATCCGTCCTTCATACCTGAAAATAACGAGCCGGACGGGGGTCCTGGAATATTATCGACCGGTGTTCGTAGTACATACTGGCTGACGAGACGCCATAGGAGGAGGATGACGAGGAGCGAGACGGGGATGATGAGTAGCTGTGCCATGTTGAAGACCCAGCAATGTTGGGGGAGACTGTTCAATATGAGGAGGAAAGATTTAGGTGGGTGAACATTAACAAACATAACCCACACTGCGTACCGAGCTCGAGTGAGCTTATACGAGGCAAATCCGCTGCGGCCGAGTGTCTACGCATCGCAGAAGTTGAGGTTCGCCGTGGATGTCGTTGCGATGGCAGATGAGTGCGTGGCAGAGCGGCGAACGGCAGCCTCTGGCAGACAACTTGAGGAAGCCTCTGCTAGTCTGAGAACTGTGGGAGATGATTGAATGAGACTCAATGAGAGGGGGTGACGATGTCGGGCGGCATCCTCATCCCAGCGCCCGCCTTTGGCCGTTCCATTCAAAAGTCCTAAGTACTTAAGACATAGGCTGATTAGCCTGACCCCCAGGCCTCGGTTAACGGTACAGGGCCGCAGGGCGATTCAGTTTGTGTTAGGGAAATAGGAAGATTACCAGATCAACTTTAAATCCGCACAACGTTCTTACACAAGGCACTCATACATATGATCAATGCATACTTATTACTTACTTAAGAAGTCAATAGCTATAGGCGCCTTGGGATGGTGGAGAGTTCGGTCAGGCGGCGGGAAGAGACGTCTCTTGCACCTTGACCACAACCTGCCCCGCTGTGTTCGACCCTGATGCTGGTTGTCTAGATATCCGCTCTGCTCCGTTTTGTACGACGAACGCTTGTATAACTAGAATCTCTTCGCCGGACTCCCCAGACACCACGGTCATTCTGGAAATCCACGAGCCCACGGCCTGGAAACCTTGAGGCAAGTCCACTCGCACCGTCGACATGATACCCCAACCACCCGCTGACGTCCGGACCATTGCCTGCGCTGCGCTTTGCTGCCTCGTCCACGCTCACGTTTACGACACGTTCCCGCCGCCGTCGCGATGCGCACGAAATCCGTAGTGAGCCCCATACGTGCCATTACCCTGCGCAGACACTACGAATCGCCGCCGCCGACCATGACACAGACAACGACTCTCCAGTACGAGGCCCCATGTGAGTGCATATCGTCCCCAGATCTAGGGCAGCGACGTCAACTCATCTCTGGATGACCCGTCCATTTCCCTTTCCCGGCACGATCTTCGTCTCTACGCGCAACTCTTCCACCCCGTCCCTCTACCTGCCGCACCACCATCCACACCCTTTCCAATCCCCGGGTTCCCTTCCGACCGCACAGGGCCCGTGTACGCCCTCGACTGGTGCAAATCTGCCGCGCCGGGCCAGCAGATGCGCCCCCGCTCCGCCTTCAGGCTCGGCATCGCATCCCTCACCCCGGACTACCGGAACCGGCTCGCGATCGTCGGCCTGCAGGACGAGCGCGTGCTCGTCGAGGACGACGTCGACTACGCGGACTACCCCGACTTCGTCACCCTCGTCGAGGCGCAGCACGGCTACCCCGCGACGCGCCTCCAGTGGCAGCCTGCCACCGCGAACAGCTTCGCGTGGAGCCAGAAGGCGGGTGTGGCCGAGCTGCTTGCGACGACGGGTGATGCCCTTCGGGTATGGGAGTACGCGAGTGATGGGCCTGCGGGTGGGGGTGGTGTGGGCGGCGGGTACGTGGGGAGGCAGTCGGGCGGAGGTGGGCATAGGCTGACCTTGAAGACTGCGCTGTCTGGGGTGAGTGCTTTGGTTATTTCTTTGGTAGGGTTGGATGTTCTACATGCATGCGAGACCACAGAGATCGGCGGCTCAGCTACTGCTGCTAAGGCGAACTTGAGCTGTTATACTGATGCGTATATGGGCATGCTACTCGCACAGTTTATTTTTGGGACATTTTACGCGTTCTGACTCGTGGACCCCCGCTGATCGTTGCGTGGATCCACCAGCATGTCCTGGCCCGGAGCTGGGTTGGTTTGAATCCTGAATAAGCGTGACAGTTCGCCTCAGGCTCTAAGGCAAATCTGCCTTAGAAGTTGAGGTGTTGTGGCTGCTTACTTAGAACCTGCGGTGTCGTTCAGGAGCGGGTACTTGTTCATATCGTCGTTTGAGCGCACGTCACTGTCCACCAGGATTGGAGAAGTCTTGGTGGTGGCTTCGGAGTCACATGAACTCACTAATTTTTTGAAGTATCTCTCCCTGTTTAGACAAGTCCGGAAGGTGTTTAGTAGCCTCGAGGCCCGCTTCATGCGTTAGACGACCCGAATGCACTTTCTCGTCCGGAACCGGGGAAACTTGTGTACCCTGCGATATCTGAGATCTCGCGATCTTTCATATCATCCTCGCGGGCTTTGTGTTCGTAAATCGTGGCGTCGCAGCGTTCTGACTGTTTTCTCGTTCCAGCAAAGTAAAGTCCAAAACAACAACACCGGCGCACCACTGACAAGCTTCTCATGGAACGAAAAGTCCCCGAGCCTCATCGTCACATCCTCCATCGACACGACATGCACGGTCTGGAACATCGACACGTCGACCGCGATCACCCAGCTCATCGCCCACGATCGTGAGGTCTACGACGTCGCATGGCTTCCGGGCTCCACAGATATTTTCGTGTCTGTCGGTGCCGATGGCTCCCTTCGCGCATTCGATCTGCGAAGCCTCGAGCACTCCACCATCCTCTACGAGACCCCCGCACCTAAAAATGTCCCTCCCCCACCCACATCGCCGTCGTCGTCAGCACGCCCGCCCACTTCGCCGCTCCTTCGAATCGCGTTCAACCCCGCAGACTCGAACTACATGTCGACCTTCCACATGGACGGGTCGGACATCCAAATCCTGGACATGCGAAGTCCGGGGCAGCCCGTTATGGAGCTGCGGGGACACCGGGCGCAGGTCAACGGGCTCGGCTGGAGCTCGTCCGACTCGCAGCTCCTCGGGACAGTCGGTGCGTACACCCCCGCCTCGTCAACTGTGTCCATCTCACCCACGTTCACGTTCACGCACGGCGCACAGGGGACGACTGCCAACTCCTCCTGTGGGACCTCGCGGGGCACACGCAGACCGCCGCGGCGTCGCCACGGAACGCGTCGACGGGGCTGAGCTCGTCGCCGCGGCCGGACGCGAAGAAGCGGGTGGTGAGCGACCCGGTGATGGCGTACACGGGGGCGAGCGAGATCGCGAACATGGCGTGGTCGCCGCAGATCGCGGGGATGCAGATGAACACGGGCCACTCGACCGCGCCGGGCGAGTGGGTCGCGATCGCGATGGGCAAGTCGATCAAGGCGCTCAAGGTGTGACGCGGACGGCCTGAGGGCGACCGGTCCGGGTGAGGCTTCAAAGCTTCAGGCTCAAGGAGTGGAGTCGCAGCCCGTACATGGGCAGCAGCTGTGTTGTACCACTATTGCTGAACGGGAGGGTAGAGCGCTAGAACTTGAAGAGGGGGAGGGGGCTGGCGATCGCGAGCAGTCATGTTTGCGCTGGCGCTGCTGCATGCCACGCCGCCCTACATACCTATGGTGTGTCGTGGAATGCTCGGACGCTCGATGTTCGGACCCGGGCTCGGATTTGGAACTCGATTAGTATTGCTACGTCCTGGATACATCGATTCTAGTTCGGTCGTCTCTGCCGCAGCGTCAGGGTGGACGTTAGGTGGGCCAGGGAAGTGGGGGGTGGAGGGCCGAGTGCAAAAGTTCCGGAAGTCTGTCTGCAGGCTGCAGCGCTGTGTCGTATCTACCATTCCCCGGTTCGGTTCTGAGGTTGGGTAGCGTTTGTGAGTGAAGCTGATAAGGACTGGATAAGGATGGGAAGTATCGCTTTGCGGCTGCGCCGCCCTTGTGCAACCGTAGATATCGTGCCCCATATGTTCGCTTTGACCGATAAGTATCTACACCTTGGTCCTTTTCACATGCATGTAATGATGCACGGCGTTTGAATCGCTAATCGCCATGCACTTGTCGCGATCGGACTGTCAGTACTGTAACATCCAACTCAAGTACATCTACTTTCTGGGCCGTCGTTCATCACCTCGGTACGTATGATCGGAATGTGCTGTACTGAAGTAGGATGGTTACCTGACATGGTACATAAGGGGATGGGACTTGATTCAAAATATGTGACCAGGGTGGTTGATGTATAGTGGACGAGTACATAGGCGGTCGTCACTTTGCTTGATACGACACGTCGAGGCACAGACGCGACATCTACATCACAACATGGACTGTAGATAAGGTGAGGCCCTTGGCGGTCTGAAACAGCTGGAAGATGGGGAGTACGGGGGCGGCGCATGCGCCCGAACGTCGTGAGTTGCGAAGCTCCGGGTGGTGGCGCGGGAAGGGCGCGACGACTGGTTGTCTGCCTGGCCATCCGTGGGTTCAGCTATCCAACGAGAAGATCCGTATTGAAGGCTGTTCATGGTCTCCGTCTGGTCTCCATCGGGCTTATCTGGGCCGAGAGGACGATTGGGCCTCCGCGCCAGGCACGACACACGCCCGGACTGAGCATTGGAAGATTTGATGGACCGCGTGGTGTGGGCCCCAGGGCTTCCCGCGAGATCATGGACTGGAGGTATATCAGCCGCCCTCGGACAGTTCGAGTGATCTGCAGCACTCGCGTGCCCCGCCCCGCCGCCGCTCCCGCTCAGAGCTCTTCGCCTCTCCTCCTCTCCCTCTCTAGCTCCAGAAGGAAACATAGGAACGCGACCCCCGCCCACGATGTCGAGTCCGATCACCACCCAGGAGCAGGTCGACAATGCCATGGGGGAGAAGCGTCTCGCGCGCAACCAGTCGCACTCGAGCGGTACCAACTCGATGGCCAAGGAGGACCTTGCCGCAGACCCGGAGAAGGCGCAGAAGGATGTGCACCATGTTGAGGAAGAGGAGGAAGAGGAGGAGGTTTCGGGCCTCACGAGGTTGTACGGCAGCTATCGCCCGTTGTTCCTCGCGGGCATCGCAGCAGTCATCCTCGGGTGGTGGGTCAGCGCGACGGTGCTCCAGGCGACGCGGCATCGATGGTGAGTTTTATGGCCTTCGCTGTGTGCCCCGCCCGCGATCTTTGGCAGACGCGACTTTTTTTTTCTCGTCGTCGAAGCCGCGGATTTCGCGGGTGGGCCTCCTTGGGCGTCACGCGTGACTGACGACGCTGGTACTGTTTGTAGGATCGTTCAGACGTTATGGGCGTGGTTCTTCCTCATGTAAGTACCCTCTTCATTTTTCTGCTGGACGGACGACAAGGGCTACGAGGGAGGCGGGATATCGTCCCCGGGACGGGTGGAGGCGTGTGTGGGGTAATGTGCGCCAAATGTGTTACCCCGCGCGTTGTGATGGTGCGCGTGATTGACGGCTCCTCGCGTCTGGGTCCACGGGACACATCAGTCCCCGTCGCGCTCGCAGGTCCCAATCACACCTCCATCCTGCGACGAGAATGCTTCTCGGACTAATCGTCAAGCCTTCGATGTAGCAATCGCCAGGTCAAGGGCAGACGGACTCCACTGGATTCTGTATGCTATGACTCTCCGCAGTTGAGCGGTACATCGAGCGGAGTCGTCCACCACATCACCTCCACAGTGTTCGCATCCTTCACGAACTGACATCCTGATGTTCTCAGCGTTATTGCATTCCGATTCATCCCCAATTCTGTCGTAACGCGCCCGGTCGAGACGGTCTGGGTGCCATGCGTCCAGACGCCGTTCTTCAACCTCCCGAAAAACGTGCGCCTTGGGATGGGCTGGCTCGCCCTCCTGGGCATCATCTTCGGCTCCGCATTCGGCTTCAAGCTCACTGGCGTTAGTGCCATTTCTGTCCGAGTGGTTAACAACCAAGGACGTTGATATACGCCTTTTCTATCCCCAGAACACCAGCTACGGCGACCGCGCCATCTCCGTCCTCGGTCTCTTCGTCTTCCAGTTCTGCCTCTGGGCATCCTCCAAGCATCGCAAGCACATTCCATGGTATGCTCCCCTCGGTTGCCCTTGTCTTTGGTCGCATACACACATGTATATGCTAACGAGCGGTGGAGGGCGACCGTCATTGTTGGCCTTACCCTCCAGCAGGCGATCGCCATGTTCGTGCTCAAGTCCGGCGCGGGGTTCAAAATCTTCAAGTGGATCGCCTTCCTTGCCTCCGACTTCCTGGCCCAGGGTCTTGCTGGCGCCACCTTCTTCTTTGACGCAGAGACTGTCCAAACCAAGCATTGGTTCTTCGTCAACACGGTATTTATTCCCGCATAACCGAACATCGCCATGTACTGAGCACTCCGATCGGCCCTCAGCTCTCGACCATCATCTTTTTCATTGCCTTCGTGCAGATGATGTACTATCTTGGCGTTATGCAGTGGCTCATCAAGAGCTTGTACGTCTCATCTTTGCTGGAACAAAGGTCGTCTTGAACTCACCCTTGTGTTCGAAGCGCATGGTTCTTCTTCAAGATCATGGACATTTCTGGTGCTGAGGCGGTCGTCGCTGCTGCGTCGCCCTTCATTGGCCAGGGCGAGTCTGCGTGTCTCGTCCGCCCCTACGTGGACTACATGACAGAGTCGGAGCTCCACCTCACCATGACTTCCGGTCAGTCCCTCCCCTGCATCTCGCACAGGCACTTTAATTGACCCTCGCTGCACTGCAATCAGGCTTCTCCACCATCGCCGGCTCCGTGCTCAGCGCATACATTGGCCTCGGTGTGCCCCCGGAGAACTTGGTCACCGCCTCCGTCATGTCCATCCCCGCGTCCATCGCCATTTCGAAACTGCGCATGCCGGAGATAGACGAGCCCGTCACCCGTGGCCACGTCACCGTCGATCGTGGTCAGGAAAAGGACCAGCCCGCGAACGCGCTGCACGCCTTCAGCAAGGGCGCCGTCTTCGGTCTCATCGTCGCCGGCCAGATCCTGTACGTCTCCCTCTCCCCATCCCCCTCCCCGGTGCGCATATACTGACCTCACCCACCGCGCCCTCTCCAAAGGACCAACGTGCTCACCGTCGTCTCCCTCGTCGCGACGATCAACGGCCTGCTGACCTGGATCGGCAAGGGCTTCGGCATCGACGCGCTCACGCTGCAGCTCGTCCTCCGCTACGTCTTCTACCCCATCACGTTCTTCATGGGCGTCCCCCGCGCCGAGATCCTGCGCGTGTCCGAGCTGCTCGCGACGAAGCTCGTCGAGAACGAGTTCGTCGCGTACCTCGACCTCCAGGCGATCACGCACAGCGACAACCCGCTCTCGGACCGCGCGTTCACCATCGCGTCGTACGCGCTCTGCGGGTTCGCGAACCTCGGCTCGCTCGGCATCCAGGTCGGCGTCCTGAGCGCGCTCGCGCCGAGCCGCGCGAAGATCATCGCGCGCATCGCCGCGTCGGCCATGATCTGCGGGTTCATCTCGACGATGCAGGCGGCGGGCATCGCGGGCATGCTTGTCTGACCGCGCCCACGGTCTGAATGCCGTCCGTCTCTCCCCTCTCTGGGCGTCTCGGTTGTGTGTGTGTACGATGCGGGGTGGTGGTGTTGGCGGTGGTGGTGGTGTCGGCGTAACTAATATGGGAATGCGCGCGACGTGAGTACTGAGTGGGTTGGTTGTTCGGCCTGCAGTTGTTATACCTTATTGCTACATATCTCGCGGGCCCCGGATCGGCGGACACCGTAGAGTGTACACGACCTGTAACTGCATAAAACTTGGATAACATGATCCAATATTCTGATCACGATATGTAGATGTCCATTTACGTATACTGGACTGATTCAGATCGATCGGGGACGGGAGGTCGTCAGCCGTCGAGTCGAGGGAGGTGAACGTTAGATCAGAAAGACGTGTTTGGATCCATGGCTATTGAGTGCAAATTGAGTGATCGAGGGGTTTCAGATGAGGTTTGTGCTGGAGAAAGTCGCAAAAGTCGAAAATAAGGTCCTTGCTGGGCAATTTCAAATTGGCATCGGCAACCATGATACACAGAGTGTGGGGACGAACTCGGAGCTAGCGACATGTGAGAGAAAAATTGCGTAGCGTTTTAGGATGGCCAGCAGAACAGTCGATGAACCCTCAGGATTACTTCCCAAGGCAGTCGGGGGGGATTCCATGGTGAGACGAGTACGACGTGGAGAAAGAGAGGTACTTATAGTCAGTGAGAGAGGCAACTACTACATCTCCGAGTCCGAATCTGAAACCTGGATCTGCTCGAGTCTGTTCAAGATCTTTCAATGTTAGCGGCATAGCATACATACAATATAAAATGGAAGACAAATACAGATCCAACAACTACGCACCATTCAGACCGCAAATTTAGTGGAGAACCACGCGTAGCAATGTCTTAAAGCGATGCTAGTAATCCTGTACGAAGGTGGAGAGGAGTCTGAGGGTAGGGAGCACTATGAGACGGCATGACGGTCGTCAGAAGCCGCAATCGTGCACTGGCAGCCGTAAGTATGAGTGGGGGTGGAGGATGTACATCCCTCACGTTATCGAGATGAGTCGAGTAGAAAAAAATACAGACGAGCAGAGTAGCGGGTAGTCAGGGACTCAGAGCAAGCAAGCAAGAGCAAGAGACAGCAAACGTCCAACGGGATCGGAACACCGGTAACGCATCGACTCACCACTAAACCCTAATACCCCTGGTGCGCAAACGCAGACGGGAAGTGGATCACCGGGTCGCGCATCGCCCGCAAGAACTCGGGCGAGAAATGCTGCGTCGTGAACGTGAAGTCCTGCGACGGTAGCCCCGCCGCTCCGGCTCCGCCCGGTCCTGGCATGACCATCTCCGCCCTCGCGCTCCCGTCGTCCGGGTGTCTGGCGGGGCCGACAAGGCCCGCCCCAGCAGAGGCGTCCGTCTGACCCTCGAGCACCGGCCACCACGAGTCGTACCCGGGTATGTACCCGGCGTACGTGCTGGGGGCGGCGCCATCGCGTTGCAAACCCGGGTGGTATACATGCGACGGCTGAAAGTGGGGCTGACCGTTGTGCGCAGCCGGTTGGTATCCAACGGGGACACCGACGACGGTTGAGACGGATGTCACGCCTCGTGGTGGCGGCGGGAACGTGATGTCGTCGAAGGCGACTTCCGCGGACCGTTTCTGTCGCGTCGAGCCCTGGGACTGGGGTTGAGTTTGGGATTGACTTTGGGTGCCTTCGGAGGGTCTCCTCGAGGGTAAGTTGAGAGTCCGGTCGACGTGGACCTTGGCATTTTGGACCAAGTCACGCACGCGGTAGGCGGTTATCCACGTTTGCTGGCAAGTGGCGTACGAAGTTAGCAGGCTTGGGATTTTGGCAAGACGCGAACACAGGAACGAACCTCCAAGCCTGCAAGCGCATTGATAAGCTTTTGTAGCGCGACGCTCGCCTGTGTGTCCATCGGCCTGAACCTCACTGTAATCCTGATCAGCAACCACAATGTCTTGCACGTAGTGAGGCAAATTCATACATGTGACGACACATAGTATACTGCAAAACGAGTTGTAAGCCAATATAAAGTGCAGGTAATTGGCAAGACGTACCCCGCTGCCTGCAAGCAATTGGATAGGAACGGCGGAGCCCACTTCATGTGATACGTATCCTGATATAGCATGGCTGCATACAGGTGTCCTGTCAGCTTCACAACACACCGACAGCAGCAAACACACACGTACCAAACGAGGCGATTTGGTGCGCAGCGCTTTGGCAGATATCAAACGACTCCCACGGAACAGGGTCCGGGTCAAGCGAAGGCGACCCCGCCCGCGCCAAACTAATGGGAATCAACACTGTCAGCACTGACATCATCAGTCGTCCGCTGCAAACCTACTCTGAGCCTTTAGGAATGCTAGAGAAAATAGGTGGTCAAAATGGGGCATGCAGACGCGAGAAAGAGAAGCCCATACAACGGTCGGTGCATGAGCAGGACGATGGCCCAATACTGAATGTGCATGGCCAGGATGTGCGGCGCGGGACAGGGCCGGTTGCTTGAGAAGGTGTAGTTGAGGTGGTCGGGGAGCTCGAGCGACCACTGCGTCAGACGATGATAGAGCTGTTCTCGCAGGGTGCGACTGGGGATGACGTTCGCCCGCGATACGCGATAGATCTTTGCGAGTACTTCCCCAGCGATAACGTCTGGGGGCACAATCAATCCGTTAGCTCGCTTTGATGCTGAAGCAGAAGGTGTCGGACCGGTGCTTACAGAGCGACGAGAGGTAGCGGAAGTAGCTGACGTACATGGCCGGGATCGGCGTGAAACGGCCGTAGAGTGGGTCCGGAGGACATGGTTGCCACAATTTTTCAACGTCGTCCTGAATGGCATGTCTATAGTCAGTAGCGTCGCTCGTGTTCTGTGGCATGCTAGGACATACTGGCGGGATGTCTAACAGAGGAGTCGAGAAGTCGCCCTCATGAATGCCAATGGTCCGACCAAGGAACAACGCTGAGAACCTGAGCATGACATGGGTTAAATGGTGTGGTCGAAGGGAGGGAGGGAGAGCCTGGAACTTACTTGTCAGCAAGACAACATGCCCACCAGATCCGCTTCCGGATCGTTTTCTCCTTCTCGGTAAAGAGCTCGCGGCCGTTATGTGTCCATTTATCGGGATTCCGGTTGAGGCCAAGATCCAATGCCTAGGGTCCCGATCAGCAAAAGTATAGGAGAACTTCGTCAGGAAAGACTTGCCATTCGAGTAGCCATGCCTGAATACCGCGCCGGTAAACCCTGTGTGGCTCATATGACGAGCTATGGGGACTTACCAATATGCAACCACCCCTCCTCCAAGCTTCCTGTGGTCGAGACGAGATGGTCAACAGCGAGCCCATACCAGCAACCCGACACAGACACATACCGGCACCGAACTCGCGTATCCCGAGCAGGATCAGCGCTTGCACAGTCGAGGAGCGACTCTCGTGATAGATCGTGTCGAGGATCGTCCGAGCGTCCTTGGTATAGTCCCCGGCTGGGTCGACACCCTCACCCGCTCTGCCGTCGCGCGGGTCGAGGTGGCTCGCGGCATACGCGAACATGGCGAGGAGCAAGAGCTTGGAGAGCCTCTGCGGCCGCTCTGGTCGAACATCTTCCCCTGGGGTATGGTCGTCGTCCTCCGGGTCTCGGTAACTTCGTTGCAGGGTGGGGATCAGCGGGAAAATACAACTCTCATCAGAGTATTCGAACTTACCCATATTTCCTAATTGGAGGGGTAAGTAATGAAACTAGTTAACAGCAGGGAGACCGGGCACGTACTGAGCGTTGTATTGTGCCATGAAGGACTCCTCATCCAGCACAGGAATCGCTGGATTGGCATAGGTGAAGAACACTTGAATTAGGTAGTCCTGGACATGGACAGGAGGTGGATGTATCGAGTCCTGGACTACTTGCGCGTGCGAGAGAGCTATGCTTCGACCAGCACCGTTTGGTGGACCCGGCCAGATTTTGGCCATAGGAAAGCGCCTGTTAGGTCGCGTTGAGAATCACGCTGCCCAAGAAAAGGTAGTGGAACCGGAGTACGAACCAGATCCCCTTGGAGTTCCTTTCGTCGCTGCGCTCTGTCAGCGCAAGGAGCTGCAGCCCTGCGGAGTTTCCGTGATAACGAACCTAGCAAGAGCGTTTAGCACAGCAGGTCCGAGACAGATGGATACCCTTGGACTTACCTCCCTGTTCTCATCGATCGACAGGTTCCCGAAGGCGTTCGCGCAATCGTCCAGGTTGTCGCCATCTGCGTTTGCATCTAGAAGGACCGCAGGTTACAGTCAGGTCAACGTCACACGTCCTTCGCGGCGTAAGGACGCACCACGCTGGGCCGGCGGCACGGATAGCCGGGCCCGTACTGAACCTCCTGACGAAGAAGGACCGTCTAGCCGTCTCCTGATTCTTGGTGGCTCTGAGCCGTAGCTGTCGGTCGATTCACCGGGAGGCGACGCCGCCGAGCGTGGGCTCAGAGACTGGCTGGTGGAGGGAGTGCGGACGAGCCTGGCGGAGAGGCGGTCCTGCCATGCGAGCGTGGGACGGGTTTTCCGGATTTGAGGGTCTGGATACGCGATTCAACACACAACCATGAATATCGCCTGACGAAGGCGGCTGTGCGTCGATATGTACCTGTTGCGATGACGGATTCGATGACGTTCTCGCGCGTCACCCTCGACTCGCGGCGGGAGCGATGGCTGACTGTCTTCGGCTGCTCGGCGACGATGGATGCGAAGAAGTTGTCTGTGGTCGTGTCTATCGACCGCTTTTTGCGACCCGTGTTTCCCTGGATGCAAATGAGGAGACGGGTGTCAGACACGGCGCGTGTGTGCGGTATGATGCGGGAATAGTACAGACAAAGGGGCCAGCGTCGACCGTCTCGAGAATGTACCCCGCGAGCTCATCCTGGCCTAATTCTTCGATGATCGACTGCGACCGCGGATCCGTTGAAGACATGATCGCAGCCAACACGCTCTCGACTTGGTGCAAGCGGTGCTCTAGAGCCTGGATGTAACCCTTGGGGGGTCCTCGCCGGAAACTGGGCGCTGTATGTGTGATAGAGTTAACGGGGGCAAAAGGCACATCAACATAGAAGCATATCATCATACCCGTGTACGTGCATTCTATGATAGAATGCGATGCAAGAGGGGTAGTTCAGCTACCGTAGCATCCGTGAGATCCCGCAAATAAGCTCACCTGCCCCCGTCGACGCGCACGACTTGCACGGGTCACCCTCGTTCGGCGCGGGCTGGCATTTGCTCTTCGACTTCCTGCATCTGTCGCATGCTGCATCCCCCGAATGTGAGTCCGTGCCCGGTAAAGTACACGAATATATGCTAGTATGGCTGACCTTTCGCGATCCTCTGTGTCTTCCCCTGACCGGACGGGCACGCACCGGCAGCGTCGTCATCAGATCCGTCCGCAAGATCACTTGCACGCGGCGGATTCGGCTTTGCAGCAACCTTGCCCGACGGCATCGACCTATCTGCGCCCTCCAGACAGTACACAAGTGGTTCGAGAGTCGACCAGTGTCCGGTCACAGCGTCGCGGAGGAAAAAGAACAAGGATGGGGGCCAGTGCGAAGAGCACAAAGCGACGAGTCAGTACTGCAAATTGCGTCAGACACAGCGATCGGCGATCGAGCTGCAGGTTGTAGGTCCACGGCGGTCCACAGCCTGAGAGGGGTCTTCGTACTACCTTCGCACTTTCACAGGTGTTGCGTGCTGCGCTATCTCCGTCAGGATCCACGCGGATGACCACTCGAGCCCACGTCGTTGTCCGTTCAAGACGCACTAGTGCGATTGGGGCAAGGTTTTGGCAACTCCTCCTCCTGACGATGCACAGATGGTCGATGCTAGAGGTCGTGGGTGTCGAGGTAGAACGATACGAGTGAAAGGTAGGCGTCACCTGGTGGTGGCCACGCTCGTGCCATAAAACCTTGCCCCATGAGCGACTGAACATGGAGTCCACCAAGCCAGGCCACCAACCCCCAAGGCCGATTACAGATTCGGATCACACGGTCGTCAAATTGAAATATGTCGTGCACAGCGATCAAAAGCAGCGCGATGATTGGCGGATTTTACTTATCTACGTGAACGTGAGCTCGAGTCGAGTGTGGGGTCCGAAGAGACATACGTAAGTAATTACTGCGGCGAACCCAGCGGCAATGCATGTTTACCATATTATTCTGATGTCGGTGCCGGCACCTTCGCAACGCAAGAACATTAGCTGAACCTTTCCTGCGTCCCATTTGATTTCCTTTGTATGATATGGTACCTACGTCTGCAGTAAATTATGTACTATTGCACACAGTATTATCGTCCACCAGAGAGAGCCAAGGAGAACGTTGTATGTAGCGCAAAGAGAGCGAAAAGAAGCAATACCAAGAAACCCCAATATGCTCAGAAGTAAAGCCCCACCCACCCCTGCGACTTGACCAGCATCTTATCGCCACCCTCCCTGCTCCCGACGTACGGCATCCTCCCGTCCTGCTTGAACGCGTTCTGGAGGCCCGTCGCCGAGAACGACTTCGCAGTGAGGTCGACCGTGCCGTTGAACCCTGCCTCGGTGTACGTCAGGTACGTCCCTTTGCCGTTCATGCTGCAGTGGTGCGTGCTGTCGATCGGACGATGCGCGAGGCCGGGGTGGTTCACGAAGAAGACGTCCGCGCGGCCCGCGCCACTCGACGTGAGCAGCTTCACGGGCGCGGGCCACTCCGCGCTCGACGGTGCCGGGTGGAGGCGGACGTGCATCGTCGCGTTGCCGCGCTGCGTGCTCAGCGACGCCTCATCCACGACAGTCACATCCCCCACGAGCCAGCCCTGGATGAGCTGGAGGTCCAACTTGTTCGCGTGGATGCCCTCGGTCGCGAGGACCATGTTCCTCTCGTCTAGGCGGTACATGGTCACGAACAGGGAATTGAGGTTGAAGTTCGAGTCGGGGTCGAACTTGATCTGCGTTACCGAGTGTGACTGGATGTGGAGCGTCTTCACAGCAGGCGGGAGGTAGATGGTCACGTCAAAGCGTATGCACTTGTTGGCGAGGGGCGTGGGCGTGGCGAGCTGGAGTCGGCTGCTCTTTATGCCTTCGGAAACCTCCTCCTGGGTAGGGTAGTCGAAGACAACCGCGCCCAAGAGCCCCTCCGACGTGGCTCTGATATTGAACTCGTATTTGACCTCCTTGAGGTCCTCATCGCCCTGCGCGACGACAATCGTGCCGACAGCGCCTCCACGGAAATCGAGTGAGTGGTCGCCCCTGTTCTGGTTCTGGCCGACCGGTACAAATATCTCTCGTTTGCCACCCTTGTACACGTACGGGGCGTCCAGGCAACCGAGGGACGTACTGAATTCCGGCATGCCCTCCAGACCGGTTTCCTTCGGCTAAACATATCCAAGTCAGAGGGAACGCCTGCGACGGGGTGGAAGACATTGCATACCGATGTAGCCCAAAGGATGAGCTTGACTGCCTGCCATGCCAACAGCAGAACGCACACAATGCCGAGGGCTTTCCAGAACAGTCCGCAGCTGATGGTGAGAACATGAGCGACGACCGCGCAGGCGAACTGTGAATGACGTCCGACATACCGCATACCGCAGCAGAGGCAGCAGTCTGCCTTCCGCTGACGCCTCGCCCGCCCGCTGGGCAGCGAGGTGTCGAGGAGCGAGGCGCCGTCCGGCGCGTCCTCGTCAAGGTTGGGGGTCCTCAACGCCACGGGGCCATGGCCAAGTCCGTCCTCTTCGTTGGGGAGCGACGAGTCTACAAACGTACCCGCGGATCGCCGTCGTGAACCCGCTGAATCCGCACAGAAGCAATGAGCGTCACTCACATTCGTCGTAGTGCTCCTTGAGCTTGAGCGCGACCATGACCGTCCCGAGCATCGCCCCGAACTTGCCTACGGGCCCTGCCATCCTTCGCGACCTGAAGCTTGAGAGAGCGGGTTGGTGAAAGAGAGTGTTGAAGGGGGAAAAGAGGATGCTTGAACGGGGGCGTGGGGGTGGATTTGTATGGGCGCCGGGATGCTGACCGATGGCTGGGCGCGACCGGCGAGTTGCGGCTTGAGGGGGAAAATGGATGGGCGGGGGACGAGTCCATATGTAATGGACGTCGTGTTTATGCCAGGGTCCTTACGCATGGGATATCCGACGGGACCGCCATACACCCGCCAGGCACTGTTCGCTGCGCGATGCCGCACTTATCGCACGATGAGCGGCCGAAGTAAATAAGCTTGCCGTCTAGTGCTTCATCGTCGTCGAAATGA
Source organism: Polyporus tsugae (assembly GCA_024305745.1). Classification (NCBI taxonomy): domain Eukaryota; kingdom Fungi; phylum Basidiomycota; class Agaricomycetes; order Polyporales; family Polyporaceae; genus Polyporus; species Polyporus tsugae. The sequence goes on from JAHRBS010000001.1 coordinate 568,527, forward strand.
TGGGCTGGGAGATTCAAGCCGCCTTGCATGGCCGCAGTGGTAGGGTATGAGAGAACGGTGTTGAGAAGTGAGAAGTTCAAGCTCTAGAGGAGGAGGAGGAGGGGGAGGAGGAGGAGGAGGGTGTGTGGAACTTTTGATTGACTCTGGGTCTTGGTGGCTGTGTTCACTATTCCGAGTTGGGGGTTCTCGGGGTCGCTGCGGCTTGATATCGGGAAATGGATCCACCCTGCAATTGACCCAATTGTTAACTTTATGTAAGTTCCGCGTGCTGCAGGTACTCCAAGAAACTCAAAAATGCCGTTTCCAACTTTCAAGAAGGCTACAACGCGATAGAATGCATCCGTATTACCTAGAGCCGAACGATCTACAGCATATGGTCAACGAGGGTATTACCAATAATAAAAAGACAGTACTAGGGGTTCCCATATCGTATCGAGCGATCCGCATACATAACATTAATACGAGAGAGGATGGACGGCTGGTGAGTGAGCGAGACTTCTAGCTAACTAACAACTGCTTGCTGGTCGAGTCGGTGATGACGATTATGAGATGGTGAACAGACGAGAGCGTCCGTGAGGGGTAAATGGCGAGAACGAGAGGACAGAACCCGATGCGGAAAATAGTACACAAAGCAAAAACATGCATCCACAGCAGAGATAAACGATCTGCACAGCACACAAAGGTATGAGGTCAGGACCATGTCACACGCCCAGACCCACTAAGAGAAAGGGGACTCACGAAAAGACGGAGAGCTGGACTCCGCGACGCCGACGTCGCTGTCATGAAGCAGTCCCGTTCCCATTTACGTGCGCATGGGCCTGGACTTGCCCGTTCTCCCCCAGCCCCACCTGGAGATACGCCAGCACAAACGGTATCGAACTGTTCTGTCGGCACACCACTTCCAGGTCGTGTCCGTTCCACAGGCGGCCCTCGGGCCGCTGAGACGGAGATCCATCCGTCAACCGCGGCTCGTCCTCATCGTCCAGCTCCGACTCCATTTTGCCGGCCCCGTTCTGGTGATAGATTTGGCTCCGGGACTTGGAGCGGGCATGCGCGGCGGGCGTGATGCGACGCGAGCCAGACCGGCCAAGCGCACTGGAGACGCTTCCGCTCCGACTACGGTTGACCCCATTCAGACGTGCCAAGGCGAGATCGATGGGCGAAGGAAATGGGTCAGAAAAGGACATGTTGGGATCGCCGGAGTTGATCAAGGTGTCCTGGAGGACCTTGAAAGCGAGGGCCTCGGCAGCGCGACTGGTGCTCGGCGAAGGCTGCATATTTGACGCAATCTCGACCTGGCGCTTGATCGAGACTGTCCACTGGTGGCGGACAAGAGAGTCGTCCACGCTGAACATGTACCTGCGCTTCAGGCCAGTGTGGTTCAGGAACGCAACCTGGAAGGTATTGCGCATGAACGAGCGCTCAATGACGACGGGGCTGCTGAGGGGCAGGCCAGAGTACGCCAGGGCATTCGGGCCCGACCGCCACATGATGATGGTCTTGTTGCCCAGCGCGGTACCGGTGACGCGGAAGGAGACCTCGGAAGATTTGGAAAACGTAAGCACGGGAGGGTCGAACACCAGGTCCTGTCCAAACAGTTGGATAGTTAACTGCGGATCGGACTGTGGTATGCGCAAGATGACAGGTTCGGACTGGATGCGGTAGGTAAGGCGAGGGGGGAGGGGACGTTTGATATTGATGACAACGTCGGGATGGTTCGCGACACTGGAAGGATGGCGCGCTTGGTACAGCTTTTCCCGGCGGACAGCGGCATATATCTTGTCCAGGACATCGTCTGAGACAAGGCCGCGAGGATCGAACCGCCTGAAGGCCTCAACGAAGTCGCGCCCAATGACATTCCGCTTCGGGTACCCAGTAATACCAGTCTCTGCAGCGATGCTGCCATGCATGACCTCGTTGAGCTGGACGATGGCCCGTACAAGTCGGATAGCGAGATCCTTGTCATATGCGACTATCGCCGCATTAGCCTCGTACCACCGGCTCGCGAACGAATCAAGCAAGTACTCGAGAGCACTAGAGTGGCCTGCCGTTGACCGTGACGGGATATGGATGGCCTGCAAGAATACGCGGAGCGCCTTGTCGATGCGAAGCCCGGTGAGCCCGAAGCTGTCAACGAAAGACTTGAGCGCGACTTTCGAGGACCGGCGCGACAGGTAGTCGCCGAGGCGTACTCTGTCCAAGTCCGTCGCGCGGAAGAGGAGCTGGCCAACAGCAACGTCGTCTCTTGACACGCTCTTTCCAAGCAGCGCTGAGATGGCGTGTTCGGGATCCTTCGCAAACTGGTTGACGAAGTTCTGCATAACGGGGTGCCGCATAGGATTGGAAGTTGCCGACGTCTTCGAGCGCGCGTCGTCCCGGTCTCCGCTGAACCTAAGCTCCTTGAGCTGGGCGACGCTCTTTACGACGTACTTCCGGTCCAGTGGACTCGGTTTCGTCGCGTCCAAGAGCGGGTCAGCGTCTTGCAAGATGGGCTTGGCAATGATGAGGATATCATTGAACAGAAAAAGGAAGCGATCCTTGACCGTGTTCGCGTTCGCAACCTGTAGGACGGGCGAAGACAATACGAGCTTCCGCGGGGGATCATCGATTGCAGAGGGCCAGAGTGAGCTCTTGGAGCCGCGCCCAAGGACCTCGTCCAGCCGCTCCATGATGATCGCGCCAGCAGACGGATCGTTGGGGGCAGGATCAGGCGAGTGGTGCGAAGACGACATCGTGGACGAAAACGACTCCGACGTGGATCGCGTGGGAAAGTCGTCCAAGGAAGATTGGGGATCAGGCGTGGTAGAAGAGGGAGGGTCAGGGGGGGATGGGAATCCTGGAGACGAGTAATTGGACAGTACGTATGCGGGCGACGCTGCTCCACTGGTCGACACGTTCATGTCCGCGTCTCCGCGAGGCTGCGAATCTGAGGAGTTGTCTACCGTCTGCGGGGCTTCTTTGGGCGTTCCGAACCTTTGAGCACTCGTGACGTTGGTCGGCGTCCGCGACTTGTCGCTATTAACGTCGTCCCAGCTCTGGACAGTGAGTTCACTGTCTTTCCGTTGTAACAAGTCTGAAAGCGACGGCTTCTTTCCAATCCGTGCCCGAGAGTCAGTCGGTGGGGATAGCTGGGCGCTGGGCACCGTAGGAGTGGATGGCTGGGACTTGAATAAACTCAACCATTTCCTAACGCCGTCCCGGTTCATTGGCAGCTTGCCGAGGGAACCGGAATTGCTCGCCGTGGGAGAGATAACAGGCGGCGAAGGCGTGTTGAGGTTGTCCGTCGGTGACATAAGAGTATGAGAATACTTCGTCCATAGCCGGCTGTCGGACGCCTGATGAGATAGCTTGCGCTCCCGACCTCCGTCCACGACCCTGGTGGTAGCGCCCGAGGAGCTCGCCGTGCTGGGGGCCTGCTCGAGAGGAAAGGGGAGACCACTCGTTGGCGATGCCACATCAGGAGAAGAGGACGACGGTGTGAAACCGCGTGCACGCCTCTGCTCCTCCAGTTGCTTCAGCGCCGGGAAGGGGAACAGCTTCGAGTCCGCATACTTCAGCAAATCTGCAGAAGACGCTGGAGGGACGGGTGACACGCCTCCAGGAGGTGCGGACTGAGGAGCGAGAGAGAGGATAGACGTGGAGGCAGATGTCAACTGCATCAGCGGTGGCTGCGCCTGCTGCATCGCGAAAACACCTGTTCCGGATGGTTCCTTCTCGAGCTTCAAGCTCGCACCGCTCTCGCGGCTGACGCTAGAGTCGGTGTTGTACCTCCGTTCCCGCGCACTGAGACTATTTGTGCGGGAACGACGGCCACTACTGGATCCGCTCCGTGTGAACGCACCCTTCATCTTCTCCCAGGTACTGGGGCCTTCTCCGTGACGCTTCGGAGTAGACTCTGCTCTAGAGTCGTCGAAGTCCGTGTAGTCAGCCGCGGCAGACGGAGAGCGGGCAACGGATAACCGCATAGGGTACGTTGGAGGTGAGGGTGGGACATCGGTAGGCTGCTGCTCGGCCGTCATGGAGGGCGCAGTAATGGAAGCGGGCGACGAAGGAATGTGGGCCGGCGTGATCTCGGGAGACGTCTCGACGTCTACTATGAGCGGGTTTGGCGCGGATGGACGTTCGTCCTGAGGCGAGAACTCCTGCGAAGACCTCTGCACGACAACGTCTCCGAACGATTCGTCAGGTTCCTCTTCTGGGCCATGCTCGACAGCTTCCTCGTCCTCGTCGTTTTCTTCTCCGTCTTCGTCCTCATCATCGTCCTCGTCCTCATCGTCGACGAGTGGACGAGGGGGGACTTAAAGTAGATAAATCGTGAGCCTGCTGCGATGTGGCAGAACGCGTGTAAACTCACCAGGGTCGACCCAGCTAATCTCGCTGTCACGGTCGAAAGCACTCGTCGCAGTCGCCAACCGACTCCGGCTCCTCGACTCCTGCGGAGAAGGCGCCTCGTCTTCGTCGGGATACACAGGCTCCTTGAGAGGCGTCTGGAACGGACTCGCAGGGAACAGGTCTTGCCGGAAGCTCGCGTTGTGTGACATGAACATCGGTACGGTTACCCCCCCAGGGGAGTCGGTAGACCCATTCGACGGCGCATCCGAACTGTGAGGAGGACGTGGTCCCGCGAGCGGCCGATGAGTGCGCGCGGGGGTTGTGGGCAAGGTGGGCGGGCGAATGGGGGAAATCCGATCAGGCAGATCGTCTTCGTCCTCGATGACGACGCCACGGTGACCGAGTGGTGTCTCGTAGTTGTATGGCGCATCCTCGTTGGGCGGCGGACGAGGTGATACTCGCTCGGCTTCTCCATTGGCTCGTCGACTAGCCGAGGAAGCTGACCGTGGGGGCTCCGGGGTGTTGCGGAAGAAAGGCTCGGGGGTGTTGCGGAAGAACAGAGGGAGAGGAGACGGCGGGACAAGAGGGGTGTTCGGTGTTGTCGAGGAAGGCTCGCGATCGTCTCGATCGTCGACCACGGTCGATGCGCGTGAGGAGCTTCGTCGATGTGACCGTCGTCGCCGTCTCTTCGCTGCCGTCAACGGGGGAGGCGGCGCTTCCTCACCTCCACTCGTCTGATCCCCGTCCGTCTGGTTGTTGATGCGATTACCGAGCCGATTGAGCAGCATCCGCCGCGCGGCCATCCGCTCGCCGCCCGCAACCGTGTTGTTCCTCGTGAGTTTCGACGGCGTCGGCGAAGCCGAGGAAATGAATGTGAGGTCGATGGGTTCCGTACCCCCCGTGAGTTTTGACATGGCCATAGCACGCGCAGCTCCCGCACTGTTGGACCGGAAGAGCCCAGCCCCGACGCTCTTCTGGATGTCATCTAGGGAAGGAAGAGGCGTCGAGGGACTCGTCCCAGGGTAGAACAGAGGGGCGACGGGGGTGATGGGCGACCGCAGAAAGCGGGACGCCGGGAAACCGGCAAGATGGGAGGGGATGGGAGAGATCAGAGGAGGAGAGGGAGGTGGGTCTTCGCCAGGGCCGGATGTATAGTACTCGTCTGCTGAAGACTCGTTGGTGTGACTGGCGGAGCTGAAGGGAGGGGAGTGCTTGGCCATGGCTTTGCCCTTCATGTCCTTGGAGCCTCTTGACCTCGTCCGGGACCTTGAGCGTCGTTTGCGGGAGGGTTTCACCGACTCGCCAGTGGGAGTGGTTCCGTTCGGTGCGCCTTCGCCTTCCTCGCCATCACCTTCCTCGTTCCGCAGCTCCTCAGGCTCCAGGTTCCCACCCGCCGCCTCGACGTCGGCCGCTGCTTCGCCTTCCGACCTCGAATCTGGCCCGACGTTCTTCCCATTCAGGACCTCGTTACCCGACTCTCCCTCCTCGCTACTCTTCCCCTGCATCTCCCTTCCATTCCTCCCTCTTTCGACCTCTTCCTGATGGTCTCCGACGTCCCTCTCCTCTCCGTGCGAGCGCTCACCTTCGCTGACAGCTTCGACGTGCATGGGAGGCCGACGGCCATCCTTCATCCGCGGTAGGGACGCAGCGCGCTTGAGCTTGGCGACGGCGGTCGCTCGCTGCTCAGCAGCGGATGAATGGTCCATGTTCCAGCCGGTTCAGGTGCAGAATGGAGTTCGAATGCACCTCGGAGTCTGTAAGAACGGGGTAAGGACGTGCGTGGCAGGACGGATTCCTCGCCGAACCTTGGGTAAATTAGCTTGCCCAGCAGCCGCACTGGCCAAACGGCATCATCAGGAACATGACCTGCTAGCGAGTAAACCACTCACCAAGGGGGGCATGTGGACGGTGGTAGTGGTTGAAGAAATAGATTGTTGAGCCCAGGATAACAGAGTTAATTAGAGAGTTAGTGCCGCTTAACTCCTTGTTTTCCACCATCATTGTAGACGCCGCCTCATGCCGTTATCCCTTTGTTATCAGTTTGTTATCAATTTGTCTTGGCTTTGTTGTCCCTAAATTTGTTTTAATCATCCTTCGCACCTGTCCCTTGTTTCTCCCCCCCCACCATCTTCACGTTCACGTTCTGAACCATTAATACCTCTCTAGACCGACTACTTGCCTCGGATCGGCATTCGATCGTCTGACGGCGTCTTGTGCTTCGTGGGGACGTATCGATGTGCACCATCAATATTGCCTTCGTATCCGTCTTTGGTACGGGACCGGGGTGAGTGATATATGCAGCTCCTTCAGCGCCCCGTCGATCTGCTGACAGTGTCGACTGGGGATAGAAGCTAGTCAAGCTTCAAGCTTCAAGACTCAAATGAATTCCTCAGTTTCCGGGGGTATTGAGCGTACTTAGTACGCGTACGTTACGTCTCCGACGACCGATATCTTTCGCTCCAGTCAAACTAAGTACCAGTGGTGCTGCCACGAATTTGCTCCCATGACAAGCCCACGCGGCTTCCTGGTCTTGCGATCATAGAACTTCGATCTTCTATATGCGCTGAGGACAAACTTTCGACCTTGTACTCCTGGCCAGGATTGTCGAACAGCTGGCAGCGCTACCCATCATGGATCTAAAACGGGGCCGAACAGTCCTCGTGGGGACCATCCATTCGGTTTCGTTTGTGGTATTATTATGGTATACTTTGTGGCCGATGCTGGATGCACGTGTTCAGGCAGCGAGGACGCAATCGCCTGTTGAGGAACGTTAGCACAGCTTCATTCACCCAAGCTGTGAACAAGGCTCTGGCATTGTCTAGCTACAAGGCAAGTCCTCTTCACGACGATAATTAATCGGAATGGTAGTCGGTCAACCAGCCCTGGGAGCCCAGAACTGATCGAAACGTCCTTTCTCAGCCCCCTAAGCACCAGCTCCTCGCGGGGAATATCGCAAACGTCCCATTCGTGAGCGGCAACGATATGGACGAAGGCACTCTTTTCTCGTTTGCCAATCTCAACGCCACCTAAGCCTCCGGATCCTCATTGACATAACGTCGCGAAAGCTCCAGCTTACCCGGAAATCTGACAGGACCGACGACGAGTTCTTCGACTACGTCTCCAGCACCTTCTTCCCGGACATTCCACGCTCGAATATTACAAAGCTTCTTCTTGAGCTCTACCCCTCCGACCCCGGGGCGGGCTCGGGGCCATTCGGTACAGGCGACAACTTCACGTATACGCCACAATACAAACGGATGGCGGCGGCATTGTAGGGCGATCTGCTGTTCATCGCGCCGACTCGAGGTTACTCACCAGACACTTGCGGGAACGCAGGCCGTATATTCGTTCTGTACGTGTTCCGAGTCTGATGCTCTCGTGCTGTCTGCCACACTTGCTAATGAAGGTAGGTTCGACACAAACCCCTCTCGTGGACGGACGTGGCCCGGGACGGTCTTGGTATGAGACTAAGGTCGAAGATTATGCATTGTATGTCTTGCTCGCCCTCGTATCTTGCATTTAGCTGTTGAGGTATTTTCACGTGCGCAGCCTCACGGCTTGGATCCCCAAGATGTCTTCGGCGCCCCCGGAAGCAGGTACTTGCAGGACTGCCTCATACGGAGCGTTCGAGTGGCCGTGGTATATGAATGACGCGCCAGGCCTGCTGACGGAGAACCGACGCTGAACGGCACGGTGGATGATTTTCGTGCGGAGGCGATGGTGTATTTTGAACGGGGCTGAGCCTGGCAGATCCTATGTAGTCGCGTTGAGGTTGAACAACTCAGTTTGGTCCGTTCTTCTCGCCCATTCAAGTTCAAGTCTTCCCGAACGCTGGGGTGAGCACCCTCCCAGGTGGCCTGCCTGTTGTTACTGATATATGATGCTACGTAGCAATACCTTGCGTCAGTTTACCGGTTCGCTATGATCTTCCGTCAGTATCATGAACCTGTGCAACGTTTGCCTTCCTGAACGCTCAGAATACCATTTGTTTGTTGCAAAAGTGGTACAAGACCCAGCCGGCCGATGGCCCGGGATCTCTGATGGCGAAATTTGGTGGCTCACGCGCTATAGTTGAAATATTGAAGACGGCATTTTAGGTTCAACTTCATGCATGAGTACAGTCCTCATAGTCGTATGGTAGTTAGTGTGGCATGGGATTACACAGCCTTACTGAGGGATACATACAGTATACACTAATAGAACCATATACCAACTGAGACCCTACTACCAGCACAATAGCAATGATGTCCCAAACGACCCATATCTCCATCCTCGTCATATTGTGCCATGAATGAGATCGCTGAAATCTGCCTCTGGGACTGGCGTAGTAGGGTCGACCTTCGGTATCGCTCGCGGTAACGAAGGTGGTGGCAGCGGGATGCCCGCTTCAAGGCATGCCTCAACCAGTGCGTAACGAAGACCCTGCCACACCTGTCGCAAACCTAGTGGCAGAACACGATCCATTCAGTCGTCGTTCATGATCATAAGGTGGCCGGCGGCCACTTACCCAAGTTCGGCCAGAGCATCAACAAGTGTTCCGCGTGCTCGGCGCGCCGTTTCGCAAACTCGAGCGCACGAATCAGGCCGTGATCAACCTTCCACAGCGCAATGGCTCTGGGGGGTCATGACGTTAGTAACAGGTGCTATAAGGGGGATGGGCGTACTGACTTTCGAACATTGGACAAGATCCAATACACGAGGACCGACTTGCGATGTTCCTGAGACGGAGAGCCTGTGCCCGGCTCGCTCATAGATTTCCAGATCGAATCACCCACCTTTTCGATATATTTCACTGGTGACCATGAGAACCAGCAGAAACCCAGTAATTCCAACCAAGAAGATACGACTTACGCCACTCTTCGGCCTTGTCGCGGTAGAAGAGAGTATTGCTAGTTCTGTACGTGCATATATGTAGTATCCAAAGATCAATCAGCCACTAGTATCACCACCATCGTGATCGCAAGGAATACGAATACTGACGTCGTGACCTGTGGGATGAACCGCTGGAATTCATACGATGTGAGCATCCTCATCCTAGATCATAATTGCTCCTGAGTCAGCCCTGGCACCCTCAATCCCCCCACCACCACCACCACAGAAAAAAAAGCTGGAACACGCACGCGAACAGCATTTCCTTCGCCTGGAACCCGAATGACCTGTCCAGGCCACATGTGTGGCGTCCAAGCCGCTGCTCGATGTCCTCGATCTCCATCCACGCCTGGACCGACAGCTGCGCGCGGTCCGCGAGGCTCAAGTGAGGGTTCTCGCGCGTGCGCGTGCAGACGTGCATGAGGAGCGTCGTGCGGCAGTTGAGCGTCCAGATGTCGTCCGCCTCGACCGGCCTGCTGGTGTTCGCGAGCACTTCGGACGGGAACAGCAAGGAAAACTGCGCGCAAGGGTGTCAGCGCCGGTCAAACTCAAAAGGAGAGCGCAGCACGATGGGAAGAGCGGATATGGCAGCTGGTGGCGGGGGACTCACCTTCTCTGGTTCTCGCACGAGCATGTTCTCAAAGCGCGGTATCGTCGAATTCGGATGGGCGACGGTGTACACGTTCAGGTTCGCGACGGCCATAACGCTGCTCCACAAAATCCGGCGGCACTCTTCCCGCCTGAAATCGCCTTCGGACAGCCCTTCAGGCCACATAATCGTCCCCCGCCATGAGGGCGCGAGTGCGTCGATAGAAGGCCAATGTTGTCCCAACGACAAAGCCGTGCAGTTGCAGCCAACACCCTGCGACGGCGGAGGATGGTTGTTTGGATGAGGGGAAGAGCCAAAGGGTACACCATCGGCCAAGCTCGAACTCGCGTTCGAAGGCGACACGAAATGTTGTCCTTGAAATGGCGTACAGGTACTAGTACTCCAGTTATGGCTCGCATTTTGCATCGGCGGCATGAAGCCAGCGGGATTGTACCCTTGAGGCTGGATCACCCCATAGGAGGAAAGGCCCCGAGGCTTCAGGTTCTCGTCGATCCTGGTCAGGCCGAAGAGGCGAAGGAGGGAGTCGACCAAGTACAGCGCCGACCGGGAGCGCGCGAAGCACTGCTTCGGGTGAGATTGCATCTCGAAAAATACAATTAACTGCGAGAATGTGAGCAAACCATCTTCTCCAAAAGTCCAGACAAGTGGAAGGACGGTCTTACCACTGCTGCCTGCACGATGCCAATATCCACCCAACCAGTCGCTAAACTCGATGCTATCGCACCATTCGCCATATCCAGGAGTTTTAGGGCTTTGTCTCTGCCCTTCGCGCCGTACTCGGCTTCAGAGCTTTGGAAGAGCGTTCCCAAAGCCAAGGCCGCCAGCATAAGGCTCGGTTGCAACGACCTGCGCCGCACGGGGCAGAATAGTGTGTCGAAGAAGCGTGGAAGGTGGATGTAGCTGACCCAACACGGCGATGACTGGAAGAGCGCGCGGAGGTCTGACATGACGGACTTCATCGCTATGTTCCGTTGTTGTATGTGGCTGGTGGCAATGAGTTGCGTGTCGCCGCCTCCAAAACCATGGTCGTCGGCATAGAGCGAGAGGAGAGCATCCCACCATGTGTCCCGAGAAAATTGTGCACTAGGTCTTGTAGGAATGTTCTCCGAATCCTCGGCGTCGCTCCGAACTTCAGGAGGCGTAACAACAATCGTCGGCTCCAGTGGCAGCGCAAAGTCATCGTCGAAAATGGACAGGACATCAGGCAAAAGCCTTATGTCCGTGGGTGCATCATACTCCCAGGCCATTTCCTGCGGAAACAACGTCACTAACAGGCACCGCAATTCGTTGCCTATCGCCGCATACGTACATCGGAGAAATCGAATACACCGTCGTCGCCAGAATATTCCAGTAGCGTCGGGGAAGTGTTACTGCTGCTGGGGAGGGCCTTGTTCTGTCCCGGGACTGAATTACTATGGGCAGGTGGTAGAGGGCCTATGCCATCTTGAGCTTGGCGACCGGCAGTTGGTTTCGACGTCTTCTGCTTCGCTGCCCCACGGGCGGGACGAAGGCGAGTGCTGCCCTTCTCTCGTCCTCGACGGTTTGTACCCGAGTCGTAACTGCACCGTTCTGCCTCCAAAGAACGCTTCTGGCAATTGCAGCATATGGGTTTGGCCCCATCGCATCGGACCTTGCGAGCACGGCTAGAATACCGACAATCCGACAGATAAGCCACAGAATTCGGTCGTCTAAGGAAAATTCAAGTTTACCATTGGCGACAAGCAACGACAACGCGTATTCGAGGGTTACCCCGAACGGTAGGAGGCTGTCCGGGAGCGAGGTCAATCAAAGGGCGAACCCGTTTGTGACGTCTGCCGGCACCAGTAGACGTTCGGACAGGAGATGCAGATGAACTGCGAGATGGGCCGGCGTGCTCAGGGCGTGGAGGGGAATCAGATGGCTCAGGAGTATCACAAGAGCTGGTGCTAGGTGATGCAGTGTTGAGGAAGCTGCCGAGATCCATTTGAGCTTGAGCCGGATTGACTCCGAGTCGGAAGAAAGCCGAGTGCGAGTTGGTCGTCATATCGTCGGGTAGTTCGCAGGATGCAGCGGTCGGGGTATGCTGCTGACGGGTGTGCTAGGACAGGCCTGGGCGAGACACTGGGACGTCGACAGCTCCATGACCCGCAGCCAAGTTGGCGTTCAACTTCAAGTGCCATACTGATACTGATTCTGAAACAACGATGGCACCGGTATATGACCAGGGCATGACGTCGGGGAGCCACGTGGGAAGCCGACGCCATGCAGAGTCCGAGATTCCCGGAAGCGAGCTGGATGGCAGGTGGGAAACATCCAAGCCTTGCGAGCTGCCCTCTCGACTCTGGCCCTGTCCCTCGCTCCCTCGACGTCGATTGTCGACCCGTCAAGAGCCCATTCAAGCCCGTCTCGCAGCCCGCCTCAGCCTTGGATTCACGCCGTTAGCCGCTCGTCAGCCGTCGTTTTGCACGGCTCTCCCGCCCGCTCCATGCAGTTCCTCCTGGCTTTCCACGTTCAACGCTGCTCCCCGAATGTCTCTCACATGCCGGAGGCTTCACTTCAAGATTCAGTGAGTTCACTCTCTGTTCCCCGCCCCCTCTTCCTTCCTCCGCAGCCAGCTGATCAGGGATATCAATCCGATCAGGTCGACGTGAACAAGCTGCACGAACATTTGCTCACGCGTGAACGTAACGCGCACGCATCCGCCTTGAGCGAATACCAAGCGCATCAGCACAAGAAGTCCGGGCGGTCGACCTCCGTCCATCCCGACCGACGATCCTCCTCATCGGCCTCGTTCTGACACCAAATCGGTGCACCTCCGTCTCGGAAGGCACAGACGACTCACGTCGTGCACAGCGCCCTCTCCGCCCTCTTGTCAGCCCTCCACCACCCCGCACTGGCCTTGCCACGACCAACTCAACACTCGACTTTGCTCCGCCGTTGCGTTTGAGATGTGCCCCACGTCCAAGACAGGCTGAACAGTTGGAATCGTGCCGAGCCGCCAGACTTACCATCTGGTTAGCCCAAGGCGAGTCCCCTCCACTCTGCCTCTTGCATTGACATCTCCGCGCTGACAGCATCATCGAATGCTCACAGGAGTGCTGGAAACCGACTAACAAGCATCGGCACGGCTGTCGCCGTCGAGCACAGCGCAGGAGACGTCGCTCGCCAGTGGGCAGGGGTATTCAACGCGGTCTCGGCCGTACGAGGTACGTCAAACCGCTGTCCTGTGACGTCACAGAGCTTCTAACTGACCCGTTGGGACGACAGCATCACAAACCCAGTAACCTGGAGGCGAGGTGGGCCGGTGAGGACGCAAACACCGCCTCTCGTGGGCAGGAAGATCCCTTCTCCCTCCGCTGAACATCGACAGACCCCCGCAAAACGACGTATCTCAGGTATCTCGTGCCTCCCAGCAATGGGGAAGACATATTCTAAGGGTGGAGCTGCCGCGGTCACGGAGGGAGACCGCGATTTCCTCATCTCGGGTAAGAAAATCCCGCCGTTCTCCACCGGCACGGACCTCCCGCGGCTAACGACTCGTGTAGCAGGTCGCGGGAACACGTCCGCGATATCCGCAGCACGTTTGCCATCGAACGGCGCTGGTTTTGAAAACCGACACTTTCGTCGATTTCATGGGCGCACAACCGCCGGCCACCCGCTGCCGCTCCACCGCGGTGTGGTTGTCTGGAAGGTATGTCCGTGCCGTCAGCACGGACCCGGGCGAATCCAAAACAGCGCGCGGGACGATCATCGAAGGCACGGGCGAAGATGTACGATGCGCTTTGTGGGTGCCACGCGAGTAAGTGTGCCTCGGGGCACGTTCTAACCTGCAGTTACGCAGTCCCCGATCATCTCTGCGACGAACGGTACTGTTCGCGCGAAGATCTGACGTGGTTGAAAAAATCGCGTTTCGCGCGATTTCATTGCCCTCGCCAAGCGCGGTCATCAAACCCGACTCCCCACGGTTGGTCCGGCCGAACGAACACTTCGAACGAAGTGTACATTGCATGGACGAGCCATACAAACTGTTCTCCGCCGCCTGAGTGCCGTTCTCGAAAACGGCATTTGGGCGATCCTTGGACGGCGGCTATGGACGTACCTAAGTACGCGAACATCGGAGCCTGTCGGCCGCGCCATACACTTTGAATGCAACAAAGGAAGCACCTATGACGTCCATGGACATTGCACAGCATGGAACTACGACCCCGTCTACCCGGGAGACGCGAGAACCGGGACAGACGCACCGCCTCCCAGGCGCATCTAAGTGGCACGACAGCCGCTCACACAAACCATCTACGACCCTGACAATCGTACCCTCGTGTTGGGAGCTGGCGAGAACAAGGATCACGCGGCGGCGGCGGTAAGTGATCCTGAGTTATGGCGGTAGGCGCGGTGGGGAAGGAGGGCTCGTCGGCCATCAGCCACGGCGAGGCGCGCCAAACAAGTTCAAGACACGACGAAGGGGGGCTCGGACGAGCCCGAAACCACCGCCGTCGCACCCGGAGCAGCCGTCGAGAAAGAGACGGAACGTGTTTTGTGCACGCCGGATGAGTAAATTTCAATTATCTCCCGCGCCATGCGTCAGAACTCAATCTGACCACTTGTACCACAGTCTATGGTCAATTCCTCAATGAACGCCGCCGGTTTGGCGACGATCTGCCGAGGTTGAGAAAATCGCGATTTGTGCGATTTCATTGCACTCGAAAAGTGCCACCGGCGAACCTGACTCCCCGCCCTTCAGATGGCCGGACAAACACTTGAAACGAAGTGTTAGATACTCGGAGACGCCATACAAACGATTCGCCGCTGCTGGGAGGTGGTATGGAAATCCGCCATCGGGGCGGGTACTCGGACGACGGCCATGGACGGCCGTAAGGCACCGCATCCAATGCCCAAGTCCAGCGACTGGACCGCCGCCGAACCCACTGCATCCAGCCGAGCGGCGACGGCAGCCAGTTGGAATGGCCGCGAACGTTGCCATTGGCCAAGCGTCGTCTCGGCATGCTGGCGGGCGAATGCGGGGAACGAGAGTGGACCCGCTCCGGACACTGTGGGATGGCATAGCAACCCTCAACCCCGACTGCCATGGCTTCGGAGCAGCCACTCAAGCGGCCGAGAGCCGAACGCAGACGTCTGTGGTGCTGTCGTCGAGAGCGGACGGCAGGCGTATGGAGCCGGTCATAGAAGTCGGCCATCGGGTCTGCCAGACGCGATGTCGCCGCCATCGATACGATGTTAGGCGGTGCAGGAACGACCGCCGTCGCCGCTGGGGAAACGAACGGCAACGAGACATAACGCGTTACTTGGGCTCACGAGGTGAATAAATCTTGGGTATCTCGCCACCCGGGGATCATATCGTGTTCTAATGACGTATTCTTCACTTGCAGCTTGTTTAGGCGGCGAACACAGCCGGTTTCGCCAAGCTCCACGGAGATCTCGACCGCCGCTACCTCCCTGCGCTGAGACACCACACTGGACTCCGCATGCCCAGCCCGGACAAACGGACGCTTCAGATGAAGCGTCATGCACATGTCCGAGAAACACCGTCGCACAGCCTCAAGTCCCACTGGCTGCACACTCTACTGGTGAACCAGCCACCCAGATGACACTGAACACCCTGCGCAGCCAGCGAGTCCAGGAACTCAACCTCGCGCTCGCAAGGTGTCGGCGGGCACTCAAGCCGACGTCTCCGTCTTCCCCGCCACCACTCTTTACGTTCCCGTGAACTTCCAACAGGTCGTGCGCACCAAGACTCCGACTGTCCACAAGGACATGCGACCGCCGATCACTACCTCCGGCCGTGAGCGAGCAAGCGTCCACAACATGACGCACACCTCCCGCGACAGACGTCAAGACACCGTCACTCAATGTCTACCTCCAGACCGACCACTGCGCCACTCCTCGCCTCAGCCTGCTGCCGAGATCCGACGACGGCACCGGAGAACCCCATAAAATGGGCCATAGCGCACGCATCATCTCGAAGCGGTGAGTCTCGCTGACCCGACTGACACGTCAAGTATCGCTCACATGGCCGGCGGGTACTTCCGTTGAGCGAATGGAGAGAGGGATGAGCCGACCTCCGCGTCCGCTGGGCTCAAGAACTGGTACGCGGAGGGGCAAGAACCAGCCTTAGCCGCGACAGCCGATGGCAAGCAAGAACATGCCAAGCATGCGGCGATACGAACGTACGGGCTGCTGGACAAATCTGATCGCGGGCACAGTGCGAGGGGACTAATCCCGGGAAGGCCAGACGTACTCACCCACTGAGTGCTTCCACGGCGACGGCACGATCGTCTTGTACGTAGATGCCGGCTGTATCAGCGGACTGTCAATATATTTCTTGCCGCAGACAAGAGCCTCGGGTGACGTACCTTGGACATTACACGAGACGAGCGTGCAGAGACGCAGGATCTAGATGGTAGAAACACCGGTGCAATGGTAAGCATGTAACTTTGTGCACGGGAGGATTGTTGACTTACGTGTTTTTGGTGTGGTTAGACACATCCGAAGCGACCGAGATCGGCGAGCTGAAAATAAGCAAGAGAGTCAGGCCTCGACCCATGCGTAACTGGCAGTGACATACGTCTAGCGGTCCGGACGGTTGTCAGCCCAATGCCCGCCGCGCGAACCAAAACTGTGGGTTAGCCGCGTTCTTGTCAGCATTGATAACTAACATACCTTTGAATAGTGGCATCTTCAGTCGTATCCGATGCGCGCTGCGAAGGACACTGGTCAGCACTGCTCAAGGACTCGAACATGCGATTGGATTGACGAGGAGCATCGAAACCGTGGAACAAGGCACGGGCTCCATTTCGACAGTTTGGGAACGCGGCAATGAAGCTCAAACTCACTGGGAAGACCCCGGGGATCAAACCAACACCTTGGGCAGCTTCCGCAAAGTGCGCCGACTGGTGCAAGTCAGTGAGGATTGTGGCCCGGAGTCGGGTGCAACACCGACTGTTGACCAGGTCGCGGGGAACGAGGGTGTGTAAGGCCGGTCGCTCGATGACTGGAGCATGCTGAAGATGAAGACTTGGGAAGGCTGAGTTCAAGCAGTCTCACACTTGCGCATACTTATGCACTGTCACGGTGGCCCGTGCACTTTGCGCACGCACAGACCCTCCCCTGTGAGCCGCGGAGAGAACACCGGCACAACGATGCGGGGTTAGGCGCAAAGTTCTGGATGTGTTTGTGATTGGCGTGGTTCAGGAGCCGGTTGGCGAACCGCCCTCTCCAGCCGATGTTGGGGGTTTGATCAGACGCCGCTCGCGAATGCAGAGCGAACAGGATGTTCTTCCGGGTGAGCTGATCATTTGTTTGCTGGTGCCGATGTACCTTTCTGTGGCTGATCCACGCAGTCGTCAGATACCAAGGAGTCACGGTTAGTGGGATGACAAGTTATTGGAACCACCGCCCAGAAAGCGAAGCATTCCGTTGCGATTAGACTCTGGAGGGCCAAAGCCAGGGCACACAAACACAGCGGACATTCGACTCCACTCACGCAGGCGAGGGATGCCCCTCGGCCATCAGAGACAGGGACTTTTACGAAAATATCCTTAGGGTAAGTCTGATCGCTTGGAAGTCTGATGCAGCTTTCTCCGCGCCTCGGCTTGTGCATAATAAATTTTGGATGCTGACTACTGGTCTGGACTCGCTTGTTGTACAGCTTTGCTGCATTACATGTTCTCCCGGCGTGCATTGCGAGTTCTGAAACCACATTAACTGATGTAAACTAGTGTATGTCATTACAGTGTGACCACTACGATGTGCAAGACACTCTGAATGAACACCACCGCCGCCCTGCCGCCGACAATCCCCCCAACGCAAAGACCGGCATGCAACCCGACAATCCTAATCCGCCCGTCGCCTAGTTGTCCCACTCAGCAGGGACGTACTTGGGGGTCTTCGGACCAGTCTTGGGGTGGCGGAGAGGGAGGCCGTATGGGTTCGTCTTGTAGCGGTAGCGACCACGCCCGATGTCCTCGCGGCCGCCTGGACGCTTGCGATGCGCGCACTTCGGAGCGGGAGCGAGGTGTTTAGCATCAAGAGAGGCGGCCAACCGTTCGTCCTCCGTGATCCGAACAAACCTCATGATGCCTGATTCCCAGAGGTGCTCAAGGTGCGTGAGCACGGATGCTCCGCCGCGGATGTTGCTGAGGTTCTGAAAGGGAATGTCCCGCGGCCATCCGACGAGCTTGACACCGTGCTGCAGGACAACGGACTCGATGTAGTCCTCGAGGGTCCAGTACATCCCCGCCTCGTCGTCTCCGGTCACCTCGCCTGCCGTGCCGGCGGTGAGTTCGGTTCCTAGAGCAGATGAACAAGCACAATACTCACGCAGTTTATTATCCACGTCTTCTCGCAGGTGCCCTCTCACATAGCCCCTCCTATCGCTGTACCGCAGCTTCATGCGAGGGAGGCGCGATGTTGATGGCGAGGGTGGACGGAGACCAGGGATGAGGCCCGGAGCAGAGACTCGGACCGGAGATGGAAACCTTAAGTGCATGCTGTGTGGAGTCGACTGCGAGTGGGATTGAATATTGAAGTGTGGCTGGCGTGACTTGGAGGACGGAGTGGAGGTGTGGAAAGGATGTCGATTGTCCAGACATTAAATACGGCGACCATGTCGATACTGCTCTGGCTTAGCGGGAGCCAGAGCTGCCAATGGATGTGTGCAGACGCACGGAATGCGGGGCTCGTCGCGGCTCCGAATGTCTTGTCATTTCGGTAAGTCCGAGCCAATTGTCTTCACAAACTTCCTTCCGCTGAATACGCTCTGAATGCGGCCGCGCGTTCTTTGATGCATGTGGTGCAAAACAGTCTCTGCATTGCACAACGTACCCCGGAGTATTCAAGTCGGAAAGATGGCATGTCTGTCCCCTAAGAAATTTGCAGGAGAGTCCGGTCCATGGCTGACTATCCGACTCGCTCAGAATGTAGTGGACAAGCTTGAACTCCTTAGGGATCATGGCTGACTACCGAACCACCTCGTAAGGCAAAAATTTCGGCTCAGGTGGCTCTATTGAAACCAATGCTTCTCTGGAATTGTGGGCGGCAGGCCATCGGATTCCGAGTTGATGTGGATTTGAAACGCGCGCTCGGACCAGGCTTCGCACGCGCCGTTATCAGTCAAAGGAGCTTCGAGACCCACATTCTGAGCCGGCTGTACAGACCTAGGCTTACACTTGCCATTGATTGGCGAGTCCCCAGAATTTTGGAAGTGTTCCGAGTTGCACTGCGTATCCCTGTGCACCGGTGAGAAGTGAATGGGAGGGGAATCCCTGTGCAAGCAGTAAACTACTGCATGCCCTTGGTTTCCTCCCACATTCACTTCTCAGGATGAGGGTGTAAGAAAATGTACAACACACTCCTAGTGTTTGTGAAGCCTTGAGAGTCCAGGCTGTGAGTAAACGGGCGGATCAAGTGAAATAGAGAGAATACGCGAGCGAGCGTAATCTTGATCAGTACAGAAACATGTAATAAGGGTGAACTATGAAGAAAGTTAGCCGGCAGTCGAGGCGCCTCAAACTGGGGCCTGGATGGCAGACAATGATTGAGTACAGCAGGCGGAGCACTTCACTCGGCTTCTGTGATGCAGTGCGAATGGAGTCTGTCACCTCATATCCGATATCCCGCTGTTCCAAGGTTGCTCGCCCGCTTCCACCTTGTCCTTGAACCACCACCACCCCCTTGTCCCGGGCCCCATCTGTTTGTAAATGTGTCCACCTCTGCCTCCTGTACTACGTCCGACCGCCGCCTACAATTGCAAATCACAGTGAGTTCATGATCATGAGCATTGTATCTCAAGTTCCCATCTGCTGTCTCTCACCTTGCATGCATGTGCAGGTCTCACCGCCGGCCTCGCGAAGAGTGTCGCACCGTTAGAGGCAACACGCAAGCAGCGTGTTGAACGTATGGTGAGCACGAAATGCTTGCTGATTGAATCAAGAGACGTTCTCACGATCGATGTGCTCCTTCCGGAGACCCAGGAGCCGGAGCGCTGTTCGACAGTTTGTACTGCACTTCCATCGTGCTCGTCAAGGTGCGATTCAAGACATCCCTCCTCCGCAAATCCAGTCTCTATCTGCGCAGTGGCGGGCATGCTAGATATACCGGGCGTATGTATGTGCTCCGGGCTCCGTTTTTTTTATGTGTCAGCCAGTTTATTGATCTCCTGATGGTCTCGCCGTAGAATTGTGCATGCAAAATCTAGCAGCCAGCCGGGATATCCATGTCAAGTCCATGCGGTAGGGTGAGGCGGCCGCATTCAATGTCTACGCAGGAGATGGGTCAGCGGGCAGATGGTGTCAATGTAGAGGTGCTCCGGGGAGGAGGGTTTAGGGCACATTCAGTGAGCCACTTCTCATGCACAGACGATTGGTGGTGGTTACTGAGTTAAATTTTCAGAGGTTGGCTGGCGGTGAACTTATCACACTCGCACAATTGCACAAAGACCAAGGAATGTACGCACTCGTGGCCAGAGCATGCATACTGAGACTGACCTTGGAGTTGCCGGTTTACGCAGAGCAAGCAACTGATCTGGCAAGAGGACAATTGGCGGCGGCAGAGGTTCATGCGCCGCCACGGGAATCATCAATGGAGTAGAAACGGCGGCGGGAACTTGAAGAAGAGCCTGCTGCTTTAATGACTCACCAGCGGTCTAACAGCAACTGCCGGCCCGGATGCAAGATGTTTGTGTTCAAGACTTGGGCAGACACTACGGCCGGGCATGTGCATGGGAGCCGGAGTTTATCATGCATGGACACGTAAAGACCGGGACTCGGGAAAGGCACGTACATTGCGGTTATCAGAACATTCGGGACGAGACTGACCTTGGAGATTTCCAGCAACGAGTTCACGTAGGGTGGGGACGACTCACCGGGAGGGGACTTGGCGGCCGGCGGACGAGGATCGCACCTGCACGCTCGGCCCAAGACTCGGGCGGACACAGCGGCAGGGCACTTGCGCGGGAGACGGGAAGATGGCGGACTCACCTGGGACATATTACGCCGGTGTCCGCATCCGCAGGCCATGATGACACGCTCAGGCCATCCATGGACAGCGGAGGGTGTGAGGGAGGAGGAGATGACAGGTACGTACCATTGCGATCTCGCGTTCCGAGGCATCTCCGTGAGCGGTGTGCCCGCATAGAGTCACTGTGCGCGCTCCGAGGGCCGATCCAGCGGGTGGACCGTGTTGAGGGGAGGTCGTCGGGATTTGGGCAGACGGGATTTGAGGCGGACATGGCATGTAGCATGGAAGTCGTATACACGAGGAAGTTCGAGGTAGTGGTACAGAGCAGAGACGCGTCGGATGCAAGACGCGATCAGAAGAGTGCTGTGCTATAAGCGCCCGTTGGGTTCCTACCGAGTGCTGCTCCCCCTCCTCTACCCATATCCACAAGACCATACTCTACCTATACACACAACACTCCCTAAGTCCAGCATAATCAACGGCACATTTTCGTGTCTTTGTGCGTCGCTCGGCTGCCGTCGGCGCTGCCCGCACACGAGGCTACCAGACCCGCTCGCGTGGAGTGCGGGGAAATAAGGTTGACTGAGCGCAGTCCCGACGAGTCGCAGACACCAGGGGGCGCCCTCAATCCCCCCACCACTGAAAACAAAAAGCTGGAACACGCACGCGAACAGCATTTCCTTCGCCTGGAACCCGAACGACCTGTCCAGGCCACACGTGTGGCGCCCAAGCCGCTGCTCGATGTCCTCGATCTCCACCCACGCCTGGACCGACAGCTGCGCGCGGTCCGCGAGGCTCAAGTGAGGGTTCTCGCGCGTGCGCGTGCAGACGTGCATGAGGAGCGTCGTGCGGCAGTTGAGCGTCCAGATGTCGTCCGCCTCGACCGGCCTGTTGGTGTTCGCGAGCACTTCCGACGGGAACAGCAAGGAAAACTGCGCGCAAGGGTGTCAGCGCCGGTCAAACTCAAAAGGAGAGCGCAGCACGATGGGAAGAGCGGATATGGCAGCTGGTGGCGGGGGACTCACCTGCTCTGGTTCTCGCACGAGCATGTTCTCAAAGCGCGGTATCGTCGAATTCGGATGGGCGACAGTGTACACGTTCAGGTTCGCGACGGCCATAATGCTGCTCCACAAAATCCGGCGGCACTCTTCCCTCCTGAACTCGCCTTCGGACAGCCCTTCAGGCCACATAATCGTCCCCCGCCATGAGGGCGCGAGTGCGTCGATAGAGGGCCAATGTTGTCCCAACGACAAAGCCGCGCAGTTACAGCCAACACCCTGCGACGGCGGAGGATGGTTGTTTGGGTGAGGGGAAGAGCCAAAGGGTACACCATCGGCCAAGCTCGAACTCGCGTTCGAAGGCGACACGAAATGTTGTCCTTGAAATGGCGTACAGGTACTAGTACTCCAGTTATGGCTCGCATTTTGCATCGGCGGCATGAAGCCAGCGGGATTGTACCCTTGAGGCTGGATCACCCCATAGGAGGAAAGGCCCCGAGGCTTCAGGTTCTCGTCGATCCTGGTCAGGCCGAAGAGGCGAAGGAGGGAGTCGACCAAGTACAGCGCCGACCGGGAGCGCGCGAAGCACTGCTTCGGGTGAGATTGCATCTCGAAAAATACAATTAACTGCGAGAATGTCAACAAACCATCTTCCCCAAACAAGTGGAAGGTCGGTCTTACCACCGCTGCCTGCACGATGCCAATATCCACCCAACCGGTCGCTAAACTCGATGCTATCGCACCATTCGCCATATCCAGGAGTTTTAGGGCTTTGTCTCTGCCCTTCGCGCCGTACTCGGCTTCAGAGCTTTGGAAGAGCGTTCCCAAAGCCAAGGCCGCCAGCATAAGGCTCGGTTGCAACGACCTGCGCCGCACGGGGCAGAATAGTGTGTCGAAGAAGCGTGGAAGGTGGATGTAGCTGACCCAACACGGCGATGACTGGAAGAGCGCGCGGAGGTCTGACATGACGGACTTCATCGCTATGTTCCGTTGTTGTATGTGGCTGGTGGCAATGAGTTGCGTGTCGCCGCCTCCAAAACCATGGTCGTCGGCATAGAGCGAGAGGAGAGCATCCCACCATGTGTCCCGAGAAAATTGTGCACTAGGTCTTGTAGGAATGTTCTCCGAATCCTCGGCGTCGCTCCGAACTTCAGGAGGCGTAACAACAATCGTCGGCTCCGGTGGCAGCGCAAAGTCATCGTCGAAAATGGACAGGACATCAGGCAAAAGCCTTATGTCCGTGGGTGCATCATACTCCCAGGCCATTTCCTGTAGAAACAACGTCACTAACAGGCACCGCACCTCGTTGCCTACCGCCGCATACGTACATCGGAGAGATTGAATACACCGTCGTCTCTAGAATATTCCAGTAGCGTCGGGGAAGTGTTACTGCTGCTGGCGAGGGTCTTGTTCTGTCCTGGAACTGGATTATGGGCAAGTGGTGGAGGGGCTATGCCATCTTGAGCTTGGCGACCGGCGGTTGCTTTCGACGTCTTCTGCTTCGCTGCCCCACGGGCGGGACGAAGGCGAGTGCTGCCCTTCTCTCGTCCTCGACGGTTTGTACCCGAGTCGTAACTGCACCGTTCTGCCTCCAAAGAACGCTTCTGGCAATTGCAGCATATGGGTTTGGCCCCATCGCATCGGACCTTGCGAGCACGGCTAGAATACCGACAATCCGACAGATAAGCCACAGAATTCGGTCGTCTAAGGAAAATCCAACTTTACCATTGGCGACAAGCAACGACAACGCGTATTCGAGGGTTACCCCGAACGGTAGGAGGCTGTCCGGGAGCGAGGTCAATCAAAGGGCGAACCCGTTTGTGACGTCTGCCGGCACCAGTAGACGTTCGGACAGGAGATGCAGATGAACTGCGAGATGGGCCGGCGTGCTCAGGGCGTGGAGGGGAATCAGACGGCTCAGGAGTATCACAAGAGCTGGTGCTAGGTGATGCAGTGTTGAGGAAGCTGCCGAGAACCATTTGAGCTTGAGCCGGATCGACTCCGAGTCGGAAGAAAGCCGAATGCGAGTTGGTCGTCATATCGTCGGGTAGTTCGCAGGATACAGCGGTCGGGGTATGCTGCTGACGGGTGTGCTAGGACAGGCCTGGGCGAGACACTGGGACGTCGACAGCTCCATGACCCGCAGCCAAGTTGGCGTTCAACTTCAAGTGCCATACTGATACTGATTCTGAAACAACGATGGCACCCCGGGTATGACCAGGGCATGACGTCGGGGAGCCACGTGGGAAGCCGACATCGTCCGAGCATATTAAGCGCCTGTGATGCCCGTTATCAAACTTGTTCAATTGCTCACGTTGGCAAGTTGTACACGTCCACCGACACTCAGAGCTCGGAGTCACACAGATGATACGCATAGTTGAAATATCGAGGACGACATTCCAAGTGCGACTTCATGGAGTACAGTCCTAATACTAACGTCAAGAATGTATTGAGGTTAGCTTACGGTCAAGCTTAAGTTAGCTTACGTAAGTACAAGAAAGGAGAGCCCTTGCCGCGTACTCGGACTCGAATCCCTTCGGAACACCACGACGAACGAGGCTCGGCTACCCTTCTCAACGTATCAATATCCTCTGTTAAAGCCAAGTTGTATCGTTGGCATGGTGGCTAGCGATCATCTCGAATCCAAGCCGAATTTGCTACCAGTAGCTGAAGAAGCCTTCGCTGCAATCACGGAGTCGCTCTCCACCTTTAACGCTTCATGTGAACGTGCGCTTGGTGTTCGTTCTTTGTCGTAAGTACTCAAAGTGTGGTCTTCAGCCCCCTCTGATTTCGTTCAGTTTCAAACAGGTGCTTATGCTTGCATTCATGCGTGCGGAGCCATCTCAATTCTCACCCGGCACGTAAAGGTCGAGCATGTCGCTCTACAAACAGCAACCGTCCTTGCGGCTCTGCGGGGGTATCAAAACACGCTTCTTCCCGTGAGCAAACTCCCCCCAGAGCTGCTGACTCGCGTCTTCGAATTCGCCGCATCCCCTTCCACCATCGAAAACTACCGGCAATTCCAGTCCCAGCACAGCGAGCTAGCTGACCCCGTAGTCAACCTGGCTCGAGTGTGCTCGTCATGGCGTGCGATCGCTCTCGCTTCGCCGCAGCTGTGGTATCACATCATCGACACTAACAACAGGTCGTTTCAACCGAAGATGTTCCTCCAACGTTCCTGCACTTCCGATATTCACGTTTACGTCTCCCTCCCTTACGGTCTACTGCGCAAAACACACTCAGTCTGGCCGGATATTGTTCGCGGTCACGCTGATCGTGTGCGAGAGCTCCATTTGTTCATCAACAGAGTCACCACAATGCAGGATCTACTCGACTTCATCTCTGCTCCGCTACCCTCTCTCGAGTTCTTGACGATGAGTGCGGGAGGTAAGAGGTTCTTCGCACCATTCGATCCTCCTGCAGAACCGCCCGTGATCTTGGGTGCAACAACTCTGGATATCAAGGCAATGATACTGGGCCCAAACACTCCTTTCATCCCGGGCAACTCATTTCCGAGTCTCGTCAACCTCCAACTCTGTGGTATAGAGTGCGGGGTGGCGGCCACCACCAACACACTCCTCGACCTCCTCTCCAACTGTCCCTGTGTGGTGACCTTTGAGCTCCTCACTCCCATCCCCGACCTCGGAATGCTCGACGCACAGGCAACCAGCCGCCCTCGCTTGGCTCTGCGGTACCTCAAAGCGATCTGGATGAGCAAGCTCTCTGCCACCTCTGCCTTCGCCTTCCTCGCCAAGCTCGAGCTCCCCGCTGTGTCCACCGTCCGCCTGACGAAGCTGTATGCCAAGGACCACCCCGCCTATTCCGCCCCTCCGCCCCTCCCACTATCGCACATGGGCCTCACTCACCTGGATATCCTCGAAGGCGGAAAACCCGCAGGGCGCGACACCCCCTTCAATCTCCAATTCATCGCGCACGGGCCCGACGCCGGCACGGGGCTCTGGATCGACATCCACTTCTGGCGGCCGCACCGCGTCGGCGCGGGCCACTGCCAGTCTCTGAGCGATCAGTACGCACACGAGCAGGGCGTCTTCTGGGACGTCCTCGCGCCCGGGGTGCTACCGACGCACGACGTCACCGCACTGCGCATGTCCACGCTGAGCGCGGCCCCCCTCGAGCGCGTGGGGTGGATACTCGTCCGTGGCCGGCTGCCCGCGCTGGAGAGTCTTGTCGTGCGCAGCCAGAAGTCCGGCTCCGCGAGGGGGCAGACCGGGGCGGTGAACACGCTCGCGCGCGCGCTCACGCCGGTCAGAGAGCCACTAGGGCCCGGCGAAAGAATCACTGCTCCGCGGCTTGGGTCCCTGACGATCGAGCTCAATCGTGCGTGGAAGCCGGGGATGGGGGATCTTCTGTTGCGCGCTCTGGAGAAGAGGAAGCAGCGGGGTCACCCAGTACGGTCGGTCGCGTGCAGCGCGCTTTCGATGGGAGACCCGGAGCTCGCGGGTCGCATCCGGGAGCACGTCGTCGGCGAGGTCAACGTCACGACTCGCAAGTTGTGGAAGATGAAGAAGGTTCCGCCGGTGTGGATGGTCAAGAACGACTATTGGAGGCTGTACCCGAAGTCTCTCGCAAGGACTGGCGACTCCGGATGGGGCCTGCCGGAGAATACATAGCTATTCGAAAGAAAGCCTGACCTATTTTGATACAAGTTGACTCTCATATTGATGAAACGATGACGCCTACTCTCTCCCACTCTCACAAGCCTGTCAGAGCACCTCCATGGATCGCGAGCTCGACCATCGACCCAGCTTGCACCCGTCTTATGTACTACAGGTGCGTGGTCTCTGTCAGATGTGCAACGTTGCTGCAGCTAACGCGCACGCAGGATACAGCATTATGGAAGTGCGCCACGCTCCAGATCTCCCCGCACACAACCACCCGGAGCAGACCTCCTGCCCGTCTCGGCCCTCGAGGCAGGTTTTGGCGAGCCCTCCCTCGACTACATCATCAACACCGCCAAGCCAAGGGAACGCACAAACCTTCCCTACCTCGAATTCCTCCTCCGCCACATCAAGAACGACGAGACGTTCCTCTTCGACCTCGACATCCGCAAGGACCACCAGAACCTCACTCAGGGCCACCTCGAGCGCATCCGCCAGATGACCTTTACGCTCAGCGTCCCCTCCGCCGCAGCAGACGCACTTGCCAAGGGCGAGCTCGCGTCGCGCGACATCGCATGGCACGTCTGTTACCTGCACCTCCACTTCGACCACATCCGTGACTCCGCGTCTCACAGTGACGCGACGTCCCTCGCTGGGGCAGACGCGCGCCCATTCGTCGAAGGCGGGCTGGTATTGACCGCATCCTGCGATGACACGATGAAGATCCGGGACGCACACACGGGTGTCGAGCCATTCTTGCTCGATGGGCATATTGAGAAGGCATGTTTCTCTCCATGCGGAAGGTATGTCGCGTCCGCGTCGGGTCACACCCTGCGGTTGTGGGGAACCGGAGACGGGCCATGTGTAGCGACGTTCTCCCAGCATGACATGTTGGTGAACAGCGTTACATTCTCTCCGGATGGGGAGGAGATGAGACGATCATTATACGACGTATGCGCGATATCATTCCAGCAGATGAATGTGACCTGTAGCTTACACGTAGTGTCCTGCCCTCACATTACATGTACATACACTATGTCGTATCGTGCCATTGTTTGCGTTCGAACTCCTCAGCTGCAGGGTACATGCTTATTTTACAAATTCTGTCTCGTTTTCACTCCATATGACAAACATGGCTCAGTTCCTGCTACCTCGATCGCACGACTCTAAATATCTAGTATCACTGCTATAGTAGCTCTCAACGTTCTCAACCATAATGAACAGGCGGGGACGAATTCAACCGACTCTTCATATCATGTTCTCGCATCCTGTTCTGGCCCATCTGCATCCCCACTCCCCTCATCGGCCACCGGCGCACCTCCAATCTCCCCAGTCTCGATTAAGTCCTGCCATATCCGATCCGTCCAGTCCACCACCGCGCCAACCCTCCCGAACGTCTCCTGCACCTCCCGCACGAGCACCTCGTCCTCGAAACCCTTGACCGCCGCCGGCTTCCCGCGCCCCCGTTCCCAGCCCACGACCACGCTCTTCGGGTCCTCCAGCCCCAAATGCAGCCGCGGCCGCTTTCCCGGGCGTTCCCTCCCCGTCCGCATGTGGATGGGTCCGTCAGCAGACGACATCGCGCTTGACGTCTCTGGCCCGGAGACCAACCACGCGGCGAGCTCTCGCAAGAGGCGCTTCTGGAGGAGAAGAAATACCGGGTCGCGCGGCTGGAGCGTGCGGTCGACCGCCGCGCGCAGCCGCGTTTCCTCCTCCGGGTCGGGGTCTCGGTCGCGAGACTCATCCGTGTGGCAGGCGCGCCGGACGCGCACTACTTCGTCCGCGAGATTGACGATCTTTGTGCCTTCCGCGCCGGGCTCCTCATCGGCGGACGCCTTGAGGAGCGTCCATATCCGCTCCATGAAGTTCGGAGTGCCGCTGTCGGGGGTTGACGTCGAAGAGGGGTGTGCGGACGCCGGTCGGGGAGGCAGGCGGACGAGCGAACGGAGGGATGCCGCGATGACGAGGGCTTGGAGGTGGTTCTGCGCGGTGAGCAGTGAGGGGGTGGTGACGAAAAAGGGAGGAGGAAGGGTGTTTGGCGACGCCTCGACAAGTTCAGGCTCCGGCTCGAGAGGGTTAGGCGAGTCGCTTCCGGGGATGCGGATGGTAGGGAGGGGACAGGTGACCGCGCAGTTGGTTCCGAGTCCTTGTAAGAGCCGGTAAATCCAACGACGATGAGGGGACTGCACGGCTTCCACGCCAGAGAATGCAGACATGTCCAAATCGTTCAACCAAATCTTCCACGCTGGCTCAACGCGACTCGGGGGCCATAATTGCAGGACGAGGGTTTTCTCTCGCAGCATAGCCTGTTGGGTTATGACCGCCTTCAGGTCCTTCTCTTCCATGGACCCCAGCACGAACTGCGATAGGTCCTCCTTCATGACTTCTGCGAGGTCCAGGATCGAACGCGCAGTATCGGTGACGAGTTGTGCGAGATCCTCCGTCGTCGCAAGTTGGTTCGGCTCGTCCAAAGCTTGTATAAGGGTGTCTATATGCGCGTCTCGCACAGGAGAAGCGCGTGCGCGTAGGGCTACAAGGATATCGCGCAAGTGCATTACCGCGAAACGCAATGGCGCAGACGTCGGAGATAATGGGAGGGATAGGGTGATCAGGACGGCGTGGTTCTTCGGAAGAAGGGGCTGAACGGCCGCAAGTATATCCTCGTACAAGCGTCGAAGTCGTGGTAGTTGCGTGTCTGCAGAGGGACTTGAGAGTGACTCCAATGCCTATGATATTCGAGCCAGAAGTAGCGCTGTCAGCAAAAATACATGAGAGCTAAAAATATGAATCGCACCTCCTTCCAGAATCCGCTATAAACCATATCCTTCACGCGCTCTTCCAACTCGGCTTGCTTTTCGTCCGATCCCTGAGAATTTGAGCGAGGAGCGGACAGCATGGAAAGCAGTGATTTGCCAGGGGGGAGGACGCGTTGAGGATCCGTGGCCAGAAGATGGAGGAAGAAGGTCTGGTTCAGGATCTGAACAAGCTCGATCGGAAGAACCGTCGGCGGCGTCGTGGACACGGGAAGCAAGGTGGTTGACAAGGGGGGTGGTTGTACAATCGGCTGCTCGCCCTGGAGGACATGACTCTTTAGGTCTTGGGAAGATGGTCGTGGGGTTAGCGTCGGTGTCAGATCCGGATAGGTATCGTCTACACGTGTGTCGGCGTGGGGGGTATCGTGGGTATCGTCTTGCAATAAGCCAAGCTTCCTCTTCAATGTACGAAGGGAGTCTTCGTCCTCCCTGGAGGGATTCCAATAGCCTTCAGTGGCTAACATACCTAGATCACGGTGGAGTTCCTCATACTTCCGCTTGACCTCTGAAGAGTTAGGTCGCACACCGTTGAGGAGATAAAGAAATTCTGGGAGAATGCGTCGCAGGATTGGGTGCGAGGGATGAGCTCGGGCCTGAGCTTGTAGTTTGGAAATTAGGTTTTCCATCACGAGCCAATGGGCTAGAGAATCGAGATGCTCAGCGTCGTCCACTGAAGACGGATGAACAGACGATGAGAGGCGATGGGAGACGGTGGAGGATGCTGAACAAGCTCGAAAGAGCGTCTTTTCGCTGTCCGATGGCGAGTATGACGTCCCTGGACCCTGGCAGAATGTCCGAGATTGCCGAACTCAGATCTCTTGCTGCTGAAGCTTGCCCGCAACCTAAGCCTTACCCTCCACTTCGTCGCCCTCTTCTTAATGCTACACTCTCTATTCTCGCTGATTTATGCTATGCAGCTTCGGAAGAAACAACCCATTGCAACAAAACTAGCGCACGTTTCAGCTTTACTCCGACCAACCACTCATCGATCGTTCACGCAATGCCGAGGAACTCGAGGTACTGCTGCTCGAATAGAGGAACCGTGTGGCCGACGCCCTGCGCAAGGATGGCCTGGAAGTTGGGCCCAAACGTCGCGTTCGAGTAGCCGCTCGGGAGGTACGGCTCCGACGTGTTCGAGATGGGCGTGCTCGAGTACCCGAACACCGTCGTCCACTGCTTGACCTCCTCGAAGAAGTTCTGCGGGTAGAGCGTCGTGTCGCTGCAATCCATGCGATCGTCACCTCTCAGCTCTTTCATCCTGCAAAAATTGGGACAAGGTACGTACATAGTCCCGTGCCAGACCTGCATCTTCGGGCGAGCACCAGTGTAGCCGGGGTACGCGGCGTACACCCGGTCAGCCCACTCCTCGCCAGTCAAGATGAGTTGGCCCTGCGAGCACTGGGAGTTCCAGCTGTCTTCCGGCTGGCCAGGGACCGAGAAGCAGCCGTCTGCAACGCCGGAGTCGACGATGCCTGCCTTGAAGATGTCGGGGTATGCGCCGGCGAGGACGCTGGTCATCATCGCGCCAGAAGAGGTGCCAACGGCGAAGACGCGGTTCGCATCGACGCCCCAGTTGGCGATGGCGTATCTGGCCGCGGAGGCGATACCGAGCGAATCGCTGCCCCCGTCGTGGGTGAGCGTCTCGTTCGAGGAGACGTCCCAGCAGGTGCCGGAGTGAGGCTGCAGAGAACTGGTCAGTGCCCTCCGCAAGGTTTGTTGAACAGAACGCCAGTTGCTCACGGAGTTGGGGTACAGGACGACGTAGCCGTACGTCTCCGCAAGCTGCGCGAACTTGGAACCAGTGTAGTACGCCTGCGCGGTACCCGAGCAGTCTTGTGACACCCACAAAATCAGTCAGTGCGCTTCGTCCCGCATTCGTTGGGACGTACAGTGGCTGGCGACGACCAAAGGCGGGCTGGCTGCGACGTTCTTTGGCTTGTATACGAACATGCCGATGTTGTTCGGGTTCGAGCCGAAGTTGGTGATCTGCTGGAGCGTCGACGCAGGGATGGAGCTCAGCCCACTGGGTGCGCTGCCCGTAGGTGTCGAGGTCGTTCCGGGAGGAGCAGACGTAGAAGGCGCAGTCGAGGTCGGCGCGGGCGTAGCCTGGCCGGGCAGGCATTGAGAATAGTATTCGTTGATCGTGGTGCAGACAGCGCCGGAAACTAAAGGGACATGGATGCTGGTGAGTGCTGCTAGTACATCTCAACAATGTATAAGGAACTTATGCATACCGCACGTTGTCGCCCCGGTCCAGCCAATGCCTCCACACTGGCCCCAATCCGACGCCTGGCCAGCAGCGAGGTGGACGAGCGGCATCAACGCCGCGAAGCTCAGCCTAACCTTGAGCGAGAACATGTCTGAACCTGTACCTGTGTCGGATAGCCGGGCTTTGGGGACGCTTCCACGCCAACCATGCTCGTTTTTATACCGTCTCTGGTGCTGCGACACGGTACGGATCCCTGCATCTGACCAAATATCATCGTGTGTACATGGCACAAGGTCCTGCGTTGTCCGGCTTGCACGCGACGGAGGAGTGACCAGCAGACGCAAGGCGTTCTCCGGTCACGTGTGCTCAAGGCGGCCGTCGCGACAGCGCAACCGGGGATTTATCGCGCTGACGGGAGACGATCCGAAGGGGCATGACAGTTTGCTTTCTTCCGATACTTGTCCGCCTCGGACACCAGGGGCAAACATAGCCGCTACATACATCCCGAGATATGTGTCACGGTATGCTTCCGGTGTCATCGCCCATCCGTGAGGAAGATGCTTGCGCTTCCATGTCGAGGCCGGGGCCCGGGGACCATGTGGGGTTCATGTGCATGTCCGCAACGTTCCCGCTAATGAATAAGGAATTGTGGGGAGGTAAATAGCCTGTTCGCGGACCAACTTCCAGGGCAAAATCCGCTTTTGGAGAGTGTTGTTGAACCTTATGACTTGTAGACAATTGACGGAGGGCAGCTGTGTCAGCATGCGCAGTAGTCTTCGTTCTGCAGGGAGTCCGCGGCGTTGGGCGCGCCAGTGGCTATCCGTGTATAACTTTTCTTCTATTGCGGGACCACGAAACTGTGGGTGTAGGGGGAGGCTCGGAAACGACGCAAGAACTACGATGGCGGAAAACAAGCGGAAGCTGGTCTATGTCAGGAAGCGTGAAACGTACGGGGGCCGTATGTGAGAGGAAAGCCACAACATGAATAGGAGGACGGTATCATTGTTCCGAGTGCATATACGTGTATATAGGAAGCAATGGACGGGCCGGAATTGTTCTGGAGGTAGCTGTGAGACGAGAATGAGAGGACAGCGATGTGCTCCGAGACAAAATGAGAGAGATTGAGACATTAGCGAACGATGGACCTCTATGCAAATGTACCGCCTCTGGTCACTCAGCAGTTATCGTTCGTTCAATCAAGACCTGCTGCGACGCCCACTCCCAGAGGCCGAGCCGCTGCTCGCTTTGGAGAACTGGGGTACTCCCGCCCAATCACCAGAGTGGGGCCGCCGTTCGCCCTGTCCGACGTCGAACGTGTCTCCAAGAGCGACACTAAAATAACTACTGGATCCCGAGCCCACCGATACCTGGCTGTGCGAGCTGCCTGCAGCCGAGGTGCCAGTTTCTGGGGGGGTAGGATGGTCGGTCTTTGCCTTCTTCTTCTTGCGTTCGACGCTACGGATGTTGACGTGGGTGCCGTACAGGGAGAGACGCTGGGCGCGGACAAGGGTTCAGCGTCGTAAGCGGAGCGCGCGAGCAGAGGCGGCGCACCCTTGTGAGAGTCGTTGAGGGGGCGAGGCCGGGGAACGCCTTCGACGACCATATCTTGAACACGCCTCCGAAGCAGGTGGCGAGGACGGGTGTCGAGTGCGTTTCCGTCGTCTTCGCGAAGATGCTGAAAACGCGGTAGCGAAGAGTGTATGAACCTTCTTGCTGGACCGCAAGGTCCTGTAGCATGGATGAAAGGGGTTGGTGCATGGAAGGCTGATGAATGGCCAGTGGATGAAGACGCACGTTGAAGACGAAAGCTAATGTCGGTCTTGAATTATATTCCAGGGTCACCGCATTAGCTACCCGAGCGCCCGCAAGAACCTGCGTGCAAATGGAGGACTCGGTGATAGCGTAATTGCTGTAGTAGGCGATGACGTCGTTGGAAGCCTGTCTGGATGGGCTGTGCATGCCAGCCGGATTCAATGGTACCATGAGAGTGGAAGCGCCGCCGCCGTTTGGCGCCGAAGGACCAGCGTGCTGCTGAAAAGCAGGGTACTGCAAGCGAGCAAGGTGATGTGGAATGAGCAACCATGACCGCAAACGATGCAGAAAGGTGTAGGAGAAGAAGAGGCTCGAACATACTTGGGCACGTACCTGCTGTCCAGGATTGATTGGCCCAGAAGTTGACCCGTGGCTGACGAACGACAATAAAATTAGTAGTTATATGCAGTGGCCTAGTAAATGTCTCGACGTACATAGCAGGGGTTAGCAAAGGATACAACTGGATGGCAGTGGTGCCTGACAGGAAACTGCCATATGGAATTGTGTTGTTCGAAATTGGATTTATGACGATGTTGGAGTTCGCGTTCCGGGCTGCGATGTCTTCGGGGGTTACCTCGTCGGGGATCGGATAGAGGTCGACCTGGCATACGAGACCGAGGACGAGAGCATCACTGAAACCATCAGACCGGTCAGGACGGCGAAACTGCCGTCGAACGATGTAGCTGAAGACTCACTCGTACATCAGAACCTCCCTCTCGTGCTGAGCAGGCGTCCCCCCGTTGAACACCTCGAAGAATCGGACCTGGACGACGGGAGGAGGGTCGAGGGGTCGCTTGTCTTTACGCGCATACCTGGAGCGTTGGCACCGCGCCGACGTTAGTCGATGGTACAAGGCAAGAAACGGATGACGTACTTTCGTCCAGCGTCGGCCTTCTGCAGCTCGGTGACGGCCGTGCGGATTGTCTTTCCCGTGAACGGGCCCTGCGAAAAAGACATCGGCAACCCGGCAGGCGTCGCACCCACGGCCAGCGGCACCTATTGACGTGCGTCTCAGTGATGTCACCATCCGCACAACTCGCAACGTACCGGGTACGGTCGCTGATCACTAGCAGCCATGAAAAAACCACAAGGCGAAGGAGCAGAGCTAGTGCCTGTGTAAGTCAACTGCTCAAGCCTGGGTGCGAACGGGGGACGAGGGGGGGTGCGAGGTAGCTGCCTTGGGGGTGTCCGAGGCAGAGGGATCCTTTTCATGATGACCCACAAGCAAGCAAGCGAGAAACTGGCTACGACATATCCGTATATGGTCCTGCCCAGTTGGAGGCGAAGCAGCACAGCTTTACGATGGTTTGCAGAAGCTCGGGTCAGAGTGCACCCGGGCCCACTGACCCTCCGGCAACAATCGTGGACGGAACACGCCTTCGAAGTCGCTCGACCTTGCTTCTCCCGCGTGTGTGGGGGGGAGGCGGGGACGAAAGGATGTGATCAAATCAACTACGTTGCTCGAAGTTGCTCGAAGTTGCTCGAACGGTACGTACACAGACCTTTTATGGGCCTTTGAGTGACTTGCACTCAAACACGCCTCCGGAATTGCTCGAACCCTACACCGATCTTTCCGCGTTTCGTTGAACGAAGCGTTGCGATTGAGCCGACTCCGAGACTCCAATCTCCAACGGATCCTTTCGTATGACGTTGAGTGGACTTGGATTTATGAAGCCAGGTCCGAATGAGTCTGACAACAACGAAACTGAATATCAGGCCTCGCCTTGAGGCAACGAAGCTGGAAGTGGAGTAGACTCAGCTGTGTCTATGTATGTATCCACTGGCAAAACGTTTGCAACGTTCAATCGCCCACTACCCTCCGCGTCATCCGCACGCGATCGGCGTCGAAAGGGTCAGCAGGCCTCGGCAATCCCCATTGCCCTCTCAGTTGCCAAACGAGACATTAATTTGATCATTTCGGATGAAGGAACGGTTCTGCACGAAAATGAGTAGGCAGCGCCACAAACGGCGGTTGGATGTGGAAGTAACACTGGTAGAAATGGGAGCAAGTGCCGCGTGTTGGCTTACCTGCTGTAGTGAGGACGGCAGTTCGAAGGCGACTGGTTCCCATTGATGTATTTGTTACAAGACGCCATCGAGGCTGATCTGCTCGAAGAGGACGGGGCGCCATAGAGGCGGGCCATCCGCTGGACCCGTTCTGGCCGTCCATCGAACCTATTCTGGATATCCGACTACTTTAAGAGTACAGATAAATTGCGACCGTACGTACACGGTTGTCGTGCCAAGCGTCTCCTCAACTGTGCCCCTTGGCAGGCGGATCAGCCTCCCAAGCCCCGAACGCATCGTCGTCCATGTACGTCGTGGTGTCCGGCCGAGCGAGGGTAGCGTCCGAGTCCGATGAGGAGGATGGCCTCCGATGAGTGGCGATCCCCTCATCGTCATCCGCATCGTCTTGATCCACAAGCATGCTGGCCCCCTCGTCTTCTCCTCGCGATCGAACACGGCCACGCGGCAAGCTTATCTGACTCACGCTGGCGGTCGGCTTGAGCGACATCCCGGACACCTTGCGCTGGACCCTTGGGGAGCCAGGTTGCATGCGAGGCGATCGCGGCGACCTCGGCAAGCGCATGCCATCCTCTGCGTCTTCTTCGTCGCTCGCTTCCCCAAGCTGCCACACTGCACCGTCGTCGTTTTCAGTGCCATCGCCCTCATGAAGGGCCTCTTCTTCGTCTCGACCGGAACTGACGAATCTGCTTTTAGTGGCACTACGATGTCCGCGTCCTGATACCGGTGTACCGGTTTGAGGCGGCGTGACTTTGGGCTCGGGCTTCTTGTACGTGAGGAGTACGACACCGGAGACGAGGATGATCATCGCGCAGAAGATGAGGAAAAGGGCCCAGGATTGATAGGCATCAACTTCGTCGTTGAAAATCTAACGGGAGATCAGTGACATTAATGGCCGAGGACATGGTGCATTGCCTTACCAACGAGTCGAGGAAGCTGGGCGGAAATGGTTTAAGTATTACCTCAATGGCTGAATGGAGTTGGAGCGTACCCTAGACCGGTGTACACGCCGTAGAACACGGGGACAACGAGGGTGGAGTCGTAGACGGCGAGGCCTTTGTTCAAGCAGATGATTTGACAGACTGCAGTCACCGCAAGGAAGATGAGGGTGAACACGACGGAGGCGTGCCCGAACTGATTCCCCGTGTTCTCATGTGACATAACGCCAGAGATGAGCTTGACACTATCCGGCGGAATATCGATCAATGGTTTGATACACCGATAGCAAAGTATGTCAGAAGAATCACGTACGTCGCCTTCGCGAAAACCAGGGTTGCCCCTGCAAGTCCTCCCCCACAACAGGCCCAACCAATGCCAAGCGTCCAGGCGATCCGCTTGTCGTCGTGCGGCGCGGTCCAGAGCTCCAGCTTCTCCCTTGACCACATCATAGCATTGTCCCAGAATGCAATCGCCTTCCCTGCGAGGGTCGGCGGGGTCACCAGCCCCCCGGCACGTGAACGCATACCCGCGAAGGGTTGTGCCGTCAGATCGGACCGCGTGGCGAGAACTTGATCAAGTTGGGCGGTGAAGATATAGAGGAAGATAAGGGCGAAAGACATGAAGAAGAAGTATGCGAGCCAGTTGCCACGAGTCCAGAGCTCCGTGAGGTGGTTTGCATCCGTTTCCGACGCGAAACCGCTGTTGATGGAGCCAAATGCGACGATGCCAATGACACCGATGATTACTATTATGGTACCCTGTTGAACCAACAGTAAGCTGACCACTGTTTTGACAGTTCATCAATGACATACGTAAATGTCGTTCTTCGTGACGGGGGTATTAACCAAGAACTTTGCAAAGAGAAAATTGAAGATCAGGGACGTAGAGCCGAGAGGCGCAACATATTCTGGAGCGATTTCAGCAAAAATTAGCAAGTATTGTGGAGATATCCATACCTGCACGCATATATTCGAGAGCAAGTGTGCTTCCGATCAATTGGGATAGGCTGCAAATGCATGTCAGCGAACGCGGGATGTCGAAATTTTATAGGGTGGATGGCCAATGTCCCCGTTGGATAGGCGCAGGTACGTGCATGTGAGAATACCGGTGAATATTCGAAGTCGCGTCAGCCGAGCCACAGAAGCACCAAACCGTGATGCGTTCGACCCGAGCAAAACCCCACTCTTCTTGGGCATCCTCCATAGCGAATGACGGCCGCGAAGGGAACAAGGGGCTCACATGTACAATAGCATTCCGAGCAGCCATAAAGGTCGTAACCAGTCACGTCGTCGTGCAGACTTCGGTATTGCACTCGTCCGCACCTAAAGCCCCGTTCAAGTTCAGACACCGCCAGGAGTCAGCATACATGCAGGGAAGGGCTTACATGGTCTAGCTTCATCAAATTAAGTCCGGCAGCATTCAATATGGATGCGAGGAGGATGATGGCGAGTCCAATTATAAAGGCTGCCACGGGATTTGCATGGTGGGCAGGCACAGGGTCGTTAGGAGGTATTTCGGACACTGCGGTAGCTGATTCGAATGCAGAGGTCGCGGTTGAGGTCAGAGAGGTCGTTGGGGAGTCCATGCACAGCCGTGAGGCGTTGGGGAGAGAGGCTCAGAGAGCACGACGAGAGGGTAGAAGGAAGAGAGAGAGGACCGTTTGCCGCCGTCGCGGTTGTCGGCGACGGTGGAGCAGTGCCCGCTGACAGCGCCCAATTACCTTATTCCGATATCGGCATCTGCCGGGTCATAATAGGCGCCCATTCACCCAACACGCGCGCCGGTGGCTGCAGCAACTTGACTTGGTTCATGAATGCATAGCTTGTCTCCTCCCCTCACCCCTCTATCCGTGCGCCCCCACTGTCAACAGTAGACGTCACTATGAGCGACGATTACGACGAAGACGAATGGGACGAGCTCGCGGAGGAGGATGAGCAGAAGGACCCCAACGTGTTCGAGTTGGGCAAGTGCCTCTCGGGGCCGAACGCGCGTTCTTACACGACCAAGGAATTGCATGGTAAGTTTACATTTCATCTCAGCGGAGCATACATCCTCATCTATTAGCATTGCAAAGGCCTCATCCACGAAGGCGTCATAGACCTTAATCCACCCTACCAGCGAGGTGCGTGTCCCGTTGTGACCATGTTACTCTTATCTCATTTCCTTCAGAGATTGTCTGGCCGGAAGCGAAGCAAAGCAGGCTCCTGGACTCTATATGGCGCAACTATTTCGTGCCGCCCGTCGTTTTTGCGGTGTATACAGACGATGAAGGGGAGAGGGTCAGGTGTTGTGTCGATGGCAAGCAGCGCCTCACGTCCATCCAGCGGTTTTTCGATGGTCAGGTGAGTACTTCACATCGTCCCGCATCTGGCCGTGGCTGCCCATCATGTGCGCCCCAAAATATCGAGCCTTGTTACTTCCTATGTCTGGTCAAAACTTGTAAGATAGACGATCTTGGCTTCAGGACGTAAACAAGGTTTCCATATTTGATCCAACGGCTAACGCACATCGCCACTTCTGCACAGATCCCATGTGAGTTAGGTCTCCTTGGATGAGCCAAGCGTCACTGATAATTGCTAGATATACACCCCGACACAAAAAAGAAATGGTGGTACACTTGCTCAACTGCGCGGAAGAAGTCAAAACTGGAGATCCCGGACGACAAAAAAGAGGAATTCTCGCAGAAAATCATCACATGCGGTAAGTGTGCTCACCCTGGCCGTCCTCTAAATCTCACCGCTGACGCTGCGCAGTGGAATACCATGGACTTCCGCACGTTGTCGAGCGTGACCTTTTCCAGCGGGTCCAGATGGGCGTTGCCCTCACTGCAGCGGGTCAGTTTTCTCCCCCAGCACTCGTCTGCCGTCTCCGTCTGACGGTTCCCACTCCCACCAGAGAAACTGCAAGCGATCCCGTCCCCGCGGTCAGAGTGGATCGGCGAACTACAGTCGCGCTACGTGTACATCGAGAACAGCCTGGCGCAGAAGATCAGCGTGACGATCAAGCGCGGACAGGACTTCCAGCTCATCGCGGGCATCGTGTACTGCTGCCACAAGTTACCCGAGCACGCGCTCCCGCTCTCCAACAACCTCAACGCTTGGCTGTCTGAGCCGGACCCGCCCAGCGACCAGTTCAAAGGCGCGATCCGCGACGTTTTCAACCGGTTCTGGCACATCGCGGACGATGATCGGCTGGACATGGCATTCACGCAGGTCAAGCAGCGGGTCGCGCCCGTTGAGTTCATCTTCACCGGTGAGTTTGTCGCATTTCTTACATGATGATGCAGTAACTGACGTGTCCCCCATGCTCCCCCCCCCCTTATCTCTCCCTCCCTATCTGTCTCCGTCTAGGCGTGTTGCTTTACGTCCTCCGGGACCATTCGGACGAGGAGCAGGCACAGGCGATCTACGACATGCGCACCGGGATCCGGGACAAGCACCACGACATCCGCACCCGGAGCGACATCGTCCGCGACCTATGGGCTATGGTCGAGGAGATCGCAGACGGCGTAGAGCGGACGGCGAAGAAGTCGAAGAAGGCGCGCAAGCGGCGAGACCAACAGGGCGAGGACATGGAGTTCGATGACGACTACCGGCCGAAAAAGCAGGGCCGGCGCAAGTGATGCTGGGAGGAATGTACCCGTCTGGGGTCGGATTTTCGCGTTAATGGAAGATTTGGGTTCGTCTTTGTTGTCGCAACATGTTGGTTATTGTAGCTGCTCTGTGTATGATTATAGGGCGTTCGACGCTGAGGCACACCTCCCTCCCTTGATGTTCGCAGTCTTCGAGTTCGAAACAGTGTGTTCCTATGTACTGTACACATTCGCATAATATGGGCTGCCACACACACCTCGCGTACGTCTCAGGCTTGTTATACAGTAAATATCCCTCGAACACCCCGGTTCTCCGTACATTCCCTCACCCGTTGTACTTTGCCCGCGCGGTGTACCAGATCCCGTCCGGATCCGTCACGGCGCGCGCGTGCTTGAGCAGCAGCTTATCGCGCTCCTTCGTGTCGACGGAGATGTCCGCGAGGAAGGGCGCGATCTCCTCCCCCTTCCACCGCGGCCGTGCGAGGAAGAGCTCCGCGAAACGTGCGGCGGCGTCGACGGGCAGATCAGACGAGGGAAAGTAAGTGAGGAGGAGGATAGGCGGGTCGGAGAGCGTGTCGGTGGATGTTAGATAGGTACCCTAGGGTATGTCACGTTCGGTGTGAGCCGTCAGAAGGGCCGGCCGGAAAAGGGAGGTGAGATTGGGACCCACCAAGAGAAGAGGGAGGGCCGCTTTGTCCTCGAAGGTGTCGCCCACTGCTTTGCGCCATTGGCGTAGGAAGGCCGTTTCTGGCGTCGGCTCGTCCTGATCCATAACCCACTGTCAGCAGCGTGCACCTTTGTTGAGATGCAAAGAGAGGGAGAGTTGTACCCGGTACGCTCGCAGAATGCCCAACCCGACCTCCCTGACTACGGCATCTGCGTCCATCTCCCATGTCCCGTTGTCGTCGTCTAACGGTCCGAACCAGTACATCACTTGGCGGATGATATCCCTCCTGATGTCGTGGTCGTCCTCAAGAGCAGAGACCAATGCCGATATGGGCGCCGCGGCGTGTGAGAGAGAGAGCGAAACCAGGCTCGTGAGAAGGAGCTCGAGGATGGTGGTGAGGTGCGAGGGCGCGATGGGACGGAGTTCGCCTGCGCAAACGGAACCAGAA
Organism: Polyporus tsugae; assembly: GCA_024305745.1. Taxonomy (NCBI): domain Eukaryota; kingdom Fungi; phylum Basidiomycota; class Agaricomycetes; order Polyporales; family Polyporaceae; genus Polyporus; species Polyporus tsugae. The sequence goes on from JAHRBS010000001.1 coordinate 609,413, forward strand.
CCCGTCAGCACGGTATGAAAACAAAGGGGGAGGGGGAGGGGGGGCGTGAAGAGAGGTACCTTTGAGGATGAGCACGCGTCCGTCGCGGAGACCCTTGTCGAGCTCTGCGTCGCTCGCCTGTATCAGGGCCCGCGCGTCATTGTATGTGAATCTTTTTCTTCGCTATCGGACGAGTGAGCGAATGATTGTTCCTATCAACGCGTCATGAGAACAAAACGCGCACCGACGCGTCAACATCGTCGTCATCGCTGACGATGTCCTCGTCTTCGTGGCCCTCGGCATACTCTCTTCCTCGCAGGAGCGACTTGAGCTTGTGCAAGCGCGGAACACTTGGCACGAGCTCGATGACCTCATTCAATTGGTCGCGGATGAAGACCTCCTCCACCGGTTCATCCCCTTCCGCGTTTTGGAGAGACGGATCTGGCGTGACGATGCAGACGGAATTGGAGAGGACGACGGAGCGGATCGTGTAGGTCTTGTCGGCGGTACATAGCACCGCGTCCTCCTCCGGTGCGCCTTTGATCATGAGCCTAGAACAAATATTAATATTTCAGCTCGATTAGACACGCATAAGCAGGAGCGATGACTTGCTGTGGTCTTTCAAGCCCATCTGCTAGAGAAGACTCCTCGATTAACTTGCAGAGGTCGGGTGGGAGCTCGAGGAGTTTGAAGGAGCCGGTGTCGGCGAGAGACGAGGTAGAGAATCGGAGCTCACACTTTTCCATGTGTGCTTGTCCAAATACTAATCCCTGTTATGGTTCGACGCTGGTGGTAAGACGTGTGGTTTGGCGGCAGGACGCGTCTACACGTCTAGGCGCGCGTCAGGTCACATCCACGTGTTGGCCAGTCACACAAGTCCAGTGACTCGGATGATGTCGTCAGTAGTGAAGACCCAGTTCGACGACTCCAAGACTCGGATGCTCAGAATACAGTACCACAGGACCCAGGGGACCAGGTATATGGGCACACTAGTATAATATATCACGACAGACTAGTCGTACATCGTCGTATTCATAATTCATTGCATGCCGGTACCGTTACAAGTTCTTTGTAGGACATCATAAGGCTAGAGATACACTTTACCTTTACCACGTAGAGGGTCTGCCATCATGACCACCACCTTATCAGCACCGATCGGAAAACTGGCTATAACGAGAGCAAGCTCACCCGAACGCTTGGCCGGGAGCGAGAGCTTTGAAGGGAAGGGCCCGGCCGTCTGCGTTGTTGAACGAGACGGTGTTGCCCCACCACGTCTGAATGGTGTTCAGCCCGATCTTCCCGTCGTCGGGGTACTGCAGGATGAAGAAGATCAAGATCGCAGACACGGCCACGCCAGAGTCGAGCGCCGCGGACAGCACATCTGCGTTGCGTTCCCAGCCCCGACGTCAGTTCACACTCATGACACAACCGAGCACCGAGCACCGAGCCGCGGCACGCACAGTTGTACTTGGTCCACCACGAGAAGTGGCGCCGGCGGATGACGTAGTTGAACGTGAAGCCGACGATCGTCCAGGGCACGTAGTTGAACGCCGTCGCGGGCGGGATGAGGCCCGTGCCGCTGAAGATGACCGGGAAGTTGACGTATTTGAAGATCGAGTTCGGCCACTTGAGCGTAATGAGGTAGCCCCCGAGCGGCGCGAGCGCCCCTGCGAGGAAGAAGAACACGAGACCGCTGGCGAGGAGAGCGACGTTACCTAGTGCACTTGGGAAGAGAGGACGCTGGACGGGACGTACTAGTAAATTTGGCCCTTGGAAAACTGGCGTGCGGGCCCGATAACACCCCAGATGATGGACGCGGTTCCGAACACTTGCGTGGACGGGCACTAGAATGCCGTACCTCTCAGTCTGGAGCTCGTTTTCGAAGACGAAGGACTTACGATGAAACCGTTGGGCTGATTTGTCGCGCACATGTCCGGAATGTTGGTGAACATCCACGCCTGCACGCCGAGCTGCACGGTTCCCGCGACGATCGTCGCCACGACCTGCGACCAGAACATGGGGCGCGGCGGGATCTTCATGTAATGGCCGAGTTTGAAGTCGGAGGTGAATGTGAGTGCCTGGGCCATCGTAATGTACCCCCACGTCTTGAACATCATCATGGCGATGGGGCGTCCGGGGAGGGCGTAACCAATGACCAACTCGGTGATGACGCTATTAGAGAGTGGTTAGCAGATCGCCACGCACGGGAGGAAGGATAGGACTTGCTTCAAGCCGATCTGCTGGTTAGTGATGGCTTGGATCATGCCGATGGGGATGGTATACACGAATGCTGTGGAAGGCATTGTCACACAGATCTAGGGGTTGGGATTTTGCGGGTGAGGGGAACTTACCGATGATGAGAGCAAGAACAAATGCCCAGACCGGGAACTGGGTGTTCCAAACCTCGATAGATATGATGCCAAAGATGAACATCGTGACTTCCGCGAACACGAATCAGTACAGGAAGCCGGGACACGAATCGGAGGCACTCACGGAAGATCAGTCCATACCACCACTCCGGCACCTGCGGATACCTCGACATCAGGCGAGCATGGATGTCGGGCTGCTCGCTCATGGAACGCCTTGACTGTACCCAGATCTGCTTGCGGAAGTACAGGAGCGTATGCATGAGGGTGGAGGTGATCGACGCGAACGAGAGGCCGTAGGAAAGCGCAAAGGTGGTAGAGAGGAAAAGTGGACTGTACTGCTCGTACTTCGCGACGTTTATCGTCGCGTCATCGTTGATGATCTTCGACACGTCGTACGACTGCCCGAAGCGATCGAAGGATGTGCGAGAAGAGATGCTGTAGATATTTTTTTCAGCGAAGGATCCAAAGTAGGGTGAGCCGTGGGAATACTGACGGCATGAACAGACTGAACCAGACATTAGTGTAGTACAGGATAGGTGTGATGAACCCTGGTTGTGTATGAGATTCCTGGCACCTAAATAAAGTATATGCGAGACTTACAGAAGAAGAAAACGAAACCGACAGCAACGTTGGCTTCCGCCCACCACGGCGTTGCGAGCGGTGACCCGATGTACGCAATTTGCGCCCAGTCGAAGGTAACCAAGGACATACCCTACGAAGAGTTAGCGTGACCCAATAGGTTAATGCCATGAGAGTAATTCACCAATCCACTACTGTAGCCGAACAACTGGTTGACGACAACGTTGTTTGGCGCAATCCAGCAGACCCAGTTGAAGAACGACAGCGCTTGGAATATGTAGCCCGGGAAGAAGTACCAGCAAGTGGAACATGCGAAGGCGATGAAGAAGAACTTCTCGCGGCTCATACCACCTCGGCCACCGATTCCGGCGTAGACCTGTTGGTGGAGCGTGTTGAAGAGGGCGCACGTAACCAAGTTCGCGGGCCAGACTGGGTGCGGTGCAATTGAGTGATCAGATTTATCAGATCGAACACACAATGAACTCACTCATTGACGGAGGCTGGACCAGGAAACGCCGGGCGATGCCACCAATAGAGAAGCCGATCTAGATCAGACGTGTTAGATGTCAACCTTCTCCAATCACTGTGACATGTGCGTACAAGCTGTGTACTCATAACCACCATCCATTGGTCTATGGAAGGAAAGGACCATGCGTGAGCTGACAGATAGTCTTAATTGAAAGAAACCAGACCCACATGCGAAATTATACGTCTGGTTGTAATATACCCGCTGTACGGCGACGATATCGGTCTGCGCAGCGAGTATGATGAGCGTACACACATCACTATTATAACTCGCCAGCGTACCGCATATGCTGACCCAGCACCGACGCTGGCCATAATGGTGATCAAGACATGCTCCTTGACGTTGAACGGACCGGGGTTCAGTTGCACGCCGAACACCTTGTAGTTCGGGACGAACTTCGCCCAGGCACGGCCGATTGGGAATGAAATCAGCTGAGCTACGATCTGGATGAGGGTGTCAGAGAAAGCCCTTCCGAAGAATGGATGTCGCGAGCGTACCCCAGAAACGTTGACAGCGGGGAAGCGGAAGAAGAAAAACTGGTTCATCCCGGGGATGATGATCGCCCAGATAAGTCCTAACACCCACACGCGGAGCGAGGACGCAGGCATGTTCGGGTCGTCGGTGTTGGCGACCGCAGAACGGACTTCGGGGTATGGAGAGTCGTCCTCTGCGAGACATCGAAAGGGGTGAGCGCATATACCCCCTTGTCTGCATTGCACGCACCGAAGACGATGGCATCCTTGTCGATGTTCGGGTCATCGAAGTCCGCCACGACGTCCTGGACTTGGGGTCCAGCTGAGAGAGGGGAAGAGCCCGTGTCAGCAGTGCTTGAAGAGCGAAGTGGCCCGAGTCACGTACCGGCCTTCTCGATGTCAGCTTTCTCCTCAATGGAGCCCGCGCTGCTGCTGTTGCGCCCCGAAGCCTCGACGTTGTGCGACATGGCGAGGCAGAGGTGGGAGGACCTGGGGACGTGGGACGCGAGGACGAGGGTTCTTGTACCCCGTGCGACTCCTCTCTGACGCGATAAGAGGCGTCACTGGTGTGTCGAGGGAATGCGTCCAATTCCCCGCCCTGGGGCCTCCTCTTATCACTGTGTGTCGTCCTGAGCCTGCCACGCGAAAGGTTTTCCGCCATCGCGCACACCTGGATAGATCATGCGCCCATGCGGCGGGTGGCCTCAAGGTTTCCACGGGTATACACAAGTGTTTTTAGAAGAAACGCAGTCTTGCGATGATGGCTGTCCTCTCGATAGGTATAGGGATAATAAGGGGTCAAGTAGTGTGACTGGGACATTATGAGGGAGGAATGCTGTCTGGTCTCATCGGCATGTGGGAATGCCAATGCTTCTGCTTCTCCCGTCGCTGGAGCCCAGGGAATCCGTCAGCTTCTTTTAGTCGCAAGCCGAAAATTAAGAACGGACCATATTCTCTTCATCCTAATCCTCCTCGCCGCTATCTTTCGGGGAACCGCATCCGCTCTGAAACACCCGATGGCACTGCAATCTAGAGATAGGAGGGGAGGGCGCGCTGCCAGGGCGCAAGTCCATGAGACTTGCCAAAAATTCCATGGGACGATCTTGCGGGCGCGGCGGGACCTCGCCTGGAAACCGTAAACGTAGGAGGAAGTGCGATATTCCCCCGCAGTACCCGAGGTACTCTAAAGAAAGCATGAGGCGGTAGAACCTGTGGATCTGGGTTGTCTTCTTTCGGCTTGCATCCGATGCAACGCATGGCAGGGGTGTGAGGAATGTTGACGACCACGGTTCGGCGAGCCTGACGGTCCTTTCGAGGTCTTTGCTGCCCACGATCAGGCACGCCGGTGAGTTATGACTATCAATCTCAGCAAACATACAATGGCAGACTCTTCAAATAGCACGCACCGACCATCGATGAAGTTGCTGAATGCTCGGTATCGAACCTGGGAGAGCTTGGATACCCTCTGCGTCAGCAGAGCACGGGGTCTCGCATGGAATGGTTCACAATACAGCGGCAATCCCTTCGAATGGCGTGCTGTACGAGCATCGGTGGAGTTTGGACGATATAAACGGAATGCGGAAGTCGGGCAAATGAGATCTTCCAAGCGAGGCACGTACTGTGTAGAAGGTCGACTTGGCTAGCTCAGGGAGCCAGGGACTATCTCTGCCCAAGCCGAGCCCCGGGTGGTGCTATGAGTTCCCGCAGTAACCATATGGCTGGAAGCAGTCTTGAATGTTTTGCGGGCCGTAGGTTCACAGCTGCTAGTGTATTCGAGTCGTGTGAGCTGCCCGTGGGGTTCCCCGCTCAACTAGCCTTATTGCGTGAGAGAGAGCAGTCCCCGGAGATCGATGAGGGGGAGAACTTGGTGAGTGGTACGTCTCAGTGTACTCGAAGGCATCCGGTCCGAGTCGTTGCCCAACCACCTGCTGCGGGAGTATGTGGATCCGGTCCACGTGGCGGCCAATTTGCTCAAGCGCCCATAGCCATCCTGCGACCACAAATCAAACCCCAACTCTGCTTGTGCCTAGTATAGTGCTCACTGCGCTGCCCGCATACCGCTCCGCCGCCCTTATGATGGCGCCCTCCAACTTCGCCAACCTCACCAAATCACATAATATCGTCGCTGCGAAGAAGAAAGCCAAGAGAGAACAGATCAAAGAAATTGTCTTCGACGACGATGCTCGTAGGTATGTGTTTGCACCCTCCCCAAATTTCACTCCCGATAACCCCCTCAACGCGCTATAGGGAATTCCTGACAGGCTTCCATAAGCGGAAGCTGGAAAAGAAAGAGGCCGCGAAGAAGAAGGCCCAGGAGCGCGACAAGCAGGAGCGGTTGGAGACCCGTCGAGAGGTGCGTCCCAGTGACATCTTGCACGCAATCCTTTCTCACACAGGCTCTCTATCAGCACCGAAAGATGCTTGCGGAGCAAGCTAAGAAGAATGCACGGGCCACCGAGCGGGCGTATGGTGGTGTCGTCGGTGAGTGCTCTTGCTAATTTGGGTGCAAGGTCCAGGGACAGACATATATCTGGGTAGACGAGGGCAGTGACAGCGAATGGGACGGGATTGGTTCTACGGCTTCCAAAGGGAAAGGACGAGCGAACGAAGAAGACGAAGAGGAGTACGAAGACGAAGAGCAGCTCGCGACCGTCACCGTGGTGGAGGAGTTCGACCCCGACAGCATAATCCACGGCACCCAACCCGCACCAAAACTTCACGATGATGGAGACAACTCTGCGGAACGTCCACCAGATGGCCGGTCCCGTGCGAAGACAAAGCCTACAAATCAGGATGCGAAGGCGAAAGTGAAGACCGCGGCCAAGGCGAAAGACATCAAGTACCAGACCGGTGCGGCCAGGAAGGCGGAGCGGCAGAAGCAACGCACACGGAAGCTGGAAAAGGCCGAACGCGCTGGCGGCAAGGGTTCCCGAAGGAAGGGGGGCGCAAGAGGGAAGCGATAGCATGTATACTACGGTGTCACCATGTGAGTTGCTCATCGGACGTTCCCGCTCGTGTGGACAAACTTGTGGATTGCATCCTACGCCATCATACATTCGGCTCCGCCAAGGTCGTCATCGCTTCCGCTCGTCCCACGATAAGGTGTCCTTCCATCCCACCCACACAGCGTATGGCCCCTCCAGCAAATCGCCGACACTCCATATCTCCCATTCGCCCTGGGAAGACTTCTCTAACCAGCCCTGCAGAAACTCTCTGATAACATCTTCCGCCCTGAGTTCCACGACTACCACAACGGTCGTCTTGTCTGGGATGGCGAGGAAGTCGATCGTCGTGAGCAGCGCAGGTAACAAGGATGGATGGTAGATGCAATCTACCACCAGCAGAATGTCTGCCGGGTCAGCAGGAACCAGATTCGGTCGCAATGACGCCGATGTGTTGTACAGCTGGACCCAATCTAACGCAGTTATGACGACCTTTGGCGTTGGCGATGGCGGTGGGGATCGCGGCGTAGACAATTTCGGTTTGTGTGACGAAGTGGTTGGATCAGGCATATTTCTTGCGACATTCTTCCGGATGAGCGGGACGACTTCCTCTATGTCAGTGATGGTGTAGTGCCGCACGAAAGGCGATAACACAACGCCAAGCAGTCCAGTTCCAGCCCTGCATAGGTAAACGAGAGCGTGCTCGAGCTATGCACTTCGAAAGGGGAGAGAGCCTCGGAGGGGGACGTACCCGAGTTCTATGACATGGGATCCTGCAAGGAGCTCTGGAATGAAAAATGAGTGGGGTGATCTCCGGTGTAGCTGCCGTAGGATGATCTCGGCAAAGTCGACACTGGATGGGAACAATATTGTCTTCGTGACAACAATCCACGATAATGGTCTTACCTCGCATGCCACAATACGCTTCCTGTGTCTCCTTTACGGCTCCGAAGGGCAGTCTTATCCTGGACAATCTCCACCTCTATCGTCTCCAGTTCGTCACGTTTCCGGCCTTGCACCTTTCGTTTCGATGCGCTACGAGCTTTGTGTTTATTGCTAGATGCGACAGAGACGTCGTCCGCTTTCTCAGTCCGCTCCTCACCCGGCTTCCCAATGTTCAGAGATATCGTAAGCACGTCTTCACGGGAGTCTATGTGACCGAGTCCGCGAAAGCGGGCGGTCCCGTCTGCAGCTTTCCGGCCAGCGAGATTAGTGTACAAGAGAAAAACCTGAGAAGTGGAAGTGCCGATCCCGTAAGAACGGGAAGCAAACATCGGACGGCATACACTCACCTCTTCGTCTGCATCCGTTACTCGTAGTGCGCTGGGGGAGATGCGCACTACACCTCGTTGTAACACTGGCACATCGCCAACGCTGGAATTGTCCTGCATGGTGTTGTTGATGCCGGATCCGAATGCACAAGTGGTATAAACAGCACTGTGTAGCAGCAACAAACCCCACAGATGTCAGGATAGAGATGGATGGATGTCAGGAGTTGAGCTCGCGCTTGTAGGAGGAGTCGGCCGGCCGGCGGCGGGGCGCGTTGTTTGCCTCTGTTGACGCGTAAACAGGAGGCACCGTATCACGTGGCATTATTGACACGCACGCAGGTCGCGACGCAGGGGGCAAACTCCAGGACCAGAACTTCCCCCGACTTGCGCTTTTTCCGTCTTGCTCGCTCACTCTGGCCCTTGTTGCTCGCCCAGCTATTTACTATTGATACGACAACGACATGAACTCTCTGTATACCCTCGGAGTTCGCCAAACGAACTCGATTCAAGCCGACCTCGAGAGATTGCGGAATGGCGAGAAGTCTGCATCGCTACTAGGTCCGTACAGGCTCTCGTGGTCTTGGTGATCTCCGCAGGTTGGACAAAACGTTGAAGTGCGATGCTTTCTTTCGCTCCTTCATAGGGCAGATCTCCGCGTCGTTGGCGGCTATGCACAGGACGGTGGAGGACTATGATTCAATGGCTAAGAGGGAGATTATCAAAGCGAAGCAGGAGAAGGCCATGATGTACGTCCCTTGTATTCGCAATACATCTCTCGTCTGTGTATGTGTGCTGTCAGAGGCCATGGAATCTTGTAGACCTCTTGTTGGTGCCTCCATACGCTCTCCTTTCCTCGACACCAATCAGGGCTTGGCGGGCGTATCCTCGGACGTTGCTCATACTCAAATCTTCGGTTCAGGCGCGTCCAGAAGTTCCGCACAGATTATTCTGACCTGCGAGTGCAGTTTGAACGTCTGAAGGCGGAGGTAAGTTCCCCATTCAGGATCCCACGCCTGGGTAATCAAGCTTTGTCCCCCAGCACGAAGCAGTGTCGCGAGCTGAGCTGCTGTCCGGCGCATCTTCCGCAACCCTCCCGATATCCGCACCTGGCGATGCCCGACGAAGATTTATGCCAAACCAGTCCGCGTCGGACGAAGTCTCAGAATCCCCGTTCCGAGGGCCAACACCAATGCCGATGAACGGTGGTCTGCGGGAACAGCATGCTCTCCACGAGCACAGCTTCATTCAAAACACGGACAGTCGCCTCGACGAGTTCATCGCACAGGGCCGGGCCGTCCTTGACGATTTGGTTGACCAGCGGAACGTGCTCAAGGGCACTCAAAGACGATTGCTCGATGCCGCGAACACGTTGGGACTGAGCCGGGATGTCATCGGATGGATCGAGCGGAGAAGGTACGTTCCCATGTGTACGCATTGCTCTCTTCGAGACGTAATGACCGGGTGTTTCCTCTGCTAGCACGCAAGATATGTATATCTTCTTCGCCGGGGCTATCTTCACTTTCTTCTGTTTCTTCCTGATATGGAAGTATTTGGGTTGATGCTGTCGTTTTCCCTGATACTGGACTTCTGTGTACTAGTAGTGTTGGACACATAATGACTGTTCCCCAGGTTTCAGTATACTGTAAGTTGTCCTTAGCTTCGTCGTCTTTCGGGCGCCTGCGACTGGTAAGTGCGAACGAACCTTTGGCGACTTGCATGTCTACTACCATCATCCTGCTCTCTTCCGGCTGTCTTACGCTTGGACGCCGCTGGAGGTTTGCCGAGACTTGCGCGGTCGGAACTATTGCACCTCGAGATCTCTGAAGTTCAAGTCCTAGGACCTAGTGCCGCAAAGCACTGGCACCGGGTGCCCGTCGTCAATATTCAATGTTGAAACCGTGCATCTACTTCCACTTCACGATCCTTAAAGTCTAACATGCCCCTCGGAAATAGTCCGGCCGACGCGAAGACTTTGGGGTCGTATGGAACTATATAGTTTCTACCAGACTGTCTCCTCGATGGTCTTGATGGATGGCGCACGCGCGATATCGATGGAAAGAGTGGACGCGGCGGCGGAATCAAAGTTTTATGGAAGAAAAGACATACAGTACTCTTTCTCCAGTCCGACGGGACGCTGTCTACACGTGAAGGACTCGATGTTGAGCTTGAACTCGCCGCGGCGACGGCGGTGGCGGTGGCTGTTTCGAGCGACGAGGACTTCTGCCATGACGTGGGCAGCGGGCGGAAGGCGACGACCCACGGCGGATTTCTTTTTCTTCGCACTAGCACCTGTCGAACCTTCCGACCCATCCTCCGACCGAACCCGACTTGGACACTGGTCACGCACACTGACCGTAACTCGTAAGCATATGTATACTCACCGTCCAGTATTTTTCATTTTCGAGTCGGAGGAGGGGCACCATATACAGGACACCTTCCACATTCTGGGGTGTAGAGATTGTAGAAATGACAGTGTCCACCTGCTCAATACACAATCAATGCTGTTCCGTAAGGCGAGCCGTGTCTCATGCCACAGGGGCCGAGTCGAGACCAGTGTCCGTGCGCCGCCGCCGCCGTCTTGATGCTGGCAGTGGGTACCCACCCCTATTAAGTAGTATTAACTCGCACCCCCGGCGGGCGACCACCACAGAAAAGAATGGGGTGCGAGTTATGCCGGTTCGATACCAGACAAGCTTTCAAGCCCTTCCCAGTGCAAAACCATGGCTGATCTGTGTGTTATCAGTACGTTATGTTTTCGTTTTTTCCTCCACCTAGGCAACCCAACTGCAATGTTTCATATTGCGTTACATACCAATCTTTTGTAGTGCCCAGCCCTGCCGTATACCGCCGTACCATCATTCTCGCCGCATACATAGTGCACATTTATACCCAAGGCTCCGTGTCTTCTTCTCTCATGGTTGGTGTACCCCGAACTCTGAGGTGAGTATATATTATACTACCTGACTGCTTACCCTTGCTCACCCCACGTAGCAATTCCACTCTTTTGTTTTCTAGTGAGACACCAGCGCTCGCGACTGCGTGCCCCCATCATTCGTGTCGGCCCCCGCCGGGGACCCGAACACTGTCAAGCAGTTCTATTGCAGTCCGACTCGCCTCCGGCTCTGACCTTATCAGTCCACCCCCCACAGTCCACCTCACATCTTGTCATACTCTACCTACCACCCGCTCGCGCATTCCAGGCCCCAATGCTCAAGGTGCCATTTCTACTCGCAAATGGGATTGCCGCCTACCGAGCGTTGACGCCGCCGGAAGAGCCTTCATCGGCGAAGGTACGCGAGAAGGTGGTGCCTGCGCCAGCCATGTTCCTCCGGCAACACCCCATCCTGTACAGAGTGGTCAAAGCATGCGCTATCGTCTCGAAGGTAAGGTATGATACTTGGTTGTGTGACGCTCTCTGATCGTGAATGCCTTTTGAAACACCAGTATTTCTTCTCCGGCATTTCCTTTGTCGAAGTCGCACTCATCCTCGGGCCCCATCTCTCGTGGTCCTACTCGGCTGACATACCACGCTCAGGCTCGCTCCCGTTCGTGAGACCGGGAAGCTTGCAGTCCACGTTGACGTCCGTCGCGGGCTGTGTGCTCGGAATCGCTGGAGGGTTCATCCGCACACGTTGCTACCGCGAACTCGGCCACCTTTTCACCTGGGAATCGGTTGTCCGCGACGACCACAAGCTCATCACCACCGGCCCGTATTCCATCGTGAGGCACCCTAGCTACACTGGGTTCTACCTGCTCGTGATCGGGAACGTCATGTTGCTGGCGAGCAAGGGTTCGTGGTTCATGGAGGCGGGGCTGTGGCATACGCTCTTGGGCAAGGGTGCTGCATGCTCGGCCACGGCCTTCTCGGTCGCGGTCGCGCTGCGGTTGTTCTTGAGAGTCGATGAAGAAGATTGGTTGTTAAAGAATGAGTTCGGCGAGGAGTGGGACGAGTGGGCGAAGAAGACCCCATATCGTTTAATACCATTTGTCTACTGAGCCACTTAGTACGTACTAGTCACGAAAGCGGGCACTTGCAAGACTGCTTTCGTGCTCTTGTGCGTCTTGATATTCCGTGCGTAGCTCTAGGAACGGCGTGTGTCCAGTAATATACGACTTTTGTCTCCCGCTGTGCCTAAGAAGGAGTATTAATGTGGTCTGATCAACTTCACCGTTAGTAGACCGGTCTGGCAGAGGGCCTCCTTAGACGTCGTCCCGACCCGCTTTCAATCCGTTCGCCAAAAATCAGACATCACATGGATGCGGAGAATCAGAAATCTGTTATGCATGGGCCCACACTCGCAATCCGTATGACCACCAGCACTGATTGCAAGTTAAACTTGAAAGTTTGTGTTCTCGCCGCGGGCCACGTCGGCCCGTTGTCCGTGGATCCATCAGCGGTCAATTTCCGCCAAACGCCAGTGAACTTATCTCAGTCCGCCTTCGACTATTACTCACGGCCTATCTTCCGACGCTCTGATGCTTGGATATTGCTGAGACTCTCTTCGACGGATTGCGGGCCCATATCTGAAGTCATTTCAAAGACATCATGGCGGAGCCTTCGTCTTCGAATGGCGCCACACACGACTACACCGAGGGTGCATCCCCACTCGACATCCAGCAAGCCATCGCCGACGCGAACCGCTCAAGACGAGACTCACGATATGCCCAAGACGGCGACACCATGTTCGACGGTCCCGGCAACTCCGTCAACCCGAGCAGCGTGTCTCGCATGACCCTCGGAGACCACGCACGGCGGAGCAGCAACTTTTCGAGGGGCTCGGTGAGCCGCAGGCGGAGCGAGGACAGCGTCGGCGGCAACGAACACGCGTGGAACAGGAGCAGGAGCAGGCGCGACAGTATGGATACCCGGGACGGGACGGAGAACGGGGACTGGTCTGACCACGAGCTCTCAGGGGACGAAGGTGAGGGTGGGGAGCACAGTAGGCCGCGGGGCCGCCGTCGCAAGTCGTCGTCATCCGTCGCTGCACGGGGAGGCGTCTTCGAGAACATTGCAAACATCTTCGGGCGTAGCATGCCTCATACCGAGAGTCCAACGCGCAGCCGAAGACCATCCATGTCCAGTCGCACCTCCCGGTCACGTTTGCTTCGGCGGCATGGCAGCAGGCGGTCCGACCTGAGCTCGGACTACGCGGTCAGCGACATGTCGGAGGACCACGGCGAGGAACGGTGGGGGTATTCCTCGAACGAGGAGGACGAGGATTCAGGGGCAGAGGAGACGGACGTCGCAAGCATCGTGAGCCTTGCGCCCTCGGGGAGCGACATGGAGATCGGGTCGCACCCGCCATCCCCAGGGCCAACTCTTCCACTGCTGGCGGGGGACCCGGTATTTGGGTCCGAAGCGCGTATCGAGATGGGTGAGCTCGAGCCTCTGCCCCCACCACCATCGGGACCTCCCAGTCGGCAAACGCTATACGTTGCGGATGAGGATGCGCATATACGCGTGATCGGCTACGAGCCGATACCTTGGAAGCAAAGACTTTGGTGGCTCTCGTGCATCTGCACCTTCGGCATATTAGGGCTCCTCGGACGCTGGTTCCCTCGGCTGTGGCTGCGTTGGGTCACACGCGAACGCGCATTCGTGGATATCAAGCACGGATTTGTCGTGGTTGAGGTGGGTGTTGTTGAAAATCCATCCATCCTGTGCGTGGATGCTTACGAAGAGGAAGACCGCATACAGAGACATCGCTATCTTCCCGGTGATCCACATTGACTACCCTTACCCAATCACCACGGTCTTTTCAACACCCCCAGATCCATTGCAATTCTTGCCCAGCTACAGGGTCGGGGCGTCTGTCCTCATGCTTTCTCAGTTAACATTCGTAGACTACCGCTACAACCGGCTCGCACTGGATCCGCGCACGGGGTTGTTCAGCATGATTCGGTTCGTGCCATTTAGTCGTAAGCACAATCTGTACGAGATGCACTCATGTCCACATTTCAGAGAGTGGCGGGACTCTTCTTGGGTCGGCGTCGCCGCCGTGCAGAACGGGCTTGAGAAAAGCGTTCAGGGCCAGAGAGCAGCATTGTTCGGACTCAATCTTATCGACATAGAAGGGAAATCCACACACTCTTTACTCATAGATGAAGTGCGTTTTTATCATGTCGATCGACCAGTCATCTCATAGATGGCCTTCTAGATCATACACCCATTCTACGTCTTCCAAATCGCCAGCATCATCTTGTGGTCGTTGGATGACTACTACTACTATGCGTTCTGTATTGCCCTTATTTCCGCCATCAGTATCGTTACTACCCTTGTAGAGACCAAACAGGTGCGTCCGTCTATCTGCTGTATGCCGACTTCGCTCATATATGCACATAGACTATCGCTCGAATGCGGGAAATGTCACGATTTGTTTGCAAGGTCAGCGTGTATCGAGACGGTTCATGTAAGCCATTCTCGCGATCGGCACAACAAGAGCTGACAACGTAGGTCAGGGCAAGAATGCGACTCCTCGGAACTCGTCGCTGGTGACATCGTCAATCTGCGTGAACCCCCACTATTTACCCTCCCGGCTGATATGTTCCTCCTGTCTGGTGACGCCATCGTCAACGAGAGCATGCTCACGGGCGAGAGTGTCCCGGTGAGCAAGATCCCCATCAAGAACGAGGACCTCGCGAAATGGCGCGACAGCATCGACGCAGTGGGCGAGATGACGAAGAGCTTCTTGTACGCGGGCACCCGGGTGGTTCGCATCAGGGGCGGCATGGCTACAGACGGCCGACCTGCGCCTCCGGCGTTGGGTCTGGTTGTGCGCACCGGCTTCTACACCACCAAGGGAGCACTGGTCCGGTCCATGCTCTTCCCGAAGCCCACTGGCTTCAAGTTCTACCGGGACTCAATGAGGTTCATCGGCGTGTTGGCCGGCGTTGCAGGGCTAGGCTTCTGCGCCAGCGCATTCCAGTTCGTTCGACTCGGCGTAAGTGGCTTTCTCGTCGTGATCCCGGCCGTGCTTCCTCTAAACTCTCCCCAGGTACGGTGGCACACCATCCTACTGCGCGCCCTCGACCTCATCACCGTCGTGGTCCCACCCGCACTGCCCGCTACACTGTCCATCGGAACGAGCTTCGCGATCGGCCGCCTGCGCAAGCTCGGGATCTTCTGCATCTCACCGAGCAGGGTGAACGTTGCCGGCCAAATCAACGTCTGCTGCTTCGACAAGACGGGCACGCTGACAGAGGACGGGCTGGACATCCTCGGCGTGCGCGCGCCGGAGCGGAACGCGGGCCGGTTCGGCGAACTGCTCGAGGACATCCACGACCTGCCCGCGAGCCGCGACAAGGCGAGCTTTTTGTACGCGCTCGCGACGTGCCACTCGCTCAAGATGATCGACGGGGAGACGATCGGGGACCCGCTGGATGTGAAGATGTTCGAGTTTACGAAATGGACGCTGGAGGAGGGACAGGTGGCGGGGACCGGGGTCGTCAAGGACAGGAGCGGTGGAGAGCGTCCGGCGGCGCTCGTCCAGACCATCGTGCGACCGCCTGGGAGCGCGCAGTTCAGGATTGAGGACGCGCTGAGAGGCGGAGGTAGGGTGAGTCCGGCGACAACCTTTGTGTGTACGCTTGCGCTGAGTGCGGCATCGTGCCGTAGCATGCGCACTTCCTCGAACTGGGCGTCATCCGGACGTTCGAGTTCGTGTCCGCGCTCCGCAGGATGAGTGTCGTTGTCAAGCGACTGAAGAGCACGAGCATGGAAGTGTACGTCAAGGGCGCCCCGGAAGTCATGGCAGAGATCTGCGACAAGAGTTCTTGTAGGCTCTGCCTTTTCGTGTCCCCAACCTGCACTGACTTCCCATCCATGTAGTCCCTCAAGACTATGACGACCTGCTGTCGTATTATACGAAGCGCGGTTACCGGGTGATCGCGATGGCAGGCAAGAGCATCGAAGGTCTCTCTTGGCTGAAGGCTCAGAAGCTTAAGCGGTGAGTCTATTTTCATCCTGTTGACCTGCTCTGTCTCATGCCAGGATATTTTCAGGGAACAGGCGGAGTCCGGATTGCAATTCCTGGGTTTGGTGATCTTCGAGAACAAACTCAAGCCAGGGACTACTCCGGCTATCCAGACGCTTCGCGCGGCCCATTTTGCGTGTCGGATGATTACTGGGGACAACCCACTGACCGCCGTGAGCGTTGCGCGCGAGTGTGGCCTCATCAACCCCGCTGCTCAGGTCTTTGCGCCGATTTTTCTGCGAGGAAACGCATCGACGCCACTTTCGAAGGTCGAGTGGTGCAGCATGGACGAGCCGACCTGGAAGCTGGATAGTTACAGTTTGAAGCCGCTGCCACCACCTGCGAACCGGCTCGTCGAAACTGAGGAGCTAGAAAGTCACGACTACACGCTCGCGGTCACTGGCGACGTCTTTCGCTGGATCATCAACCATGCACCTCTCGAGACCGTGCAAAGGGTATGTTTTACTTCACGCCAACTTACATCAAAATTCACAGCGCTGAATTGCTATCACAGATGCTGGTCAAGACGCAAATATACGCACGCATGTCGCCTGATGAGAAGAACGAAGTCGTCGAGCGGTTGCAAAGCCTCGGTTATACGGTTCTCATGTGTGGTGATGGGGCGAACGACTGTGCTGCTCTCAAAGCGGCAGACGTCGGCCTGTCGCTGTCTGAGGCGGAGGCCTCTGTGGCGGCGCCTTTCACGAGTCGGACACCGGACATCAGCTGTGTCATCGAAGTCATCAAGGAAGGCAGAGCTGCGTTGGTAACAAGTTTCAGTTGCTTCAAATACATGTGAGTGGCGAGTTCGCAGTCTATGGAAGCAGTAGGCTGATGGCGAGCATCAGGGCGTTGTATTCCCTCATCCAGTTCACCACCATCACTTTGCTGTATTCTTTTGCGTCATCCTTAGGAGACTTCCAGGTGAGCGTCGGACAATCCTGCATGCCAAGGACTTGACTGTTGATCAACATAAATCAAGTTTTTGTACATTGATCTATTCATCATTATACCGATCGCAGTCACCAGTAAGTTCGTTGCGTTAGTTTGTCATGATTTCGCATTGACACCGGCTGCTGCAGTGGGACGCACGTTGCCGTACCCTCGAATACATCCGAAACGACCGACAGCGAGCTTGGTGTCGAAGAAGGTCCTGGCAAGCATCGTCGGGCAGATCGTCATCACGTCTGCCATACAGTTCTGGGCATTCTTCTGGGTGCGCTCGCAGTCATGGTAAAGATCCTCGCTGGCGCGAATCAGGGGCGTGAAGTTGACGTAGTGACAAATTGGACAGGTATGCACCGCCAGTGCGCAATGACCCAAGCTCAACGGACGACAAACTGGAGGCGACCAATTTCGAGAACTCGGCACTGTTCCTGGTGTCGTGTTTCCAGTACATTTTGGTCGCAGCCGTGTTCAGCATCGGACCTCCTTTCAGGAAGCAGATGTGGACGAATGGTAAGATACGTTAGTGCTTCGGTTTTGTCATGCTGTGCTGATTAGACGTTTGTCAGGATGGTTCATGGTTTCGATGGTCGTTTTGGGCATATTCAATCTGCTTGTCCTCCTCGACCCGCCTAGGCCTCTAGTGAAGCTTCTAGAGCTCATGCACCTCCCCTTGGCAGCGCGCGCTACGCTCTTGCTTGCGGCCGCCGTCAACGTCGTGACGTCGATGGCGTTCGAAAGCTACGGCACGCAGATTGTCTCGCGGTTATTCGGCCTCGTTTTCGAGCTGCGACGGCGGCATCGAGTCCGGGAGGGAAAGATATACAAAGCGGTCGAAGGAGGGATGAGATGACTGTTTCCCGTGGCCTTTGCATGTCCGATGCGCGCTCCGCAGTCGTTTGTGCCGTTCCTGCGGACTTTACCTTGTATATACCAGTAGTCTCACCTTGAATGACGCGCAGCGGGTGTATAATAGGCACATAGATACCTCGCCTTTGGATCGTCGTGGGGATGTCGATGATCGGGTTTCGAGCGTAACTGAGTGTGAAAGGGCGTCCGTCGCAAGTCTGTCTGAATTCGAATGTCGTGAAATGCGTTGCCAACGTGAGGTGTGATCGTTGCTGTGCAGCCGTACAGCCGGCACTTTGAGCCAGCGGTGCCGGCCGTGTGTCTGGGAAAAGGACCGTTGGAACTCCGTTTAGTGCCATGTTATCGGAGAATGAAAGGTGGTGATCGTGGGGTAACAATCAACCGCGCCTGGACCATTCCCCGAAGGCAGGGAGAGTCCTCTTCTGTCGGCCTTGTCTCTCACCTTTCCCCGTCATCCTCGTCGGGTTGCTGCTCATTGTCTGCCCTGGGGGCCATTCCGTTCCTTTTCTTCCGCCTTCGTCGCCGTTGTACGTGCTGTCGAGCCTCAAGGGAGCCGGCTTCCGCATCGTTCGCCTCTCTTCCTACCTTCCGAGCTGAGCTTTCATCCCGCAATCCCTATCGCAAAGATGCTCGGGTCAAAGTCTACAGCTGTCGCTCTCCTAAACCTCTTCCTGCTCTTCGCCAGCCCCGCCGCCGCGGCCCCAGCAGCCTTCGCGAAACGTTCGGAGCAATCTGCATATTTACGACTGGCTCGGGATGGGGATAACTTGTCGCAGTCGACCACCGTCCAGGTTACCAACATCCTCCAGACGTGAGTGCCGCTTGTGCGTTATGGTCGCGTGTGCGATAAATGACCGTGACTGCACCGCAGTTCCGTGGGACCCATGATCCAGACGTGCACAATCACACTTGACCCCATTACCGGAGACAATGGCGAGCCTTTGGTGCGCGAGACCAAGTCGTGCACCGTCGCGATGGCAGGAAACAATGCCTCCGGCAACGACGGATCCAGCTCAAGTTCTTCCGCCTCTGGATCGTCGTCGACGGACAGTTCCTCTGCCTCCGCTACGAACACGGCGACGGGCTCGTCAAGCACTTCTTCCGATAGCTCAAACAGTTCGAGCGCAAACAGCGCTAGTGCTTCGGCCACCGCGACTGACTCATCTGCGTCGGGGACGGCTTCCGCGACTGCTTCGTCTGCGGCTGCGACGGCCACTGGGTCGTCTGGGGGAGGAGCTGTCAGCGTTATTGTGAGTCTTTACTTTTCCCGTCCCCCTCTGTCCGTCTCAAGTATACGTGCTAGGGCACGAGCACGGTGGCTGCAACAGCCCTTTCCTCCGGATCCACCGATACCGCAGCGGCGACTGGCACCGTGTCCTCTGCTGCCGTCGCCACCACCGGGGGTGCTGTATCTCCTGGAGGATTCTCTTCCATTGACAAGAGCTCAGTTGCGGCCGGAAGCACCGGATCGGCCGCTGCCGACTCCACCGGAACCGCTACCACGGCTGCCTCTGCCGTTGGAGACGCGAGCGCGACCGCCACATCTGCCGCGGACTCCGCGTCCTCGAGCCCGGCCGCCAAGTTCCAGCTCCCCGGAACCCAGCTCTCTGTCCTGCCCATTGGTCTGGGTGTGTTCGCTGGTATCTCCGTTATCGCGCTCATTGTCGTCGGTCTCGTCACGTACGAGCGTACCAAGTACCGCAAGGTTAGTATTCCCGGTACCACGAACACAGGACACCTATCTAATTTGACTTGATGACAGGCGTTCAGGCAGCGCAAGCTCGCAGAATCGGGGGCCAATATGGGGTATGGTGGAATGGCGTAAGTCACACTCGTGTCGCATTGCCATGGCAGCACCACGTGGTTTACTGACCCCGCCCCGAAATGCAGGCAAGCCGCCTAGATTCAGTCTTGCTATCGATTAGTTATCTTGCTGCGTCGCTGGAACCTGGTTTGGTGCAACGGCGGGGAAATTCGCTGTCTGGCTGTACATCGTGTAATTGGATTGGATGCGGTCCAATAACAAACGCTTGTTGGCCTCATGGACGTTGGACAGGATGTACTATTATGGGCCGGCCGTATTACAGTACTAGTACGTATACGCTGGTGTATTCTACGAGATTCTGCTTTCTCCCTCTCGACCTTCTATTGGGGTGCTAATGGAAGTTGTTGTCGAGTCTAGATTGTCTCGGCCTTCGTTCGTGTTCATATTAGTGGTTCGTGCTTGGTCAGTTTGTATATATCGTTTGCGAGCAACGGATTCCTCATGGTGCAGGGTCTCCGTTATGAGGCCGATGAGAAGGTAAGGGTGGCAAGCGCCGCGCGTCGTATTCATACAGTATCACACAGTGCAAGGCGAAACTCTTTGGGGGGTAAGAAATTCCGAAATTCCTCCCGTGATCAGGAGCGCGCCGGGTATAGAAGCATACCACGGCGACTTTCCCTCATTTGTATCGAGCTTGTTCCTCACGGCCTCACGGCCAGCAGTGTTCCAAATACATTGTCAGAAGCACCGGAACACACACGCAATAGCATCCTGCCTAATGGCGAACACGGTCAGCATCAAATCTGTCTACAAGCTCACCATCACTTTTTTGGTGGATAACACGATTGAATGGTCAGCTTGTTATCCTCTTCACTTTGCATTCAAGTTCATATGTACGTGTTTTTTTTCTTTGAAGGATGACGAAGCTCCCTCCTGGCTTTATACACGAGGTACCGCAACATCTGGCACACCCCGATGTTCCTCGAGATCCCCGGACAGGTGTGCCGATAGTTGACTTGGAGAACTACTGCTGCGGTTAGTGCAATCATTCGCACAGCACTTACCGACCTCACAACAACCCTATCTGCACGCAGGAGCCCACGGGTTCTCCGCACTGATCGTAAGCCCCACGCCTATATTCTGAGCTCCTTGTCAACGGCGGACTAAACGAACGGCTTCAACAGCAAACCGAGAGAGAAGGCTCCCCGTCTCATTACACACTCTTCGACACCGGCCCCGACTCACGCTCGATCATCCGCAACATCGCGGCCCTCAAACCGCGCCTCGACCGCATCGACCGCGTCGTCCTCTCGCACTGGCACTCGGACCACAGCGGCGGCCTCCTCTCCTTCCTCCGGCACCGCCGGGCGCACGTCCCCGCGGACGCCCCGCCCGTCGTCGCGGACCTGCACCCGGATCGGCCGATCGCGCGCGGGATCGCCCCGCCGCACGTCGGGAAGGTCATCGCGCGCATCCCTGCGGACCCGGAGTTCGCGCAGATCGCGGAGCTGGGGGGCGTCGTCGAGACGCACGCGGAGGGGCATGCGGTCGCGGGTGATACGGTGTGGGTCAGTGGGGAGATCCCGAGGGTGACGCATTTCGAGGGCGGACTCCCAGGGGCCGTCCGTTGGGTCGAGGCCGGGGATAGGAAGGGCGAGTGGGTGAAGGAAGAGGTAAAATCTCTAATTATGCTCTAAGCCTTGATCGTGGCTCACGGGCATCGCTGGTGTGTAGGACATCATGGACGAACGGTACGCTGCGATTGACGTTATCGGGAAGGGGCTTGTCATTTTCTCTGCGTGCGTGTGCTGTTGTCTGTGTGGCATGCGTTTGTCGGTCCTCACGCCGTCTAACAGTTGTTCTCATGCGGGTATCGTCAACGTCGTTAAAGATGCCGTCGACAGGTTCTCTCGCCCGGTTTACATGGTAGCTATAGGTTCCCCGTTTCTATGATACTGGTATGTTCTGATGGGCTCTCTCATCTACTCAGATCATCGGTGGGTTGCACCTCGCCGGTAGTGACCTTATCGACCGCATCCCTCCCACCGTGGACTTCCTGGCTAATAAGCTGCGACCATCTCCGACATACGTACTTCCGATGCACTGTTCTGGCTTCGCTGCGAAAGTCGCGTTGGAGGAGGCATTCGGTGAAGGCTGTGTTCCCGCTGGTGTCGGCCATAAAGTGATCGTAGAGGGAAGCCCAGAGGCGGAAAATATGATGCATGGAGCAACTTATCGGTAATCAGACAGGCCAATCCAACAACTTGTTGTGCCGCTGCCATAGGCGTACAAGAGAAGGGGTTGGGACGACTCGGAGCCTGAGCTAGGGCAAAGCCCGACCAAGTTACCATGGGAATCCTCGGCGGTTTGATGGAATGGGACACTGTACTGACCTTTAAACTGTCCCCAGAATGTTGTAGGAGAGTAGAAAATGACGAGCAGATACACGAGGACCTCGTAAGCTGGCCCGTGGCGAAGCGGTTGCAAGCCCATCTGCGCACTTACATAGACTTACATTCACATTAATTAATGTTGTAATGGATATTAGGTAACACGAAGATGTTCGCACGTCACTTTGGTGATGTCACGGACTCCGGCCACTGGCAGCCTCCCGTTCAACGTTCACTTCTCGAGAGTCTTTTCGTTCTCAGAGGTCCGTCAATCAGCCCATCCCGATACAGCGCAGATATCTCATGCATCCCCTCTTCCCTCGTTCATTCATTCACTTTCGCCGCAGGTACTGCGACAAATGCTTTAAAGGCGACTCGAAGTTTCGGTGCGCCGGATGCCAGGCCGTCATGTACTGCAGTAGAGAGTGCCAGAAAGCGGCCTGGCGCTCCCACAAGTGAGTATCGCACCGTTCATTCGCCCGTTCACGTTATCCCATTCCCGCGGCACGCTCATATCTACTCCAGGTCGGAGTGCTCATCCCAACCTAACGCCGACCTCAATCTTCAAGCGGCCCATCTCGGCTACCCCAGTTCCCTTTCCCTCCTCAACGCGCTCGACGAATGGATCGACACCCGGCAGTGGTGCCTGTACACCCTGATGTGCGCCCTCGTCCAGCTCGAGGGCGGCGTCGACGCTGTGCTCGCTGACGCGAGCGGCATCCACCCCGCGCGCACCTCGCAGAAGGCCCTCATACTCCACATCGTCCCCGCCCACTGCACCGAGCATGACGGCAACCCTGCTTTGGCCTTCCGGCTCGGCCACGCCTCGATCGCCCACAAGGACAACGAAAGCTTTCTCCGCGCAAACTGGGCAGGCATCGAAGAGAACGCCAGGCGCGCCGGCATACCCTTCTACATTTTCGCCAACATGATAGGCTCGGAGAAGAGGGACGACGTGGCGGCCCCGGTCGGGATCCTCCCGGTCGTATACATCGTGCATGGCACGGCCATAGTCGACCGCCGGGCGTTCACTCTCTACCACCTTCCCCTCCGGTACGTCGACAGCAACTTGAAGGACGTCGCCGACGGGCGCACGCGAGCGGCGTGCGAGGAGTTGGTGGAGATAATGAAGGATGCCCTCTGCAAACCATTCGTGTACAGGCGCGCTGAGAACCGGCAACGGCCGGAGCCGGACTGGGGGATCTACGAGCGCACGGGCACGCAGATGAAGAAGTGGAGATGGAAGCAGCTCCCCGCCGATCGGAAGAGCTGGAGGATGTGGGACAGGCTGACAGACGAGCTGTTGCCGGGTCGCACGTCGCGCTTGACTCCGCGCCAGGTCTTGACGCTCTTTGACATTGGGCAGCTGGCGGGAGAGAGATGGTGGTACGTATGTTCGAATCTTCTGCGTTGCGATATTGGACTCATGGTCGCCGTTCCCTTGTCAGAGCGTCGACGATCCGACGAAGGAGCGAGAGGATGGTATATGCGCGTTTTGACAGACTCGGGAAGTTATCATGACCCAACCACCGTTTGACGCGTTTGGGCTTAGTATTCAGAAAAACATAACGCAGCACGGGTACGATTTGCATGAATGTTTAGCGTAGAAAGGGCAAGATGACTTGTAGCGGTTACACGGCGAATGCAAGAGGCCTTGAAAAGACTCACGCCATGCAGCAACTTGAAAGTCCGTCCGAAGCACGGTGCAGTATCAATACTATGATCCCCGGGCGTTCAAGTGAATAGCAAATAACTGTCGCGAGAAACGCAGACTCGCCGAAACAAAGCGATTCTTGCCAAATAGCCAGCTGTGCCATTGCTCAGGTTCACGCCCAGCCAAACGTGACGTGCCCTTCGTGATCGCCCTCTCGAACTCATCACCTCCACGACGGAAGCTGGGAGACATGACAAACGCAGCCTCGAGCATGGGGACATATTCGACCAGGCGAAGGCGTTCGTACTGCGCAATGGGATCCCGAGTCCAATTCGACATGTCAACGAAGCCATCACTCCGGTGGGTCAAAGAGGCCATCAACGCTGTTGAATCCCCGTCAAAGTGAGACTCACCGAACCCGTGACCGAGATAACAAGACTCACTGGAAGTTGCGTTGCGCGAGGAGCTTGTGGTACCGCCTGAGCATCTCCGCAACAGTGTGATACGGCCCGGAGGCTGGGCGCTGTCAGCCAGCTCCCAGTCCCAGTCCCCGGCGGGCACCCATCTCCAAGATCTCAAGTTCTTCTTCAACGGCCTGTAGAAGCCAGCGTCGGGCAAAGGCTGGTTGTCGTCTCCTCCCGGAGCGCGAAGCACCATTCCGAGATTGGTCACCCCAACGCAGAGCTCCGCGACGTCGTCGAGCAGCTTGCGCTCTTCTTCGGTATGGGAGAGCTTGCGGGACGCGCCGCCTCCCTGGTCTCGAAGTCGGTAGAGGGAGTACTGTGTGAACGAGACTAACCCGGTCGTCTGGAAGGCGGCGGGGATGAAGGCGGCGAGTGCCCGCCGCTCAGCCTCGCTCAGCTTCAGTCGCATCGACTGAGCTATGTCCTTGCATGTCGACTCGATGAGCGACCATTGCGGTTGACTCCATGAAGAGCCCGACGTCGGGCTACCAGAGGATGGGGATCGCGACGGACTGGATCCTCTCTGTGGACCGGAACCAGCGCTCAGTCGTCGCGGAGTCATTCTGCTTCCGGGCGGGCGCGACACCGAGGTTGAGCATGTAGAAGAGGATGGTGTTGGCTTCGACGTTGTGGCCAGTCATGCCGTTGCGCGCGCCCAGTCCACGAGGATGATGACGCCTGCAAGGGCGGTGTCGTCGACCTGCGTCGCTGCCCATTCCATCCCAGCCTTCCATTAGGGCTACTTCTTGGAGAAGTACTCGACCGGTCGCCGCTCCGGTGGATCAATTCCAGACGACGATGAGCGAGTGGAGGTGGTAGGTCAGGGAAACGACGCTGAACTCGCTGAACGGGTACCCTGAGGAGGGGAGCTGTCTGGCCGCGTTTCGGAAGTTGGGGAGAGAGTCAAAGGCGTTTCGGATGGAGATGAGGTCAAACGTCTTGATAGCGATACCATGGAGATGAACATGTCACCGGGCCACACGAGCCGGTCTCGTTTTTGCGCCGTCCGTGAGCGTGGATGTGCCATTTGTGATGGTAGTGTTCAGCCACCAGTCAAGAGTGCCGTTTACCGTCGAGTTGCTAGTGATGCTGCCCAAGTCGATGAGACTATCACCACGCGTCGGGGTGATCGCTTGCCAAATGGTTGGCGTACGCTCCTGGATTATTATAAGTGGGTATCTAGGTCGCGGGTCACAATGAATGGCCTTCTTACCAACATACCAAACTCTGCGGTGGCTGTCAGCCAAGCAAAATGCAGTGGAACGCTAAACTACGTACCTGTTAAGCTTCTCGTCGTATAAATGGAACCATCCAGCGTAATTTGCAAGAAATCGTCTTTCCAGTGAGGAACCACGGTGAAGTGCACCCAGAGGTCGCGGATCGACAGCAGATCCGAATTGAGGTTGAGGATTGTGAGGTAGCGAAACGCACCGCTTTGCGAAAGCCGAGGTCGAAGATGAAGTTGTTATTGTTTTTGGTGCGGAAGAGGAGGAGTGTAAGGTAGGGGAGGGTTGCGCGTCGGCCTGGTCTGGCGGTGTCGATGGTGTAGTCGAGGGGGAGCTCGCGGAAGCCTGCCTCGAGTCAGTGGTGGAGACTCGGATGGCAGATTCGTGGAGGCGCTTTCAGTCAGGCTTGCTCGGGCGGGATACAGTAGACAAGTCGACTAAAACCAAACGTCGAGGCTTGCTGGAGGTTGTGCATGGGTAAAGGGACTACTGCGAGGCGGGTCGAAGGGGAGCTGAGGATAACGAGCTCTGGAAGAAACGGAAGAGCGGTGTTGACGAGCGGCAGACGGGGTAAAAACCACGGCTGCGATGGCCTGCTAGGGCGGCTTTCAGTAGGTCTCGATGCGTGGAGGATTGACGATGAGAGAGCCTGCAAAGAGCCGGCGGTGAGAGGGATCAGAACTCAGCGCTCAGATCTCAGAGCCCACTCGCTTGTTCAGTATCCTCCACCTTCTTCCCTGAAACCACTCGCTTGCTCCTGGTGGACGATGACCGACATCTCTAACGCGTCTTTCCAATGGAACCTATTTTCCACACTCCAGCCCAGGCCCGAGCTCCGACTCGCATCCGATCCTGCGACGCGTCCTCCCGAAACTTCTGTCTCCTCAACGGTGTGGGGCCCGACTCTCCAGATGTCAAAAGGAAACACGAGGACTGCTACTATGATATAGGTATGTAAGCCACTGAATGCCCTTCATACTTTGAAGAAGAAACCTAGGCTCATGCCGACGCGCGCGTAGACGATACCCATCTGAAGGCAACAACGAAGCCATTCCCGCGACCATCTTCCTGGGACCCAGGAGCCATGTCCTCCCAAGCTCGCAGCTGATCGTGCAACCAGTCCTTTTGTCGACCACCCTCTTCCCCGTCTCTACGACGACGCCCACGGTTCTTCCGATCGATCTTGTTGAGACGAACGTCCTTCCTCCATCTGCTGGCCACGGGCCCCCAGCGCGTCCTCCCCTGACAAATTATTCTTCCCGATAATCGCTGCTCCACGGTTGACTCAAATTCGCATGTACCGAACAAACGGCAAGCCGACTTGGAGGAACGTGTGAAGGAAATGGTTCATAGCGCATTCTGGATTCTGGAAAGAGGTATGATTGGTTTTTTTCAGCTCGCGCTTTCCTGTCGTTGACAGGTTTGGTCCGGGTTAGAATACAGGCGTCGAACTCGCCGTCAAGTTCTTGTGCAGACACGCAACTACTGCGGCTTTCACGACGGTACAAGGACGCACTTACAGCCTTCAAGCCCCTTCTTCCGAAGGACCTCTCCCCTTCTGGTTACCATTCGCTACCGTCTACGTCTGCGTCCCGCGGTCATGGACTTGCGTGACATCCATGTAGCCTTACGCGCACGTCCTTACACTGTCTACAAGCTTTGGACGAACCAAACCAACTGGCGGCGACGGAGGATCTCGTGCAACTCATCGCCGTTCAATCTTAAAGCTCGCAGAAATCATGAAGGAGTATCGAGCGCAGTTCATGCCGGGGTTCATGGAAGAGATGGGCGTAAAGGCGATGATCACCTAGCAGACTATGCTCAATCGAGGCCCTCGTCATGGCTTCCAAGTTGCGTTGACCCATCGTGGAAGACCTGGCTGAACAGGCTGCACGCGTCTACCTTTCCTGGCGCGGGCGTCCGACCTCTTCATCGTGGTTGGGTGTATCGACTTGTTCAAGCACTCGCAACGACTTGCCGGTCACCTGTCCCCTCGCTAGTATTCGTCCCCGTGGCGACTATCCCGACCCTCCCGAACGTGACGAAACCTCAGCTAACGCCCCTCCCCTTCCCTTCTTCGTCACCACCCCGACGCTCCTCGCCGCCCAAAACTACTTCGTTATCGCGGCATCCCTCCGTTCGCTCCTCAGCCAGCCTCCTCGATCCGGACTGTCACCCGAGGACCGCTCTCCGGACTTCACGGAGCGTATCTGTCCGCTGCTCAGAACGTTCGCCGCCAAGGAGCCCGGCGCGGAGTGCACGAAGATCGTCAACGTCGCCGGCGAAGGGTCGCGGGTCCGGCGCGCCTGCGCGGACGGCTCTCGCGGCTCCGACTTGGAGGAGAGAGCACGGCGGTCGATCGCACGCTCCAGCCGCGCGACCCGGTGTTCGTCCTCCTCCCGAGGCGCCTCTTACGAGAGCTTTCGGCGTGGTTGGTTCCTGGACCAGAGACGTCCAGAAGATGAATCACATTCTGATAATCCAAATACATGACACGTCAGGCGCGACGTCTGCTGACGGGCCCGTTTATACGCTAGCGGAGAGGAAACGACCGTGAAGGCGGCCGCAGCTGGATTTGGGGCTGGAGGAATCAAAGAGCGTCGTCGGGGGGCTGGCAACCGGGGCGCGGGAGGCCGGCGGCGACCAAGGGTTTCGAGGATTTGATCCCAGCACTTCATGAAGTAACCCAATCATGTTTAGCACTGACTACTATATCGTAAGTTCTACGAGAGAGAAAACAAAGATGGCAGAGAATTTGGCAAAACAAGCATGTACCCTAGAGTTTCATCTGCTGGGATGATATCGCACATACGTCGAACGCTTATCTTCCCATATAACCCTCCAACCAAAGCACCTTTCCATCCGGAGTGAAGGTGACCTCTGACACATCGTAGTCGTAGTCAGAGAATGTTGCCACACACGACCCATCTCTGGTCCTCCACAGCCTCAGCGTCACATCCGACGACCCCGATGCGATATACCTCCCGCAGGGAGAGAAACATGCCTTCAGAACGCGATCTGTGTGTCCTTCGAGCAAGAGGACCTCGACACCGGTGTATGCGTCCCAGATCTTCATCGTGCCGTCCTCAAACCCAGTCACCACCAGCTTTCCATCTGGTGATAACGCGGCCGCCAAGGCAGGCTTGGTCGTCCCGAAACGGAACAGCTCTCCTCCAGTTTCAACGTCCAAAATTTTCGGCACATCGTTCCTAGGTGCGACGAAGAGACGCGTGCTCTCCGAGTCAAAGGCGGCGGTGAGTCGGAAAGCATTGCTACACCCCTCATGGACTGGACTCGAAAATGGCTGGCGCGGATTGTCTGACTCAACATCCCAGATATAGTAGATCCAAGCGCACCCAGAGACAAGCCAACGTCCGGTGGGGGAGAACATGAGGAATGATATCAAGCAGCGACTCGGATCTGAGGCGTCTTCGAATTCGAGTACGGAAAGTAGCTGGAACGTATGTGCATCCCAGAGCCGGATGGTCTTGTCCCGAGATCCGGTTGTTGCAACCACGTCGCCGCTTGGAGACCATGCACAGCTCTCAATGGAGTCATGGTCGCTGTAGCCCTCGAGCACAGTAGGCTTGCATAAACCTTCACAGAGATCCCAGATTACTGCGCTCCCACCTGTGCCACCGGAGACGAGATATTGGCTGTCTGGGGAGAAGGCGAGCGAGAGAACGATCTCGTAGTTGGGGATGAACCATCGTCGGGCTATCGTTCCGTTTCCAACATCCCAGAGGATGATGGTACCGTCTGCAGACCCGCTTGCCACCCACGCACTGTCGGGGGAGGTGACAACAGCCCACAGCCGCCCGTCGTGACCGGCGGAGAGGTCTGAGTTGCGATTGAGTTAACTTTGCCTCTGGCAGTGAAAGTGCACTAGAACTCACATGTGTGGTTGGATGACACCGTGAGTGCGCCGCGCTGGAATAACCTGGGAAAGTGCTTTCCCAACTCGTGGGTCAAGAAGACATCACTCCCAGTATTCAGGTCGTCGACCAGCCATCTGATTTCGGGCTGGGAGAACTGAAGCAAGGTGTCTTCTAATTCCTGGTATGGCTTTGATGAACCAGAGCGGGACGATTTGGAAAACGTGGTCATGAGGTCGTGGACATACCACCCGCGCGGGTGCAGCTCGACCAGTACTTCCTTCAATGTTGCCCGTGAGCCAAGGAACTTCTTGAGTAGCACGATAACATCAGTGATCGTGGAGGAATGCAAGTCCAACTGTAGGACCAGGGACCGCAGCTGATTCGGCGACCAATCAAATGGTTGCGGGAATGTGTACGGGCTGCGTACTACAACAAGCGCGATGGCATGAGCTTCTGATTGAACAACTAGATAGTCTCGCGACTCCTCGAAATTCGCGGTTGAACATACCTTTCACAGTGAGGCTCTCCACCATAGATAGACCCCATCCCCAGTCCAAGAGCACCTCGCCAGCAGATGCAAGACCATGGTTGACTTTCTGCGTATTACTAGTATATTCTCCGGGATGGAGAATGTCAACCTGCAGACCCATACTTGTTCAGCTGCGACAATTGCATTGATAGCCTGAACTCGGACTCACCGAGAGTGTCTGGAGCCGTGCTTGCCCCTGAGATACTAGGCGTCGCTTCATCACTTCGAGAGGTGCTCCAGTGGGATGACCGTCCGCTTTGACAAAGACAGCCATGCAGATAAGATGTATGACACTTGTGAATGCTGAGAGTGCTCGAACAAAGTCCAGGGGTGTCGCGAATAAAAGGTCAGAGAGGTGTAATGTTTGAATGTGCGTGCCGAGTCGGTGGCTGCATATGAGAGTGGAATGGTGCAGAAGCGTCGTGGGCGGATGCCAATCGATGTCCGAATTGGCTTCCTTCGAGTTACTGACGAGGTATTGCCGCAGCGGGGAAGTGAATGTGATGTTAGAAAGATTTGGGAGGTCGTTGAGGAGTGGGACAGGGGCGAAGTCATTTGGATGGACGATGATGGAGCGAACAAATGGTTTCAGGTGGGAATTGAGCTGGAGGAAATCCCAGAAGGCGAAGATCTGACTCCTCCTCTTGAAGTTGGGATCGGCAACGAGGATAGAGAGACTCCAGGGACGGAGATCATGACATGTGAGGGAGAGGTTGAGTATTGTCTCAACATTATCACCCGAATGGCTGATGACCCTCTCGATGACTTCCCAAGGCAGTCGGGGGGACATGGCGAGCAGAGGGGAAACCCCAACAGATAGTAAGAGTTGATCATCGATAAGAACGGGCACTAGATGACTAATTATAAACTCCTCAAGAGCGCCAGAGTCTTATAATGACGAATGTAACAACCGAGCCTAGGAGATTCGCCACCAAAGAGTCTCGGTCCATATCACACAAACACAGAAATAGCAAGTTACCGAAAGTTTCATACCTAATCCCACAGGCCAGACCATCATCATTTCCAGTAGGACAAACCGTTAGGGCGCAGCATCGTACTCTTCATTTAAACGGAAAGTACTCGATGTGTATCCCCAAATGCTGTCTACACACAGTGGATGGTTGTCGTGATTCTCCGTCTCGGGTGTGCCCTCCAGTGAATCATCCACCTCGACTGTATAGTCACAGCAGCTCGGTCCTCTTCGGGCAGAACCCCCCTCCACACACACACCGGCCCGCAACACGACAAGTTGTGCACGAGCTCAACAACCGGTGGTCGTGCGCTGCGTCCCACGCAAGGTAGATCCAGGCGCCCTCGTCCGACGTGCACCCAAGGACGCTAAGCCATGGGCCTGCGGGCCGGTCGAGCGAGTCTCCACATTCGATGCGTGCGCACTGACAAAGAAGTTGCTTGCGTGTAGAGCGCAGGGTCGCCGACGTGGTCGTAGTGGAGGTCAGAGTAGCGGACGTGCGCAACGTTGCGTGGCATGAGCCCGTCCTTGGCACGAAGGTGATCTGATGGATGCGCTCGAGGTAGTCCGGGGTGAGGTTTTGGTGGTCCTCGCGGATGCGGAGGTCGAAGAGGAATCTGGTGTGGCTGTTCTTGGTGTGGCGGAGGGGGAATGTAAGGCAGAGGAGGTTAGTTCGTTCACCTGCCCTGGCGGTGTCAATGCTATAGTCAAAGGGGAGCTCGCAAAAGCCGGCTTCAAGGACTGGGGTTAGACAGTAGGCTAGGTCCGGTTTGTGTGCAGACGGATCTGTTGTGCAATGCTCCATGCCGCTATGTTCTGTGCGCACGTTAGCTGCGGTAACGAGCCACGCCTGATAGACATGGCATACCTGTGGTACGGAGATGAATACAAGCTGGGTCGGAGGGCGAGCTCGCGCGGTGACGATGTCATGGAGGAGCTTTGTCCGGCTTGGTCTTGAAAAACGGTCCAACAATCCTGCAGATGCGTGACGGGCGAGATATGGGCTATCGAAACACTGAACACATCTGCTAATGTCCTTGAACGGTAGGATGCGTCGTCTCGGCATGTTCTAGGACGTCTGGACTCAGCGAAACATGTGACTTGGGATGGTGAGACTAAGGCAGACTAACGGAGGTTTGGAAGTCAGAGGGGGGGACGTTGTCCGTGTCTTCCAGCCTTGCCGATGCATCATCCATGCCTGTCGAGATGGAGGCGCATTCATTCGCGAATCTGACGTCAGGATGAGGCCAACCGACGTGTCGGTGGCAAGTGGGGAGAGCTCTCGTTGGTCCGCCGTCATGCACTTGGCTGTTAGTGGGGTGCGGGCATCTATCTGGATGTTGCCGTACGTCCTCAGCGTGCGACATGGGGCTAGTAAGAACGTTCAAGCGGGCTGATACAGGAGTTGGGCGAGGAGGGTGCGATAAGCCGATGAGATAGCACATGGTGGTGGTGAGGACGCACGTGAGGATCTGAATCAGCAGACACGAACCTGACACTGGCACGAACTGTTTACATCGCGGAGACAGTAGATCCAGGACGTTAGGATTCTGAACGAGAACCAGTCAAAGAAGTGAGTTGGGGGGAGGGAATTAAAGGCGAGACATGTACGACACTTACCAGAGGGTGCGACACGCGACACACGCACGACATGTAGCCATGGTGAGCATTGCTCCAGGTATTTTCGAGGTTTCCGACGGGTAAGGGCATCTGCGTCTCAGGTGGGACGGAGGAAAATCGGGTCTGGAAGAGACAGAACAGCGGTGTTGACGAGCAGCGGACGAGGTGAACCCACGCTGAGATGGCCTGGGAGAATGGCTTCTGGCAGGGCTTCCAGCAGGTGACACGTCGACAATTGAACGTTGAACGTTGACGTTGAAAGAGACTGCGAGACGGCCAGCGAGACGAACGAGACGGCTGAGAGCATCGATCGCGAGAAATACAGTATGCGGAGAACGATCCGAGATCCGAGATCGGGCCCGGGCTTCTCGCTCTTCTCGAGCTGGCTCAACATCCTCCACCTTCTTCTCCAAATCCACCACGTTGCGGCACTCCCTGCTTCTGGTGGACGATGCCGAGCATTGCTAACGCGTCTTTCCAATCAACGCCCAGGGTTTCCAAACGCCAATCTCAGGCCCGCGCTCATCAATCATCCGTCGCACCCAATCCTGCGACAAGTCCTCCTCCCGGCTTTTCTGTCTCAGCAACGTTGTGCGGCCGCCCGACTCTCCCAACGTCAAAAGGAAGCACGAGGAATTCCACTCTGATGTCAGCATGCCGGTCATTGAAGGATATTGGAATGCCAGATGAAGACACCCTGCCAGTTTGGACGTTGAACAGGAACCTCGGCTCACGCCCCCGCGCATCGCTCGACTGGCGATTATGTGAATTACGTCAGGTCTTGATTAAACTGGCGGCATTCGATATGGGAACGATCGTAGACCATCGTACAAGTGGTCAAAATGAGCTCTGCGGCACAACACGGGAAACATGCGCAATATGCTCACCGGGCACACGCGAAACACCATCCATCTCCTCGCCGACGGCTGGCTCGGGCGCGATGACGGTGACTTCGACTGGGTCTAAGACCTCTTTCCTCGTGCCGACATGTCATTCAGCGGCCGTTGTGGCGGTTCGCGGCCGATGAACCCTTCACCCGGGCCGCGCGTCCTGGTACAGCTCAGGACCACTTACCACCACGGCAGCACGATCCTCGCTCTCGCCGGCTGCCAGCAGCGAGGTTCTGGCCATCAGAGCCGCATACGGTGGGGTGAACAGCTGTCGCATCGCCTCGATGTGTCTGGAGACGAAATACGCCCATCCCGGTGCGCGCACATCCACGCCGGTCGTCCGAGTACCCGCCCTCGTGTGGGTTTTGAGAACACCGGGCGGGCGGTCCAAGACCGTCCGTACGGCCTGTCCGCGAATCGTGCACTTTGTTCGTTCGGTCGCGCCGAGCGTGAGGAGTTGGGTTTGCGGACAGTGGTTTTCGAGTCCCATACAACCGCGCAAAATGCGACTTTTCGGACTTCAAGAAACCGGCAGCAGTCGTCGCGAAAGTGATTTAAGACTGTATATTTGCAGGTTAGAATGCGCTACAGCACCGCGGATGCGAGAAATGGGCAATTTACCTGTCGGGCGCGGGTAAAGCACTCCATAGCCCTTCGCACACAGCTTAAATGAGTGTCCTGTGCGCTGACTTAGGATCGCCCAAGTCCATGTCGATGGCAGGGACATACCTTCCAGACAGGCCTGCCATGGCGAGGCGGCGGCGGTTGGCTGACGGGGGTGCACCCATGCTTCTGTCGATTCTCGGAACCAGCACTCTTGACGGAGAACGGATCGCAAACATCGCAGAGGTACTCCTGTGACCTCTTCGCCCAATCGTTAGCCCCGCAGATCCGTACCGGGTGAGGATGATCACATATTCTCACCTGAGAAGGGGAGATCGTGATCTCGCTCTGCGTTCATGCCGCCCCCGCTCTTCCCATCCACCCATCTCATCGCAGAGAGGTTTGAAATGTGTCGAGAACATCATTTCAAGGGTGCCTGTCGATATCCCTATGTGAAAGAGCGGATTTTGCAGTGGGAGCGGCAATGTTCGCGTCCTGACAGGCCTCCACCGCTTCCGACTGGCTGGGTTCGTGGTGCTGGCATCCGAGCATGTCAGCATGAAGCTCTGTGCCGTCGCAAGACCGACATCTGACTCACCGCGTACGATAGAGACCGCTGTTCCCCTGCCCACGGGGGCTCGCCCTCTGCGCTCAATGTTGCCGGCCATCCTGACAGTCGTCCGAGGGTGACTGGTATCGCAGGAAGCGGTGCAGAATACGCTATAAGCGGGGCGATGTAAGCACAAGAAGCCGAGGACAAACAGCGGGGTACGCACAAGACGGAGAGGGAAGCGGCGTGTTAGTATAGCGTCGACCATAACAAGCATCGAGTACGCGCGAGAAGCCGACCACCGATCTTGTGAATGCGCGATTGGAGCGTCGGAATCTGCAAGGGTTGCTGAATGGTAGCGGGGAGGGTTGTCAGGGAGGGTTCGGGGATGTCCGAACTTGATGGGACGTACCCGGGACGGAGAGACCAGAGCAGGGGCGGGGAGGCTGGCAACTGGGAGGGAGGACGCTGACCGCGTCTTGAGAACTTGCCGGCGCGTCGTCTGTGCCTTCTAAGATGGAGGCAGATTGATTCACGTTGATCCGACTTCAGGACGACGCCGACCATTGTGTTGTTCACGAGTGCGGAGGCTCGTTGATCGGGCGTGTCACCGCCTTAGCTGTAGACAAGGTACGGGTATCCGTCTTGACATTCAATGGAGGACACCCCGCGCGCAGGGGTTGGGGCTAGTGGGATCATGAGTTGGGTGACCACCGAGAAGGGGGTTTCGAGGGCACGCACTAGAAACACCAAACACGACACTTACAAGATATGGTCGCCCGCACAGACACTATGCATTGATTACTTGATGGAGACGGCAGAACCGGGAGGTCGCGAATCTGGACGAGAACAACCGAGGAAGTGAGTTGCAGGGAAGGCGAAGCGAGACGGAAACCACGCTCACCAGAAGATTGCATGCTTGAGGTAGTCTCCAGATTTCCGACCGGTGAGGGGCCCACTGTGAGGCGCGTCGAAGGCGGGGACGAATTTCAGACGAGAAACCAGCACCGATGGAAGAGACAGGAGAGCAGTGTTGACGACGAGCGGCTGACGGGGCAAGTCCGTGTCTACAACGGTTCACGAGAACGGCTTCGAGCGGGTCCTAGACTCATTGGCGTTGAGAGAGACTGAGACTGCACTGAACGGAGACGGACGAGGTCGACGCGTCCGATAGCATCGATATCCGCGAGCAGGGAAGTTGGAACGATCGGAGAACGATCGGCCCAGCAGATCTGAGATTGGCCATCTCACTGCGGACACCTCCTTCCTTCTCATCCACTCGCCTGCCCTTGGACGACCATGCCGAGCATCTCTAATTAACGAATCTTTCCAATAGAACACCTATTCTTCCAACTCCAAAGCTCAGCCAGAGCTCATCCCTCGCACCAGGCTGATCCTGCGACGCGTCCTCCCCGAATTTCTCTGTCTCCGCGACATTGTACGGCCCAACTCTCTGGATGTGAAAAGGAAACATGTGGGCCTTCACCGTGATCTAGGTATGTCAGCCACTGAAAACTATTGAGCCGCTCTAGAGGGTACATTGCACAGGAGCCTTCGCTCACGCCGACGTAGATACCCATCTGAAGGCAACACGCGTACGGAAGTCATCCCCCGACCACCTTCCCAAGAAGCCATGTCCTCCCAGGCCTGCAGCTGATCGTGCAACCATCCCCCCTTTCAACCAGCCTACTCCGCGCGTTTACCATTACGCCGACAGTCCTTCCGATCGAGCTTGTTCGTATCCTGAACCCTACGGTTTTTTTCCATGTTCTGGCCACGGATCGCGAACGCGTTCTCCCCCCGCCAAATCACTGCTCTCCACGATGATCGCTCCACGATCATATTCGCATGCGCAGGACGAACAGCAAGGCGACTTATGGGGGCGAGTAAAGGATATATGGTTTATGGCGCGTTCAGGAAGCAGGTGCGATTCACTTTTTCATCTCATCCTCTACTATCGCTCGACGCTAACAACTTCCGTTCCAGCCAGAGTACAGGCGTCGGGCTGGCTTTAATTTCTTCTCCAGACACACAACTGCCGCGGCATAGACGCTTGTATGAGGATATCCTTGCCGCCCTTGAGTCCACGTCTTTCGAAGAACCATCTGGTAACCCTAATTCTCCTGCTATCTCCGACATTGGCACCATTGCGTTCCGCCTTAATGCCCTTCCGCGACGTCCTTGTCGCCCCACACGCGCACATAGAGACCCTCACACCGGCTTCAGACAACCCGAACCAACTTCTCATCACCAATACTGTGCGTTCAATCCCGGGACTCCCAGAGTTCGTGAAGGACGACTGATCGCAGTTCGTCTTGGGTTCTATGGAAGGGAAGGGTTTGAAGGCGGCGATCACTTGACAGGCCATGCTCTGACAGAAGGCTGCAATTATCGCCGCCGAGTCGCGTTGAGCCGCCATGGAAAACCTGGCTGAATAGGCTGGACGTGTCTGCTGGCGCGGAGACCGTACAACCTCATCGTCGTCGTTGGGTGCATCGACTCATCCAAGCACTCGAAACTGCGCGATCAGATGTCCCCTCCCTCCATACTTCCCGATACCGACTCGCTCAACCCTCCCGAACCAGAGCTTAAACGTGTCCAGGTTTCACCAAACACCCCTAGTACCTTATTTGTCACTGCCCTACACTGCTCACCGCGCAGAACCGCATCCAAGCCCTCGTCATCGCGTCATCCCTCCATCCGTTCGTCCGCCTACGACGGTGAGCCCGGCGGAGCAGGCACGAAGGTCGTCAACGTCGTGGACAAAGGGGTGCGCGTCCGGCGCGCGCGCGCAGACGACTCCCGCGGCTACGACCCAGTGGAAAAGGTACGGCGGTCGACCGCACACTTCAGCCGCGCGACTCGGTGGTCGTCCTCCTGCAGAACTCGAGGCGCCCCTTGCGAGGGTTCGTGGCATGGTCGGTCTTTAGGCCAGACTCGGAGACGTCTGCAGAGGGGGAGGGAACGTCCGGAAAAGTGTCCGCGGCTGTATTTGGGCTGGAGGACCCGAAGAGCG
Source organism: Polyporus tsugae (assembly GCA_024305745.1). Lineage (NCBI taxonomy): Eukaryota > Fungi > Basidiomycota > Agaricomycetes > Polyporales > Polyporaceae > Polyporus > Polyporus tsugae. The sequence continues at coordinate 646,895 of JAHRBS010000001.1, forward strand.
TGTTTGTTGGCTGGGAAAGGGGGGCGCAGGAGGCCGGGGGCGATTGAGGGTTTCGAGGATGAGATGCGCGTGTGGAAGGTCCAGGAGACGTTCAGCAAGATCAGCGCAGTGGTGGGCTAGGCGGATCGGGTATGGGAGGCCTTGGTAACAACTGCGGAGACTGGTCGTGCGCCGGTGGCCGATGAGGAGAGTACTAGTGCAGTTGAAGACCAGAATGGAGAGCATAATATGTAGCGTACATTGGGTTCGTTCTGGGTTTCTCAAGAAGTATGCTAACTGTATTTAACAACTGCTGTAGCAGTCATACGAGACGGTACCGAGTGTGCGGTGTAATCATGCTCGTCTACGCAGTGGGAATGAATATTCAGAAAACAAGCAGATATCCGTATTTTGGGAAGTTTGAAAGCAAACGACGGTGCGATGCAACATAGAGCAGACAAGTAGTCAGATGTGAGGGAAAATGGCAGATACGAGGTGTAAGCTACAGGTCAAGTTCGTCTGCTGGGATGATATCGCACATACGTCGAATAATCACCGCCCCATCCGACCCTCCAGACAAGAGCACCTTCCCATCCGGAGTGAAGGCGGCCCGCCTCACCTTGCCGTCGTGCTCGGAGAACGTCGCCACACATGACCCATCTCCAGTTCTCCAGAGCCGCACTGTGTGATCGTGCGACGTCGACACGATATACCTCGCGCATGGAGAGAAACATGCCTTCAGAACGCGATCTGTGTGTCCTTCGAGTGAGAGCAGCTCGACGCCGGTGGAGGCGTCCCAGATCTTCATCGTGCCATCCTCCGATCCAGTCACCACCAGCTTCCCATCCGGTGATAACGCTGCGGCGCGGGCCCCAGTCGTGCCAAAGCTGATGAGCTCTGCTCCGGTTTCGACGTCCAAGATTTTCAGTTTATTGTAGCTACATAGAATGAGGAGACGCGTGCTTTCAGAGTCGAAAGCGGCGGTGAGGGAGACGTCAACGTTGTAGCCTCCGTAAAGGTCCAGATTGCAAAGTGGCTTCTGCAGATATATGTGCGGTGACGCAACATCCCAGGCATAGGAGAACTGATGCTCCCCGGAGAAAAGCCAGCGTCCGGTAGGAGAGAACAAGAGGGACGTTACGGGGACCTGCTTGTCTCCAAGTACGCGAAGCAGCTGGAATGTATGTGCGTCCCAGAGCCGTACGGATGTATCCCTGGATCCGGTCGCGATCATGTCGCCGCTGGGAGACCATGCACAGCACGAGACGTTCCTGGCATCGCCCTCGAGCACAGCGGCTCCGCGTGAGCCTTCACTGAGGTCCCAGATCACCACCCTCTCAGTGTCTCCGATGGCGGAGACGAGATATCGGCTGTCCGGGGAGAACGCGAGCGAGAACACCTTCTCGTAGTTGTGGGCGACCCATCGTTGGGCTACCTTTCCACTGCCCACATCCCAAAGAATGATGGTGCCATCATAGGACCCACTTGCCGCCCATTTGCTGTCCGCAGAAACCACAAGAGTCTGTACTACTTCGCCATCGTGACCAGCGTGGATAGCTACGTATGGATTCAGTGAGTTCATCCTGCCAATGAAGGTGTACTACCAGAACTCACCTGTGCCGTCGGATGACACCGTCACTGCACCGCCCTGGAATAACACCGGAAAGAGCTTTCCGAACTCTTGGGTCCAGAAGGAAAGACTCGCGGCGTGCAGGGCCCGGCCCCGGAATGTGAGTTGGGGCTGGGAAAACTGAAGCAAGGTGTGTTCCAATTCCTGGCATCGCTTTGATGAACCGGCACGGGACTCAGAAAACCCTTTTGCGATGTAATACATATCATCATGTTTCATCTCCAGGTAAAGCCCCACCAGAACTTCCTTCAATGTTCCCAGTGAGCCAAGGAACTTCTTTAGTAGCCTGGTGACATCGGCGATTGTGAAAAGGTCAAAAGTGAACTGGAGGACCAGGGACCGCAGCCAATTCGGAGACCAATCGAACGGTTGCCACGGCGAGACCATGTAGTACCGCCCTACTAGTACAACACGTATGATGGCATGAGCTCCTGATTGAAGAACTAGCGAGTCTTGCGACGACTGCTGAGAATTCGCAGTGGAACGCGCACCTTGCACAGTGAGGCGAGTCTCCGCCGTGGATACACCCCATCCCCAGTCCAAGAGCAGCTCGCTGGCAGATACAGCATCTTTCTGCGTGACACAGTAATCATTATTGCAAAGGTCAACCTGCAGACCCACACGAGTTCAGCTGCGACAATCGCATCAATGGGCTGGACTCGGACTTACCGTGAGTGTCTGCAGCCGCACTCGCCCACGTAGGCGTCGTCTCATCGCTTCGAGAGGTGCTCGACTGAGATGATCTGCCATTTGGACCACGAAGAGATTCTTGCACGTGAGATGTACGATGTTTGGGAATCCTGAGAATGCTCGCACAAAGGCCAGGGGTGTCGCGAACAAAAGGCCAGAGAGGCATAGAGTTTGAATGTGGGTGCCGAGTTGGTGGCAGGATGTGAGAGTAGACTGATGCAGAAGGGTCGTGGACAGATCCATGGGCTGGGTTGCTTTCACCCGCGAGTCAGTGAATGTGATGTCAGAAAGATTTGGCAGGTCTTTGAGGAGCGGGACAGGGGAAAAGTCTTTTGGGTGTACACGGATGGAGCGAACAAAGGGTTTCAGGTGAGGTTTGGCCCGGAGGAAGTCGCAGAAGTCAAAGATCTGGTCCCTGCTCTGGAATTCGGCATCGGTGACCAGGAAACAGAGACTCCGGGGACGGAGATCGCTGCATGTGAGAGAGAAGTTGCGTATCGTGCTGCGATGGTCGCCCGAGTGGCCGATGACTCTCTCGATGACTTCCCGAGGCAGTCGGGGGGATTGCATGGTGAGACGAGTATGAGGTGGAGGGGAATCGATAAGAACGGGCACTGGGCGACTGCACTCACTCGATGAAGAGCGGGCCGGACAGCACGCATGTGCCTCATGTTGATGTTATGGTACCATGACCAGTATCCGAACCTATCAAAAGATGTTCGCCGCCGAAGTACCGATCCACATTGCACAAAAGTAGACATAAAAAGTTGACCGAAAGTTTCGTACCTAACGGGCCCACAACCCGATAAAGCATCATCAGCTTTCTGCTGGACAAAACGGTGGAACGGGTTGCAGCATGGTGCTCCTCATTCGAACGGAAAACATCCTCCGGCGATGTCTATCCCCGAATACTGACTACATACCTAGTGACCGATTGTCGTGCCCCCGCATTTCCGGCGTGCCCTGCACCACCCCGAGCGAATCACACAACCTCGACAACTGTGACCACAGCGGTTCGATCCTGCGTCCCACTCTCCTTTCCAGGTTGTACCGCGGCGCGTCGTGCGTGAGTATCACCCCATGGCACGCGCGGGAACGTCTCCGCCAGGCCCCGAATCTTCGCCATATGCAGTCCCGCCCGCTCCCTGTCCCGACGCGCTCCTTCCCGCTCACGGTGTCCCCCGCAAGGCAGATCCATCTACCTCCATCGGGTGTGCGTGCGAGGACGTCCAGGTGCCTAGGGGTGTGGCCTGGTTGTCTGGGTCTCCGCCTTGGGCGAACTGTCTGCCCCGACGAGGGAGGTCGCTTGCGTGCAGCGCGCAGGCGCCGATGTGGCTGAAGTAGAGGTGTGAGGAACAGACGTATGTGATGTCGTGTGGCGCGACCCAGCCCCTGGTGAGTGCATCTGCGGCCTTGGACGGGACCTGGCATGCGCTCCAGGTCGCCAAGCATGTGGTTCTAGTGCTCCTTGCGGATGCCGAGGTCGAAAAGGTCGTTGGTCTTGATGTGGCGGAGGGAGAACACGAGACTGAAGGTTTGCGCATTCATCTGGCTTGGTGGTATTGATGATATAGTGGAGGGGGGCGCGCAGAAGCTTGCTTCGAGGGCCGAGACTGGGCGGAAGGCCTGATCCGGTTTGTGTGCGGGGAGATCTGTTGTGTAATGCGCTTCCTCATCGCTGTGTTCTGTGCGTGCATAAGCGTGGTCGTTTGACAGACACGACATACCTATAACACAAAAATGAATGCAAGCCCGGTCGGAAGTCGAGCTCGCGCGATGAGGGATTCATGGAGGCGTTTCGTTAGGCTTGCTGGCGTGTGTGGAAGAGGAGAAAGTAGATGATTCGATTTTTCCAAATACTATTGAGCACGAGATGCCAAGGACAAACTGGCGGGAGACGGAGACTCACGAGATGGGGAGGGAAGCGAGGTGGCGATGGGGTCCATTGCAAACGCCGAGGCAGTCTTAGGAAGCCGACTATGTAACCATTTTGCGGATGCGAGAGGCAAGACATGCGCTATCAGTGCGTCGACCGCGGCTGTCATTGGTCTTTAACGGTAGGATGAGTTATCGCGGCACGTTCTGGGACGTCCAGACTCGGCGAGGCGCACTTGAGACGGTGAGATCAAGGCCAGGTAGTAGAGGTTTGGAAGTGGGAGGGAAGGACGTTGTCCGCGTCTTCCAGACTTGCTGATGCATTATCCATGCCTTCCGACATAGAGGCGCATTCGCGTCAATCTAACGTCAGGACGAGGCCAACCGATGTGCCGTTTGCCAGTGGGGAGAGCTCGTTGGTCCGTCGTCACGCACTTGGCCGTTAGTGGCGGGCGGGCATTTATGTTGCTGTACATCCAGAGTTTGCGGCATGAGGCTAGTAAGATCGCGCAAGCGGGACGATGCAGGAGTTGGGCGAGGAGGGGACGTGAAGCTGATGAGACAGCACACAGTGCTGTATGGCAGAGACGGTGGTGGTGAGGACGCGCGTAAGGGTCTAAAACAGCAGCACGAACCTGACACTGGCACGACCCGTTCACATCGCGGAGGCGGTAGATCCAGGACGCTGGGATTCTGCACGAGAACAGTCGAAGAAGTGAGTTGGGGGGGAGGGAGTTAGAGGCAAGACGTGTACGACACTTACCAGAGGGTGCGATGCGCGACACATGCACGACATAGAGCCGTGGTGAGCGTTGCCAATGCTCGAGGCATGTTCAAGGGTTCCAAGGGATAACGGCCCATTACGATGCACGTCGAAGGTGGTAGGTAGGGAACACCAGCTCCACTGGAAGAGACGGAAGGGCGGTATTGACAAGCGGCTAACCAAGAGAGTCTGTGCTGAGACGGCCGGCGAGAACGAGAAAGGTTTTCAGCAGGCCGCGGCGCGTTGAAAATTGACGTTGAGAGAGAGAGAGAGCCTGACTGCGAGAGGAGGTGGCGAGACGGAGTCCGATCGTCACGGACGAGTCGGGCGTATGGCATGCCCAGAGACGCCCTTCGCGAGCATGCTCAACATCGTCCGCCTTCTTTTCTGAATCCATTACCGCCTCTCACCGCCTGCCCATCCCATCAGATCCCATCCAGACTCTTCAGTGTACAATGCTGAGCATCTCTCACTCACCGAGTCACCATGGAATACCCAAGCTTTGGCCCCACCTCTTCGCACCCGATCCTGCGACATATTCTTCCTGAAGGTCTGTATCCTCAATGGCGTGCGACCTGACTCTTCAGATGTCAAAAGGAGACACGAGGAGCTTTATCATGACTTAGGTATGTCAGCCACTAAAGGCTATTGGATCCCTGACCAAGACACTCTTCGTACATTGAGCAGGATCTTTGGCTCACGCCGACGCGCGTGTAACTGATACCCGTCGGAATACAGCACCGAACCAGCCACCCGAATCCCCACAACCATCTTCCCAAACCCTGAAGAGCCAATCCTCCCGGGTTAGCAGTTAATCGCGCAACCGGCCACTTTGGCAACTACCCTAGTCCTCATGTTTACCACTACGACGACGGTTCTTCCGATCGAGCGTATTCGTATCCTGAACTAGACGTTTGTCCTCTACCTGCTGGCCGCGGATTCCTAACGCATCCTTCCCCTAGCAAATCGCTGCTTTCTATGATGATCGCTCCACGGTCAAATTGACATAAAGGCAAGCCATGTTGGAAGACTCGGAGCGCGTGAAGGATATAGTTCATAGCACATTCTGGAAGGAGGTGTGAATCATTTTCTCTGCTCCTATCTCTTTTTGCTGACAGCTTTACTCTGGCGCGAATAGAGGCACTGCAGTCGCTCTCGAGTTCCTCTACACAACTACCACGGCTTCGACGCTTGTATGAGGATATACTTGCGACCCTTCAGCCCTTTCTTCGGAAGAACCACCCCTTATACAAGCTTTGGACGAGCCAAACCAACTTGCGATGGCGGAGGATCTCGGCCGACTCGTCGCTGAGACTGCGCGTCAATCCTGGAACTCGCAGAATCCATGGACGACTTATCGCAGCTCATGCTGGGCTCTATGGAAGAGCAGGACCCGAAGGCGATTATAACATAGCAGGCTATGCTCCAAGAGAAGGCCCTCATCCCGCGAACTCTGCAGTCATCTGTCCCCTCCCTACCATATGTGTTCCCGGCAGCGACTCGCCCAACCCTCCCGAACCGGAGCTCCTTCTGTCAGCATCCCCGCACTACTCACCGCGCAGAACTACCTCCAAGCCCTCATCATCGCAGCGTCCCTCTGTTCGCTCGTCCGCCTGCCTCCCCGACCCGGGTCCGCCCTTCTCAACGTCAACCCTCGACGGCGGTGTTCCGAGTTTCCTGGAGCACATATGGGCACTCCTCAAAGCATCCGCCGACGAGGAGCCCGTGTGGAAGACACAAAGATCGTCAACCTCGCGGACAAAGTGGTGCGCGTCCGGCGCGGGTACGCGGACGACTCCTGTGGCTCCGACTGGGAGGAGAAGGCGCGGCTACGCACGGCAGTCGACCGCACGCTCCAGCCGCACGACTTCGTCCTCCTCTAGAGGCGCCTTTTGCAAGGACTCGCGGTGTGGTTGGTTTCAGCATCTACTAATGGACGGGCATCGAGCCCCATCCACACACAAACGGGCAGAGAACGGCCAAGAAAGCGACCGCGCCGAGCTAGACGTCGACGCAGAGCGAGCGGACCAGACGAGGCTGGTTGTGACGGCATTCCGAAAGGTGTCCCCCATATGGGCCGAGATCTCCCTCAGGGTTGGAGGTCGTCTAATGGAGTTCTGGAAGGAGATTGCTGCAGACCCGCCGCGATTGAGGTACCTGGAGCTGAGAGTGCACTTGGCGAAGGTGGATGCCGCATACGCAGGCTGGCTCGTGAGTGCTTGTTTCCCAGCTGGCACGGCCTTCTTGAAGTTTACCGGACTCTGACTCGGAATCACGCCCCCAGGACAACATACCCGGAGCGCTTGCGTCACTCCCTCTCCTCGTCCTGCGGCTGCACCTTAGCGAAATGCCGAGCGTGGAGCTGCAGATGATTAGCAATGTCCAATGGCACACCTTGGACAGTCCAGTATACGAACTGCAGAAGCTGCTTGCCAAACAGCTCTATAATACACGAGTGGAGGCTGCGAGGAGTCTTCCCCGTCGGCTCGCGGATGCGGTTCCCTCCTTGAGGGTTGTGGCGATCGCTGATGGACAATCGGATTCGGACTACGACGGGACGCCGTTCTTCGCGCATCCGCGAGGGAGCGAGCGCGTCAGTCGTCTCCCCGTCAGCCGTCCTCGCGAGAACCTGGATGAATACGCGAATCAGAATACCTGGTACATGGAGCCGGTAATGGCCTTGGACTGGTGGAGGATCGTGCGGGATGGGGACGAGGTTGTGCGGCTGGATGCGCTCACGGCCAACCAGGGGGAGCGTATGCAGAGGTTCTTCGAGGAATCGGACTTGGAGATTCTGGACCGCATCGATGGTGAGCTTCTTATGTTCGCGCTGAATCTTGCTGATGACCGGGGTTTGCTCACTGTTTTTACAGACTTCATTTCGGAGTTGTGAGTAGCTTCTGTAGGGACAATGTGTCTGCGAGAGACGAATTCTATGAAATCGGACTTGCGGTATCCAAGACCTTATGTGAGCACAATCGGGAAATGAAGTGCAGGTCCACTGTCGTCCAAAGGTGTTTTGTATCCTTGTCGTTGTTTACCCAGTGGTACGATGATGCAAATTGGGATAAATATAATTGTGGCATATGATGACGTTTACTGTCCCACCCTTACTCTAAGAGGAGTCCTGAGTCCTGACAAAGCAGGTTCATGAAACACTCTCATCGTACGACTCGCTCGACCACCGACCTAGCTTGCATTTTTGCATTCATCATTGTCAGTAGGTGCGTTATGTGGCATGTACAATACTACTGCAGCTGAAACACGCACAGAACACAACATCATGGAGGTGCATCACGCAATGGATCTGCCCGCACACAAACCGGACCAGGCCTACTGCCTCGTCTCAGCCCTCGAGGCGGGCTTTTGCGAGCTCCCCCTCGACTACCTCATCGACACCGCCAAGCCAGGCGAACGCGTAAAACTCCCCTGCCTCGCATTCCTCCTCCGCCACACCAAGACCAACGATATCTTCCTCTTCGACCTCGGCATCCGCAAGGACCACGAGAACCTCACCCCGGGCTACCTCGAGCGCATCCGCCAGATGACCTTCGAGCTCAGCGTCCCCTCCGACGCCGCAGACGCACTTGCCAAAGGCGGGCTCGTGCCGTCTGACATCCCGTACGTCTGCTACTCCCACCTCCACTTCGACCACGTCGGCGACCCCACGCCATACACGCAAGCCACCTTCCTCGTCGGGGCGGAGGCGCGCCCACTCGTCGACGGCGGGTACCCGCACGACCCTAAGTCGCTCTTCGACGCCGCGTTTCTCCCCGCCGAGCGCACGCGCTGGCTCGACCCCGCGCAGTGGCCCCCGCTCGGGCCGTTCCCGCACGCGCTCGACTTCTACGGCGATGGAAGCCTGTACGTCGTCGACGCGGGCGCAGGCCACATGCCGGGGCACCTGAACGTCCTCGCGCGGACGTCGGACGAGGGCGGGTGGATCTACCTCGCGGGCGACGCCGCGCACGACCACCGGCTGCTGAGCGGGGAGGCGCGCATCCCGGAGCACGACGTGTTCGGGTGCGCGCATCGGGACAGGGAGCGGGCGGCGCTGCATGTGGCGAGGATCCGGAGGCTGGCGGAGACGTACCCGCGCGTGAGGGTGATGCTGGCGCACGACGTGCCGTGGTACGAGCTGGCGAAGGAGAGTGGGAAAGGGTTCTGGCCGGACACGATCGAGTCGCTGTGATTACTAGTCTCGGCTCCAGACGTTCTACAGGTCTCTCTGCACCCTGCGCTCACGGCTTCGCTACGCTCAGCAATGCAGGAGGGAGGGAGTATCGGATTGGGAAGGAGCGTTGATGGGGAATCGTGAAAAAGATCTGGCTGGGATTGTGAGCGCCGGTGCAGAGAGACCTGTAGTACTAGAACGTCTGGTGCATTTCGTGCTCGGCAAGGACATTAGTGACATCGGGTCACATCGGGTCACCTTCGGGCATCGGGGGGTGACTCTCGAATCACGCCTTCCTTCGTCCTGCGACGATGGTGGCCAACTGGTCTCCGGAGAGTGCCCAACATGCCGTACTTTTTCATTCCAAACACCTCCCACTCGGCGCGATACTCTGGTTCCGCAATATCTTCAAATGGTCAGGAATTTTTAACGAGCAGGAATGCTACTGAGTATTAAGGCGCAACCTCATGAACGATCCCTTTCCTGGGCGCGCGACGACTCCTCGCGCTCGGTGAGCGCCGGATGGCGGCGGCTGCTGCTGCTGCTAACGAGCGCGAGCTTGTCCTTGTTTCGAGAGGTCTTTGTATTTTGAAAGAGTATTATGGCTTCCAATTGCACGCCATGCGTCCACCTCACAGCTGAGTTGTATCGGGTGCTTGGGGTGGAGCCGTGCCGTACACTGACGTATGACTAATACCACGTGTTGTGACCTCCTGTCACTAATGCCCTTGCCGAGCCCGAAATGCACCAGACGTTTTGGCAGTGCGAACGACCATCTTCGCAGGCGCCAAAACTTCTGGAACCGAGACTATGTGATTACAGTCGTCAAGGTTAGGTCACCGACCCCAGATGCTGCAGGGTACGTGGGCGAAATAAAGGCGGAAGGGAGGTGGATCACGATTGGCGATCAATTCAGGCTAGTCAGTATTTAGTGGTACACGTTCAAGTTGGAACTGCGGGGAGCCCCGTGGTTTCTGGTCCTAGTACCATCCTTTCAACTATGTGTTCTCCGGCAGTCCCCATCCGTCGCCAGTCCGAGCCAACGACTCCGGATACAGCCTCCAATACTCGTTCTTGACCATCCATACCTCAGGTATATCCTTCATCTCCCACAGCTTGCGATCGGTGACCCTGACGTCGCCGACGACGTGCTCCTTGATGCGCCCCGCGAGCGCCGGGTCCCCAACGGAAAGCGCGCTGCATGCCACCGACCGCAATGGATGTCCACCCAGCTTCCTCCCTTCCAGCGTCCGGACCAGAACGTCCCCCATCCCCGGCTTCTACGCGCGGTTCAGCTCGATCGTGAGCGACCCAAGGCGTGGAACAGCCTGCCCGGCATCTCCACCCCCAGGTTCCGATTCGAACGGGGCCAATATGCGCGCGAGACGGTCGACCGCCGCGCTGTTCTCCGTCGCGGACCCGGACTTCTGGCTGCGCACGACGAGGCTCTCCAGCGCAGGCACGCGCTCGCCGCCGACGATGAGCGCCGCGCGCCGGAGACGCGCCGGGCTCAGCGTGGACAGTCGCAGCGCGGTGACGCCGAGCGTGGGCAGCGTCGTGAAGACGGACCAGAAGACGTACTCCTCGTGGCTGTACTGCTCTTTCAGCTGGCGGCTGGAGCATACGTGCGGCCGCCAAAAGCGGAAGTGTACCCAGAGCCCCGTGTCCGCGCCGGCGCGAGCCCCGTGTGCGAGGAAGTGCAGGTTGAAGGGGGTGTCGCGCCCTGCAGGCTTGCCACCCTCGAGGATGTCGAGGTCGGTGAGACCCATGTGCGAGAGAGGGAGGACCGACCGAGGGACCGGGGGGGACTGGTCGGATTTTGCGTAGAGCTCCGTGAGGCGGACGGTGGACACAGCGGGGAGCTCGAGCTTACTGAGGAGGCTGAAGGCGGGTGTGGAGGCGACGTCGCTGATCCAGAACGCTTTGAGATGTTTCAAGGCAACAGGGGGGTGATTAGCCATTTGTGTGTCGAGGATGAGGTCGGGTGAGGGGGACAGAAGCTCAAAGGTCTCCAGGCGGGGAGTATTGGAGAGAAGGTCAAGGAGCCTTCCAGTGGACGCCACGCTACGCAATATGCCACGGAGCTGGAGATTAATGAGGTTCGGGAACGAGTTGCCGGGGAAGAAAGGAACGTTCGGCCCCAGTGCCATCGCCTTGATGTTAGACGCCAGTCCTCCAAAGATGAGCGGCAGAAGAGGTAAAAGGGGTTGGGCGAAGAACCCCTCACCTCCCGCGGTCAATGTCAAGAACTCCAGAGCGGTTAACGGGAAAGAAATGCAGGTGAGATATTCGATCGGGATGACCTCGTCGACGAATAAATGAAGCTCTCGCACACGACCCGCGTGGCTGGGAATGATCTTCGGCCAGACCGAGTGCGTGTTGCGGAGAGCATCAGGGAGGAAGGTGTAAACGTGAATGTCGGAAAAGCGGGATCGGTGTAGGAACATGTTGGGTTGAGATGGCCATCCGACGTTGTTGTCGACAATGTGGTACCACAACTGGGACGAGGCGAGGGCGATCGCACGCCATGACGAACACACTCGAGCTATGTTGACTGCGGAGTTAGTTGGCTCGCTAGGCTTGGGCTGGTCAATATTGACGGTTGGCGGGGCGACGGCGAATTCGAAGATACGATTGAGCAGCTCTGGAGGAAGCTTGCTGACAGGAAGAAGCTTGTTTCGATACCTGTTTAGGGCTGCTAGGGTGTTTGCTGTGTTTAGGGCGACCTGCTCAACCTGTACGGGCTGTCAGCGGGTGAAAGTAAGCGCATGAACGCGACAGTATGCACCTGTTCGAAACTGAACACAGTCAGCGATTGTGAGAGACCAGAGTACTTTGAAGGAATTGGCATGCTTACGGCAGTGAACCAATACGGAGCGCATGCTCACATGAAGCATTGAAAGTGGAGAGCGACAGCGTGATTGCAGCGAAGGATTGTTCCAGTTGGTCAGCCTCGGGGGACTGAAGACCATCGACGCTCACCGGGATCGATGACACGTAGAACGGGGGTAGTGCCATGGTGATCGCCAAGTCCTCGCAATTCACGGTGTTTTTGCCAAGACTGGAATACAGAGAGCCTTGGGTGGATTGGATGCGAAGATATGTTGTGATTACTCACCCAATAGTACACCTCAATGAAGGGCTAGGTAAGCGCGAGCTTGAAGCCCTCACGAAAAGGCGGGATGTTCTGCAGGGTGTGCGACTTGCTGGATCCAACATATATCGTGACCTGAGGGATTTCGAGGTACCGGTCGCGCTGAGATCGCGCTGGTGGGTGACTGACAAGTTGGGCCCTAAGCAACTTACGCGTCTATCCTTAGCACTACCGCGTGGCGTCACAGCAGGTGATCGATCTGTCACACCGTGCCCGCGACGTGTCTCCGAGTCGTCACTGTCATGCATCCAACACACCCAGCAGTGACTGAGACGTATATCGCTGCCATGCCTCGCTCTCGTCGCTCTCCCGCGCAGAAGGCCGCACTTGCCAGAGTTGTCCATCTCCCTCGAACGACGCCGCAACAAACTGGACCTCCCCACCCGGGCGCCCCCGGCTCTGTCACCTCATCCTACCATTCCCATGGTTCAGGCCAACATTCCTGTCCCTCCACCAACAGGTACCAGTGGACCAGAAAGCGACAGGAACTCGGTCTCAGTCCATCCTGCGAGGCTACGCGCACAGAAACAGAACACGCTCAAGCTTGCTCATGGGCGGGAGCGAGTTGCGGCCCTCGAACGGGACCTCCAGGATGCCCTCCACCGCGAGAGCGAGCTGAGAGAGGAGATCAAGGCACTCAAGGAGCGCTTTCGGGCGGTGGACCGAGATCGACACGAGGACGCCTTGCTTCACGAGCTGGCAGGCACCAACGCCATGGTGGTACCGGAGAACACATTCGAATAACAGCGGTCTCCGCCGTTTCTTACTGCATGCTAGCTGAGGTCGTTTCCGAGGTCAGTCTTGGCCCTCATCATTTTCTGGATCCTTGTCCTAATCTTGCTGAACCATGTTCCCGCTAGCGACTCGGAGTCGGATCTCTGGCACAATGGTGCGGAGACTCGCCATTATGTACCTTCTTCATCTTCGCATACAATGTCGCCGATAGTAATGATCAAAATCTGACGTTAATTGTACATCCAGAGCTCGACTAGGTGTCGTGAGGTAGTTCCCATCCATAATGTAACTCCCGTGAGTACAAGCTCCAATAATCACTCTTGACCATCCATACTGACGCGCCCTGGATCCTCTCCACCTTCCACAGCTGGCGGCCCGTCACTTCGATGGTCTCGACGTGCTCCCCGAGGTGTTCCGCGAGGGAGAGATCATCCACCCTCTTGGCACTACACGCGACCGACCGCAACGGGCGGCCACAGCGCTTCCGCACCTCCAAAGCCATCCGCCAGCTCCGGGTCCCAGGTACCGCCCACCTCGATCGCGAATTCGAGGGCAGGCAAAGGGGTGGAGACTGCGTCGAGAAAATCCTCGATCGGGGTCACGCGGCTCACCGGCACATATAGCCCGTGTACGCGATGCGAATAGTGTTGAATGACGTCTAGCCATATATAATTTAGCTCGCTCAGAGGGATGGACTCGAGGGAAGTGTAGAAGCGAATACCAGCACAGCGAGAACGCTGCAGACACAGTCTAGTAGATCGGAGTCCTTGTCGACGACTTGAGACCATAAGTGGGATGTACTGGGCGCGATCTCGCGCCATGAGGAGCACACGTGAGTGAGGGTGATTGTCCAATCCGTTAAGTTGTGAGACTTAACATCGTGGACATCTGCAGGCGGGGCGACGACGAAATCGAAAATGCGGATGAGCACCTCTAGGGGAGCGTATTAAAGCATTGTGATATCTGATAAGGAGTGTGCGACCGGCGCTGCAATGACATCTTGAACCTAGCGTAGTGTCAGTGGATGTAGCATGACCGCATGTGCTCAATAACTTACGAGTACCTGTTCGAGGCTGGATTCCGTTGGGAAAGGCTTTGAGTGTAACGCAGATAATTTGGAGCACTCACGAGAAGCAACGTTCACGATGAGCACGTTCAAGTGCGGTGTTGAAGTTGGAGAATATATTGGCCTTAGTGAAAGACGTTATGCTGGGCACCATCGTGGGCATATCAACGAGGAATACTGAGGAAGGTTGAATAGGCGAGCAATCGTTGAAGCAGACCATGAACCTCCCACGAGGTTATAAGATGTCGACGCAACGTGTCACCTCATTCAAGTTCAACGTGTGAGCTCAACCTACTCCAGAGTTACGATGACCTTACAGCGCCTTGCAAAACGATAGCTCGCGCTCCACAACCTTGCTCAGGAAACTTCGAGGCCCGACGCCCCAATCTAGGCAGGAGGCCCCACCGTGCTCCACCGCGCTCGGACCTGGAAAATTCCTGAGGAAGAGGGTGGAGCGCGAGCTATCGTTTTGCAAGGCGCTGTAAGTGGTGAGTTGGAATGTCAGTCTTAACCACACTCAGTTATCCCGGCTGCAAATAAGTTGGCATTTGTTAGCGCTACCATGGGCCCTTCCAGCTTGACTGGTCGGTCGTCCGATCGGCCAATCGCCAATCTGCAACTTAATCCAGTCAGCTAACCACGTTTTCCCATGGACGAACTTGAACTTCCTGTCACAACACACTATGCTGTGACCGCAGAGGCCACGTACATGGGGCGACCGGACGTCGTTCTTTCCCCCCTTCCCCCACCGCTCACATACCCCCATGAAAATTTCCGCAGCCCTCGCACCGCTTGAGGATCTCAAAGCCACCATCGGCACGGCCTTCGTGCCCACCCTGATTGCGGTTTTGAAGAACCCCCTCCTCATTTTCCGGCCCCATGAGATCTCGCGCATCTTCATGGCACATGTGTGGACGCTGTATGCGGACGGGATTGACGGGAACGGCCGTCCCGCCAAGGAAGAGCTCCTCCCAGGCAATTGCACTGGCGTCGTCCTCGACATCGGAGCCGGTACGCCCCATCCCTTCGACGTCTACTCCCTCCTCCCGCACACATCAATATTGGTGATGCTAACCTCCACCTGGCAGGCCACGGGCACACGGCGCTCTACCTCGACCCCACCAAGGTCACCAAATACGTCGCACTCGAGCCCAACGTTCTCATGCACCCCAAAATCCGCTCCACCGCCGCCAAGCGGGGCTTCACAGAGGCCGCCGGGACGCTCCTCGTCCTCCCGTACGGCGCCGAACAGACCGCGCTGATCGTGTCCGCGCTCGGCGGCGCGCACGCCGTCGACACGCTCGTCTCGATCCTCTCGCTTTGCTCCATCCCGGACCCCGAGCGGACCCTCGGCGCACTCGTGCGGGAGGTGCTCAGGCCGGGCGGGACGCTGGTGTTCTACGAGCACGTCCTGAGCCCAAGGGCGGACGTCGCGTGGTGGCAACGGTTCTGGGCGCCCGTGTGGGCGTACGTGATGGATGGCTGTCGTATTGACCGGCCGACGCACGTATGGGTCGAGAAGATGGACGCGTGGGCTGAGGGGAGTGTGTGGGGGAAGCCTGACGAACCGGAGGAGCATTTGTTCTGGCATCGGGTTGGGCGGTTTGTGAAGAAGGCGAACTAGTGTGATTGGTCGACTTCTATCTTAGTCGCGGAGTATCCTGGGGTGTGGGTCATGAAATGGATGTACTTTTCGGCGACTGGTCATAAAGCGCTGGTGTAAACTTGGTGTGGTATCACATGGCAATATCAGTAGCACAGCAGGCAGCGCCTACTTTATATTGGAGAGAAAGTCTGACGACGTCCCGCCCAGCCTCCTCACTGCCGCCGAGCAGCGCGCCCTTGACCACGGCTACCGGTGAGGCCCGTATGCCGCGCTCCCCTACGGAGGCATCCGTACTCCCTCGAAGGGCAACTACGTTCACGGACAAGCCCTCGTGAAGTGTCATTGAAGTTCGAGTCTGCCGTTCACGGAGGGGTGGATCCTAGACTTGGCCCCGACTAGATCTACTGGCCGAGGGAGTCGGAGGGAGTCGGATCTAGGTAGCACTCGTCGGTCGACTGAACCCCCCTCTACGCGGAGAGGCCCACCCGCGAGGGGCGAGCGGGAGACGCCTGCAGCACGACGATAGACAAGACACCGGAGGGAAAGGACGGGAACTGCTGGAGGTACGTCATTGAGAGGGTAGTTGCGGGCTTGAAGGCGGGGCGGCCGGGGTGGCGGCGAGGAAGGTAGTACAATTTACCAAAGCCGCGAGGTGCAGGATCTCCGACCGGGGCTATGCAGCACGCGATTAGATCTACCTGTGTGAATCTAGACGAGGTCTAGTGGGCCAAGGATTGAGCACGAAGGGAAACTCACGCGCGCAATGTCCGCAGTGTCCACATTGACATAGGAATTGATATGCAGCGCGCTTAGGGCGCTCTCATATGTGCAAGGGTCGGCGGCGCGGGTTTCTGGCGGCGTTCCAGAGCACATCTCCCCCTCGCACGTGTGATGCACTTCCGGGAGTCCTCGGAGTTGGGCTGCACGTCCTTCTCTTCTAAATACGCGTGCATATCCCAAGCTGTTGACATTCGAACTAGATGACGGTAGCTCTTCAGAGTCCGAATAGGTGATACGGTGATACAAGAGTAGAGAAACACCCACAATGATATGTCAGACCGAGACGCTCCACGGCCCTTTCGGAGGCCTGTCAACCCCGCATGTGCCCGGGGTGTGCTGTTCTTTCCCACTGCTTGCGCCTCTCCCCGTCCGGCAGAGTTCAGAGACCTTCCACGGTTGTTGAGCGCAGGATGGTACTTGATCTGAATATGCCTGACATGTACTTCGGCGTCGTCGTGGCGATGATCTGTAGGCACAGAGGGATGATTTCGACGTGGGAATCCCATCGCTGAGTGTCTTCAACTTGGGCTTTGAACGAGGACCGCTCGATATCGGATCGGATTGTGCCAGTCGGACATACGAAACATTGCTGTGTTCCTGAGGCCGAAGCCCGGAGGAGTTGCAATTGACTGTCGGGATGTCCCCTCTCAGTGGCGAAAATCGAAGTCTAATGCTCACCGAGGTCATGGGGTATTCATTATTCCAGGAAAGCGCTGCTTCTGCACCGTTTTACACTCCTGTCTGTCAGCAGAGGGCGCCAGCGGATATTGAGAGTGGACGGCAGACACAATGCCGCCACTAAAATTCACTCAGGGCTGTTGTGCGGCGAATCCTGTCCGCAATTTGGTTGAAGTGGCTAGGCGCCCATAACATGCTCTCTTTTCTACCCCGACTTCAACTCCGCGGCCATCCTATTGGCCAGTAGGGCCAGAGTGACAAGGATATTGGGACTCCGATATGGACAAGGAATTGCAGATTCGCCTTGGCGTGGGACGGACTGGACGGAACGTTTACGCCAGCCTCGAGATGACGGCTCCGGGCACGGATTGTTATATGCCTCTGATCTCCTAAAGCCCGCTGAATCCTTCCTCTCCTTTGCTTCCCCCTCTCCTTCGCAGCCTGCTCCTCGTCGACCGCCATGGTCGGCATCACGCGCCCCCGGACTTTGCGCGATGTCGCGCTCATCTTCCTCGGTGCCGCTGGCATGCACTTGACCACGAGCTTCCTCGGCCCGTTCACGGAGCACTCGATCGTAGTCCAAACGCAGGTGAGTATCGTGTCAGTGTCCGTACTTGAGCTTTTGGATGCTTTTCATGCCGCATGAACATCGGGTGTCCGATTGCGACTCCCTGGCGGAGCCTTCGAGGAGGAGAAAGCCCAGGGGCCTGAGCGCTGGAATCTGTGTAACAAGGTGATGGGGAGTTCGCTATGTTGGGATAATACGGACAGAGGGCCCGGTATCAGTGAGTGCTATATTCGCGAGCGTATCGCGGACATATTCTCGGAATGGTGCGGTAGGATCCCTCCACCCGTGCTCTTCCCTTCCTAGTCTCGGAACCAGGCGGTTTAAGACACCTCCCGGAAAGGGAAATAGAAAGAAAATGAGAGCGGATGTGTCCTAGATGTCTGGTGAATTGCGGGTAGGAGGCGTCCCCTTCACCCACTCGCGAGTCCTTCCAGACCGCGACGCGACGCCTCAACTCGCCGCTCTATCGCGACGCCCGCGTCAAGCTTGGTGTCGCGCGGGCTCTCTCCCGGAGTTTGGCGTTTTGGACATGGTATTCCCTTCCCGCCTGGTCGGTCGTCTTTCGGCCCGAATTGTCTCATTCACCTAATGCGCCTTTCTCTACAACGTCACCTTTCCCTGTCTTGAATACTGAGGACCCCTTTTTAGGTGGACTCCGACTTCCCTTCAAATGTGAACCAAGCCAATGCGAATCCAATACCCGCATACAACCACGATTTCGGCCGACATCCCGTAGACAACACCCCCGTCATACCAGACGCAGCCGCTGCGGCACCTGCGCGAGATTCACGCCAGGAGGTTTCGCAAGAACCCATCAAACCAGCGGATGCACCAGCTGCAGTCGACGTTGCGTACAAGATCCCCGAGACGACGATACTTTCCCATGCGCCGGGGTGGACGGTCTTCCGCAACCTGTACATGTCCAACGGGACGATGTACATCGTCACGTCGAGACCAAAATCCTTCCCGGAAGTCGTCATGATAACGTCCACCGGTCTTCCGGCCGAGGCAAGCCCAGAGAACATCCAAGCCCGTATACCAACGGAAAAGGACATGACCTTCCTCACTCCCCAAGAAGCCCACGACCGCTGGGGAGGTGACCTTGACAAGGTGTGCGCGTTTCCCCCTGTGATCAAACTCGCCCGACGTCTGACCCACCTCGCAGATGGGAAAGAACCGGTTATGGTCTGTTCCTGGCAACACCTTCATCATCAACGAGCCCCGGCAGTTCCTCGACCACTACTACCACTTCGTCGCTGAATGGCTCTTCGGCGCCTGGGCGTTCTGGCAAGGGACGTTCAACTCCGTCGTGAACCCTGAGTCCGCCGCGCTCAGCAACGCGCCGCCCATCCACCGCACGATCTTCGCGCACGCCTTTGCCGATGGCTGGCGCGATCAGCCTGGGTTCAACTCGTACGTCCTGCGGGCCGTGTTCCCTGCGCTCAACGTCGAGGTGCAGGACGATTGGGAGGATCGCATTGTGGCGACGTCCGACCCCCGCGCGCCGCGCCGCGCATGGCACTTTGACACGGTCCTCCTCTCGGACCGCTCGGCGGCGTTCAAGGGCGCGCTGTGCGGTTCACAGAACCAACGGATCGCGAGTGAGGCCACGGAGCACATGCGCAAGGCGGGCAACCTCACCAAACTGTGGTGGGAGCCTGTTCGGCGCGGGGTGCTGCGCTTCGCGGGCGTCGACGAGCGCACGCTCGACCTCGGCGTGAAGGCGGACGCGGTCGTTGCGGGCAGGAACAAGCTCAAGCCGCTCGCGGGGTTGAATCATCACGAGGAAGGCAACTCGGTTTCGGGGACGAAGGCGTCGGGCTTGTCGGACAAGAACATTGTGATCACGTACATTAGCAGACAGTCGTCACGCCGCCACTTGCTCGAGGACGACCACGCCGCGCTCGTGGAGGCACTGGAGGAGATGACGAAGAAGCACGGATGGGAGCTGAATGTCGTCCAGGCGGAGAAGCTGAGCAAGGAGGACCAGCTGGCGGTTGCTGCGCGGACGACGGTGCGTGTCTTCCTGCTTGTCCTTATATGTGCTGCGAAAGGACGTGCGTCTGATTGGGATCCACTCTTCGACGCGCGTAGATCATGCTCGGCGTGCATGGCAATGGTCTTACGGTGAGTGTTGGAGCAGTTGAGAACGTTGCAGTGGAGTGTGTGCTGACGAGCTGCGGCCCTCGCGTGTGTTGCGTTCTAGCATTTGGTAATGATGCCGGTAACGTCTGTCACCTCCGTCATTGAGATCTTCTATCCTGGCGGCTTCGCGCACGACTACCACTGGACGTCCCAGGCGTTGGGCATGAGACATTTCGCGATCTGGAACGACACGTGCGTACCTTTGCTTTCTTTGCTATCTTCCCGTGCATGGCTGGCTGGCTAACAGGCTCCTCACGCGCAGATACCTCACATACCCCAATGAGCCCCCAGTCGACTACCCCGAAGGCTTTCAGGGGACTGAGATCCCGGTATACCCACCGACGGTCGTGAAGGTAATCGAGGAGCGGATAGCAGGTCTTCATCCCATGGACAGCCCCCCGGACCACTATAACTGATAGTAGGGGCTCCGGTCGCCCTCCGCGCCAGAGAAAAGGCCGATCGCCTCCACGCACGACCGCCATTTACCCAGGCTTCAGTATACCATTCCATCATGTTGTATCACTCAGTGCTCGTCCATGCATGTGTCCAGGGCGCGCTGCATAGCGTTAACGCATCCATATTCCCGTTTGGACGGCTCATACATATTCTCTCCCCCAAACCATCCTGGTTAATCGATCCCTCACAATAGTTATATAATTTATCGTCGCTCCTTAAGCTGGTCGTATGCGCCCGTCATTTCTGCTGTACATTTGGATGTTTGGGATAAATAGATAACAGATGTATGTTATCTGGAGGTGCTCTCTTTTCGGTCTCGGACTAGATTCCCTGGCTTGATGCGGAACTCGGGTTCAGAATGTACATACAGACGCGTCCGCTTCGGTTGCTATATGTATATGTCTTGCAGATGTCGGATTAAGTCGGTTGAGACGGTCGTGGCAAGTTGTAGTACTCCTACTCGAGATGCCAGTGTGGATCTTAGCCTCCAGCTGAATGCCTATCTACGTCCCTCTCCCTAAGTCACGGTCCCGCTACTACTCACAGTCCTCGGAAGCGAGAGCCTATATAGGACTGTACTTCTTAGCTCCTTGCAGGGCGGAGTTATGTCCTCGATCACGAATGTGTTCATGCCAGTGCTGCTGCTGGTAAACGGGGTGGCTGCAGTGCTGCAAACAATCATTGGAGCAACAGCCGCGGTGAGTTCGCTGCGTCACGTCCCGCCCCTCCCCTCCTCGCAATCTCGTACTTTCGCCGCCTTCCTCTGCGGGATCGCGGCCGACGGTACTTATACGGCAACTGGGACGAACTTGCTTCTCATAACGAACCTTGGTGTAGCGAGACTGAATAAGTCCTATTTGGCATCATCAGCGTGCTCACCTGCGGGAGAGGAGGAGGGCCGACCACCATCGCAGGCGCAGGCGCGAATCCTGTTGTCAATGGCGCATTCAGCCGGGCGGCCGCGGGCGGGCGGAGGTTTGGGTTTGGGCGAAGGAGACCGGCGGGTGCTATGGCCCAGGTCGGGGGCTTTGGAGCGGTTCCATTGAACAACCCGGCGTGGACCACTGCCGGCGGTGTCGCACCTGGTATTGGGGGGGATCAGATGGCAATGGGGCCCGGAGTATACCCTGCAGGTGCCAGGTTGGGAACGGGGGCGGCAACGGGAGTTGTAGGTGGAGTAGGGGCAGGAGCCATGTACGGTCTTGGTGGTCCTGGTCCGACGCCGTACGGGAGACCGGTCTTCCCCAAGGCGCCATACCGGCGTATGTGAGCGGAGGTCCTGCAATAGGTCCGGAGTACTGAAGATGTGGGGCAAATGTGGCTGGTTGCTGGTATGCCAAGTATTGGGAAGGATGATCAACTTGTTGATAGGCGTAGAAAGATTGGTTTATGATACGTTTTCCAACACATGTCGATGTGAACCTTTGCGGGCGGACAGCTCGTGTTATCCCTTGAGCCTGCTTCTGTACATGAGCCCACAACAAAAATCGGCTGGAGATCTACAAACGTCCACAGATCAACATCCTTGCTTCATGGACGAGTCGCAAAACGAGGCCACGGACCTTCGAGCCTCCGCCGGGAAGCCGCATTAGCACGAGGGAAACTGTAGAATGGAAAGTGCGCCCGATAAACAAATGAGGACATGACTGAGGCCTAGGGTGTTATAAAAGCTTCGTACCTGTCCTGACGGTGGACTTGGACGTCCAGAACGTCGACATTCCGATCCGAGCTCGAGAGCCTGAGGCGCCAATCATTTATCCTGCCACAGTAAGGCGCCGCCGCTAAACAAGCACAAAGCACAAGCTCGCCGGCACTCTCGAGTCTCGTATACGTAGCCGGCACCTATATCGACTTACTTGACTCCTGCTCGACTCCGCCGGCAAACGGACATCTGTCTCTCAGCTACTATCCTCAGCTATCCACGATTCCACCACTCGTGTCCCCGCTTTCCACCAGGCCCTCGCCACCGGTCAGACAACCCCCGGTTGCAACTCGGCGCAACAGAGCAAATTTGGATGACATTGCGCGAGGCGCTGCTGTTGAAAACGGTCTGAACAGACACATGAGCACTGCAAGTAGTTAGCTGATCCTGCGCAATGTGCACCAGCGGCGATCAACCAAGTCCTCCACATCGTCGCTTATGTAATTCCCTGGAACAACATCCTGACAGGTACGACAACTGTCTCTCGATCCTCAGGCCTCAGGCCTCAGGGCCTTTAAGTATAGGCTGCCCCAATCGATGGCTCCGCTCAAGGTTTCCCATTCGGCTCCGCTCAGATCACTTCCACCCCGAGCTGAGCGGCATTTTCAATATTTCCCCGTATATACGGTATGTACTACGATGAATCAGGATACATCTGACGAATTCGTCAGATCACTGTCCTGTTCAGGTAGTTAGGTACGCTCGTCCCAGTTGCTCCGTGCCTTCCCAGCAGCGCCCCTTCCCATGTCAACCATGCTTTGCGCGCGCTGCCACATTCTCCTGACGTTTCGAAGACCACCCATGACCTCTTGATGGGCGCGGAACCACACGCTTTCCGGGAGCCGGAGATGGACTTGGACACCCCACACAATCTGGAAGGAAGATGTTCACTAGTTGAAGTTCGTTCCTTCCATGACCTCGTATTTAAGCATCCGACCAGTCGGATGATAAAGAGTCGATGCACGAGGTGGGCATGGCTTCTACGCGCCTGCCCTGCTTCCTTGCCACAACGGGTCCTTTCCACCCGCCGACGCTTATTAGGGCCTGAGTCGTCGTCTCGTACCATCCCGGTCTCCCTTGTGTTCCCCCGCAGGTCCATCGCGCCAGGCCCACTGCCATGTCTTCCCCCCACCCGACCACCCCCGTGTTAGACATCGTGCCCCGGCCTGCTGCGCTCGTGCGATGGGAGCAGACGAGGAACCGGAAAGTCAGCTGGCTGATCGAGTGTATCGCCGAAGCCGTACGTATGTCCTCCTGCCTGGGCGTAGACCAATGCTGAACGGTATGTTGCTTACTGCATTGGCGGCGCGCAGACTGGCACCTTCCTCTACACCTTCGCGGGTTCAGGTGCGACGGCGTCCTTCATACTCGGCAACATCCTCAAAATCTCCGGCCTTGGCAGTGCGTACTCCTTCCCCGCGATGCTCGAGATAAAATCCTGAGGGAGGGAGCTTGTCGTAGGTCTCCTCCAAGTTGGTATTGCGTACGCGGTGGGCATCGCGCTCGCTCTCACGGTTTGTGCGGTATGTCACGCCAAGAATCTTTCTCACGATATGTAAACGGAGATTGAGAAGCTCGGTATAGGCGACTTCAGGAGGCCATTTCAGCCCAGGATTTACCATCCACGCTGTTGTCTTCAGAGGGTTCCCTATCGGAAAGGCCGCGAGGTGAGTGCTCCATCCTGCTCCATCGACCTCAAGCTTTATGAGGCTAATCATAATCATAATTCGACGCAGACTCATCGTCGCGCAGATCTTCGGCGCATATATCGCATGCTTGCTTGTTTACGTTCAGTACAAGCAGCTCATCCATGTGAGCCCTTATATGCACCACTTCTAGCTCAAGCGAGGTGCTGACCGACGTCACGCAGACCGCGATTGATGCTTTGAAGGGAGTTGGAATGTACGAGAGTGTGATGTTCACCCCGAATGGCCCTGGTGGGATCTTTGGTCTCTACGTAAACCCGGGCTCGAACCTCGGTTACGTCGTCCTCAACGAATTCGTCTGCGACTTTATCCTCGGCCTCTGCGTCTTCGGCGTCCTCGACCCCTCGAACCACCTCGCGACCCCTACGACGATGCCCTGGCTGATCGCGCTCGGATAGTAAGCACCATCACGCAAAGGCATGTCATGAACCGCACGCTGACAGTGCTCGGGTCTACCTACTTAGCGGCGTCGTCATCTGGGGCTTCGCGCCCGTCGGTATCGCGATGAACGCCGCGCGTGACCTCGGCGGTCGCTTCGCCGCCCTGACGCTCTTCGGCAGCGAGGCGGCTGGCGGCAACTACGCCGCCATCGCTGCGCTCACGAACATCCCCGCTATTCTCCTCGCCGGGGTCGTCCACGAACTCGTCTTCACTGACTCGAGCCGCGGTAAGTGCTCTTTCCAGAATTCCTCTTGGTCCTGAAACTTCGTGACTGACGTGTTTGCGCGATGCAGCGATCAACCCGGAGTGGCACCAGCTGGTCGCAACGATGGAAGCGAACGCTATTCGCAAGACGGGCGGCGAGCCGTCGCCGCCGCCCTCCATGCTGGACCCGAGGCGATCTGACGAGAAGTTGAGTGCATAGAATACCTTACGACTCAAGTATTCGGTATTTTACTCCCCTGTTTTTTTTTCATCTGTACTCTCATGGACTGGTAATGGTTCTTCCTATTCGAAATATCCCGCGAGGCTATATGTGGGCTGCATTCCTGTGTTAGCCGTTCCACTGCAGTCGCGATCGGTTCAACACACTCAGGCACCACAAACCAGACTATGAGCATTACTTCATGGTCTTTCATGGTGTGCTACCGGTGGATTGATATTCCGAATGTGCCTTGGCCTCGTGAACATTCCTAAGTGTATTCTTTATGCTGCGGTGTCGGTTAGAGATGTTTCGTTCCTTGTTTGCTCTGCACGATTGCACCTGCTGAGCGGCGATCCTGCCTTATCGATCTAGATCGAATAGTAGCGCCCGCGAGTACGACACCTCCGAGCGGCGCTGGCAGAGACTACGTAGCCCGTGACGGTCATCTTCGCTCTCTCCTCCTGGAAACTGTATCGCCCTGGGGTCTTGCGGTTACATGTACACATTACCCGGCGCCCAGACTTTCTATGACTAAAATGCGGGGCCCCGCATCAATGCATCAACCCCGCAGCGCTACCCGAATATCTTATGCCACGCCGCCTTGGCCCGCATCGCGCGAGAATAGGCAGTCTGAACTCGCTAAGCTTATCTGTGTCGGAAACTCAACGTTTCTTCTCGTCGCACTTCTTAACATAAAATCGCAGGACGAGACACTCTGCGCGCGGGCCTTCGACGCGGTCAGACGACGTCCTAACGCCCTTGGGCCCACGCGAGGACGATATAGCCGGCTGTGGAGTGGTCAGGCGAGCCTCCGTCTGCTGGGACCGTAGGATCATGTGTCCCGCAGTCCCAGGGAATGCTGATGTTGCGTAAGTCGACTTCTCTCAGCCGCGGGACAGGCACATAGTCATTTCCCGGTCCCTGCGGGTGGGAGCATAAATTCGTTAACGTCACCGTGCTCGCCAAAAGACGAGCGCAGAAGGCCTCCCAACCGACTTTTCTGCACGCACCTCTCCCCACGACTCACATAGCGATCTCGCAAGTGGAAGGCAAGAGCTGACGACCACGAATTCGACATGGCCACTGCTGGATCACACCCTCTGCGCCGGCGCGACGTCGTCCACCTCGCGGACATCAAGCCTCGATCGAATATGCACGTCGCCTGGGAACGCGTCAGGCATCGCCAGGCGCATTGGTTCGTCGAGATGGCTGCTGAATTCGTGAGTCCTCTGCATATTATCCTTTCTTTGCAGGTCACTGCGCATATCCTGACCTGTCATGGTGTCAAGATGGGCGTGTTCTTCTACATTTACGCTGGTACGTTGCGCGTCCTCCCACCCGTACCGTCCCCACCGTTCTGACAGTTGTGGTGGTGGGCTACAGGTGTGGGTTCCACGGCAGGGTTCCTGCTCGGCAACGTTGCGGGCATCAACGGCCTTTCGTCTATCTTCCAAATCGGATGTGCGTATGCTCTTGGTATCCTGCTCGCCCTTGTCGTAAGTCCTTTCTTACTTGCAAGTGAATAACACGTCCCTGATCCCCAACTCCTATTATAGGTGTGCGGTCCAACCTCTGGAGGTCATTTTAACCCTGCAGTCAGTATTACAATGGTCGTGTTCAGAGGATTCTCACCAGTGAGGGCACTCCGGTGAGTTGTGGGTCCGTATATATTGCGTTCATCATTCAATGCTCAATTGAGATTCATCCGAAACGATCCAGATACATGTTCGCACAGATCTTGGGTGCCTACATCGCTTGCCTGATCATCTATGTACAGTATGGCGACATCATCAAGGTGGGAGGGCTCAATTTGTCTTTGTCTTTTGATCTTCGCTGTATTTATTCTCTACCGTCACGCTACCGAACTTTCTACGGCATGCAAAAATGCTACGGAACCGACTTGCCGACTACAGGAGGTCACTGAGGCCCTGGCGGCGGCTGGAAAGCTCGAGGAGGTCATGTTCACATCCAGCGGCCCTGCTGGCATCTTTGCACTCTACGCGAATCCCGATTTCCACCTCGGCCGAGTCTTCCTCAACGAATTCGTCTGCGTGCGTGTCCCCTTCGCGCGATCCCTGTCACCGAGTGAATAGCTGTTGCCGCAATAGGACTTCCTGCTCGGTCTCACCATCTGGGCGTGCATCGACCCCACCAACTTCCATGCGTCGCCCACGACCGGCCCCTGGATAATCTCCTTGACATAGTGCGTGTTCTATTGCACCGCAACTATGGCAGCTGCGACTGACCGGGTCTCTTTTCAGTGGCCTCATGGTATGGAGTTATGTAAACGTTGGCAGTACGTCCATCTCTTCCTTCCGGCGGTAGCTGCATTCATATGAAGATCGACTAATCGAACAATGTATCCTTCAGTTGCGACCAACACCGCGCGTGACGTCGGCGCACGCTTGATGGCGCTCACGATCTGGGGCCTTCCTGCCGGTGGAGGGAAGTACGCAGCGATCGCTGCCTTGACCAACATCCCCGCCACCCTCTTGGCCGTCTGCTTCTACGAGTTCGTCCTCAGTGACTCGAGTCGCGGTGCGTATCTCCCTTACCGCACCCC
The DNA here is from genome assembly GCA_024305745.1 of Polyporus tsugae. Lineage (NCBI taxonomy): Eukaryota > Fungi > Basidiomycota > Agaricomycetes > Polyporales > Polyporaceae > Polyporus > Polyporus tsugae. The sequence continues at coordinate 674,030 of JAHRBS010000001.1, forward strand.
TTCTGAGTCCCCCATCCGCCTTGCAGCACTGTCTACCCTCCTCGAGCCCCATAGCATTTCCTTGCCGTATGAGACAACGACTGACAGCGCTCACCAGTGATCACGCCTGCACACGCCGACTACATCAACGGCCACCTCGCTCACGAGGAGCACAGCCAAAGTGTCGTCACCGACCAATCTCCAGGATCCTCCTACAACGAGAAGGCCCACGACGAGACCATAGAGCGCGTATAACCACTTTTCGGGCCTTCAATGGTACGGTTCCTGCTGGATGGACATAATGTGAGCTTGGATTCCACGGTCGCATGGGCGCTGACTCGGATATTGTACTATATGGAAACGAACGTGCTCACCGATTCACGACTTCTGTACTATTAACAAACCAAGGGGATTTTGGCGCAATCTTGCTGGTGTGGGCGAACGAGAATATACAGACGTATTTCGACTGGTGAACATCGTTCTATGTCAGAGGTACTTATACGGGTGGGAGTGCCTCCGGCTTCCCTGATAGCCGGGAGCCGATCAAGGTTGTAAGCTGGCAAGGCCTCGGCGCCGATGGCCGAGACTTGCTCTCTCGTAAACCACACCCTCTGACTTGCCTCTGACCGAGCCAGGTCCTTATCACCGCGTGCACTCGTGCTTTTGGAGGACTTCATCAGACCTCCAGCCTGCCGGCATGCGGGTTCCCGGCGACTGGACTTCAAGTTTGTGGGAGGGTTGAAGTTCCCGCCAGAACTTGGAGGCAAAGCGTCGAATGTGGTGACCGGTCGGTCTATTATTACTGGTGTGTATCACTTTACTTCTTTAAGTTTTTACCCGCAGTAAGTACCTCCGACACTATAGGTCTTCAATGTATCCGGGACAGGCTCTCTGATCCACAACAGGGTCCGAATCGGGGGCATCGTGGCCACAACGAGCTCAAGGTTGGCAGGCTCGGCGTGTCGAAGTGCTGGCTGCACACCAAAGCAATCAAGGCGGGTTAGAACCCGTAAGGTATGTAAAGGGGTTGTTCTATGCGTGCATTATCTCCTTCCCTTACTCACGGTGTTCTGTGAATAGATCTGGAGAACCGTGACATGACGTCACGAAGTCGTCCCGGGCTTCGCTCGTACTAGCAGAGAACCTTGACACGGTACGCAACACGGGACGCACTCTAGAAACAGTATCCTCGTCAAAAAAATTTCAGTCTAACTTGCTGACCTGCTAGCTCACCCAGAGGGCATCAACGAGGCAGACGATACCGGTAGTCACGTATGGATTTTCTACCGGTCCTCCCGTCAGCCCACGTTCTGGGCGCATATATACACAATATGGTCATGCGTCTTTGGGTTCGGAAGCAAAAGAACTCGTCGAGAGAGGTCGCCATAACCCCGGTAGTGGGTCGCCGATATTAGCTATGCCATGTCACACGCCCTAGGACCCAACAGTAGTTGGGCTGTGAGAGGACAGAGGGCGAAGAGTCGAGATACAGCCGGCTTATCGCTGTAGCTCTGTCTCGTCCCACCGACGAGGTATCGCCATGACCGACTACCACTCCAGCGACCGCGACTTCGTCCACCTTGCGGACGTCAAGCCCAGGTTGGATGCCCAGATCGCTTGGGAGCGACGCCGACGCCGCAAGGCGCATTGGTTTTCCGAGTGCGCGGCCGAGTTCGTAAGTACCGCCGTCCCTCCCTCCATGCTTGTTGCTGATACCACCTGCCACTGCAATGGCTACAGGTCGGGACTTTCTTCTATGTCTATGCAGGTAAGTCGACTTGCGCCTGCAACATCCTACTACTCTGACTGTTCATAATCTAGGGATCGGCTCAGCGGCCGCCTACAGGCTCAACACTTCCGATCCCGAGGGCGTATCGTCTGTCCTGCAGATTGGCGTTGCGTATGCGGTTGGTGTGGTGTTGGCGTTCGTTGTCAGTAATCGATCAGGACTGGATGGCCATCGCAGACTCACTGTAGTTGGCTGCAGGTGACGCAATCAACCTCCGGTGGTCACTACAACCCGGGTTTCAGTATCGTCTTCGCACTCATGAGGAGGATGTCTCCGCAGAGAGCACTCAGGTGAGTGCATGAACATTCGTTAGAATAACAGAGACTCACCACGATGCATGCAAACGTCAGCTACATCGTGGCTCAAATCCTGGGTGCTTATTGCGCCTGTCTCCTAATCTATCTTCAGTACGGCGATATCATCAAGGTACGAGCCCGACGTTTTGCGATACGCTGCATCCGCCAACAGAGGCATCGACGCAGCAAGTAGAAGCAGCCCTGTCGGCCACTGGGACGCTCGAGTCCACATTGTTCACACCAAGCGGCCCGGCAGGAGTCTTCGCAATATATTTGGCCCCAGGAACCAGTCTGTGGCGGGTGTTCCTGAACGAGTTCGTCTGTGTGAGTTCTTGTTCCATACATGTGCCTGCCATTGCCACGGTCCAGTGCTCACGCACCCGGTCCTGAAGGACTTCCTTATTGGTCTAGTCATCTGGGCGGTGGACGACCAAAGCAACTTCACCGTCTCTCCGGTCGTAGCGCCCTGGATAATCGGCCTCGTCTTGTGCGTGTCACCGCCCCCGTCCTCTTCCTCGGTCTCCGGATGCTCGTGTGTGCCGGAATGATGACTTTGACTTATGCTCTCATGCAGTGCGCTCATGGTCTGGAGCTTCTCCCGTGTTGGAGGCGAGTACATACATACATTAACCTTCCCCGACAAGGCAATGCGGTGTTCGTTCAGATGCTCACGCTCGCCCTTCCACGCGTTTCAGTCGCCACCAATACCGCGCGCGACGTCGGCGCGCGGCTCATGGCCATCACCATCTGGGGCCTCGAGGCCAGAGGCGGCGCATACGCGGCCATCACCGCGCTGACGAACATCCCGGCGACGCTCCTCGCGGCCTTGTTTTACGAGCTCGTGTTCGCGGACTACAGTCGCGGTGAGTGTCCCACCTCATCGGACATCGAAGAACAGGACCACCAGATGCGGTCGGTTGCGGCAGCGGGGTTGACTCGGCTGATGTTGTTTGTTTCCAGTTCTTACGCCTGCCAACGCCAATTTACTTGCCGCCCAGGCTGCTTACAAGGAGCACGCACAGGGCGGTGGGGCTGTGACGAGGCGGTCTACGAGCGCGTCCTCCGCGGACAAAGGCGTTGAGATGACTCTGGAGAGGGTTTGAGGCGGGTTTTCGAATTCGTTGTGGGCAAGATTCGACGGCCATACATCTCTATCGCACGATTTGATCGGACGCTGACCATGTCAAGGCTCATCATACCTGGGTGTAATAGGCACGGTATGAAAGTATGCGGTACGGCGACGGTGCGACGACGTGCGCTGGGAGACAGTGCCTCGGACTTTGTCAAAGAGTTCAGCGAAGATGCGGAGCAGGGCTACTTGGTCCCGCATTGCCCGCGGCCGAGTCGATCCTCACCATTCCGACTCCGACCCGGCTCTCGACGTATCTTCAGCCGGATACTGTGTAACAAGGTCTTTGTCGTGCTTCGGGTCCTCATGGTCTGAGGAGTCATTCGCCAGAGAGTCTGAGTCCTCCGAGAAGCCGAAGGGTGCGACGGAGTCGGCATACCGTCATCTGGTACAGACGTCGAGTGGTACCTGTTCAGGACTGTCGGAGCTGGATCGCCACGAACCATCCAACGGCTTGACCTTGTGGATTGGCGGCAATTGGCTGCCTAGTAAGCCTCGGATGGGCGCCGACGCGGGCGGAGTTGGAGGTGTCGAGGATCGGCGAATGTAGGGGCCTCAGAGGGCGTGAACTTACGAGAAGCACTGTCATATGCCGTGGCGAAATTCCCTCAAGCACGAAGCTGTGCACGCTGCCTGGAGGGTTAGAACGATCAGCATCAGAATGAAAGCGGCGGCCGTGCGGGCGAATCCGGCTGAGGGTGTCGGTGGGGTCCTGTCCTTGCAACCGTACCCCGGGGAAGTCGCTGAAGTTGCATGACATCCTTATTCTAGGGGAGCAAGCACAGGAACTGGGGGATCCAGGTGCGATTTCCAATAAAGTGCACAGTCAAAAGTCTCCACGTATCGATTTGACACTTAACGGAGCCATCGGACATACTGTGGCCGAAGAGACGGAACGGGGCTACCTGAGGATGCATGTGCCGAATAAGGAATTGTGGCTCATTGTGCGGGCTCGTCCGTAGACGCGGCTGTCCATGGAGCAAATTCGCTTACAGATACGATGCTCTCCTCGTCAAGTATATTGCGATACGCACAGGCCAGGGTCTCTATTCATGGAGACTGGGGCGGAGAAAGACATCACGATGCCAGCTCAGAAGTTGATGGGCATCGGATGCCAGCTGGCAAGTACATAACTTTAACTTACTTGAAGTTCAAGTTGGCCGCCGACGGATCACATTTTGGGAACAAGGCCAGCTGCGAATGCATATGACGTCTATTACTATTTGTCTTCCCTGGGTATTTGACTTGTACTAGGCCGTCAAACTCGGAGAAGCTGTATCACAGATACAGCCTCCTCCCGCCGGATGTGGCAGGGATCTACAAGCGCCCTTCCGTCGCGGTCACGGGGTCACGATGTAACCACAGCGCGACGCGTCTCCACGCGTATGTTCTGTACCTTATCGTCATCTATTCGTCCGGAAAACATTTCAAAAACGACTCAAAATGAGTCATGGCTATGGGAAAGATATTTCGTAGTAGTTCAACCCAGTGAATAGTCCTCTGCCACGGTTGAAGGAGTTAAGAGCCGAAAGCTATACATCCTGGGCGGAAACACTCGGTGTACTGATGTGGCGACACGTTCTAGGCCACGCTACTAACGGGTTTTAACGGGGACTTCGAGAAGGAGGCGATGCGGCAAAGTAAGACAGATAGCACTTGGATAGCACAGCCCGCCGTCTGATGATACGTCGAAACCGGTCGATCCGATTCTACAATGAGTGTACGTACGACAAGTAATCTACAATATGACATCTGTGCAAGAAGGGCGGCTACCGTCTACGGTACAGCTACCGAGTGTCTGTGGGGGGGAGGCAGTCCAAGAGATACAGGACAGATATAGCGACGAGTGTCAGAACGAGGCGGGGCGATTACAACTACTGGGAAAGCGCTGTAACGTATGACGTGGTATCAAAAGTGGTGGTGAGAGTCCGAGGCAGAGTCCGCGAGGGATATGGAAACATGATGAATAGTTAGGGAGTAGAGCGAGGAGAGCAAGGTTCGAGAGCACGAGAGCAGCGGACAGCGGGACGTGTCTTTGGGCCGGTGACGACGTGTGCCGTCGCCGCCGCCGACGTCTACGCGTACCCGCGGGACCGGCGGTCGTTGTAGAGGGCGTCGAGGGTCTGGCGGGCAGCCTCTTCCTTTACCGCGGCTTGAGACGAGCCGTAGGCTCTCCCGTACTCAACACCACGTACTAGGGTCCAGAGAAAGCGATCAGCACCAGAACACTGCAGGATACAACGTCGAAAGGCCCACTGTAGGCTATCGCCGTCCATGACGGCTGGTGTAGCGGACCTGTCTGGTAGACGTCCCACGTTAGGAGACGGACACCTCCGTTGGCCTGGAGGTAGTTGTTAAGCTGCATGCGCCAGTCTGTTGGCAAAGAGATGCATGTGAGCAGCGAGACTGTCGTCGCAGCATTGAAAGACGTACGGTATGACTCGGCCATTGGAGAGGTGGAGGTGGTTAGTTGAGTTGGTGGTGGAAGGTTGTGTGGTGTTGTGAAGGGATGAAAGGAAGAATGGTCTGACTCCGCCGGACAGCGGGGGGAGTCTTTATAGCAACCTGTCGACTTGCTCTGGGGACGAAACAGTTGTTCGCGGAGCCCTGAGTCACAGTAGTATGCACAGCATGGAGGCCTTGTTATTCAGTGATTCGCCGGATCCGGAGGATGGATACTAGGACTCACCGCAGGGGGTACAGAGAAAGCGGCGACAGAAGCGCGCCAGCCTCAGGCCGACGTCTGGTCCCTATGTGGTGAAGAGGTACGGAATGGGTGATAAATGCGGCAGCATTGTCCGGTTCGGGGCCACAGACGCAGTGACATCTGAGGAGGCGCAGCGTACTGTGCGTCCTGCTCGCGCGCCTGGCGCTGAGAAGTATGAGGACGAGTTTAGACTTCTATGTCTTCCTCTCGTCCGGGCACGCTGTGGTGAGGTACTAGGATGAGTCAGGCTACAGCCGGGGGGCTTGCGTTGACTCGACGTCCGGCGGGCGGGACCATCAACCATATTTCGCACGTGCTTTTTGGCGAGTCATGCCCAATATACCTTCCAAGAGGATCTTGAGTACAGCGAGTGCCACGACTGCGAGAGACGTACACGTACCTTAACTCCGTGTCCGGTACGGGGTCCGTCGTGGCATGTGCGTCATTGACCCGGGCTGCTACGAGCGCAGCCGCTTAGATAGCGCCGATCGAGGCCACAACCGCGAGGACTACCTTGCTTTGCCATGGCAACGCCCGGTCAATATTGCCCCACTCACCGAACCAGTGCAATCCCTCTGGCCTCGAGGCTTCACTCAGGATAATGGAGCAATTGAGCGAGCTGAAGCGGGGCGACGCTGTGCGTTGGATCTTTCAGCGACGGCGTTGGTGACTGGTGCATGGTGATCTGAACAGTGGTGTTCCAATTGAATGGATCTCGGCCGAATTGAACCTATGTGGCTTCTGTCACAGCGAAACGAATAATAGCGGACGGACCCAAGGCATCCGGTGTCCGAGACTTGATGAAGTGCTGCGAGACGTTTGGGCTTTGTGTCCGACCCCGCTGGACTGCGCCCGCGCTGAAACGTCTCGAATTCAACATGTGCATGTACTGCGTCCCCCGGTTGCGCAGCAGCTCCAGTAGTGTGCCACATGGTTGAGTGGTTGAGAAGCCGATGGATTACGGATGAGTAGATCCCGGCATGTTGAAGACGGGGACCGGAGAAGAGGGATGAAGTGAGTCGTCGGGATCGGAAGCAATTGCAAGAAGCTGTTTGTTGGCGGTGTGGGCGCTGCCGATCCCGCGATCCCACTTGCCCCAAACAAGGAGATAAGATTAGATAACCGCGTGGTCGGCCTTGTACCCTCGGCTCGGTTCCGGAGTCCCAGAGGCTCGAAGCCGGAATGTCGTGCACGGGCCGCTTTTTGCTGCACACCCCCCGCCATGTCCTCCTGAGAGCATCCACCCATCGTCATCCCATTTCCCCCCTTCCAATCAGCAAAGCTCCTGCGCAGCCTCAGGCACATTCCAGCCCTCTGTGTCAGATCCAAGTACGTTCGTATTCGCAGCTGCTCCCCACTGTGGACAATGGAGACTTTGTAGCTGACACAATCTGCTAACAGCAATCACATCTCACCATCCAATCGCATACCGCGCACCTCTTCGAGCAACGCAAATATCAACCTCGTCCGAGCTGGTATCTCACCGACGCCAGTGGTAGCAGGACCTTGGTTGTAGACTGTGGTGGTTGTAGACTGTGGCCCAACAGTGAGTGTATTTGTTTTCGCCCGCACGCGCCGCTTCCATTCCATACCAACCTACCCCGTCCACTTGTGCCTTTCCCTTCCGCATCAGCGCTCCTACCCAAGCAGACCGATATGGAATCCTTCGACAACATGACCCCGATCCTGGGCTCCCGCCGCCCCATTTTCATCCCTGCCTTCTCCGACAGCTCCTCGTCTTCCTCACATACCCCAACCCCACCATCTGCGCTATCATCCGCCACATCCCTCGTTTCCTCGTTGTGCAGCCGCCGAAAACCCGCACATGCGTTCCAATCGCCCTCCGCGGACGAGCCTGGGGAGTGGGAAGCCCATAATCGTAAGCGCCCATAATGATGCAAATTGGATCACGTGGGACCGCGTTTAATGACCGTGTTTGTTCCTAGCGACGCGCAGTGGTAAACGCGCCAGCTCCCCGCCCTACGAACGCCGTCGGACGTCCACCTCCACGGATGCCTCAGGCTCGTCTGCGCACAAGTACACTCCGTCCGTCAAGAGTGCCATGCAACGCCATGCGCCCCTGCTGCCGCTGTACCACCCACTCGGCCCTCTTGCGCAGTCCCTGCCCAAGCTCAACCCCGGACTGTTCGGCTTGCCGTCCTCCTTGAGCATAGACGATGGAGAAGACCAAGCTGAAGGAGAAGCAGACCCGCGCTCGTCCTCTCGGTCTCGTCGCCCGGGGCTGAAAGCCCGCGAAGACGACGCGCAATCGAACGGGACCCCCAACGGCGTAGACAAGCCCGCCCAAGACGCTCCAGCGCGGGAGCGCAATCCGAGCCCCCGCAAGAGGCGCGGTGGCGGCGGCGCGAAGCGGAAACGGAAGGACGCAGAGGACGCCGATGGGATGTTCCCCCCACCTGCGAAGCGCACACGCAACCCGCGGGGGGCCGCCGCCAACAACTCGGTGCCCGCGGCGCCGTCGCCGCTTGTAGGGCCAGCGGTCGTGGCTTCTGACTTGGCAGAGGAGGTGCCCGAGAACATCGGAGGAGCGTCTGCGGATGCTGAGGAAGCTCAGGAAGCGCAGGAAGAGCCGGAAGCTCCTCAGCAGACGCCGAAACGAAACACGCGCACGAGGAAACCGAGGGCGACGCGGCCGACGAAGCGCAGGGACTCGAGCGGCAGTGCGAGCGCGGCGAGCTCGGTCTCAGTTTCCATTGCGGTGGCGGCGAGAGTTGCTGCTGCGTCAAGACCCAGTTTCCCCATGGAGGACTGTCTAGTGGGTGAACCTGAGCCCGAGCCCGAGCCCGAACCTGAGCCTGAGCTTGGGGCTAGTGAACCGCAACTGCAGGACCCGCAGGCCGCGATCAACGGGGTTGGTCCGCACGAAGCAGCGGACTTGAGACACCCTTCGGGCGTTCCCTCTTCGACCCGTTCTCCGATAGAAAAGGCGGCACCCCCTGTAGAGAAGTTGCAGGCTTCTACTACCGCCGGCGACGGCCCATCTCGAGCTGTAGGCAAGGTGGTTCCTATGAATGGGGTTACACACACTCCCGGCCCCAGGGTTATGTCTCTGGTGCCGGCCTCGGCACCACCTGCACCCGCCCCACCGGCGGAGAAGGAGCTACCGCTGAGAGCGCCACCACAGAAGGAGGAGCGCGAGGAAGGCGAGCTGAGCGACTGATGGACCGCGGGACCGCATGGACCGCGACCGTGCCTCAATAGATGGGCGGTGTCGATGCGAACTCGTGTGTCCGAGTCATTTGGTTGTTACCCCGCCACTGCATGTATATTCCCCCGTTATGTTGCATCCTTTCCTGTCCTCGCTTTATTTTTTTCTAATATATCACCTCGCATGTTTGGAAGTTGTATAGTAGTAGCTAGTCGTACGCTGTCGCGCTCCGCCCCTGTCGCCTGTCGCCCTGTCTGTACTGCATAGCTGTAGCTTGGTATTCCCATCATCATCGTATTAACCCTCCATGTACATGTACATCTACCCGACCCAATACAAATCAAATTCTCTCTCTGCTTTCACGCCGACCTGGATTTCTTGTGCGAGGTCGTTCTGGATGTGGCGGCGCATCGGAGGCCAGCGCTGGAGGTGGTTTGAGAGATATCACCAAACGCAATCCCGATGGCCAAATGATCGGGGATCTGAGATTGAGGGAGGGACATGCTTCTCCAAGCAGTGCTGCGCAGCTGAGCTTACTTACATGATCCTCCGATTGCGACCAACTTGAAGGGAGATGCTCCGACACTGATCAATGTCGGTCCGGCAGTGATATCGCGGCTGCATACCGTTGAAGTTGGCGTCAGCGAAAGGCTGGGAGAGTAGTCACGCCAAGCACTGCTTGTTCGAGGGAGAACAAGGTACATCCTAATAGAGCACTGGTCGTGGCGAGGCAAAACATGCAGGAGCGAAGAAGCGGTTCAACATTGACCCACCTCTGAGCACGGCCAGCGCGCTGGGGGAGGAGGGGGGGGGTTCCTTAGTGATATGTAGCAGTTCACTGAGGCTGTATGCCGTCAAATATTCCGGAACGGTGACTTTCGACGACTTGGAGCCAGTTCCGAGTCGGCGGGGCAGCGGGGCAGCGGTGCACCGGTACCGTCTACTAGTAGGTTGGTTAACGCTCAATGTTATGGAGCGTTGAGTTCGAGACATAAAGTGACATCGAGACAAGGACGCACGACTTCGGTTCGGACCGCCGCCCTGGAACTTTGTGCGAACAGTCACACGGCGATGCTGGATCCATGCGCGCTCGCGTGAGACCTATGTAATGCCAGTCAATGCGATTGCACCGGTCGCGGGCATGCCGTGCGACGATCCCCCCTCCTGTGTGAGAAAAGCGTGAAAACACTAAACACCTGTCCGGAAGTAGAGTGTAAAATGCTGCATACCTAGTGCTCCTGGATGTACGGCAGTAGCGAGCTAAGCAGGGATAGGAATACGTCTGAATGCTAGGAGATCTACATCCTTTTGCGGTCATGTTACCCATTTGTGGCCAGATGACTAGGAATTCGTGTACTGCAACTGGAGGGGGGCCCAAGGGTCAACAGTAACGATTCCGCACCTTTGGTTACGACCAGTCAAGTCATTGGCATACTGGCAGGCCACGACTACTAATTAGTCACCGATTCTCTCGTCGGACACGGCTGTCGCCTGCAATGTGAACAAGCCACGTTACAGAGGCTGATAGGTTTATAGTGGGGATGTGGTACGGACTCCATGGCAGTGAGCGGACTCTGAGTCCCTTGCGGCAAGATTCAATTGCCGGCTGTGTCAGCTGCTTGTAATGGGTTTGTTATCTGCTGTTATCCAATTTAAAGCAACCACTAGATGCGATAAGCCACATTAGACACCGGTAAGTCCGGGCATCAATGGCCGGCTTACTTCATTCGCTTATCCGTTTCAAGCTTCAAACATACTGACCGTCGGACGTGGCGTGGGTGACGTCGGACAGAAAATGGTCCCGCCCTCATTGGATCCTCCCACCTCCTCGCCCCAGTGTTATATACTTTCCCTCTTCGTCTCTCAGGACGACGTACTCCCGCTATGGCCGCCCACGTAAAGCGCACAACTGCACTCACTCGCACCCTCACGCGCTCGCTGGCGACGTTGAACACCGCACCACCAGTGGGGAAGAGGTGAGTACGACTGGTCGTTATATGCGCGTGTCTAACGTGTTGTGTTATGTCAGTCCAACAGGTACATATGGTCGTCTGAATGGGCTATGGGATGCTGACGTGGTGTGGACGTAGCGATTGTGATGCTGAACATGGGTGGTCCCTCCACGGTGCGTGCTTCTTTGTTCTGAGATCTAGACATGGCGTATGGACGAGCCTGCAGGTGCCGGAGACACATGACTTCCTCAAGAATCTCTTCTTGGACAAAGACCTCATCCCCCTTCCCTTCCAATCTGTCCTTGCGCCCATCATCGCCAGGCGGCGCACCCCCCAGATCGAGAAGCAGTATGCGGACATTGGCGGAGGCTCGCCCATCTTGAAGTACACTAAGATACAGGGGGAGCGTATGGCCGCTCTCCTCGACGAACTGCACCCCGCTACGGCGCCGCACAAAGCATACGTCGCGTTCCGCTACGCGCAACCCCTCACCGACGAAACAGCGCGCCAAATGAAGGCCGACGGCGTCAAGCGTGCCGTCGCGTTTACGCAATATCCCCAGTATAGCTGCAGCACAACGGGAAGCAGTCTCAATGAGCTGTACAGGCGGGGGAAGGCAGGGGAGGTGGGGGATGCGGTGGAGTGGAGCGTAATTGACCGGTGGGGTACCCACCCTGGCTTTATCGAGGTGCGCCCGTGCTCTAGTTCGATTGCGCAAAACATACGTGTTGACGGCATGTCCTCGCGTGCGCTACGTGCGTGTCACAGGCGGTCGCACAGAACATCGAGCGAGCGCTCGCGAAGTTCCCTGTGGAGAACAGGTCCGACGTCGTGCTTCTCTTCTCTGCGCATTCCCTTCCGATGTCCGTGGTGAACCGAGGGGACCCCTATATCCTCGAGGTTTCGGCTTCCGTCAATGCCGTAATGGACCGGTTGGGGCACTCAAATCCTTATCGGCTCGTATGGCAGTCACAAGTCGGACCGTCGGCGTGGATGGGTATGCAGACGGGAGAAGCGTTGAAGGGTCTTGCGCGACTGGGGCGTAAGCAGGTCGTTTTGGTGCCCATCGCGTTCACTAGCGATCATATCGAAACCCTTTATGAACTCGACCTAGAGTACGCGAAGGAAGCGCGAGAGGTATGTCTTCCTCGTTCTACAGCATAAGACGAACGTCGCTCAGATGTCTTGCAGCATGGTATTGACATTCACCGAGCGGAATCTTTGAACGAGTCCCCTGTGTTCATTCGTGCGCTCGCCGACCTCGCAGCCACTCACCTGAAGGACTACTCCAGCGGAAAGGTCGGGCCGACGACCCTTCAGATGGGATTGCGGTGTCCCGGATGCAGTAACGCCACCTGCGAGGCGCAGAAGGGATGGTTTGCTCGGGCAGGGCGGTAGTCCGCGTTGGTACGTCTTCAATCGGTCTAGAATATGTATTTTATGTGTTGCATGTATGCTACCGCGCATTAACTCGGGAGAAGCGCGAGGTCGCGTTAATCCTGTCTCATGATACTTGTCTGCGAGGCAACTGCTGGATTGGTTGGTCAATGCGATTGGTTTGAGAAACTCCCCTCCGGCAGCGGCATTTCAGGTCCCTTGTACCGTGGCTTTCGACCCGCTGTCAAGAATATCTCGTGAGTAATATGCCTGAGTGATTGAATGCAGCTATAATTGGCTGACGATCTGGTTAGAGCGACGGGTTCTACTTTGAAGTGAACTATCTTGGGATTTTTTGTTTTGCCATGCATCGCAACCGTAGACGTTGGACACTAGAACCGGACCAAAGATTGCTGCATATGACAGTGACCAGTTCATAGGCAGGACAAGATTCAGTATTCGGTTCAATCGAGTAGCATGCTGAACCAAGGTACGACTAACCTCCTTGACTTCTTCATCCATCGTCGACGGGACATTTTGCTAAGAATAGTGTTATCTTTTATTATAGAACGCAAAACATGCAGCCATGTGGGTGTGGCGTCTGAAATAGCAGCACCTTCTAACCCCTTTGCCCCCCGACATGCTCAGGTCACTTTTGTTTTTAGACGGTAGAGGACGAGGCCTGAGAGATGCAGGTGCGCAGTTTTTGGCTCCAAGACGCGTTGAAGCCCATCCGAGGTCCCCGGCCAAGGGTGGAGGAGGAACACATCAATCTCTCGAATCCAAGTCGTAGAAGCATACAATGCTAAGGCTAACCCAGACATTGCGGTAAGTTGTGTTTTACAATCTTTGTAGCCACTATCCCTGAACAGCAGCGTAGGGCGCATTTGATCCCACTACAGCCCATCACACCATGGGACTCGGGTGGCACATGAATGTCCGTTGTGTGGGGTTGCATACCCACAACGGCGGCGATGTTCAAAACTGTTCCGAGTACCGCAAGCTGCGGGGTCGAACGTTCTGGGACCAAAGACCATATGCGCTGCCGAGACCATGGGAGAGGACGTGGAGCGTGCCGTAGGTTTTAGAACTGCGCCTTGAGAAATTCAAAGGCTCAATACGACCCACCTCACCAACAGCACGACCCAAGTGATATCCATCAGGATCCCCCCCCGCAAGCTGCTTTGCATAAGACGAACCCTGGTCGTCAGTCTTGTGCGTTATGCTACACGTTGGAATTGACGAAGAGTGTTAGATTTATCGGACCGAATCTCAGCTATAGTGCCACCCGGCGGCGACGAAACCCAGTCTTTCGACGACCTCCGCCTTCAATTTTTTGAGTCAGCACCCAACTTGCCCGACTCTGCGGTGTGAGATCTCGTCCCTTGTACTGTCAATTGCTTTATTGCCCAGTCTCTCATTGTGGTCATCCAAGGTCATGGATTGCGCCTGCAGGTGATGAGCAAGCTCTCATCGGTGGCTGCTTATCCCGTACCCAGCACCCACCGGTGCGACGGTTGACCTTGACCGTGCGGTATGATCCACGGGATTCTCAGCAAGGGCGCAGCCGAGCAAACACTCTGAGAACGTCCGCAGTGCAACGGAGCATTCCGAACCACCATGGGTTGGTGAAGTGACCAAAGCAGTCGTTCCGTCTCGGTTCATTTGCACACCGTTCGCATGTTCAGAATATTGGGACCACGATTGGTCCGTGACGCGAAGACCGCTCACATCCGCATCGGACATCGAGATGACTGGGTATAAAGGTTACTCGTCGAGGTCGCCCAAACCTCAGAACCCCCAGTTCTACTGTTTACTTCCCCTCCGCCTCAGCCATGGCTTTCAAAGCTCTTGCATCCTTGGTCTCTGTTCTTGCCGCACTCCAAGCTGCTAACGGTCCGTCGTTGACGACTTTTCTTGGGCGAGACGGCGGCCCCTCCGTCTTGACTGATATTGTGTTGCAGGCGCGCTCATCCGCCGTGTCACCTGTCCCGACGGCATCAACATGGTGAACAACGCGGCCTGCTGCTCGCTCTTCGCCATCCGGGACGACATACAGCAGAACCTGTTCGACGGGGGCGAGTGCGGCGAGGACGTCCACGAGTCCCTCCGTCTCACCTTCCACGACGCCATCGGAATCTCTCCTTCGATCATGGCTCAAGGCATCTTCGGGTGAGGCTTTCTGGTTTCGCTCTTCCTGGGCGTAATGCTCACTCCTGTTCGTTCCCAGCGGCGGAGGTGCTGATGGTTCGATTGCCATCTTCGAATCCATCGAGACCAACTTCCATGCCAACCTTGGTGTGGATGAGATCGTCAACGAACAGGCCCCGTTCATCGCCCGCCACAACATCACCCCCGGCGATTTGTGAGTCGGCGTTGTCCCGGTTCCGCGCCCCCCCTGACCTGGTTTCGTAGCATTCAATTTGCTGGGGCCGTCGGCGTGAGCAACTGCCCTGGTGCTCCTCAGCTCGAGTTCCTTCTCGGTCGCCCTGCAGCGACTCAGCCCGCTCCTGACAAGACCGTCCCGGAGCCTTTCGGTGAGTACCACCAGAAGTGTATCGACAGTGCAAATGGCTCACTCTTTTCCCCGTATCAGATACTGTCGACACCATCCTGGCTAGGTTCGCCGATGCAGGCAACTTCACCTCTGACGAGGTCGTCGCCCTCCTGTCCTCGTAAGTTCCCTTCACTCGAGAAACGGCCCTCGGCTAATACCGCCCGATGGAAGCCACACCGTTGCCGCGGCGGACCGTGTTGACCCTACCATCCCGGGTACTCCGTTCGACTCTACCCCCGAGGTCTTCGACACCCAGTTCTTCATCGAGACCCAACTCCGTGGCACGCTGTTCCCCGGGTATGAAGTCTCTGTGGTAGCCCCGTCTTCCTCGCTGACCTAGTATCCGACCGTAGAACCCCCGGCAACCAGGGTGAGGTCGAGTCTCCGCTCGCAGGAGAGATGCGTCTCCAGTCCGACTCTGAGCTTGCCCGCGACTCTCGGACTGCCTGTGCATGGCAGTCCATGGTCAGTGAGTACTCTTGGCTCTCATAGACTGGGGTCAACGGCTAACGAGCGTGCCCAACAGATAACCAGGCCCAGATGATGTCTTCATTCAAGGCTGCCATGGCTAAGCTTGCGGTCCTCGGCCAGGACGTCAGCCAGATGGTTGACTGCTCGGATGTGGTGTGTGATACTACCCATAGCCAACGGAGCTGAATACTCAGCATTTCCTTAGATCCCCGTTCCGCCTCCGCCGATGAGCGACGCTCACTTCCCTGCTGGCCTGTCAAACGCCGACATCGAGCAGGCTGTAGGTAGTTGTATACTCTGTCATGAACAGTCCGCTCATATATCTTCTAGTGCGCGTCCACCCCCTTCCCCACCCTCCCGACTAACCCCGGTCCGGTTACTTCTGTTGCCCCCGTGTACGTCCGCTCTTCTCCTGACCACCATCCCAACATATTACTAATAACCTGTTTGATGCAGTCCCCCCTCGTAAATTCGAAAAACAATCAACATACTACGGCTCAGGCTTTGGGGGGAATTGGTGAAACGTTGTGTATTTGTTTCCAAAGTCTTGGGCAGGATCTGGTGTCATTCTCGTGGTACGCTCGGACGAGTCTGTAAAATTTGTAAATGACTGGATAGCAAATCGATGGGTTATTATAACATGTGAAGTGCTGCTCTGTTTTCCCTCTGGTTATCATATTTGAGTCTTCCTCACTGAGTAAAGTAGGCATACATACGATATAAACGCAGCCCTAGTTTTTTTTAGGGAACACTCCAATCTGAACTTGAACAACTACCAAATCGGGCACAGTCGGGAAATGCCGACCGCCCATCTCGACCCCGGGCGCTTTCAATGATCCAACTGCGGTACCGGTACGGTCACGGTGTCCAGTCGGCCTCAAGCTCAGCAGGACAACAAAGCCGACTACGCAGGCCCTCTGCGAAAGAACAGGCAAGTAACAACGCCCGTATCTCATCATTCCAACATATACTCACGACCCACATTAGTACGTCCCCCCAGTGTCAACATGCCATCACTGTCCGAGCCCTCGGAGTCGGTCCCTTTCCCTCCCCACGGAGAGTATTTGAAAGCCGTACGAGATTCCTCAAGAGCGGCACGGGAGAAGGCCAATATTACTGTAAGTAAGTTTGTGTTGATGTAGCGCACGGAGGGAGACTGAATGTGCCTTGGTTGACGGACATGATTGGTTCGCTTGCTCGGTGTCAGAGTACACTCAATCCCGAAGGTGTAGGGAAGCTCTTGGATTGAGGGTACCCTGCTCATGTAGTTCGGAGACATCATGACTCCTTCAAGTGCATCGCATCTCATATATACCACTCCCATTCTAACCATCGATTTGCCATTTCAGATCAGTGAACAGTCCATCAAACGATTGCTGCTTTCACCTGCGTTCACGAGCACCTTCGCCCGTCTTCGCGTCGCCCACGGGATGGCGATGCCGCTCAACTTCAGTTCCGTCAAGGAGGAGCTGAACGTCCTCTCCGTGCTCTCCCTCCTGAACTTCGCCTCCGGTTATCGCGTGCCCCTCCATATCGCGACCGGCCGAGGCGCATTCGACAACGTCCGCGCCTTCATCTTCGCCGCGTATATCTCGTCCTCTACCGGTGCTGGGGACTACTTCTCCGCACGCGGCATGAAGGAGGTCACGCCTACCGCCGTTGCGGACCTTATGCGTGTAACGACCGTCATCCACGTGGAGAGGCCACACGAAACGATTCCTGGGGTGACCGTTGGGGAGCTCGGCGGTCCTATCTGGGAGATCGTCCAGATTATTGCGAAGACGCTGAACGATACTGGAGAGGCCTTGCTCAATGGGGGATACCCGGATCTTGGTAGCTTCGTGCTCGAAGCGTTGACGGAAGGCGACAAAGCCAAGAAGGCAGGTGGCGATGAGTGCGACATCATAGTGGAAAGAGTACGTGATCTGTTGGCTTATCCGTACATATAGGACTTATGACAGCGTGGCGTTCAGCTTGTGCACGCCATTCCTGGATTCCGAGACATGGCTCTGGTTTACGATCAACGTAAGTCTCCTTGCTCCAGACCCTAAAGCCCCAGATCGATCTTGAAGGATCCGACGCTGACATTCCTCATCGCTCATAGCCGTCTACTGCTTCAAAAAGGCACTGCTCACTCTCCACGCCATCGCCCTCCGCTTCGGCAGGTCCGACTCCCCCGCGGTCCCCCTTCCCCGCACGGACCACCTCCCCATCTTCTCGGACAACGTCATCCCGTCCCTCCTCGTCTACCTTGGCGTGATCGACCTGAGCACGGCGGACGCGTCTCTCGGGCTCCCCGAGCTCTTCCCCGACGCTCAGAACCCCGAACGCCTCGAAGCGCTTCTCGCAGCTGCGCAGCCCGTCGAGCCTGTTATCGCGAAGATCGAGTCGGTCCCAAAGGAAGGCCCGCTTTTGACGGTAGAGCAGGCATATGTCCTTCGCGCAGCAGCGATCGATGCGTGCGAGCTGATAGTCCAGCACGCGAAGACGCTGGACGTCAGCGGTGCGGCGGAGGACTTGTCGTGGATGAAGAACATGACGCTGCCGGAGCTGGATGCGTGGATCTGGGCGGTGGCGAAGGACCGTCCGGACTACAGGAAGCTCGAGCGGTTCGCGCTGAGGAACACGGCGTACTTCTAGACATGAAATCAAGGGGATGTGGCAAGAAGTACTTGTTTTCGTATCGATGTACTCCAATCTATAGCGACAAATCAAATACATGCAACCGCGATATGCAGACGAGCTGGCCAAGACCTCCGATCGACAAGTAAGATTCGTATCTATCTTCGTATGCTAGCCGGGAATATAAATACAAGCCACTTTGGTGTTTGCGTCTTCGTCTTCGTCATATGTAAGCCTAACTAATCGTACCTCCAAGAACGGCCATGCTTCATACATTACAATGCGTCTAAATAGTATCCCCCGCAAATTCCATCCGGACCCAGCCAAAGGGAGAGGAAACCAGCCAAAGCACGACTTCCCCAAGTCTAAAGCGAAAACGATATCAAGACGACAAGCATAGCGCAAATAAAACAGCAAATATAAGCGGCAGAGCGGTATACAAGCACAGATGCGACTACGGGTCCGCGTCGCTATCGCTCGCCGCGCTGTCGCTCTCGTCGTGGCCCCGCACCGCAAACGCGCGGCGCCCCGGCTCGCGTGAGCGAGAGCGGCTCCTGGCAGAGCTAGCGCGACCCCCGACGGGTCGCTCGACCGACGTCGGAGTCAGCAGGTTCTCCACGTCGAGGTCGCGGTCGCGCGGGATGCGCACGCGGCTGCTGTAGTGCGCCGCGCGCGGGCTGTGGATGTCGTCGCGTTCGCCCCTATCACCCCGATGATGCGCGTCAGAGAACGTGTCCGAAGACGGAGAGGAAGAGGAGGAGGATGCTGACGAGGTGTGGAACTGCACATGGCGCGGCGACACGCGGGGCGGGTGCGGGTGCGGGCCCACGAAGCGGTCGGGCGAGTCCACGCCGGACTTGAGGCCGGAGCTGGGCGCGGTGCCGATGGTGGCGGAGAGGTAGGCGTTGCCCCGGGCGAGATGCCGTGCGGCGTTTTCCGCCTCCGCCTGGACGCCCTCCGTGTCATCGTGGGCCTTCTCCTTTCCGACCTTGGCTTCATGAGACTTGAGCTGCCTAGGCACCCCAGAGGCTGCGGTAGGCGACTCCGTCGAAGACAGGTCGTCGATGTCGAACTTCCCGTCCTCCTCGTCGGACGCCTGGTCCTCTTCATCGGACACCTCGTCCTCTTCGTCGAGTTCATCCGCGGCGGTCGCTTCACCCTTGGGCG
Organism: Polyporus tsugae; assembly: GCA_024305745.1. NCBI lineage: Eukaryota > Fungi > Basidiomycota > Agaricomycetes > Polyporales > Polyporaceae > Polyporus > Polyporus tsugae. The sequence goes on from JAHRBS010000001.1 coordinate 693,245, forward strand.
TGTCCTTGTGTCGCTTCGCGGTAGGCGTCTGACCATCGTGCTGTCTGCCTTCCGAAGAACGCTTGTGCGTTTTTCGCGGGCCCTCCTCGATGACGACGAACGACTTCTGGCGTTCGCGCTCGTTCCACTTCAGCGTGCGCGAGATCGAGTGGAACCAGTCTCGCGATTGAGATTCGGCGCATACGGTCGGGAAAGGATATTGGGATGCTGTGACCGTGATATGGTCGCCCTCTGTGTGGCACAGGTTAGCTATAGACACAGCTGGGAGGGGTGGGCAGACCTACGCTTGAGTTCAACGCGCCCCCGGCCGTCAAACGACGCCCAGGCAGTGCTTCGTGAGTTAAATGGAACGCATATACGCAGCTCCATAGTGTCTGGAAGGAGCATAGGACGGAACGACAGCGTGTGGGGGCAAAGAGGAGTGATGAGGATGGCCGGGATCTCGGGATGCACTAGTGAACCACCAGCCGATAACTAGACGAGGTTGTTGGCTCCGGGGAAGTTGGCATCAGGAGAACGTCACTCACTGAGTACGCCGTTGAACCAGTGGGTGTAGCGACGCAAAGACCGTCGGCTTGCACGGTTGTGAGATGATGTTCGTCACCTGCAAAAGCCGAGATGAGAGTTGTCGGAGAGGCATAAGGGATAGTACTCACCAAACAACTCCAGCAAGCTGACATACGGGCTAGGGCCACGATCGACAACCAAATCATTCAATACCTCGAAGGACTCCACTGGCCTTGTCGAGAAACACATGATCTCCTTGTCCTTCGCACCGACTTTGCCCATGGTGATTGATCCGCTCTCGAGAGCCTCCCATCCGTGGTCCTCGAGATTACGCATGAGGATCTCGCCCGTGTCGCCTTTCTTGATCGCGCGGAGCGTGTTAGAGTTCTTCTCCGGGGAGATCGCACGGTAAACCGTGCACGTAAACCGCATGCGGAGGTTCACGCGGACGCCGTCGTCGATGGCGCTATCCATCACCTTCTGGTGGTCGGCGAAATCGAAGTTGGTGAGGAACCCGAGCGAACCGAGCGCGAACGGAAGCACGGGGGGCACGATGCGCTGGAAGAGCCATGACGTGAAAAGTACCGTGCCATCTCCGCCTAGCTGCATGGATTTCACCATGTCAGTAATCACACTGCGATTCCTGGAAGCTGACACGTAATTGCACTCACCGTTACAACGAAGTCGAAGAGGTGCGGGCTCTTGTTACACATCTCGGCTGTCCAATAGCGCAGCTGACCCTCCGGCTGTGAGTGGTTGTCGCTGCCGCCATGGCCGTTAGTCATCCCTGACATCAATGACGACGCGCTGGAGGTGCGGCGTTTTGGGAATGGGGCGAAGAACTCTGGATGATCACGGGCGAGACCAGCCGCGTCGAATCGCCGAGACGTCTTCAGCTGGGCATCGACGTAGCTTCGCACACGCATACATTCAGCAAGGCCGCCTCCCCGAGCGATAGCTTCCATGAAGACTTACACAATCATTCCGCGGTCCTTGTCGCGCTTCTTCTTCATGAGGTACACCGCAAGCTCGCGAGTGAGCTTGATAAGCCGGTTGTCGCGAGCCTTGGTCACGATGAGCACGCTCTGAACGTGTGACCGAACGCGTCTGCGACCTGCACGGGGAATGAGAATCGAGGGGCGAGGGCGAATGCATCGCGCGCAAGCCAGGAAGGAGTAGGGGGGCAGAACGACGACTAACCAAGCTTTTTGCTCATCTCCCGCACACCGATCGCGGTCTCCGCCAGCTCCTTCGTGAAGCTCCGTGCGTACGCGCGGTCCTCCTCGTCGTCTCCATAAGGCGACGCGTCGCTGTACGGGTCGGACAGGGTGCCGTCAGGGTAGGTGGGGTGCTTCTCTTCTCGCGAGCGCAGCTCGTGGTGGTTGTGTTTGGGGGAGGTCGAGCCGAGCCAGCCCATGAGGGACTCGCTTTGGAGATTGGAGTGAACGAAACAGGGAGAGGCGATCGGTGAGAGCTGCGCAGGGTTGTGATGGGTAGTTGTAGGAGTGTTTGAGATGGCCGAAGGCCCGTCGTGGACGACGGAAACGCCACTGGGCTTGGTGCCGTTGACCAACGTGGCCGGGGTCGAGATTGGTGTTCCCGATCGGCCTTTACCCACAGAGAGCTCCGGAGATTGCTGAGGGTCCAGGACTATGTTTGGCGTCCATTCGGAGGAGTTGTGCATGATGTGGAGGTTGGACGGGCGGCTGGTCCGTCGCGAGAGTGAGGGTCGGATGTCGGCAAGGACGTCGGGCATCGAAGGCGTAGTCGGTGGGGTCAAGAATGTCTCGCTGTCGGGGGACTGCATCGCAGGGCCCAGATGATTCTACGTGAGAGAGGATTGCCAAGGCGCGAGGGAATGGAGAGAGAGGCTAGAGCTTAGGAGCGGGCCTTGCTGGGCTACGGATTGTATATAAAGGCCGCTAGGGGAGGCCCAACGTAAACGTAAAGCCAGGGCAGACGATGTTGTCCAGACAACAGCGCGGCGCTGGAGACGTTCAACAAGGTGCCCATCGTCTGAAGACTTCATCCGAACTCAGAACCGTGACCGCCGTCGCGGCCGATTGGTCCACTTACTTCGTCATCGCTTATCCCTTACTTATCTTATGAACTCTCACAGTATCCTGCTTTCCTAATCCCTTCTCAACACCGTCCTTACTGTTTTGAAACCGGCTAATAATCCCGCTTAAAGTAAAAGATACCCTTCAGAACGTCCTCCTTCCACTGCACTTGTCATCCTCCCACCATCATGATCTGCGATGCCAGCACAACCCCGAACGTGATCTCCTCTCATCTCCCCAGCACCTCGAGTTGGGATCCCGGTCAATAATCCCAGCACTTGCGGTGCTTCCATCACTGCTCCTAGCAGCAAGTGCCTGAGGCGGCCAGTGCTCATCGTGTTGATGGTCGCGGTTGCTTGCAAGACAGGAGTTAAACAGCAGGCTCGAAACACAGTGAGTTGACAGTTGGGCTGTATCACGATATGTTTGTATTGTCAGTATCCCAACTAGAGCACTGCTGTCGGAAGGGCTCAGGCATGTGAGAAAGGCTGCTGTAGTCCGTACGTGTTGGGTCCGTGGACGGTGGGACGCTATCACAGCTTTTTGATCAATGCGCTGGGCGGAATGCGAAACTTTCAAATTTTCAAGGCTTCAGCTTGAACCTTGACAATGAGAGCGCGAGCACTGCTTGAGCTCGGATATCGATCCTGAGCTGACAGTCGTCGTCGCTATCGTCTGCGGAAACAAATGCACGATCGCAACCATGTCCGGACTGTTCGCAGTTCCCACTTAGAGTCAAACCCAAACTTCAAGGAAGGTCCTTCTCATGGGAATGCCACAGGTCCAGCTAGATCCACTGTATGACATCTAACCTTATGTCTCTCAGTCAAACTGACAGTGGCCACCAGGTAGTCAACGCACGTGTTTCCGTGCAACGCTCATCAGTCGCTTCTCCATATCGATATCGGTACGGTTGTAACTTGCCGATGTCCCCTTTCTTGCAAGCCTTTCCCTCGTCGATCCGTACTGAATCCTGTGCGGGTGCGCTCTACACGACCACCGCCATTGAATATCGGATCAGCCAAGACAAGCGTCGAATTCACCCCGCGCGCCGCCCTGTGCACCCGCGATGCGCATATGTCTTAAACGTCAGGTGGTGTCGAAGCAAGGGACGCCGCATGCATCGTTCCCTCAAATAGCGGGCTTGACACCTTCTCTCCGTTTCCCGTGCTGCCGGACCAGCCATATTAAAGCCCGTTCCTATCTTCGCGTCCCCGCTCCTCGCGTCCACCCTCGTTCGTCTTCCGTTCCCGACCATGCGCACTGCGTCGTTCCTCCTCAGCCTCGCGGCCGTTGTAGCCTCAGTCAAGGGTGCCATTGTCCCGCAAAGAAGGTACGCACTCAACTCGTACTTCCCACGTTCGGCTTCGCCTTCCCAGTCTGTACCGCAGCCGGCAGCCGGCAGCCATGCTAACTGTCGTGAGCGCGACGAGGACGTGTCCACCGTACATTGGCTGGTCGCTGACTTTCTCTTTCTCACGGTAGAGCGGACCGCCTTTGCAACGGGCACGCAGAACTTTGCAATCGGAGCTATGGCAACGTGACGTTCCTTGGAGGTGAGTAGCAACGTGCGTCGCTGCGCAGCAGAGGCTGACGTCTGCGTTTAGCACACGATTCGTTCGCGTTCAGCGAGGATCCCTTCGCTCGTGAGTGACCATCTTTATTTGGGTTTGTCTGGCAGTGGGTGACGGCCCCCATTACCCAGTTGCTGCCGACCAGCGGGTGGACATTCCTTCTCAGCTCAATCTTGGCGCTCGCTTGCTCCAAGCACAGGCACATGTGTTGGTCCTCTCTGACTTCTGCAAGTATTTATGCTGAATGACCTATTTTAGTAACGATGGCGTCCTTCACTTCTGCCACACGAGCTGCGTAAGTCCCCATTTCCGTCCGTTCCTATCAAGCCAACTCGACTGAACGTCAACTTACACTAGGCCTTGTTTGATGGCGGAACTGTCGAGGCTTACCTGGAGAAAGTTAACACTTTCCTGACGGCGAACCCTGACGAAGTCCTCACGCTCATCTTCACCAACCCGGAGGGCGCATCTCTCGAGGACCTTTGGGACCCTGCCTTCCAGAAGTCGGGCATCGCCTCCCTTGCGTACGTGCCACCCAGCATTCCCGTCAAGCAGAGTGCTGTGAGTATCATCCGTCCTCCTTAAACAGCACGAAACATGCGTCTAACCCCGCTGCCTTATAGTGGCCCACGCTCGGCGAGCTGATCGACAGCGGCAAGCGAGTTGTGGTGTTCCTCGACGCCGGCGCGGACAGCGACCGATCCGTGCCGTACATCCTTCCCGAGTTCCCCATGATCTGGGAGACGCCATTCTCTGTCACGGACTCCAAGTTCCCTTGCTCGGTCGACCGCATCAGCGGCCCGCTCGGGACCACGGACCACATGTACATGATCAACCACTCGCTGAACAAGAACATCTTCGACACGGGCGTCATCGTCTCCGACCCTATAGACGCGAAGACGACCAATGGCGTTGCCTCGTCAGTACTGCCTTTGCCTACTATAGGAATGCGGAGTTGTGGCTGACATTGTTGTTTGCAGGATATTGGCAAACGCGGCGGGCTGCGAGGGCTTCGCGGCCGGCCGGGCCCCCAACTTCGTGCTGCTCGACTTCGTGAACATCGGCGACGGTCTCGAGGCGGTCAACCAGCTGAACGGGCTGGCGTGAGTACCATCATTGCATGCATGGCTATGTATACCCCCATACCCTTTCTTCCTTCTGTCGCCCATTTCATCCCTGCTTTTATCCTTAATGCTTTGAGGGATGGGAGATTCCGTTGCACCCGTCGTATTGTCCCGTTACAGTGGACGCTGAGCGGTCTGGCTTGCCTGCGCATTGCATCGCATCATACCGGATTGCAGAGGGAAGAATTCGACTTCAAGCGCGATGTCGATGTTACGATCGCCGGGATGGACACATGGATTGGCTGTAGTAGTAACAGCAATGTCGCTCGTTTTAGTTCAAGAGTACTAGTACCGTTTGCATTGGGCTCCGTCGGTGCGGTATTTCCGCCACGAGTCTGACGATTGTGCGAGTGTGTTGACCGACCACAGAGTACACGACGAGCGCTAATAAACACAACGCTCGTCATGACGTCTACCTCAGCTTGACCTCAGCCAGCCTCAGCCACGAACCTGGCGGTCAGCCCGACAGGATTCAGGTTGACTTAGCTCAGGTGTTCTTCCGTCACGACCTGCCAGCTTCTAGCTGTCTTGAAGCGAATTGCTGGGATTTCGAACGATTGCGCAGCAGTTCTTTCTCCGGGTCGGGGAAACTACCAAGATACGGTACACCTCGTGGCCCACCCCGCTCTGGGAAACCTGCCACGATCTGCAGTGCTGGCCTCATCTGGTGCATGGTCGGGCCCTGCTGCGCGCCTCCCCTTTGAAGACGTCCTGACTTCTGTCCGAGACACGCGCTTGCGAACACCGGATCCTCTTCGACAAGCCGACTCTGCTCCGAGTCGGGCGGCGTGGGCACTGAGCAGCGGACGTCTCGGACATCCCTGTTGCTCCAATCCCTCTACTACCGCCACCCCCACTGCATGCTAGCGCTCTGGAGATTTGATGCCTTAGACATCTCATGTGGCCTTCGAACACGCGCAAATGGCGTCGGCGCGCCCCCCCCCCGGCTTGAAACGGAACGAGGTCTGGCAACCTTAATGTTAACGTTAACGTGCACCTTTGTCATTGTGTACAACTAACTCAACATACAGCCCGTCCCATGTGGCATGTGCAAAACGCTTAGCGGCTTGCATCTGTGCCCCGGCCTCCTCGTTCTCCTTGACAGGACTCCACGGCCAGCACGTTGGCACAATCCATGCATTCATACCGAGAAATAGGACGACAAAAATAACGTCCGACGTCACACCCTCCGCGACTATATGCGCCCGCGGGGGTACGATCGTTTCCCCACGAGCGCAACAATGCATTGACGCAAGCCAAGAGCGTCCACGCTAGCAGTAACGTCGGCATAATCGTGGAAATCCGAGCCTTGCTCTAACGGGACATTTGTCGCAGGGGATCCCACCGCCCGCTGCGTGACCTGCTGTCCCCCTCTCCCCGCGCAAACTGCCGGCCAAACTCAACTCAGTGCGTTCTTGCGTTCTCAAGGCGATCTGGGCAGAGACGCGCCCTTCTGCGCACCTTCCTCCAGCTCTTCCAGACGTCGCTGCGCCCCCTGCCCGGTATCGTCGCTGCGCTTTGCAGCCTACGGCCCTGCGGTCGCGCGGAGACGGAGGCACGGATGCGGGCCGTCGCATCGACGCGCGGACGCCCTCTTCCCTACCCAGCTTCGGTATGGAAATGTGCCGTTTCGGCAGCACACGTCGCACATACTGAATATCGGTGGCCCTCGCTGCCCCCGATGCTTCCTGCCTTCCCTTCTGCTCTTTCCCCCCTTAATAAGGCCGCTCGCGCCCGGAGCCAACAGCCTCCCTCCCTCCCCGCACTCCCCGGCTGACCCCTCCTGGTCACTCCTCTCCTTTGCGCTGCTGTGTTCTCCCTGTCCTTGTCCCGCCCTGTTTTCCCGAGCTCATCCCGTTCTTCGGCCATGGTTGATCAGCCTGGCCTGGTCGCGCATGTCATTGACGAGCTGATCGTATCCGTGCGCGATATCCGTCTCACCCAGCTCGTGTCATGTGAGTGCTTCCCTCTGCAGCCGCATCCTTCTCGCGTCCCAACAAACCTTGTCCTCGTCTAGTCGTGACCGCAACGATCGTCGTGTATGATTATCGTGCGTATTGGCAGGAGGCCCTACATGGGGGGTGTATGCGCTTGCTGAGCACGCTCGCCCGGCAGTTGTATGTATTGAACGAGAAGTGGAGCTGATATGGGTAAGTGGTGTGTCTCTTCCTCCGCGCCCGGAAACGACGCTGACACCTCAATGCAGAAGAAGCGGTGGTCCGTAATTAAGCTTGCCTTTCTATGGGTACGTCACCTCCGCCCCCATCCCCGCACAAAGGCCTGAGTTCACTTCGTTTCCGTGCGGCAGCATCGATATTTTGGGCTTCTGTGTGTATTGTGAGTGCGCCCGTAGTGGTTTCCATGCAGACGTCAGATGGGACGGTCGACCTCACTCCACCCGCCCGCGGGGGACGTCCGTCAGATTCCAGGCATACGGTCAGCATATATCAGTTCGATCTCCGTGCGAGTGGTGGCACTGAATGCATGCGTGCCGGCACGTCAGCCTTGAACTCGCCCGCCATTAACGATGAAGTGAGTGCGGTTTATCACGCCACCGTCTGCGCCGCGGCACGAGTCTGACCGGAGCAGTTGTAAGGGGAACCGAATAGCTACTCTGCGGGTTGGATGAACTGCTCTTTCTTACGCACAGCTGCTCGTTTTGGTTTTACTGGGAGACGTGGGGATACTGCGGCATTCTCTTCACCTCAGAAGGTGAGATTTACAGTCGGAATGCATGGAAGTTGATCGCGTCATGCGGGGGGGAATCTAATGTGTTCTGTCCACAGCCGTACTGCTCCTATGGATCTACGTGGTATACAACAAAAACAAATGGATCCTGGCCCTCATGGGCATCTGCTACATCGGAGAAGTCGCGAGCGTTGTGACTATCCTCACGATTTCATTCTCAGGCTTTCAAGGTATGATATCCGCCTTGCGTGGAAATGCGCCCATGCTTTGACTCACTTCTTCTGCAGTGAGAGCCTTCCATGCCAATCCTGACATCAACTACTGCGTTCTTTCACATATCGGAAGACCATTCCCACTCCTTTGGGTGCCCATCCTTGCGTATGATTCTTTACTACTCTTACTTTTCCTCTATCGTGGGTGTGCGGGAGCTTCGCCAAACTCCAGCTGGAGATGGGCCTACAAGTACGATGGCCTGCTGGATATGATTTACAGGCACTCACTGCTCAACTTCCTCGCGTAAGCGTCCCAAATCTGCGTATGCAGAGGAGAGAAGGGCTCATCCGTATATCTGGCCGCAGGATCTTCGCATCATACCTCGCATGCGCAATCATATGGCTCCTTTTCAGCGTATGCTGCTTCTTCTCCTTCACATTGCTGTGCAACCCAAACTCACGCACCGTCCTCCCATCACATGACCATGCCCCGTAAATAGCCCGGCCTGTACCAACCCCCCGTCGGCTTCGCGCTCGCGCTGAGCATCACGAACTGCACCCGCCTCCTCCTCAACATCCGACGCGCCTACTACTCGGGCGTCGGCGACCCCATCCTCTTGAACATCCGCGATATCCCACCCACCGGCACCAATACCCCCGTCACGCTCGACCTCCCCCTGCAGGTCCCCATGTCGCCCTTCACCGCGTCCTCCGCCATCTCCGCGTTCACGCAATGCTCGGAAACGACGCTGCGCGAGCTGACCCAATCTCCTACCAGCCCCCTCGCCGCCGCCGCGGCGCGCGCAAGCCCGAGTCCGTCGATCCGGGCCCCGCGCACGACCTTCGGGCGCGAGCCGCAACATCACCATTATCATGTGCACGGGCGACACCTCGCCCCGACGCCCCTCTCAATTTCCGATCCCCCACCGCCATCGGCGGCGACGTCGACGGAGACGCTGCGGCCGCGCAACGCGAGCGAGTACCCGCGGGGGAGCTGGCGGGTGTACCTCTCGCCGGAGGAGACGGAGCCGGACTGGTGGCACGTCGAGCTGCACGATATGCACGCGGATCCCCCAGGGGACGTCTCGTTTGGCGAGGCGGTTTGATGTTTGACTTCTTTCGCTTTGGGGGGGGGAGGGGGGAATTGCGGATACCTGTTTGTTTGTTTATACCGATGCATGTACTGTACTTAGTATGAAGAGGGCGAAGACGTCTTCTGATTCGTTCGCCCCTTCGTGGGTGCCAGTCGTACCCGTGTTGTTGTACATATGTATGTATATGTTGTACTATCTGTGGCTAGACCTTGGCCACGGGTCGTGGTGTGCTGTAGCATACCTATGTTCCGCTCTCCAAGCACAAGATCAGATCTTCCTCTTCCATGAGTGGCACGAACGGTGAACCAGATGGGTGCGAGATGCTCACAAGGTATCTCGTAAGTGTGATGGAAGGCGCGTGTTGTCTCTCAGCGGAGTCTCCGTACCCGGCTGACATAAGTTTGACATAACTGGATGTCGATCCCAGCAAACCGGGGATACTTAGGCCGAGAGTCCGAGACGAGGACACGGTGTCTTGAGTAGACGCCGCATTTTCCGAGTCGCCTTCGCGGGAAGCAACTTCATTATACCGGAGTTGTCTAGATCCGTGCTCAGTAGATCATCCGGGAGGTTGCAAGTTGCAGCCAGAGCTCGAGCTCACCTCATCACACCAGATACGACCATCTGGTGGACTCTGAAACGCAGGATCGATGCCTGTGCAACAGTTCATATGTCGGCCTTCCTCGGCGGAGCCCTGCTATTGTCTGCGTCGGCGGCACATCCGCATGCATCTGCACGGAGAGATACGGCATCGAAATCTCGAGTACCGCCCTCCTCGTCTCCCAACAAACCTAGAACTAGCGTCGTACCGTCAGCTCGGTCCCGTTTCCCCGGCAACAGCACACACCTTGGAGCTTCTCCCATAATTGAGAACCACCGTCATCTCCGTCTAGTCGGCGTTCGACAATAAGCCAACAAAATGGAATCACGATGAAAGGACCACATACCACTGACCGTGCACCGCAACCGCGCTCCTCCCTCCTCACTGATCAAAGCAGGAGCCCCGTCGCATCCTATCTGTCGAACAGATGCAGCCCTCGGCCTAAGTCCGAGTCAGAGTCAGAGTCGAGCGCGCTCTAGTCCTTGGAAAACGAGTCTCCCGTCGGCATCCCAAGCCAATGAGCACACGCTCCTCCTCCCGCGCCCGACGTCCAACGTCCTCGCCCGCCCCATCCCCAGCACCCTGAAGATGCGACCCCGCTTCTCATGCTGATGATACGTGGATGAGTCGCTGACGGCCCTGAGCCACCCCACGCACGCCTCCACGCGCCCAAATGCCAAAGAACGGCAGACCCGACCGCAGAAGGCGCGGTCCAAGTCGCACAGGCACGCGCCCCGAGACAAAAAAAACGCAAGCACGAGGCTGCAACCGTCCGCGCGAGTCACCCTTCCCCCATGTCCGTACCACTCGTCCGGGGCCGGTGCGCACACGACCTTGTGCCCAAACCGGCGCACAATAGCGAGGCGCCCGTCCGCATTCGGCGGACAATGGGTGAGGGCGGAGTTGACACGGTCCACGTGGCGCACGTGATGCACCCCACAACGCGTTCGCGAGAGGCTGATCGTGTTGCACATGGAGACCCCGGAGACTCCGTCGTTTGGTTTTCGCTCGGGGTGGATGGGACAAAGAAGCGCGCGTCGGGATCGTGGATGAGGGCGTCAACATCGGTTCTGGCGTCGGCAAATAGCACCACAGTGACAGTAGCAACGTTCGAGAGGGCAAGGACAAAACGCGGACTCACCTTGCACGCACCGCCGGACGCTCTGGTCGAGCACGCACACGTCGGGGGCTGGAGACAAACGCCAGTTGGCCGTGGCCACCTGGCTGCGTTCTGTATTGCTGTCAACGGTCGTAACGATGACCTACTAGAATACACTAGGCTACGTGTGCGAGGTCCATGACAGGACAGTGGTAGCAAGTGACGGTGTTCGAACGCACGGGGGATGCAAAACTTGACGAGGATGGAGGGAAGAGCGAGGGCCAAAAGAAATGAAGCATGGGGTAGGGGGAGGGGAAGCAATGAGAAAAAATAAAGACAGACGGGGGGAAGAGGGGAAGAGAGGAGCATGGATGACAGTGATGGAAAGTGGAGGGGAAGGGATAATCGATTGATGAAGAAGAAAACAAGGAATACGGAGCAAGACGGTGAGATAGCAGTGTATGTACGACGAGGAACGAACGAACACCAGGGAGGATGATAGTCAGATAGCACGAGTCAATAATGTAGATGCAGGTGCAAGTCGTGGGGGCGTAAGCGTGTCGTGATAGATGTTGCGACTAGGATATATGCGATAGATGTGACGAGCCTGAGCAGACAGAGATAGCGAGGTGGAGATCCGGGTGAGACAAAACGCTCAGCGGCGACGGGAGCAGAATAAGTCAAGGGGCGGAGTATATAGATGGGGGAAGGGGTTGAGCGGACGAGAGGAGCAAAATGGAAGTGGATGGATAGCGAACCAAAACAGGGCAAGCAACCGGACCTCGAAAGCCTTAGTTTACAAACCGAGATTAACGACGAAAGCAGGAGAGGAAAACATGTAATAGGTCTGTCACGCTGCTAGGAAGAGTGACCATGAGTCCGTTATCGAGCAGCGTATAGAGGATTCACTCACAAGACGAGGGACGAGAGGCACATGCGCGACGCCCTGCGTCGCGCTCCAAGCAACGACGTGCGCCTAGTCAGAGTCACTGAGGTGCGACATGCGCCCAGCATATCTTGCACCGACGCGTCTCCTTCCAACGTTGGCAGCACCGCCCGGGGGCACGTACCGGGGAGGCGCATAGCCAGGTGCGGCCGCAGGTGCGCTGGCCACAGGAGTGGGCGCGGGCTGGGCGAGTGGTGCGCCAGGGTAGGTGTAGCTGGGCTCCATTTGAACGGGAGTCTGAACGGCGGAGATGTCCGTGACCGAGATGGGGCGCATCGGGGTGGGCATCGCGAGCTCGGGCTGCTCCATGAACATCTGGTACATCGACGCGTCGAACCCCTGATCTTGCGGCTGTGGTTGCATGGGCGTAAAATCCGCAGGAGAGAACATGTTGTTGGGGTCTGCGATGTACTGTGGGGGTGCTATGCCCTGCGGGATGAGAGTAGCGGCGAGCTGGGGGTACTGCGCGAGGATCTGCCTCCCGAGGTTGGCGTAGAAATCGGGGTCAGCGAGAGACATGGTATCGTGGGGATGCGCGTTGACGAACGCGGCGAAGTCTTCGAGAGTGGATCCCTGAGCCACGCCGGGGGAGGGTAATCCCGCCTCAGCTGCGCGATCCTCCATCGTCTCGTGTAGCTCTGGCATGTCCAGCATTGACGCCAGCTGATCGGCAGGAGTGTGGAGCACTGGCTGCTCCCCCACGGTAGCAAAGTGTTGAGAAAAGGCGTCAATGTCCAACTCAAGCTCACCCGGGGGAGAGTTGGCAGAACCCATATGCGGTGCCGACGCTGAAAGGTCAAAGATCGCACCGATGCTCGTGGCATCGACGTTGAACTGGTCGTTCTGGTGAGGCGCGAGGAGGGGGTCGAAGGGAGGAAGCGGAAATCTCATATCCGACACGTCCTGCTAAAAATAACGCGTCAAACACCACACTTACAACGTGCATGACCTGTTGACTCACCTGCAGTAGCAAAGGATCCTGCAAGGGCGTGTTCCAGGCGGCTTGGAAGTCCGGAAGGGGAGTGAAGGGCTGGTATGCCGAGTCCGGAGGCCCGGGCTGCCAGTTTTCCCCATCGGAGTATGAGGGCGGAGATTCGCTTGGAGTGGAGGACGAGGGGGAGAGTAGGGTGTACGAAGAGTGTCGAGAAGGCACTGGGGAATGCACGAAGGTCGATGGATATGCAGGCGGTGGTGGTTGTGTGGGCGGAGATGATAACGGGGATGGAACGTGAGGATGCCATGCTTGCGACGCATCGTAGGGGGTTGGGGCAAGTCGTGATGACGAACGAAGGGGCGAACTACGCGCAGAGGGAGACGAGCTCGACGAAGAGGCTGAGCTGCTCGAGATGCTCGAACTGGAAGGGGACTGGGGGTCGTAGTCGATCGGGGGTGACGGGCCGCAGCCGCGCTCGATCGGCTCAACCGCCACGCGAGGCACAGCAACGGTTTGAGTCTTTGTAGCGGTATGCTCGGCTGGTAGCGGCTCCATGTTCTCGAGCTTGACATTGGAGCCGGAGGGAGGAGAGGGGTACGAGGGCTCACGAGAACGACCATACGAAGTGCGTGGGGCAGTCCTGGCAGCCTTAGCTTCCTCCCGGGCCTTCTTCTTCGCCTCCTTCTCCTCAGCACGCATCTTCTCCTTCGCTTCCTTGGACATGGGATTGTACTTGTAATCCGGATACCGTTTCTTATGCTCAGCTTTTGCGATGGCGGCACGCTTCTCGTACTCGAGCTTGATGGGGTCATCCTCCTGCTTCCAGCGGAGCGCGATTAGGCGTGAGATGTCGGCTTGCTTGACGGGGGGGTCGTTGGGTGAGCGGCCAGCCTTCCACTCATTGAGGCGGTCGCCACGGTAGATGATCCACGCGTTTGGGGGACGGGGGATCTTCTCGGGCTTGGGTTCCTCGTCGGCTTCGCGGTGTGGTGGTGCCTTAGGCATGATGACGGGATAGGTCGAAAACGAGAAGGAGTGGGGGGTGAGAGGTGGTTGGGGCGGGACGTACGCGTGTAGAGCCGGGCCTGGATGGCTGGGGAGGGTGAAGGAGGGCGGAGGGGCCGACGGCGAGGGGAGACACGAAGGGGACGAAAGGGACGAAGCGAGCGGGCTTATACGCGTTTTCTCATCCTCGGGTTGTTCAACTTATCTATTTTGCTGTATGTGGAGGTGTGGGCGTACCGCTTCCCAATCAGTTCCCATTGTTTGGCCGCTATTTGGTTCCCAAGCCCAAGGCGTCTTTGGAGGGTCCGGGGTCCTGCCCTCGGCGCTCCCTTGCATCCACTGGCAGTGTCCCTCCTTTCCCCCGCGAAACAACGACCCCGCACGCTGCAGTCTGTCCTCCCCGAGTACTTGCGACCTCGGGCACATTCCTCACGAAGCATACAGCTCGAGAAGAGGGCACCAACTCGCTTCCTCAGGCTTGCAAGCACTCAGGAACGAAATGCCCGCTCGATCGGCGCGCCATCATCTGACAAGCTTGCTTTATGCGTGCTCGGAAAGGCAGGTGTACTACCGGACTTCAGGGAACTAGTATCTTGGATCCTCCGGCGCTCGACTACCTACGGGCTGGATACCCCTATGTCTGTAATGTTGTATCAACTATTAGACATACAGATAGGCAATACTACCCTGCCGGATGCCTGGCGACTGCTTTGAAAGTCTGACTGATATCTGAAGGGTTGAAGCGCTGGTCACATTGAACATTCGCATCGTGCTCGGAATCGTCTAGCCAAGAACAAGCGAGATTGAGGGAAAGCCGTCGCTGTGTAATACCGCTAGATAGAGCGGATGTCTGAAAATCCGGCAGCGCTACGCTGTCTCCCCGCAGATACCGAGTAGACAATCCAAGGATTCTTCTGATCATGAAAGCTCGGAAGGTGCTTCGCATCAAAGTTTTCACGCCTGAAACGTAGCGTCCATCGATATGGGATACTCTGAGACAAGCATTCGGCCTTTCCAAATCCAACCTTCCGGTTGTAATCATTTGTGGTATCCGAAAGTATGGGTGCCGCCATGTGCATGAACCCTGGACGACAGTCACGACTCTGTCAGAGGCTTCCCGCAGTCGGAAAGAGACACTTTCATCTCCGCAGCTTCGAATGGGTGGCACGGCGTCAGTGGCAGTGGCCGGTGCAATGTCACCCAACCGAAAACCGAGCTAGCCGCAGCATCCAGGCGCACATCCTGTGGAACAACTCGGAGATGCGTGACCAGGTCGGGAAAGGGAAAGTTGAATCACCGCCCCGGGGTCATCGAGGCGAAGACCCTGAGGACAATCCAGTGAGTCAAACGGGGGAGATGTCTTTATAAGGAAAGACTCACAAGAAAGAAGTTTCCGGAGAACAGGCCGCTTTGCCCACTCGGAGGAAATTAAAGTTAGCAGATCCCAAATACCGCTTTGAGCGCGCAAGATTTATGATGAAGGAATGATGGTCTAGAGCAATGCCTTCCTGAAGTCCTAGCCGACAGTGGAATGCAGAGGTGGGTGAATGTTACCAGGTGCGGCGCCTGGCATCCCCCAGTTGAGTATCGGCGGTGGTGCCGCCCTTCGTGAAATGAACCAATGATCAATCCGTTCGCCGACATGGACCGGCCCCTGGGAGCTTCCGTGATGTTCTTTGTCGATAGATTCTGATTCGTGTGGAGTCAGTAATTGGGGGCTCAGTCGCGGTCCCCCCGACTTCTAAGGGTCTGGCACTGGCCCCGCACCGGTACCTCAGCCATAAAAAGGAGCAAAAACTCGTATAGTGACATAGCTGAGTACTATCTAAAAGCAGGAGAATCCTATCCGCAAATGTGGCCGTCAGATGTCGCTCAAAGAGATGTCTCTCCGCCAACGCCGGCGAAAGAAGTTGACAAGTACGGTTGTCCCGCCCGCTTGGTTCCTTCACCCTGAGGTGGCATCCATGGTCCGAGCACCCGATAAACCGGTACTACTGCGCTTAGTGGCAACCGCAACATCGGCCCAAGCGCGGGCGGCACACAAGGTGCCACCAAGCCTTATGCCCTCGACATACTAGATCAAGCCCGACGGTACTGCCATGACCGCCATAATCAACTCACGCGGCCACATACCGAGTCAAATCATATCACACACCCTATTCGTCCAGGGGACCCTAGGGCGGTGTCCCCCAAATCGTCGTCGGAGCCGGCCGTTACTTTGTCAAGGCCACTAGGACTCCACTGGGACGTGTGTTGCGCCGCCACTCCGCAGTGGGAATGGCCAGTCTGCAATGTCAGCCCCACAGTACGTTTATCGAGGCCCACACGTGTCATGATCCAGAATGCTTCTCAGGGCTGTTTAACGTTCATACGTCCTCCGGTTTGAAGGTCGTGGTTCCTGAGCGACCGGGGTCCCTGCCCCGGTAGGCTGGTATTCCGGTTAGAAATCGTTAGATAACGACATCGATTAATGACCTATGATGTTGAAACGAAGCTCGTGAACGGCAATACGAGAGGGGGTTCCTCGCCATGGTAAGTCCACGTGGGCGTATCTCCGTCTCGGCCTCACATCGCAAACTCCGGCCATCCCTCTAGACTTAGCGTGAGCGAGTTTCGTCAGGGTGCACAACTGCCACACGCACCTCATGCGCCCGCCATATCATGGAACAAAGCTGTAGCTGCAATAATACATCGATGTCAAACCTTCGCTCGCGGAAGCCCCCGGGACTACGATCGACGAGCGAAAACCGTGTTTCAGTTCCTTTGTCCAAGGACAGACAGTCACACGCACCTTAACAGGCAACCTGCCGCCAGTGTCGTTCCCGTACAGCCCCATCCGACCAAAATTTCTGGACTGCGTCCCAGTACTTCTCCGGGTAGTCCCGCGCATGCGACACATGCGCGCTCTTCCCGAAGTTCACCGTCTGGACCGGGAACCCGAACCTCCGCGCGTCCGCCGCATGCTCCTCGACTACGTTCGACGGGATGACGACGTCCGGCGCCGTCGAGTAGAAGTACATCCGCAGTGTCGCCGTCGACGCCCACGGCATTAGCGTCGGGTCGTTCATCGCGATCATCTCGCGCGTGGTCAGCATGGGTCGGGGGCGGCGGAGGAGCACGCGGGTGGCGAACGTGAAGAAGTTGATGACAGAGATTGTTGCGCCCCCGAGGAATCTTTGGATCCCCCCGGGCATGGCAGCCATGGCAGCCCGGAAAGCGTTGGCGAACGTTGTGGGCGCAGGCGTGGAGTCGAGGATGATCGCGCATTTGGTACCTGGGGGCGATTGAATGTTTCTCCTAGTACTACTGAGAATGGTCGCCATGTCGGACAGACGCATAAGACCGCCTACGTTCAAAGAGCCGTTCAGTGCCGGGAGAGGGGGAACATGGTTGGGGAGACAAACCATTGGACATGACATGTATTAAAATCCGAGGCGGAATTTGGGGTGTCGCAGAGCAGATTATTCTCTACCAGCTTTTGCACAGCCGGAAGCGGCAGGGCACGTTCCTACGCATGCAACGATGAGCTTTAGCAGATACGCGACATGTCATAGGAAACTCGTTCGCGTGCTTCCAAATTTCCAGAAGCGTAACGCATCGGGCTGGATGATGACCTGGCCGCTGAATGGATAGAGTTGTCTATATGCATCTCTATATTCCTGGAGAGCTAACATCGGCGCTCCATCTATTTCTGAACGGTAGCGGTCCTTCCGACATATTTGATGCTGTGAGCCCATACGCGCTCCATCCGAAAATCAAAATCGACCTGTGCTTAGATAAAAGAGGCGTTAGCACACTAGCAGCGACCACAGCGCGAGAACTATACGCAAACAGTGCAAGTGTAGATGATCATGAACGTACGTCGGCTCGTCATCTTTCTGTACCCGATGCGCAGCGGTAGCCGGGGAGACAACAGTTTCCGCAGACACTTCAGCGTCCTTCAAAGGTGAATATGAATGATCAGGGCCATAGCCGCTTAGCGCTAGCATTCCGGTCCGGTCGGACCCTCAACTTGATCAGTATTACTATCATTCGCCGAGCCTTTTCTCAGATCACAAACTTGAGCCATCCGTAACCGATCTACTTGTAGAACAGTCTCCGAGTCGTTCCTTAACACAGTCATGAGTAACGGTGAGCAATAGGATGCACAAAAGCCACACGCACTGCATCCGCCCACTCTATCGTCGAACAAGACTCCGGCTGTGGCGACACATCGAGGTCAAAACTCCGCAGCTCAATGCCCTCGGAACCGCGGTCGACGAGCGAACGGCGGGAATTGACTCTGGATGGCAGCGGCGGCGAGGCCAAGCCTGTGAGCGACAAGGATCACGCGCAAACCGCTGGTCGACGTACGCAGCTAGGACGACGCTCGTGTGTACTATGTCACGGCAACGGTGTCAGGACCCTATCTCAGGCTCGCGAGACGAAGGTCGACGCACCGGGTGCCAGCATAGTCATAACCGGATACCAGGCCAAGCCTTTCCTCATAGGCCCAGCCATCTGCGGACGAATATTAATCTCAGCCAATGGGTCCAGGATGAACATCTGGCGTACGAGTATGATCGGGAGAAGCGTTAGGATTCTAGTTCAAAGGGGGAGATTGATGAGCTCTATCGGAGCCCATGGAGGTGCAGTAGAGGACGCAAGTACCCGGTTAGGAGACCTTGACGACGACAAATGCATTTAGTCTCCGAGACAGTGGCGCGAAGACTCCGGCGGGATGACTTGCCTGTATTTACGGCGAACAAGGTCAGCTTGTTCAAGATGTTGTCCGTCCTGAGGTTGTCCGCATTAGCATTCAACTCGATCATTAATGTGTTCTGGCGGATCCCAACACACCCACCGTCTGAGTCCAGTGCGACTCTTCCGCAGGTAATTCACGATTCTGAATGTTATGACGACGTCCAAAAGGAGCGATATGCCCAGAATGGATATCATGTTAATCTAGCCCGTCGGATGAATCGCATCAGCACTTGTACAACTCTGAAGATGTTTATTGGACGACGGACCGCAGTAGGCTTGTTTGCCTCAGTGCCTTTCAGAAATCTGTTGGCCCAAAGCGTCAGCATGCGGGCACAGTGTTATCTGCATGACCAACGTACACGTAGATCGTGAAGGCTGGAGACATAATTATCATCTGATGCAATGTCAAAAATTCTCAGAACGTACTTACAGCATGTGAACACTGCGACCGCCAATGTAGGGGATTGTGAGCGTTAGAGCGTACAAATCCCTCTGCGAAAACAATTCGCACCCAGTCCGGCGAGAAGCATAATCCCCTGGCCAGCATTAGCCAACAATGACTTAGTCGCGGTAACTGTAGCGACTCACTACGAAGAGCACGAATGGCAGTGTGCGAAGCCCGACTGCGCGGCGTTAGCCCGTGTCCATCATCCACAAGCCAACTAAGCCGCTTACGTTTGTATACCCTCCTAGCGAAAAAGCTAAAGCGGTGTTGAATACATTGGCATCGGATTGGATATCATGTCCGTACTCACAAATGCGAGATCAAGATGATTATGCACTGGAAGGTAATTATTGGTGGGAAACGACAGATGCTGCCGACTAGACACTTACAGCCGTCGCCTCGAGAACCTATGCTAGTGAGTGAAGGCGATTAGGCCTGGAAACGGAGCCTTCCAATCGTGGAGCACACGTACCCAGAATGACCTTTCGATGCCTATCTTCAGCGTTGGAGTGCACATATCTAGGGGGACGAACCTACCAAAGTTATTGCAGAACCCCAGACTTGATGTCAGCATGGGAACTGTATTGGATAACGAGCGAGTAGCTTTTCAAGGTTCGATGAGATCCCGGAGATGTCGAACGAAATGCGAGCTTACTTGACATGTATCATCAAGCTGGCGTGGAGTGCGTTGACCAAACTGCATGAGACATATCAACCCAACACCCAAACAACAGGAGCACGTAAGTATGAGGAAGCTCTCACCTTAAGGCACCTATCTATGTTAGAACTCAGTGAGTCAGTGCCGAAACGAGGTACCACCGCAACGCGCTGCGACATACGAGTGCCTTCAGATCATACCCGTCCTTCGGGTAGCGACGGAAGTAGGTATAGGCCTCCTGGGCGGATTGCCCGGTAAGTCTAGAAAACCAAGGATCAGATGCGTCTCGACGGGCCACGAGCGGAACGAACGAACTCACATCAGGGAACACCAGGTTCCAAAAGATACCAGAGATAGCACGGCATCGGGAGATGGGTTGTCAAAGTCTCTGGGCACAATGGCCTCCATCTTCAGCTTCAGTTCTTGTGGGGTTGCTTTGAAGCTGGGGGTCGTGAGTTATATATGGAGGTTGTGGCTCTAGGCTGGCCCGGGGCAACGATCAGCGCTATGTGATGGATGAACAGATATAAACCACTCGAACATACATCTATGTCCATAGACAAGTTCTCTTACCAAACCCATGCAATGGCGCGTGTCCATGGGCTCTTTGATGGTGGCCATCTCGAAGATATCGCCAGGCGACCGGACAGAGAGCTTGAAAGCTAAGGACATTCAATAGACGTAGATAGCTCGAGAGCTGCGCACAGGTATTAAGGTTGCTCCGCGTGTCTATACAATGAACGAAGAACCGCTGTGCTCGAGAACTCAATCGGAGTTCCTCCATCCAATGGCAAATGCACACTTTGGCGAGCACGCCCGTCGCTCCGCCTCGGTCATCCCCATTACAGCCTCATCGCCTCAGACCAGAACCTCTGAACCGCATCCCAGTACTTCTCGGGATAGTCCCGTGCGTGCGACACGTGCGCACTCTGCGCAAAGTTCACCATCTGGACCGGGAACCCCGCCATCCGCGCCTTCGCCGCGTGCTCCTCGACTGCGCTCGACGGGACTATGATATCCCCCGCCGAGTAGAGGTACAGCCTCGGCGTCGCCTTTGACGTCCATGGCAGCAATGTCGGGTCATTGAGCCCCGCGATCTCGCGCGTGAGCGGCTTGGAGCGGCGAAGAATCGTGCGGATGACGAAGGTGAGGAAGTATACGAGGGTGAGGACCCCTCCAGCGAGGAGCTTCCGGAGCCTCCCTCGCATGCCGGCAGTGAACGCACGAATGGTGAGGATGAGATTTGGGGGGGCGGGTGCGGAGTCGAGGATAACGGCGCATTTGGTGCCCGGGGGCGACTGGACGTTGCGCCTTCGGAGAACGGCCGCCATGTCGGATAGAGACATAACACCACCTACGCTCCAGCTCGAGAGATGGAGAACAGCCAGAGTCGGAGACACGCACCATTGGACATGGCGTGTATCAAAATCCGAGGGGGTGAACTCTGAGGAGCCCCGGACAGCAGACCCGTCTCCTTGAGGCTCCGCACAGCCGGAAGAACGGCGCGTTCCTACACACGAGACAATTAGCTTGGGTTAATACGCGAAATGCAATACGATACTCGCTCGCGCGCTTCCAAATTTCCAGTAACGCAACGAATCGGCGTGAATGATGACTTGGGCGCTGGACGGATAGAGTTTCCTGTACGCATCCGCATATTTGTGGAGAGTTGGCATCTTCGCTCCCACTATTCTCAACATGAGCATTTTTTCTGACATACTGGACACTGTAAACCAAACACTCACGCCATCCGAAAATTAAAATCAACCTGCGCTTGGGGGGAGAAGGGTCAGCAATAGCGCATGCATAATTGACCATAAACGCACGTCGGTTCGTCCTCGGCCGCTGCGGTCTGCGAGGTAACGACCTTTTCAGCCAAACCGGGCGCATTCGACGGCGAATGCGTTGCAGAGAGGTCCATAGCGCAAGAAAGGTAGGCCGAAAGGAAGTTAACCGCGACGAGTCGCTGAGCGTTGACGTTGACGTTGGGGTTGTGTACCTAGTACCGGCAGTACCACGTTGCCTGTTGCCGGTGAGTCGTGATGCCAGTGCATCCGGCCAGCGTCACCAGCAGCGCGAGTTGCTCCTCCGACTTCCTGCGATCGCGATCGAGGTGGTTGCATATAGCCGCGTCCAAGTATTTGTGAAGCTGAAGCATTAGAAAATGATGTCCGTCGTTCTCAACAACGGGAACTGGCAGTCGCACGTTTTGTCTTCACGTTCGTCGGAGGTGTTGGGGCGGAAGTTACCGCAGCCGCTTAGCGCTCCGGTCCGTCTGTCCCGTTGCACCGAATGGCCGACTCCGCTGGCGACTCGGACTCGTCCATCCTCCGCACGCGTTCCTGTGCCCGATCTTCCCTCCGCCCATGGAGCGTGAAGAGATTTTAAGATACCTAGGGGAAGATGGAGTCATAGTACCGGTTTTGTAGATGTTATCCCTCGGATACTTATACGGTGAGTGTTGTTGTTTAATGTATGCTTTCTCATCTTACAGACGTTGACCAGGGTCCATTCTACAGATAACTGGAGCAATGCTGTTGGTTCGATGATGGTCAAGGTATGCGTTACTACGCTCACTTTTGTATGGAACTGCGCCGCTCGTGCTAAGTGTTGCCACAGGGCTTGGTTTGTGGGCGACAGGCTATCACGGTTCCATTCCAATCCACTCGAGCACAGCACAATGTAACAAGGTGAGCGGCCCCATGTCAATCCAAGCCTGTTTATAGGGAGCTACATAGCCACAGATATCATTGTCTCCAGATTCGCCTTGTGTTTTTACATCGAATGCGCCAGTTTCTGCTATGGGGCACCCCAATGCCACGGGTCACCCGCATCGTTACATGCCTAGTATGCCATAGCGTCAAGGTGAGCCTTCACGCTTCACGTTCCTGGATTATGGATATTGTCCGACGCGCCATGCACGCCCTAAATCCCATTTATTTTGCTGGCATGGGAATAGCAGCTGCCCCTTCGTGGCGTGGTTCTTACTCCTCAGCTATCTGAAGGGAGGCGCACTACCCTCGATATCGAACCTCGGCTTCGAGCGCGCTCGTCTATCTAAGCCTTGGGGAATTCGACCAAAGTGAATGTGTAGATTATGAGGCAGAGACCTGCCATAAGCCATGAAGGTAATCGTGCAATAATTCCTCCTCGTATTCTCTGTCTTCAGAACCTCGAGAGCAAACCGAGCTCACAGGTGTGTCTGTCTTTACGGTACCTCTCTGGCAGACAACCTGATTGCGCTGACATTCCACAGTATGGCGCGGTCTGATTCGATCGGGAGGCGTCTTGTAGCTATCCAGACACACGACTAGGCTTCCTGCCTGCAATCACGCGTCTAGCCGGTGTGCGAAGGGCCTATGTCGGACTTGGTCGATGATATCTTCGCCGTCCGTTTCGTAGCCCTGCACGCTCACGCAATGTCCTATCCAGCTGTTTGAAGATAGCTGGATAGACGGCACCATGTCGTGCCTGCCCACCAGCAAGATATATCTTTCGCTCTGTCGCAGGGTATAAGACCCCCTCCAAAGCCCACCCAGGACTTCGCTCTACAACTTCAGACTCGGACACAACTTATCTCCTGCACATTTCTCTCTCCGACACTATGGATTCGGATTTGCTCGTGTTCCCCGAATCAGCATACTCTCCCAGCGCAGACTCCTCGCCAGCTGAGTCAGTGAGTGACAGACACTCTTGGAACATCATATTGCTGCTTATGCTCTCCGTGTCTCCAGCGTTCCAAGTACTCTCTTGAAGATTTGCCCCCTCAGTCCATGGTCTTTCCTCGTGACGACAGGAAGGGCTTCTGGACTGTCGTGGGGGTTGAGGGAGTCATGGCCCCCACGTCCACAAGTCCGGACCTCGAAGTCCGCGTATGTCCGCTTCCATCCTAATGCCACGGTAGCCTCGCATCTGACTAACGTCCTAGAATGTGTCGCAATCCTTCGAATTACCAAATGGTACCAGAGCTCTCGTGCCTACTTCTAGTTCTACTAGCTTCGTGGAGTTTGTCAAGATGGATGACGGCTGGAAGCGGATCCGGCGGGCGGGCGACAGTGTCAACGTCCGACTCACCGGGCAGCAGGTCGGAAAGCCTGGCTTCGGAGACTTTTTGGTTCGTGGGTCTTGCTAGCGACGTTCGGGATAGTGGCTGAAGTGTGTCGACCCCGCTGCAGGAGGTACAGCAGCCTGCCAGCTACAGTAGAGGTGGTCAAATCCACCCTGGTTCGGAAGTACCCACCATCAGCCTAGGGATTCCTCTCTTGTTGGCAGAAGATGGCGTTTTCGAAGATTCCGATGTACTGACGTTCGAGGACGATGGGAAGGCTACCCGCAAGATGTCAATCGTCGTACAAGTGGTGAGCATCGTTGCCGAATTTGCTTCCCGATTTCCTGCTTACCCAGGGCTCGACTGCATGCAGATCATTAGCACGGGGGCTACCGTGACTTTGAAGAGCAGGCAGTTCACTGCCTGGACCAACGGCAAATCGATCACTCGGGGAGCGCTTGCGAAGCATGGTGCAACCGCCGTGGTGGAACTGATGGTAAGCACCAACCCAGCCCTGTCTGTCCGATGCACCGTCTGAGAGGTTGTCCGACTGATAATGGGTCCTCGTGGGTGCTAGGTCCGGGAGAAGCGCAATGGTTCGCCCCTTTGCGTCAACGACATGGAGATAGACCGCGACGACCTGCTTCTGGTCGAATTGAAGCAGGTTTCTGGGGGCAGCCTCCGGGCGGCGATTGCTGTCCGCGACTTCCAAGGATTGCCGTAGGCATGCGCTGCACGCCGCGCCCCTGACCTCTGTCCCATTTGCGTCTTCTTCGTGTCTCATTTCCTGCTATGTGAACCCCGACTTTCTTGCACCACCGATCCCGTTTCGCAACTCGACGTTTGTTGTCTGTCATATTGGCTGTGCTCGTTCGCTCTCCCTATTATCTGGTCCATCGCCTACATGGGCTTGTCCGCTATCTGCCAGTGCTACAGTTGGATGCTACATGGAATGACGCAACATTATTGTTCCTTGTTGCACCTGCCGGTGGTCCAATTTCGCTCGATTATAGATCGTCTCGCGATCGAATACCCTTGTACTATCTCATCATGTCATACATCCAATGCTTCGTTAAGCGATATATATATATATAGTACTACCACAAACACACACAGAGATCTTACATCGCAGCGAAGACTAGACGCAGCGCGAGCCATAGCGAAATACCGGTGGGACCCAACACACCCACAATGCAGACCCACGCAAAGTTTGAATTCGTTCCCCAGACTACTGCTCCCTCCATGGATCATTACATGCGCGGGGCTAGTTGGGAGAGCGGTGCTAAGGAGCACAATGGTGACGGCCCCGTGCGGGGCAGCAGCATGCCACCGCTGATCGCTGACCGCTGCAATACTTACGAACCGCAGAGCTTTGGCCCCACCACGGAGGACAAGCGGAACGCCACAATGGGCTCGGCATGGACAGCTGCCGGCGAGCGTCCTGAACCACTCCTTGTATCGAACCTCGGTCCAGGCCTTCTTGAGTATACAGGTCTGGTGCCAGTGGCCGCCGTTGTGCTCTGGCGAGGGGCGCGCCCGACTGGTTGCCCCGTCCAAACATGCATGTACACTTTCAACTTGAAGCAGTAAGCACAAGCACAAAAACCATGCCAGCCGATGGTCGCACCTTGGGGAAGAACACTATCCTAATTCGTCCGCCTGCTCACTGGCAACGCATTCGATCCAATGGCATGTTGAGGATATGATCATGGAAAGGTGACCAGCGTAGGCGAGCACGACGTCAACATCCATCCTAATTTGTCTCGACCATCGACGTTCTCCTCCACCCTTCTCCAACCAGATCCCACGTCCAACACGGTGTGCTCGAAAATCCGGCCGGGTCATGGTGATGGTGGAGGCTCTGTCGCGCCGTCCCGTCACAGCGTAACATACCTGGTGCGTGAAAGAGTCCAAATTCGTATGTCATATGTCAGGATCTCATGAAGGTGCGCACCGGAAGAATCGTGGGCCGAGGCTAGAATGTGGAAATATTGGCAGACAAGGCCCGGATGCTCCGATTGCTCGCCCACGGGTGAGCCGTCTCCGTTTCCCTGAATCCGATGCGGAACGCTGTGCGCCGACGGGCAGTTGAAGGGGGATGTCGGGTTGTTGGGCATTGAGATCTTTGAGAGACGAGAGGAATGGATGTTGTGAGTTCAGGGAGGGGTGTATGTGATGTTCATGTGAGGACGGATCCCCCTAAGTAGAATGGCTTCAGGGGAAGGAAGGGCACATGTCGGATAGCCCGGTGTGCGCACCTCTTGCCGGCCAAGGACATCCTTCCTTCTGCCATCACGACGGCCCCACCGCCCGCTCCAGCGCACGCGTACAGCCTCTCACCGTCAGCTCGCTCGCCGACGGGTGCGAAGCAGGAGAAAGGTCCGTTCGGTGTCCCGACATACGGACAGGACCGGGTCCTGCGCCTAAGCCTCCCGCGTGATTGCACCAAGTATTTCCTTATTTAGCAAGCGATCCATTATATGCATCGAGTCCTGTCTGCTATAAAGTCCTCCTCCCAAAGCTCCACCTCTTCGATCGCCCCTCGATTTCCCCTCTTTTACTGCCTCCCATACAAGCACTCCCATCCCGCCCGCTGCCCACCCCGCATCGTGAGTACATCGCGCCTCCCCCGCACCCCCGACCGCACGTCCTACGCATGCTCCGAAGCACACCGCGTGCCGTGCGCAGGAGCGCTGCTCCTTGTCGTCATACCCCTCGGATCACTGATTAACATCTGCGTGTATCCTACAGCAATCATCCAAGATGGTCTACACCCACGGCACGCCATACGTTACCCCCCACATCCTCCACAAGCACTACGCCCAGGCGCACGATGCAGAGGTCTCAAATCGTGAGCTATATGCGATCGCTTTCCGTGTAATCCAACCGTTGACACCATCCAATGCACCTCCAGTCATTGGCCGCGACCTGGAGTACTTCTCCCAGGCCGGTTTTGACATGGACCGCATCCAGATCAAGCGCAATGCGCCCCCCGCTGTCCTCTACGAGGATGCCATCCGGAACGAAGGTGCCATTGTCTCGTCCTCCGGAGCGCTCATCAACTTCTCGGGGAAGAAGACTGGCCGCAGCCCCAAAGACAAGCGTATCGTCTACGAAGACACCTCCAAAGACGAGATCTGGTGGGGTTCCGTGAACATCAAGATGGACGAGCGTAAGTGCTCATCCAGCCCGCTTCTCTGTGGAGCACGAACACCGGATTAATGCGCATCCCCAGACACCTTTGAGATCAACCGTGAGCGCGCCATCGACTACCTCAACACGCGAGAAAACGTCTACGTTTTTGACGGCTACGCTGGCGTGAGTATTGCCCCACCAAGTTTGCATGCTGGATAGATTTTGACCATCACTTTGGCTCCGCCAGTGGGATCCGAAGTACCGCATCAAAGTGCGAGTAATCTGTGCCCGCGCCTACCACGCTCTGTTCATGGTGAGTCTATCCTTCCGCCACCTTCCGAGTTTGCCCGTTCGTGGATCTTCTAGTTCCACAATGGGATGGTTTGTCGCGGCGGATCCCCGTCGCAAGAATATCGCTCACCATAGACCCACCCTAGAACAACATGCTTATCCGTCCTACGGAAGAGGAGCTCACGAATTTCGGCGAGCCGGATTTCATCATCTACAACGCGGGCCAGTTCCCGGCGAACCGTTTCACCAAGGGCATGTCCTCAACTACATCCGTCGAGATCAACTTCAAGCGAATGGAGATGGTTATCCTCGGTACCGAGTATGCCGGCGAGATGAAGAAGGGTGTCTTCTCTGTCATGGTGAGGGTCCCTTCCACTCCGATCCCGGCCCGCGTGAAGGATCTGCGCTGATCCATCTGCACTACAGCATTACCTCCAGCCTGTGAAGTTCGGCCAACTCTCCCTCCACTCGTCAGCGAACGTCGGCGAGGACGGCGACGTCACCCTCTTCTTCGGTCTCTCCGGCACGGGGAAGACTACCCTTTCGGCAGACCCCAGGAGGAAGTTGATCGGCGATGATGAGCACGTCTGGTCCGACACCGGCGTCTTCAACATCGAGGGCGGCTGCTACGCCAAGTGCATCAACCTCAGCGCGGAGAAGGAGCCCGAGATCTTCAACGCCATTCGCTTCGGGTCCGTGCTCGAGAACGTCGTCTACAACCCCATCACCCGGGTACCGGACTACGACGACGCGAGCATCACCGAGAACACGCGCTGCGCGTACCCGATCGAGTACATCCCGAACGCGCAGATCCCCTGCCATGTCGCTTCCCAGCCCAAGAACATCATCATGCTCACCTGTGACGCCTTCGGTGTCCTCCCGCCCGTCGCGAAGCTCACGCCAGAGCAGGCGAGTTACCACTTCTTGGCCGGCTACACGTCGTAAGTACCGCTATGTTTATTTTCTGAAAACAGAGGTTTACGTCTTGTACAGGAAGACCCCCGGTACCGAGGATGGTGTCCTTGAACCCATCCCCACGTTCTCGACGTGTTACTCCGCGCCGTTCATTGTCCTTCACGTACGTTTTACCCCACACCGTCACCCACGTCACTAAACTAACCCCTCCGTATTATACAGCCCGGCCGCTACGCCGAGATGCTCGCAGAGCGCATGGCGCAGCATAACGTCGACTGCTGGCTGATCAACACGGGCTGGACGGCCGGCAAGTTCGGGACGGGCAAGCGGTGCCCGCTCAAGTTCACGCGGCGGATCGTCGACGCGGTGCACTCGGGTGAGCTCGCGCGCGCAGAGTACGAGACGTTCGGCGTGTTCGGCCTGCAGATCCCGACCGCGCTCGAGGGCGTGCCGCGCGAGCTCCTGAACCCCAGGCTGGCGTGGCCGAACAAGGAGGCGTTCGAGCGCGAGGTGCGCAAGCTCGCGGGCATGTTCCAGAAGGCCTTCGCGTTGTACGAGAGCGACGTCGACGAGAAGGTGCGCCTCGCCGGACCGCAGACCGCGTGAGCTTTGCGTGGAGGGTGCGTTGGGCTTCGGCCGGAAGGGAGGGTGATATCTGGGATGGACTTTTGTTTTGGGCACAACCATTCAGGATCGGGATGACGGCGCGAGAGGTAATTTTGTCCGCGTAGGACACCATAAATGTGTACCCATAGATGTGTATTCATTCATTCCTTGTATATATACCTACATCGTCATATCTTCCTGCGTGCGCGAGTCTCAGCGATTGATCGTCGTGCATCCACGCAAGTGGGGGCTTTCGGGTACTACTGAGTACGACTGTACGAGTGCTACATCGGCGGTCAAGACTCTGGCTTGCGTTGTCGTCGGTTTGGCGACAATCCTCGGAGCTGCCTGGCCTCGAGTAAGGCTTACTAGTGCCGTACGAGGTTGCATATGCACGGACCATGCGCGGGAATGTACTTAGTCTCATACCAAGACCACCCGCGCGTTGGAGAGGGGTTTGTGTCGAACATGGGTGGGTACGCCGCATAATTAGAAGGGGCGCACGTTCTTGCCTTCTCTACATATACGTAGGTTCAGATTCCACCGGGACGCAAATGGACCAAAGTCTAATACTAAGGAGGAGTGCGTCGTGTGATCGATGGTGGATCAGAACAAGAGCAGACGAGAACATGCAGACAAGAGCATATGAAATCACCACCACTTGAACAAGAACCAATACAAGGGGCTGGTTCGCCGTCTTATGCTTACAAGACAAGACGGGGATGGGTTGTAAAATTCATTCAAGGTAGCAAAACACGATGTCTCGGGCTCAAAGTTGTACCTCAACTGGTCCCTCTTAACGTCGCGCCACATCGCGAGCCATACAACTAGCTTCTTTGCGATTTCGTCGCCTTCAGCTCCGAGCACGTAGGACTCAGTGGGGCGATCACACAAAAAGGATAGAACGCGCGAGAACAACCGATACTCGAGATTCGTGTTTTGACAATCAATGATACAAGGAGGAAGCGTAAAGTGACACACCCACCCACAACGGGCACGGGGACGGAGAGACAAGACGATGGAAGCGGGGACAGCAGTACACTGGGGAACGGGGGACTCCTAAAAGTACAAGCCGCATTGTGAGGGAAAACCGGACGCGGGACGGCCAGGAACAAACGACGACAAGTGCTACCGGAAATGACAGCGGGGTAAGGAGTGTTGTGGATGAGTGGGTCATGCAAGAAATCACGTGTAGGAGAGGGGAGAGGCATAGCGAGAAACGGAAACTGATGGGGCGTCATGGAAGACGCTTCGGGGCCCGTGGAGAACGGGCGACGGTGCTGTGTGGAACAATGAGCAAGCTACCTCGATGAAGGACGGTAGGGATACGACATACCGGTCAGCCTTTAGTATCCGCCGCCACCGTAGCCACCCTGCTGGTAACCACCGCTCTGGCCGCCGTAGCCTCCGCCGCCATAGCCACCCTGCTGGAAGCCCTGCTGGCCGCCGTAGCCTAAAGATAACAAGGAGCGTCAGCATTGTGTCCACCTGGGGCTGCGTCATACACAGCGCAACGTTGGGGTGCACCGAAACCGGGCTGGCCATACGAACCTTGGCCACCCCCGTAGCCACCACCACCATAGCCACCCTGGCCTGAGAATGCCATATCGGTCATCATCATCTCATGGCGTCGCACACTTTGCTGGTGGACAGGAACTGATACTCACTGCCACCATAGCCGCCTCCTCCGCTAGCCTGGTAGCCTCCACCGTAGCCTGATCCGATAAAGATCACCGACCGATCCGAAGACCGCAGTAAAGAGACTTTACTAACCTCCGCCGCCACCGCCGCCGCCGCCGGAGCCGCGGGCGTTGGCCAGGTTGACCTTGATGCGGCGGCCGTCGA
This sequence comes from Polyporus tsugae, assembly GCA_024305745.1. Classification (NCBI taxonomy): domain Eukaryota; kingdom Fungi; phylum Basidiomycota; class Agaricomycetes; order Polyporales; family Polyporaceae; genus Polyporus; species Polyporus tsugae. The sequence continues at coordinate 723,775 of JAHRBS010000001.1, forward strand.
GCTCCTGCTCGTTGAGGCTCGCAATAGCGTTCTGGGCCTCAGGACCGGAGCTGAAGGTGACGAAGCCGAAGCCGCGGGAGCGGCCGGTGTCACGGTCGCGCATCACGATCGACTACAAAAACGCGAAAGGCCGCGGAGAGCGAACATCATTAGCGAGCGGATCCCGGGAAAAACGACGAGACCTCATGGCGACAGGGCTTGCACAGCCACGACGTTCATGAGAGGGGGACGGGAAGATTGCGTACGTCGAGGATTTGGCCATAGGAAGAGAACGCCTGTAGTTGCGAACGAGCGCATGACAAACAACAAATTATCAGACACGGCACGGGAAAGCAGACGCGCGACGACGGGATCGCCGCCATCGCGCGGTGTGGAAACCAGACTGACATTGCGCAGGTTCTCATCGGTAGTGTTCCAGCTCAAGTTGCTAAACAGATGGGGGACACAAGAACGGGCATCAGTCTGGGCAATCCTGTGAGAGCGGGCGGGGCTGCACAGGGGTAGCCGCGCGGTGCAAAGTTCAACGAAACTGACCCAACGTAAACTTTTGTAGACATGATGGATTCGATTGGATGGGGATCTGGATCTGGTAGATACTGTTACAGCGGGGACCTCTTGAACGAACCGACGAAACGGAAATCGAACGAAACCGGGACGGAGAACGGACAAGCAGGAGGCGGAGCAAGAGCGAGATGGCGATCGTCCACCGCCCGCCCACCTTTATATACACCCCCTCCCCTTTCAGACTCCGCAACTCAATTTTGGCCCCATCGGCGCGCGGACCTTCGACACCCCGGCCTAGCCCCACCGCCGCCCAATCACCACCCGCGGCCCCATTCCAGAACGCCCACAAGAGCCGCCCGGCCGCCACATCTGCCACACAGAGTTTGCGGCCGGAATGTTGGGAAGGGACCCGAGGCACCCCGCTGAGACAAGTGCCACTCATTCTAACGGTGAATTGCTACGAAAACAAGGGAGAAACAAAACACTGGCGAGAGGGACCGAGACAACCAAGAATGCAGGGATCCGGAGATGTAATATGACTCCGGTGCGCGTCGTATACTACAATATCGCACACCGCGTGCGTGGGGTCGTGTCGCGTCTTATTGTGAATCGTAAAGGGGGAAGAGCGGGGAGGGAAAGGTCGGGGGAGAATGTCTGTATGCAAAACTAACTATCCACAGTCGCAGTATGCAAGCGGGAACGGAAATGTCGTTGGCAAATGGCGATGGTGGGAGCCCCGCGGGCTCATGTGGCAAACGGTGGGATAATGGCATAGTCATGTGCAGCAGCGAAACGGAAACGAGCCTGCCCTGCTCTGCGCGCGGGCGCACTCGTACTCAATCAAGATGACGGCGTGCTCTTCCTCTTGTCCTTCTTGTCCTTCTTAATCTTCGACCCCTTCGGCTTCCCAACCTCGCTCGACACGCTCGCGCTCGGGCTGTCCTTGAGGTTCGTACCGGCCACGCTGCCCTCGTCCGTGCTCGACCGCGTCGTGTCCTGCCGCTTCAGCGCCGCGCTGATCGACCCCGCGATAGAGGGAATCGACGGAATGCTAACAGACGGGATGTTTGTCGCTGAGCCCTGTCTGCGCGTCGTAATTGAGATGCGCCGGGCGAGCCGCTGGATGCCCTGCGTCGACAGCGTCCGTCTCCTCTTCCCGTCCGTCTCTGGGTCGGGTGTGCCCGTGCGCTCTGGGGTTTGTGCGTCCTGGAACTTGACACCCGGGGCGCGTTCAGCGACGGAACCCTCGCGCTGGGAGCTTGTCTCAAGGGAAGTCGGGAAGGCGAGGGGAGCGGGGCTGCTGGAGGAGCTGGGGAAGGTGAGGGGAACGGGGCTGCTGGAGGAGCTGGGGAATGCAACAGGCGTGGCGGCACTGTCGGCAGAAGGGAACGCGACAGGAGCCGAAACCTCGGCACTGGGGAACGCAACAGGAACGTCAGGGTCCTGCTCTGCGCTCGTGACGTGGGGCTCGGCCGGGAGCTCTTTATCGCTCGACGCCGGGAAAGCCACCGGGAAAGCCACAGGTGCGCTCGAAACATCGGCGACAACATCTTCGGGAGCTGCGCTTGCCTCGTTATCGGCGAATGGATCTTGAGCGACCTCCTCTGTGCCAAGCTGTGGCGCATCAGTAGTTCCATCACGAGTCTCCGTGAGAGCATCCTGGGGAGCTGTCTCGACGTCAAAGCCAGTCACAACCGCGGACTTGCGGTGCGCAGACGCCCCGTCGCTGCTCGAAACCTGGTCGGCCCACATCTCCGCAAAGACACCGCCCTGCGCGAGCAGCTCGGCGTGAGTGCCCTGTTCGACGATGCGGCCATCCTTCAGAACCAGAATCCTAAAGAGGCAGGGTATTTTAATAAACCACAGACGGATGACAGAGCAAGCAAGGCCACATACAAATCCGCAGTGGCGATGGTCTGGGCGGGCGCGACGTCAATTAATCGCAGACAGCGTTCTGATAGGGAACGGCACTCACCGACAGCCGATGTGCAATAGAGAGCGACGAACGTCCCTGCACAAGGTTCTGCAGCGCCTTCTGAATGTCCTTCTCTGTCGATGTGTCCAACGCGCTGACGTTCGGAGTGGTCATGAGTGGTCGAATGAATGCCACAACCCTGGTGCGAGACGAACCTTGTCGCCTCGTCCAAAAGCAGCACGGGAGGATCCTTCAGGAGCGTCCGGGCGATAGCGACGCGCTGCTTTTCACCCCCGCTCAACCTGATGCCACGCTCGCCCACTCTTGTGTCGTATCCGTCGGGGAAGCTGAGGATGCGGTCATGAATCTGCGCCGCCTTGGCGGCAGCCACAATCTCCTCGTGGCTTGCGCCGAACTTGCCGTAGCTGTATCCAGGAAACGTGAGTGGTACTCTTTGTAGAGCGTTGTGGTGTGGAACTCACCCGATGTTATATGCGATGCTTGCGTTGAACAAAACGGGGTCCTGGGGTACGACACCGATGGCCTTCCTCAAGCTCGCCTGGGTGACGTCGCGGATGTCCTGGCCATCGATCAAGATCCGGCCATCGCCCTCCTTGAGGTCGTAGAAGCGGTACAGGAGGCGCAAGATCGTCGACTTGCCCGCGCCAGACTCGCCAACAAGAGCAACTGAAGAGCCCTTGGGGACCTTGAAGGACACACCGTCGAGGGCCGTTGTGCGAATATCGTAAGAGAAGTTGACGTTTTCTGCGGAGGGCATTCGAGATCAGTACCCACCACACACATTTCACGGCCGAGAGGAAGGCGCTTACCAAACTCGATCGAACCCGTCTCAATAACAAGATCAGGGGCATTAGGCTTGTCGTTGATCTCCGTGGGCTCGCTGAGCAGCTTCAGGAGACGTTCAGTGTCAACGAGGGACTGGTTAATCGTGCGGTACAGGTAACCGAGCATGTTCAAGGGACCGTAGAGCTGAGCGAGGTACGTGATGAAGAACACGAACTCGTGAGGCTCCGACTGGCCTCGCACGACACGCATAGCGACGATCATGGATCCAACGAGGAGACCGAGAGTCTATAAACTACGGGTAAGTATGAATACCGCCGTGTGGGCAGAAGCACTTACAATAATGAAGTTCTGGACGAGGTTGAGGAGGTTGAGGGACACTGGTATTCCTTCGGTTAGAAGGGGTACGACGGGGTTATGGAGAACATCTTACCCATAACCTTGTATTCAAGGCTCTGGTACTGGCGAATGGCCTCGCGGTAGCGTTCACCCTCATGCTCCTCACCGTTGAAGTACTTCACAGTCTCGTAGTTGAGCAAGCAGTCGGTATGGATGCCGCGAATGGCCACATCGCGATCGTTCATTGCCCGCCGGAGCTTCGTTCGCCATTGGGTGAGCACAACGCTTGCGGAGACTGTGGTAGCGCCGTCAGCGACAGGTACATGCGTCTATTCCTGCTCGGACTTACCGTAAGCCGCCATTACGAAGAAGATTACGACAGCGAGCGTCCATTCAAAGTAAATCACGAAGAACACGAGGGCAACGGCGATATCCGCAAACGTGGGCAGAACGTTGAAGGCGAGGGTCTACGCAAGTCAAACGTTACAATGAGCACATTCGCACGAAGCGGAACGTGAGAGCAGAATAGTGCGCACCTCGAAGATGCGGTTGATTGCAGCCCCACGGTCAAGAATGCGGAGAACCTCACCAGTCTTGCGGTGCGCATGGAAAGCGAACGACAGCTGGAGGAGGTGGTCAAATGACAGCTGCGACATCTCTATGGCGGAGTTATCAGTCTCATTTCACCGTGAAAAGACATGACTGCGCGTACCCCTGTCGGAGTACTGCATGACGGGAATCCACAGGGTCTATAAACGCATTCAAACTTTTAGTGCCGCACACACACTTATGCAACAAAATGCCACACTTACGTCACGAAGCGCAGCGAGCCCGCCGGTGGCCTGTAGCCAGCGGAGGCCAACGTACGCGCCGAGGTACGGCCATGGCGACTGCTTGGAGCCTTGTTCGAAGATGCGCACGAGCTGGGCGAAGACGAACGGGACGAGGAAGGCGACGACTCGGCCGACAAGCATAACCAGCAGGCACAGAAACTGCATGATTGAGAATGCGCGACAGAACAATGCATGGGAGCGGGATTCAGCCGCGGATCACAGGACCGGGAACGTGGTATACGCACAGCGAGGAACTGGAGCCCGAAGCTCTTCGATGGCCACAGATAAGGCGTAATGTGCTTGATCCGGTCGAAGATCTCGCGCCACGACGGGTCGAGCACGATATCCTCCTTCCCCTCCTGCGGATCCCCGATCGAAATGAGGCCATGCGCTGGTTAGCAACCCCGCGCGGACACACTAGAAGGTACCAATCACACTCACCTGACCCTTTGGCGAAGGGAGGCGCACCGTGGACGGCGCGGGGGTGTGCGTGCGGGTGGTGGGACTGGACGCGGTATTGAGGGTGCGGCCACTGCGGAAGGTGCCGTACTTGCTGGCCTCCGCAGAGAAGGGGGAGAGGCCTGCAGAGGGAGTTGCCGCGTCTTGTGCGGGCAGGAGCAGGCTGGTGTCCGTAGGAGCCTCTTCATCGGGGGTCTCCACAGGGACGTAGGCGATGCGGGGGAAAGCGAGCGCAAAGAAGAGGGGAACCAATAGTAATACACGGAAAGAAGGGAATGTAAGGTGAAGCAAGTAGACGGTAGACAGAGGGCCTAGTAATCAAGTGGTTAGTTACAATCGCAACCGCCAACTAATTATTAAAGATGGTTGAAGTTGACGATTCTTATGCGATTCTGAGACGCGGGTCTGAAAGCGATTCTGCCTCGCCCGAAATCGTGTTTTGAGATGGGGTGGTCAGAGTGGGCATGGCGATTCAGGGTCTCAAAATCGTCGCAGAATCGCTTTTAGTATCGCATGAGAACGTCCACTTTGACCACTCGTAACAAAACACCAGGGCTGGCAGTTGCGCAGGTTCTGACCACAGGGAAACAAGCCGGGCTCGCCAGCACAGGCTGTACGCTCGCTAGCCCCAGGCTCGTAGCAACACAGTGCCGCCTTCCCATCCCAAAGTCCGGGAGAAGGAGAAGAGAAGAAGCGCGGAAGAAAGCAACCACAGGGTACGAGGTACTCACGAGGGATAGCGAGAGCCAGGAGCACGACCTGCGCAATATCCAGGGCGAGGGCGCCGAACACGCTGACCTTGAGCCTCTTGAGAGACCAGACGTCGACACCGCGGACCTCCTTCCACGCGCCGAGGGCGGCGAGGCCCGTGAATGCAGCTAACCCGACGACCGCGTTGATGTCGAGGCCGGTGAACGCGGGCCAGTCCTTGCGGACGACGGCGGTGACGACGAACGCGAGGCCGTCGAGGAGGAAGGTGAGGCCGGTGAGGGAGAGGAAGGCATAGATGAGTGCGCGACGGTGCGTGCGGGTAGCGACGACGACGGAGGTGATGGGGGACAGGCTTGGTGTGGGCGCAGGTGGTTGCGCTGCGACGAGGGAGAGCGTGGCGAGGAGGACGATGCTCGGGGAGAGCACGCGGAGGATGAAGAGCGGCTCTAGGGCCTCTTGGGGGATCATGGTAGTCGTCGCCGTCGTCGTCGCTGTGCTCGACGTCGTCGTGGGTCGTGACAGAGAGAGAAAATGGCCGGCTTGAGTAGAAAACAAGCGAGCCTCGTGTTGTGGCCGAGTTCTTATCTGGGAGACGTTCTGCCGCAAGGCTTTTAGCGGCGTCGCTTGTCCCTCGGTTCGCAGGTGGCCTTCACCGACCTTGTGCGTCTCCAGCCAATCACTTCGCTCCGCACAAGCGCGCACAAGGCGGATCCCAGCAATGATGTCAGATATTTACCTCGTGGCGCTTCGCCACTAGACTGCCATGCCTTGCGCCGCGGACTCTTTTCCTCCTCGAGTCAGCCGTGTACAACTTACAAGAGATACAAAGCATACAAAAATATAGCGACGACAGCAACGGACGAAACACTCCGAAGAACAAAAGATCGACGATATCTGCGATAGTAGATAACCCAACGAAGCCACCCCGCTAGCCGTCCATGCAGGCTGCAAACGTCCTAACTTCTATTGATCGCCTACTCGTCTCCCTGCCTAAAAGTCTTCTCAATCGTCCCCTCCTTCAGCTTATAGCCATTTGCCGCAAACAGCTTGCACCGGAGGAAGGGCGCCGTGTCGTAGATGTCGTGCTCTTTTGCCTGCAACGCCCGCGTCTGAGCCTCAAACCTTTTTAACGTTCAAGGGAAGGTGGGAAAACTTACCCGCTCGTCAAGCTCAGAAACCTTGACCGTGATCGATTCGGGCTGCTGATGGCGCTGCAGCTGGTAGAACCGCGCCTTCTCCTTCACAATCTGACCCAAGATGAACGCGAGCAGCTCTTCATGATCCCGTGCCTGCGTGAGGTACTTGCGGAAGCCCTGGTTCGCGCGCGCCACAAGACGTTAGTGCCTCGCGCTAAAGTGAAAGGTCGGCTCTAATGAGATTAGCACGTACACGTTCTAGCGTCTTCTTGATTGACATCTTCTGCGCACTGACGAAGCTCCCAACCGCGACGGAGATCGCGAGGTCGATGTCGTCTCCCCTAACATACTCACGCAGCGCCATCTTCGCGCTTGCTTCCGCCATGCGGATCATACTTTCGAGGTGGCGCACCGTGATGGGGTAAGAGCCCGTCGCGAGTGACTCCCGTCGGAGGTCGGAGAACAGGCGTGAGAGCTTCTCCTGGTCGAGGTCATACAGCTTCGGGTGTACCTTCTCCTTGGCGTACATGATATACTTGCGGAGGAGGTCTTGAGGGATGATCTACAAGAAAGGTTAGAAGCTGAGGAACGGAAGTTTGGGTCAGAGGATACGCACATCCGCATCCAAAGTCGTTCCGACTTCCATCTCATCCTTGTCAGAATCGAACTTGGGGTGGCTTCGTAGATGGCTGCCCACAACGAACCGTGCAAGCAGCTCATCCTGCACGGGGTCGACCGTGTCCTTCACCACGCACAAGACGTCGAAACGTGACAAGATCGGCTCTGTGAGCTCGACGTTCTGCTGGAACGGGATGGTCGGGTTGTAGCGTCCCCGAATAGGGTTCGCAGCAGCGATAATGGCACAACGGGCCTGCAGCGTTGTGACGATGCCCGCCTTGGAGATGGAGATCGATTGCTGCTCCATGGCCTCGTGGATGGACGTCCTGTCAGCGTCGTTCATCTTGTCGAACTCGTCGATGAGACAGGTGCCTTTGTCGGCGAGGACTAGTGCGCCACCCTCCAGTGTCCATTCTCTTGTAATGGGGTCCTTGCGGACGCTCGCGGTGAGACCGACCGCGGATGCGCCTTGACCGGTCGCGAAGACGGATCGGTGTGCGGTCTTCTCGACGTACTTCAGGAACTGCGATTTTGCCGTACCGGGGTCGCCAAGCAAAAGGACATTGATATCTCCACGGATACGGTGCTTTCGGTTGATGTCCTTAGGGACACCGCTGAAGAGCGAAAGGGCAAGGGCAGTCTTGATATCCTCATGACCGTAAATGGAGGGAGCGATAGACTTGACGATCCGCTTGCGAACCCGATCATCACGAGCAAGAGCACGGATCTCTTTTTCGTCGTCCTCAGTGAGACGGAATGCGGCGAATTGGTCTTCCTTCTTGTTGACGTGGTTGGCCTCGAGGATGGTCGAGAAGACAGGGAAGCCGTTCTTGGAGTTGAGCGAAGCATCGAAGTTGTTGCGATATACTCCAGTGATTTCCTATAATAGCTGTCGTAAGCGGAGGCATACGAGCGAGGAGGAGTATACCGCTCACGATCTCCTCTCCGGGTTTGGCCTTGTCAATGAGGTCCCATAGTAACACAACCTCCCGATGACGGGGGAGACGACCGGGAGGCACAGTCCCAGGAGACTCCTGCAGTGTTATCTTCTGGTAGTTCCGGTACACAGTCTGCGCGGGGTTAGCCTACCGTCCACAAATGCAGAGCTCTAAACGTACCTGTTCTGAGTTGACTGAGAATGGCCCCCTGCCTTCACAGTTCGGGCAGTAACTGATCTTCACCTCGCGGGTTGAGTCTTGGTAGAATGGGCCAAGGACTGCGCCACATTTGCGGCAGTCGAACTTGACGTATTTCAGCTGTGGGAAGACGCCTGTGCGGCGAGTGACGACACCGGATACTCGAACAAGGGTGTTGAGATCTGATCGCCGAAGGTCGCGAAGCGAGACTGTTACAGGGAGATCGGTCATTCGGACGTGCACCTCCGAGTGTATCCGCTCGTACGCAGGATAGTACAGCAGGATAGCACCAAGAGCGACTTCATCAAAGATGGTCAACATGGCAGTGGGACAGTTGAGGAGGAAGTGTGCGAGGATGGATTTGGAGTCGTAAAGGTGCAGGTACGACACCTCAAGCGACTCGGAGTTATCTACATCAAGTCAGATGCGAGGATCACAACGTATTGCTTGTGAACTCACTCTCTCCGAGATGACGAATGCGTTGACCATACACCGATGCTCCGTGCTCGTCGACGTACGTCATCAAGAACTGGCGGAAATACCGGACAATAGACCTGCGGACGCGGTCGATTGCAATCCACTCCGCGATAGAGTTGGCTTTGATATCGCTCAGTTGCTCAAACGGCAGTTCCTGGAAATATATATTAAGCGTCAGCCCCTCAGACCTGTCATGCCGGCAACTCACGTCTTCCACACCCTCCATATCATCCATGTCCTTCCGCTCGTCGTACTGCTTCCGAGTACGCTTCTTCATACCGGACAAGAGGCTGCCGTCTGCGTCCTCGTCCTCGACATCATCACTTTGGAGGAAGTCCGGCATGATACCACGGGCTGCAGCACGCCGTCTTCTTCCACCGCGCTCCATACGATCACGGCGGGCCATGCTGGCTTCGGCGGCGCGTCGCTGAGCGGCTGTCATGTCCTCGAGGTTTTCGTCGTCATCGATATCGCGGTCCGAGTATCTATCTAGAAGTTCGTTGGTGGCATAGTCGCTGGTAAATGTCGCGTCAGCATAATTCTACAAGTTATTTTTAGGGTTCTAAAACAAAAACGAGAGGTGTGGTCTGCCATAGCGACATGGTAGGAGTAGTCCACGCGTGAATAGGAACGTTTCCCAGTGGGAGAGGAACCCAGCCAAAACCGTACGAGACTTGAAATGAGACTCTCTCAGCAATTGATAGACACGCACTCTTCGAATTCCTCGGCAAACAGGTCATCTCCCTCGTCGTCGTCGTCTGGTTCGTCATTGACGTCTCTGACAGCATCGCGTTCATCCAGGCCGTCTTCGGTGTCAGAAAAGGGTGCCGGTGGTGAGGAAGGTGGAAGAGACGAGTCTTCGTCGCGTTCGACGCGGGATGGTCCGGGTGGTGAGGACCCTGGTGGGGGTGTCACCGAGCGGCGACGTTTCGCGCCACGAGGAGTCTGTAGGGCTTCATGAGGCGCATACATGTGCATATTGTGGAGAAAGACGCACCGCCATGTCCGCTGTTCCTGAGGCCTTGGTTTGTGGGGTGGATGGGGGAAGGAGAGGAGAGACAAGGACGCGTCGCGCCCATTAGCGGCGGAGTCCCAATTTGCCACAACCGCGTCACGGAGACGCCCGCGGATCACAAGATTGCGACGCGTCTGTGGCTGAGACTGCTTTGAACATTGGACTGGCGCTGGCGCTGGCTTGCAGCGTCTTGTTTCTAACCACGTCTCTCCCTCCAGCAACGACACCACCGCGAGCCGCGACACCAATCTCCGGTTACTCCTTGCACCACCACATGTCCGAGGTAACCATATCCAAGGTCAACCGACAATTCCGCACTCTACGGGCCAAATGTACCGCTCTCAACACCCTTGTTCTGGCCCCGACGAGACCCACCGTTACCGTTACATATGGGCGCCAAACAATCCCTCGTAAACCTCAAGAGGACGACGACACGCCCCCACTCGCTATTCTACAGTCCCTTGACAGGTTCGGAGCAAGACTTCATCTAGACCGCGCAATCATAGAAAACATGCAGCTCTCAAAGCGCATCTACGAAGTCCGCGACGCCTTCAGTAACATTGTCCAGTGTGCCTTTGGTGACCCTGCAGGCGATACTGAGCCACTCCCCCGTATTCTCTCCCTCGCCGGCATCTGCGCCAGGATCATCGGAGAGCACGCTCAGTCGGAAGCGGACGCAGCGGTTGACGAGGATCCTGGCAGCGAAGGTCATGAAGATCAAATCCGTTCACAAGCAATTGAGGAACTGTACGAGAACGTCCCGCCACAATACAGACAGTACGAATTCATCAACCATTATATGCCAATGATACACGATGCTGACGACTATATTAGCTTCACTTTTGTCGCGCATGCGTTGACTTGCATCTTGGATGCATGCCCGCGTCACCCCACGCTACTCAACGCGCTGCTCGAAGTCTGTCTATCTCATCGCCTTATCCCTGAGTCCCACACCGTGCTTCTCAGGTTATTCACCGCGGCTATCCTTCCCAGACCTCACTCGACCTCCCCGTGCCCCCTTACCCATCCGGCACACAAGAACTTCCTCACTTCTCTGCGCGAAACCTGCACTCGTTCGGGGCTATCCTATACCGTCCCACCCATCCACGAAAATGCCATCATCAACGATCGGACGTTCACCCGCATCCTCATCGACGCATTGTCACAGCCGTGTCCGGAGCAGATGCATGCTTGGACCTCCAAGGCGGTCACCAGACTCGCTCGCGATTTACGCGAGCATGACTTCGGCGGATGCTTCGTCCCGCTTTCCGCTGGACTTGCGCACGCCGTCTCGCAGGCTACCCGGGCAACGAAGAAGCTCCCATCAAAGGGGTTGAAGCAGGGCAAGACGCCTGACGACGTATCATGTCAGCTGCGCACGAACGCCTTCGAACGACTTGCGAAATGGATAAATTCCATGCTCGACACCCTGCATCAACGCATACCCACCTCGAGCAGTGGGCTCGAGTTCCGCGCGTGCGTCGACTTCCTCGCCAACGTCGAGCCACTTGGCCTTCACATCAGCTCCGAACCAGCGACGTCTCCGACAACATGTCTAGCCGACTCGCTCTGCTGTTTGGCTGCATACTGCCTTGCGTCAGTCCCCACGCCCGCAGTGCCCGCCACCGACCCCGATCTCCCTGTGCTTGAAGTCATCCTTCGCACCGCGAACCTCAAGAACACGACATTCGACGGCCTGGTATCATACGTCTTCCCCCTCCCGAGCTTCGCCATCTTCCGCGCGCCCCTCTCGCACGTCGGCGACGACACGCCCACCCCTCCCCCCACGCTCCCCTCCACCACCGACGGCGGCGCGACGGCCATCGACGCGCTCGCGGCTCCGCTGCGCACTCGCGGTCTCCCCTCGTGCGAAGTGTCGCTCTATCTCAGCGCGCTCCAGCACGTTGAGGAGCTCATCGCCGCCCCGGTGCAAACGAGCTCGCCGAGCAAGCGGCGCAGCGAGAAGGAACTGTACAGCCTGCGCCTGGAGCTCATGGACCGCGTGGAGGACGCCGAGCAGCGCTGCTATGGGGGTGCGCGAATCGGCGGTGGGGGCGGCGCACCCGGCGCTCCCGACGGCGAGCAGGAGTGGGTGTGGGAGGAGTTCGTGGGCTCGTGGGTCATCAAGTCCCCCGCAGTCTCCAAGGCCAAGGCGATGCAGGAGAAGGACCACGCTCGCGCGAACAAGAGGCGCAAGCTCACTGGAGGACGCGCGCCAGGAACGCGGCCACCCGACGGCAGGTTCTCATCCTCATCGACCTCGACGAACCTGAAGAGGAAGGCTCCCTCCACGAGCACGGGTCGCACCGTCTCCCGCGCGCCATCCACGCCCTCGCACGACAAGGAGAACAACAGTTCCGACCACGAACTCGGGGGCTCCTCCGACACCGAGGTGGGCGAGCCAACTCCCGCCCCCAAGCGCGTCCGCAACTTCGCGACCATCCTCGCCGACTCGCATCGGAACGTCGTCTCCCTCCGTTCCGAGCGCGAAGCGAAGGCTCAAGCCCAGGCCCGCGCGCAGGCAAAAGCGAAAGGCGCACCTCCTAAACCCCGCGCCTCCGCCCCCGGGCGGATGCCGACATTCGCTATGCCGGAGTCCCCTGCGAGCGCGAGCGTATCTGCGCCTGCGCCTGCGCCGTGGACCCCCGGCCCCCCGCGCCGCCGGTCAAACTTCGCCACCGCGCTGGCTGACTCGCATAGGAACGTCATCTCGTTGCGCGAGGAACGTGCACGCGAGGCTGCCGCCGCACAGCGGAAGGCCCAGGCTAAGCCACCCCCGGCGATGCGGAAGCGGTCGTTCTACACCCCTGGTCGAGGATCTTCGACGAGCTCGGACGAAGAAGACGGAGGCGAAGGCGAGCAGGCGAACGTAGAGCTAGATAGCAGCCCCGTGCGCGCTGCGTACGTCGAGCCGTCCTCTGACGACGCGCTCAACTTGTTCGCCTACCCTGACTCGTCACCTGTAAAAGCGCGTCGGCGCGTGTTGTAGGAGCGACCTTAGGGGACGGGGTGTAGGTTTTTAATGGAATCATGAATGTCAGGAGTATTCGTACTATGTTACAACCATACAGGCGGTACCCGCGACAACGTCATTTGGCGAATTTGAACGGGAATCATGAGTCAAAAGAGTACATGGATATGGACGACTTGAAAGGCACCACGACAGAACCACGACAAGCTAGGCAGACTGACCAACATTAGCACGGGGGCTCACTGCGCGAGCGAAATGCGCATAGGCAACGCCCCCCCGCGTTCGGCCTGTCCCTTGACGACAGGGAACATGGCGAAGATGAGCCCAGAGAGCGCGCGCTGAAGCTCCGCCTTCTCCGCAGGAGGGTCAAACTGGAAGTTCTCCACCAATTCCGCAGTGAAGGCTTGCATCTCTATGACCCTGTTGGTGGCGCGTTTAGTCAGTCGCCGGAAGATGACGGTCGAATGAGCTAGGGGCGACGTACGAGAAGCGCCATCCTATGCACGCGCGGACGCCAGCAGCTGCAAAGATCAATGAGCGGGGCACGAAGACGACGTGGCTGACAATGTTTCCTACCAAAGGTCATCCTGAGACACATCGTCAGCATATCTCCGAAGGGGAACTGAAATAGGACATTATGCTCACAAGTTTGCGAAAACGCCGACATTCGTTTGCTTTCCCGTCTCGATGCGGAAGAACCGGTCTGGGTTCCAAATGTGCGCGTCCTCGCCCCAGACCTCGGTAAGCCTGATACGCACACACGCAACCGAGGTTCAATAGACACATAGATGACGCAAGATAAGGTGCTCAGGCGTACCGTTGGTAGCCTGCGAACGACAGATGAATCACTTGGCCCGCGCGGATAGGGATCTCGGTGATGACCTCGCCGGACGTCGACGTGATCGAGCGAGAAAGCGGTATCACGTCGTCCTTCTCCGCTACACGGGGTAGGCCGACGAGGGTAGGGTGCATCCTGAGAGTTTCCTGAGAGCCCCATTCACGGGTCAGATGCTTGCCAATTGTCATCGCCAGCCCTGTCAAAGCAAACACACACACCTTGATAGCGTTCATCGTGAGCGTCAGGGAGTCGAGGTCTTCGATCGTGAACTCGTTCCCACCGCGAGCTGTAACGCGTGCGCGGACACCGCGGATCTCCTCGCGCATGCGGGCTTGGTATTCCTGATTCCTTGACAGCTCATAGAGCAGGAGCGTGAGCGTAGTCGAAGTAGTCTCGTGGCCGGCAAGCGTGAGCGTGAACATCTCCGCGATGATCTCGTCGTCGTCCAGGCGTGCCTTGGGGTCCTCCGACGAGTTCGCTTTGACTGCGCAGACAAGCGGTATCAGTCACGGTAATGATCGTTGCGGGACCCCGAGGTGAGTTGTGAATGCTCACTTAGGATGCTCAAGATATCCTTGCTGGCAGTTTTTTTCTCCGTGTCCACATCGGATCCTTGCTCGCGAATGATTTGCTTGCCGTACTCCCTGAAGAGGTTGTTGAGGGTGCGGAGACGCGTCCACGGGTTTACTGGCATGTATTTGATCAACTTGAGGATCGGGACGGGGATGTACTCCCACGACGCGCGGAAGAGCACGGACGCCTTGTTCGGCTGGTAGTCCAAATCTTTGCTGTCAAGTATGTTAGGATTATCTGGCTGAAACAAAGACGCGGAGCTTACAAGATATCCTCGTAGCCTTTGGAGATCGCGCTACGTCCACCGCCATCAAGAGCATCGTAGTCGTAGTTGAATGCAGCTATGGCTCCGTGTGAGTTACCATACGTGTTCGTGATCGCCAGTACGACTAACCTTCTCCAATGACGTCCAACGTTGCCCTAGAAAGCCATCTATTCACCAGAGTGTTCAGCTCCCCGGTAGCCATCAACTCCCCCTTCCACTTGTCAGACAGCTGGCATACGACGTGGTTAGTTAGTTACTGTAGATTGGCGTCAATTAACGGTCGGACCTTGCACGCAATGCGCTGGAAAAGAGGCAAGAAGCTACGCAAGTGAGCGGCGCTAAATGCCGGGTTCATAATTTTCCGATGGCGTTGGTGGTCTTTGCCTAATAGCCCCGGGGTCATGGATGTCAGCGAGGGAGTGGCGATAAGATACTAATGCTACTCACCCAGGACCGAGACGATGCCTGGACCAGCCAAAAGCCATGTAGCGTGGACGAACGTCGTCTTCTTGGTATAATTGTAACCAGACTTTTGCATAATGTGCTGCATAGCCTACGAAGACGGGTTAGGACTGTTCAATCCAGCGACAACAGCAAAAATAACTTTGGGGTCCACTGTCATGAGAACATCTTTCTATACGACGGGAAACTCCGTAAGACACAGAGACGGGAGGAAAGAAGGACAAGGGTATACCCCAAAGGTACCACGCGTCCGCCATGTAGTGCCATAATCGCGCATCCACTGGAACTCTAGGGAGCACGCTTCCTCTTGGCAAGCGTATACATAATCATGCCCTGATTAGATGGCGATCAGAATCAGAGCCAGGGAACTCCGGGAGAAGGGACATACCAAAAAGAAGGGAGGGCGCAGGAGGTCCAGGAATGTGCTTGATGCCCCTACGGGGAACGACACGTCGAATGACGAGTAGCAGTAGAGCCAAGGCGACGAAAGTAGCGGATAAGTAGAGCATCGGCATCGTCGATTAAGTGGTCCAAGGGAGCTTGTCGGTGTAGTCCGAGTCCGGGATGACCTGCTACTTTATATAAGGCGGGACCAGGGGCTCGTATGGGAACTCTGGGGAACGAGGCACCGGCATAAATCATCTCCACGATAGTAGCAGCGATAGGTAGGGCCATTTTCGCTGCCTGTGAACATTGTGGCCATTATCGAGGCACGCGTGGTAGAACAAAAGTGGCTGAGGAACGATTATGATCACTGCTCTGACATAACGCAAGACGTCAATACATCCCGGCAGAACTGGTCGTAAGGTGGGCTTACGCTGGGTTAACCGGGGGCAGCAGTGCGCGAAAGTTTAATTTCAATAACGCCGCATTTGACTTTGGTGCATGGATATCAGCGGGTCTCATACAGCTTCTACTGCCAATTCTACCGAGCTGCGGATGCCTCCTCAACTGCGACGGGAGAAGGGGGGCACAGAAGTCGAAGTTCTATGAGCGGAGTCCAGGAGACAAAGGATTTTGGAGCACGCCGTGGTGCGACCCCCGGAAAATCGATATTCGCGAATCGAATGCTGGAGTTCACAGCAACTTGCATCTGGCGTGTAAGGCACGCTGCGGCCCAGTCCTTCCGTCACCTTGTTCGCATGTGCTACTAGTATGCCAGTAGTTGTGGACAACCATCGAAGTTAAACATATTGGGGCAGAGGGCGTTCGTATGGCTGGGTTTAAACACGTCAGAAAAAAGCACAAGAATGACCGACCTAACTCTTCTGATGACATCGACGAAGCTTGAACCACCGCACGCGATCCGGCGCTTTCTCCGTCACGGCACTGCCGCAGCTTATGTAACGGGCGCTATCCGGTTCGATATCCGGAAATGGAAGATCCTCAGGTGCAGGTTCTTCAAGGACGATCACCGCACCCACCGTGACCTACGGCGTCCGTAATCCCGTACGAATCCCGCACCCACCATTATTCAACACGAAGAACAGTTCTCACCACACCAGCCATGACCCCACCGGGGTTTCGATGATGCTTCTTGAGCTTATCGTCGACCCGGCTTACGGTGGGATGTTTTGCACGCCGCGGAGCTTGAAGCTTGAAGCTTACGATCTCATGCCCCTTCACTATTCATTCAGGTTGGGCCACAACATTTGGCGCGCTTCATTCAAGTCATGAAGTTGAGAAAATCGGCCAGACACCCGGAAAACTACAGGTTTAGAATGCGAGACTCGTCGAACGCGCACCGCTTGTGTAACTTAACTTCACACGTGCTTGCGGTGGGCCCTAGTTTGCCCCGGTACGTCGTTCTGGCATTCATGGGAACTGAGCAGCTCACATTCGGTTCGTAGGTTGGCGAGGACACGCCTGTTCTCCTTCTCTCCGCCAACGGCGGAGGCGCGACGGCGATCAAATCCCTCGTCACCTGGCTCAGCACGCGGCCCTTATCCAATGCGAAGTCTCGCCTTACTCTACATACCTCAGGGTCCTTCAGCACGTTGAGGAGCTCATCAGCGCCCGGTGCACACAAACTCGCCAAGTAAGCGGCGCAGCGAGGCGGGGCTCAGCATCCACTGCAGCCTGCAGCTGCACATCGTACCTGACACTCCGGAAGGTAATCGGGGGAGGTTGCGGAGGGAGCTGTTCAGGTCACGGTGGATCATAATCCTGCGCTCACGGTCTCCACGGCCCAACCTCGGTGGCACGCACGTACTTACCAAGAGAGTTGGAAATGCGACCGCACGGCAGCGCAAGTTCTCTTCCAAACCGCACGCCACGGGCGCAATCTCGTCGACCTCCACGAACTTGAGCAGCACCGAGCCAACACCGAGACGGGGACCTCCACTGCCGCCCCCAAGCGCACGCGCAACGGCCATCCTCGCCGATGCGAATCGGAACGTCACCTCCCTCCGTGGAACGAAGGTTCAGGCTCAAGCTTAACGCAGAACCACCGGCATCTGGGTCGATGCGCAGGCCAGCCTTCGAAATTCCCGAGTCTCAGCGACCTGTCACCGCATGAGCTCCTGCCTCGAAGATCCCCGGTGCCCTGTGGCGTCGGTCGATCTTCGCCACCGCTCTTGCGGCCTCGTGCAGTAATATTGTCTCGTTGCGCGAAAAACGGTCAGAAGCTGCAGATGCCCCCGTGCTGCAGAAGGCTTGCGCCGGGGCCGCGTCAACCGGAAGCGGCTGTTCTACATCCTACATACACCCCCGGCCGAGGATATTCAACGGACTCGGACGGAGGAGAAAATCAGGGAAGGCGGGCTGGGGGAAGCCGAACTGAAGAGCGGCCCCGCGTGCGCTGCGTACATCGAGCAGTCTTTAGGCGACAAGCCTAATTTGTTCGAGGGTCGCCAGCGCGGTTTGCAGGGCGACTTGGAACGGGGTGTAGGTTTTGGATTGGATGTCAACGGCTCTCGTACAGTTCCTATGTTACAACCCGACATCGATACGGCCTGGCAGGCAGGGTTTAGGGGCGACGACGCGATTTGGCGAGCAGGACTCACGAGTCCGGGTGGGGCAGAGATATTGACGATAAGACCATGAGGACATAGACAACAACAGACTCCAACGACGTGCTG
The DNA here is from genome assembly GCA_024305745.1 of Polyporus tsugae. Lineage (NCBI taxonomy): Eukaryota > Fungi > Basidiomycota > Agaricomycetes > Polyporales > Polyporaceae > Polyporus > Polyporus tsugae. The sequence continues at coordinate 741,911 of JAHRBS010000001.1, forward strand.
GATCGATGACAAGCCAGACAGCCCAACGGAGGGCTCACTGTGCCAACGAAATGCGGATAGGCATCGCGCCGCCACGGTCTGCCTGTCCCTTGATCACAGGGAACATGCCAAAGACGAATCCAGCGAGCGCACGCTGGATCTCCACCTTCTCCGCGGGAGGATCGAATTGGAAGTTCTCCACCAGCTCCGCGAGGAAGGCCTGCATTTCTATGAGCCTAGTGCCAGTGAGACGTACTGATTAGTAACTAGATGCTGAGGATCAGCGGACTAGGATGACGTACGAGAACCGCCATCCGATGCATGCGCGGACGCCGGGAGCTGCAAGAACGTAGTATAAGCGGGGCCCGGGCATGAAAAAAAAAGCTGGTGGGAATTCTTACAGAAGGCCATCCTGAAAAAGCATCGTCAGCACTCCGGGACAAGGGAGCAGTAAAACAAAGAGGAAAATGCTCACAAGTTCGCGAATACGCCAACGTTAGTTTGCTTCCCCGTCTCGATGCAGAAGAACCGATCCGGGTTCCAGGTGTGCGCGTCCTCGCCCCAGACCTCGGGAAGACTGATATACCATGCAACCAACATTCAACAGACAGAAGGATTGCGCAGGACACAGTGCTTACCGTTGGTAGCCAGCGAACGACAGATGGACTACCTGACTGGCGCAGACAGGGATCTCGGTGATGACCTCGCCGGACGCGGACGTGATCGGATGGGCGAGCGGTATGACATCGTCCTTCTCTGGCACGCGCGGCAGGCCGACGACGATAGGGTGTAACCTGAGAGTTTCCTGAAAACGTCATTCATGGTCAGACAGCTCACGTTCGTCTTTGGCAGCTCTATGGAACAAACACGCGTACCTTAATAGCATTCATCGTAAGCGTGAGGGAGTCAAGGTCTTCGATCGTGAACTCGTTCCCACCGATGCGTGCGCGGACACTGCGGATCTCCTCGCGCATGCGGGTTTGATATTCTTGGTTCCTGGACAGCTCGTAGAGCAGGAACGTCAGCGTGCTCGAAGTAGTCTCGTGGCCGGCAAGCGTGAGCGTGAACATCTCCGCGATGATCTCTTCGTCGTCCAAGCGTCCCTTGGGGTCCTCTGATGAGTTCGCTTTGACTACGCAGGAAAGCAGGATCAGTCACAGCGATGATCATCTGGAAGCCCGAGGGCGATTGCGGACACTCACTGAGGATGCTCAGGATATCCTTGCTGGTAGCTCTCTTCTCCGTGTCCGTATTGGGCCCTTGCTCGCGAATAATTTGCCTCCCATACTCCCTGAAGAGGTCGTTGAGCTTGCGGATACGGGTCCATGGATGCAGCGGAATGTATCTGATCAACTTGAGGATAGGAACGGGAACGTAATCCCACGTTGCGCGGAAGAGGACGGTCGACTTGCTGGGTTGGTAGTCCACGTCCTTGCTGTCGAATACGTTAGAGCCTGTTGCAACACGGAAGCATGCAGCTCACAAGATATCTTCGTAACCTTTCGAGATCGCGTTGCGTCCATCCCCATCGAGAGCATTGTAGTCGTAGTTGAATGCCGCTATGACCGCCTGTGAGTTATCATGATTATTCGTGATCGCGAGCATGACTAACCTTCCCCAATGACGTCCAACGTCGCCCGAGAGAGCCATTTGTTCAGCAGGATGTTCAGCTCCCCCGTAGCCATCAATTCTCCCTTCCACTTGTCAGACAACTGGGCATAAGACACGGTCAGATACCGTGGACTAGAGTCAACCAATGACCATACTTTGCTCGCGATGCGTTGGAAGAGCGGCAAGAAGGTGCGCAAGTGAGCGGCACTGAATGCCGGGTTCATAATCTTGCGATGGCGTTGGTGGTCCTTACCTAACACCAGATGTCAGCGAGGTTAGTGGCAATAAGATACAAGTGCTACCCACCCAGGACCGTGACGATGCCTGGACCGGACAAAAGCCACGCGGAGTGAACGAACGTCATCTTCTTCGTATAGTTGTAGCCTGACTTTTGCATGATGTGCTGTATAGCCTATAGGTATAGGTTAGGACTATTACACCCGGTGACAATAATAGCATCGGCAACTCACTTTGGGGTCCACGGTCATGAGAACATCTTTCTACAGAACGCGAAACGTCATCAGACGTGGAGAGAAGAAGAAAGAAGGACAGGGTATACTCTGAAAGCTCCACGTGTCCGCCAGGTCGTGCCATAATCGCGCATCCACTGGAACTCCAAGGTGCACGCTTCCTCTTGAGACGCGTAGGCATAATCGTGTCCTACGGAGACCGCGATCAGCATCAGCGACAGGAAGCCTAGGACACGAGACATACCAAAGAGGAGAGAGGGAGAAGGAGGACCAGGAATGTGTTTGATACCCCTACGGTTGAAGATGCGTCGAACGACGAGTAGCAGGAGAGACAAGGCCACGAAAGCCGCGGATAAGTAGAGTGTCGACATGGTCGATTCAGTGATCAATGCACTGGCAGTGTAGTCACAGTCTTGGACTGGCCCACACCTTTATAAACGGTGGGGCCAGCGGCTCGATGCAAATTTTGGGGAGCGGGAGGCCGGCATAGTAGCTATCGACGATCAGCGATACGTCAGCCCGTTTTCGCTACCTGTGGAATTTGCGGTCGTGATCAATGCATGCATGGAGGAATGAGAAGGGCCAGAGAGCCAGTATGACCACTGCCCTGAAAAAAGGGAAGGCATCAATAGATACCGGCAGAACTGGTCGTAAGATGAGCTTACGCTTGGTTTAACCGTGGGGTACCAGCGCGTCAGAGTCCAAATTCCATGCTGAAATTTGACTTATTTTTATTTTCAATGCGTGCCTCCGGGTCTGCCAGTGGTAAACTCACTGATCTGTCATCATGTTGCCTATGGACTGCTGACAGGAGGAAGTTGAAGTTTGAACTTGAAGCTGGAAGGGGTGCCCAGGATCTGGTGACTAGAATACTTAAGTTGGGGCTGTCAATGGTGGCGTGACATTCGACAAACACATATTTGGGATGAGGGAGCCAAGCAACTTACATCTCGCGTGTGAGGCACATTGCAGTGTCGAGTACGTACACTCGACGGAGTTCATCATGCTTCCTGGCATGTGATAGTAGTTGGAAAGTTCGTCCGAAGTTGGGAGCACGGCAGTGCCAGGGCGGATGCGCGCGCGCAGCGCTCGCCTGCCAGCTGCAACTTCAATTCATCAGAATATCCCTACGGTCTCAAAGACGGTATGGGCACAAGAATGAATGACAGACCTGTCTTGGATCTGCTGGTCAATCCACTGACGAACGACGCGTTCAAGCCATCCTCAACTTTCATCCTCACTGACACATTCCTTCCAGCGAGGCCATGGCTGTGGCTAGCTTAGATAATGGGCGCTATCCCGCTTGATATCCAAAAATGGAAGACCGCTAACAAGTTCAACTCGACGATCGTCACCGCATCCACCTCGGGCATACTTCCCTATGACCGTCGCAGTGGCGACTATTATTTGTGTGGTGTTTAATACTGCTTCCTGCTTTCTACCGCCGATACTTGCCTGGTTCATGTGGATCGCTGTACATAGTCAAGGCACGGGCGCTCGAGGCGAGGGACGAAGCTGCGGGCCGGCACCCCCCGGCTCGGAGCTTGGTCGTGGCTGCCGCTTCCGTTCAAGCTTGTGAAGGCGACTCGGAGGGTGCGCACTGCCAGTCACTTTGGTCCCCCGCTTCAGCCATGGCTCGTCTGCTCTCCCTTGCAACTTCTCTAATCGCTCTTGTTAGTTATGGGCTATCAACTCCGGTACAACTGGCAGACCCTCCGCGCCGACCACTAGTCATCTGGCACGGCCTCGGAGACTCATACGCCTCCCCGGCAATGCTCCAGTTCATGGAGCTCCTCAAAGATGTACACCCCGGGATGTTCATTCACTCTGTTCGACTGGACGAGGACTTGGATAAGGACCAGAAGGCGGGCTTCGTGAGTACCGTACTGGCTTTCCCCCTCTCCGACTACAGCTGACAGGCTTGCATCAAGTTCGGGGACGTGAACGAGCAGTTGGAGCTCGTGTCCGAGCAAACAACAGCAATTCCTGAGCTTCAGGGCGGATTTGACGCGATCGGTTTCTCGCAAGGTACGTCGGCCAGCCTCAGGATTCCCTGTCTCTATCAACCGTGCGCTCGTACAGGCGGGCAGTTCCTCCGGGCGTACATTGAGAGGTACAATGCGCCCCCGGTCAACAACCTCATCACGTTCGGATCCCAGCATATGGGTGTCTCCGACCTCCCAATGTGCAGCCGCTGGGACCTGGTCTGTCACCTCGCCCGGCGCGCCGCCCGCGGCGGGGTGTACACCGACTGGGCGCAGCACAACCTCGTCCAGGCAAGTCGCCGTTCCCCCATCCGACCTTCCTAGCTCTCATTCCTATTCCCATTCCTATCCGACGACCCTCCTTGCAGGCGCAGTACTACCGCGACCCCGACCAGCTCGACGCCTACCTGAACTCCTCCAGGTTCCTCGCCTCCATCAACAACGAAGTCCCCGCGCTCGCGAACGCGACCTACGCCGCGAACTTCGCGTCGCTCAACACCCTCGTCCTCGTCCTCTTCTCCGCCGACAAGACCGTCGTCCCCAAGGAGTCCTCGTGGTTCGGCTCGTACGCGCCCCCGAACGGCACGCGCGACGGCGACGAGAAGACCATGGTGCCGATGCGCCTCCAGCCGCTGTACAAGCGCGACTGGATTGGACTCAGGGCGCTCGACCAGGCGGGCCGGGTCCTGCTCGAGACCTGTGAGGGCGAGCATATGCAGATCGCGGAGGAGTGCTGGAGGCCGCTAGTCGAGCGGTTTACTGGCGGGCCCCTGGAGGAGTACGAGCCCATCTGGGACGAGGTCCTGAGGGTTCAGGATTAAGTTAACGGTCTCTATTCAACGCTTGGGTTCTCGACAGGTGTACATGTGTGCCTGCTTGTTGAGCCTTTGGTTCACAATTTGTCTCGCTGCAGCGCGTGTCTTGTCTGTTTTGGGTACCCATCGCTTGTAACTGTAATATTACTGTCTGAATCATTCAAACTCGAATGCCTATAGGATTAGCTAACTTACACCGAGCGGTTTTCTACGAGCGGTGGCCATCGCCTTTCAGCCTAGTGTGCTCGTTGACGCGCGATGAATGCGAGCTTCGCTAAACTGGCGACGAGGCTGCGGCTTCCAAACGTCCACCTCATGTACTACAGCTAGCTGCCTTGCCCACACAGCGTGTCCATGTCCCATCATATCCTTCAAGCAGAGCTCTGTGAGCGGGTGGTGGGACCTCCCCAAGTGGCAGTACGTGCCGGGATACGACAGAGCTCTCGGTAACTCGGGTAGTGTCCAGGAGCTCAAGTACGGTCAAACCAAGGCCGACTGTAGCTCTGTCGAAGAGCTGGAAGCGAAAGGTTCGAGAGAGCGTCCAAAAGCTTGGGTCAGACGGACGCTGATTGTGAAGGCAGCACGGGACAGGCAACTTGAAACATATCCTTCGCGCCGGGAAAACCACTCACGACTCATTCCTGGGGAGGAATGGCCCCGGGGAATTGGTCAAGTTACGTCCTCAGCCACACTCCATACCATTCCCCGCCTCGTTCCCCATGGTGCTGGATATACGTGATGCGCCTCTAGCCCTAAACTGTTCACCCACGATGAAGTCATCAAATGGTTCAAGAGAGCGATAGCCAAGTTGGAGGCCAAGCCTTCCCTTGACCGCATGACTTCATATTTGGCAAAGTAGTCTTCAACACGTTAGCATTTAAGCCAAGTCGATAACGAAACACGGTGCTTTGTTTTCATCCTCACAAAGTGCCGATGCAGCACGTTAGTATACATGGTATTGCCAGAGATCCATACCAATCTCCTACCTCCCATACCGTAAATGGTCAGATGATCGACATTGTACTTCAATACGAGTGCACTACTTCACTGGCAGCCTATGCTACCATCAACCTTCCAGTCAGGTCTCGGCCACAGCTCGCTGCTCAAGCCAGGTCTTGAGCTCGTCCGTCGAACGCTACAAATGCATAAGATAAAGCATGGTGATCGTGAAGTGCATGGACATCGAGAGAACAAACCTCAACCCATGCAGCACGAGTCTTGATGTTATCCAAGCTCTGATTCAGCGCCTGGTCGTACGCCGACGTGTCCCGTCCCTTGAAGAACGCCGCCGTAGCCTCATAATCCTCCTCCGAAGCCAAGTTCTGGAACGAGATCTGCGGGAAGCCCATCCACCATCAGCACTTCCCTCCCCGCCATCCAAGAGGCCCCAATCAGCGGGAACGGCACGCACCTCGATGAACTGCTTGAAGTTGAACGTGCCCGCGTAGCGCTTTTCGAGCTCGTCGAAGAAGCACTTGACGCGCTCCGCGAGGAAGCGGCGCGTCCGCGGGTTGCGCTGCAGGCCGAGCAGGCACCGGTGGATGTCCTGGTCGCGCACCTCCATCCGCGCGTACTGGAACGTCCCCTCCGCGAGTGCGGGCTCCCTGCTCGCGCCCAGAGAGGTCAGCGCCGCTACGCCCTGGGAGGGGTTTCGGGGCTTCGATGCGATCGCCTTCGCGTGCTCCCATTCGACGCGACCGCCCTCTTGGACGCCCTGATTCGAACGGAGGCGACGGGGACTTGCTTAGCAGACGGGCATGGGAGGGAGGATGCAGCGGTACGCACGATTCTGTAAGCGATGCCTTGGAGTTCGCTGTGGATCTTCGAGTCGTCACCCGTCTGGACAAAGTAGGCGTACCAGGCCTTCAGCTCCCCGATTACCCTGGTCATTAGCGTAGAATGATCAGCTTCGGAGCTCTCGACATCCCCTCCCCCCGGAAGATACGTACTTGGGGTCTCCAGCTATGGCAGCTTGCTGGATGGCGAGGGTACGCAGCTGCTGGTCGTTAGGAGAATCTCCGCTCGAGTACTCCAGTCCCAACCGCTTGACAACGGGTACGAACAAATCCTGGCGAGTTGACTAGTCAACGTATTTTCACACGATAACACGGAGTTCTGGGTTACACACCCTTCGGAAGGCGTCGAGGAGCTCCACGACGCGTGGCTTCTCATACCACGTCGAGACGATTTCGCCAAGGTTGTTCGCAATGGTGTTCCACACGAAGTCTGCAGCATGGTGTTCAGCGCGGAGCGTTGGTTCGCACACGACCCGAGCTTACACTCTTTCTCGTCGCGGAGCATGCTGATCAGGCCGAACCCGCTGCTTACAGGAGCATAGTCCGCCTTCGCCAGCGCGAACGCATCCCACACCAGCCCGATGCGGTCCGACAGCGAGAAGGGCGAATAGGGGGCGGCCGCGATCTGACCGAGCTTGACTAGACGTTCCGCGCTGTATCGCACAGCGTCTAGGGTAGCCTGATAAGTCAACAAGTTGTGCTTCTGAAATACAACCGGAAACTCACAGAAGCCAGTCGTGTCGGAATTGAGCTTGAACGGTTTGCTTGTGTCGAGTGGGAAGAACTTCTCGCGCGTGTCAAAGATGTGTTTCTGCACCAGTGGCTTGCCGCCTTCTGCAGCCGTAAGGACACTCAGCGGGATAGTCCTGCCAGTCGAATAATCCCAGTGTTAGCAAGCCGCTCGTAGGGATTCGCAATCGATGAACGGAAATCAATCTTACCAGATGATCACGTTATCCTTGTCCGCAGGGGGACCTGTCTCGAGGAACCTATCCTGGCGGACATGAATCCCGCCTTCTTTCTCGGTGACCGTGAGCACGGGGTAACCCATCTGCATATCGTGTTCAAGCTAGGGCGACAGGAGACGTTGGGTCAACAACCGACCTGCTTGATCCAGGTGTCCATGATCTTCGGAATGTCGAGGCCAGTCGAACTTTGAATACCCTCCCATAGGTCCTTCGTGACAGCGTTCTTGTACAGATGCTTCTTTAGATACGTCGACACACCCTTCAAGAACCGATCTTCCCCGACGTGGCTGGAAAGCATGCGGAGAACTGTCGATAATATGACATTAGGGTTTTGGTGACGGAAAGGCGGGACGAGTGCATACCCGAAGCGGCCTTGGCGTATGACAAAGCGTCGAAAATCTGGAGGATCGAATCCGCGTCTGGGCATTCCACTTCCACTGGGTGCGAGGAGAGCTTTGCGTCCAGCTGCCGCGCGCGGAAGAAGTTCGAACCGATGAACTCTGCATCCGACTTCCACTCGGGCCATACCCTTAGAATCGTCTTCAATACTATCTCGGCATATGATGAAGAGGGCAATTACCGTTCTATATGCAGCGTCTTGTCAACCACGGAACTGACTGGGGGACGAAGCAGAGGGAACTTTGCTCACCGAGTATGGCTTTGTCGCCCATCTGACCACGCACAACTTGTTAGAGTGGCCGAACTTGAAATCAACGAACTGCTGACTCACAAGCGTAGCGAAGCCTGTCAGTGGTGGGGAAAGGGGGAAGCTCGCTTCAGTGCACATCTCGGACGTGTTCGCGGAAATTACCTTCGTTCAAGTAGAGGTTGTCCCACCATTCCATGGTCGTGATGTCGCCGAACCTGACAACCTATCAGGTTCCTTACGCTGCGCGTGCAGTGAGATGTGTACCAACCACATATGAGCGACCTCATGGCCGACCATGGACGCGATCGACTGCTGGTTCTGGATGTCGTTGGAGCTGGGATCGTGCAGGAGGTACTGCGTGCGACAAATGATCAAGCCCTGCACATCGCAGGATGAGTATCAAACGAGTTTGACTTGATTGATTACAACTCGGCACCCAATTCTCCATACCGCCTATTATTTGGGACCGCCTTCGTCAGGTATATTCAAACACGGGGGAGGCCTGAACAGAAACATACCAAGGTCAAAGTCGTCCGCCTACGAGCGTAAATGTATGTTATCAGCTGCTGAATTTCTGCAATGAAGAGCTCGTACCCCGAAGAGATCAAGCTTGGGAAGAGGGAACTCAATATCGAACATCTGCTCGTAGATGGGCATGATCTTGACCATGGTGTCCAAAGCGAATTGTGCGTATGGAACGGCGTCCAAGGTACCTAAATGAACTCGTTAGCGTCGTATACAGCCGGGGTCCCTGAAAACAAACCATAGAGCCTCAGTGGTCGGACTTTTCCACTCAGAGTGCTCGTGTAGGAGCTCTCCAGACAAGCGAAGGGACCGTTGGCGTATGCAATGATGTACGAAGACATCTGAGACACGTCTATGAGTCTAATTGACAGAAACAAAACAGACAGAGTATATCCCTACTGGCGGTGTTGTCTCGAATTTGGTGATCTTCCAGTCGGACGGTTGTGTCAGTGATGCGAACTTCTTGGCAGTCCATGATCCTTCCTCAAGCCTCGACTGGGGAGTATGCGGCTCCTCAGAGGCGACGGGCATGTTGCTGATGTTCACCGTGTCCTTTCGCGAGATCATCGTGATGGCGAACGTTGCCTTGAATCCCGGCTCATCCCAACAAGGGAATGCACGTCGCGCTGCAGTAGGCTGGAGAAAAAAATCAAGCATGTGGTGAAAGCGATATGTGGTGGTATTTTGTATTTTACCTGGAATTGCGTGAGTGCGTAAATGGTCCTTCCATCCTTCCCACCAGTAGACTTATAGTAACCCATTAGTTGGGTGTTGATGTCGGCTTTGAACGAAATGCTGAGCCGCGCCTTGGAGTCGGCGGGAAGGGCCGTCGGAAACGTGAAGAGGGCACGCTGGTTCGTATCATCAAAGTCGATAGAAGAAGGTTTCTGCGTGTTTTGCAAAGCTTCGGAGCGTAGATACACGTCGCTCAACTCGAGAGCCAGGGAGTTGAGGACGATCCTGGAAGTATCTTTACTAACTCGCAAGCTGTGTTCATCCATATGTGTTAGTGGCTATTGTGATCGACGCTCGCTAGTCCAGAGGGGGTGCATACCTGACTTCGATGACACCGCTGAACTCGAGGTCCTTGAGATCCGTCCAGATCTTGAGGTCGTAGTGCTCGGGGATGACATGCTTGGGGAGACGGTAGTCTTGCAGTTGAGTCGTAATTCCTTCCGGCATCTATGGATGAGGATGTTCGGTAGATCGATGAGCAGCCTAGTGGGATTGTTGTGGCCTGAACAAAGCCGTTGCAATCGACAAACGCTGATCGATTACAGTAAGTAAGTGCTATAGAGGCCTACTTACTGGTTAGATGGGCGTCCTCGGTGCCGCTCATGGTCAAGCGATACGTCCGTTCAACTTCATGCATGGACAGTACAGGACATGTTTGAGAGAGGGTGGAATTGAGGACGTGCTGCATGGGTGGTGGTCAATGGATGCCTTGGTTGTCGGGCGAGTGGCAGTCACCGGCGCCCAGCGCGCCGCCCCGTAGCGTGCCGCCTGTTGTCCTTCTACACCCACCTCCCTGGTCCTCCTCTGATTGTTTTCGTCGAACGCTTCCACACCGACACTTTGAACCATGCGGGCTTCTATGGCGGCATCTCGCCAATCTCAGCTGCCAGGATCTGTAGCGAATGCAGCTGCTGCGGCAAAGCTTCTAGAGAAGAAGAAAGAATTTGAGGCCGTCGCCGCGCTCCAGAGAGCGAGCGCACAATTCCTTAAGCGGATAGAGGAGCTGGGCGATGACTTGGACATTATGGCGGACGCGGGCATAGGTGCGCATATGTTGGCTTCGGAGTCATAACGGGACCGCCTCATGCCGCATACAGTCCATGGGCAGGTACTCGAGCAGTGGCCCAACATGTTCAGAATCCTTAGCCTCTTCTGTACGCGTTCATCCGCACACACCTCGCTCTCCTGTGCTCATCCGTCGCGACAGTATCACAACGAGAACAACTAGCTGAGGATGAAAACGCGTCTACGTCGAGCGGCGGCGAACGATTAGTCCGGGTGCCACTTGAAGAGTTACGCCAGGCGGAACCGAAGACACGACGACTGCGGTAGCGTTGTAGCAATGCACCCTCTACCACGTTGTATAATATTGTGAGACTATTTTCGTCTACATAAATCTCTTCACACCCGGCTGACCGAACCCGTGCCCGTCATCAGTCGAAGATATTTCGTCCTTGACGGCTCTGACCCCCCGCGCCACAGTGCCTTTCGGAGTCTTGACTCCGACCTCCTTCATGTCTTTTCGCGGCGTTCGCGTTATTGCCTACGTTGCGAAACGTGGCATGCCGCTGTCCCTGTGCCGACGTTCCATGGACATGTCGACTGGCCGAAGGGAGCTGCCGCCGTACAAGGCTGTGCTGCTTCTGTGTGCGTTGAGGCGTGCTTTGCTTGTGCATGCTGGGCGCCGCCCGCATGACGACATCCTTGTCTTTATTATGTGCGTCCGACGTCCGCATTCGTGGGAAGGCGCAGAATCACAGCCGCGCCTCGCACGCCGCATAGGGTAGGTGTCGCGGTGCTGTGCGCCGCCTGGCTGTACCCGCAGGCGAGCTCAAGGTGTCTATAAGTATATGCCAGGTTTCGGTCGTGGCCGCTCTGTCTCATATCACCTCCTCACCCCGCCCAATAATTTCCCCTACAGAATGCTGATGGACAACAAGTCGGTTCAATCATTTTATCGCGCAGATATACAATCTGACAGTTACTAGTGCTAGCGCCATGGTGGCCCCCGCTTACAGGGATATTCGCGATTCCCAAGCCCTTCGGCTGGTTCTCCCCAACCCCCCTTCTCTCTGGTCTTCCCATCAATGCGACCAGAAGACACCTCCCAGCTGGCAGCAGAGCTACTACATCCACGAAGAAGTCGCGCCTCCATACAGCCCCATGGACACAGACGATTCGGTATCAGAGCCCGATGTCGATGTGCAACCTCCGACGAGCGACTGGACTGATACACGGATGGTTTTGGGCGAACCCACGACGAGCGACCGACTCTCACACCTGACATGGCTCCAAATCGGTCTCTGCCCCGACAACCTCGAGGCTCGGATAACTGTCGCGCCGTTCAAGGGGCTGCCACACCTGACGAACCTCCTCGTCATCGCAGACCGGAATCCGTCTCCGCGGGCGTCCCTCCCGAACATCCAGGTGTACGACGAGGGCGAGGAGCCCGACGACACGGACGCACTGGACCTGCCTGACATCCTACATGACGTCTGCACCGCCCTGCAGTCTGTGCAGTACGGGTGGCGCCACCGCGATGCACCGCTCCTCTGCCCCGATCTCGCGCACCTGGGGATCATCTTTCCCCATGGCCGAGAGCCCACTTCGACGGTGTCTCTGCACGCTCTGGGGTCGATGATGCTGTTCCGCTTGAAAGGCGGCTGTCCGTTACAGACGCTCACGGTCGAGACGGCTTCAAGTTGCGCTGCGGAGGACGCTGCGGAACGCGGTTCCGCAGATGCCGTCGCCCAAGCGCTGGCTACCTCGGGCATTCACATACCCCCGAGCACTATGGGCTGGAGTCTCGATAAAATCGGAGAGCTGGAGGGGGCGCCGCGGCTCGTCGTGGGCGTCGAGGACGCCATCCACAACCTCGTCGGCTGCTATCTGGTCGAGAGGCTGCGGACCCGGCCAGAGCCCTGGTTCCAGTTTGCGGATCCCGATTCCCAATATTGTTGTGAGGATGGAGACGTGGAGGATGATCTGGTGCCACGGAGTCAGGTGTTTCCTCCTGGAGTTGAGACGAAGGTGTATCATTTTGTCTACCCCCCTTCGGTGGGCGTCAGTTGGAGCGGACGGTCGTAGGATTTGCAACCTATACCATGTAGAAGGATACCCACTGTACTTGATATCAATGAACACTCTGTAATATGTTTACCATTGAGGTACCAGTGTATCACTGGCGAGACACGATCGCGAGACGGCGGTCCAAAAGTAGAATCAAACGATAGTGGATAACTTCAGGATGCAACAAGGAACAACGTTGCATCGTTCCATGTAGCATCCAATTGAAGCAGACGACGACCGGACAAGCCAGTGTACATGTATATGGATGAAGTTTGATGCAACGTCCGGAGGGACAGTTGTCTGACCGGACCGGAGCGCTAAGCCGCCGCGGCAGCCGGCCAGCTGAGCTGCAAGACAAAACGTTCGACTAGGCACTACTAGCCACACCAGTTCCCAACCTGCTAGTATCGAGAACGATGGTCAACTTCAATGCTTCAGCTTCACATTTGACCACGGCTATGCAACCATCTCCGATCGCAGGAGCAACTCGCGCTGCACTGCCGGTACGGTACAAACCCCCGTCTCTCAACGACTTGTCTCAGTGAGTCTCTCAGATAACTTCCCTTTGACCTACCTTTTGTTGCGCTATGGACCCCTCTACCTCCGAACCGCATCCTAGTACTTCTCCACATACTGTAAGTAGTGGGCCCGTGCGTGCGATACATCGGCGCTCTGCCGCAGGTTCACCATCTGGACTCGGGAGCCCTGTCATCCGCGTGTGCTTTCGTCATTGGATGAAGAAACTCTGATCGAGTTCTCGAAGATAACGCCGCAGTTCGTAAAGTTCGTTGCATGAATATGTGGCGCCAACCTAATGCCCGTGCGCTACTCTCGATCTAGTATCCGCATTGTTGTATCCCTTCACCACCATTTACAAATATATACCTGAACATACGGTGATATATTCAACATCGCCCCCATCCAAGAGCTCATGAGGGTATGTTAGTGCATCGGTCCGGTGAACAATGCTGGCCATAGTTCTAGATCTATGAACGTACATCTGTGGCTGAGTCGCCCGGCCACCTTTGTTCATCCATCCATCATAGGAATATGTTGTACTGATCGCTTCGCTGCGTCAGAAGCCAGGAACTTCATATATAACCCATCCCCGCAAGCTTGAAAGCGATCCCAGGAGCCTCGTTGAAGCTCACATGGAGACTTTTTTGGCCCCCAGAGACATTGAAAACCCGTCCCCCCGCCTCGTGGTATCTCTGATCTGTTTTGGAACATGGTTTTCGCTCATGTGAGTCTGTTCTTTGTCGATTCTGCAGTCGAGAAGTTTATGATCTTTGGTTGATTAGACTCAACGGTCAATCGGCCCAAGAGGCGTATACCTACTTTCGCCGCTACCCAAAAGACAGGTATGATTTGAAACCACTTGTACGTCCCATCCCATTGAAGCAGTGCTTCGTTTCGTCTCCGGCTCACCGAGTTCTCATGTAGATAGGTGCCATATGGTGAGAGTTTCCTCATATTACGCGCTCCTGCTGTTCGGGCGAGGCTTGGGTTGATGTATTCCGTGTAGCGCTGTCAACGTACTACATACGAGCTCCATGATACAAGTCAAGTAAGTTCGCATTTTGTTTGCCGCCGCCGGGATCTGATCCATATTTGCCTAGTTACTCGCTCGTTCTTCGGTACGGGTCAACCCATGCCGACATGGTCGCTGAGGTTATGCAACTTTGGTAGGTTCTTTTCTGTTGGACTCGTGTACTCCAACGCTGAAGTCAGACATTGGAAGGTCTTTTTTTGTATGTGTTTGAGGGCCCGGAGGTTCCGTTGCGAAGTTTCACCACTTCTCCCACAGATTCTCCAAGCGACAGCTGTAAATGTTTGTCCGATAACGTCGATCTCTTCCCACTAACGACTATTTTCCAGTGCATAACATTGTTGATCTCGCACTAGTGAGCACCAGTGGCATATCCACTTGAATGTCTATGTATCTAACAACACCTTAGCTTTTTTGCTAGGAGGGTATACAAACGTATGTCCGACTCGTCGCTTGGTTGGCTTGTGGATGGACGTCATGACAAGCTAACGCCGCACAGTTGGGCTTCGCACACTGCCCTTCATGCTCTTCGTAGTGGGTCGCCATATTCACGACCAAATGATTGTTGACCAACGTTGGCAAGGGAACTATGCTTCTCGCCGGACTGGGTGCGCATTTTCCACCTGGGGACTTGTACTGTATGTTTAAACACTCACACCCCTGACTGGTACTTGCAGTGTTCACAGGTTGTACGTTCTATTGATTTATTACGTGCACTGTGGCTCCATAGTAACCGTGTCTCCAGACTTCACGATCTACGTGTACATTGAACATGCATCGATTACATTGTGCGCGTACGCTGACGATTTGACAGATTTTTGAAAGGCACTGGTGCAAATGCGCCTGCTGCGGTTCGCCGTCCAACATGTATCTTCAGAGCTGTACAAGAGCTAATATGGTTCATCCCAACTAGATCAATATAATCACCGTTTTGTCCATATCGTTCCTTTTGGACGTCGTCATAACAGTCAAGATCGTTGGTTACCTGCGGAAGAGTCGCACAGGATTCAGAAGGTGGGTGTAGTATTGAGATATACTAGAACACCTCGATTGTCGAGTTGTAGGCTGATGCGGACGGTCTCTGAGTCAGCACAGACAACATTCTCAACAAGCTGACATTGTTCTCTGTGAACACAGGTAAGTCGCACCGGACTCTTTGTGCACCGCTGTCTCAGAGACTAAATGTGTTTGCTGTCATCAGGTCTCCTAACTGGGTACTTGCGTTCTCCGCTGAACGGTACCTGGATTGGTTCTCATCGTTCTCTTCCCTTGAACCAGAATCCTTACGCTTCTCCCAATTATACTCGTACGTTCGCTGTTCATCCTGAAGCCATCAGCCGCTGAGGTCAAGATTCGTCCGCAGATGGCTGGGCCTATGAGGACAGGCTTGGTCTGGTATCCAGTGATGACTGTGTTAGCACCCGGTGCGTGGTCCTCCGTCTTGCCTGCCCGAGATATGTTACTGATACCTGCCGTCTTACCGTGAGACAGTACACACAAGCGTCGTCCTAGCTGCGTACGTCGACTCGCGGTATGCGTGATACTTGTCGCTCACAAGCTCGGCGGCGCTGCCATCCTGTAGGGTCAATTCTCGTCGATCACTCGTCGACCGCGGTTCCGAGGGCATCGAGCTGCATAGCTTTGACCTCGACGTGTCGCCGCAGCCGGAATCTTGTTCAACGATACAGTGGGCGGATGTGGTGTGTGTGGTTTTGGTCAGCCCCCCTGCTCACTCAGATTGCTCACGCCTGTGTCTAGGAACAAAACTGTTCTACGAGTAGAGCTGTTCAAGGGAACAGCTCACTGAATCTGTGATCTGCTGGCAGTGAGAAACGGCCCGGCGAGTGACAATACGTACAAAATCCAGCTCTCAGCCACTCGTCCCAAGTAACTTCGTTTTGGCCTACTTACCTTTCTTGCGCTATGGATCCCTCTACAACCCACTCCGAGTCCCCCTTGAATGCCAGTACCGCAGCGTGCATGAGCGCTCAAGCTGCACTGCTATCTGAGGGTGCCGAGCGTCCCATGAGACGAATCGGCGAGCATCAGTTAGAGTCAACAGCCGTATCACGCCTTAAGTACTATGCACAGGTCGAAATATACCCACTGTACTCCATAACACCCATGTTTCGAGACTCGTAGCACCGAACTCTGCTGATGGATGGGTGAAATCGAATAAATACCACTTGACATACGCCCGAACTTCTCCCAAACCACAAGGGTATAATATGCATGTATATTGGCGTTGTGCTGACGCCCTCTCATGACTTCGCTTTCTTCTGCTCCTTCAATGCAGCGATACGCTTGATGAGCAGATTGGAGGAATCAGATGGATGTTCGAAAAGCCGAAAGCGGGAACTTGAATGAACGCACCTGTTTTCTCTCCTCCTTCCGCCTCGCCATCTCTGCCGCCTTCTCCTCCTTCGACATCCCCGCCGTGCTGTGTGCCGTAGCGGCGAGCGAGGCGTCCGCTTTCCCACTATCGGACGGTGTAATGGAACGTGCGATGGATGCTGGACGAGGGCTTGCTAGTGGTGATACGACGCGAGGTCCCGTCGAGAGTCGCGGTTGTGGCGCGACGGGTGGTTTGGGCGCGGGTGCTGACCACGGGTCTAACACACAGCGTGTGAGCCTGCGATAGGACTGACAGCTTCAAGATCATGCACCCTACCTGGAGAGCGTACGTTCCCGAAGCCGAAGTCGGTCGGCTCTGAAAGGGCTGGTGCAGGAGGGGCAGCCGTCTCAAATGCGCCTGCCAGAACGCACATGGTGAATATTCCTCCCTGGAAACCGAGGCACAGAGGCGAACGCACTCCAGTCATCCTCGTCCGCGTTTACGTCCATCAAATCATCATTGCCCCACGGGTTCGTGCCCGTCGACGCGTCGACGTCCGTCGCCGCCTCTTCCGCCCAGTCCGGTATGCTCGACGACGCGCTCGTGGGCAGCTTCGTCGCGCCAAGCTGCATGGCCTTGCCCTTACTGGTCGACGTGGCCCCCTGCACATTCCCCGCGTCGTTCAGCATCTTCAGCGTACCGAAGTTGCTTCCACTCAAGCCCCCTGAAGTCGAGCTCGTTGCGAGCGTGTTCCCCGTGTTCGCGGCGGGGGCGGAGGTGGGGCGGTCGATCGACGCCCCTAGGGTGGATGCGACGGTGGACTGGAGCGTGCCGGAGGCGATCTGCCTGCTCAGCGAGGAGATCGCCCAGCCTGCGAGGGCCCCCGCCGCGCCTGCGGCGCTGTTCACGAGCGCGTTGGGCGAGCTGCCGTTGAGCTGGACCTGGGGCATCTCGTTCTCCACGGTCGCGGCGGTCTCGGGCTGCGAGCAGGGTGTCAGCAAATAAGTGAGGCACTGAGGAAGGGAG
This sequence comes from Polyporus tsugae, assembly GCA_024305745.1. NCBI lineage: Eukaryota > Fungi > Basidiomycota > Agaricomycetes > Polyporales > Polyporaceae > Polyporus > Polyporus tsugae. The sequence continues at coordinate 759,423 of JAHRBS010000001.1, forward strand.
AGGGAGGGGGCTTGCCATCGTAGCGGCGTGCTCTTCGAGCTTCTTGAGGAAGAGCTCCATTGCTTTGAATGCTTGGTCGCGCACGAGTCTGCACGGATACCGTTAAGCGAGGTGCAACGGAGAAGGTGACTGAAATGGCGTACTTCTCCTTGTCGAGCAGGGTGAATGACATGCTCGGGATCACCTTCGATGCGATGTCGTCGATGTCGAAACAGTCGATGGTCGCCATGAACGCCATGAGACCCGCCACGCGCGCATGCTCGAAGGGATCCTTGAGCGCCCGGGCGAACGCGGGGACGAGAACCTTGCGCTTCGTGTTGTAGCCTAATGACGGGCCCAGTCGGCCGATGAGGATGCAGGTGTTGGTACGGATGGACGCTTCGGGGTCTGCTTGCATCCGGGCGAGGTGGCGGAGGAGGTCGTTGTTCATGATTCGCTCGTTAAACTGGGCAGGAAGTGAGTATGCGGAGCGTTTTATTGGCGGGACAGCGTACTTTGTCTGAAAGGAGGATGATCGCCTTGATTGTCGCCTCACGGATGACAGCGACGGTGTCCCCGAAGCCTGTTTGCTACCCAACCAATTAACAGTCAATCGGTTATGCGGCACGCGTTATAGGGCACTTTACAAGGTTCGGCCAGATCTTGTCGCTGACGGTCTTCTTGTCGAGTTTGTCAGAATACTCGGACAAATGGTCAAGCAAAGCCATCCGTATGCCTCGATCGGCGCTCGCAAACAGCTTCACCAGGTGGGTCAGAATCACTGTAGGGTAGTCATCCGGTGGTATATTCTTTCCGAATTGCAGAACTAGGGGCACGATATTTGCCGCAGACGCGCCACCAAACTCGAGCGCAGAGATGAGGGCGGGGAGGACCTTGTACGACGCGAATTCCGTGGGGAACGAAGACGCTGACTCCTTAAGTGACCTAGCGAAAGAAGTACGTTCAGCGCAGACCATTACCGCGCCGGTAAGTGTACTGACTTGAGGAGAGTTGCCTTCTCCGATTCGCTTGCTAAGTTGAAGTTATCCAAGCCGGCGCAGACGATCACAAGTCGGTTGGTGGAGAAGAAACCTGAGCCTTCCCCTGCCGTTTGTGACATGCCTAGCTCGAGGAAGTGGGCAGGTGATAGCCGGGCTTTCGGATTGGGATTCAGCAGCTTCTTATACGACGGGAAGATGGAAGTCGGGATGGCACCGCGCGATGCAGCCGTTGGGGGAGAATGTGGAGGCTGAGCTGTCGCAGGTAATGCCTGGTTGGGATTGAATGCGAAGTGAATCAGGAGTCCCAGCCCGTACGCGTCCGGTGCAGACGTAGGCAATCTAGCGAATGGATCAGCACACATGAAAGGCTCTGGAGTCAAGTAATTACTCTTTCAGGGATGAGTAGCCTCCTTTCTTGACCTCCGGTGAAGAGTACGTTGATGCATCGGGGACCATTCCACCGAGACTCTGAAGAGGAAATATATTCATCGTCATTCGGAGGCTGGCGTGATTGTACATACAACAACGTACGTAGAGAACGGCAGCATCATCCTTGGGGTTGCTCAAAACATCAAATCCTCCTAGCTTCCACTCCCCGGAAGCCGAAATGAAGACAGAATCCACGCGGACGTTACCGTGGGTAGAAGACGCGGAGTCGTTCAGGAATGCCAAGGCAACCTGGAGAGCATGTAAGTGGGTGAAGTCTAGATGTCGGGCGGGAGTGCGACGTACAGATACACGGTGAAGACCCCAGACCAACCACCCCTCTCTTTCTTGAGCACTCTTCGACTGCCATTCTGTGATGGCAGGTCCTAATGGTCGGACTCGCTCCGTCATGATGTGGATAGTTGTATCAGTCTCGACAACCTCCATGAGTTTAAGGACATCCGGATGTCGAATTGTTCTGAGCTTGCGAAGGGCATTCTTGGCGAGTGGTAGGAGGTTCTTTTTGGCAGGCGTGTTGGCTTCAAACTCAAATAGAGACACAGGGGAGCCATCGTCCTGACGCAATCAAGCGTATAAATATCAAGAGAAGACGACACGACGCAAGAAATACTGTACCTTCTTCGTCCCATCGTAGAGCGACCATATTGTCCTGTTCTCGAAGGATGCGACCTTGGGACCGAGGGAGAAGGGTAAGTTAAGCCCAGATTTTTGCACTAGGGACGAAACAGCGGCAGATCCAAGGGTCCTGAGATAGTCCATGCTGGCAGAGGAAGACCCAGGAGGACATAAGAGATGGTGAAGGACTCGGACGAAGCTAGGAGGCGCCTATACGTGGAGGAAGGCGCATGATGGGCGTCTACTACCGCGTGTGGCGAACGCCGCGGCGGCGGCTAACGCCCGTTCGCTTTTGTTTTCCCCCTGCTCATCGTCAACCGTGTTCTGCTCCGTCTTTTCGACGTCGCGCACGTCGTCGGGGTCGACATGGACGCGTCTCCGCCATTCTCGATTCCCCGCCTTCGCTTGCCGAGATACTCTCCACAGCACAAGGACCAGGCCCTCACCCCGGTTGGCCCATCTCATAACCCCGACTTCCTTCATACGGACGATGACGACGAGGATGCGGAGTCCACGCCACGCATGTCCGCATCTGTGATACCGGAAAAGCAGTCTCCACGCACGATAGCGTCGCCTGGGCTACCCGTGGACAACCCAACTTCGCGTCTTCGTGCCCTCCTTGCTCGCATTCCAAACTCGCCTGATGGAGCTACGCCTCATGTTTCGTCTTCTCGACCTCCATTCGCGCTTTCATCCACATCGGAGCCCGAGTCCGATTTCGAACCACCGCAGTCGATAGCGACCACATCCAGCATCGCGCGGGAGAGCTTGAAGGAGCTCTTCTCGCATGCACTGCGCGAGCCTGGGAACACGCCGCGGAAGGTTGGGCGACCCCGGAGGAATAGCGTTGATGCCAGCGAGGTTGAGGCGAGCATGAGCGTGGAGGAGGAGCGCGCGAAGTACAAGGCGAAACGACTTAGTTACAGCGACGAGGAAGCAGAGAAGTCCAGTGAGTACATATGGAAGAACTCGCTCCCTCGCATGCCTAACTTGAACCTTTAGAACGCACTGAACCTTCTGGGCGGTCGGCGCGCTCTTCAGCCGCCTCTACTTTCGATTCCCTACGACAACGACTGAACAATTCGGCGTCAGTCATGCCCTCTCTATCCCAAGACCGTACGTCCACACCACGTCTCGACACTTTATTGTCCACCAATCTCCCTCACAGAAATGGTCATGGACATATCTATGCCCCCTCCGAACTCGAGCACCGATACCGCCATGGTAGCAGGCGTTCCTATCGACCAGTCCTCCGAAACACCACCTCGCGCCACGAGCACGCCCATGCGGACTTTTCAAATGTCGGCGAACCTCAACACGCACTCCAGTGAGTTCTTACTTATGATCTGATCTGTGGTTGGAAGAAGGCGGGCAAGCCACCGCCACATGTCTCCCCAGAGCGCGTCCGGCTGGCCGTCCCTCTACGCGTAATATGCAGACTGCTGACTTGTCGTCCCAGACCTTCTGGATCAGGATTCCGAGATGCAGCACGCGTTGCAAGGGATGGATAGCTACGAAAGCGGACCTATCCCTACACACAGGCGCAGTACGCCTTCGCTCAAGGAGTCGGCCGGCCCAACGCCACGACCACAAAGCCGTGGAACTTCGGCCGCCCGACCATTATCCTGGAATTCCCATTCGAGATCTCATTCTGCGCATAACCTTCCCCAGCCTCCAATTCCGCGTCGCGGTAGCGAAGATTTTGACGCGTCCTGTACGTATCTCCCTGTCATTTTTCGCGACATCCCTGACCCTGTCGTCCAGCCTCCCGGGCGAGTTCTTCCATGTCGATTGCTGACTGTGAGTTAGGAGCATTAATCATGCCAACGTATTCTCACTTTCTTTTTAAAACAGACAAGGAGAGAGGAACTGAAACCGTGCGCGAACGGCTGCATGATCGCGAACGTGGCTGGAATTCTCCAGCGCCCAAGTTGCCCAAATCCCCCGCCGACCCGGGGAAGCATGACCTCACTCATCGCCACTCCTGGGGTTCACTTAACAACGGGCATACCACCCCTGGGCATCGATTAACTCGGAAGGGCAGCGCTGCATCACTGGCGAGCATCTCAAGTACAGATGATGCAGGGGCATCGCGGCCGTCTTCTCGCGCAAGTTCTGTGGCATCGCGGACGGACTGTGAGTCACCATTATGTTGATCAAAGGCGCCGTTTTGACTGAAATGATAATGATGCAGACAAAGAGCGCATGAAGGAATTCGGGCAGGAACGCAGCAAGGAGCGAGAACGAGAATGGAACCGACCACATCCAAAGCTCTCCCGTTCGTCATCAAGTCTCGATTTCAACAAGAGTGAACGTGTCCGAACCATCAGCACGCCCTCACGCCCGGACTCTGCGGCTTCCTATCTTTCCCCGACAACACATACACCCTTGCACAGGCATGGGTCTTCTAATTCGCTGTCCAGTTCGAGACCAGGGTCCCCTGCGGGCTCCGTATCTGCTCGTGATGTCGAGAAGGAGATTGAACACGAATTCGGACACCAGCGGGAACGCAACTGGAACTCACCTCGCCCCGACTGGAATAACTCATTACATCCCCACAGGCGACCACTTTCCCCCTTGCCACGGTCACGACCGGGTTCACCAGTGAACGTCTCTCCACCCAAGTCTGCTACGATGCCGCGTAGCCGTTCAAACAGCACTACTCACGGAACCAGCCTCGGTGTACCATCCCTAACGCCACGGAGCAAGTCTCCCGTGGGGGACCGGCATCCGCGTCCGAGGTCGCCGATGCCCCATGCGTCCACGGAAAAGTCGTCATCGTCGCGCCCAAAATCGCCAGCGCTGCCCATGCGTTCACCAGAAAAGAACAGCCATTCTCAATCGGGCTTTCGTTCTAGGTTCGGTTGGTCGTTCCCTCAGCACAAGGTAGAACTTCCACCGCTGGAGCTCGACCAGGACTCGCCTCAGAAAGCCCCACCACGGCCGTCCAGTCGAGCATCGCTCTCGACCGCCGCTTCCACCCCGAGTCACATCCCTGTCCGCTCCCCTAAGAAGAACGGACATGGCTCGACTTTGTCTGTCGCCGACTCGTCCGACAGAAAGAGAAGCCACAGGAGAAGCGTGACTGAGTTCACCGAAGCTATCGGCGCTCTGCCGCCTCGCATAGAGGTCAGCAGCGACGACGTCAGTGACGAACTTCCTCCAGTGCCCATCGTGAACGGTAACGACGACTTGTCTTATGGTAAGTGACCTACTGGGGGTCTGGTAAGAAGTAGCGCTCATGCCATAATGTTTCAGCGAGCGAGGATGAGTCTCAAGTCGCCACGAGCACGCCCACTGCGAAACCCATGTCACTACCACCTCCGGAAATAACGACGACGCCTGCGATCGAGCCTCCTGCCTACCTCCTTAACGGACACACGTCACCAGCGCAGAATGCGCAGGCGCGACCGGAGTCTCCTCTCGTGTCACCCCCTCTCACGCCGCCCGATGCAGATTCCCAGCCCATGTTCAACCTGCAGACACCTCCACGACGACCGCAGTTCCATACACCCAAACAGGAGTTCGAGACTCCTCCCCCGCCTCGCGGCATGCCCGATCTTCCTGAGCCTCCTTCGTCTGAGGACGAATCCGAGGAAGACCATACCCCGCTGATGCAAAGCCAGGACCTTACCGCCATGAAGACGCCCCGTCCGCCAGGCGCATGGATGTTGACGCCCGCACCATCTCGACAATTCATCAGAGAGCCAAACGAGCTAGAGCGCCCAGATTCCGGTCCACCGGAAGCAAACTCATCGACCGATAGCGGGCTGGCGACCCCACCCTCGACACTCTCGCGGGCGGCCACGCTTCCCCTCCAGACCCCTGCGCCCCCCGGCGGCTGGATGGCTACTCCGGCTCCGGCTCCGGCAACTGCATCCCGGCGACGAGGGAGCCTCTTGAAGGTTCGCTTTGATTTGGAATCTGAGACAGCGTCTGAGGGTGCTGTTGAACGGCCGTCCGCTGATGAGAGCTCCGAGTCGAGGGCTGTGGAAGCAGGACCCCACAACGCGGACGCGTCTGGGCAGGCACTCAACGGGGAATCGGGTGATGCGGCAGCCCTATCGGCGTCCAGCATCCTCCCTGAGTCGTCGGTTGAGCCCCCGCCTACACCCCCCTCTCTGCGCGATCGAATCCGCAAGAAGTCTCCGAGCATCCGAGTGCTGGATGCGTATGGGCGCGAGCAGGTTGAGACGGAGCAGGCGCAGGACGTTCCTTCTGAGGTGCAGCATGAGGGTGCTCTAGTTCGCGTCGAGGATCCTTCGGCGAACACTCGTCAGCCACCTCCCTCATCCCCACCTACCCCGCGCAGGAATGGTCGGTTACCTTCATCTAGTACTCCTCGTAGCAGGAGTGCCGTACGGGTCGTTGACGCGATGGGCCGGGAGATCGAGGAGGAGGACTCACTACCGTTGGTCGATGAAGAGTCCATCCTGAGCACAACGCCCCTGTCTCACAATGAGGCGCTGGGCCGGATGCGCAGCACGCTGTCAAGCATGAAGCAGGAGCTGAGCGATACTGAGAGGTATGCGGCCGTGCGCGTGAGCGAGAAGGTATTTTGTCTGATTACCCTTCCTAGGTCGAGCGACAAGGCCGTTTTTGACCAACGCATGTATGCTGCTTTGCAGGAGCAATGCCGCACCGCGCAGCTCGCCCGGAGCAAACTCTCCAAGTCGCTCCAGGTGGCGCAGAGCGCGGAGGGTGAGTCCAAGAACAGGCATGCAAACCACCCACCGTTCCGCGGCAAAATTGGCAATGGGACAAGCACTCTGCTGGTGAGTCCCTGCGTCCTTGTGGCGTTGTGGGTGCATCGCGGACGCAATTCTGAGAATCATTATGATCTACGCAGCCCATTGGCGATGCTGATGCACGTCTCACTCGAAACATCTTCACTTGGCGATTCGTCGCCTGCTTCGTTATTGTGCAGCTGCTTTTGCTGGCGATCATGTATCGGTATGTTCCGGTGGGCTGTGCCAGTTTGCCTGTCGGGGTTTGCTGAGATTGCTTCCGCTAGATACGCTCTCGTTCAAGCGAGGAAAGTCTTCCTGACGACGTATTACGACTCGTTCTACCCGGAACTATACATCTACCTCCTCAAACCCGATACCACCAATCCCTCGATACCCCCATGCCCTTCATGGTCGATATTTTCCATCTTCAGCGGCTTCCAGCGCGCCGGTTGGAAAGGCGTGGTCGCTGACGCATGGCAGAGCGCGAGCTGCGCCTTCTCATCCTACTTCCAGTCGACGTGGGTCGGCTGGCACTATACACAGTACACGGTCACGCATCCCTGGCCGCCAACATGACACGAACGGCACCGCTTCACGGAACTATTTAATCTTCACTATGTTAGTTGCCGATGCACGCATTCTAAGTTACAGCATCTTTTATGTTGGTTCCTGACTTATCATGTTATCATGTTGTATACGCCTTCTTGTATTGACGAACACCCTGGTGGCGCGCTGCAGATTTATATGTAGACGCATCATTTAGGGATGCCCGGCACCGCTCTCGGTCTCACGTCGCACGTAACAGACAAGTTACGCTCATCCCCCCGCTGGAGCTGCCCGTACCGCCATTATGATGAGCAGAGTGTTGTGTGCACAGTTTGATGATGGGTGGTTTCGGCTTTTTTGTTTACCTGTGCACTTCAAGCTATTACGCGATTACTAGTCAACGACTGAGACTAGTAGTAGGGGGGGGCGTTGCCAGTGGTTCAGATATTCATGTTTCATATCTGCCACGACCAGACGCGTTGCATCCCAGAACGCCAGAGCGGGCGGTGAGACCGGTGAGGCTTGCAAATCTTCCTGAGAGCTTCAAGTTGATCTCCCCCGTCTCCTGGGGTGACAAGTTGTAAAATCAGCCCAAGAATGCATATCATTAGCACCAGCGACATGATGTTCCTCTCCGTTCAACGTTCAAACGTTCCATCTCGACCTGTCTCACCGTGACCCACTCGATCGCCGTCGCTTATCAGTCGTACACCTGACGCGAATACGGTATATTATCGTAAAATTGAGACGTCGGGGGCGTTGAGCCTCGAGAGTCTTCCACGTTTCGAAGAATTAATCCGGTGGGCGGCCCGCCTCTCTGGACCCGAGAGACCCGAGAAGAAGTTGACTACGCACCCGACCGTGTCGTAGTCTTGGCTTCACGGCTTCACGGCTTCACGTCAGATGAGGTGCGTTCAAACGCCGAGGATAAGCCCAAGCTTTCTGAAGGAAGCATATGTATTCGCCCAGCTGCCATGCGTGCATCTCGGTGAGTGCATCCGGAGTTAGGGTCGCGTTGTGGCGTTTGTATCGCCCTGACTTTAAATTGCATTCACGGTCTTAGATTCTGAGTCACTGGTGGAGGGGATTTAGGTAAGTAAGTGCGTATGCGGGTCCTGTCACCAACCAGGGACTGAGGATTTTTCGACTGCGCTTTTGCGCCACAATGGTGAGTTAACAATTGTGGGAACGCAGGATGAAGGATTGTGTCTGATCTGGCCATATGTGCGGCTATCGGGCCCACGAACTCAGCAACTCGTCAAACTGGACAGACACACAGCGAAACTGCGACAAAACCACACGAGAACCACACGACGCACCAGGAAGCCATCGGGGCGGCGGATCTGTGTGGCAGGGTCGGCGTCGCTCACGGCCTCGAGCATGCCGCGCCGGAGGGAAAGTGGCCCTGCTCAGCTGCGTCCGTCTCTCGCATCGTCATCGCGACAGCGTCACCACAGAGCAACCCTCGGCTTTCGCACACCATCAGAACATCCCTGCTTCCTTTCTTTTATCGTCATCACGTTGCCGACTGAAATGAAACCTTTACGAAACAGGGAGATTGTCGAGCCGCGACGAGGCGAAACTCGACCGGCAGTGTCTCACAGAATGCACGTTATATGTACCCCGCGACAGAAGAACCATGGCCTCCTTCCTCTCCTTCTATTCCCCTTCCTCTGCGACGCGTACCTGTTCTTTCCCCACCTATTCGACGATCGTCTCAGCTCTGTATCCCTCCACGCGAGGACGAAGGTAGCCGACCATGTCTGTTTCCCGACTGCCTCCGCAACTCCCTCCGTTGTCGCCACAACCATCCCTCGCTTCTCCTTCAAACTGGACGCTGCACCACCCACCTGGGGAGGGTGGCGTTCCCGCAAGTTTGCCCAATTCCCCTCCTCGGCCCTTACCCAATCCCTTTGAGCACCTACCGGTTGCCAGCGCGCAGTCGCTCTCTTCCACTGCGCCCGGCCTCTCTCTTCCTGGTTTAGATGCCTCTTCCGGGGCCCGTTCGCGCTCACATTCCCGCTCGCGCGTACCAATACCCATTCTCCCATCTGCATCCTCGTCGGAACCCATTGTCATTTCGCACCCCACCAGGGCTCTCTCTCGCAGTGTTTCTAGCAGCACTCCTCCCAGGCCGCCGCCGACCTCGCGACCGAACGGCACAGGCAAGGCCTACGGGCTTCCCCCACGACCATTGCCAGTAGACAAAGATGCGTCACGGCCCCTCCCTAGAGTCCCTAAACGTACGCCTCCGCAGCTCCCCATCCCCGATCGTGCATCAACGCCGAAGCAGTCGAGACCCACACTGCCATCACGGAAATCGTCGCTGAACAGCGATTCAGCGCCAGTCTTGCAGCCTCCGTCGACTCCTTGGACGCCCCAGTCTGCGCCTCTGATGCGTGCGCCGTTGAAGCGCCACCACTCGGAGACTTTGCTTCGGATGAAGGGGGCAACGAAACCTCTCGCTGTCCCCTCGCCGGTTCCGTCCCCCGTCCCCAGTCCGATCTCCGCACCGGTAGAGAAGACCAAGGAGCGCGAGCGCACAGAGGAGAGGCTTCGGCAGAAGCGCAACGAGCGCGCCAAGTACATGGCGCTCCGCCGCGATCAGCCGTTTATCCTGGGCCTGTTGATAGAGAACCATGACCCCGACAACGACGAGCCCGACACTTCGCCCGAGCGCCCCCTGACGCCTCCTGCAATGCTTTCCCCAACCCTCCCCGCCATCGTTCGTCCCCGTACTCCGAGCGGTCGGCACCGCGATAGTTCTCGCACGCCAAGCCCGCCTCCCTTCGCGTACTCGTCTGTTTCACGGAGCCGCAACGTCGAGGTCGCTATGACAGTCCGCCCCCCTCCCGGTTTGCTGAACGCCTCGACCGACCGAGCCGCGTCCTCTCAACGACCGGCACATGGCACCGGGTACGCGCGCAAGTGGGTGCTGGAGAAGAACGGGAAGCGGCTGACACAGGATACGATCGTGGTCGCTCAGCAGTTGCGGATGTTGCGATGACCGATCCTCCCCTCCCTCGCACGCCGGAGGTAGAGGGTGCACGTCTAAATTTTTGGGCGTGACGGCGTGGACTCGACGCACGGACCTTGGTTGCACTGTGCCCGACTTCGTTACGCTGAGACATGTCTTGGGGCGATTGAGGTACGCCTGTTCCTCGGACGATGCAGTGGTGCCGGCGACTAACGTCCGTGTGGCAGATGATACGATATGGTTGATAGCAAAAACGTCGGGGACAGTTGGGCGATGGTCCATGGACGAGCCTGACGAGTCGCCATGCCTCTCATTCCCACCGCCCCGATTCGCGTCAAGGGAGATACTTCATTTCGCCATCCATTCGTTTATTTTCTTCGCGTTTCCGTTTCCACTACCCATGACTCGCCCCTCTGTATCCATATCCTCCAACTTTCCTATATTTTTCGCTCCCTCGACCTTACTCTGCTATTATCTAGGATGTAACACTACATCATACCTACTCCGATTGGCTGGCGTCTCCAATACAATACTTGGTTATTAGATTCGCAACTTCCGGTTTGTCCTTGGACGATGTCAATTTGATGCAATCACATGCCCCGCACTAGTGAGTAAGTACTTACTTCTTAGACCCGAAATAACCGGGGAACCGTCGTGCTGCGTGCAGTATGATCATGCCAATCAAGAGGTCGACAAATCGACATCGGCTCGAATATTGCCGCAGGCCGGAGCGCTCAGTGAGCACCGATCCTGCGCCGATCAGAAAAATACCTCCGTTCCTTGTCTACAGCTGTCGACAGTCGATCCTTGCCTATCCTTGCCAAGAGTCAGACCGCAGTCTAAGTAGGTTAATTATTGTCCGCAGATTTACCTTGTCTGATGAGTCCAACCATTCTCGGATTGGTCGATGGAATATGGGCCTGACCGTGACGCACGGCGCACGCTTTATGTATCAGGCAGGCTGGCCAGCCAAGGCCAGCTGTACAAAAGTTCTTGAATCGTCGTCCTTACGTGTACGCCAGCTACGGTCACGATAAGCAATGCAAACGTTGACAGATGTCAGACGGCGACAACTCACAGAACACCAAGCTTCAGCGGGGACGTGATTGAGCAACTCAGGACCGATCAAACGGCTGAGGGGTACTCACAAGGCTTGCAAAGACGCCAACATCCGCAGGCCGCTTCGCCGTCTCGATTCATAGGAAACGATTCGGATTCAATCTATGGGCATCCTCACCCCATACTTCCGGAAGGCTAGACAGATCGGGGTGAGCTGCACGCTATACGTACGAGTGTTGAGGTGGCCTACCTTTGGAATCCGGCAAACGACGTAAGAAGGCTTGCCCAGCTTTGATTGGAACCTCAGAGATTATCTCACCGGTGGTCGACATGCCGGACACACAAGAGGGATCACATTGTCCTTTAGAGCGACACTCAACAGGCCGAGAAAAATGGGGTCGAGCTGCAACGTCCGTGGTACAGGCAACCGTCAACTCTTGGCCTCACCGACTCGGAGTCCTGAAGACACAATGACCTTGGCACGAGCTGCTCTAGTCTCCCGGCACATGTGCCTCTGGTGCCCCGAGTAAGCTCGTACCGCACGAAAGACAGGGTGGTCGAGATCGTATATTGGCCGATAAGGGCAAGCGCAAACATTTCAGCGATGAGCTCCTAGCTCTCTCTCATCCATCGGTACTCACAAAGTCCCAAACTCTCCTCTTCTTCTTACCGGAAAAGAGCCGCCCACGGCATTGGGGAGGGCAAGTTAATGTTTATCACCAGAACGAAATTGTACGTCGACTCTCACCAAACAAGAAAGAAGGGGATGGCAGCCCCCGAATATGCTTGATGCCCTTCCTGCTAAAGGAGCGAAGGACAAGCCAGATGACGCTAACGTCGATGAAGTTCCCGAGAAAATAAGTCGCCATTGGGTGAACAGCGGGTGACCTGTGAAAGGTTGACTCCACCGGATTGACCGTTTGTGGTTCGCAAAGGTGCAAGGCCCGGCGTCCAATTGTGTTGACTGATCAAACACCGTCGCCTGATACTAGCTCTTGACAGTCCCCAATCGCAGCTACCATTCGTAGTTGAGGTCTTGAGAAGAAAACTCTCCAAAGCCACGTGTCATTTTGTTCTGCGCTGCAAATATCATATGGGCAACGTCAGACTCAGTGGAAGTACGTGTGATACAAAAGTGTATCTGCGAACCATTCAAAGAGAATATCCCGTCAGGGGAGGAGGAGGAGGCAATTGCACGAGGGAGGAGGAGGGTAGACAGACAAACAGTTGCGAAAGCTCCGCTTGAGTGGGTTACAAGGCGGCTCAGTCGTTCCGAGCGCAAAAGTAAAATGAGATTACAAGATTCTAAGGATACAGAGGCGTAGAAACTGATTGAAGTTGATGTCAGATGGGACAGCATCGTAGCACAAATATATGCACTCACCGTGATATCTTCATTCGTCCCACCGCATCGCTGACAGCACCCAATACGACACCCCATACTCTGGATCTTGCTCGTCCAACCAACAAAGCCCATCACGAAGCAGCATGTTGTCTAACGCTGCTCGCGCACGCTCCTGTGTCCAGCCTCTCCCCGCCACCAATGCCTGCTCCGTCACCCGCCCGCCATCCTCCTGAGCAACAGCGAGCACCGCCGCGTGGTCCGCATCCAGCTCCCTCGGCACGCTCCGCACCATCTTCTTCCCCCCGCCCACGTCGATCACCTCGTACCCCGCAGAGAGTGGCTTGAGGGTCTTGATGCTCCGCAGGACGTCGTCTTCGGTGATCACGTCCCCGCCGACGCCCCGGAGCTTGCTCACGAGCCGGATGAGCTCGCCCATCTCGATCAGGCCGCCGTTGCGCTCCCGCGTGCTCACGCACACGTCGACGATCTGCACGCCGAGCTCGTACTGCCAGTCTCCGAGGCCGAGCATCTCCGCCCACCAGCCGCCCTTGCGAGGGCCGGCGAGGGGGTCGACGCCGACGGAGGCGCACATCTGCTGGAAGGCGTGGCGGAAGGATGGCTCCTGACGGATGCGGTCGCGGTGGGTGGAGGCGTAGTGTGCGAGTGCGGTACGGAACTGGGCGAGCTGGAGGTGGAGGTGCTCGACCTGGGCTTGGGAGAGCTCGGTGGAGAGCTCTGCGAAGCCGCGTTTGGACTGTTGTTGGCGGTCGAACGCGCCAATCCCGACGCCTCCGAACCTATGCATTGTGGTGGTTTACGAGAGCAGGGTCCCTGAGCGCATGAGCATGGAAGGCAGGTAGAGGAAGATCGAGGTCAAGGATGCAACGGCGCAACCAGGAGGCTCTGGCAGGTGAGATTAGATAAGGAACCAACGCTGACCACGTGACGCCACTGCGCACTTATTTATCTGCACCGAAGTTGCCTCCCCCGACCATTGCAATTTGCAAAGGTGTGTTTCCTCACCTACGACTCACGATGTCCTTGAGAATTGGAATCTGGTGCCAGTGTGAGTACTTCTTTTCACAGTGCCCGTCATGATGATCTCATCTCACCATTTCGAAGACGTTCCAGTCGAGGTTACACGATACAGTAACCGTCACTGGCCAGCAGTCCGGACCACTTTCGGATTTTAGATCGCTGAGTACTAGCTTGCTGACTGGATGGTGACTAATCTACCAGGGTGGCCGCCGCGATGCTCTTGCTACTCGGACTATTGAGTTCCCAGTGACGCTGCTGTTTTCTGCATCGTCCAAACTTCCAAGCACATTTCACCACTGGTAAGTCCGATCCTCGTGGTTCGTCAACGAGTCCACGACTAACTATGACGTAAGCTGCAGCGTAATACTCGTTATGAGTCTCCCGCCGCCTGCTGCCAATCAGACCTACTGCAGCGTTTCCGCACTCGAGGCCGGGCATGTCAAGGCGCCTCTCGCATGGATGCTCGCTGACGCGAAAGACGACGAGTTCATCACCGTCCCCGTCTTATCATTCCTCGTTCGTCACCACAGCAACAACGACACTCTCCTCTTCGACCTCGGTCTCCGCAAGGACTGGCAGAACCTTCCCCCCAGTCTCGTCGGCCACATCACAGACAAGCTCAAGTTCGAGCCGAACGTCCCACTCGACGTGGTCGACTCGCTCGCCAAGGGCGGCTCGAAGCCCTCCGACATCAAGCGGGTCTTCATATCGCACCTGCATTTCGACCACTACGGCCACTCCTCCCTCTTTCCGACGCAGCAGTTCTTCGTCGGCGAGGGTAGCCGCGCACTCGCTGCCAACACGTATCCCAAGAATCCGAACTCGACCGTCCCTGCGGACGTCATTCCTGAGGGTCGCACGACGTACCTCCACCCCCAGGGATGGCCAGCACTCGGACCCTTCCCTCACGCGCTCGATTTCTACGGCGACGGCAGCGTGTATGTTGTCGACGCGGGTCACGGCCACATCCCCGGACACATTAACATCCTTGTCCGCACGTCTGCGGACGGAGGCTGGATCTACCTCGCTGGCGACAGCGCCCACCACTGGAGCCTCCTTACTGGGAAGGGGGAGATCGGGCGCCACCCTCACTTCGGCTGCGCACATGTAGACCCAGAGGCGGCGAAGGAGCATATGGAGAGGATCAAGACTCTCATTAAAGAGAATCCTAGGATGCGGGTACTCCTGGCGCATGACGAGGCGTGGTTCAACGCGAACAAGGGCGGTCCAGCGTTTTGGCCGGGGAAGATTGAGTCCCTGTAGCCATATTAGGTGCGCTCATCGTCGCCCGTATGCGTATGGGACCTAACAGTGGCTCATACATATACACCTCAGCAGGATTATAGCATTAAATCCCTTTGATGACATCGGAGTTCGTTGGAACATTAGGTCGCATGCGTCTGAAGCCGACACGGTAACTGCGGTATCCACTTAGAAGAACAGATGAACATGTCAAGGTAAACCCGACGTTGCAGTCATGTATCCACATGGAGTAGGCTCTACCGCCGAGAGATGAGTGAGACTTCAACGGTTTTGGCGTTTTGAATGTGCCTCCCCACTGCCATGGGTGGTTCCCGCTGTCATGAGAACACCTGTGGACCCGCATGATCACGCACGATGAACTATATCAGACAACTTCCCCACACTCCGGGCCCGTATATAACTGCTGCTCAGCTCATCGGTTGCGGAACTTCGCGTCCCAAAGCACAGTCACCCGCAAGGTCAGTCCCCTCCGGTACTTGCATCAAGTTGGAATTAATGATCAATTAACAAGCCACTCAGTCAAACAAGCTATGAGTCTTCCGCCGCCCGCCGCAGACCAGGCATACTGCGAGATCTCCGCCTTAGACTCTGGTCGCATCCACATACTGCTCGGGCAACTCGTCGATACAGCCAAACCCGACGAGATGACCCATCTCCCATGCCTGGCCTTCGTGCTCCGCCACTCCCGCACCCGCGAGACGTTCCTCTTCGACCTCGGCATCCGGCCCGATCCCGAGAACCTTACCGGAGCGGGCGTCGTTACCGCGCAGATGGGCATGAAGCTCGAGGGGCGGGACATCCCCGCCGCCCTGGAGAAAGGCGGTCTCTCACGTACCGAGGTCAAATATGTCGCGATTTCGCACATCCACTTCGACCACACGGGCGTCCCGAGGGCTTTCCCCAACGCGACGTTCCTCCTCGGGGCGGGCGCGAAGCCAACCATCGAGACGCAGGGCCCCGACTTCAAGGGCACCATGTACGCGATCGACGTTCCCCTCGAGCGCACGACTTTCGTCGACCCGTCCACCACAGACTGGAAGCCGATCGGTCCCTTCCCGCGCGCACTCGACTTTTGCGGCGACGGGAGCCTGTACATCGTCGACGCACCGGGACACGTCCCGGGCCACGTCAACCTGCTCGCGCGCACGTCCGCAGATGGAGGTTGGGTGTTCCTCGCGGCGGACAGCGCGCATGACTGGCGTTTGCTCACGGGCGAGGCGGGGATTGGCCACCACTCTCAGTGGGGCTGCATACACGAGGACCCGGTAAAGGCGCAGGAGAACATCGAGCGGATAAAAGCGTTGGCGGGATACCCGAGGGTCCGGGTTTTGCTCGCTCACGACACGCCTTTCGTGAAGGCGAACGCAGCCGAGGGCAGGGGGTACTGGCCTGACAAGATCGAATCCTTTTAAGGTTCTCGGCCCCGGGTAGCTGAAGTTTCCGGAGTCCTGTGTACGATATTGTGTGTGCTGAATTGCTAACATTGAACTTCTGGATTAATGTAGAGCCCCCACTTGAATCGCGTACTTCTCCCTTCAAGTTGGATTTACTTGACGGACCTCTAGGCTCACCTCCTTGCGTCCTGGAAAGCCCGCGGCTGCGGCCGGCACTGTATTTCGAGAGCGGTGTGGGTTCTCATGTCAGTCAAGTCCGCCTTTGCAGTGTGTCCGTGCACACGTTCGGGTTACTTTCGGGGGAGGTACACGAAAGCACTTGCATAAACAGCAGGGCAGGCAGCTGTAGGCCGGTATCGCATTCCATTATCGGAGATGATGTCAGCGACTTTGCCCACGCCCGCTGGTATGCACTACAACATGGCGGTTAACGGTGAATGACTGTGAAAGCGGTTGCTTCCTCCGCCCACGAGAGGACCACACACTCGGGAGATATGCTCGACGTCGTGCGTGATCGGGGTATGTTCTGGTCAGTCACCTTTGGTGGCATAACCGTATGGTGGTTTTCCTGAGGGGACAAGCGCGGGCCGGGGATGGATAAAGGTACGGAGAATTGACGGACTTGCAAGCAATTCACCTCGCACACTGTTTCGTAATTTTAGGTCACAGACATATAGAGGTAGGACGATTTACCCACACCCTCGGTCCATGTATACGTCACCTTATCAGCCTCTCGGTTGCGTTGCTCCCAGGTTGCAACCCGCACTCATTGGTCACCTAGACGGTGAGACGCAGCCGCACTCCTGGACGACGCATAAACTAATCAACTGACAAACTGTACATTCAAGTATACCATGAATCTCCCACCTCCCGCCGCAGACCAAGCATACTGCGATATCTCTGCCATAGACTCCGGTCGCATCTATGGTGCACCACTCCGCCCCCTCGTTGACGCCGCGAAGGACGACGAGAGGACCAACCTCCCATGTCTCGCTTTCTTGCTCCGTCACTCCCGCACCCGCGAGACGTTTCTCTTCGATCTCGGTATCCGTCCCGATCTCGAGAATCTGCGGGGCGCGGGCGCCAGAGCATCGCAGATGGGCATGAAACTGGAGGGACGGGACATCCCCGCTGCGCTCGAGAAGGGCGGCCTCCCCCGCACGGACGTCAAACACGTCGCGATCTCGCACATCCACTACGACCACACCGGTGTCCCGAGGGGCTTCCCGAGCGCGACGTTCCTCCTCGGAGCGGGCGCAAAGCCCATCATCGAGGCGCTGGATCCGGACTCCGACAGTACCATCTACGCCATCGACGTCCCCTTCGAGCGTACAAACTTCCTCGACTCCACCGCGGAGTGGGCCTCAATTGGTCCCTTCCCCCGCGCCCTCGATTTCTACGGAGACGGGAGCCTGTACATCGTTGATGCGCCTGGGCATATGCCCGGCCACATCAACTTGCTCGCCCGCACTTCCGCAGACGGAGGCTGGGTGTTCCTCGCGGCGGACAGTGCGCACGACTGGCGTCTCCTGACGGGGGAGGCGGGGGTTGGCCACCACCATGAGTGGGGGTGCGGACACGAGGATCCTGTGACGGCGCAGGAGACCATCGGGAGGATAAAGGCGTTGGTGGAGTATGCGAGGGTTAGGGTCCTGCTCGCGCACGACGCCCCGTTCGCGAATTCGAACGCAGCCGACGGGAGGGGCTACTGGCCTGACAAGATCGAATCGTTGTGATCTTGTAAATTTCTTGGATGCGCTGCTCGTTATGCTGTAGCCCGGTGAATTCTTCGGGGCCGGATGTACGATACTGTGCCCGTCGTCACTACTAAGTTCCAAACGTTGAACTTCTACATGGACGCGGACGAGTGGTTATAGATTCTACTTACTTGCTTCCCCCAACACTGGCTCGAGAGATCGGCTTCCTACTAAGCACCTCGAGAGCGCACCCTTCCTGGCACATCGGTGCAATCGATTTTCGAGAGCCTTGGCGGGAATATCAAGCCCAGCCTCTGTATTTTGTCAGTGCAAAGCTCAGCGTACTTTCACACGGAAGTGGTACATAGCTACTCACATAAGGAGTGTACGCCTGTAGGTATAGGCCGTTACCGCATTCCATCATCGGGAGATGCCGTCAGACGATGTCCACGCCACCTTACGAATATCGCGGTTAAAGGCGAATGAATAATATGAAAAAAGTGCTTCCTTCTCCCACCAGACACCTGTGCTAGATATTAACGCGCGATGGGCGTCGGTTCCGGTGGCTCAGGCTTGGCCTGACGGTGGCCATATCAGCTGGGAGAAAAACAAACGGTGTATGCATAAATCCTAGGGCATTTAAGGGCTAACATACGATAGACCCTCACCTTTCGTATCATTGACAAACAAGACACCGTCCGGTGAGTACTGGTCGTCGCAGGGCAAAGAAACGCGCGTACTTCAAGAGTGAGAGATAGTTCAAGATGGGTCTCCCGCCCCCCGCCGAGAACCAAGCCTACATCAAAGTGGCGGCAAGGTCAAGTTGCTCCTCGCCTTCATCCTTGACAACGCCACGCCCGGCGAGACGGACCTCTTCCCTGTGATCTGCTTCCTCCTCCGGCACTCAACCCGCGCGGACATCTTCCTCTTTCACCTCGGCATCCACAATGACTGGGACGCGCTCGACCCTGGCTGGCGGCCGAGATCAACAAGGCCGGCGCAGATATGCTCGTCCCCGAGGCCGTCCCCATCGCGCTCCGCCGCGGCAGCCTCTACCCCGCCGCGCTCACCGACGCGTGCATGTCGCACGCGCACGTCGACCACATCGGCGACCCCGCCGCCTTCCCGCGCGCGACGTATCTTCTCGGGGCCGACGCGCAGGCTCTACGGAATCTTGACCTGGCTTGGACCCGGCCACGAGCCACACGGACAGGTCCGCGCTGCGGCTCCTCGCGGCACTCCTGGCTAGATAGATAGATATATTCAATGATTATAGTGGCATTGAGGCCGTCTCGGCCGAAGTTGCCACTGTCGCTATCCTACTACTAAAGTACGACTGCTCGGAGTAAATCTACCGATACAAGTAAACACTGCGATGGGGAGGCTAGATGATACACGGAAGTCGAGGAGCGGGGGAGAATACATGCGAGAGACCGGAGCGAGAGTAAACGAGTCCAACAGCACAGGGCACTCCCGGCGGAGCGCACGCGGTTCCTCGACCTCGCAAGCGCGCGGCCGCTCGGCCCGTTCCCACACGCGCTGGACTTCTACGACGACGGGAGTCTGTACGTCGTCGACCAATCGTCGATGCCCCAGGGCACTCGCGGGGCACGTGAACGTCCTCGCGCGCACGTCCGCGGACGGCGCGTGGGTCTTGTTGGCGGACGACAGCGCACTGCTCAAGGGCGAGGGACGGGTTGCGACGGCGCCGGTGTGCATGCACAATGGAGAGGATCAGGGAGGGGGTCGCGCGAGTAAGGGTGCTCCTCGCGTACGATCGGCCGTGGTATGACGAGAATCAGGGTGGGGACGCGTTCTGGCTGGGCGAAGTCGCGTGGCTGTAGTCTAAGCCCGGCGGCGCGCTGTTTTTCGGGGTCGAGTGATGGACACAATACTCAATGTTGTGGCAGAAGGTAGCGGCGCAAGAGTTTGCGTTCGTTGAGCGCTGCGATACGATCATGTGTGTAGCCAGTGTAGCCGGTTCATGCCCAATTGTGTGAAGAGATATAACAGAGAACAGAACAAACGGATTAGAATCATTCGTGTGTGCCAAGTCTCTTGTCAACGGGGACTGGGACCGGAATGAGGGCCTTACGACGTCCCCCGGGGTGAAGGTACATAGACGCATTCCAACAACGTGTACTTCGTAATGCCACCAGGACCAGGAGGCACATAAAAGCAATTCCTGCATTTCTAATAGCCGCAGTCGTGTGTATACAACGGCCAGGATGACCTGGGAACCAGATACGGCGCGGAGCGGTCACCGTTTCACAGGAACAGGCTTCACGATCGCGAATGCAAGATGCGCTCGCCGAGGGCAGGCACTCTCAATCCTGACGATCATATGGCATAACCACCCCATTACCTCCCCTCCACCAATCCAGTATGAATTCTTGTCACTGTGCAGAGGCGTAACTTTTGACCGGTGTCAGTCATTTCGCAAGAGGGGTCGGACCATTCTAGCCCGGTGACAACGCAAAGAATGCGAGCATCGCTTCGAGAGGGGCGATAGAAGCGGATGGACGTGAGGGAAACCGATATGTAGACGACATTGTACAGGAACAAGGCACTCCATGATACCCCATACTACGAGAGTTCAATCAGCACTTAATGCATCATGGAATGGGTAGAGAAGATGCGCCGAAAGTGCAGTTCGGCCCGGGGTACCTGGTCAAAGTTGCTTATGAGAGTAGCTGGGGCGAATGGCGCACTCGCAAGCGTAACACTGAGCGGGGTGGTGCACGGAGTGGGCTGAATGTAGCAATAGCCGTAGGAGGAAGCGTGCACTCAATCGGAGGGACCGCTCTCACTGTCTCCGTCCGAGCGCGGTGCAAGGACCTGAGGCAGAAATCCACTGTCTGGATTCAGCAGGTTCGAAAGAGAGACTCCTGATACATGTCAGGAGGATGGAGTGCACCATTCCTGCCATCCACTCGAAGCTCTTCCTTGCGCGGCAGCGCTGACCGGCGGCGGAGATCGAGAGCAGGTGAAAGCAGGGCGCGTTCTACAGGGCGCAGTCCAAGGCGTATGGAACGCCGCACGCAATCTTCACACGGATGACGTTGAGGTAGGCGTGTTGGAATGTCTGCACACCATGTGGCTGAGATAGGCACGCCAGTGGCAGCCGCTTTTCCAACGCATCTGACGACTTTGAAGGTTCGTTTCTCCAGCCCAACATGCAGAATACAGTACAGCGTGCGCAGTGGCTCTGAACGTGGACCAGAACCCCGGATGTGGACTCGAGAACTCACCGGCGGCTTGGGGATGACAGCGGCAGTGCTGAGATCTGAGAGACGGTCAGCAGTTCGGTCCGCCCATCTGGAAAAACGAGCAGCCCGACGGCAGCTTCTGGAGTTCGATTGTTGCTGCCCGGAGCAAGTGCGGCGATATCCAGGGTGATTGGCACGCCCGTTCGGCCAGACTACCTAGTGTCTCGAAGGGTCCAAACACGGACAGATGGGAGCCTAAGTGGTAGGCTGAGGCGCGTTGTACTTGCGTCGGGAAGCAGGTGCGATGGAACCGCAACAGTTGCCAGATCTGGGGGCCACGCGCAGACAAGCGAGAGCTGTGGGAAGTACTACGGACAAGGGAGGGGTTGACAAGGCAGCGGAGCGAGCAAGGCGCGGGGCGTTGTATAAGGTGCCGGTACAGGCGCGTGCGGGCAAGGTGCTCGGCTGTATAAACGAGAGTGGGCGGCGGCGGCGGTCGGGGAAGTCGAGGGATGAAAGAAGAGGGCGTAGCGATGAGGACGCCCTTATTGTAGTTGTACTTTACTCGTAAGTGGGGCCCGATGGGTAGATCTGATGGGGAGGAGATGAGGTCAGCGGAGTGCGATTAGATTGGAGGGAGATGGGATCGGCTGGTCGTCGGAATCAACGGACGCGGGAGAGAGCCCGAGCGAGAGGCCGTCCATCAGCCACGCTCGGAGTTCGGAAGGCTGGCGACGATGCACGTCGTCGCCCTCGGCTGATCTTCTCCTTCGCTCTCTCCTCCATTTCCTCTCCTTCCCCCATCTCCGCTCCTTCCTCCTCTACGGTCTCTCCTCCCCGACAACCCTTCCTCAATGCCTGCGAGGACCCTACCCTCCACCCTCGACCCCGCACTCAGCCCTCCTCGCTTCTTCGCTCGTCCACCGCCTCAGTCCCTCTCCTCCTCCCACCCCCACAGAGACACTCACGACGAGAGATTCCTAGACTACAACTCCTACCCTCTTCCCATGCCCCACCACAACCCTCGTCCCGACCAAGACTACGCCTCACACTCTTCATGGTCTCCCCCTGCTCTCCGTATATACCCTGAGCCCTCATCTATACCCCCACACTGGCAACCTCACCCTCCCAACCCTTCTCAGTATCGCGATCCTCGCCCGTACATCTCCCCTCCACCCATACAACCAAACCCCCGCATTCCCTGGCAGAACGTCAACCCATACTCCCGCGTTCTACAAGTCCAATCCTTCTCTGCGCCACCCCCGCCTCCCATACCCCACAAAGTCTGGATCCTGGACTGCAAAGCTTGCGGTATGTTCCTCACCAACCGAGGCATGAAGGTGAGCCAATTCTCACATTCCCATATTCTTCCCATCTTTCGGACCCTTCCCCTCGGTGGGTTGCTATGGCGTACGTCAAAACAAGCGGCTTGGTCCTTTTCATCCGGCTTCTTGCCTTGACCGGCTCTTCTCACTCTGTGGGATAACGGACGACAGGGACCCATGATCACATATGATTACAGGACTCCCTACCTGCTCGTAATACCCACTGTATTGGCGTCAATGCCATTATCCCAACGCCGTGCGCCACAACGCCAACGGGTAGATCTCTGATAACCTGATGGTCATCACGGGAGCACCAACAATATCTTGACAGCGTTTCCACCGAGACTGTCCGCTACTTGCGAGACTGACCCGTGTTAATCCCAGGCTGTCCTTCTATTACGTCCAAACGTGCCCCTCTATTCCACGGACGCACTTCCCATCAACTGCTCAGCTTTCTCGCCCGTGCCCGAAGCGACGATGCGCACGCACTCGACGTCAGTATCCTCGACATCCTCTTCGGGAGCCACCTCCCGGTCCCAGCGCTCTTCTATTTCGGGGCCGTCAGATGATCCCATGCAGGCTACTCTGTCTTCAGAACGGCCGCCCACACGCACATGCGAATGCCTGACTCAAACTTTGTGTTGCCATGGGTGTGGAAACGCCGTTGGTTACATGATCGTCACTCCGTGCCAGCGGTGTACCTCCTCGATCACGGTGAACAACCGCGCGACCAACGGACACCGTTTTGTGTTCTATTCGAGCGAAATCACCGCATGTGAGCGACATTACATCCTCGGGGAACGCGGAGTTACTCCGTTCCACCCTCCTCCCCCATCCGCGCCACAGACCTTACAGAACGGCATGGCTGGTCTGACAATTGGCACTTCGCCTCGCCAGTCCGTGGTACAACAACAGCCGACGCCCGGGTCGTCTTCACCGAGCACACCATTATCCATGCCACCGCTCTCCCCTCAATCAGCCATGTCCCCCAGGAGACTTTCCGTGGACTATCTTCCTACCCCTCCCCCAGACGCAGACACCTCGTTCATTCCGAACCCGCGGCTAGGTCCTGCGCTCACCATTCTGCCATCGATGAGCCCACGCCCAAGCGTTCCCACCAGCGTCAGCCATTCCCTCAACTCCAGCCGGAGTGGATCTAGAACCAGCGAGGATCCAACGCAGATCATCCCGCCCGCGCCTCCGAACTCGCACTCTACGTCACCACACGCTGGCAACACGCCACGCGCGTCCTCGCCTACGTCGCCGTCCTCTTCCTCTTCCCGCGCCCGCGCCGCTTCCCTGTCCGCGACGCACCTCACCTACTCCCTGCCGTCGCACGGGTACAGCATCGTCCCCCCTACGTACCTGACCCGCCCACTACACCCTCAACCTGTTACTCCCGCGCCTGTTCCACTCCCGGAACCGCTGAAGGCGGGCGAGGTGCTGTATTGGCACCATTTGTCGCGGAGCGGAGAGATTCCTGCCGTCTCGGAGGACCCCCGCGCTCGCGTGGACGATGCTGATGCGGACGCGAACGGGGCGGATTCCGAGTTGCGCCCCGCGGTTCCGAGCGGGATCGTTGCCGGGAGGTGAATCCGCCCGGGTACAGCCCGTGTTCGAGTCGAGGGTGACTCACGCGCTCGCGCACCCTTTCTCTGCTTGGGATCCTCGTGTCGGGACACTGCCCGCGTTGCGACCTTGCATGCCTCTGTGCGCTGCGTCGTGAACTTGCACGAGTCGAAGCTAGCGCCCGGACTCGTCTTGGGACCTTGAAACACCATTCCTCCCGACTCCTGACGCGGACGGTCGACCTCGCCCACGGAGATCGCATGGACTATGTATTCCTGTTTATTCTTCATTAACATTGTATATTTTTGCACGCTCCCAAAAGTTCGGAAAGCGCACCGTTTATGGCTCTCGGGGGCCGTCCCCTTTGGCCCCAGCCAAGCGCGCCGTCTCCAAGCCAAACGCGCCATGCCGTGCATGTATCCCGCCCTGCCTTCCGTCACGCCCCTTGTCTATGGCCATATCACGAACCGAGACGTCCACAATAACGCTCCTTGTCACGCTGCGGCCCTTCACATATACCTGCCCGGAGAAACAGAGTTGTCGATACCCTCTCCCCCTGTCCACCACGGCCACGACTCCCTCCTCCGTTATCCCCCGGCCATTCATTCCACAGCCTCGAATCTATTATCCGGTGGCGCCTCCGTCTCCGTCTCCGTCCCGCCTGTATCAATCATCCCGTCCGAAAGCACAATCTTGGATACTATACGGTTACCCCCCGGCTCCTTCCCTCCCCTCCATGGCCCCACTATCCGCCCTCGCCGCCCGCGTGTCGTCGGTCCGTGTCAATGTCACCCCCCGCATTTCTTGTCACATGGAATTTTTATCTTCTCTTCTGTCGGCCGGGTCCTCCTCTGTCGTGTTTGTTACGCTTCCGCTCGCCTCTCGCCTGCTGCCAAGTTGTTGATCGTTCTGTCGTGTTGCATGATATCCATCATCTCGTATGTTTCGTCATCTGTTGATCACTGTTGGTATCCTGTCGACGTTGAAGTCGATTTCCTGGTCCCCTCCGCACCGCGCCCACATATCCACATCAATATCCCTCATTCCCACATCCTTGGCCATGTCACATCGGCATCGGCATCCGTCTGTTGGCCGATGGACGCTGCGGTCCTGGCCAGGTGTCATTAGATTACTTAGCATGATAAGTAAAATGCGCACGGACGCGCATATATATGCGCTCGTTGCACGGTCGCGCGCAAGCGCTGTAGCCGTCCTCCGAGGCTCCGAGCGAATGAAGATGGCGTCATCGTTATATCTTCATACTGTCATTATTCTCTACGCTTGTCCATTCCAGTCCGTGCTGCATATCTTTGTGCCGCGTGCTGTACGAGATTGGGCAGTCGATGTGGAAAGCGTGCGGTTGCAAGAAGTACAGACTTTGTTAATGTACACGATTCAGATCCTAGTAAAAGAGTAGTCATACAGTATGTCCATGGATAACAACAGCGACGTTGATGGCAGCGAGGAGCGATAGTAGTACAAGATATGAAGGAATCGACCAAGAGATGGAGATACAATTCGTATGCCGCAGTGGGGATAGGGACAGCTACTTCGCGGAGACGGGCATGAGGACGGCGCCGGCGCCGGCATTGGTGGCGTCGGTCTGAGGGACGGGAACGAGGAGGAACCGGATGCCTGTGAACTCGGCGGCATCAGAGACACCGAAAGGAATAACTCGGGAAGAACGAAAGACGGACGCACCGATGTGAGCCATGAACCCATTGAGATTCTTCTCCAGCACGCCGTGGTCGTGCAGGCCGAAGTCCTGGACGAGCTCCTTCGACTTCGCATCTGCACACGTGGGTCAACAGGTAGATCGAGGCGGAAGACCGTGAAGAGATGGCACACACAGTCGTACGAGAAGAGGGACCGCAGGTTCGCGGGGTACATTTTGCTCCTCGTGCCGTTCGGCCGGAAGACGACCGCGAGGTCGTCGGCCAGGTTGTTTGGGCTCGGTTTGATGACCGAATTCTTGCGGCGCGCCTCCCTAAAGGATGGACGAGGGTTTAAGTATGTCACCTATGCCATCTGCTCAGGTTGTAGATGGCTGGAGAGGGACGTACGAAATTTGGAGGGCCTGCTTGACCTCTACGAGGTGACGACGGCTCTCTTCGGTTTGCGTCCGCAAAGGGACCGGAAGCACCTCGTGGATCTTCAAGTCGATTTGCTGCTGCGCTTGCTTCGCAATTTCGAGCCTTATCATCCGTCTTATCTGGTCCCTGTAGCCATTTCATCAGGCGTAAAAGGATGCTGTTGTGAGGCATTCTGCTACGATCCAAGAAAGAGAAGTGCACCTCATCTCATCTGCTGCCTGGAGCTTGACGTCCTCCTTGATCATGCGCTTGATCTCCCCGACCCTTACTTCTTGCTTCTTCTCCTGCGCTTTGATTTGGCGGCGGAGTGAAGTAAGCTGCGCGACGGCGAGCTCCTATGAGGATGGAAGTCAGTCGCTACCCAACGGATTAATGGGACTGCGGTTACAGACCATCGTGGGGCCCAGGGACTTCACCTGTTCCGACTGCTCATTGAGCGTTCGAAAAGTCTGATCCCTGTGAATAGTAACGAGGTTCACTTCCAAGTGGACTCAGGCTAGAGCAAAACAAGCGTACGACTTACAGCTGTCCCAGGGTAGCCTTCATCATGCCCAGTAGTTCGCGTACCGCCGCCGTATCGACGGAGGGCGGGACGGCAGCCGGCGTCGCAGGGGTGTCCATAGGCTGGGAGTCAGACATGCTTCGCAATGTAAGTGATACCAGCAATGAAAAGTCCAAGAGGTATGAAGGACAAGATAGCTTCGACCACGTTCGTAAAGAGGACCACGAAGAGGATGATCGCGATCGCGAGAGGTCCTGGGGTGGTCATCCTTAAATGAGATTACGGACGGGAGAAGGCCGCAGCCTGTCGGACATGAGGACGAGCAGCAGGCCACTACCGCAGCATCCCCACGTCCCAGCAGCACGCCATGCGCCTCGCCCACACCTCGTTGTGGCGTGCGCACCCACGCTGGTGGGACGCGTCGCCGAGGCCCATGGTGGAGAACAGCAGCGTCCACAACAGATGCAGATCGGGGGTGACATTAAGTACCGCGGCTGCACAGCTTGGTCATGTCGAGGCTCTCCCCGAGATCTCTCTACTCTGGGCAAGGTCTGGGCGCCGAGAAATTCTGCCATCGGGACCCACAGTTGGCATGACGGGCGACCATTTGTATCGCCGGATTAATGGGATCAATTAGGAGAAATACAGTTTGCGTGCCAGGAACTTAGAACCTCGGAAGTCCTCGCGTAAATGAGCACGCGGTACTAACTGTGCCCGAATTGAACCTTGCGCAGGTGAGGCGTGAAGCTGAAAGGGTCGACAATGGCAATGGGCATTAGTACTCTCACCGTCAACGTCAATGAGCCAAGTTGTTTAGAAACGCCTCCCATGGATCTTTGACCTTTGAGAGAGGCGTCCGCCACCCGCAGACCGAGCAAAACTCCAGCGACACACGTGATCGCGAAACTTCTCGGCGTCTCGCCAGCGCACGGGCCACCTCCCAGGGAATATATAAACTGGCCTCGAAGCGTTGATGTTTCCTTAGAACATACTCAGCTAGGATCTATTTTATAGGTACTAACTCGAGTCTCGCATGTTTACACATGCCACATCCTTCAAGTCTAGTCGATGACACCAGCGCTCCCTCGTATAACCGAGAACATGGCCGCCTTTTGGTTTGGCGGTCTCGAGGACGTTTGGCGAGTCGGTTCCCGCGAGCTGTTCCAGCCGCAGGACCGCTTGCCAGCGAGGAGAGCGTATGTCTGATAGACTTCTTTCTAGTTACATTCTTGTATCATGTTTTTGCAATCCATTCAGATTTCTCGTATTCTCTTGGGTATGCAGTCATGGTGTGCACAACGCGTAGTGAGAATGAATACCAATTACTTAGTGTGATCCAGAATGAAATGCGCGCAAATTAAGTTCAACCAAGAGCGAGTCGATGCGCCCGACCGGATGGGTTGCACCAGAAAAGAGTGCGGGCGGGGGTTGGGCGGGGGCAGTAATTCTGATCCCAACAAATAATATGTACGTGCATGGTATGTATATGAGGTATGAGTGCAATCGCGGGGTTTGCACTACTAGGTGAACACCTTCTCGTATGATCGCCTCCCCACCACCTGGACGGCCACAACGACTCTAATGTCAATTGGGGCGAACTGGCCCTTGACGCCGTGCGGGTTGGCATCCTGGATCGCCTTCGCGACCAGCGCCGGAAGATGGGCAGCACGGCACCCTTGTTTGCCAACGAGGTCGTCCTGCAGGGACAAGCTCCACCCAGGCGTCCTACGGTGCCGGCACCAAGCCTTCGTCAAACAGCATGTACGATCGGTCGAGAATTGACGACACGCGCCGGTGCGTGGCGGAGATCGCCCTACAGGACGCGAAACCAACCCGCGAACTTGGCGAATGTGTCGATGAGGTGGCCCTACTACGCGGCCTCGACGCAGAAGTCCTCTGGCTCGACGACGACGGGCAGCGTCTCACAGGGGAGCCAGGCGGTGTCGTGTGGGGCTTCCTGTGCCCGCGGAGGTTGCAGAGGTATATCTGCGTCCTCGTGCGGGTTTTGGATCGCGTTGAGCTCGTCATCGACTTGCATAGGGTCGTCGGTGGGCACGCGAGAGGAGCAGAGGGCGTATGAGGGGCGGTTAGTGGCGAGTTGGTCTGTGCAGGTGAGGGAGAGAGCAATTGTCGGCATAAGCGAACTCGACGAGTCGCGCGGAGGGTGACGCATGAACAAGGAGTGGACAACGGAGGTGGAGCCAGCCTGCCGTCTAACAGTGAATGCACAGTGGTATTGGGGACGCAGTCTCTAGTTCCAGAGCGTTTACTTGGAGAAGGAGCCGACGTACCTCGCTGGGTTCAGCGTGTCCCGCGTGTACTTCAACTTCATTCAAGTGATGACATCTTCGGGCTGCTGGTTCTGGTCCATGACGAATATGGTGATATTCTGAACATATGCATGAGCACAATCATAGTGTCGACATGCAGAGGCATACGTACCACGACTTTCTGCGCGACTCCTGCGTCGCGGGACCACTTCGCAATTGCGTAGAGCTCCACGACTTGATGCGTCATGCTTCATCCGGACAACCCCAGTGTGCGACAGATCGCTTACGTGTAGTATCGGACATGGCGGGCGTACTGTTACGGACGAGATAAGACGTGCAGCACGGTCGAATATCTAGAACGGACTCACGTTTCCGCCCTCTCAATGAGATCAGCTCTCCGAGCAGTACCTGGTCGTCCATAACTAGCGGAAGTTCCAGACTTGGGATAGTCGTTGACGGCAGTGTCCATCGGAATCAGTACGTCTTCGGAGGCAGGTGTATCATGGATGGGGACCAGAGGGAGAGTGAGTAGCTGAGAGAGGGTGAGGGGGAGAGAAGAGTAGACGGGGATTCGCAACCGATCGCGACGCGCGCTCTCGGATAGGCGTGGCTGTGGCCTTGCTTTCGAGATCCCACCTCGTAAGATTCGTATCCTCCACTGCCTCACCGCAATCTGTCTCTGCTGGTGTACTTTAATCCCTCCCATTTATCGCTAGTGACCACCCCGGCCGGCGACAGTCGGATTACTTCTCATGGTGGGCCATTTAAGTCTCAATGTGCAATGATTTGAATGAAGATATGGAACTCTCCTAGACTGCCAATCAGAAATTGCTATCACCGCCGATCATCGGGCGGTTGGTTACTTCACTTCCATATGCATACACACAGTGCTTGGTCGTCTGATCCTCTCTCCGCAGCTATCTCTCACGGGGAAGGACTGGATGACGATCCGGGCGGAATGTCTGAGCCGTTTAACACAGGCGGGACCGCTGCATTGTCGCATGCGATGAACCACTCTGTACACGGGATACCGCACGCTGCGCCTTGGGGACCACACAGAGTCAATTCGGCCCGGTTAACGCGGTGAGAGTCACATCATGGTAAGTGTTGCAAATGTGCCTGTCGAGGTATACAAACATTGATGATGTTCTCGAAAGGAGTTTTTATGTATGCTCAGGATGTGAGCGCACTAGACATAGCGTTGGCGTGATGCCATCAGACACATCGCAAAACCGATACTGGCTAGAAGGAGCAACTTGTCCGAGGTTTGCTTGGGCGTAAGCTGGGTTTATGCCCAGTTCTACCGAAATGAATGGACGGCTCCAATCTGTGTCATTGACAGTATCGCGCAGGACTTCTTCGCTTACACATGCTTGAAGCTATTGCTGTTCAATCCCACGAAGTCAGCGATGCTCTCGTCACCGTAAGACTTATCTCGAATTTTTCTTTGAACGCTAATCTCTTCATATATAAGGGACTCCACCCCAGCGGGCCTTGGTCCTCACAGTGACTTTAGCCACTCCCATAATTCGCCCACTTCCCCACCAATGTCGCTCCATTTGCTGGCAGGCTTCATCGCTATCAGCGTCATCTGGCTTATCCTTCGTTCGTTCAACAGGAAGGGCATCAAGCATATCCGAGGGCCACCATCCCCATCGTTCTTGTTCGGTGAGAGTCGAGTTTCAATTTCTTTCTTTCGTAATCAACGTTGACTTCCTTCCCCCCAGGACACGAGGCAACTCTGTCCAGTCAGGAGGAAGCGGGGGGGTTGGAGTTGCAATGGATGAGAGAGTACGGTTCGACTTGGAGGACTCGCGGTGCCTTTGGGGTAAGTCCAACTTGGCCGCTTTGCACACGCTCTTCTCTAAGTCCTGATATCACATCCATCCGCGGTGTAGACGGACGTCCTTATGAGCGTGGATCCCAAGGTATGTCGTTCATCTGTCGTAACACTTTGAGCCCAATGCCCAACTGTTGCTCCCGTAGGCGATCCAACATGTGTTCCAGAAGTCCGGCTACAACTACACCAAGAAGACGTCCCATAGTTTCATGATTGATCTGATGACAGGCCCTGGAATTATCTCAGCGCTGGGTAAGAGGTTTTGTGGCACCAACTCGAAACGGGTTCTTCACGTATGTCGCATTCAGGGGAAGACCATCAACGCCACCGGAAGATCATGCACCCTGCTTTTAGCGCGCCCCAATTACGAGCCTTTTTGCCTTTATTCCAGCGGATTGCCGACAAGGTGCGTCATATTTTGATGTTCATCGTCCTATGGCCTGACCGCCGCTGGCAGCTCTCGGAGAAGTGGAAAGGAGAGCTCGCGGGGACCGGGGAGCTGGACCTTGCCGTCAACAAGTCGCTCTCACGCGCAACCCTGGATGTTATCGGAGAAGGTGCTCTCTTCCCCTAGTGTCATCGCCTCCGATCGTTTTCTCACCGACTTTGTAGCCGCGTTTGACTATAATTACAACACTCTTGATGACGGTGAAAGCAGTACCCTTGCTAAAGGTTACGACAACCTCCTGTAAGTGCACAAGTGCTCTGTGGATCGTTGAGTGCTGAAGATAGAACCCTTGCAGTAAGGACATCGACTACCAGCCCGCCAAGGCGGTCATACTGTTCCGCGCCGCTTGGGACTACATCCCCATTCCCGTCCTCAAATGGACCAAATACCTCCCGATGAACCCGTTCAGGCGCCTGCTCAATTTGAACAACCTCTTCAGGGAGTACGGCAAGCGGATCCTGCGGGAACAAGGCCCAGAGGTAGACGCCGAGAGGAAGGTCAATAGCAAGGATATGATGAGTATCCTGAGTAAGTCTTACGACCGGCGGTGGCAGTATGAAGGTCTCACTCGTACACGTCTAGTCAAAGCGAACTCTTCCGCAGACGCCAAAACGCGCTTGGACGACGAGGAGCTCATCGCCGAGATGTACTCCCTCACCCTCGCGGGCCACGAGACGACGTCATCCACTTTGTCGTTCATGTTCTATGAGCTCGCCAGGCACCCCAAGTACCAGGAGCGCATGCGCCAAGAAATCAGGGACGTCCGCGCGAGGGTGACCGCCCGCGGAAGCAACGAGTTCACGACCCAGGACTTGGATTCGCTGACCCTGTCGGTCAACGCCATCAAGGCAAGTGGGTTTGTATAGCGCGGCGGAAATATACGTTGACCGCTGTTCGTGTCATGTAGGAGACGTTGCGATTCCACCCCATCGTCACCGGGCTCCAGCGCGTCGCTCTAAAGGACGATGTGATTCCTCTCGCCCGGCCGATTGTGTCGACCACCGGTGAGACGATCTCTGAGGTTCCGATCAGGGCCGGGCAGGTGTTCTACGCGTCCTTTGCCGGATATCAACGGTACGCCTCTCACCGTTCGTTGAATGCGGGACTCAGACCACTCCGTGTAGCCTTCCTGAGGTTTGGGGTAACGATGCGGACGTGTGGAACCCAGACCGCTTCTTGCACATCGACACCGCCAGCCAGCCTGCGAATGTCGGTGTCTTCGCGAACCTGTGAGCTCTCTCCACCCATTTTGCGTGCTGCTGATTTGCTCAAAGATGCCCTTGCACAGATTGACGTTCTGTAAGTTACATGTGCCCGTCGACATGTCCGTGCATCACTCACTTCAACCGTAGCTGCTGGAATGCGTGCGTGCATTGGTTGGAAGTTCTCGTGCGTACAGACCGTCCTATCCGTCGCATGCTAGATGGCCTGACGTCCTAACAGGATCATCGAGATGCAAGCATTCCTCGGCGAGCTGCTCGAGGTGTTCCAGTTCGACCTCCCCAGGGAGAAGATAGAGATACAAAAGGCCGTTGTCGGGGTCGGTATGGTCCCTATCATCCGAGGGAAGCCGGAGCTCGGTGCCACTCTTCCCCTTCGCATCTCACTGGCGCAGTGAGAGAGACGATGCACCCCGGCGAAGCGGCACACCCAACCCGGATCACCGCTGCCAATGTTGATCACTTCAGAGTCCAGTGCAACCTCGCACTGCTGAACATCTCACGCTAATGGCCAACCCACTGTCGCAGCCCCCTCACGCTGAAACGATCTCCACGACCCTTCTGACCAATCATCCATTCTTCCCCTGTTTTTGTCTTTCACTTCCATCCCGCCCCTCCGTCATCCCTTGATCCTCCCATCCATCGTCCTTCTCTCATTACAATAGAGTACGGTTGCGGATCGTTCCTGGTGCTTTAGAACTAGACCCCGAGGCTCGAGCAGTGCCATGTGGCACTCATCGACCCCCGGCGCACCCTCGTCATCGTCTCGAGTCCGTGACCTGTCGTGTATCAATATTTCCTCGTGCCTGCACTGATATACAGTGTTCTCATATTTTTGTCATTAACTACATTGCTCTCTCGCTGCTGGCCCCAATAGAGTTTTTTTGTTTGGCCTGTCCCGCCTGGTGTTGCGAAATAATTACTTGCGTATGCGTCTCCCGATATTTCTGCCTTCTCTGCGCCGCTCGTTGAGATTAACCCTCGACCGTATGGTGACTGAGAAACTGACCAGGCAGTCGGTCAGTGACGGTCGTTGCAGTGCGCACTTGCTTGGCGGCAGGTCCACCCCGCTCGCCCGCTTTGCATATCCTCAGTGGAAGTGGTACGGCCACTTGTGGTTGGTGTAAGAGAAGGGCCAGGACGGAGAAGCAGGCTGCCCAAGAGGTCTCGTTATACATGATCATGATTGGGATTCTCGAGTACACCAATCTACCGATAATGCTTCAGTCGACCCAGAAATCGAATCTATCATGCCTGTATGCACGTGAACTAGAATTCCTGGCCCTCAACGACATCCCAAGTGCCGTTCGCCTTCTTGACCCACTCCAGGCCCACCGTGAACATGACGCGCCGAAGCCACGGGGCGTGCCTGTCGAACGCACGCAAGCACCTCTCCTGCCGCTCGTAGAAGTACCCACCACGCTTCTTCTTGTCGTACATGTACGTCGACCGGCCGCGGACCCCCGGAGTGGCACAGAGCAGGAACGCGTGGAGGCGCGGCATGTGCGCGAACATGGTCTTGCCGAGCAGATGCGCTTTCTTCAGCTGCAAACGGTGCCATATCACGAACTCAACCTGGTGCTCATTCGCCAGGAACAACGGGGCACTCACATTTTGGGGCGCGGTGGCCGTCACGATGACGAACTGCTCAAGATGCCTGATATAAGGCAGGATGCGGTGGAGCTCTGCGATGTCAATGTGAAGGAGGTACAGGCTGAGCTCGGTGACGGGGACCGCGGAGTTGGGCAGACACTGCAGAGTCTCCTCCAGGGCGGTAGAATTGTAGGACGACAGCTGGAGCGGCAATGGACTGTGGCCCGTTCCACCGTCCAAGTCATAAACAGCTTCGTCCAGAAAGATGGCATGGATGGGGCGACATATATCGGTGTCAGCGGGCAAGAACGCAGGAAGGTCCACGTGGCTGCAATAAAGTCTTTCGAGGCGCGGATAAAGAGAGGAAGGAAGAGAACGCCTTCCGGTGATCCCATCCTGTTTTATCCTCGAGTAGTCGCAGTCAAGGTGGAGGCACTGGAGACCGGGCGCACGGGGTACTGATGCCAAATCGGTAGCGGTCGGTAGTCGGAGGATTTTTAGGGCTGGCCAACTTCGAATTTCTAAGAATAGCTCTGGCGCATCGAGGTTGGTGCAGAACGAGGAGGGATCGAGTACCACTGACTCGAGACGTGTGGCGGAAGTCTTCAGGAGGTGGGCAACGTAATGTTTGCAATTGTCCCAATCCAGTTGTTTGCTCGGAAGTATGAATTGAACCTTCCGTAGTTGGGGGCATGTGGGGCGGGACTCGTCCAGGCTGAAACGATATGGAGGAATGGGCCAGTCCTCCATAGTGGCTCCGAGCTCTTGAAGCGACGGCGAGGCAGGACCCGCAACGAGACGAGCGAAGGTCCTGGGCGTGAACATAAACGACTCCCAACAAGAGAAACGATGCAGATTATGCATGCGCAACAAGGCGCTCTCGAGGGCAGCGCGAAGACCGTTCCTTGGCACTCCCCGCGGCGTCGGCATGTAAAGTTCGGCTTGCAAGTCCGACTTGTCCCTTATGATCATGTCGTCGACGAGGATATTGTCAGAGCCTTGGTCTTCGTTGGCATACCATACTCCCCAGTCGACGACAAATGATCGGATGAACGAAGGGAGATCTCGTTGGAACGAGCACAAGGTCGAGGGGCGGTTGAGCGTATCAAGACATTTCCTGGTGGCGTAGGGATTGTCGAGTGTGATATCGGCATAAAGGATGGACGTGGACGCATAGTTGCAAGGAACGTTAACGAGGGCCAAGGAGCATATATCCACTACTCTGGTCAAATTGCTTGCGACGTTGATCAATAGCTCAACGGGAAGGGATGGAAGATGAGAGTCGTCCATGGTGGTGGTCGCTAATAGAGGATGGAGCGCTGTAGGCTGCAGCTGCAGCATCCACTCTTACCGCTGACATGGATCTGGCCCCACGACAAAGTTCCGACGACCAATTTCAGGGAAGGTTCAGAGGCCAGTAACCTGAACATTGACCATGTTACGTGAATCGCGATAGTCGCCCATCCCCGGCTTTCTGACTCCCCCGCCGAGGGAGAGCATGGCGTGTCTCGTCATCGCCGAATGCTAAATGTACATCCCGGGACATGTCTTGCGAGACCTTGGGAGTGGACCATCTCTCATCCATGCAATACCAAAGGGTATCTACAAGCGAGAGTTCCCTGTAGTGTGTAAATTTTGTCAGTTGGGAAGCTAGGGAGAACGTGGCAAGAAAACGGACAGATTAGCCCCGCAAGGCAGAGTGAAGGCCTCCGCGACCGGGCTCCGTTGAAGACGCGAGTTCCAGTGTAATATTAAAGTGAGCTTTATATCCTTGCGTTGTACGTCGTAGAACCATTGAGCATGATGTTGGGATATAGAACTGCTAGTACATAGCTGTAAGCCCGTTGCTCAAGCCAAGCCAGGGCGACATCGACGATTAGACTAGCACTGGGAAGGTCAGAACTGAAGTCTTCTCGGGGTATGGTGTTTGCTAGGGCCAGAAAGGTTCGATAGGGAGAAGTTGCATGAGGACGAGGACTGATGAAAGTAAGTAAGTAGGAAACAAGAGGTGAGAAGCGCTGAGGCAAAGACGTCATGGCCGAGCATGGCAGACGGCGAGGCATCAGCCGTGCATACCATGCCCTCCTGGCCTTTTCTTCGCTCACCAACGTCGTGAGTACTCGTCCAATGTGTCAAACTCGCCGTTTACCACGACGGATTCTCTGCGACCCACGACCTTGACATATATAACCCTCGTCTGTGCCCTGATCAACGTGGAAGGTACCCTGGTCGGCCATCGCCACGCCACCCGCAGAGACATGCTTGGATGGGGCGCCGCGGCTCGAGCCCACTCTTCCTCGCCGTCCATATCATCTCGTCTGAACAGACCCTCGCGTCTCCGCGTCATTCTCCACTTAAAGACACAGCTCACGTCCGACGGTCGCCTGCCCCACGCTTCCCGAGGTGCTCCCGACGCGACTCGCGCAATCTCTACCTTCGCCTTTCCTTGTTCCCGCGCCTCATCCTCCTCGCCCTCTTTGTTTCTCGTGCCAGCATTCCACATGGCGACACTCACCGCGCGTCGAGCACATTCTACGCAGTCCAATGGCAAGGATCCTGAACAAAGTACGGAGTCGCACGACCACGACCACGGCCACCAAGACCCTCATACCCATTCGCATTCACATTCCCACTCGCATTCGCACAGTGTCTTTGGCTCTCTTGTCCATAGCCACGACCACGCTGAGGAGGGGCATGCGAAGGATGCGGAGCAGATTGTGCAGGCATTGAAGGGAGAAGGTACGTGTCACGTCGGACAACTCTCGCACCCTCGCCTTCACTTCCATCCCACCCCAACCCGGCTACTTCAGTCAATTCTTTCATTTACCTCGCAAATTAATTATAATCACTTCCCTACGGTACCCTCCAACCCCCCGCAGGTGATCGAGGTAGCAAGATCACCCTTGTCGGCCTCGCTTCCAATGTCGTCCTCACCGGCGCGAAAGGCGCAGCAGGGTGGTACATGAACTCAGCTGCGCTCCTTGCCGATGCCGGTCACTGTCTAGGCGGTGCGTGGTCTTCTTTCCCACCATCTCTCCAGCTCAGAGCCAATTGCAGATTCCCACCCGACCACATGAAGACCTCATCGGGGACTTTATCACCCTCTTCAGCTGGCGCCTCTCGCGCCAACCCCCGTCCGAGAAGTACCCATACGGCTACGGCAAGTTTGAGGTCCTCGGCACAACCATCGTCTCCATTCTCCTCACCGGGGGCGCGCTCGGCATCGGCCTCCACTCGTGGTCACTCCTCATGGAGGTCCTGTCCTCTTCGACCGCGACGATGGGCCCCGGTGCGCTGCACGACGTCCTGACGCGGATATTCGACGTCGCCCAGGCCGTGCCATCCATGGCCGCTGAGCACGGGCACATCCATAGTCACGGGCACGGGCACGGCGATGGCGCGCTCGACCCGAACGCGGCGTGGTTCGCGGCAGTGAGCGTGCTCGCGAAGGAGTGGCTATACCGCATCACGAAGCGCGTCGCGGACGAGGAGCGGAGCCCTGTCTTGCTAGCGAACGCGGTGCACCACCGGAGCGACGCGTTTGGGAGTGCGGTCGCGCTCGTCGCGATCCTCGGCAACTGGTGGTTCCCGCACCTCCCGCTCGATCCTATCGGAGGTGAGTCGCACACGATCCCTCAGCGGAATAAGGGAGTTCTAACAGCAAACCGGATGCAGGGCTCATCGTCTCCGTGCTCATCTTCCAACAAGGCTGGGCACTACTCAAGACCGCCCTTCGCCAGCTCACCGATGCAGGCGTATCGCCGTCGACCAAAACTGTACTCCTCGACGCACTCCGCCCTCTCCTGCCTCCTGTCTCCCCGTCTGACCCTGCGCTATCGAACGGCGACTCGGCGGAGACGCTTCTGGCGGTCAGCGACCTCCGCGCGATGCGCACGGGCGCGAATATGTTCGTCGACCTCACCGCGCACGTCCCTGCGCAGCTCACCGTGGAGGAAGTAACGGCGGTCGAGCGGCGCATCCGGGAGGCGCTGGTTGAGGCGCGGCGGGACGTGAAGGAGGTTAGGGTGCGCTTCCATGCCCAAAAGGACTCGGCTTGAGTTTCCCTGCAGTGTCATCGACGTGGGTAAGTAGGAATGGACCAAGATGCGCTGTATCTTAATTGTATTATGGGGTCGTATACTTATGAACATTGTGCCTGCTGTCGTTGTCATTTCACCTTATCGTCGCAAACTGTGGGGATGTTTTTAACCCAGCGGCGTCCATCCGCCACATCTGGCGGTCAGATGCTTTTTTGTCATGAAGCTGACCCATCCTGATTCCCAATATCATAATTGTAAGTTCGTCGTCGAGTCATTCGACCTCGGTGCTCGGCTCCCGGCTTCTGCTGACTACGGCTCTGCAGGTCCCTCCTTCCACACATCTTTCAGTGGCGAAACGTGGCAAATAGGTATGAACACAGGGTCGAGCACCGCTCACAAGCCGTACGTCAATCCAATGCCAGCGCAATACGAGCTCTCGGAACTAGAGATGACCTCGGACGGCCAGCAACGGTCGACGGTGTCCGCTAAACCGGAGGGGTCAGAGGTGGCCTTTCAGACGACGCCGGATGATAGGGTGACCGTGCAGGAACTCGCGCCTGTCGATCGCGGCGTGCGGGCGTGGACGTTCTGCTGTTGTTCGTTCGTGTTGGAGACGATGATATGGGGATTTTCCTTCAGGTCGGTACCTGATTAGACCGCCACTACCTCCGTGCCATTGATTGGGCTTTCCTCACAGCTTCAGCGTGTTCCAAAGTAAGTATACTTATACGTGGTTGTGTGCGGTTGCGTTGACATCGATATCCGCGCATATAACTTGCGCAGACTATTATACGACGCATCCGCCGTTCAACACATCGTCGAACATATCGATAGCCGCGGTCGGGACGGTCGCGATTGGCTTGCAATACATGGAGGTACGGGCTACCCCCCCATCGATCTTCCTATAGGTCTCAGGACTCATCGTTTCATCCGTTCAGCCCTTCTTGATCTCATGCATATATGGTCGTTACCCGGACTACATGAACTGGGGGATGCGGGCTGGCCTCGCGTTGTACCTTGTGTCCATCTTGGGCGCAAGCTTTTCTACGCAGGTATGCATGCAAGTAATTCCCACATTCGATCCTGTCAATTTGCTCAAACTGCTCGCTACCATGACAGGTGACGCACCTTATCTTACTGCAAGGCGTCCTATTCGGCATCAGCGGCGGACTGCTCTACGTGCCCATAGTGAGGCTCGTACCTGAATGGTTCTCCGAGCGGAAAGGCCTCGCCGGGGGCATCATCTACGCGGGGGGAGGTTTCGGTGGTCAGTCGTCTTCCGCTCTCTCCAGATTCTCAGGGTTTGAGTTACATTGGGGTCGACTTTTTTTACCCGCAGGATTCGTCTTCCCATTCATCCTGAATGCGATGCTTGACAATATCGGTCTACGGTGGACGCTCCGTATTTGGGCTATTGTATCAACAGTCATCATCGGCATTGCGCTGCTTGGCATCCGGCCCCGTTTGCCTGTACCGAAATTCACTGCGGGCCAGGAGCGACCTCGTTTTATCCCGCCACGATTGGGTCTCATGAGGAGCCTTGTATTCTGGAGCGTCGTGAGTCGCCCTCATCAGATTCCCTCTTCGTCGCCAATTTGACGGCGCATATAGTCCCTCACGATCCTCCTCCAAGGGCTCTCGTACTTCCCTGTGTCTCTGTACATCACCAGCTTCACGACCGCGCTGTCCACGCCGTTCACAGCCATCGTTGTCACCTCCGTGTTCAACTCCTCCGCCGTTGGCGGCCAGATCATCCTCGGCCACCTGAGCGACCGCTACCCGTACCCGTGGTTAATGTTCCTGAGCGCGATCGGGAGTGGGACCGCCGCCTTCCTCCTCTAGGGTCTCGCATCCTCCGCCACGCAGCTCTATTTCTTCGCCATCATCTTCGGCGCGTTGGTGAGCATCTTCTGTGTTCTGTGTCCTCAGCTCCAAGCATCACTGCTGTAACTAACAACAACCTGCCTCCTGCTACTACTAGAGTGGCGGCTTCTCTTCGACGTGGCAGAATGCCTCCTTCGACTGCGCTCGCGGCCGGCCGGGCTCGCCTTGTGCGGCACGTCTGTCTTCAAGGGCGTCTCCGCCGTCGTCGGCCCCATCATCTCGGGGTTGCTGCTCCAGCGCGGCCAGGGTTCGTCCATCGGGGGCGTCTTCGGCCAGCAGGGCTACGGCTCGGTGGAGATCTTCGTCGGATCGTGCGCGATTGCGACTGGGGCCGGGAGTCCTGGTCGCCGTCGTGAGCCGGAGGGCGCGCTATGCCTCGTGAGTGAGGGATTGTGGAATTGCCGGCCTCTCGATCCAGCTGGTACGGACCGGGGAAGTTGCGGGCTAGATCGAGATAGCATGGCGGTTTTGGACTGGGAGACCTCATTTGATCAATGTGCGAAAAGAGGATGGTGGCTACAATGTCGACTATGAGCACGATAGGTATGCGCAAGTGTCTTCCACGATCCTTCACAACTAAACGCTCCGATGATATTCAGATAAACGCGGCTATGTAGTCTTTGATGCGATGCGCTACGCGGTGAGAAGAGCCGATCTCATGAACATACCAAGTCGTGATTGTAAGGACATGTGGTTGGAGTCCTATCCCGACAGCCACCTGGTTCCGCCGGTTCATTGGTGTTCTTCGGCGCTCTTCGTGCAGTTGAATATGTCGGTATTGCTTTTGGATATCGCCGTTGGAGCACGGTTTACCGGGGTTGTACGTCCCGACCCATACAGGTGCTGTATAAGTAGTGCGGGATGGCATACCACGGAAAAACGCAGTCCTTCAACTGGACGAGGATCATCTCAGCCGGCCAAATGACCACGATTATCATCTGCGCGGATGGACCATCGTTCATAATAGTAAGTCCACTTGGTATGCGACGTTGCTTAGAGCCACCCGCTAACTACCTTGCCAGTGCGCTTTGGCCATCGCAGCTTCTATTCTTCACTTCGCAACTGGGCTCAGCCGAGCCGTGAAGGTGGTGGAGGATCGCGTTGCACCACTGACGAATACGCAACCTCCCGAGAACGTCTTCCATTCTCATGGTGCGACAGAAGACAACACTCCGCCGGCACAAACTGCACGAGGTCCTTGGAATGAGTCCACGAAGGAAGACCCGGAGCCCGTGAGGAAGCAGTCCTTCACTGCGGGCATGCGTACCATTGGGAAAAGGCTCAGCATTTCACGCACCAAGTCCTTCCTCTCGAAATCCGCAAGAAAGTCCTCCGTGGACCGCCCGCCACCACTGCCACCTCCGTTGCGCACGAATTCCCACTCTCAAGATGTGCCCGTCCTCGCCGAGCCTATCACCATGGAGGACAAGGACAATTCTGAACCAGCCCGGCCACGCCTATCCACTCTTGAGGCGTCAGCCACGATCGAGACACGGTCAGCCACCGAGGACGACGGCATGCAAGAGCTCGAGGGCTCAAAAGAGAGACCACACATCCACCTCCAGATGGAACCAGCACAGAGCACGCTAGCAGCGCCGGCCGCCGCACCCGCTCCCATGAGCACGACGATCACGTCGTCGTCGTCATCATCATCATCAACCTCCCCCCAGCCTCGCGCCCGCACAACGCCGAAAGGGCCGCGCCCACGCCCTGCGAGCATGTCCGCCCTCGGCGTGGACGGGCGCCGCCGCTACGCGCGACCCGCGTGCCCGAAGAACTCGCTCCCCGGCGAGATCTTCGAGACGCGCTTCGAAAACCCGTTCAAGCCGCGGTCGAAGAGCCTCACCGTGAAGGCAGAAAAAGGTGCGCACGATATCCCCACTCTCCCTGTCCCGCTCCCGACGCTCATGCGCGGTCCTCCGACTACTCGTTACTCGGAGCAGCCAGCGCCGTAGCGTCTGACGCGCCGAAACGCTGCAGCGTCTTCGACATCTTCTCGAGCCTGCGCCGGTCGCTCGCCAAGCACAAGCTCGGCGACTCGGAGGTTTCCTCCTATCCCTCCGCCTCTGCCTCTGCGTCTGAATCCCCATCCCCGCCGTCGTCGCGCCGCACGAGCGTGTCGTCCACGACGGGGACGACGCTCTCCGTCGGGTCCGGGTCCGGGTCCGGGTCGACCAAGTCGAAGTGGTCGTGCTGCGTGCGTAATGGGGTGCCGCGGACAGACCCGTACGGGCCGCCGTACTTCGCGCAGATGCCCGTATCGAGCAGCGAAGGCCGTCAGGCCCGGGGGCGATCGCGACGCGCCTGAATTGAGTCCCCTCCGGATCCGCAAGTCGGTCTTGGGGGGAGGGGGAACGGTGCGCTTAGTCGCATGGGCGTGAAGGATGGGCCGGGGAGGTTGCGGGGAGAGAACGCGTATGGACACTGGCAGGAGCGGACTGTCGAGACTTGGAGCCTGGAACCTGGATGGCGCAGTGGACTGTCGAAATATGCAAGGACCAGAATGGCGCAGTGGACATTGATATGTATGCATGTTATGAGCGTATAGCCTGCGCGTGATATGTGGCAACTGCGATGCGCACCTTTGCAGCCGTGAGCTGCATGGCCGCAATGGGTTCGGCGAGCTTATGATCGTCTCGCTTGATACCCTGGATCTTGTATGTATACCGGGTATTGGGACGCGGAGCTGCCGCGCACATTCAACAGTTGTCGCCCTGCTTTGTCAACCGTCGCCTCGCTTATTTCCACGTTGAACCCCGCTCATTCTGGCATTCTTGCTACAAGATGCGCTGCACGAAGGGATAACGATCAATTTACCCGCAAACGCAACACACGTTTCACAGGCGGCCTTATCGCGAATAACAGGACGTTAAATATCCGGCCAATGTTCCGAACGAAAAGCACTACTCGACCAAGTCAAAACGAGATCAAATCATCGCAACCCACAATACTCACCTAGATTTAACACCTAACAGTCCTTCAAGCCGAACCCTACCGCGACCATCTTGCGAGGAAGGCACATTCATCGATCTCGGGGCAAGGTAGCATCCTCCCGCGCACGGTCTTGAACAGTCGCCGGGGCCGTAGATTCGCCTCGTGAGCCCCCTTCCAGCTCCAGTGTCCGTACTTTCTGCCGCAGCTTCTCGGTCTTCTTCCGCAACTGGGCTTCGCGGCGGCGAGCGTTGTGTAGGTCACGTTTGGCCGCTGCGCATCGTTCTCGTGCGATAGTCAGCTCGAGCTTGGTCTCATCCTGGGCACGAAGCGTGTTGTGATGATCAGGAGAGGTCTCGTTCGGGGTGGGGGGATCACTGCCGTGACGAGCCCGAGGCGGTTTGGGGGCGGTTTGGGATGGGGAGTCGATAGAGCGAGAGCGGGAGGATTTGTTTCCGTTCCGTTCTCTGGCGATTTGGAGAGCTCGTGCAGAAGCAGCCTTCTGTGCGGGAGAGCGACGGGTGCGGCCCATGCCAGCTGCTCGCTCGACTCGGATGGGCAGTCGCACACTCTAGCTATACTGTGCGCCGCGAAAGCTGCAACGCGTGGGGTCACAGTCACCTGCCAGTGACCGTAGTGACGAACGCGATTGGATTAGGCGCCTCTCCGGGTTTGTCCGTGCACCGCGTTGAGTCAGCCTTGTTCCGCTCCATAACTTCCAAGGCCTTGCCATGCCTGCAGGCTACCGAAGGTCGTCTACTCGACGAACGGGATTATTGCATCCTTCGCTAACGGATACTGGTTGTATCATGCGT
The DNA here is from genome assembly GCA_024305745.1 of Polyporus tsugae. Lineage (NCBI taxonomy): Eukaryota > Fungi > Basidiomycota > Agaricomycetes > Polyporales > Polyporaceae > Polyporus > Polyporus tsugae. The sequence continues at coordinate 803,253 of JAHRBS010000001.1, forward strand.
ATTGAACGCATGGTTTGGAACCCAAGTTGATTCGGCCCGGCAATCCTCGAACGCTTGAGGGACGGGGGCTGTTGTCGCTGGGTGTGAGTCGATGCTCATCCAGGTTTAACTATCCTCCACTGACTCGCGGTTGCAAGGGCGACAGCGCAGAGACTCGGAGAGCAGATGATCGGAAGATGAATAGGCAGCCGATTTGGGGCGGAGGAGGTTGGAAGGCGGCTGGTTGGGATCGGCTCTCGGGCTGCCTTCCGTTGACTTGCATCTCTCCTCGTTGCCGCTTCCCCATGTCCCACTCGGCTTCCATCCTCACTGTCTGAAGGACGACCCGGACCTTGCCGCGCCCTACCTTGCTTTCTGGATAGACATGGCGTTTCACGGCGTTCCAAGACCACAACCTACACACAACCTACACGGTGCCCTCGGCTCTCCCCCAAACCCTCAAGGCCACAGTCCTATCTTCGACGCTCACGCCACGCCATCCATCCGCATATCCGAAGTGGTTGACCCTGCTCTCCCTTCGACGCCCTTCCTCGAGCGCACCAACTTCGCCCCCTCGCCCCCATCCAAAGAAGTTTACTACGGCGAGCCGACCCGTTCGGGTCCCACCAAGCGGCCCTTTTACAAGCGGCCATGCGTGTGGATATGCACTGGGGTTCTCCTTGTCATCATCATCGTCGTCACCGTCTACAGCAGCGCCAGAATCAAGCAGGAGTCCGACAACAACGCAAACCACAGTTCCAATGTCGGCGGCGCAGGTCAAGGCGGAGACCCCTCCCACCCTGGCTCCCACCCCAAGACAGCAGTCGTCACCGGGGGCGACGGCAGCACGGTCACCAAGGAGGACGGGAGCATCTTCACCTACCACAACCCCTTCGGCGGATACTGTACGTCCATCCTCCCCCTCCCCAAACTATATGCGCGCCTGGTTGACTATATGCGTCTCTTTTGGCGGGTTCCCGTGCGCAGGGGTATACGACGCGGCGAACCCGTTCAACAACAGCGCGCGCGCGAACGCGTGGACGCCCCCGCTCAGCGCCAGCTGGAACTGGAGCCGCGACCGCATCCACGGCGTGAACCTCGGCGGGCTCTTCGTCCTCGAGCCGTTCATCGTCCCCGCGCTCTTCGAGCAGAACCCGCACGTCGTCGACGAGTGGACGCTCAGCGCCGCCCTCCTCCGCAAGGGCCAGCTCCAGCAGGTCCTCGAGGAACACTACAGCACGTTCATCACCGAGGAAGACATCGCCGAGATCGCTGGGGCGGGCTTGAACTGGATACGCGTCCCCATCCCCTTCTGGGCCGTCGAGACGTGGGACGACGTGGGCGTGGACGTGGCGGGCCAGAAGGTCTCGGAGCCGTTCCTGCCGAAGGTATGCTGGAAGTGAGTAGTACCGTCTCCCAGCGCAGGACGCAGTATTTTCTGATCGCTGTATGCGCCTGAAGGTACATTGTGCGGGTGCTGCAATGGGCGCGCAAGTACGGGATCCGTGTCTTGCTCGACTTGCACACCGTCCCTGGATCGCAGAACGGTACGCCTCCATTATAGTCTCCAACTGCTGTCCACTCTGATCGTTGGTGGCAGGCTACAACCATTCCGGAAAGTACGGGTCGATCAACTGGCTCAACGGCGTCATGGGCCTGGCGAACGCTCAGCGTACCCTCGACATCCTGCGGTCCATCGTAGAGTTTGCTTCTCAGGTTCGTGCCACAACCCTCGCCTAGTCGCGACCAATGATTGGTTACTGAGAGGCGTATCAAGCCTGAGTGGGAGAGCGTTATCATGATGGTAGGGGTCTTGAATGAGCCTTATCTGCCGACCGTCGGTCAGGAGCAATTGCAGTCTTTGTGAGTGCGTGATATTGTGACACTCTTTGAATTCGCATTGAGTTAGAGTGACAGCTACTACGAAGCATACAAGATGATCCGGGACATCACGGGTGTCGGCGAAGGGAAGGGGCCAATGATCATCTACCACGACGGCTTCGACACCCTCGAACGGTGGGGAGGTTTCTTGACTGGGGCGGATAGAATCGCAATCGGTATGCATGTCCATACCAGCCGATTATAAGCAATGTGAAGCTTACAGCGGGCCGATAGACACCCACGTGTACTTTGCGTTCGGGGGAAACGCAAACCGCGAGCCTGTCAACATCACTGCCGAAGGCGGCGATGGCACTATGATGGGCGGTCCATGGCCCAAGCGGGCATGCGACAAGTGGGGACCCGGCATAGCTACTAGGTGCGTCTGCGCAAACCTGTCAGACATCAGAGCTATCAGAGCCTGACGACTTTCGCCCACAGTCGCAAGGCGTTCGGTATCACCATCGCCGGCGAGTTCAGCAACGCCATCAACGACTGCGGCCAGTGGGTCCTCGGTGTCGACCGGCCTCCGTACTACGGCCCCGGCGAAGACTACTGGGAGGACGCGTCGCAGTGGTCGCAAGAGACGAAGCAAGGGCTCCTCAACTTCGCCAAGGCGTCCATGGACGCGCTCGGCGACTGGTTCTTCTGGACCTGGAAAGTCGGCAACTCGAGCGCGACCAACTCCGTCCGCGCCCCGCTCTGGTCGTACAAGCTCGGGCTCGAGGGCGGCTGGATGCCCAAGGACCCGCGCGACGCCGCCGGGACGTGCGCAAAGCTCGGCGCCCCCGCCCCCGCGTGGGACGGCGTGTACCAGCCCTGGCAGACGGGCGGCACGGGCGCGGGCGAGGTTACCCCCGCCGCGGCGCAGAAGGTCTTGCCGTGGCCCCCGCAAATGGCGAACGTGCCGCACGGCGGCCCCGGGCCCGTGCCGCAGTACATGACGCCGAGCGCGGGCAAGGGCTCCCCGGTGACGCTGCCCCCGCCCGCGTTCGCGGCCGCGGCGCCGACGATGCGCGTGGGCAACGGGTGGGCGAACGCGAAGGACACGACGCCGGCGGTGACCGCGATCCCGGGGTGCGCGTACCCGAACGCGTGGGACGCGCTCGGGGCGCAGGCTCCTGCTGTCGGGTGCGATCCCGCTGGGTTCGTTGAGGCTCAGGCTGTACCTCCCGCCATCCCCTCTGCTCCCCCCGCCATTCCCGATGCTCAGGTCCCGCCGCCCAACCACGTTGCGCAGGTGGCTGGCGATGACGTTGGCGAGTCTGAGGACGACTAGTGCTGTTGAGGGGTCCAGGAAGTATACGCGACGAAATAGGATGGGTATATGATAGGATAAGAGGGGGGAGTTGAGTCCGACGGAACGCACAGACGGTCTCGCCGTTATACACTTGCACTCGTTTGTAGATTGGGACGGACATGGTAACTGGCATGCGAATCGTGTTCCATTGCAGTACTGTAGTGTCGTGGGGAGAGCGTCAGTAGTGATTACCTACGAGTACATCCTTGTTGAGGGCATATGGAAGGTGTCCGAAGCGGAGAGCGGAACGTCGAGTGTTAAAAGAAGCGTATGCTCTCTGTCGAAAAGTTGTTCGCGAGGCGCATGATTACCGCGTTCGACGTGAGCGTGGAGAACTGCACAGTACAAGGGGCGGGCAGTCAGCGCATGCAGGTAGTCAGTCGGTTTGGGCTCGCGAGCCAGAGAGCTGGAGAAACTCACCCCGTTCCCGATCAGGACCTGGGCGCGCTGCGCGGCAAGCACGTCCACCGCCTGCGAGACGAACTTCTGCTCCCAGTTCAACACCAGATCGCGGCTGCTCGAGATCGAGTCCCACTCGGCCGCGTCCTTGAGCGCGCTCTTGAGCTCCGCGATGTACGGGGGCTTGCCGTTCGTCATGATGTGCAGCCGGCGCACGCCCGCCCCTGCAGCCGCGGAACGCACCTCGAGGACCTTTGTGACGATCTCGAGGATAGAGGGGAAGCAGCGGCGGTGGTAATACTCGAGCTGGTCGGGACTGCCCGTCCACTCGACGGGTAGCTTGCCGTGGGACGTCGCGTTGCCCGGGGGCACGAGCTGGTCGGGGAGCGAGGGGAAGCTGTTGACGGAGATGAAGGGGTCGCCGATGGAGGCGAGCGTCGTGCAGTGCGAGGCGTAGTCGCCCTGCCGGACGTGGATCGCCATGAGTCCTGGGATGAGTGGATAGCGCACGGCATTGGTGGTGGTGGTGGCGGTTGGAGCGGAGGTATTGTAGGGGAGAGAGGAGAGGTAGGGCGTGCTGGCGAGAGAGGACGGGGGAAGGAAGAGGTCACGGTTGATATCAAAGGCGAGCTCGATTAGAGGGGACCAGGCGATGTAAGTGAGGAGGGGCGTGGAGATGAGGTCCGGCCAAATCGACGCAAGGTTGCCTGGTACGCCGAACGTCCTGTAGGCGCGCAAAAGGTTAGTGAGGAACAGGAACAACATGAGCGCGCGTTTCGGAGCAACGGGGTTAAGAGAGGGGACGCACTCCCAGTGGTCGAAAATTTGCCCCGAACCTTTTTGCGTCTGGAGGCAGGGGTCTGTGACGTTGTTAACTGCCTTGGACCACGCACCGATGATGGTCTTAGTGTTGCTGGCGTATACGAGGTCGCTGTGGACCTGTTCTCGGACGAGCTCGCTCTTCGATGGGCATATGTGATCGAAGTAGGTCTTCGTCACTGCAGAACGGACGTGCTCGTACGGTGTGCCCCACGGTTCGCCAACTATGGGACCTGCAGAACGTCAGTGATACGCGCTGCCAGAGATATAGAAGCTCTCTACCTCGGATTAGTGCGGTATATGGGATTTGTGAGGGGATTGTGTGGTCAAATGATTGAGTGTATGGGGATCCGTCGTCGCTCCAAGTGTAGTTTGCAAACACAAAGCTGTATAGTGTTTGGGAAGGGGTCGCAACGCCGTAAATGAAGCACTCACGTCCGCCCAACTCGGTACGTCAAATATGCGTTTAAGAGGAGTTCCTGAAAGGCGTTGCCCCAGCCTACATCTATACCAGGCCAAAGTCATGGATCAACCACAGAGAGGGGTACATGGGAGCGTACCTATGCGAAACCCGGAAACATAGAAGTACTTTTCGTGCTCTTCAGGTTCTGTTCTATTCCAGTCCTGCTGAGGCAGTCGGAGCTCATGTTCGTGGTATTGTGAGAATAACGGGGGGAGTTTATCGACGTGCGGGTCTATTAGTGGTGTGGGATCGTGTGACTCCAATGGTGGGGATTTATGGTCGTCGGTGTCTAATGGTTGGGGGTCTTGGTATAATGGTGGGCCATCGTCCAGGGAAGGGGGCGGCCAGATGGAGAGGGTTTTGAGGTCCACAAACGTCCAGATAGCGATGCCGCCGACGAATACCACAACGATGAGCCCAGCAGCCAGAAGGCTGATTCGTTTCCTAGTAACAGTAGACGAATTGGTTCCCAGAAGCGTATAACGATAGCGAGAGCTACGTGAGATGAAGCCTGCAAGCATTGCGCTGGACGCCAGAGGTTGTGCGCCTGCATCCGTTGTCGACCAAGTCGCCCTCGGCATCTCTGACGACGATCAGGGGTTAGGCGCGTATCCCGCTACGGTGTGACCCACGGCACGCGGATGTGCACGAATAGTCAGTGCTTGCTCCAGAAACCCTGGGGTTGTACAACACGGCAAGATTAAGTGTTTAGTACCTATAGTAATGCTAGCGATAACGATGTAATGAGATTCGTACATAGACAACCATGACTAGGGAAGTATCAAATGAGGACAGCGAAAACAACAGACACAAAAAATGGAGATAATCGGCACGTCAGGAGGGCAGACCAGGCGACACCCAAGCTCCTCCTCGACACCTTCAAGCCCCTGGTACGCGAGAGCCCGAAGCCGCAGCGGCCGGGTCTCGCGAGTAGCCATTGAAGAAGCCGAGCAGGTGCGTGTAGTCGAACTTGGACTCCTGCTGCCAGTTCTCGATCCGGACCTTCATCACCTCGTCCCAGAACATCGTCGACGCCTGCTCCCCCGACCCTAGGAACTTGCGGATGTGCTTCTCCCACTTCTTCACCAGCTGGAACTTCGCCTCGTGCGACGTGATGTACGTCCCCTCGGGGTCGAACGGCGGCAGCCCCTCCTGGTACGCCACCAGCCCGACCTGCGCCAGCCAGTAGTACGGCAGCGCGTTGAAGCAGAACCGCTGCTGCGCCTCGGGGATGTCGCGTGGCGTCTCGGGCGACTGCAGCCAGCTCTGCAGCCACGAGTGCAGCAGGATCTGCATGTGGATCACCCGGTCCCGGTCGACGAAGTGCGGCTTTATCTTTGGCCGCCCCGCCGCGTCGCTGAGCTGGTGGAAATGGAGCCGGTCGCGGAGGTACATCTCGAACAGCTTCCGCAGCATCGCGTGGATCATGATGAAGTGCCCGAACGGCGTCACGTGGAACGGCCGTGGCTCGTTCCTCGGGTTGTCCTGGATGATGTAGAAGTACAGCGCCTTGAGGTAGTGCCCGCGGAGCCGCATCTCCATGTCCCCGTAAGGCGACGGCGTGTTGAGAATCGTGGCCCATTCCGCGCCATCCTTCGCCGTCCAAAGCGCGTCCTCGGCTGGGAGACTGAGTGTGAACTGCTCGGTGTGGAAAGTCGGCGAAAGGTTGAAGAACAAGCAGTGGCAGCAGTCGTGGAGATAGCAGATCCACAGCGCCCTGCAGAGTCCTTCAGCATACCAGCTCAAACGACCATCGTGATGACACATACCTCTTAGCGGACTCAAACCTGACCCACTCTCTCCATCCCGCCTGAACCGACACAGGGTCGCTAAAGTCAATCTCTGGGATTTTCCAGTCGAGAGTCTTCTCGACGAAGCCGTTCATCCGAAGCATCTGCGTCCTCTGTCAGGAGCGACACCTCACAAACAAGCGCTAATTGGCATACCATAACAATCATGCCATGGTACACGTTGGACTTCGCCCGTTGTTCGGGATCCTTATGGAACATGCCGATAGTTTGGATCAGCCCTGACGCCATCGTCAACTGGATGATCATGTCGTAATCTGTCGTGTGCGACTGCAAAATCCTCAGAACCTGCGGAAGCGTGCTCGCGAAAATACTCACCAGATCAGCGATGATGACGTCCCGTACAGTAGCAAGGACTCCGTCGATGAAATTCGTGGCGGCGGTCGTGTTCGAATACATCGCGCCGCACGCCTTCGCCGCCTTAACCAGGGTAGGATGCCGAGATTCGGAGAGGAATGTGGGAAGGTGGACGATCGGCATGTGCCACGCATACGTCGTGAGGAATGCCGTAACTTGTATGCCCCGTAAGCATTCACACCAGGTGCAGTTCGAGAGGAGCAAAGGGCTTACCGAACTGGTAGTACTCCGCCACCGAAGGCATCTCGGGCTGGAGCACCTTCACGGACTGTTCTACCGGTGGTAGTGGAGGTAGGGGCTCCATGATCTCCTGCTCTGGGATGCTCTCAAGAGGGTCGCTTGGGAAAACGGGATCCGAGAGATTTGGATACATGGCCAAACTGGCACTCTGCATCCCAGAGACATGGTCGAAGAGTGCTTGATCGATACCCGTAGACTCGAGACGGTCTATCAGGATCGACGTCGGGTCTATATTAAAGTGGTGTCCCGGGACGGTCGGGTTCTTCTGGAAGCTAGAGGTGAAGAGATCTGCAAAGAGGTTGTCGTACATCTCGCTCGAAAAGAGCTCAGTGAAGTAGGCCTTCTCCTCAGCGTTCGGAGAGCCGGCCGGCGGGACGGCAACGAGCGCGTTTGCATCGAAGGTAATGAGTGTCGCATTTGTATCGAGGCCGCCAACGGGCACAAAAAAGGAAGAGGCTGCAGATGAGCCATTTAGCAAATCATGGGATGTTGTTAGGTTCGAGAGTGTGCTTGGTGACCTGCTAGACCCTTGTGGAGAAGTCCCCGCCTCCGGTGAGGCGTCCTGCTGCGTTGAGAGCGCAGTCGGTGAGGTGGAGCTGGATTCAGGCGACGAGGTCGAGTTCTGAGGAGAGCCGTTCGCTTCGGGGCTCGAGCCTGCGCCGGGACCGTGCAGGTAGACGCATTCGCGTCCACGAGCCTTGCATTTCGAACATGGTCGTCCGAGGTCGCACTTGACCTTGGAATGCGCGCAACTTTGGCATGACTTGCGCCGCGAACGGTTTGCGGAACTGCAGCGAGGCGCAGGTATCAGTCAGTCTAGGGGACTTGAAGTAACAAGGGCCTAACGCTCACGAATCCGCGCAAGTGCGTTTATGCCGGGTAAGTAGATCACTGCGCGTGAACTGGGCGTGACACCGCTACAAGAATGGCATGAGAAAACAGACGTCTTAGGACACGTCCCAGCAAGAAGAACGGGAAGAGAATGAGAAGGTGGAGGACGCGTACAAAACGTCTAGTGATATTCGTCCAGGGCTATATGTGGGTGCCTTGGCGCGCATGTCCGTCGGCCAGTTACATAACGCGTCTCTGTCGTTTCCAGCAGAAAAAGGAGGAGTAAAAAAGGGAACAAGAACCCGTTAAGTGACCCCAATGTGTCCCATGAAGTTCCTCTCAAGTCCTGACGAGCCTTTCCCCCCGCCACGTGAGTGCATCATGATCCAGCATCCACGTCCACAAGTATTGAACAGCCCTCTAAGGATGTTCAGTTCTTGCGGCCGCGTCGCATCTGAGAGCTGGTTTGATGAGAAATTGGCAGCGCAAAACTCGCCTATGAGGTCATCCTCACCCAAGCTGGGCCCAACATCCACAAGGATGGATTGAGAAAATCTAGAGAGGGAACCGAACTCACGTCGCATTCGTGAAGCCGTTCATTGGAGTCTGGGGATGGTGCACAGCCTCGTCAATTTGATGCTAGTGCACACGTTGACAACAAAGCCACTTACGGGTCTTCAAATGCCTGTTCAGATGCGTCGTCCGCGTGAACTTTGCGGGGCAGAGAGGGCATAACTTTGTCTGTGGGAGCGTCGGGATGTTACCCCTGTGGGAGCGCATCTTGGACACACTCCCATTCTTGGAGAGTCTGCTGCCGGTGGAAGCCGAAGCGGCGGTGCTCGTGCTCGCCGAGGCAGAGGGTTTCTCCGGGGCGATCTGCTCTGCAAGTTGGGGCTGAACGGGGTGGCCAGACATCGCGGTGGGCCTCAGGGATGGTGGTGGATGGGTAGGTAACGCAGGTTTATATGAGCCAAGATAAATAAACAGAAAGTTATGTAAGTTGCAGCTTGACAAGATTCAGCCCTCCGCGCCGATCCACGTGGCCCCCCCCCCCGATCTTTATCGGGCCACTCCTCTTCGTTTCCGCAGCCTTTCGCTACACACTTCAGACGCTGGTCTCCGGATCCACGTTCTCTACGTGCACCCGTATTTCCAACCCGTTGACGTCCAGACCGAGTAGAAACCTTTCTAACTCTGTCCAAAAACGTCAATTCGACTCTTTCTAGCCACAGCCAGGTTTCCGCAGCATTTCAGAGCTCAAATTCCGTGGAAACTTCAAACTTGAACGGTGTGACAGCGAGTCAAATTCAAAGGTACCGTCACTGAAACGGTCGGTGTCCGGTTTCCGTACAATGAAATGACCCAAATTCCGGCTTGAGGCGCTCTGTCCAGCGTTCACTGCATGATCCCCGTTCATTTTCACAGTTTGTTCTGAGAGACCGGTATTCTTGATCGGCAACGAGGCCGCAGATGCATAGAGATGCATGAAGCGTTTCGGATAAGTAGTCCTATCCGCACTAACCCCGCCCTGCGCCGATCATAGGGAATAGGGCTCCGGTGGTTTGACGTTACCGGTGTGGTGGCGATGAAGATCTTCGATCGGAGGTTGTGAGTGAAGACACTCCTGCAAGAACGCTAGTCTTCGCACCAAGTTGAAACTGGCCATTTGTCTCTTTCCCCTTTACTCTACGTACTGTATGTATGTATACAAAAAAGCATCCGATCACAACGACAGAGAGCCCGAATATTTGCCGTCTCCCTCCCGACGCTCCAACACACCAACACGAACGATGAACGCACATTGAAAGCTCACAAGTACACGATCAACGCCTCAGACGCGAGCACCGACACCGTCAACGCCCCCCCACTCATCAGCACGCTCTCCGTCTCCTCCGTCCCCTGCTTTACACACGCGGTCGAGAACGTGCCGTTCCCGCCAATCGTCACCACCGCGCCATGATCTGTCCGCGTTGTCGCGTCCGGCGCGGTCAACCGTTTCGCCGCCTTCGTCCCCGTCCCCGTCAAACCGGTGAACGCGATAGACGTGGCGGCACGCGTGCCGGTGCCGTTGTAGTAGTTCGTGTTCACGACGAGGAGCCGCAGGGGGGCGTTCGCGGAGGAGTACACGGCGTACGTCGCGATCGCGGACGTGCCAGTGTCGAGCGCGGCAAGCGTGGCGCCGTCCGTGCCGAGGAAATCGGAGACGAACACTGCGCCGTAGTAGGGTGAGAACATGACGCTCTCGCCCCACCAGCAATATGCCTGTCGTCGAGACCGGAGTGTCAGGTAGACGTGGAATGGATCAGCGATTTAAGGGGGGGGGTGTAAGGGAAGGGGTGTCAGACAGTCCGGGCGTTCCGAGGGGACGGGGACTTACACAGTTGCCGATGGTTCCATGGTGGAAGTAGAGGCGGTCGACGCCTATGAGGGCGCTCTGCAGGACGTAGTCTATGATCCAGAGCGCGGCGCCGAATGTGGGGCTGATGCCTCCGCCACCACATGTCGCTGGAATGAAGATGGAAGTGGTTGAGTTCAGACCACACGATGGAGGTCGGCCGCAGTCGGGAAAGACGCACCTGAGTTAGTCTCTCCGAAGAAGAACTTCTTGCCTGCGTTGTGCGCCGCAGTCGCTTCGGCCTTGAACTGGCTCACGTAAGAGACGATGCCTCTGTGGAGCAGTATCGGGAGAGTGAAGTTGAGACTGTCGAGCAACTCTCCGCAGAGCAACGGGGAAGACTCACGAGTGGCTCATGAGGTCTGGAAGATTCGTGCTTGCACCGCCGCATGCTGACTGTGGGTACGAGTGGCGAGAGATGCTCTTGATAGTGGCCAGACCGGCACTGCTAATGTTCGATATCAACGTTAAGGTATCCCATGACAGGTAGACAGCGCCCTGGAATATGTTCCCGAGCTGCGAAGCAAAAGGTTCTCAGTCCGCGACCACGAGTCTGAGTGGGACCGCAACGACACGTACTTTGGGCGCGAGGGCAGTGAACCATTGTGCTTCATTCGATATGTCAATAGAGTTGCTCCAACCCGTTCCTGACGCGATGGGCGAACTGCTCGAGTAAACTAGTAAACCGCTGCATTAACATTCCTCAGGGTGATTCGCCAGAAGCTCGACCACTCACACTCTGGCTCATTCCCAAGCTCGAGCGCGAGGAGTTTGCTTACAGAAGATTTCGCAAGTGCGCCCGCCGAAAGAGTGTTCGTCTGGTTGTCCAGTTGGCGGTTGAGCCCGATTGTAACGTCCCCCCTCAGCCCGTTTGCGAGGCTGAAGAAGGATGGGCCATACGTCAGGCTCGTTGGCGCGTCGGCGGACGAGGCGACAGTGTAGTTGACTGCAGTTTGCAAAGAGGAGTTGTACGTCGCACGATCCCTGTAAACGCCAACACCGCATTTAATACGCGCATATTCAAAAGAACGTTTCGTGAGACTCACTGGGTGGTACCGCCGATGCGGACGGCAGGTTGTGCGCCTCTGAGGGTAGCGAGGTTGGCGAGACAGTTATTCGTCCCTGTGATGTTGGTGTAGTCTGGGAAAGCGAAGAACTCTATCGACACGCTGACGAGGGACGAATCGACGGAGGCAGCTCCCGAGGGTGGAGTGGAAGGCACCGCGACGGCACGCACATGGCATGCCCAGAAGAGGGAGGCAAGGATAACAGAAAAGCGGACCATGGGTATCTGGGTTAGGATGATGTAGCAGGGAAGATGTTCCAAGCTCCACTTATATAACAAAGCGAGACTCGGGGGTTGCTCGGCACCTCGTCGGTAAAGTACCTGTTGAGAATCATGTCTGGGCTCGCAAACTGCATGGGACACGGTCAACGGACATACCTTCGCTTGAATGCGGACCGACGGCAGCACAACGGTCTGAACGATTCTGGTCTCGTACCTACCCGTCTATATACACACCCCATCACCGCAGAACAAGCGTAGGGTTCGAATAAAGATAGGTGGGTACGGAACTACGGGAGGATGGAATTCGCTGGTCCGCCCGCCGGCTCGATAGTAGCGTCCGGATGGTCATCTGCATGCTGCAGCGGTGGTCACCGTTGACGGTTGATCCATTGTGAGCCATTAGAGCGGGAAGGAAACCCCTGTCAGCTGAACGAGCCTGGAAAAAAAAACCAAGGGGTAGACGCAGCGGAGCGGAGCGAACGGTCGAAGGAAGCAAGTTTGTATGCGCGGTCGTTGCGTTGGCGACGCTCGCCCCCGGGCCGGGAGGCCCGAATCGAGGCCGCGCGCTCAGGTATGTTCCGCCGCCCTAAAGGCCAATAGTATCTAAGTGCGACTCTGGTGCGACCCATGTTGATACAGACCATCAGCGCTGCCACCTGAAAGCAGAGGAGAAGCACTGGAGGTTCTTGGGGCTTCCGGATTTTGCCGATTGCGTCACGGCCACCTGCCAGTGGCTGGTGACTGCCACCACCACGCTCCGAGGACCTTCTCTCCTCTCACTGCCGACGTCGTACGCAATAGACGAAGCTGGACCTTAAAGATGTAGGTATCTTACCCATCCGAATCAATCTGGGGTCATGACAACCCCCAACCCGTTTGATGTCAGATGTGGCCAGGAACTACGTTCAAAACTCCATGGACTCAGACAATGTCCACTTCCCCTGCATAAAACTTTATCTTAGGTTCATCGATGTCCCTCCTCACTGACATATCGTAGGAAATTGTAGGCCGCCTTATTTTCCGCTTCCAGGACCATCCCCAGATCGAGGCTATGCAAAAACGGAAACCCCAGGGCAATCTGTGATCCGAGTACAGAGTATCGAAGATCAAGTTGCTACGCATCCCAAGAAGAGGACACATATAATCACCGGGCTCGCATCCGTTCCTGCCCGTCTCAGACTCTCACCTTCCTGGTCTAAGGTCGACGACGCATAGTACGCCAGAGCTGTTCAGCTTAAGGAGATGGTTGCAGCAGGCCTGCTTTTCTGTGGATTCTTCTCCTCTCTCGCTTTTGGCCGGCCCACTGCGCACGACACACTTCATATTCACGAAAGGCGCACGGCCGTTCCCAGTCGTTTCAACTACGTCGGCAAGGCGGACCCGAACGCGATGCTCGACCTCAGGATCGTGCTTGTCCAGAGCGATCCCGTCGGACTGGAGGCGGCGTTGTACGATGTCAGCACGCCCGGGAGCAAGAACTATCGCCAGCACCTCACTAAAGCTCAGGTACGCATACGCAGCTGGAACCAACTTGTTCAATGATTTCAATATTTTGAACCATACCTCAGGTAGATGCGTTTGTCGCAACTAAGCCGGGCAGTATGCAGGCCGTCAAGACATGGCTGAGCAAGAACAATGTCACCGTTGAGACGGTCAACTCCAATGGGTCGTGGATGAGTATCCGCGTGCCGGTTGCCCAAGCCAATTCTCTGCTGGATGCTCAATTCAACGAGTACTCGCACGAGGGGACCGGCCTCACGGCGCTCCGTACAATGTCGTACTCGGTCCCTGCAAGCGTGAAGGGTCACCTGGATTTCATTTATCCCGCAACTTCGTGAGTCGGCCGCGTCCCGTGGATAGTGAAGGCGCAGATCACGAAATCTTCAATCGCAGGTTCGCCCCTCCACGCACCACACCTGCTAAACTGCATCTTTTGCGTTCGGGTCAGACTACCGCTCAGGGTAGTCTGGCAGCGAGGGGACGAGGGAGAGGGAGGAAGGGGGCGACCGCCCCTGTCATTCTAAAGACGACTTCATAGACCTCCTCGAAGGCGACGGCCACACCAACGCCCGACGATTCATGCAAAACAAAGATCACCCCCCCTTGTCTCCAGGCCATTTACGGCATTTCCTCTGACGCAGCGCTTAACCAATCTAGCAATATCTTTATCGCCAGCTTCGTGGGGGAGTCAGCAGACCCGGCAGACCTGAAGGTTAGTGACTGGTATCGCCGCCATCCATTCAATAAATGTTGATCACAATCACCAGCAATTTTTGGGCGAGTTCAGACCAGATGTAGATAACAGACCAACCTTCCGTGTGAAAGACCTCGATGGTGGCTCGAACAACCGTGTCAAGGCAACGATCGAAGCCGTATGTGCTGCGCACCATTAGCAGCCATTGAATTCCTGACCGTAACAATCTGTCCTATAGAGTTTAGATCTGCAGTACGCCGTGGGTATCGCCACCGGCATCGATACTACGTTCGTGTCCGTAGGATCAAACAACTCGGACGGCATCTCTGGATTCCTGGATGTCGTCAACGACCTCATCGCCCAGGAGGAAGTGCCATTCGTGCTCACCACGAGCTTTGGATTTGACGAGAAGGATATTCCTGTGGGTTTGGCGAAGTAAGTGTCCGTATTCTGGTTGTGAGAACTTGAAGTCCAATAACGAATTCCCCAAGCAACCTGTGCAACGCCTATGCGCAGCTTGGCGCGCGAGGAACAACGATCCTTTTCGGGTCCGGGGACGGCGGAGTGTCGGGAATTCAGACCAAGAACTGCACAACATTCGTTCCCACTTTCCCGTCATCATGCCCCTTGTGAGTACCGCCCACGTCTCGCACCTGTCACCCACCTAACACGGCATATAATCCAGCGTAACATCCGTCGGCGGTACGAACGGCTTCGGACCAGAAGTCGGTGTCTCGTTCTCCGCAGGCGGCTTCTCCAACATGTTCCCGCGCCCGAACTATCAACAGGGCGCTGTTTCAGCCTATCTCGACCACCTTGGCGACACGAACAGGGGCCTCTTCAACGTGTCCGGTCGCGCGTTCCCGGACATCGCCGCGCAGGCGAAGAGCTTCCAGGTCGTCCGCGGCGGTCAGACCATATCCGTTTCCGGCACAAGCGCAGCGAGCCCCACGGTCGCGGGTATAGTGGCGCTGCTGAACGACGCAATCTTCAATGGTGGAGGGAAGCCCCTTGGGTTCTTGAACCCATTCCTGTACTCAGACGCGAAGGATGCGCTCAATGACATCACGCAGGGGAACAATCCCGGTTGTGGCACGGATGGGTTCCAGACTTCGGAAGGATGGGATCCGGTACGTGCATCGCCTCCTTCGTTTGGTGAGCGTGGATGGCATTCATAGGGCAACACAGGTTACTGGCCTGGGTACTCCCAACTTTGCCAAACTCTTGGAAGCGATACAGAAGTCGGCATGATGTTGTCGTCGTAGATATATGCATGTGGGGTGGCGGGTGCAATGGTTTGGATGCTGGATTTTCCCGCCGGCGGTGTATACGCGGGCTGCGTAGCGGCTATAGGGTCGCTATAGAATCGCCATGAAGTTTCTTTTTGAGAAACACCTTCGAGTGCGCTTCTTATTCTATACAGGCCCTCGTGCAAGACAGGATCGCAAGCAGCTCGAGGATGAGGATCAAGTGCCGACAGGAAGTGGGAGCCATGACCTCCGCCCACCCATCTCCTTGAACTCTCGCCATGGTACGTCCCTCATCCCTGTCTGCCACTCTGTCTGAAGCCTGATGGGCCACTATGCGGAGGCGAAGCTGGAGATGCAACGAGATCAGCTGAGTGGCAGATGGCGCAGGCGCATAGGCGCGATGGTATTTTACCATGAAGTCGCCCGTGAATGAGGTGCTTTTACCCCGCCTGCTATTCACGCAATGCTTCTAGGCTTCATGACACGTGGCTCGGACTACCGTTATACACTTCTGGGAGCCAGGTCGCCTCCGATACGCATCCAGAGGACCCGAACCTGTCTTCTACTTTCTGGGCTCATTGTTGTTACATGTGCCTGCGTCGCTATCTGGACCTTTGTGGACTTCGAAACCATCTCTGTCTGGCCGGCGGCCCGAACCCCGTCCCTTCATGACCTCCCACCATTATACTCACACTACCATGATCGCGAGCTACGACTACCTCAGCAGCGCTGGAACAGGACAGAACCTGAAGAGCACGAAAAGTACTTTTATGTCTCTGGGTTTCGCATAGGTATGCTCAGTGCTCACATCATCACCCCTCCCTGTGGCTGATCCATGATTGCGCTTGGTGTAGATGTAGGCTGGGGAAACGCCTTCCAGGAACTTCTCTTAAATGCCTACTCGACATATAAGCTAGGACGGACGTGAGTGCTCCATTTACGCCCTTGTGATCGCTTTCCTCAGGTTGCGCAGGTTCGTGTTTGCCAACTACACTTGGAGTGACGACGGTTCCCTCTACACACACTCGTTCGGCCGCACGATCCCATCACAAATCCCGTATACCGCACTAATCCGAGGTAGAGAGCTTCTATATCTCTGGCAGCGCGTATCACTGACGTTCTGCAGGTCCCATAGTTGGCGAACCATGGGGCCCGGGGTACGAGCACGTCCCTTCGGCAGTGACGAAGACCTACTTCGACCACATTTGCCCCTCGAAGAGCGAGCTCGTTCGAGAACAAGTCCACAGCGACCTCATATACGCCAGCAACACTGAGACCATCATCGACGCATGGTCCAAGGCAGCCAACAACGTTACAGACCCTTGCCTCCAGACGCAAAAGAGTTCGGGACAAATCTTCAACCACTGGGAGTGCGTCCTCTCTCACCTTCGCTTCCTTCAAAGTACGCGCTTACACTGTCCCTTCTCCCCTGCACGCTGACAGGACATTCGGGATGCCAGGGAACCTCGCCTCGATCTGGCCTGACCTCATCTCCACTCCCCTTCTCACGCGGTTCGCCTGGTCCCCTCTAGTCGAGCTCGCGTTCGACACCAACCGCGACCTCTTCCTTCCCCCATCCTCCCTCGCCAACATGCCCCACCTCTCCTCCCTCCCCTACAACACCTCCGCTCCCACCGCCACCGCCACCAACGCCGGGCGCTATCCGCTCATCCCAGGACTCATGGCGATTCACGTCCGCCGGGGCGACTACGCTGATCACTGTAAATTTCTCGCCCGCCTCGGTGACCCCTTTGTCTCCATTAACAGCTTCCCCTCGCTTCCCGACGCCTCCCTCGGAAAATTCAGCGACAAATGGCGCGGGACCCCCGCCGAAATTGCCGCCCACCGCCGCCGTTGCCACCCCTCCATCCCCGAGATCGTCGCGAAGGTCCTTCAGGTGCGCGCCACGGGCGCGGGCGCGAGCGTGCGCCGGCTACACATCATGACCAACGGGAAACCACCATACATCGCGAACCTCAAGCGCGCCTTGTGGGACGCGGCGGAGTGGGACTCGATCTCGAGCAGCCGCGATCTGGTGCTGAACTGGGAGCAGAAGTTCATCGCACAGGCGGTGGACGTGCTCGTTGCGCAGCGTGCGCAAGTTCTGATCGGGAACGGGGTGAGTCCGATGAGTCCAGGATCCGGGTGGCAAGGCGACTGACTGACTGTATGTGTTATTGCATCCGTGACTGGCCATGGCTGTGTGTGTTATTTGCATACTTATGCATCCGGTTTCCGCCCTCTCGCACTGTGCAGTTCTCGACGCTCACGTCGAACGCGGTGATCATGCGCCTTGCTAACAACTTCTCGGCGGAGAGTACACGGTTCTGGTGACACCACCCGGTGCTCGCCAGGCTCCTTCAAATTTTCGGATTCTTTCCATGTACCCCCTGGCTCGTTAGGGCCTCGGAAACACGGGGAGTGTAACGTTATTGGAGTTGTGCTCACTACGGCAGGGACCCTCGATGCTATCGTCCCAAACTCTCATCTACGAACGGGCGCATGTAATTGAACGGCGGCGAGATGGTCGATGCCGTTCTGTCGCACTGACCTAATCAAGAGATTTACCAGAACTTACTATCCACAATTGGCTGACCCAGGCGAGTATCGAGGGAGTTCGCTATTGGCGAATAGAGCATACATCAGCGCCTTCCGACTCCAAATGGTGGGCCAGATATCGGACAAGTGGCCAGGGACAAGCGGCGAGCATCTGCATAATTCGGGTGGTCGAGCAAGAGCTGAACCGAACTTCGTGCGCTTATATATATATCCTGCGCGGCGCATCTCCCCACGAAGTTGGATCCGAACCACATGCGAACCATGTCTGTTTCATCATCCTCCCCCCTGCGCACAGGGAAGAAGTATTCGTAAGTGCGAGGCGTAGTTGAGCTTCTTATACCCTGAGTTCTGGTAAGATGTTACTGTAGCACTGTGTTTTTGCCATGACCGGACCCGCCTGCGCATGCATGCCGCTGAAACTCCTGTGCATGGAGGCAGTGCCAGCGCGCCCTGTACTTGAAAGTTGGAACTGATCTCGATGCCCGCTCTCCGATGAGATGTATTCCAATGTTCATCACTACGCAAACACGGGCAGCGACGGAACGAGCTTGAGCTATATGTAATATTATTTAATGAGAATGCCAGGGCAGTGCCACACCGCAGCACCGAAACCACCTTGGGTCCGAGCGACGCGAGAGAAACCTGACGCCGTTCGATCAAAAGCGCAGGCGCACAGGCGTAGTCGTACTTATTTCACCATGACCCGCCCACGGATAGGGCCCTCTTCCCCCACCCGCTTCTCGCGCGATGCTTTCAGGGTTCTCCTCTCGTAGCTCGGGATACCGTTACACGCTTCTCGGAGTCAGGACCCCTACCATTACGAAGACACGCGTCGGCTTTCTGGTCGCTGGGCTCATTGTTGTGGCATGTGTTGGCATCGCGATCCGCATGCTCGTGGACTTTGAAACCTTCCCCCTCTGGCCGGCGGCTCCAATCCCTTCCCTTCATGACCTCCCACCATTATACTCGCAGTACCACGCTCGCGAGCTACGATTACCTCAACAGGACTGGGACCGAACCCGACCTGGAGAGCACGACAAGCACTTCTATGTCTCCGGGTTTCTCATAGGTACGCCTGCACCCCCGATCGATCCTTGCGGCTGATTCGCGAATTCGCTCGGTACAGATGTAGGCTGGGGCAATGCTTTCGAAGAACTTCTCTTTAATGCCTATCTGGCGTATAGATTAGGGCGAACGTGAGTGCTCCAACTCCAAGACTCCCGTCCCTTTCCAAACCTTGTGCAGATTCGTGTTTGCCAACTATACATGGCGCGACGATGGTTCCCAATACACACAGTCGTTCGGCCACGCCATCCCGTCCCAGATTCCTTTCACCGCGCTCATTCGAGGTACCTTTAACCTTCTACATCCTCCGCCGTGCCTGCCGCTGATGTTCTGCAGGTCCCATTGTTGGCGAACCGTGGGGCCCACGGTACGAGCACGTCCCCTCGGCGGTGACAAAGACCTACTTCGACCACATCTGCCCCTCAAAAAGCGAGCTCCACCGACGGCAAGTCCACAGCAACCTCCCATACGCCAGCGATACCGAGGCCATCATCGGTGCCTGGTCCAAGGCAGCCGGCGCCGTCGATGACCCCTGTCTGCAGACACGAAAGGACAATGGGGCGGTTTTTACCCATCAAGAGTGCGTCCGCTTTCATCCCGCTCCCTTCAACGCGCACCCCCACGCCGCTTCTCACTGACGACATGCATGCGTACAGGACGTTTGGCGTGCCCGGCAACCTTGCCTCCATCTGGTCCGACCTCATCTCCACTCCCCTCCTCACGCGCTTCGCCTGGTCCTCCCTGATTGAGCTCGCGTTCGACACCAACCGCGACTTCTTCCTCCCCGAGTCCTCCCTCGCCAGCACGCCCTACCTTTCCTCCATCCCTTACAACGCCTCCACCAACGCCGCGCGCTACCCGCCCATCCCTGGCCTCATGGCGATCCACATCCGCAAGGGCGACTACGCCAGCCACTGCAACACGCTCGCCACCATCGGCGACCCCTTCGTCTCCGTGAACAACTTCCCCTCCCTCCCCGACGCCTTCCTCCCACCCGGCGTCCCCGGGCCTGTAATGCCGAACGGGAAGGTGACCGGCAACTGGCACGCGACCGCTGCGCAGCGCGCGTACTACCGCCGGCGCTGCTTCCCCTCGATCCCCTTGATCGTCGCCAAGGTCCTTGAGGCGCGGAGCACCCAAGCGGGCGCGGGCGTGCGCCGGCTACATATCATGACGAACGGGAAGCCGCCGTACATCGCGAACCTCAAGCGCGCGCTGTGGGATGCGGCGGAGTGGGACTCGATCTCGAGCAGCCGCGATCTGGTGTTGAATTGGGAGCAGAAGTTCGTCGCGCAGGCGGTGGACGTGCTCGTTGCGCAGCGCGCGCAGGTTCTGATCGGGAACGGGGTGAGTCCAATGAGTCCAGGATCGGAGTGGCAAGGCGACTGACTGACTGTGCGTCTTATTCTTATTGCACCCGCCTCTCTCACACTGTGCAGTTCTCGACGCTCACGTCGCACGCGGTAACCATGCGCCTGGCGAACAACTTCTCGACGGAGAGCATACGGTTCTGGTGACGCAACAAGATGCGTGCGCCGATTTCCTTTTTTTTCGGGACATTGCTAGAGCTACAAGAAGGCGGATTCTGTCACATTATTAGGTTTGTACTGTAGCATATATATAAGAAGGGCTAAAGTAATCACATCTGAAGTACGAGCTTGCCACGCCACCAAAAGTATTGAAGGAGAAGACGAATCCGTCTCAAGACCCAATCGATTCCGGAGGTCTCAACGCGTGACGTCACGCGACATTGTGTACCCAGTGGCCTGCCCCCGATTAGCAACGCCTCCGACAAGTCGGTTGTATGCGCATCTCGTCAACTGCTAGCTGATTATGATTAGCTGTGTTCACTGCAAAGGAACTGCGAAACTTGCGGTGGGCTAAGTTGGGGTCCACAAGGTTTCAGGCTGTGGTGGGTGATATGGGTTATGATGTCATCACTCAAGGCGAGGTTATCGACCCTCCTAGCAGCGTCGACCTTTCGCTTGACCACGGTCTCTCCCAATCTCGCTTTAACAACGATGATACCACGCACCTTGGGGATCGGGCAAACTCTGAAAGGATCCCTCCTTTCTCGAGCTGTTGGCATTCCCCGAGCTCTCTACAGCACCGCCAGCCTTGCCAACGCGCAGAAGGACCACCCCTTCTCCTTCCTCCCCGCCAACTCACTCGAACCCAAGGCCTCGCGCACCAAAGGATTAACGGAGATCCGCGGCCCTTACTACGCCCCCGTGACCAAGACGTACCTCGACGAGCTCCTCGGGGACTGGGGCGAATACGTGGACGGCGTGAAGTTCGCCGGCGGGTCGTTCTCGCTCATGCCCGAGGACAGGCTCCGCGCCCTCATCGACACGGCGCACAAGCATGGTGAGCTTGGTCGGAATCATGATGCCCGTCTCCTCTCGTGCTGAGCCTTTCGCGCCCGCCCGTCGTGACGGTGCAGGCTGCTACGTGAGCACTGGGGGATTCATCGAGCGCGTCCTCTCTGCTTCTGCAGGGAACAAGTCGGTCATCTCCAAGTACCTCACCACGTGCAAGAATCTCGGGTACAGTTTATTTGTCTGTGTCGGTCGATGCTGAGTTGTGCTAACTGGAGGACACCCTGGAACTTGAACGCAGCTTCGACGTCTTGGAGATCTCTTCCGGCTTCCTGTCGATCCCCACAGACGATTGGACGTCCCTCATTGAGTTCACCGCCGCCCACGGGCTCAAGCCCAAGCCTGAAGTTGGCATCCAGTAAGCAGCACTTGTTCTTCTCGCGAGGCGGGCCGGCCACTCACCAAGAACGACCCCCACATGAAGGTGGGGCGCAGGCGGGGATGCGTCCATCGAAGAGCTCGAGTCCGCCGGCACGCGCGACCCCAAATGGCTCATCGACCGCGCGAAGAAGTTCCTCGACGCGGGCGCATACGTTCGTATTCCTTGACACATGACCCCCATGCCCCGACCCCCCGATGTTGACCTCTCGTCGCGTCGCGCCCGCAGATGATCATGATCGAGAGCGAGGGGATCACCGAGAACGTGAAGAGCTGGCGCACAGACGTGATATCCGCAGTGACGTCCGCCCTCCCCACCGAGAAGATCATGTGCGTCCCTCCCTGTTTCTTCCTACGTCGCCGTATCTGAGTACCGAACATGGGGCTCCTAGGTTCGAAGCCGCAGACCCGGATGTCTTCGCGTACCACATCCAGAACCAGGGCGCGCGCGCGAACCTCTTCATCGACCACTCGCAGACCGTCCAGCTCGCGTGCCTCCGCCGCGGCATCTGGGGCACTGGCAGCACCTTCGCGCGTGTCGTCACCTTCGAGGGCGCCGGAGAGCACTTCCGCAAGGGTGTGGGCGCGGGGCACAACTAGCCGCCCGCGTTATTGTGAGCCGGCGCACGGCGTTGAAGTTGAGATAGGGATCAGGATAGGGTGTTACTTACGGCAATAGGGTGGAAACGCGATGGGGGACGGACAATTCGGCGAAGTGTACGACTATGTAGTCTGTCTTGATTGTTGATTTGAATGTACTTATGCTTTGTCGGACTCGGAGCGCAGTGCCAGTCATGGGGAAAGGCTCGTAGCGCTACATTAGGTCTCGGACTAACAAAACTCGATAGCTTGCGCCTGACACAACAGCATTACCGAATGTATGCCGCGCCAGAAACCGCCGTCGTTCATCCGCAGAACTCGAAGCCTGGGCATCCAATTGCCGTGCCAAAACCTGGGGGCGGAGTGTCAAAACATGTGAGCAAGCGTTGTCAGAGGGTAGATATAGAGGCAGCGTACGAGATCCGTCGACCTTCGCGACGGCAAGCAGGGCTTGCATCACACCACCGAGCCCCTCGCCAGCGAGCAAACCCGCCTAGAAGAGGATATCACAACGGGGGGGGGATCAGAGACCAAATTGAAGTGCATATATGCACGATCGTCTACACTTACAGCGACGGCGAACATGTACATGTCGAAGCTGCGCGGGCTCCTCTTCCGCCAGACGTAGTTGAAGACGGAGCCGAACGCCCTGCAGATTTTCTAGTGTCAATGGCGGCACAGCCAGCCAACCCTGGAATGGAACTTGAAGAAGGCTTACATCGCAACCGAGAAAGGGATTTGCGGGGCGACAAACGCCTGTGCATCGTTCACGTTGAGCAAGGCGACTATTACAGGTGGGTCAGTGCAACACCGGATACACTCACGAGGCCGATCGCGTTCCAGTTGGGGACGAAGTGCCAGTAGCGCTTGGGGATCCAGAGGTGCTTCACCACGACGGCGACGACGGTGAAGATGCCGAGCCCGATGGCAGTGAAGCCCGCCGACTTGGGGATCGCTATTAATTTATCGAACGAATTAGCAAAACCCCACAGGTCAAGCACAGCACGGAAGAGAAAGAGGGATGCGACGCACGAAGACTAGGAAGAGAGACGGCTTGCGCGACAGCGACCCATGCGCTGACGCTAGGTGCGCCGTAAGGGCACTCGACCCCAGTTTGTGGAGACCTGGAGATACGTATAGTTGCCCCAATCAGCGCTACACCTATAATAAGATGTTGCGGGACGTACAAGATACACGGACTGGCGGTCGTGAAGAGAATGAAGAGCCCAACGTTCAGGAAGACAGCGACGACGGCGCCGCACAGCTGCGCGATGAACTGGTTCTTGGGCTTCGCGCGGAGGAGGTACCCGGTCTTCAGGTCGCCGGTCATGTCCGTCGACTGTGCGGCGGAGCCCGCGGCGACGATGCCCGCGACGAGGTTCATCGTCTCCGCGGGCTTGAGCGCGAGCTGCGTGGCCTTGCCGATGCCCCCGAACACGAGCTGGGACGCCTTCGCGACGGCGGTGACGGGGTTGACGTCGGTCGTGCCGGCGGACTGCACGCCAACGAAGGAAAAGGCGAAGCCGAGGACGAGCGAAAGGAGCGCCTCGCCGACGTTCATGTTGAAGAGCGTCGCGAGGATCGCGCAGCACATGATGATGCTGGCGAGCAGGCCCGTCGTCCACCAGAGCGTCGGGACGCGATCCTCTTTGGGAGTCTGGTCCTCATCGTCCTCCTCCTCGTCGGAGCTCTTCAGCCAGGAACGTGGGTTGAGGCTAGCATTGCGTAGGCCTTGACGGTGCTCAGTTACACTCAGGCGGATATGTGAAGACAATGGAGACAAGCGTACCAGTGATGATGAAGCCAGAGTTCATGCCAAGGTCAGTGAACGAGTAGCACAGCATCATGAGGATACCAGGCCCTTAGAGGGAATGTTAGCTGTCTTTTGGAGTCTGCGAGTAGGAGAAACATACACAACAGCCAGTACCGGGGAGAGGGTGCCTGCGTGAAGTCAGACTGGTTCGTGAACGAAAGCGCATTGTATGTGACGAGAGGAAATTGATCAGAGGTCGACACCCCGACCGCAAGGTGGTTCTTAATCAAGGATGGAGCGACTGTCTCATACTCAGTTCCATTATCCCCAGAGCATGCCAGAACGAGATACGTACTGATTCCCCAGGCAAGGACCGAGCCGCCGACTAGCATGTAACAAGAAGTTCTTGAGTATCTGCGAGTTGAGCCGCGCATCCATGCAACTTACAGAAACTCCAACTGGCGTTGAGACCAGAAAGCATACCAGCGCCGAAGAATGCAGGAGTGACTGAGGGGAAAAATACTATATGAGATATGCGTATCATCTGGAGCGGAAGTGCGTGCGCACACTCAATCCACCAGCCATAGTTGTCCATGGAGATGATGCTTGTGAAGCCGATCCGGTAGAGGGTCCAGCCGATGTGCCAATCAAAGAGCTAGGAAACCGAATGGATCAGGGGTAGAGAACAAAAAGGATTCATACTTAGGTTACTGACCAGACCCGGGGCATACCCGCTGAGGACCTTGAACAGGAAGCAAGCGATGAACGCATACAAGAGTGCCAACGACTTCTTCTTGGCCACAATCGCGCCCGTCCGGCTGTTGTGCAGCGCGCGGATTGTGACCGCCGTCGCAGCAGGCGTCGGGAACGTCAGCTTCTGCTTGACGATGTAGTACTTGCGAAGCGGGATGACAAAGAATACGCCGAAGAACCCTGCGCAGGCCGTCACCGCAATCAACTTGCCGATATCCTGCTGTGGCAGGGGGGAGAGAAGGTCCAGCCGGTACATTGCCGGAACGGCGCTGACGAATAGGATACCGATGCCGCCGGCAGCTATTTCGCGTCATGGTACAAGTCCGGTTCGTGTGCGAAGAATGCAAGTATAGATGAGAACGCCAAGTACAACGACTCCAACCAGCAGTAGGGGAAGTGCGGCGTACCTGTCGCTGCGCTTTGAACTGTGCAGTTCTCTTTGGGGCCGAATGGGCCGCCCAGCAGCCTTCCGAGGAGACCAGACTCTGGTATCGCTTTCGAAAGTGGTTTGATGATGGCAAACCCGAAGATTGCCTGAAATATGCCTCAGCGGATGGTAATTGAAACGGAAAACCGGGCCGACATACACCGAAAAGCTACGAGAATGAGGTTGAGTAAACGTCATGAGGTGGCGCTAGCTCCTTACCTGAGGCCCGAAAGTAAAGCCGGTCTTGAGACCGAGGTAGATGTTAGATGCACCGACTGTAGAGACCTTTAATATGTGCAGAGTGGGAACATGGAAAGCCGATATCTCACCGACTGCACCAAGAGCGCATCCTACGATAATCGCTCTGAGGAGATGTGAAAATAGTATGCGGACGGTATCGAACGATGACAAGGCGTACCTCAGCGTAAGCTGGTGGGTCTCAATTATCTCATCTGGCTCGGGAGGAAAGGGTTTCGAGCTGTGACACGACGTGTGTCAGTACGTTTCATGACTCGACTAAAGCGGCGACGTACATGTCCGGGGTGTCGAGTTCATATTCCTCCACTGCTCCTTCCTCTCTCACCTTCTTTTCTTCAATGGAGGCGTTTGAGCTTCCTTCGCGTTGATCCATCGTGAATCGTAGCCCCCGCCCGTGCAGAAGATAACGTTAGCCGCAGTAGATGAAATGAACCGTACGCCGCGAACAGGGCCAGGGGAGGGCGAGCTGGCCCAACAAGAGGGTGGAGGAACGCCCGGCGACGTTGGCCGCTTCGCCTTAAGGCCATAGAACTCCTAGCATCTTGCCGCTCTGCCGGATCGGCGGCATTCCATCGTGGCATTACTTCCGCATGGGAAACATTCCTGTAGCAGAAATAGGGGGCGCCTGGGCGAGGGAACCTCCTTGGTCTTCGTAACGTGCGTGAGCACTTTCCCAATGTTAAATGGCGAACTACCATGCATGCGCAGTGCCGTCGAGATCAGTGAGAAAGCCCGACTTGTAAAATGAACCAGACGCACCTTTCGAACAGTCTCCAGTACTGCCAAGTGGCTTCCGCTTCGAGGCCCACGATCTTCAATGCCCGACGTTTATCCCGTTCTTGACGTCATGCGGAGGTCGAGCTAGGCATCCTTCTCTCCATTCCATCCAGGACGAGTCACGCTGGTCGGAACGTTAAATACTGCAGGGGGTACACCTTCGTAGGCTGTGCACCCTATACAGTAACAAATGAGCAGTCCGACAATAAAGCGTTCATGAGGTTGTCGAGCGTCGACATTGGAGGTCAAGATGGTCCAGGTTTAAGTTAAGTAGTAGTAGACTTGGCGGGTGCCAGGCGGCTAGCCTGAGCGCGCCTACAGCGGCCTTTCATTTAGCGCCCACGGAACTTGTGGCACTGCCGTTCCGAGTCTAATGCAGACGTTTTCTTGTATGAACCCCCGCCATACATCTCTGTGGCCCATAAGTATGGGGGTAAGCATTGACATTAGACGTGTTTGCAGTAACCCACCCGCACAAGGGCGATGTGACCATGGGGAGGCCGCACTCCACTCCGTGTAGCCAATATTGTCCGATTGTACGTAGCAGCCTTAACCGCGATTGGCAGACAATGCTTCATCCAAGCCCCAGAACTGCGACGCCAAATGGCATCATTGATCACAGTACATTCGTCGCGAACGCCCCCCTACTCCATCCCACGTTCCTCTTACGTTCGTTGAACCACCTTTCAGCGGGATTCAGCGGAGTAGCTTCTGCAGCTTGAGGAAATCGGGGGTGCCCAGGCCGGTGACCTGAAGGGAGAAGGAGTAAAGGAGACGTCGTCAGCAGCAGCTCTGAGTCCTGACTCAAAGACGCCTGTAGAACCCGTGACAGCGGCGGCGCACTCACCGGATCCCATCCCTTGCCTGCCGAAAAGCCGTTGGTCCCACAGCCGGGGTTCGATCCGGAGGTGATGTCGTTAAATCCGGAGGCGGCCTTCGAGTAGAGGAGGGGGTTGAGGAAACCCAGCGGTAACTTGCCGTGCGAGATAAGGTAGTCGTTGAGGAGGGAGATCACAGCGGCGAAGGTCTGTCGCACAACCGCCGATCAGTCAGTTGACCGGCGACAGAGACACAGAGTCGACGAGGAACTTACCGGAGAGCTGGCACTAGTCCCGCCAACGGAGGTGACACGCCCATTAATGACGACCTGGAAGCCCTCGGCTTGGGCGGAAACGTCGGGGTAGGCGCGGCCAGCGGCGCTAGATGAAGGCAGGGAGTTTTGTCAGACGACCTAAGTTGAAGTTAAATCCGACACGAGTCTATTCAACGCACTTGAACATGCCCCTGTACGTGTCACCGAGCCCGGCCAGGAACGCCGAAACCGCATTGCGTTGGTAGCTGATTGGAGGCCACTCCTCAGTCTGGAACACGAACTTGCTGTAAGGGGCTTAAAAAGTTTACGCACCTGGGCCGCGCGAAGTAGTTCGAGAAGCCTCCACCAGAGAAGTCAATAGCGACCTCCGGGCCAATGTGGGTTGTGCCACCGACGGTGGTGACAAAGGGACAGGAAGCTATGCACCAACAACGACAGGGAAGACAGTGAGCAAGTTGGGGAACGCTGCGAAGCTGCTTGATAGAGCACGTACCAGGGAAGGCGGGCATAAACGCCGTCCTATTCGCGCCGTCATTAGTAAGGCACTCACCGCCGCCGACACCACTATCGCCGCTAGCGAACAGTAGGGTAGTGCCACGGGAACCCAACTGTGCAAAGAGGTGGCAGACATGAGTGGCGTAATCATGGGGAACGGTCTGCTCCTCGTCACCATAGCTGGTGGTGATCTGACATGGGAAGTAAGCGCCGGCTCCAAGAAACCAAACTGAAACAAGCCTACTTACTGTCTGTGGAATAATCGTCTGGTTGAGGATGAAGGTCACCCAGTCGAGGTAAGGTTCGTTAGTGTTCCTAGGAGTGTTATCGTCTGGGATGAAAGGCGGAGAGCCGCCAGTGCTGTAGTAGATGTTGGGCGTGGGGTAGGAGATACCCGTAGTGTACTGGATGTCGAGGTTGGCCTGTTGAATCCATGCTGTCAACTTCCGTCTACGCCACAGGGTCATTCTAAAGGGCACGAACTTCAACACCGGGCTGTGACTGGTCATCGCCTCCGTTGTTGACCAGAACGGTTGTATATGATGAATTGACGGCGTCGGGCCGGAAGCCCTTAAAGAACACCTGTTGAAGGTTTAGCGATGGGAACCGCCCCCTGTCAGCATTATCGTCCACCCGTTCAGGTGAGCCGTCGGAAAATGTACGCACCTGCAGATCCGCGCGGTTCGCGAACTCGTCCAAATAGCCCACAACGCCAAGGCGGTTCACTTTCGTTGCGCGCGGAACATAGTCACCGACATTGTAGAGGGATCGAAGGCACGAGGGAGTGATCGTCCTCGAGCAGCTCGAAGGCACGGCCACAAGGGAACTGGAACCATTGAAGTGCGTAACGTTGGGATCGCTCTGGATGGTAGGTCCATCCTCGTTCACGAAACTGGTCGCCTTCATACTCCTCATCGTGCCGAAGTAGGTCGTGGGTGTGACGAGGGTGACGTGCCCGTGGAGAACATTGGGCAAGCTGTAGTTCATCGTGCGGACGACGTACTCGTCGCTCTTGCCGTGACGGAATACGTTGTACTTGGTGCCTAGCGGCTTCTCGGCTTGAGCAACGGAGACGCGGATGGTGATCCAATCGCCGGCATGAGAACGCTCAGAAGAAGCAAAATCAAGGTCGTGGACCTGGAGCCAAGACTCCACAAGATCAACCGAGTCCGGATGTGGGGCAACGAGGGCTGCGACTTCCTCCTTGGAGAGGTGCTGACCATACCTACACAGGCAGTGGGTCAGGCCGTCGGACAGCAACATAATCAGATTTATCACTCACCGCTCGTGAGCCGGGTCGCTGACCTCATAAAGGGCAGTGACAAGGTCGTCGAACTTGTCCTGTTTGAGAGCGATACGCATGTCAAAGGTGTGATCTGCAGGAGCGGGACCGTGAAGCTCCCATCCGCGAGGGACCTCATCCCAAGCATGCTTCACCCTGAAGTCATCCCATATCTTTGACTGGGATGCGAAAGGCTTGGAGGCGACGAGATGCGCGAGTCCGAGGATGAGAGCGTGAGACGTCCAAAACATGGTGACGGAGCGTTCAGGGTGATCCAAGAGAAACGATGGAACTTCTATTATATACGTCCCATGCAGCCGCTGGAATGGTAGCAGCCTGTTATGTTGAAGCACTGCGCTTCCGGTCATTCGCATGTGCTTCGCCTCTGAGAATGGGATTCAAACATTCAAGTTGCACTCACGAGCGACGTCGGCATGGTCCTATCGACATCAGAGCGGGAGGTTGTTCCATCGTGGTCATTAGACCCCGACCGTCTGTCGTGAAATACAATCGCCCGCGCAGCATGCAAGTGTTACGCTAAAGAGGGTAGGTGCGTGGCATATGGCAGAACTTGACGACGATGTGGAGAATCAGCTAGCCAGGACTCTGTGACGTATGCATGCTACATACTTACCTAGTAACCGTAGATTGAGTGCCCGGTGCCCGAGACCAGTTTCTTGGTCTTGAGTACCTGCCATCTAAGTCACTAGTACGAAACCACCAGTTCGAATTCCATGCATTGTCGCGGGCCGCCACTTCGAATTTATTAGAACTTGGAAGCCTGAGAAGTCGAGTTCAGGATCCCCAACTGATCAGGAGTACTGCCAGAGCTATCGTAGCGTGTTCGAGGCTGAGTAGCGAGTGAAGACATATAACAGCGACGAGGATAGATTCCAGCCCTTGACTCAAACTTTGAAAGTTGGCTGAAGCCTGAGAGTGGCTATGACTGACTTTCCGCTCCGCCCGGGCGGCTACGGCCCCCTTCAGTTAGCGCGCAAGGTCAGGACTTTGACTTGTGCCCTCTTGTGCCTCATGCTTCAAAGTATATGTATGTTTTTATACGATCATTCACCATCATCTACCTAACAAGCTAACAGTCCTCCCCCCTTTCAAACATCCTGGCGAACGGCCTCCCTCTCGTTCATATGGAAGATATGCTTCCTTCACTGCTTATTAGGACTCTATATGCACATCTTGGGTCTCACGGTACTGCACACACACCAGCTGAGGGAGCAACGTTATCAGCATGATCTACCGCACTTTCCTCTCTGCGACTGCGACAGTCGTTCTGCGTACCAAATTGGCGACAGCTTCCCCCCTGCGAAGCCCTACCCTCCTGTTAAACGTTGCAGCATCCCGCTCACCGACTCCGACTCTCGTAACCCTCGCACCAACCCCAGCTCGCACCTTGATCACGATGGCATCCGCGCCGACGATTGCTGTCATCGCCCCGGGGGCTATGGGCGCTGCCGTCGCCACCAGGTTCACCAAGGCCGGCTGCACCGTCCTCACGACGCTCGAGGGCCGCTCACCGTCGACCGTCGAGCGCGCGAAGAAGGCCGGCATGCAAGACACATCGCTTGGCGATATCGCGCGCCGCGCAGACTGGGTCCTCAGCATCATCCCCCCCAGCTCGGCCGTCTCCTTCGCGGAGCAGTTCAAGAAGGCCTATGAGGCGTCCGGCGGGAATCCCAAGCTCGCGTTCGCCGACTGCAATGCCGTCAGCCCAGACACGGTCAAGGGCATCGCGCGCGTCTTTGACGGGAGCCCCATCCGTTTCATCGATGCGAGCATCATTGGGGGGCCGCCGACAGATGGGTACGACCCTGCGTTCTATGCCTCCTCGGCGCCGGAAGATGCGGATGCCCTCGATGCCTTCATCGGGCTGAGTGCGTGGGGCTTGAGGACCATCGCTTTGAAAGGAGAAGGTGCTGGAGTGGGAGATGCGAGTGCATTGAAGATGTCGTACGCGGTGAGTGCTTGCCTCTACATGTTTAATGAATTTGTGGTTAGGTGGTTTCGCAACCGGATGTCCGAGAGCAACGCTCAGAAGGGAAACGAGAGAGAAGAGAAACGAGAGAGAAGAGAAACGAGAGGCGCAAGCGGATGCATGCAGAATGTCTGCTGAATTCCGCAGAGGCGAGTGAGGTTTCCCCTCCAACACAGCCCTTTCCGTGCGCAATCGCAATACTTCGCTCCCCTGCCAGGCCGCTCCATACCTTTATAATGACTCTGAATTGCGTTGCGTATCACGCGCAGCCAGCGTCATGGGTTGAGTGCTCCGCTAGCCGTGCGCGCCGGGATGCAGTCTCCTCTGTGAGGGTATTTGAGATAACACACTCGCTATGGCGATGACCTTGCGCCTAACATATGATATGCGCACTTTATAAGGTGACCTTTTGCACCATTTCGCTCTCCCCATTCACAGACCCTCCCCACAACATCCGATTGTGATAGGGTCTTGTACGGGAAACAACGTCAACGCCATTCAAAACGCTATGTTCCCGATCGCATTTCGTTGCGATCCGTTGCTTGGATTGTTCTTGTCGCCCAATCATGCCAGGCATCCCATCGTTCCATCAACTGGACATCATTATGATGATGTGTGACCCTTCGCCTCAACTGACCGCTCTGGCTTCTCATATAGGGAATAAGCAAAGGGTTCACCGGTCTCACTGCCACGATGATACTTGGTGAGCGTTGTTCGGTATTGAATATTGAGGTTCGAAAAGTTCCACGAATGACTGACTTCCGTCGTTGTTGTCCGTAGCCGCGCACGCCTCGTCCCCGGCGACAGCTCAGGCTCTCATGCACGAGTTGCATGCCTCACAGCCTTTCTTCCTCGAACGCATCACTCGAAGCATCCCCGCCATGCTCCCGAAAGCGTACCGCTGGGTGGGTGAGATGGAAGAGATCTCCGCCTTCGTTCGAAGTGGCCTTGGGGACGGTGAAGCGCATGTCCACGAGGGATTCGCGCACCTGTACGACAGGGTGGAGAAGGCGTTACCGGAAGGCGAGGACGTTGCTGTTCTGAACCGTTTCGTTGAAGGGGCTAAGAAGACAATCCACGAATCTGGGAGTCCTAAATTCCAGTGAAGAATGGTCCGAACTAGAAACAGTACCTGCATGGTGTAGTATCACGTAGAAACCTCGATCGCTTGTCGAACGAAATGTCCGGGATAAACAGTAAGATGTGCCTTCTCAAACGCAATCAAACGTCCGAGGGACACTATCATTCACACGCCGTAGGAGTCTACTTAAAGAAAGCAGAGGCCGCGCCGCAGACACCATCCATCTTGCTCCCACTCCTCATCCTTCGCTGTCTCCAACTCGCCACGCAACATCGTAGAGAAGCATGAAGGACGTCCAGCAGATACCGTACGACATCTGGCACCTGATCTTCCAGTACACCTGCACAGACGGCGGGCTCTCCGGGTGCGCGCTCGCGCGGACGTCCAAGACCTTCCAAGCACTTTCGGCATCGACGCGCTTCTATTCCCTCACACTCTCTAGCGTTACAGAAGTCAAGAACTTCCTTCTCTGCCTCGAGCGCATCCGGCGCTCCGAGCGCGCCCCCTCCCCAAGCTCACCATCGACGACGCGGACCTCCGCCAACGCCGAGTCCAGCAGCGCCACCGGCCCACCTCCGATCCACCACTTGCTGTTAGCTTTCCTGCCAGACACGTGTGATGCGCCACAGCGCACGTTCCGCCGGTGGACCGACTACGCGCGCGACGAACGCTCGCTCGTCGTCCAGCTCGCCAACGACCACAAGGCGTGGGCCGCGCACAAGGCGCACTGGAACCGCGAGTACGTCCTGCACGTCTCGCGCCTCCTCCAGCTCGCCGCGCCGACGCTCCGCTCGCTCGCTGTCCTCCAGTGCCCCGAGGTCCGCCTCCCGCTCGTGCACTACCGCCGCTTCCCGTTCCTCTGCGAGCTCACGCTCCTCGCGGACGACAGGCCGTTCGTGCGTGCGCCCGGCGGCGGTGCGCTCATCGTCGGGCAGAACGACCCCTCCGACTTCGACCTGTATGGCGTGCCCGCGGAACCCCCCGAGGAAGAGGAACCGCCCTTCCCCGCGCTCACGCACCTACACGTCGTGTGCGCGGGCCCAAAGCTGCACCCCTGGGAGAAGACGCTCCCGCTGTGGGCGGCGATCGCGCCGGCCGTGACGCACCTGCGCATCTCGCAGGGGGGCACACGGACGCCGGGTGTTCTCGCCGAGATGCTGGGCGTGCCGCCGCTCCCGACGCCACCGGAGGACGGGGAACTAGAGGTCGTCGATTCCGAGGAGCCGCTGACACCAGGGCCGGAGCCAGAACCGTCGTACCGCAGCCTCGAGACGGTGATCGTCCAGATGTCGAGCGCGAGGAAGACGAACGGGGTGGAGGATCCGAGTCTGCGAGAGGTGCAGCACATCGCGGATGTGTGCGAGGCGGAAGGGGGCCATGCGCCACGCGTCGCGATCCTGCGCAGCCGCACGTACGTGCCCGGCTACTGGGAGAGCAGGCTCAGGTGGGAGTGGCAGTCGCGCATGGTCGGAGGTGGCGGTTGCTGGACGGAGGACGAGGAGCATGAGAATGTCTGGAAGGACTTCCACGGCGTAGAGCAGCCGAAGAGGAGCAAGTTGAAGAAGGGTAGGATCAACAAGGTTAGCATCAGAGAGGCGCGGGATGGGAGCTTGGAGACTGGTACGGCTGAAGCAGGGAGGCCGGGAAGGAAGTGGTGGAAGGTATTGGCAACTGGTATGCCGCGATTGAATAGAAACCGCAGTATGAGTGTAAAGTGATCCTGCACATGATCATATCTTTTCAGTTTCGGACTGACGGATGGAGTACAAACACACATACCGGCGCATATTGCATTGCCAGCAAGGGGCAACACCCTGACAAGTATGGCCTGGCGGTGCTCCTGAGCAATTGTCTGCAGCTAACCTGTGCCTACCGCGCATTCTCATCGCGGCGGTGGCCTGACGCCATACCAATACTAGATGGTTCAAAAGAAAGCTAGAGGATAGTGTGCACATTTGCTTGTTATCCCCTATACCTTCAAAAGCGCCGCGGGCACGGCGTTCATACACAGGAATATCACAACGGCCGGGCCATCCCCGCCCGCTCTCACCGTACTCACCGCCTCATCTCAATCCTTTCCTCCTCTCCACAACCTTTCAAAGCCCCCATACGCCTCGTCCCGATCCATGGACCGAATCCCCGTCGATATCTGGGACCATATCTTCGCGTATGCGTGCTCTGATGGTGGGCGCACCGGCGCCGCGCTCGCATCCACATCCTACTTCCTCAGCTCAGTCTCCGCCCCATATCGCTTCCACTCGCTCAAGCTCACCAGCCTCTCCCAGATAGGGAAGCTTCTCCTCTGCCACGAGCGCATGATACGGGGCTCATCGACCATGGGTCCTCGCCGCGGCAAGCATGGCCACAACAGCACGACGCTGGGCGCCCGCCATGTCCTGCTCGCCTTCCTGCCGGGGGAGTGCGACGCCCCCGCGCGTCCCTGGCGCGGCTGGTCCGAGTATTCGCGGCGGAAGCACAAGCGGGAGGACGAGATCGTCGAGGACGAGCAGGCCTGGGAGAGCTCCAAGGCCGCATGGGACCGCCAATTCGAATACCTCGTGCCGCGCCTCTTCCAGCTCGTCGGCCCGACACTCGAGACGCTCGCCGTCCTGCAGCACGCGGATGTCGCGCTACCGTACGCCGGCGGCCACTTTCCCCGACTACGCGAGCTGTCGCTGCTCGCAGACGATCGCCTTTTCGTACGCCCCGAGCCGCATTGGACGACGGTGGCCCGGACGTCCGATCGGGAGGAGCTGGCGCGATTCTGGGACGACGTGACCCGCGTGCCACCGTTCCCCGCGCTCACGCACCTGCACGTCGTGTACGAGGGCCCGAAGCAGGTTCCGTGGGAGAAGACGCTGCCGCTGTGGGCGAAGCTCGCGCCGGAGGTGACGCACATCAGGGTCTCGCAGGCGAGCAAGCTGATGCCGGAGGTGCTGGATGGCATCGCGTCGAAGTCCTTCGCGCAGGCGCAAGGAACGGCGGCGGGCCTGAGGGGGTCCCCGCCGGGCGGCCGGAAGCGCGTGTCGTTTCCGAAGTTGCGTCGGGCCATCGTCCAGCCACTCGTTCTGGAACCGGTTCGCGGGCACGAGCACCTGGAGGAGGTCGGGACGTTGCGCAACGCACCAAGGGCGAAAGGTGGGCCGACAATTGTAGCGATGCGTGGGAGGTGGTATAGGGACGGGTACTGGCGAGACAGACTCAGATGGGAGTGGGAGGGTCGGATGCTCGGAGGGCCGGGATGCTGGGCTGAACGAGAAGAAGACGAAGGCGAATGGGCCTACGAGCGGAGAAAGAGGGCGGAGCTAGCGGTCGCAAAGGCCAGGATGCAGAACCTAGCAGCAGGGCGAACCCTGTTAGGACGGACCGTGTCGATGATTCATTTGGATGAGAAGGCTGTCTGCGACCATGGTCCCCTCAAAGTCGGTCCCAGAAGGGCCATGCTGCGGGGCCTCATCGCTTTGGGAGGAAAGAGGTCGTTATCACGCTGAGAACTGTGCATGCAATAGGTTATATGTGGGACTTACATGCGACTTCAATCAGTGAATGGGCCGGGGATAAGGCCACCAGTAATTCTTCATAAGTATTTAGGAACCTGTTTATCATAATGCGATTTTGAAGATCTCTCCGAATGCCGCGTCGATAGAAGCATTAGCCTGGGATGGAGGAGGTAATGGCGAAGTTGAAATCATAAAAGGGTCTTCTGTCAAGTCGCAAATCAACATATTGCCAAATGAAGGCATTGTATCATGGAGTTTGTTTGGTTGTGTTAGGATCTAAAGCCTTCACTTGCCAATCCGGTAGTACGGCGGGCAGCGACAACATCGAGTACTGGTACCGGTGCCAATCCCGGTGCAGGCTCTCCTGGTATAAGCTTAAGTGATAAGCCGCTGGTAATTCCCCGTCGCCTTGATGGCACACACAAACCCCATGATACTTCCCGATGCATGACGTCGTACTTCTGAATCGACGCGGCGACCTCGGTGACTTCAATCGTAGGTGGTGCCCGCGAAATTCATGAGAATTAATACTTGCGCTCCATGCAAGTCCATATGAGCGATATGATGTCGACGCATGATTCATGATCAGCCACTTACTATGTGGGAACTGCGACCGGGTGCCCACGACGGTGGGGAGGATCGTCGCAAGAAGCGTGGATTACTCATTAGGTTTCTAACGGATGCGTAGGAATCAGCAACCACCGAAGCGAGGAGAGATAGGGTTAAAGTACACCAAGGCTACAATACAGATGATAGCGCGCGGGAAGTATAGATACTACATAGATATTACGACACGTAGCTAGGGGGTGGTGATCAAGGCGGTGGTTGAACGGGTGCGAACCACATTGAAATGGGGGGTGGCGAAGAGAATGAGGTCACGGTGGTGCGTGCGTGGCAGCTGGAAAGAGCTTGCTGAGATCCACACAACAAGACGGAAATAACTACGAATGAGGATGCGAAAGAGAAGGGAACGTGGCCAAAAAGATCCGAAGAAGGTGAGACGAACCGCGTATCGAGGCATGCATGGGGAATCGGCCAGGGCAGTTGCCGTGGTGAGGCACTTGCCTGAGTCTACTAGGACATCGAACAGTCCATGATGATCGGTTGAGAAGACGTCGACGTCAACGGCGTTAGAGGGTAATCGGGCGGTCTAAAGCTTCAGAGGATATCGGCATCCTTGAGATGATTCCGCTGAATTCCTTCACGAACTAGGCGCCTCGTTAGTACAAGTGTCATAGTTGAGAATCGACATGGACGTACTTGCAGCAACTTGAATAGCGGTCGCCTTAGTGTCCTGTGAAATTAGGGTGACGTCAACATATCTTCGACAGGGAGTTGAAGCGCACGATCGGTCGTGAGGCACAGAACAACGTAACACAAGGGGTCCAGCAGCCTGTGAGAAGGCCGCTTGTGTGAACAGAAGGTCAGAAAGTAGTGCAGGTGTCCAAGAAGCAGGGACAAATGACCAGATAGATGCGAAGAACCACCAACTCGAAAGATGACGGTAGACGTACCACAACGGACGTGAGATAGGAGTAAAACCCCCGTTGCTCGGGCGAACATTTGACGAGAATGTCCTTGAACTGACCGCGGAAATCTACAATACATCAAGCAACACCGTCAGCTAGATGACCCAAAGAAATGGGACGAGAGAGATTGCGTACATTTCGCCGCCGTCGGCGCATCGTTGGGCCGCTCATGGTAGGTAGGAATGTAGTCGACGACACGGACGCCGCGGGCAAACTTCTTCTGTAGAAGATCACACTTGTTCAAGAACTGCATGTGGACGTAAATTACTAGGATCGCTGCGCATGGAGACAGCCGGCAGATGATGATTACTCACTAGGATGAGCTGAACCTTGGCCAAAACCTTGGTGGAACAGACGGCCTTCCAGAGTAACAGGCTATCCTGGAGACGATTTACTCTCTTGTCCTCGGCAAGGGTCTCGTCGAAGCAGTTGATCGGTGCAAGGAAAATGATCGCGTTGATGTCATCGAAGTAGGGATACCATGCGTGCCGCTGCAGATCAGCAGTGAGAATGGAAGGCGGCACCCTGAAACGAGGGGTCACACACCAAAGACCGTGCCCCGCCCACGTCGTAAATCAGCCATTCGCGCCCGGCCTCGGAACCTTCAGAGGGACGTTGAGCGGTGAATTGAGACATCCATACAGAGCGCCTTTACCCTTTTCGAAGACGAACCGGTGCTCCTGCACGCCCATGGTTCGTAAACGGGCGCGAACAACGTCATCATCTGACGGCTGATAGTCCTGCGCCGCGATACGTTTCACATCGTTCAAGAAACTGTTGACACGGGACGGGAGTGTGGGAGTTAGCGCTAACGATGTCTCGGGCCTTGGGTGGGGTGCTTACAAGCCTGGTCCTTCTTCGGGTCTCATGCCCCTCGTGTCAAGCACCGCCTTGACATCGGGGTCGGCCCAGAGAGCGTGCATGTCGTTCGCGAACGACGCGATGGCTTGTGCGGCGCGGTCTACATTCGGTTGGGTGCCCTCAGCCTCAGCCCAGGATTCGGACCTGCGAGAAACTGAGGGTCGATGTTGATGCTGGCAAACGTTCAGCATGGCAAGAAACCGACAATTGAAGCGATACGACGTACGCTGGGCCGACGAACAACACCTCCTCTGACACTGTCCGCGTCCTCGCCTCGAATCCCCCTGACACGATTGAGCGCAGACTTCCACCCGCTCCGACTTGTTACAGCGAACTCCTGGGGACGGAACTTGCCACTTTCCCATGGAGCTGCGCTATCGTTGCGGTCCTGAATTGCTTCCGTCGAGGCGGCGCCCAGACTACGTTCGAGGTCGCGTTGCACATCGCGCAGTGGGGCGAGGCGCTTAACAAGGGTGATGTGGGCGTCGTTGAGCAAGGACATCGAAGGACTGATGGATGCATTCTCCTCCTCTTCCTCCTCGTCGATGTCGATGGAGATCCGTGGTGGTTCGTTGCCAGACGGGGTTGTCGCTGGGAGCTCTTTCGCGAGGACGTTCAAGATGGACGTGACGGAGCGGACGAGGTTGAGGTGGATCACGGCGCGCCATGCCGCTCGTTCGGCCAAGAAAGACGAGTACGCATAGGCCAGCTGGAAGTCTTGATCCTAGCGTGAAGACCGGTACGCTGGAGACGAGCTGAATGCGGCTACTCACTTTTCACCGTTGTAGACTTCCCGCTCTCGCTCTGACCTAAAAGTAGCACCTTGATTGGAGGCCTCCGCTTCTTCATAGCCATCTTCTCCGCCTTTATCTGGTCGTCGATTTGCTCGCTGACTCTGCGAGCGTGGGCTTCGGCCTGGTCTCGCGCCCATCGTTCGGCGGGCGTCTCGTCGCGGGGAGGCTGGATGGCGGCAGCAAGAGGATCGGGGGTCGCGACGTCTCTAGTCATGGCGGCGATAGAGGGAGGATGAGAGTTCGGGAAAGAGGAAGAAGACCCATTGGAGGTCTTTTGAGACGGGAAGTGTTTGGGAGAGTGGTGATGGGAACAGGGGAAGCTGATGAAGCTGGAGAAATGCCATGCATTCTTCGCCTAATCGGCGCTCCGGACAGCATATTATTTATGACGTCGCGACTCGCCACCACCCGCAGATCAATATTCCAAGACGTGATCGTAGGCAAAAAAAGCCGTTAGCCAGGGCATGCGCAGACTTGACCCGGCTCCGAGTCCAGCCTCCACAGCGAGCAATTTTCGCCCCTGTCTGCCACAAAAATCTTGCCATGGGCCTGCGGACGGCGATCATGTTGACAACGGAAGAACACTACAGTAATGTTGTAGCGCAGTTTGACCGATGCATAAACCGTTTTTGCCCTGAGTGCTAGCACGGTAACCTCGGCCGAGGTCCGTAGCCGGAGGGCGGCATTCCCCCGGCATTCTTGTCAGTCTAACCCTAGCAACGTCAACGTCGGGGGCCCTCGAGCCCGATGCACTTATGTCACGGCCGCCACTCTCGGACGCGATGGTGAGTAATGAATGCTCACGTCCCCAATGCAGGTTCCTCAGGAGAATATCAATATGTGAAGCAATTTACACGTCCATGGCCCATAGCCAGGTCGTCAGATTGTGACCAGTTCTGAAAAGGGTCGCTTCGTTCATTAGCTATAGTGCATCGAGTATGCTGTGGCAACTAATCACATTCACCAGGTAGTTTGGCCTCGAGTACCTCCCGGCTCCCCATCAGCACGTCGTCTAACTCCCTAGGAGGCGGACGATCCAGTAGAGGACCGGTGTGCACATCCGCCCACACCGAACCTGGAGGAGGTGAGCATCCTTCAAATAATGTCGAGATGAATATATGCGCTGCGCGCTGACGTCCTACGTACAGCAAAACGAACGATCGCTATGGACAACTAGCAGACCATAGAGTTAAGCCGTCCGAAAGAAGTTATCAGATCCACAACTTACAACTTGGATTCAATCCAGACCCACTTTCTAGCAGCTAGTCTACATAATCTGTCGGGGAAAGGCCGCGCTTATTGCAAGATAAGCACCAAGATCGCGGGCAACAATCTCACATAGCTCCACCTCCAAGTACCGGCAACTACGGCAGAGGCGTTCTAGGTTTGGCTATTTCCCATCGCACGGAACAGGCAGTCTTGTCCGAGACCACCAACAAGCCTGTCTTGTGTCGACGTCAACATTGTCATCGTCTATCTGTCGGCGATGCCAAGCCGGGGCTACGGAGATAAAAACATACGAAGGTCAAAACTTAGCCTGCAACGCCGCTCACAAGGCCGTCCGCAGACAGGCTGACATAAGAGCCAAGTCAAAGAGCGATTAATGCGTAGCGGGAGCTAATTAGGATTGGAGCACCAGATTACGGGAGACAGCCATGTATTTCTTTTTTGTTTCTTCTGCAGTACAGACAGATCGAGTCCCGGAAGCGCGAAGTGCGACGTCTCCACGATCCGCCCATGTAGCCACGGATCGCTTCTAATGTAATAAGTAAAAGCCCAAGATGAACATGAAAGTGATGTACCAGTACAAGACAATTCCGTCTACCATCCATCCGAATCGAAACCAGAGTGCGCAGAATGGACGCTAAGAACATGAATATTCTAATGAACAAGAAGATGGACGGCAATGTGTGTGCAACGAAGGGGTAGGATTATGCGCGAGTGCAGGAATACCTGGGAATATGAGACGATGCAAGGTGTTTAGATGGGTAGATATAAATAGAGTTGGAGATGAGCGAGAGTGGGAGTGAATGCGTGAATGATACAACAAGAGAGTGTATGAGGTGATTGATGAGTACGACTACGCTGGAACCTGAACGGTGATGGAAACAACATGTATGAAATCGAGCGGGATTAATGGTATACCAATAGATAGGGCTAGGATATCGGTGGTGTCCGGAGGATGAAACTATGCATGTACAGTCGCAATTAGTAATTCGGGCGGTGAGTGCGTTTATTGGTCGAACGACGAGGCGCAGGAGGGGTTGTGGAAGCGGCAGGGATAGCGCCGTGTCCGTGGGCGGGCACGAAGTCGGGGTCCACTTTCTCACACTTGAGGTGAAGGAGAAGGTTGTGCACGAAGCGCTGTTCATACCTAGACGGCATGTCAGAACACGGTCACATCTGGGGGATCGAGGAAGGCTCACTGAGAATTGGTAAACACCACCACCATCGACTCCGAGTTGCACCTCAACAAGTTCGGAGCCATGACGAGCGCTAGGTTAACACTTGTCATCTTAGTAATTGTCTGGGTCTTGTCCTCCAAGAATAGTTGTAGGAAGCTGATCACGAAGAGAACAACACGGCGATTGATGGTTGGAAGCCGTTGCACGATCTGGATACAGGCCTCGGGATTGTGCGAGTTGGTGATGCAGTCGTTGTACAGCTCATCCGGGACGAGCGGATCGATGAGCTCGCGGAGCCACAACTTCAACAGGGAGGCGAGCACATGGGGGTCGTCGACACTATCGAGGCTGTAGTAACCCCTTCCGATACGAAGCTTGAGGTCGGAGACGAGATCGCCATCGCCCGGTACACGGAAGATGCCCTCAGACTTGGTACCCCCGAGAGCCAGGATACCATCTGCCAGGAACGGAAGGATGATGGGCACTTTTTTGTCGGGATAGTTACGTTCCTGTAGCCTGAAGACAGTATCAAGGGGTTCCCCAAAGATGGACGGATGGAAAGCTGCGTCCTGATGATAGCAGTGAGCATGCTGGAGCGACAATGTGAGATAAGGACCAGCGCAATAACTTACCGATGCGGTTTCGATCTCGGCGGCGCTTGGAGGCTTGCCTCGAGGACCCTTCTTCGAAATGTACGCCAGTCTCCGCAGACAGTACTTCGCCATGATATCCACGCGACCTTCTTGTTGGGTTGTTGCTTGTTGGATATACGATTGCAAGTATGCTTCGAAATTCTTCGAGGGTGGGAACGTGACAAGCAACACGCATACCAATTGCCAGCCCCTGAAGATGCTCTCCCTGCAAACAGATTGCAAAGGTCAATCGGACGCATACAGCCGCATTTTGAAGATGCGCACGTATTAGGATTGCCATTGAGCTGCTTCATCACCTGGCAGTAAATCTCGTCACGAAGCTCCCCGTAGCTCAGGCCGACACCAAGCAACCACCGCTCTTCCTCCAACAGCGCAATGGACACACCGGGTGATGTCGAGATGGACGATGCGAGTGAGGTGGCTGGCGACACCCCGCCAGGCCTGTCGCGTTCTCGGTCACCCATGATGCGCTGAACAACCCGGAAGGCCTTGACAGCGTCCTTGCTCAACTCGCGTCTTACATTGAGCAATGGAGATGTGATCGGGGTCTACGCAAGTCATTGAGATGGCACAACGGAGAGAGGGGATCCATGCAACGTACCTTTTGCCAAGCCATGATCTCGGACACGGGTACCGTGCGCTTAAAGATGAAGCCAGTCCGATGAGTCGAGAAGTACTGCTTCGCAAAATCGGATTCTGCGAACTGCTGGATGTCGGACGCCAGGTCTTGCGGCAGGACCGGGTATTTTCTACATCTCGCATCATCAACCAACGCAACATCTATGACGATATGGATGAGCACATACCCTGTGTTCAACGAGGACGAAGCGCGCCCAGTTTTCTCATAGATGTCAATAGGGATCGGTGTACCCCCATTACGGTCCAACAACTGGTTCATATGCCGGCTCGCCTCTACACCAGCGCATCAGACTCTCAACCACAACATACATTGCAAACGACGATCCATACCAGAGTTGAGCACAGGGTTGCTAATCCCCTTGCCCCGTATCTGGACGGGGACCGGACCCGACACGCTCCGTCTCGGTTGCGGCGCCATGAGAGGTCGGCTCGGCGACGGCGGCACGCTCTTGTCCTTCCCCAGACTCATGAACTTGAACCGAAGAGGTGTCTCGGGCGAGCTCATCCCATCCGACAGCGAAGCCCCGCTGAGTAGCTTCGGGTCCGTGTTGATCCTGACCGGGACCTTCGGCAGCGGCGTGCCATTCACCAAACGCGATCCCGATCTCGAGCCCGATCCGTATCCATGGCCGGGCTCCGAGACACCCCGCCTCTCCAGCGGACTCGGGACCGAGGACGAGGACTTCGAGGACGATTGCGAGCTGGAGAGGGCGATCATCTCGAGCGCCGCCGTCAGACTCTGCGGCTGCGGAGAGCGGTATTCCATATATGAAGACGATTTGGAGCGCGAGCGGCCGTACGTCCCCTCGTCGGTCTTATTCTTCTGGGACGACGGGCTGTCTTTCTTCGACGTGGGCTTGCCGTTGACCGGGGTACCACTCAGAGAAGGGCGACCGTTGACGGAAGGGGAAGGGGTGGGAGCAGCGTCGGTGTTGTAAGGTGAGCCAGGTATAGGCGCGAGAGGATGACCTCGTTCGTACGCTAGCGGGCCACCATGGGAACCCTGGCTGTGTTGGAGCTGATCGGCACTGGAAGTCGACTTGCGTGGACTCTGTGCGGAGCGCCTCCCCGAGGACCCTGTGCGGGGCGGCGAGTGGTTCGAGCCTGTCAGTGGCGTACCGTTCGTACCCTGCGTCCGTCCTGGAGAGTTGCGCGTCGACGATTGCGAGCGACGACTCTGTAGGGAAGATGTCATGCCCTTCCCTCCGTTCGCCTGTCCGTTGCCGAACCCGCCCTCCCTATCGTTCACGTACGAGCGGGAGCGGCGGTAGGGTGCGCGCTCGCTTGT
The DNA here is from genome assembly GCA_024305745.1 of Polyporus tsugae. NCBI lineage: Eukaryota > Fungi > Basidiomycota > Agaricomycetes > Polyporales > Polyporaceae > Polyporus > Polyporus tsugae. The sequence continues at coordinate 847,012 of JAHRBS010000001.1, forward strand.
CGGCGTAGGTTTTGACCCCTCCCGGGCATCGGAGCTGGCGCGAGGATGGACGCCACGGTTGAGAGACAGCCTGCGCGCAAGGGCGGTGTTTTGGATAATTCCAAGAGGGATCACGAAGGCGTTGGGTCGCTCCCAAACAGTTTCACCGGACTTTGTGTGGTAGTAATAATGCAGGCCGCTCGCCTCGTCGAACATCTCCCACCATTCGCCGTCTGGACTCGGGGGCAATCTAGTGGCGCACGGCGTCGCAGTCCATTTAGCATACGTCCGCCACAAGCATGGACGATGGAACTGAATGATGAGAACTCTCACAGGAAGTTGCCAACTGGAGGATCCCAGCTAACCTCGCCCGTCGCGGGGCACGCGAAGAACGAGACTTGGGTCTATCCGATTTTCGGTTTTAGAGTTGTCGGAAGTAGTGAATACGAACGCGCCAAGAACCACCGACGAGGTGCAACAAAGATCAGCGATGTCGAACATCACAAACACGATCTGTCGAGCGCCAGGACATAGAGCGCAAACGTACCTGCGGGTCTACAAGAGTGACCCAGAACTTCGATCCCCAACCGTCACCTCCACCCTGACCATCGCGGCTTGGTGTGGCAGCAGCACCACGAAGACTGCTCGTCGAAGTGCGCTGGCCGTTCAGGCGGACCTCCGGGGTGGGCGGGACGTTCTCGCTCTCCACAAACGGTTTGTGCGTGGGAGTCGACGGAGCTCCATTTGTTGCAGATGTATTCTTGTCCTTGATCGGTGTTGAGTGTGCTGAAGAAAAGGGGGGTGAAGAGGGTGCCACAGACATCGTCCAGGGGCTGCGCGGGATTGACTGTGTGGGTATCCGGTATCGTAGTGCGATTCTTCCGACGAATTGAGTTCCTGGAAGACGAATGAGAAGAATTCTAAACGAGAGGCGAGGCTGTCAGGGTATTCAGGGTATAGTACAGAGCTGGTGGAGGCCACACCGGGTGCTGGCGAAGATGTGGGCGGTTGCGGGTGAGAGCGCCGTGCCCCTCACGGTTTCCCAGCTTGTCCACCGACGTCCGTCTCGAGGGAGCTCGTGCATCACGTCACTTGCAAACCTACTATATCTCCGTGGCCACATGCCTCTCATTGCGACCATCTCCTTTAACCTGGCCCTAGGTAGTACAGTAGGCCCCTACGTGCCAGTATGGATGCCCTCTCTCCCCCAGGAAATTTTCCCAACAAATTTCCAATAGCTAGAGTTTGTCAGACGTTCATATACATGTTCTTGCACTTAATTACGCGAACTTTGAACGTCTGACAAACTCTATCATGAGCGGCTTTAATCAACGGTACTATCACGGCGGAACATTGAGGGCCATACTGTATGTATCGTGCTGCTAGCGCTACGATCGTACGAAGCCAGTGCGCATATACGTACTTGCGCATGCAGAGCACTTTGCCAATGCTTTGCTGCTTTGCCAAGGTTGCATACGGTACGTTATCTCGTTTCTACCTTCCAGTAACTCAACTGATCCGCCGTCGCAGTCAATTCAACGACTGCTACCTGCCATTTTTATCAATCGCAGCACTGGTGATTTTGAAGATCGCAGACATGTGGGCTGAACCAGTGCAGTACCGGTGCGCATCGCTCACTATCCCTCGGCGGCTCAATCGGCCGTTGCTTAAACACCGAGAAGCCTCGATTGCCGAGGCCCGACATCGCCCATTCGCATTGCTCGTTCTTGACGACTGGATCGCCTTCGGCTTGCTGGGCAGTCACCTCACGGTCTTTACTCAACAATTTCATGCAGCGCTCTGGTGCTGCGGTCGTCGAGCAGATACAAAAGCAGACGCGAATGTTTTCCTCGAACTCAAATACCAGCCAAGGTGACAGACTCACAAACGGCACACTATCAGGTGCGCAACGCATGCACCTCCACTCCCTCCCATCACACGTTTACCGGCTCTTCAGCTTCACGATTCACGCGATGATACCATCTTCGACCTCCATAGATACGCTCCCTCTCGATGTCTGGCATCATATCTTCTCCTTTGCCTGCACCGACGGCGGCCGCACCGGGGCCCGCCTCGCGCGCACCTCGCGCGCCGTCCGCGCATCAGCTGCCGCGTACCGCTTCCACTCCGTCGAACTCTATAGCATCAGGCAGCTCGCCAAGTTCCTCTCCGCGTACGAAGCCGCTCTCGCCGCCGCCTCCACGGCCAAGCCGCCCACCGACCCCCCGCACGTCCGGCACCTCACCTTCGCCTTCCTCCCGCCCAAGGTCGACATGGTGATCCTCGATGGCGCCATCCACTTCCGCGACTACCACTCCTGGCAGCAAGCCAAGATCGCCTGGAACACTCAGTTCGTGACCCGCGTCGCCCGTCTCTTCACCCTCGTCGCCTCCCACCTCGCCACGCTCACCGTCCTCCAGTCCCCGGACGTCCCCCTCCCCTTCGTCCCGTGCGCCCAGCCATTCCCCGCGCTGTGCGCGCTCACGCTCGTCACAGACGACTCGCTCCTCGTATATGCACCGTTGAAGGAGCGCGCGTGGATGGAGCCTACCGACCCCGACCGTGCCAGCCATTTCGGGGCCGGGGCGCCCCCGACGTGCGCCCAGCTCGCCGCGGCGCCGCCGTTCCCCGCACTCGAGCGGCTGCACCTCGCCGACGGCAAGTGGCAGCACACGCTCCCGATGTGGGCCGCCGCGGCACCGCGCGTGGCGCGCCTCCGGATCTCGGGCGCGGACGAGGAGGCGGTGGCTGCGCTGCGGGACCTGCTGCGCGTGGGCTCGCCGGATTTGGCGGCGCTCTGCACCGTCGTCGTCCATCCGAAGTTCGAGGTGGATGCCGCGAAGGCTGAGGCTCAGAAGGAGGAGCTGAGGGTGGTGCTGCACGAGATCCGCGCCGGGCGGGCTGCGTTGGACGTCGAGGTCGAGCCTGCGCTAGCGGGGCTTGCTTACGACTTGAAGCGTCGCCAGTGGACTGTGCAGTCGCTTGGGGAGTGAGGGGCGCTGGCGGACGGCGCATGTGATGATGGAGAGAGCGAGAACAGAGGTATGTTCTGGCCGCACAAGGACGTTGGAGGAGTGTAACGATTGGTATGGACTGGGTGATTCGCGAGTGGGGCTCGGACGAGAGAATTGGGAGATAGAGCGGAGGAAGAACGGCTTCATGGCGTACCGACTGTAGTTGTGAGTAGAGAGTAATCGAAGAGTGTTCGCTAACGAATGCTAAAGAATGTATAGTACGAGCCGACATCTCTCCAAGCATTTCTACCCTCCAAAGCAGCAAGTCTTCCGGATGCATGCACACGTGTGCGAGGGGGCGAGCTCGCGAAAAAGACAACAACCACGGTTGCGCCAAGATGAGAAAGACACAGCAATAACATCACATCTGATCCCGCTTGGGAGTCTCGACTCTCGCTCTGAGACTTCCAGACGTTGACGATCCTCCACCACACCTGTCAAATTTGTGACACTTTCCTTCGACGCACACACTTCGATCGATCTGATCGGTCACTGCACAGGATTGTTTGTGCTCTGTGAGTTTGTGGCCGGCTTGTCTCTGTATCACCTTGACATAGCCGCTATTCGTACGCGATTTTGGCAACACGACCAAGGTGGGCATCGACCAACACTGGAAATGCTGCAAATGCTCAGTGCCCGTACAAACAGGTCTATACATGAACGGTGTAGATTCTCGGCGTGGTCGTCAGCGCTGACATAGAAACGTCCTTGGGTCCGGGTGGTCGATATCGAGATTCGTGGTCACAGGAACAATTCTTCCCCCTGGCGTCCACGACTAGTCGTGACTGCGCTCAGCTTTTCATCCCACACTTAACCTTATTTCCCCGCACTCATGATCAATAGACGCCATAAACAGTGTACCTCAACACCATCCCTGGCGGGTTGCTATAATTCTCCACCTCCAGGGCACCTCACCTTATGAATCTCCCAGCGCGACCATTGTACCTCGAAGCCACATCCCACGCGCTCGCGACCCAACCGTTGCACACAAGCCCACCTTCAAGGCGCTCAAAGTTGACTCGCGCTTGGTGTGCGTTCGTCAACTCACTTTCCCGAACATACCAATCTAACCTAGTGCCAGCGCACAGACCCCATGTTCGGTAAAGTACGCCGGTCGATGATAAGGTTCCCGCAGGCCTTCTGCTTATCTCACGCACGAACAGGACAAGAGCCAATGGGATCTCCTCATTCCTCCTCCTTCGCCCCTTCCCTGGGGCTCCATGGCAAGGGCGCATCCTGTTCGGGCGTGAGGAGGCCAGCGTGTGGAGCGACTGATCACGTCCCAGGCTATTTGCGGCTCGAGTGAAACGGTGACACGCATGCCCGCACCCGATTCGAGTGCACGGCGAGCAGAAGAGGCCTGACGCCCTGATTCCCTGTGGCGGCCCACCGTGGCGGACGTACGTATATATCTCGAAGACGACCAGCGCCGGGTTTCCCACTCGACCAGCGCCGACTTCTCCCCGCTCGCTTCGTTGACGGGTCACCCGTCCAGCTTTCCTCTCTCAGCGTCATTCTCGCCCAACGGTTCTCGGACTGCTTGTCTGCTGACTGTTTTTGCGTTACCTTTCTTGTGTTACCTTCTTGACACCTCTACGAAACGATGGCCAGCCTCGATCACCCGAGCACGCTCAAGCCCGCCCAGGTCGCAGTCGCGATGATTGAGAGCGGAGTCGCGAAGCACCGCACGCGCGCAGATCTCGTGTTCTTCAAAGCGGTATGTTCTTCATTTTCCGTCCCCCCGCGCCATCACGAATGGAGCCACTGAAAATGGCTCCCGGGCTCCGTCAGGTCGCGGCAGGAGTAATGCTATCCTTCGGAGGTCTGCTCTCAGAGATTGTCGGTGGGGGTTCCGGCGGGATCAACACCTCCAACCCCGGCCTCGTCAAATTCATCTCAGGAGCCGTCTTCCCCGTCGGCCTCATCATGTGCGTTGCGATCAACCATCCCCCGCCCCCGTCACCCCGAACATTGGTGCACCGCTATGATCTACCTTCCATCTTGCCCCCGTGACGTTTGGTTATCATGCACCTTTACCGAACGGCGCATGATACTGATGTATAGCCGGAGGGTCCGAACGTTGATATGGGGGTGGCTGACGGGCTTTGTTGAACAGGATCGTATTGCAAGGACAGGAGCTCCTGACGAGCAACATGATGGTCGGTGCTACGAATTGTCAATCTCCGTTGCCAGGTGATGCTGACTGGTTCTCTGGTCGCTCTCCGTCGCGGGAAGATCTTCCCGATGGCGTGCATCAAAGGCGCCTTGCCGTGGTGGAGCCTGCCTTACAACTGGCTCATCGGTGCGCCGCTGCTCGTGCCCTGTGCTGATGGACGTCGGGGATGCTGACAGCTATCCGGGCGCAGTGACGTTCGGGAATCTATGCGGGAGCCTGTTCTTCGCTGCCGTGCTTGTCAAGTGTATGTCGGATAGGGGACTGGGCGTGCTTCTGAGGCTGATTGCTGTGGTTATGGCAGATACGGGTGTTATCTCCACCGCGCCCTACGACGCCTACGCCGTCTCCTTTGCCCTGTCCGTACCTCATTCGCCTTCCTCAACCTGCACAACCCCCCCCACGCCCCCCGTTTCAGCCACATATCGCTGACACTTGGTGTTTCACAGGCACAAGGCGGCTGACCCGGAATGGCACCAGATATTCTTGCGCGGCATCGCTTGCAACTGGCTCGTCTGCGTCGCAGTTTGGGTAAGCCGTCTCCCATGAAATTCGCCATCTTTCTTTGCGGGGCTGACTGCGGCACTTTCTCGCATCAACGCAGCAAGCGGCAGGGGCACGTGAGACGCTATCCAAGGTAAGGTTTGAACTTTGTCTATTTCCTCAGCGTCCCCATGGCCGGTAGAGTTTGATTTCTCGGTCGCTGACCCTTCTCTGCTCCAAAGATCGTGGCGATATGGATCCCGATTATGGTATGTCCGACATACCGGCTCGACCTCTGACGTATAGTCGTGGTTAGAACGCTGACGGATCGCTCTGGCGCGCTATGTAGATTTTCGTGACATGCGGATACGACCATGGTGAGCATCCCAGTCCGCGACGTGCCTTGCGCAAGACTGACATGGAGTGACAGTGGTGGCAAACATGTTCTCGGTTCCCCTCGGAATCCTCTTTGGCGCACCTGTAAGCCAGAGCCCTTCCCCGAGATGCCCGTTCGCAGCTGACCTTCCATTCAAACAGCTCACGGTCGCGGAGTATATCCGCAAGTGCGTGACACTACGCCGCCCTTCGCCATCACAGGATGCGCCACTGACAGTTTTCTTCACGCCCTCCTACCCCCTCCCGCCTCCAGGTCTCTCATCGCAGCGTATCTCGGCAACATCGTCGGCGCCCTGCTCGTCGCCCTCCCCGCGCTCTACTTCTATACCCCAGACTACAAGGCGGGCGGGCTCCTGGCCGCAGAGGCCGGCCAGGCGATCAACCACAACGACCATCGTAGCTCAGCGGAGACGCCTACCTCGGAAATCTGCGACAAGCGATTGCAGTAGACCCTGTGGAGGCTCGTGAGGACACCCAGTGGTGATTCTTGTTTGAAAGAAGTTTGAATAGGAAGTACTCCATCGCCAAACTACGTGTACGATTCTTGTGTGTTCTACTACGACCTGTTTTATATCTGATTTCGACCCAACTCGATCTAAGTATAGCCTACAGTTCTTTTTCGTGCATAACATTTTGACCCAGTAGAGTTTGCGTTGCATAACCATAGCGGCTGCAAGAAGGTAATATGGACTAGTGTTCTCATTGCCGCAATATCGACCCGAATATGAAAAAAAAAAACTCTACACTTTGAACGGGCGCTAGTGTTACCTTTTTTGGATGAACGCCGGGTACACACCCATTTTGCGATTTTGTCCGTCGAGGCCGCTGGCGCAGGTCCCGCACACCTCCTGCCGGGGCACCACGCACCACACCCGGTGCGTCCGCAGGACGTCCGTCCTTTTCGTCCAGATCTCAACAGACGTCCGCAAGGCGCTTCTGAGAAGCTAGCGTCAAAACCATCAAAAACAGAATTGCCCCCTCAAATGCAGGTTTCTCGGAGACGCAAAATACAGAGCCTCGCTCGCATTGTACCACGATATTTATATCGACTGTCCTTCTCCCGGAAAGCGGGATGGAAGGGGTTGAAAGCCCGTAAATGGGCTTTGGGGCATGCGATCACGTGCACGGACACGTCCTGATGGAGCTCGGAGGATATCTGCTGCGGGGAGGTCCGCCGGATGTTATCACGGAGGTCTGTTTGAGATCTGGTCAAAAAGGACGTCCGCGGACATTATCAACATTAATTGGGTGTGTAGTATCCACTGGTGAGTGCGCTTATAGTACTCAAAGTGCCTCTGATTTCTAATATTTTCAATTTCCTTGTATCTAATTTGATAACCTTAGCAGATAGGAGGTGGGAGTCCCAAAATGGGAATTGAAGCGCCGAATGGCAGAGCGCTTATCCGCTTCGAATCCGTAACTGGCAAGAAAGCTTTAGAAATGTACAATGTTTCCAAAACCCTTCCTACCGGTGTTCGGGGAAGTAATCACCGTGGTACAGCCATGTACCAAACCGTATTCTCCGCAGCCATAGTGGCATTGGCACACAAAGGCATCGACTCGGAAGCCTTTCTCTGTATGGGAATTGATTGCCAGTGTTCCTTTCGTGAAACGACTAACGACCGCTGCACTGAAGTGAGGCAAGGCATCCCGAGGAAGCGGCTGATATTTCGGGAGGAGTAGCTATAGGATGGCGCATGCAATGGCCACCGGTGTGAGTGGATGTTTGGGATGGGCTATGATGACCCGAGTGTGGAGGGAGCCGCATTCCCGAAACCTAAGGAGCCGGAATGAGGTACGCGTGGAAGTGGAAAGCGGAAGCTTTAGATACTGATACGACCGCGCAACGGCTGTGGCGTTCCGACGTGACTGCCCCCACCACGGCTGCACGACGCCCCAATGATCGTCGTCAGTCTGCCGTATAGTCTTTCTTACAATTAGTGACTCAATTAACTTTCCTCGGGGCGTGATGTGCACCAAATCCAGCCCTAAAACAGCCGCTGTTAGTGTTTCCACTAGCTCGCTTTGGCCTCATGAGAAGACAACGTTTGGTCTGTGTTGCGAATGGTACCGAGCTCATGATACCGAGCTCATGATACCGCGGCATTAATATCGGGGAGATGCTCTGCTTGAACAGCGTTTTCTGCCGACCGCATGCCGGTCGCTTCCTCGCCCCTTTGGTACTGCAGCGGAGCAGCCTTCCCTCCGTCTCATTGGTGATCGATTCCAGCCCCGTGGAGGTCATTCAACAAGCCAGAGTCGATTCGCATTCCCCCGCCATGACAAGCCCAGGGAGTGCCCGGTATGACCGATGTCGATTGTTAGATCGTGCGGGGGCGTAGGGGGGCGTGCAAAGGTATGGCCGGACGGCGGTTTCCAGCGATCGCGCGGTGTTTCTCTGGGGCACAGAATGGAAGTCTGTCGTCCGAGACGAGAAACAAGCGTCAGAGTCGTGAACGGCCCAGTCTGTCATATGACGATCGCATGAGTGAGTCCGCTGGCCGCTGGCAGAAGATCGCAGCTCACTTCGCCGTGCGCACTTCGAGTGAGTTTAAGCTTCCGGAAGCTTGGTGTCCAATCCGGGAAGAGCAGCCACCTTGTCCAAGGATGTCAGCGGCCACCCCCATTGTGCTCCGCCAGCACAAAGAGCGCGCGTAAAAGGCCCGGATGCCGTGAGCCATTGCAGCGCCAAGTCGTTGGAACCATGGGAAGCACAGAAGGGGAGGGGCACAAAAAACGGGTTCGGCAATCGGATGAACGGATGTGCGCTCAGACACCAACCGAAAACGAGGTCGGATCCTGGAACAACGCCCGGTATGAGCTTCTCCTACGTCAGCATCGTCTGTGCACTGGATGGGCGTGCAGCTCACAGAACTCGGATCGCGGCGGGTGGTCATAGGTGACCTCACCACCATGCACATGAGCCCTTCCGACGGTGCTCCGGAGTCCAAACACCCTGCGCCGGTGACCATGCTGCCCGAGTGCTTAGTCTCAGCTTTGGAAGATGATGTGCCCGTCCAACAGCCCGGCTCATCGATTTCTCCTTCGCGGACGTGCTTGTTCCTCATGGCGAAGATGATTGGAAATTGAGAGGAGCGGACGCGAGCCTCGGCATCAAGGTGACCGACAGTCCACATCGATCTTGGGCTCGAGTAATGGGCGCATTGATGGGGTGTAAGATCCGGTAGAGATCATTGCCTTTCAGGGCGTTATGTGGTTCGCCGAGGACGGACAGTACTAGTGCGTTCGAAGACTATCGCGAAGACCGTGCATGTCAAATAAAGTAACCGCAGCCACTACATGATCGTCAGAGTGAGTTCAACTCCGACATCGGAAGAACCTCTGCGGCGCCGGAAGCTATCGTGCAGCACGCAAAGCGTTTCCAAGTCCCCAGCTCCGCAATGAAAATACGGTTCTGAGTATATGCGTGTGGTTCCCAAACGTAGAAGAGGTAAGCCAGTAACAGGCTGCGCGATTTTGAAACCACCAGCAAGGGCATGGGCAGTATGACACCGTCCCGGAACAAACATCCGTTCATCGCAAGCGCAAGCACGTACCACGTACCGAGATTCCCGCTCTGCGTGACACCCTTCCATCGGCCCTCCGTTGTGACGGCACGATTGCCCCAGAGTGGCGCGTCTATGTCTTCATCGATGCTGGACTCCGCGCCCTCTTCTCTATCGCCGCTTGCCGGGTCAAGCAACCTTCTCACGCGACCTGAACATGCGTTTGCGGGGCTCCAGGAACGGTAAAAAAAATCTGCGTTGGGTATGTCACCTGGCATCAGAGACGTAAGAGTCAGAGCGCGTTATTGAGCGACACTGATAAGGAATGCAGCGACAATTCGCGCTCAACCACACGCAGAGAGTCCGAGCAAGGTGTATCCCAGAGGTATAAAAAAAAAGAAAAAAAACCCTCGCCGCGCGTGAGATAACGCACCATGTACATAGCCGCACCTGCAGAACGCGGGGATTAGGGTGACTAGGGGTAAAGTGGCGACTGCGTGAATGAGATCAAGGTTAGCCTCTAGACGGTCTAAGGTCGAGGTGCTCACCCTTACGGCCGTTCCTACGAGAGGTGGATATTGAGGGCGTCATCGCATATGTCGACGGGTCATCTCGGGGTGGCTGAGCAGGTGCTTTAAGGGTGTTTGACATGTTGGCTTCTCGGTTCGTATAGCTGTTCACGCGGGAGAAGAGAATTTCGTGGAACACCATCGGTCCGCCTGCATCGACGGCTAGTACAAAGTCATTCAGGCTGTTTGCTCTGTACGCGCATAGACGCGGTATTGGCCGCAGCTATCGACCGGCAAGAACAACACGATTGGAGCTCTGAACAGGTGGAAAGCGACGACTCGGACTCACCTTTGCGGCAGTAATTGTGCTCATTCCTCTCACGGAAATCCCCAATGCGCGGAACAGATCCGTTCCAACCCGATGCGTGAGCCTGCATGTGGAGACACATGACCCTACGAGAAACTGATGTGGACGGACGCATGTAGAACTCACCAACGAGGTCGCTGTCCGATATTTCCCCCCTCTCCACGAGGCGTTGAAGTTGGAACCTTCGGATATCCGTCGATCCACTAGTGGCCGCATGTGTCTGTCCCATGACGAGCAATGACCCGGTCGGTGAAATGAGATCCATAATCAGGAAGGTCGACGTGAGGCCAAAGACGCTAGGACGAGAAACGCAAGAAGGTTCCGATTCCGAGTTCGAAGGCTGTGGATTGAGAAACGACGCTAGGTGTTACGTCCGCAGCTAGAGGCAATTATTAGAGCGAGTTGGTAATGAGAACCCGAAAACAAATATCAGCGAAGTACCCAGGGAGAGAGGTTGGCAACAGACGTCAGGGGCACGTCTCAAACACGCGCGGCTACCGCTCGGAGTTGGTAAAATTGGCGGAGTGCAGTGTCTTGCCCGCTCCGCCCACGCTGCAGTTTCGCCCCGTTCCATCGCCCCGGTCCGCACTGGCACTGGGAGAAACAGCCTCACGGTCAATTCTCCAAGACCACGGCTCAGAACGCTGCATGCTTCCGATGCTTGTTTCGAAACCTTGCGACTAATCTGGCCTAACTTGGGTTCTTGGACGTCGTGTGGCCCCTCTGCGTCTCGACCACACCCACCCTAATACCTATCCCCGATATCGATGGCACCTGTGACCACTGCGGGGCGAAATTTTGGCAAGGTGGCTCAATGGTGAGCCGGAGTACGGCATTTAGCGCACCCCAAAGAGTTGAAGCCTCAGCCTGGCGGAAGGATGATCATGTGGAGACAAAGGAGACACAATGAACGAGTGCGCACGGTACGCTAGGTTTTCTGACCGCACCTGCATGTATGGCGCCACTCATCCCAACCGACGTGCCAACCAGCTTAACTAACCTCGTTGAGAATCACCGGAAGAACTCGTGTTTGCATTTATCCTCTCCGAGGGGCTATCTTATCCAAGGAGTGAGCATCGTAGCCCCATTTGCGGCACCGTCAATCCCATTCTAGATGGACGGAGTCACTGATGGGAACGTAGAGAATCGATAAACTCGGCACGCACCTACGGGGACGAGGCAACGCAGGGTGGGCGTCCTTGGACGCCATGTCCCCTATAAAAGCACGGGTTGCTTGACCTCTCGTCCCCTCATCATCCCAACCCTCACCTCCTCCTCTCGCCCCACTCTTCCTCTTCCCCAGCCCCAACGCGTCCGGGCCAGTCAGAGGCCAGCAATGCAACCTTCCCCTCTCCAGGGTCTCGATGCTTGGTCACAGGACCTCCTTTTGATATTGGTGCGTCCACAGGTTCTATCCAGTTTTGTAGGTCGCGTATCTAGGTCAGTAAGGGTCAGGACGTAAGTTTACGGAAGCTCTAGCGCTACGTCTGTATGGGCTCGGCTGTTGGTGCCTTGGTCTGGCCTCCCGTCCTCATATGTACTCGGATGTAAACCCTGCGGCACGGGCATCCATCCCGGTACATACCATGAGAATGGAAGAGCCCAGACCATGGTATGACCATCCGAGAGGTACAGCGTAGCTTAACCAAATATCATGACGTACTTAATGGACCCATGGGGGTTCATGAATGCGTAATACTGAAAAACGGGCTATGTGCTGCATGAATCGGTGCCTATATGCGCATATTTTATGGGCGCCATGCACTGACGATTCGCGAAGCACGAACCTTTATTTTTCAGCGCTTCACATATCCCTGGAGCATGGGTGCACGCAGCGCACGCGATCGAGCTTGAGCGGGTTTCAGGGTGGTTCTTCAGAAACTCACTCACCATGCACTGAGACAGGTACCCCTATCCCCTACCCATGCAGAGTGGGCCTTTGCGCTCGTGGTCGGTGGCTGAGGTTCCGTCGACGTGGTGTGGGAGGGTAGACGAGAAGCAGGTGCAGGCGCCGCCTTATGCGACGGGAGCGTAGTAGAGTTTGTACGTAAATTGGCTCTTCAGTGCGACCAATCTCTCGGTTCTCCCCCACTCATATCGGACAGCATTTTCCTCTGTCGTCGTCGCCCATCCATCGCTGCAATCGGTCATCCATCTAGGACCCTTACTTCTATCTTCTTGCAGCGCCTTTTGTCGCCGTATGCGTGGGTCTCTTGTTACGGTTTCCAGCCGTTTCCCCGTGGCCTAACCATCGACGGCGAGGTAGAGTACGCCTCTTCAGGCCCGCGAGTGGGAGGAATGGGTAGAGACGTCGAGGAGAGGTGCGATCCGGGGTCTCCGCAAAGCTAGTGTTCGCAGGTGTTGCGGAGCTTTGCACCTCTGCCATGAAAGGTATGAGCGTTCGCCCATACGTATCGGCCTGCAGGTGTTGCTGATAAGATACAGGGCTCGAATCCCTCACCGCCCTGCACGACGCTATTGCATGGCCCGTGCTTATCCGTTTGGTCGGGATAGGAAGACGAAGACGTTGGATTGCCCCCGCGCGGACGCTCATTTTGATCTAACATGGTCGCTTCCGCCTCCTCACCTCCAAAGAGCGACGGATGTTTTGTGCCTGCAGCCTGCCTAACTGAGGATCGTCGAGACGGAGGAAAAGGAGACCCTTGACAACCAGCTCGTACGTGCGCACAGACCATCCTCATTGTATGTCACATAAGCATGCGCGACAGAAATTCATCTCGCGGAAAAGACAAAACCTATGTAGTAAGCTTTATGATGGTTATGAGACGGGTTATGCATCCTAGGTGAAAAGCTACGGGCGTGCAGTCGATCCTCCGGGAGCCCAGCGAAGTCGGATTTCACTCGCACTTGTCCGCACGCATTTCTCCGGTAATAATATGCATTTGTGCGTAGTTCGTCAAGCTCAAAACCTTCAATACATACTCGTACAAGAGGCCTAGAACGCATATACCCAGCTTCTGCCAAATTGCGGGCCGCACAAGCGCACCGTTGCCCCTCATTCCCTTTCTTCCTAAGCCAATCGCTTTCCTAACATATCCCAACGAACAAGGCCGGGGAAGCCACGAACCTAAGCAGCGGCCTTCCCGCTCAGCTCGCGTTCCAAACGCACGATGTCCTGCGTATGGGGGTGCTCCCACAACGCAATCGCAGCCTCTGGCTCAATGGGCGGAAGGGGTCTGCGCGTCAGCCCGCCGTAGCCATAGAGCTTCTCGAGCAGCGCCTTCGTGCCGGCGATGCTCGCTTTGGCAATCGTGAAGTCCGCCCGGGCGACGATGCCCTGCAGGCGCTGCGCCTCTGGCAAAAGTGAAAGATCCTTCGCCGCCGCCTCGGATAGTTCGAAGAGCTTCTGGATTGCGTACTGTTGAGTTGCGAGGTGTGGCGCGCCGATAGAGCGAAGGCGAAGAGAAGGCCGCGGGAGAAGTCGCAAAGGTCAGTATGCATGAAACACAAACTGTGAAAGGGCAAGAGGACGATGGACGTACAGGAGCGACATTGGCGAGGCCTGTGATTGCACCATGCGCGTTCACGTAGGTGGCAGGCAGCACGAAGTCGATGAATCCTCCCAGGACCAAAAACGGCGCGTCTGGGTTGTGACGCGGGTGTTGTGACGCGAACGACGCCTCCGACACCGTAGAGGCGATGCGCGTGAGCTTCCCGACGTTTCCGCATCTGTATGGATTACAAAGCAGCGTGCACCCCACGCGCGAATGGTCAGTTGCAGAATTGATTGCGCAGAACGGCATTAGGTACGCACGTGAGCTTGACCCCACACAGATTGGGGCATTCCGTTGCGAGCTCAGTGATAAGGTCCGAGTCAAGGTCAATGCCACCGCATGCCCCAGGATCTGCCGCCAATGATCCGCATCAGTGTCCGTCTCGAACCCGAGGAGGCGTCGGGGCCTATGGCAGTGACGGGCAGAAAGCTTCGAAGCGGAGGCAATGGCAAATAAGGCAACAAACACGGAAGGATGTTTTTGGACAACGAGGCCGACCGGCGAATTGAACGGAAAAGGTGGGAAGGAAAGCGTACAGTTATAGATAATGACGGGGATGGGGCTTTTGGCCGCGACCTCCGTCCAGTACGCCTTGAGGGCCTTCCTATTGTTGGCGAGTACACCCGCAAAGTAGCCACTCGCGATAACGATGGTGTAGTCCGCGCCTGCCTCCGCGGCCGCCTTGCAGAGCTCGATCGTCTCGCGCGTGGAGCCGGCGCCAGTGCCAGCAACTATTGGCACGAAAACCAACCCAGCCTCGTCGAGAGCTTGTCTGGCCGCTTTGATGAGTGTGGCACGTTCACTGTGAGAGAGATGATGAGCTTCGCCCATTGAGCCTGCGAGGAGAGGCCGGACGCCCGCCTTCGCGAGGCGCAGGATGTGGGCGATGAACGGTGGAATATCTACGAAGAGCCACAGCCGCGCGTTAGCAACTCGGTATTTAGGATATATGAAAGGCGCGCGGGAAACTCACCGAGGTCCTCAGTGTCAGGGAGAAAGAACGTCGGGATGGGTGCCCAGATCCCAGCTGTCAACGGACGGGAGATCTTGGGAACTCCGTTCGTCCCATTAACGTGCGGCTCATTTGAACCGTCCGGGGCGGGGCCATTGACTTCTGGGGACGGGGACATCGTTGTAGGATAGGGAGGGCGGTTAGAGGACTTCCGAGGTTGCACAACGGCTCTGGCAGCCTTTTGAGGGGCCAGTTTGGTGGCTGGGCCGCCTCGGACCGCCGGACCGTCCCCGGCGGGAGTGGGAAGGTCGCGTGCGGCCCGACAAACACTTACACGTCAGGGTCGTGGCCACGTTCTACTTATATCGACTCGCAAAACGGTCGGAACCTGTGTGCTTGCTCCGTGCTTAAACACTGTTCCTGTTACGCGGGAGCCGCAGCATCGGGTTGCATAGCGCAATGTCGCCAAGGCGGTGCAACGGTCCGCCGGACAACAAAACTCAAGAGCTGGTCAGTTTGGTGAGTACGGACAGATAGCAAAGAAGCAACGAACGTACAATATCTCCCACAGTAGCATTCACCCGGACATATACGAGATGCTATCAGCTAACCGTAAGGTTCAATTTACTTGCGCCTACGACAAATGAGCAAGTGGTGCTATCGCCATCGCGCACGAGACGAGTGTCGCGTGAGGCTGGACGAGATGTTCCAGCTGCTGCAATGTGTCCCACCTAACGTGATCACGGAGTATATGAGGCCTATGCCGTTAGGTCGTGGTAACGAATATTTTAATAGACTTTAGCCGCTGACGTGGTGGTATACCGACAAAGTCCAGACAACACCCACGTACATACCGCCACATGACTGTAGACGAGCACGTCATTGTCAGAAGCCTTTTCAGTGACATGAAAGCTCACCTAAGAGACAGCTAGATACGCTACAAATCAAACTTCACCACCTGCTCTCCTGCACCACGCTCGATCTTCAACAATCGCTTGGCGACACAACCGTATAAGGGTTTCGTGACGGCGCCACCTCCAATCAGTCCAGCACCGGTGCTCGCGCCAACGCTGGCGGCTTTCTGGGTAAGGGCTTCCTTCAATGCGCGGAGGGTCAACGCTTGAGATGGAGTGCTGAGAAGGGATAAAAGCATATGGGCAGTGAGAACTTGCTGCGCGGTGGGCGCCGGGCCGGGCCCGGAAGGAGCAGAGAAAGAAGAGAAGCTAGACGCTGAAGGGGAGGAAGGCATCGGACTACGCGCGGAGAGCTCCTTGAGGTACGCCCTGCGCGTGCGCTGTCAACACACGCTGACCTAGGAGTCGCCGAACGAAGCGCACACACATGGTTTCCTTTGCACGTGGGGGCTTGCTCTTGTTCGTGCTCTTGCCGAGGGCGTCGAACGGATGACCAGGCATGATGACCTCCCCGACGGTAGCCCATATCTTCTCCTGTAGTCGCGTTATAATGACAATGCAAGTCCAAGAATAGAAAACCATGACTTACCACGATACGTTCCAACTCGGTTGTGACCTTAACCTTGTAGCGGTGATGTGGTGTCGCAGCCCCAGGCGGTTCAACGTCTTGCGAGGAAGGGGGTCCCTCATTCACCTCTTCGTACTCTGGATGGGGCTCGGGTGGGCTACACCATTCTAATAGCGGCATTCCTGGCTTCTGAAGTATCGCAGTCGGTTCCGCGGTGTCGTCTACTTCACCGAGCACTTCATCGACCTCGACCTCTTCTTCAACGTCATCTGCTGGTTCTTCCTCCTCGCGCACAACCAGCTGCTCCTCGACTGGTAAGTTGGGAACCTTCGTTTGACGAACGACTGGGGTGCCAAATGACGCCGTGGAGACGTCTCCCAGATCAACTTCTTCGTCTAGGAGGGAGTCACCGGTGAAATGAAGAGTGCGAGCCGCAGCACCAGGAGTGTTCCAGAACGTCTCTTCGCGTTCATCCGGAGCTTCAGCCGAGAGGACCGCCACAATGGGAGGTTTGTGTTCACGTTTACCCTTTAAAAGAACACGGGGTTTCTTCGCCAACTCGGCCTTCTGTCAAACGGTAAGCATTATGGGCGCAGGTGAACGATAGGCGAGACAATACTCACACGCTCTTTTAGATACTGAACCTGAGACTGCAGCTCGCTGATCTGTCGCTCTTCTTGCTTGACAGTTGACTTGGGCGAGAGAGGTGGCGGAGCTGCGTCTGCATCCGAATGCTGGGCTTAATGGTTGGAAAGCAACCACGGACATTGCACAAGACTCACTTGCTTCAGCTGCTCGCTTAGACTCTGGATGCTCGCTCTGACTTCCTTCAAGTGCTCGATGATCTGAAGAGCTTGCTCAGATGCTCGAGGCATTGGCCGGATTGATTGGCTACTGTCTTCAGCGATTTGCGTCTGATATTCGGCGCATATACTCACTAACGTTCCAGATACTTCAACGCAGCATTGGCATACACCTCAGGATCGTGTTCCCTGGGTGCTCGCATGCCGTCTCGGGTGGCATATTTCGAGGATGGCGGCTTGCGCAGAGGCGTTGCGCCTAAGAACTCGAGCCGCGCGATCTCCACGTTCCCTGCGTCCGCTTCCGCGATGGCTGGTTGTTGTGGTTGTACAAGGGTGAAGAGACCTATCTCCGCGGGGTCAATGTCGCGAATGAGATCGCCGAGAGGGGTCTCCAATATTGCGCGCGTGAATGGACCAGCGATACTGGTGTTGGAGGATCGTGCGGCAGATGCGCGGATAGATGAAGCAAGCGTGGAAATGCGGTCAACATGGTCGACAAGGCTCGCCATCGTGTCCAATGCGGAGCACAGCTAGGAAAGCGATGAAGGAACGAGGTCGGACGCGTCCTCGAGCCGCAATGATACGGTTCAGCCTGCCCTAATCCGTCACATGACATGACATGTCTCCCTCGAAGCGCGCAAAGCTTCGAAGTAGCTATTTTCTGTAGCGTACTTAGTCGGTTCATATACATCCGTTCTCCATTCTTATCTCCATGTGTAGCCAGATGGGCACTGGGCACTGCAGTGCGCAGCCTTGACTGAGGTCAGTAGAATGCGTCGGCCAACAGAGATAAGTATGCCGGAAGGAAGCAAAGATGACGCGTACGCCGGTTAAACGGACAGTATAGCTCAGATCCGAGTCTAAAGGCTATAGAGAAACGTGTGGTTCGCGGATCCTAGTGTGTCAATGCATTCCCGTATTCCATCGATAATCAACGTCAACGCTGCCTTCTTATATACAGTGCAGAACATTCTATGGATTGGAAGAAAAGTAGCTATATATCGGATAATGCAGCAAAAACAAACCCTAAATTGATAAGTTGGAGGACAGCGAGGCGACTCATGATGCAATGCTCGAAGAACATGTGACGTGACAAGTGGATACGAGGTAGTAGAGACGTCGACGGTGGCAGGATGATCACGAGGGGAATGGGGCGTGGGGTGCGCAGCAGCGAGGTCGATAAAGGTGATGGGGGGTGATAGGTAAAGACGTACGTACGTATAGGAGCGACGGAGGTATTACGAAAACATAGGGCTAAGGTTCTTTATGCAGGCATAGTGGATTGAGCTAGCGAGCGCGTGGGGCAATGCGTGGCGACGAGTATGGGTGGGGTGGGTATAGACTAATAAAACAGCAGTTAGAGGCGAACAGTCCATTCGTGTCAATGCAACAACTATGGGGCATCAGAACCTCGACCCAGGGTCCAAAGGCCCCAACGGCCCATACTCTGCCCTGCCGGAACGTCCGCCACTCCGCTTCTTCGCATGTGTCTTCCATTCACCCCCAACGCCCGAGCTGACCGCACCGATGCCTCCAGGTGTCGAAGGGGATAGCGGCTGCAATAGCGGCGCCGTTGTGGGTGTTGTTGAGCCCGGAGAGGTCGACCTAGACAATGGCGTGTAACCGTTGCCCCGATCGGATAGCTGATATCGTGTCTCGTGTCCTCTTGTCCGTGCGGGAGACGTCCGTTCGTCGAACCCAGCTTCGAGCATCGCTTCGAGATCGGAGCTAGCAACAGTTTCTGCGCTCCCGAGAGCATGGGGCATGAGACCGACCGGAGGTGGAGGGTATTGCGTGCTGTTCTCGTTGTAGCCGCCGATCTGTGCGCCCCAGTGGTCGTCGTCGGACGAGGTGACCGATACTGTGTCGGAACCGTCGTATTGACTGAAGACTTCGCTGCGAGCAGTGAGCTCGCCGTTCGATCCGATGTAGGCACCATGGGCACGCTCGAACTCTCGCCTCCGCCTCTCTTCTCGACGAATCTTGCGAAGCCGTGAACGTTCCCAGTCTTCCCAGCGTCGCATGGGCACGCTGGCAGCTCCGACCACCGCGGCGCCCTCTCCATGAGCTTCGCCCTTAAGTTCACCTTCGACTTTCCTGCATTTGAAAAATTGGTCAGGGGCGCGAAGGTACTACGGTGAATAGATACGTACCGGGTTTCACCCCAGGAGAAATCATCGAAATGCCAGAAAGCGTACACGGGAAGGACGAAGTTCCATACCGGTAGTGCCGCCAAATAGATCAACATCCAGAAGATATACACAACCTTGCGTGTCGTGATGAGGATAAGGACGGCGGGAAGACCCAGAACAGCGATAAGGAGGACGAGCGGGATGGCTTCTTCGAAATTGTGTGGAGGAGCGAGGACCATGCCGACGATGAGCATGTACGTCAGGGAGATGGCGATGGGAAGGACGACCGTGCCGATGAGATCCATAAAAACTACGAACTGCATGCTGAAGCAGAATGTACCGCAGAGATTGCGAACGAGGACGAGTTCCATCAGGTTGTGGATCGTGGAGTTGATCCATCGACGACGCTGCGAGAGAAGAACGCTGAACGTATCGGGGACGACAGTTCTGCACTTCGCCTGAGGGAGGAACATCATCTTCCGATTGGGGAATGTGCGCAGGAGGACTGTGGTGAGGAAACGATCTTCTCCGAGCAGTAGCAGGTTCTTCTCGTGCAGGGTGGTCACGACCGACTGGCTGTACTCCTGGACGATCTCCGGTTTGATGATGAGGGGTACCCAATCGTCGCCGCTACTTTTGCGAGCCTTCAACCTGAACATCGAGAAACATCCGGGGAGACAGGAGACACCACCAAATACGGACTCGAAGGCCTTGGCGTTGTGGTGGGAGATGAAGTACTCGAAGACCTGAATGGCCGTAACCCACGACTGCCGCTTGTTCGCTATTCGCGTCTCGCCGCAGACACCCATGATCATCTGGTCATGATGCATGCAGTTGACGAGGTACTTGAGGGAATCGGGGTACACTTTCGTGTCGGCGTCGACCTACGATGATGTTTGAGACATGGCCATATAAAGGATACAACGAGACTCACCATGAGACAGACTTCAAAGAAATCAGGCGTGACACCCATGAGGACATGGATTTTGCGGAAAAGGTCGAAATCGAGAGGACTCATGCGATCGTTGTAGGTGACGCGGGAGAAGAAGTTCATGAGGATCAACTGACTGTCGCGCTTGCCTCGATTCCCAGGTTTCTTCTCCGTAGCTGCCTCCTTTTCCGTTCCACACTTCACGACGATGACGGTGGGCGTTCGTCGGCCAGCAACAGCTATTCGAGCATTAAGACCGCATACTTGGCTTGAAGCGAGCAGAAGACTCACTGTAATGCCCAGCGTATACCATCGCTCTGTTCTCGCTCTTCGAACCTGAGCCTACGGCAGCATAACTCATTGGCACCGGGTTACCGAACCGTGGGTCCGCCTCCAGAAGACTGACGCAAGTGTCGGGCGTGCTCCGCTTCTCTCCTGCTCCTGTGATCATACCATCCGCGATCACGAACAAGAGCTTGCGCTGGTCCGCGTACGATGTGAGCGAGATTGAGTCGAGCGTCGTCCGGAGTGACTCCTCGCCTTCGGAGTAACACGTGACGAGGCACACCGCGAAGAGCTCGGCACCTATCTGAGCGAGGCTCATAATGGGCGCAGCTGCACCGCTGTCTCGATTGGTAACGAGCGTGGAGCTGGAGGACACCATGGAACGCGCACCCTTGCCGATGGGCTTCATGAGTCGCTTCGCCCCACCCGGGCCAGCCCACGGCGCGGTTCCGTTGGGGTTGTCAATCGAGACGTTGGCGCCTTCAGGCATGACAGCGGGACTGATCGCGGAGCGGTTAAGCGTGAGCGAGTTGGGGGGACCGGCCAGACGGGAGGACATGAACCAGTTGAAGATGCATGCCATGGCAAAGCGGACCATGACAAGGCTCAGGACGACGATGAGGCCGGCGTACAGCACAAGCTGGGACACCACACATCCTGGCGTTACCTTGTCGATGTTACCGGCGTAATACCGCTGTATCAAGCAAGGAGCGGCATCGCGAAGTTCCGAGCGGTAGTAGAACAGGCGAGTTGCATCGCGTCCGGAGTCTCCGGGCATGTTCTGCAGAACTGTTCGGATGGCAGCGTCGACGCTGTCGGAAGGAATGGGTGTAGGATGGAGCGCCATGTAAGAGTTCATGTTGAGTACCGCGCCGTCAATGACGAAGTAGTTCTGCAGGGCCGCGACCTGGTCCCAATCGTAACCAACGAGTAGGGTAGTGTTGATGAATCCATCCTTCTGGAAGGTAGCAGCGTCGAGTGTGCCGAGAGAACAATTGGCCACCTGAGGGCAAGGCGCCTCGGCGGCGGCGCGAAAGGAAAGACCGGTGCAAGCAGAAAACTGGCTTGCATTGCGTTGGAAGAGGGTGGTGATATCCTGGCCGGGGGACTGTAGCAGGTCGGTGAAGTTGATGCCCTGAGCAGTAGGAAATTTAGTGATGTTCATCTGCCAGCCCTGTACTCCCAACACTCCTCCGACGGACCCCTTGGGCGCGAACTTGCCAACGACCTGTACGTTGTCTGGACATAGGACTTTCTGGAAGCCGACGGTGAGGAAGCCCATGATACCGCAAAGAACGATGATGATGAAGCAGAGAGCGATCTTTTCCCTCCAAGCCTGACGTTTCTGCTTGTCTCGAAGTCCTCCTAGAGATTCCAAGAGGAAGTCGGGAGCCCAGACCGACACGATGCGCGAGAATATACGCCATGCGTCGAGGGGAGGTCCATCAGGTGTGGTTGCTTGTGAGCCGGTGGGGATATGGGCGGCCTGTGCATTGATGAGCGGAACGGGGGCTACAGTACGCTCCGGGCGGACGAGTGTCTTCGCACGGCGGACAGTGGTAGCCGAGGGCTGGAGGGGTCTTGAGGTCGGGATGGGGACGTCGGAAGGGTCGTACTTGGGTCGAGCAGACATGCTCAAAGAGGGGAAAGGAATGAACGGACAACGAAAGGGACAGACAACTTGAGGGACGGCAGGGGGGTCGGTGGGAAGGAATGTGGGGGGAGCGGCGTCGGCGACGACGGTCCAGGCGACGACGAGGCAAAAGGCAACGAGCGCGGGTACCGCCTACGCAGAGAAAGGGCGAGCGGGAGACGATTAATCGCTTTCAAACTCAGATTACCCAACGTCCAAATGAGGCCAGCAACATAACAACCCCCGAGAATTCACCCTCTTGGCAGATCGTTCATCAGGCCCGGCGGCGCTGACGCCCTCCTTAGTTTCTATCAATCATCATCGAATCAACAACACGCCCGATGGCTGTCGTCAATCCAGAGCAATTACCGAGCATGCCACTCTTTCCAACCACCCATCCTTGTGTCCCCCCTTGTCGGTCATGGTGACCACTGTACTCAAAGCGCGTCCCATCCCCGCGACCTCCAATCCTCGCCGAATTTCCCGCATTGCATCTGAGCCTCTTCCCAATCAGACAAAGACATCAAACTCACGTCCTGCGTATCACAGCACGACGCCGCGCGAAGACGCTCTCATCTCCCAGGTACGCCAGCTATCACCGAGAATCCGAATTCGCAGGAAGAATGATGCATGACTGTCATTTTCTGAAGCTCGGTCCTCTTGCATCCCAACACCACGCCAGCGAATATAATCGCGTGAAATTTGGTCCGAAAGGCGCGTTCATGTTGTAAATCGTGGCTGCATTCATGCGATAAATATCCTCGCACAGGCTCTCCCTTGGGCTACGTACCATACTCCGTCCAGATGCCAGACCACTATATGGAGATGCTCGCACATCAAACGCGGTGCGCGGAGCAACCGGCCTGGTGGCCGCACAAAAGGCCTCGGAAGCCGTCTGTCAAATGGAGCTCTGCTTGCATGCCGCGTTGCGGCGATGGTGACGTCGTGCCAGCTAACGCCTCAGAATGTTCCGCTGTGACAGACCTCCGCGAGCAACTATCTGCGGCCATTTCTACGTCGATCATCTTTCCTGAGACCGAGGACGATCGACCCGCCACGACACCCAGGCCACAACCGCACTGGCAAACGTCAGAGACACATCCCATAGTGTGAGTTGGCCAGGTTTGCATTTGCCCGTCATTTGCGCTCACGCGACCAAGCATATCTACCATTATACCCCCCGATCTAGTATCAACTATATCCTCCCATCTACGTCGCCCGGCAGAGATGTCCCCCGTTGTGTTCAGCGTTCCGTCTTCGCACCTCCTCGATCGCATTATCTCCGTACCCGTCTCAGTAGCCGAACTCGACCCGCCTAAACCGCCTGAAGTTGTGCGACCACCATTGGTCGCGCCTTTAATCGCTCCCCTTGTCATTCCACGGTCTTCGCCTGCTCTATCCATCGCAAAGTCGCTGAAACTTTCCAGCCTCTTCTGGGTCCACCCAACCGTAAGGCGAACCTTGAAGAGTGGCGAGGAGCCACCCCAAGCTCCTTACAAAAACCGCCCCAGACCCGTTTCTTTGATTTTTACAAGCCGTGGAAGTATGGAAGAGACTCTTTTGCAGCGTCCGAAAGTTATACGCAACTGTTCGTCCCCAACTTTGGTGGAAGGGCGGTCGAAGACGGAGACTCAGCGGTAGGCGCCTGTCATGCTCAATTACTCTGGAGTGAGGAAGTCATGGATTTGCACAGAAGCGATACGGCTCTCCCTCTAACCACCGCGGTTCCTCTTCTCGGATACATTTCCGCTATCGGCGTGTCTGTCCCCGCGGTTCCATTGGAATCAGTCGACGGAGACTCAAGGTCGTTAGGGAACCTGTACATGTCATCATGTCCTGGGAAGAAAGGTAATTTCCATTACAATCAACGCCGATCCTCCGCACTGACGTCTTCGATAGTCAGGCTAGACGGTCCCGTAAGAGGACGCAGCACGGTCTGCAGGGATCTCCGATCCGACCTATCCCGCATCAAGCGTGCAGGTGCTGCGTGCATAATATGGTATGCCTTTTGTCGCAGCGATGCGATACTTGTTCGTAACTTGGAGCTGATCCACTTCTGAGCAGCTGCCTCGACGACACGGAGATGCAAATGCTCGGCGTGACATGGTCTGAGTACGTTCACACCGCCAACGAGCTAGGGATCGACGTTCAACGGTACGCGATTTGCATGCAACATCCCGCTATGATCCGCTTGAAGGGCTAACGTCGGACACAGAATACCTATCCCAGAGGGCCTGGCTCCCATGGATCCTGCGGTCTTGGATTCGCATCTCACGAAGCTCATCGAATCCTACACCCTCCATGGGGATGCGATTCTCGTACACTGCCGGGGCGGTGTGGGTCGCGCCGGCATCATTGCGTGCTGCTGGATGCTGAAGCTCGGACTGTGCGGATGGGCCGAGCCCCTTTCTGGAGAATACGACGCGTCTGCCGAGCCTCCAGTATTTGGAGACATCGTCCCCGGCCACGCTCTCGAAGGCGAGCAAGTCAGCGAGGAGACGATGCGTCTAGTGGAACGACTGATATCGGTCGTCCGAAGGCGCAGGAGTCTCAAAGCGATCGAGACGTACGAGCAGGTCAAGTTTCTGGTTGAGTACGTCGAATATCTGAAGGACCAAGCTGCCTCAAGGACTTCTTTCTCTGCGGATCTGTTTGCCGCTTGGGATGCTCAGGTAGACTAAGCATCCTCTCTGTTATCGTGTCGTTGCTATCTACTTTGGATCCGCTGTGCATACTTGTAAGCGTCTGGCTGTCGTAATGTCCAAAACATCTGCTCCGTTCAGCGTTCGGCCCTTCCGGCTTTATCCCTTGACGCCTGTAATTAGAACTTTGTTTGTCGCACCAGACCAGTGAACGTTTGAACATGGATGTAGTATTTTGGTTGCTACATGAAGGTATCTTTCGGCTCGTTACTGTCGGCAGGCTCGAAATGACTCCGCGAAGAGCGACTGTTCTACTACGTGTAGTACATGTACTGCGTAGCCAAGTCCACGCTGGCCTCTCGGTGTCTGGATTGTTCCTTGTTTGACCCGGCATGAATATTCTGCAGGAAAACATATTCCAAATCGGGCGAGAAGCCCATTCCGATCTGCAGAGCCACATCGGCACATAAGTTGTGGGTGCAACAGTCAAATTGGCTAACGCTCTGCCAAAGCTTCCCCCTTGCCTCTCGCTATCATGTCCGAAAATGTCACTACTCAACCCGCCTGCGTCGTGCGAGTACTCTCTGACGACACATCCACCCCCACCGAGAGCGTGGACACCGCAGCGATCCGCAAAACCGTCTTGACGCTGGTTGGACACAGACCTGCGGCCGAATTAGATACGACGGGACTCCCATTCGCTCTCGCCCCAGCGAACGTCAAAATCCCGGCTGACACAGAAGCGTTTCTCAAGCAGCTTACGCGCACCGCCAATGCTGCTGCAGCGTCCGTGCTCTGCGGGAGCATCCTCGCAGGGAACACTAGCGACGCCGATGACTTCGGTGACGTCGCTATCTATCTTGGCCCTGGAGACTATGGGCGGAGTCATGAACGAGGCGTGCTCCAATCGCTGGGGCTCGAAAATGTCGCGATGTCCTCGGATAACAGCGGCGACGTCTCGCCAAAGGTGTGTACTTTATTCTTACGGCGATTGGGAGAGACGTCGACGTTCGATCGACGATCGGAGACTTCACCATGACCTTTGACGTTGCTTCATCCGGACTTACTTACAGTCTTTTCCAGGATATACGTCCGATAGAACTATCATCCGCTCATTTGATTCCGCGCGCGGTGAACGTGGACGCCTCCGGAGACGCAATTAAGGACCTGGGTAGTCTGTTGATGCGGCTGGAGCACCGATACGCGTTCTGTGTTTCGGGGCCTGGAGTCCTCGTGTTCTATTTTCTGTTCGGTCGCGACAGTGCATCAGGTTGGATAGGCCTTGCAGGGGTTGGAGTACATTCGTAGGTAAGGCGGGGCGCCTTATGCTATGTGCATGCTTATTACTTCGTTCGTCCACGAAAGTATCGACACGGATGTTGTCCGTCGGGAAAGGGTCTGACGTGTAAATTAAAACAGTGCAGAAGCTGTATGTGACGATTCGCACCGGCTACTCTGATGACCGAGGAAAAACATATATCCACCCGTCCTGGCCTAACCTAATTGAGGCTAGGTAATATTAGATGCAAGGAATTTAAGCTTCCCTCGGAGTCGGTGTATACGTAAGTGCGATGTGCCACACCGACTCCTGCTCTGTACTGTACTACTTAGCACTATAAGTTACTAGGCTGATGCCTCAACCCCACACTGAATGTGGCGTAATGTGGCATCAAGCTGAAGCAGATATTCGATTTATCCAGAGCCTGCGAGATGGAATGCGTTCGGTACTAGCACGTCGCGCAGCTGTAGGAAACTAGGAGCTAGTAGTAAGCAGATTATAGAGATGTTGTGACGGTTCTGGCCGATAGCCGATAGCCGGCACCTCTTAGCCTGGGTGAACCATCGTTTTACCAGACGGTGTCAATACCTATTACTTTCAAGTTAGTCATTGACGGTCGTGTCGTTTCATATTGCTACCTCCTCCGAAAGCAGGAGCGTCGGAGACACCGAAGACGCGATGTCGGGAGCTATCAAACGCACGTCCCCACATCCAGCCCACATCACTCGCTTGGAATTCCGAATTCGAGTACCCCTCAGGGCAAGGCTAACATAGACCTGATGGTACGAGATGGTACGCGATGTCAGTTCGTCCGCGTTGGGCTATCGAGGGCTATCGTAACCAGCGGACGGACAGGTGCTGATGACAGTTGAGGATGATGATAATGTCACTTCGTGAAGGTCGGTTGAACTTGGTAGGAAATCCGGACCAGTACGAATAGACTTAATTCATGAACGTATAGCTAGTAAGTAAGATGCGAAGAGATGAGTACCCTTCGAACAAGGCTCGGGAGATGGTCCCTTCCCTTGGGAAGGCGAGGAGTGATCTGATAAGATTTCGTAATACTGTGTGATTAGATAAGTCGATGACCACGCGGTTGATTGTGGCGCACCGGCGCTTATGGTTGGATGCGACCCCGACGCGAACGACGATGAGCACCCCACTGACCCCAGCACCGGCCGACCCGCCCTCGGTCGGGACGGCAGCACCCCCATCAGGCGCCCTCGCTTCGGGGCTAATGCCCCCACCACCTGTCCCGCCGTCCACACAACCGAGTGCACCAGAGAATGCGGACGGACAGGCCGTCATGTCCGCCACCACCCCAGTATCGGAGCTCGCAACGCTCCGGACACACATTCTCACCCTGACGGAGCTCAACAATCGTCTGCAGGCCGTTCGCAACATCCCTGCGCAGTTGCTACGCCCCCCTGGATCTGACCCGAACTCGACGCTGCTTACACATGGCTACAAGGAACTCAGCGCCATCGCAGAAGCTGTCCGCACAGACAAAGTCCAAGATGCGCTCCAGGCCGCGCGGAAAAGCGAGCTCGCCGACTCGAGCGGCCTCAACGCAAATCTTCGCCGAGAGACCCTCAAACGAAGGCGAGTCAACGAGCTTCGCCCCCATCTCTCGTCGACATCAGTCACTCAGTCACTCAATGCGCATACAGACGACCCCCTTCTCCCGAGTCACCCCAGCCGTACCGGGAAACCGAGTCGAATGAGGCAGTTTTCTTCCCGCCAGCTGAACGCAGCGCAGTTCCAGTGCGCCTGGAAGCGCTGCCAGCTTACATCCGCGATCACAACAACGCCAGCAAAAACAAGTTGCGTGTTATTGCGCCGAAGAAGGGGAGGAACCTCGCATGCCCCGTAACGCTACGCTTTACGTCCCCCAACGTCGTCACAGTCTATTTGACTTTGGACGTCTCGACCGGAAACGACAGGGCATTGATCATCGAGAATGCTACCGCGATCGGTGCCCGAGAGCAGGTTTGGACGGGTTCACAGAATAGTGCGGCATCATATGGCTGACGGCTGAAGTCCTCAGAAACCGCCTCATTCGCAGTCCGATTACATGGCGTTTCAACAGCTTTCTCAACAGCTGGCGAAGGTAATCCGATCTGATCCATCTGCGCCTTTACAAGCTTACGTGGTAGGTCTGCTCTTTGGTCACTATAGGCTCATTAGCGGAGCGATCATCGAATGCTTACGTTCAATCAGGCCCTCTTGAGCTCATACGAACGACTATTCGTTGATACGTGCTCAAACTGTCAACGTGTGATCTCCGCGGAGGGGCACATACCTCCAGTGGTGAGAAAGCGGCTGATATCCTCCCTGAACACGAAAGCACCGTTATGGGACGTTCGACATGTTCTCTGCAAGTACGAGCCACCGCCACCGCAGTCAAACTCAAGCGAACACGGTACCGAGAACGAGGGTGATGGGGGCGGCGAGAACAATGGTAGTGTCAACAATGCGTAGCCCAACCTATACCTGTATTTGCTTGACCCTGACGTCGACACGCTTTTCCCGCCGATCCCTGGCGGTCATGTTGTTCCGGTGCGTGCACCTGTTGTGGCCATGGGCCTTTCGTACAAGAAAGACGCTTTCTTGGTGTTATAACATGACTTATAGGGGGCGCGATCGATGTTCATCTCGAAAGAAATGCAGCACGACGGGCTGCTTGGGCCAGCTCCAGCGCCCCAATGTCATGACACACGGTTGTTGCTATGACCCACTTTTCGTCCGGACAACGTGACAGATATTGACAAGAAGCGTTAGCTTAGGCCCGCTTGGGCACCCCAAATCCTCGACATCGAAAAGGGCGCTAGTGCAAGGGGAGATGAGCGCCGGTACCAGACGTGTTATGGGTTCCAGACGCAAGGGGTCCAAACGGGGATGCCGCAGGCATGAGGCCTGAGGACGAGGCACGATGTTAACTGAGGTCGGAGGTGCGCAGACCTTCTGCCTCCAAGCTCCCGCAAGGCCGGCACTGATGCAAATCGCGCGTCAACCTGCAGGGTTAACATTGCGCACCTGGCGACGAAATTGACAGCAGCCAATCAAAGTGTGATGAAGCCGCGTCCGACTTCGAAGCCGAGAGCCTAACTTGGAGTTCGAATTGGTTAGAGGGGGGGAAACAGTTCATCCGGGAGAACGCACGCGACGTGAAACCTTGTCAAAAACTGTCAGAGAAGGGCCGTGACGACGGGCTCGGCGCAGGTGAGTGCAACTCAGTGGTGCGTTGGAACTGCGTTGGACCGTTGGTACCAGGTCTCCCAACTGCGGATCCGCGGGGCACGCTGTGGGGTGCTGGGCACTTTCTGGGCACGATTCTCGCCACGTGGACGGCCCGAAGTCGAAAGAGCAAATCTCGATGCCAATAGCCATCCCGGCCATCCTGCTTTGGAGCAATTTTGCGTATATATGTTCCCCTCATTGTCATTTTCCATGATTCTTGACATTGCTCATAAATAATAATCCTACCTCACTCAAGCACATCTCCGACACGAGGCTATTCTCCACTTGCGAAGATTTGCCGAGGCCATACCGCCGCGCACTCTCAAATTCACTGATTTCGGCTGATGACTCTTTACAAATACAGTTTCGGGGCCACCTTCATGGAATGATCACAGTCGGGATAGGGATGGCATGAACAGGTGCGCGGATCTTTCAGCTTTGCAGATCTTGTGCTGTTGCGGTCGCGTTGGTGCCTGGCCTGATTGGCCAACCGCGGGGTCGGTGCCACGGACTCACGCTATGGGCCCAACAGCTGTTCGATCGGCGATCGCGACGCTTGCCTTGCACCGCTCACCTTACTCAATCGGTTGCATGCCAAAAAGCGTTGTTCAGCATGCGCGCTTGCCAACAATACATCATTTCTCCAATTACTTTTACTTGCCATCCGCTCCCGACGGTCCCTCCTTTTCCACGTTACTAAGTATATTATACCCGGTGCCGACCTTGTGCGTCTTGTTTCTCCCCCGGCTTGCCTCCATCACATCGCTCCTCGCCGACGAGCGCGGCCCTCAGGCCTTCGTGTACACCATCCCCTCCGCATTCTACGCGCTCCTGGCCCGCGCTCTGACCGCCACCCAAACACGGTTGATCAGCGCCGTATTCGTCCTCGGCGCACGACCTAAATGACGGTTCGTTCACCGTACCAAACGCTTCGGTTCACCCATTGAGATTTTATCAAGATCCTTTCGGCGCTGCCAGCCACTCAGCACGCCTCACACACCCTGTATCACGGGTCATCCTGCGCCCTCGACTTCTACTCCTCCCCCCTGCCCGGTACCCCGCTATTCAAGTCTGGCGCGATGTCCGGGAAATCGCTGCCTCCCTTCGGTGCGTTCCATTCTCTGCCACCCGCTTTGTCTTCGCATGTTCATTGCCGCGCGTAGCGTCCTCGAGTGCGCGACCTCCAACCCCACGCACGCCGTATATCACCTCCCCCGGACAAATGTTCAGAATCCTCGGCTATACCCCGCAGGAGGGGCCGGCGGGCACCTCGATTTGGGTCAGCGTTCAGTTCAGCCTCATACGCGCAGAGACCACCTTTCTCCGGATCGTCGTCGGTAATCGCGCGTTGAGCACGACGGTGCGAGTGGCCAAGTCGGGGCAGGAGAACGAGTGGGAGCTTGGAGCCGTCGTTCCCGAGCTGGAGACGGTGTCTACGGATGCGTCTGGCTCATCGTCGACAGTGCCACTCACCGTGCAGGCTTTGAACCATTCCAACGTGCCTCTGGACTCTCTCACCTTCGGCAAGTTCACTTACACCCGTCGTTGTGCGTTTATCTCTCGCATTGTCATGCGTATTGTTCTCAATGATAAATGAAACATCTACCTAGGTGCCTCTTCCTCGCCTCCTCTGCCATGCAAGCAGGAGGTCTCCGATAGGCTTGGGCTTGGTTCGTCGTCGACTCCAAGCACGCCCGACCGCAAGTCCGTGCACTCCTCGCTCCATCGATCTCACACAGAGCTGGCTCGCAGGGGCTCGCGTCCCACTCCTGCGAGCGGGACTGCGCGTGCTCGCGCGCTCAACGCCACTATGGCCGCCAAGGACGCGCAGTCGGCGCGCGGGCAGCTGAAGAAGCAGTCACTCATTCGGGCGCGGCGCTCGAGCACGGACGACAGCGAGGCGCGCAACAATTTGCGGGCAGTGCTGCAAGTCGAGACGCCTACTGAACCCATGGCCGTCGTCGACGACTGGGACGAAGAGGAGCGTCGGATCGGCCGTCGACTAGTCCGCTTTACCCGAGTCCAAGACGGCTGTACCTTGCACGTCGCGTGCGAGGCTATCCAACCGTCGGAGTACACCGACGGGGACACCGTGGTGTCTTGTATCTGTCGACCGCCGGAAGCCGTGGGCCTTGGGGAAACGCCTGCCTCTCAGTGCTGTATCACTTCTGTCGACATCATCTTCCTGCTCGAGTGTCTTGTCGGCGAGATCTTCAACATCGAGGAGAAGAACAGGATCCGCAGGAACCTCGAGGGCTTCCGTCCCAAGACCGTGTCCAAGAACAAGGTTGGCACCGAGGAGTTCTTCCAGAAGATCATGGACTTCCCCGCGCCGAAGCCTCGGAACATCGAGAAGGACGTCAAGGTCTTCGACTGGGCTGCGTTGCCTCAGGCTCTCGACAAGATCATTTCTAAATACGTATGTTTTCCGTTGATCGTCTGTGTCGCACTGCTGTTCGTTAACGGTGATTTTCGCTGCAGACGGTATGTTCAGGCTCGAAGAGGGATGGAGATAGTGCCACGTCCCCGATACCCCAGTCATCAAGTGTCCCGTCCTCTTTACCCCATTCATGCATCGCAACGCCCTATACCACACCATCCACGCCGGAACATACCCCCTCAACGTCCCCTCAGCAGCCGTACTTCCATATTCAGGCGACGTACCACAACCCCCAATACGTCCCGGGGTCATTAGATTTGCTAGACAGCAACTACGTAGCCGCGACCGCCCTCTCGTCCGCCGGTCCCTACCACTCCTTGCTCTCTCACTCGCATTCACACTCGGACACATCGTCGCCTGCGCCCACGCTGCGCACGGGATGTGTCTCGCCCATGGTTTCCAACCCTGTATCCATGCCTTACGTCGACTCGTCACACACACTCTATCAACCTCCCTATTCCGGCCAGGGTGCATATGGATCGGGCAGCGTCTATGTGTCGTCCTATGATTCTCCCGATTATGAGCGAATGGCGATGGCATCTTCGCCGCACGGATCTCAGTCATTCCCTTAATTCCCCAACTCCGTCCCCCCATGTCCGCATGTCGCATCGAACACTCCGCCTACTCCAAAACTCCCCGTGTCTCGCCCCCATTATTCCTGCACTCAATCACTCCGTGTATGTAGCCTTAGCAATCTGGTCCCGCCTTCTGTACTCGCGATTTAACGTAGCAGCAGTATTATTCCCCCGAGATCCGGCTATTGTTATTCCTAGAAAGCCCTAGGACGCTCGAGTGTCTTTAATTTATGCCATCAATACACATCGACATTGTGGTTGTTGTCGTCCATGATGCCTCCCTCACTGCAGCGAACAAACACTTCAATCGGAACTCAAAGAGAGTCTATCTCCGTTACTACGTAATGATCGTATGAATATTTTGAAGTCTTGTCACTCAAGCTTGATTGTGGATCCCCTTCGTCCCCCATCAACCCTGTACAGTTACGTCGTGAAACTGCGATAAGTATCACAGCTGGCTCAGCAGGAACCCACCACCACGAGATCAGCGTTCGAATTGGAATAATGAGCATTATCCGTCGAAGGTTACACTGTACAACATTAAACAATAATCCAAATAAGTACATCGGCGCGGAGGCACGGATGGCATAGGGGTAGTCCACAGATGAAAGCAAACGATGGTCGGCATTAGATAAAAGCACAAAAGCAAATAGCGGCAAGTGAGAACGCGAAGCTCAAGGAATCTATGCCCATGACATGATCAGCCATCCCGACGCCCGAAGTTGAGACTGCCCAGCTTCGAGAAGCGGCCCTTGATGGAGCCGATGCTGCCCAGCGTGGAGGTTGTCACTGATGCTGCGCCGGACATGGTAGCCGCTGGGGCATTACCAACCGTCACAACAGAGTTCCGCGGCGACTCTTCAGACAAAGAATCACTACCACCGTTGTCTCCTGGACCCGAGGAAACTCCGTTGAAGCCATGCCTGGCAAGATGTGCAAGGTGGCGCTGGAGGGGAGTCTGCTTCATCCATGGTGCCTCTGCAACGGACAGTCCGTTCTCCTGCGATCGGGGGGACAACGGCGATGCCGACGCGGACGGCGTCATGCCGACATGGATAGGGCCGACATTGAGAGGTTGGGCCCTCCTGTAGTAGAATCAGCACCGATCACGAAGGAAAACAGATGTATGGACGTACATTGTGTTGTAGTTGGGCGACGGCATGGCCGCAGATGGAGGAAGACGAGTTGATGTTGGAACCGCATCCATGGCACGCGGTTCGGGGGTAGGGTCGACAGGCAATCGCTGGATTTCCTCGGCAAAGTTCTTGTGGAAAAATTTCTCCAAGGTAGCGTGGAAGGCCAACATCTCCGGGGGACACAATCGTCCATGAAGCTTTAGGCAGCTATCAATCATACGGACCTGGTTCTCAAGGTCAGCAGTGCGACGGCGTGAAACGTCGTCGGCACACTTACTTGCTCATCTATTGCATTGCGAAGTTTCTCGACTTGTTCAACCCTGTCCGGGTATCGCGCAATGTACTCCTCTGATAGGAACACTTGTCGGAAGGCACCCACGCCACTGTTCAGTGGAGCGTCGACCGCAGCGTTCAAGTTCATTGCGAGGGCATTGGTTGAGATGTGCTGGGCTGTCTTGGCGAGGGACGAGTACTTCTGATTGAGACCAGCCAGCTCGCGCGTACGCTGCTCCACATCGAGAAGCGCCGTCTCCACCGGTGAGACTGGGACGACCTGAACCCCGATGACCTCCGATCGTCGGAGAACTGTTGGGAAGTACTCCTCAGTGGTGAGATAGGTCTTCTCAATCCAGACCTCCTCCGTCCCATCGCGCGCAACCTTGGAGATGGGACGCGAGTAGCTAAACAAGTTGATGGCGCTGCAACGATAGATCATCGTCAATTGACTGCAAAGAGGGAAAATTGGGGTATCTTGTACCTGTGCTCGTAGTACGCGCGGACCTGAGGGGGGACATCGGGGTTCGTGAAGATAGGTAGTTCGCGGCGGGGCTCGGGGGTGACGGCGGTACATTGGATATACTGGTCGTTACCGAAGCGGATGTCGACAGGAGGGTCGCCCATGGTCTTGAGGAGTTGGGCACCGGGATGTTTGTTGAGCATGCGCTCACAGAACGCACCAAACTTCTCCCACTCGTAACCACGGTACTTGTTACAAAGAGAAGGGAGGGTTACCATATCATCCTCCAGGATGGCAAAATACACTTACGATGAACTGCTTGTTCCGGATGGCGTTGGGGAAATTCCCGTAAAACGCGACTCTGAAGTAATCGGAGTAGTACCGCTGGTCCGTGATGATATGCTCCAGGAGAGCTGACTGGTGTCGAAGGATCTCTGCGAGGCGTGCGCTAACAATGGACGTGAGCTTTGGGTGGTGGAAGACGCCAATGAAACACTAACTAGTTGAAGGTGACCTCTGCGTGCTTCGCTGCCAGATCCTTGCAGATCTCGTATGCGCTCTCCCACGCCTTGCCCTTGCCTGTAAACCTCCCCAGTCAGCTCTCAGCATCGGCGGTTTGCGGCGGCACTGACGCACCGAGATAGTCTAGAATGAGTAGACAGAGCGTCTCCTTGCGATGGAAATGTGATTGCTGCGGCAATCCAAGGTCCTCCATAGGTGGAGCAAATGAGTTGAGGTCCCACTCGTGAAGGTCCGCGTGAAGCTTGAGGGTGAGGGCAGCCTCCACATAGTTCTGGGACTGAAGGTGCATCTAGAAGACGAATGATTCATTAAACACTGTGCATGAGAGAAGAACTGTTGACGACTTACGTTGACGAGCTGATGGACGTACTTGATATACATCTCATCTCGTCCAATTCGTCGAATGAAGTTCATCAGGCGGAGCTGTCGAATGCGTGTCAGCCTAGAAATGTTCACGGGAGAAGCGAAGACGTACGGTGGCGATGACCCGGTCATCTGCGTACTCCTCGCCCTCCGGCAAGGCGCGAACGCTCAGGAGGAGCTCGAGGAAGACATCGACGGAGTCGAGGAAGTGCGTCACGCGAGCGCGCAAGTCCTCGTCGACGTCGGAGGAATCGAAGAGGTGCCGGAGGTGACCGATGAAGAAGGCACGGGAGATTTCGTTGTTTTTACTGTCGGACATGAACAGGGTATCGAGTTTGCTGACAAGCTCGTTTTCGATGTGCTCGAAGCCTCGCGAGATGTGGTATTCAGAGATGATCATGCAATAGAGGACCTGCACTGCGTTCTCCCGAAGCTGGTCGTGGTGGCTGAGGCACAAGTTGACGATGTGCCCGACGAGGGAGTTCAAGGCTCCCTGGTAGTTCTGCGACACAGTCAGACTATACCGAATGTGTTGCGGGAGATGGACAGTGACTTACGGTATATCTCGCGAGGGCAATCTCTTCGGTGGCGGTCTCATCTGGCCAACCCAAAGCGCCCCACAAGCGCAGCAGGAGCATAGCACCCTCGCCTCGGATATCCCCCGCAAGACGCCATACAGCTCGTCGTTTCTGCAAATGCTGGTCAAATCAACTCGCACCCACGCACTTGATACGACTCACCTGTGGGCTGAACTCCTCAATGACTAGATGTTCGGAGGAGAGCAACTTGAGGAGGACGTAGAAGCACTGCTTCCACAACGGCGCGTCGAAAGGCCGCCCGGACGCCTCGTCGGGAACAAATTCGCGCTCCAGCATCGTCGCGACTGGGTCCATCATCTTGAGCAGCACGCGATGCGCGAGGATGTTGACGTTCAGCCAGTGCTTCGGGAACGCTTCATTGTCGAGGATAGAGCCTGCGACCTTGAAGTACTGAAACAATAGCGCCGCAAGGTGGTCCCGCCCCTCAATCTCTAGAATGCTCTCTAGGAACCCCACTATATGCTTCTTAGGAGCAGACAAGATGAGGACGAGGACGACGATGGCGACTTCGCCCAGCCCGGGACTGAACTCAGGTTTGACATCCAGCGTCGCGGAGGACCCCACAGCCGTTTTGGGGACTTGCGTTGCAAGAGAGAATGGGTATGACTCCGGGAAGGTGACGGGGAAGCTGTTCGTGACAGGAGTGGAAGACCGGTTTCGCTCGACGGCTCGGAGGGATGCAGGGTTTTGATACTCTTGATATGCGTCCAACAGTCTACGAAGACGATCAGCTGCTGCTCGATCGACGCGTCATTTTGGCACGTACCTGGGCAGAAGAGACAGCAAGTACTCGATATTATACTGTTCTTGCCTGAGCGCGTTGCGGTCGGACGTGGTCGTGGGATCGACCAGACATTGTTGCAGTTTGTCAAGCATGATGGCGACCACAGTGACAGACAAGCGGATGCTCTCCAGCCAGCTCACGCGCGCAGCATCCTTGGCCGACTCGGAGTCCCCAGGTTGCGTCTGCGTGTATTCGTCGAAACAGCCAAACTGGGGCTTGATCCAGATGACGACGGCCTCGACGAGGAGACTGCGCGACTTCGAGTTGTCGAACAGGAAGCCCTTGACGATCTGAAGGTACATGATGAGCTTCCAAATGATGATCTTCCCCTTTGCCGATGCGATCGCGTTGGCGAATGTCGTCGCGATCGCGACGAGCTCGACGATCGAGAAGACCTTGCCAAGCTCGGGGAGGATGGAGGTGAAGTGCTGAAGGGCGATCGTTTGCGTGCCGATGATGGAGGGCGGGGACGTCGTAGACATCATGCGGTTGACCTCGGTGAGGTGCGCGCGCAGCTCGCGCTTGAACGTCGCCTCGAGGTGGTCGGCCGTCGCACCACCGCCCATGCCAAGCTCCTTCGCCTTCTGGAGTTCGCGAGAACGCGCGATGAACTTGAAGATGTAGTGCCAGACCTTCAGGGCTGCGCGCAAGGACGAGGCGGTGTCGTTCGCTGTTGGGTCCTGGAGGAGACGATTCATGGAGTGGATCATATGGGACGCCGCGGACGCGCAGGTGAAGTGCCTCTCGATGTACACATCCAAGACAGGCTGGAAGTTGCTGAAGCGACGGTCCTGGACGATGCCGAGAACGGTCACTAGTGCATTGAAGACGAGGTGATCCATCTCGCCAGACTGGTTGTTGGAAGAGACCAGAATTGCGAAGAGGGAGTCGAAGATGTCCCGAAGGAATTTCACAATCTCGACCTCACCGACGAAGGTGAACTTGCTCAGGATAGTCGACAGCAGCTCCTTGTCGGTGATCTGCTCCCAGTTCAGCAGGCTGAGAAGCACTGAGTTCTGCGTGAACTTCGTGGAGCATAGGGACGACCTGATCACCAGGCTATCACGCATGGGCGGCGCAATCCTCTGCAGCTCCGGGGGGACATAGACCAGTTCGGGACGTTGGTTGGCGGGCAGCCACGGCGTGGCCTGTAGATACATGTCCGTGGTGATCTGAGAGAGACGGTCCGCACGGTAGAGCACCAGGGTGTGGCTGCCATCCTCGAGGAATGCGCGTCTGTCCGGGAAGAGGGGAAGGAAGGCAAATGCGAACGGACGATCCGATGTTTCCACACTCCTCGAAGAGCGTTCTCTGGAACTGCGCTGGCGGAAGGTAAAGAAGAGGTGCCACTGCTGAACGCCGGTGAGAGGAAGTCTCAACTTGACGAGCTCGCCGAAGTGCGGCTGGGTTGTGCGTTGAAACACCATAGAATGGAACTGCGTGACCTCGGGCTCGCCGCTGCACTGCGAGATGACCCGCTCGATCGTCCGGCCGTCTTGGTCCCTTACTTCCATTGTCACCTGCACGTTGCCTGTGAGAGCGCCAACTTGCCCGCGGGCGAAATTAGCAACATTGCGGCGCGCGTTTGTGCTTTGTGACGCCGAGAAGTCGCCGCTCCAGAGCTTGGTATAAAGCTCGTTCCGTACATCGCCAGGGAAAACAACGTCGGGGAAGCCAAGACGCAAGCTAAGAGGCGTGTCTTGGAGGAGCGATGAGTTTTCTCGGACGACGGTCTCAGCATCTCCGTAGAAGACCTTGATCGAGACTGCGAGCATCTCAGCCCTGAGCAGAGATCAGGACATGCACACATTGATAACGAAAACATTGATCGTACCGAGGCGATTTTTCGTACTCCCTGACATTATGATTGAGGATGTCCTGGTGGAGCATAGAGAACGTGGTCTCATTGGTGGGGACATAGATTGGCATTGTGTGCTCCCTCGTGGACGAGACCTCTGACTGCTCGGCAGCCATGGAATTTAGCTGCGACAGCTCGAGCACTGCGCATCCGAATGGCCGTCGGAAATATTGCGGAGGGTCCAGTGAAGTCGCGCTGCGGCCAAAGGATTCGCTGGACATGGACGCGTTGTAGCTGGAACCAATCATTGTCTGTCTGGGGTTCTCCGAAATCGAGCCCATGTTGCTCGCCATTTTGAGCGAGCCATTCCTGACGATCTTGCACACCAGAAAGATGGGGTCTTGCGCATCTGACTGCACAAGATCGGTGAACAGCGTCCGAATACGCGCAGAGGGGTCACGCGCGAGGACACCGTTGTGGTTCAGGACGGCACAGAAGTCTTCCGAGACGAACCGCGCGTCTGCCTTGTTATAGAGAGAGAAGTATAGTTCGGCGGTTTCACCGGGTGCGCAAGGTGAGGCTACAAATGCGCGGACGTCGAGAAAGACGTGGTAGAACTTCGCTTTCGGCTGGATTGGTGAGGACGGTGACAGCGAGCCGATGAGCCGGGAGTGCCCACGAGGGCGCGGGACTTCGGGGAACGAGGTGTGAAGGGATGCGGAGAGGGGGATGGCAGACGGTCCGGGAGCGGAATAGTCAATGGAGCCGTTGGCATGGGGGAGCTTGTATGGAGCGTTCGGCGCCGGGGACACATCCATGTGCGCGAGAGCGGCCTGTAGCGCGTACATGCGAACGGCGCTCATCCAGCTCTTCTGATCAATCTCGCCCTCGACGTCCACATTGACCAACCCGCCCCAAGTAGGGTGGCGAACGATCACATCGAGACCCTGAAGGATGTTCCCTGAAACAAGCCGAGCAACACATTCGCGCCGCAAGTTGACGGTTTCCTCAGAACTAAGTGTCTGGGAAAGAAGCTGTCGACGACCCAGGTGAAGGACTTCGATGTACTCGCGGACGATATGGAAGAGGCGGTAATCACGTTGTGCGAGGTACTGAAACATGAGAGCATGCCACTCTCGTAGCGCAGAGGCAATTTCGTCGATGATTGGCTGCGAGGAGCCGGACACGGTGTCATCTCCGGACGTAAGAGTCGGGCGAGGGGGTAAGGGCTTGTTGTACTGAGACTCGGTGGGGGAGGCGGAACGGATGGAAGCGGGATACACCGGTAGGCGTGCGCGGGCAGAAGGCCCTTGGTCTGGAGGTGGGGTGAGCTTGAATGACTTGCGAGTAGCTGCGTCATTGACGTCTTCGTCTTCCTCGCGCACAGGATCCATCTCTCTCATAGTCTTGTTCCAGTTGGCGAACACCTCCTCTGACGTCCGGCCGTCTCCAGGGCTGTTGAGCGCATTGAACAGCTCCGTGAGGCGTCCTTCCGCGTCCGAAACCTCATCTCGCACGAATATGTGGGACGCAGGGAAGATGCCAATAAAGACTTGCTGTAGTTCGTCCGCGCGCGCGGATGGCTTGGGATTTGATGTGGACGGGTCCGAGGATAGTGACCAATTGACTTGCGGTCGTCGAGAGGTGCAGACGACGTACCTATATAGCATCAGTCATTATAGCTGAACGTATGTGAGACATGCCGGTTGCAATCCGAGCTGCAGGACTCTGGTTACAGCCTGCACCGAAGGCGCGACGGTCAACGTCTACAAGAAGCCATGTAACGTCGTACTTGGCAGCGGTGTGGCAGCGAAGAACGCGTTGGTATGGCGTGCGGAACAGATGCAACCGTCTATTAGGATGGAACTACTCACCCGCGGTACCAAACACCCTCAACCTCCTTGTCCCTTGGGGTATACTTCTCAAACGCGTATACGTTGTCTCCAACCTCAAGCGAAACAACATCTCTGTGAACAAGGTGCTCGTCTCCGGAAGCGTCGGTCCATGTGGAGATATGGGTGCGGCTAGATAGCTTGGTGTCTCGGCGGTTGACTGGGGAGAGCGGGTGAACTGCGTAGCCGTAAATGATGAGGGGGAGAGGCTCCCAGACGCCTTTTCGCTGGCCAAGAGTGCCAGCCATGGCGGCAGCAGGGTATCAGGCCTGCCTAACGCAAGCTGGGATGGGATGGGCGACGGACTCGGCGGGAGCGCGACGAGAAACGAGGTGTGGGAATTGGCGCCGGAGATGCACTGGCGCTTGAAGGTTCAAGTGCAGTAAGCGAGGGCGAAAAGCAGGCGAATGAGTACCTTGAAGACGTGATGAGGGCAGGGGTTCAACGTTCAGTGTTCAGGCGTCAAGCTGAGCTCAATGAGGGCAGGAATTCTGGAGAACAGACGGCGTCATGGCGGGGTCGTTGCGATTTAATCATAGGCCATCACATCACGAAGCCACACCGGCGGGAACTCAGAATCAAGTTTCGATGCTTGTTCTCTCTCTACTGCAATACTACGAGGTTCAGAGAAATGCATCAAGCTATGCAGGGCATAGCCCACAAGCTATGCGTATCGTCGGAGTGAACATCAGTGCACATGTGCATCTCC
Organism: Polyporus tsugae; assembly: GCA_024305745.1. Classification (NCBI taxonomy): domain Eukaryota; kingdom Fungi; phylum Basidiomycota; class Agaricomycetes; order Polyporales; family Polyporaceae; genus Polyporus; species Polyporus tsugae. The sequence goes on from JAHRBS010000001.1 coordinate 887,887, forward strand.
CGGGCTGCAGTAGGCTGTAGGCTGTAGCAATTTGTCGGACCATATAGACGCGCGCAACTCCTTGTCCAAGCCCATCACCTTGCTCAGAACTTGCCCATGTACACTTCCACCCATTTCTCCTTCATCTTCTAGGGTATCATATTGTGTCATTTACCCCACAGTGCGGCATCTGATAATCCTGTCTACTCAAGGCAGCGAAAGCGTAACTAGCGGCCTACCCAGGAAACGCTCTCCACAGGGCGCCGTCTTACCAACGACTACAAAACCATGTCCGCCCTCGTGAAGACCAAGCTGAAGGCTGCTCGTGAGGCCATCGCAAAGAAAGACTTCGAGAAAGCGCGTGACGCGGCCCAGCAAGTGCTGGAGTACGAGCCAGATACCTACTTCGCGTACGTGCATTGCGAGTTTGAATGCAGGCCGCAGTCAATTCATACTTCCAGTAAAGGAACGTATTTCTTGGAATTGCATATCGAGGCTTGAAGGACTATGAACAGAGCGAGCAAGTAACTGCCACTGTGAACTTCAGGTCATAGCATTCAGTGACGTTCTGCCAAGGTGTATCGCAAGGCCATAGACTCCAATGGGCAGCAGCTTCCTGCTTGGCAGGTGAGCCGTGTTCTCTACACAATCCTAGTATTCCACCGAAACCTTGTATAGGGTCTCAGCCAACTATATGAACAGACGGAGAACTCGGCTGAGTACTTGAAAACGTTGAACAAGTTGGCCGAGCTATATGCAGCTGAGTATGCCATCCCCATCCCCTTGGGTCCAATGGAGGGTAGTGACGAGCTCTGCTCAGGAATGAATCGACCAAATGCGCAGAAACTGTTCAGAAAATCATTGATCTTCGCCGTGACGCCGACCCGAGCACGCCGATAGAGGTAAGTGTGAATGATGACTTCCCTCATTGTCTTCTGCGTTAACGGAAAATAGCTTGCAGAAGCTCTCGCCCTTCTACTCCCCGAGTCACCTTTTTACGCCACCCTCTCTTCACTGCCTCCCCCCGATCCCACCAACCCCGCCTTTACAACCACATTAGTTGCACAGTCAGCAATACACAACTCCCTCCCCGTGCTGGAAGAACTGGTGTCAATTTACGAGAAACACGAGCAAGCGGCGCGGCGGGATGAAATCTCCAAGCGAAGGACAAGACTCAACGCACCCCCACTCGAACAGATACAGCGAGAAGTTGCTTTGGAAATCCTGTCGAGTTCGCAGGTGCGATGCCCTTTTCTTGATTGTGATAACGCCTCCTAACCGCAGACCCTAGCTGCCGCCCCTCTACAACGAAGTCCTGAACCACCCAAACACCTCGGACGAGCTGCGTCGAGAAACGGAAGCGAAGTTGCTTCAGATGAAGCAACGTCATCTGTTCGCGCTTCCTACAAGCGGGAATACGACGGATAAGGCGCGACTGGCTTCCGAGCTAGACGAGTTGATCGATGGGATGGTATTACTCAAGATTCCCGACGAGCTGGCGTGGACGCTCCTGATACAGAGCAGGGATGCAGCGGAGATCGGTTGGTCCTCTGCATTTCGAATTGCAATCACTGTGCTGAGCAAGGTTGCTACAGAGGACTACGACTTCGGTCTCCTGAGGCAGTTCATCGGCCTGTTCCCGCAGTCGCCCTTGATGAAATTTGTGCGGGCATACTTCGAGTACATGGGCGTACCCTTGTCGGAAGATGAGGACGAAGATGTTCCTTCTCGACTAGCCCAGGATGAAACTGACTACATCGAGATCATGATGGTCAGTTGCGCATTCACCTACGGCTGTCCATCTCTTATCGTATGGAACGCAGGAGGCGTTCGCCAGCCTGGGCGACTCCATACTCGCCCATAGGGTCATCGGTGAGCTCTATAAGCAGGAAGCTGACTACGAGAACACGATCAAGGTGTCAGAGAGCGGACTCGAGCTTGTGCGGCGTGTGGAGCAGAATTGGGGGAGACCGATTAACCAGTACGCTTGGCCCATCGTCCGTGTAACAAGGAACACTCATTCGCGATTCACAGCACAAAGAAGGCGTTCAATGTAATGTTGGCGAGTTCGCTGGTCCATTACTTTCCGCCGAAGCACCATGTCCGTGCCCTGAGAATCATCGACGGTGTGCTCGCCGAGGACCCAGAAAACGTTCCCACCCTTATGAGCCGAGGGTTTATCCTCCAGCATGCGAAAAAATGGCCTGAGGCGGCCGCGATCTTCGCCAAGGTTGCTCAACTAGACCCCGAGGGTGTCGACCACGGGCTGCGAGCGAAGGAAGAGCGGGCCTGGTCAGAGTCCATGTGCAGTAAACTGCAAGCTGCTGCGGACGAGCTTCGGGATGTCATCAGCGTCTTGGACGAGCTGGAAGGCAGGGAAGAGGACAAGGCACGAGCCTGGTGGAGATTGGGGCGATGCCATTGGGAGATGGGCTGTAAGGCTTTTTTCTGATATTCTTTCACCCGACTAGACTGATTGTTTCCGGCAGCGGAACACTGCGAGGAAGCGTACAAGCACTTCGTGACCGCCCTGAAGCGTTCCTCGACGTTTGCTCCCGCATTCACGTCGCTGGGTATCTACTACTCGGAGTTTGTCTCCCCACCTGACCCGAACCGCGCATCCAAGTGCTTCCAAAAGGCCTTCGAGCTCGACCCCAGAGAAGCGGAGGCTGCGCGGAGACTCGCAGAGGGCTTCGCAGAGGAAGGGGAATGGGACCTCGTCGAAGTTGTCGCGCGCCGCACTATCAGAGGAGAAAGCGGCCTGGGACAGGGCCCGGATGCAAAAGCCTCTCGCCGGTACCTGCCCCTCAATGCATGGGCGTGGAAGGCCGTTGGCGCTGTCGAACTCGTATGTTTTTTTCTGGCAGATCCGATAGAAGCCGAAGCCGACACTAACGCGGTGCTCCAGACGCGACGCAACTACGTCCCTGCAATCGAGGCGCTGCAGATTGCGTTGCGGACTGACGTTGACGATCATATGTCCTGGCTCCGGCTTGGGGAGGCGTACAGCAAGGCGGGACGCTACGCTGCAGCGTTCAAGGCCTTGGAGCGCGCGCGCGAGCTCGACCCGGAGGACTGGGTTGCGTCGTACTTCATTGGAGATGTGCAACGTCAGATGGGCGCATACATGGACGCTATCAACGTGTTTGAGGCTATCCTAGTGGGACGTCCGGGCGAGCTCGGGGTTCTTCATTCCCTGGGACAGACGTACCTCGAGATGGGACGTTTCGAACTGGCCACCGGTTTCCTGGCAAGGGCGGAGACGTCGTTCCTCTCTGCGATTCGTGTCACTCTCGTGCTTCTCAACTCCAGCTCTGGGTTCCGACGAGTCGCATGGAAGACGATCGCCGACTCCCTCTGCCAACTGTCAAACGTTTCTGGCTTCTCGGACCAAGAGTCTGTCAAAGAGGTCGCAGCGAGCGTCCTTCCGCTCGTGACCGAACATCCTGACAAAGATCTGGGGAACATCATCTCGAAACCGCTGTCCATTGACGACGAGACGGATACGGCATTGTTCACACTTCAAGTTGCCTTCGCAGCATACGAGTACCGCCTGTCTCTGGGTGCTATCGACGACGTTGCCAAAGCTACCTCGCACTACGACCTTGGCGCGGCGTTGTTTACGTTCGCCAGGCTCACTCTTGATGCCGTCAAGCGGGCAAAGGCTCAGCAGGAAGCCATCACTCAGATCAAGAATGCTCTCCGCCTTGAACCTGGAAACAACGTTTTCTGGGTTGCGCTTGGGAATGCGACATTCTTATCTCAACCGACGCTCTGTCAACATGCGTACATCCGCGCGATAGAAATAGAGGAAAAGGTAAGCATTCTTCTCTCCCCAATCTTACTTCGTCTGATTGTTTCCAGAACGCGGCGACTTGGACCAATCTTGGCATGTTCTATCTCCACCACGAGGACGTTGAGCTGGCGAATGAAGCATTTTACAAGGCGCAAACACTTGATCCGGATTACGCCCTCGCTTGGGTCGGACAAGGCTTGGTTGCAACGGCGAACAGTCACGATAAGGAAGCAAGCGCACTGTTCGAGCACGCCACAGGTCTGACGGCTGCAGTGGTACGTAGTGTCGCGTTGTCCTTCGAAACCCTTGAAGGTCTCACCTGGAAGCGTAGCCTGAAGCGGATCTGGAATATGCTACACGCCTCTTCAACAAGGTCAATGAGACGACCAAGTCTCGTTTAGCCTCATCAGAAGCACTTCTTCCATCATTCTTCGTCCTCGACCGATGCTGCAAGCAACGCCCAAAGGACGCGACAGCATTACATCTCTTCGGACTCATCTGTGAGCGTGTTGGACACGTCGAGCTCGGCATCGAGATGATATCCCGGGCCATCTGCGTTCTCGAGGCAGCTTATGAAGAGGCCGAGGACCCTGTCATAGAGCGGCAGTTCACCACCGCTCATGCAAACGCTGCCCGCCTGCGCATAGCGACGGAAGACTACGAGGGAGCGCTCGAGTCGTACCAGGTCGCGACCAGCTTGCTGCCCGAAGAAGGCGACCTAGATACGAAGGCCCTCCTGGCGCAGTGTCAGTTCGGCTCCGGCCTCGCGAACTTCAAATTAGGCCAGCTGCCGGAAGCCTTGGCGCTCTTCGAGTCTGCGATGGCGACGGCAGCGGATCATCCAACAATTCGTGGGCACATCGTTGTTCTGCTCGCCCAGACATTATGGGCGATCGGCACAGACGAGGCGAAGGAGTTGGCGAAGACTCAGCTACTGCAGAGGTGCGTCGTTTAGTGTCCCACCTTACTCGCATTGCACTCATTACCCGTTTTACCCAGCATCGAACATGACCCCGAAAACCTGATGGCGATCAACACGCTCGCTGGCATGGGTATCCTCACAGACGACGACGGCCTCGTCGACGCTGCGCTTTCGGAGCTCTTGTCCCTCCCTCTGGAACAACGCCTCGAACGCGATCCCGAGCGAGAAATTGCGTACCTTCTGGTCCAGCACCATCTCGGTCAGGGAGACGCCAAGCAAGCCTTGTCCATCGCACAGAGGGCTGTCTTTGCCGAACCTGAACGGACCGACGCGCGCCGCGAGCTCGCCTCCCTCACGCTGCAAAGCGGCGAGAGCGCGGCGGCCCTTGCTGTCCTCGGTGGCTCGGCCCAGACCCAACGAGGCTTCGCTGAGCTTCGTGCTTCCCTAGCGCTGCATGCCATCTCTCTTTGTCTAGAGAGCGGGAATGCGGAAAACGTATCGAAGGCCCTGAAGCTCGCACAGAAGGGCGTGATGCTCTCGCCGTGGGACCAGAGTGGTTGGGAGACGTTGGCGTACGTCCAAAGCCGACGTGCGACACAGTGACGCCCACAGTGCCCTCGGTCTCCCACGACGATGTACAGTGACAAGCACGGACCATACTCCTGTAGCAGCTAGAACTTCCGATGGACCGGTAGCCAGCCACTTCCAGTGGGGCGCTGAGTGTGTAAAACAAGAACCAATAAAGAATGTATGTCTTGAGCTGTGAATACATGGCCATTACCCACTATATACGGTACTAGTAGTGTATGTAGATGGATAATCCTGGTTACTCTATGGATATTCAAGCCGAAGCGTCGTGCTTCCCGATGGCGTTCGCGGCGACGAGTTGAACGCGTTTCCGGGCGGGATCGCTGTCGGTCTGGCTGACCTCGGCCAACCACCAACGGAGGCGTGCTCGCATCGCATCAGGTGAAAGCTGGTTTGTAACGCTGCAACACCTAACGTAAGTGGTATGAAAAAAATGTGAATTAGTTGTTCACGTACAATCCTCGCTCCTCGAGTGCTTCGCGGAGCTCAGCTGCGGTCAGCCTCGCACCGAAGTTCTCCTGTACGAGAACCGCGTCGTCGGCTGCTACCTTCACCAGATGCTTCTTGATCCGACGCAGGCGCACAGCGGGTATTCCGAACGTCGACAAGGAAAAGATTCTACGTCGCTTCATTAGGTCAGGTGTGCAGGCCAGAGTTGATGATAACGTACCCGGAGTACGACAACACGGCCGTGCGGTCAAGGAGCTTGTCAACGGAAAGCTGCGGCTGCTCAGCGATCCGCTTGTAGACTTCCTGGAAGACGAGCTTCATGCTGTCCGCAATGTTCTTCTGTTTCTCGCGCCGCTTGTTCTCTATCCGCTCCCTCTGAGAGGGCAGGAGACATGTCGAAGGGAGAAGGAACGGCGCATAGATGACGACCAGTGGGATAGTCTCCTCAGCGACGATGATAATCAAGAGGAAAGGGATGAGCCTATGACAAAGTCAGGCTCCAGGGAGCAAAGCTTGAACTTGTGCATATGAACACAGACTCACTTGAGAGCATCTCGCTTGTAGTTCGCAATGAAGCGCGTCTCCCACCGCGACAACGGCTCTCCTCCACTCTTCACGCGCGCCTGCATGGCACGGACAAGTTTCCGGTTCACGTTGATGAGCTTCATGCCGTTCCAGTAGAATTTCTGGAGCAAGCGTTCATCAGAGCACTAAGTAGAGGATATGGGCTGCATACGAAAAGCTCCTTCCCCTGGTGCCAGAGCCGCCCTATCCACGACGCATCTGCCGGCGGGGGCTTGAGGATGCCGTGCTTCGACGCATCGTACAAGTCCTCCTTGGCCGTCTGGATCACGGAGTGGTTGTGCTGAGCAGGTGTGGCATTATGGGGCGGTGCGAGCTGGCCGGAAGACGTGGAGATGCTTTCCGACACGGAACTTGAAGTGGCGGCGCGCTCGCTGGCGTTCGGGGACAGTGAGTGCTCCGAGGGCGTCTTCGGCGGCTTGACAGGGCCTGGTCGTAGCTCGACTTTGTGTTTCCTCGGGGACGCATTGGAAACCAGAGGCGGGACGTCCTTCGAAACTGAGTCCGTGGGAGGTGGGGGAGTGGTGGACACAAACCGCGAGCCACGGGGGTACGCGGCTAGGGAGCCGGAGACTCGCCAGGGCACTCCATCCGCTGTGCGGGTGGAGAGACGTGCGTGGCGAGGGCGAAAGCGTACCGCCGAGGCCGTGCGATGGTTTCTTGTCACAGTAAGACTGAAAAACAGAACACGAAAGGGGCCGAGTGTATGCGCTGAGCCGCCGATCCGACATGTTCTTACAGATGAGCACTCACCCGTCCGCCAACCCATTCCTCAAGGAAGCTAACATGAAATCAATCCGCCGTGTTCACCGTGTTTGCGTCTCGCTCGTCCGACGTCGTAAGAAGTGGTGAGAGAGGGTGGGAAGAGCCTAAGAGGGATGCAAGCGTTTGGCCCAGGTTTGGCCGAAGAGTTCACGCACGCAACCTTGCCGAGCGCTCGGCATCTGCCGACACGGGTAAGTAATGAGCGCTGAGCGCTTGGTTGCTTCCTGCCCTCTGAGACTGTACAGTGTGTGACCCCTTTTCAGGTCGTGTATGGTCGATGTGCTGTCAGTGACCATCCATTGAAGAGCACTTATAGGACGCCAAGCCCCTTCCTGGAGGGTATGGGTTAAGAGGGTTTTGACTGTATTGCTATCCGTCCTGTTTTCGACTGATCCTTTCACAGCGGAATGCCATCCACAGAATTCAGACGGCCTGGGAAGCCCTCACAGCTTTGCGTAGAACTGTCAACTCATTTCATGGTTTAGGCAGGCGACAAAGTGGCGGCACAGTTGGCACAGTTGGCTTCTACGATGTGATCAAACTATCCGCGTCTGGAGGGGTATAAGGCGTCGATGTATGCCCATGCTTGCCACGAGTCCTTTCATCCGTTTCCCCGTCTTCTCTGCCCTCTCCCATCCCTCCGCACTCAACCCTTGAGGGGTCTACCCAAGAATCATGCCCAAGTCCGACGCCGGGTCAGAGTTTGAGGAGCGACAGGAGACGTGTATGGGTGCCTGCCTGGGTATTTGTTGTGGATGTTGCTGTAAGTGTTTTGCTCGTGACCCCTCGCATTTCGCGGCGATTCACGCTTCTCGAAGGCCTGTCATGTCTGAACCTCAGCAACCCATGGTGCCTTTTCAGTAAGTGCAGCTCCGCAGTTCTGCCGCACCCGTTCTTCAAGTCCTCGCGACTCATCCATCCCTTAACAACGCGCAGAGAGCTATGGCGGCAATCGAAGATCTGGAGACGACGATGATTCTGTGAATGAAGGCCACGGAAACCAACCTCAGGCTATACAGGCACAGCCACCACCCAGGACATCTATGTCTGCTGCTCGATGAGGCAGTGGGTCCCAAGCCACTCACGGCGGGCCCAATTTGGCCCGTTCGTCACGGATAGGTCTTGATATACCACCGTCATATGTACGATGTCTTTTCAAAGATCCAGAACGGGACGCTACACTGCGTCTAATGTTGCACATCACATCTCAACCGGTTACGCAGTATGGAAATAGTATACAACCGCAGGGGCTCCTACCGTCCAGGGCTTGGGAGTCACCATAAATTCCTGCGACGACTGTCGCTTCGGAAGATATCGAGCTGGTTTTGAGCTGGTTGTCCTTGGACTGTACAGTATAAGCCACAACGTTAACATCATCATGTATGTACACTGCCAGGGCCTGGGAGTGGAGAAATCAGCGAGGCGGGAAACCGGAGCGCAGCTAGCTATCCTCCTGCTCGATTTCGAGCGAAAGACCGGAGTCCATGCAAGTTCAAGGACCAGGCTCGTCCGCGCGTGCTCGTCCGAGTCGATCGCGAGCGTCAAACGTGTGCGCTCCGAGTCCGCGGGATGTGATCGATCTGACTGATAGCGACCGGTGGCAGTGCCGCACAACTTTACTACAACTTTGTGGCAACGGCCCTTGCCCCCGGGCCCCGGCCACCTCGCTCAGGCTCAGGCTCGTCGATGTCCTGACTCAGGCCTGCAGCTGCAGTCTCAGCCTCGCATGCAACGGACGCTTTAAGTTTCTCAGGTTCCAAATTTCGTCATACGCAGGATCCCGCAACCATCTCAAAATCAAACAAGCTGCCTCAAGGTGATGAAATAGATCGCACTGGCAGAACACCCTGGCCCTTGGGACCTTTGCGACTCGGAATCGAACCTTCGTCCTGCCGTGGCCCCGCGGCCGCGTCATCATCGTTGCATTGATACTATTAAGTACGTATACACAAGTATGTTGGCTCCCGCCCAGCGCCTTTGTGCATCTTTATCGCAGAGTAGCGATGATGTCGGCTTCCTTACCACGCGTGACTATATCGAGCCAATTTCCAAACATCTACATGGAGATGGGCGGGAGATTGGAGAACGTTCGGGCTACCGATGGGAATGAGGGAGTACTTATAGGGGAGTAGGTTCCCTGGATGGCGGTAAGTTATTTGTTTTAGAACGGCGCCTTTCCGTAGAAGGCTTTTACAGTTGCATCCGATTCCGCTATGAGCGGTTGCGATTGCCAGGCAGTCGGAGGCACACATATATAAAGGTCCAGTTGCCCAGATGTCCTCCCCCAACTTCGTGCAGCACTCCCTCGATCCATCATGAGCACTGCCCAGAACAAGCATATCGTCGAATTTGCGTACCAGGCTTGGGGTCCGTATCACGTCTTCCTCAGCTGCCAGTCCAGAGATACTGACGCCTGTTCTCTGACTCCAGGCCACACCCGCCCTCTTCTTGGCTTGGCAGCCCGTATGGTCAAGCTGCGCCCGGTCGATGTGACGTTTGTAACTACCAACGCGTTCTACGATCGGGTCAAGATCGAACTCGCACGTCACTTCGAGGCGGGCGAGGAAAAGTACTTGCAGCACATCAGGTCTGTAGCGCGCCCTTGACACGTTCGTGCAGTGCTCATGCTGAAGCCTCTATACAGAGTCGTATCTATCGGGAACGTTGGGTTCTTGAGATTGGGAGATGGTGATGAGGAATTCAATAAGGTCTGGAAGGCGCTCGTCTCCGAAGAAGAGGTCGTTTGTCAAAGTTCCGGCGCCCATCTCGCTCCGCTCACGAAACCCCAGGCCGTAATTCTGGATGTACGTGATTCCCTTTATTTATTGCTGCCGTTACCAGCGCACGCGCGCTGACTCACGACTCCTCAATATGCAATAGTTGTTCGCGATCGACCCTTTCAACTACATCAGGGAGCTGTGCGGCAACACCGTCAAAGTATATGCCTGGGAATCTGGGATGGCTGCTGCGATGTTCTACATGTTCGGACCTGAAAGCGTCGGCGGCCGGGGTAACTTCCGCGTCAAGGCCGAAGAGGAAGCAAAGCGATCAGGACGGTCGTACAAGGAGGTTGCGCTCGAGGTGGGTTGGCAGTGTCGTCGTACCGCTCCTTCGAGATCCGTGAGCTCACATATCACAGATCGCATTCCAGCCAAAGGGAGAGGTGGTCCATGTCCCCTCAATGCCCCCCATGTACGACTACGAGTACCACCCCCAGGACGTAAGAAGTTATCTCACGCCGTACTAATCGGAACTAATATTTGGGTTGTCAGTTCCCGTTTCCTGAGGACTTCGGCACCACGGTGTTCCCCAGAGTACACGAGTGAGCTTGCCGTTTAACGGCAGTTCTTTACCGTACTTAACGTTGCGTTCGACAGGACGGTACAGGCGATTGATGGCATGCTCCTGGTGACCCCAGAATGTTACGAACCGACGGCAGTCGCGGCGATGAGGACGTGGTTTGGTGAGACCGGCCGTCAGGTGCATGTCTGCGGGCCGTTGCTGCCTGCCAGCTCGAAGGAGACCGCGAAGACGCACGAGAGAAAACACGCGGCCCAGTCGGGCGCGATCGAGGAGTTCCTCGATGCGATGCTCAAGAATTCCGGTCCGAGATCCTTGCTCTACGTACGTGCCCGTGCGTTCGTCTGTACCGCTCACGTCTTCTGAACGCCTTTTCAGATCTCCTTGGGCACTGTCTTCTGGCCAGTCACAAAGCCCCAGAACCTGTGGGCCGTCCTTGATGTCGTAATGGAGCTGAACATCCCCTTCGTGCGTCCTCCGCTTCATTCATTCACAGACGCTGATCTAACCTTGGCGAGTGACTGCACCAGATCCTGAGCCACGCTTCCCCGTTTGCCGCCATCCCCGATGACGTGAGGGAGAAGGTGAAAGCCTATGGAAAAGGTCTCCTTGCCCCATGGACACCCCAGCAACTTATCCTCGACCACCCTGTACGTCTCCTTCTACCACCATCCTAACATGATATGGCGCTGGGTATTGACACCACGACAGGCCATGGGCTGGTTCTTGACCCACGGCGGACACAACAGCGTGATCGAGGCCATCTCTGCTGGGGTCCCTCAGTACGTGTCCTATCTTGGTGCGCCCACTTCCCGGAGATTGACAGCAGCTTACGCCGTGCAGAATATTTTGGCCGTACGGCGGTGATCAGCCGCTGAGCGCCATCCACTACGCGGAGCACCTGCAGTTCGGCTACGAGCTGATCGAGGTCCGGAGCGGGCACGGGCTCAAGCCCATCCACCGCACCGGCCGGACGCCGCTGGGCACCGTCGACGCGATCCAGGCGGAGGTCCGGGACGTCCTGCAGAAGGCGTTCGGGGAGGACGGGGCGAAGAAACGGGAGAGGCTGCAGGTGATGAGCAAGGCGGTCAATAGCCAGTGGGAGGATGGCGGCGCGTCGAGGAGGGACATCGTCGCGTTCCTGGACAGCCTTTGAGGCACTTTGAGGCGGGCTGGGGTGAATCTATGTGGGCTCGCTGAATCTGGCATGTACATTTCCATGGGCTAGAATGAAAATGCGTGCTTTGGCCGTACGGCCAAAGCTAGCGTCATATCGCGGCCGTTAGCACATCAACTCGCCCCGGTCGTTAGGTTTTGTCGTCGCGGTTAAATCGGTAAGTCGCTCAACTAGGTTGGTAGTGAGGAAGAGGCTCGGCGCTAGTCGTTGTACGTTCCACGCGGATTACCGGCGCTTAGGAGGTGCAGCCCACTGCCACCGCCGTGACCACTTCCGAACTCTATGTTTTCTTTGCAACTCCCAGCACTGTGACGCAGCTAGTCACCGACCCTGTTGACAACGTTGTCATCCCACTTGGCCGTCTTACAGTGAGAGCATCGGGCCTCGTGTCGCTGAACTGTCTCCGAGTCCGTCAGCAGAGTTATGCCGAGTCACGTCATCCCGTCGTGCCAAGTCAAATGGATACAGGGCCCTCGAATTTGGCACCGTACCGAGCGGTCCTACGATATACATGCCGGACGACTACGTTTACAGCGGCAGAGGGTGCGCAAACATGTTGGTAATATCCGATGACGCGATGGGAGTTATTATACGTGCATAAGCTCTGGAAAGAAGAGGCCGGTGAGAAACGCCTTCTCAAATTCCATGCGTTCCATGTTCTCATAGATTGATTGCAGGCCATGATGCATGAACCACCATAGTGACCCATGCGAACGTATGTTCCACTGTGAAGGTTCTTCGTCGCGTATCATCACAATGACCGGTGCTTTCCAATCGCGAATGACTTGTATTCCCGCGCTGTCGATTGTCGGCTCTGCTCCATTGCTGCTCCAGTCAGTATTTAAAGAAGCCCCATGCCCGTCTAGAGACTGCTAACAGCCTCACCGTGTAGCCTTACACGGACCGATCGCCCTGCGATGACCACTCTTCAGAGCCATATTGTTGGATATCCATACCAGGGGTGGGGTGTGTATCGTTGCCGGATTGACCTCTGGATCGTCTTAGCATGGCACTGATGCAACAATTTGTAGGTCATGCACGTCCTCTCATCAATTTAGTTGCACGCTTCGTCAGACTCCGGCCCGTTACAGTTACCCTTATCGCCGCAGACGGCTTCTATGATCGTATCAAGAACGAGTTGGCGCGCAGCTTCGATGCAGACGAGGAAGAGCTTGCGGCACGCATTAGGTTAGTTCTCAACTAACATCTGCCTCTCTTTACAAGCTGACGTCGTTTCGAGGGTAATCGCTATTGGGGATGTCCAGTTCTTTTCGCCAGATGGTGATGATCACTTCAAGAAGGCCTGGAAGTCAATTATTGCCGAAGAGGAGCTTGTTTGCACGAAGACTGGCACACGCTACACCCCCCTCCCCAAACCAAAGGCGATCATTATCGACGTGAGCACAGTTGCTTCTCCTTCTCGTGTATCTCTGGGCCTGACTATTGGGAATAGTTTTTCGCCGTCGAGCCCTTCAACTCAATCAAGGCTCTTAGTGGAAATACCGTGAAGGTCTTTTCTTGGTACCCCGGACTTACATACGCCATTTTCCACCTATTCGGTCCTGAACACCTCGGCGGAAAAGGCAATCTTCGTCTCCTCATCGAAGAAGAGGCTCGTCGAACAGGGCTGCCCTTCAAAGAGATCGCAGAAGAGGTATGTATGCCCAGTGCAAAGCACTGCACTCCATACGACTAGCATACTGAACCAAGCAACCTAGACGGTTTTCGCGCCAACTGGAAAGCTTGTGCGCGTCCCCGGGATGCCTCCAATGTACGATCACGAGCATCACCCGCAAGTTGTGAGTGGTCAACGACATGGGACAGGTACTGGCTAAACGTACAATGACTGCGTGTCGCCTTAGCTCCCACCCGTCCCCGACGGCTTGTTCACCGTCTTGGCACGAGTCTACGAGTGCGCATCAGCTCCCTTAACGGTTATTAACGTGACTACAATCTCCTGCTCAGGACTTTGGAAGCCTCTGATGGTCTTCTCATGATTACCCCGACTTCATACGAGCCCGAGGCAGTCGCCACAGCGAAGGCTTGGTTTGCCGAGACGGGCCGTCCAGCGTACGCGGTCGGTCCGCTCCTTCCATCCGCATCCAAGGCGACTGCAGCAGCCAACGAAAAGAAGCAGTCTGCAGAGTCGAGTCAGATCCAAGAGTTCCTGGATGCGACTCTGAAATCTTCCGGAGAGAAGTCCTTAGTCTACGTAAGTCCTTCCCCCTCCAATTTGCGGCCCTCGTTGGCGGCCTCACAGCTGGTTTATGCTTGCATAGATTTCCTTTGGTTCTATGTTTTGGCCCTCAGGTAACCCCGACAGTATATGGGCCGCTCTTGAGGTCATCATGGAGCTCAACATCCCCTTCGTGAGTGAAACTCGCATCGCCCCCTCCTCCTGATCTGAAAGCGTCGCACAGATCCTGAGCTACGCCTCTCCCTTTGCCGCGAAAATCCAGGACGAGATTCAGGAGAAGGTGAAAGCATATGGGAAAGGTGTCCTCTCCCCTTGGACCCCTCAACAACTCATCCTCGACCATCCGGTATGTCGCTCGCGCTCAAGAGCCCTACATCATGCATCATGCTGACATCGTTGCTTTAGGCCACGGGATGGTTCATCGCTCACGGCGGCCACAACGGCGTCACGGAAGCGATCTCCGCTGGTGTTCCCCAGTACGCACGACTGCCCATCCTCAAACTTTAGCCACAGGCTGACATCATGTCTGAACTGAACCCAACAGGATTGTCTGGCCCTTCGGTGGCGACCAATCCCAGAACGCGGTGCACATCGCCGATCAACTCCAGATCGGCTACGAGTTGCTCGAGGTCCGGACCGGGAATGGCCTCAAGCCAATCTACCGTACCGGGTACACGCCGAAGGGGACCATCGAAGCTATCAAGGCTGAGGTACGAGAGGTGTTGCAGAAGGCGTTCGGGGAGGATGGCGCGAAGAAGCGTGCGAGGCTCGAGGTGCTGAGGAAGGTCGTCAACGGTGAATGGGAAGAGGGTGGCACGTCAAGGAAGGAAGCTTCTGAGTTCTTGGACAGCCTGTAAGCTACAAGGTGCGGACCTGTGCTAGTTGTCGTTGTCGTGGCTTGCTCCCTACATACTGATTCTCGATCCACTAGGTACCTTCAGTCAACTTCCCCATGATTATGTTCTCTCTATACGTCCTGCTACATATAGATGTCGATCGTCGCTCACAGATTATACAGTGTATCACTGGACACTATAGAATGCTATTTGCGAAGGCTTCGGTGTTTGAGCCATTCTCTTGGCTTTGTTGCACGCTCACTGATGGTGGATCGGCTCCATGGGCCGGCCGGAACTGTACCCAAACATACTTCAAGCAGCAGTCGACTTTCGGTTATATCCCTAGATGTTTCCCGCCGATCTCGGCCCCGAATCGACATCTAGTTCCGTACGTGTCGATTGCTACTAGTACAAGAAGGATCCTCCAAAGCGAAAGAGAATAAGTTACACCAATAGGACACTACCGGCACGAGATGTAGCCACGAATGATCGTCATCTCCTCTTCCCCTTCGTCGTCTTCCCCGCCGTCCTTCCCTTGACCCGCTTCTGCGCACGGCTATCTGACGGAGGGACAGGTCCGTCGATGATCTCGATGTCACTATCCTCTTCCGCGATCGTGCTCATCGCCTTTCGCTTGTTGGACGAGCCAGTGCCAGATCCCCCCGCATCCAGAGCATCTACGTCGATCACCTCTCCGCCGGTGGTCGACACCGAGAGCCGACTGAACGCATGATGCGCCGGGCTCTGTCGCAGAGAGACGGCAGAGCGCCCTGAACCTGCAGAGCGCACCGACGAAGCCGGCGATGGTCTCCGCGATGAAGGCCGGTGGTCTGAAGCGCCAGTCCCGACGGCATGTCCTGTCAGAGCGGGCAAAGGCGTCATAGTATTGACGTTGGCATCATCGTGTGGAGAGGTTCTCCGCCCGTTAGAATTTGATCCGATCGCATCGTCGAAATGGATCCGTGTCTCGCGCCAGTCACGACGGAATGGGCCTTCCGAGAAGACATCGTCGTGGAACGATCGCAAGTTCTCCTCCGCCATCATGTCCTCTACGCCGGCGAGGAACCCCTGGTGGACTTGTTTTGGAGGAACTATGACGCGGTCTCCCGTGGTTCGAGTCTCAAAGAGATCCAGCGACAGCGCCGCAGAGTTCTTCACGTGCGCCCGATCGTCCAATGCACGCTCGTCTCCTCCCCGGGACAGCTCGCCAGCAGGGTTCTCGCCAATGTACTCCGTCCACTCCCACGGGCGATTCTGTACTGGGACGGAGCTGACGACCGCTCCAGAAGCATCGCGAGTGGTGTAAACAAGGCCTTCAACAGCGGGGTTGAGTTCGACGTATGGCAGGAGGGAGCGCATGCGGTTCTTGTACTCCGGTGGCATATCGGCGGGGAGATCGGAGAGGTTGAACTCAGGATAGTTGCGGAAGGGGTCAAAAGGCGCCGTCGCCTTCACATCCATGGGTATCTCTATCATTACCAATGAGAACAGTACCAAAGCTCGCGACTTGAGCACACTCACCGTCCAAAGTGTAGCAGAGGGTATCGAGAACCAGTGGGAATACGAGCATGTTCAGGCTCTCTCCAGCGCCATGCATCTGGATGCACTCAGCATGTGAACTGATGGGACTTTTGGACGGGTACACACCAATGCCAGCCGAGTCAGATTGTAGCACAACTCCTCTGCCTGCTCCTTCGCTTGCTGACTCCACGTAATGGAGAAACCTAGGTGGAATTGCAGCATCCTCGCCAGGAAAACAATGGCTTGAGTCCCTCTCGCAGCCTGCTCCTCCCATGGGTTTTGCAAAAGCGTCGCCATCATCTCTGTCATCTTCT
This sequence comes from Polyporus tsugae, assembly GCA_024305745.1. NCBI lineage: Eukaryota > Fungi > Basidiomycota > Agaricomycetes > Polyporales > Polyporaceae > Polyporus > Polyporus tsugae. Next base: position 904,314 of record JAHRBS010000001.1, read on the forward strand.
TGATCTTCGCGCAGAGCATCGAGAAGAAAGCCTCCTGTATTGGAGGGTCAAGCTGGGGAAGCGACGCATCCTTCCTGAAAGGGGCGACTATGTTGGCCATGAGACGAAGGATCTCGCTTGCGCACTTCTTCAAGTCGTTGTGGGTTCTGTTGTCAAGGAGGGGATCCCACTCTCGGAAGATCTCGGTGACACGCCTCAGCCCCGCGTTGACGAACTGACAGAGTTCGCAGTTAGTCAATGCAAGACAACGATAACATTGTGTTACACATATCCTCGTACCTTTCCGGCGACAGTTCTATCCACATCTATGATCAGGTCCGCGATGAAGTCAGCCTCCTCAGGCTGCCTGCAAGAATAGAAGACAGCGGACGTGAGTCTGTCCAAGCTCGCGTATGCAGCGACGCGAGTTGGTTCGCGCGAGATGCCTTCCTGCAGCTGTTTGATCGTCAGCCTGATCTCGACAGAAGTAGCGGCCAGCTTCCAGTGGCTGAGCAGGGAAGACACTGAATGCAAATCCGCGGCGTTCACGGGACCGTCTAAAGGAACGTATCAGAGGTCACCCATTTGCGGGCGGCATGCGATAACAATGAATCGCCCACCTTGACCCGGGTCGTTCAGCATCAGCCGGAGAGCGCCGACTAGAGGTTCATGGAGGTCATCCGGTATGCTCTGCGACTCTAGCAGCTTCTCGAACGTGATGCGGACTGCGTCTAGGTCGCGATAGATGCCTTGCCGGAAGATGTTCACTCTGCATATCGTCTTGCGCAGAGTCGTAGATGCGGTTCGCAACGTCTCCGACAGGAACCTGTTCTGTTCGATCAGGACGAGTGCCGGGAAGTTAGAGACCAACATCGAAAAATGCGGTTCACGAAAGACATCACGGCGACGTGTCAGGAGCCCTTGCGCCTCAAAGACATCGACGGGGGGGAGGCCGGTCCCACATTCATCCTTGAGAAGCAAGTGTTCGAAGAGCGTGTTGACAGACGTCAGCAGCGTCTCCAAAGCCTGGCCTTGGTCCTCGGACGAGACGTTCGCCCCCGCTTGCCAGACCTGGAAGACGAGACTTTCCAGAATGGTGGTGGTGGCCAGCGAGCCGTAGCAGTTGAGGTACAGCAGGACGACCGTGACGACATCCCACGTCTCGGTGGTGAGAGCGGCGATCTCGCTCCGCCCGGAACCCATCAGCCAGGAACGGATTTGCTCGTCGAAACCTCGAGGAAGGTGTTGATCCACGTGCAACAAGAAGGCGGCGTATCGGAGGGCGCATGCTCGTCGACTCGAGATGTCCGGCATCATGGCAGGAAGCTGGCGCAAGCTCGCAACCGTGTTGTCCCACACCTTCCACGCCCAATCGGGCGAGGTCATGTACTTGTACCAGAGGCTGTTTGCGAGCAGCGACGGGGCTTCCGGTGTGGGATCTGTCGCAAGCATCAAGATCTCAGGGAGGACTGGAGGAACGTTCCCTGGGTTCTCATTTGTCGGGAACAAAGCCTATCGAAGAAGCGTTAAGCGCACGTTACGAGCACAAAGAACAAGAGGAGAGCATACATGTGAGTACGCGGATATGTCGGACAGCATTTGCTCGCGTGCTGCGGGCTCCAGGTACGTGTCGTTATCAACCTCGGCCAGAAGCTTGAGCAGAACACGATTCTGTGAACCTCGACTGCGCCATGTCTGGTGGACTGCCCAAAGCGCGGACGCGACGGCCTTCATGCGGTTCATACAAGCCCAGACCTCCATGTGTTGTCGTAGTGCTTCGATAACCGCGTTCAGCAGCGGACTACCGTTGGCATACTCCAAGGTGCACAACGACATCTGCCATGACCATCAGTGTGAGTGGGAAACACGGGCCCGAAGTACGTACATCCAGAATGGAGCCATAGGACCGAATGCGAGCCATTATCACGACCGTCAGTGTGTAAATGCGAAGAACCAGAGCCTCAGACAGCTCGTTTTGACTATCGCCATATCATTACGGTGGGCATTGGAGGAGAACATTGATCAGCTCACCTTGATAACCACTTCTTGTAAATGGGTAAGAACCACTGCTTGATAATCTTGACTTGCTCAAAGCGAGGAGCCGACAGCAAGTTGCTGCATGACTGCCAGAACGTGGTAGTCAGAGGCTCTTCAGCTGACGCTTCCCCTGGGACGCGGCACTTGTCACTCAAAGTTGGGACAGGAGCTGTCAAGTACCCACCACCGAAGAGCTCGGGGAGAAGCGAACGGAGCTCCTTCCGAATCATCCTCTCATTGGCTTCCTCTGGCGTCTCACGCATACGAAGACCATACAAAATCGCCTTCCGCTCGTTCATCATAGAGGGACTGGGCTCGTGGAGGGGTATCCACCGGAGAAATTCGCGGTGTCGGGAGACCTCGCCCTAAGGTGCACGTCAACGTCCATATATGAGCCAGGCTGAGACATGACCCACCTGTGGCGTAGTGTACGACAATCCTTCCTCGCCTCGTGCGACGAGACGTTGCATGTATGCGCCATACGAAAACAGCCCATGCTTGACAAGTTGTCCAAACAGCAGTGCCACGGCCGGAAGGTTGCTTAGCTCTCCTGCGACTTCCGATTTGTTCAGCCAGTGGAACAAAAGACTCTGGATTTGATCGTCGGGTAAAGGCGCGTCCCTCCTGATCGCACGCTCCTCTGCCTTGTTCCTCCAGAGCTGAAGGAGACAGGCGGCGGCATACGGGCGATGGTCGCCGTACTGAAGCGGAGTGACGCTCCACGTCAGGAGGAAATCGAGCTTGCGGATGAATGTGTCCGAGATGTCGGACGTGTCGTCAAATAAAGCTACGCTGGGCATGTCGGTCTTCCCGGATATTGAGTTGAGTAGCTGCGGCGGAGACTGTGAGTTTGAGCCACGGTCGCGCCTAGATCCACTGACCTTGATGTCCGATAACGCCGAAGAAAGCGTGCCAAGTACTCTAGGAGGAAGGTGATGAAAGAGCATAGCTTCGTTCCGGCGCTGCACGTCAGACAAAGTGTCCAAGACAATCTGGTGCAGCGCCTGGATGTTTGGCTGTAGAGAGCTGTCCGACCCATCTGTAACAAAGTCGTCTAATGAGATCTCCTCGAGCACGGAGCCGTACTGGGTGTGCATTCGAGGGCTGACGGAGGCATCAGGAAGGGCTAAAAATGATCGCTGGAGGAGAACATAAGTGAATGTCTACAACGAAGATGTTTATACATACCGATATTAGGCCTCTTAGTATGTTTGTGGTATTCGACAGGTGTTCCTTGGCGAGCGTGCTCTGGATCTATTGTCGAAACTTGTAAGAAGGTTGATGTGAGCAGTGAGGGAAGATGAAAATACACACCTCTACGAACTTGCCCAAGCAGGCTTCGGTGAATGGGTGAGTGAGCGCTCGGCTCACAAGCATTCCGTCCAGGTACTCGTCCGCCAGCCGAGCGACAAACCCCAGCTGGGCAAGATTGCAAGTTGCCATCTGCTGGACCAACCACGACAAGAACGTTCGGTTGTCAACTAACCCTTCCGCATAGAACGTGCGCAAGAGACTCAAGCTGTCAACGTGCGCCACCAAACAAAGTGAGTTCCGCTGGGTAACATAATTGTACGTAACTTGCACTCACCAGTACGTGAAACGAGAAATCCACTTTTCCCTGGTACCGGCATCCGAAAGTACGCCCTTGAACGTCTGCTTGATGCTCAAGCCAGGGCGTGGCGCGCTGGGGAGGGCGATGTCCGCGAGCTGTTTCTTCAGGTAGGTGGTCATCACGTTTGCCCACTCAATACTATATTGGGTTGGGTTGTATGACGGCTTGTTGCGGAGCCCGGCCTGCGGAAACACTAAATCGAAACATCGAAGGTGCGATAGATCAGAGGACGCACGGATTCATTTGCCCCAAATACGCGCAGGAACCAGACGGCGCGTGGGATCGCGACGTTGTTAGTGTGGAGCAAGTCGAGCAGATCGTGGCCCTTTGCCCCATGCGGAACGTTCTTGCCAAGCTTCGACAGCGGCACGTCGGGATTTGCCAGATCGGCGAACCATGCCTGACGCTTGGCGTCATTCAGCGTAACTCTAGACGGCAGGCGGAATGACGAAGCCCTATAGCTGGTATATTAGCGCTACTAAGCGCGTTGGTGATAAGACCGGACGCACGGTATCCCCGGCACACTCTCAGCCTTTCGCGCGAAGACTTGGTTCATCAAGTCCTCCAGTTCGTTAAGGGCATTCTCCTGCATCAAGCGCTTCCTGATGGAGTCTTGAGCGCTGTATGTCTCCGCCTATGCAAAAATGAAAATGTTAGAGAAAGTTCCTTGCAAAACGGTGCTTTCGAAGTGGCGGTACGTACAGGGACAGCTGGCGCCAGCACCAGACCGTTCTTGACATTCGATTCCGTGAGTGTCTCCTCGACCTGGCGAGGTCTAGGAGGAAAAAATCCCACATAACCTGAACGCGATAAGGCTGTTCAGTGTATGGAACTTGTACATGAATGTAGGGTCGCACCAAGGTCAGCGGAAGAGTGAGTCTTAGGAAGCCATTCCGGAGGGCGCGATTCGTAGACCGCAAGTGGTTCAGATTTCCCTGGCTTCGCCATTTTGAATCCTGTGCATACCACATGAATGAATAACAGGAAAGCCGAAAAATAACCAAGGTCGATACCTAGTAGTGCATATGGGATTGCTGATGAAAAGCGTAGGCTACGTTTGCCAGAGCAAGGGCCTAGTCAGCGTCCGCAGGAATGAAACGACTGAGAGGTTGACGCTGCAGATTGCTTTGAAAAGGGGTTAGCAAAGGCTGAATTGACGAGCAGAAGTGGGTTTGCAAACCAGATTCCTGCAGTCAAGACAGGGTGTTGGTTCTTGTCGAGGCTGAAGTTGAGGCCAGAGAAAGGTCCCCTTTGCATGGTCGTCGTCCATCGGAGACATGCCCGAACCGCGGCCTTCACCGCAAGCCCGGATGCCACGTGGCGCAATCCAAATAGGGAAGTTATCGCACTCGTTCGGCGTTTCTCGTGCAGTCCAACGGCCGCCACCCCGAGGTCCGAGTCCGCCAACCTTCGATATCACCCCTGTAGCCTCAAATTGCGGCCTACAAGATGGTGGTAAGCGCTTATTCGGTTGCTGTACTTCGTTCACCATCTTTAAATACAGCCCACTGTGACAAACCCGTAAAGATACGAAGATCCCGAAAATGGTCGTGCCAGGAAACCATTCTTGGTCGTTTTCCAGGGCTCTTTCTTTTTCTGGGCAGGTACTCAGTATTGGTCGTTATAAAAATCCCACAATATGACTCAGTGCTACACGGTGCAACCGGGCATAATAGTTCCCACCGGCAACACAGCTCAGTGAACCGCCCTCTAGGTACCGCTCGATGCCGCCTTGCGAATGTCTGACTCAGTGGGGGTCTACTGACTAGTTGGTTCATAGCATCTGCCGAAGTTGACCGCGGTATATCCCCGTCTCATAACACAAACGTCCAATCCAATGCGTCATCGGTGAGGTCATCTATTCATCCCTGGTTCGCGAAGCTGGTCCTGACAGTGATATCACGAACAATCGTCGTTGCGGTCAACGCTATCCTACGTTCTTAACCATTGGTTCGGGGGTGCGCACCTCGCTTCGCGATCATTGTTTACATGCCCCAGTGAATCGAATGTTCATCGCTCTCTCGCGATGTACCCCGGAAATACAGCAACTGCCGCGCGAGATATCGATGCTCGGACGCCCAGGAGGGGAAGCTCGGAAGCAGGAGAGGCGGACGTCCACCGCTGCCGCGTTCCATACCTCGTATGGACATGCGCCAGGCAGTAGCTGGTGCTTCCATCGCCAGGATGCTGTTCAGAATTCTGAGGGTGCAAGTGCTTTCGCGCGTGCGAGAGAACATGTCCGCGCTAGATATCCACGGGCAAGGTGTCTTGCCTTCTGTGGCATGCTGCATTCTCTGATCCATCACGTTGGATCCACACATGACTCCCAGCCACAACTCGACCCGCGGCCTCGAAGCCCATGAGAACGCCAGCACGGAAAGCCGTTGGCGGGTGGCGCCGAAGAAGACGAAGCCTTCAGGGCAGCTCTAGCCTCTGCGAATCCGCCTGTCCCCGGAAGTCGCGTCCCCTAGCGCTCCGCGAGGCAAGTCCCAGCTCCGCGAATCCCAAGTCCATACTGGCTGCGCATTATTCCTAGGAGCGGCACAAGAGGACCTTGTAACCCTACACACTCTCTGTAACGCGTTTCGCATGTCAATTACGGGATGTGTTGCCACTACTATATCAGTCCCTTTGGGATAGCTAAACCTTCCTGCTCAGCCGCCGGTCCAATTGTCTCCATACAAACTTAGTTGGCCGCCACACCAGGGTCCAGTATCCAGCTCTGCGCTATAACGGTACCCGGAGTTCGCAGAGCCACAACATGTCCGCACACTGGATATCCAGGGCGGTCCGACCAAGTGGCTCCTCGGGAACTGGCGCGCCATCCTTATGCAAGCCTGCGAAGGGATCGCGCTCGTTACAGCACTAGTAATAGAGTAGATAAGCCCTAGAACGCCCCCTGCGCTGTTCCAGTTCGCCGGGATGCTCGCCGCCATGCGCGCGTGGGAGCTTACCCGATGACAATGCTTCGAGTTCATGAGCGACGCTCGATAGAAGCGCGACGTACGCACGCTGAGGGCGGCAGTGGACCAAAAGCGCGAACGCCCGGCGCGTCCGCGTGCGGTCGATTCGCCCGAATTCGATGACCTCGATCGCGATATGCAGCTGTCGTAAGTATTCGGATGGCTTCCCCGATGAACGCAGAGAGGATGGAGAAATCCCATATCGAGTGCAGAGCATGATCTGATATTACTTACTGTCTGCTGCTGCATGCATCGGATGATTACATCCCGCGGACCCGTTCACAAAGCCGCACACACCAAGCCACTGATAGAATTCACACCGGCGTATAGCTGGTCCGATTGGACATGGATAAACGGATGCGAGCTCTGCGACGCTGCGCGCGCGGAGCCGGGGGGACTCGAGGCGGGACGGGGAGCGGTGGGAGAGCTTGGGAAACGGAGTAGTTGCCGAGCGAGCTTGTGGCGCCAATAGACACCGACAGCAATACCGTATTTGGTATGAAAGATCCAAGCGCACTGGCGCCGACCGTGCGCACTCCGGCGAGCCGCGAGCTGTTCCATCGTTGCGCAACCATCATCTCGCCATGCTCAGAGCGACGGAGACGAGAGGAAGAGTCGGGCTGAGCGCATGGTGCTCCCTGCGAAACGGTGGGAGCACAAGAAGAGAGAGCAACCCAATTGGTTCTGAGGGTACGTATTAGTACGCGTATGGCGGTGAACAAGACCATATGAAACCCGAAACTCTGCTCTCAAGGCAGGGTGCACATGTATGTCAATATGACATGTGCTACGTCCCGGCCTGACTTGTTCTCGCATTAGGTCCTTGACAGGGGATCCGGTAGCAGATGAGAACATGCAGAAACAGGCGGCCCTAGATTGGACACCCGCCCGACTGGTTTCAATCCAGCAAACTTTGAATATTTCCCTTTTCATGGCTCTTAAAACATCCGGTTAACAATGGGTGTATAGAGTCACCTCAGGGTAGCCTAGAGCTGGTCCAGAGGGACCCGTGTGGGTGGGAACGGACTCAGTGGGCAGGCCGATCAAGTGATACTTCAGTCAAGAGCCTAAGGCCCGGCCTCACTGGACCAAGACGCGCCAGCGGCGCCACATGCGAGGCATGCGCAAGGAGAACCTGGAGAAGAGATCTAGACTGCTTCGTTCTGGAGGCTCAGACATCTGCAGAAAGGGTTCCCGGATGCAGGATGGGCGGGAAAACGCCAGGAAGAAGGCCCGAACTTTGGCTGCATGCGTGCGCAGCGATCCGGGGTCGCTCCACCGTCGAAGCTGGTCAGAGCGCACGGGGACGGCGTTCGGTCGGAATAACGACGTCACTGGTCAATGGCCGAGGGCTCCAGGCGACAACGAACGTTTTTGTGCAATGGCTGGCAATATATTTACATAGACGCGGCGTACGGCGGTACGATGGACCTCCGACTCGAGTCCGAGTCCCAAGTCCGACTCACCCGCGGCAGTCCTCCGCCGAGGACGGGTTAAACTTATGCTGTGGCGCAGACACAGCCTGTGGGCAATCGCCGCCTACATTGGAGGCGCTGTCGAGCGAGGGCTCGGGCGGGGGTTGGAGGACTCGGAGACGGAGGATAGGGCGTGCAGAGGGGGAGTTGAGCGGGATGATAGTCCGAGGTGATGCAGTCATGAGAATGGAACATGATGCGGACATGTATAGAGTGCACGTTCCGGAAGTACGTCGTTCAGTCAGAGTTGCCGCATTGGGAGGAGGTCCTGGAAGCCATTCAATCGATCCGGTGCGACCAAGCGAGGCCAGCCGCCGCCGCCGTCCCCACCGCAGGACCACTTTGGCCACTCGTCCTGGCCAACGGGCCCAGCGACGGTGACTGGTACTGGCAACAAAAAGGTCGGTGGGCAGAATAAAAGCGCGGTGGGCAGGGAGGATAGCGACGAACCGGGCGGGGATTGGTCAGGAGGCGTCAGACGCCCATGGCCGGGTGGGCCACCCAGTTGTGGTCAGGGCAGCTCTTCCCTCTCCGAGTCCGAGATTCACGGAAGCGAACTGTGTGTGGCAGGTGGGAATGTTGTTCGATCGCTGGGAGCTGGCCCTCTGTCTCTGTCTCTGTCTCTGTCTCTGTCTCTGTCTCTGTCTCGGCAGCTGCTCTCGAGCTCTCCCGTCTTCTCGCTCGAGCTCTCCCGTCTTCTCGCTCGCTCTCTCGAGTCGTCGATCGTCGACCCGTCAAGAGCTCATTCAAGCCCGTCTCGCAGACGGTCTCAGGCGTGGATTCATGCCGCTAGGCGCTCGCCATCCGTCCTTTTGCACGGCTGCCTCGCCTGTTCCACGCGGTTCCCCGCCGGCTTTCCGCCCTCAATGCGCCTCCCAGAACGTGTTTGACGTGTCGGAAGCTTCAACCGAGCCTCAAGCCAAGCTCACTTGAACCGTCCGCCATCGTGCGGAAGACCAGCGCTGCTCCGGTGAGTCGAGTCTCTCTTACCGTCTCTTCGTTTGCAACCGGCTTATCAGGTTGATGTTCGCGCATCCGCCTTAAGCGAATCCCAAGCGCACTAGTCCAAGTGGCCCTGGCGGTCGACTTCCGTCCATCCCGACCGACGATCCTCTTCTCGCCCGCGAACCCCATCTGCACGGCATCGTTCTGACGTCAAATGGACGTCAAATCATGCACCTCTGCCTCGGAAGGTACGGACGACGCGTCGCCGTGTTCTCAAGACCGCTCACAGCGCGGACATCGCCCGCTTGTCAGCTCTCCACCACCTGCTACTCGTCTGGCCGTGAGTATTCAACGCTCAACACTCGCCTTTCCTTCGTCGCGCCGGCAAGCCTGTCAGGACACGTTTAAGATGCGCTACGCGCCCCAAACCGTCTTAACGGCCAAGGCCGTGCCTGTGCCGCCACGATGCCCTCTTTTCCCGCCCGGTGAGTCTCTTCTTCTCCCTGCCTGGCATCTTATGTTTACATCGCCGTACTGACAGCGTTACCAAACGTTTATGTGCCAGGCACCGACTAACAAGCGTCGGTACGGCCGGCACCGTCGAGCTCGGCGCAGGAAGACGCCGCTCACCAGTGGGCAAACGAACCGCGGTCTCGGTCGTACGAGGTACGTCAAACCGCGGTTGCGTGACGTCACAGAGCTTCCAACTGACCGGCTCGAATGCCAGCATCGTAAAACCAGCAATTTGGAGGCGGGGTGGGCCGGTGAGCACGCGAACACCGCCCCTCTCTCCCGGAAATCCCCTCTCGCACGTCCAGACATCGACGAGCCCTCACGAAACGACGTCTCCCGGGCACGTCGTGTCTCCCCGCAACAGGGAAAACACGTTCTCAGGGTGGAATTGCCGCGATGACGGAACAATAGCGCGATCTTCTCCTTGCAGGTGAGAACATCTCGCCATCCTCCGCCGGCACGGACCTCTCGCGGCTAACAACTCGTGTACTAGGTCGCGGGAACACCTCCGCGATGCGCGCGGCCCGTTCGCCACCAAATGGCGCGGGTTTTGAAAGTCGACACTTTCGTCGATTTCATGGGCGCAGCACTGCCGGCCACCAGCTGCCGCCCCACGGCGGCCTGGTTGTCTGGAAGGTATATCCGTGCCATCAGCACGGACCTGGACGGACCTAAAGCAGCGCGCGGGACGACTGTTGAAGCCGTGTGCGAAGATCTACGGCGCGCTTTGTGCGTGCTTGGCGAGTGAGTCGCCCATTACTCGCTCCCAGTGCTTCGGAGTGCGTTCTAACTAACAGGACACAGTCTCTGATCACCCCCGCGACGAACGGTATCAGTTGCGCGAAGATCCCATGAGGTCGAAAAAATCGCGTAAAACGCGATTTCATTGGGCTTCCAAAGCGTGCTCACCTAACCCGACTCCCCAATGGTTCGCCCGGGCGAACGAACACTTCAAACGAAGTGTACGGCACATCGACAGGCCGTGTGGATCGTTTTGCGCCGCCCGAGTGCAATTCTCAAAACCGGCACTAGGGCGGTGCTCAGACGGCGGGCCATGGACGCACCAAGGCGATGCCCAACAGTACTCAAGACCAGAGCCCACCGGTCGCGCCACTGACACAGGCGCCCCTCGATACCTCGAACACGAACGAAGAAGCACGTACGACGTCCGTGGACGTTGCACGGCGCGGGATCAGGGCCCTATCTACCCGGCCAACGTAGGAGAGGCGTAGATCGGGACGGGCGTACCGCCTCCTAGGCGCATCTAAGCGGCACGACGGCCGTTCGCACACACCGTCTACGACCCCGACGGCCATATCCTTGCACTGGGAGCTGGCGAGAACAAGGATCACGCCGCCGCGGCGGTAAGAGATCCTGAGTTATGGCGGTAGACGCGGTGGGGGAGGAGGGCTCATCGGCCATCAGCCGCGGCGAGGCCCGCCAAACAAGTTCAAGACACGACGAAGGGGGCCTCGGGCGAGCCTGAAACCACCGCCGTCGCACCCGGAGCAGCCGTCGAGGAAGAGACGGAACGTGTTTTGTGCGCGCAAGGTGAGTAAATCCAACCTAACGTCCGCGCCGTGGGTCATAGCTCATTCTGACCACTTGTACCGCAGTCTATGGTCATTTCCTCAACGAACGCCGCCGGTTTGGCGACGATCCGCCGAGGTTGAAAAAATCGCGCAAATCGCGATTTCATTGTACTCGAAAAGTGCCGCCGGCGAATCTGACACCCCGCCATTGAGACGGCCAGACAAACACTTCCAACGAAGTGTCCGGTGCACAGAGACGCCATACGAACGGTTCCCTACCGCCGGGAAGCCGTTCGAAAATCCCGCGGTTGGGGCGGGTACTCAGGCGACGGGTATGGACTGCCCCACCCAATGCCTAGCGACCGGATGGCAACCGTACCACCTTCATCCACCCCCATCCATCCACCAACATCTGCGGGTAGTTCTCATGGCCACAATCGTTGCCGTTGGCGAAGCGTCGTCTCACCGTCCCGACGGGCAAATGCGGGGAACAAGGCGGCGAGGAGCATACCCCACTCCAGACGCTCTGGGACGACTCTATAACCCTCAGGTTCGACCGCCATGGCTTTGAAGGCCCCATTCCAGTGGCTGAGATCTGAAGATATGGATCTTCGTGATGCTATCGTCGCAAATGTATGGAGCCGGGAGGCGGTCAAAGAAGTCGGCCATCTGGGCACGACGGGTCCGCCAGACACGGTGTTTCCGCCATCAATACGATGTCAGGCGGTGCAGGAACAACCGCCGTCGCCGCCGGGGAAACGAACGGCGACGAGACATGACGTGTTATGGGCCCGCCAGGTGAATGAATCCTGGGTATCTCGCCACCCGGGGATCATACCGTGTTCTAATGACATATTCTTCACTTGCAGCTCGTTTACGCGGCGAACACAGCCGGTTTCGCCAAGCTCCACGGAGATGTCGAATACCGCGACCTCCCTGCGCTGCGACAACACACCGGACTTCCCATGCCCAGCCCGGATAAACGGACGCTTCATCCGAGGCGTCATGTCCGAGAAACACCGTCGCACAGCCTCAAGTCGCACTGGCCGCACGCTCCACTGGTGATCCAGCCACCCAGATGACACTGAACACCTTGCGCAGCCGGCGAGTTCGGGAAGAACCTCGCGCTCGCAAGGTGTCGGCAGGCACTCAAGCCGACGCCTTCGTCTTCCCCGCCACCACTCGTTACGTCCCTGTGAACCTCCGACAGGTCGTGCGCACCAAGACTCCGACCGTCCACAAGGACATGCGACCGCCGACCACTACCTCCGGCCGTGAGCGAGCACGCGTCCTCGACATGACGCACACCTCCCGCGACAGACGTCAAGACGCCGTCACTCAATGTCTACCTCCAGACCGACCACCGCGCCATTCCTCGCCTGCTGCCGAGAACCGACGACGGCACCGGAGAACCCCATAAAATGGACCATAGTGCACGCATCGTTTCGAAGCGGTGAGTCTCGCTGACCCGACTGACACCTTCGAATATGTCAGGTATCGCTCACATGGCCGGCGGGCACTTCCGTTGAGCGAACAGAGAGAGGGATGAGCCAACCTCCGCGTCCGCTGGGCTCAACAACTTGATGGTACGCGGAGGGGCAGGAAGCAGCCTTAGCCGCGACAGCCGATGGCAAGCAAGGACATGCCAAGCATGCGACGACACGAACGTACAGGCGGCTGGACAAATCGGATCGCAGGCACGGTGCGATGGGACTAGTCCCGGGAAGGCCAGACGTACGATCGTCTTGTACGTAGATTGCTTGCCCGTCCAGCCGGCTATGTCAGCGGACTGTCAATATATTTCTTGCCGGGGACAAGAGCATCGCGTGACGTACCTTGGACATTACACGAGACGAGCGTGCAGAGACGCAGGGTCTAGATGGAAGGAACTCGGTGCAATGGTAAGCATGTAACTTTGTGCACGAGAGCATTGTTAACGTACGTATTCTTAGCGTGGTTAGGCACGTCCGAAGCGACCGAGATCGGCGCGCTGAAAATAAGCAAGATCAGGCCTAGACCCATGCGTAACTGGCAGTGACGTACGTCTAGCGGTCCGGACGGTTGTCAGCCCAATGCCCGCGAACCGAAACCGTGAGTTAGCCGCGTTCTTGTCAGCACTGATAACTAACATACCTTTGAATAGTGGCACCTTCAGTCGTATCCGATGCGCGCTGCGAAGGACATTGGTCAGCACTGCTCAAGGACACACGATTGGATCGACGAGGAGCGTCGGAGCCGTGCAACAAGGCACGGGCCCCATTGGACAGTTTAGGAACGCGGCAAACGGAAGTCGAGCTCACCAACAAGGCTCCGGAGATCAAACCAACGCCTTGGGCAGCTCTCGCAAAGTGCGCCGATTGGTTCAAGACCGTGAGGATGGCGGGTCGGGTGCAGTACGGGCTGTCGGTCAGGTTGCGGGGAAGGAGAGTACGTGAGGCGGGTTGTTGGACGACTGGAGTGTGCTGAAGACGGGGACTCGAGAAAGCAGTGGTGAGTGAGCTCGAACAGTCCCAGTCGTGCACTTACTTATGCCCTGTCACGGTGGCCCGTGCACTTTGCGCACGCACAGACCCTCCACTGCGAGCCGCGGAGAGAACACTGGAACGACGATGCGGGGTTAGGCGCAACGTTCTGGATGCGCTTGTGATCGGCGCGGTTCGGAAGCCGGTTGGCGAACCGCCCTCCCCAGCCGATGTTGGGGGTTTGATCAGACGCCGCTCATGAACGCGGAGCGAACGGGATGTTCTTCCGGGTAAGCTTATCATTTGTTTGTTGGTGCCGATGTAGTACTTCTCCCTGGCTGATCCACGCAGTTGTCAGATGGCAAGGAGTCGCTGGAACGGCAGGCCGCCGCCCAGAGAGCAATGGATTCTGTTTGGATTGGAGGACTAGAGCCGGGGCACACGAACGCGGTAGACGTTCACCTCCACTCACAGAGGCGAGGGATGGCCCTCTCGGCCACCGGAGACGGGGACTCTTACGAAAATCATGACCTTAGGGTAAGTCCGATCGCTTGGAATTCTGATGCAGCTTTTCCCGCCCTTAACTTGCGCATAAGCAATCATTTTTTGGGCGCTGTCTCCTGGGCTGGACTCGCTTGTTCTACGGCTTTGCATTACATGTTCTCCCGGTGCGCATTGCGAGTTCCGAAACGACATTAACTGACGTAAACTAATGTATGGCGTTACAGTGTGGCCACTACGGTGTGCAAGAGACTCCGAGTCCGATCAATGAACACCACGGCCGCTCCGCTGCCAACAATCCCCCCAATGCAAAGGTCGCGCAGCCCGACGATCCTAGTAACCCGCCCGTCACCTAGTTGTCCCACTCAGCAGGGACGTACTTGGGGGTCTTCGGACCAGTCTTGGGGTGGCGGAGAGGGAGGCCGTACGGGTTGGTCTTGTAGCGGTAGCGACCACGCCCGATGTCCTCACGGCCGCCCGGACGCTTGCGATGCGCGCACTTCGGGGCGGGAGCGAGGTGGTTGGCATCAAGCGAGGCGGCCAGCCGTTCGTCCTCCGTGATCCGAACAAACCTCAGGATGCCTGATTCCCAGAGGTGCTCAAGGTGCGTGAGCACGGATGCTCCGCCGCGGATGTTGCTGAGGTTCTGAAAGGGAATGTCCCGCGGCCATCCGACGAGCTTGACACCGTGCTGCATGACGACGGACTCAATGTAGTCCTCGAGGGTCCAGTACATCCCCGCCTCGTCGTCTCCGGTCACCTCGCCTGCCGTGCCGCCGGCGGTGAGTTCGGTTCCTAGAGCGGATGAACAAGCACAATACTTACGCAGTTTATTATCCACGTCTTCTCGCAGGTGCCCTCTCACGTAGCCCCTCCTGTCGCTGTACCGCGGCTTCATGCGAGGGAGGCGCAGTGTTGATGGCGAGGGCGGACGGAGACCAGGGATGGGGCCCGGAGCAGAGACCCGGATCGGGGATGGAAACTTTAAGCGCATGCTGTGTGGAGTCGACTGCGAGTGGGATTGAAGTGTGGCTGGCGTGAGGACGGAATGGAGGTGCGGAAAGGATGTCTACTGTCCAGACATTAAATACAGCGACCATGTCGAATACTGCTCTGGCTCAGTAGGAGCCAATGGATACCCGCAGGTGCACGCAATGCGGGACATGTCGCGGTTCCGAATGTCCTGTTCTCTCGGTAAGTCCAAGCCGGCTCTCTTCACAAAGTTCCTGCCGCTGAATGTTACCGCCTCTTCGGCACATGTGGTGTCGAACAGTGTCTGTGTTGTACAATGTACCCCCGAGTGTTCAAGTCGTCAGAAAGATGGCGTGTCTGTGAACTATGAACAATTACGGGACTTACAGTGCACAGCCAACTATCTGACTCGCTCAGAACCTAATGGACTGGCTTGAATCCCTGAGGGATGGCTGGCTATCGAACCACCTTGTAAGGTAATTTGTGCAGCTCCGGCTAGCTTGAAATTGACGCTTCTTCGGAATTGAAGACGGGCGGCGGAGCCTTCAACGGAAAGAGGCAGGCACAGGAAATCTGAAACGCGCGCTCGGACCATGCCCAGCACTTTGCAATCAGCTTCGTGCGCGCGCCGGTATCTGTCGAAGGGTGTCGAGACCTTGGCCTGTCCCGTCTGATGGACCTAGGCCATTGATTGGCTCTGTAGGTGTGTAAGTGTTCTGAATTATACTGTGTGTCCCTGTGCACTGGCGAGAAGTGAATGGGAGGGGAATCCCTGCGCAAGCAGTAAACTACTGCATGCGCTAGGTTTCCTCCCGCATTCACTTCTCAGGATGAGGGTGTAAGAAGATATAAGTCACGCTGCTAGTACTTGTAACTGTAAGCCATGAGATTCGAGACTTGGAGGAAACGGGCGGATCAATGAAACAGAGAGAATATGCGAGCAAGGATAATCACAATCAGTCTAAGGGTGAACTGTGAAGAAAGTTAGCCGGCAGTTGAGGCGCCGCAGCAGGAGCCTGGACAGGAGTTGACTCCCGCTAAGTATTACATACAGTGAAACAACAGGCGAAGCACTTCCCTCCGCTCCTGTGATGTGTGATCGGAGTCCATCAACCCATATCTATCTTGTCCCGGGGTTACTGTTCCACTTCCACCTTGCCCTCGAGCCACCACCACCCCCTCATCACCATCTGTTCACAGAATGGCCACTGGCGCCCCTGCCTCCCATACTGCGTCTGGTGGCCTACAAGTCACATTGCAGTGAGTTAATGAGCTCGTATCTGTCTTTGTTTGCTGTCTCTCACTTTGCATGCATGTACAGATTTCACCATCCGGCCGCACAGGTAGTGCTGCAGACGTCGAAAGTGGCGCAGACTACGGTGAGCACGGCATGTTACTTGATTGGAGTCACTTTCTCACGCTGCGATCCTTCTGCAGACGCGGAGCGCCATGTACTGTCCTTCCGTGACGGTCGTCAAGATGCTGTCCGGACGCCGCTTCTCTACAAACATGGTCGCTGAAGCCCTATTAGCGTAGCGGCGGGTATGCTAGATATGTCGGGTGTATGGTATGTGCTCTGTTTTTTATATGGCAGTGCTTGCTGCTGATATCCCGATAGCCTCGCCGTAAAATTGTGCACGCAACATCTGGCAGCAGGCCGCGATGTCCATGTCAAGTTCAAGTGTCACAAGACGGCCGCTGTCATTTTTCACGCGGGAGACAGGTCGGCCGGCGGACGGTCTCGATGTTGAGGTGCTCTGACGGGAGGTCCATTTGGTAAGCCACTTTCCACGCAAAGACCGTTGGCGGTTACTCATTTAACTTTTTGCAGGTTGGCCGGCGGTGACTTATCACGCTCGGATGTACAGTTGCGCACACAGACCGGCCATCATGAAGGGAGTACGTAGTTGTGAGCAGGGGTTGCATGCCGAGACTGACTGGAGTTGACAATTCACACAGCGAGCAACTTACCTGGCGAGAGAATGATCGCCGGTGGAGGAAAATCACACGCTGATACGGAAGGCCGAGAACAGGGTCAGAATGGTGGCGGAAAGACGAGGCTGCCGCGCGTTGACGAGTACGTCCACTCGACCATCGGAGTAGGATAGGGCACCGGCGACTTGAGACGGGCGAGTGCGCACCGCCGGCCCGGATCTGTCCTTCAACACTGGCCGGGCATTTGCGTTGTACCCAGAACTCATCACACATGGGCAGGCGAAGGCAGGACTCGAGACGTACGTACCTTACATTCAAAGCATCCGGGGCGAGACTGACCTTTGGAGGTTTGCAGTGCCGAATTGACATGGGACGAGGCGGCCGGCGGACAAGGATTGCACTGGCACGCTTGACCGGCGCGAGACTTGGGCACTCGTGCGGGAGACGGAGGTGGCAGACTCACCGCATACACGGACTCACCTGGGATGTACCTCGCCGGCGTTGGTATCCGCAGGCCGCGATGCCACCCATGGATGCCGGCGGGTGCGAGGAGGCGACAACAGGTACGTACCGTCGTGATCTCGCGTTCTGAGGCGTCTCCGTGAGCGTTGTTGCCCCGCATAGAGTCACCGCGCGCTCCGAAGGCGCATCCGGCGGGTGGAGCGTGTCGAGGGAGGCTGTGAGGCTTGTGGCGGACGGGATTTGAGAGAATGTAGCGCAGAAGTCGAATACACGAGCGAGTGGTACAGAGCAGAGACGCGTCGGAGGCAAGACGCGACCCACGATGGAAGTGCGTCATAGGCGCCCGTGGACTTGTCTCCGCGCGGTGTCCCTGCGTGTCCCCTACGAAGTGCTGCTCCCCAAGAGTGTACTGCTACCAATACTGCCTGAGTCCAGCACGCTGCTCCCTCCTGTCCTGTATCCATACCCCCAAGACTGTGTCTCCCTGAATCCACACGAGCGCACCCCGCGTATACCTGTATGCACAAGAGTGTACCAGTGCTGCCTGTATACACAAGAGCATACCACTGCTACCTGCCTGTATATACCATACCACCCAAGTCCAGCATAATCAACGGCGCATTTGCGTCTCTTCTGCGTCTCCGCTGCCCGCACACGAGGCTACCAGACGGCTCGGGTGTGGGCTTCCGGAGTGCGCACCTCGCTTCGCGATCATTGTTTGCATGCCCCAGTGAATCAAATGTTCATCGCTCTCTCGCGATGTACCCCGGAAATACAGCAACTGCCGCGCGAGATATCGATGCTCGGACGCCCAGGAGGGGAAGCTCAAGCTCGTCAAGAAGCTCGGAAGCAGGAGAGGCGGACGTCCTTCTCGGACAAAATCACCGCTGCCGCGTTCCATACCTCGTATGGACATGCGCGAGGCCAGCCAGTGGTCCTTCCATCGCCAGGGTGCTGTTCAGAATTCTGAGGGTGCAAGTGCTTTCGCGCGTGCGAGAGAACATGTCCGCGCTAGATATCCACGGGCAAGGTGTCTTGCCTTCTGTGGCATGCTGCATTCTCTGATCCATCACGTTGGATCCACACATGACTCCCAGCCACAACTCGACCCGCGGCCTCGAAGCCCATGAGAACGCCAGCACGGAAAGCCGTTGGCGGGTGGCGCCGAAGAAGACGAAGCCTTCAGGGCAGCTCTAGCCTCTGCGAATCCGCCTGTCCCCGGAAGTCGCGTCCCCTAGCGCTCCGCGAGGCAAGTCCCAGCTCCGCGAATCCCAAGTCCATACTGGCTGCGCATTATTCCTAGGAGCGGCACAAGAGGACCTTGTAACCCTACACACTCTCTGTAACGCGTTTCGCATGTCAATTACGGGATGTGTTGCCACTACTATATCAGTCCCTTTGGGATAGCTAAACCTTCCTGCTCAGCCGCCGGTCCAATTGTCTCCATACAAACTTAGTTGGCCGCCACACCAGGGTCCAGTATCCAGCTCTGCGCTATAACGGTACCCGGAGTTCGCAGAGCCACAACATGTCCGCACACTGGATATCCAGGGCGGTCCGACCAAGTGGCTCCTCGGGAACTGGCGCGCCATCCTTATGCAAGCCTGCGAAGGGATCGCGCTCGTTACAGCACTAGTAATAGAGTAGATAAGCCCTAGAACGCCCCCTGCGCTGTTCCAGTTCGCCGGGATGCTCGCCGCCATGCGCGCGTGGGAGCTTACCCGATGACAATGCTTCGAGTTCATGAGCGACGCTCGATAGAAGCGCGACGTACGCACGCTGAGGGCGGCAGTGGACCAAAAGCGCGAACGCCCGGCGCGTCCGCGTGCGGTCGATTCGCCCGAATTCGATGACCTCGATCGCGATATGCAGCTGTCGTAAGTATTCGGATGGCTTCCCCGATGAACGCAGAGAGGATGGAGAAATCCCATATCGAGTGCAGAGCATGATCTGATATTACTTACTGTCTGCTGCTGCATGCATCGGATGATTACATCCCGCGGACCCGTTCACAAAGCCGCACACACCAAGCCACTGATAGAATTCACACCGGCGTATAGCTGGTCCGATTGGACATGGATAAACGGATGCGAGCTCTGCGACGCTGCGCGCGCGGAGCCGGGGGGACTCGAGGCGGGACGGGGAGCGGTGGGAGAGCTTGGGAAACGGAGTAGTTGCCGAGCGAGCTTGTGGCGCCAATAGACACCGACAGCAATACCGTATTTGGTATGAAAGATCCAAGCGCACTGGCGCCGACCGTGCGCACTCCGGCGAGCCGCGAGCTGTTCCATCGTTGCGCAACCATCATCTCGCCATGCTCAGAGCGACGGAGACGAGAGGAAGAGTCGGGCTGAGCGCATGGTGCTCCCTGCGAAACGGTGGGAGCACAAGAAGAGAGAGCAACCCAATTGGTTCTGAGGGTACGTATTAGTACGCGTATGGCGGTGAACAAGACCATATGAAACCCGAAACTCTGCTCTCAAGGCAGGGTGCACATGTATGTCAATATGACATGTGCTACGTCCCGGCCTGACTTGTTCTCGCATTAGGTCCTTGACAGGGGATCCGGTAGCAGATGAGAACATGCAGAAACAGGCGGCCCTAGATTGGACACCCGCCCGACTGGTTTCAATCCAGCAAACTTTGAATATTTCCCTTTTCATGGCTCTTAAAACATCCGGTTAACAATGGGTGTATAGAGTCACCTCAGGGTAGCCTAGAGCTGGTCCAGAGGGACCCGTGTGGGTGGGAACGGACTCAGTGGGCAGGCCGATCAAGTGATACTTCAGTCAAGAGCCTAAGGCCCGGCCTCACTGGACCAAGACGCGCCAGCGGCGCCACATGCGAGGCATGCGCAAGGAGAACCTGGAGAAGAGATCTAGACTGCTTCGTTCTGGAGGCTCAGACATCTGCAGAAAGGGTTCCCGGATGCAGGATGGGCGGGAAAACGCCAGGAAGAAGGCCCGAACTTTGGCTGCATGCGTGCGCAGCGATCCGGGGTCGCTCCACCGTCGAAGCTGGTCAGAGCGCACGGGGACGGCGTTCGGTCGGAATAACGACGTCACTGGTCAATGGCCGAGGGCTCCAGGCGACAACGAACGTTTTTGTGCAATGGCTGGCAATATATTTACATAGACGCGGCGTACGGCGGTACGATGGACCTCCGACTCGAGTCCGAGTCCCAAGTCCGACTCACCCGCGGCAGTCCTCCGCCGAGGACGGGTTAAACTTATGCTGTGGCGCAGACACAGCCTGTGGGCAATCGCCGCCTACATTGGAGGCGCTGTCGAGCGAGGGCTCGGGCGGGGGTTGGAGGACTCGGAGACGGAGGATAGGGCGTGCAGAGGGGGAGTTGAGCGGGATGATAGTCCGAGGTGATGCAGTCATGAGAATGGAACATGATGCGGACATGTATAGAGTGCACGTTCCGGAAGTACGTCGTTCAGTCAGAGTTGCCGCATTGGGAGGAGGTCCTGGAAGCCATTCAATCGATCCGGTGCGACCAAGCGAGGCCAGCCGCCGCCGCCGTCCCCACCGCAGGACCACTTTGGCCACTCGTCCTGGCCAACGGGCCCAGCGACGGTGACTGGTACTGGCAACAAAAAGGTCGGTGGGCAGAATAAAAGCGCGGTGGGCAGGGAGGATAGCGACGAACCGGGCGGGGATTGGTCAGGAGGCGTCAGACGCCCATGGCCGGGTGGGCCACCCAGTTGTGGTCAGGGCAGCTCTTCCCTCTCCGAGTCCGAGATTCACGGAAGCGAACTGTGTGTGGCAGGTGGGAATGTTGTTCGATCGCTGGGAGCTGGCCCTCTGTCTCTGTCTCTGTCTCTGTCTCTGTCTCTGTCTCTGTCTCGGCAGCTGCTCTCGAGCTCTCCCGTCTTCTCGCTCGAGCTCTCCCGTCTTCTCGCTCGCTCTCTCGAGTCGTCGATCGTCGACCCGTCAAGAGCTCATTCAAGCCCGTCTCGCAGACGGTCTCAGGCGTGGATTCATGCCGCTAGGCGCTCGCCATCCGTCCTTTTGCACGGCTGCCTCGCCTGTTCCACGCGGTTCCCCGCCGGCTTTCCGCCCTCAATGCGCCTCCCAGAACGTGTTTGACGTGTCGGAAGCTTCAACCGAGCCTCAAGCCAAGCTCACTTGAACCGTCCGCCATCGTGCGGAAGACCAGCGCTGCTCCGGTGAGTCGAGTCTCTCTTACCGTCTCTTCGTTTGCAACCGGCTTATCAGGTTGATGTTCGCGCATCCGCCTTAAGCGAATCCCAAGCGCACTAGTCCAAGTGGCCCTGGCGGTCGACTTCCGTCCATCCCGACCGACGATCCTCTTCTCGCCCGCGAACCCCATCTGCACGGCATCGTTCTGACGTCAAATGGACGTCAAATCATGCACCTCTGCCTCGGAAGGTACGGACGACGCGTCGCCGTGTTCTCAAGACCGCTCACAGCGCGGACATCGCCCGCTTGTCAGCTCTCCACCACCTGCTACTCGTCTGGCCGTGAGTATTCAACGCTCAACACTCGCCTTTCCTTCGTCGCGCCGGCAAGCCTGTCAGGACACGTTTAAGATGCGCTACGCGCCCCAAACCGTCTTAACGGCCAAGGCCGTGCCTGTGCCGCCACGATGCCCTCTTTTCCCGCCCGGTGAGTCTCTTCTTCTCCCTGCCTGGCATCTTATGTTTACATCGCCGTACTGACAGCGTTACCAAACGTTTATGTGCCAGGCACCGACTAACAAGCGTCGGTACGGCCGGCACCGTCGAGCTCGGCGCAGGAAGACGCCGCTCACCAGTGGGCAAACGAACCGCGGTCTCGGTCGTACGAGGTACGTCAAACCGCGGTTGCGTGACGTCACAGAGCTTCCAACTGACCGGCTCGAATGCCAGCATCGTAAAACCAGCAATTTGGAGGCGGGGTGGGCCGGTGAGCACGCGAACACCGCCCCTCTCTCCCGGAAATCCCCTCTCGCACGTCCAGACATCGACGAGCCCTCACGAAACGACGTCTCCCGGGCACGTCGTGTCTCCCCGCAACAGGGAAAACACGTTCTCAGGGTGGAATTGCCGCGATGACGGAACAATAGCGCGATCTTCTCCTTGCAGGTGAGAACATCTCGCCATCCTCCGCCGGCACGGACCTCTCGCGGCTAACAACTCGTGTACTAGGTCGCGGGAACACCTCCGCGATGCGCGCGGCCCGTTCGCCACCAAATGGCGCGGGTTTTGAAAGTCGACACTTTCGTCGATTTCATGGGCGCAGCACTGCCGGCCACCAGCTGCCGCCCCACGGCGGCCTGGTTGTCTGGAAGGTATATCCGTGCCATCAGCACGGACCTGGACGGACCTAAAGCAGCGCGCGGGACGACTGTTGAAGCCGTGTGCGAAGATCTACGGCGCGCTTTGTGCGTGCTTGGCGAGTGAGTCGCCCATTACTCGCTCCCAGTGCTTCGGAGTGCGTTCTAACTAACAGGACACAGTCTCTGATCACCCCCGCGACGAACGGTATCAGTTGCGCGAAGATCCCATGAGGTCGAAAAAATCGCGTAAAACGCGATTTCATTGGGCTTCCAAAGCGTGCTCACCTAACCCGACTCCCCAATGGTTCGCCCGGGCGAACGAACACTTCAAACGAAGTGTACGGCACATCGACAGGCCGTATGGATC
This sequence comes from Polyporus tsugae, assembly GCA_024305745.1. Classification (NCBI taxonomy): domain Eukaryota; kingdom Fungi; phylum Basidiomycota; class Agaricomycetes; order Polyporales; family Polyporaceae; genus Polyporus; species Polyporus tsugae. The sequence goes on from JAHRBS010000001.1 coordinate 927,356, forward strand.
GTTTTGCGCCGCCCGAGTGCAATTCTCAAAACCGGCACTAGGGCGGTGCTCAGACGGCGGGCCATGGACGCACCAAGGCGATGCCCAACAGTACTCAAGACCAGAGCCCACCGGTCGCGCCACTGACACAGGCGCCCCTCGATACCTCGAACACGAACGAAGAAGCACGTACGACGTCCGTGGACGTTGCACGGCGCGGGATCAGGGCCCTATCTACCCGGCCAACGTAGGAGAGGCGTAGATCGGGACGGGCGTACCGCCTCCTAGGCGCATCTAAGCGGCACGACGGCCGTTCGCACACACCGTCTACGACCCCGACGGCCATATCCTTGCACTGGGAGCTGGCGAGAACAAGGATCACGCCGCCGCGGCGGTAAGAGATCCTGAGTTATGGCGGTAGACGCGGTGGGGGAGGAGGGCTCATCGGCCATCAGCCGCGGCGAGGCCCGCCAAACAAGTTCAAGACACGACGAAGGGGGCCTCGGGCGAGCCTGAAACCACCGCCGTCGCACCCGGAGCAGCCGTCGAGGAAGAGACGGAACGTGTTTTGTGCGCGCAAGGTGAGTAAATCCAACCTAACGTCCGCGCCGTGGGTCATAGCTCATTCTGACCACTTGTACCGCAGTCTATGGTCATTTCCTCAACGAACGCCGCCGGTTTGGCGACGATCCGCCGAGGTTGAAAAAATCGCGCAAATCGCGATTTCATTGTACTCGAAAAGTGCCGCCGGCGAATCTGACACCCCGCCATTGAGACGGCCAGACAAACACTTCCAACGAAGTGTCCGGTGCACAGAGACGCCATACGAACGGTTCCCTACCGCCGGGAAGCCGTTCGAAAATCCCGCGGTTGGGGCGGGTACTCAGGCGACGGGTATGGACTGCCCCACCCAATGCCTAGCGACCGGATGGCAACCGTACCACCTTCATCCACCCCCATCCATCCACCAACATCTGCGGGTAGTTCTCATGGCCACAATCGTTGCCGTTGGCGAAGCGTCGTCTCACCGTCCCGACGGGCAAATGCGGGGAACAAGGCGGCGAGGAGCATACCCCACTCCAGACGCTCTGGGACGACTCTATAACCCTCAGGTTCGACCGCCATGGCTTTGAAGGCCCCATTCCAGTGGCTGAGATCTGAAGATATGGATCTTCGTGATGCTATCGTCGCAAATGTATGGAGCCGGGAGGCGGTCAAAGAAGTCGGCCATCTGGGCACGACGGGTCCGCCAGACGCGGTGTTTCCGCCATCAATACGATGTCAGGCGGTGCAGGAACAACCGCCGTCGCCGCCGGGGAAACGAACGGCGACGAGACATGACGTGTTATGGGCCCGCCAGGTGAATGAATCCTGGGTATCTCGCCACCCGGGGATCATACCGTGTTCTAATGACATATTCTTCACTTGCAGCTCGTTTACGCGGCGAACACAGCCGGTTTCGCCAAGCTCCACGGAGATGTCGAATACCGCGACCTCCCTGCGCTGCGACAACACACCGGACTTCCCATGCCCAGCCCGGATAAACGGACGCTTCATCCGAGGCGTCATGTCCGAGAAACACCGTCGCACAGCCTCAAGTCGCACTGGCCGCACGCTCCACTGGTGATCCAGCCACCCAGATGACACTGAACACCTTGCGCAGCCGGCGAGTTCGGGAAGAACCTCGCGCTCGCAAGGTGTCGGCAGGCACTCAAGCCGACGCCTTCGTCTTCCCCGCCACCACTCGTTACGTCCCTGTGAACCTCCGACAGGTCGTGCGCACCAAGACTCCGACCGTCCACAAGGACATGCGACCGCCGACCACTACCTCCGGCCGTGAGCGAGCACGCGTCCTCGACATGACGCACACCTCCCGCGACAGACGTCAAGACGCCGTCACTCAATGTCTACCTCCAGACCGACCACCGCGCCATTCCTCGCCTGCTGCCGAGAACCGACGACGGCACCGGAGAACCCCATAAAATGGACCATAGTGCACGCATCGTTTCGAAGCGGTGAGTCTCGCTGACCCGACTGACACCTTCGAATATGTCAGGTATCGCTCACATGGCCGGCGGGCACTTCCGTTGAGCGAACAGAGAGAGGGATGAGCCAACCTCCGCGTCCGCTGGGCTCAACAACTTGATGGTACGCGGAGGGGCAGGAAGCAGCCTTAGCCGCGACAGCCGATGGCAAGCAAGGACATGCCAAGCATGCGACGACACGAACGTACAGGCGGCTGGACAAATCGGATCGCAGGCACGGTGCGATGGGACTAGTCCCGGGAAGGCCAGACGTACGATCGTCTTGTACGTAGATTGCTTGCCCGTCCAGCCGGCTATGTCAGCGGACTGTCAATATATTTCTTGCCGGGGACAAGAGCATCGCGTGACGTACCTTGGACATTACACGAGACGAGCGTGCAGAGACGCAGGGTCTAGATGGAAGGAACTCGGTGCAATGGTAAGCATGTAACTTTGTGCACGAGAGCATTGTTAACGTACGTATTCTTAGCGTGGTTAGGCACGTCCGAAGCGACCGAGATCGGCGCGCTGAAAATAAGCAAGATCAGGCCTAGACCCATGCGTAACTGGCAGTGACGTACGTCTAGCGGTCCGGACGGTTGTCAGCCCAATGCCCGCGAACCGAAACCGTGAGTTAGCCGCGTTCTTGTCAGCACTGATAACTAACATACCTTTGAATAGTGGCACCTTCAGTCGTATCCGATGCGCGCTGCGAAGGACATTGGTCAGCACTGCTCAAGGACACACGATTGGATCGACGAGGAGCGTCGGAGCCGTGCAACAAGGCACGGGCCCCATTGGACAGTTTAGGAACGCGGCAAACGGAAGTCGAGCTCACCAACAAGGCTCCGGAGATCAAACCAACGCCTTGGGCAGCTCTCGCAAAGTGCGCCGATTGGTTCAAGACCGTGAGGATGGCGGGTCGGGTGCAGTACGGGCTGTCGGTCAGGTTGCGGGGAAGGAGAGTACGTGAGGCGGGTTGTTGGACGACTGGAGTGTGCTGAAGACGGGGACTCGAGAAAGCAGTGGTGAGTGAGCTCGAACAGTCCCAGTCGTGCACTTACTTATGCCCTGTCACGGTGGCCCGTGCACTTTGCGCACGCACAGACCCTCCACTGCGAGCCGCGGAGAGAACACTGGAACGACGATGCGGGGTTAGGCGCAACGTTCTGGATGCGCTTGTGATCGGCGCGGTTCGGAAGCCGGTTGGCGAACCGCCCTCCCCAGCCGATGTTGGGGGTTTGATCAGACGCCGCTCATGAACGCGGAGCGAACGGGATGTTCTTCCGGGTAAGCTTATCATTTGTTTGTTGGTGCCGATGTAGTACTTCTCCCTGGCTGATCCACGCAGTTGTCAGATGGCAAGGAGTCGCTGGAACGGCAGGCCGCCGCCCAGAGAGCAATGGATTCTGTTTGGATTGGAGGACTAGAGCCGGGGCACACGAACGCGGTAGACGTTCACCTCCACTCACAGAGGCGAGGGATGGCCCTCTCGGCCACCGGAGACGGGGACTCTTACGAAAATCATGACCTTAGGGTAAGTCCGATCGCTTGGAATTCTGATGCAGCTTTTCCCGCCCTTAACTTGCGCATAAGCAATCATTTTTTGGGCGCTGTCTCCTGGGCTGGACTCGCTTGTTCTACGGCTTTGCATTACATGTTCTCCCGGTGCGCATTGCGAGTTCCGAAACGACATTAACTGACGTAAACTAATGTATGGCGTTACAGTGTGGCCACTACGGTGTGCAAGAGACTCCGAGTCCGATCAATGAACACCACGGCCGCTCCGCTGCCAACAATCCCCCCAATGCAAAGGTCGCGCAGCCCGACGATCCTAGTAACCCGCCCGTCACCTAGTTGTCCCACTCAGCAGGGACGTACTTGGGGGTCTTCGGACCAGTCTTGGGGTGGCGGAGAGGGAGGCCGTACGGGTTGGTCTTGTAGCGGTAGCGACCACGCCCGATGTCCTCACGGCCGCCCGGACGCTTGCGATGCGCGCACTTCGGGGCGGGAGCGAGGTGGTTGGCATCAAGCGAGGCGGCCAGCCGTTCGTCCTCCGTGATCCGAACAAACCTCAGGATGCCTGATTCCCAGAGGTGCTCAAGGTGCGTGAGCACGGATGCTCCGCCGCGGATGTTGCTGAGGTTCTGAAAGGGAATGTCCCGCGGCCATCCGACGAGCTTGACACCGTGCTGCATGACGACGGACTCAATGTAGTCCTCGAGGGTCCAGTACATCCCCGCCTCGTCGTCTCCGGTCACCTCGCCTGCCGTGCCGCCGGCGGTGAGTTCGGTTCCTAGAGCGGATGAACAAGCACAATACTTACGCAGTTTATTATCCACGTCTTCTCGCAGGTGCCCTCTCACGTAGCCCCTCCTGTCGCTGTACCGCGGCTTCATGCGAGGGAGGCGCAGTGTTGATGGCGAGGGCGGACGGAGACCAGGGATGGGGCCCGGAGCAGAGACCCGGATCGGGGATGGAAACTTTAAGCGCATGCTGTGTGGAGTCGACTGCGAGTGGGATTGAAGTGTGGCTGGCGTGAGGACGGAATGGAGGTGCGGAAAGGATGTCTACTGTCCAGACATTAAATACAGCGACCATGTCGAATACTGCTCTGGCTCAGTAGGAGCCAATGGATACCCGCAGGTGCACGCAATGCGGGACATGTCGCGGTTCCGAATGTCCTGTTCTCTCGGTAAGTCCAAGCCGGCTCTCTTCACAAAGTTCCTGCCGCTGAATGTTACCGCCTCTTCGGCACATGTGGTGTCGAACAGTGTCTGTGTTGTACAATGTACCCCCGAGTGTTCAAGTCGTCAGAAAGATGGCGTGTCTGTGAACTATGAACAATTACGGGACTTACAGTGCACAGCCAACTATCTGACTCGCTCAGAACCTAATGGACTGGCTTGAATCCCTGAGGGATGGCTGGCTATCGAACCACCTTGTAAGGTAATTTGTGCAGCTCCGGCTAGCTTGAAATTGACGCTTCTTCGGAATTGAAGACGGGCGGCGGAGCCTTCAACGGAAAGAGGCAGGCACAGGAAATCTGAAACGCGCGCTCGGACCATGCCCAGCACTTTGCAATCAGCTTCGTGCGCGCGCCGGTATCTGTCGAAGGGTGTCGAGACCTTGGCCTGTCCCGTCTGATGGACCTAGGCCATTGATTGGCTCTGTAGGTGTGTAAGTGTTCTGAATTATACTGTGTGTCCCTGTGCACTGGCGAGAAGTGAATGGGAGGGGAATCCCTGCGCAAGCAGTAAACTACTGCATGCGCTAGGTTTCCTCCCGCATTCACTTCTCAGGATGAGGGTGTAAGAAGATATAAGTCACGCTGCTAGTACTTGTAACTGTAAGCCATGAGATTCGAGACTTGGAGGAAACGGGCGGATCAATGAAACAGAGAGAATATGCGAGCAAGGATAATCACAATCAGTCTAAGGGTGAACTGTGAAGAAAGTTAGCCGGCAGTTGAGGCGCCGCAGCAGGAGCCTGGACAGGAGTTGACTCCCGCTAAGTATTACATACAGTGAAACAACAGGCGAAGCACTTCCCTCCGCTCCTGTGATGTGTGATCGGAGTCCATCAACCCATATCTATCTTGTCCCGGGGTTACTGTTCCACTTCCACCTTGCCCTCGAGCCACCACCACCCCCTCATCACCATCTGTTCACAGAATGGCCACTGGCGCCCCTGCCTCCCATACTGCGTCTGGTGGCCTACAAGTCACATTGCAGTGAGTTAATGAGCTCGTATCTGTCTTTGTTTGCTGTCTCTCACTTTGCATGCATGTACAGATTTCACCATCCGGCCGCACAGGTAGTGCTGCAGACGTCGAAAGTGGCGCAGACTACGGTGAGCACGGCATGTTACTTGATTGGAGTCACTTTCTCACGCTGCGATCCTTCTGCAGACGCGGAGCGCCATGTACTGTCCTTCCGTGACGGTCGTCAAGATGCTGTCCGGACGCCGCTTCTCTACAAACATGGTCGCTGAAGCCCTATTAGCGTAGCGGCGGGTATGCTAGATATGTCGGGTGTATGGTATGTGCTCTGTTTTTTATATGGCAGTGCTTGCTGCTGATATCCCGATAGCCTCGCCGTAAAATTGTGCACGCAACATCTGGCAGCAGGCCGCGATGTCCATGTCAAGTTCAAGTGTCACAAGACGGCCGCTGTCATTTTTCACGCGGGAGACAGGTCGGCCGGCGGACGGTCTCGATGTTGAGGTGCTCTGACGGGAGGTCCATTTGGTAAGCCACTTTCCACGCAAAGACCGTTGGCGGTTACTCATTTAACTTTTTGCAGGTTGGCCGGCGGTGACTTATCACGCTCGGATGTACAGTTGCGCACACAGACCGGCCATCATGAAGGGAGTACGTAGTTGTGAGCAGGGGTTGCATGCCGAGACTGACTGGAGTTGACAATTCACACAGCGAGCAACTTACCTGGCGAGAGAATGATCGCCGGTGGAGGAAAATCACACGCTGATACGGAAGGCCGAGAACAGGGTCAGAATGGTGGCGGAAAGACGAGGCTGCCGCGCGTTGACGAGTACGTCCACTCGACCATCGGAGTAGGATAGGGCACCGGCGACTTGAGACGGGCGAGTGCGCACCGCCGGCCCGGATCTGTCCTTCAACACTGGCCGGGCATTTGCGTTGTACCCAGAACTCATCACACATGGGCAGGCGAAGGCAGGACTCGAGACGTACGTACCTTACATTCAAAGCATCCGGGGCGAGACTGACCTTTGGAGGTTTGCAGTGCCGAATTGACATGGGACGAGGCGGCCGGCGGACAAGGATTGCACTGGCACGCTTGACCGGCGCGAGACTTGGGCACTCGTGCGGGAGACGGAGGTGGCAGACTCACCGCATACACGGACTCACCTGGGATGTACCTCGCCGGCGTTGGTATCCGCAGGCCGCGATGCCACCCATGGATGCCGGCGGGTGCGAGGAGGCGACAACAGGTACGTACCGTCGTGATCTCGCGTTCTGAGGCGTCTCCGTGAGCGTTGTTGCCCCGCATAGAGTCACCGCGCGCTCCGAAGGCGCATCCGGCGGGTGGAGCGTGTCGAGGGAGGCTGTGAGGCTTGTGGCGGACGGGATTTGAGAGAATGTAGCGCAGAAGTCGAATACACGAGCGAGTGGTACAGAGCAGAGACGCGTCGGAGGCAAGACGCGACCCACGATGGAAGTGCGTCATAGGCGCCCGTGGACTTGTCTCCGCGCGGTGTCCCTGCGTGTCCCCTACGAAGTGCTGCTCCCCAAGAGTGTACTGCTACCAATACTGCCTGAGTCCAGCACGCTGCTCCCTCCTGTCCTGTATCCATACCCCCAAGACTGTGTCTCCCTGAATCCACACGAGCGCACCCCGCGTATACCTGTATGCACAAGAGTGTACCAGTGCTGCCTGTATACACAAGAGCATACCACTGCTACCTGCCTGTATATACCATACCACCCAAGTCCAGCATAATCAACGGCGCATTTGCGTCTCTTCTGCGTCTCCGCTGCCCGCACACGAGGCTACCAGACGGCTCGGGTGTGGGCTTCCGGAGTGCGCACCTCGCTTCGCGATCATTGTTTGCATGCCCCAGTGAATCAAATGTTCATCGCTCTCTCGCGATGTACCCCGGAAATACAGCAACTGCCGCGCGAGATATCGATGCTCGGACGCCCAGGAGGGGAAGCTCAAGCTCGTCAAGATGTTACGATACGACCTTGTATGCTTAGTAATACCACCTGTAACGACCTGTACGACCTGCCCTGAAGCACCTGGTCCGTGCGCAGGCTTCAATACAATATATAAACCCCTCGAAGCTGCGGTAAGTCTCCAGCTTCGAGTTGGTCTTTAGTCCCCAGTCTTTCGCTTATTGCTAGCGTGAGGTCTGACCTTATCATAACTCGAAGCTACCCTTTCCTCGACCTACGGCGCACCGTCTTCGTTGCCAACCGTGGCGTCCTCATCATCCTCTACTTCTCTCCCCGCCCCGAACCCCCCGCTCGTCGTGCGTCTCGCCGACGGCACCACCCACCACCTCGTCCCCATATACACCCTCACCAACTCGTCGCCGCCGTCTCCGTCGTCGACACCACCTATCCCAATTCCGCCCCCGCACCTTCGTCACCGATCCCCAAGTCCCCTTATCAACTCAGACTCCGATTCCGACTCCGCCACCGCCGTAGACTCCGACTCTGACTCCGACTCAGACGCCGGCGTCCCCGTCCACATCGCCGTATCCCGACACGTCAATCCCGCGCACGCCACCTTCATCCAAACAAGGGTCAACACCCCGCTGTTCCAAGGAACAGAAGTTACGGCGTACGTCCCACGCTCCCTTTACCCCGTCCTTCCCGGACACGTCATCTTCCGCTTTCCCACCACCCCAACAACTCCCGCCTACTCTCTTTACGGCATCACCGCATCCGTACAACCCACGTATTGGGTATTCCACATTTCTCTTATATCTTACGTTATCGACCAGACCGCTATCCTACACGTGTCCATTCCAACCGAGTAGTCAGTGACCACGTGTCACAACTCGGCGCAGGAGACCCCGGTTAGCCATACCGCGGTAAAACTGCTAGTGTAACCTACATCTCGTCACGTACGCTTACCTACACCTTCTTTGCATTTAGTAAATGGACCCTTGGGATCTGCTGCTTGAATCGTATCCAACTCCATCTCCATCCCCTCCACCGGTCGTCCGCGCTATAAACGCGCGGGAAGCTAGGGCAACACGGCTTGCGCAGGACAGCGGCACTGTCAATTCCAGAAATCAGACGACGTCCGAGTTGACGCACACCTCTCCGACGGCGATCTACACCAGTGCCACCAACAACCGTGTCCTAACCGATACCACAGCCAGAACCCCATCGCCTTCCAACTCCCAGAATACATCCCAATCCCGCGCGAACCGCCACCGGAACCAACAGCTCCGGTACCTGGAACAAATCACCCAAGAACTCGTGCGCGTCAGCCGACCCCTGAGCCCGTTGCACGCCCCGGAAGTCCGTACCCACGCACCCGTCCAGAACGTCAGCGAGAACCTACCCCACCTGTCGCACACATCCCCATCCCCGTCCAAGCCGCGGGATCCACGGAAGCGTCCCCGGTCGCCGGAAGTAGCCGATTCGAATACCGAGAACTCCCGGAAGAACCCTCGCCTCCAACAGACTCAGACGACGATCAGGAGCCTCCCAGACGTCATAGATCTGACTCAGACGGATTCATCCGTGCCCTCGAGAACCTCGGTCTCCGCGCTTCCCCCACGACCCCAGGATCCTTACCCGCTTCCCAAAACCCCATCCAACCTCCCGACCAAACCGCCGGCATCAGCCAACCACCCCGCGCTCATCGAACAATGGCGCAAACATTTTCATTTGACGCGGCAACGCAAGCGTGGATCTCGGGGGAGATCGCAAACTTCATCGCGGCAACCCAACCCCAACGCGGAGGTAGGAACCATGCCCCACCTAGACTCGCCCAGCCCGAGTACTTCGACGGCCTCAGCCCAGACTTCGAACAATGGAAGTCTGACGTCCAGGTCTACGTGGCCGGCCTGGACAAAGATCCAGCAATATCTGCTGTCTTAGGGTTGATTCGTGGCACAACGGTGAACAGATGGAAGCGTAATCTCGTAGAGGACAAGTTTGTGGCAAATGGGAATAGATGGAATTACCCGGACGTAGCCGCGTTCTGGGCCGAGTTGACAGCGAAGTTTAGACCAATAAACTACGTTAACGACGCAATCATCGCACTCGATCAGATTCACATGGGCAATCGCCGGGCCGAAGACTTCTTTGACGAATGGGAAGATCTGACCGCCCGTGCCACGGAAAACAAAGACACGGCTAACAATATCTACCGGCTCAAAAACGCGCTACCATCCAGCTACCTAGTTGCGATCAGCACGATGCCGGTAAAGCCTGTCACCTACGCCCAATGGAAATCTACGATCATCGCCATGGACAACGATCGCATCATCTTCAACCGCCAGATCCGTGATTTCACACGTCGACCACCCCCGCAACAGCCACCCCCACGTGCTCCACCTCGTTACCCACCGCCAAACGCTCCCCCACGATATGGGAACCCATTCCCACGATACCCGGAACCCGGCCCACGGTACCAATCACGATACCCGGAACATGTCCCAGCGTTCCCGCCCTCCAGGTATCCGCCATATGCCCCAACCCAGCAATACCCTCCGCCCCGGCCGTATTACCCACCGCGCCCCCAAGTACCCACGATGCCGGGAGACAGACGCACAGGCACCGGGGTCACGTATGGAGGAGCCGGACAGCCGATGGACATTGATCGGCTCAGGGCCCGGCCATGCCGAAAGTGTGGCGCAAAGCAGACCGAGAAAGGCTCGTGCGGAGACATGTGGCACATTCCCAACCGGACCGGCGCAGCTGCGGTACAGAAGCGCCGATGGGAAGAACGCGACAGTCGCGAAGAATTCCTCGAAGAGGTCAGACGTTTCCATCAAGAAGACCCCGAGGACTTCCTTGCACAGATTGCCGGGGTAACGGTCCCTACCTATCACGAGGACCCAGAGCCACAGCACGCACTGGAGGAATACACCGATGGATACAACGAGATACAACAACAGATGGACGAGTACGAGCAGCATTTTCCCTACGGTCCCACGTAAGCGCACATACGCGGCGACCGTCACTGTACAATAGTTTTCAGAACCGGTTCTCCGTCTTAGACTCTGATGTACCCGTTCCGGGTTGTACTATACCTATGCCTACTTATTCATCGGACAACTCCACCATTCCCCACCCCACCCAGTTACGTACTATACTTATTAAAAATAACGAGACGACTGATCGTCGGAGCCAACCTACAGGCAACGATCAGCGCGGCGGGTTAGAACCCGTGCTTAATTTCTCGTCCAAAAATAACAAAAAAATCGAAAAAACCCCTAGTGCGCCCATTAACGCCATCCGAGTAATGTCCTACGGTCCGACGTACTTCAAAGTCACACGCGGCACCGGAAGCAAACAACTAGACATACCGGTCATGATCAAAAACCTAGAAACTCTTCAGGTTTACGACACCAAGGCTCTCTGCGATACCGGTTGTACCGGTTCGTGTGTCAATAGAAACTTCGTTCAGCGTGCAGGCCTATCACCTAAGCCATTCCCACATCCCATTGACGTATTTAACGCCGATGGATCTCCCAACATAGGTGGTAGAATCACGCATTACGTTGACGTACAACTACAGATCGGAGACCACGCGGAACAAATCCCGCTTCTAGTCACTGATCTTGGCAAAATGGACATATATCTCGGACACGACTGGATTGAGCATCACAATCCGTCGATACATTGGAAGAACAAAACCATTGAGTTCGACCGATGCCCGAGTACTTGCCATCACATCGTCAGCGCTGGTGATCGAATCTTCTCCCTACATACCCGATCGTGGCTTGACGCCCGATCAGTCCACATACGTGCGAAATCGTCGGTAGCAATGGAAATCGCAATCAAACAGAATGAGGCCAAGGCAGAACAAACGTTCGAGGAAATGATTCCAGAGTACTATCGAGATTTCCGCGACGTCTTCGACGAAGCGACGTTCTCCACTCTTCCCGAACGACGGCCTTATGACCACGCGATTGAATTGACCGCGAACGCTAAACCGTATTGTGGAAAAATATACCCCATGACCCTAGACGAACAACAAGCGCTAGACGTATTCTTAGAGGAAAATCTATCCACGGGTCGAATTCGCCCATCGAAATCCTCGTGGGGGGCTCCGTTCTTCTTTGTCAAGAAAAAAGACGGCAAACTGCGTCCCGTTCAGGACTACAGACAGTTAAACGCCTTGACCAAGAAAAATGTGTACCCCCTTCCTCTAATGCTACAGATCCTAGATCGGCTGAAAGGCGCCCAGTACTACACCAAGTTAGACATACGTTGGGGATACAATAATATTCGTATAGTCGAAGGCGATGAGGAAAAAGCAGCGTTTATCACAAATCGCGGCTTATACGAACCTCTTGTCATGTTCTTCGGCTTAACGAATTCCCCGGCGACTTTCCAAATGATGATGAACTCGATCTTTCAAGATCTGATTCTTCGTGGAAAGGTCATTGTGTACTTGGACGACATCATCATCTGTACAGCCGATCTAAAGGAACACAGACGCATAGTACGACAAGTCCTACAGATCCTTCGAGATAATCACCTTACGTGTAAACCCCAGAAGTGCGAGTTCGAAACTCAGGAAACCGAGTACCTAGGTCATATCATCACCCCCGGCGAGATCCGCATGGACCCGGGCAAGGTCAAAGGTGTCACTGATTGGCCGGTACCCACGTGCAAACGCGATGTACAAAGTTTCCTCGGATTCGCAAACTTCTACAGACGGTTTATCAAGGACTTCTCGAAGATCGCTGGACCAATGAATCGTCTCACGGGTCTTAACGTATGGACATGGACTCCAGAGCATCAACTCGCTTTTGAAGGGATCAAGGGCGCAATCACACACGCCCCCGTGTTAGCCATACCCAATGACACGGATCCCTTAAAAGTCGAATGCGATGCCTCAAACTTTGCGATCGGAGCCGAGCTCTCGCAGTGTCAGAACGGTCTATGGAAACCTATTGCCTTCCTTTCACATTCCTTAACACCCGCACAAAAAGGATACGAAATCTGGGATCGAGAGATGTTGTCGGTTATCACCGCGTTACAAGAATGGCGTCACTTCCTTCAAAACGCGCGAGAATTTGAGGTCCATAATGACCACAAAAACCTCGAATACTTTCGAAAACCACAACGGCTAAACGCGCGACAAGCGCGTTGGGCGACAACTCTCGCGAACTACCATTTCAAGCTTCACCATAAACCAGGTCGTACCATGGGCAAAGTAGACGCTCTGTCTAGACGCGTGGACCACGAAACCGGTCCCGTGATCGAAAACTTCACGTTGCTCAAGGAACACTGGTTTGCGGCTTCTCATACGATAGACGGAGCAGATAATCTAAAGAAAATGTGTCTGGAACACGTTGATCTTTATGACCGTCTTGTCGTCGAGAAACTGGGAAAGGACAATGATTGGGAATTAGCCGAGGACGGCTTAATCTACAGGAGGGGGAAAATGGTTGTTCCAAACCACTCGGAACTTCGCGGACGCGTCATCGCCTCACACCACGATTCAATCGCGGCGGGACACCCGGGCGCAGCCAAAACACAAGATCTGGTCATGAGATCTTATTGGTGGCCGTCCATTCGGAAAGACGTTGCCAAGTACGTCGCCGGATGCATCACGTGTCAGCGCGTCAAGATTGATCGACAACCACGTGCCGCACCACTCCATCCCAACCCTATTCCCGATCAGAACTGGCAATTCGTCACCATGGACTATATGACCGGACTACCCGAATGCAACGGACATGATGCCATACTAGTCTTTGTCGATATGAAATCCAAAGACTACATCGCTATTCCCTGTTCAAAAACGCTAGACTCGGAAGGACAAGCAAGACTCTTCATCAAACACGTAGTCGTACCCCACAGCCTGCCCAAGCGCATATGGTCGGACCGAGGCCCTACCCTCGTGTCCTCCTTCACCAAAGAAGTCTACCGACAGATGGGGATCGAAGGCAATCCTAGTACAGCCTATCATCCCCAGACCGACGGCCAGACCGAGCGCATGAATCAAGAGATCCAGACCTATCTGCGGATCTTCATCAATCACAAACAGGACGACTGGGTCGAATGGCTACCGCTAGCAGAGTTTGCTTACCGATGTCGTGTACATGCGTCCACAGGAATGTCCCCTTTCTTCATGACTCACGGTCACGAACCCAACACCGGAGTCGAGACGTTGAAAGACGGCATCAATGAGTCAGCCAAGCAATTCGCCGAGCGAATGCAACGCATCGGGAAGCAAGCAGCGCAGGCGCTGGAGATAGCGCGAGAAGCGATGAAGCGACACTACGACAAGCACCGACAACCGTCACGAGATTACAAGATAGGCGATTACGTATACATAGACGCACAGAACTTCCCCACCGACCGACCAAACAAGAAACTCGAAGACAAGCGCTACGGCCCTTTCCGAGTTGAAGAAAAAGTCGGCGCTAGTGCATATCGCCTAAAACTCCCACCCAAGTGGAAGTTACGTCATCCCGTATTCAACGAAGTACTCTTAACCCCTGCACACGATCCCGAATTCCCAAATCAAGGAAAAACCAGTCGAGAAGTACCCACCCTTCTGGAACCCGATCGAGAAGTCGAATCGATCTTAGATTCAAAGATCGTGGAAGGATCGGGTCGATCTCGCAAAGTTCACTACCTCGTTCAATGGTGTGGACTCACACGAGCTGACCGCGAATGGGTATCTTCGGATACAGACGAACTCCAGACGGACGAGGCCAAGAAACTCATCACCGCTTTCTACGCCGCGAACAAGTTCGCGCCGCGCATCCACGTTCGCTACCTACTCACCGCTACGGACAAACATGGACAAATAATCACATACGACACAGATTCCTATGACTTTTGGACACGTAGATATAACGACTGGAAACGACGAAATCCTAATGAAAGTGATACACAACCGGACTATGTACGACGCTTTGCTTATGACTAGTTAAAACCCACAGCATTAACGACTACCCACTATTAACGCCTTACAGCTTCCTGAGACATGAAGCTAAAGAGGGGGGTAATGTTACGATACGACCTTGTATGCTTAGTAATACCACCTGTAACGACCTGTACGACCTGCCCTGAAGCACCTGGTCCGTGCGCAGGCTTCAATACAATATATAAACCCCTCGAAGCTGCGGTAAGTCTCCAGCTTCGAGTTGGTCTTTAGTCCCCAGTCTTTCGCTTATTGCTAGCGTGAGGTCTGACCTTATCACAAGAAGCTCGGAAGCAGGAGAGGCGGACGTCCTTCTCGGACAAAATCACCGCTGCCGCGTTCCATACCTCGTATGGACATGCGCGAGGCCAGCCAGTGGTCCTTCCATCGCCAGGGTGCTGTTCAGAATTCTGAGGGTGCAAGTGCTTTCGCGCGTGCGAGAGAACATGTCCGCGCTAGATATCCACGGGCAAGGTGTCTTGCCTTCTGTGGCATGCTGCATTCTCTGATCCATCACGTTGGATCCACACATGACTCCCAGCCACAACTCGACCCGCGGCCTCGAAGCCCATGAGAACGCCAGCACGGAAAGCCGTTGGCGGGTGGCGCCGAAGAAGACGAAGCCTTCAGGGCAGCTCTAGCCTCTGCGAATCCGCCTGTCCCCGGAAGTCGCGTCCCCTAGCGCTCCGCGAGGCAAGTCCCAGCTCCGCGAATCCCAAGTCCATACTGGCTGCGCATTATTCCTAGGAGCGGCACAAGAGGACCTTGTAACCCTACACACTCTCTGTAACGCGTTTCGCATGTCAATTACGGGATGTGTTGCCACTACTATATCAGTCCCTTTGGGATAGCTAAACCTTCCTGCTCAGCCGCCGGTCCAATTGTCTCCATACAAACTTAGTTGGCCGCCACACCAGGGTCCAGTATCCAGCTCTGCGCTATAACGGTACCCGGAGTTCGCAGAGCCACAACATGTCCGCACACTGGATATCCAGGGCGGTCCGACCAAGTGGCTCCTCGGGAACTGGCGCGCCATCCTTATGCAAGCCTGCGAAGGGATCGCGCTCGTTACAGCACTAGTAATAGAGTAGATAAGCCCTAGAACGCCCCCTGCGCTGTTCCAGTTCGCCGGGATGCTCGCCGCCATGCGCGCGTGGGAGCTTACCCGATGACAATGCTTCGAGTTCATGAGCGACGCTCGATAGAAGCGCGACGTACGCACGCTGAGGGCGGCAGTGGACCAAAAGCGCGAACGCCCGGCGCGTCCGCGTGCGGTCGATTCGCCCGAATTCGATGACCTCGATCGCGATATGCAGCTGTCGTAAGTATTCGGATGGCTTCCCCGATGAACGCAGAGAGGATGGAGAAATCCCATATCGAGTGCAGAGCATGATCTGATATTACTTACTGTCTGCTGCTGCATGCATCGGATGATTACATCCCGCGGACCCGTTCACAAAGCCGCACACACCAAGCCACTGATAGAATTCACACCGGCGTATAGCTGGTCCAATAGGACATGGATAAACGGCTGCGAGCTCTGGGACGCTGCGCGCGCGGAGCCGGGGACTCGAGGCGGGACGGGGAGCGGTGGGAGAGCTTGGGAAACGGAGTAATTGCCGAGCGAGCTTGTGGCGCCAATAGACACCGACAGCAATACCGTATTTGGTATGAAAGATCCAAGCGCACTGGCGCCGACCGTGCGCACTCCGGCGAGCCGCGAGCTGTTCCATCGTTGCGCAACCATCATCTCGCCATGCTCAGAGCGACGGAGACGAGAGGAAGAGTCGGGCTGAGCGCATGGTGCTCCCTGCGAAACGGTGGGAGCACAAGAAGAGAGAGCAACCCAATTGGTTCTGAGGGTACGTATTAGTACGCGTATGGCGGTGAACAAGACCATATGAAACCCGGAACTCTGCTCTCAAGGCGGGGTGCACATGTATGTCAATATGACATGTGCTACGTCCCGGCCTGACTTGTTCTCGCATTAGGTCCTTGACAGGGGATCCGGTAGCAGATGAGAACATGCAGAAACAGGCGGCCCTAGATTGGACACCCGCCCGACTGGTTTCAATCCAGCAAACTTTGAATATTTCCCTTTTCATGGCTCTTAAAACATCCGGTTAACAATGGGTGTATAGAGTCACCTCAGGGTAGCCTAGAGCTGGTCCAGAGGGACCCGTGTGGGTGGGAACGGACTCAGTGGGCAGGCCGATCAAGTGATACTTCAGTCAAGAGCCTAAGGCCCGGCCTCACTGGACCAAGACGCGCCAGCGGCGCCACATGCGAGGCATGCGCAAGGAGAACCTGGAGAAGAGATCTAGACTGCTTCGTTCTGGAGGCTCAGGCATCTGCAGAAAGGGTTCCCGGATGCAGGATGGGCGGGAAAACGCCAGGAAGAAGGCCCGAACTTTGGCTGCATGCGTGCGCAGCGATCCGGGGTCGCTCCACCGTCGAAGCTGGTCAGAGCGCACGGGGACGGCGTTCGGTCGGAATAACGACGTCACTGGTCAATGGCCGAGGGCTCCAGGCGACAACGAACGTTTTTCGTGCAATGGCTGGCAATATATTTACATAGACGCGGCGTACGGCGGTACGATGGACCTCCGACTCGAGTCCGAGTCCCAAGTCCGACTCACCCGCGGCAGTCCTCCGCTGAGGACGGGTTATATATGCGGTGGCGCAGACACAGCCTGTGGGCAATTGCCTACATTGGAGGCGCTGTCGAGCGAGGGCTCGGGCGGGGGTTGGAGGACTCGGAGACGGAGGATAGGGCGTGCAGAGGGGGAGTTGAGCGGGATGATAGTCCGAGGTGATGCAGTCATGAGAATGGAACATGATGCGGACATGTATAGAGTGCACGTTCCGGAAGTACGTCGTTCAGTCAGAGTTGCCGCATTGGGCAACGGTCCTGGAAGCCATTCAATCGATCCGGTGCGACCAAGCGAGGCCAGCCGCCGCCGCCGCCCCCACTGCAGGACCACTTTGGCCACTCGTCCTGGCCAACGGGCCCAGCGACGGTGACTGGTACTGGCAACAAAAAGGCCGGTGGGCAGAATAAAAGCGCGGTGGGCAGGGAGGATAGCGACGAACCGGGCGGGGATTGGTCAGGAGGCGTCAGACGCCCATGGCCGGGTGGGCCACCCAGTTGTGGTCAGGGCAGCTCTTCCCTCTCCGCCGACCTTCACGCCATCGTTGCGGCCTTACCGCCCCAACTCCTTGTCCTCTTACTACCACCATCTCTCGCGCCTCGCACCATGCATCGCGCGACCTCCTCCTCCTCCTCCTCCTCCTCCTCCTCCTCATCTTCCTCATCTTCCTCCTCATATAGATCCAGGAGACGGTATGCATTCCCCGCGCTCCCACCGCCTCGTGCTCCTCCGCCTCACACCTTCCTCCACAGTCCACTCACCCGCGAGCAGCTCTTGAGGAGTCTTGAGGTCCGTCTAACCTTCCCTCTCCCTCTCATTCTTCATTGACACGCTCCCCTCCAGATCCTCGGGCCACAAAGTCATCCACTCCCTTTCGAGCTCCCACCATCCCCTCCCCCATCCCGCGAGTCCTCTCCCGCCCCCGGCACCAAGCGTCGACATGAGCCAGACTCAGAACCACCGCACAACAAGAAGCCCCGAACATCCTCTTCCTCCTCTGCCTCCCGTCCCCAGCTACCATCCCGCCCCGTCCCTATACACTCTTCGTCCAGGCACGAGCCTTCTGAAGATGGCGAAGTAAAGGAAGAGCCGTCAGAAAGCCGCGGCTTCACGCCTATAACCTTCCCTGCCAACTTCCCCGTACACCGGCCAAGGCGTGGTGTCCTCCCCGCGAGCGAGTGGGACAGCATCTACGAGAAGTGCTTCGTGAACGGGCGCATGCTCAAGCACTCGGCCTACGCGCGGGTGGCTGCGGCACATCCAACCACCTCCAAGGACTACAAGGCGCTGCACGTTACACTTGATCCCAACTCTCCCTACGCGAAACACAGTCTACTTATGGCACGGCTGGAGTTGGTCGACTCGCTACTCCACTTTGTTTACGGGCTTTGGGGCAAAGAGAACGCCGTGCGGATGTGCTATCGGGCTTCGTGGAGGACAGTCGAAGAAGCCATTAGCAAGACAGAGGCGAAGTGGCAGGCGGAGAGTCGCGATGACCGTGAGAAGGCTTTCCTTGGATTGATGTAAGTTTATTATCGTATCTTGCACTTGATTTGGTTGCTCTAACACAGAGCAGCCAACTCCTGCATGCATTCGTTCACGGACGCAAAGTACGGCACCGAATGACCAGCGTCGATCAAATGAACGACAGTAAGCTCAGTCGCCTCAAGTTGCAGTGGGAGATGGACCAGAAGAAGCTCGAAGCGAAAGCACAAGCTGCTTGTGCCAACCCTACCCCTACCATGCTTCCGTCTCCAGCGAGCAGCTCAACAACCAACAGCTCTCACTCAACGCCTCTAGGCGAGCATGCCAGTCCGTCCGTAGCGCCGCCGCCACTCCCCACTTCCAACCGAGACCAGGTCACTCTCCCTCCGGTCATGGTTACTCACCCCGTCAACGCGCAATACGTCTGGGAAAACAAGTCGCAGAGTGGCGGTCTTCGTGCGGCACTCGACCGCATCCATTCGTCCCAGCAAACGCTCAGCCTCCCTGTCTTGTCCAGACACTTCCCGCGGACGTTCGCGCGGGTGATAAACACGACGCTTTCACCCTCGGATGAACATGAACCGGACTTCCAGGATGACGAATGTGAGCTGTACTGGCCAGGACAGGTTATCACAGGCGACGGGCTTGGCTGGATGTGCCTCGTGGGCATGTCCATGATCAAGGAGCTTGGCCGAGAATACGGATACCAGGGCGTAGACGGGGTCATCCCAAGGAGGAATGGAGACGCAATCCTTGGACATGCGGAGCCGCGCTTCGATCCTCACACACGGTAGCCGAGGCGTCCGAGGTCTCCCAACTCCTTGACTCCCTCACCCCACATCCACACTACCTGCATAGGCTCTGGGTATCCGATTATGCGCACATGGGCCGAAGACCATTCAGCGTCGAATGTTGGCCCACAGCTCCTCTCGCCGCGTCCCCGATACCCTCTCCCTTAGACGCCTGTCAATCCCTGACAGCATAGCACAGCGCCCGCTCCGCCTGTTGCGGTGATAACACGCCCCCTCTGTGCGTCGCTCCCGATCTCGCCGACGACGGCCTGTTCGGAAGGTCTTTTTGCGATAGAGCTGTGGCGCAACGAGCCGCGCTCCCGCACTTGCCTGTCGGCCTCTACCCCTCGCTGTATTGCCTACTGCCCGCATCATCTCTGGCCACTTGTATTCTATATATCCCTGCTCCTCTGCCTCGCATCAACACTCGTCCCCCTTGTCGTCGCGTCCTCCTCGTCGCTTGTACTCTCAGTTGTACCATCAGGTTCCTTGCTATCATCTGTCACCAAAAGCACGCAACTTTCCGCCGCCCGCATCGATGTCCCTCCAGCGTCGGTCGCGAAGGCAGGCATGGCTCCCCCATCATTGATCCATCCAACTCGCATCCTCTCCATCCTTATCAACTCGCCGCATATGCTTGCTTCTGTCTCCCTCACCTCGCCTCATCTCTCGCAGGACTCCATGTTCAGCTCTCGGTGCCATCGAATTGGATCGGTCGGAATTTATTACCCCTCCTCCCCTTATATCATCATCTTCATCATCACCCACGCTTTTGCTTCCGTCGGGCGCCCTGGGCTTGGCTTACACTTGTTTCCCGCTGTTGTCGTCGCTTGCATCCTATTATGATCTCTCATCGTTCTAGTATACCTGGCATTTATCCCTAATCTTTGAACCCCCTTACATCTCACACTGGAGTCTTCCGCCACTGGTGCCCCGCACTCCACTTCCCACACCAGACGGCCATCCACCGACGGGCCACGCCGCGTGCTGCCTCAGGTGCATGTGTCGCGCGACGCACCTCGGTGGCAATTCGGCGATCGCAATGGCAGACCATGCCGCTACCCCCTACCGTCCGGCCATCATAGCCCAGCTCTGCGCTGGCCACATATGGTGGGGCAGGCCTGCATGCAGGAGTTCGTGGGCACACTGCGAAGGGGTGTCGCATCTCGACGTTCGCGGATCGTCCGGATCCCCGGATCGAACACGTCCTCACCGGACCCTTCCCCTTCTCCCCAGCGTCCTGCCTTGTTGCCCGTTACGGTCGTGTCGCTGCCCTTTCTGTAGAGATCGTCATGGTGTGTGCGCGCCGTAGAATGGCCCCCTGTACACCGCTCTCGTTGCTTGGGTTGTTGTTCGGCGCGCGTTTGCACATACATATATTCCCGTGGTTCGCTTGTTTTATTATTTAACGTCATGTAGTGGACTCGGAATACAACACACATCCCGGCCTGGAGTCTCCTCGGGTATTCCTCTGACCTCATGCGTGCACGCGCGAACCTTCAAGTCGCGACAAGATGCAAGAAGTCTTCTTTCGGGGTACCGGTTGTACCTGTCAGCCAGCGCTCCGTCAGGTGCCGTCTCCCTGCCCAATTCCACCGAAGCCGAAGCGTTTATGGCACCCTGCGTCTGCAGTGCGGGCGGGCGGGCCATCTGCAAGCTTCTCTGTTGTGCGCAGAGCTGCGACTGCGAGGAACCGCGAGCAATACTTCGCGATGGGACGTGGTTGGAGGACGATCATGTGCGAAAGCCTCCGGTATGACGTTCCGTACTTTCCGCATTCTGCAGACCTTCTGCCCTTTCAAGCATCGCGTTCGCTCTCCCGTAAGTACCGCGACCGCGCGCGAGTGGGCATTATGTGCTCTTCATAAAACGGTGTGGATCGCGAATTATGTAACTTAGCCGACGAAGGTCAGATCGGATAGGCGCGACGATCATATGTGCCTTGAAGCTCGTACGAACACCTCTCGCGATCAAGTCGTCCATTCGCGTAGCGCATAGTACTGTACGTATCCGCCTGTATCCGCGTACACCAGCCACATTACCGATGACAATCACCAGCGCACAGCCCCCGCGCGTCGGCCATTGGTAAGGAAACACACGAACCCAGCAGTTGCCAGTGGCGATTGGGAACGCCCGCAGCCGGCGCATCCAAATATTGCATCACGATCCCCGTAGTCACCCCGTCCTGTGGGCCCTTCCCTCCCAGTGCTCGCCAGGAACCTTGAGCCTCAGGGCCTGTGCGAAGTCTGCGACCGACATCAGATTCACTTTGGCTGACACCTTCTGCGCGTGGCATGCCACGAGCTGTTAACCTCGCGCTGGCAACGGGGACCACTTCACGGTCGCGTTGGGACAGTCGCGGGGCTGCCCCTCCAAACCTGGCCGGACGTGCGCGCGATAAGTAGGGCGGCGCGCCGTGCCAGTGCTACTTAGTAGACAAAAAAATCGTCAATTTGGATGGTGCTGGTCGTCGCGCTCACGGCTACTCGGGGGCAGTAACCGCAGTTGGTGCCATACCCTGGACGGTGCGAGCGTTCCCAGGCAAAGGAGCACTCATGCGGGATATAGAAGTAGGTTCATGAGTCGCATCACCACCCGCCCGCGGTGCGTATGCGCCTGTAAGCTGTAAGGGCAGTGGGTTACTGTATGTACGAGGACGACAACCCTAACTTACGCGCCTTTCGCTTTCCCGGTATGTCGCGACGCGCATCATCGCGCTCCGCCCCGTCCCCCCGACCTCGACCTCGAGTCTCGCAGGCAATAATGACGGCAGCCAAGCGATGCCCATTCTGGGCATCGACGCTCCCGGTTCCGCCCCGCCATCTCGCAGCAGATCCGCGCAGAATGTGAGCATGTCTTACAGCGGGCAATCCCCGAGTCGCCAGCGATGCTTACGCATTGCATGATGTACGATCACTGCTGCTTCACGACTAGCTCTAAATCGCACACTGCACAGTACTAGGTACACCGGGCGTACACCTGCACACTTGCATGCAGCAGTCGTACCGCCGGACGTCCTCGGAGGCAAGCGCGCGAGCCCGAACCGATTCGGTGCTGCGCACACACCGTGCATCCAAACCGACCTCGGACTTTACGCTCGTGCGCAGTCGGAAGTTGTGTGCAGTGTGCACTGCGCCGGGTCCATGGCCTGGCCCCGGCCCCAGAGCTTTCGACGAAACTGGAACGCGGGAGGCCGGCCATTCCGCCCGTCCCTGCGAAGGCCGAACAAAGGTAACGGCCAGAGCGCTCCTCCTCCGGGCCAGGCGCTATGGTACCCAGGCTTGTCAACAAAGAGTAACTCAATCACCGATTTACACAGTAATTACCCACCTCTTTGCCTCCCTCGGGCGCGTCAGATTGACGTGCACATTCCCAGAGCATGTCGGGCACGACGACATATGGAGAACAGATGAGCCTTGTTGATTCAGCCACTGCTGCCGGGGCAGCGTATGTGCGGTCGCGCGCACGCATGCACCAACGCCAGAACGTTGGACGAGTGCCATTCCATCTGTCACAATGGCATATCTAGGCTCCCCCCTCGCACGATCGCGCTGCCCACGGCGGAAACACAAACCCGCCGGACCTCTTCCACGACGAAAGGCGAAAATCCGGGACAGTGTGGCATACAGATGTCATCAGGCACGCCCGCTCTGAACGAGCCCCGCTGGGGCCGCAGAATCCGCGAAGACCCCCCGCGAACGCGTGCAGTTGCGCCAATGGCCCGTGCATCTCGCACCGTGTTCGTTCAGCAGCCGCTAGCCAGCGAGGTGTAGGTTTAACTACGGTATCGGAGTTTCTGTGGAACGGAGTGCCAGTCTATGCCCTTTGCCCTCCTTCCGCGACGGCGCGGAGGTGACCGGAAAGTCTCCGATGGGGGATTGTGCGGCTTGTAAAGTCGGAGCGGAAGCGGCGAGGACGGGTTCATGAAATTGCTCTCGTAAACAAGGGCGCGATGCTGACTCGTGGATACTTGCGCATCTGATCACTCAGTCGCAGAACGGTCCCGTAGGTATTGCTGGATATTGATGAATCATTTGGTCGGCTTACGCCGAAACGAAAACGCGGGATTCTGCGAGATCTGTCAATGGATGAGTAGAACTCGCAGTTTAGCACGGCGCACGCATAGCAGATACGAGCGAAGCGGTACGCAGCGTAGAGAGACGTTGCCATATAGGGACATATGGGTTACATGGTGCGTCATGAGAATACTGATATAGTGGTAAGCTGCAAAAAATCCAGAACACCCATACAGCCATAGCACGGGTCCCCCAAGAACAGAGGTTTCACCGGTTAGACTTGGCGACACGCTCGAGCTCGTCCTTTTTCTATTCAAGTGGGTGACCGTTAGGGTGTGGAGGGACCAACGAAAACATATGGTCGTACCTTGATAGCATAGGAGTTTGACGAGCCCTTCGCCGCGTTGATGAGCTCGTCAGCGAGACATTCCGCAATCGACTTGACGTTACGGAAGGCAGACTCGCGAGTCTAGAGGCAACGTCAGGCAAACTCGCAGCTCCAAGCTTCCAGAAAATACTTACGCCAATGGTAAGGAGGGCAACCGCCTGGTTGACTCGGCGCAGGGGTGAAACATCGACGGCCTGACGACGGACGGTACCCTGAGAACCGATACGAGTGGAGTCTTCACGGGGACCCGTGTTAATGATGGCATCGACGAGGATCTTGGCATACCACGTTATTTCGCAATGCAAAACACCCTTAAATCAAGAGTACATACCTGGATGGGGTTCTGGTCGGTGAAGAGGTGGATGATCTCAAACGCGTGCGCGACGATGCGGACGGCCAGGAGCTTCTTGCCGTTGTTACGGCCCTTCATCATCAAACTAGTCATCCGCGCGTATATGTTCATGCTCGTTGCGATGAAACAGAAAGGGACAAATGCACCTGTCAACCAATCGCTCAACGATGGGCATTTGCGCCTTCTTGAACTGCTTCTTGGCATAACGGCCAGCGGTGTGGGGAAGGTAGACGGCGTGGCGGATCTGAATGTAGTCGGCCAGGGAGATGTCCTTGACCTCGATACTATGTGTTCCGACGTTGCTTAATTTCCTAGCGCGCAAAGAAAAGCGAGGGCAAAGATACACACTCCTGGGTGTCCCACCGGCCGAAGAGCTTGACTTCCTGACCAAGCTTGGAGACATCCTTGGGGAGAGCTTGAATCGCGGCCATTTTGAAGGGGTTGGTGTCTTGAGGGAGCCGCGAGACCTTTTGGAGAGTTAAAGAGCGTCGGGGACGATGAGGACGGGAGCGGAGGCGCACGCACCGGTCACTTGTTTGATCTTGTTGTGCTCGCCACTGCGAAACAAGGTTTGAGGATGTCGGCAATTCCCGCTGCAACTGTACAGTTCCTGATCAGGGAGACGCCCGGGCCGACTTTCCGCAAGGACGTTCTGTGCATGATGCCACCACCGGACATTTGACTAGATTCCTGCGATGACCAGTACTGTGTATATATGCTTTGGTGCATGGAAAACAAGTGATCCATATAATAATGCATCACAGCGGGCAGGTACCCTTCCGAGAACCCAAAGGGTTCTTTCGTGCTCGTCTGGGCGTCAGATAAGCGTCAGAGGGTAACCGAGCTCGGCTGACGTCTGCTACATTTCCATCTTGCAATTGCCGCTGGTGTGCCGGAATTCCGACGCTGCTCATGATCATATCAGATTCATTATCCGACAAACAGACTCAAGTACTCAAAGGCTCTTGGACTGTCTAGAGGAAATCTCGATGGAAGCAACTTGAAGGACACTCTTCACGATCGCCAGCAGCTTCTGTTCGGGCTCTTTGCCCTTCGCCACACCATATATACCCGTCGGTCCCGCCATGTTTCTGTTCCTCCTCCACTCTCATTCTTCCGCCACGGTCCCACCTCCCACCTCGTCTCAGCATGCTCCCTGAGCGGGCAAAGCGTACCATTCTCGTAGAGACCGTCTTTACCCCAGGCGATTTGAGGGCCGCATTCAGCCAGTGCGGTGTTATGTAAGTTCTCATTTCGCTGTGGCGCTGAGTATATGCTGACTGCTATGAGGGCACCTCAGACGTGGCATATACGCTGCGGGGTGTGTAGACGATATAGCTCTTCTCCGCTATTATGTGGAGTATCGTGACCCGGAGGCTGTGGGGTACGCCCGCACTCTTCAATTCGGGGGAACAGCTGTGTACACCCTGGACTACCCCGATCTCGTCAATGATTTCCTCGCTGTAGCTCAACCCGAGCTGTTTCGGAAACCTCTCCCGGACGTCCTCGGTTCGGCGGCGTGGTCTGTATCCCCAAGTCCCCACAAAACTCGGACCGCCCATCCAGGTAACGAACACATATTGTATTCTAAGCGCGCATACATTGACATATATAATAACACGTTCTTAGGTAAAACCAAAACCCGTCCGAGCACGTGCGCTGTTATCGAGCCCGCCACACCCACACCTCAATCCCCGTGTCCTGCGCCAGGCCTTCGTCTACGAACGCGAGTAGATTCCACCTATACGGACAACTGTGTGCCCGCTTTGAGTCGGCTGGACTACATGGCAAACCCTCTCGTGCCTGTGAACGACTTCTCTCTGTCGGAGGACGCATATATGCCGTCCCGTGGCGCCGTACTTCCCCCACGACCACCCTCGCTCGCCAGCACAAACTCTTCGCAGTCTTCAGTCCCGCCAAAAGGCCCACCGGACGTGCAAGTATCTAATCCCTTTCCGACAACGCACGGGCAGCCTCACGGTCTCCAGCTGGATCGCTTAGGACTAGAAGAAGTCATTGCAACACTCAAAGGTACCGCCAACGGCATTGATGGACGTGCGAAGTGGTTCACTGCCGGCAGTGATTACTATCGCTCGAAGGACTTCCCGGCTGCGATCGCGGTCCTGACAGCTATGATCGAAGGTGAGAGCATCCAAGTCCCTCGCGGGGCTCCGCGCACGTTTGAGCTCACAATCTATCGAGCTGCTGCGGAAGGTGTTCGGCCCATCCGGAATTCCTTCTATATTTCGTGACTCGGTAGTTGCATCTTCTCCGACTCCGACTCCCGCTGGAGGGGTCCCGTTGGCACCCTCCAAGTCTATCAACGTGCCGCCGACCACATCGGCGGTGAAGTCCGTCGGCCCTTGTGGGACGCCTAACGCGACTCCGCCAGCCAGCCCAGCGCATGGGCAGTTGAAGATACTTCGGCGGGAGGTCCAGTCTCTCCGTAATCGTCATCGGCACCAGCAGGATGCCTTGAGCCGGGAGCGTTCCACGAAGCGGAAGCTCGAGGACAGCCTCGGATCGGAGCGCCATCGCCGCCGCAGGCTCGAAGATGACCTCAAGAAGGCCGAGAAGTTGGCTGTGAGCGCACGGCGCGGCGAGGAGTACGCGCTCGACCAGTGCCGTGTCGAGCACGAGACGCGGCGGCAGGCGGAGGACCAGGTCGACGAGCTTAAGGGGTACATCACCGCGATGGAGCCGATGCTGGAGAGGGGCGAGGAGAACGACAAGAAGACGAAGGAGTACTTGAGGAAGGTCGCGATCTCGCTGATGAAGGCCGCCGACGGGAACTTGACGGCGGCCCTTCCAACGTTGAAGAAGATGTGAGGTAAACCTTTACCCGAAGGAGGGACCAGGCGTGTTCTCTCATCGGTTCCGTTTGACTGGATGACCTAAGCTACTGTTTCCTATACTTGATATGTGTATCGGCAGGATGTATACGTACATGTATTACAACGACCGCCGAATGGACCTGAGGTATGTTCAGAGCTACATTCTAGTAATTCGTTAAAATACATAGCGTTTTAACATGGGAGTGCAGTTTCTCGCACGGCGTGGAGGGCCTGGGCCAACGGATAGCGGAGCGGGGGGCCAAGATGAGCACAGCACCGGATCCACAACCATCCTATCCGAGACGAGATCTTCTCCGACGTCAAAGCTCCATCCAGCGTCTTCAGTAGTGACCTATATGGTGGCCTATCAAGCGACACCATCAGGAACAGATAGATAGGTTAAGGAGGGTGGGACGAGGGGGGGGGCGCGGTGACACACCTTCACCAACGACCAAGAGATAACCACATCCTGTATGCGCTGGAGCAGCATAAGCCTGCACGCATCACACACGATCGACTCCCCGATGGGCTCGAGCTGCATCTGAAGCGCCGCCGCCGATATGCCTACGACGCACCACGTCGCTGTGTGTGAGCCGCTTCAAATGCTATAAAATTCGAGAGAAGGGTGGAAGCCTCACTGGGGGTGGCGTCCCATACCAGGCGGGCGGCGGCGAGGGCCCACGCGCGGACGAGCTCGCCCTGCTCGCCGTCGGCGCAACCGGGGGTGATAGGGTGGGAGGCGGGGGGCTGGAGGACGATGTTGCGGAGGGCGGCGAGGCGGGACTGGTGGAGGAGGAAGAGGCGCTTGAGGTAGACGGGGCCGATCCTGGCGGCGAGGGCGTCCGTGAGGCTGGAGGTGTCGTAGGAGAGGAGGTGTCCGGAGATCGCGACGGCGAGGTCCTCCAGGTCGTGGTGGGCGGCGAGGGCGTACGTCTCGATGGGGCGGTGGGGTGCGTGGGAGAGGATGAGCTGGTAGAGCGGTTGGTGGGGGGTGGTGTGGGCCTCGATGAGGACGCCGTACTTGATCAGTGCGGTGAGGGACTGGTCGATGGTCTCGAGGGTGGGGTGGAAGTGGATGCAGGGGAGACCATACATGGTGTGGAGGAGCACGTTGACGACGTCGCCGTCCTCGGGGAGGTGGACGGACGAGAGGGAGGCTGTGGGGAATAGGTCTTCATGAAGGAATTGTCCAAGGAAGGCGTTGGAGGAAACGTTGAGGATGCGGTGGCGATGGACGTAGAAGTAGACGTGATTGGAGGAGATGATAATCGAGTCGGGGAGAAGACCGTCGACTCGGAGGGATGGGCTGAAGGCAAGAGACACCGTAGCGTCCTCTGGGGCCTCCTCTTTTAGTGTTGAATACTGGTATGGGGGAGAGGTACGCGGGTCTATCTCAGAGTCTACCCGAGCGCCGTGCCAGTGGTCTAAAATTTATTGGCACTCACGGTAAGTCCAGCCTCTCCTTGGGATCCAGATCCATCCGAAGTTCCGTATGCAATATTAGCCAGACTTGGGCTTATTGAGCCACCAGAGTTTTCGGGTGAAGGGTAAATCCAAAAGCTAGATCCGTCCATAGTATGGGACTGGGGAGGCACAAGGCGCGAAGGTCCGTAAGAGATAGCGGATGAGATTTCCCGCGTGTAACCTCACCACGCTACCTGCCTCACCACAGGAACCCTGAGGCGTCTATGACCAAATAATTGTGCGATTGCGTTCTTCAAATCAACGCACAACTCGCACGGGGGAAGACCTGGTGAGCTTCTCCGGTATTTCGAAGTGCGGCAAGCGTCTCCGAAGACACTGTGGGCCAATGGGGTGGATCTTTGATAAATAGCGTGGTTCTCCACGCTGCTGGGCCGCACGCTAATTCGTTTTGAAGGTGCTCGAATCTAGTGGATGCAACCCTGCGAACGTTGGGTCAAAGTATAAGGGAACCGCCTCTGGTTCGTACCATTGAAACACAATGTGGTGCTCTGCGCACCTGGCCGTAGATAAAGTCTACTAGGAAGCATTAGAATGAGTTGTTCGAAAAAAAAATCCAAGATGAGCACCTGCGTACCGCATTCGCTGGGTTTGGTTAACGGCAAAATGGTGCGGTGAACCCTCGAGGATTCGAAACACGGAGCCGAAAGATTAACTAGCTTCTCCCGAAAACCCTTTACTCCACATGCACATGCTATGCTTTAGCGACGCCGTTTGAATACATTCGGGAGGATACTCACCTATGAGTGGCAAACCTTGTGACGGTGTAGTGCCAGCGCGTGCTCAAGGCCAGCGCGACGCTCCAAACGTGTGCCATCGTTGGATGCATTTATACAGACTTTGTGTACCCATGTTACAGTTACAGTGAAGGAGGTCTGGAGACTACTTCTCCACTGTTGCCGTAAAGCCTTGTTGAAGCTCTGGAACTTACTCGTGAGCCCTCGGCAATTCCCGGAGCTCGGGGCTGCCTCGGGGCCGGCCTCCGACCGTTCCGGGACTGCCCCAGGTACTATTCAATCCCGAACATACTACACCAATACTAGTGCGTGACCAAGATAATTCTAGGAAAATTGATCACATATGCATACATGTATAGTGGCGTATATCCAATCCAGTTGAGCAAGAAATTAGAGAAGGTTGGAACGGGACCTCAGCGATACTCAGCCCCGCAGTCGCCTATGCTTCGAATCAACTGCGCTCCATTCGACTTCGCGAGTACTACCTCAATCTTCCCTCTGTCCTCTGCGTCAAGGTGGAAGCCGTAAACCTTCTGGTTGTCGTCCGTATGCTCCGACACTCCCATCCTTACACCTAAGAAGACGGTCAGCGCTGATGCAGCATGACGCCATGAACAACACCTTGAATTACCGATGATGACCGCCCCCACGAACGGGTGATCGAGAACCCAACGTGTGGCCATGTTGGCGATACTCATTCCTTCGTATTTGTCGGCGATGGTCCTAAGCACCACCAAAAGCTCCTGGAAAAGCGACCAGCTGCCCCACGCTCGGGTGATCATATCCAAGTACTGCGCATTGGGCTTTAATGACATATTTCGCCTAAGGCTTGACAAGAGACACTGACCTTCCGCTGCGACGGAGTCAGCGAACCTGAGTACAGGTCCGGCTCTTCTTTGCCGAGCCAACTATCAGCCAGGAAACCGCCACACTGTTGGCCAATGCCTCAGAGCGATGCACAGAACCGGAGTGGACACCGACTTACGATAGTGCCGTACGTCAGTAGCTTCACATTGTGCCTGATGCACACTTCGGCCATGGCGTAAAGCGGGCGAATGTCCACAAGGGAGAACTAAAACTTGATGAGCATCCCGCGCCACGCTATACTCCGAGCGCACGGCCGTAGTGACGTACCTGCACTTGGTTCGATACTATTGTACCCGGACCAAGGTCTGTACAAATCTCGGCCATAGTGGCACTGTCGAAGTTGCACAAGCCGATGAGCTCAATCTTTCCTTCACTTTGCAGGTCTCTCAAGTGATGCAGCGCCTTGAGGTAGCCCGTATCACTGTAATCCTGCCAATGGAACTGTGGGTATACCTCGAGTTAGCCAGAGAGACGTCATTCTATTCAAGCATCGTGCCCACCTGAAGCAGATCGACACAACGTGAATGCATGCGGGATAGTCGATCATCCACCGCCGCCTCTACAAGCGCTCTGGTCGGATCTACCGTCCGGAAAACGCAATATTTGGTGGCGCCGAAGATCCGCTGAGGGTCTGACCACTTCTCCCGGAATTCGCCCTATGACCGTCGTGAGTAGCCGCCCACGCTGATTCATGAATAACGTACAAATAGGACCTCCGCAGGACCGTAGTGGTCCGCTAAATGTGGGTCGAAGCGATGATCAGGAGTACCCTCAGGGCCCATCATGTTTTGAACATACCCTAGGAACACACAGGCGACAACGAACAAGTTGTGTCAGCGTATGCAGGCTATCACGGCAGGACGCAGCTAGCAGATAAGTCCTTACCATATCTAAGGCGAGGCACGATAAGTTCAATCACTCGTAAGTCAGGAACAAACTCACCAAAGGCCGTATAGCCGTTCTCTGCGTAGGTGGCCATCTGACGGCGAATCTTGGCGGCGGGTGCACTTCCCCACGAGTTGCTCGATAGTTGCCACAGCCCGTTGAAGAGTCGTGGAAGTTCACGATCGCCCAGGCGGAATGTCTCTCTCCTAGGGGAGGTGTCGAAGGAGTCGGTAACCATGGCCGACAGCAGTGGGCGATAAGTTCAATACGCAGCGAGAGGGGCTAGAGACGTTTCCAGGCATCAGTTTGTACTCGATGCAATTTATACGGAATCTGCCCGCCGTTTTAGAAAAACGCCGAACCGAAAGGCTACCGAAAGGCGGAGAGCAACGAACGGCGGGCGGAGCTCGGTTATTTGTCTACTCACCGGCTGATGGTGTTCGTATCAGTAACACCTGGTACAATCGTTCCGTCGGGTTGCCTTGTTATTCGAGCGGCGCCGCGCCGGCAAATGGGTGTATCCAGTGTGGCGACAAGAATGCAAGGCAACAAGCGGACGGCATGAGCAGATATAAGGAGTTGCGGAGACGGGCGGTGGTGATTTCTTCACCGCCCAACTTGAACCAGTGAGCGTGTGAGCTGCATCCTGAATCGCCTCGTCACAGCATTCTCCTCTCCCCGATTTGGTTGCGACTGTGACCACCTGTCACGCAAGAATGATTGACATGGTCTCCTGAGGCTCGTCGAGGTGCCCATTTATTACCGGGCTGTACATAAGTACATGGTGTGTTTATCCGATGGTGTAGATCATCGGGCCGAAAGAATAGCAGGAATCTTAGGCGGCGGCTCGACCTCATCTGCCATAACGCCGCTTCCGATGTGGCGGATCGTTCAAACAGGGGGTCCGGCTCTTATCCTCTCTTATCAAGTTCAAGACCAGCATATATGTTATATCCTGAAAATCTTCATGTTACCATGTGCATTGCCAGATCGAATAGGGTTAGTTCGCCATCTCTGAGACTCCCGGTAACTTGACTAGTAGCCCGAACACCAGCGGGTCGCTGCGCTCCCTGCTTAGCGAGTAAAGTTACGTCGCTCTGACCATCCAGAAAGAATTGTGCTGATCACTTATTCGCAATGCGCCGCGGCCATCGCTCCCAGAGTAGTCGGCGCAGTGGTGGTTGCCCGCCGAATGATGCGATAAACGGTCGACCACCTTGTTGTTACCCTGCTGACACAGCTCCTCACTTCGCATCAATTGCTTGTAAGACAGTCACACCGACTCAGAGCTACCGGTGCCTCATCTGCAAACCATTCAGGATAGGAAACGGAGTTTTGTCGCTCTTTACCTAGCTTAAGTTTCACACTGTAGGCATGGGGCTGCAGATCCTCTAAGTTCGTGGTAGGTTCGAACCGCTGTGATCAGCGACGTGGATTCAATCGGCATCGGTGTATAACTGTTTACGTATTTCGGATGGTGTGGCAGTCCCCCCTGCGAAACCTCGAAGCCGGAAACGTGTCGGACTATTGCTCCGAATTACACTTACCATTTGTCACAACATATCCGATCAGTGGCGCGGGGCAGGGTCGACGAAACAAGTTGCATCCTATATGCATCCGGATACCATCAGTTCACCGGGCGTACTATAAGAAAGGTGGAGAGAATGTAGACGCACCACCGCCCACCATCGCACCGGGAACCCATCTATATCAGCACCTTTCCACCCCTCCTCCATATCCGAATCAATTCCCGCAGGAATGACACCTGCTTTTGGCCACGTGTGGGTATCTTGCTCGTACAATCCACGGCCATGCTGACGAGTACCCAATTTCAGAAATCTCATGGTCGACACGCTTATCGCGAACCTCGAACTTTCGGAGTCAGCCTTGTCTCTACTCTACCCTAACCGTGGTCCACATCTCGTGTTGACTGACAAAACCTACAGCATACAAGCCATAATCCGCGCACACCTGTGCACCACTCCACAGGACGTCACGACGTCCTTCATGGCGGCAGCGCGAACGCGGTTGAACAAGTCGATGAAGGCACTGAAGGTTCCAGCCCCGAGCGCCCTTTTCTCCGAAGCCGGAGATACCAGCAACGCCTGGAAGCCCACGCCCGAGCTCAAGGAGGTACTCCGCACGACCCGTGCATCGTACGGCGCCGGTATGGGCCTTGCTGGCCTGAAACTCCTGACCGCTGTCGTAGCGGGGACAGGACGTCCAAGATGGAAGCCAGATAACGAAACTGCAAGTCTTCTGGCCGACATCGACCGTGATCTCTGCCAAGCCATAGTCAGCTCGAAGCAGGAAATGGACGCGGGCAGGGCAACCAGGGAGGAAGCGGCGGGCGTACGCGAGGCGCTGCTTCACGCTCTGAATGGGTGTAAACAGGCGTTGGGGGAGGAGTATCCGTTCGGGCTGGGGGAGACGGAAGCCGAGGGCTGGAAAACGGACCGGAATCTCGGTTGCTAGTAGGGAAGAGAACCTTAGACCAATCCCAGCAACCTGGTCAATTTGTTTGTCTGATGTGTTCGAGATGTGGCTGTAAACTTAAGTACAATACGTTCATCCTCTTGTTGATTCGCCTTGGTTTATGAGACAGCTGTCGCATATGCGGGTCAAGCGATATCATGGGTTCTATCCGCATAAGTCCCACTGCTGGCACGGGGCACGACCTAGTCCCGCACCCATGCCTCGTGCTACGATCTGCACAACGTGAAAACCTAATCTGGACAAGGAACATGTAAATAATAATATCTTCTTGGGCGTTTCTGATCAGGGCGTACGCACTGATAACAGCCTGAACAAAGTCGGATGGTCTTTTGTGGTTACGTGGAGAAGTTGAGTGATCCTCCGCCTTCGACGGAGGTGATTTTGTATCTTGGGTATCTACGCGCCTGGTTGCATTAAAATGTAGCTCACCCTGCAGGCTAGGGATGAACGAGGCGTGCTAGCTATTTTTACTTACCGAACGGCGCGCGGGGGCTTCATCGACTTGAAATTTCGGGGACGCCGCTCTGGTAACAGGCGTCAGGTGAAATCTTGAGACCAACGCGTGTCTAAGGAAGGACATGACCAGTGCTAGGATAAACGCCACCTCATTCCCAGGGACCATAGAGTGTGTCAGCATTGAAATATCAGGCCAATGATTACAGAGATCGATGCGAAATTACGGGTCTTTGGCATCTGGAAGGCAGTTCCGAGTCACAGTTGTCAGTGACTGCTGAGGCGCTGAAGTGTGCGCCGAGTCCCAAGGACACCGGCCTTCAATTTCGTTGCCGGGTGACGTGAGCCTGACGGAAGAATCCTCGGCGGTGTTGGGATAGAACCTGTCGACCCTCTACGAATTTGAATCCATGTTAGCGCTTTCTATCCGACCCGAACCCCCGGTATCGATTCGTTGTAGGTACACTCACAATGAAATGGAATTTCCGCATTTCATACGTCGCGGCGGTTTGGTGGACCTTGGTGGCAGAATGCGATTCTAGACCACTCTGTGTCGAAAGCATGGGCAATCGGGCTGGAACAGCCTGTGTCCTGATGACCAGGATAGATGATCATACACTCGCCGAGCACCAGAGTGCCCGCATGCATGTTTACCAGACAGTTCGGATCAGCATAGGCACGTCATCGAGCCACCAGCTCATGGGAAGCCTCGTTCCCAAGATCAGACACCTGCTCATAGCGAACGCAACCCAGTCAACGGGAGCGACAGCCTCGAGTTCACGGAACACAGGACTTGAGCGCATCGTGCAAAGCGCCGGTCTGGTATCCTGTTCGGCGAATGTTCGATCGGGGTATGATTCAGCCACAAACCTGCCATGGAGATAAAGGCAGTCCCTTGCCAGTGGCCACTCACTTCAAGTATTCCCTCTGTTCTCCCATCTGGGTTCAGAGGACGCTGAACATCCACGCATGCTTCGCACCTGTGCGCTCCCTTGGAAGACGAGACCGCGGCGGTGGGGATAGTATGATCGAGGGTCCCTGATGGCACGGCCGTCAGCTCTAACGCCAACGTCATCAAAGGGGCATGCTGGGGTACATTACAGCACGATGTCGTACCGAGCCTCCTGCTAGGGTGATGGCGTCGGTTCTGCCGCCGTCAGCAGGCCTAGGAATTGGAAGTGTTAGCTTCTTCAACGAGATGGACAAGGACCGAGTGTGACCGACATGCTCGTTCTAGTAATAGTTCTCCAGGCCACGTCGCTTCTGAACGTTGTGAACGAGGACCAGCGCGATCGATTTCGCGCTGGCTGGCAAATAAGTAGTTTGAAAGGCAGAGCCTGAGGGACCTAGGGCTTTCGAATCAGCGCGGATCGAGTGCCCCTGAAAGGGGAGAAACGTGCTACCTCACATGCGCTTGGAAAGCGCACACCAGATTTTAGGCGGAGCCTGGTACATAAGGCTGCATTTCCTCCTCGGAGAGCGAAACGGTAAGGGTTGTCCTGGACATGCA
Organism: Polyporus tsugae; assembly: GCA_024305745.1. NCBI lineage: Eukaryota > Fungi > Basidiomycota > Agaricomycetes > Polyporales > Polyporaceae > Polyporus > Polyporus tsugae. The sequence continues at coordinate 962,920 of JAHRBS010000001.1, forward strand.
TATGGTGAGTGTAGTGGGTTGATGATATAAGGTATCGATTACAGAATAATCAAGAAAGCTAGGGGGTTCGTCGGGTGTGCGGGGCAGGAGATGGATGTTTTCCGCTTCGTCACGTTTCCGGCTGGCAGTTGAGATGTGTTACATGTGACATGTGACATGGGTCACTGAGAGGCCGAAAAAAACTTGAACCCGGACGGCGTCCCTCGACGATCCACTTGAACGATTTTCTTCCGATTGCATGCAGCCTATGCAGAAACACTCTATGTCCGAAACTAATGGCTTACAGGCTGTCTAAGAACTCCGCAGCTTCCTTCCTCGACGTGCCACCCTCTTCCCATTCACCGTTGACGGCCTTCCTCAGCACCTCAAGCCTCGCACGCTTCTTCGCGCCATCCTCCCCGAACGCCTTCTGCAACACCTCTCGTACCTCACCCTTGATGGCTTCAATGGTCCCCTTCGGCGTGTACCCGGTGCGGTAGATTGGCTTGAGGCCATTCCCGGTCCGGACCTCGAGCAACTCGTAGCCGACCTGGAGTTGGTCGGCGATGTGCACCGCGTTCTGCGGCTGGTCGCCACCGAAGGGCCAGACAATCCTGTTGGGTTCGGTTCATACATGTCAGCCTGTGGCTATCGGCGGATGGGCAGTCGTGCGTACTGGGGAACACCAGCGGAGATTGCTTCCGTGACGCCGTTGTGGCCGCCGTGAGCGATGAACCATCCCGTGGCCTAAAGCAACGATGTCAGCATGATGCATGATGTAGGGCTCTTGAGCGCGAGCGACATACCGGATGGTCGAGGATGAGTTGTTGAGGGGTCCAAGGGGAGAGGACGCCCTTCCCATATGCCTTCACCTTCTCCTGAATCTCGTCCGGAATTTTTGTGGCAAAGGGAGAGGCGTGGCTCAGGATCTGTGCGACGCTTTCAGATCAAGGAGGAGGGGACGATGCGAGCTCACTTACGAAGGGGATGTTAAGCTCCATGATGACCTCGAGAACCGCCCATACACTGTCGGGGTTGCCTACGGGCCAAAAGATAGAACCAAAGGAAATCTACGCAAGGAAAAGCCAGCCGTGAGGCCGCAATCGAGGGCTGCAAATTGGATGGGGGAGGACTTACGTAGACCAAGGACTTCTCTCCGGAAGATTTCAGAGTCGCATCCAGGAACTCTTGAATCTCACTCGACTCTGCAGACTGCTTCCTCTCGTTCGCTGCCGCAGTCGCCTTGGATGCGGATGGAAGGAGCGGACCGACCGCGTACGCTGGACGGCCCGTCTCGGCAAACCAAGCCTTCGCTGAGGCGACTGCCTCAGGCTCGTATGAAGTCGGAGTGAACATGAAAAGACCGTCAGAGGCTTCAAAGGTCCTGAACAGGTGTTTAATGTCTCGCTAACAAGCGGTGACCCAGCATACGCACTCGTAGACTCTTGGGAAGAGGGAGTACATGTCCTCTGGGATAGGGAGCTGAGGTGATGGGCAGTCAATGTACGTTCGACCAGTGCCTATGCCATGTCGCTGGCCACTCACAACTTGGGGGTGATGCTCGTGATCGTACATGGGAACCATCCCGGGGACGCGCACAAGCTTTCCGGTTGGTGTGAATATCATCTAGGTTGCTTGGATCAGTATCCTAGTCATGTCGAGTGCAGCGCTTTGCACTGGGCGTACCTCGCGTGCGATCTCTTTAAAGCTACGTCCTGTTCGGCGAACTTCTTCTTCGATACGGAGACGAACATTGCCTCTTCCCCCGAGGTGTTCAGGACCGAAGAGGTGGAAGATGGCATATGTCAGTCCGGGGTGCCAAGAGAAGACCTTCACGGTATTTCCACTAAGAGCCTTGATCGAGTTGAAGGGCTCGACGGCGAAAAACTATTCCCAACAGTCAGGCCCAGAGATACACGAGAAGGAGAAGCAACTGTGCTCACGTCGATAATGATCGCCTTTGGTTTGGGGAGGGGGGTGTAGCGCGTGCCAGTCTTCGTGCAAACAAGCTCCTCTTCGGCAACAATTGACTTCCAAGCCGTCTTGAAGTGTTCATCGCCATCTGGTGAAAAGAAGAACTGGACGTCCCCAATAGCGATTACCCTCGAAACGACGTCAGCTTGTAAAGAGAGGTAGATGTTAGCTGAGAACTAACCTAATGCGTGCCGCAAGCTCTTCCTCGTCTGCATCAAAGCTGCGGGCCAGCTCGTTCTTGATACGGTCATAGAAGGCGTTTGTAGCGATGAGGGTAACTGTCACGGGCCGGAGTCTGACGAAGCGTGCAAATAGATTGATTAGAGGGCGCGCATGGCCTGCAGATCATTGCATTAGTGCTATGTTAAGATTGTCCAGCCTGAGAGGTCAAACCGGAAACCATACGTACCCCACGCCTGGTATGGATATCCAACAATATGACTCTGAAGGGTGGACATCGCAGCGCGATCGGTTTGGGTAAGGCTAAACTGTGGAGTTGTTAGCAATCTCTAGATGAGCAGTGACCTCTTTAAATACCTGACTAGAGCGGAGCCGACAATCGATAGCGCGGGAATATACGCCATTGAGTCGTGATTGGAAAGCACCGACAATTGCGATGACATGCGACGGAGAAGTTCACATTGGGACCTAGATTTGCATCACGGTAGTTCGAATGCCTACAATCGATTCATGAGAACATCGAACGCATAGAATTAGAGAGGACGCTTCTCACCGGGCTCTTTCCACCAAGTAGCTTATACATGACGCATCATAATTCCCATTGTGTCATCAGATATTACCAACGCATTTGCGCACCCCCTGCCGCTGTAAACGTGATCGTCTGGCACGTACGTATAACGTAGGTACGGTGCCAAATTCGAGGGGGAATGTGACCTGACGCGGCGGGATGACGTGTCGGCATGGCGGCTTGCATTAGGGCTGCTGCATTGACTCGGAGATAGCCCAGCGACACGAGGCCGGATGCTCTCACCGTAGGACGGCCAATTGGTATGACAACGTTGTCGATGGGGTCGATGGATAGGTGCATCACGGCGCTGAAAGCTGCAAAGAAGATATAGAGGTTCGTAGGCCGGCGGTCGTGGGAGCAGGCTCATCCCCAACTTAGCGCTGATAACATGGATTGGGACACAGCCACATGCATTGTTTTCAGTTGAATTTTGAACGATTGGCCCCACAGGTGCTGGGGCTTTCAGAAGATGGTGCCCAAGGAGATCCGACAAGGCATTCAGAAGGTGTGAGCGGTAATAGACGAACGCACGGGCACGTACGTAGAGCAAGGATCTCGGACCAGAATTCTTGAGCATCGCATTGAGGAACTCCTCGATCAGCGCGCCATGTTTTCTCTCGTACGTCTTTGCGGTCTCCTTCGAGCTGGCAGGCAGCAACGGCCCGCAGACATGCACCTGACGGCCGGTCTCACTAAACCACGTCCTCGTCGCCGCGACTGCCGTCGGTTCGTAACATTCTGGGGTCACCAGGAGCATGCCATCCATCGCCTGTACCGTCCTGTCGAACGCAACGTTAAGTACGGTAAAGAAATGCCGTTAAACGGCAAGCTCACTCGTGTACTCTGGGGAACACCGTGGTGCCGAAGTCCTCAGGAAACGGGAATTGACAACCCAAATATTAGTTCCGATTTGTAGGCCGTGGGATGACTTCTTACGTCCTGGGGGTGGTACTCGTAGTCGTACATGGAGGGCATTGAGGGGACACGGACCACCTCTCCCTTTGGCTGGAATGCGAACTATGACGCGATGTGAGCTTATGAACTCGAGGGAACCGGTACGACGCGCGAACCTACCTCGAGCGCGACCTCCTTGTACGACCGCCCTGATCGCTTTGCTTCCTCCTCGGCCTTGACGCGAAAGTTTCCCCGGCCGCCGACGCTTTCAGGTCCGAACATGTAGAACATCGCGGCAGCCATGCCGGATTCCTAGGCATATACTTTGACGGTGTCGCCGCACAGCTCCCTGATGTAGTTGAAAGGGTCGATCGCGAAGAACTATTGCATATTGAGGAGTCGTGAGTCAGCGCACGCGCTGGTAACGGCAGCAATAAATAAAGGGAATCACGTACATCCAGAATTACGGCCTGGGGTTTCGTGAGCGGAGCCAGACGGGCGCTGGGACTTTGACAAACGACCTCTTCTTCGGAGACAAGCGCCTTCCAGACCTTGTTGAATTCTTCATCCCCATCTCCCAACTTCAGGAACCCGACGTTCCCGATAGATACAACTCTGTATCAAGGATTCAGCATGATCGCACGGACGTATCAAGGGTGCGCTACAGACCTAACGTATTGCACTCCTCCTCGCCCGCCTCGAAGTGACGTGCGAGCTCGATCTTGACCCGATCGTAGAACGCGTTGGTAGTTACAAACGTCACATCGACCGAGCGCAGCTTGACCATACGGGCTGCCAAGCCAAGAAGAGGACGGGTGTGGCTTATCGACAGGGTATCCATTATGAAGCCACCACTAAGAAAGAGGAGATACGTATACGAACCCCAAGCCTGGCATGGGAATCCGATGATATGCTTCTTCTGGACAGCGACTCCGGCTATTACGGATTGAGGGAGTGCCGGACAAAGTTGGGGGAGAGCATTTGGGCCATTGGACCGGCCGCTAAATACCTCTTGCCCAATTGCAACCGTTACTGCAGATCTGGAGAAAGATGGCAGACACAACTTTTCTCTCCTTCTACTCAACCTTGCGACGCATCTTGGCCGGAAGGTTGAATTGACGTCATACAAAGTTCTGTCCGCCACCCCTTTCTGGGTCTGCGATAACGATGGGGAGAAAGCATGGCCTTCGTTCACCGAATTGTCATTGTTGTCACTGTGCAGCCACAACTCTCTGCGCGTGCGTTAAGGAACGAGTGAATCGCAAGAAGTAGGGGCGGGCAGGGATGCGGTGCTGCACTTACCGGAAGGGCACCATATACGGTTTGCTAAGGTTCAGACATGCTGACAGGCCGTAGAGGAGTAATTCGCCGCGACATGCGAGAACCCGTTGGCACACGGACGAGCAAAACACTTCCAGCAGCATCCACAACAGATACTGAGACAGGCGTCTCCTGGGCTGCGACGCATTCAGATCATGGAAGGGCCGGTGACACGAAGGTCCGAGTCACTCACCAAGGGAATGTTGGGGGCAATAATAACCTCTTACCAACAGAAAGTGACGTGCTGGGTGGCGCTTTGCTGTGACGCGCAGCAAGCACGTCGACCGATGGAGTCAGAACATCTGGCATTCGCTGGCAAATTGCAGAAATGGCAGAAATTGGACGTAAGACTGTAAGTATGGTACTTAAGTACCTGCGAATCGGTGGCATGCGGCTGTCATCGACGTGCCTATGGCGGTCGCAAACGGACAGACGCACTTTTCATGGTGCAACCTATGCGGTCGGATACCAGAAGACCGACACGCATTGCGCAGGCTCCGATAAACAGAGGAACCGACTGCTCGTCCGCTGATTCAACCTATACGCATGCCTCAACGCATACAACGTAGGGCGCCTTGGCCGGAATGAGGTCATGGGCACCGTTCCCGCCCGGAGGAGCTGTCAAGTTACCAAGCCTCGCGTGTTTCGCCCGAGGAGAGACGGATAGAAGACTGCGCTTAAAGCTGCTCCAGACCGGATGTCGAGGGCGAAATCGAGTCTGCGGAGGGCGTTTTGAACGCACAGCCGATCGAGCGGGAATTCTCCCGCCTGTCCTCTGGTGTCATCTCGCGAGAGAGGGGCGAGCTTGGGACGGTCTCGAGCGGAAGCTGAGCGCTGAGAAAGAATGCAGCGTTAAACGTGATCGTGTGCCGCAAAATGTGGAGCTACACACTGGATTGCGTGGGGCAAACGCCGTCGCTGCGACTGAAGCTTGAAGCTGTACAGTAGTACATTGTCCACAGCTGCTGAATAAAACGCCGAGCCAGACGTCGTAGATCAGTGCCCACGCGTATGAGAAGACGAGGTGAATGCGTACTGAGTCAAGTTGTATGCGGCCGCTATGCCGACCAAGGGTATTGTTGGGAGACAAGGAGGACGGCGACGGTCCGCTGACGGAGAGCAGGAGCCGAGATCGGGGTAGGCCAGATATGGACGGTCGGAGCAGCAGCCGCCCAGTCAACAACACCCGCCTGCTCCCTCGCCGCCTCCAGTCACCGCCATACATAAACCTTGACGCCTCTGCCCGCAGCCGGCTGCATTCCTTCTTCTTTCTCCCCAAACCTCCGCCTCCTTCTCTCTCGTACTCCGCGACCTCAAATCCTCGACGAGTATGTTTGGATCCACCAAGTTCGCTCTTCTCGCCACCGCCGTCGCGGGGCTGCAGCTGGCTGGCACCTCTGCCCAATCGTAAGCACTGTTCTTGATCCGCACGTCGACAACCCGTCACTGACCGCTTCCCGCCTTCGTTTCGCTCCCTCGCTCGCTTCCCGCGCCCTCTTTTTGCCACAGCATTTCCTCCAAGTGCCAGTCCACTCTTGCTTCCATCCTCACCTCCTCGGACGCATCCTGCTTGAATCCCCAGAGCCTCCTTGGCCTTGCCGCGGCCAGCGGCAACACCTCCGTCGTCCCCACCATTAACACCTGGCTCACCGGCCTATGTGCCAAGCCTGCATGCACCAACCAGACCATCTCTGCCTTGGTTCAAAATGTCACTTCGGGCTGCCAGTCCGAACTCAGCTCCATGGGTTTAAGTGGCATCGACGCGAACGAGCTCACTGCTCTCGTCGAGTCCGCCTACCCAACCGTCCGTAAAGTCGCCTGCCTCACCGAGTGAGTCCTCGTTCCTTCATTTGCTTCATGTACACCCTCCCCTTCCCCGTTCCCGCAGTCTCAACCGTCCCGTTCACACGCTGATCATCCCCCTTTTCTCTTCTCTCCCGTCCTCTCCCACCCCGTACCGCTTCTGTGACGGCACCCCATGCGCACGCATTCGTGCCCTGTCACTTACGGCACACCGCGGGCCCGCAGCACGAAGCAGAGTAATGAGCTCTGCGTGACTGAGTTCCTCACTGGCGTCGAGGGCACCACCGGCAACCTCTCCGTCGCGAACATCGAGGCGCTCGCCACCAACTTCGGCAACAGCGGCTCGTTCCCCAACCTTCCCTCCAACGTCACCTGCTCCAACTGCGTCAAGGCAGCGTACACGATTGTCAGCAAGGACTTCGCCGGAATTTTGCCGTCCAGCGTTGGCTCGTACTTCCAGAACACCTGCGGTGCCTCGTTCACCGGTATGTAAAGCCCTTGACGTGAATTTCTTGGCCTCGCGCGAGCGAGGCTGTGTTGTTACGCGTGTCCTTCCAGCTGCGGCTGACTCAATTCTTCATTTGCGTTCGCGTTTTCACAGACGGCTCCTCGCCCTCCGATGTTACTGAAAGCGCGAGCGGCGCGGCCTCGTCGACGACAGTCACATCCAACGGCGCTTTGCCCGCGGTTGGCTTCGCACCGGCGGTTGGCATTGCGGCGTCGATCCTCGTGGCGGCCTCGTCTGCGCTTGTTGTCCTTGCTTGAGCTTGAGAGTGGGGTCGTTCGCATTTGGATTTGGACTCGGACTCGACCGTTGGGCCGAGGACAGTGCCGTCTGCTCCTTGCTCTGTCACGATACCGCATTGATCAAGGATAGATGCTCATGTAAATACACTCTCGGACAACGAACTTAATGGACTTCTATTATTACCTTCTCGGGACTGACCGTAGCACTATTTCTTTGTTACGACGTCGTCTCTCTCTAATGACCATTGCTTAATCATGGACCTGAATATCCACTGACTGCAACCTCGCGTCCATATGTCCACGTTTGCGATGTGGTCGACATTGATCAATAGCTTCCGTCTTGTGCTTCCATGCTCCGGCTTGGTTCCTTCCATGTATTGATGGGGCGAGTATATTTTTCATAGCTTCCGAGCGCTTTTTGTGGTCATTGACTGACTTCTGCGGCCAGGCTTGCTTCGAAGGTGCCACCCTTGACACGACAAGCAATAGCCAATATCGCACCACGGAATACCCTTGTAATTCAAGTTGTGACCGCGATTGGTCCCCTGGTAAGTAAGTAAGTGAGGCTGGTTCAGGACCTGAATCTTGGAAGCGCCGCATATTGATCGAGTAACAATGACTTTACTTATAATGGTCTATTATCGGGGCTTATCCGGGTCACCGGTCCTGAACAGCCTTGTAATCCATGATGTATGTTTTATGGTGAGTGCGTCTATCCAGTATTAGGGCTTTTATGGCTTGTACACGCACTCATATATACCAATTCTATATACAACTGACCCCTTCGACGACGCGATTTTGCATATACATACAACAGTGCCACCACGGCGATCGTCATCCGACACAGTGAATAGAAGAAGCAAAACATGATGTCAAGCAGTCGAGCGCTGATCAAACACAGCAATTGGACCTGGACCTAAGTATCGCCAGCCAGTCCTACAGCACTCGAGCTCACTGCCACGGCCGAGAAACCTCGTGGGGTGCACTGAGACCGGTTCTATGTATGTACACACGGCGAGCAACCCCCGAAAAACATGGGATGGAACACGCGCATCGCACGCGCAACTACGTACGCGTCCTCGTCGTCCTCGTTTCTGATGCTTGCTTATGGGCACCGCAGATGGCCAATCTGCCTCCGCCGGCCGAGTCTTCGACTCCATCCGCCGGGGTACTAATACTGCATATACATAATCGTCGGCCGTCAACGCCGCAACACAACCGCGTTCGCGAGACGAGTATATATAAAAGCCCGTCTGTGGCCGGCACGGTCCCATCAATATCATAGCCTCACTCGCTCCGCCTCTCCTTCGACCTTCCTCCAACCTTCTCGAATTAATGGCGCGCTTCTCCGTCCTCCTTGTGCTCTGCGCCGTGGCCACCGCCGCGTCGGCGACGCCCTTTGTCACCGTGCGCGACTCCCCGGTGACGCTCCCGCTAGCGCGGCGCTTCAACTTCACGGGCTCCTCCAAGATCGTGGAGCTGGACCGCGCCCGCGCGCAGGTGCTCAAGACCGTCGGCCACGCCAATGCGAACGCCAAGCGGGCCCCGAGCGTCATGGCGGTGAACGAACAGACGCACTACACCGTCCTGGTGGGCGTCGGCGCGTCGACGCCGCAGACGATGTACAACCTGCTCCTCGACACGGGCAGCGCGAACATGGTCATCGGCGGCGGCAAGGCGTACGACAAGACGTCGACGAGCAAGGACACCGGAAACACGGTCGTGAGTCGGCTTGTTCTATGTGCGCGAGTGGAAATGAATATTACTTGTTTGCCGTGCAGGCCGCGACGCACGGCTCTCGGTCGTTCACCGGCGAGCAGTACACCGACACGGTCACGCTCGGGCCGCTGACCGTCCAGAACCAGGGCGTCGCGATCGCGAACCAGACAACAGGCTTCCCCAAGGGCGTCGACGGTATCCTCGGGTACGTGACATGTTGTCCACGGACAGTCCTGGCGCGGTGCTCATGCTTACCCGTTTTGTCAGCATCGGCCCCGCGATTTTGAGTAGGGGAACTGTCTCCGACTTCCAGCTCGTCCCGACGGTGTTCGACAACGCGTATGAACAGGACCAGATGACCGCGGAAGTGGTCGGCTTCGCGTTCGCGCCCGCCTCGCAGGTCTCGACGCCCAACGGCCTCTTGACGTTCGGCGGCACCGACAGCTCCCAGTTCACGGGGAACGTCCAATTCGCGTGCGTACCGCGTCGCGCTTCTCCTGCCCGTCGCGGCCTTGAGGAATTGCTGGCTAACGCGCGCACAGCTCAATCACGGAAACCTCCCCTGCGTCGAACTATCTCGGCTTCGACGCGTCGGTCACGTACGGCTCGGACACGCCCATCCTCAAGCAGACCTCTGGGATCGTCGACACCGGCACCACCCTCGTCCTGCTCGCCACCGATGGGTTCGAGGCGTACAAGAACGCCACGGGCGCGGTGCTCGACGACGCCACTGGCCTGCTTAAGATCACGAATGACCAGTATGCCAACCTGCAGAGCCTGTTCTTCACCCGCTTCAGTGTGAGTACAGTATTCTGTTGTTGCCCCGCGCACCCTGCTAGCAAGATTCGTACTTACGTTTTCCCCGACAGACAACCTACGAGTTCGTCCCCAACGCCCAGACCTGGCCGCGTTCCGTACGTCTCCCCCTCTCTCCCTGTTCCCGTACGAGAAGCTGACTCGTCCTTGGGGTCCCCTCGTCCAGCTCAACACCGCGATCGGCGGCGACGCGGACAGCATCTACCTCGTCGTCGCGGACCTCGGGTCGCCGAGCGGCGCGGGGCTCGACTTCATCAACGGCTACGCCTGGCTCGAGCGCTTCTACACCGCGTACAACGGGATGTCGAACCAGCTCGGCATCGCGACCACCAAGTACACCAACAGCACCGACAACTGATCTTGAAGAAAACTCGGACTTGCGGAGTTTCAGTTTTCGTCGCACGTCGGGCATTTGGGCACGCGTGCGAACCCGTCTGTGGCTGTTCAAGTTCTCAGTCGGTGTTCGTGCGCCGCGCGAGCCATTCGCTCGTTGAAATTATTTGTATGCTGCTTTGCAATTGTATAATACCCTACGGACGCTGCTGACGCTCTGGACTTGCCATACTTAATGTAATAGTTTTCATTTATACCCCAGGCCTCGCTGTCGGCCTTGCTTCGCGAGTTCGCGGCCGGTCTTGGTGTGAATTGAAAGATCGTTTTTGCTCAAGTATGCGACGTCGACCGACTGTGGGCGCGCAAGAGCGCAGGGGGTTGCTCATGGTCCATCATAACGACGGTTGGCACCCGGAGATGTTACAGTTGGATAAGGAGCGTCGGCGTCGGCGAGATGGGAGGGCCACTGAGAGGGTCCGAGGAGACGTAGCGAAACAAGAACAAGGTCGTTAGGTGACGATCATCCTGCATTTGAACGCGTTGTGATCAATGGGATTGATAGCGTTGACGACTCGGAGTGCCTTGTATACGACAAACGTGTTACAATTGCATTTGGCCGTACAACATCATAAGAGACATGCCCGCACAGAGGGATACATGGATACAACTTCGCTAGGAATCGTAATCGGTAATGGTTTCCAGCATCTACTGTCAGTAAGTAGACGAGGGCAGACCCATCAAGAGACGCGGGAAAGGGGGGAGACCGTGCGGCCACCGGCGCACCAGCTTCCTTCGTGAAATGGATACAGTGGATGAGGAGGAGGAATAAAAGTACATGAAGAGGAACTGAGGGCTGTGGTGCACCGGCGCACCCCCCTCATCGCCAGAACTTGAATGAACCGAGACTGAAAGCGCGAGAAACCATGAAACCAGACCCAGAGAAGAAAAAACAAGTATGTAACCAGGCTTAAAACCTGGGGAAACCACCGATCCGCGACTACGCACGGAAGCAGGGTACGACGCAGGCCACAGGCGCTCGTCGTCAGACCCAGCGCCTTGCGTGAACTTAGCAGTGCGTCTTGGGCGCGAAGTCGAACTTGAGCTTGCCGGAGCCGTCGAGGATGCCGTACCCACCTTCCTGCGCGTCCGAGTAGATGTGCGCGAACCAGCCGACACCGCCGCCAGGGACGGACTTGAAGTACGCGCAGTTCTGGTCGAGCATATCGAAGTACGCCTTCTCCTGCGAGACGGACGCCTGCGCGGCGGCGCTGTTCGGCCGCTGGCTGCTATTCTCGACCGCGGACGGCCATCCGTTCTGCAAGCGCAAGCGGCGTCAGCATTGCACGTAGGCACACGCACACTAGGGGAGGATGGCGCACCTCGGTGAGGTAGATCTTGCGACCGTTCGCTTGGGGGACCCAGAACTTATCAATGCCGTTCTTGATCGAAGGCCAGGCAGCCCGGGCTGTTCACGCGCATGCGCTCCCCGTCAGTACCTCTCGAAACGAAAAACGCCAAATTAAGCAACGCACCGGTGGTCGCGTCCCCAGAGAAGAACGGGAGCATGTGTGCATCGAGGACGTCGACGGCGTCGAGGACCTTAAGGCCCGAGCCACCGTCCTTCTGGAACGAGTACTGCATATCTGACACGGTGACAGGAATGCCGAGGGACGCGAGCTGGTCCTGCGCCGAGCGGACCTGCGAGAGGAGGTCGGAGGGCGACAGGACACCGTCTAGAAGCGGCTCGGAGCCGAACTGGACCGCGCGCGTGACGAACTTGGCCTTGGGGTTCGAGTGCAGCGTCGCGAAGAGCGAGTCGCGGCGCTGCTTCCACTGTGAGCTGCCGTCGAAGCCGAACTGCACACGGGGGAGAGGAGAGCGTTAGCGATAACGATGCGACGGTCGGCGTGCGCGACTCTCGCGGGCTCGAAGAAGCGTAACTGGCACTTACCCAGATGAGGGCTTGGACGCCGATGCCTATACATAGGACAGATTAGGAACGTTACGTGGCAACGCGAAGGTTAACTATAGCCACGTACCGTTGTTATAAGCAGCCTCGACGACATCATCACTGGTCCAGCCATCCCAGTTAGAGGTTTGTCCCCTTCCGCACGAAAGACCACACACTCACTAGAAACCCTTGTTGTCGCAGGCACCGTAGAGACGGACATAGCGACCCTTGAAGCGGTTGCGGATGTCCGCGAACTCCGAGTTCAGCTGGCTCTTGGACTGGCCTGAACGTCCATGGCACATTGATTGAGCATCGAAAATGTCACCCAAACGGAAAGAATGGTGTGTACTACTCACAGGCGCTGACCTCGTAACTGAACCCGAGGAAGGCGTACTCGGTCTTGTCGTCGCACCACCATCCGTCGAGGCTGTTCGGGAGGTTGGCGGGCGGGCTGAAGCCCAGCGCGGGGAAGCAACCGCTGCTGCTGCCGGTCGAAGGCGCGTTGCCCGGCTTGGGCGGGGCGTAGGTCTTACTGGGGGCGGCACTTGTGTGCGTGCTCGTGTGCGACGTGTGGGCAGGCTTAGCTGAACTCGTGCTGATGTGGGCATATGCGCACTCAGTCTCTGACTCCCAAGCTTCTGACGAAAGGAAAAAAGGCGACACTCACGAGGTGTGATGCCTAGTGTTGCAGCGACGTTGCCTCAAATGTGTGGCGGGGGAGGCAACGGGGGAAGCGACGGGAGCCGGGACGGGGACGGGGACGGGGACGGGTGCGCGGGCATGGTGCGCGGGCTTGATGTGTGCCGCTTGGGCGAGCGATGAGAGGCCGGAAAGAGCGAGGAGCGTAAAGAGCGTGAGGGACACCATCTTTAATAATACCAACGTGGAGAGAACGTGAAACGGTTCGGAGACCGGGAGGGAGAGTGGGCAAGCCTTCGTCGGGGAGGGATCCTGACGGCGACGCTGGTATAATATGCGCCCCCCCCGTATAATATGCGCCCCGTCGGGGAGATTCAGAGGCCGCTCGGAGCCACGGAGGCCTTGGCGGTGCGGCGTCGTCGCCGCGTCGACCACCCGCACAGGAACAATAGCTGCCAACCCAGCGATCAGCTGTCCTGCAGGCGGTGGACGTCCATTACAAAACCGGCGCGCGCATAGAGTGCACATAGACTAAGACAAGCACTGCTCTACCCCTAAATTGAAGATGAACAATCGGATTCCTGATCGTGGCACTCGAACGAGAACAAGCATCGTCTTTTATCCCTCTGGCTTGCGGTCGTCATGATAGTCCATATGCCAGTGGCCTTGATATGATACAGCTTCATTGCAAACAGCACAATCAGACAATTGCGGTAAAGATGCAAGCGGGGTTCGTCGCCGTCGTGGCAGGTCGTCAAGAACATCATCATGGAATCATTCAGCCGCGCTCACATTCCGGCGCTACGCATCGAGCGCCCTTCGTCCGCTCCTGGGATCCCAAACAAACGGCAGGGTATACAAATAGAGCACGCCACCGCGCTCGGTGCGTTAGCATGACGTCCTGGGCGAGAACGGGAACTTCAGCACTCCATTGGAGTTGTAGATGCCATATCCGGGCTCTTGGTCGTCCGAGTATATGTGCGCGAACCAGCCAATGCCGCCACCGACGACGGCTTTCAGGTCTGTGCAATGCTGGTCGAGGAGCTCGTAGTAGCCCTGCTCGTTCGGGATGTCCGCGACAGCGTCCGGGCTGTTAGGCTGTACGCTGGGGGAGGTAACCGATGGCCAGCCGTTCTGTGGCGTCGACGGAGTTTGTAAGGATCGGCAGTTGGCATAGGATGGTGGGGAAGCGTCGAGCTCACCTCGTCAAAGTACATCTTCTTGCCGTTTCCGTGCTGAATGAACCAGTTCAAGTCATTCTGGACCAAGGGCCACGCTTGATCCGCTGGCGAACCCCAACGAAGGGAGAAGGAAGTAAAGGTCAGTACGCACAAGTACAAGGAGACACTGAAGCATCACAATTGACGCACACGTTGAAGCTGTCTGATCGAAGAACGGCAGCATGTGGATGTTGATAGAGTCGATGGCATTGAGCACGTCCTGCGCGCCCCCACGCTCCTGGTATCCGTAAGCCAGTTCCGAGACGGTGACTGGAATGTGGAGGCTCGACAGGTTCTGCTTCGCCAGCGTAACTTGCTGCGCGAGTTGCGCGTGCGGAAGGACGTCATCGAAGAGCGGTTCCGAGCCAAACTGGACTACGCGCGTCACGAACTTCGCCTTCGGGTTCGCGTGCAGCGCGCTGAAGAGGGTGTCACGCCTCGTCTTCCAAATGTCGGAGCCGTCGAAGCCGAACTGTAGTCAGGCAGGGGAGGTTAGGAGGCTCCGGTATGTCGTGCCGCTGAACGGAAGGGCTCACCCAGACGAGCGCGTGGACACCGAGACCTGGATTTTGTGCGGTCAGTTGTGGTTGACTTAGACCGCAGCAACGGCGCTGCGCTCACCGTTGTTCCAAGCAGCATCTACAATGTCGTCACTGACGGAGAACGCGTTCAAATGTGGTCGGAGGCGAGCGCATGAGGCCACTCACTAGAAGCCCTCCCGGTCGCAAGCGCCGTACAAGCGGACGTAGCGACTATGGAAGTGGATGCGAATATCCGCGAACTCCTTCTGCAGCTGCGACTTGCTCTGGCCTATTTTTAGGAAGAATCAGAAGGCAGCTTGCGGCTAAAGTTCGCAAACACTCACAAGCCGTCACCTCGTAGCTGAAGCCGAGGAACGCATATTCGGTGACCGGGTCGCACCACCAGTTAGTGTTGTCGGAGGGCAGCACGAGTGGCGGGATGAAGCCTAACGCTGGGAAACAGAATGGTGCGGGCTTCGCATCGGCCGTCGCGTTGGTGTGTGCGGGGGTCGTGGAGGCCTTGAAGTCGTGGGGCTGTACACCCTTCTCGAAGGGGGCAGCGTAGGCGAGTGCAGATAGTGCGAGGGCACTGAGTAACATCGAGAGCACCATCCTGAGCCGTGAGCTGAAGGGAATGAAGCTTGAAGAGTGAAGGGTGGAAGGTGAACAGCTTTTGTAGGTCCCCCCGGAAGACCTCAAGGGGGCTTCGACTGCCTGCTTCAACCGCGCGAGTATTTATAGCGCGAGAAGAATGCGGTTCCAGCCGTAAGAGGGTCGAAGGGAGGGAGTCTCATCCAGGGAGACAGTGCGGGCGTCCTGGCCGAAGAGGGTATTGTTCCACCCCGTCTCGCGTGAGACGACTCGGGCCCAAAAGAGGCTGACGGGTGCTTGAACCTGGAAGAACCGGGCGCATTCTGATCGGAGCGCCCTAGCCGGTCAGGATTCGGAGGCCGGAGTTACTTGGTGGTCGAGACCTCAGATGAATGGCATAGGATGATCAGGCGGAGAAGATGCGAAGCGAGCACTCACCTAACGAAAGCGGACGGGAGACTCGGAGGGTGATGGCGAGTATCCACGTGGACCCCGCCGCATCTAATTTGAATCAACGCCGGAAGCCATTCCGAGCCATCTCTCCGAGACTCCTGGAGGCTTGGGACACGTGCCTTGGGTTGAAGGGGCAATGACGCACTTCGCGAGCACTAGCGTGTCAAAGAAGAAATCAATTACATTCGTTGGCTGTCGGTTGACTCCTATACATCCATATGGCCACCTCAGTCATCCAAGGGTATTCATTCCCAGGGCCATAATGAAGAAGGTCTGGTCTGGTGGTCAGCGCAAATGTGAAGGGTCCACGCCGACGGGAAGCATCGTGTGGTCTTGCAGAGCGGCGTACGTCCACGACGTCGACTTCAGCTATAAATTGCGTCAACGCTACGTTTCCAAAGTTTGAAATCAGATACAGGCACTTACGTTGACATCTGCTTCGCCCGCGGGAATCAGGTTCATATGGTCCGGAATATCTCCAGCGTTCTGTCCACGAATCAGTTCATGGGAACAGAGGGAACGGAGGTACGCGTGGTCCATAACAACTGACCAGGTCAGACTCATGCAATTCGCGGAATGTCAGAAGAAGGTCCGCGGGTATCTGTGTCGGGAAGACCAATGCATGTATTGTCGGGGTAAACGGTCTCGTCGGTGAAGCATTTTTTGCGAAAGCCTGTGACACAGATATCAACGTCCAATCGATGGATGGATTCGCAGACTGCCTTACATCTGCCACAGCGAGTGCGAGGCGGATGTCCAGCCGTCGGCAGCGAGCTTCGTTTCCGATAACGACGAACAGCTCCCATATGCAGTCGACCAGGTACACCTGTCGGATGAACTCCGGATGAGCAGGGAAGCTGGACACAGGCCGAACCTAGAAGAAGTGGCACATGTCAATAATGCCACAGATGACACCGAGAAGTCCAGGAACAAGAAACAAGCTCACCACATCGGCTTGGGAGGCATCCACCACCCAAATACGCGGGTCTAAGGATAGTGCATTTGACCGCCACTTCCAATAGTCTGCGTTGGCGTAGTCGCCGTCACCAAGCATCATCCAGAACATCTCTTCCTCCTGGCTCTCGTCTTCGGTGAGTTCGACGATGTTCTCTTCGGAGGGTGCAAGCTGCTTCGCGTATGCGAGTGCCGCACGCTGCTCGGCCGCAGAGGAACCACGTCCATGCCAAACGTAGAAGGTCTCGAGAATGGATGTACAGTAGCTATATCCCGAGCACAGGTTCCGGACGCCCTGGAGACGACAACGCGTCAGAATGGTTCTGTACGTCACGATGAAACGGACTCACAAGGTCGAGCTCATCGATATAGGTCAAGCCCCGGAGCGAACGTACAACATGCATCGCAGTGTTCTCGGGGCTCCAATGGGCGCGGGTACCCTGCCTGGTCGCGAGTGTCCCCCCGAGTACGGATACGAACTCGGGCGGCTCCCGAGCTTGTTCCACTGCCATCTAGAAGGTCGCCACCACCACCATCAGCAGCACGCCGCTATGACTCTCGTCCGCATAAACGGCTTCAACACTTGCCGGCGTCGTTCCATACCGCCGCGCGAGCTCCTGGACCTTCTGCGCTTCACGCTCATCCGGCTGCGCTTGCCGGCCGCGCCACGCCCAAACCTTCGTCGCGACGAGCCCGCTGGACTTGACTTTCGCCCGGTGGATGACAGCAATTAGCTCTGAATCATAGAAGACGTGGGCGTCCTTGTTAATGGCAGTTGCGGCGTTCCCGGCGACCGCCATGACCTCGACTGAAATCGTCTGCACGTCAGGATCTGGCGTGTATGCTGAACGTGGTGCATGGTACAAGGCGTCGATGTCAACATACGGAAGCGACTGATCATCGTGAACTGATGATGGTTGGTGTTAGTGGCAAATTGGACCTGAGCCGTAGGAGCACTAACCTAACTGAATGACCTCCTCGCGAGGCTCAGGTTGGACTTCCACCGGCTTAACGTCGACGGGCACCGCAGCAGGAGGAAGTTCAGCTGCGATCTCATCCTTCAGCTCCTCAGCGGGAGCCGTGGCTCCGACAGTCGGAGGTTTCCAGTCCTCTGCCTCCTCTGCGAACGCCTCCGGAGGGGGAGCCGCTTCGCTCTTTAGTGTTCCTGTCGGCGATGTAACGGGTGTACGCTCTTCCGCAAGCGGGGGCATAATGAACGCCGAGTACTTCTCGTAACTCGACTTGCGCTTTTCCAAAGGTGGCGCTACGATCGTCTGCGTCATGCTTGCGTTGCCGCTCGCGCCGTTCATGCCATTGACGCCATTAGTAGCTCCGTGCGCTGCGTCGGTAGGAGGACTAATGACGTTGCGGGGACCCCAGTTGGCGACCACGTTCTTGACGCTGGGCGGGGTGTAGTCCTCTTCCTCCTGTTCCTTCGCAGCGTGCGACGCACCGAGCGAGGACGGTGGAGACACGCCTTGCCTCTCGGACACGGGCGAAGGCAAGGAAGGAGAAACAGACGGCTCCCGCTGCAACGCCTCCGTGAACGCCTGCGCGACATCCATAACTGTGGCGCGGTTCCCCGAGCTCGGGATGCGCGAATGACGCGCGGGGCTCGAGGGTGGTTTCTGCGTCGTGCTCTGGGGAGGAGTAATCGCCGGACTACGGCCGCACGGAGGAGGCGCGAGCGGACTGAGAGACTCCGGGCTCATCTTCCCCGGGGTGCCCGCCACGGGGCGTGTGTCGACATCGAGGGTAGGTTTCGGAGCGACAGCGGGCTTTATCGTAGGAGACGGTGAATGTTGAGAGATCGGAGAAGCTGTGCGAACCGGCGCGTACGTTTGGGGCGGGGTGAGGGACGGTGTGGCGCGCTCGTGGTCAGACACGTGCAGGGTGGCCCTCTCGATACTCGTCGGCGACGCCTCGCGTATCGCAGCCAACTTTGATGCGCCCCCGGAAGTGGTGGCAGCGGCCGCGCTCTTGCCCTTGCGCGGCTTCTTTGCACGGTCCTTCGTAGGCTACACGCAAAACACGAAGAATGACGTCGTGTCAGTCCCGGTCGCGTCACGGACAGAGAGCAGAAAAGCGGATCCGAACGCGAATGATATGTATTCTGCAGATGACTTCTCCCGAATCCGAGTGCAACAGATTAGAAACAACCGTGTTACCAAAAGGAACGTACATGACTGAGAGGTTGACCCGCCGGCACGCCCGCCGGTAGACCTGCCTGGCCCCGCTCCTGCACTAACCCACCACTGATCGTTCGCGTACGAACGCGCATTCCCAGCTCGTCCACCTCTGGCGCCGATGGAGGTGACCCAGTGGGCGGCTGGTCACCGGTCTTCGTGGGCTGGACGAATGTGATCACCGTCTTCGCTGAGCCGAGCTTCGGACCGTTATACCCACTCTCACTCACTGTAGAGGAGGCCCCCACAGGGTTCCCTGTGCGCATCGTCGGAATTGAGGGCAACGAGGATTTGGACCGCAGGATAGGGCGAGAGCCCTCGTTCTTAAGCGGTATACTGTAGGACGACGTCGTGGGCGAAGTAGAGCCCGTCGAGGCCGGATCCGCCGTGAAAGACTTGCGCATGGGGATGGGCTTGGAAGAAATGACCGGGGGCGGGGTAGCTGAACCACCAGCGCTGTATTGCCAACGGTCGAGCACGGAGCTCTGCCGCCTTCCCGGAGAAGTGAAGGAGCGGTCTGGGGTCGGGGAACTGTCAGGCGAGGTGACCTCTCTCCCTACTATGTTCTTCACGAATCCACGACCTTGCAGCCGGCTGAGACTCGGTGTAGGCTGTTTCTCGGATGGTGGCTTGAGGAACGCTGGTGAAGGATGATGCGAAGGTGGCATCTGAGGACTTCCGAGCGACTGACGAGGCGTGGGTTGGAGAGGACGGGCAAGACCTGGCAATGGGGCCGTGCCCCGGGACGAATGGGGAGGAGGAGTCGACGGGCCGGGTGGATGTGTGGCAGCCGATGAAGACGGGCGAGGTGCGGGCGACTTAGACCCTGTGGAAGTCCTAGGAGTGATTGGGCGAATGATAGTGGGGTTGGGAGAATGGGAGACTGGTCGTGAATTCGGTTCGGGCTTGGGCTTGGTGGTGAACGTCTCAGCTGGAGCAGCCCTTGCGGGCGAGATGCCCATGGGGGTGCTCATCGTGCGTTGTCGGATGGCCGTGGCTTGTGAAGACCCGGTGTAACTGGGGACAATCTCGCGGTTACGCTCCTGAGCCCTCTCCACGATGGAACGCACAGACGGTGTGGTGGAAGTCGTCGGAGTGCTGATACGACGGTCTCGCTGGGCGAACGAGTCCGATGGGGATTCAACCTCCTTCTCCTTCTCGCGAAGAGCACGAGACACGACGGACGCCTTCCCGGTCCCCGTCATACCGGGCATCGCGACACCTCCGCGGCCGAAGATTGGATGAGGAGCTGAGATGGAGCCAAGTGTGCGTTGCTCGAACTGGGTCGGATCATGTGCATCTTGTTGAGGGGCATGTTTCGTGAGCCTAGGGCCAGTCGCGCGACCACCTATGAATGCAGCAAGCGACATAGGCGAGGTAGGGCGCCTGGACGAAAGGGGTGCAGGTGGGGAAGCAGGCGCGGGTGAAGGAGGGGCAGGTGAACGACTAGGAGGCCTCGGACCAGCATCCTCACCCATGAGTTTGCGTAGGGCATCATCCTGGTTCCGTTGTTTCTGCAGTTCGGTGAATGGCTCGTCCGAAACCACAGCTTGGTCTTCAGCCCTTATTACAGCAGCAACCGCGCTGTTCGCTAGGGTTCCAACAACTTTAGATGCAGAAACATCAGTGGACTGGCGCACTACTCACAGAATTCGATGCTGTTGGTCCGGCTGCCCATGTTGGTACTCCTCCGCATGCGAGCCTGCCTCGAGGCCGTGATTTCAGCTTCGAGCCTCCTGGTTTCTACCTCCTCGTCGTCATCCACCTGCTTCTGCAACGCCTTGATTTTACTTGTCCATTCAGCCAATGATGCATCGGGTTTCGCGGGTATGTTGAGTGTGCTACGGCGGTCCATTGCGGGAAGGAGATCGGAAGTAAAGTGATGTCAGTCTTGAAGCTTGAAGGTTGCGACGACAGGTGAATATACGCAGAGTAAATGATGGTTATAGATCATCAAGGATAGGTCTGACGTGAGGCCGTAGTCTGGAGGTGAAGAGTCGGTATTCGAGAGTGGGATGAAGGGCTGAGGGAACTCCTGGACTCGGAAGAAGTGCGAAGGTGAACGTGAGCCGATGACCAGACACGCGTACTAAAAGCGCCCATGAGAACACCGGTAGTCGGATCTCGCACCACACCCCCAATTCATCGTTGTGCGAGTCTGCGCTTTGATTTAGAAATGACCAAAACAACTGCTTGTTATTCTACCCTAATCGAAAACACCAGACAATCCTAATCAAAGCATGAATTAAAACAAGAATAGCTTGGTCAATATATCATCATTCGTCAGTACAAACGTCCTTGTAGATCAAGCAAAAGTCCTTCTAGATATCCAAGTCCGGGTCCATTAAATCAAAGCCCAAGTAAACAAAGAGAGAAGTGAACCGGCAGCGACGGCAATGTAGACGCGTGGCGCTACCTCAACAGCACCATTGCTAGAGCCCGAACCTGTAGAGGTGCCATTGCTCTTGCCGCTACTAGACGTCGAGCCGGTGCTGGTGCTAGTTGCCGCCGTGCCGGTAGCGGTGGCGCTCTCGAGGACGGTGCTGCCACCGGAGACGGACGCGACAAACGTGTCAGCTGCGGAAGTGAACGCCTTGACGTAGGAAATCTCGAAGTACGCGCTTGAGTAGTTGCCGCTGTTGATGACGTTCTCAAGGTACTGCGGGCCCGTCAGGGTGAACAGGGTTTTGCGAAACATTGGTAGTGTATACGTACGCAAGAGGTGGCATTGACCTGACCGCTAGTACCGCAAGTCTGCCCGTAAATGTTGGCCGCGCCAGCCCTATGAACCCGGTTAAATTTCCTACTCATGTGCAAAGCTACATAGATGGGCTCAACAACTCACCAGTCACCACACAGAGTAATGTCAAGAACAAGCTGTTGAGGAGTGAAGAAGTTGCTGATATCGCAAGACGAGTCGGAAGGGTATGCAGCAGAGGGAGTACCCCAAGAAGAAGGGTCGATCGTATTGGTGGCGCTCTTCACGGAATCCGGGATGTTGTTGCGCTATGTCAGGGATTGTCAGTCAATACCACATATAAGTCTTCATATGAAATATTGGTAGGTCCAGAACAACACGACTTACGCTCCAGAACCAGATGCTGCACAAAGGGTGTCAGTGCGAAACTACAGTAGACATGAAATATGGACACACTTGATACCCGTCGTGTCGAACTGGGTAGCCCAGACACCTCCCCCGGCAGTAGCGAAGGCCTGTCCGTAGCTGTTATCCTGCTTTTCCGTGACAGTGCAGCCAGAGCCCTGCGAACAATCTGCGCCGGAGACGGTACAGCCAGTAGATGTGTGTATGGCCATTTGGTTCGCAGTCATGAGGTTGACGGCCTCCAAGACGTCAATCTCACCACCGGCAGGCCAGTTAGGGCCTTTGGTCCAGAAACTGGGCCAAACCTGCGATTGTGGAAATGGAAAATTTTAATTTTACGTATGTGTGGAGGCAGTCGGACAAACAACGGTTGAGGTAGGTAAAAGTAAGTGGGACGTCAACAGACATGACTATATCACTCACCGAGCAGCCATAGGGAACGTGGACAGCGTCGAACAAGAGAATGGTGCCGATTGGGAAGTAGTCCAAAGTCTCGATCCGGACCTAGACGAATTGACGAATTTGAATGACAGTATTAAGCTCTGGCAAATGAGAAGCCCAGGCAGAAAAAAACGCACAGAGTTACGCTTGTAATTATATTGCACGACACTGGTGTCGTCGACCTTGATGATAGCGTGACCCGCGTCATTCACGTATGCCAGCTTGGAAGTAGTCGCGTTCGCCTGGTCGACGTAGGTGACATCGCCTGCAATACCTATTTGTCCTGCTTTCCAAGAAGGATTGATCTGACCTTAAAGCACGCACCGTTGGTCAAATTGTCATAGTTTCCGTAGAACTCCCAGCCAGAGAAGAAGTTTGTGCCCTGGTATTCCTTGATGAGGTTGTACGCCGCGAAAGCGGGAGAGGCTGCGAAAAGAGCGGATGCCAGCGGGATGGCTGAGCGCATGTCTATCAGAAGCAAGTGTGGAGAGCAAGAAGTGAGGGCAAGAGTGGGATAGGCTGGGATGAGGGTATGCTTATAGGAAGGTTGAACGGACACCGACGTCGGAGAGGCCTTGCACACAATTATAAAGAGCCCACAGGAACGCCCACTGGGCCGCAGCTCGATCAGACTTTCTCGACCCAGATCGGCGATACGCTGGCATGCGGCCAGAGAAGCCCGTTCCACGCAGTAAGTTGCGGTGACAACAACCTCGGTTCGTTGAACCTCCTTTCACACCGAATGGCGAATGGCGAAGTCGACTTTGTTTGCCGGTGCTGCAACACCTCTGAATCTCGCTGCGTATCGTGGAGCGATGAAGAGCAATGAGCGCAAAATGGGCTACTACGTCTCACCACTGGTGGCAGACATTCGTCCCCGAATCCGGGAAGCCCCGCTGTCAGTGTTAAATGTAGTAAATACATCTAGATCGGTACCAGTTTCACCCCGGTATTATCCAAAACGAGGGAATATTGTGCGCATTGCGCGATCCTCGTACTTACTCTTTCAGTGAGAATATTTTTGGCATTTGCACAGTACTAGTACTGGCGCGCGTCCGGCAGGCTGAGGACAGAGGAGCGAGCCTCCCCGGCGTGCTTGCTGCACAGCCACTCAATCGGGACCATGATGATAGGAAGCGCCCATAGTACCGACTATAGGAGCGCTAACTTGGAAGTTTGTGGCTTTCATCTCCGAGTCGAGTTCGTCCAAACCCCTTGTCTTCTGATTCATCGGGAAAAGTTTATATGTGAAGTTGTCTGCCTTAGCAACGTAGAATCCCTCTCAGCGGCCTACTCACTAGACCTTCAGATGCCACGCCACCAACTTCTCCGAGCTAGCTCGTCTCTCTCACGTCGCCCCTTCCGAACTGGGGCCGCGCCCATTAGTTGCTACTCTACCCATAGGCCAGCCCCCTCTTCACCTGTTTTGCTTCCCTATTTCATAGGGGGCGTCGGAGGCGTTGTAGCGGTTGGTGCTGGCGGTATGCTTTCCTTCGAGTTATTTTTCCACCCAACAACTTACAAAGTCATATTGATCCTCTAGCATATGCTTACTACCACTTTTCTGGGGCGAAGAAAGTTGTTGAGAAAGTCACTGCGGCCAAGCAACGATATGACGATGCTAAAGCGACTGTGGTGGAGCAAGGTGGGGTGGCACGCGAGAAGCTCGAAACAGCGAAAGATGCTGTAAAGGTGAAGGCTGCAGGTTGGCGCGACCTATGGGCTACTCGCGGTTCGCGCCGCAAGGGAGACGGGGTACGCATTTACTCCATTCCCACATACGTGTTATCGGAACTGAACTAGACACAGAAGCAATGAAAGCATTCCAAGTTGTATTGTTTTTGTACGGTACGCTGTCAAATCACTTGCTCTCGTGTTTGATATATTCTGCTGTCTTCACATATCGCCTTGCCTGAATCTTGCCGCGATCCAGCTTTGAAATGGTAGAGGGTGTTTCAGGACGAGTTCCAAAAGAATCCTGCAGCCAGGCTGAACGAAACCTATGCGGTTCTATCATGAGTCCGGCTTTCAATATTTGTCGCCTCAGTGGATCCAATCCCCCGCGCCCACTGGTGAACAACAGTCTCGAGCTCGAGGCCGCGAGGCTTTGAAGACCACCGCTGCCCACTACGAAGTTACCTCGGACTACAAGCGCTAAGCGCTAGAAATGTCCCGTTCTAGGCTCCTCTAACCTGGAAGAGCGGGAGAGTCAGGAAAGTTCATGCCGTAGCGTAGCCCCGGCTGAACATCATCATGATTGCGACGGGACCAATCAAACAACAGACTCAGAAAATACCTTCGATGGGGCCGCAGGAAGCCTCTACCAACTAGAATCCCAACCTTGGTACATCCGAGTCGACTTCGGGTGACCGGGTCGGAGGCTCTAGATCCAGACGCGACCTGGATGGGTTCAAATTGATCTTGAGATCCAGCCGGTTCAGGAGAACCGGTGAACGTTTAGTAGTCATGGTGTACCGTATTGTATTCATATCGAATTTCATAGCTATGGCTCGTACGGCATGTACTCATAGAGCATCTTAGCAACTTGGAGGTAGTGACGTTCAAGTTCAAGTTGGACTGACCAGGGGATCTCGGCGGTTGCCGACCCTCCAGCTCTTCGCAAGCGCTAATTGCCCACCACACCACAACCGTCAACGATGTCGACCTCGTCAGCAATCTTTGCCATTCCCGCATTCCTCACGTTTTATGACGAGTCTTCGCGAGCAACAAACATCCGACTATTGTACATGGTAGATCATTTCTACTGAACCACTCGTTCTCTGTTACTAAGTAGGCTCCAAGTCGCTAGGGACAGTGGACCTCATCGCGGGCTCGCTTTAGTCGTGGCTTGCACCTGTTGCAACCACGTGTCTGTTAGAACAACCGGTATGAGGATATTCCCCAAACGACGCTTTTCCAGCTTTTTATTTAGCCTCTCATCGTTACTATAGTATTGGTGCTGCTCGAGCGCTCTTAACAGCATCCAGCGGGACCGTCGTACAACGTGGCGCCGGGAACTTATTGTGCGGCCGATATGGGGTGAGCTTACCACACATTCGGTCGGTGTCTACTATTTACTATCAGCATCTATGCTCATAGGCGTTTTAGGTTGTTCGTCGTGTGGCGAGCACCGGGGAGTGAAGCTCCCTATATACGGTCTCCGAGACCTTCGGCGCGCTCCTGTAAGTATAAGGGATAGTATCGGAAGTGAATCGAAAAACACCAAGAACTGCCCAATTGTGCGTCAGTGCAAGGTAGTTACGGCAAACACGCTCAAGTAAGAATCCTTGTTGATCTACTGCCCGCCTCCCGATCCCAGAACCCACGTGTCACTTTTCACTCCTCAGCGCTTTGGCCATCCTCTCGCCCCGCTGCTTCAAGAAACAAACCGAGCGCTCTCACCGATGGCCAAACGAGGCGCATATAAGATCCATACGAGGCGCGTATCTCCTCCTATACACCTGCCCCGTACCTTGCACTTACCACTTGCCATACGACACCTACAGCCACGTCTATAATGGCGAGGGAACCCTACGATACCGATATCGATTTTGGGTTTGGCGATGAGGCGAACACCTTTGCATCATCCTCGGATGCGCAAAATCTCCCAGCCTTTCTGGTGGACATTCTCGCGGCACTGAATTCAGGATTGCCATCGCTTCAGGTCGAGGAGCCCAGGAACGCACCGACCTTTCCCTTAGTTCCCGCCGCTCCGTCTGCTTCTCCCGCCCAGAGTCCTTCCACTTTCTACTACCCATTTACAACATCGTCTAGTTCACTTTGGGGTGCTTTCGGTCAAGACCACCTCGTCACCTGCGTCCGCCCATCCGACACCATCCACATCCATGGTGCATCCTCTGCTTCTCTTGCACCGCCAGCTCCGAGCCCAGAACAACACGTCCCTCCCGCTCTCCCTCGTCACTCGTGTGCCAAACGGCCACGAGAGCAAACGGAGGATTTAGGTCGCCCTGAGCAGTCCTCACCGCAGAAGCGCCAGCGCGCGGCACCGTCCCGCACGAGCGCGGCTAAAGTTGGACACACCTCGGGCACCATTGACGACCCTCCACCCGTTCTAGAGGATATGTATGGAGGTGCGTAGTCCGTCTCTGGATAGTGTCCGCCCACTCAAGTGATTTCGTATACAGCCGCCACCAGAGAACCCGGTGTACCATCCATGGACTGGGGAATCCTCCCGGGTCCTGGGAATGACAACATCGCTGGCCCATCCATCGTTAACGGAGAGAACATGCTCTGTCCCCGAATATCTCGGAAACGCACACGGAACGATGAGAAGAGCGATGGATCTGCTACCTCGAACAAACGTCACAAAAAGGTGGCCTTAGCTGACGCTCCGGAGGTTCTCAACGCACCTGTAGCAACCCATTCTGGCCTCCACTCTGTCGAACACTATGGTGGGTATCCGTCGTGTCATCTCTAATCGCCGACTGACGTTATTGTACTGAACTTAGGGCTCCTTCCAGCACCCGCCGGAGACAAGGCTCTTGCCGCAAGATTCCCTGACCTTCCAGAGCTCTCTCCGGAGTTTAACAAGAAACTGTGCGATATAGCCTCCGAGATTGTGCAGGGATTGGAGCAGGAAGCAGGTAGGTTTACGTCGTCTCCAGTTGGATACCCTAGTTAATGGTGTTCCCAAGGCGCTGATGGGACCTCCGCATACCAAGACGTACCCGCGTCCTCTGCCACAGCGGGTGAGGATAACAACAAACGTCGCTCCGCCACAACGAAGGGCAAGCGCTTCCGTCCCCAAACACCTCCCAAGCAACCTCCGAAGAACCATCAGCGCAACCCGCCCAATGCGAATCCACTTCCTCGGGCGTATGGCCTCCAGCCAGAAAAACCCGAGAAACCCTTCGGGTGTCCCTTCGCCGGCGCCGACCCCACGCCATGCTTGCAGCGCTTCACACGCGAGACCGACATCAAGCGACACATCCGCGCCAAGCACCTCGGGTGCGGGGTGTTCTGCAAGCACGAGAAGCACGGCGTGAGCCCCGCGCGCATCGTGCGCGAGGACGGCGTCTTCCGGCACCTCGCGTTCAGCACTTGCATGGGCGCCGCGGCGCGCGCCGAGCAGGTGGCGGAGCGCGCGAGGGAGATGGGGGACGCTCCAGACGCGGGGACGCGCAAGTGGAGACAGTGCGTGAATAGGGCGGTGAGCAGGGACTACGCGCTGTTCACGATGCCGTGCTACTACCGCGACAAGGCGTTCTGGAAGGCGATCGTGCACTTGCCGGGGTGGTCACCGCATCGGCTGGAGAAGTGGTTCTCGTCCTATGGCGAAGTCGTGCGCTGCTCGTGCGAGGACTGCCAGAAGATCTCGGACGCGGAACTGCGTGGGGAGGTCAAGATCCGGATCCAGGATCAGGCCGGGGAGACCCATCCGAGTCCCTCTGCAAGTCCCATTGCAGGACAGAGCTCTGCTGGTGCTGTTGCGCCCGTTGCGGGTCCGTCCGGGTACTTGGATGTGGCAGCGATTGTGGACAATGTCGATTGTGACGATAAGCTGCCACCTGAAGAAGAGGAAGGGGTGGATGAAGACCTTCCTATTCCTCCTCCAGTCGCAGATCCCATCGCCGTCGTCGCACAAGGCTCTAACGCAGCGGCCATGGCGGATCCTCCGAAAGATGTGGGGAATGTGTCCGCGGACCCCCACGCTAGCGCTGTTTATGATGTATTTTCAAAGCTGTGGGAAGATATGGACCTGGAGGGTATACTTCGCGGTTCAGATGGTGGCCAGCGCGATGTCGACCCAACACCAGACGGAGAGTCTGGTGCGTAGTGGACGAGAATCACGGGAAGTCGTCGTTGGGATGCTAGGTCAATCGATGCAAGCTCGGATGTATATACTCGCATGATGATTTCGGATTTGACGAGGGGAAGTGATGGTTACGCCGTACACTACACAATACAGATATCATAAGTTCATGACAGAGTCCGCGAGATCCACGAGCATGTCCGCGATGATATTAAGTACGTTTCCCCGCCTCGTTCTCGACCTTACGCGCTCCTTCGGCGACCTTAGCGGCAGCCTCACGTTTCGTCTCTTCTGCCTTGTGCTGCGAATACCCGAACCAGCTCCAGAGCCACTGGTTCCAGGTCTCTGCTTCCTCCTTCGCCTTCTTTGCCGCCTCGTCGTACCTCTCCTCGACCTTATGCGTCGCGCCAGCAGCGGTCCCCACGACCTTCTCGTACTGACGGATGGCGGTGCTACGCGCCTCTTCCCCCGCCTTGCCCACTTCAGCACGTGCATGCGCGAGCTTATCCTGTCCAGATGACTATGTGGAGGCGTCAAGTCACTGAAACCGGAAACGTGCGCGGTGCATGACGGACCTTGGTCTCCTCGTACTTGGACTGGCAGTCGCGCGCGGCATCGTGGGCTGTGGCCTTGCCCGCCTCGCGGAACTCCTCCGCCTTCTGCTTCAGGAGCTCTTCGTTCGCTTTGAGCTGTGCGTGGGGGTCGAGGGGCCCTGCTTGGTCGACGTAGTAATAGTAGTAGTAGGAACCTCCCGCCGCCATGACCGCGAGGCCTCCGGCGATCCAGAAGGGTCTGTTGTTGTTTCCTCTGGGCTTGGGTGCGTCGCTCTGCGTGTCGGTGGGGTGGGTGGGGTCGGGAAAGGTGGCGAACGTGCGCGGGCGCTGTTCGCCTTGTGAGACTCTCTGTAGCTGTGACAGAAAACAGGGGCAGGCGGACATACCGAGCATACTGCGCGGGCAGCTACTGGCACAGAGCGCAGCGAGCGGAGAGGGTGAGTGCAGACGGTGACTCGAGACATGCTGTTGACGACGTGGATGGGATGGGAAGTGCGTGTGGTGGGAAGGGGAACGAGGGAGCCAGCCCTTTTCATGACCGGCCAACTTCTATGACGACATCGCCTGCTCCTCCTGCAGACCCCATGATGTCACACCATCGCGGTCACATGATCGCAACCTCCTACCGCACGTCGCCGACAAATGGAAGGCAAACGAAAGTAAGAATGTCCGATGGATATAACG
This sequence comes from Polyporus tsugae, assembly GCA_024305745.1. Lineage (NCBI taxonomy): Eukaryota > Fungi > Basidiomycota > Agaricomycetes > Polyporales > Polyporaceae > Polyporus > Polyporus tsugae. The sequence continues at coordinate 992,323 of JAHRBS010000001.1, forward strand.
TGAACACTATTGAAACACTACATGACTATAATCAGGGAAATTTTAAGTTAGCATGCTCTACATAGCAATGTCCGTCCTCAGAATCAACAAAGGTCTCAGTCGCTGTACTTCATCGCACCCCGCTCGAAGTCGTCCGCTGGCGCGCTGTCCTTAAACCGGACAGGCGTGTAGCGCGAGCCGACGTTCCGGCCCTTCATCCCGCGCACGCACATCGTCAGCGACACCGCGAGCAACACGATGCCGACGAGCAGGTTCGCGCCGAGGAGCCCCAGCACGATGGTGCCGTTCTTGTTCAGCCAGCTGTCGTTGTCGCTCGAAGACGACGTGCCGTCGGTCGAAACCGCGCCAGAGAGGCGAGCGAGCGAGTCCCCGTCTGTGGTGCCCGTCGAAGAGCCGTTGGGCGGTGCCGAGCCGGACTCGTACTGGACGAGCAACGCAGGGTCGATCGCGGGCGGAAGCTGAGCCAGCGTCGCTGCGCGCTCGGTCTGGAACTCGTTCCACATGGTGGTGGCGTCCGTGGTGGAGAGCATCTGGACGAAGGGGTTGCCGTTGGTACTGTTGTTCGTCGGGTCGTAGTCGCCGTAGTCGAACCTGAGGCGAGTCAGCCGCAGGTCAAGAAGGCGAGCGCTACAAGTGTTCCACTCACGAAGCATAGACATTGCGCAAGAAGGCGTCGCCGAGGACGATGTCAAAGCCCTGGAAGCTGTTCGGGTCGAGTGTGAGGTACTGGTAGGTGTTTATGCATGCGGTGAGGTTCGTGTCCTGGCCGTTGACGGGCAGAGTTACCACGACCGGGAAAGTCAAGTCCAGCGGGTGCACGGGGAATTGCTGGCCACTGCAGAGCACAGGGCGGGTCAGCATGTTCCAGGATCAGGGAGCGCACGCCAACTTACCCGAAGACGAAGGTGAGATTCGTGCTACCGTTGCAAGGCACAAGCCACACTTGTGAGAGCTCGTCGTAAAGAGCCCCGGGGATGCTTCCATAGATCGCGTCAACAGCAGCTGGGGGCAAGGGCGGGAACGAGAAGCCGGTGTCGAGCGCAGCGACAATGCTCCCAGTGGGAACGCCGTCGATGCGGGATTGGTTGAAAGCGAAGGTCTGACTGTTGACGAGCATAGAGTCAACGACGACGCTCCAGTGATCGGGGGCGACGCGCGGCAGCTTCGGCGCGCTCGTGACATTCTCGTAGCCGGTCGCGTGCGACGAGATGACGAAGGCACCCTCTGCGATGTCCTCCAGCTCCGTCGAGCGCGCAAGCATGACGTCAAAGTTGTTGGGGAGGGAGGGGTTTTGCGCGAAAAGCTCAGTAATGGGCGAGCGCGCCAAGTTGTTTGCTGCGTCAGTGCCCCACGCGCTCTGAACGGTCCCGTAGATGGACGCGATGTCGAACGCCATGCCCATGATCCCGTCGAAGCTCGACAAGTCGAAGTCTTGCAAGTCCGTTGCGTTCAAAAATGCTGTGCGCGCTAAATGAGATCGGAAGTTGGAGATGAAAACGCGAGTGGTACGTACCCTGCGACTCGATGGTGAAGTCCCCGATCTGAAGCTGCGCGAACGCGATGTTACCCTGGACCTGTCCCTTCCCATACGCCTCAATAGCCACCAGGTCGGTGGAATTTGTGAGCTGGACCGGGCGGCCGGCGGTGTATAGCCAAAGATCGGACGAGCCGGTGTCCAGCTGGACAGTAAAGTCTGCGGGAGGGAGGCGCGTCAATTCTTGCCACTGGATCGACGACTCCCGCAGGACTCACTTTGGCCACCCAAAGTAATCTGCACGGTGTACATAAGGTCGTCCGAGGTGGTCACGCCAACATTGGAGGCGGTCAGGTTGCCAGACGCAGACTTGAACCCAGTGCCATGGGCCTGAATGTTGAAGCGGGTGCCCTTGGCGAAGGCACTCCCTGCGCTAAGCGACAGGGACAACAAAGCCGGAATGAGGTGGAGAAGAGAAGTGGGAAGCATCGTGACCCAGGAACTTGAAGAAGAGGGGTCGGGGGACGAGAAGGAGAAGGAGAAGGGGGCAGGGATGGCTGGAGTCTGACCGTCGTAGACGACAGATATACACGCCGTCTGCGGGTGTTATAATATATGCCCACCGACGCGTATCGATGTCTTGTTCAGATCGCGGCGTCTCCGATTGCAGCGACTGCTATTGCCAATGACATGCAGGCGGTGAATGATAAAGGGCATTATTTGACGTGCTGGTGGCGGGCACTGCCGTACGCGTGTTGCAGGCTGTTGCTGCACCCTGTGATCTGCGGGTAACATGCGTGCAGGTGCAGCCGCGTGAGCGGAACGTAATAGGAATAGATCGGCGGTCCCTGTCAAAGCCGACCGAGACCGACATGCGAATACCACGGCCTCCAGGTCGTTGTCTGAGCAGACATGCACTGCAACTTCGTTAGTTCGAGCGGGGCTATACATCTATCTGCACATACCACAAGTCACGGTTAACATTAACATTAATGTACGTATATTTTCTGAGCACCAGCCTTAAGGATTGTCTGAACATGATGATCAGGGTGGGTCCGACTGTGGTCGGACACAAGCAAGCGGAGGCGGCGGGGCGCTTGGGCGGCAATATATGCACAGCCCCCCGCTTCCACCATCACCGCCCCTCTTTTCACTAAGGGGCATGTCACTCATTGCCCGCGCTGAGTCCCCGGTCTAAGGACATTTTACTCTTCCGTCGTCGGAATGCCTCAAAAACGAACAATATGAGGACTCGCGTATTGTCGTGCCTCAGCTGTGTAAAGAGCAGTGCAGGCGAAACAAACGAGAGGAGTGGTGAGGACTCTAGCCCGGACTCATTGTCTGCCAAGCAATATCCAAATGCACAGTGAGTCTAGCCCTTGAAAGCGTGGTTCGCCCTCGTTTAGATCTCTCGCTCATCGATTCGAGTCACCGATCAAGCTGGTCAAGGGCCTGCAGGGACACAATGACAAATGTATCGGACAATCCACCTTCCTGAAGGTTGAGGCAACGTTGAGGGCTAAGGGGAAGCAGAGAAGCGCACTTGGCCGGTCCCGATACTTACCATTCCACCACTGGGAACTATTGAAGAACCATGTTGACGCATGGGGAAGGTGATGTCCTGATCCTACCCACTCCACATTGATTCTGATTGAATATTGAATCCCGAGTATCGATACAGACGTCGATGAGAGATGCAGGGAAGATGAAAGAATGTGTCTGTCACAACGTGTTCGAAGCATCATGCCCACGCAGGTCCATGCTTCGAGCACCTTGTTAAAAATCGGGCGTGCCCAGAACGTTGAACGAAACCATAGTCGGCTGAGGGGCGCGACGAGGATGGAGACCAACGGTGAGGACGATCATGCTAGCGCTTGTCCCCGACAGTTCAAGTTGAACGTTGACTCCCTGAGTTAGTAGTTGACGCTGGCAGCGGAGATGTCGGGGGAGACGCTGTCACTGGTATTGCCGTCAGGTAGCCAGAGATGTCATCATTATGGTAGGCCACGGCGCTGAAGATGAAGATAGAGAACAAGCACTTTCCATTTTGCCGAAGACGGTGGACGTGCGCCTTAGGTAGTGCGGACGACCGCGACGCTCGCTGTAAGTAAGCCAATGTAAGCGCGACTTCCTGGATGACGGTGGACGGAGGACTGGCGACGTTTATTTCATGCGTCCAACGGACAACCAGAGGGGAACATGGGTCGAGTGCATGCGATGCTCTTACCGCCGTCCCCGCCGCTGTCTCCAGAAGAAGATATGGGCGTGCCCGTAAGGTTTGCAAATATTCCTGCTGCAGAGCAAGATCAGCGGAAAGGGGGTGTGGAGTGGCCAGGTTTTAAGCGGAACTCACTTAGCTCTGTCGATGGGAGATGAACGAGAGTATGACTGTGCGCTGGATAGACTGTGACAACCACTGAAATGCTGGAAGGTCCGATGGGGGGATTTACCAACTGGATTTTCGAAACGCCCTGCATAGCAACGCCCCTGCAACCCTGCGCTGCTCCTTGAAGCTCACGGGCGTGGAGCGCGAGCCCCGCGCGCACATCGTCAAAGACATTGCAAGCAGCACGACGCCGACGAAGAGGTTAGCACCCAAAAGCGCTAGCACGAGCTTGCCGTTTTGATTGCGCCTTAGCTGTCGCTATCACTCGAAGACGTTTCGCCAGCCAGCGCCAATGGGTTGACCACAATGATGTCCGAAACCTGCCCATTCCATATTGAACATTGAACAACCAGTGAACACGCGGTGTAAGCAAGGCGTGACCGCCGAACCCCAGCAGCTGATCAGAGGCCGACGGCTCTGAGGAGTTTGTTGAAGTCTGGTGTACCCAGACCGGTAACCTGGATGGCAACAGCGTGAGCATCACGCTAGAAATGTGCAGATCGTGAAGCACGACTTACAGGATCCCATCCCTTGGAGGCAGGGAACCCGTTGGTGCCACACCCGGGGTTGCTTCCGGTCGTGATGTCCGTCAACGCGCTCGCCCCAGTGGAGTACAAGAACGGGTTGAGGAAGCCCATCGTCGGCTTGCCGGCTGCGACCCGTCTGTCGTTGAGGAGCGCGATCATGCTCGCAACGAGTGGCGTGCTCGCACTCGTCCCCGACACGGACGAGATCTTCCCTCCAATGTTCACCTGGTAGTTGACGCCTGCAGCGGATATGTCGGGATAGCCGCGACCGGTTGTGTTGAACAGCCCCGCGTTGGTCGTGCCGAGCTGCGTGAGGTAGCCAGAGATGGCATCTTTCTGGTATGTGGCGGCGCTGAAGATGTTGGAGAACCCGCCGGAGGAGAACTTGGCGGCGGACTCTGGGGGCGCGCCTTGGGTAGCGCCGACAACCGTGACGCTGCAATTCATCCTCGCTGTAAGTACGACTTCCTAGACGTAATTGATGATACTTTTTTCATACGTACAATGGACAACCAGAGGGGAACGTGGGACGGAACTTGGTGGTGCATGCGCTGCTCTGGCCGTCATCCACGCCGCTGTCTCCCGATGAGAAGAAGATGGATGTACCGCGCGCGCCGAGCTGTGCGTAAGCGTTGCAAATGTTGCTGCCAGACAACACTACTAAGGAGGGGCAACTGCAGAGATATAAGATGGGACTTACTTCGCCAGGTCGGAGCCGACTGACGCTTCAGGGAAACCAAAGCTAGTCGTGAAGACAGATGGAGGCTTCTCCTGGGCGATCAAGTTGTTCACAAGGTCCAGGAAGCCGGTCAAATCGCCAGTGTTGTTGCTGCCGACGGTGAAGAAGGTAATTGGTACGTCGGTTGCAATGCCGACAGCGTACTGTATGTCCAAGCTCTGAATCGGATCAGATCATTAGACAGGTGCTTAAGCCAAACACGTAAAAAGCAAGGCGTACACCCTCAGTGCTGGGCTTGGTCTCGTCGTTTGTACCGCCATCAACGGGCGCGACGCTGAAGGTCGTGTTTGTTGACACATCGGTACGGAACTTGGAGAGGAAGCCGGACAGGTCCGCCTTGCTCGCGAACGACTGCACGAAGCTGCTAACCGCCATCGTGCTCGCCTGTTGCTTCGCAGCTGCGGTCGGAATGTTGTAGAACTGCTGAAGGCATGATGGTGTGATCGGGCTCGCACAGGATGCGTCCGCGCGAGCAGCATGGGTGGAGTTTTGGGGTGCGCCGGAGATGTGGACGCTCGATATGCCTCTTGTGGCCGGCAATGGGAACCTGAAACCGTGCGCGATAGCTGGGGGTCAACCTCGCGCGGTCAAGGGGATGCGTGGGCGGGAATCACTTACGTAGTCGCCGGGAAGATGAAGTCCAAGTGCGGTTGCACGCTCTTTGGAACTGAGTACGCTCGCGTACGGACCGCAGTTGTACCTGTAGTGGAGTGTTCAAAGACAGTGAAGTCCGCATCGAGCATCGCGTTCGCCTTGGCCACAGGCAGCTCGATGTTTAGCCATTGATTCGTCACGCCCGGTGTCGCATTGACGTTATTCTTCTTGAGCCACGCGTCAATCGCCTTCAAGGCATCATCGCTCGGCGCAGTGAGCTGCGCGACCTGTGACAATGAAATGCCGGCGCATCGTCCGTAAGGCAAAGGATCGTGACGAACACTGTGCGCGCGGGATAACGAATGATGCTGGTGGGGCGCACGTACCTGGGCCTTGGTGAGGAACTTGCGGTAGTTTTTGCTGCCCGGGGTGCTGACGTCTAGGAGCTTCTGCACTAGTGGGGTGTTGTCTGTCTTAAGCGCGATGCGGAGTTTGAGCACCTCGTTCGCGTCGGGGGCGCCGCTCGCCTTGTAACCTGCCGGTGCGGCCGAGCGCGTGTCGTGCAGGTGGAGCACGTCGGGGGCGGGGGCGCCCAGCGCCATTGCAAAGAAAGGGAAAACAAGCAGCCCGGCTGCAACCATCTTGGGTCAATGAAAAAAGAGGCAATGGGGTGGGAAAGGAAAGGAAGAGGAAGGGATGAAATACAAGGGAAAAAAGGGAACGGGAAAGGAATGGAGGACCAGAGAACAAGGCAACCGCCAAGAACGGAAGCCGTTCATCGCAGAAGCTGGGTATATAAGTTCGTGAGTTGGACGCGCTGGTGGATAACTGAGCCGCAGAGGCGCATGCGCATGATTGGACGAATCCGCAGGTTGAGGCTTCTCAGCCGGCGCGCGCGCGAGACATGGTCTCCGTTGCTGACCATGGTGCAACCAGGGGCCGGCGGGTAACGTTTAACACGCGTCTTGGAGACCGCCATACCCATGGCCAAGGTGAAGCATAGAAAAATCACCCAGATGGCTGCGCAAAAGATGCCTATGACATGCAGGTGGTCGGATGCCATCCGAGAGGTAAGTAAGTAACAGTGATGGGGCTTCAGGCCTCAGGCTTCACGCACTGGCATGAGTTCAACATGGGAAGGATCTCTTCGCGCCAGACCCATCTTTACAGTTACAGCTGTGAGAAAAACGACTTCAGTGAGCGTCGTATACGCGTAGATGCATATGGATCATTCAAAGCGATTCAGAAAAGGCGTACCACAATGCACAGCAGGGTACCTGTGGTGGTCGCAATGCAACACTGCCGACGCATACCTGATAAGTCACACAGCTTACTTGAACTTGAAGGGCGGACTTCAAACTTATTTACTTACCAATACTTGAAGCCTCCCGATCAACCAATCGCAACCACCGTATCAAAACACAGCCACGTCTTCCTGCGGGTGTCCCGAGTCCCGACTGCCAACTGCCGACTTCAGGCTGATTCATTTTGTAGTTAGCTCGCTTAAATCATACTATGGAACATCAGAACGATTATTCCGGCAGACAGGATCCTCTAGAATTGACCGCATAGCAGCAAAAATTCGGTCCGAAGTCGCAAGCTACAGAATACGCTACCTAATGTCCTAACAGAGATAGAAACGATGAACTGTTCATACGAATATCCATGACGAAAGCAAAGTGGCGCACGGTACTGGGTTCATTACCACTACACGTACCGTTCCCCGATGACCACATCGAGCAGCTTGTGTTCGAGCAGGTACGGCAATCGCGACGTGAGAACATGCACCACCTTCGCGTCCGACACAAACTCGCCGACCGGATAGTGGGTAAGCGTGACTTTCTGCAGCGTCTGTCGCCATTGCGTCTGTAGCCTCGTGTTCGTCTCGCTCCACTCGGGAATCAACCGGGAAGCGTTCTCCAGGTCCAGGGTGAAGTCCAGCGCGATACGCGTGAGGGGAAGGGAATGGAGGTCCTCCAGCAGACGAGGGACCCATGCCATCGGACCACTGATCATATTGGGGATACTCAAGCGGAGCTCCCGTAGACGGGTATGTCGACGAAGGGCAGCGCCGAGCTCGGGGAAGGTTCTCACTGGAGAACGTACGCATGTCAGAACGCCAGTCGTGCCCAGGAACGTCGGTTTGCTCACCAAACTGTCGATGATAAAGCGCCATTGTTGGGGCAAAGCTGATGGACTCCAATGAGCCCCCTTTTTCGGCTAGATGGTGGAGATACCTCGCCAGGAGGTCGCGAGCCTCGTTGGAGTATCCAAGCACTTCCAGTTCCCGAACCGTCGGGAGTCTGCAAAGCCACCCGAACAACTTGTCGTACTCTCCTCGACCTGGGATGTTATTGAGCCGAAGGACCTTGAGCGGAAGCACGTGGTTCCAGCGGGGACACGGGGGCGGTTCCGATGCTGCCCAGTGGACATTGGACAGTGTCAGAGACGTGAGGTTGGGAAAGGCGAATATCAGGTTTCGGAGGTTGGTGTCGTGGTAGAAACGAGACGACTCGACGGCCAGAGAAGTCACCCTGGCGAATCCTGCTAGTCCGTTCCAAAAATTCTCTTGGTAATGGACACCCTCGAGCTGGTCGAAAGTGATGGACCGCACGTTTGGAAGCAAATGGGTCAATCGAACGGGCACCTCCAGAACCCAGGGTGTGGGCCTTGTAGACGAATAGTTTGCCTTCCCCCGGATGTGCAGAGCACGGACAGCGTATGCGAGATCTGGCTGATGAGAGACGATTTCGCAGAAGGCATCCAGGGAGGCAGCGCTCGAGAGGCGGGGAGCTCTGTACACTAGACGCTGGCCGATCAAGCGCCATCTTGTGCACACCAGGGCGCATGAGCGTATGCTAGCATTGTCCAGTGGCTCAAATATGTTGTAGAGGAGTTCCAACGGTAGGTGGTGGATGGACGTGGGAACCGAAGACCTGTGGCATGTGCTGCTCAGCGCATGGGGGGTAAGACCGGCGATGCGAGTAAAAACCTATACGACACTCACCTGTACAAAACTGCTGGCATCTTACCAATTGAAGCTGATTTGGCAGGTTTCAAGGAATATGTCTTTGGAGAAAAAAAGCCAGGGCATCAGCAAAGTTACGCCGCCCGCCGTGTCACGGAGTCACGCACCATGACTTCCTCGGGGATACCTCCGATCAGCTCTTCGAGGAGGATATTTGTAGCGGGGTGCCGCTATATGGATCAGGTAAGGCGCTATGCGAAGGGGGTGACCGAAAAGCAAACCTGCTTTAAAAGAGCAGCGGGGTACGCGGCGATGGCGACCGACGACGTGGCAACGGAGAACCGCCGAGGGACCGAGTAACTGACAGCTGAAGCTTAAGTGCAGGGACTTTGAGGAGGGCGTCGGTTCTCGGTGGGCGTGTTGCTCTTTTATACACGCCGGGCTGATCTAGACATGCCGTGGTAGCCGCCAGTGACGCTTGAACCAACTAATAGTTGACGATTGCGGAAGGAAGCCTGTGTCCGTTGACCTTCTTCCGGCTGAATCGCTTTGTGTCTCACTCCGCGGAAAAGCAATGTGAGCTTGTTGAGTGAGTGGCACAAATCGATATGCGAGAGGAATGTCGATGACAGGAAATCGGGTTAAGTGCATGAGTGGACCAAGGTGACCGTTGGGTTTCAAGCTCAAGACAAGCGCAGCAGTGGGACTCTGGGAGCAGTCGTCAATCGGATTTCCACGAGTCACACCCCTGTCACACCTCACACAGGGTCCACGTCACACCGTCCGACCACGAAACAAATTCGTTGTCTCCTGCCTAAGGCTGCTGCCCAGCTGCTGCCTCAGTGCCTGCTGTCGCCACAATTCTTCACGCACCCCACCACGATGCTGATCATGATCGAAACTAGATCACTATGCAGGACAAACAACCTCGCCCAAGAACAGTCCATCCCTTGAACTCGACAAGAATAGCAGGACTCACTGAGAACGCGGGCCGCGGCCGCCCTGGCGGCAGTAAGTATCCCGCGGTGTTGCCTCATTATCTCGGCGGTGAACTGGTGACCGGTGACCAATCCAACGCCTCCAAGGACGTCAATATTTGTAAAATTTCCGGGTACAAGTCGGACCCGATAATCCAGATTTGAACTGCCGAAGGCGGACACAGCTTCCACATGGCACGGCGGCCCGTGTCCGGCGGTGGCGGGAGAACCTCAGAGCATGATATTGCGCCAACAACTTCCTTGCAAGTGTAAGGCAGATAGTATAGCACGTTGCGGTTTACGTGCCACACCCGGCACGGCCTGGACCCAGGGCCGAGTACATTTGTCAATGCAAGGAATGTAGTTGTAGACTATTCTCTAGCTCTAGCTCAGGCTGAAACTCAAGTATGTCCATACCACAGCGTTCATTAAACCACATTAGCATTAGACGACCTGCCGCATACCGTCATCCCTTCCGGAACCACATTTGGCGCGACACCAACAACTTTTGAACCACCACCCTAAGTGGGACCACCACCAGTCCGTGGTTCCGAGAGGTCACACCGAGCCCTCAGCTCAGACACACTTCACGCCGACGTTATTGCGAAAGAAAAGAAAATGTTACATTAAAATACAAGCACATCGCGCGTAGGCTGGGGGATATGGTATATCACCGCAGGAGTCATATATCAACCGAACGCGCGAGCTCAAGGAGCAGCATTCCCATCTACTTCTTGAGCGAGCCGATCACTGACTCGGGCGCATACCGAGGAATGACCTGCAGGCGTCCGTCAGCCTCCGATGCCGTTTCATACCTGTCATGACATGACATGAAGAACGTACCTTAGGGTCGTGAAGCATGTTGAACTCTTCCGTCGCGTCACGGCCGGCGTACAGAACAATAGCCTTCTCGCCTCCGGGGTGGTCCGGAAGGAAGGCGGTCACATCGAGCACCTGGCCGTCGATGATGACCCAGCAGTCGTCCTTCTTGTTGTGCTTCGCGACCTCCTCCGCGCTGTACGAGCTGCTGCCAGAAGGTGCTGGTGAGCTCTTGGCGCCAGGAGCTGCGGTCTTCTCTTCTGACGCCGCGGCGGTCGCGGGTTTCGAACTTGAGCTCTCCGCGCCGATATGGCTAGCAACGGCACCGAGACGGCCGGCAGCCTTCTCGGCGAGGGGGCCGATTTTTTGGAGGAGGTACGATGCAGCGGAGGCACCGGAGACGCGGCCGAACACCACGCAGCCAAGCAGCGAGGAACCACCGAGACGGTTGGCACCGTGAACACCACCCGCAACCTCACCGGCGGCGAAGAGACCGGGGATGGGCTTGCCTGACTTGTCGACCACGCGGGACTCGGCGTCAATCTCGAGACCACCCATGGTGTAGTGCAGCACAGGGGTCATGATGGCAACGTTAAAGTAGTCGTCGAGTTTCCACTCGCCGTCGGCGAAGAACTACCCAGCAATATATGAACACGATTGGTTCCACACAACACGTACAAGCACACTAACCTTCTTGCCGAAGGGGTCCTTCTTCGTCCGCGCGACAGTGTTGTAGTCGTCAAAGGTCTTCTTGAGGGCCTCTGGCGAAATACCGATGTCCTTCGCAAGCGCCTCACCGCTCTCGTAGCGCTTCATGAGGCCACGACCGACGTAGTGCTTGCAATGCCACTCAATCTCCTTGGACGCAGCGCCGTTGAGAATAAGACGGATGGGGAACTTGCCGTTCTCCCACATCTTGCCCGTAACGTAGTCACGGTGCTGGAGCTCGTCGACAAAACGCTTGCCAGTATTGTCGAGAAGGAGACCACCGACACCACGGAGTGCCTCCGCAGCCAAGAACTTGACCTTCGCCTCAGGCTCGTTGGGGTCAACGAGACCAGTGGGGTGGACCTGGACCTTCTCGAGATCGATAGCGGACGCACCAATCGCAAGAGCCATCTTCTGGCCGTCACCTGTGCAGTGCTCGCCGTTGGTCGTAGGGAGATCCCAGTACTCCGGCCGGTACTTCTTCAAGAGCGAGTCGGCGGTGAAGTCTGCAGCGTAACCACCGGTGGCGAGGATGACGGGGCCGTAAGCAGCGTGCGTCTTGCCCTGGTGCTCGTACTTGACACCGACGACGGCGCCGGTCTCGTCCTTGATGAGCTCGGTGACACGCGCCTTCTTCTTGATCTGGACGCGGTCGGGCGTGCTCTCCGCAAGGTCCTCCAAACGCTCCATCTGCGCGTAGGTCATGACCATACCGGGGAACTGCGCGTTGCCGCGGTGCGTCCGGGGGTGTGAGTGACCGCCGAGACGGGCAACTTTGGAGAGGTCAAGCGCGAACTTGTCCTGGAGCCAGTTAACGGCATCGCCAGAGTAGCCAGTGAGGACACGAATGAGGTCGTCGCGCGCGAGATCACGAGCCTGACCAATTATTATTTTGGTCAATACGTCATATCGCGTGGGGGGGAGTTATGACGCCAGGCTCACCGAACGCTTGGTGTCCTCAAAGAATATCTTCGCGTTGTCAGGGATACCCAACTCCTGTTGGGCTTGCGTGCCCGCGCCGTTGATGCCGGACGTCGCCTTGGTGGAATTGCCACCCATGAAGCTGAAGAGAGGGAACCACTGTGAGCACACGAGGTTGAAGCGCGAGCTGCGACAAACAGGGGCAACGAGTCCTTCGCATCCTCTCAACATCCTTCCCGCCACAGCTGCAGCATCCATGGATCCGCATAACCTCTACTACACTCGTCGTTCGAGCGAACGCGAGTTGCAAATGGACTGGCTGCCTCTAACGTCCCTTCGTCACTGAAACGATGGTACTCACGGTTGCTTGTCGAGGAGCAGCACATTAGCGCCGCGCTCGAGCAGAGTGTGGGCAGCCGAGAGACCAGCAAGACCACCGCCGACGACAATAACCTGAGCCATGATGAGTTTTGGATGAGGAGGTGGAGGAGGGGGAAGAGGGATGAGACGGATGTTCCCTGCCCGAGATGGAGAGCTTTCTATTCGCCCGCTCCGTGCCGGTCCCGGGACCATGTGAATTCCGGGCGCCGACCAATACAAATTCGCCCCACTCGTAATCATGCTCCGCGCTGCAATCCCATGCCGAGGTTCACCAAAAATACAATTAATGTCTATGTTTCCTCTGGTCATTCCGGCACAATGTATCCGTGCTACGACTCCCCATGCAATCCAGTATCAAGCACGCTGCACACACGGTCAACCATCGAGCCCATGCTCAGCTCGAGCCCATCGAATAGCAGCAGCTCAGGCACCTTCCCGTTCGGCTTCCCGTGCTCGATATCGCCGTCCTCGAACATGGGCTCGTGCGCGGCCATATATGCCGGCCACACAATTTGCTCCCAGTAGTCCGGAGGATCGCGCCATAGACTTCCCTCTGGATCAGATTGGACTCCAGGATGCACATTTCGGCCGTCGGCGACAATGCGGATTTAAGGCGCGGATTTTGGGTTTGCGGAGGCAAGCATGGAGATAGATGGGGGAGGCGGAGAGGGAGGAAGCGCGTCAGGACGGGCGTGCGAGGGGTCGCGGCGACAGCGGACGGACGAGTTCCTACCTGCAGTATGGTATCCGTGTCGATCGTGTCTCCGTTGCTTGAGGATGTCGTGGGGAATTCGGAGGAAGACGCGGTGTTCTAACTTTTCTACTACTTGCTACAAGTAGGGTCCATTAGCCACAAGCTTAGTCCGCGAGAAGTTTAACTCACCGAGTCCCAGTATAATAGAAAGCCGTCGACCATAACCCACTTGATATCTTCCCCCTGCTCTTGGTGTTCCCGTTCGACTCCCTCGAAGTGGGCCTTCCACTTCTGGAATATTGAGTCTTCTATGGGAATGTCTTTCTGCTCGTTTAGATGGTCGTGCGACACATGCTCTAGGGGTATCACTCCGGTTTGTTTAACCTGCGATTTATTGAGCAAATCGGGCTGCGATCACAGGCATGGAAGTCCTCACTCGCTCTAAGGCATTGACCATCCTGGGCCATTCTATTGCGCCTTCTGCGCGGTCCCAGTCCTGCACGCCGTAAATGGGATGCACTGGCACTAATTCTTGTGGCTGTGGTTACGTGCTCGATCGCATGAGATCATCCTCAAGACTTTGACGGACGACGACGAACTGGGGCAAAGTCCTGCATGCACAGGTGATCTGATTAGTCTCGCTGGTACCAGCCAGAGTTGACACGCACATCCTGATGTACAATGACGCTGTTGGGAAGAATGCGTTTGAGGTGCTTGGCAAGCGTCGTCTTCCCAGAGCACGTTGCCCCTCTGCTTTCGCATCAATGCCAGATCCCACTTCTGGAAACAGGAAAGCGCACCCGATTCCCACTAAAATTACGCGTGTCTTCATTGCGTCCGAGCCTGGAGATCGGTCGACAGCCTTGAGCGCTATCCGGACGAAACGAGTGAGGCGAACAAACTCTACCTGCACAGCTAACGGTGGATGGTAACAGAAGAGGTGAGTCGGAAGGTCCTGAGACCCTCTGCGAGAGAGGTGGATTACTGGATGAGAGTGCCATGGGTGCTAACCGAGACTCCGACGAGGGAGTCACCGGGAAGAGGGCCGATCGTCCGAAAGATAAGATAACGTGAGCCCCTCGATTGGGAAAACCAGGACCCATCCCATCAAGCGCCTGGCCCACTTTCCGGTTCCTGCGGCCAACCTTCACTGTTACTCGTTGCTCAATACGACCTTCTTCTCACTGTCAACCCATTCAAAATCGCCGATAGAACGAATTAAAGCTCCTGCTCGATATGTCCGACGATTCCGATATCCTTTCTCACTTCACACCGTTGGACGAACTTATCCAAGTCGTCTACCAAGGCTCCGCACGCTTCGTTATCCTGTCCTCAGTGGACGATGCCAGTTGGACAGTCCATGTAGGCTTAACCGGAGATGAGGGAAGATGGTGGCGCGGAAGGTGGACGGACCAGGACGTCCGAAATACAATTGTATGTGGCGAGTTACCTACCCTTGCCTATTGCATATCCCAACCACTTCGTCCACACAGGGTCAGAAGGTGTCTTCGATTCTCCTGGAATCCTTCGTAGACAACATGGCGAACGCCTTCGTTCAGGGCAACGTTACTGTGGGAGACTGGAGCCCTGCTCGGGGCGCCGACATTGAGGTATGGACGTGATACCGTGCAACCACAATCCACATTCCCATCTGCCGTAGTCTTCCGTGCATGCTGAAAGCCGACTTGAGACGATGCATAGTTGGTCCTCGGGACCACCGCAAAAAACCCTATCCGAATACCCTTAATCGAGCTCTCCGCGAAGGAGGCTGCCGTATACGCCACCAAGGTGTTTACAGAGGTGCGTTAGTTGGAATTGTGGTCATTCCCACTCGTACTGACTATGCAGCTGCGCTGCCACCGTGCATATACCACGGCCTCATCTTCATGCTGCCGTTTCATCTTACAAGATTGCGCTGCAAGCTCAGTCCCGAAGATGTCGCCTCCATCCGTCAGCTTTGCAGTCATCGACATACACAGTTCTTCCGAAGGCTGTGTTAGCCGCTTCCGGTGAATATCCCGATATCCACCTTCGGAACATGCAGAGCAGCTGATATGTGGAAAATAGGTTCAAGTTCGTCTGGAAATAGGCAGGCGAGACGGACGCCAAGTCCCAGTCCTGAACCCGTAGTCAAAAAGATGCATAGTAGCCCACAGATGGCCAAATACAAGGACAGGGAGGAAGGCAAGGGGAAAGACAGGGATCGCGCCAAGACAGATACCGGGAAGAAGCGCAAAGCTGAACTCGAAGAGGCCGAGGAGAAGATCGAGGTCCTCAAGGCAGAGCTTGAGAAGTCGAAACGTCGACAAGGCGCCATCATGACAGAACCATCGAAGCTCCTTCCGAGTGAGTCGCGCATCCGGTGGCGGTCGTATTTCTATCCCTTATCTGTGCTGTATCTGATCGTGCGTCTTCCGGTCGGTCTGTGCGGTCGACTACCGGTGGTTCTGCGTCTTTTACGATAATTCGGGTCGTCATCTCCTACAACAGAGAACAACAATGGCTCCGCGCCGTCACGGCCCAAAGGCGCATCTCTAGCAAACCCTACGAAGAAGGCTCGCAAGTATCAGGCTCTGGAGTTTGAGAGTGATGAAGAGTAGTGGCCTTCCTATACGGCGCCGTTTGGCTGGCCCTTTCCCGGGGTCTGCCGTCCTATCTTCGTGCTCGCGGTTTTGTCATCTATGCTACACACCTTGTCGCAGTTCCTCTACGGCGTTCACTGTCGCGTTGATTCAACAGTGGGTATGCGTCATCGCGGACGTGGATGCTCGCTGGAGGGCACGTTGAAGGTCAGCACTACTCTCTATTGTTTGACTATCGCGTGTAGGGAAGCCCTAAGCAGCTGTATACAGCGCCGCTCACCTCATCGCTATTGTCCCACCTATGACTGCTCATTTCCTCGCGTTAGACATGACGGATCGTGAGGCATAGCGCCTCTACTAGCATCCTCAAGACAAGGCGAGTCGTTTCAAGAACACCCCGGACAGCCCGCCTCGCGAACGCGACGACGCTTTTCACGATGGGTTTTCCAGTAGCACGGCGCCATTCAACCGTTGCGAGCGGGACGCGGCGGTAGCTTAGAGGAATCTCGTATAAAGACTCAAAAGTTGTTGAGTATCCAACACCAGTCCATCTCGAACAATCAACAATCTGTACGTCCGACGAGCATCGCTGAGTTACCTGAGCAGATTTTTCTGACTCACTATCATCACCCAGCATTCGACCACCATGAATACCCCTTCTCAGGCTCCGCGCACCGACCTCGGCCATTTCCCCGAGTCGAACGAGATCCCGCCCACTAGGACAGACCACTCGGCTGTCACTGCGTCCCCCATTCGTTCTCCAACCCGCAACGAGATTTTCACGTTCCAGGGACAGATCCTCCCAACCGTGTCCCACCTCTATGCCTGGGGCTGGCTCCGGCACTTCTCCATCCTCGTTGCGCACTTTATCCTGCGCTGGACCTCGCGCGCCGTCCCCAGATTCGGCTCCTCCTCCGATCCTCCGCTTCGGACGGCGACCCGCACCGCCACACTCGTCACGTCCATCCAGGTTTTCATTTTGATGGCCGCGTTCGTCGTCCCCTTCGCGGTCGCGTACCCCGCATGCCAGGCGGCGGAGTGCCTCGCGCCCGCGACGAAGCTGAAGCAGCGATGGACGCT
Source organism: Polyporus tsugae (assembly GCA_024305745.1). Classification (NCBI taxonomy): domain Eukaryota; kingdom Fungi; phylum Basidiomycota; class Agaricomycetes; order Polyporales; family Polyporaceae; genus Polyporus; species Polyporus tsugae. Next base: position 1,009,173 of record JAHRBS010000001.1, read on the forward strand.
GTCCTTTTGCACTCCGATGGTGCGCAGGCGGGTCAGCGATGCGTGGGCAGTCGTGTTGGTCGTGGCGTGCGCACGCATGGTCTCTGCGGGTAATCCTCCGGAGCTGCGTGTCCTGGACCCGTCGCATGCGGCGTTGCTCGGCGTGGTTGGGCGGGCATATCTTTTTGGCCGTGCGGAACTGGATCTACAAATTGGATCCGATGTTTGAGCGGGCGGACGCGATGTGGGAGTACGACTACATGTACTGCTGGATGTTCCATGTTTGGTAGGGCGCGGCGGCGTGCGAGCGCTGCAGCTGGTGTTGAATAAGATTGTTGGATGTTGTGCGGTGCCAACCTTACTAGCTGTTCGGAGATCTTGGACGACTCTACGCGCCGTCTACTCTAACCCACCCCAAGCCATGCCGATCGTCTGAATGTACCAATAGTGATTATCGGATTCGAAATGCATTTGATCAAGATACGCCTGCATTCCGCCCCAGATTTCCTGACTTCTCTTTGCTGATTCAAAGGTGCTGAGTCGTCATTCGAGCATCGTGGAAGCCCAACGTCCAGTTTGGTTCGAATTTTCTGCGAGCCCTCTCGGCTGTACGGCCTGGCTCGGGTCAAGGAGTCCCAGGGCACACATGACTTTCTGAATGAGGGAATCTGGTGTACAGGGTGGGTCAGGCGGCGTTGCGCGCCAATGGCTATATAAGGGCAGCCATTCCGACTCAAGTGGGAAGACTAATAAAAGCCTCCTCCATATCTCGAAGGTCGACACTCCTCTGTGCTGCTCCTGCAATCCACACATTGAACTATCTGCAGCGATATTTCAAACCTTACCGGGGGACTCGATCAGACATGGACGGCGACGGCAGGGCTGTATCAAATGGCATTGCGCCCCCTCCATTCCAACTCCCGGTAAGCACTATACTAGTTTAAGTGGACATTCATTTACGGTTTCCTTTACGTCTACAGGCCCCGGACAGCCCGGATGTAATCACGGCGAACATGATGAAACTCACGGAACTGACTGTCGATAAGTGTGTGCTTTCGTTGGTTCCCTCGGTGCAGAGATACTGAGTGCTTCCTCCCGTCGGCAGGCGCAAGAGGTTCCTTCTAAAGAACCTTATTACTCACCTTCACTCATTTGTGCGGGAGACAAGGTTGGTTTATATAGATCTAGTGCTTCTCACAGACATTGCATAAATACGGGATCCGTATGCGGAGGGATCTATACGTTCTTCCACATCCTCCTTGGCACCGTCTCTAGCCCGAATTCGCTGACCTCACAGTTCATGGTGCTGACCGCTCTCGATTAGTTTGACCACTCGGGAATGGGAAGAGACCATACTTTTCCTGACCCGCACCGGTCAGAAGTGCACCCCTATTCGCCAAGAGTTCATCCTTCTGTCCGATGTCTTGGGAGTCTCTGCCCTTGTAGATGCTGTCAACAACCCTCCGGACAGTGGTGCCACGGAGAGTAGTGTCCTCGGACCATTCTTTACCGAAGACGCACCTGACTGTGAGTGCTAGAATTATGGCGAGCATCCCGTGCGTTCATGTAGGGCTTACGGATGGTTTCGACAGTGGCAAACGGCGACTCCATCGCATCCGAGGGCAAGGGTGAATATATGTATGTCGAAGGACGCGTCCTGAGTGTGGACGGGACGCCCATTCCCAATGCCACCATTGAAACGTGGGAGACGGATGCGAACGGTGAGTATGCATTCAATTCCTCGGACCATTCGCACCGAACCTGATGGCTTTCAGGCTTCTACGATACTCAGTATGCATCGCGTGAGCAGGCAGACTGCAGAGGTCGCCTGCGCTCGGACAAGGACGGACACTTCGGGTATCGTGCTGTCGTGCCCGTCGCGTATCCGATCCCAGGAGATGTAGGTCATCCTTTCGTGTTTCGTGCTCGTGGACAACAGCCACTAATGTTGTGACCAGGGCCCTGTCGGCGAGTTGCTTCTAGGAATGTCTAGGCACAACATGCGCCCGAACCATTTGCACCTCATGATCGAGGCTCCTGGCTTCCGCAAGCTGACCACCGCATTCTACCCCGAGGGCGACACGTACAACGAGAGCGATGCGGTCTTCGGGGTCAAGAAATCCTTGGTGGTGGTAAGTCTGGGCGGCACGACGTCTCATTCAGGAACTTACATTAAATGAACCTCAGACACTGCAAACGGTGAAGGACGAAGCGGAAGCGAGGAAGCGCGGATTTCCGAAGGGCGACACCTTCAAGCTGTTGCAGCGCGATATCATTTTGGTTCCGCAGACGCAGGCGGAGTAGAGCCTGAAGAATAATATGAAGGAGGAATGCGCCTGGGTTTGATGAAGTCGGCCATTGGAAATGGAATGTTGGATATTGTAGTATTAGTATGTAAGAGTAGGCGGTGGGCGGTGCCTCAGAGCGAAGAAGATGGTCCGGCCGCTACGTCGGGGGCCTTGCACCTCGAGCTCGTTCAATTGGCAACGAATGTGCCAAAGACTGTGGAAGATCGTGGAAAGTTTCCCATGCAGCCACCTGCTGAGACCGCGTGGCAGGCGATCTTTGTGACTTGTTTGATGTGGTTGGCGTTGAAGAGCCTCGGTGGGCGGCTACATATAAGCGACCACCCAGCCCCGGAGATCAACTTGAACATCATCTGTCCCCATTCTTGCCTCATGCCCTATAGACTCCGAGGGCCTCCCCAGAACACTTGTTTAAAGTCTTCTTCACTCTGCAGAATGTTCTCTTCTTCTACAACTCGCCTTCTGAGACTGTGCGGTCCATCCCCCTTCGCTACCCCGTTTTCCTTGAGAAGCGCGTCTGCGCACTCAAAGTCGGATCCGGGACACGCTTATACTTTAGGCCATGTCTGTCGCCGACTACCATGACCCAGAGGCCGCTCCTCCACCTCTCGTACGCATCGACTCGCGGAAATCCAAGGCGGCCTCTACGATCGACGTCGATACCCAGGATCTACACCATGGCAGTTCAGCAACGCCTGTGGGCGCACTACCCGTCCCGCCAGCAGACAAGAAGGGCTTGCATAGAGCGCTGTCTGCGCGGCAGGTTTCCATGATCGCCATCGCTGGGACTATTGGGACAGGCCTCTTCTTGGGTACGGGACGTTCGTTGTCCCAAGGAGGACCGGCGAGTATACTGCTATGCTATGCGATTGTCGGGTTCATCGTTTACATCACGCTGCTTCTGCTGGGAGAGATGGCCACCCAATACCCGGTTGCTGGTGAGTTCTACAGTCATCTTACCCGCCTCTTACCGCAAAGTGTGGTACACCCGGAGTCATATATCCGTGGGCATCCTTGTGGGACGGGACGTTGGGTTCATCTCACCAACAAGTTTTCCTTTAGGTTCATTCAACGCATATGCTACCCGATTCTTCTCCCCTTCGTACGGCTTCGCTCTTTCATGGAACTACTGGTTCAACGACGCAGTCTCCGTTGGGTCTGATTTGGTTGCTGCGCAACTTGTTCTCCAATTTTGGACAACTTGGCATACATGGGTCGTCAGCCTCATCTTCTGGGTCTTCCTGGTCGTTGTCAACTCTATCCATGTCCGCGTATATGGAGAGTTGGGTGAGTAATGCACGTCGTCAGAGCGTCTTGCGGATGTTGAGTAACGTCGACGCATACAGAATACTGGCTCGCTTCCCTCAAGGTCATTGCTGTCGTCATCTTCATTATCCTCGGTATCGTCGTGAATGCGGGAGGAAACCTGGAGCACGAATACATTGGAGCGAAGAATTGGCATATACCTGGCGCGCCGTTTGTGGGTGGTTTTGGTGGGTTCGCTCGTGTGTTCGTGACTGCGAGCTTCGCTTGTACGTACATCATACCTCTGAAAACGAACCAGTTTCTGATGCTCTGGTAGATGGTGGTACCGAGTCCCTCGGTATTACCGCTGGTGAGACGAAGAATCCTTCTCGCACCTTGCCGCGGGTCGTGAAGCTCGTCTTTTGGCGGTAAGTCGAACCTGTGTGGCTTGGTCCTTGTGTCCTAACTATCCGTCATCGATCTTTAGTATCCTCCTGTTCTATATCCTCACTGTCCTCCTAATGGGTCTGAACGGTGAGTTTGCACATGCGTGAACCGGGTCTAAGCCCGAGCTAACACCAAACCTTTACCGAAAGTCCCCTGGAACTATCCCAACCTTTCAAACAAGGAGACCACAACTTCGCCGTTCACAATCGTCTTCGAGATGGCTGGATCGAGTATGTCGATGCGCTATTCGAAATGTAACTCACTTGCTGACGTCACTCACAGGGGTTGCTGGTTCGTTCATGAACACCGTCATCTTAACATCTGTACTGTCCGCGGGCAACCACGCGCTGTTTGCCGGCACGCGTGTACTATACGGGCTTTCCGTGACCAACCCCCCACAGGCTCCTACCATCTTCTCCAGGACAACCCGATCTGGCGTTCCATTTTTCGCTCTCCTAGCGACAAGCAGTATCAGCATCCTCTGTTTCGGCTCCAGCTTCATCGGGAACGGTGTGGTGTGGGGCTGGCTGCAGAATATCGTTGGTGTCTCCAATCAGGTAAGTCTGTCTCCTTACAACCCTTAGCATCCCACATGATAGCAAACGCTCGCTACAGATCGCATGGGTCTCGATCGGTCTCGCCAGCTGGAAGTTCCGACGGGCTTGGGTGCGACAAGGACGCCCGCTCAGCGAGATGAAGTTTAGGGCGGCGTGGACGTGGCCATGGGGCCCGTATTTCGTGGTCATTTCCGTCATTGTGATCATCATCAGTGAGTAACACCGTCCCCTACATACACAAGGGGCCGAGCTAACAGCACGCTCGCCCAGTCCAAGGATGGACGTCAGTGATTCCCAAGTTCTCTGCGGTCGACTTCGTGTCGTTCTACGTCGAGATACCCATCATGCTCCTCATGTACCTGGCGTGGATGATCACCCGGCATCCGGGACCCCCGTCCCCACCTATCTCCCTCCCGACAGACGAGGAGCCAGGGAGTGAGCCTCCCACGCGCAAGAGCGCAGCTCGGCGCGTGTGGGAGTTCGTGTCGTATAACGACTCCGTCGACACCCGGACCGTGGACCTGAAACGAGATGAGCACGAGGAAGACGCGGAGGACTTCGAGGACGATGCGGAAAGAGAGGGGAAGCTCAAGGGGCGCTACCGATGGTTGTGGAGAATGTACTACGCTGTTGTATAAGACATTACAAGTGCATCCAGAAAGTGTTTTTGCACCTTGCCCTCCATATGGCATCCCATGACAAGCATGGCACCCGTCTACGGCTGGTGCTGGTCCCTAGAGACCGACAATACTTGGCGTGGACTGGTTCCAGCCTGGGCCCAGGAAGAACTTGCGATGTCGGATTAATTCACTAAAACACTAGGATCATCTAGAACGTTCTTTTCCGATAATACGTGGATTGTTCTTTGATTACTTGGACTGTCAGGCCATGAATGCAGAGAGTGTTTAGTTTGGGTCATTGGTTGAGGTTTTGACTATAGCTGGTCGCAGCCTAAGGTCGCCCTTAGATTAGCCCGAAGGGGAAAGAATGCTACTTATTCCGACGATTTTGCCAAACGCCCAGAGGATGAGGCTTGGGCGGCTAATAGTACTAACTTCTCAACGCCAGTACCGACCACCTTAGTCGTGCTTCCTACATGCAACCGTGGCTATTATGTCAACATCCATATCGCACTCCACGGCGGTCGACGGCCTGACGCTAAGGTCCACGATTCGCTTGTCGACCGGTGAATGCGACAGCTTATCGAATCAACCTTCCACTTAACTTGAAGTCGGCACCACAAAGTATTGACTTGTTTTTCCGGCAGGTCATGATATGCCGCGGCTGGGATTTGGAGTGTACCAGAATTACACCACCAACTCGTCCGTCTTGGAAGCGTTTCGCGCCGGATACAGGTCAGTGTCGCCGTCGACTCCAATCAAAGACTTCATCGGTGGAACGACTCGGGTCTACTACTGTACTTCGCAGACATGTGGACTCGGCGCAAGTATACAGAAACGAAGCCGAGGTCGGGAGTGCGTTCCGTGCGAGTGGTCTTCGCCGCGAAGAGGTCTTCCTCAGTACGTCTTCGTCCAGCAAGCTCTGATTTCCTGCAATGCTCCCGTCCGCCTCAGCGACCAAGTGCATCAGCAAGACGCACGGTTACGAGAAGACCGCCCAAGCGGTGGACGTTTCTCTGGAACGGTTCGGAGTAGGTACGTGCAACGATTTATATGGGGATCTAGATCGAATTTGAAGACGTTCCGCTAGAATACATTGATCTCTTCCTTATCCACGATCCACACAAAGGGAGGGACCTGCGAATCGAAACGTATCGTGCCCTTCTCGACGCGCAGAGGGCTGGGAAAGTCCGCACGGTTGGGGTATCGAACTTGTGAGCGTTCCCAGCGTCGCTGGTCGATGTCCAGAAATTCAGGTGACCTTCTTGACCCTTACCCTTAGCGGTGTCAAGCACCTGGAGGAGATACGGAATGCTGGCTTGCAGACCCCCGCTGTGAATCAAATCGAGGTAGGCACACACCCCAGACGGCGTGCCGCCAGACGAGATTTCATTGACAGCGAGGTTCGCACTTTGACTGCAGCTTCATCCGTTTTGTCAGCAGCAGCCAATTGTGGCGTACTGCCGCGAACACGGCATTGTCGTCCAGGCATACTCTCCGTTGATCCGTGGTCAACTCGATCGGCCAGTCTTCATTCGGCTTGCGGAGAAGGTACAGTACTTGTCGCATGGGGGGCGCGTGGCCGACCGTATGTTTTCTGACGAACTTCGCGCAGCACAACCGAGACCCGGCACAAATCCTCCTGCGGTGGTCGTTGCAGAAGGGGTGAGTCTGGTCGGTGACACTGAAATCTCTTCTGGCGACGGCTAGTCTGACGGCCGTGGCACGGTTCGATAGCTACGTCCCTCTGCCAAAGTCAGCGACACCGGCCCGGATCCACTCGAACACAGACGTGTTCGACTTCTCCTTGGACGGGGAGGACATGGAACTTCTTGATGGGCTTGATAAAAGCAAAGCTGGTGCGGTCACTTGGAACCCGGTTGATGTGGAGTAGGCTAGAGTAGGCTTAACCAGCCCGACCGAGCATAACGGAGTCCTACGTAGTGCACCGCCCGAGGCGGAGATGGATCATGGAGGCTTGATACGCGGAATAACCAAAATCAATGGCGCTCATACAGGCGACCGAGGCATTTTGGAATTAGTGCCACCAAGTAGCGACAAACTAGCATGCAGCAGGGAAGATGTTGTAAGTAAATGCGGTGTCGCGCTGTAGGGTCCGCCCTTCGGGTTGCCCGAGGGCATGACAACTGATATGACCAACCAGCCCGAGCCTCAACTTTCCAATGTGAGAGCGCCCTATCGTAGAAGATCGACATCTCGCCGTGGGGAGTATTGTCATTGACGAGTCAATGACCGCCGGTTGATCCGTCAAGGCCTCGTGGCCCGTGGGGGAACGCCGGAACAGTGCACAAGCGTGAGCGTTCCATTGGAGTCGATGTGCGGTGAAATCGCAAAGATGACAATGAGATACAGAAAACGCGAGACTACCCCCATCGTTTATGCAGAGTCGTGAAAGTAGCGTACGGCGGCGCTGTGTCCAAATATTACGAGCAGAAGAGCGTCGATGGAGATCGTATAACCATGTACCATGATCCTAGTGCAATGTCTTCTTGGACCGAAAATAATGCAAAAACTGAGATAGGACAGCAATGCGACGCGCAAAGATGTACCACTAATCCTCGTCCATGGCTTCCCCCTTCTTCCTCTTCTCTATTCGCTCTTGGAGTGCTTTCTTCGCACCGTCTTTTGCAGCGTCAAGGGTTCCTGCCTTGGCCATATTGAAGAGAAGGGCGTGGATGAAGCCAAGGTAGTTGTGCCTCCTGAGACTGTTTTCGAACTGTGACAACACGTCCTGTGTCAGCCAACACACGAAGTGAACGAAATAGAGGCAAATAGTCGTGCTTACCGCCCACCGCTCGCGCTTTGAGTTTTCGTTAGCGAGTTTGACCATCGCCTCGCTGGCTTCTGCTTGCCGACCGGCTGACTGGAGCTGGGCCACTTGCTCCTGGAGACGAGGCAAGGGATCCTCATGGACAGCGAGCAGACTGAACTCGATCTGCAATTTCATCCATTCGCAAATTAGGTCATCAAATCCACTCCAACAAGATGTGTACTCACAGAGCCGGGGGGATAGGTCCCTATGCGGGCTTCGATCACCTCCCTGTCACAAGGCAGAACGTTCAATGCAAACGGTCCACCGATCGGAGTGAATCGAGTCACCTAGCCTTCGCAACCCAGCCCTCACCAGCCTCGGGATAAGCACCATGTGTTACAGGATTTTGCTTGAGGCCGTCAAGTTCGTAAAGGGATCCGGTGTACGGGATGTACACAATGAAGTGATACGCGTCCTCAGCCGTCTTCGGGATGTCCAAGCCGTCCAAGGAAATCGCGGACGGCGGCGAAAGTGCGTTGTGCGCCTCGCGCAGCCAGTCGGAGCTGGTGATGGCCATGCCGCTCGTCTGGGGGTCCATGCCCGCAGTAAACGAGAAAAGCTCCGAGAGCTGGGCGCCCATCTGGAGCCCGGGGATATTCGCGATGGCGTTCATCACCGCGAGGGTGGCACACGCGTTGTTCACGACCTGGTGGGCGAAGAAGCCGGGGAAGTCCGGGTCGTACTGGCCCCCGATGGACGGCTGGGCGGACCCGGTCGCCACCCACTTGAACAGGAAGATGAGGGCGTGCAGAGGCTGAAACTCCGAGAGCACCGCGGCGTCCAAGGAATAGAGATCATCCACGACCAGTGGCACGCCCAAAGTCTTGAGCAGCTCCCTGAAAACGCGTGGCCAGTGAGCTGATATTTTAGCGAGATGCGTCATCTAGACGCACGTAAAGACACCGGGATCAGACTCGGTGAGCTGCCAACCGCTTGATTCGTCGTCGCCAGACATGTTTTACTGTGGTAGTGTCGGCGGTGGCTGGTGGATGGGAGCAAGAAACAAAAACAACCGCGAGTCCCACCTACGTCACGCTCAGACTGACGCGTCGCGCCCGTCATGTGACGCCGCCCATTGCCTTATCGGGGTGTTTGTTTGGCATCGGCTTCTGGACCAAACAACCACCGTCCAACGACGACGACGGCGGCGGCGGCGGCTTGATCATGTCCCAACCCGAGCCGCCCTCGGATGCACGGAGTGCGAACCGAGCGCGCTTCGAGCTCGAGCTTGAGTTCGTCCAGTCGCTCGCAAACCCGTTCTATCTTCACTCGTTGGCCCAGCAAGGCATCCTGAACCAGCCCGCGTTTGTCAACTTCCTGAAGTACCTACTGTACTGGAAAGAGAAGGACTACGCACGATTCATCCTGTAGGCGAATAGTCCCGGGATACTTTTGACAGAGTTGCTGACGCGCCGAGACCAGGTACCCGCACGCGCTCCATCACCTGGAGTTGCTCCAACACGCCGAATTCAGAACGGAGATCGGCAAGGACGAATGGCGGGAATATCTCAATCAGAAGCAGTTCGATCACTGGCGCACATGGTAAGAATCTATTGAAAGGTCTGCAAAGGCCAACAGCTCAACTATCGGTGGCTAGGCGGGACCATAGTCGGATCTCCACTGCTCCAGCCGGTGCCGACGCGCTGCCACCAGACTCCAAGGCCGCCGAACAGCCCGCGGGAGGTCAGAACGGTGCCAATGTCAATGGTATTTGAACCACGTCGATCCCGCCATGTATCCACGACTTCTTCTCCAGGCCTTCTATCAGGCTTCCTTTCACCTCTGCAGCGCCTACCTACCTCGGATAACCCTGACCTTCCCGGCGGACGAGCTTTGGCTACACGCCATGATCACTATGTACATATAATTTACCCCACATCGAACCATTCCAATGCGGTGGTGTTGAGACATCGTCCAGGCTGTTGAAGCGAGGTGAGGTGATTAGGGCATTCCCAAAGTTCTAGCCCTTGACCCGCCCACCGCCGCAGTTTGTCATGTACGACGGACCGTTCGTAAGCAGCGGTGCGCAGGTGATGACATTATTTTTAGCTAGGGGGTCAGTCACGGGAAGGGGGGAAAGCTGTACCATGAAGAACAAGATAACCCCAAAGGCCGTATGTACACGACAGTGCCGTACGGCCCCCGCTTACTATGGTTTGGCCGGAGGTTCTGGTTCTGACCTTCTACGCGGAGTAGTGCTGAGCGCGCTCTAAGCGATATGACTGCGCCACATTGAACGCCACTTCTACAGAAGTTGGCAAGTTTCCTTCACGAGGAGCCTCGTGTCTCTCGCAGACGATAAAAATTATACTCCGCACTATAACGGTCCCAATATTCTACATGGAAGTCTCCGAGAAAAGAATGATAAATACGACGAACTTCTGGAGGGATACGAAATCATGTGTGCCCGCCCTCGTGCCCTTGCCAGATGTCATGCAACTCCTGCGACTCCTCCCCTGGGTATGGGGGTGGTACGGGATCTTGGCGCTGGCCGCGCTTCGGGTATGCATCGTCCTCGTCGTCTTCATCTTCGACGGAGAACAGTGGCTCTCCGTCGGCAACATGCGTTGCGCCTGTACCCTAAACGACACATCAGCGGATGGTCCACTAGTGACCAAGCATTAGAGCCTGACGCACCCTGTCTATACGTATATCATCCTCGACCTCGTCGTGAGCATCGTCGTCGTCAACGTTTGATGTCAACCGTTCCCGCTCGCCGTAGTCTCCATTTTCGAGAGCGACGTTGTCGTCTACGGCACCCTCCTCCGCCGGTAGGGGGTTGCCATGAGCGTCCAGGGCGACGTTCGTTTGCATCGACTTCTGGTACTTGTGGTAGGTATACAATGCGATACCTGTCATTCGTCAGTACGGGCGGAGTCAATCTGGGGCCACGGCAGGAACAGAACTTACCACATGCGGTTATCGCCACGCCCGTAATGTTCAGCGGGGTTAACTCGTCTCCGAAGAACCAAGCCGCAAAAATGATCGTCGTGACCTCCTTCGCAATGCCAGCAATGGACATCGGGACGACTCCCGCTCGCTGGATGATGCTGCGGGGGAAGATTCGGGACATTAAGACGCAGGCAATGGGGCATCCATCGATCACGCACTAGAATTCGCTGAGGACCATGCCAAATGCGACAACTCCAGGGCAGAGCAGGAAAAACATGGTCTCGAATGTCTTCCCGGATGATGCGAAGAATTTGCTGCCCAAGACCACGCCCCAGTCACCCAGCAGTGCGCTTGCAATGGCAAGCGTGGCACCCATGATGGGGGTTAGCCAGAAGAGTGTAGCGGCCGGGTTGTCCATTCCGATGTTCTTGCTGCGTAGGAGAAGCTGCGTAAGGCTCCACCGCAGACCACCCATGGCACTGGCAGAGATGACGAGAAGGAAGCCGGGGAGCACGAAGTGCGTCTGTGTGGCGACCATCAAGAGGACGCCAGCACAGATGAGGAGGATGACACCGATTAGTCGCCATGAGAACTTCTCGAGTTTGAGGAGGAAGGCGAAGAGTAGTACGAAGACAAGGGATGACGATTTGCCCATCGCTGACGTGAGTGTGATGAGGACAGACTCGGATGGCAACGAAGCTGTGGGAGTGCTTACTGTAGAATGATAGCGTAATTAGTTTGAGGGATAGGTTGGACAGCCCGATGTCTAGTGCAGTGGTGAACCCGGTGGGTATGGCTTTGCGGCTAGAAATTTCCTCATGTGAGAAACTTCGTCGAGGTCGAGTACGTCAGGCATAGTAAGCGGGTTGCTGGGCCCTGTGTACGCGCGCGGCAGCTTGTGTGTTCATTACAAGGTGGTATCCGCACTCCGCAGCTCGTTCCCTCGGTTAGGGGACGAGTTGCGGAACATCGGTCGGATCGGGGAAGTCACTTACATGTAGTCCTCACGAGAAGGAATATGTTTTGGTCGAAAGTGACCAGGTAACGTGTACCGGAGAGACGCGGCTAGCGCAAATTGAACCCACATATGGGCGGTCGTAACAAAGATTGGCGATGGAAAGCCATAGCGATCCGGCGAAAACATCCATTTGTTATATACGGAAAGCAACGTCGCAAAGAAGAACCTAACGAGCAGCCGTTAAATACAATGCACAGGTCAGAGATCTGACGGCCTACCATGCCGCTATGAAGAGACCGTTGATGAGCGCATTGGTCCACCATAGCCGTTTCTTCTCCGCCAAGGATGCGATGTGGACAGACAGTTCGTGGCTATTAGGGGGATTTCCAGCTAGTTGATGCCGAGGTGAGCTGAAACGGCTCTGCTCATGGCTTGAGTTCAGCATCGGTGGTGGGAGGGCATGCGACGAGTTCGTAGTCCAACGTCACGTTTCCCGACATCACGCCCTCTGCTGGCATGCTTCCTAGATCGAATCGGGGCCGCGGCAGTGGTTCGGGCGTCATACCAAGACTAGCGCCCACAATCCACTCGTGGCTTGTCCCGACTACCAAACATAAGTACTCCCCGTTCAAATTCATTTTAATTTCTTATAATTGCTAACTTTCTGCAGCCGCGATGTTTTGGAGGTTATGTGTCCAAGGGCAAACGTCAGACGGGCTGACTCCAGTGACTCCCGATCGGCGATTGTCCCTCTTGCTCATGCGGCATTGCTCGACCACCGAACGTCCGACCACACCGTTTGCATCGGTTCGAGCATGTCGGCTCAACACGCTATCACCGATGAAAGCACGTCTGGCAGTATTTCACAGTCAGAACTGTAATTTTGGCGGAGGTGATGGCGATCCTGGAGATTGGCCGCCGGTGTTTTAGCACCCCCCACCTCGTGTCATGGAGGCTGTCTCAGTCGTTGCCAACCACGCTTTCCCTTAATTGCCTTCTCCTCGGGTTTTCGGATCGCCTTCCAAAGCGCTAGACCTCGCCTCGGCACAGCCGCTCTCTACCGATCCACTGAGCGCAGTGAGCGGTGCCAGGTGCATGGCACTGGCCGGCCGCTGAGCGCTGAGACTTTGTTACGTGCCCCGGGAACAACAGGTTTCACGAATCACTAAGGCTACAGCTGGGTTCCATCGATTCTCTCCACGGCATCTCCCCAGGCCACGAGATCAAGACGAATTCGATGACGACGCCGCTGAATATGCGAAGTCTAGGCTCGTCCGTCAGCAGGTCCCTATAAAAGGTCCTAACGCTTCTCGTACAGCGCTATCCCCAACTAATCTCACATTCCTCCAAATGACAGACATAGAATTCGTTATCGAAGCCCCCCAGGCTACGAAGTCGAACAAGAAACGGCCACGTTTGGTTACCTCCTGCGACCATTGGTGAGTACGCCACTCTGACCACAATGCGCAGTGCATGCTAACCCCACTTGCAGCCGCGTCAAGAAAATCAAGTGCGTCCAACGGTCCACGACTGGCAAGTGCGGGGCCTGTATCTCTTCGAATGTGCCCTGTCACTATCGCGATCGGGAGCAATACTTCGCTGAGCGAACCCGTATGTTGGCTGGCGCGGGGCCCGTGCTACGGGATGCGTCTGCCAACGCGCAAAATACGGCGCATCTATCTACCACAGATGCGTCTACCCCCAGCTCTTCGCGCGGCTCATCACCGCCGTACATTTCTCGCTCTGGCAGCAGTATGTCCAACACACCCAACCCCTCCTACTCCCCTTCCTTCACCTGCAATATGGACATCAGCAACCTTGACATCAACCCATTCCGGACGTTCGTCGCAGATTTTCGCACCCAGCAATTGCTGTCGACATTGTGCGTCCATCTTTTGCTTCACTCACCACGGCCGGTGCTGATCAAGGCTTGCAGGGATGGCTCCATGCAACCGTTATCATGGTCACCGTCGTCCACCTCCTCGGCGCGCCGCACCCCGAATATGTCTTTCTCGGACCCCGCAGCGCTACTACCTAAACCGGCTACCCGCACATCGCCGCTTCTTGGCCTCTTCGATGAAACCGACCATCAGCAGCCGCACCCTCACCTCATGATGGCATTCCTCCACGTTTTCTTCGAAGAACTCGGTCCGACATTCCCCTTCCTTTCGTTGGAGAGTGTCTATGAGCGATTCCTACATAGGCGGCTTTCTCCATTGTTAGCAAATGCGATCGCCGCGTCTGCTGCCCCGTAAGCCTCGTCACCCCCCGCTTTGTGTCCGCCGAATTTGCTCATGATATCGATGCCTCCAGGTTGTCCACGATCAACGAGATCATGCAAATCGGTCCCGCGAACACCGCCGACGTGTATTGTCAGGTGGCGAAGGTAAGCACGATCGTTGGATATAAGCATCCCCCTGCGCGCTAACAGAGTCATGCAGAGTTTGATTCCTGCAGAGGGGTCGCAGGACATGATTGAGACCCTGCATGCAGTCATGATCCTGTCTTGGGCCGAGTACAAGAGGGGCCGGCAGACCATGTTCGGCGTGTACGCCCGAGTACGTCAGTTTCAAACCGTCTGCCCTTGAAACGACTCCCGCTCATCATTTCTCTACCTGATCCGCTTCTATACAGATGGCGACGCTTCTCGCAACAGACCTCGGGATATCCGAAGAATCCCTGCCGCAGCTTACCTGCGTGTCCGATACTCACGGTGCGCGTATGCTCCAGAACACCTGGCGGGGCATTCAGATGCTTGAGCGCACGCTGCTCGCCTCCGCACTCGTCGCGCTCTCAAGTCCAGGTCTTCACCAGCCCCCAACGTCAACGGCGGCACTTACCCAGTCGTCCGTCGGTCTTACACCCTTCATGTGGTGACACTCTGGCGCCGAGGGGCCACCAGGGCCCGAGACAAGCGCACTGAACGGCCTACCACGGCGAAGAGATTAACTGCGCCGGGATGCCGTACTAGCACTCGCAATGGCCCAGGGCGTGGGCTGCGCACTGGCCTTCGTGCTTCCTGTTTGCGCTATCGAAGCATAGCCGTTAATCAAATATTAATGGCAACGGGGCGGCATCGCACCCGCCGAAACGTCGGCTGGCGGCTTCGTCGGGCGTAGGATCCCCACGCAATTGTCTTGTCCCCGGACAAGGAGGGGAAGGGCTGCTGCGGTGTACGGTACTGCGCCATCTATAAGAAATAACGAGTCTTTACCATGTATGTTGCTGTGCGGCATGAGGTAGCATGCCGCATGCTGCACATGCTACCCAGTGTATTCATAGGGCGCCCAGATAACCTATTATCCGACAGGGCCGCATGATCGGACTCACTTGTTCTATACGTATTGTAACTTTGGTTCGAATTCCTACATCGATGCAACGCTTCCCGCTTTTCTTGAAGTCGGGTACAAAGTTCTATCTCACGCACTCCAATCCGGGTGACGACACGAGTACACTGGGGGCACATAGAAACAATGGATTATAATGTACAAGATTCAGGACTTCAGCCGAGGCTGGTAGATCATAGTCAAAAGGCCAGCGCTTCAGCCCCAAAGGTGCAGCCTATTGGTGTCCTGCGAGTCGTTATATCGGCCACCCTTGATAGGCGTCTTGGCGAGCGCCTCGTCAATTTCAGCCAGCTCAGCCTTGCTGAGCTCAGGCTGAGCTCAACGTCTCCAGCGGCAATGTTCTCCAAGTTTCGTTTCTTGTTGCTGTGCAATACATTGAGTGAGCATCATGCTACAGAGAAACCTCAGTGACTTACGAGGAATCTGGCATGGGAACGACGTGCGGGCCGCGCGAGATAACCCAAGCGATGGCAAGCTGAGCGGGGGTAACTCCCTTATTGTCCGCGACAACCTTCACAGAATCGACGGGGGCCATGTTGTGCTTGAAGATCGCTTCCTCAAAGCGACTTAACGAACGGCGCATGTCCCCGGCTAAACCACACGATAGTGGGCACCTCTGAGACTGCGAAACTCTTGATAGCGCCGGTCAAGAAGCCTCGGCCGAGAGGCGAGTACGCGGCGACGGTGACGCCCAGTTCCTTCGCCGTTGCGATGACTATGGCACGGAACGTCAAAGATCGAAACGTTAAAAGACCTCTGAAGCCTGACGCGCACCCTTCTTGGTCTCGTCCTCATATGACCACAAGTTGACCTCGATCTCGACGGTGGTGATCGGGTGGATGGCATGCGCCCTCCTGAGCGACGCCGCGCTGCACTCAGACAGACCAATGTGCCGGAAGTGGCCCTCTTCCTTGAGCTCAACGAGAGTTTTGATCATGTCCTCAAGGGAGACGTTCTGTGGAATGCGCGCGGACTCAAAAAGGTCCATCTTCTTGATGCCGCCGAGCTTCTCGTTGATGAAGGTGACGCTACGCCTGAGGCTCTCTGGACTGACGGAGACTTAATGGAGCACACTTGCGATGAACGAAAGAGAGACACGAACGAGCCATCGGGCGTCATTGCCACCTCCCGCGACGTTGCCTCCCTGCATGACACTCTTAACGGCGGATTCGGGGAGATAACGGAGAAGGTCTTATTGGCATAATCGGGGTACTTCTTGAAAAAACGAGAAAGCAGCTCGAGGTTCGCAGAGGACCCGTTAGGGCCATAGAACTCGCCTGAGCAAATGTGAGTATCAAGCATGGTTTTGTGGCGACGGCCCAACTTACCGCTGTTCGGCATCATCTTCACGCCGACAGGCATGGCGTCGACACCCGCCTTGATGGTATCGAAAGCTTCCTCATCAGGGAGGGGGAAGTTCGGGTCTCTCCACCTGGGGAGAATGTCAGCACGCTCATGTATACGAATTCGAACTTAGTTATATCATTGAGGCGCACGTCATCATCATAAGTCCATGCTTAAAATACATCAGCCGTTAAACGTGTGCATGGTTACCGGTGTGGATATATTTGCTTACAGCAACTCTACCGATGGTGACATCGGTAGCGGTTCCGCCGAGCTTCATGATAGTCTTGACCATCTTCAGTGAGGGCCCGTTGAGGATGCGATAGAAAAGGAGGGGAGTGTAGTGCGATGGCTCATTGCATTACACTCAGTTTGAATAAGGGCCAGTGACGCAAGAAGGAGCCATGTCCAATGCGCGTTCAAGTTAGGTGGAGAAGGTTCGTTGGCAGGTGGACAAACAGGTTCAGGAGGACTTACCTTATCAGGTGATTTGTCAGCTACACCGCCAACTCTGATTTGCCACGGGAGCCATGCTAATACTTACATAACACGACCATGTACATACTTGAGCGCATTCGTTTCGAACTAGATCTCACGAAAAAAAGAAGAGGTCCAGGGAATGGAACTTGTACTAAATATCCCCGCTCCTATGGATTAAACAATGCGCCATATGCTAGCAGCGAGCTCGAGCTGAAGAATTTAGGAATTCAAACTGGCGACTGCAGAACCGATGGTCGCGCATTAATTGCGTCCGGAAGAAAAAGAAAAGCGACCTTTAGAATAATAATTGCATTATACAGTACATTGGGTAATCTGAGCACAGGTATAGACAGGCGCAAGCAAGGCCAGTGCAAACATATTGCACAAATACAAGGCGAAAGCACAATACTTTACGTAGCACAATGCAACAACAGCATACTAGTAATAACCCTGGGCCTGATCAGTGAAGCGAAGCGAGAACGATATTACACCCCAAGGAAACCAGACCGTGTCGGGCTCTTCGCCATCAGGCTAACCCAGCATGCTAGTGACAGCACCCTGGATCCCGTCTCGAGCGTCAAGTGACCAAAAGAATGAAAGCAAACACACCCGTCTCGCGAGTTGGGCTACGCCCCTTCGTACTCAGTAACGACCAGCATAGCCGTACCCAGCGCCCGGCATCCCAGTGTCGTAGTTCCTCCCAACGCGGCCGTACCTGCCGTACTCGTCCATGCCGTACTGCTGGCGATCGCGATCGCGCTCCTCCTGCTCCCACCGGACCCTATCGCGCTCGTGCCGCTCGCGATCGGCGCGCTCCCTCTCCCGTTCCCATTCGCGATCCCGCTCGTGACCGTAGTCACCGCTCGACGGATGCTGGTGGTGTCTGCTTGCGCTGGAGTGCCGACGGGACCGGGACTTGGTGATGACCACGGTCGAACCGGGTGGAACTGTTTGTCCGTTGGGGAGGACATATCCGCCCTGCTGGGTCACAGCCTGGGTGCCTGCATACGGACTCGCAGAGGTGGCGAAGCCGCCGACAGGCATGCCGTTGTACGTATATCCCCCTGCTGCAGCCTGCGGCGCACCATACGGACTAGGGGAGACACGACCCGCAAGGCCGGCGCCGTACGTGTACGATCCAGGGAGGCCTGCCTGCGCCGACGCAGCATAGGGCGTGCCATACGCGCCATAGGAGCCTGGTGTGCCATACGCGCCGTAGGAGCCTGGTGTGCCAACAGTGTATGGTGCACTCATCTGCTGTCCTGGGATTGGCATGGGGACCGCACCCGGTGCACTGCCTGCATAGGCTGGTACAGCGTGACCCAAACTGGGAGATCCTCCAACGCGGACGACGGTGGGGTTACTGAAGGAGTTGTGGCGACTGCGTCGTCCCTGACGGTTGTATCCATCATCGTACGCATAGGCGTCACCAGTGGAGGAGAAAGACGGGCTACGTCCAAGGCCACCGCTACTATAGCTGTTGAACAGCTGGATCGACGAGGGTAGGGTCAGCACTAGCCGTACAACACATCAACGGGGCAAGACCACTTACCCGATCAGCCAGAGAAGAACCTGCTGCCGCGGCCGCTTCGCATGCAGCCCTCAAACCGTAGGTGTCGAGTTGCCTTCCGGAGTACTGCCACAGCCGTTGCGCTACAATGCCACAGGAAGAACAGGTCAGGGTCAGATCGCAGGGTTTGAAACACGTGTCATACTCTCAGCGATGGCCATGCCGATCAGACCCTCGCGTTGTCTTTCACGATCTGCGCTCAACGGCTCGTAGAGGAAGGAGTTGTACTTCCACGTGCGGTACGCTTCGTATGCGGCTGCGGCACCAATATCGGCCGGAAGAAGCTGGGTCAGCGGCACCTGGTGAAGAAATTGGGGGAACACGTCGTAGTCAGTACAATTTTTGAACTGCGCGAGTTTTGGGGTAGCCAGGCGGCGAGCAGGAGGACGAGTGGGACAAAGGGCTCACCATACCGCTGTAAACCCTTTTGTGCCAGTGTCGCGCATCAGAGTGACCGATGCCTAGTCCAAGGACGTCGCGTAGGCGGCCCATTATGGAGTCGAAAAGACCACTGGAAGACACGATCGAAGATCTTGGTGAGAGGATGGAACGCCGATCAACCGATAGGACACTCACGGATCTGGGCTCGCGGCGTGGGCATTGTAGAAGTCATAACCTCTCCCTGTATTTTCTTCGAGGTCGGAAAAGATTATGCGCATTGAGAGAAGACAAAGACGCACAAGAGGGTTGAGGGTGGAAAGCGGGTACTGGGGGCGCACCGAACTGGAACTGGACGGAGTATAAGGATGTGTCTGAGATGAAAGACAGGACGAAGCGGCGTGTACCTGTGTCGTTCCCCAGCCCGGAACTTGGGTTTGGTAGTAGTTGTAGGCCATGTCCTGCAGTCAGAAGGTATCACAGAGGTAGAATCCGAGTGAGAGTTGAGGACGATGGCCCAGGAAGAGGTGTGAGAATGGAAAGCGGCCGGCTGCTGGTGGCGTACGAGGAAGGGACTAGAGCAAGTCATCTGCCCCAGAAATCTCTCATCTTATAGTAGCCTCGACGTGACGTCACGCGGATTCGACTCGTTTGTTCTCAGCGCAGTCGATCTGCCTGGCCCGCACAGCAACAGGAAGTCGCACCGGTGATCTTCGCCAACTCGGTTGGAATCGTTGCAATGGCCCTGGGCGAGTCGCTTTTATTGAAGGCATACAAGCATGCCATAGTTGCGGTAACTCCACAGCCGTGTCGTAGTAGATAAATATCAGGCCACACCTAGGACGCTGGGAGAGACGCGGAATAGACCTGATGTCCTTGACTTGTCGGGAGGAGACAAAGCAGCGAGTAGACCAAGAGGCCTAAGGTCTGAGGCGGGAACCAAAGTCAGCGGAATGTGGTGGCGTGGAAGAAAGAATCGGTCGGCGACTTCGGAAGGTAAGTCACAGTGTGACAGTAAGATAAGATAAGATCGAGCGAATCACGGTCGCGCCGAGCTTGGGGCCGTGGACAACCGTTCTTCTTTCTTTTGTCTTCAACGACCGGGGATATCCATGAGCTGCTCAAATGTCTGGTCTGTCTCTCGCACAATGCATACTGCTCCGTCGCTCATCTGTCTGTAGACTATGCTGTCTTCGCACTCCCGGATTTTGACCCGAACGACTACGCAAATGCTATCCTAGCTGGAGAGTCGTACCCTCCACAGCCGGGGAAGAACAAACCTTTGAAGACTACAGGCTTAGCCCCTGCCAGCGAGGACGTCTCTGTAGCCATTTCAAAGCTGACGTTCAGTCTGGACGACGTGGAGAAGCAGCTGAAGGGTGTGGTGAGTCTCCATTTGACTTTGAAAAACATTCCGAAGCACGCATCGTAGCTTTGCGATCTGTGGCGATGGGAGAGGCGATAGAAAGCGCGATCGTGTACGATGGGGCTATTATGTCACAGAGAACGGAACTCCCCCTCGAGACTGCTCCAGACCAGCTCCGAGGACCTCAGTGTATACGACCACTCTTGAAGGCAAGAACAGTCGCGTATATGATTTGATATCTTCTCATGCCTTTGCGCCATGTCTCCGCTATACCTGCGCTCAATTACCTCTCCTAAGCTTTTGTGATGCTCATTGACTCACCTTTTGACACGCACAGGTTACTACGCATCATGAGGTCCTCCTCGTGCAGGCCGCTGGAGTCTCAGACCTAGAAGGATCATTGGGTTCGGTTCATACTGGCCTAAACGAGCTTGATTCCTCCCTCGAGAAGTGAGCATTCTTCTCTTACGTTAACTTGACCCCACCCTGCTTGTGCGGTCGTTCTGAGCGACCCTCGGCGATTATCTTCCGCTCCTCCGGACCGCCGGCCTCGAACATGTTCACCACAGTTGTTTATCAGCGCTCTGGACTCCAGGGGATAGTTGTAGTGCTAGTGCGCGCTGCTGTTGACCCTCCGCTGGGCAAGGCGCGGCGTATACCTTAATGAACCAACATTCGCTGTAAGGAATAGCTGACATGTATGCGTCGCAGTTCTCGCGCATTGACTTGTAGTCCGATGTTCTTCGGAGACCAGGTCAGCTGTTTGACAGCCATGTATGCTGTGACTCATATTTGTATTTGTGGCGTTGCGCAAGGTTTTGTTGGACTGCGACGTCGAGCCCTGTGAGGAGCGGCGACCACATATCATGCTGTAACAGTAACCGCTTTCGTTTATTCGCAATATCTTCTCAGATATGGTCACTGACGCCATGACCAATCATTAGACTCCGTGTCAAGATACGAGTACCCTATCAATCTCTTCAGAGACATGTTTCCAAACTCGACCGCGTCCAGCAAGCGTCGGACATCCTGCGGCGGACTTCCCGTTTTGTGATCCTCGCCCGACGGCTGGAGCTGCAGCTTGCCGAAATGAACAAAACCGAGGCTTCGGAGGTCACGGCTGTCGATGACGCTAAGCTGAAAGCAGCTACCCCGACGGCCACGACGCCTGTTCCCCGCGCTGACACTCCTCTGGCCGAAAACGAGGACGACAAGGAACGCGCGATAGCCAAGGCTGCTCTCACTATTGCCGAATTGAGTTAGTGCTCTTTTCCATGGACCGCGTTTGGCATCCGTGTCGAAGCAGGCGACGTTGACTGACCCAAATCCTCTCACTTCACACAGCCACCCTCCTCAACGCGCCTGTGAACTCAGATGCCACAAGCGCTGCTGGTGACACAGCCAAGGACGAGCAGAGTTTCGGGGAGCACATCCCACTCAGCTCGATCGGGGCCGTTGCTGCCCACTTGCCGTTCATCGACGCCGCACACGTTCGTATCACGACGGATATGGAGGCGATGGTATTTACCGGCCTTGAGGCGCTCGTAAGTCTCCGTTCAGCAACCTACTACGGTGAGAGGGGTTCCCCCGCGCTAACTTCTGGATGTTCGTTTCGCCTTGATCCTTCCCAGAACCAGTCTCTGTTGGCGAGCTCGCTACAGACAGCACACAACCTGCGGGTGTTGCCTGACCTCGTGCAGAACCTGGTTAGCGACCTAAGCCAGGCTGTCGAAGATCGGATCCGGACCGCGTTTGACCTGACGAGGATATCCAAGGATATCATGGCCAAGGGTGTGTTTGATATCCTTCCATGCATTCTCCATTTTCAAACTATTCACCTCTGCACATGACGTTGCGTTAGAGTCCTCCTCAATCGGCCAAGGTCTGCTGTACAAGTCGCGTGTCCGGACCGAACCGACAAGCGTGACTGCACCCCAGTGGACTGCGGCACTATGGGGTAGCCTCGAGAGCCTCATCGAGGAGATGTCGGATTGCTGCATCAAGGTGTATACCCTCGAGAAGGTGCTCAAGGTCAAGCGTGACCCTGTCACGGACGTCGTTTTCCTGGACGAAGCCATGAAGATCCTAGAGAACAAGCCTAGCACCACGTTCTGGTCGTCGCTTGGACGGTCGCTAGAGAAGAACGCGCGGGATGCTGCGAAAAGTGCGCATATAGTCCACCATTTGATGGGCATTAGGACTTACAGATGGAATAGGTTCGACTTTCCTCCAACAGACACTCAGCACAAACTACCCGCGCCTGCTGCGCTTGTTCCATTCGTTCTTTACCAAGATTGCGGTGCATACAGATACTATCTACTCCCAGACTCAACAAAGGTGCGAACACCGACTAACCGCCACTGCGGTAGATTGCTGAGCAATCCCTTTCACAGTACTGAGACGGTCCTGATTCTCCGTGCGCTCTCCAATTTCGAGTCCCTTTACCTCTCCCGTTCGTCAAATCGCCTCAACGAGGCGGTTGGCCAAGCGTTCTCTGGGGGCATCCGCGCACCTCCCGGAATGTCCGAAGGCATCAACATTGCCCGCACCGTCGCAAACGAGCTGGACTCTGCTAAGTTCGACCCATTGCTCGTGCAGTCAGTCGCGCGATATGCGATGGCGAGTTTGGAATTGATGCTCACCAGGCTGGATTCACTCGTAAGTGTCATCAGGGATTGCCTCCGGGGCCTCGTTCACTCATACGTTGTCCAAGATCGCAAGAGAGCGCGCCGCAACAAGTCTTGTCGGCCCGATAGTAACAGCACAGCAGGTCCTGAACGGCTCCCTTGCGACATGCGTGTACCACACATGGTCGCGTCTTGACAAGCTGCGAGAAGAGTACCCGGAAAAGGTTGTCGCCATCCTCGAACCTGTCCTTGCCGTACGTAATACCCCTCTCCTTCTCAGCCATTTCGCCGTACCTGACCAGCGCCGCCCCCAGAAACTGCATGACGCCTTCGACAAGATCGTCGACCCGCTCCTCGCGTCCATCCGGCGCGAGCTCGCCGCGATAACCGCCAAGCTGCACCGGATGGACTTCGCCGCGTCCGCGGACCCCATGATGTCCGCGATGGGCGGCGGCGGCGCGTCGCCGTACATGAAGGACCTCATCGAGAAGCTCGCGTTCGTCAAGACGGAGGTGCTTGCGCAGTACCACGTGCCCGAGGCGAGCCAGCAGTGGGTGCGCGTGACGGTGCGCTTCGTGATCCGGACGTTCGTGTTGCACGCGTCGATCGCGAAGCCGCTTGGCGAGAGCGGGAAGCTGCAGCTCACGACGGACATGACCGAGCTCGAGTTCGCGCTGAGCGCGTTCATGAGCGACAAGGCGCAGGGCACGGGCACGAAGCGGGGCGCGGACTGGGAGAGCGTCGGGGCGGACTACCGCGCGCTGCGCGCGATGCGGTGCGTGCTTCGCGTTCTTGCTTATCTGAGTTTTGGTGTCTGTTCTGACGGGGGTGTATCTTTTCACCCTTAGGCAGCTCCTCTTCCTGGAGAATGCTGCGCTGGCGTCGTCGAAGCGCACGGCTGGCCTTCCGCCCCTCATTGTGCTGCACCATATCCTCGTACGCTCACCCATCACCCTTCCACACACGCTGCATGGCTGGGCCGAAGCCGAGTACGTGCGCTGGGTGGAAGAGCACTCCGAGGAGGAAGCGTGGACGCTTGTCGAAGGAGACGTAACGCATTGGGAGAAGATGACTGAGGCCGAAGGTGGCGACGTGAGCTCGGCGTCTGAATATGTGCAGCTGGCACGGACAGTGCTCGCGAGCGCTCAGCAGAAGTGGGGGGCCCTTGAGGTCTAGCATTCCTCCGCCCTTCATGCGTGTAGATAGCAGTGCATCATTCATCCAGGTATTCGCTTGGACCCAACACAGAACCACGACGACATGCTGTGTGGCAACCCAAGACCAACTAACCCAAGCAGATTGCGTACTTTTGGGAAGAAGTAAAATGAAGCAGATCACCGCCCGGTTAGCCAGGCGGGAGAAGGCTTGCGTCAACAACACCACCCTCTTCCGACACGTCCGCCTCGTCAATATTCTTGATGGGTGTCCTGGGCATCACCATAAGACCTGCCAGCCAGTCAGCATTAGTCCATACGTTGCACACAAGACGAAGGGGACTCACCAGTCCGCGCAGACTCGAGCATGCCAAACGGCTTGAGAAGCGTCAAGAACGCCTCGACCCGCTTCGTCTTCCCGCACATCTCCACGATCACGCTGTGCTCGCTCACATCCACAATCCGTCCCCCGAACTGGGCCGAAAGGGTCTGAATGGCCTGCAAGTTGTCGCTCTTGAGGCGCAGTGCCTGGATCGGCGTGAGTGGGTCTGCCTGGGGCGCAGCCCGGTCCTCGGGGTGCGTCGGCTCAGCGGAGTGCTCGAATTGGCGTGCGAGCGCGGCCTCATGCTCCAATTTCGTGTGCTCGTGTGCGGGCTCGGAGTGGCGCGTTTGGTGGTAGTTCGAGATGCGGCGGGGCTCGTGCGTGGGCCCGCCGACGAGCTGCTCCTCGAGGTACTCGGGGCCGAGGATGGAGACCTTGGCGAGGAGGAGCTCGCGCTCGATGCAGTGGGTATCAGTGTAGTCGAGGACGGCCCAGACTGGGACCTGAGGAGCGGAAACACGTGAGAATGAACATTCCGTTTCACGACGCGATGGCGTCGGATGGGGGCGCGAAGAACGGAGAATGGAGAGACTCACCAGGTCCTCGAGCTGTCTCCGCGCCTGCTCCACGACGCCGTCCTGTCCGCGGAGGACGAGGCACATCCTCGAGAGGTCGCGGATCTCCGTGCGGCACACGACGAGCGAGTCGATGTTGAACCCGCGGCCAGCTAGGATGCCAGAGACGCGCGAGAGCACTCCGGGTTCGTTCTGCACGAGACAGTTTAGCACATGCCTGGCGGTGGTCAAAGAGTGGGGGGGGTTCGTCCAGCGAGTATCAGCACACGAGAACTAGTTGCATAGATCAGACGGAACGCAGATAGAACGAGACGCACTTTTTGAACGGCTGGAGGCTCGGGGGTGGGGTGTTGTAGAGGATGTTCGTGACAGCCTCCTCCGCAGATCGCGAGCGCGGGAGGTCCATGGCCGGCAAAGGGGGCGGCCGATACCTCAGCGTCCGTTTGTAGTCGAGCGCAGAGGTCGAGTCATCTATGGGAGGAGGGGGCTTGGGCGCATTCTGTTCTTCGTGTCTGCGGAGCGACGTGGTGAAGTACCGGGGCTTGAGCGTCCTGGACGCAGCAGCAGCAAAACGACCCCTCCCTGCGCCGGCGACAATGCTCGACATGGCGACGAGGGGTGTGAAGATGAGAGAGCAGTTGTGTGGCAGAAAAGCGAAATGACCCCGCATCCTCCGAGTCCCATGAATTTGAGCACCTTTCGAGTCATGACCCCAGTCACGTGCTCATCAATCTTAGATCTCCTTCAACATGCCCGTCGGGAATGCCGCAAGACGCAGCGAGGCATGTACTAGTAAGTTTATGGTGGTTAACAAACTGTGTTCTTGCACCAGTCATTTGGTTTCTGGGTCTGTGTACTTCATTCCCGAGACGAGGCGGGGAGGTGACGCCAACCCAAAACAATGGCATTTGTTCCCCCATCCCAGAGAAACTCTTCGCGACTGCGGGGCACTTGTTCATTCATTGTCATCATAACCACCCACAGCCACTGCCGTTCACGACTATATGGGATCCTCCGTTTACGGACTCTGTTTCATTCCGTTTGCATTTCTGACCATGCATGCAGTAAGCTATCTGTACTCGTACCCAGATCCTTGGCCATATAAAGAGGTATCGTACACTGCGAGCGTCGTCGTCGCAACTTACTTACGTGGTGGCACCTTTAGCCATAAATACGTATACTATGTTGTCGTCGAAACATGTGGATGGGATGGAGATGGCTGTGAGAGGAAGCGAAAAGAGGAGAAAGTGAGGATGAGAGAAGCGTGTGTGGAGACCGTGTATGCGTGTATGTGTGCGTGCAATGCATGTAGGTGGCAGGCATGGGGTGTGCCATGAAGTGGTCCGAACACCATTAATGTCTTGGTACGTGAGCGAGCTGAGAAAGGACCCTATTGAACAGCGGAGCAACTCAGAGGACAGCGATTAAAGATACACAACGTGCGTCAAGTTAGCGTATAAGAAAGCGAGTGCGAACAGAGAAGGGGAAAAGAAACAGAGCACTACGGGTCATGTCCGTGATATACTTCGCAGGCGACCGCTTATAGGAATCGCGCTCGCGAGCCCGTTGGCAAATGTCGTGGCGGCAGAAGTGGAAGATGATGACGTCCCGTTGGCGGGACTTGCGCCCGTCGCGGGGGGCCGGGGCTTCGTATCGATGACTTCTTGGATTTTTCGTATCCAAGTCGACGCAATAGAAGCGCTTCCCGCAATCCAGCAATGCGTCTTCGTCGGCTACAGCAGCATCAAGAGAACCGTCATCAGCACGCCATCCTCCGGCAGAATGGACCGCAGGCGACCGCCCCAGAACGGTTGGCAGAAGGAGGGGTGAGACGTACTGTGATGACGACGAATTCGCGCTCGCCTTTCGGCTCGATGGACGAGACAAGGTTGCGCAGATCCTTGTCCTTGTCCTTGCCCGACGGCAGCTTCACGAACAGCACCGTGCGAACTTGCACTGCCCGGCCCGGTTTGCTCTTGACACACAGCAGCCGGTGTGTGGTGAGTATCAGCTGTCGCGGGCGCTGCTGCTGCTGTTTCTGGTGTTTCTTCGGGGTGACAGCCATGGCAAGCAGCCGGCTCGCGCGCCGTTTCGGGCCTCCCGGCTCGACAGAGGTGTTGAAGACAACGTGTTCCTCGGGGAGCATAAGCGAGTTCCTGCGGTCGGCGATCCCCGTGAGCTTATCAAAAGAGAATGGGAAGGACAACGCGACAGGGAAGACACGGAAGAAAGCAAGAGAGGTGACATACAGCTCCGGATCGTGCAGGCCGTTGCCTTGTATGGGAGTCTGCGCTCTGGGGCGGCCACGGGCTGCTTCGTCCGACGGAACTGGCAGTTTGTCGACAGGACTGCCGTCCGAGGAGCTCGTGATAGAGCCAGTGGAATGCGAACCAGGCCGAGGTGCGCGGGGGAAGTCGATCGGGGAAGAGCGTGTGGGGACCGGTATGCGTAGAATGTCATTAACGGTATCGCGTACTTCATCCTCGGGTATTGATGACGACTGGGAAGGAGAGATGAAACGAACGCCGTCCGTCGAACTGCTCCGCTCTTCCTCCACATTTGACAGTGGAAGAGATGGCAGAACTTCTGTCCGCCGCTCGCCATATGGCCCAATGAGTTCATGTCGGGGATGACCGTTGGCTCTGGTGGGGCTGTTATTGGGCTCAGTTCCTTCACCGTTGGAGGTCCAGCTAACAGCGTCATCGAGTTCATCTTGATCGTCCTCGACCGCGTTCTCGTCCAGTGCGTCCCAAGCCAATCGGATACTAATGTTTGACGACTGCGGTTCATCCTTCTTGACTAACCCAGGCTCCATGGAGGGTGGAGAGTCAGACCACAAAGTCGACCATTTAGTGGAGGCAAAAAAAGGATGACTCCGGAGCGCCCTCATGTCGTACGGGCTTCCGGTTGGACCGGCACCTAATCGCTGATCGGGTTCGCGGACCTGCAGAAGAGAACGTGCACGTGTCTGAGACAGATTTGGCTTTAATGCAAAGGCATGAATGAACTACATACGAGAAGCTTCCGCACAAGATCCTGCGCCTGCTCGTCGAAGCCTTCGGGGAAGTCGTATTCAAGCTGTTTGATCTTTTGCCAGTCTGCCAGTCCCCGAAAGACGAACCGTCCTGCAATCATTTGATATATGATGCAGCCCAGAGCCCAGAAATCGGAGCTGTCAACAGGCCGCAAAGGCGTCATATTGAGCTCATTATCCGCCAGTCAAAACACAGCGCTCAAAGTCACCTCTTGCTGCTCTCGTTGTGCTCCAGCAGCTCTGGCGACACATATTGGGCAGTTCCCACAAATGTTTTGGTGGGCTCACCTAGAAAATGATGTGTTAGAAGCGGCAGATGCCGGCGGGTAATTGTGACCGACCCCCGGAGTCCAGAAGTTTGCCCGTTCCGAAGTCGGTTATCTTTATCCGGAAGGCGTCATCCAGCAGTAAGTTCTCGGGTTTGAGATCCCTGAGGAAGCGTGAAAATTGCTGGAGTCAATAGGATGCTCGGAATGCGGAGCGGGAGCACATACCGGTGGATCACCCCTTTAGAGTGCATATATCCCAACGCGTCGACAATCTGAGCTGCGTAATACCGGACGCACTCAATGGAGAGCGAGCCTATCTGAGATATTCGAGTTTGCAGCTCTCCATTCCTCGCCAAGTCCAGCACGAAGACTAAACCACAGGGAACAGATACAAAAGACGCGCGGAAGATAGCGGGTCAAACGCTGAGTTACAAGAGAACGTGTCTGATAGGGCTCACAGAGGCTCCATTCGTCCTGGAAGGTCCAGTGCAACCGCACAATGCCCGGGTGCCCGGAGCCGAGTCGTACGAGAGTGTTCTTCTCTGCGAGCGCGGTCTGCTCCTTCTGGTGTCGTTTGAGATGGGCTTTGTCAATCCGCTTGATGGCGTACTCCTGCCCTGTCACCAGAAGCTTGCAATGCCACACCTGCGGGCGCGTTACGACACGGGGGCGGGACCAATTGCGCACAGCAAGACTCACGGTGGAGTATGAACCCTGCCCCAGTTCCTCCTTGAACTCGAAATCGTCTACGGTCATCCTCCCAGTCACAGAGCTGTTGCGAGACTTGGACTGGGTCCGAGACGCGGGGGGCCGAAGTGGAGCTGGGTCATCTTCGGGATATCCGAGCTCTTTGGTTAAGTATGTAGGGGGGCGGGTGCGATGGGGGGTGGTTGGGGAGTGTGGACTCCGCGAACGAGGGTTTGTCCTCGGAGCGGAGAAGTTACGAAGGGGGCGCGGTCGGACGGGAGTGGTCTGAGTAAGGTCTGGGCAGGAAGAGTTGGAGGAGGAAGAGGATATGACAGAAGCGTTCCTGCTGAGGTCCGCTAGTGTCGGATGGGGATGAGTGGTGTCCGGCGACGGGGATGATACCTGGAGCTTGAGCATCCGAGGCGGGGGAACGGGCGGGCGAGGGGATGCGGGAGGAGAACGGGAGGGAAGAAAATACGGGGAGGGGAGGGCGCTGTGTGTGGATAACTTAAGCCGTCCACCGCGTTCCGGTTCTAGGCCTGATCCCCAACACCTCGTCTCCCATATTTCCCACGCTCCCTTCCTGTTACTCGACACTTTATCTGAGTTTCAATCTCGACTAATACTCCGTTGATCAAGCTTTCTCGGGGACTAAGTAGGTGCTGCCCATCGTCCGGCTAAAGCCAGGGCTAGCACACCCGAGTCCCACCACGCTGTCCTCCACGCCCTCAACGCCGTTTGTGGCACTGTGGCGGCCTCCAACCCGCCCTGCCACACCGTCCAACCCACCAGTGACGGCATATTGCTCCCCTTCGGATCTCATGAAACACGCAGTCAGTGCATGATAAACTTCCGTCTCCTGACCTCTCCGCATATCATCTGCAGCTAACACCCTGAGACTGCGCTACCCGCACAATCTCCCACGAGTGACGACGACCCAATTCCATAAAGTTTCGACCGTCGGGCATGCTTGGAGACCGTCCCCAAGCCTCTCACCATTAATTGTCCTCAACGAGTGGTCGCCGCAACTGTGACATGCGCCAACGTCTTCGAGTACAGTAACTACAGGCAACCCGACGCGGCGGGTTTGGCCGCCGTTTTCTAGCAGGCTGTGCGACTGCGTTGCAACTTCCCTGCCCTGTTTAGTGACCGCTTCTCCGCTTCTCGAATGGCGTCATTCCCCTCCGTGTGGCTTTCCTTCTGGCTTCTGAGAAACGTGGCTTGGAGATGGAGATGGAGATGGAGAGCCGGAATGGCTTCCTTGTCCATGCAATCGGGGCCCGCGGGCCCAGCACCGTGCCTTCGGGATGCATGTCCCAATCTGCCACGGTCCGTTGAATTCAATGCGCACCTGGCCGATGCAGATACTCGGAGATTGGTATGACGAGGCTAGTGCGTTTGTACCTGCTGCGCGAGTAACAGAACAGAACTTTACAGTAAGCCTTGGCCGAAGTGTCTCGGTCGTACCATTCGAGTTGGTACCCTGCAAACTTACCTTATTCTAATACTCTACCGCATTCCCTGTTGCCGAATCCTGCGGTGACGTAGGTGTTCCTGCCCACCGTGCAAAGACTCCGAGGGCGGCCGAACCCTTCGTGCACCGCAACGAGGAGCATCACTCGAGCATGTTCTTTGCATCCCGCATCTCGGGGACATTACGCTTTCTTCGTAGATCCACCGCGGCTCCTCAGAACGCGGGGCCCCGCACTTCGTGTCTCAGTCGTGGTCGATCTAAACTATAAGAAGCATATACGCCAGCGCATCGTGTGTGTAGATACTTAGAGGCGTGGTCTTATACCAAAACCGTCCACTCGGCACCCTCTCACGTTCCCGTGTGAGGGGTTTGGTGCGAACCTATAGGTACTTCAAAGAGACGTCGAAGGGACACCGTATGCATCAAGATCCGTGACGGTTGTGCCACCATATCACTTCATTCAATCTATCACGTTTGAATCCATAATGTACAGTGTAAGTTACTTGTCATCCGACAATCTACAAGAAACCCTTGATGATGGCCACGTTCCTCTCACGTTCTCGTTCCAAAAATCAATCATATATGGAGAGTAGGGAGCATCTAGTACTATTTCATAATGCATGCCGTCACCCCATTGATGTTGAATGGATTATGAGCCTTTATGCATTATTGGACAGCTCCGTCCGACGGTATGCGTCATGAGATTATGAGGTGGTGTACTGTAGCTCCAAGTGCCTGGACAAATCATGAGACCATGCAATTGTTTTCACCAACAACTCCCTGCAAAGATCGCACGGACATCGCAATAACAACTGAGCTCACGCACACACCTCAAGACAGCATGCGTAAGAACGCCCATCAAAGTATCACTAACAAGGTCGTAAACACAGCCAGATCCATCATCTATGCAGCAGAGGGTATCGCTACTACATACGCCAAACACGCAGTCGAAGTCGCAGTCAGAAATCCGTAATGTCCGTCAGCCACGGCGGCGTGCCCTCGTCCGAATCACTCCTTCTTTTCCTCCGCGGCCTCGCCGTCCTTGTCGGGCGCGTTTTTCTTGTCCTCGGGCCGCGTATCGCTCGCCGCCTGCTGATCCTCCGCGCTCGGCGGCGCGTCGATCGTGTTTGCGCGCCGCACCTGCCCGAACAGCTTTCCAGTCAACCCCCGTTTCTTGCTTCCGCTGGGCACGACATCAGCAGAGACAGAGGCGCTCGCGGGGATCGGAGAGTTTGACAGTGATTGGGGCAGGAGGCTCGGGGACGCGGGCATGGTCTGCACGCCGCGGGGAATGGGCTCTGCCCCCGGCGCGAGACCGACCTCGGCACGCATGCTGGTGCTGGCCTCGACACTGCGGCCGCGGAGGCGCGAGAAGAAACGCTTGGCGTCGGGGGAGATGTGCGGTGCGACGCGGGCGTGGCCCTCGGGGGTGGGGTCGAATTCGTCGTAGATCTCCTCGCCAATGACCTCCTCGACGACGTCCTCGAGCGTGATGATGCCGAGGGGCATGACGTAGGGGTCCATGCTCGCGATGAACTGCGGCAATACGTGCGTCAGTACAAGCCAGACGAGAAGGAAAAGGACAGAGAGAAGGGTACGCACGTCGTCAGCCTGCTCCTTGGCCAAAACCGCGTCGTCTGGGAGACTCTGCTCGCGTCCGATGCTCAATGCCTTCGCCAAGCCGGTCTGGACGAGGCCCTGGTGCTGCTTCTCCTTCTTCATGTCGCCGAGCTCGACGTCGTCCGCCTTACGCTCGACGTCCTCCTTCGAAGACTTGCGCTTCTTGCCGCCCTTCCTGCCCCACCTGCGCTTCTTCTTGGTGCCCACCGACCCGTCGCCCTTTACAGTTGTGTCGCGGTCGCTCACGCTCGCGCCACCAGTCTCGTCGCCGCTCGAGTCCGAGCTTGAGTCCGAGCTGGACGAGTCGCCCATCCCGACGCGGTCCTTCAGGCGCTGCGTGAGGCCCTTCTTGACCTCTTGCTGGACGCTCTTCGCCTTCTCGACGCTGAACCGGCTGACGATCGCCATGTGACTGCGGCCCTCCTGGAACTTATCGAGGATGGCGAGTAGCGGCTCGTTGAACGGCACGCAGGGGATCGGGTTGAGCGGGATGTTCTTGAGCGGTGTAGCGTCTTTGGGATCCAGGAGGAGGAGCTGCTTCACGAGCAGCACACTGACGATCTTCTTCACTTTCTGCACGCGGTCCGGGAGGGGCGCATCTTCGGCAGCGACGACCTTTGGGGGCGTAGAAGTGCCAGAAGCGGACAGACTCGGACGCCTGAGGGCGGCGGCGACGTGGGGAACGACCACGGGGACCTCGACCTCCACGTAGACGGGCACGCGGGAGTGGCCCGTGTCGCCGATGCGCTTCATAGTGTCAAAGTCCAGTTTGGAGTTGATGCTGAGCATGAAAACCTTGTCTAGTGGCGTCATAGCCTGCCGAACGACCTTTTCCTGGAGGTCGAGAGTGGCGCCGATGATCGTGACGGTATCGGACTGCAGATCTCCGCCGAGTTGACCGGTCGCGGAGTGCAAGGCGATGAGCTCCTTGAGTTCTATCAGTGAAATCAGTGAATGTACGGTATGTGGTGTGGTCGTTGCGTACCGGCACGGCGGTACATAATACCGTGGTGTGGACCAAGGATGAACTCCATAAACTTGGCTACGGGCCATGACACGATGCCCTAGAAACATGTAAGCCGAGGAATGGTAACCCTGACGTCGACGGGACTCACAATGGCGAAGATGAGAATTCGGACGAACCACGCCATCTGGGCACCGATAGCCAGACCGTACCTCGTACACAACGACTGAGGGATGATCTCCGAGAAGCTGTAAATACGTTATCAGCAAACACTGAATCACGTCCTAACGACAGCAAACGAGAAAGACGTAAGCTTCTGCACCCGCCATAGAGTGGCGTAGTCAAGGATTTCAGTCTACTGACGGGCATGCAAGTCAACGGGAGGCAGTTACCTCACCGTCCTTCGGCGGGTCAGACTACCGGGCGAAAAAATGGTGTTTCCAACACTGAAACGCACTCGAGGCCGTCCCACCACATCTCAGCCTCCGAGGAGAAGTTGATCTCATAGAGAGCGCCGAAGCTCCGACGTCCAGCATTGTCACTTGGTCAATGCCACAGGTTCCGAGCACAATCCCGCCGAACCCATAACACATCATATATTGTAACAGTCGTTTCTCGACGTTACAGTGATCGGACAATCGACGACACGCTATCTACGCATTCAACGTATGGCAAAGGAGTGATGGCGCGAACACGGAAGCCCGCTGGAGAAGCCGACTATGCGGACATATCCGTGTCCGCGCCAAGCCAGGTCCATTAATGCACATGTTGAAAAGCGATTCCGCTACCCTTTGCACGCGTTGTGACGACTTCGGCCAGTGGAGATGGGTGAAGATGTACTCACATGACAATTAGCACAGTGCTAACAACAACACTTACAACACCGTTTCCCAGGGCTGGTTCCGAAATGATAGGAAGGGTTTCGTTGACAATCATGTTGGCCAAGAGGAGCGTGATGAGGAGCAGGTGGCCATTCTTTCGAATAGGCAGAATCTTCTCCGCGTATTTCCTCTGCTTGCTGTAGAGAGCTAGAATTGAACGAACGAGAATGCTTGGATAGAGCAAGGGACGTACGGTGTGCCACTAATGCTTAGGACGTGCAGCTGCGTCTCGTCCAAACTCATGTACCCAAGAGTTAGACCTGCGAAGAGTCCGGATAGCAAGACGAGAACGGGAATGAGGACAGCGAAGACAATGAACTTTGTCTTGTCTTCCTTCTCGGCCTCCGGCTCCCTCTTCACGAAGGAGTGTATATAGTCGGTGGCATCCTGGCGTGAGTACCCAGCGAGTTTGCCGAGCCCATGTGTGGCGAGAGAGAGCAACGAGTAAGTTAGACGTGGATATCTATTCGCAGCATGATTAATGGGAGTTGGGACCATATACGTCGAGCAGGATAGCGTCAAGAGGAAAAACCAAGAGACCAAGAGGTGCTTGGGAGAGAACGGATGAGAGCGCTCCCACTGACTGGTGGTATAAAGGCTAGCGGCAGAGTCCGCAGACGTTGAGCAAGTTTAGTCTTGGCGTCCTTGGGTCCTCGGCAGCATCGGCACCTGGCCGCCGGCACCGGCACCACAGTACTAGCTCGCCCCCAGTGACCCACGCCTCACGGAGCCTCCACCACTTAACTAATAACCTCCGTTACTATACCCATAGCCTGACATACAGCCAGAGACTAGAGACCTCAAGTTGTCATGCATTGCGTATTGCTGAAAGACGTTGGCTACCTCATGGTATCGCTCCCTAACTGGAGTTCGAAAGTCTACTCATGCCGGGGACCAAGGTGGATTCGCGCGTCGGAGCAACGCCGAACAAATCCTCGAAGCCGACTGCGATTACGTTGCCGGATGACAACATTTGCTGTGCGTCCGCAGGCGCACTCGGAGTATGCCAGCAAGCACTCGCCCGGTATTACTATCAGAGTTGTCCGATGTCTTGTTAACTTCTGAGTACGCAAGCATTCCACGCTGTAGCCAATGGAAGAACAAGACTCTGAGCGACTCATAATGTAAGTATATCATCATCTCTCTCACATTTTGCCTTCAACGGTATGACATCTTCAGTACAGCATGGCGAAGGAGCTCTTCGAGGGGCCATCCGGAAGGACTTTGGAGAAGATAAAGGAATTAGCAGCAGGTCAGGGAGGAAGTGCGGGGCGAGCGACGCGACTCGGAGGGTGAGTGGTAGCTTTCCACAGTCCCGAATGGCAGATAAACTGAGCCGATCAACCCATCGATGCCAACCTGCGGGCCTTCGACATGGAACAGTCCAATAGCGTCACTCTTTTGAAAGTTCTCAGCCCGAGCAGCCGTCATGGCACATCCCACGTTTACCGTGTCGCGCGCCGCACGGGTCCGGACTCTGCTCCTAATACGCTGAGAATTGTCCAACAAGTCGCAAAACATCAAAGTACGCAGCGCATCTACTCGTACCGCTAGACGGTCATGTCGCGCCTGTAAAAATACTGTCAACGCGCGTGTCTTCTGCCGTGGAGGCAGTGGGCACCGGGTGGCGCAGGACCACTCACGACCGTTCTCTCATGACATTTCAGCATGATTCAGTTTGACAGCTTCCCGCGTCCGACGGCCTCAAATAGGCCTCATTCTCCGTGCGAGCAAGGGACCTGGCACTCGCTTTTCCTACAGGGCATTGACTGAGTCAGTCGCCCCGCTTCGTTCGACTCTCTCAGCTCCCTGGTGGGCCCTTTGTCTTTCTTTCGGTTTCGCGTCTTGTGTTCTATCTTGGTTCGTTTCGCCGTTGCTTCCCCGGGAGATGGAGCCGTGGACTGTGTTCAAATGGGTCCGCAGAATAGCATTCAGTACGTAGTTGCATCCTGCACTCCGACGGCTATACTGACGACAAGGCTCACTCAGGCTTCGTGGCCATATTTGGCTTGATCTGGGCCGTTCTTTTGTCAGTTTATTTGTCCAGGGCGTGGCCCCATTCTAGTACTTTGCAACGTGAGTACTCATGCTTTGAATCTACCTCTCTCTAACTCGAGGTACAGGTTCTATCATTCTCGCTATCATTTGTGTAAATGGATTCACTTCTCTTTTGCTTTATCTCATGTGAGCTTTTTCCAAGCGGTCCTGACCATCATCTCACATGTTTATGTTTACCTAGGGTCGTTGTGGTATTTCGGATGTGGAAGGAGACATTGAGAATGTTGTCCCTTCTTGCATTACATATCAGTAAGTGATTGGTTCGCATCCACGCACTCTGAGTCAGAACTCATTTATTCCGGAAATATAGGCCCCGCTGTACTATTTACAATACACAGATCCAGCTTTTCCTGCGCGTCGTTTGGTATGTCGGTTTTGCGGAACAGAACCGCGTCACGCCTCTCATCTCCTGCTCGTTCTAGATAACCAAGCAACTTGCGACATCGCCCACCTTGTAACCTTGTGTGTTGTATGGGCTTTTGGTGGGATCCGTGAGTTTCATGCAACGTTCTATGGTCCTGTTGCTGACTTCGATTACCCCCAGTTCTCATGTATACGATTTATCTCTGTATAATGTCTCGCGTACCCCGCCCGTTCCCCCTCGTCACTCCCAACGAGTTTCTCACAGCCAGCAGCCCGTCACTCAGCCGCGCTCCTAGTCACACTCCTTCCATGTCTTCCGTCAAGTCCGCGACGCGGCTTCTCAGCGAGCCGCAACTCCACCCATACAGCCTGTCCAATGGGCGGCCCGCCGCCAGTAGCTCCCCGTCGATCTATTCGCAGAGCTCCTCTGTTGCCGGGGGAGTTCCCAAGAAATTGTTCGTCGTCAACGCCGACGCAGTGTCGGTCTCATCGGATACGCTTACCCGGGTACGTCGGGAACAGCAGCTACGCCGAGGAGTTTCTTACGGCGCAATGGGAAGCCCTGCGCACCCTCGGCCCGTAGATAGAGCGTCCATTCCCGCCGCACCGTCGCTGTTCTTTGGCTCATCCGTTGCGGCGCCACCGGCAAGTGCTATCCCTCCTGCGACATTCGGCCGGCGCCCATCCGCGACGACTTCGGCGACACCGAGACAGATGGAAGAAGGCAACGCGCCGCGCACGCCACAACGTTCGCCTCTGCTCGGGGCGAATCCATTCAAGGATCTGCCCCCACGCAACGCGTCGCCGGAATCTTTCTATTCGCAGATGAGCATGCGCAGCGCACCGGCAAACCTCGACATGTGCGGTTCTTACAACGCGTTCAGCCGAACGTACGGCGGTTACCTCACGCCGTATTTCTCGTACAGCTCCAATGGAAGCCTCGTCAGTATCCCTCCCCAGCTCCATCCCGGCAAGCGTCTGGCGGGACGACTCAGCAACCCCTCCACTGGCATGCCGTACATGGTGTCGTCCCAGTCTTCCGTCTTTAGCTACCCCGGGACACCTTTCAGCACCCCCACCCCCACCCTTAGCAACGCCTCCGTCCACTCGCTCGTCCCGAGCTTGCACCTCGCCTCCCCTCACACCCCTCCCGACGTCCCCGTTGACGTCGCGCTACACCCCCGGCCCCCCTACGCCCTCAGTGCTCCGCCCACTGCCCATATGCGCGCCGGGGGCGACGATCCCCTCTGGCGCCCCAGCAGCATACGCACGCGCGCGAGCAGTGGGGCGAGTGGGATGCCATACGAGAGCGGCGAGGTGCCAAACCCGTACGGGGCGGACATCAGGCGTTATTGGAGCATGCCGCGCGCACGAAGCGGCGGCGACTCCGCTGACTCTGGGTACGGGGCCTCAGGGCATGTGTACTTCGCGGGGGGCACTGGTCACGGTTATGCGGGACAGGCCTCACTGCAAGGAGCACTGCCCAGGTATACGGGACGGATGGCCGGTGGCGTCGGTGGCGGGGCGAACGACCCGTCCTGGCGTGAGATGGTCATGCGCGCCGCCAGCAGCTAGAGGGCGGCACGACGCCGAAAGACGGAGAGGGAAGCGAAGTTGGACGTATGCTGGACGGGCGTGGTAGACGGAAACTATTAGGATTTGGGTTTCCGAGTCCGGTGGTTGCTGCCTCGACGGACTTGGCTGTAGACTGTTGGACAGTCCTGAGACAGATCTATCATGGCATATGGACAGTCCGTACTGTTACGTAGACTCGTCCGAATGATCGTCCTTTGCGAGTTTGGGACAAGCTTTTATAACGGCGTCCTCGGAGATCATGATGATTTTCTGAGAGAAGGCGAATCAGGGGAGTAAAGTTGATCATCCGAAGTCCGGGAACTCTGTACTCTCATTGTACTTACTTTTGCATTCCATCATCTTTGTGTACTTGAACACGTCCGGCTTCTAACGCATCGGCGAACATCGTTGCGTAGACATCATCAGTTGTCTCCGTGCAATTGCAAGTTGCAACGTCGCAACCGGCCGCCGAATTCGGAGTCCGAGGTCGACTATATGCCATTGTGAGTAGCACTAGGCCGGCCCGGGGATGCCTGGCATGTACTCACCTTCGCTATAACTGCCTGTATTTCTCCTCGCAGTCCTTATAAACACGCATGGATAAAAGAGGTCATTGGGTTGAACTTGTATGCCAAGCCAGTGCCACGCGATGTCGGAGCGACT
This sequence comes from Polyporus tsugae, assembly GCA_024305745.1. Taxonomy (NCBI): domain Eukaryota; kingdom Fungi; phylum Basidiomycota; class Agaricomycetes; order Polyporales; family Polyporaceae; genus Polyporus; species Polyporus tsugae. The sequence continues at coordinate 1,047,761 of JAHRBS010000001.1, forward strand.
CGGACGGCGCCTATCTGGCCCAAGCAATAATGGCACAGCTGCCAGTGGCATCCGACTCAAGCCTTTGGCTGATCGCAGGCAGTGCTCCTCGTCCAATCCCTTCTCGTCTCTCCAGTGACCGTCGCTCGTTTTCTTGGTGGTGTTTCCTATGTAGTCTCAAACCTATCAGCCCGGTGCAAAGTCGCTGATGGCACATCGATGCATTTGCTCAATAATCATTCGAGGCAAGGCGCCCAGGAGTCGACCCCGAAGCTGGAGCGTACTACAGGATGTACGTAGCGGCCACGGTGGTCAAACCGGCGATACATTTACTCTTGGCTTCTGCTTGGCGACTGCGTGACCCGCGCATGTCGGATAAGTCTCTGTATGATAGCACCGACTGATGCTGTCTCGGATGCCGATAGCTCTTATGAGTGACCCATCAAGTCATTATAAAAACTTCCTCGTCTGTCCCCCGCCACGACGACCGACGACCCGAGCCTAGCGAGTAGGCCGCCGTCCCTCATTCCCGACTTTTCTGTTCTCTGGCGTTGGCCCAGGTTGGCCTTTGGTTGCTTCTACTACCCCAGGCGGGCTACTGCTTTTTCATCTTTCAACGAGCTTCTAACGGAACGATCAATACTACCCCACCGACCCCCGCTCATCTAATACCTCTCGAATCGTGTCTTTCCCGACCTGTGCATCCTAATCCAACTTCAAGAATGCGCCCCTTCACCGCCTCTCTCCTGCTTGTTGTTCTGGGTCTCGCATCCGCAGCGCCTACGCCCGCACCGCTCTTCGGCATCCACTTCGCTGTTGGCAAGACCGCCAAGTCGAAGCCAGTCCCAGTCCCACAAAAGGACATCGCGACCGCGCTCGTGCGCCCTGCGCTTTTCGCGCGCGCAGTGTACTGCTCGTCCCCCGTCATCAAGAAATGGTCGTGTGGGGAGCCGTGCAAAGCACTCGGGAAAAACGTCAAGATCCTCATCGCGGGCGGAGACGGCGAGCGCGTGCCCAACTTCTTCGTGGCGCACGACAGAGACAAGAACACGATCGTCGTCGCGCACCAGGGGACGGAGCCGAAGAACTTCCTGTCGGACCTCAACGACCTCAACTTCATCCAGGTGGGCGCGAACACTACCGTCTTGCCGAAGGCTGGTAGTACGCATCCACGTGGGGAGACGTGCCTTTCCTCGTGCTCCTGGGTACTGATATGTGATTTGCGCGCACGCTGTGTAGAGGCCGTGAAGATGCACGATGGATTCATGGATACGCAGGAGAGGACATCAAAGCTGATCCTCTCCACCGTCCAGTCCGCGTTGAAGTCGACAGGCTCGAAGAAAGTGCTCGTCGTTGGCCACAGTCTTGGAGCAGCGGTCGCGAGCATCGACGGAATGATGCTGAAGATGAAGCTCGATCGACGCATCACAGTCACCACGACAGTCTTCGGCCTACCGCGAGTCGGCAACAAGGCATGGGCAGACCTCGTCGACAAGACTGTGAGTGCTAGTCTGCTCTCGGTCCTCGAAGCATCAGATGTTGACTCGATCTCTCTAGCTCGGCAAGTCGTTCACGTTCGTCACGAACCAAGACGACCCCGTCCCCCGCGTCCCGCCCCGGTTCCTGGACTTCCAACACCCGAGCAACGAGATCCACATCACTGCTGTGGACAAGTCCGGAAAAACCGCGACCGCGCAGCTCTGCCCGGGTCAGGAGAACGAGAACTGCGCAGGGGGCAACAGTATCCTCGATGCGAGCGTCACGAACCACAGAGGACCATACTTCGCAAATATATCCATGGGGAAAAAGTTCTGCCCGCTTTGATTGTAGCGTCATCAGGAGCAAATCCCATGTCAGGTGTTTGTCTTGGGCATGAATTATGCCGGCCTGGTGGTGCTATCCACGGTTTCCCTTTATACGGTCAAATCATCGCAAGTACGTAGCCGATACTGTTGGTGATGGTCGTTGGCATTTGTGGCCGTGGTTGCCCGTGAGTAGCTATAGTGGCTGACGCTCCTGAATCGCCGCGTCGGTCGGCTGCGCCTTGCCAATGCTAACGAATAGTGCCCATGATATGTTCTTCATGGGAAACCGGGGGACCTTGGAAACGCCTTATCGGCCTTCTTCGCCACTAACATCTCCGTTCTGCGATTTGTTTTCTAGGGCAGTGTCTTGAGCACATGTGGACCGGAGGCTTCTACAGCTTCTGACATTGGTCTTGTGCCACCAGAGGTGAGATGTGGCTATACATTAAACACTGTTTCATCTCTTGACTACATCCCGCAGGTACCGTGCATGTATCTTGTGCCGGCAACGTTCTGATTTTCCGACATATCACTCAGGCATAGTTACCGCATGGGATACAATATACATCAAGTCCGGCGGCGTCAGCGCTTTCCCTGTATTTTGGAACGATCCGAGCACAACAGCACGATAGGCCAGGTATTTGTATTTCTCGAGAGTTGGGACTTGTGTGGTAACCTACATTCAGACTTGAGGCCAGAGCTTCGAGTCTCGCTAACAAGTAGGAATAGCGGGGCCTTCGCTTGCCTAATGTGGAGAGGCCGGTGATAGCCAGTACCAAAAAGCACGTACTGTTACCAACCGGAATCATCGCCTGAACTCTATTGCGCAAAGGGTCTCTATCTCTCCCAGTCATTCGGCCAACGAAAGCCCCACGCAAGACTCAATAAGCTGTCACTGAGATCAGCTGCCTTGATATTCGGGTGGACATTCTGGACATCGACATTGTAGTTGTCGGGCCTAGCGTACTCTAGGACCACCTTCCGATACGCCCACTAGGGACGGTCAAGCACGATGCTTCGCTGGTCTGATCGCTCTGGAATTCCGTGATCGAGGTGCGTTTTCGCATGACCGTGCTTCTCCCGTGCTTCTTGAATGACTCGCACACGCGATAAGGCGGCCTCGCCCTCGGGCTCGTGATCGGCCGAGCAGGACCTTGCAAGGATGTTGCAAGAACGATCCGCCAAGGGCTGTACCGTGACCTGTGAGTCTTTGTTTTTCCAGTCCTATCTGGTCCAAACTTGGATCCGTGGTGATCAACCGCAATGCAGGACTTCGGATAGCTCTCAGGAAGCATGGGTGCCCGCTTGTGCTTTCTCTCGACCCCACATGTCGCCGCTCTCACACTGCTACGCGGATGGGAACGGGCTACCAATAAGCGGACCTCAGTCATTCAAACGGACACCACATTGGCCACTGCGGGGTAGACTTGCCTGACATGAAACACCGACGAATGTCCCGATAGCTTCGCATTCAGTCTCGCACGCAGAACCGGTTGCCCCGCGTGGGCGTCCCTACAACCTCTCTGCCCTATCGTCCAGTCGCTGTACCAGTTCCTAGGAAGCACTGCATCGCCTCAGTCCGTGGACGCCTGCCTATAAAGCCGTTGTCCTCGACGGTACCTTTGCCATACGAGCAAGCTCGCTTTCCATCGTCTGTGGACTTCAGGCCTCCATTCGCCATGTTCTCCCAGGCCTTCTTTGCGATCTGCTTCGCTGCCATCGCCCTTGGCAACCCCGTCGCCCGCAACTTGCAGGTGCACGAGGCACGCACGCAGGTCCCTGCCGCGTTCTCGATGGCCGGCGCCGCGTCGCCAGACACGGTCCTGAAGCTGCGCATTGCGCTCGTTTCAAGTGACATGGCTGGTCTCGAGAAGTCCCTCATGGACGTCAGCACGCCGGGAAACGCGCTCTACGGCCAGCACCTGAGCAAGGAGGAGGTATGGGTTTCGCCGTTTGCTGGAGCACCCGGAAATGTGACTGACGGGATTACGGATGTACAGGTGGAGCAATTCGTTGCGCCGACGCAGGACACTGTGGAGGCGGTTACCGCTTGGCTCAAGGAGAACGACGTCGAAGCCGCCCAGGCTTCTCCCGCCGGTGACTGGCTGAGCTTCTCGATCCCCGTCAGCAAGGCAAATGCGCTCTTTGACGCCGACTTCTCGATCTTCACACACACCGAGACGGGCAGTCAGACGATCCGGACGCTCTCGTACTCTATCCCAACTGACCTCAAGGGCAAGCTCGACTTCGTCCACCCCACTACGGTGTAAGTAATGGTGCCCTAGCGCCTATAGACCCCGAACGCGAACTCGGACTTTAGCTGATACGTCCTTCTACTGCATTTCTAGCTTCGCGCAGCCGTTCTCTGGGCCTCGGTTCTCCACACCCATCGTACCTTCTTCGGCGGCGAACCTCACTTCACGCGCTGTCCCATCGTCATGCAGTTCCACTGTCACCCCAGCGTGCTTGCAGGCATTGTATGGTATTCCGACGACGAGCAATGCCATCTCGAGCAATGTCTTGGGGGTCAGCGGATTCATTGATCAGTTCGCCAACCAGGCCGATCTCAAGGTTCCGAACCCTTGCTTCCATCTCGGGCTGCAGGCACTCACACCGGTTTCTTAGAGCTTCCTCACCCGCCTCCGCACCGATCTTTCTTCGTCCACGACCTTCACTCTTCAGACCCTCGATGGTGGCAGCAACTCGCAGAGCAGCAGCGAGGCTGGTGTAGAAGCTGTAAGTTTTGGTGTCCTCAGCCCATTGCCATTTGGTGTTAACTATCGTCCGGTCATCCAGAACCTCGACATCCAGTACACTATCGGTGTAGCATCTAAAGTACCTGTTACATTCATCTCTGTTGGCGACAACAACGAGGATGGCATCGACGGTTTCCTCGACATCATCAACTTCCTCATCGCCAAGACCACCCCGCCCACCGTTCTCACCACTAGCTACGGCTTCAACGAGCCCGACCTCCCGACCAGCATCGCGAAGTATGGTGCTTTAGTTTTATGTCTCTTCGAACATGCTAACAATCCGGAACGTCAGCAACCTGTGCAACGCATACATGCAACTCGGTGCTCGTGGCACGTCCGTTCTCTTTGCGTCTGGTGACGGCGGTGTCTCCGGCTCGCAGAGCCAGAGTTGCACGACTTTCATCCCAACCTTCCCTTCGGGCTGCCCCTTGTAAGCGAAAGTCCGACGGTCTTGGGAGGAACGCTGACCGAACACCAACAGCTTGACCTCTGTTGGTGCGACGACTGGAATCACCGAGACTGCGGCCGACTTCTCCTCGGGCGGCTTCTCGAACATCTTCGCTCGGCCGTCCTACCAATCCTCCGCCGTCTCCGCCTACCTCTCTGCCCTCGGCAGCACCAACTCCGGCAAGTTCAACACGAGCGGCCGCGCGTTCCCTGACGTCTCCGCGCAGGGCGAGAACGTCGAGATCGCGGTCTCTGGCGAGTTCGGCCTCGTCGCCGGCACGTCGTGCTCCAGCCCCATCTTCGCCAGTGTCATCGCCCTCCTCAACGACGAGCTCGCCGCGGCCGGCAAGAGCCCGCTCGGGTTCCTCAACCCCTTCCTGTACTCGACTGGCGCGTCGGCGTTGAACGACATCACGACCGGGGACAACCCCGGCTGCAACACCAACGGCTTCCCCGCCAAGGCTGGGTGGGACCCGGTGAGTACCCGGCAGAGATAGACGTGTTTGTGAATAGTCTACTGACTGCATGGGTGTCGTGCAGGTCACTGGTCTCGGTACCCCCAACTTCGCTGCGCTCAAGACCGCGGTCGGTCTCTAAGCGCGAGCTGAGCATTTGGTATGGCGCGGTAAAATGGACGCTGCCTTTGGGAAAAACAATGTTGTGTGCTGTATCGTTATCTGTATGAATAGACGAATGTCACGATTTGCAGGTATGCACCCAATTCTAGTGGCCTTGCCAGTTCTTGCGATACTGGCAGTGGCACCTCTTGGTCGGGGTAGGGACTGTGCATGATGACATCAACGGACTCAATAGCCACCGGTGATCGGTGATTGCCGAAGCCATGGCAACTTCAAGCCTTCAACGTAACTTGTTCAACCGTTTGTCGACCTTACATTCTTAGACACCCTTACGGCCGAAGACCAAGGACTTGGTGGGGAACGTGAAGCTCGTGGGCTTGAGGTTCAGGTACGAACATGTAATGGAGTCTCCCTTGTCTTGTGAAACACAATATCTCCACCCGCAGGCGTTCTGCCATGGGCCCGGGTAATTCCGCGGCCCGCCCGACTACACTAGTACTGACGTCGCGGCACTCGGGACGTCGACAACGAAGCGATGGCAAGGGTACCGAAATCGAACCCGCCGGCGGGAGCCGAAGGACTACTAGAAGGAGGCTGGATGGTTGAATTGGATTTGCCAGCTCAGGCTCGTCCACCTCCCTCAACTACGCCGACGACAACGCAGCCTTTGCTTGCTCTCCAACCGCCACACCTGTAAGCGTAAAATCCGTATCTCTAGGTGAGCCTTGAACGTGAATACGCCCCACCCCTCCCCAGAGTTGATGATTGTTCTGTTCGGCATCAATCGACTAGCGGTTTTCGGTGTGCTGTGGCAGTCATGTCCGCGATTCCCTCCACTGACCCGGAGGACATTACATCATCGGCTTTCGACTACGAGCGCCGCCTTCCACATCCCAAGGCTATGGGGTGTTACTGGTGCCACAAGCTCGGTTCCCGTTCCCAGCAGTTGAAAAGATGCTCCAAGTGCGGCATCGTCCTATATTGCAGCAAGGAATGTCAAGTCGCGTCGTGGCCTACGCATAAGTGAGTCGAGTTCTCTTGTGTCATGGGGGCCAATGCCAATGCGTCACGGTTTACCGACTGTTTATGTCCGTAGGTCCGCGTGTCTCGCCCCAGTCGAGTCGGAGCATCACGCCAAATTGACGAAAGCCTACCAGAAGTGGATGGACATCCACCACCTTTCCCTACACGCGCTCTCGGGTGGGCTCATAGGGTCTACGGGCGGCGTAGAGTTCAACCTCTCCAATCCGCGATCCCTGTTGGTCACCCTCTTCCCCCACACCGACTCTTGGGACAATGGCGACCCCGCCAAATGGTTCTCCGTCGTCGACGCGAGGATCTGTGACAATGACGAGAACCCTTACGCGCCTGCTGAATGGATCGGCCAAGTTCGGGAGTCAGCCTTGGGGGAGCTCATACAAGTCAGTGGCGCGGACCCAGGACCCGACATTATTGGCGTTCTCCCCGTCACGTACTTCATCGTGAACGAGAAGACGACGATCCACGATCTCCATCCCATTAACCGCCAAGACACGGACTCCGAGACCCTTGAGTGTGGGGATTCTGGGGAATTGGGTCCCGGGGGAGAGGAGTTTGTAGCTGGCGCCTACGACGATCTCGCGAACCTGTGCATCGCTTGCATCAACACCGGCATTGTGTTCCACGACCCTAAGGACCAACGTGCGAACAAGTTCTTGCCAGAGGTTGGCTCGTATGTGCGTGCGAAGAGTGGCGGTAGTTGGCGATGGGCGCGGAAGGCTAGGGCTTGGGAGGTACTGAACGAGGTCATGCAGATGCCGGACTCTGGGATGGACAAGGCTGGCTTTACTGCCCAGGAGTTATGGTGGATGTGGGGTCTGCGGTTCTGATGGAGTTCTCAAGCGTGGCCGTACTCGCCCAGCCCTAGCTTGTGCACTGCGGTGCTTTTTAATGCGCGTTCCAGATCTTGCAGTCGTTGTTTCTCAGTTACGTTTCGGACATGGATCGGTCGTATTTGACAGAATCCAAGAAGCCCTCAGTTGCACCGATGCTCGACCAATTTGATGGCAATAATAGCTGTAACTTCAACATACATAATGCCCGATCCGTATTCCGCTCGGATGGGGTTGAGGAGGTACACCGTACGCAAACAATTTCTCGCCGGTAGACAGCTATATAGCATGCGTACACCTGTAGTACTTGTGATTACGTTGAACTACTATAAGATGCTCGGGATCGGGACTCGGACGCGGCCGACTACGAAGCGATCGCAAGGGACCGAGATGGTAGCCGAAGGACGCGCATAAGTACTACTAGCCGACAGGAATGGCGATGATTTGGAATTGCCAGCTCAGGCTTGTCCACCTCACCCGGCTACGTCGTAGACAACCTCTAGTGACTAGCTTTACCCAGCTGCAGTTTTTCAACGGGCCACACCTGAGCACAAACACCGGCGTATCTAGGTAAAAGTCTTGGACTCGAATACGCTCCGCACGTTCTCAGAGCTGATGAATGACTCGTTTCAGCTCCGATCCGGATTCCGTACAGAATGTCGGTGATTACACGCGATGAGGACATCAACCCATTGACTTTCGACTACTCGACTCTGAACGCGCGTCGCATTCCACATCCCAAGTCTCTCGGGTGCTACTGGTGCCACAAGCATGGTTCGAGCTTGCAGCAGTTGAAAAGATGCGCCAAGTGCAGCATTGTTCTATACTGCTGCAAGGAATGTCAAGTCGCATCATGGCCTACGCACAAGTGAGTCGAAGCCGTGATAATTCATGCATTGGCCAATACCGATGCGTCACGTTTACTGACCCTGTATTTACAATGCAGACGAGAGTGTGTCTCCCAAGGCGAGTCCGCGCACCAGAGCAAGTTAACGAAGGCATACCGCAAGTGGATAGAAGTGCACCAGCTTTCCCTATACGCCCTCTCAGCCGGGCTCATACGGTCTACCGGCGGCATAGAGTTCAACCTCGCCAACACGCGGTCCCTGCTGGTCACCCTCGTTCCCCATACCGAGTCTTGGGACGACGGCAACATTGCCGAAGCCTTCTCGATCGCGGATGCGCAAATCTTCGACAAGGACGAGAATCTCTACGCACGGGCTGAGTGGATCGGCGGTAGACCGCAGGATCGGGAAGCGGCGCTGCGGGAGCTCATTGAGAAGGACCCGCAGACCGAGGTCCTCGGCGTTTTCCCCGTCACGTACTTGATCGCGAACGAGCGGACGACGATGCACGACCTCCATCCCATTCGCCGCCAGGACCCCGACATTCTCGGGCGCAGGCAATCTGGGTATGCGGGCCTCGAGAAAGAGGAAGAGGAGTTTGTGGCCGACGCCTACGCCGATCTCGCGAACTTGTCCATCGCTTGCGTCAACGCGGGACTGGTGTTCCACGACCCGAAGGACCAACGGGCGAACGAGTTCTTGCCGGACGTGGGCACGTACTCGCGCGCGAAGCGGGGCGCCAGTTGGCGATGGGTGCGGATGGCAGGGGCTTGGGAGATGATGAATATGATCATGCAGATGCCGGACTCTGGAATGGATAGGGCTGGCTTGACCGCCGAGCAGTTATGGAAGATGTGGGGGTTGTGGTACTGATGGAGTCATCTCAACGCACCATTAGTAGTGTCCCTGGCAGGCACACCCTAGTTCTGCTTCATATCCAGTATTCCATAGCACTAGTTCTAATCCTAGATCTCGTAGTCTTTGGCTTTACTGTAGGTCGGTGACATCGGACATCGTCCTATTCGACATCGGGGAAGCCCTCGCCAGTGGCTGGTCAACTCGATGACATCAACTGGTCTTGCTAGGTTGCTTGCGTACAATGCGTAGACCCTCTCCTTCCAAAGGGCGAAACAAGGGGATGTCCTGACCTTACGGCCGACCGCAAGCAGAAGGTGTGATGCCGACGGCCGGACACCCGCACGACGATCCGGATCGTCCCCGACTGATAAACGATTTGCGCCGTGCGGATACTGTAGATTTCGGTCTCCCAAGTAGCCAGACGGGTAGGGGTATAGGTTGCGGTAGGAACGTCATCGTATCACAAGTTATCAGCATCGCGAAAGCCCATGGACAAGGAGGCGAGGACTTGGCGACTGGACAATACTTGCCAGAGACGGTCGCGGTCATAAAATTCGACAAAATACAATGGCCAAATGGGGTTCTTCGGAGCCGGAAGCGCTGGTCCGTCAGTGCAGTGCCAAGTGCCATTGCGGTTTTTGGCCTCTTGCTTCCAGCAGCCTCCTTTACTGAGCTCTGAGTCCGAGCATTCCACTTCCTTTCAAGCTTGGCTTTGAAGATCTGAAGGGTGGCCTCACGGGGAGAATAGTTCGGGTGAGAAAAGTCGTGTTTGAACTGCAGTCTGCCAGGCCGCGGAGTCGATCTCTAACTATAGAACCAGCTCGTCCGATCCCCTGTTGCCTATACCACCACTCAGTACTCAGTACCGGGCTGGGCCCGCTTCCCTTTCCCCTTCCTCAGCATGAGATCGGCTTTCTCTCTCTCGTCTGTCATGCTTCCCTCTGTGCTCACCATCCTTACCACCTTCACGGCAGTGGCTTGGTCGCAGCAGATCGCCGACGCGACGACTCTGGCTTCTCTCTACTCCCTCACGACGAGCACATCCATCCCCTTCCCCACCGCGACGCTCACCAGCTCCGATGCGCAATCCTTTATCGTCAAGGACTGGTCGCTCAGCAAGGGCAAGATCCAACAAGGCGGCGGGAACATTGCCTTCGTGAAGGACCCCTTCCCGAACAACCCTGCCCCCGTCTCCACCTCCAATATCACCGGGCCCGTGCTTCAGGTGAAGTACCCTGCTGGTGCGGTCGGTAGCGAGGCAAGCGGCATGCAGCTCTTCTCCCTCTGGAACACCTCGGACGGCTCCGCGTTCCAGAGCATGCTACTCACGTACGAGGTCGCCTTCGACTCCAACTTCGACTTCGTAAAGGGCGGCAAGCTCCCGGGGCTGAGGGGCGGGCCTGATCCGGACGGCTGCTCGGGAGGTTCGGCGGCGAACGGGAGCAACTGCTTCAGCTCGCGTCTCATGTGGCGGAAGGATGCGGCTGGCGAAGGTACGTCTCGCTCTTCGTTCCTCCGGACCAAATTTCAATATTGTCGTCGCCCGACGTCAAATACCCGGCATTGCGTCGTTTCGTGTTGACGCAATGGAAATGATACGCCGCATGCTAATTTTGGCCCACGTGGAAACGTCCAGTGTATGCGTACATTCCGACCTCAAATAACATCTGCTCCAACTCGGATTTCCTGTGCAACTCAGATGGGTTCGGGACGAGCATCGACCGAGGGTCGTTCGCGTTCGTTCCTGGTCAGTGCGTACAATCGGTTTGCCAATTCTTGCCAGGAGAGTCGTGGTGGACTGAACTTTTCACTCTCCCCAAGGTGGAACCGCGTAACTCTGATTGTACGCCTTAACCAGCCTGTAAACACCGCTAATGGAGAAGTGGCCCTTTAGTATGTTATCTTCGCACTTGCCTAATGTCTGGTGTGGGATCCTCATTTTCTTACTACACAGCTTCAACAACGTGAAGGCAATCGACGAACAGGCCCTGCAATACCGTGCTGCCTCGAGCCTGTCCATCGGTGGTCTCTACTTCTCCACGTTCTTCGGTGGAAGCGACTCCTCGTGGGCACCCCCATCCGACGTTAGCGCGTACTTCCGCAACATCCAGCTCTACGGCAGCTCATCGCCCTCGAACCTCACCGGCGCGAAGGTCGGCGGTGCCGCATCATCGCGGCCAAGCTTCTTGGCGGCGGCTTCGTGGTCTGCAGCAGCGCTCGCGCTCACAGGGGCAGTTTTTGGCTCGTTGCTCTAACGCGACGATGTCATCACGACCACCACGACCCAGGGACCAATACCGGCGGGCCCCCGTTATACCAATGCTTGCATGGGGTCGCGCGTCACTGTTGTCATGTATCCCTCATATGATTCGGACTAGACGAACCATCGCTATCATGTCGGGACACTTCGCTATCGCTTTGCTACAATCGTTTGCATACTGCATATTACAATCTATCCTGTGCTCTTTCCGGTTTGCTTGCTGACTCATGACGTTCGACCATTCCTCGCAGTCCAACATGCTACACGGGGCCAGAGTCCTGGGACGGAATTCGGTGATCTCTCGATGGGTGTACCGAGCTGATGGTTGTTTGGCTTTCTTAGGATCCAAGATCGACACCTTCAACCTGATCCTTCGGTCTGGAAAGTGTATGACTCAACCGTTCGAGAGGCGGAGAGGTGACGTCACGTATCCCTTGAAAGCCTCCTGCGCTTTCCGGATCGTGCGTCGAACGAACCCTGTATCAATGTGCCCGGGAGCGACTGTCAACCAAAGATCGAGCTGGTGGATGCCCGCAACGAACTCACGTCAACGAGCGATTGCCCACGATTCTCGAGGTCATCCCCTTTAGCGCTTGACGGCAAGTCCACGATTGAAGACAGGTCCGTCTTATCCAGCATTTCTAAGCGGGCCTGAAAGTAGACCAGCTGGCCTGAAACTACGGTTACCTACACCCTCATAACGGGATGTAGTGACAAAACCTACTTCGAAACGCCTCCAAATCGGAACGTAAGTCTATGTCACGACGTCCTCTGTCAAACACACATTGATAACTCTCGATCTCATAGACTCACCTTGGAAACGCTTCATGCGGTACAACTCCTTCAAATCTTCCTCGCTCGGCCTTTTTTTCGCTTCTTGCACCCGCCCCGTGCGCTTACCCCAGGTTTCAGCGCTGCTGGAGACGCATATACCATGCCTCACTCACCTGTTTGGGGTACACGCGCTTCTGCTCGATGTCCTTCTCCGCGGATCGGCGCGGGCGATGCTCCTGAAGCGCAGCGTTCACCTCGGGATATCTTCCGACCATAGCAGAAAGTATCGAGGATCCATGCGCTTGTTTAAATGACGGGAGCATGAGTCCAGCCGACTTTGCGTCGCCAGGAAACCAAGGCACCTTTGGGTCCTTGCGAGTCGGCAACGTGTCCTCCAAAGTTGACACGATGGCGTTCGGACGGGCGGGCACGGAGTTTGGCATAGTGCCCCGAGCTCGAGCGTCCTGGCCAGCTTGGGAGGCGGAGGTTCGTGAACCATGCCCGACCGCCGTCTTCGAGGCAGAGCACTCACCACCATTCACGGTCAGAAAGGTATCCCGGATCGTGTGCAGAAGCTCCTTGCCAAGCTCTGCCCAGCGCAAGAGCGACGCTTCGCGTTGCTACAGACCTAATAACTGTCCACTACGGACCACTTTTCACGCATGGCACCGTCCTTCTACCGTCTCTGTCTTTAACTGTGCTGGCACAGATCTATAGCCGTCATATCGCCGTCAATCATGCTAGGGGACAATCGAAGCGGCTAGCAGGCCTTGAAGTAGCGGGCATCCGGCAAGTTGATTTATATCCGCATCACACGATGAGATAAAGGAGTACATGTTTTAAACTATATTCGATTCGCAGATGCGTCGCGTGCTTTCAGAGCAGCAACGAGAACGCTGCTTTATGCCCAGTGTCGGTGTCTTTGTCCTACACAGCGATCGCTGGACGTGCTTCCCCTCGTTCAAGCCCCCAAGGACGCGCGTCTGGGGGAGCCCTTAAATGATTGCACGAGGTCCGTACAGTGTGACTGACCGTACTTTTGCCTAACGTACGAACCCAACCCCATCTTACGATGCTCCCCATCGCTTGGATCACCTGCTGCTTCCTCCTCGGCGCTCTCGTAGGCACCATCAACAAGGCTGGAAAGAGCCCCTTCATGGTGCTGGCTCGCAGGGCTTATTCCACATCAATTCCAACTCGAACGATACATCTTCAAATTGCTCCGTACGTGCCTATCTGCTTCATTTATGCGGCAATGCCCCTCGATGCTGACGGTTTGATCGTAGCCCCATCGGTCTTCCAACTTTGACTGGTCGAGTGGACGGTCCGACATGGACAAGTGGCAGCCATGCAGTCGATGCGAAAGTCCCTCCCGTAACTGCACACCCTGCGTTATACGATGTGTATTCCATAGGAGTATACGGATGGCCGATCAGCGACGACTCGGCTCTTGTTCCCGTCGTCAGTGGCATGTGCATGCTTTTGGCTGTCCTCGTGTACCTTCTCTGCACCTCGGATAGGCGTCGCTCGAAACGCGCAGTATGTTTCCCACTATTTCTTCAGGCGCATGCTCGAGACTGAGGCGTCGCTTAGCCACAGAAACAGTCTAGCCATCCTTCGCAGATGGTTGATCGCGCAGTCAGCCCCGCGGATGTTCCTCCCAATACTTCGCACTTCTGCCCACACCCGTGCTCGGTGTGTATTGCTGCCCAGCGGGGTGTCGTCGACGACCAAGTAGTCAGAACCATCCCCACTGACTTCGATAGGATACGCGCCGAACTGGTGCAACTGCGGAAATGCGTCGACGCGCTCGTCGTGCGCATCTCCAAGGCCAACGAGACGCTGCACGAGCTCAATGCCACTCATGAGGAACTCTGCGACATCCTCGAGTCAATTAAGGACCGATCACCTAGTGGCTCCCCGGACGTTTCTACGTCTTCTTCCTGGAACCCCTGGTCCATCCCTCTTGACCACGACGCGTTTTCCAACACTCATTTCTCCTCCGACACCTTCCACGTGGAGGGTACAGTGCCACGGCGGAACTCCACCGCCCTCGACGATGACAGCAAGTACCTGAGCACGGCTCTCGGCCTCACGGACTGGAGCGACGTGCCCCCACGGAACGGCTACTACCCAACAGTACGTCTCCCCACATCGCCTACACCTACAATGCAACCTAATCTGACGTCATCCATTCAAGCTCGACCTCCTGTTCTCGCGGAGTGAGCGCGGATCGCCCCAGGAAGCGTGGTACGTTCCGAGCGAAGAGCTCCGCGCATGGATCTTCCCAACGGGGGCCTCCAAGTTGACAAATGCGCTCCCACCAGCGACCACCACGACAGGATGCCCGGCCCCTCGGAGTCGCGCTTGCACGGGGTGACTCAGAACCCTCGAAGAGCGGGTCTGCTGCTCGAAGAACTCGCGGGAGAAGGCTGATCTAGGGGATTGATATCTCGCTAGCGGTGGTTCTCGCTCGCGCGACCCTGGACGCAAAATTTATCCTCTGCACGCTTTCGCTTTCTCGTTCCTGTATGTACATGTGTTCCTAACGAACCGTTCCACTACCGTTCCTCGCATCGCGCGCACGCTCGCGCCGCACCCGTCCGTGGTCCGACCGCGCGGCGTCGGGGAGAGCTCGGGCTCCAAGGGCCCGGCGTGTAAGGACGGTTGGACGCCCTCTGTCCAACCGCCTCTGGCGGCCATGCAGCCGTCTGCGAACAAAAATCCGCTTATCCCGGGGAAACGGGCTGCGGAAATGCAACACGGCGAATACATGCGCATCACGCGCAGGACAATAGGCCGGACGCCAGTTACGTTGCCCCGGGCCTCCTTACGACGCCGGTTCCGAGAGGCTTATGTACTTAGTGTGCGTGCAGCAGGAGGATTGTGGCGCTTTGCGCTGCGTCTGATTGTGATTGACTGCGTCAGAGTGGAATGATCACCCTGCTGCCACTGCTATGCAAGGAGAGGGATGCGGTTGCAACGACAGTGGCCACAGACGGCAGGAAGTCGCAACACATCATCGCGTCACTGCGTCTCCGCGAATTTCTAGCGATGTGAACAACACGGGGTCCCCGGGCGACTGGCGGTGACAAGTTCGCGCTGCGCGGAGGGGTTGAGTGCAGCGTCATATAAAACGCTTGCGTTCTGGGTCGCACTTCTCGGTTGGCGGGCGTTGCCAAGCTCGGCACATGTGTCGAGGAACGAGGCACTATATTCGCGACGCTGTGATATTGACCTTTGAAATTTGCGGCGCGTGCATTGGCGCCATCCGAGAGTACGTACTAAACGTCTTCCTACTGAATGACAATGTATCAGGGTTGATACCGCGCGGCGACAATGGGTTGCCCCTTGCGTTCAATCGGGTACCAGACTTGTTAGATTAACAACACGCTGCACTTGCGCGCGCGTCCGACATTGGTAACGTAGAGACCAGTCGCCAGCGCGAAGATTGTGGCTACATACCACCGCGCGCTATGGGGTGAACGTTGCCGTCACAGACGCGTTCGGTCCGAGGGTGCGCTGCGCGCGATGAGAAGAAGTTGACGTGGATGCGCGCGCGTAGCGTTAGGGACGCGAGCCTCGAGGCATATCGCCGAACGGCGAATACCAACCGAGTCCAGACGTCCCCGCACCATACGCTCTGGATCTGGGGCCGCCGCTTTACTTCAGCACACATGCGTTGGGGCCGCGCGCGGCGTGGCGCCGATTACGATGGATGCAGAGGGATGGTATCCTAGCTTGCGTTGCCCTGCTGTCAGTGCGCGCTGGGAAGCATTGGAGAAGGGGCTGAAATGAATGTGATATGAAAGGACTCCGGTGTGGAGGTGCACATCGCTTCTCGCCTTCTCGTTCGATGGGAGACGCTGCATATCCATAATGCGGAGAGGAATTGGATGGCACGCCTGGACTTGGGGGGGGGGGGGGGGCCGGGGCAGGGCGGACATCGAGATTGGTAGGTTGGTAGCTGCATGGATCAAAGCGGGAGGGGAAGTGGCATAGGGAGGTGGGGAGGATGAAGCGGACAGAGGGGAATGCTGTGCAGAGGCTTCTGGCACTCGCGGCAGCCTTGCGACGACCCGTCTTGTCTCTCGAGCTCCGGGCCCACGATGACACACCAGCGGCGCTCCCTCGGGGCCCCTTCTCGTCTTATATGCGACGCGCAGACGCAGGGAGAGAGACAAGCGGAGGACGGGTCGGACTTGGTGTCGAGCGCCGAGCTGGATGATAAAACCCGCAGATTCGATCGTCTCGCCTCCGCCTCCTCGGGCTCTTGAGCTCTATTAGACTCGCCGTCTCATACAATCCCGCATGGCCATGGCTTCTTCCTCTTCCTCCTCCTCCACCGTCGTTTCCTCGCCCGGCAAGGCCCTCGTCGCCGGGGGCTACCTCGTCCTCGAACCCGCCTACTCCGGCGTCGTCGTTTCCACCACCTCCCGCTTTTACACCGTCATCGACACAATCTCCGAGCCCCCTCCGTCTGCGCCAGATGGCCCGATTCAGATCCGCGTGAGATCACCACAGTTCCTGGACGCGACATGGCTCTACTTCGTCGAGTTCGATGGCCCCGACGTCGTCCGTGTCGAGCAGGTCGCTGACAAGTGAGTGTTTTAACGTTGTCTGCCTTCGTGCATGCGTCATCACCTTTCGATGCGTGTGGTGCGACAGTGGGGAATCTTCCGATGCATATTCTAACAATGTCATTCGATTTTCCGGTCGCTCCATCGCGCGTTGCGCTGATCGTGCTTCGTTTCGTTCGCCGCCCGAACCTCCCATCCAAATCCGAACTCGAACCCGAATCGCGATCGTACCAGCACGGGGAGCGCCTCGGCCACCAAGAACAAGTTCGTCCATCTGGCGCTGCAGCGGACCCTGACGCTCGCCACCGAGCGCAGAAGCGCGGGGACGCTGCAGAACTCGCTCTCCCATGGCTTGGACATTACCATTGTGGGCGACAATGACTTCTACTCCCAGCGCGCACAGGTAAGGTCTTCTTTTCGTCTGCTTCCCCGCTTGCAGTCGCTCAATCGCATTCCCTAGCTCGCAGACCAAAAATTGCCACAAACGCTGGACTCGCTCCAAAAGCTCCCCGCGTTTAACAAGACTGGCGTCCATCTCGCCGACGTGCACAAGACCGGTCTCGGATCGTCCGCCGCCCTCATCACCTCCCTCGTCTCCGGCCTCCTGCTTCACCTGAACGTCATCCCTGCAGACTCGTTCTTGACAGAGGGCGGCACCGAGTCCGCGAGCGAGGGCCGCAAGCTCGCGCACAACCTGTCCCAATACGTCCATTGCCTTGCACAGGGCAAGGTCGGCAGCGGCTTCGACGTCTCCGCGGCGGTGTTCGGCAGCCAGCTGTACACGCGCTTCGACCCCGCCGTCCTCGCCCCACTCATGTCCGAATCTGCTGTGAGTACTGTCGTTTCGGACTGCGCGGCAATAGATCGAACTCTGGACTGAATGCGTGCCGCCTTTGCTGCAGCCTTCGAACGCCCCGCTCGATGCCGTGCTCGCGCCCGCAAACAAGGCGTGGAACTACCGCGTCGAGCCGTTCAAGCTGCCCCCGCAGACGCGCCTCATGCTCGCGGATGTCGACGCCGGCTCCGACACGCCGTCGCTCGTCGGCAAGGTGCTCAAGTGGCGCAAGGAGCATCCTGCAGAGGCGGACGCGCTCTGGGGCGCCATCGACGCGCTCAACATGCGCCTCAGCCGCGTCCTCGCGGGGCTCGCGGACAGGGAGGCGCGCAACCCGACCGCGTACCGCAAGGCGGTCAAGTACATCTCGACGATCCAGAGCGTGCAGTGGCTCGCGAACCCGAACATCACCGCGAATGAGAACCATGCCGAGTTCAAGGCGGTCATCGAGGCGTTCGTCGACGCGCGCCAGATATCGGAGGTATGTCCCGTCGGTCAGCGGTACCGTGCGCATCTCCCTCTGATGCTCCTCCCTCTCTCTCTCTCTATCTCAGGACATCCGCGACAACATGCGCAAAATGGGCGAGCTCGCCTCGGTGCCCATCGAGCCCTCGGAGCAGACCGCGCTCCTCGACACCTGCGTCGCCGTCGCGGGCGTCATCGGCGGCGGCGTCCCCGGCGCAGGCGGCTACGACGCGATCTGGCTCCTCGTCTGTGATCCGCCGAATTGCCCGCGCGAGGAGCTCCCGTCAGCCCGCGTCGAGCGCGTGTGGAGCACGTACAAGGGCCTGGACGTCTCCCCGCTCCTCGCGGCCGAGAGCGTGGCGAAGGGCGTGCGCGTGGAGAATCTGGACAACGTCAAGGGCCTGAAGGAGGTCGTCCGTGCGCCATGACTGCTGCTGCTCGCACATCCTTAGGCCCTGCGGTCCATGGTAGATGTGGCTCTGTGGATGCAGACGGTGATGCATATACGGCTTGCTCTCGCAGGAGCGGATGGCTCTGGCGATTATATATGATATCCTGGTGTACATGTATGATGGAACTACAGTCCGTGATGTGACTTAATGATTCAGTCCGTAATACGTATGTACGCGGTGGTGGGCACCGTCTCTAGCAGCTACGTGAAGACAGGCGTGATAGGTTAACCAAGGATGGGGATGCGGGAAGGCTCGCGCACAAATGAGCGTGACTGGATGATGTGAGTTCGTAGACGCGTTGCTGTCCGACAACAGGACCAAGAGCAGAGTACAAGGAAGCAAATTAGTCCGGGAGGAAACAGGGGCGATGGTCGTACTAGAGAGTTGCCGCGTCCGCGCGACACTAACCTTGGGTACAGGGTCGAGGGAGTGTAGTTGGTCCGGATGCGCGCGCTTGAATTATGGAGCAACAGTAACCTTGTACCCAAGGTAAGCAATTGGCGGGCGTGTCGTCGTTGTCGTCCTTTGCTTGCACCATCTTTCTTGACGCGCGTCAACGTCAGATGCAGATCGTCGCGCTCCCGGCGGGTGTCCACGCCTTGCCGAGCGCGAGGAAGAGCGAGATGCAGAGGACGACGACGCCGAAGGACGCGCAGAGGACCGAGGGGAGCTTCGCGCGCGAATACCATGGCTCGTGCGGCGCCGAGAGCTTGATGTAGCACATCGCGGGGAAGATGAACGCGAGTGCGGTCGCGGACACTCCGCCCGTGATCTCGAGCATGACGCCGAGGTCGCAGGTGATGATGGCGACTGGACATGTATATGCGAAGCGTTAGACTGGATTCGTAGGGGAAGAGAAGAGGGCTGCGCACTGATCATGGAGGAGCAGAGGATGGCGGTCGTGAAGAAAACGTGACGCTGCATGTTGAACGACTCGTGTTGGAAGAAGTACTGCTCAATGACCTCTCGGCAGACGAAGAGCTCCAGCGGGAGTGTCGTGAACATGTTCAGGCCGAAGCAGAACCGTGCGACGTTGATCAACGTGTCGAACTAGAGAGGGGAACCAAAGTCAGTCATTCGCAATAGAGAACGGAGGACCATTCCAACACACCCGCCCGAAGTTGTTCAAAATGTTGCCCTGCGTCTTGTCGGTGAAGACGACATATGCGGATATCGCCAACGTGGAACAAGCGACTAGCGAGATGGCAGTCGAGATGTGCGTGACTTTGTTGAAGCGATCCAAGGTTGGTGTCCGCAAACTCCCATAGATCAACAGCGAGTTGTGATGGCAAACGAAGGCGAAGCTGATGACGCCAATGGCCTGGAATACGCCGTCACCCAAGAACGTAAAGCGGGCATTGGGGTTGCCTTTGAGTTCTTGGGGTACATGCGGGCCTTCTATGAGGACGGAGGTGACGATGATGAGCATGCCGACAAGCGCAAGCCCAGATGCACGAGAGAGTTTGTGAATGTCGCGGTAGAGTGAAAGCGGGTAGGAAACGCATATGGTGCAGAGGGCGATGACGAACTGTCGGTTGGTGAGAAGGCTGAGAACAGGGACACGGTATAGTTGGGGGAATACTGAGCGAATGACATGGGGTATTGTATCGCCTGCTTGCTATCAGCATTGCCGCCGAAATGCTGCATTGCAAACCACCGACGTACCGATAATGATTCCAAAAGCGCACATCCCTCCGAACGCAAAGGCGAACTGGAAGAATGACACGGCTGCTCTCCCACTCGAGCCGAAACAATGGTTCATGATGCCAATGTAGGAGTTCTGGCCACTCAGCTTCGCGTTGACCACAATCAACCGGATTGTCCAGTCTGTGACACCGCACAGCACGACCAGCAGTAGTAGCCCGGTGAAGAACCCGGCTTGTCGAATCGCGTATGGGAGACCTGAGCCCGCATGTCAGACCAGTAGGTAACCCAACCACCTGCATCAAGCATACCTATGATGCCGGCTCCTAATATCGAGTTGGCCATGTTCGCGACAGAGTCGAGCAAGCCTCCCCCTGCATGCCTCTTTGCCGCCAGCTCCTCCAAGTCGATCCTCGGCTCCGAGCACGCATCCTCAGGGCTGTCGATGCTTCGCCTAACTGCCGAAGCGTCCAAGAGCCCCACCAGCAGCGGCATAGACTGTTCGCCCCTCCGGCGGCCGGAGCGCGAATCTTGCCTGCTAGATTGGAGCTGCGACAGCGCGACGCCGTCAAGGTCGTCATCGTCGAGGTCGAACTCTGCAGCCCGCCCACGGTTATGCATGGTGGCGTAGCGGAACGACCGAAAAGTAGCAGACTTACTCACCGGTCTCTCGGCTCTGGAACGTTGATCGCAGTGGAGGCAAGATAACCTGCACATCCTCCTGGAACCGCACGCTATGGCTCGGCCGTGCCCCCTCGCCTGCGTGTATACGCTTGTTCGCATCCTCGTCTCCGAGCAGCTCGTCGTCGTCGTCGTCGTCGTCGCTTCCATCCTCGACTGCAAAGAGGACACTGTCGTTTGGGCGCGCCGCATGAGAAGTAGGTCCGAAGCCAGAAGTAGGGAGGTCCTCGTCGGAGTTGTTAAGTAGGGGCTGGTTCACCCCACCCTCTTCATCGCGGCCGCGCGGTCTGCTGGTTCTACCAAGCATGTTCCGAGTTCATGAGGTGTCCTGAGAAGCAGATGAGGAGGAGGACTAGTGCAAGAGCGTGTGCAGGTTGATGGTGTCGTGCGAGCCCTGGGCTTGCTGTGTGCCAGGCCCATATTGCCATGAGCGGCAACTGGAGCGTGGCACGAGGGCGGCCCGATGTGCTCATTTCATGTCCGCACCCTGTTTCCCACTGTCGACTTTGACCATCTCCCACCAGTACGTCCGTTTCTCCCTCAATGCCAACAGCTTGAATGACCCGATAGAACCAGATATCCATGCTTCCCCCTGAACTAGTCGACCACATCCTCGACTATCTGTACCATGATACCCAATCTCTCGCGGCGTGCGCCTCTGCCGGTCGTATACTACTTCATGCCTCTCGATACTATCGCTTCAACGGACGCCATCTGACTTACGTGCGCGCAATGACGCTCGAGCCGCTGCTTGTAGCATCTCCCACCCTGGCGAGTTCGATACCGTCTTTGACATATCGGCCTTTCGGCAGGTCTTACAGGGACAACATCGCAAGTCTCCCGGCCGCATTCACATTCCTTCAACTCTTACCGAATCTGATCGACCTTCGGATCCAAGCTAGAGCATTACCCTATATCGGACACCTAGGATCTCAATTGGCTTATCTGCGCATTGACGATGTATGGGCACAAAGTCGCGGAGACCTCCTGGTGGGACTCTCCCGGTTCCCCACACTACAGGAACTCGAGCTGTCCGATCCGTATCCCATGCTGCGTTCCGACGAGTATATCCTGGGTACCCACGAACCGCCTCCACCCAACGTCCACAAACTATCTATCCGGAATACGAGCTGCGCAGAGCTGATCTCCCAATGGTTCGGTTCACAAGGACTAACCCCGCGTATACATTCGGTCGTGCAAACCATCCGCGCGAGGTCCCATGCCCGTTTATTCGTCGCACAATCTCGCACGCTCGCGCCATTGGTTCAAGATCTGGAGATAGTGTTCAAGCCCGACGGTACCATGCAAGGTGCGCACATTCCGCCATCTCGACAACGACTCGGATGCCATCTCATACAGCGCGTTAGCTACCTTGGAGTCCGCTGACCTGACGCTCAAACCGTTCGTGGCCCTTCGTTCCTGCATCCTTCGGTTCGCGTTGCCCGAGATGTGCGTCGCAGAAAACACGTCCCTGACGTGGATACCGACAATCATTGGCCAGTTGTCACCATCGTCCTGTCTCCGGTCTCTCACGATTTCGTTGGTCGTCGACAACGTGGAGGATCTCCGGTCTCTCAACTCGGAGTGCGCGTTCGGAGTGCGCGGTTCGCGTTCTCACAGTCGCCTACTTCGACGACATGCGGGTCCTGGACTGGGCGGCCATAGGACACGCGCTCTCTGCAGACCGTATCGAGGGGCTCGGGAGGGTGGTGCTAGAGGGTCGCGGGTGTCACCAGCTGTTGGAGGAACATATCAGGATCACTTGTCCTGAGCTGCATACCCGTCATATCCTATCGTTGGTCACGGTAGCGAAGGAGGCCGCATGGGCCGATTGACGACGCCGTCGTACCTCAACTCGAACATCGGACTGTGCGGAGCGTTGTGTAGGCAAACAGGCCATGGGCCCGGCAAAGGACATCCTCCTCCTCTTGTCCCCTATGTGTCTTGACACCGCCATATGTACGAATCGTAGAGACTGGAACATACAGTACAATATCTCATAATGCATGGCATCGGGTGGGTCCTAAACGGGCGCTTCACACCATCCCATCGTGCATAACTGTTCATAATGCATAGGAAAATGGCGGAATTACCGTATGCATTATGAGAAATTGTAAACTACTCGAGGTTGGCGCAGTTGCAACATGAAGGCTTTTCGTGTGTTTCACCGGCTCAAGCATCCGTCGACACCGACGTAGGACACGTGGTTGTCTTTCAAGCTCATCGAAGGATAAGTAGGGTTTGCTACGTCGCACTAGTCGCCGATTAGCAATGTGGCGAAGACACTGTGATCCTAGGCCTGTTCGTACCGGCCGGCGTGTACGTAGTACCATAACAACTCGTCTGCGCAATGCCCGCATGCCAGCTGCCTTGTGCATAGACAGTATTGGCCATAAAGACTACAGTTTTGGCAGCCTCAAAGCGGCATCGTCATCTGCGAGCACTGCTTGGTCTTGCCGAAGATATGTTTGAGCGCAGTCCGATGCGTGAGCTCAGAGTAGGACCGGAAGCCACAGCGCTCAAATACCTTCAGTGGCTGTTGCAAGTTGCCTCTTCAACCTCTTCTATTATGATGTCCTATCGGCCCCGGCCTCCTGACAACCCGTTTTCAATCAACACATGTGCGCTACAAAGGGCAGCGTCGACGGCATTGCTACGAGCGCAGTACCAGCACTTTGGTATGTCATAATGCGGCAAAGTTAAACAAATATCATTGACCAATCATCAGTTTAAGATTCACCAAAACTTTGACACTCCGCTTTGTGCGTTCCACGGCTTCTTGTGCCACACAACCTTGGTCGACCCACGACAGCGGCCTTTGGCTGACTGGACCGCGGAAGCCGTCTTAAGGGTCATGACGGTGGGACTCTGGTGGGACTGTTCCCAGCAAACCCAAATGCGATGCGAAACCTGTCGACCCACTGATGCTGCTGGCAGTAGCCACGAACGACCGTGAGTCCCGCAGAATCTATCATCACCCAGTACACACATCAGGGTCCCCCCCCCCCCCGGAGAGTCCGAGCCAATTGCAGCAGGTCTTCTGCGGCGTGGAGGATTTGGCCACGCACTGCCGTGTTGTCGTTTTCCACGTCTGACGCTTGTACAAAAGACGCGCCAGATCTCGCAGCCAGCTCAGGCCGCCGGCTGCCAGCTGGGATATAGCGACAGTCTCGCCCCAGCTCGACGTTATACTCTTCCACCAGACACGTCCTGGTTCACAGCTCTGATACTTTGCTTTCCCTTAATCCTTGCTTAAGCTGGCGCGGGCATGCAGCATTAACCTCGGGGGGCGACTTTGAACATGTGTCGATCCTCCGTGTGTCGGTTTCTTTTGGGTTCTTGCAGCAACCCTGGTACCCCGGCATCACGATCGGGCTCGGATGTGGCGGAGGCCAGTCGCCTTGACCCGTATTCGGCTAATGACAATGTCAACACGTTTTCGGAGCTCGATCGTGGCGACGCGGAGGTCAAAGCGCAATGCGGAATGGACGGTGGTAGCGCAAGTTTAGGCGCCGAAGCAAAGCGGATATCCACCCCATTTAATCGAGATCCCGTTCGCTCAGACGCCATTTCTATCTCAACCGCTTCCTACCAAACCCACTGCCTGCTCTCCACCTCATCCCCATTCAACACCACCTCTTTTCTTGCTTCCTGTCTGTTCAGGTCGCGCGAACAAAGTCTTAACCACGCCCTTCTCCCCATAGGCTCTTTTCACCACCGGCCTCCGGGCAAACTACCATCCAATCCCCTCATCTCGCCCATTCGTCAAAGTCTTGGACTCGATCCGGAGACTCTCAAGAATATGCCCTCCCTCCAGGCGGGCACCGCTGACGAGGAGCGCGCGCGGCGTCGCGAAGCCATGCGCCACCAAGAGAAGAGCCAGTTTCCGAACGTACTACGACACACCGATGCGCCCCAAACCACCCCCCCAGCCACCACACCCCAGAGCCGTTCGAGTGACGCGCGTCCCAAGAGGACAGGCAGCGGAAAGGATAAGGACACCCAGAACCGCGACAAAGCCACTCCTCGTCCCTCCACCCGACCTCCAGGACAAACCGCTATGGACCAACCGGATCCAATGTCTCTCAAGTCCACGGTGACACCGGTGCACTGGGATAACCCTCTAAGGACCACTCCGCACATCTACAACCCTTCGCCTACCAGCCGCCCCGCTAACCACACGGCGACGAAGCTTTCGACGATGCCCTGCGCGGGTGGTCGTACCCAGGAAGCCAATCCACGGTCGCCTGCCGACTCCGTTCGACCCCGTCCTGTCGCAAGCGGGCACGGTACAGCGCCTGTGGACGTCAAGTCCTCGTCCAAGCGACCTGTCGTTCCTGTGGTGGGGTCGAAGTCCACATCCACCGCTCCATCTTGCCAAGCTCCTGCCGCTGCACCGTCGTCATCGTCGGCCGCACTCCTGGCCGTTCAACACTCTGCTACCTCCCACCCTTCTACCGCTGTCGTTCGGACCTCCACAGAGTCGCTACCAACCACCGGTCTCATTCCTTCGACGCCGTGCGGACCTCAGAAAGGGACCCGGTCGAAGCCGGTTGCCGCAGCGGCTACGGAGATAGTGGAACGTGGCAAGGAACGGTACGAGGAGTGGCATAAGAAGAGAGCCGACATGAAGTATCTCAACGAACAGGAACTTTATCAGAAGCTGGTCGAGGTTGGTATCTCGTAATGATCCCAAGTTCCGCTTAAAACTCATCTTGTTGTAGGAGGGCCGCGTGTCAGGGGGTATCCACCGTCCACCCACGGCTAAGGCCGTCGAGGTCGACAAGGATGCGAAGCCGCGGAATTCTCCCGTTTCTTCCGTCGAGGACTTGAAGTCTACTAAAACCGTCGCTAAAGGCTCGAGCACGTCGCTGGTAAGCTTCAATATTTTTGTTGCGAAAGTTGAGGTCGGCTGACGCGTGATGACACTCCTCATCAGCCAAAAACAGGTTCCACGGAGAGCTTGACATCGAAACATTCCGTGAAAGGATCCCGTCCCTCCACTGGCGGGTCTACAGGTAGTGACCAACCTGTCCAGAAGGAACGGTCGGACCGGGCGGATCGTCGGGGCACCGCTAAATCCACAGCAGCAGACACCTCGCAACGGGGGGCCAAGCCGAGCGGAACGTCGGCTCAACGAGCCTCGGCTTCCACTCGAGACCACGGCAGCGTCAAACAGACTCGCTCGCGTCCCGATAACGGAGTTTCGAGTACACTCTTCCCCACTGCGCCCCCCGAGGATGGCACCCGCGACGACAACTCCCTCAAACGTCCAACGAAGGCCTCTGGTGGACCGACCCCCGCTGAAAAGCGCCCTTGCGTTGCCCCGAAACGTTCGACAGAGTCCACTGTTAAGGGTTCGCGTCCGTCGGGAGACTCGGGAACCCGTGCTCCACTCACTTCGCAGCATGTGGTATACAAGGTTCGTCAGCCTGCGGTGCCGAAGGTAGATGTCAATCCCATCAAGGCAGATTCGGTGAGTACTCTTACAGCGAACGTCGAGAAAATAGAGACTAATTCATCGTAGTCGACCAAACCTCGTCAGCACTCTTCGGGCAAACCCCAAGATTCACGCTCTTCGATAAACGAGTCCCTCGGGACCGATGACAGCGTGCGCGAGTCTTCGCACAAGCCCTCTACACGTAACGGAACGACTTCCCAATCAGAAGGAGCTAAGAAGCGGATCCGCACGTTGTCCACCACAGCCACCGTTTCTGACGCGCTCATCGATGACATTGACGAGTGGCCGTCACCTCAGGACCTCCTATCCGCGATGTCTTCCTCAACCACCAAGGAACCTCAAGATGTCTCTTCAATAAAGACTCTGGCTTCCCGAGAAAAGGTGCTCCAGCATGGGCCAGTGGCTTCCGCGAAGAATAGACCGTTGGAAGGTGAGGCGGGCCCTGGTGGCTCGACTGAGAAGGTCGAGACTGCTCCTTCCACATACAAAGCTGGCCCGGCCGCTAGTTCACAAGCGGGCAAGATCTCCACCACGGCGAGCGACACATCCCTTCAACCATCCCGGCGCTCGTCTGGCGTCAGTTACGCCACCGTGAACGAGCCTCCTCCCAAGGATCCTGCCAGCTCCCCTGCTAGGCTTCGTGCCCCCATCGCCCGCCAAGTCGACCTCAATTCTCCACTGCTTCATCGTTGCTTCGAATCGATCGTGAGCGACAACACGTACAGTGTCGTATCGGACAACTTCGATCCCGAATCTTATCCGTTGGCATTCGATCGGACCCCCCTGCCCTCCATCTCCGTTCAAGTTGTCTCGGCCAAGCCGGAGGTCACTCCCCGCGCTTCCGACCTGCCTACATTCACGAGAGGTTGCCTTGAGCCGCGCTGGCCGGCGCTGAAGGCCGCTGCGGTCGACCTGAAGCCTGAAATTCGCTCTGTGGCCACAGTGAAAGAGGTTCGCTTCACGGAGAACTCAAGCGAGGAGAGTCTTCTGGAGCATGCTTCCAATAGAGGTCGTCAATCTGCCCGCCTCACGATGTTCCCCAACGCGTCTGCCGTGACCGTCACAACTTCATCGGGTTCAGGGCTTTCCCTCGACGCTACGCCTCTCTCCTCTTCCAGGCAGTCTCCCGTTCCGCGCAGCGATATCCGCCAGAACGCCGCCACGCCAGCCGAGGCTCCGCCATCGTACGACGACAGCGTCGTGCCTACTCGTAGGCGTACTCAAAGCGACGCGACGGACAAGAAGAACAGGCTTATCCTCAACGCTCGCCTCCCAGCACCCTACATCGACTCCCTGATCAGGATGGGTGAGGCCAACATGGCATCCGCACGGAGCCGGGCGGATGCTGAGGCAAACGTTCGCCCCAGGAAGCCGAGCATCTTGAAGAGGTTCCTCGGCCAGCTCGGTTCCCCGTTTGGCTCCAAGAAGAAGAAAGAGGAGGACGAAGAGGACTGGGGTGCGATCTTGAGGGCCGCATCTTCGCAGCCTCGCGCTGGCCCTTCGACGATTCGCTGGAAGGTATCTCAGCCTACTCAGAAGTAGGACATCATCCTGCCGCTCAGACCGCCGAGCGGATGGCAACTTCGGTTTGCCTTCGTTCCTATATTGTCACTTCGTACTTGTATTTTGTTTCGTCTTAGACCCACGTTTACATTATTACTTCGTAGATAATTAGCTTCATTCCCTCAACACCAGCTTGTAGCATCTTGTATTAGTTCGTTCACATCATCGTCCCTGGCTACGGGCTTATTCGCCCATTGCTGTACCCCATAGCACCCTCCACTATGCCCCATGCCATATGCTTCTATGCCCCTATGCCTTATGCCCTCTTATGTCCTCCCTTTGCTGTAGCGAATGTGTACGATTTTTCGAGAATCCCTCCCGCTCAATGTATCAAATCGCTTTGTAATTACACAGTCTCTACCCATTGCAATTAATCTGTAACTACAACGTGTAGAGGAGATTGGAGACGTGGGGCATCGGTCGCACTTTTCATAACCACGGGTTGGAAGGTAATCGCGAGCATATATACTCAATAGGTAGCCACGGCTTTGACGATACAAAAGTGAAATTCTAGTAGATACAGCATGTAATGATTACAACGATAGGATTCTACCACTTGACGGCAAGCCCGACCACCTCGCTCTCTACTGCTCTGTACTGAGTCCGGAATAGTTGTTGTCGTCTGGCCTCCGCAATCTCGTCCAGCTGGGTGGTCCACTGTACGTCTGCATGCGCTGGCTGGGCAGGCCTCGTGGTCTCTACAAGAATGCGACCCGCGACCCGATCCGCAGTCTCGAACGCCTGCCCCGTGCTCACAGAGGATCCTTCCGCAGGCGGTGTGGGAGGCGGGGTAGGAAGCGTCCGCCAGTACGCTGCCTCCACCTTCTTCGTCCACTCTCGGTCTCCCCACTTCGGGCCGACAGGCGCGGCAGGCAGGGGCTCGTCCACGTCGAGCTTGACACCCGTCTCCGACCAATTTCGCGAAAAGCCCTCCTCGTCGGCGGTCTTCCCGGCCTGTGCGGGGGGGCGCAGCTGCCCTCCCCCGTTCACACATCCGCTCGGGCACGCCATGACTTCGACGTAGTCGTATGCCTTGTCCTCTTGCGCAGCGCCGTCGCCCTTCCGCACCGCGCGTCCGCGTGCACGCAGGCCTGCCCCGGGGAGGCGTCCGGCCGCACCTCTCCCGACCTGGACGCCGGCGTCTCGCCCGACCTTGCGCACGACGTTCTGCAGGTTGCGGAAGCCGTAGCACTTCGCTCCTCGGAAGACGACCTCCCCGGTCTCGCGGTTCGTGAGCGTGTACTCCTCGTAGTCCGCGGTGCGAACCGTCTTGGTTGTTAATTCGAGCCCGTCGGGGTTTGAAGAGGTCGAGATGAGGGTCGAGATGACTGAATGCAGGTACGACCCGGAACTCGTGCCAGGGTGCATGAGCAGCTCCGGGAACGCGAGGTTGGCGGCGCCCGTCTCAGGGCCTGAACCTGGACGTCGATCTGCTTCGGGTCCGAATGCGATGTCGTGCGGATGCGGCACCAGACACGGCACGTTCTCGTCGGGCACGGGGACCGACAGGTCCCAGCCCTTCTCCTGCATCAGGAGCTGCAGCTCGCCTGTGGTGATCACACAGTCGACGTCGCGCGTCGCGTACGTTTCGTTGTAGAAGTCTTGCCGCGAAGCTTCGAGCTTCTTATCGTAGCACGGCATCACTGTGACATGGTAGATCTGGTCGGGGCTGGTGGGGGTGTATGCGCGAGGATCACCCGTAAGCCCCGAGAAGATGCGAATGGGACGATCAGCACACACAACTCCCACGACAGAATGAGGTTGAAGACAGATGAACACACGTTTTTCCCCATTTCGAGCCAAGCCACTCCTTCACGAGCGTACCCATGACCTGTTGTGGGCTCTTTGTTCGGCTAATGAATGGAAGCATCTCGGCGTGCGTCTTCTCGGCATAGCACACCCAGCCGGGGCATGCGCTTGCGAGCATTGGGAGCTTGCCTTCTCCGGTCTTCCTCTCCTTGAACTCCTTCGCGTGTTCCAGGAGGGAGATGTGCCGAGCGAACGTGGTATCATACACTTGGGCGAAGCCGAGGACGTCCCTGCAGAATGCGGTCACGCGTCTGAGGACTTGGAGGAGGCTGATGTTCTGTGAAGAGCTGGAGGAGATGGAAGCGGCGAGGGATGCCAGGCATTGGGGTGCAATGGATATGACAGGGACCTTGTGATGATGGAATGTTGGGTGAGGGTTGTTCTCCAGGACGTTGAGGACCTCTGCGTGGGATTGCATTGTGATGAGGACAGACTCCGCAGAGGTGATGCACCCGCTGTGGTAGGGTAGACTTGCTAAGCCTCCATGATAGAGGGGACACATGCGCACCACACACCTGCATGCGAGACAGTCATTCAGACTGATCTCAGCCGTGGTCAGCTTATGCTTCGTGGCTCCCTCCCGTGCGGCTGCAGATCCGTTCGCGGAAACTTCGTAGTAAGACCCGCCCGAATCGACCTGGATTTGAGTCTTAGATCGATAAGGTTAGGTGAGCTGTAAGTACATGAAGGACACTTAAGACGTACAGCAGCAGCGCCTGCGTCCAAAGGCTCCGGCTTGTTGGCGTGCTCAACAGGCTTGATGCACGCTTGGGATGGTGTTATGAAGTCATTGAGATCGGTCAGCGTCTGTCGTCCTCATTAAGCATCGATTTCCGCGGTACACGACTTGAAGGACATACCAGCGCCCCAGAAAACGCCATGCAGAAGGAAAGCAGAGAGGGTTCGAAGCTGGTCGCATTCGAAAGCTAGCCAGCTGGTCTGTGACTCCATGTCCGAGTCCGAGTCCAAGGATGACTAAGATCTCGATCATGCACAGCCACCGCACCTTTGCTCCCGCCATTGCCTTCAGCAACAGTATATTCACGTGACATGAGACTATCAAAATGATATATGCAGCAAGTCCTTCCAACTTCTTCGTGAGAGCATTCTGGATGCTGCGATTTGTTAACGACTTTGTGAATAAATACAGGATCGTTGTTACAACTTCATTATAACGTTGTGAACGTCGAGTTACTAGCGCACGCATGATGCATTACAAGGATGAGGGTATGTAAGGATCCAGCCAGCAAATGTGGCCGGCTGCATCCAGGCCAGCGTCCACAATCATATGATGCCACTCCAAATGCCTCGTTACCCTGCATACATTTCAATACGACGACACATTCCGAACAACTGGAGGCCTGTGCTAGGCCTGCAAACGTATTAGATTAGATTACGCAGAGCGAACGTGTGCAAAGGGCTAAGGTAAAATATATATGAATACAACACGTGCGTGTGAGAGACAGTGGATAGATATTCAGTCTGTGGTGTCACGGACAGCAAGCGGGACTGACAGCAATGATACAGCATGTAGACAAGATGGTGTGGATGTGAGCGCAACGTGAATATGTAGGAGTGATTGTGGGAATAGGCGATATTAGGGTAGCGAAACTAGGGTAGCGATGAAGGATGGAGTGCTACCGCCGGCGTTGGCTATAGTAAGGGTAGCATTCAGGACAAAATTCGGGTCTAACGGCGGTAACAGTCTCGGAGGCGTCAGGTCCGAAATACTGCGGGGACGCATGTCAGTGGAGGTGGAAACCAGGGGCGTTTGACAGTACGCACGCGATCGCACATGCAATTGGGACACGGGTTGCGGTGGCGACGAGAATTGTAGCAGTACGCGTTCTCGCAGTCAATCTTACGCAGCTTCCTTGTCTGAGATGAGAAGCATTCGTGAGCTAAGAACCAACTTTAAACAGGGTGGTACTCACGATGATGTAGTGCTAAACACGGCAAGTGGCAGTGACATCAGCTGAACATGAAGCGCTGGGACCACAAAAAAGATGCAGACTACGCACGCCGCAGCCGTACTTGATTCCTTCGCTGTAAATCAGAGCGTCGTGAGCAAACGTTCACCAGACAGTAAGGATGGCGGGGTGAGGAGCCGGACTTACGTTTCGAGGCAGCACATGTTGGAAAGCACAGCAGTATGGAACCTTAAAAGCTAAAGGCCTTCATAAGCGATCGGAGAAGCTTGGACACGGAGGAATGATGCGCTTACGGGAGCGGGAAGCACGGATGAGCAGCGCTCAGGAAGGTTGCGGAGAGAGTGCGGGAAATGCAGAGAACGGCGAGCTGGGGGCTGGCGATAATGTGGTGGGGATGTAGGTGTCGGTTACAAGATTTCGAGGTAAGCAGAAGATTAGAGTAGCGGAGGAGGAGCTCGGGGCAGATTATACAGGGGCGCTGAGAGCTTAGGGTAGAGAGGGGAGAAGAGGGAAGGCTTTATAGGGAACGGGGGTGTGGCCACATCAAAGGAGGGCGTGTAGTTTCCAACGGGGAACACGTTGAAGAAGGACAAGGCGTCGGAGTGTCACAGGTTGGGTGCTGGTGATCCGGAATGAGATCGATAAGATTCGGCACGGAGTGAAGCTGAAACCGAAAAACGCGGTTGGCAACGAAGAGTGGAGATGAAAGGTGATAAGTGCGAGCGCGGCCGGCCACGCTGATGACCAACGAATAATCTCAAGGCGCGCTCTTGCGACGGAGAGTCACAGGGGCTCCGACCCGTCGATCGCCCTGCTCCCGAGCGGCACAAATGCACGGAAGCTCTTCCAGAATAAAGCAAGCCCTCCAACTCCGCACGCCTTGAACGTAATGGGCGACGAACATCAGTCTTCGAAACACTCCAGAGCAGGTCATGGGAGGCATTGGCCTCGGACAAAACTCAGGGCACCATGTCCCTCCGACCTGTGTCCAACGGAACGCCCGCTGGGGCCCGCTCAAACCCTCTCCCGATCCCCCGTTCCGGCCGCCGGGGGGGGGAGGCGCCCCACGTGGTGGTTACCCGAACCGGCATGTCCACCGACCGGCGACCGTATAATATTAATATTCTCGCACTGTGGACGGCGGCCGGGCCGGGGAAACCAAACAAACACCGGCATGACGACCGACGACGGTCACGCCGCCAGAGTGCTCCGCCACCGTCCAAATGTCCTCCTCGTCCTCTTCCCTCAACCCGACCACGCGCTCTCGGACCCTCCTCTTTCTCTCCTACAGGGACTCCCGCGCAGGTGCCTCGCGCTCACGACGTTCACGAATTGTCGCAACCTACGATGAGGCCCAGAACGAGGACGACGAGCACGAACGCCTCATAAACGCCGACTCCGGCCACATCTCAATAGATGCAGACCTTCCGCCTAAATGGTGAATGCCATTGCACGGTCTTCTTTCTCCGCCTCCGTCTTTTCACTTCCGGTGCACCTCGCGGCACATCAAGGCATCCGTACCTAAGCCGAACACACGACGCACTACTCGTCAGACTGCCCGCGTCCCTCCGACTTCGCAACTCAGTTCGGGTGGGGGGTTGAGGGACAATACCTTTGCCGAGCCTGTGCCGAGCCTGACGGCATAGTGGGCAACTCGCGACAAGGGGGTGGAGGCTGTGATTGTGCGGACACCGTAATCTCTCGAGTAAGCTGTTTCCATTGGAAGAACCCGCTCTGAACCGTTTACCCATCCATTGCTCATTCCTATGTGGTTAATGTGCCTGGGCAGGGCATGTCTTTTGCATTGCTCTGCCCATATGTGACATTCGTCGCTGGGAATGGTCGCTGTATGCGAAACGTTTGGCGAATGCAAATCGACCCCGTCCTTCAATCGACTTGTCCTCCACCATACCAGTCGCGGGCGTTGTGGTGTGCTTCCAAATCGCACTTTCGGCGAGACAATTGCTGTCTTTGTGTGTGAACTCAGCACCGTCGAGCAGTTATGAGCGACTATTTGCTCACCAGATGAAGGCGTGTACAAGGGCTTGCTTTCATTTCCACTTCTGTCTCGCCCCATGCCGTCGTCTTCTGTGATCAAATCGACGCCCTCTAAGTCTCATGCGTTTGATGATTTGTATCCTCACCTTGGTTCCGTGCTGCATTATGCTTCACTATGGAAGTTTCTCTTCAAACAGGTACACGGGATGAGTACCTCGCACATCTTCGTCCGCCGGCCGCAGTATTTTCACCCAAGGTGTTGAGTTCGGCCGATGGACACTATACGGCCTCGAGTCGGGATGAGTCCGGTGTATGGCGGTATCCTACTATGACCGAGTGCCCGAACAGGTCGTTGATCTTCGTTTCTTTGCCACCCTCATCGGATGATTTGGTGGAGCCCATGCGTTTGCTCGGCGGATTACCAACAAGTAGCCGCAGTACACATCTCCTATCGCATGCGTACATCGGTCTTTGCAATGTCAGGTGCTAATCTATCGTTGGATCGCCAGGGTGGATATCGCTGATCAAGTCAAGGAGATAATAGCAGGCATACAGACTAAAAGTATGTTCCGTTTGCCTCGTTCTCTTGGTTGTTTAATTGGTGGCGTCGTTTTATCATAGCTAATTGTGTCGTGCTCTATAGTCGCTGCCCTCGACAAGCTTCACGCAAAGCATGTCCTCCCGGGATTTTCGGACCGGACCGCAGAGGAAAGGGAGATCGAGGCGTCCACTACGGACATCACTAAAGTACTTAATAGATGGTTATCGTTTTCACCTGTGCACTGACGCTCACCCCCTCGTGATTACCATTTGGCTCTATCGGTGATAGGACTTCCGACAATGCAGCACTCTGATACAGCGGATAGGGTCAGTACCAACCCACACGTTCCCACCTTCCCATACCGGGGGGTCATCACACCACCACGA
The DNA here is from genome assembly GCA_024305745.1 of Polyporus tsugae. NCBI lineage: Eukaryota > Fungi > Basidiomycota > Agaricomycetes > Polyporales > Polyporaceae > Polyporus > Polyporus tsugae. The sequence continues at coordinate 1,082,280 of JAHRBS010000001.1, forward strand.
GCTCGCAGCGAAGAACGTGCAGCGAGGCCTCGCTGCGAAGGTCCAGGAACTGAGCGCCACCTTCCGCAAGAAGCAGCGAGTGTATATGGAAAGTGAGCACTCCTCTTCCTGTTCTGGCCGTTTCGACGATCGATGGCACATGATGGCCCGTCGTGTCGCTGCTGTGCGCGCGTGTTGTGCCAATGTTGAATGGCGGATTAATGATATTGACGCACACCTTCACTCCACAGAGTTGCAAGGACACGCGATCAAGAACCAGGATTTACTTGCGGCGTCGGGCGCAGTGTCGCTCAAGGGGTCAGCAGGCATGTCTGCGCTCGCCGAAGACATGGAGGCAGCGGCGCAAGTACGTCACGCTTACCGTCTCGCCGGCTGCACGTCGGGTTGCATGACACCTTCCATGCTCACTAGCCCTTTCTTGTGCGCGTTCGTGCGGCCGTGCGTACGTCGGGTTCATTCAGTCGAACGAAGGCGTGGTGCTGCGTCTGGCGGCGCTGGATGACGGCCTTCAAACACGAGACCGTGAACTGACGGAGATCGCGAAATCCATCGCCCAACTGGCAGAGCTATTCAAAGACCTGTCTGCGCTGGTCATTGATCAGGGAACGCTGCTGGATAGCGTGGAATACAACATCGAGCAGACCGCAGTGCAGATGGAAGACGCAGTGCGAGAATTGGACACCGCAACGAGGTGAGTGCAGCGCTGCCTTCCGTCTCGTGATCTTAGGCATTACGCCGTGCGCTCGCCGGTGGGCGCAAAACTCCACGGAAGGTTAGAGCGTGTCGCTCTGGAGCTTCTCTAGTGACCCGTGCCCGCCTTCGGCGCAGTTCTCCGCCGTGCATGGCTCTCCATTGTCCAATTGACGAACAGAGCTAACGTAACTTCCCATCGTTGTACAGGTACCAGAAGAACACAGGACGCCGCCAGTGCATCTTTCTTCTCCTCCTGATCATCTTCGGCCTCATCATCGTCCTCATCTTCAAGCCGCGTCGAGACCACTCTCCACCCGCTTTACCCCCTGCCCAACCTCCTCCTGCTACGACGCCTATCACTGCAGTAGATGCGCTGCGGAGGGCAAGCGGAGCGCTCGGGACGCCGTCGCTGGGCGTGGTGGAGACTCCGCACGCGTCGATGCGTTTGTTGCGGTTTAGGAGGGGCGTGTATAGGTGACTGGACTTGGTCAAGCACCGGTGACTTGCACGGATCATATGATTTATTGCTTTTTCGATATTTTCCGTATTGTAGATCTCCTCTAGTACCCTACTACCTCCCTCAGAATTCAGATAATGGTGGGCCCTTGCACGGAATGATGACCAGGCATGGTGCGATGTGCACTACGTCGGTGGATGGCCTCTCATCGGAACGATTTCAGGCATAAAATTGTCAAACCAGCAATGCATGGTTAAGTATTGTATTCGACAGGATAAGTAGCAGGACACACATGGTGTTTTAAGTTTCCGGATCCACAGGCCCCTCCCGATGGTTGTTAAACGTTAAACACTTCACCCCTCCTTCGAACTCCTTCGAAGTTTGAAGTTTAAATTTTATTTCTCCTGTGCCTGGCTACACTCCAAAGGCGCAGCCCTCATGCTTGCATTCGTTGCGATGGCGAACGTGTGATTCACGACAAGGGTTTAAATTTTCGGTGGAGGGTGTGCATGTGCATTGATATGCATGTATACTGTAGCTCATTATTTGCGGAGCAGTTTTTTTTGGATGTGGCCGGGTCTGAAGATTCTCTGCGAAGTAGTATTCCTCGACCGCGATATCGATGTTCTGGTATACCTGAGCTTGAGTATGAAAAGCTAGAAAGTTCTCAAATACGTATCCCTCATACTCCTTGGCCTTGATGTATGCGAGGTACACCGAAGGAGGTGTGTGAAAGGCAATGCTGCGGCCCGGCGAGTTTGATGTTGCGGCGAAGAAGAGAGCTTTATCGGGCAAGTGAGTTGCCTGTTATATCGGTCATGGTAACGGCTGCACTCCAATTGCGTATCGCGAAGCAGTCCAGACACTCTCAGCGTCCCCGCCCTATCAAGCAACCTCTCCTCATCCTCTCACGACTCCTGGCTCGTCACTGTCACGACCCACTCTTGTCTAGGACACAGGATTGGCTGCGCGACAACCTCCGACGCTGGAAAGTACCTCACAAAGTGGCACCCTAGCTTTGAATATTACCCCCACGGCGTCCCAGACCCGTCCGCCGTCTACACCGGAGCTCGCAACTCATCGCTTCTGTTCAATTTGACCTCTTCGCGTTTGACTTTGGGATCGCGACCGTCGAACCACCGGTCCCAAAGGTTATAAATCGAAAACCGACGCGCCCGCCGCCATGGCCGCCTCGGGCCAGCACGACCGCAACGAGTCGTTTTCATCCAACTCACCCTTCAACGATCAAGCACCGTCTCCGCTCTATCCCCCTCAGCACACGCGCCCTCTCTTGTCGCACCCGAGTTCGTCCGCGACCGACCTCCCTGCTACAGCTGGAGAGCGCCTAGCATACATGCAGGACGAACCGCTTGCGCACTCCTACAGCCAGTACGACGCCGAGCGCGGACACAACTATCCACTGGGCCACGCGGGGGGAAGAAGCAAGTCCATGCCGATCCCAGGGGAGAGCGTCGATTTTGGGAAAAGGGCTAGCAGGAACGGGAGCTGGGATTTGTTCGCGGGCGTGAAGAAGTTCGAGCGGGGGTACGAGCAGTTTGATACGAGGAACGCGGCCGAGTCGCACCTCACGTTCGCAGACGGGGATGTGCCAAAGAACAAGGTACGTCGCACTTCAGTCGTGATGTCGCGGACGCGTGGTTGGGTGGATGAAGGAAGGAAGGAAGAGGGGTTTGTGGAGCGAGTGTGCATATACAATGAAGCAGAACGCTGACTACGGACGCCGCAGCTCACGAAACTGTACAATTACCTCCTGAATGTCTCGATCGTGACGCGGTGGATGCTTTTCATCATCCCCGTCCTTGCACTGCTGTGGATCCCTGGTATTCTCGGGCTCACCAAGTTTCCCAACGCCAGAGTGAGTCTTGCCTACAGATCGTGTTGGAGAACGAGCTTCTTGACGAACCGCCCTCCAGATTTATGGAGTCAAGCTCCTCTTCTGGAGTATCTGGTTGTCCGTAGTTTGGGTGGGTACGTGAACGTGTCGCCAACACCACCGCCTTGGTCGCTGACGCTGGGTTTATTCACACTGACAGGCTGGTGGGCTGCGCTTGCGACAATGTAAGTTCCCGGAGGCTTTGCAAAGCCGTCCTTACTTATATGCGGGGACAGGATGATCTTGCCGAAATTCCTTCGCAATACATTTGGTGTCGTCGTAGTGGGGACCAGGAAGTACATAGATTGGATTGAGGTGTTGCACAGGTTCGTGGCCTTCACCGTTTCTCTCGTTGAGAACTATGGGCTCAGTGGGTTGCAGATATGCCGCGTTCTTCGGCTGGTCGCTTGCCATCTGGATTTCCTATAACCCGCTCATCAACGCGCGGCAGCAGACGGACGATTCCTCATCTCAGAAAACTATTGATACCCTCAGCAAGCTGCTGTTCGGTCTCATGTTGTCCGCGGCTCTCCTATTCTTCGAGAAGATCTCCATCCAGTGGATAGCGGGCAAGTTCCACGAACGCTCATATGCAGGTGCGCGGCATGGTTCCAGTCATCCCGCCTCCAATCCAATCCTGAACTGCATGCACTGCAGAGCGCATCGCGGAACAGAAGTTTGCCGTGAGGGTGCTGGTAGCGCTTTATCAGCACTCAACGGATATCCCTGGACGCTCCGACACCCTGCGCGACGGGCCGCAAGGCGATCACAAACGCAAGACGATGATGAACCCGCAGAAGATCTTCAAGAAGGCCCTCAAAGGGGTCCGCCATGCCGCTACGACGACAACGACGGTCCTCGGCACAGTCGCGTCCGAGATCGCGGGCACGTCCGTGCTGCAACCCAACTCCCCGCAGGCGATGGTCAAGACCGCGCTCGAGTCCGCCAACAAGTCGAGGTTGCTCGCCCGACGGCTGTTCTACTCGTTTTCGCGCCCCGGATCCGACCGCCTGCTTGTGGAGGACATCGCGAGGTTCTTCAGGAATCCGGACGAGGCCGACGCCGCGTTTGCGATCTTCGACAAGGACTCGAACGGCGATGTGAGCCGGGACGAAATCGAGATGGCGTGCATGTATGTGCATCATCCCCGGGCCCCTTAAACTTATTGTTGGATGCGCTTGCTCAACTGCGCATATAGGGAGATCCACCGCGAACAACTCTCTATCGAGCACTCCATGCGTGATCTAGACAGCGCCGTCGGACGCCTTGACAACATCCTGATGAGCTTGTACTTCATTATCGTCATCCTCATCTTCGCTGTCGCTCTGGTGAGATCGGTCCCAATCGTCGATAGCTTGGTGGACTCAGCTGCCGTCTCTCTAGGAAGCGCAAGTGGCCACCCTGATCACCAGTGCTGGAACGCTCGTCCTCGGTATGTCTTTTGTCGTCGCCTGAGAATCTGTTTTGTATTGGCATGGATGGCTAATGCAGTGATACGCAGGTTTGAGTTGGCTGATCGGCAGCAGTCTGGCGGAGGTCCTCACCAGTATCATCTTCTTGTTCGTTAAGCACCCGTACGACGTCGGCGACAGGGTGACTGTGAACAAGGACACGTTCACTGTGAAAGAGATCCGACTGCTCAGTACCATCTTCCTGGATAGCAATGCTTGTCTGGTGCAGGCACCGAACACGGTGTTGAACGGAGTGGTGCGTTTCCCTGTGCTATGATCGACGGAACGAATTGTTCATTGGGTGTATTCTGCAGTTCATCCATAACATGCGGCGTAGTCCTCAGATGTCTGAGTCGTTCGAGTTCGATGTAGTGAGTTCAGCTATATGTCCTTCTCCAATCTGTCGACATGCTCACACGCACACCAGGCGTACGCGACGTCGTTTGAGCAGATCGAGCGCCTGCGCGAGCTCATGCTCTCTTTCCTCAATGTCGAGCGTCGGGACTATCAGCCCATCTTCGACGTCTACGTCATCGGTGTGTTCGCTGGCAGGACTCTGCATAACAATTGGACGAAAGCTAAAACGAGTCCCCAGACATGCCTGGCCAGGAGAAACTCACGCTCAAGGCCGACATCAAGTACAAGAGCAACTGGCAGCAGGGCACTCTCAAGGCGCAGCGTCGCAACAAGTGGATCTGCGCGCTCAAGGCCTCCATGGAGAAACTCAAGGTCTTCGGCCCTGACGGCAACCCGAACGCCAACCCGGGACCTACGAAGTACACCCAGGTGCCGTACGAGGAGGTCTTGCGCCAGGAAGAGGCCGCGAAGAGAGGGCAGCACCCGTCCAGCGGCAGCTCCATGTCGGAGCTCCATGTCCCGAAGTCCGACTGGACGTTCGCGGACCAGAACTCGGCAATCGTCGACGACTCGCAGGACGTGTTCGGGGAGCGGGACCAGGTGAGCCACAGCAGCTGTGCTGTCTGCCAGGCGTGAACGGTTAGTCACACTGATGGTACTTATTCTCAGCTCTTCATGACGAACCCCCGTCAAATGACGGCCCCCCGGCACCGACCACTTCCCAGCATGCCCACGGCTGTGACGATGCCGGCACCGTCATCGACCTCACCCCCACAAATGGAGGAGATTGAGCTCACCCCACGGCCTGGTATTCCTTATGTCTAATGATCTAGCAGATAGGTGATATAGAGGTAGATATATGTAGCGTAATATCTTTATTGCTCCGCTTCGCATCAGCGTTCTAACACTTCGGACCCAACATACTGACCAGTACTTATTCCTTGCATACTGATATCCATCATACGACACCCTTCATGACACTATCTATGTCTTGTAGATACCGTTGAATATAATCGCTTATCCCTCGTTTACCCCCGCTGCGCTCAGTCATCATAAGATGTAATATAAAGCAACGGTAGTCGAAAGAACATCGAAAGCATACACACAGAATACAAGTGCCGCTGACTAGCCAACGTTCCACCCGTTAGCCTGGGCCGAAGGCGATCCCCAGCCCTGGGCAGCGGGACTGCCCCAACCGCCAGAGCCACCAGAGCCACCAGCCCCACTTGCGGGGGCGGCACCCCAGGGAGCAGCAGCAGCAGAAGGGCTCCCCCATCCGCCGGCTCCCCCTGCTGCCTGCGCTGGACTGTTTCCCCACGTGCCAGTCGCACCTCCCCCTGTCCGCGCCGGGCTGCTGCCCCAGCCGCCGGTCGCACCCCCGCTTGTCCGTGCGGGACTCCAGGACGGGGCTCCGCCACCTGGTGGGGCACCCCAGCCGCCGCCCGCTGCTGGGTGCTCGTGGCCGTTTGGTTGGCCGGTGAGCGCGCCGGCCCCGCTCTGGAACGCGTCGTTCTCTGGCGGCTCGGGCTTCAGTCCGAGGATGAGGTTCGCGAGTTTTGTCTGCAACTCTTGGAGACCCTGTAGGCCATCCGACCTCGGTTAGTCACTGTTAGTCACTGCAACCGCAACCGACATGTGAAAGATATGGGAATGGGAGGTAGGGACAAGTGCAAGGGTAGGGACAAGTGCAAGGGCAAGGGCGAGGGGGAATCGGGCGGAATGCATACCTTGTGCACGACCTCCTGCGCTCCTAGACTCCCGTCTGTCTCGATCTCGAGGTAGAACTTGCCCGCCTTCGCGTTGTAGTCAAACTGCTCGTCGTCGCGCGGCGGGTCCTCCTCCTTCGCGTTTTCGCTGAGCGGCCACTCGGCCCGCGCGTCGGACTCGTACCAGTAGGACGTGTGGCGGAGCTTGTTGTGAGGGTCGTATTCGAACGCGACAGCCGAACATGGCGACCATTTTGCGTGCTCTTTTGCAATACCCTGGTACGGGATGGGATGTTGAGATGGAGGAGATGGAGGGGACGCACTGTGATGTGTGACGCACCTTCTTCGCTATACAGCGCACCTTCAACTCCTGGCCCATACGGATTTTACAGATGAGGATTGGGGGAACGTCCGGGTCGTCTTGTATGCCATGATTGGTGAATGGGAAAGAAATTGGAGAGATGCACACGTACCTTTGCCCACGGGGTGCCCGAAGTTCTCCACCCGCTTCGCAAGCTCCTCGCCCGTCTCGTCTGGGTCAAAAGAGTTGTATGCCCCTGGCCTGGTCGTCGGGACGACCTCGAGCATGTTGCTTGTGATGAACATCGTCTTGTTCGCCTCGTGACACGCGACGTCCAGGCGCAGTTCAATGGCGCAGAACTGACACCGGACTTCGCATGTGCAGTCCTGCTCGCGGTTTCAGCACGACAAGGCCGGATGAAGGAAGAAGGGGAACGAGGAACGGACGTACTCGTGTGTACCGCATAGCCTCATCGCACATCGTGCTGACCAGCGGAATCATGCCGAGCCGGTGAGCGATGAACTCGTCCGGCAGCACGGTCGTGTTCGTTTCGATTTCCACCATGTCGATGGCTGTAGCCGCGAACGTCGGTGAACATCCTGCGCTCCTGCTCTTTCTCACACAAGAACACTCACCAACGGTGGGAATGTCTGCTATCACGACTCTCCGGAACGAATTCGCGAATCTACGGATCAAGGGTCATGAGCTCGAGCAGTCGCGACGGGTGGCTGAGGGTATACGGACGAGAGGTCGACATTTTGAAGGACAAAGTTGACGGAGTTCTTCTTGAGGTCGCGTATACGAACGATGGGCTCCACATCTGACGACTGCATTCTGACAACAAGAGCCGGCGTGGACTGAGGAAGGACGCGCAAGTCCAACTTGAAAGGGGGCGAGCTGCAGTGGCCGTGGCTGAGCAAGCACTATTGGCGCCCAAAGCCTCACCACAATTAGTAACTCTAACGCCCAAGTCTAGATCTTCAAGTCATGAAACAGTGCACCAGCCTTTGGTTCGACACACAAGCATGGAACAATCTTGTTATGAGAACATGTTATTACTCAAAACTGAAGAGGTTGGCAAAAGACCCAGAGTTTTATCGCGACTCTTGAAGACGTTTGGCCTGCCAGGCTGCCACGGTGTGAAGCACGGTCAAGTAATGTGTTCAAGCTTAAGCTTATTGGTAAGTGCAAGAAAACGCGGGCCAGGATGACACTCTTTCGTCTGATATCGAAGATCAGGCAACATCGTGTATGGCCCCTACAGAATAATACAGACAAGAAGCCCCTGGTTCAGTTTCTTGTTTACCAAGGGGGAAAGTAGCACGTCAAGAACGCGAGCAGGCTAAGGTATGGACAACGACGAGTATACAAAGTATACAATGCGATCAATAATCTAGTCGAGCAATGTGGGCCGCGATGTGCAGAATAAGGATACGCATGCAAGGACAGAACAGACAGGGTGACAGAAACATGGGCGACGACGTCAAGCTAGCGATGGCTACTCTGGAAAATTGGACACAATCGTGAGCACAGCACGACAATGGGCGGGGCGCAAGCATGTCACATAAATTTCAGGAAGGAGGGGAAGAATCCGTCGAACGGACCCTCCAACGCACGCTGGAGAGGACGCGGGACCTCCTCGGGAGGCGACTCGCCTTGCGCGGCGGCGATGGTCCGCACAAGGTGCTTCACGACGAAATTCTCCGCCGGTTTCGCACGGATAAGCACCCGGCACGTTGGGCAGGAGTATTCTGGGTGCGGAGTCGTGCTGACCAGGATCGCGATCTCACGGTCCATGTCTCGTCTCCGGTGAGGTGGTAGGTCGGCACGAGCGAGGGCTGCGCGGAAGTGTGCGGGTATGAGCTGCTGTGGGTCGTATGCGGGGTACTTGGCCAGATGATGGGCATATGCGGTGCTGAACCAGTCTTGGAGGCAGCCCGCGCAGAAGGTGTGCCCACAGAATAGCCTGTGAGCGAGGGATCGGAGGTAGGTCGGATGAGGCCCGTCAGTTTCGCGTTGTAGATGCAGTGGTGTGGACTGAACGTACGTGTACGGGTTCCACAGCTTGAGGGTACAAACTTCACAATTAATATGGTCCTCAATAGCGGATAGGAGCTGTGTGCTGGGTCAGACAGACGGATGGTGGCAGAAGGACGCGCATTACCTTATCGGTTTGCGCGGCTGGAGCTGGTGCGGCCACCTTCACCTCAGGCATGGATGATGGTCGCGCCTGAAACGTCCGGTCAACACCTATCGAAAGAGGTCTGAAAAGCCAGCACTCACAGCTTTTGCCGCCTCAAGCGCTGCCTTCAACTTCCGGTTCTCCTAAACGGATTCGAAAGAACGTGTCAAGGACTTACCCTAATCCGCACAACACATGAGAGGACGGACCTCCTCCAGCTCCTTGACCCGTTTTTCTATGGCATTCACCGAAACCGCGGGCTTCTTGGCGAGTGGCTCGTCGTCGTCGGACGAGATCTCGATGATTTCGGAGGCGGGCGGCAGCGGCGCCTTCGCCTTCTGTTTCGAGCGCTGTTTGGCAGTCTTGCGCTCGACAGCCTGACGCTTGCGGGGTGGACCGTCATCTTCGACCACCAGAAGAACGCCATTGGCGTTGGAGGGGCCTGCGACGTCCTGCGGGTATGGTGCAGGCTGGCGGCTACCTTGCCTGATACCGGAGCGAGTGGCGGGCATTGCAGCAGCGATGAATCGCGTAGTGTTTGAATGACCCTCGGAGACGATATGATACGTCAAAATGTGAGGAGAACTGAAGAAAAAGCGTCGACAATGGCCGAAGGACAGCACAAGGCAGGAGTTGGTGGCGGTTGAATTGCAGGGCAACGGGCGCTTTGTGATGCCTATTCTTCTCGTCTGCGCCCGACGCGGACGCGTGACGCGTCCACTCCGTCCATCACGTGCTCCCGGAACTCGTCGTCTGAGCCTCAGCAAGTTGGCCGCGGCCGCGGCTCGAGTTCTCTAGAGTCATCAAGTGTCCACTCAACTACGGTGAGTCTGCGACAACGGTGCATAGGACACTCTGTATGGTTGGAGAGCGCATGTGCTGACCGGCGGCCATTCATTGCCATGGACACTGCTAGGTACATCCCATAACTTCTTCTCTAACGATAAATTTGAAGGCACGAGCCTGATCGGACCTACCCCTACCCACCCCGTCCAGCCGGGCGAACACTCGTAGTCGGCCATCGGCCACGGTCGGTGCACGACCCTTCGACGATGAAAGTGCCAGCGGTAAACAAGACATGGCGTCCAGGTATCCAGATCAAGCGACAACAGCGGCTTTTCGGTCGAGTGCATCGTTGCTGATTTCCGACTCTGCTGGTTCCACGCCTCTAAACTTCGCCCGCTGTGTGTCTCTGAGCTTGACGATATCGACCTGTTCTTGGATGGGGACGCCGACTCGGACTTGCGCTGGGCCCCGCTTCAGGTTGTTGAAGGCGTTCGCGAACTCGCTGTGACGTTCGTACGATCCCTGCAGGGAAGACGGAGCTGGAGAAAACGCGCAGATCCGGAACAGAAATGGACTTACCTCCTGAGACACGATACCGTCCGCAACGTCCTCCTGCAACTTCAGGCGAGCGTTGAGCATCTACAGCAAGGCTGTTAGCCCCTCTCTGATGCTGCCACAACCTAGGCGAACTGACCGCTAAAAGGGTGCATGTATATACGCGGCCCATGGGAATACCAACAAGGATATGATAGTTGGTGTTTGGAACGATACTCTGTGCCACGGTCAGTTGCAGATTCCTGCGACGACTATAGCCAGCTATACTCACATAAGTGATCAAGTCCGCTGCCTGAAATGGCTCTCGTGTTAGATAGAACCACACCTACTGTGTACCATACGTACTGCAACTATAGACGTCAGAATGGACGACTCGATGAACGCATGTGCTGCACGGTGCCTGAAAGATTCGTGCTCTGGGTCGCCGGTCAGTCTGTCACCTCGTGCAAAAGAGAGTATTGTATGCTCACGTCTGAAACCCGACTGCTTCCGGATGAGGTAGTATACAAGGCAGACCCTGGGTATCACAGCGCGTCAGTACGCCGAGACATAAGAGCAAACACAAGTCGCTGAAGGCACACCCCGACGCTAGCAGCATATGCAGAGAGGGTAGAATCGATCGACTTACGAGATGACGCCATCGCACATGACAGAAAGAGCAAGCCAGGTGTCCACTATCGGCAAAAGCACCTTAAAGTCGGTCACGCTATGCAGACAAGGTGAGCATTCCGCAGACAAGACTAACCAACAACGGTGGCTCACTTCGCATGGGTGAACGCGAAAACAGTCAACACGATGCCCATCGACGTGTCCGCTGTTGATAGCAGGATGATGATCCAGTAGAGCATGTCCGAGCGGCTCAGGGTGCGTACGCGGTGCGCGAAGTAAATCTGGATCGGCCCCGAGGTGCTACGGAGCGAAGGGAGCGGAGGTCAGACTGGGTGCGACCGCTTCCCAAATGGCGGGAGCACGTACAAGATGAGGAAGACGGGGGTGGCCGTGTACGGCCATGGCGCGCCGAACAGGTACGTGACGTTGGTGAAGTTGTCGACGATATATGTCCATATCATCCAACAGAGCGCGATTGTATGCACGGTGTCGACGAGGAACGTCCAAATTACGAGCAGCCTGGTTTGACCGGCGTTTGGGTTAGTGCGTATTCTGTTTAGCGGAACCTTAAACTTACTGCGTTGGCCAATCGTCCTGGTACCGCCTTGTGCGATACTGGACGAACTGGAGGACGCTGAACCCGTATAAGAAGGCGTTGATACACACCCCAAGCATGACCGGACCCAGGATCGAGTCGATAGGAATGGCGGAGAGGGCCGCGGCTGCGTCCGCAGATGACATGGTGGCGGCTGGACTCTAGTCGTGACGATCGAACGAATGAAAGGAGGAGCGAGTGGTGAGGAGGGGTACCGCGCAGGCACTCAGGTGGGGTTTGAGAGACCAGGAGGACAGCAATTATTTCGTGCCCATCCGCCAGTCATATATAAGATCTACAAACGCGACCCTGCATTAGCCTGACGGCGCGGGACAGCAGTAGACATCAGACGGTTGGGATAAGTACTACCTTTTACATCGGAATGAAAGGACCCTGATATTACCGAGGCAGATTGCATTTGGATGGCAACCTGGAAGAGGAAAGTGAAAAATAGGACTCCGCGGGGGGAGCCTAGGCATGGGCGTTTTCCAACGGTCTTGAATGTTTTGAAGGAATACTTCCTGCGCGGGCAGGGCACAGCGCACTTCATAGACGACTGTGACCGGATGGTATGTTCGAAACTATGGAGCTCACAGTTCTGCTGTGTACCTGACGAGTGATCAGGATGGAGCTTTGCTAGATCTAGTACAGTAGCTTTGAAAGATGAGGTGATGGGGATATGTGAGCGAGGAGACTAGTACTGTGGAGGCACAAGCCGTCGGTTACGGTGTCTGGGAATTGGAGAAAGCCTTCTTTACTGGGACGGTGGGATGGCGGGGAGCTGCGTCGTCGCCATCGCTTCAGCAAGCGAGCCAATGGTCGTGCCTTGTGCGTAGGCGCCCGCGGCATCTGCTCCAGACTGTCACAGTTACAGTACAGTACTCTAGATCTAGTACCGCAAGCACTTGCAGGCAACCTCTTCAGGTACGTACGTGGGGCCACCAGCCGCTTCCAGCGCGTCACCAAACATACATACTGATCAACACAGCTGCAGGCACATCCACTGCAATCTTTTTCTCTCGACGCACTGGACCCCATCACCGCGGTCGTCTTGTACAAAACCTCCAGCCTTGACCCTATGCAAGCTGCAGAGACGTCTGACAGTCTCACCACATCCTCACCGCGCAGCGAGTTTCACCATCTCTTTGCCTCGCCCGATGGCGACATAGTCTTGGGCTCCAAGGACGGCGTCCTCTTCCGCGTCCACTCCTACACCCTCAAGACCACCTCTGGGTGGTTTCGCGCGATGTACTCCCTTCCGCAGCGCGCTCCCGACGCTCGCACAGAGCTCAAGCCCGCGGACACCACTCCAGACATCATCTACGTCGACGAGGACTCGCGGTCTCTCGAAGGCCTCCTGCGCATGGTCTGCGGCTTGTGTATCCCCAAGCTCGACTCTTATGACGTTATTGAGCCCATCCTCCATGCCGCGGAGAAATACGATATGCCTGGCCCCATGTCTATCATCCGCGCGCTCCTCTCCACCCCATCCTTAATGTCCGACCCACTCCGTCTCTATGCGGTTACCTGCCGGTACGGGTGGCAGGACGAGGCTATGATGGCCTCCCGGGCGACCCTCACGCTCAACCTCCACTCGCCCGAGCACCGCAACACGCTGCAGAAGCTCGGAACCGACGCGCTTCTCAGCCTGTTCTCCCTCCACCGGATCCGTCGCGAGACGCTGAGAAAGAGGCTGGACGACCCGCCCTTCGTCAACGACACTGGCGACACGTCCTGCTCGAACTGCGGCGTGCTCGTCGACTACCACACCTGGCGCGAGCTCAAGTACGTGATCATCATGGAGATGGACGCCCGCCCGCTCGGCGACACCGTCTGCAACACCGGGCTGCTCGAGTGGTCCGCCGCGCGGGCGTGCTGGGACGCGAAGTGCATCAGCTGCGATAGGGTTCTGTATGATAAGACGCTGACGATGCGGGTCATCCGTGAATGCATCGATCAGCTCCCCACCACGATTGAGTGAGTGGTCGGACAAATACCCTTCTCTTCTCTGGGCGATATGCTGAGTTGCGCTTGGTCTTTGTTACACAGCCCAATATCACCCATGTATCACCCACCAATTCTCGCGAGGAGTGTCTCCGAGTAATATCGCCCCTCGCGCGCGTTCCTACATGTTGTCACGACGAGTTCAGTCTGTTCGAACGGAACACAAAGCCGTTACTTGATAGGACAGTCGGAAGCTGTATCATGCATGATGTATGTATTTCTAGTACTCAGTCGTACGATACGAGGATGCCACATCAATATGGATAGTCGTTTTTTGTTGGGCATCGACACACAGTGGCGCCGCGTTCCGATGGACTTTGGAGACTCGCAGCACCATGCAGCTATGTATGTTGTTACGGATACTTGGATAGTTTGTGGGTGACGGGACTAGTGATGTGTCGTGATACGGCAATGGGCATCAAGACCTCCGTCCCTCGTCCCAGGTTTCTTGCTCCAAGTATTCCCAGGTTAAAGTTCATCTATACGTCACGAGTAAGGCGGTACTAGGAAGCATGTCGCGCAAAGCCTCAACTTAACGTTCAAGTTCGCATGGCTCGTTCAATACTGTAGCCAGAATGTCCCGAGAGCTTCATCTCGAGATGAAGGGCTGATCCGGATCGGGAGGGTTCGATCCGACTGAGAGGAGAATGTCCGTCGCGGTCTCTGCCGTGGTCTACTTGCGTCAAGGGTGGGGAGCTACATTTCTGTAATACCGACCACAATGCGCGTGTCGTTTGTAGTTTGACATGATCACATACAGACGGTGGTTGTTTTATTGTCGTCGAGGCGTCCCTTTGAACGAGTTAGCTGATCTCAGTGCAGCTGGACTGTCGTGGTATAGATAGAGTATATGTGCAGTGTGTACAATTGCGAGAGGGCACCCTACAAGAGAGGATCAGCTAGCTTCATGGTATCGTACGGAGGAACCATACCGTCAATACTGTAACGTCGCATCACATGCGGAGGACATGCACTACATGATGATACATTCGTCCTTCCTCTCCAAACCTCTCGTGAGTTCCTCGGCGCCAATGACACGACCCTTGCCAGTCGCTTGGCCGTCGAGGCTGACGATAAGCACGCCTGAGTTGTGCTCGTCGAGTTCGGCAACAAGACCATGTCTGCACACAAAGAATAAGCGATTGTATATGGTCGAAGGGAGCGGGACCCTGACTTCTGGATGAGCTCCTCAATGGCGGGCTTGAGCTTCGCGACATGGTTGGCCGAGTGCAACCCTTTGCCTATAGCACGCACGGCATTATATACTGTTTTAGGACGCACAACGCGGGCAGACGTGCAGAGTGCAATACGCACCAACAATGACGTGGATCTGTGAGTCGCCGCGAGCGCGAGCCTCAGAGATAGACTTGTCCGTGAACCGGATCGCCTCTTTGACATAGAGCCCGTGGAGGTCAACCTCCCCAGGCTTGCTATCCTATTCCACCCCGCACGCGTTCAACGTCTCGCACACCCCAACCGAACGCTGTCGTCACTCACGGTGTTGTTCTCTGCACGTCCACGTACCCGACTCAGCATCTCGCACGATGATCAAACGCAGGTGGCAGACTTGCTCACCTCTGAAGATCCACTCCGCCGCCTCCTCGTTCAGCCGCTCCATCTCCCTCTGCGCTGCTTTCCCTGCGTTCGAGAGCTCCTTCGCCCGCGCGCCGTCCCCGCTCTCGTACGCCTGGTGCGCCGCCTCGAAGTTGCGCGCCATCTCGTCGCCCGCCGCGTTCGCGCGGGCGCGCAGGCCAACGTAGTGCTCATTGTGCTGGTTCACCTGGTTCGGATCCTAATACACGGCCCCCCAGCCGCGTCCGGGACGAAACAAACCGTTAGGCGGATGTCAAGCAGGCGAGAAGAAGAACGAGAAGAACGCACGGGACGCCCCGAGCCAGGGGACCATGGCCGCGACGGCGACGGCGAGGACAGCTTGTATGGCGGGCTCACGGGCTGCGGGGTCGTCGCGGTGTGCGCATGGCTTTCGTTTGGCACTCCGCCCCCCACGGCGGTGCTGTAGTCTTGACTCTGCTCATGTCCAGGATGTTTCTTGTGCTTCTTGTGGTGGTCGAGAGCGGGCTGCCATGGCTCCTCTGCCGGTGGCGGCGACGCGGGGTGAGATACTTGTTCCGCATAGGTCGGACGCTGGGGCTGGGGTTGTTGCTGAGGAGGACGCGCTGACTGTGTAGGTGGGTATATAGGGGTGGGTTGCTGTTGGGTGACCTCTTGTTTGTGAGGGAGCGGCGGGGGACCGTTTATGTCATTCGGTGGTCGGTGGTCGGTTTGACCTGCACAGAGGCACTTTAGAAGCCCTCCAAGCAAGTCTTCGAACAGGCCCATCTAGAGAAAAGACACCGAGTCTCGGGCAGAAAACAGGCGAAGTGGAAGGAGGACAACACAAAAAGCCGAGGAAGGTCCAACGACCTCCTGAGTCCCGAGGCGTACGCGCCGTGCACATGTGCAGCGCGCCCTCCAGCGCATGCATCAATCTGTATCATCGACGTATAGCATGGCCAGCTTGTGAGGCGCTAGAACGGAAAATGTTCCAGTCAACGTCGACCCGCCAGCATTGCTTCCCATTTGGGCGGGAGCAGGATGCTGAACGAACGCAGAAAGCGCACACGACTGATGACGCGCATCGTATATATTGCTAACGACAAAGGCCAGGGAAAGGTAAGAACTACTCTCCGGTGTCCACACGTACTACTTTCAAAGCATCTCCCTCGAACTGGATCCACCCCAGCCGGATTAATTCAACGACACCAAGCACCTCTCACGCTAGACCACTTGCCCTACATATCGAATGTCTGGAAAACCTGTTTGTCGCGGACAGTGTAATACTGACGAAATTGACCGGAAAACATGCGCCTAGATCTCCATGCCCACGAGCACAAACGCAGGGTCGGTCGGGAACGGGGGCTTTGTGACCACCTGGCCGCCCACGTACATGAGGGAATGGAGAAGGTCGCCGACGACAGGCGACGAACGTTCGAGGGCGATGACGAGGGCGTTACAGCCGAGTTGCTCGTCAGCGAGATCCAACAGGGCGACAATGCTGTGGATAAGTTGATCAGTCGTGACGCAGGAATAGATGCATGCATACGAAATGTACCTTTCACGAAGGTTGACGGTGGCAGCGCACTTGCCATCAACGTAGAACGTCTTTGGCTTGCCGGGGAGTGAAAGCACAACGCCATCGAACGTGACACCAGTGCCAGGCGTGGAGAGTGAGACGCTCTTGGCGTACGGAGCCGCCCCAAGGCCATTCCGAGGAAAGAGCACGGAAAGAAACGCAGACTGCTTGGCACCGAGCGCGGAGAGGCTTCCAGAACCACCCTCCACTCCGTTGTCCGGGGTCATGGGAGGAGTAGCCAGTCCGGTCTTGCAGACCGAGCTTGTGCGGCGGACCTGGGGTTTGACTTCAGGGATCGCACGGGGGCCACTGCCATTGGGAGGTGCGAAATGCGAGAATTCCGGGGAATGGCTGAGAGGGACCTCCTCCGGAGGTGGGGTCGGTGGATAGTTATAAGGAGGTGCGACGAAACTGGTTTGAAGACATGGATGGACATGGGGCCCAAGAGGCAATAGCGTGGAGTCGGAGGCGTCGTTGTAAGAATCAAGGGAAGAGGTGGGAGAGGAGGAGAGCGGGGGTAAGGAAGATGGCGCCAGACTGTCTGTCACCCAGTCTGACGACCCTCGGTCAGGAGGGCATTTTGCGGTGGGAAGGTCAAAACCGCCACTACGAGTTTGAACGCAAACGTGTCAGGTAACCACGAAACAATATACGACGTCGCGGTAGGGAAAGACTTTGATTAGTAGACATTGGGAATCGATGGTAGGAATAGAGCTCACCCCGGGCCCGCCTGAGAACGTGGTGGAGTAGTAGTACATAGAGTTTATGCCCTCCATGTGGCAGACTGCAATCACACTAGGAGTCATGTCGGTAGTGAAAGCCCCATCCCCAACGGTTTGACGACCGTTGCTGCAGGGCAAATATTAGCATAGGCTTCAATGTGTCTCCAGAGCAACAGAAGGCGAATGGATGAGAAGCATAGGCGAAGAAGGACCGAGCTCCCCGAAGCCGTGGCTACCGCAGCGCACCAATCCCGTACCTCGCTCGGACCATTCGGCGAGAATGAATGCAAATGGAGATGCAATCATACTGGCGAGGGGTATGATCCAATTCGTAGGATCGTCATACGGTGCTCGGACGCGAAATGAGCAGGAAGGGGATGCGGAATGCAACGAGTCGAAAAGGTAAGGAAGAAAAGACGTACGTGGGGCAAATACTAGATTGTTGATTCGACATATTGGTGAAATTCAAATTTGACATGATATGCCAACTTGTTCGGTGGATGGTTTGAGGAGGATGGTAGCGGACGGTTGTTTGAAGTGGCAAAGGGCGAGCAAAGAGTCAGTGTCAAGGACGGCGGTGGCTGACATCTCTCCGTTATCTTCTCCCAGTGGCCACAGGACCCCGGACACCAGAACACGTGGGATAACCCTTGGTGCCTGAAATGGAAACCCTTGGTGGCGCATCCTCTCTTGACCTCTCGCGCCAGGTGAAAACATGTGCCCTTCAGACTACCACCAGATTCTCCCCAACAATATTCTATGCGAAAAGGGGGTCATCTTTAGAGTTACAAGGATGAGCACAGAGACCCTTAAGGGCGCTGGTTTATGTTCGACTGAATGCATCGAAGGACCTATCTGGGCGCCCGGAATGTCACCAGACTCTCAAAACCTCACGGCAAACGCATGCTAGGCTTTTCACCACAACCATTACGGCAAGCACGCACTCTAAGTCGCACCTCGTAAATACAAACCAGCTCTTGCGATAACGGCTACGACTCGGATATCGGTTTGTCATCCTTCGGACTCCTTCTGACATGTCGACACCTTCTAACCTACGCCAAGACCCATGGGGGTCGACGGTCCTCGTGCGAGTCCTTCCCGATCGAAGCGTCGAATAATATCCGTTTTCCATACCACGCGACCCTCTACATCTTCTATCTCCCTATTCCTTTCGCCTCCAAGCTGCAAGAAGCGCAAGACGACAGGGGATCGAAGGGCTAGGCATTGTGATTATGAAGCTGCCCTCGGATGGAACGACATTGTCCGCTTCGTCCGAGCCGCGCATGGGGCCATGGAGTCAGCCGTGGGAGTAGCTTGTTGCTCCCTATTACCGCTGTGTATGGCAGGCCATGGTTTGGATGTCGCTATCATCTGGGACTCCTGCATCAGGGAAACAGGCAGGTATTGACCTTCTGTTGCCTGCATCCCAACACGGATGACAAGGAACGAGAAGACGAGACCCTAGACACCATCGTCAGGGGGAACATTGCGTCATAGAATCAGAGACCTTACGATGAGTGCGGGAAAGACATTCAGACAAGCGACATACACAACATGTGCACTCGCAAAAATGGTGACGACTAGGACCACGGAGGCAGCGGAGTATATGGCGGCGGATTGGACCATCCCTTCTATCACCTTCCGCAACAGAGGAGTCGGACGTGCTGAGCCCGTTCCAGTGTATGTGAAGAACACAACTCGGCTCATGATGAACACTGCGCATGGGATGGGGTGAAATTAGTGAGGCATAGAGGTCAATTGGCACGTACCTGTACACATAATGTTGGTGAGAAGGGACGCGACGAAAAAATAGGGCGTGGGTACACTTTTCGTCAATGGCGCAGCGTATCCCAAAACTGCACAGGATATTGTTGTGGATGGTTAGCGTATGCAATCGGCGTATAGGAATCTCAAGGCTGACCAGCATCTAAGAGCAACATTATAGCAGGAAAGAATAGGGCTGGCCAGCACTGATTCCATACGACGTATAACCGATATGTCTGCACAAACTTTTAGTTAGACACTTTCCTTCTTTCTTTCTCGATCCCGTTTATTGCCCTGCGAGGCCATGCCTCATGGTAGGCATTAAATACATGTGGTAGCTACTGTGGAAGGATGGAGGTCAGCTGTACAAAGGGCCCGGAGGCCCGTGCATTCAAGGGGGGTGGCAAGGGGGGAGTAGCGTTAACGACGGTGCCGGGGGCACACTGTAACGCAGGAAGAGGTGGATGTAGGTACGCAGTGGAAGGTAGATAGGGCAGGGCTCAGGAAGTGTGCGTTGCGGCCGTCTGTCCCCTCCTGGCCAACAAAGGCAAGGGAGCGAGCTATAAACCTACCGCCCATTGGGTACATTTGTGTCCCTGGGTCCAGCCTCTTGCCGCGGTCAGGAGTACGTACAGCGGTTGCCCCGCCGTTTGTCAGAATTCCCCCGTCCCTAGAGCAGGTAGACGCCCGCAACGCACAAGTCCATGGGATCGACTGAAACTCGGGTACAAGCAATGCCGCAGGTCGCTATACTACCTGAAGATGTAGATGAGAAGGGGGAGACACCGCCTCCAGGGCTGGTGTGATCAGACGGGCGTGTCTGCAGAAATAAAGCAGTCAGCAAGGGGCGTATGCAGGGGAGACAAACAGCGGTGGAAAATTATCATGATGGACAGGTGGCCCGCTGGCGAGGGTTGTCATTGCAATGGCGTGCTGCAGCCTGGGGGGACACATCACCGAAAGTCTGTGCCAGCCGGCGCGTTGCACCAATATACCGGAGGAGGGGTCGGAATGCCTTGGGTGAGCCCAAGAGCACCGAGAGGTCCCGACTACGCTGCCCCATGCCAGAGAGATACATTGCACGTGCGTGGGCAAAGGCTGGGCAAACTAGAATGAAGTGGAGGACCGTCTCTGGGGCGTTGCCGCACTCCGGGCAGGTGCGCGAGGGAGCGCATGATATGCGATGCAGATGGCTGTTGAGGGGAGCATGACCAGTGCGCAGCTGAAAGATAATGGCGGCCTGCCGTCTGGAGAGTGACTGAGTTGCTGCCATATATTTCGGAGAAGGGAGGGAGGGGTCGACACTGAGGAACTGTCACCCCCTTGCTGACGTGCGCCAGTCCTCTGCTGCCCGCTTGGCAAGTGTCTGTAGGTGGGTTAGCTTAGCCTTGGTTGCGCTGACCGGGAGTGGGGCATGAAGCAGGCGCAGCAGCGACCTAGCCACACTTGAGTGCTCTGCCCGCTTGGCAGCCTGCTTTGCCTCGCGGTCTGCAATCTCATTGCCCTTGATGCCAGTGTGACCCGGCACCCACCGCAGAGTGAGCCCAGGGTCAGAAGCCTGTGTGCTGCTGCCCTGGTTGCGAAGCAGCTGGGCTCTGGAGTGAAGGTAGTCAGTGAGATAGTGTGAGGGGCGTGGACGTAGCTGCTGGGACGCCTCAATGGATGACCTGTTGTCAAGGGCGACCGAGGGTTCATCGGCTGGGTTTCGCTCCGTGCGCAGGAGCTCCGCACCCAGTATTGAGCCCACTATTTCTGCCTCATAGATATCATGCTCAGTGGCAGGGCCCAGGTGGCAGCGAAGGATGCGTGGGCGAGTTGCACCCCGACGCAACAAGACCACCGCTGCGCCAACCTTACCCCCTATCTCGGATCCATCTGAGTATACCGTCACCCTGTGCTGCCGCACCCAGGCTTCATCATCGTCCATAGCATCATCGTGCGAGTCGATGATGTGGGCGAGGATGGGGGGCTGCCAGTTGGGGGAGTAGCGGACCGGCTGGACCTTCTCCATGTGAGCAGGGGCATCCGCCGCAATGTACGCATGTGTGAGCTCGTGCAGGGCAGAGCAGTGGTGCTTGACATAGCGTGCTGCTGCGGTACGGATGTGCGGTGCAAGTGGATGAGTAAGAGGGAGTGTGCACATGCGGATTGTTGCGCGCTGACAGAGTTTGTCGACCAGGAGAGGGAAGGGAAGCAGGTCTGCATGCGCTGTCATAATGTCAGTGGCTGTGGTGCGCATTGCGCCCGTAATGAGCAGCAGAGCTTCCCGCTGCACCCGGGAGAGCTTTTTGACTGCTCCGACAGACCCGCGGCCCCGCTTTGCACCCTCTGGCTTGCTGACTGGAGTGATGAAGGTGTCGACTGCATAGAGCATGCTGGGGACCACGATCGCGAGGTAGAGGCGACGAATGAGAGATGGAGCAAGGCCATAGCGGGAGCGAGCTAGGCGACGGAGGGAGGAGACCCAGACAAGTCCCTTGCTGAGGGCTGCGGAGACATGCTGATGGAAGCGGAGGCGGTGGTCGAGGAGGAGGCCCAGAAAACAATGGAAGGCAGTCGGGGCAATAGTTGCCTGCCCAAGCTGCAGTGTGGGGCCGAGGGAGTCAGCCGCCCGCTGGGTCATGTTCAGTAGACCAAACTTGTCTAGAGAGAATTGTGAGTTGTGCGATGCTGACCAGTCATCTGCGCCACCTGGATGGGCAAAAAACTCGATCAGTTTAGCATGTGTCTCTGCAAAGGTACGACCTATCGCAATGAGAGCAACATCATCCATAGAGCCAACCGCCGTCTCTCCATTCTTGCGCCGGGCACTGTCGATGAGTGCGGAGTTGAAGAAACTGTAGAGGATGACCGACAGGGGGCAGCCCTGGTCGATTCCGCTGATGATGTCGAAGAGCTCCGAGATGTAGTCGTCAAACTTGAGGCACGTACGGCGGCCGCACAGCTTCTCACGCAGCCACTCAATGATTATCTTCGGCACCCCACGCATGCGCATATTGTGGAAGAGCTGTTCCGGGATGGCAGCTGGAAAGGCGGACTTGATGTCTAGAAAGAGGACCGAGGCAACCTTGCCTCGCCGCCAAGCATCCTTGACGGTCTTGGTGACGAGGTGAATAGAGTCAGTCGTGGTGCGGCCGGCACGCCCGCCAAACTGATAGTTAGTGAGGAGGGACTTCTTCTCTACGTGAAATACAAGTACGTCAGCGACACATCGGGAAAGAATCTTGGACATGCAGTTAAGCAGTGCTATTGGGCGGTGCGCCTTCGCTGTTGTGTAGTCGGTCTTGCCCGGTTTGCGCAACACGACTGTGTCTAAAACCTTCCAGATGTCCGGGTAGTAATTGAGGTTGAACGTGGCTCGAAATAGCTTGCCAAGGAGAGGGGTGAGTGTAACTCTGCATTGTACATATACCTCATTTGGTACACCGTCCGGCCCGGGTGCCTTGAAGGAGCGGAGCAAGCTAATAGCTCGCTCAACCTGATCGTCAGAGATGTCAGTAAATTTGAAGCGTGGAGATGGGTAGTCAGAGTCTGGGGTGAATGGGGGGTCTGGCCCCGGAGGGAGGAAGAAGGCCTTGTGAAACTCCTCGCCCTTTGCGGCGTTATCCGTGAGAATGCGGGTGTTGTCATCGACCGCCTTCAGTGGTGGGATCCGCGTGCTGCCACCGTCCGTCTGACCCCGCTTGAGGAACCGGTGTGCCGTCCAGATTGAGTGAGCATCTGTGTCGTCCAGGAAGGCTGTCCAGCAGTCCTTGCGGGCATACTTGATGTGTTCTGCGTATATGTTGCGCACCCGCCGATACTCCTCATGGGACTCGTGAGAGGGGTCCCCCCGGTGGCAGAAAGATGCACGCCCAGCCCGCTGCTTCTCCTGACGCATCATTGTGAGGTCCTTCGACCACCAGCATCGTGAGAATGGGGTCGGGCTGGTGAACGGTACCTCCTTCTCCACCGCGGATTCAATTGCTGCGGTGACGCCTCCCAGGAAAAGGTCGAAGTCGGCAGTAGTCCGGATCCTCTCCGGCAGCGGTCGAGCGCGAAGGGCTGCCCGGAGTGCTGAGTTGAAAGCCACCCAGTCGACCTCACGAAAGTTGCGCCTCCTTGGCGGGTTTGCGGCAGCTAGAGGGATGTCAAAGGTTGTGAGTACTGGAAAATGGTCCGTCTTTGCTGGCCGGAGGTGTGGGGCAGTCGTGCAGGAGCTGAGGGAGTCTAGGATGTCAGTGGTGCAGAAAACATTGTCCGGACGAGTCAAATTCTTGGAACGCATCGCCTCCAGGGTGGGGATGCCAGCTGGGAGGGCCATCTCGAGCCCGAAGTCCGCGAGCCGGCGGAGGAGACGCTGTGAGCGGTCAATAGCCTGGGGCGGGAACAGATGGTGGTTGCGGGGCTCGTCCCAGACAGGGCTATGCCGGTTGAAATCTCCTAGCCAAATGATATGGTCAGTAGTATGGAAGTCGGCGCCTCCGCCCTCGCCGGCCAGCCTGCTCGTCGCCCGTGTCGCCGCATGGATTGCCCGGTCATGTTCGCCATCCACGTAGAGGTTGAGAAGGTGAATCCGCTGCCCGCCCGAGGTGAGTGTGATGGCCGTGACATCAGGCGATGGGACATTGACAGGGCGCCAGGCGTTGGAGGAGATGGCTGTGTTGACGAGGATGACAGAGCGGGCGCGCTGCTCGGAGTCATGGTGGCCATCTGGGTAGACAACGGCCCAGCGGGAGGAGGCACAAGTGAGCTTGAGGTGGTCGAGGTAAGGTTCCTGGATAGCCAGGATGTTGTAGTCGCGCGGGTTAGCCGAGTGGAGGAGGTCGTATTGGGCAGTCAGGGACCGGTTGACATTTTGCTGCCAGATGCGGAGCTGTGGGAGGTTAGTAGTAGTGCTGCTATCAGGCTCCTGGTTATAGCTGTGATCAGACATTAGCAGTGGTGCTGAGGTGGGGGGGTGCCTGCGGTGCGAGATTGAGCGTTGACTGTGTCAGTTTGGCCTGCACCGCGCGGCGGCGCTGGGACGGTGCTGGAGGGCCCTGATCTATACGATCCTGGACTATCCTCCAGAGGGAGTTGGGCAGCGGGTCGTCGAGGCGGGGTACCCAGGAATCCGGGTCCGCGGTGGGGAAGAACCGGAGTCGGTTTTCGGGGTACCGTGCATCCGTGCGGCACAGGTGGTCGAGGAAGATCGGGCACTCCCGGCTCCACGTAGCATGTCCTAGCTTCCCGCAATTCGCGCACTTGTGGTCACCTGGGTCTTGCCGTGTGCAGTCCTTGGTCCTATGGGTGCGTCTGCATGTGCCGCAGATGTCGTGGCCCTGCGGGCAGTCCCTGGCGAGGTGACCTGAGTCATACCGGTGGCACTTCGCGCATCGCATCGGCTCAGCAAGGTTCTTGCGTGCGGTGACGTGCTTGCCCTCAATAGTAAGACCTGTGCTGATCAGCGAGTTTGCGGTGTCAGGACTGGTAAGGGTCAGGAGCAGATGTGCAAAGCGCTGTGCACGGTGCCGCCGTTCCACCGGCTTGATCCATCGCGCCTCCGTTATTGACTTCTCGGGCAGCGCGAGGTCCCTCTCGATCTCTCGCCATACAGCATCGTCACGCGGGTTGAAAGCGATGGGAACAAATTCCACCACCACCCGGAAGGGCCGCAGCCGCACCTTTGTGTTCTCACCCAGCACTCTTTCGAAGTCAGCAGCGCGCTCGCGCAGCCATTGCGACTGCTCAGGGAGTGAGGTCTCCAGGATGATACCCCCATTCGAGAGGCATTTGGCCGCCGTGAAGCGAAGGTCCTCTGGCACTTCCAGCATGTATTTCACTGCCTCATTGGCCTTCGCCAAGATCTCTGCGGCCGAGGGCGCCGACACTTTCCTTGTGTGGGAGGGAGGCTATCACCATGAACCCGTCTGCAATCAACGTCTGGGTCACATAGATCATAAATTTCGCCTTGGCAATCGAGGCATACCACGAGGGCATGGTCCAGTCTTCAATGTCCGTCGGGGACACATGAAGCATGATGTGAAGATCGAGTGCAAAATGCTAGTGGACACCCAATCAGATGCGTAAGGTGCATGAAAATGTCGCGACCCGGTGATGACAACCTACCGCGACAGCCAAAAGGAACATTGCCGTCCTAGCCACAAACAATGCCGTGCTCGGTCTTCGGAGACTGCCAGGGGGAGCGCCCCGTTGATCCATGACCCGAAGATGTAGGTCACGACGAATAGTAGAAGAAACACGCCTTCAAGGATGACAGAAAGTAAAATAGAAGTAGTCCGAGGATCGAAATTCTGAAATGCATCATGAAGAGATGTGACGTGAGTAAAGCGTCTGTGGTCCGACTGGGAAACATGGCGGGAGCAGACCACACGCACCGGATCCATGTGAGCCAAAGAAAAAAAGCCGAAGGGTCTTGTGTGTCGACAAAAAAACCTCTCGGTGGGTAGTGTTAGAGGGACGGGAGCGGTATGAAAGGACGTGGAGGACGACGTACTACGCTGGCAGGCCCTCGAGGGATACGTTGCTAGGCTTCATATGGGAACCTGTCATGGAGTTAGTGATGTTCCCTGGCTTGAACTGTGCCTCAGTCTTCTCGCAGTGATGTGTGATGATCGATGAACTTTGACCTCGCATGTCATCGTGTTTCAATCGTGACAGCTCGCCCGTCGCGCGTGAAACAGTAAAGTGACCCCACCAGAATGCCGGTATGACATTGGGACTGCTCTCAAGGGTCTTTACCCTGGCCGTCGTGAACATCAAGCTACTTCGTAGTCGTTAGAAGGTTCCAGCGGCCCGCCACAACGACTGCATGCGTACCTGCCATGACACCTCCTATCAACTCCCGGAATGCGTCGCAAATGTCTGTTATAGAATTTGGCGCGCTAGTTCGGCTGTTTTCGACATCGAGCAGCGAAGTGTTCGCGCCCCCGGTACTTCAGAAGTACTTCAGAGTACCCATCAGTCCGGATGCCTCGGCGATCAGATGAAGGCAAGAACCGGCTTTGACCATGTCGTTTTAAGGCATCCCTGGGCCCACAGATTCTTCCTGGGCGAGACTGGCTTTCAGAGGCGGGTGCTGGGGCCAGGCTGGGGCTCACGGAAAGCGGCATCGTGCCTGGATGGGTACTAAGCAGAGTTCGGATAAATTGTGATATAGATAATACAGGCGGCATACTTACCTGAATAGCATTGCCGATTTCTGAATGAACTGTCTCACACCGAATACAACCCGGTTCACAGAACCGTGGCCGCAGTGTGGAGGGGTTTGGAAGTCGATGATAGTCACTGTTGACCAATAAGAGCCTGGCTGTTCCACTGGATGTGGAGCGCGGACTACTCGGCCTTTGTAGATGTCCAGAAGCCGCGCCGGAGTATCATCGATGCCCTAGCACGATGGCAGGAAGAATGCGCCTTCGAGAATTACCGATATTAGAAGCGATGCGGCCGATGTGCACGGCCATTCCCTGTGCTCGCCGATATCAGTCCCACATGAAGGGGCAGAGAAGGGGAGCGAAAAGGAACATATATACTTGGCTATACGGTGGGACGTGAAAGGCAGAGGCGACGTTGTCTTGGTAACGCTCGAGCTTGAACATGACGGGCGATGTGTCGTTGGCGTTCTAAGGATGGTTCCTCTGGCGGCCGCGTATTGAGAAGTTAATAGGCTATGTACTTCAATCGAGAGTGATTAACCAATGCTCACCTCCCAAGACACGCGCGATGCGTGGCTTGTACCTGCGCGTTACCCTGGGGATGGCAACCACCTGGTTCGCGCGCCCTCAGATCTACTAACCTCGTTGTAGGTCACTCGGTTCGCAAGATTGTCGCGTGAGTATCTTTCGGACGCGGTGAACATCTAGAGGACATTCAATTCTATACGATTCTTTGGCAAGCATCCTGGACCTGGGGACATATTATGTATCTCGTTTCACACTGCAAGGTCAGATATAAGTGCATAAGTGTGCAGAACTGGGCAACGAACATATCCAAGTGCGGCGGCCGCGGGGTTTTGATAGGACGTTATAAAAGTGCCCATCAATGCACATGAACCAACGATTTCAGCTCCAAGTTGAATAGTATGGCACCCACCGGTGCTAGTGACTTATATGATACGTCTACACTCTGGATGGTGCAGGCTTTCTGCCATAAGAATCGGAACCGCAGCTCTCGATCGGTGTTTAATATATGGTAACAGGCTCGACGGGGTTGAGGCAGATTGTAGCTCGTAGACCACATCTATGATCCATACCATAATTCTTGAAGTAACCACTGCCATAAGAATGGGCGGGTTAAACAGAGAGGGGGATATAAACAAGAATCAGAGCACTCACGGCGACTGCATACCTATCGGGGCTACACCGTATCCCGCCTACCACGAGCGTTGGACGGCAGTGCTGAAATGCAGAAAGGTCATGTCCCTTGTGAGGCGATTCATCGTGTGCTTTCGCTCATGAAGCTGAAGTCGCCAGGCCTCGACGTAATACTCCTAGGCATAGCGTCGTGGAAGGCGGTCAATAGGAAAGAGTAGTAGTGTAGCAGCTGGAGCGTTTGCCGAGTCCCGACTCGGACGCGGCAGCGACGCGTATTAGCGCTAAGCCAACACTCCTTTGTCCTCTACCCTTGTACCCAGGCCCCTCCACCTTCACTGGTTTACTCCCAGCGCACGGCTCATCGTACCAGCGCCTTAAGGCCTTATGTGGAAGCATGCGTTAACGCGAGGATACCCACCAAAAGCTGTAAAGGCAGCAGCTTTCGGCCTGCGACGCTCTTGTATGTCCCTGACGCGCCTTATTTGCCAAAATCTCAACGACGCAATGCACAGTTCTCTCTCAAACCACGTATATTGCTCCCAAAACTGGTACTTACCGCTATGCCACCACCGCGACATCCCTCCTAGAAAACCCACGCGCAAGAGCCCCGGCGAACGTCGCGGGCCCCTCTCGCCACGGCGCGCTCCTCCTCAGCGACGGCCACAAAGCGGAGCACGCCCTCGCTGAAGCCATCCAGAGCCTCAAGTCGCCCCACCAGCTCCGCCGCTTCTTCGTGCACCTCCTCGTGAACGACCACGTCGCGTCCCCCATCACGATATGGAATACCTTCCAGGACGCGCTCGCGCACGACTTCATCCTCAAGCACGACAACGTGAACTTCGGCGTGAACGACGCGCTGCAGGAGCTCAACCGCGCGCTCGAGGAGCACGGCAGGTCGCTGACGCACTACGGGCTGCCCCAGCCCGCGTTCCACAGCCGGGAGGTCGAGATGGAGCTGGAGAAGTGGGAGGGGCAGTTGGACTTGCTTTCGGCGCGCAGCGCGACCGCGGTGTCGAAGCTGAACGGGGAGCAGTATGGGATATACAAGGAGATCATGGACGCGGTCGTGCACAAGCGGTCGCTTTGTGCGTTCGTGGACGGGAAGGCCGGGCGCGGCAAGACGTTCTTGGTGAACACGATATGCAACAAGCTACGGTCGGAGGGCCATATTGTGCTCCCTACCGCGACTTCCGCGTTTGCGGCGCAGCTGTATCCTGGTGGGAAGACTACGCACTCAGTGTTCAAGGTAGGTGTTGTGCTCGTTTGGTCCCTATGCCTCAGGAGTGCCCAACTCGCGCACACAGGTACCCATAGGTGACGAGAACGAGGACTTAGTCTCTCCGATAGAGCCTCACGACCCACGAGGGGAGCTCATTCGGGAATCCTCTGCTATCATATGGGATGAAGCCCCTATGGCGAAAAGCGGGGTCCTGACCTGCGTCGAAGAGACCTGCCGCCGCGTCATGCGCAACGACCTCCCTTTCGGCGGCAAGGTCGTCGTCCTCCTAGGGGATTTCCGACAAACATGCCCCGTCGTCCGCCAAGGCACGCGCCGTCAGATCGTCGACGCGTCCATCCGCTCGTCCCCGCTCTGGCGCGAGTTCACGACGTTCCGGCTGCAGAAGCCAATCCGCAACGCCGAGGACCTGCCTTACGCCGACTTTGTCGACCTCATCGGAGATGGCGCGGGCCCGCGCATTCCCCTCGACCTCCTCCAGCGCGTGCACAACCGCAGCGCGCTCATCGAGTTCGTCTACCCTGAGGACATACTGCGCGATCCCGCGCTGTGTCTTACGCGGGCGATCCTCGCGCCGACGAACAGCCAGGTGGACGCATACAACACGGAGATCCTGAGTAAGATCCAGGGGTACACCCGTACGTTCTACGCGGCAAACGCCCTGCAGGACCCAGAAGAGGTCGACGACACCTCGCCCGACCTCCTCCTCGAGCAAGCCCAACGCGACTCGATCCCCGGCATCCCCGCGCACAACCTCGAGGTGAAGGTGCACGGTGTCTACCGGCTGATGTGCAACTTCGCACCGGACCGCGGACTGGTCAAGAACACGCGTGTGGTGGTCATGCACATCGGAAGGAGGATCATCACCGTGCGCATCCTCCGCGGGGCCGGCGGCGTGGGGTCGATGGACTCGGAGGACGTGCTCATCTCCCGGATACCATTCAACGCGACGCTCCCGTCCGGACACACCCTCGTCCGCAGGCAGTTCCCCCTTGCCCCCGCGTACGCCACGACGTTCAACAGCTGCCAGGGCCTTACGTTGGACGTCGTCGGAGTGGATCTGACACGTCCGGTGTTCTCGCACGGGCAGTTGTATACGGCATTGTCGCGGATTCGTCATCGCAGTCATGCGAAGGTTCGGCTGCATCCTTGGCAGAAGACGACGAAGAACGTCACCTACCATGAAGTCCTACTTTAATACCTCTCCACTCTATCGTTATGCATATCGCACCGCTGTCCTTGTTTATATTTACGCTACACTTGATCATACTACTTTCGTTGGGTTACTTGCACTTGTAATTAGTATATCGCGGGTCATCGGTCATTACAGAGAGGATGCATTTGAGACTGATACATTGCTCGATATTCATGATAATTGGTTGTGTTGGGTGTGGGGTGCTACAGTACTACAACAGCGACCTCATACATCGTCGACATGCTATATACTTCTTGAATCAGAAACTCCAATATACCCAGGCACCGTCCATTAGATATGTGAGTGGCGATCGTGTTGTGAATGTTGAATTGGCATTTTCAGCGGCGGATAGAGATGTGCTCAACGCTTGACTCGTGACGCCTAGTCGTCCTCCTCAACGTCGCCAAACTCGAACATGCCCGCGCGGTCGCGCTTCGCGATGGCGATCGACTCCTGCAGCTTCTTCACCATGCCGGGGTATGCAGAGAGGTACCTGCAGCCCTTCTTGTCAACCGTGGCGAAGCCCTCACGGACGAGGTCGGCGTTGATCGATGCGTACGGGTCGCTGCTAGCGGCCGCAGAGTTGCTGGGGTCGAAGAGCCGGAGGTGGTGGACCTGACCCTCCTTCTGGTCGATGTTCGCGATGAGCTTGCGGCCCTCGCAGAGCGCGCGGAAGCGGTCGATGGCCTCGTCGTGGTACTCGCTCTCCGGTCCTACAAGCTTCACAAAACTAGCGTGACAGACAGATAGTCTCAGACGAGAGCATACAGCATGAAGGAATGGACCGAGAACGCACCTGAGACGCGCCTCGTGCGCCTGACCAGGTAGGGAGCGGAACTTGGGGTCGAGCGGCCTGATGTCTGCGAAGCCGACCGTGTCCTGGTTGCCGTAGTCGATGAAGGTGACCTCTGCCTCCTTCTTGACGGGGGACGCGCGGCGGACCTTGGCGCGGTACCACTGGCCGTCGGAGAACTTGGCGGAGACGAGGTCGCCGCCCCTGGGGGTGAAGCCGGGTGGGACAGCGACGGTCTTGTGGTGGAGGGAGAAGTCTCGCATGAGCTTCTCGAGGGATGCGATGCCCTCTGTGTTGAGGATCTGGACGGAGAAGGTGAGGGAGGGCTTAGTGCGGACGTCGCTGATGATGATGTCGAGGTACTCGGTCTTGAGGGCGGAGGTGGCATCTTCGGCGGGAGCCTCGACGGCCTGCTCGGCGTCCTCGTCGAAGTCCTTCCAGATCTGCACAGCGCGCGTCAGGACAGGACCCGGTCAGCGGCGGAAGCGACTTACGTTGCGCTTCGCCTTCTTCGCGTCGGCCTGGAAGGGCAATGACGCAATGAGCAACCGTAACGGGGCAGAAGGATGTCGAGTGTGAAAGTTAGTTACCTCTGCGTCATAGAGCTGCGTCGCCCAGGGCAGGTTCTCGGCCGAGTAGCCGTGTACAGTCGCGAGGCCCTCCTTGACAAGTGTGATCGCTGCGTTTTCGGTCTTGTTCAGGTACAGCGCTCCGATGAACCCGCCAGACTTGTCTGCGTCATGGATCTCAATCTCCACGTCACGCTGCATGTATCGACGGCTCGCGAACTCGGACGCCTCAGGCCCATATGGCTCGCTCGCTTCCGACGGGTTGCGCGCAGTCCGAGGTGCACGAACGCCGCTCAGGACCAGCGTAAGCACCTGGTTGTCCTTCGTCAGGAAGATCCTGCAGAGGACATCAGCGTCACGGATGATGTGATGACTGAAGGCACGCACTTGAAGCGTGAACCCGCCGCAACGTATTCCACAACAGCAGGGATGCGGCCTGCCCGCTTGAAGCCGTTGACGAACGTTGTTGCACGGTGTGCAGACTACATTCCATACATATCTGAGCATATGACAGCAACAAGTCTTATCCTGCCAGGGGCGTACCTCGGAGAGGTTCAGTGCCGCCTTCGGTGCGGGTTGCTCCTTGCCAGAGTGAATTCCACGCCCCTCCGTCGCCGCTCTGGATACCCAAACAGACGTCAGTCGTGGTCACTTCGCAACTTGAACACTGTGACTCACGCTTGCTCAGCTGCCATGAATTTGTCGTAATCTGGCGAACGATCCTCGTCGTCTCGTTTGTGGCGGACGGCGCTCGCCAGACCCTTCTCAATGAGCTGCTCGGCAATGTTCCTACGTCCATCGCCTCAGCTCAGACAACACGTCAGTATACGCGTGGCCACTAACGAGTTTTGGCCGCCGTAGCGGATCGTCGCGCACTCGCGCTCCTCGTACTCGCCCTCGCGGGGCCGCACGAAGTCGACGTGGACCTTGACGTGCTTCCCGATCAAACGCTTGCGCAGGAACTCGCGGGCTTCTTGCGCATAGTACGCCTGCTTCGGATCTGAAAGTCTGATAGTGTGTGGTCAGCCAGCGATAAAAGGTCGATCGGTAGAATCACCCACTTTGGCCCACGCGTCGAGCTCAGCTGCAATCTCCTCTCCTTCCCGCTCTCGCGGTCGACGACGGAGATCTGATCTGCGCTCCACACTCGGACGACCGTCGCCTCGAATTGCCGTACATTTCCGTTGATTGCGGTACCGTTCGACTTTGCCGACGGGGCCGGAGCGTTCGCGTAGAGGCAGGCGCGCTTCTCCTTCGCAGTCTTCTCGGCCGCACGGAGGCGCTCCATGCCACCGCTACTTGCGAGCATACCGGCGTGCCAGTCGACAACACGTGCAAGGCCGTTAGCGACGAGATGTTCTGCGACATTACCGGCTGGATGGAGTACTGCAAGGGGACTAAGACGCAGTGCTTCTGACCATCAGAAAAATATTAACTTACCAGTGCCAATGAAGATCGACGCTGGTGGTGGCGCTGTCGAGTTAGCACCCGCTTGGAATGGTGTTGCGGAAGCGTTAGGGAGAGATAACAGCTGTACACGTATGTGTCGCTGCAGCAGACGCGACTCCGTGAAGAATTTTGCCTGAGACAGATCGGTACTTTTAGAAATGTGCTCCGTAGCAGAATGGACGCAAACGCACCTCCTCTGCCCATGTTTCAGTGGTCTCGCCAGCCTTGCTTGCGATACGAGCGCAGCGCACGCCAGCGAGAGCGATGTTGACGAACTGGTGGTCACCATCAGGCATGAAGAGACGGATGCGTAGAGTTGAGCCATCTTTGACTTGCTCGACGAGACCTAACGAACGCACGGTGTCAGGATGAGAGATCTCGCCGCGGATGAATGCGCGTGATGAATTCACCGTCAATCTGCTGGCCTTTCCACTCGGTGATAAATCCTTGAGAGTCTGTGGGCATCAGGTAGTGTGTCGCGTGCGCCTGTGCAATAAGGCGAAACGTTAACGCTACAATTCCAAAATGGGCGCTTGTCCACATTGCGATCGCGCGACATGATGCAAAACGAAGCGCAAGGCGAGCAAGCGGCCGTGAGCGGACGTACCTTAGGACCATGCGGGTTCCAAACTCCCTTTCCAGCAGAACGCGCTTCAGCCTCGAGATCCTTCTTGCGGAGGTCCTCGTCGGTAGCATCGCGCTTGAGGTCCTTGAGCTTCGCCCATCCACTCTTCAACAGCTCGGACGCGAGGTCAACTCCGTTGATCTCGGCCGTACCGATATCGCGCGGGACTTCGTCGCTGGGTGGCAGGGAGTGTGTGGACGTGAAGGTGATGGGTTTCCCCACGGCGAGAGCACGGAGGAACTCGCGTGACTCGAATGCCCAGTCCTGCGGTGAATACAGCGTGGTACGCGGGCTTCGCTTGAGTCGCGCGGCCAGGTTACTGGGTATGCTTGAAGGACACGCACCTCGTCCTCGCGCGTTGATGTCCCCATTCGCGGGGCCTGAATGTCTGCCAGGTGCAGGACACTAGAGGACGGGGCGCGCGTTAGAGCTTGATGCACACGACCGACCAAGGACAGTAGGATCACATACCGCTCTTTGGCTGAACCCTGAGGTCCAGGGCTTCCGCGCAAGAGGAGAGAGTCACCGGAGATCACGGCTGGTTACTCGGTGATGTTCAGAACACACAGAACGGACGAGAGAGATGGGCGATGGATTCCATACATTTCACGATCTATAGTTTGGACCCGCACCCAAGACTAAGATCAGCCAAACCGGTCGTGTACGGCGCCCGCCGGCTGGCGAAAGTTGCTCACCCCTTTCATAGCCATTGTTGCAAGAAAACAGGCCGGGTAGGTGAGATGCCAAGCAGTGATAGGGGTGGATGAAACGGAACAGGAGATTTCGTAGATGGCTTCGCGACGCGTCTGCCAGCACTTGCTTTTCTGAGCCACGTGGGAGGAGGAGGTCCAGCCTTTCCCACGCTCCATTTCCCTCAGCTTGCTGTCGTCCAGACCGCGTCCGTCGTGCTTGCCACCACCATGCCGTTCTACCAGCTCGTCTGCATCGCCGCCCATTACCCCGAATATGTCTGTCTGGACCCTGTGCTTGACTTTGAACACATATGCTGATGTATAACCAACTCCTCCAGAAACACATCAAGGACCTCGTTACTCGTGTTGCGTCGCACGTTCTGGATAATGGCGGCGTAGTACGCAAGCTGGATTCGTGGGGTACCCGCACTCTTCCCCAGCGCATGCGGAGAAACAAGCAGTACCATTTCATTGGCGAGTGCGTACTCAACTCTGTACTGTTCGCGAACATTTGTGAACATGAAGTGATGTCCGTCGTTCGACAGTTATTGGACCATGCAGTTCGATGCTTCACCAACAACATTGCGTGGCTTGAACACCATCATGCGGCATGATCCTCGAATCATTCGGTGGACCAACTTGAAGATGGGCGAAAAAGTGACCGACGTGCGGCTTTTCCTCGAAAAGACCGCCGAGAGGATATAATCCACTCTACTATCCCCCGTCGAATCACCTATCGCTTTGGATACTAACCATCCAATACCCTTCCCCCCCTCCAATTTTCGTTCGGCATCGACCTAGACGGACAGGGATGTGTCCTCTGGTTTGGACGGGAGTCCCCATCTATATTACTGGTTCGTCAATGTATTACTGCTCTCCTTAATCAACAGCTCTCGCATGCTCTTTGTCCCCTCTTCACCGCGCTGCTCGCTCTTGCACCCATTCCACCACCCGAGACAAGCCTGGAACCACCTGGACCCCGTTCAAGCTCTCCCCGGATTCCTTTCGCTCTTCGTCTCCTTCCGGTCCTGGTCTGCGTACCAGCAGCGCCTGCAGCCCGCAAGCCATCGCGCCTCGATAGTCGCTGACCAAGAGGGCCAAGCAATCCATACGTAAGACCCCACGAAAGCATTCATATCGACAACCTGGAGACGCTACCCACCAGTCAAGCTCGTCGCCGATATGCACCGTCTCCTGGGGCTCGACACTCAAACGCTCGCAGGCGCGTCGGAAGATTGCGCACGAGGGCTTCTCCACGCCTTCTTCTTCGCTTAGAACCACCGCGTCGAGATAGGGCATGATACCGAGGTCTTCGATTACAGCTCCTTCGATCACGAGGCTGCGGTTAGCACTCAAATCCGGATGTTGGGGCCTGTCAGTGCACGGACTTACTCATGCGCCCATCTGTGTTGCTGATGACCCCGATGAGAACGTTGAGCTCTCTCAGCCTCCGCACTGTACGCGCGAACGCATGCCGGCATGGGATAGAGTTAGAGTTGGGGGGTCGGAATGTTCAGATCTAGAGGAGGCCGCGGGAGAGGTGGAGCATGTACGTACGTGTGAGGAGCGTATCGTCGAAGAGCTTGTATCCCTCCCGCGAGCTGAAACGCTTGAGCAGTCGCGGGACGATCTCGCCAATGGAACGGTCCACGGCTTCGAAGACACAACAACCAACTAGTCGGCATGCAAACGCTCTATCCACGCTCACGGACGGCACACACCTTGGGCATCCGCGCCGGCACCTATCGCGGTCCTTTTGATGACATCTCCCCACCACTCTTCTGCCCCGCCGCGGTATACGGGCTGTTCTTGTTGCACCTGCTTGAGGGCTTGGAGTTTCGCGTTTCATGGGCATTGACGCGATCGAAGGAACGGTCAGATAGTGACGCACGCGGGGCCACGCAATCGCATCGACGAAGATTTCAGCTCGGCCAGCACGAGGGGGACCGCGAACATCACGATGTATGTACCGGTTTTGAAGGACCGTTTGAGCGCGTCGGGCTCGAGGATGCCGAGGTTGGGTTCGAACGTCTGCGAGTACTGGACGTAGATGGGCAGACGGGGTGTTATGATGGTGTGCAGCACGTCGAATGTCACAAGCCGGATAGCCATGAATTCGAACGGGCGGCGATGTCGTGGAGGTCGACGAGAACCAGTGGCAGGCTCCCAGTACTAGTGTCACGGTGGCCAGTACATCGGCCAGCCGGACCGGGCATACTCACTACAAGCGCTGATGGACTGCTCTTCGTCTCTTGCCAATGCCTGTATCTGCTAGCTTGATCAAGCCCGCGCACCTGGGGCCGATGCGACCTTGACACATGCTATAGGGTATCATAACAGCGCCTCGACGGCACGTAGCATACAATTGACACGCAGCACGTCTCTCATGTCCGTTCACCCCGTCTTCAAGCTTCAAATCCCATACACGGACAGATCCTCATCCGCACCCGGCGAGATCCACACCGCGCCCATGACCCCTCCGAAGTCGACCAGCCTGTGCACCCCGCGGTCCTCGAACCCCAGGCTCTGAAATGTCCCCTTCGAGCCTTCATTCGTCGAGTCGAACAAGCCGAGCACGACGTCCACCCCGCGCTCGCGCCTCGCCCACGCGAGGAGCGCCGTCGCCGCCTCCTTCGCGTACCCCTTCCGCATCGCCTCCGGGAGGATTGCGAACCCAAGGTCAGGCACCTCGTACGCCGTCGGACTGTCCCCGCGCATAAGGGAGACGGTCCCGACTGACTTGCAGCGCGCGAGCCGCTCCTGGAAGGGAGCATCGCCATCCAGCGGCGACGCGGGGTTCGAAGGCTTGAGACCGACGAGGAGGGTGCCGTAGCCGTTGCGCTCGTGCTCTGCGACAAACCGTGTGGAGAGGCGCTCGTGCGCAGCGGCGCGGTCGACGATGGCGGTGCCGGCGCCGCCGGTCGCGTCGCGGATGAACTCGGGGGTGTTGTAGAGCTCGACGAGGAAGTTGCAGTGCGCGTCAAGGTCGGGCTGGAAATAGGAGAGGTAGAGGCGGGGGGACTCGATGTAGAAGTTGGGGTCGGTCATGGTCGCTGAGGCCGCGAGCGTTGTTCGTGAGGGAACTGCGGCTGAGGGCGTATGGATGGGGCTTTCCGGTAAGTCTGTGTGTGGATCACGGACTACGATCTTGGTCAGGAAGGGTCGCCTCGTGGTAAATTGGAGCGCTGTGACGACGAGCAATCTGGGTGGTTAGTTCCACGACTCGGACGCAAGCTGTCGAGCAACATGCTATCGTCAAGCAATCCGGAATACCCATCAGTGAAAGCTGCTCACCAACCGGCGGTCGACAATGTGGAGGAGAGTATCGAAGAGGCTGATGCCCGACCGCGACTGCTGTACTTACTAGTACCGCTGGGATCATGGGAACGGAATCAAGTGACTCGGTGTTATCAACTTCAAATCAGCCACCCCTACCGGCCTCAAGGCAAAGAGTCAAGGATGCGACACAGCGAGCTCACGTCATTTATAGTCCAGTGAAGACTGTAAGAGGAGGAAATTGAGCGGTGACCCATCTCCATGGGCAACTTGACTATCAAGAGTCAGCGAAGGTACACTCTGTAACGTGGACTCAGCAGCTGAAGGCGGCGCAGGCATTGTTACCTTCATTTCTCGTACGACTCGATCGATCCCCTCCGATCCTCTATATTATCGCCGGAATGGCACGCATTACGGTGTCTCGTACGGTCATCATAATCAGTTAAGCTGATGATCTACCACGCTCAGAGTGTGTGGTGGAGTCGAACAGCACGGCGAACTTGCTTTGTGCCTCATGAGCTGAAGTATGCCGCCGAGCGTTGCTTGGGCGAATCGCCTAGGGTTTCATGAGGTGAATCAGTGCACAGCGGAGCTCCAAAGTCCATGTTACGCTCCAACGGTTTGTATTTCGGAAGTGATTTGATTTGCCATGTTGGGAAGGTGGTTTGTTGAAACATAGTGGCGGTGCTGTGTGGGAGCAGCCCAAGCGACAAGGCTCATGATGATAATGCCGAGCATGGAGACTCGGGTCGCGTCCGGCAGCCAGCCAACCGGCTGGGCGTGTGCCTTCAATTCTCCACGGCCACTGGAAGAGAAGCGAAGGCCGGGGGGCTGTCGCGATCTCGAAATTGGAGACTTGAAACCACATCTTTCGGCCACGCGGTCTCACTGCCGGCGAGTCCTTCGGCTGACAAGAAACGTATCTGGTACACTTATCTAGATGAAGGTAGACCGAGAAAAAATGAGCAATGTGGGGAAATGAAAATTTGTGGTGCTCCTCCACTGTCCAATCGCACTCCGACGGCATTGATCGTACATTCCTGGTAATGCGCAATCCAGGGACGGTCCCCGCGGTCCAGAAGTTCAGAATTTCGGCGGAGACGGGGAGCCAGTAGCCTCGCCGGCGCTACGAGAACGACACGCACCGGAGACCCAGCCTTTCGCGGACTTAACGCGGGGTAGCTTGACGACGACGGGAAAGTTGCTCAGGACGGACAGCAATTGAAGCATCGCTCTTGCCTTGCTTATGCAGAAGGTGGCGGGGCCGGATCACTGAGAAGCCAGACTGATTGACGAAGGAGTAATATAGATGAGATCCAGGTCTGGGTTCCGGGGACGCATGACGCCCGGGCAAGCATCGAGCAAGTCCGTTCCTCCCTCGAGGAGCGGAAGCCCCGGCTGCCTGCCCATCGCTCGCTCGCACGCTGGCCGAGTGGTCTCCTATGCATGCCGTCGATGAAAATGCACGCTGCACACGTACGGGCGTATATTCGGACGCGGTTGGCGAGTGCCATGGAAGACGATAAACGGGTGCCTGGTGCGAAGAGAGGTGGAAATCTGTTGCACGGGCAGGGCAGGGCCTACGTTCAGATCCGGGGAGCGACGGCGGAGATTCTGAATCTGGACAATCTGGTCCAAGGTCCCGAGCTCCTTTCGGCATGACGGCGACGCTAGCGTGTACTTACGGTACTAAGAGGCCTGTACTTACGTTATGACAGTGGCATGGACATGCATTCCATCTGCGTTCATTCGCAGACGAGTGTACGTGTCCTGATCAAATTTTCGCTGTTTGTTTCAGGGAACCGCCGCATCGCATCGGCTATGGCATATGGGGCCGTCGGCGCCGCCGATGCACTGTATTGGTATGAGAATGCAACATAAGTAGCTAGGATCTGTGGGACAGAGCTTCAATGGAGGGACAATGCAAGGAACGGAGGCCATCTGCAGCACGATCCACGCACCGTATATGCCCATTTCAAGACATGCCACAGAGGTGGATAGTTAATTCGGTGTTGCGTGTGATACGAAAGGTACATTGTTCTGGAATAGGTTCCCGAGTCGGCGTAGGATGACCGCAGACACAGATCACAATTTGTGCAGGAGCTCGTTGGGCCTTCTGTCCGAGAAAGATTGTCGTGACACGTCGTGGCCTTGGATCGAGGTTCGGAGGTGCCGCAGAAGTGGCGGTAAAGCCAAAGGCGGCCACAAGCGTTTGGGGTGCACAAACAGGGAAACAACTCTCCTTGTCCGTCAGGTGAAGCAGCCGACGTCAGATCCCTGGTGTGCGGTTGAGAAGGACGAATGGACGGGGAGCCGCATGGCATGGCGTGGATACGTCGGAGGCGCCGAGGCCGAATGGAGTAAGGCCGCGCACCAGCTCCGTGACCTCCGTTGAACGCGAGAGCAGAGCACGCCATGGAGTGCGGGGGATGCATACGAGCAGGCGGTATTTGTTTGCGATAAGGAAGGTGCGGGTGGATGACCATGCGGGGGTAGAGGATCCGGATGTGGGGCGGAGGCAATTTGAGCAGAGAACACGGTTGTGGCGTGGGAAGGGTGTCCCGGACCACTCGAGACTGCTTCCGAGTGCGAGCGATGACTATCTTCTGTCAAGGCTCTAGATCTGACGCTTACAGTATACTTGTGTCTCTCGTCACAATTCGACGGCTGGCTATGGCTATGAATAGACCCAACTGCAAGTGCTCTCGTGTGAACCTTGTCTCTGGCCGTCGGCGCTGATGTATCTGTCCGCTACAACCCGCATCTCGAATCGCCGGTCTGCGGTCGCTCCCCCGCACCGCACATGGGTCCACCGGGACACGACATGGCGACTTGGGTGGAACTAATAGACTGAACCCCTGGCTACGGATGCGAACGCTCTCTGCCATGGGGAATGGCGGTGGGGCATGGCCAGCTCGAACGCAGGCTGGGGGTTGTCCGCTCTAACCGGTGTGGGCGGCCAGACAGCCGAGGACGGACTGCGAAGGGGGCGGCTGAGAGCGGGGAAAGCCGCCATCGAGGTGGGCCTGGGGGGCGGAGATGGGCGGCTCTTGTGACCGTCGACGGGGGACGGAGGGGAGGAAGAGGGTTCCCATGCTGGGAGCGGTGACGTCCGATCTGTAGCCCATATGGCACTGGCAGGGCGCGAGAAGAGAGGGCGAGGGCTGTTCCTGCCTGAACTCGCTCGGGTCGCGCCAGGATCCGCGGGGTTATCAATCCTGGCACTGGCAGCCCCCGGCAAGCCCAAGTGCTCGACGCATGTTTCCCCGTGGACTTCGATGCCGGGTCTCTCGTCGTGCGCGGGCGCGGAAGTCCAGTCCGAGATCGTCTGTCTCTTCCGTAGCTCCCTTTCTGTCTCTCTCTCGCCTCACAGAAGCCCGCTCCCCGTCATATAAAACACCCCGCGGCTGCGCGGCCCCCCGAGCTCTTGATCTTGCGCTCCCAGTTGCTCTTGGCCCCGTCTCCTGATCTGTCTTGCTTTGTGCCCTTCTGGTACGACTACTGCCAGTGCTTGTTCGGCTGCCCCCGCTGCCTATCTTCGCACGCGTCGCCTCTCCTTGATCCCTGTTACTCGCCCAGCCTCGCCCATTGCACCCTCCCCGCCCTCTTGCTCGCCGTCACGCCCATGGATCTTCACGCTGTACCGTTCCCCACCACCAATCAGTCGGAAGATGTTCGTACCGCCTCGTTTGCGCTGCAGCTCATCATCTTCGCACGTTGGCTAACGCCCGTCCTCTCCAGTCTTCATTCATCGACAAAAAGCCCTCCGTCCCTCCTCGTCTCCATTCCACCCCCTCCCTGCCAAACCTTTGGTCAGTCCCTCCGCCTCTTGTATTCGTCGGAAAAGTAGAATTCTGATTTGTTATTGTGCCTCACAGGCTTCCGCATCACTACGGTCCCCTGTCATCTTCTCTTCCTCTCCAGGGCCCTGCCAGACACCGCCCCCACCTCCGTCCCCTAGACCTGGCGTCTTCTCCGTCATCTTCGCCGACTAAAAAGGACGGCATCTTAGACCTCGCCCGCCGCCCGCCATCTCTCCTCACCCCTCCGCTAACGCCCTCGTCATCTTTTAACGGAGCGACCAACGATACCCCTTCCACACCGCCGGACCTTCACTCTCCTTTGCGCTGGGTCTCCTCCTCCGAACGCGACCGCACCTACTCCTCCGCTCATTCTGCATATACGGCTACTATCAAGGCATTCATGCCCACACCGACAGCTGCTGCGCATAACGTCGGTTACCTCACTCCAACGAGCGCTCGATCACACTCCCTTTCCTCCGATGACGGCTCCGGAGCAATTGCAGCCCCGGACTCAGCGCACGACCTCTCTACTTTGGCGACTGGACTTGCCAGCGTCGATATAACTCCTAGGGATGAGCGTACTTGCGTCTTGGATCGACAAGACGAACAGCCTGTCTTTGACATCGACATCGGTGAGACATCGTGTGATAAGCCTACCCGGTTGATCCTGGTGAGTAAAATTTTGTTAGTTCACATGGTGCGCATAGTCACGATTTGCCCCCGAAAGGTCCGCAACGTATCGCCGACAGCCCCGGCGAACGTCCTGCGTGAAACATTCTCGGGCATGGGCGACATCAAAGGCATCCTCGCGCGTTTCCAAGCCACTCAAGGCATCGTCCTCTTAGCCTTCTATGATACTCGACACGCAGCTAGGGCTTTTCGACACGTCACAGCAAATCAAGTAACAACTCTAGGGGACATTCGGTTGGTGGCCACGTTCGTATCCCCGGCTCAAGTGGAAAAGGTATGACAATTTCTCTGATGTTGAAAGGCCCTCCCTGAGGCTGCTATTTTAGCTCGCTGGGAAGTCAGATTTCCTGTCCGAGATGGATGGCTCTTTCTTTGTCACGGTGGAGGCACGATCTGTTGCTCCCAGAGACGTGCAGAATCTGCTCGCATCATTTGGCGAGTTGGCATCCTTTGACGGTGCAGGTACAGACCCTCTTGACCAGGTAAGGATGGTGGATGGTTATGCTATTGCACTGTATTCACACACATTTCTCGCAGACTTTCCATGTGGACTACCATGATTGTAGAGACGCTGCGAATGCATATAAGGCACTCAACAATCGAACCATTTTCGGTGCCCGCCTCACCATCGTGTCTAACAAGGACGTCTTGACACATCCTGTTCGGCTGATGCAAGGCGCTGCTCGTAGCTCGGTAAGACGGCCTACACTGGTGATCGATTAACAATTTTTGACGCCTTGCTTGGGCAGGAGGACGAGTTGCAGCGTGAGATGGAAGGCAAGTAACATTTCGATTCACTCGAGCTCGCACCGTGGGTAGCTCATCTCGTTGTTCTCGACTTCGTGTAGGCCGCACTCGCCCTCGGAGTGTAAGCGCTAGCGACGGCGTGGGCACCCCAGATGCGATCCGGAAACTGAGGAACACCAAGGAAGTTTCCCAAGATCATGGACGCCGCTCCTCGAACGACCTCTTCTTTGATGCGATCGGCAAGGTATCTAGTTACAGTCTTAAACTGCTTCACGAGTCTCACCGTGACGTCGTTTCCTCTCATGCAGGCATTCCACCCCTCTCACACCACGCCTCCGCGCTCCCGCAGTATCAGCGCGATTGCTGATAACAGCACGAGCGTCAGGATTCAGCCACCTCCGAGTGGGTTTGTCCCCGCCCTTGGCCCTGTTTATCCGTATGCA
Organism: Polyporus tsugae; assembly: GCA_024305745.1. Classification (NCBI taxonomy): domain Eukaryota; kingdom Fungi; phylum Basidiomycota; class Agaricomycetes; order Polyporales; family Polyporaceae; genus Polyporus; species Polyporus tsugae. Next base: position 1,125,302 of record JAHRBS010000001.1, read on the forward strand.
GAACCACCTTACGTCTATGGACATCCTGCGCCGATCCACATTCCGTCCATGTATCCGCCCCACCCATACTCGTACCCGGTATACGGCCATGACGTAGGGTTGTATGGCCCCGATGTCGATGGGGTGAGTTGGGCTTACGCGACTCCCCATCCACTTCAAGTCGATTACCAACTGCCGTCTCGCCCCCCTGTGTATGCAGTGCCCATTGCACCTGCCAGTGTCTCGCCAGGAAGGCATCCCCAGCATTCGTCAGAGGTTGGTGTCAATGCCCCCCAGGTCGTTCCCAGCTCCGACGGACACAGCGAACGGACGAGTCGCCTTGGGCCTAGTGGCGAGGGCACCGACGGTCTACCCGGAGGACAACGCGTTCCTGGGGCGAAGAATGTTCTCGATATCCAGGCGATCGAGGGCGGCGTTGATACGCGGACTACTGTCATGATCAAGAACATTCCGAACAAGATGACCGACAGGGACCTCAAGAACTTCGTCGACAAGGTTTGTCCACGGCGCATAGATTTCATGTATCTCCGCATGGATTTTCAGAACGGTATGCTTCTTGACCACATTTTGTATGCTGCTTGGAGGTTGAAATTATTTGGCAGGCTGTAATGTCGGTTACGCCTTCGTCAACTTCATCACCGTCCAAGATCTCTTGCACTTCGCCAGAACCCAGATAGGTGTCAAATGGTACGTCCGTTACAGCGTGTGCCTTCTCGTCGCTCGATAGTTTAGTTTGATTTCCAGGAACATGTATTCCAGCGAGAAGACCCTCCACATGTGCTACGCGACATATCAGTAAGTTCGACTCTGAAACGTTCGCCGGAGCCTGTGCTAATAGCTTATTTCCAGGGGGAAGGAGTCTCTCGTCGAGAAGTTCAAGAACTCCTGTATCATGGACGAGAAGGAGGCGTGGCGCCCGAAGATCTACTACTCCGATGGTCCGAACCAAGGTCTTCCGGAACCGTTCCCGCCGCCCACCCACCTGCGTCGCAAGGAGCGAAGTCAGCATAATCGAGGCGCTCTATTTGTCCCGGGCACCCATCATCAGCCATCGGGTGGCGGGGGCCTCTACCACCACCGGCCGCATCCTCCTCGTAGGTCTGGCTAGCTTTAGTCTGTGTTCTACGTTCACCAGCTTCGCATGCATCTATTTCTGGTCTGGTCATATGCCCTAACGTGTTGGACTCATGCTTTAAAACGCCAGGTCTTAGCGCGATCGCATCCAGAGTCTGACATCGGACGTCTCTCGTGTTATATGTACTAATCACCCGCCCCTCTTCCTCTACCCCACTCGCTCTCCGTGTTATGTTTCTCCGATTTGTTACGGTATTTCCCCGTTCCCAACGCCACTGACACGCCTGCTGCTCTTCACGCATCTGTTCCCCCGTTATCGTTTATCTTTCCTTACCATATACCAAGTTTTATTTGCCTATCAGCGAGCATTCTGCATAGCTTCGAGGTGGCTATTTGTTTGCGACGAAATCTGTACCATTTCGTGCCGTGCCGCGCTTGCGGTCGTTCTTCCCATATGTATAATCGAATCGCGTAACCCGCGACTTGTACGATGAAATTACCCTAGCTCGATAACCAGTTCATTTGCTGCATGACCCGTAACGGACATTGGACTTGGAGAGGTTGACCATAGCTTGCACTGAATCATAATGTTGCGCATTACTTGAAACGATCTTGCGATCTTGTAGGTCCAAGTATAACCAGGAGGGAGCGCAAATTCATGTCATATGGTCTCAGGAGGCGATGCTGGGCGGTTGGCCATGTACCGGAAGCCGAGTTACCCGTCGCGTAGACCCCGAACGGACAGATCATGATGGCGGACATGAATATTGGCGACTGAGATAGCTCCGCGACGTCAATACACGCATCGAGATAGCGAGAAACTGGTTACACATGGGCACATGTTCGTACAGACCTATCAACCCCAGCTATCAACGTATATCAACCCCTGGGGTATCCCCGGCAATCACCAGCAATGACAGTATCGTGGAAGGCCCCACGAGATTTGTAAAAACACGCAGGACAAGAAGAGACGGGTACCATGAGCTCGGAGGCGTATCGACCGCAGGTTTGGGCCAAGGGCGTGGAGCGTTCACCAGTCGTATGCATCCGATACGAGGAGGGGGGTCATATTGGCCTCAAGTTATTGGGGTCAGCGCGGGCGGTCACCGTCTTCCCCCGCCCCGTCGTCTGTGCCTGTGCATGTGCCGCGGCCTTCTGCCGCCGACGGGCGCCGATGCTGGCGACGAGGAGAGATACATCTGCAGGAACGTTCAGCACGAGTCTGAAACAACGGTGACGCACCTGTGGATATGAGGCACAAGCGGGCGAGCGAGCGTGAAGGAGCTGAGCTTGATGGTGGACCGAGTGAAGACGTGGGGAGCGGCACAGCACAGGCACAAGGGGTGGGTGAGCAGGCGAATCACGGACCGCGTAAATACATGCGGGACCAGTTCGGGCTCGGGTCCAGGTTGGGGCCCGACTCACTGAACGCGGGCGTATCAACTCAGAGAGCGCGCAGGGCAGGGTGACACCCTGTCGGGCACGGGTAGGCGTATTACGAAGATGGCTGTGAGAAGCCAGTTGACGACGAAGAGGGCCACCACATAGAGATTGCTGAGCGGGATACGGGAACGTCGTACGGCCGGGCGCCCGAAAGTATGATGCGTCGAGGATGTAGGTGTTGAAATGGTATGTAGGCGTGCTGCTGGTCTTGGCCTTATAGACCTTGACGGACGCTTTGGATGCTGCATTGTCGAATGAATTTGGTTAACAAAGGGACACAAACAGTCATGTAAAGTAGGTCGCGTACTAGTCTTCATTCATTCACGTCGTATCGCAGAGAAGTCTGGGATAGTAGCAACCAAAAACGCCAGAAGCGCCATAGAAGGAGAAGTCGAGTCGGTGGTGACCTTCAGCTTCCCACAGCTGTTTGAGCCATAGCTTCTAACCAACAAAGCCGCTGAGTGCCAGTGGCAAGAACCACCCTTGCCGCTGATTTGCCTGACCTGCCTAGAATGTACGGTGTGCTCATGAGTCGTCTCGCGCAGAATACTTGAGAGATCCGTACAGGTAGGAGGAACATTTCCTGGTCTGCATGGCTATCGCGAATAGTCCAGCGGAAGGGACTCGGGCGGCTGGCTTCGATGAATTCAATTGTGTGATACAACACCTATCTGATAACGGGATTACGTACCAGGGCTGTGAGCGAAACAAGCCCATGGGTTCATCCCTACTGGTAAATATCAGGACAAATAGGGGCTAGAAGTGGGGCTGCGGACGCACAAGTTTCAGGTCCCCGGTGGGCTTATGTAATCGCCGTTTCTGGTCTCTCAGACGCCCGTAACGCGTCGATCGCGCGCCCCCGAAGAGCCCAGCGGATAGGCGCCCGAGCGCGACGACGGCGCAAGTGAAGACAACACGAACGAACGGCTCCCGCCCGCCAAAATATTTATGAAAAGTAAAGGAATATGTTTGTGAGAGATCTCGGTGTGAACGCGATAGAAAGGACAAACTACAGCAATCCCAGTGAATTCTACAACATTTTGCGCAATAAGCGCCCGAGCGCGTTGAGGGCGCGAGGAGGGAATAACCACAGCGACGGCCCTCTGCGGCTCAATAACCCAGAAAAAAACAGAATGCTACGTATTTCATATACTTCAGCACAAACACAATGGAAGACAAAAAACTTCGACCGCTGTTGAGGCAGCCAGGGCAGATGCAAAGGGGAGAAGCCAGAGAAACTATGTAACACTCGAAAATGACAACAGATAGAGCGCGGGAAGCTTTGGGAGACTGGGGATGAGTGCGGGAGGACGCGCGACGCCAGCGTGCGCCGACATTCACAAGAGCGCGCGCATGGGAGGACGCGCGAGAGGGGAGGGGGAGGGTGCGCGATAGCCGAGGGACCAGAAATCGGATCATCAGGACTGGAAATCGGAGGCAACGCAGCTGTCTGCGGATGGGGTCAAAACCCGCAGGGGACCCAGCGAAACGTGCGTCCGAAGCTCTTCGAGCACCTCCGATTTCCAGTCCTGATGTGATCGGATTTCTGGTCCCTCGGGAAGGAGGGAAGCGAACAAGGGGGTCGCGCGCGCGCGCGAGGTCGCGAGCCCATTCTCACACGTCACACAGCCCTCGGAGGGGGCGCCGGGGTCCGGGCTCGGTCACGGTGGGGCGGGTGACGCGTGACCTTCCTTATACGGTAGCGAGACCTGAAATTGGCGCCCTAGAGACCAGAAATCTCCGACAAGAAGTCGAACGCTTGACGCGCGAGTTAGATGTGGGGAAGGGGCGCTTAAATCCCGGTTATCACCGCGGCTCTTGCCGAGCAACATGAGGGTCATCGGAACTTGAACTCGATTCCAAGTATACACGCGATGTGCCTACAGTCATTTGTAAGTGCAATGGACGCTTGTCCAAAGCTTGTCCGCTACACTTCCCGTACAAGTCAGGGCGTCTCATGAGGATGGATGACCAACTTGGTCGCGCTGACACCACCAGTCTTGATACGCTCCAGTCCGGTCGTGATCCCCGCGAGACCGCCTCGAATGACTTCCACCTTGTTGGGCTAGCCAGATTACGGTAAAATGGGAGCGCAGCGCAGTAGCTGACAGAAGGCGTACCTGCAACACCCCAGACTCCAGCCAGCCGGGGAGCTGCTTGAACAGTGCAACCCCGACCTCCCTGTTGTCCGGAACGTAGACACTCGCGAAGACTTCGACGATCGTCTTGCTTTCATTTGCCTGCTCTTCTTCAGTTAATATGGCTTTCTTCCAGGTGATGACTAGGGTTCCTCTAGGCGGAAGCGCGTTGTATGCGATGCGTTGTGTCTCGGGAGACGAGATCGCGTCGTAAGCAAACGTCAAGGGCACGCCGGCCATGACGGTAGCGACCTGCGAAAGAAGTTCCGGCTGGACGATGTTCCGATCGAGGACACGGTCTGCGCCGAGCGTGGTCAGGAGGGAAAAGTTATGGGGAGATGCAGTGGTTACGATTGGCGAGAAACCAGAAAGCTTTGCCATCTGGATGACTGTCATGCAGCTGAGTGCCAGTGGGGTAGTGGTGTTGAGATGAATGGATACCAACGCACCGGCTTGTCCGACGGAGGACGCGCCTCCCATGATGAGAGCAGGCTTCCCAGCGTTCACGGTGGGTCCGTCTTTCTTCCAGGGTGGGATGAAGTGTGCGCCCTTCGATGCTGGATTATGGTTATACATTCCGAGGACTGCCATGCAGATCGCCACTGGCAGAGCTGATCCTTCGTCAAAGGAGAAAACCGACGGAATCTAATCGCTCTTAACATTAGAGAGAAGCATACGCAAGAGGTGGTCAGGACACTTACCTTCGCAGCCAACTCTGCAGGGACGACGGAATACTGTTGATAGGTGCCATGCTGGGGCTCGAAGAAACCTTGCCAGAAACTGGAGCGCAAAGTGTGGTGAGAAAATATGGGGTTGAACGTGGGCTGCGATAGGTACACTTGCATTCTGTCGCCCTTCGCAAGCGCGGTGACCTCCGATCCGACCTCCTCCACAATCCCGGCAGCGTCGATGCCTAGGATGGCGGGGTACGTCTCAACGTATACTCCATATGTTTGGATCTTCCACTCCACAGGATTGAGGGCTGCCGATTCAATGCGGACAAGGACTTCTGATGGACCGGGACGAGGGATTACGGCCAAGCCGACAACAAAATTGCCTCGCTTAGCAGGGAGAATGAGTGCCTTCTGAGAAGGGGGAGCCATGACTAGAGAGTAAAAAGTGAGCGAGCCGGGTTACGGTGCGATGAGATGAGAGAGGATGAAACGGTGGCCGAGAGCGTTCTCAATCGATCTGCGGAGTGACGTTGGACTCTAGCGGCATCGTGACGAGCTCTGGGTGAACGCACCCGTCCCAATGTTCTAAAGAAAATCGGTTTGCATACGTGGTTGATACCCGTTACTTGCCCGACACCCGGTTCCAGACCTGAGCCAGTCGCCAATGCAGGGTCTGAGGATATTGCATGTCGTAATTCAGTGAGCAGTGTCATCGGGCAGATCCTCGGGGTTGCTAATGCTGGTCCCTAAGGCGGACCCTGATCGATTTTCAGTAGCTATCAACTTTCCTGTATTCCTCAAAATTCGGCAGTCTTGGTCTGCGGGTTCTCACGTAAGTATGGCATACTGAGGATATTAATTGCTGAACCACGCTCACAGTCGACAAAAAAACGGCAGAGTGTCCACCTGGCGATCATTCAGCGTTGTCATGAACCACGCTCCCTCGGGCAGGACTCGGTGCCCGAAGAGAAGGCCGACGGCGACGGCCCGTGTTGCAACTTGTCGTCGGCATGCACAGGCCAGAAACCTGTATATATGCATGTGAGTATTTCCGGATTTCCTGGCATATGGGAGAACTCAACGATACGCGTTTTATTGCGTTGTCGGTGTGTTGCGCCCTACTTGAGATTCCGCGAGCGTAAGTAGTGGCCGTTGGTACGTACTGCGAATGATCATCGCGAGCGGGCAGGCCCGGGGCAGGCTTAGCGCTGATAGGCCCGGCCCTAAACTCCATTAGGCGCTCGGGACGGATCTGCAGGTCGATTGAACTTGAATTTATCTGGCTTCCGTCTGTTGTTATTCTGTTGACTCTGGGATCTGTTTTCACTCTGGTTATATGTTGCGATGATGGAAGACAACGTGGAGAAGACATGGACAGCAGGCATACTGCCAAAGCCTCGAGGACCACTTGTCAACAAGGCTGCTAGTGGTCTCCAGCTTGAAGATGGCCGACATATCCCGAGGAGAACCAGAACCTACTCGCATAGCACGAGAAACCCTCTGATTCACCGCCTTGATACGTGGTTATTTAGCGTGCTTCCAACCACTCTGCGCTCGTCCATTCCTACCTTGGCTTTGCTCTACTGTCTTCTCAGCATCTGGTTTTTCTCTGGCTACATTTCTTCTGGGAGCCTCTCGCGGCCTCCTAGCCTCAGCCTCCCTCAACAAGGTGAGGTCATCTATGCATATTTGATTTCATTTTACTAAGTTTTGCTTGGTAGAGATACTTGAGATATCGGCCTTGGAACGGCTTTCCCTGGATCACCTACTGTCCAAAGTTTCGTCGTTGCGTCCTCTCACTCTCGATCCGGATGTCCTAGGAGCTCGGGTGGACCGTTCTCCGTTCTGTGCATGTGTTTGGGCCACGGAGGAGGAGATGGACTTGATTGTGCCGTGGGCGGAAAAGTGGACAGGTACGAGTAACCAACCACCTGACGATTCACATTACATCATAACCATAGGTCCCATGAGCCTTCTCATCACCACTACGTCTACGCCGGCTTCGTCTCAGCACAGGACCCTGCTGTCAATGCTCGCGAAGGTCCAGAGCAAGAGTCCCCTTTTACGGAAGACGCTCTCGGCCCATGTCTTACACCTCGACCCCATTCTAGAGACTCGGCCAAACGCGTTTCTCAATCTGGCACGCTTGCTTTCGCCCTGTCCTCGCGCGGTCCTCTTTCCTGGCAACCTCTCGTACGCGCCTCCGAAGAACCTCTACAAGACTCTGATCGTTCAGCACACCTCTTCGTCCTCAGCGGTGACTGGCCGAATCCGCAGGCGCAAGCCCGTCGTTCTCACCATGCGAGAACACACCTCCTTCCCCTTCGCACCGCTGGCGCCTCTGCTCATCTCGCGCGACGATCCGACTTGGTGCACCGAGCGGTTCTTCGCCAACGTCTCACGCTCTGCCGATTGGGAGGAGTGTCTCTGGCAAGTCTGGCTGGTGCACTTCGGCGATGTGGAAGCGAAGCAACTCCAAGGCTGGACGCCTGCGGTACCGGATAGGTCGAATGCTTGGCAGTCCGAGACTCCCGCGATGGTAAGGATGCCCGCGTTATCATCTGCGCTGCATTGGACTCAGGCGTATGTACAGGAGAAGATACACCGGCGTTTGGCGGCAAAGTTTAGAGGCGAGACTTGTGCGCTGGCAATCCGGCGATTCACTGCTCTACGGGATCCTGGTAACACTGTGGATACGAAGAAGGCGCGATGGCTGAAGCGGGTGTGTCGAGGTTGGACCTCTGGATGAGATCCAGTATTCGAGTCCTCATGTACGATGTCCCGAACGGCAATTCCTTGTCGCATCCCCTCATTACTACTATACATGTTCTCCACGCACGAAAGTGTCAAGTCATGACATATCCACATGTGTTGCATCTGAACTGGGTGCGGATCGTTGGCATCGGGCATCCCTGTGGGCAAAACGAGGGTGGCTTGGGGCCTCCAAATTGATCTGGAGGGGCGGCAACGCATGCAAGCTTGTGTATCAACATCCCGAACGTGTCGGCGCACGCGGCCAGCTGTCCTTGGGCGAAACGGCTGATCCACCAAGGGAGCCGTATGGTGACATTGGGATGCTTGATGTGTACGAGGAGGAAGTTGAGTTCCATGTCTTGAATCTCGGGATACCTGGTGCCATGCGGTCAGCGTCCCAAGGTAGTGCCAAGTCACAATGCCGGTAGTTACTGACCTACAGGTGAAATTGGAAAACAATTCGTCCAAGATATTCTGCGTCGACAACTTGGACTGGATGTCGGTCCCAGCTTGCATCCGCAACACCTCGTTGCCATACTTGAGTGACAGGTGTTCAGACTCCATCCACGCTGATTGAATGCAGGTGAACGTACCTTGGCAGCAAGCCGGTACATCGACTTCGGAGAGCAGATAGGCAACTGGGATGGGTCCCTCGCGCCGTCTTGGTAGATCATACCCTGCGAACGCAGCGGTGCGAAGGCGACTCTACCCGTGTATGCGTAGAATATGAACGTGCGCAAGCTGCGCGGACCTGCTGAGTCCCAATGCTGGTAGGCAAGACAAGATGGGGTCGTGCTTACGTTTGGAAAGCTGTATCGGTGACCAGAACAGTCCGAGTTGCCGGCCCAATCTCGCAACGCCCGCCGTGGTTACCCTTGGCTGGCCGCTCCCGAGGCACTTCGAGATCATCGGCTTGTACGGGCCCTGTCGCCTTCGAACTGGGTGCGTCTTCTGGGAGTGCCTCTGCTTTGTGCTCTCCAACTTCACCCGGGTAATCCTGTGCGGATGCCGCGTCCCCGAGCTTCGTCTGTGACTAACTTGAAATGTAAACGGGTACCTCAGAAGAAGGACCGACATAACGTACCGAAGTGTCATCACCATCTTCGTGAGTCCCCGCGTCCGGGGTTTCCGTGACGCCCTTCGACGCCTCTCCCGTGGATGGATCAGACGCTACGGCCTTGACAATGCCTACGGTTTGCTCTTCAACAACGTCTTCGTCGGCGTCCAATTGCTCTTCAGGCTCAAACTCACACCCGGAGTTGATATCTCCATCCTCTAGGTCGCTATCTTCGAGATAGTCGTGGTGACCGGTCTGGAAGGACGCGTCAATGTCGCGTATGTCAGCGTCCTCGAGCACGTCGGGCAGCACGTCGGTGTCCAACACTAGAATGCATTCAGATGAATGAGGTGGAGTGCACGAGAACGAGAGGCTTCGGACGTACAAAGATGCCCACTCGTCAATGCCCTTCGTACAAGAGCGCTGTTGGCATGCAACGCTCGAACACCACCAGCGCGTGCAAGAGCTTGGGAGCGACGAGAGCAAGCGAGGATCTTGACGTCTTCGAACGTCCCGGACAGGATGCTGGAGTTCAACGCGAACTGGGCGACCTCTTCCCAAGTGGCGTTCGGCGGAACCGCAACGAGCAAGTCAGCTTGGGGAGATGCCACTCCGGAAGGTCGAGGCATCGAGTCAGCTTTGATAGTAGCGGCCGACTTGGACCCCTCGGGCATACTAGTGGATCGTTGCTGAGATGACGCCTTCTGCGGCATGTATGGCTTGCTTGAAGGTCCGGATACCTCTTGAACCTGGGCTACTGAACGGTGTGGCTCTTTGTCTTCAGGTTTTGTGAGGCCGTACGTTCCTTTCTTCTTGTTCGTCTTCTGCTTCTGCTTCCTTTTCTCCCGCTTCTTTCTCGTGGCCGTTTCCTTCCCGTTTCCCTGTTTCTTCTCGGAGGGCTCCTCTGCGGGCTGGGACATCAGCAGCGATGAGAGGGGAGGGATTAGTAGGTGGGATGACATCGACTCGAACACATGGGATGATGACCAGATAAAGATCCGTCAGAGACGTAATCCGAGTAAGCGTTCACGTCACGGCACATGCCTGACACGAGGGGGTGATGAACAAAAGCTCTTCACAGAAGGTAAGGATAGGACACACCAATTCTAGGAAGACCTATTGATAGGCCCTGTACAACATCGGACGTGGGAAGCTTCCATTAACAACGTTTCACTTTGCAGCAGTCTCCTCGTCCCATGCCCTCGATGACTCGTCCGTACCGGAAAACGGTAACAGTGATTCCCCGGGCTCGAGCAGTATACATCAGGTTGATCGACCTCTCAGAAAGTGTAGCTACAGCTCTGGCAGCGATAGGAGCTGCTACAACCATTGGGGCACCTCTTCATACCCGGTTGAAGCGTAGCTGCCGGAGGGGTATTGAGCTTGGAAATGAGCGATGCCAGGATACCAGCGGCGCCCTTTGGAAGACGTCCCTCCTCCATGGCTTCAAGCCAAGTGGGAAGGCGCCCTTGTATCCCATTATCTTTGATGTTGGCATGCAAGTAATCAAGCTCTACGGCTTGGATGTCAGGATACCTGGTATAGTCGTCAGAATTAACTTGTCATGCACAATTGCAGCACTAGGAGCGGACGCACAGAGAGGTGAATGTTGAAAATATCTCTTCAAGGATATTGTTTAGAGAAAGCTTTGATTTGATGTCGTTCGACGCCTTCTCTTTCAGAGATGCGATATCGTACTGGTTGGGATTAAACTTTACCGAGGAAACCCACAAAGAATTGTTGAGAATACCTTGTGTGCGATACGATACATGGACTTCGGTGAGCATAACGGCGCCTTGCAAGGGTCCTGTTCTTTCGGGCGAGGCATCTGCTGAGACTTGAGGGGAGAAAAGTTGAACTCTTCGTAATACGCATAGAATATGAAGGCTTTCCATCTACAGCAAGTTGCTATAAGCACGGCGCAATAGATAATCTGACGAAACAAATCACTCACGTCGTGTACGCAATATCGCCCAAGAAGACGACACGGCCGGGGCGAGCATAGGTTCGGTTCTGCCCATCGCCGTTCACGAGGCTATCCGCACCCTCGGACCTATCCTCCTTCACAGTGGTGGATATGCCGTCGCTGTCCTAGCAGCATTCTATCATGCTCTGCACTAGTGCCATGATGGTAATGAACCACGCACCTTAGCATCCATATGGTTTCTCGCGCCAAGATCATGAGTAGACGTCGACGACAATCCTCCTTGGACATCCTCTTCATCTTCGAGGTCGCTGTCGGAAGAATAATCGTACATTTCCGTGCTAGTGGGCCGCGTCAGTGGATATGGTGCATCCATCTCGGTGATCCCGCTCTCCGAGAACCCAGCCCCGAAAACTAGCGCAGTCGATCAGCTGTTGAAGACAGCGTTTCGCATCGCGGAGGACTCACCAAAGTCAAAATGAGACGACGCCTTGCGGATCAGCGCGCTGTTGGCGAGTAGTGGGAGCGGGGTGTCGACGCTGCCATTACGAGTGCGCCGCGAGAATGCGAAAAACTTGACGTCCTCGAACGACCGACCGGTGACGCTGGCGAGGAGCGCGGCACGCTGGACCTGGTCTCTGGAAGCGGATGCCACTGGTGAGGCCTTCAGGACGTCGGGATGCGCTGCAGGAGCAGGGGCTGCGGTGCTGCTCATAGTCACTGATTTCGCTGATCGTCTCGTAGTCATGGGTCAGACACTACCGAGAGCCTCGCTCGGACCAGACAGTCTTAACTTATATAACATTGAAGAAAGCATGGACGTCTAGATTCGGCAAGGCATGCGACGCGAAGTATAGGCGGTACCCTGAAGATGTTCGCAGAAGCCATGACTACTGGTGCTGCGGTAATACTTACTGTATCTTCGACGTGAATGGGACAGCAGGTTGCAGGACGCGCCTATGCCAGCAAATATTACGGTCATGAGGGATGAGCTGCAGGATTCTTACGTTACTTACCACCACCGTACCGTGAAGGTCTTACGGAAATTGAAAATTGACAGGCTATGGAGAAATGTGTGGAGGCATCCGACGGGCGTCTATTGCATGAGGTGCCCAGGTTTCCTGTCAGCAACATAGAACCGTCACCGCGCTATTATCTACTACAAGGGTTTGCACGCGCCGAATGGAAACTAATATGTGTTGCCGCACTGACCGCAGTGGGTTTTAAGCTTTGTCGCTGACTGGCAGCCCTTAGGGCAAGGCTTCAACAGTGGGTTTGAGACAACCTTCACAAGCACTGACGCGAGGGTCGAGGCCGCGCCAGGAGGCAGCTCTCCATCTTCCAGATACTGGAACCAGGTCGGAAGACGGTCGAGAATCGACTGTTCCTTGATGTGATCCCGAAGGTATTCTACCTCCATGGCTTGGATATCCGGATGCCTGCACCGTGACGCGCAGGTAAGAACAAGAACATAAAGTTTGCACTCGGTATGAACTTACACGGTGGTGAACGAAGAGAAGAGCTCCGTGAGGATGTTGTGCGGGGATAGCTTGGTTTTTATGTTCTTTAGGGCGGCTTCTTTCAGCAACTCGATCCCGTACTAGACTCAGACACTTGATTAGCTCTTCCGCGAGCCTGTTCGATTGATACTGGAGTGTTAACTTGCCTTCTCTGCGAGTCTATACATGGACTTGGGCGAGCAGAGCGGAGGCTCAAACAACCCTTTGGGGCCACGACTATCCTCTCGCACCCGCTCCTGGGACTTTAGTGGAGCAAAAGACAGCTGTCCCGAATATGCGTAAAAGATGAAAGTCCTCCACCTGAAGATAGGATAAGACAACGCTGATGTAGGACAAATAATAAACGCACGTCCGGAATGCAACATCCTCGATGAACACCACCCGACCCCGGCGACTACTAGGGCTACCAACACGAGTGGAGATGTCGCGAGTCGTACCAGGCTTCTCCTTGGAGGCCGCCCCATCTTCCTTCTTGCGAGATGTAACACCCTGTAAAAAGAAGAAGGGATGTTAGCCACTGACAGGCTCTGCACGATGCGACGACAAGGCTGGTATAGTACCTCACTGGATTGTATGCCCGATTGCTCGCCTTCCTCAGGGACAGGCCCGTCTGCGGGTGCATCGTCGTTGAAAGGTGTCCTGTGAGGGCTTTCCCAGCTCGTGAGATTCCCCCGCCCCAAAGTTTTCGTTTCATCGGGCCGACCGTCCTCCAAATCGCTGTCAGAAGCGTAGTCGTACTCCTCAGTGGATGACTCTCTGTTCGAAGGGAACGGCGCATCCATATCGGTAACGCCACTTTCCAGAAACCCTTTGGTGAGGACTACGTAGCAAAACGATGAGAGACTATTGCGTACACGTCGCGAATATCACGCCACGTACCGAAGTCGAAGTGCGACGATGCCTTGCGGATGAGCGCACTGTTGCCGAAGAGGGCGCGGGGGGTATCCACTCCGCCATCCTGCACGCGACGCGAAAACGCGTAGAACTTGACATCCTCAAACGTCCCCCCTTCAATGCTCGTAAGCATAGCGTATTGGGAGACCTCCTCCCTGGTGGCAGCATTCATGGGCGGCGACACATCGGGGGGATCCAGGTGGAAAGAGGATCCCGTGGCGCTGCCCTCCTTCATCGTGATCTTCTTCTTGTCCTTACTCATATGAATCGATGACTTGCTTTTCATATTTTCTACGCTGGACAAGGATTGCGATGAATGAGGGGTCAGTGTAGTAAGGATAGCGGTTCGCGAATAGCGCCTCACCCGAGACTTTATATGGGGTTTCCGTGCTTCAAACTTTTGGCCACCTTCTTGGGACTTCAATCGAGCGAAGTGTATCTCACCAAAGTATGCATAAAAGACGAAGGCTTTCCAACTGCCGCCACCCGGAGCTCCAGTTAGATGATAGACTTTAGAGAGGATATGTGTTGCTTACGTAGCATGTGCGTTGTCCTCCACGAAAACGACGCGGCCGGGTCGCGAAGAACAGGCGCTTCCTGGGACAGGGGACAACGACGACGGACCATCGCGAGCGTCGTTCCGCACTCCGTTCCCGCTCGGCTTGGTGTCCTTCATAGCGAGGTTCTCTTGCGACCCACCGTCTTCATCCTCGAGGTCACTATCGCAGTCGTAATCGTACCCAGACGCGACTGGAGGGCGGTCTGATGGATAGGGTGCCTCGATGTCCGTTATGCTACCCTCGGAAAACCCACCAGCAAGAACTGAAGTAGACAATAATCAACAGATCAATAACAACAGTCAGGGGCGTGTCGGCGCGCTCACCTTCATTGAAATGCGGGGATGTGTGACGGATCAATGTACTGTTGGCTAGAATAGGGAGAGGTTGGTCAATCTGACCAGCGGAGGTGCGACGTGAGAATGCGTAGAATTTGAGGTCTTCAAATGGTTTTCCGGAGAGGCTGGCGAGGAGAACCTCGCGAGTATGTTTCTCTTGCGAAGATAAAGTTGGTTGAACAGCAGCGCTTGCAGGGATACGAATCGGCTGCGGTCGCGTTTGCCACACTGATTTACCGGTACCCAGGCATGTGGATGCCATGGTAGATGGTAGAGAGCCTCCTGTGATGGTGGTCACGGTTGCGGAAGAGAAGCGTGCGTCAACTGCGAGACAACAAAAGGATTGATGGCAGTTAAGTAAACGAGATTGTAATCAAATAACAAAAACCATATTAGTCGGAATACAAGCATGTCAGTGATCTATGATAAAGTCCATTATAATAACGGTACAGACCCGCTAAGTGCATACGGAGACAAAGCCAAACGTTCGGCGCTCAACGTTCAACATTCAACGGCCCAACGTTCAACGTGACTCCAATAGTAGATGCATCGACGCTAGGTACATATACGTGCCCGGCGTGAGCGAACAGACAACAGATGACCTACCCATCCTCTGGCATAGAAGCTCGGAGGAACACGCACAGTGACGAGGCACCGAAAACGCCGAGTATGACACATTTGAGTAGGTGTACACTGATATGCTGCCACTAGGTTTCGGACTTGTCAATCATCTCCGATTTCCCCACCGCAGTAGCCACAAATTTGTGTGCCGTTCGGCTCGGTATGAATATGGCGTGGAGCGCGGTGGGGACCGTAACATTTTCCTCGCCCTGGCCACCTTCCGTACGATTCAAGGTTTGGCTGGTCTCGAGGACGCACAGGCTTCGGGACGCTGCACGTCGCGAGCTTTGTGAACAGAGATGATAAGGTGTGCGATGCGCCTTTTGATAACCGTCCATCTTCCATGGCCTCTATCCATTTTGGGAGCCCCGTCTGTATCGTTAAGGTCCCGATGTTGCCGTAGAGGTAATCGAGCTCGAGTGTTTGTATCTCTGGATGCCTGTTAGATACCGGGATCACTATTGGTCACTAAAATACACTGGGGACAGCGAGCGGAACTGACAAGGTTGTGAAACTTGAGAAAACTTCCTCTAAAATATTGCTCGGCGATAGTTGTGCGCGGATGTCATCCACTGCACGTTGCTGCAAAGCAGGTATGTTGTACTGCCCAGACCTAGTTGTGAGCTAGTAGGCAAATCGAGGGGAGTGGGCGTGCCTTTTCCGCAAGGCGGTACATGGATTTTGGCGAGCATGGAGGAGGGCCGTACGGGTCGTTGGTACCGGTCCGAGCAGTAGAGCTTTTGAGTGACTTGAGTGCGGAGAATGAAAGCTCGCCGAAGTAAGCGTAGAAGAGGAATGCACGCCAACTGTACCGCGGCATCAGTATCATATCCAACGGTCACATCCGGGAAGGAGAATGGCGACTAACGTTCTGAACGCGATGTCATGGAGATAGATGACTCGGCCCCGTCGCTTCGGGTGGGAATCCGACGGCACTTCTTCGAGTGAAGCAGCAGAGGTCCCAGTTGCTCCATCCGGGATGCGTGTAACCTATCGCCGATACTGCTTCAGTCGTAAATAACAGGTAGCAAGGCATTGCGTACATCGCCGTTACAACCAAGTCGTCCAATATCGGGCCCTTCAACAGCCTAAGGTGTACTACCCTCGACATCTATAACAGGCGGGAATCGGTCTGAAAAGTGTTGCAATTGTTCAATCACGCCACCGACTATTTTCTGAAGCTCTGGCCGGTTTAGTCCTGTATTCGGCGGGATGCCGGACGGTGTGGGCTCGTGGTGCTGTAGGTTCATTGTAGCGCGTACACTCGCCGTGGCATGGTCTAGAACTGCAAGGATGCGACTGGAATCAAGGTGTCCTGTTCGAATGAAACATGCGTCATGAATCAGAAGTATAACTGATAAGCATGTGTGACGAGTCTTACCCGGGTTACTGTCAGGTTGATCGTCGAGGTCTTCTCCATCTTCGCTTTCGAGATCGCTGTCTGAAGTGTATCCATAGTCGTTGATGCCCTGTCGCAGCGTAGACGGATATGGCGCATCCAGGTCGATGAGATCGCTCTCGGAGAACCCCCCAGAAAGAACTGCGAGGGTCTTAATATGCCAAGTTATCCACAATGGAAGACGAAACGAAGGCTTTACCTGGATCGAAATGGGACGTTGTCTTTCGAATAAGGCTGCTGTTGGCCACCAGTGACTTGGGTTGGTCAACAATGCCACCGCGCATGCGCCTGGAGAAAGCGAAGAACTTGACGTCCTCAAATGCCTTTCCCGTGAAGCTCGCCAGCATCGCAGCCTGCAATAATTGCGTGCGGGACGGTAGGTCGTTGGAAGACATTGATCTGGTTCCTATGTTGTGGCCCGTCTTCCAAGGTGTGCAGATGAAAGTGTAGCCTCGAAGTCAAACAGGGGATACCGACGGCCGCGGGCTCCAAGTCGAGGCTTGAATATTGAATATTTGATTGGTCGATCGCGAGTTGAAGATGTATTCCTGTCCGGGGGCAGTTGCGGTAGCACACGCGGTTTAACCTAGAGGAACGGCCCGTCGGAGGCAAGCGAATTCGTAACAATTCCAGCTACAGTAACATGGTAGGAGTATGGTATCAAGTTATGCTGCGGTGGGCGCCAGCTTACAGGGATGGTCCGAGAGAGACGCCCGTACGGGACGGATGGTGTGAGCCGAGCCTTGCGTAACCGTAAGCCTCACCCCAAACACCTACCATCGTCCTCGGTGGTGTGTGGATTAATTCGAGGACGATCTCAATATCCATACCCATGTCCATCCAAATGCCCCGCCCAGACTTTACGTCCTCCACTCTCGCTATTCCATGGCCTCCTCAGACAACTGCTTCGCCTTCTTCCCCTTCTCTTCTAGCACCCGCAATATCTCCTCGTATGTCTCCTTGGCCAAGCCTTTCGCTTCATCGCGCCTATCTCCCGACACCTGCACGAACACCCGCATATCCGGCAAGCGTTGTAAGGCCTCATCCCCTCCAGGCATCGACCGAATCCACTCCTGCAAGCTCCGCCAGCCACGCTCGAATTGTCGGCTTCTCTGCTCCTCCGCCTCGCGCGCCTTCTGTAGGACGTAGTCCCGCAGCTCTTTCATTTTGTTCTCGTTCTTCAAGATATCCGTTTGTGCAGCGTCCTTGAGACGCGAGAACAGCTCCTCCGTACCGGAGGCGACCTCCGTGAAACTCGCGGCACCGGCGGAGACGAAGTTGGAGGCATTGTCGCTCAGGATCTGCCTGATTTCGGGCAGCTTATTGAGGTACGAGGATGCCTCCCTGATTGACCTGTCCCAGGCTTCTTGGGAGGACGCTTGCGCGATCCTGCGAACCTCGTAGGTCTTCGACTGGATCATCTCCCGTGCTTGGTCGATGCTGTCCTGCGAGAAACCCTTCCTAAAGATCTCGCGAATCTGTCGGGTCATAGTGAGCACCAACCCTTTTTCTCCTGTTACCATTCCAGCAATATGCGCATACCTGCTTGCTCGCGTCGTCGAAGACCTTCCTCGCCTCGGGGCCGTTGGCTTGTGCCAGCCCCTGGAACTCCTCGTACCCAACACCCAATTTCTCCGAAACCTGCGGGTACTTCCTGGCCAGCGACTCGAACGCGCCACTGCCGGCCCTCTTCCCAAGCTCCTCCAGCTCCGCACTCCGTCTGCGGAGCACATCAAGCACCCTCATCGCCGTGGGCGTATCTATGGACTCCGCGTCCCGGATGATGATGCGCACCTCCTCGTACCCGTCGCCCACGATCCGGTCCACCTCGTTGCCATGCTCGTCGCGCAGCTCGTCGATGGTGTCGAACGCGGCGTTGACGTGCGGGCGCGCCCCGGGGATGATGATGAGGTACGACTGCGCAAAGTTGCGGAGCTGGTTGAAGGCCGCGCTCGGGTCCTTCGGCGCGTTGTCGATGAAGGCGTGCTTGGTTTGCTCGTAGTACTTTGCCGCTATGTCGTACGAGTCCACGACCTTCTTCGCGTTGGAGAAGTGGTACCATGTGTAGCCTTGGGCACAATTAAATGATGTTTCTTCAGGACAGGAAGGGCGCTGGCGCAGTGCATTGGAAACTCACCTCCGAGGAGTACGACTGTCCCACCTGCTACGCCGGCTGCCAAATACGAGGGATCGTATGATGCTAAGGAACTCAATCCCGTCCCCAGCTTTGCAAGCGACGGCTGAAAACGCTGAAAGACGCGGTTGTTTATGCCGCGTCGCGCGACGACCGGGGATCGACCGAGAACGGTCTTGCTGGTGACGCGGAGGGTGTACATAGAGACAGATATCGAGATGTGAAGCGGGCAATGTCAGGTACTACGAGGATGTTCCCCTATGTATTGCATGTGGAATTTCTCGTTACACCGATGACGTCACTTACACCCTCGCCCCATTTAGCCACCAATGTGGCTCGAAAGTTGTAAGGGCCCAGCCAAAGCAAGAGTTCTGGTATTCATTATCCAGGTTCCATCGATCACGAGCAAAGTATATTTCGGAAACTATAGAATCACATTCACCAAGTGAAGGACTCCTCCCAAACAGCGAAGACCCTGCTGACCATCGGCCTGGCCAGCATCTCCTTGTGCCACCTGTCGAGTTTCTGGGGTTCAGGTCGTCCCGTAATGAGTCACGAGCCATCCATGCGCACCTGTGGACGTTTGGGAAGTCCTTCTCAGGATCAAACCCAGGGTAGTCCTTCATGATACGGGCAAAGACCGTGTGGTTCCAGCTGTAGCATCGGCAGGGGTCAGCCTCCCTGTGATGGTCCCCGGAATAGTTGTGGACGCGCACGTTACGAAGCTGATATCAGCAGCGCTGTACCTGTCTCCGACGAGCCACCGTCTCTTGGCCAGGACGCCATCCAGTACGCCGAGCACGCGGAGGATTTCCTTCTCGTAGCGCTCGATAGCGGTCGGGATCTTCTCGGCGCTGAAGAACTTGAAAAACGCCGCTTGACCATAGTACGGACTGTATACGAGGCCGCGGGAAGAAGTCAGATGGGAGACTAGAGCAGGCGTGAGAGCGAACGCACGCTTGCCCGGAAGCCTGGAAAAAGAGCCACTGCGTCTGCAGCATCCGGTCTTCCAGAGTCTCGAACGAGAGCTTGTTCTCGGGGTCGTACTTCTCGATGAGGTAGGTGATGATCGCGTCGGACTCCCTATACATCCATGGTTACCACCAATCCTCCGGACATGAAGGACCCTCCAGAACAAACCAGATTACGAAGTCGCCGTTCTTGTGGTCGATCAAGGCCGGAATGCGGCCGTTCGGGTTGTGCTTGAGATACTCCTCGCTCTTCTGTACATTGGTTGCGAGGTCGTAGTAGACATTGCCGTAATCAAGGCCGAGCTCTTCGAGTACGATGGCGACTTTCCTGAGAAGTTGGGGACGCAGGTCACTGGTTCGACGTTATGTAGCACTGGAGGAGCTTGTGAAGCTCACCAGCCATTAGGAGGGCCGCCCTTTGCGCCGATGAGCGTGAAGTGGTGCTTGGATGCCATCGAGTAGGAGGAGGAGGAGCGTGGAAAGGTTCGAGTGGTTGAGCTAGTATCTAGAGAAGTTGGAGGTGTTGGATATCAACTCGCAGCTCGGCCTCACGGGTTTTATGCCTGAGCGTGTGGCCACACTAGCTGTACGCGTATCACTCTGGTGTATGACAAAGGAACTCAAATGTGGAACCACGTCTTCTGAGCTGGAAACAAGATTGTCTCATACCACGACGTCGACCGACTGGTGCCTGTTCTGCGAGAGGTTGGCGACGAACGTAGTAAGCCAGGTCAATTCAGTTCAGGCGAGGACTCCGCTTGTCACCCGCCAACGTGACTCGTTGAATAGCATTACTCAGCAAGGGCGTAGTAAACCTCCGATCACCCGGGGATGGTAAACGAGAGACTGAGCTGTGAATGGAGGGATGTATGCTGACAAAGCTTGCCTCCGAGTCGTCGTTTCAAATTTCTGGAAAACGTTTTGAGGATTAACCAATCCAATATATGACTAGAAAGCGCATAGCTGAGTGAGCTGACAAGAAGCTAGAGTCGGAGGCAAGAAGAACACGCACTGCCTCGCAAAGCAAACTGGATGCGACGCCGCGTTACGTCCCGAGGCGTGCGATCATATTTGCAGCGGTGTTCGCTAAGATATAGTTTTGAGAGGAACTAATCAACAGAAAACACAGCTACCGAGAGAGGATATTTACCCGTATTTCAACATAGAAATACTTAGGTGAGAAAGCCTCAGAACGGTGGAGGTCACCACGCCACAGTGGCGCCACATTCACTGTGAGGCGAGCTTGAGATGCCACAGGTTCCTCGTTGGACGTTCACAGAAGACTGGGCAACCGCATAGAGTGGTACGCCGACGAGGTTAATAAATACGAATGGATAAGTAGCAGTGGTGTGGATCATTGTGCATGCGGAGCCGTGGCAAAGGACAGTACGGTCCGACCAAGGCTGAAGGATCTTAAAAAGGCAACTGCAATGGCTTCCGATCCTAACATGTGCAAACAAACAACCTTTATGGGCGTCTGTTGGGTGCTACTCCGAGTCAGCTTCTTCGGAGTGTTTTGCATTGTTGCATTCGTCTCTTCTCATCGCCTATTCCGCTATTCTATCCTACGGCGCATTATTCTCAGACGTACTTGAATTTCCTCTATGTCGAACAAGCAAGGCGCGTACGGCGCGCGCGCAGGCGACACCGACTTCCGCAAGAAATGGGACAAGGAGGAGTATGCGGAGAAGGCGCGGCAGCGCGACCAGGAGGAGAAAGAGCGTATGCAAGAGAACGAGGAGCGTTTGAAGCAAGGTACGTCTTGTCCGGCCTTTTGATTCACTGCCCTTCCACTCATGCTCGTCGTGTTCACAAGGCAAGAAGCCACGGCGGGGCAAGAAAGACGACCTGCCCAAGCCGACAGACCTCATGAAGCAGCGTGAGGGCCCGCTGGAGCTCGAAAAGAACCTTAACAAGACCATCGTCGTTCAGAACACGGGAAATCGCGGACCAGGCGTGCCTGGGTTCTACTGTGAGACATGTAACCGGACATACAAGGACAGCGCAGGCTACCTTGACCATATCAACGGCCGCGCACGTAAGCTTTCGATCATATATGCGATTCCCGAACTCCTTCTGAAGCAATACTTCGCAGATCTGCGTGCGTTGGGCCAGACGACGAAAGTCGAGCGTTCCACTGTCGAACAGGTCCGCGCTCGAATAGCATATCTGCGGGAAAAGACAAAGGAGGCGTCCAATGCCAAGTCATTTGACTTCGAAAAACGGTTGGCCGAGGTCCACGAACGAGAAGCTGCCTTGCGGGAGGAGAGGAAGGCGGCGAAGAAGGCGCTGCGCGAGCGTGCACGCGTACAGCTGGCGCAAGAAACGGCCACGGCTGCCCCAGACGCACCCAACGGCGACAACGATATGATGGCAATGATGGGCTTCGCTGGGTTCGGTACAAGCAAGAAGTAGGGGGAATCGTCTGTATGAACTCCCCGACCTCCCCTGGTCGCATACAATGGCGCATGCATCGTACGTTTCATGATCGAGGACACGGCTACAATTGTATTCTAGACGCACAACACTACTGTATTACACTTCTTATTTGTTCTTCACACAGTCAGACCCAGCGAACCCTCAACCCTCTACCGACTACCTCCAAGTCAAAGACAGCGTGAACTTGACATCCGCGATCTCCTGCTCCTCCTCCATGAGCACTTTCCTGTCCGCACCTCGCTCAGTGACATTCCGCGGCACGCTCCTCGTCGTCTTCTCGATCGTCTCCGCATACGCCTCGACGGCCGCCCGGACGTCGTCCCCGGCGCCCTCCTCAAACACATAGTACACGTCCACGTCGTCCGTCGCCTGCAGCCCTGCGCGCTTCCGCAGCTTCTGCACGCGGTTGATGAACTCGCGCGCGAGGTACTCCGTCTGGAGCTCGGGGTGCACGGTGATGTCGAGCCGGACGACGACCTCGTTGTCCGTGTTCGTCGCGTGCTTCGCGCCGCCCTCCGTGCCGGCACCCAGCGCCTGCTCGGGGAGCTCGATGTACCGCTGCACGGCGAGGTCGCCCGCGACGAGCTCGATGCTGTCGACGGTGAGCTTCCCGCTCTCGACGTACTTGCGCACCGCCTCGCTTGGCACGGACGGGAGCGCGTTCTTGACGCGGCCGAGGTCCTTGCGGAGCTTGCGCCCGAGCACGGCCCAGTCCGCGACGGCGCGGTATTTGACGCCTGCGGCGGCCTCGTCCGAGGTGAAGACGATGTCGCGGAGGTTGAGCTCGGACTGGACGTAGCGCTGGAGCTCCTTGACATCCTCGAGGTATTGCGGGTCGGAGTGGAAGACGAGGAGCTCCTGGAGGGGCGTCTTGAGCGAGAGGTTGTGGCGCTCACGGACAGCACGGGTGAGCTCGATGACGGCCTGCATGCGCTTGACCTTGCGCTCGATGACCTCGTCGAAGTACTCCTCCTTGACCTCCGGGAAGGGCAGGAAGTGGATGGAGCGAACGTCTCCCGCTTTGGGGTCTTCAGGGATGAACTCTCGTAAACTTTGGTAGATGTTCTCGGTAAGGAAGGGGGTGTACGAGGACTACAGATGAGACGTCAAATTTTATGCAAGCTCGCTTCAAAGAGGATCACTACACGTACCATGGTTTGACAGAGGGTGAGCAACGCCTCGAACAGCGTGTTGAGCGCCGCCACCGTGTCCTCCTCACCGTCTTCGCCCTTTAACCGCCTCCGGTTGAAACGGATATACCAGTTCGTGAGCTCGTCCACGAGGTCCAACAGCCGGGGAATGATGGTATACAGACGGTACGCCGCCATTTCCTCGCGCACGAGGCGGATGAGCGACTGACACCGCGCGAGGATCCAGCGGTCCATGACGTTTGACGACACCGCGGCGTGCGCATGGTAGACGAACTTGCGGCCGGTCGTCTTCTGGAGGAGCGCTACCTGCCCGAGGAAGAAACGGAACGAGTTGAGCCAAGGGAGGAGTACGCGGGAGACGACCTCGCGGACGCCGGCCTCGCGGAAGCGGAGGTTGTCGCCGCGGACGATGGGGGAGTTGACGAGGAACATGCGTGTCGCGTCGGCGCCGTACTGGTTGATGATGTTCATGGGGTCGGGGTAGTTCTTCAGGCTCTTGCTCATCTTCTTTCCATCCCTACAAGCTCATGGTCAAACAAAGAAGTAAAGAAGGACGGAAGGAGCATGGAGCGAGTGACTTACTCGGCGAGGACAAGACCGGTGACGATGAGGTTCTTCCACGGCGCCTTTCCAAACAGCTGTGTGCCGAGCACGAGGAGGGTATAAAACCATCCACGAGTCTGGTCAATGCCTTCTGAGACGAAGTCCGCGGGGAAAGTGCTCTCAAACAGTTCCTTGTTCTCGAAGGGATAGTGCTGAGACGCGTACGGCATGCTGCCGGACTCGAACCAACAGTCGAAGACCTCTTCAACACGCTTAAGCTGGCCCTTGCCCCGCTTCGACGGAATGGTGATATGGTCGATCTTGTCGCGGTGGAGGTCGGTGATGCCCTTGACGCCGGACAAGGTCTCAAGCTCCTCCACAGACCCGACACAGACAATCTGAACGCCAAACGTCAACGCATAGTCCTCCAAGCAAAGATGACGGGTGTTCTAGGACACACCTCTTCCATATCGTCGCTAACCCACAAGGGGATCGGCGTTCCCCAATACCGATTCCGCGAGATGTTCCAATCACGCGCATTGGAGATCCAGTTCCCGAAGCGGCCCTCGCCCACATGTTGCGGAACCCAGCGTGTCTCACCATTGTTGGCGACAAGTTGGTCAACGATGGGCTGGACACGGACGAACCACGCCGGGATGGCACGGTAGATGAGCGGCGTGCCGGAGCTGGAGGAATTCGGGGTCTTTCGATTAAGAAAAGCTAAACAAACGAGGGTACATTACGCACCGCCAGCAGAAGGGGTATGAGTGGTTGGTGGTTGACTGGACGATCAGACGGCCCTTCGCCTTCAACACCTTCTGTATCTCCTTGTCAGCGGCCTGGAATTCCAAGGTGAGTGTTTCTTAATATCCTCCAAACAACATTTAGTAGGTCACCTTGACGTGTTGCCCTTGGAAATCCGAGACTTCGGATGTGAAACGACCAGCATCATCAATGGGACAAGGCGGCATGTCCTCGGGACGCAGGATACCGTGGGCGATGGCAATACGGTGATCGTCTTCACCGAATGCGGGTGCCTGGTGGACGATACCGGTACCCTCGTCGGCTTTGACGTACGCATCGTTGAGAACGCGGAAGGCCCTGTCTTCGAACTGTACATTCAATCTCAGGTCAGTGCACCGGATCATCACCAGACGCTGAGGGCCGCACCTGCTCTGTGAAGTACTCGAACAATGGGATGTATCGCCAGCCCTTCATGTCCGAACCCTTATAGGTCGCAAGCTTTTTGAACTTAGCCTTTTTAGGATCTTTGTACAGCGTGGTGAGCAGGCCCTCGTAGATGATGAAGTTTTGTTTGCGCTCTTCATCGTAGATTTTGAGATAGGTGAAGTCGGGATTTACGCAAAGGCCAAGATTTGATGGGAGAGTCCAAGGAGTCGTGGTCCATGCCAGGAGCGAGGTTGTGCGATCGTCGACAAGGGGGAACGCGACGGTGACCGCGGGGTCGTTGACGTCTTTGTACGCCAAGTTCGCCTCGAAATTGGAGAGGGGGGTTGTGCATCCGGTAGAGTACGGCATGACACGGAGACCACGGTAGACCTGACCTTTCTCGTTCAGTTGCTTGAATGCCCACCAGACGGACTCCATGAAGCTAGTGTTGAGCGTCTTGTAGTCATTGTCAAAGTCGATCCAGCGACCCATACGCTCTACGGTGTGGCGCCATTCGGACGCATACCGCATGACGATGGCCCGGCACTCCTCGTTGTACTTGTCGATGCCCATCTTCATGACATCGTCACGGGAGGTGATTCCGAGCTTTTTGTCGATCTCGTGCTCGACGGGCAGACCATGGGTATCCCAGCCAAAACGACGGATGACATGGTGGCCGCTCGCGTGCGCATGTCTTGTAACAATGTCCTGCAGATGGCAGAGCTCAGGATTTTGAGTACCCGGGATAGTGTATCGTGCATACCTTGATGGTTCCGGCCAGCAGATGTCCGTAGTGCGGAAGACCAGTAGCAAATGGAGGCCCATCGTAGAACGTGAACTCGGGTCTTCCTTCTGAGAGCTTGAGACTTGTCTGAAAGGCATCGATTTCTCTCCAGTACTCGATGACCTTTTCCTCCTCCTTGGCGAAGTTAAAAGGCGCAGACACTACATGGCATCGGCTAGATTAGTTTCGAGCGCGCGGAGAACTTGAAGCTTCGTGCACTCACGACTGTGTGGGGGAAACGACATGGTGTGTCGGATATGTGAGGCAAGGAGCCTCCTTATTATGTATATGTATGGAGGGAGAGGAGAGGATGACTCGGGAGACAACTTGACAAGCTGAGATGCGCAGGTCGCCCGAGTCAACTTCAAGTCCTGGGCCACTTCCCTCCCTTACCCATATAAGCGCCCAAAATCTCGTAAACGATCAGATCAGATCAGATCAGATCGCTCCCTCTGCCATACACTCGGTCCGGAGCGCCGGTGCGTAACCTACTGCAAGTTCTTGCGCTTGCGTTTCCCTTATAACGCTTTTCGGAGACATCTATCACGTTTAGGTTGCGGTCTCACCAGTCACCCGTCAAAAAGAGCCCGCAGAATACACCATAACGGAACACCACTTATGTGCCCAGTACCATACAGCCATGACATATAACAAAAGCACTAATTGGACGACGCAAGATGAATATTTGGCTGAACCCTTGATCAGTGTATGTGCAAGATCAACGTAACAGTAATTCACCTGGGGTTACGGGGGTAATCAGATGCTGCAGCCCGAAGCCTCCCACGGAGACGGTGGCGTATGTCATGCGCGTATTCATCGTGCATAAGAGGATGGAAAAGTACTCGTACATACACACCACATAACCCCATGTCGGCACCTCGCCGAAGCACGCCATCCACGCTAGGACGATGAGCAAATGGTATGATAAAAATGAAGTACATGTACATCGTCTACTCCTCTGGCACCTCAATCTCCCCATTGTTGATCTGGTCAATAATATCGTGAGGAGGCTGGCCGTCAACTGTGCAGCCGACCGACTGTGCCGTGCCCAGGATCTCCTTCGCGCCGTTCGCGAGCGTCTTTGCGAGCGATTTTGACCGCATGGTGCGCGCAATGTCGAGCACCTCGTCGAAGGTGATGTTACCGGAGTGCTTGATGTTCTTCTCCTTCTTGCGGTCGCGTGGAGGCTCTGTTGCACGAAGGAGGCGGGATGAACCTTCCGATACTGCTGCAGCAACGAAAACTGAACACACCCTTGAGAGCCTTAATGACAAGCGATGATGCCGAGGGAACGACGTCGACCTTGGCTTGACGGTTTTGGATCGTAAGTTGGACAGTTACCCGGAGACCCTTCCAGGCGCCGGTGGCTTTTGCGATATCTTCACCGACCTTCTTCGGTGACTGCATGGGGCAAGCGTTCGGAAACCTAGCTCCCCATAGAACGTTACTGAGAGAGACGTACGAGACCAAGAGGACCGATTTTGGGGGCAAGTGCCGACGAGGCACCGACTTCACCTCCTGTCGCCCGCAGGTAGATGATCTTGATTTCGTTGGGGTCCTAGAATTGCGCGGCCGTAAGCGGATATTGGGAATGCTCAAGAGCGAGGAGACGCACAATCTTGGGGGCCATGGCGAGTGTTGAGGGGGAGGGAAGGACTGGCGGCGAGAGTACACAGTTACGGTACGAGCGGGTAGATTCGTTTAGTCTCGCACGCGGGCGTGTAGTTGAGAATAAGGTTTGGCTGGGGCTGAGGTGCTGTATAGATGACCGGAAGATGCCGAGAGACAGACTCTGGCGGGGGACTGGGGCCGGGCCGGTGTAGGTGATGTCCGATAAGATCGTGGGAGCAAGGCGAGGGCTGGCCCGGGTGCGGGGTCGGTCTCGGGACCGACTTGGGCGTGACATCCCTGTCAGTGTGTCTCATCCCTGCGTCTCCTCCATCCCTGCTTTGTCGACAATACTCCTAGGCGGACGGCGGACTTGGATGCCGCAATGGGTGGATGGAATCTCAAGAGAGGGTCGAACTGCCGGCTGCCTTTGAGGACGTCGATGTAGACATCCTCGTCCGCCTTATAGGTCCGTATATCTTCCCAGCCTCTCCCTTCTCGTACTTTCCGCTCACTGCCCCCATACCTTCCCCGCGTAGCCGATATGATGGAACGTTTGATGGCTCACAACGACCAAGTACCTCTCTCCCCGTGCGTCAAACCCTTGCAAGTTCTGCAGGGCGACGTTGCCGATGACACTACTTCCGAACGCATAGCAAAAGTCTAACACGCTTCCACTCGCGCTCCGCCCCAGGCATCTCCGTCATAGACTACCTACGGCGCATTGTCAAATTCACTAAAGCTGAGGTACGTCCGCACACCTCCCGCTGCCACCACGAAGCACTTACATCTCCAACCATCGCAGCGGTCATGCCTTCTAATCACCCTCCACTATATCGATCAAATATCCGTTCGGATGCCCGCCTTCGTCCTCTCCTCCCTCACCTGCCATCGCTTCGTGATAACATCTATATGCGTGTCAAGCAAGTGCCTCTGCGATGCATTTCACAGCAACAGTGTTTACGCGAAGGTTGGCGGCATACCAGTCACAGAACTCAACGTCCTCGAGCGCGAGTTCTTGCGCATGATCAACTGGAACCTAACGGTGAGCCTTCCCGTCCTTCGCTCTGTCCCTTCGACCTCCCACGCCCCGTCTCGGTAACTTGACAAATCGACTGAACTCGCGCTCCTCCTCTCCAAAACATGGTGGCTATGTGGCGCCGACCCACGCACGTTCTTCGTTCCCCGCGCTTAGTGCACCCGCGAAACCCTTCAGGAATACTACGTGAACCTCGTCCGGACCTACAGCAAGGGCGGCTTCGTCATCGCAGACGCCTCCTCGAGCAGCATATCCTCGGACAGTGACATGGACTACGACCTCTCACCCGCCGCGTCCCCCGCCCCCCACCCCCCGCTCCACATCCTCCAAGCCCAGCGACGAAACGGTGCCGGCCCCGGGCCGTCCACGAGCAGCAACACTCTCGCCCGCCGCGAGCCGTCGACGATCCTCGTCGACCCCGCCACGGTCGCTCCGGAGTCCCCGAATCCGCCCACGGTCGAGCAGAACATGGCCTTCGCGGCGCTCCAGCAACGACAGGAGTCCGAGTCCGAGTCGGAGATGGACCTCTGCTGAGCCTGATTGTCATCTGTCCACGTTGGTTACGGTTCGGATCGGATCTGCCAGAGGGCGACAGGATCTCCGTTGCTTGCTCGGATCCCGCTCGGTTGCTTCACAGCTGTGGTTAACGAGCGCACACGGTCCTTGATCTGGATACTAGGTGGGCGTGTGCGGTGCGGTGCGGTGTGCGGTGCGAGGTGTGGAGCGTAGAGGAACGAGCCGGATATTAAGTTAGAGTAGTACAATAAGACAGTAGCTACAACGCAGTGCCCCCACAATACTAGTACTCAGCCGCGACCACATACGACATGTCGGACGTACGGCCTTGTGAAGTTTTAGTAGTATCACACGCAGACAGAAACGGACACGGACACGGACGCAGACACAAACACAGATACAGAGGCACGGAAAGCTTTCCAAGGAGTGGCGCAAGTAAATAACAAACCAGTGCAAAAAGAGTGTCCGATGTGACGATCTAAGTACCATCCTAGTTACAACTACTACTACTACTACGTAGTGTGCGTGCAAAACGAGCGGGGGACGGACGAGGAGAAGGAGTTTCCAGTCCGACGCGAGCCATGTGTATATGTAAGACACAAACTTGGTTAAATGTACAGTTACGGAATACGAGAGTGCAAAAGCAAAGTTAGCGAGTGTGGATAGTTGGCTGGTACTGGATGGATTGGTCGATGGCAGGGGGTAGATGGGTGCAGGGGCGGAGTGCAATGGAGGTAGTAATAATTACAGATGAATGAATCCATGAGTGCGTCTCGAACCAGCGATGACGACGACCCGACAGCGAGCTCCTTGTAGACATAGAGAACTATGTCCAACCAATGTATTCTCAACGACAGGGAAGTATCGTACAAGGCAGTTGCGACATTGGTGGCTGGAGAATACGCTACGGTGGATGGGCAAGTCGTCTAAGCGAGTGGGAGGGTGTGAAAGTCAACAGTCCGTGCTCGGCCTCGCCTTCACGCGCCGAGCGTGCGCGTGGGGAAGAGGGGTGAGACGCAGCGTGGGTGCAAGGTCAATTAGGCGATGACAAGGAAGAATACACGTGTGAGGGCACTTGATGATGAGGCAGATAAGATGAGTTGTGCAGGGGGGTGAGGAATTGCATGCGAGGAGAGGAGAGGGGAAAGGCTGAACGAATGTGTGTCACGACAAAGAAGGAACGAGTCTCGTCTTTTCATCCGTGGAACCGTGTCAACGCCAGTGTCGACACGATGCCCAATATACAACGCGGGACCTTGAGCGGCGAGCAGCAACGAGGACCCGGTGACGTGAACCGAGCGAACTGACATGGCAAGGCAAGAAGAGAGATGAGACGAGCAAGACCGACCGCACTCTGCATGAGCTCCGGGAGCAGCGCCAGGCAGCGCGCTCACCGGCGAAGGGCAGACAGCATCTTCGCAAGCGCGTTGATCTGTCCCTTCTGCACCTTCCGCGGCGTCCCATCATGCGAATCCCCTCCTTCTCGGTCTCGGCTACCACCGTCGTCACGATCCAGGTCGGTCGTGCTCGTAGCCGCATCCTGACGCTGACCGAGGCCAAGCGGCGACTTTGGATGCAGCGGACGCTCGGTGATCGTGTCCAAGGTGATGTCATTCGGCTTGTTCGCCCGCCGTTTGCGCACAGGTGGGCCACCGAACTTCGCGTCGTCTGGGTTCGCGTACATCTGGCGAGGCAACTGGTACAACTCCCATGGTGTGCCGGTGACGACTGTACGATGGGTTAGTGAGCTAGGCACCAATAGGGCGGCATGGTCAATAAAGCACGACTCACACTTGACGTTCGCCGGCATTTGCGAATGGGAAGAGTCCTGGGTGTACTTGCTACCCTGACTGCGCCAGCTCTGCGACGACACGCTCGTCGCCGCAGTGGCCACAGAACGCGAGCTGTTGTTGCTGTACCGCGTGAACGTCGAGGTGGACGTGCCCACACTGGACATGGAGCTCCGCCAGTTACTCGACGCCGTGGAACTCGCGCTCGAGGCCAACGGCCGCCCGCTCCGCGCGCTAGACGGCGAGACTGCGCGCTCGGACCTCTTGTCCCCGTTGTTGGCGTAAGGACCGCCGTAGCGCCGCTCGGGGCTGCCGCGTGCTTGCGACGAGCGGAACGGGGAGCCCGACGTGGAGGGACCCCAAGTGTTGCTGGCGTTCGGGCTGGCAATATGCGCGTTCTTGGGACGACGACCACGGGCCCTCGAGTCATCGAAATCGCCGAAGCTACCAAATTCGCGCTCGCTGTCGCGCTCCGAGTGGTGGGACGCGGGTACCGGCGACGACTTGGGGGAAGGCACAGAGGGCGCATTCAAGCTCATGAGCAAGTTCGTGACGTTGCTAGCCGTCGCGGACATCGGCTTGCCACCTGGACTTGGCGCATCGGGAGAACTGGGTGCACCCTCGGGAGCAGGAGACAGCTTCGCGCCAGCGGCGGCGTTCGCGTTGTTCTTGCCGAAGGAGAGCTTCCACTTGGACGACTTCTTCGATATCGAAGGAATTGAGGGACTGAAAGACGTGAGAGAAGGAGGAACGGCTGCATTAAGGAGGGACATCGGCGGCAACGCCATGGCGGGGGAAATAGGGTGAGGGATCGGAGGGACGTCGGAGGCGGCCGACACTTGCGTGTTGCCAGAGTGTCGCGAAGTGCGCGAGATCTCGCGAGCAAGCGCCTGAGATGCTTGTGCAAGGGTCTCGAGGGTAACATCGTGCGCGGACGATGGGGAGATCGGGGAGATCGTCGACGAACCCTTCCCCTTGCGAGCACCGCGCTTGCGTCGCTTGTGGGTGGAAGCCGAGCGAGAGTCTGTTTCGCCCTCCACCTCCGCCTCGGCGTCGTGGTCATGTTGGTCGTGACGGTCATGAAGATGATCTCCCGTGTGCTCTTGCTCGAACTCGCCATCGGGGACAGGCGGGAGAGTCATAGTGCCCTCATGTTTGTGCTCGAACGCAGCACCAAAGGACGGGTCCCGCGACATGTTGCGAGAAGCGCGACGGGACACGCCCTCTGCAGCAATGAGAGAGTTGCGGAGAGAAGGTCGGCGAGAGTGGGGAATGGAAGAGAGACGGTGGCCCCGCACAGAGGCGATGGAGATGGTGCGAGTGTGGCCGTGAATCGAGGGACTTCCCAGAAGGTTGGGTAAGTCCTTGATCCAGTTACCAAAGGTACGGGCAGAGACGCGCTTGGAGTCGTCCTTTGGATCGTCAAGGATACAGAAGACATTGTTGGCCAAGAACTCAGCAACAGGGAGGGTCATGCCGGAGAAACGCTGCAGGAAGAAGTTGACGGGCTGTTGGCAGTAGAGCTCGAACGACGAGCACACGCCTTGCGTAGTGTCCGTCCAAGGGTTATAATGGTACAACCTGTAACAAAGGTTAGCATCACGGTCGCGTGCTATATATGTGCAGCAACGCACATATTGATAAGCACGATACCAAGTGACCAGACGTCGGCAGCTCGCGGTGAATAAGTAGGATGTATGTTATTACGGCATTCTTTTTGGTTCGTATCAGTATGGGCTAACTCATTGAAGGACACCGACAACGTACCGAAACTCATATAGGGAGCGCTACCACAATCCATATCCGCCGAATCGACATCGGTGGTGGACAGGCCAAAGTCAGTGAGCTTGACGACGACCTTGCGCTCTGACCGTCCGTCAGAAAGCTTGATCCACCCGTCGGTAACAATAAAGTTCTCGGGCTTGATGTCGCGATGGAAAACTGAATGATCGTGGCATGTGGCCACCGCCTCGCACATCTGCGAGAACATCGATGCGATGAGGCGGAGGCGCGTGCGCGACAGGAGCTGCGAAGGAGCAAGCGCAGAAAGAAGGCTTGGGGTTGGTGGTGTACGAGATGCGCAGCTTGAGTCCGAAACAGGTGGCGAGGTCGACAGGTCGGTTGTTGATGGGTCGGTTTCGTAATGGTCACGAGCTTGTTCGAGGAAATAAAAAAGGTCTTCACCGGGGACAAACTCGAGAAGGAGAAGCAAGAAGGACCGGGTCTCGAGACTCCGATGAAGGGTGACGATGTTGGGGTGTGCGGGGAGGGATTGATGTATCGTAGCCTACAAGGGCGAAATCGTTCAGCGACCACGTCAGATTGCGCATATATGCGGGAAATACCTCAAACAGCTGGGCTGTGAGCGCATCCTCGTCGAGGTTCGCTTTCGACAGCACTTTGACAGCGTATTCGCGGCCGTATTCCGTAGACTGGTTACCGGGCGATCCATCTTCTAGGTCCATGCGCCCGAATGCAGCAACATGGCCGTCGTCGGAAGGCAGAGGACGCGAAAGAACTTCGCGTACAAGATACACGACAGCGTAGCTGCCGGTACCGAGCTTCCTTACGACCTCAAACTCCTTGGCCGGTTCATCATAGTCGACCCGCGGCTCAGATGAGCTTATCGGGACCCGTGAAATGATCTCACCCTGAAGGCATAACCCCTCTCCGACCAAGTCACCCCGAGAGAGGACGTCAACGATACTCGAAGACACCGACGAGTGTCCGCTTGAGCGCGAGCGATCGTCAAACGAGGGGAGGTTTGAGCGGAGAGGGTGGGGAGAACGAGAGACGGGACTGGAGAGCTGCCGAGGCGAAGAAGTAAGAGAAGAGTGATGGATGAGCTTTGCGGGAGGGGGGAAGGGGGAGGGGAAGGGGGAAGGATAGGTGGAGTCAGAGGCCGACGATGGGGGAGATAGAGCAGTGGTGATGGAAAGCGGGGTTACGGGGAGGAAGGGGGGTCGAGGCGAGACGAGGCGATGCTCGTGAATGGGGAGCTTTGTGAGTCGGGAAGAGAGGCCATTGCGCCGATCGTCGTGGTCTCTATCTCTACCTGCGGGAGCGCGCTTCGAGGAGGAGAGGGAGAGTGGGGGGAGCTGGACTGGGTACTGCAACATTAGAAAACAAGCTAGGTCGTAAGCCGGGCGGTTCTACGCTCTGTTCTTCTCGAGGGAGGAGAGTCGGGCGAGATGTCCAGGGGAAGGATGAGGCTACAGACGGACGAGAACTGGCTCGATATGCATGCAGATAGGTGGCGGTGAGGGAAGCCTGACCAGTCGATGGGGGGTGGCTCTCCTTCGAGACTCCTGTCGGACACGGGGAGGCTCGGACGCCCCAGGACGTCTGCGAGCGGAGGGCAAGCCTGGCTTGGAAGAAGCGAGAGGCAGGCAGACTTGTGGGAGATGGCAGCAGGGAGCAAAGCTGGCGAGCGGGGATTGAAATAGGGCGCATGCGGATAAGGGGATGTGATGGCCGATTGGGGCAAGGCGAGGGAGTCTGGGTCAGAAAGGGGCTCGCGGGGCCAGAGGAGGACGGACACTCACCGCTGCGACTTCCACTGGGAGAGGGACGGCCGAGAGGAGGAAGAGGGAGGAGAGAAGAGAAGAGGACGGGCACGAGGAGATTCGGGCTAGTCTATGGGGACGGGGGCGACCTGGCGCAGCACATGGTCTTCGCCTTCCACGGAGCCACGCGTGTCTTCTTCTACCATTCCTTATTTCACCCATTATTATCCCTCCCGTCCTGCCACGGCTTATTCGCAGAGCGGTGCACGCTGTTTCAATACCATCAGCCCCCATCACATCTATCCATCCACCCACCCATCTCTATTCCCGTCCGCGTGCTCCCAAGCCCATGTGCCCCCCACCACTCCCCGACCCTCGCAGCCCATTTCCCCGTCCCTTCCCCGGCCACCCCCCGCCCCGGCCCCGACCATGCCGCCCCCGACGTCCTCGGCTGCGTCCTCCCCATCTGCCCCCCGACAGCGGCCAACACCACATCCTCTCCCGCGCTCCGCCCTCACACTCTCCCTCCTTCCTGTGAGAACTGCGCCTTGTGCATCCTGATCACGCCCCCCTCCCCTCTCTCACCACACCCACACGAACGTTCGCTGAATCGCTGCAGTCTCCGCTCTGCCGGACTCCCTTGTCAAACCTCTCACCCGGGTAACCTCTCATCAGCACGGCAGGTGGACGTGGACAAATCCTCGTCCTTGTTCATATCCCTTTTCGGCACACATCCAAGGCGTCGTGCCGCGCAGCCTGTGCGTGCGCCCATATGAAGCCATATGCTTCCGGTCAATCGTCAGGCACCACCCGGGGCCCTTCGCCCACCCTGATCCTGGCCTGACATGAGCAATCTCTGTAAACCTAGGAACTGAACTGCCCCCGAACTCGGTCGTAGGGCCGGAGCAAACACACCCGCTTGCTGGGGGAAAGGACCGCCGCAGTCCGGACGATACGGATGTGACGCAGTCGTCGACGTTCACGGCTCGTGTGCTTGCGGTAGATAAACAGAGAACCCAGATTAATCGAACATCATTCTTTCACCGCCGGCATCCGTTCTTTTGGGGGAGAGTGCATGACCGGAGCCTAACACCGTTGTCGCATTAAAATTGCGGCATGCGGCTTCCCAGCTTCGAATTCTTCCAGATAGAGCGCTCCCAGTAACCAGAATCCATGGCGTCGTGCGGTTATGGCATACCTCATCTGGGCCTTGGCTGTGCCTCCGTAACCAAGCTATCATAAATACACAGAAAACGCCACGCCAATTTCAAACCATTCGAACCAACAAACCCAGCAAACAAACGCATGTTGATCGACCGCTGCGCACACCCTCCGCGTTATCCGCATTTGTACCTCTGCGTTATGCCGTGTCTGGCAGCGAATCTAGAGTCGGTCCCGTCTCCTCCGTGCCACCGACTTCACCATCCTCTCCGGGCCCGTCTCCGTCCAGGATCGTCTTCCACTTGCTCTCGACCGCCTCCCCATCCGCCTGCCCGAGCACGCTCCGCACCCGCGCGATAACCCCAGCCGCGTCCTTGCCTTTCCCATTGCGCAGTAGCCATGTGGCCCATGCGATGGTCGCCCCCACTCCGTCTTGCTGGCGCCAGAACTCGTATATTGAGCCTAGCACGCGAGCATCTCCATCGACGTCCACAGAATCGAGCCCTGGAATATTAATGGCGCCACTCGCAGCCGCTTGGCTGGAACCTGCCGACGACTCCTGTTCGAACACTTCGGTCCACACCCGCGCGGAGGGGACGTAAGCGGTGCCGATCCGCCGTACGCGTGCGAGGCGCGCCTCGAGGAACGAAGGGCGCGTCGATGGGGGGCCAGAATCCGGCTCATCACCGTGACTGTGGTGGCCGGTCTTGGCGCTACGGACGTTCGA
Organism: Polyporus tsugae; assembly: GCA_024305745.1. Taxonomy (NCBI): domain Eukaryota; kingdom Fungi; phylum Basidiomycota; class Agaricomycetes; order Polyporales; family Polyporaceae; genus Polyporus; species Polyporus tsugae. Next base: position 1,161,234 of record JAHRBS010000001.1, read on the forward strand.
GTCTTGTCTACGCCACTTGCGCTGCGCTTGTGCAATCTCGCGCACGCCCGTCGCGACTCCGAGTGAGGATGTCGTCGTCGTTCCTGCCGCTACTGATCGAGCATCCAACGATGACGACGACGTGCTCCCATGATGGCTGCTCGGGGGGCGATAAAGGAATGTGAGCGCGTGGTGAGTCGCAGCTGCGTATCGTATCAGGAGGGCCTCACGCAGCGCGGTTGCCGCCGCGGGGCGCCGGATAAGCTGGCTCTCGTGAAGCAAATGCTGTGCAGGTGATAGAGGTCGGGAACCGCACCAGTCCCGGTCAGTACGCCAACACGTCTATTTCCCCATGAGCACCGCGCACGCACCTCCACCAGCCCCACCTCCGCATTCACGTCAGCTTCGCCATCCGAATCAGCTGAAGATCGTTGTCGGTTCTGCGGCTCGAGGCCCCACAGCCAGACCTCTTGAATCCCATCACCTTCGACACGCTTTCGCGCTTCGTTCCACGTACGGTCCACGTCTTCTTGCTCAGCAAATTGCCTTTCGGCAGCTAGTCGCGCTAGCCATACGATCGCACATGTGGGCGCCTTGACGCTATGTTTGCGCGCCACGCGGAGTATCTTCTCTGGAGTATTCCCCTTGGGTGGAAGCAGCGCGAACTCGAGACCGCCGTGATGCGACACCAGTAGCCGTATATGTGCCGCGAGCAAGTCGGGTGGAACAGGCGTGGACAGCTGGTGTATCAAGAGATGGATGGACGTGATCAGGTAGGCTTTCTGTTGGTGGATGAACATGTGAGCGCAGCGCACGACAAACCGCATGGGTCACAGACAAAATAAAACCCAAATGATTGTCAATCAGTCATTGCCATCGAGCTTGTAACTCGTACGTGATCAAAGGCAAGGAATACATGTGTGAGTAATGCCGATGTTTCAGGAAAACATACGATCTCACCGCGGCCCTGCAGCCCTGTTTCTGGAACGATTGGGACCATCCGTAGTTCGTGAAGAGGACACCAAAGCGGATGTCAGGATGTAGGGCTGAGGGTGCGAGGCCCGAAGCGAACATTGGCCCGTCACCGGGGAAGAGAAGATGCGGAAGAACTCACCAGACTATCGTCAACGTCCTTCTCGCACCATTCTTGTACAAATTCAGCGTACACCTTCGCCATGCTTGAATCGCTTGGACTGGCCGCACGTCTAACGGCATCCAGTAACTGCTCGTTTGCACGCTTTAATGCGTCCACGAGCGTTTCTCCTGCCAAGTCTGGCATGAGATGCCGCACCGCGGAAAGCTTGATGGCGGCCGGGAGAGAAGGAAGTGTCTCGTGGAGGTGGATATGAAGGTGGTCCAGAAGAGATTCGCGGAGTGCGGGCGGAGACGGATATGCGGATATGAGCTCGTGGAGCGAGGTGAACAACTCAATCCTCGGAATGGCTATGGGATAATTAGCACGTTCTCCACAGCACAGAATAGACTTCACAGGGTGATTGACGCACCTTTCACCGCGCTCGAGATCACGGACTTGACAATGGCACCTTCCATGATTTGTCTCCGCGCGACTTCGTCCTCCATCAAGTCCTCCTCAGCGTCCACGTCCATACCATCCGCCTCTCCTTCATCCTCGCCTCCAATCCCACTCCAAAGGTCGACCGCTACCTTTCCTTTGTCCTTCTCTTCACCCTTTCCCGCACCGGTGTCCTTACCTTTGCCCTTCACGTCGATTCCCAAGACGCTCCACCTCCTTCTCAAGCTTTCCACGAACCCGAGTTCCATGCGGACATATTCTCTCCACATCTCGACGCTATCCGAATTCATTCGGAGACCGCGTTGCAGCATCGCACGTGCAGCCGTGGGCGAAAGATGTTCAAGCTCATGGGAGGCTGCGAGCACGTAGAGCGCAGGGACGTTGGGGTGCAGTTGCACAGCTCTATTTACGCGTTAGACCAGGACACAGCGGATGAGAAAGTTGGCCAGATGAGAGACTCACCGTGCGGTAATGCGGCCGACTAATGCGCGCGCGCCTTCCTTCTTCGCGACTTGGATGTACTGTATCCAGAGTCCAACGTCTCCCTTGAACTTCTTGAGGGCGCGCTCGAATATCTGGAACTGTCGCCGGACAAGCGCGTAGTCTGAGACAGACGGGGATCCCTTGGCAATTTCTGGCCCATTCCCACAACCGGTTGAATGACAGACAAAAGAAGCACATTGAAAAGGATCACATACTAAGGCGTTCGGCACGCTTTCTCCGCAGAGCCTCCAAGCTCATTTCGTAAGTCGCGTAACGTAGGAAGTCGCTTTTCTTGGGTACGCGGCGAACGAGGGCGGTCTCGAACGCGGTCCGCTTTTGCATTATCTGCTTGGCCTCTTTCTGTGCGCATGGCGCTGTGAGTCAATTACGACATAGTCCCAGCGCGATAGAGTCGAGACGTGAAGCACACACTTGTGAGAACAGACCCTTCTGGATGAGGTCCTTGAGCTCATTGAGCATCTTCAAAGAACATGTCAGAACTCCCGTGACTTCGAGGAACGGGGCTAATACGCACCTGCTCTTGTTGAAACTGCACCCGCTCCATACTGTCCAACCAACCTCCTCAACGGGTCGAGAATTCAGCGAGAATGGGGAAAGCAGAGGACGATACGGGCGTCTCGATTGCAAGACAGGAAATTCTTACACTGGTCACGTGGGGCACCTTTCATCCGGGCCGGAGCTGGCAGAGGCGGCCGGTCACCTCAGACTCGCTGGACTCGCGACTGAACCAGCTATGTAAGTACTGTACAACCACCAATGGGCCGCGGGCAACGTCTGGGCGACAGATTCACCTGACTGCCACTGCCATCCTCCAGGAACTCTGGCAAGAGGCGACGCTGCGGACTGGCCCATGACAGGAATCGGAGCTGTCGGTGCGATGATTCGAGTTCCGGCGGGTCCGACCGAGGCGCCGTAAGCCGTGGCGCGAGACGAAGCGTCTCCCTCCCCCTCCTCCACCACCACCAGCCATGCCCGCGAGAGCCCACAGACCTAGCGGCCAGGTCCGCTCGCACTCGCGCTCGTCTTCCGGTGGTTCCTCAAAGATCGGTGCCAATTTGCAGATTACCCAGAAGGACCCGCCGCCCGCGAGAGTGTCTGATAAAGCAAAGAAGTCCGCCCACTTCCATCACGAGGTGCGTCCTGGTTTTTGCGCGACGATCCAGCTTGAATGGACGCCTTATGGTTCTGTTTGTATTATGTGCGCCACGTATAGCCCGCCGCACGCGCCGCGAGTGCTCAATTCACTCGCACCAACAGTGGGATCCGCGTCCACTCAAGAGAGAACCTCCCAACCGCAGCGTTACGTAGAGCCCCAACCCCCAACGCAGCCACGAAGCAGAACGGATTGCGACAGAAAGCTGACTTTTCCATTTCGAGCCCGGACGAGGGCGAAGACGATGACGCATGGGTGTCAAGTGAGAGCGGCGCTGCAACACCCGACAACGAGTCTGATGCGGAGACTACGCCGGTCGAGCAAGCCAGTAAGCAGCGTCCTCCCACTCAGCCTGCGCCTGTCCAGCCTGTCCAGCAGGCTCAGATGAACGCCACCGTCGGTCACGATGTCGCTACTCCGAAGGCCCCCCCTCCTTCGTTGCCTCGTGTTGATACTGTACGGCCGTCTCAGCACCCTATGGCTCCGATCCAACGCGATTTTGCACCCTCCCAGCCGCAGAAGCAGCACACAGATTCCTCATCGAGACTACCTCAGAGACACTCGCAACAGCAGACCTTGAAAGATCAGCCGCGACCGCAATTGGATATCCAGATTTCGAGTCCCAGTCCGACAGGGAAAGCTCGTTCGGAGACTCATTCACCCCCACGCCGTTCCCCAGATATCGAACCCTCCCACAAACGACAGTCCATGACTCGACCTCCTTCAACCCACTCCATCACTTCGGCGCATCCGTTGAGACCGCATCCACTAATCCGCGGAAATTCCTACGGCCAAGGCGCGCTTGCGGGAAAGCCTGCCCCTTTGGCCCCTCTAGCCACGGTATTACCGAACGCTGCTTCTGGGCAGATGTCAACCGCGTCCTCATCTCCTACTAGCCTCCGCGCGGGCTCCCCTACCAGCATCCGAACAACGGGCCCGTCTCCAAACATATCCTCTCCATCCTCTTCATCCTCCGCTCATAAGCAGTTGCGACGCACCTCAACGTCGTCAGTTGTGTCGACTGCCACCATGCCCGTCCAGTCGTCCGTCACCGAGAAGCTCTCCAGCCGATCTAATCCCGGGCGGCAACGGACGATGTCTACCATGTCTTCTAGTTCGTCAATCGCGGCACTTACGACGTTTGCGCTTCGATCGACGCCATCCCCGCCACGCACGCCCATCACAATTACCACACACTTTCCTCCGCAGGAGCAGAGCGCTGCGCTGGAGACGATCCACCCGCTATTGCCACCGCCGTACCTCAGCGCACACCTCACTGTGCTAGCCTATCGTAACCCGATCGCAGAGTCATATGATCGAGTCATTCGCGCAAAGCAGGGCAGGTGATCGTGTGTGCCCGACGTCTCGTATCGGCCATGATGCTGTATGCATATTGAATAGTGTTTTGGTGAGTTATAACTGAACACCCGTATCTGGCGAGATTTTGACCCTCCTGGATATGTCTGTAGATGGACATTCGTACAATAATTGCATCTGATATACCCATGCCATCGCTAGCTTTGGTTATATTTATTACCTACTGTAATATGCACCATGATTCACGCTTTCCCTTCGATGATTAGTAGGCCACGCTGGCGAGAGGTTCTTTGACGCAGCATGTGCAAAGTCTTATCGACAGGTCAGCTGGTTCAAGAAGCTCAGGGCGAGCATTCGCTACGCACTCGTCATGGCGACATTGACCGCAACTTTCGGCATCGGCGAAGCTTGGTAGAACGGTATTCCCCTCACCACCATTCCAAAGTACAGTAGTCGTATTAAGCGGAACCGCTGACTGCGCCGCGGGTCCAAGATACGGATCCTCGATGCACCCACCACAAGACTCAAGTGACTATCGGTACGCGCTCCGACATTTCAACGTGAATTCTACATGTCTTCATAATAAGGGCTAGACGGGTTCTGACTCTGCAATGGATGACGGCATAAGTAGCGCATCTCTGGCAGCTCGAGGTCCTTCGAAGGCCGCAGAATGACGTCTAACCCCGACATGCTGGCCGCCGGTTCGGACTTTCTTCGACGCGCGACGTGCTTCTTCATTCAACCCCTCGCACCGACCTCCGCGTGGTCGGCGGATCGCAGGCCGGTTCTCAACCTTACCGAGCTATTTCGCACCTCTCGCTGATATCAAGGCATCATCCAGAAGGCGAAGACTATGTCTTCCGGCAACAACATTGAGTGTGCTCGCCCCGCTTCGGGTTCGGATGCATGATGGCGGTATGACGCCGCAAGCTCCAAAGGTAAACTTATGAACAGCACCAGATTCGGAAGCTCGTGCGCTACTCCCGCCATGGAACGTGTCGGTTTGTCTCGCCGAACTTCGGGCTTCTATTGAACGCGCTTCACGCGACGTCCAGCCGCTATCTCGTCCGCAATCCCTCAGGCGATCCACATGCTCGCGCATGTGGCCGCGGTCAGAGTTGGCGTGCGTATCCGAGGCTTGTCTTCTATGACACCCGCTCAACACCCGCTCATTCAAGCTTCAGTGCTTTCCTACTCAGACGGCCGGCCGACAAGACATGTGGCGTTGTACACGCAAGGCCGGGGCGCATACATTGTATGGGGATCTGCTTTTCGGCGCCGTTTGTCCACACGAGGGCCTTGGCGTTTTGGTTAATGCGCATTCCGCAAATTCGCCCGTGGCCACGCGGTGCAACACGTAGCGGCAGCGCTGTCGCCTCTTGTGGACCTCACCGTCCGATGCCGTGCGGGTCCTTCATTGACGAGAAGCTCGTGTGGCATGTGGACGGACCACCGTTCGGGTCTTTCAACGTGCCACTGTCACGGTCACCGCGGCTTTGCGCACTCGGGGTATCCTCCGGGTCTACCAACCCTAACTTTGTCTCGTTCAACGTGATGAAGAGTATTGTGAGTTCATGAAGTTTAGGAGTTCCGTTGGTGGCACTGACAGGCTAGTAGTCGGCTTCAACGAACACTGTGAGCAGACGTCATCGTCATGTCTTGTTCAAAGTCACCACTTGTTCCGAGATCCAGCTTCGAATTCATCATGCGTCATATCCCATCGCCGAGTCGTTGAGTGATTCATATTGTCATAATGAGACAGTATAACAAATGAGTGTTTCAAATTGTATGTCCTGGGGCTCTGATCCAGGTCCGTTGGGAATTCCATATCCGCGGCGACAACGCTGGCTCCAGGGTCCTCCCAACTTCCAAAGGGTGCTAGAAAGCTGCTAGACAGGCGGACTCACCGGCTAGCGGCCATTATCACATCATCTTATGCGAATGATGAGCAATCCACTGGACTGGCATGCGGCTGCAACAGATGCAAGGAGGTAGGTCGTCCTGGTTATACAGTTTCTCGAGGCACTTACGTCTAATTTGTATTACCCATAACCACGTCCCCATTGCGACATTCAACTTGAAGTCGGCGGCACTGGCATATATTTCAAGAGTATTACAATACATTATATTATCTCGTACGAGGTACAGCCGCCTGGCGTAATGGCAACACGTCTGACTACGATTTGGGAGAGATATTTGGGAATCAGGAGAGAGATTGCAGCTGGCTCGACCCCTGCTGGTGGTCAGTTACTTTTTGCTCTTTTACGTCCAGGCCATGAGGAAGAAGATAACCACCACCACCACCACCTAATTTGGGCCACCTCCGCACGGTATGTTGCGGTTATGTAACAGAATCGAGTGGATCAACTTTCCGCTCCGCACCTTGGACGCTTGCTCCCAGCAGCGTGGCTACCGAGCCCCTCTGCACATCCGTGGTCTCGAAGACTTACTCCATGATTCGAGATATTTATGGCAACGAATATGCAAGTTTTCGTTGGGAACAATGGTTGGCAACGGAGACTAAACAGCGGATTCAGTCGTCAGTGACCCGCAAATACTAGACGGGCGTTAAGCCTACCTAATTGAGCCTGGTATTAGATCCACACGCAAACGAAAGTAATCGACTCTACATATTGTACTCGACGCCAACGTTATCATGAACACTAATACTGCGAAATTGCTGGGAAGCACATGGGCTAACAGCGCGAGATCGATGCAGGAAATAATCCAAATGTGCTGTTTGTACGTTGAACTTGAGCAAGGGCAACGAACGTGTCCGAGAGGGTCATGCAAGGGGCATGGCATGATGCATCCGCACAGGAGTCCTCCCAACACGATGTGCGCAACGCCCGAGCGAGATCGAAAAAGATCGAGATCGGGTGGGATTATTAACTACATGTACAAATCGGTTGTTTTGGATTCGACCTCAAAACCTGCGGTCGTGGTCCGTTTGCTGCTCCCCAGCGCATCTATGCAGTGTTGAACGAATATGCGAAACCGAGACCGTGACCGTCATAACGGCTAAAGGTATACGTATCTGTCGTGAAGCGGTGCGTGGCAGAGTCGGCCAAGATCATGCATCCGCATGAGCGAATGGCGTTAGACGTGATAGGGGGATGGAGGAGAACGGGTCTGCGCGAATGGAACAGGGGACGGGCGCTGAAAACAAACGAGCAGTGCGGAAATCGTCCATCGTCCGTGAAAGCAAGGTAAGATAGCGAAGCAGACTCCGCAGGTAAGGAAGTTTACAGAGCGTGTGGCGATTACAACTCCTGTAGATGCTGTCAAACTCTGCGAAACGTGGTATCACAAAAGAAACTCACGATGAGGTTCAGGTTACCGGAGAGCAACCTGTTCTCGAGCACGCAACCGTCGGGGATGTGGATACTCTGACCCTCATTCGCGACGACGATGACGGTTCCACGAAGGGTAACGTTGCGACCGAAGTACACGTCCCCAGTGACTGTCAGATGGTCCAGCTCGATGATGGTAGGGATCTTCTTGAAGCGCTTCTGGAATTGCGCAATCTTCTTGAAATGGTCACCGAGCTTAATGACGGGCGTGGTCTCGAACATACGCTGCGGGTTGATGACGAGCTGACCGTGCTGGAGCGAGTAGATGTCACTCTTGATGAGAAGCAGGTCCGAGCAGCTCTTCACGGGCAAGAACCGACTACGGGGGACATTGACACCGTGGGCGTTGTTGAAATGCTTGATCGCGTCACCAGCCGCAGTCTCGAGCTGGACGACAGCCTGACCGTCGTCAGTCGTCTTCGGGTTGACAATGATGTCCAGTTCCATGCCCTCGATCTCCATGATCCGCTTGAGCGCTACGACGGATTCAGTAAGCGCCCGACGGCCGAGGCGACGCACTCACCGCGCAGGTTGATCCACAAGTTGTTCGTGTTGAAGATCTTAAACTTGCGGACTGAAAACGGTTCAAACGCTGATGCTAGTCGTAAGGACTAGACCTACTCACCGGACTTGAAGTCCTCGACGTGCTCGTTCGGCACTTGGGCGACCTCCAGCAAACGGATTGAGCCCTCATAGTCGATGAGAGTTCCACCCTGTACAACCACAGTTACCGCATTGTAAAGCACAAAAGATGAGGTTTCGTATACCTTGATGTCTGCCTTCGTCTTGTCGGTCACCTCCATGATGAACTCGGCCTGGGAGTCGATCATGTGTTGCAGGATCTTGTCGTCGACACTGGAAGGGTACGGTCATTTTCAGAATGTGCGCATCGAGCGGTCTCAAAGCAACTCACACTGCACCGAGGTTATCGGAGTTTGACACGAAGAGGTACTCCTTGCCCTCGGCCAGAAGTTGGTCGAGGACACCAGAGTGCAGAAGGGCGTTGTAAAGGTCACCGTGACCAGGAGGGTACCAGTGCTTCTTCTCGTCCTCAGCGCTATGGGGGCATGGAAGGAGAGTTTCCTTGAAGATCCGCGGGTACCGCGACTGGTTGAAAGTGGTGATGCGCAGCTGCTGGTTTGCGTATTTCTTGATGATGCGGAGGGTATCTTCGTGGGTGTTGAATGACGTCATAAGGATGAGGGGGACATCGACGCGGTGGTTCGTGTTGAGGTGCTCAATCTGGCGCACGGTGAGATCGAGGAAGGTCATGTCGTCCTTGACCTCGAGCGCAGACTTAGCACCAGTCATACCTAGTAGAGTGTATTAAGCCAGAGTTGAGCATTGAGATGGATGGCAACGCACCCATAGAAGTTCCGAGGCCACCATTGACCTTCAACACGGCGAGTTTGTTCAGGTTCGCGGGGGAACCGGACGAAAGCTTGGCGTAGGGAACGATCTTGTCCTCGGATGGCGACTTGATACGGTCCCAGTCGCTGTGAGGGGATCGGTGAGTGGGTGAATGGGTTGAGGTGGGGAACAGACGCGCACAGTTCCTGACGGCGAGCGCGTTCGGAGAGATAACGGGTAAAGAGGTAGAAGAACGACTGCATCTCGGTGTCGAACGCCTTGAATCGGGAGAGATCTAAGCATCGGAAGAGGCGCAATATGAATGGAAGGGTGACGGACCTTGCGCGTCTCGGGATCCTTGACCGTGTTGACGAGGGCACTGAGCTCGTTGCGCATGGCCTTGGCGGCAACGCCGGTGGTGGACGTCTTAAAATCGATGTGGGATGCGCCGCGGACGCGGGCATTGAAGGAGTCGCTCTTGGGCATGAGAGAGTCGGAGGGCATTGTGCTGGAGAGAGATGAGGAAAAGAGGTGGGGGAGAGAAGAGAGAAGGGATACGCACGGCTGATTGATGTGGACGGGTTTTGTGGTGTTTGTTGAGATGTGAAGGGGGAGGTGGGGGGTGGAGAGTGAGCGGACTGGGGGAGCTCGTGGGCGATGATGACGTTTATATACGTCGAGGGTGATATCCGAAATGGGGGAGAGGGCGAATATCGATGTCGAGTATTTGGAGGGACTGGAAGGAACGCTTCGCGAGTCTCGGGAGGGTGATTCGTCTCTGCTGGGCGACGATTCTTCCCGGATAGGCTCACAGATCGATCGCCGCTGCCGCTCCCTCATCGTCCCTGCACACGGCCCCGCCGCCGGCCGCGCGCCCGACCTCCCATCGGCCCCCAGCGACAGCCGGCCAATTGCAGACGTGCTCCCCGACGCCTCGGCCCAGACCCACCGTCTGCGCTCCTCCGCTACCCCCGACCAACGTGCATCGACATCCATTGTCCCCCCGTCCAGTCCCAGCGTGCCACCGTGCGTCCAGCGAGTCTTGGTCTTCGAATTCGACACAATCCAGATCAGCGATGGTGGCCTCCGAGATCCCGCCGGGAAGGAGATAGAGATAAAGCAGCGCAGGAACCAACTGAGCTGGCCAATATGTCCGCCCACTTATGTACTCATCCTCCTCGCGCTGTCCGCGCACGTCGCGGTTGAAGATATCGGGTCCCTCCAACAACATCCTCGCAAGAGATCCGAACCTTAATCCGCTGATGCAATCCCCCTCCCTTTTCTTCCCTTGGGTTCCTGGACTGTCCCATTCGACACCGCTCCCTCGGGCCTCTTGCCTGGTCCCCCCTCGCGCTCACTCTCATCCTATCCGCGCCACCTTTTCCCCTCCCGTCCATTGACTTCGACTCCAGTGCTCGACCCAAATCCCGCCCCCTCCATCAGGCTTTCACAGTCGCGTAATATTAATCATACGCGTCGCGTCGCGCGTGCTTCTCACTCCACACACGTGGCTATTTCAGCCAACCCGCGTGTCCAGCCGCGCACATCAGTACCACCAATTGCAACCCACCTTCCATTCGCTACGTTGGCCCAAGCTCGAGCTCCCGCTCCCCGATTCACCTTCTCCTGCCGCCCAGGTTCAAACTCGCGCCGCCCCCTCTCCTTTTTGCCCCGCCCAAGCACCGCGGTATCCGCATACGTTCCCTCTCCCTGCCTCGGGTAAGGGAATGTGCTTCCAAGTTCCTCCTGGTTCCTGGCTCTCGCGTCAGTTCCGCCATCCATCCGCGCGTTGAATGGGACGCCATGTCTCTTGATCCTCGTTGACGGGTTATCACAAGTCCCGGACACGCGTCCCTGTTGCATGTTCAACAACGCGCCCAACGCAAGTACTTTCTCACCGCCCTATTCACGCCATCTTCGAAGGCTCCATCCAAGTGGTGCCCTCTCGAGATTACTGACGCGGATGACAGGTTCGGCCGGGCTTACTAGACTGCCAAATCCAACGCCGTCTTCTCGAAACCGCGTTGAGAACGGGTGACTTGATCCGGTATCTCAGCTTCTTCCCTGTGAACCCGGAACCCGGTTCTGACTTGGCTGTCGAGCGCAGCCATGCTCGTATGGCAATGTCTCTCCTATCAACTTCTGCGTCTGACTATGTAGATGATTCTGCCCCAAAACGCCGAACAGGTATGACTGTGCACGGGCTTCCACCGCCGCCGGGGAAGACGATCGAGACTGTAGCTATAGTGTGCCCAAGTCTGCCATGCTAATGTTGAACGTGGTCGACACACAATGCCATTAATAATATTGTTCCCACTTCGGTTTGATATGGTTCGTCCAGATGATTGCCTGGATGGCATGAGCCACCTGACTGTATCAGGTTAACAGGTATAAGGCAGCTCAGATGACATTTTGTCATCCGGCTGCTGTTCCTTTTGAAGATGGGACCTTGCATCATAGTTGGAAAATGATAGTGCAGGAGTTTCTGCGGGAGTCGATGGGAAAAGGTAGGCCCGCGACAGTTGATGATTCTGATTGCTTCGGTCTATCTTGGCCACCAATGTGGGTTTGTGGCGCATTTGTATGCCCAGGCAAGTTAGCTCGACGGCTAGAAGCACATGTGGCCAAAGACATCTCCTTTCAATACTTGTGATCATCCCTCGTCCATGTATCTGGCTCCCTTAGTTATTGGGCCTGTAGATTGAAGAGACCTCCACTTCTAGCTACACATATCATGGTATCTCGCTCGCTGTATGATATTCTTCGTCAACAACTTTAAAGTCTGTTGCGCACGAGAATAGATAGATAGTACGACTCAATTTCGCTGGGCAAAAGCGCTGTTGGCGGTTCGGCGTCTCGCCGTCCTCACAAGGTTTGGTTTGTTTAGCGCTTGCCGTCTACGTTTGCCTGCAGCTGCCACCCAACTGCCACCACACACTAATACCCAACAAACCTGCGCAGTGCGACAGTTGAGACTCCCTGGAAGCGTTAGCCCCTGAAATCTATCCCACTGCGGCGTCGACGTGTGCCCAGGAACTCAGGGAAGTTCTGCGGTCGGGGTGTGTAATAGGCCAATGCCAAACCAACAAATCGAACACGGTGCGCCAACCAGATTGTCGACCATCACCTCCCTCCTCGCCTCACGGAAGCTCAGAGTTGCTGGAAGGCAAGGCGTTGTTTCTAGTCACTGTGTCTTCGAGTGCCTCGCTGATGTGCTCCCATCCAGATTATTGCACGATGACAGCGAGTCTTCGACTATCATGATCCACGACGGGGAAGACGCCCTCTTCGTGGACATGTCGCTCTGTCTAAACGCATGGAAGCGGTCCCTTTGGCTGCGCGAAAGCAGGTCGGTCGTGATGGCGCTGGGTTATCTAGAGCTGTCCAGCGTGAGTCGTGCACGGTTGCTTTTGGTCGAACTGACGGACTCAGGGGCACGGATTACAGAAGGCGCTTCCTCTGCCCCTGCTGCACGCACACGCGCCGCTCGTGGACGTGAACCCGCACTTGGTCCTCCGGGCGGTCGTCGTGGAGGAAGCGCGGGACCTCGACCTCGCTCTCTGGAACCGCGCAATCCAAGCGCGAGAGGAAGCTGGCGCTCGCAAGCGCGTCGATCGAGCGACGGGAACCCAAAACGCAGCGTAAATTACCAAAAATTACGATCCAACACGAGAGTACGATACTTGTCCGCGCAAGTGCCCAAACGCTGCCACCCGAGACCGATGGGGCCCGAACCGTCCGTGTTCACCAAACCCACCACGCGATTGCGACGAACAGGGCGAGCGGCGCCCACGCGGCTTCCAAGAAGTCCTTTAGGAACCCCTTTCCGACCCCGGCCCTCTTCCGCGCCTTACCTTCCCGACCGCCGCCGGACCACACGAATCTCACCACGGACCGGATTAGTGCTGGGAGAGATAGAGTGAGGTGTCGCGCCTGGCCCCGGAAGACGAACGTGAACGTTCGCGAGTAGGGAGCACTATGCCGGAACGCTTTCGCGCGCCACGCGCTTGGCGGGGCCAGATCGTAGTCCACGTCGTCCTCGGAGGGGGAAGCGAGCGGGATCGACGTTGGGTCCCCAGACTGGCCCGTGGGAGACGAGTGTCGGGAAAGTACGCGCCGGGCGTTGGCGGCGAGGAGGACGATCAGCGTCAGCGAGACGAGGGGAATGTACACGCTCAGATAGATGCCGAGCTGGTCTGGGAGGAGACAGGGCTGGTGGGCGACGGTGGGCGTCCCTCTGCCAGGGGAGGGAGGAACGAGGGAGAGGAGCTGGTAGCCGGGATGGCGGATGCCCATTGCGATCGAGAAGGACTTGACGGTGATCTCTGGGACCGAGAGGGGAGGAGACGGACGCTTTGTGTCGCTTACGGGGACTGTGTGTACGTACTCGCAGTAATCGTGGTCGTCTCCACTGGCCGTGGGGGGTTCGTCAGAATGTTGGAGAGCAGCATTCGATAAGGGAGGTGAGGAAGTTACCTAAAGACGATCGCGGGCCGAAGGCTCTGCAACACTAGCAGCGACGCTTGCGCGGAGAGTAGGTTCTGGTACCCGAGGCCCCTTCCCTGGCGGATCGTGCCGCGCTCGCGAAGGGGCCCACAGTTTGTACCCTCGGGCCGGAAGAGCGGGACATGGGTAAACAACAGAATTGGTTGCTCGGGATCCGCGCTCGCGGCTGGGAGAAAATCCCGGACAGGATCGTCAGTATTGCGCGCGAACGCTGAGTGTTACTCCGCAGCAGGAAGCGCAGTGAAGGTTGCATTCAAGTGCGTACCTTGTGCGGAAGATTGCAGGAAGGCGACCGTGCGGTTGGGCCGCGATTGCGCCCACTGAGCATATGATACCCCGACGGCGGCTCGCTCGCGGTCTTCGTCTACAAGGCCGGGGGCATCTATCATGTATACCGTGTGGTCCCCGAAAGTGGTGCGTTCGTTGAGGGCGCCGAAATGTGACACATATCGCTCTATAGCGCGGTCGGAGAATTGGTATCTTGGAGAGGATGCACCTAATCTGAGTGGGTGGAACTTGAGTAAGCGGACACGTTGGGGAGGCACGGATGCCATACTTACCCGATATCGTGATTGCCTGGGAGGTGGTACACGGGGAGATGTTCATCGACGGCGAATATGCTCTTGAATCTTCGGAAGTACCTCTCGTATCTAACGAAGGCGTGTCAGTACGGATGTGAAGTGCGACAGCGATGGGCCGTCGATCAATTACAGGGACGTAAGAAGGCGTATCCGAAACTGACATTGCGGGGTTTCAGCGCCAGCAGCGCACATCCAAGGGATGTGATTATTCCGCGGGAGATTGCGCAGGAAACAGAGTCATAACCTGTTTCCTGTTATGTCGTAAATCGAGACGTGTAGTTTGTTCCATTGGGGTAACAGTGCGCTTTTGATATCTGTGACGAAGGCGGCCTCCCCTACGTCCATGACGGCGATACAAGAGCAATCCTTACATGTTGTTCGCCTTCAGCGAAGAGACATGGTCTGAATATGTGATTGATTGGACACAAGAGAGCCGGACGTTCTTTATCGAAGCACAACCTCATGCATCCTCCGAATGGAAGTAGGAAACTCACTCGTCATCCGACATAGCATAACGCCCATTGTCCATCATGTCGCCAAGAAATACCACGGTTTGCGGACCTTGTCGTAACACAGCGCGCCAGCTCTTGCGCATATTCAGGTCCACGATGAATTGGCTCAATCGAGTGAGCCATGGCGAGCGGTCCGGATAGGAACGATGGTCAAGTGTTTGTGGGTCTGCCACTACGAGTACATGGGTAGGAAAGGTAGCCGGCGTAGTCTACGTGAAAGAGAAACCTACTTCAATGAGTCCCTACTGAGAACGGCTTTGAAAACAACTTACCGAGGTCTGAAGGGACTCGTCCGGCCATGGGCAGCTTGACGTATGGGAGTAAAATATACCCAGTTCGTACCAGGCGACCAGTAGAAGCCATACCAAGCGGACGAGGTTGACTAGTCTGGGGCGCACAAAACCCATGCCAGGCTGGGTGGCCAGGAGGATATGGGGTGAAGTCGGTAGAGTCGGTCCAGTTCAGGTTACAACATAGCAGCGTTTAACAGTCTAGCAGAGCATGTGGCCAGTGACAGTCGGTTATAAGGGATAAAAACTTGGAAGCAGGTGGTGGCAGGGGTGCCGGTGACCGGTCCGGGTGAGCGCCGGGCGGCACCGATCGCGTTTGGCGTGGGAAAGTGAGAAAGAGACGCGTCGCGTCGGTGCCCTAATGTGGCAACCCCGCTTGCTAGGCTGTCGCCACTGGCACGACCTTGATTAGGCCCCCATCCTCAGACAATCGCGTATGTCCAAGTTCCACGTGTTCGAGGTATGTTTCTTGGACAATATGACACGTAAAGAAAGCGATATATGCATTTTTCACAGTACAGCAAAAGCAGTCGCGCGACTTGCCACGGTCCCGCGCCATGCAAGGGGTCTCCCATCGAGCTAGGATCTCTGCGCTATGGACAAGTCAGCGCCGGCAAGTTCGGAGAGACAGTCGAATGGCGGCATTGGTACGGGTTTCCGCGATGCGCGCTTCGGTTCTCATTGACTTACAAAAGCCCGACTCCTTCGTCGCGGCGTTCATCAGGGGATGCGTTACACCCGACGTTCTCACGAAGTTAGCCGCAGTCAAGCTTGAGACTGTCCCGGGCTTCAACAATCTCTAGTAGGCATTGCTTTTGGTCCCTGTTTGCTGAACGAATGCGTCTGACACTTCTGCAGCCTTGCAGACCAAAGCAAGGTCAGACTTGCAGTCGGACTTCGCCGCATCGACTCCGCAGACATTCCGGCTACTGCAAAAGATCCTGCTCTCTCCCCACCAGGCCCCAGTCAGAAGAAACGGAGGTTGCAGTATGAAGCGTCGTTCGGGTCGCAAAATTCTCCGCCAAGCTCTTCGCAACCCAGTTCCTCTCAGCCGTCCTCTTCCCAGCCCCTTCGCCGCATTTCCGGGCCGCCCCTATCGCAAATTGCTCAGCCCGTTGAAGAAATGGAAGTCGAGGACGAACCCGAAGAAGAAAGCAGGGATGAGCTCTACGTCATGCTGAAGACCAGCATAGTGGGAATTCAATACTACAAGGGTGAGCTTCAGTATTGTTCGAGTGGCCTTCCCTAATGCTTGGGATATAGGGCTTGTCGGTGGGGGAGAGGAGGTACTGCTTGTGCGGGAGCCACATAATAAGTATGATAGGTAAGTGCATGTATTTTCACGAGGTTGTTGAAGCGTACTCTCAACTTATCAATGATAGGAATGCTATTCAAGTCAAAAACATTGGAGGCACCCAGGTTTGTGATGACGGTGATATTCCGCTGTCATGTTCAATCTAACGATTCAACTACGATGCCCATACAGGTCGGTCACATACCGCGAGCTGTTGCGATGAAGCTCGCGCCCCTCATGGACAACGGTTCAATTACCGTCGAGGGCGTCATGCATGAAGGCAACCGTGCGTGTCCCCACACTGGGTAGATAGTGCTCGAACTCATATGTATGGCTTCCTCCAGTGCATGGCTTTGCTTATTCTCTGGACATGTGGGTGGACGGAGGGTACCATTTATCTCAGAACGCTGACCCTTGTTGCACAGGACCGTCAAGATATATGGGGCATCTGACAAACGCGAGATCCTCGAGCCCAAGCTTGTCTGGGCTACTCCAGATAGTCGTGGGTTTCTCAAGCCAAGCCCTAACGGTGCTCGTCCCGTTCCCGGTGCCCCCGCACAGCGCGGCGCTCCCATTCACGCTCCAGTCCCAGCCCCTTCTACATCTCAAAGAGCAGCGCCTACGCCCAGCCAACAACAGCGCGCGCAGAGGATGACAGCTGCTCAACAGGAAGCTTTGCGGAAGCAGCAGGAGGCGCAGCAGGAGGCTATACGCAAGCAGCAGGAAGCCTTCCGGCGGGCGCAAGAGTTGCAGCAGATCTTGAACAACCTTGAGAAGGTCGATGACGAGGGTCGGCGTGCTTCTTTGCTTGATACCCTATGTTCTGTAGACGACGTGCTCGCACTGCCGGTGCACCCCAGCCCTCCTGGACTGGCGAACGGTCAGCTGAAAGTTAACTTGTTGAAGCATCAAGTGAGCCGGAGCGTTGGTGTTCGAGATTTGAGCTAATCAGCGATGCAGAGCCAAGCGCTTCAGTGGTGCGTCGAGCACGAGTATCCTCAGATTCCGAAGAACGAGGCGGACAAGCCGGTTCAATTCTGGCAGTTGAAGCGGGGACAGAAGGTGAGATCTTGTGTTTACCCTTGTCACCAAACGACGAATAACTGAAATATTTCTTCGTAGACATATTACTACAACAGTAAGTTAGAGTATATTTCGGAATTGCCTCCGTACCTACCATCCATTGCAAATTTTCAGTCGCGACCAAGACGCCTCAAGAGGCCGTACCTGCCCTTGGACGAGGAGCGCTATGTGCAGACAGTATGGGTCTCGGTAAGACGCTGACCATGCTCGCATTGGTGCTCGCCACAAAGCCGGACATCCCTATGGACCATTCCAACTCGACGCTTATCGGTAAGCTGTTCGATTCGCCTGTCATTTTGATCGTCATTGACACGGACACCACTAGTCGTGCCGCTCTCCGTCATGTCCAATTGGGAGAAGCAAATCGAAGACCACGTTCAACCCGGCGCGCTGACGTCCTGCGTGTATTACGGGAAGACCCGCGACATATCGCCTGCAGAATTGAAGAGATATGACGTGGTGATCACGACGTACCAGACTGTCATACAGGACCACGAGCTCAGTCTTGTCGGCAAGGCTGGCGCGCCTGCTGCGAAGAGGCAGAAGACGGACAAGGGCTTGTTCGACGTAATGTGGAAGGTGGGCACCTGAAGAATGTGTAGCGATGCGTCAGGATGGCTGAGTGACGATTGGTTGCTTGTAGCGGGTCATCCTGGACGAAGGCCACAATATCCGGAACCCGAAGACGAAGATGGCCAAGGCTGTGTGTGCCCTGTATGCTCAGCGACGCTGGATCCTGACTGGTACTCCGATTGTATGTGACCAGATCGTGCTGTCGGCGGGTGGTTTACTCATTCTGTTTACAGATTAACTCCCCAAAGGTATGGAAAAATGACGTTCAACCGGTTGGCCATGGCATCAAATCGCTCATTTCACGCTTCAGGACCTTGGGTCCATCCTCACTTTCTTGAGGATTTGCCGTCCTTTGGATAATGAGGACTTCTTCAAGCGCATGGTCCTCCGTCCTCTGAAGGATGGCGACCCTTCAGGTGCTGAGCTACTACGGGTATGTCCTATATCTTCATCCGGGACACTGCCACTCATGTCTTTACAGGCATTGATGAGCCATATTTGCATACGACGCACGAAGGAGGTGGGTCGCTTTGTTGTGTATGGAGATGCAGGCGCTAATTCGTTATTAACCACAGATGCAAGACAAGGACGGAAAGCCTCTCGTGCCTCTACCGCCAGTCGAGATCACCATGATACCCGTGACGTTGACGCCACAAGCCAGAGTAAGCCGCTACTTTCATCTTCGCATGCTCACCATTCTGAGTATTTCGTAGGAATTGTATGATGCCGTTGAAGAGCTGACCAAAGAACGTGTCGGAAGCCTACTACAACGACACGGATCGATCCACGCTGCTGCCGTCCAGTCCAACGTGCTCAGCCTGCTGACTCGGATGCGCCAGCTTGCTCTCCATCCTGGCCTCCTGCCAGCTAACTACCTCGATCAGTTGCGCTCTGGTAACCAGGCCGTGGAGGAAGCCGGACCCGCGCCTGTCCAGATCACCCCTCAGGAGAAGATTCGTCTGCAGGGTCTCCTTTCGCAGGCAATTGAGGACTGTGAGGAGTGCCCGATTTGCTTCGGCATCCTCAGTGAGCCGCGCATCACGTTCTGCGGGCATATGTTCTGCCTACCCTGGTGAGGTACAGAGTTGGATATATGCGCCTTGATTCTGATTTCCAGCACAGCATCACTGAGGTCATCTCTCGGGACCCCAAGTGCCCCATGGTTTGTACCGTCCTGGCGTTGTTTTCTACAAGTTTAACGCCGGATCACAGGATCGTCGTCCACTTGGGATGACGCAGCTTGTAGAACCTCCTCCGCCCACGGATCTCACGCAAGCCGCTGTAAGATTCGACGATGATATGGAAGAAGACGATAACGAGCTTCGGATGGGATCTTCAGCGAAGATTGACCAGCTGGTCACGTTGCTGAGGCTCACGCCGGATAACGACAAGTCCCTCGTGTTCTCTCAGTTCACGTCGTTCTTGGACAAGGTCAGTTCGACCACAGCTATGCATGCTCATCATCTCAGACCTTCTTTGTCTAGATCGCAGAGACCTTGGACAAGGAAGGGTAAGTAGATGTTGTATCGGACACTCACGGTGTTCTGATTGCATTCTAGGATCTCGTATGTTCGGTTCGATGGGAAGATGTCTGCCAAGCGCCGCCAGGAGACTATCGCTCGTTTCTCAGTTCCCATCGAGAGTGACCCCGCGGTAGCGTCACTCAGTCAGGCCACAGCACCCCCCTTGAGCCAGAGCATGGCTCCCGCCTCTTCACAGCGCTCTCGCCGCACCCGCTCCACTCAGTCTGTCACCCTCGATGGACCTATCGATGATGACGCCGATGGCGACTTTGTGTTGGGTAACGAGCAAGAGGATGACGACGACAACTTCATTGACGATGAAGATGAAGATCTCGCCCCCCGTCGCACACAGTCGAAGGGCAAAGGCAAGGGCAAGGCGAAGGCAAAGGGCAAGGGCAGGAAGTCTAATGTTCCGGTCAGCGTTCCGCCGCCAAGCAACCCTCAGTTCGATGGCGTCAACCCGCGTGTCATGCTCATCTCGTTGAAGGCGGGTGCTTTGGGTTTGAATCTGACCGTCGCGAACAATGTGTATCTGTAAGTGTTGTCAAGGCTCCACGTTTTGTATTAGATGCTGATATCCCCGCCACACCCAGAATGGACCCGTGAGTGCTCGAAGAATGTGCAGAATGGTGGGGTTGAGTTAACCCCTTTGTCTATTGCAGATGGTGGCAGGAAGGCATTGAATCCCAGGCCATCGACCGCTGCAACCGGTATGTGAACTTTGAGCAAACAACTAACGCGGTCTACTAATGCCGCATGTAGTATTGGCCAAACGAAGCCCGTCAATGTTTTCCAGCTCATCGCAGAGAACACTGTAGAGTCCAAGGTCAGCTGTTGTCCATATCCAAAGGTCAGATATCCATACTGACGCGAATTTAGGTCATGGAGATTCAAGAGAAAAAGAAAAAGCTCATTTCGGAGGTAAGCAGTATCGTCCCCATCGGACGTCAAGGTTGTTTAAATGATATCACCCAGGCTTTCTCCGGCATCAAGAACGCCGAGTCCAAACGGCAGAAGAAGGAGGCTCGCATTCAGGGTGAGTGCATGCGCTCCGCGTCGCTCGTTGATTACTCACCATCTGCCCAGAGCTCGTCCATCTTTTTGGTCTTCAGAGACAAGCTGGTACGCAGGAAAGCGAAGGGAGCAACTCTCAGACCACTTTAGATTCTTGGCGCGCTTGATGAACTCCTCTAGCCCAATAATTTATGCATCGTTGTCTCCAATGACTTATATCACTAGATCTATATAGTGTGCAACAATAAACAAGCCCCATACAGCCAGCCTTCCAAGAAATTCAATGCTTGTGCGCGATCTTCACAAGTTCACCCTACTAGTGCTAATCAATAATATCACTTCACCGCTCGGAACGATTGAGTGCTTAGGTATTAGGACTAGATGGTCTTCTTGTTTGGCTCCCGACAAGGTTTGTACGCGGCTTGTGCAGTAACAAACAATCCATGAAAACCGTAGAGCGCGAGACCGCGGCTCCTTCTCTGGGAGATTCACTATTCAGCCAGATGAGACAACATTCCCTCCCAAACCCGAACATGGATCCTGACCGCCTCTCCGTTCAGAAGCTCAACAACATGTCAATTGTACCTGCGACACACCACGCGTCGTCGAACGCTCGCGGAGCGTTGTGAAGTTTGAAAGCAGAATCAGGCCGTCGATGGACAGCCTGAGAAGTATTTCGACGGCGTTGGGAACGCGAATGTAGTTCGTTGTGAAGGGGCGCCACAACGTCTACTCCCGGTCTACTCCCAGAATCTTCACCCGTGCATTAATATTGCGCAGCGTTGCAACAAACCACATCCCTTTAATGCCAAGTACAGGGAGTGCCATGCAAAATAACGTAGCGCTACTGAGACGACACGGGCTCTGCTACCGGGGCCGAGAAGACATCGGTCGCGACACCACCCAACGCAGTCCGGCTGAGTACGCCACGCTCGTCCTCGTCCAGCGAGATCCACCGTTGGAGCTCCCACTGGCTGCGCTGCGAGTTCCGCGTGCGCCGTGTCGTGCCATCGAACTGGCCGCTTGCGCGGTTTGCGGCGATTTTGGCGTCATCAGCGCGGACCATGTGCCGGATCCAGGGCTCGTAGTCGACAAAGATCGCGGCGGGGTCGCGGACGAGGTCTTCGCGGGAGATTCGGAGGCGATCGAGGATGGGGAGCAAGGTACCGCAGTGGGACGTGTGAAGCAAAGGCAGGTCTGGGGTGTCCGACAGGAGGTCACCGGGGGTAGGGTAGTGTCGTACGGCGCATGACAGCAGGTCGTCGAGAACAGCCTCGTCGCGGTGGTAGGTGGAAAACGTGACTGGGAGGTCTGACGAGGTGTCGTCCGGGTGTGCTGAGAGGTGCTGGAAGCCGAGAACATCGTCGGCACAAGGCAACGCGCTGTTCGCCAACAAGTCCTACAAAGGAGTCAACAAGAAGTTACGCTATGTGAAACGGCCAACATACACGCATGACTCCGGAAGCGGGTCGGTGAAGCCCGCTATCCGCAAAAGAACAGAGCTCTGATGACCACGCTATCCGCCTCAGCCTTTGCAATGACTGGTCTTGCGTCTTCTTCTCGGACGGAAGATGTCCATCGTCACAAGGATAACGAGTCCCGAATTGCAATTGATTGATGGTGCGTCGGAAGTCGGGCGGCGGCTGGGGAATCCATCGAGGATGCAGTGTGCCGTCAAACCAGCGCTCATGTCGCGCCGCATGCCCTCCTAAGCCCTCGTAGAGCTCGCAAGTCAACGCAACACTAGTCTCAAGACCTTCCGTCAAGCAATGCAGTTGCAAATACGACACAGCGAGAGGGGTCGGACATGGCGCGAAGTAGAGCGTGGTCTGGAGGGGCAGGTCCTCTACTGGCACGAGAGAAGCATCTAGGGACTTATTGAGCACAATGACCTGTTTTCACGACGGATAGCTCACCATTACATGTCATCACCACCGGTCGATGACACTCCTTTATGATCTTGACCATTGTCGGCCAGAAATTCGCATCCTCGCGGTAAAGGATATCAACCTCTTCCACGAGAACGATAGACTGACTGATCTCCGCCAGCTCAGGCTTAGACGGCTCAATGGTTGGTTCCTCCTGAGGTTGCGCGGCCCCGTCCGCCGCGGGCTCCTGCGACATCTCGTCTTCATCGTCTGATATGACACGTTTGGCGAAGAAGTTGCGCTTCGACTTCGCACGTGTTTTTTCCGTGTCCACCTTGACTTTCGGCTGCGTTTGGTTGACGAGGTGGTTCTTGCCAACCTCACCGATAAGTTTCTGCAACGCTGCGCCACTTCGGTCCCCGACGCCTGGATAGACTTCGAAGACTTCCCAGCCGAGTTCTTTTGCACAGGCATAGACGGCAGCTGTCTTTCCGCAGCCGGGAGGTCCAGTCAGCAGTATCGTATTGCGTATCGTGTCGCCAAACTTGGGAGGTTTGTAGGAGAATGGAGGGACGTCGTCGGACGATGACCGACTAGATGGCTCCTCAGAGGTCTCGTCTATAGAGAGCAATTCGGAATCGTTTCTGGCGCCACCATCACGCCCACGCCTGAGACGTGAGATAGGGTACCCGATCAGCTCGTCTTCCGAGGCGGAAATGAGGTCTAGAGGATCGTCGGAGTCGTCGTCTGCAATCCAAGAGTCCTCGGGCTCTTCAGAGTCCACTCGCCGCCGCTTCCGCTCGACGTCTCGAACGATACGAGGCCGCTTCGTGCCCCGGGGACCCTTCGCCTTCGATTTGGCCTTGCTCGCCTTCTGCTTTCCTTTCTTGTCGGATGTCGCAGTGCTCGGACTTGGGGCATCGCCCGAACCGTGGATATGGAGCTTGAGAGCAAGGAGCCAGTCTCGGAGGTAGAGGGCGGATTGCTCGTTGCCCAACACCTCGTCGGCACGCTTTGGACTCCATCTGTCGTTCCAGAGCAAGTTAGAGCTCGTTGATACTTCCGGTTCGGTAGGCGAGGGAGGAATAGATCTGTCAAGGAGGCGACGGATGGCAGGGTATTGTTGGTGATGTGGTGGTATGCTATTAGTGCAGCGGTCTTGGATCGTTGTGTCCGAAGGATCCATTGCGTTGTTATAGAAAGAAGCGCTAGGTGTGCTTGTTTGTCCATCTTCACGTCTCCGTGTGAGTCGGGAATAAATAGAGGTGTCCACTTCGATGATGGGTCGTATATGGGAAGGATCGCGACGGGTGAACTTCGACAGAGGTACGCTGACTTTGCATTGAGGACCACGCACGTGCTGTGAAGCATCATCCGGGAAAGGAGCGGAGGGTATGATAGATGGCTTGCCGTAGAGCTTGCTAGGTGATGATTCTCGCCCGTCAGGTCGTTTCCTTGGTGCGAAGATCGAAAATAGCGCTTTGGGAGGAGAGGGCACATTGGAGGATTTCGTCTTGGCCAGAGATACTGGAGACGCAACAGGGCTACTGTCCGCGACCACTATGGGTGCGTCACGGCTACCACCAGCTCGGTTGGCCGAACCTATTGCATTGTTGAGGCAGATGAACATACCTGGTATGCCTCACTCACCAAACTTTACCTCCACGCGCGGGACGGCAACTTCACCCTTCTGACCCTCGCCTTCCTCTATCATCATTGGGCTGGAGGAATCCACCGGCAGCTCCGTGAAGGGTTCGGCATCGGAGGAAGGTATGTCTATAATGTCGTCTCCCGCTGTCGAGCCATTCTCGGATTGTGCGACAGAGGTGGCTGGGGTAGTCTTCTTAGATGAGGTTCGAACACCGAAGGCGTCCAGTAAGGAAGTCTGACGCGACTACACGTCGGAGATCGTTAGCTGGGCTCCGGTAGCCAGATGAAACGTAGCACGGACTGTAGTATCTTTATCTTTTGCTACCTTCTTTGCTCTGGGCTTCCTGGCTGCAGCAGAAGGCATGGGAGGAGTGGGAGGAGGCAAGTGGAGGAGGAGGTGGTTGACACGAGACAGAACGCGTGCGAGTGCCAGCCACACCGCCGACCGTGACCGTCGCGTCCCCTTCACGTGTCTTTCGCACGTGATGGTCAGCACCCCGGCCTGCCCTAAACTGGGGGTTATATCAGCCATCGACAGCGCTTAGATCACTCTCCAATGGACTCCTTTCCTCGACTGTGAGGGCGAGCTGTCAGTAGCGGCTGGCAGACACCTCGCGGAGGTTAGAGGTGACCCAGGATGGCCGGTAGGTTATTTTCCATCTCCTTGCGCCAGCCTCCACTGACCTATTTCGTAGCTTGCGGATGTGCACGCACCGATGGCATGCTGCGCCGTAGAGACTGATCGCTAAGCTGGCGACGCAGAGACTACGAGAGAGCATCGCGGTGGTGCGGCTGCAAGTGGTTAGAGGCATCGAGTGAGTGTCTCTTGTTGGCTATCAGCTAGCCCTTTGTTGACATCGCTCCCATCTTCAGTGAGGGCGGGCAGAAGACTTGATGCGCCAGGCCAGAGGCGTCCCGAGCCTAAGTCCAAGGCGCGACTAGGACGGACGCAGGCGGCGATTAGGAGCAGCACGACGCCAACCCGCAGCGAGCGGAGCGTTGGGTCGTGACGTGCGAGAACTGAGAGCCCGAGAACCTTCATGTGAGTGGACTGTGCACCATTAGTTCTTGTGCCAGCATTGACCCCGTTCCTACGTAGCGGTGTGGTCGCAGTCTGCGACGCGTGCTCGTTTATAACACGAGCATGCATGCGACGTTCGTCGCGTTGGTCAGTGCCGAGGCCACAGAGACATGCGTGCCTGTGGAACGAGCACGGCCGAAGAAGCAAATCAAATACCCCAGGACATCCTTGCACTGCTGCCTTCGTTGGATATCTTTGTAGTTGCTTGTCTGATCCGGTTGGGATGGCCTGACCGAAGAAGTCCGGATGGCTGGACTGCTGATATGTAAACACATGTGGAGTCTGGCGTGGTGTAGCGTGCGCATGTACGACGCAGTTCTGTTAATCCAACTGTTGTTGTGCATCAACTCTTGTGATTCTGTGTGACAACCGCAATTCGCATGTTCTAGAGACTAGAAGTTTGGCTGCGGGGATTCCGCCTTGTTGGCAAAAGATGTTGAGTATGCTACTGCATAAGCCCATATACACAAGCAACTCGTCTAATCCACCATCGTTTGTGAGTGCTGGAAGGTCCCAAAGCCTTCCCATTGACAGACAACAATACATAAAAGCATACTGGCCAGACATACAGATATGGTAGATATCCGCGTCATAGATCCAAACCGTCTATCCAAGTACTGCGCAATCTAGAGTTCTAAATACATACATAGGCATATGGTTTACGAGCAAGGTCCATGTCGCCTCCGGAGAACGACGGGCATCAAGTCACTGTCACATGTTCAAATCCATCCCGATGGTCTTATACTACAGTCCGTACACCGTTCCTCGTTCGCATCCGTCCACCAGGGAAGAAAAAATACAGTTCCAACCGTAACGCTCAACGTGCCACCCACCTCAGCCCGAGCCAGAGCAGGACCGCGGGCCACAGGATGTACCCCAGGTCCATCCCGACCCTCTTCAGGAACGCGCGCTTGCTCCGCCTGCGGCCCGCAAACCCACCCGTGCCCGCGCCCCGTCTCCCGGCCCAGTACAGGGGGTTCCAGAGCGATATCCGCCGCCTGCGCCCGTTCAGGGTGAAACTGAACCCGACCCCGTCAGAAGGAGCGAAAGGAGCCGAGGGGAAGGGGAAGGAGGAGTGGTAGGGAGAGCCGGGGGCGTCGTCGTAGTCGTCGTCGTCGTCCGCGCGGTCGAGCTTGGACCGCTGTGGCAGCCGCTGGCCGTACGCAAACTCGTCCTCAAGCTCGTCCGCATCGATGTGCGCGGGCCCGGTCGGGAGGTGGTGCACGCACCCGTTCGCGTGCGGGTGCGCCGTCGCGCGGAAGGTCGGTGTCGAGGCCGTCTCCCCGTCTTCCCCGCCGGCGGAGAGGCTGGACCTGGCGCTCAGGAGGGGGGCGCGAAGCGAGTCTATCGGGAGCTCTTCGATGGGGCTGCAAGTGCTCCTGGCCGACAGAGGAGAGCGCGGCCGGGGCGTGTGGAAGCTCGGGGTGTGAGGCGACCAGTCCGGGGAGAAGGGTGTGGGAGGGTGGGGAAGAGGAGACCATGGGGCGGGAGGAAGGCTGCTGATGGAGATAGACTTGCGGAAGTTCGATTGTCGGTGTGTGGGTAGAGAAGGGGACCGGTGCTTCCGACGAAGAAACATAAGCATCATGGTCGTGAATAAAAGCATGGGGAAGTAGCGCCAAGTGTATACTGAAGGATAGTCGGGGAGGAAGCACGGTGCCGTAGCAAGCGAGGCTTGAGAAGCATCCGGGTCCTCGGACGGGGGTATTAGGGACAATAGCTGGAAGCCAGGTTGACGAATCTCAGAGGACGGTGAAAACGCCTTCAGGGTGACTTCATGGACATTCTGTGAGCCTGTTCTCTGGGTGCTGTTTGACTGCTGTTCGCGTGGGGGAACATGGACGTAATCACAGTAATCCTTGTCATCCGCGCTAAAATCAAAACAGGGTTCTGTCAGTTAGCGGCCGAGGTGCTGAAGGAGAAGGACCTGCCTGAAGACAATCTCCGGCGTGATGTTCTGGAGTAGGAATGTGGTCGTCTTCTTGTGCAGCATGTTCTGATAGCTGGGCCCGACACCGCGGCGGATCGTGCCCTTCTCTCGGAGCGATCCGCAGGATCCCGTGTCGGGGCGATGGAGCGGTATGTGCGTAAAAAGGATGGTCGGGTGTCGTTCGCTTTCTGAAGAAGCGAGAGCTTAAATATGATGACGTTTTCGACGCGACGTCCGGTTGATAACGTACCTTCTCGTAAGGAGTGGACAAATTCAACGGGTCCATGAGGCACGGGCGTCCAGTGCTCATAATCGATGTACTTTGCTGCTCTCTGATAGTCCTCCTCCACGAGCCCAGCAGCATCTAACATTACAAGCGTATGATTCTGAAAATGAATCTTCTGGTTCAGGGGCCCGAAGTGGGAGGTAAACCTTTGACGGGCTTGACGGGCGGCTGCGGGATCGATGTTCAAGCTAAGGAAGGTAGTTGAGTGTCCCCGTCGTTGGGCCATATGAAAGCTACGCACCCTACGTCATTGTTCCCAGGGACGAAGTAGGTGGGGATGCGTCGGTCTAGGCGGAAGATGTCCAGAAACTTGGCGTAATTGCGCTTGTAACTGGTGACCCACGGGGAAGAGTTGATTGACATAGGAACGGACGTAAGAAGAGATCAAAGCGGAGATCGACACTCACTCATCGTCAGACCTGATCAGCCGCCATGAGACTAATATGTCTCCCAAAAATACAACGAGATCGGGGTTCTTCCGGGACGCGAAGAACCAGTTCCGCCGAATGGCGAGTTGGGTAAGGTGCTGGCGCGCTGTGGTGAACCTGGGAGCCCTTGACGTCGACAGGTCCCGGACTTGAGGATCGGCAACCAGGAGGATGTGAGCCGGTCGTTTTCGACCCTTCGGGAGCATAATAGGGTGGCACTTGTGTCAATGCTCGGGGGTAGAAGCGATTAGGAGAAGGATTGGACGCACCGGTAATAGAACGGTGTCCGGCCAGGAACACGACCTGAGAGACCAGGCGAAGGATGCTAGCTCGTACCAAAGGACAGCTGTGCACCAGAGAAGCCTTAGCCAGTCGAGAAGTCCCCAATGGGAAATGCGTGTATCCACAGAGGATCGCAGTGCCCTCCGCGATGCCGTCAGCATGGCAAAGAAGCTCGAGCCTGAGAGCCGGTGAGTTGGGGTATGCTGGAGCCGTGGCGGGCGATAAGGTGTCGGGGCGCTCTCGAGAATCGGGTGGTGGATGCGAGGGGCAAGGCGGGAGCGAGGAGAGCAAGCAGAACAAAGCAAGAGAGCGGCGACCTCGAGGCAGGGGTCCGGAGTTAGCTGGAGAGTGGTGGGAGCATGTTCGGGGACAAGGCCGGCCAGGCTGGGGTCGAGTTGGCGAGGGACGTCAACTATCCCAGGGAACGTCTCCTATCACACGTGCGGCAGTGATCGCCTCTTTGTGCCCGCTCCCGCCGTCAACGTCGTCTATCGCGTTTGTCCATGCAAGAGCCTGTCGAGGGCCCGCCACAAAGCTTTCGTTGACGGCACAACGAAGACGTCCTGGCCGCAGTCCTGTACCACCCCTCCATCTCATCGATCGGGCGGGATCTTGCAGCAGAGCCTTGGGAGTGGACCCATGACGTTCAGGACTCCTTCAGGTGAGCATTCCGGACAAGCGCGCAACGGATAGCTCAGTCGTAGAGCTCGAATCCTCCGAGTCCTTACGGTCACTACTACGGTGGGGCAAAGAACCTACAGGTTATTCGCAAATGTTATTAACGCACGTTGTTAACCAAGGTTATTAACATGCAAAGAACTCGAGGGAGTTATTCGCAGTGTGAAATACCCTGGCGCCTAACAAAGTCAAGCACAACAAAGGAGCACTATCCGGCCGCAGATTGTGAGTGCGAGAGACACTTCTGTGCGCCTTTACGCACCACTAATAAGTGGTGCACCTCCTGGTGTCGGTGTCCTGAGCCAGATGTCTAGTAAGGCTAAGGCGTCCTCGATAGCAGACAAGCATCGGCCCGGGCCGGGAAGTCCGCGGAGATTTAGACGCCCCAGCCTCCCAGGAGCCCGGCAGGAGGCCTGGGGAAATGCAAAGGACTGAGATATGCCAGGACACGGGCTTGAGAGGTCCATATAAAATATCATGCAAGACATCGATGCGCTAGGGATGATGGAAGTTGGAACAGCTCGAGGCGCACGGAACCGATAAGCGCCCGAGAAAAACTGTTAGTAACTCTGCGAATAACTGAGCTTCGGACGCCCATCGGTTATTAACTCTGCGAATAACCCCTCGGAGAGTTTCTCGCCCCACCGTAATCGAGACCGCGAACCAGACAGCGCTCGCCCCGCGGCATACCAGACGTTCTTCGCCGAGCTCATGCGCGACGCACCGAATGCGGGCCCAGTCTAGGCGACGTTCCACCGCGGCTGTACGTGGTCTGTCCGCCCCAAGTGGCGGTACACGTGCCCGCTCGCGGCACGCAACACCTCGCACCCGGTCCTCATCGTGCAGCGGCGGCATGACCCGGGGTGCCCGTTGCGCGACGCGCTGGCGGTGAGGGAGCGGTATGGCCGCGCGGGGATACTCGTGCAGAGCTCGTTCGGACACTGCTCCTCAACTGGGTCGAGCATGTGCACAGCGAAGCATGTGCGGGCGTACGTGGAGGAGGGGACGTTGCCGGCGGAGGGGACGGTGTGCGACCCTGACGAGGTGCCGTTCATAGGACGGGTGAGTGAGATCCAGGCGAAGTCGGCGGACGACGAGAGGCTGCTGGATGCATTGAAAGGCTTGTCGAATGCTGTGCCCATCTTCGGTGCACAAAGCCGGGGAAGAGTGCAAGGCGGAGGATTGGTGTTTGGCATTGTGGGCAGTTGGCAGCTACATGTCCCTGGGTACAACTTGACCAAGCTCAGCCGGTCTTGCACAATTCCGACAAGCATCCCTCTCCGTTCAACGTGAGATGGTACTCTAATATTAAGACGTCGCAAACCAAGGAGAGTTTTCTTCGTGTGACTGAGGCGGCAGTTGGCTTAGTGACTCTTATCTGCTTGGTTGAACCACCTGCCGAGCTTGCAACCTGACAGCGTCAAGCTCCCGGTATATAATGAACATCCTCCGTGGAACAGATCTGAGGTGATGTGCGAAGACTGAGAAAAACACAAAATACGCAAAGGGAAAAAGTTGACAAGAGTGGGATTTGAACCCACGCCTGGATACCCAGATGAGAAACCCGCTGGAGCAGGCAAGCTTTCGCTTGAGTCACACGCCTTGGACCGCTCGGCCATCTTGCCACACCTTTCAACCCTCAGGAATAGTATACCAAGCATAATGGAACCACGACCCCATGGCGCAAGGCTTGCGGCGCACTCCTCAATACTTTTTTCATGATACAAGAATATATTAGCGAGATACGTCCTATGCATTGATGTACACAACACTACTTCATATAACTACTTGGCTACCTTTTTACGCTCAAGCCGTAACAGCTACCGGACGAGGAGCCTTGATCACTCCCTCGACTTCCATTCCAGGAGCGGCCTTGCGCGCATCCATAAGCTGCGAAATGGGGATGCCTGACTGCAGCTTGTGCGC
The DNA here is from genome assembly GCA_024305745.1 of Polyporus tsugae. NCBI lineage: Eukaryota > Fungi > Basidiomycota > Agaricomycetes > Polyporales > Polyporaceae > Polyporus > Polyporus tsugae. The sequence goes on from JAHRBS010000001.1 coordinate 1,191,929, forward strand.
ACGGCACTCGGCAAGGAAGTCGGTGAACATCTCGATGGTGTCGAGGGGTCCGCCCGCGCTCTCGGGGTGGAACTGGACACCCCACACATTTTTGCCCGACTCGGCTGAGGACTTGATGCCCTCGACGGACGAGTCGTTGCAGTTGATGAAGAAAGGCTCCCACCCGGCGGGGAAGGGGTCTTGCAATTTTAAGGCGTATTGGTGGTTTTGACTGTGGATGTGAGTCAGCATCGGTTGACGAACGATGACCTAAATGAGAAAACACACCTAGTGACGTAGACGCGGCCCGCCTTGATGGAGCCAGACGACGCGAGCGCGAGGACGGGCTGGTTGTGGCCACGGTTGCCGAACCTCATCCGGTAAGCCTCGAGGCCAGCGGCCATGCCGATGATTTGATGGCCCATGCAGATACCGAAGACGGGCTTGTCCCACTCCTGGAGCGTCTTGCGAAGATGCATCGCAGCTTCCATGCAGTGGTTCGGGTCGCCGGGGCCGTTGCTCAGGAAGAGACCATCGAAGCGGTCGCAGATGCTGTTAAAGTTGTAGTTCCAGGGCAGGACTGTGACGGCGGCACCACGGCGAACAAGCGAGCGGAGGATGTTGGCCTTCGCACCGAAATCGAGGACGGCGATCTTCACGTCGCCGGTGGGGTTGAGTTCGTAGGGGGTTTTCGTGGAGGCCTGTTCAACGAGGTTCTCCGTAGTAGGATCCCAGTACTCTGCAGGCTGGGGAGCGGCAAGCGACGCATCAGCACCGACAGCAAGGCGACCGAGGGTGGTGCCTTGGTCCCGAAGGAGCGTAGTGATAGCACGTGTGTCGACGCCAGTAATGCCAGGGACGTTGTACCGCTGGCACCAAGAGGCGAGCGACTCGACGGCGGTGTAGTGGGAAAACTTCTCAGCGACGTCGGCGACCACGATAGCGCTGCACTGGATGTTTTGTGATTCAAGAACGACGCCTACGTCCTGGCTATCGATTGAGGTCGTGTTGCGGGGAACACCGTAATTTCCGATAAGAGGGGTGGTGAAAACGAGGATTTGACCGCGGTAGGATGGGTCGGTCATCGATTCGGTGTCTGCGAAGACTCAGGGGTTCGGTGTCAAGTTCATTGGGATATGCATGCGCGGCTTACAGGACGTGATGGATGTCGAGAAAACAGTCTCTCCAAAGATGCTGCGAGGAGCGCCGAAAGAGCGACCATGGAAGGATTGGCCAGTCTTGAGGTGGAGGATAGCCGGCAGGGGTGTAAAGGAGGATGCATGGGTGGCGAGTCCTCGAGAGAGGCGAATGATACGAGTAAAGTTGCGGGCCAACATGGTATTGATGTTCAGGTTTCCTTTAATGCGCAAGGAGAGAGAAAACGAGGTCGCTGAGGTAGCTGTCCAGACAAATGGGGTCAAAATACCGCCCTTTATGCACAAGCAATCAACGCGAGCAAGACGACTCACTCGTCGCGAGTATTCTGAGTGAAGATCATGAACGAGCTGAGTCGCTCAAGATTCAAAGGGTTGGGTGTGAGGAGCTCAACAGGGGCAGGTCGCGGTGGAGGACGAAAGATATTTGGATGACTCGTGCGCGCTACATGGCGACTTTTGAATGGCTCTCCACGTGTGGAGCGCCGCCTATCACCGACGATTAGCAGCACTTATTAATAAGTAAGCGTGCAGGTCTAATTCCTGTAACAAGCTAATAATAGGCAGGGTAATCAAGCGTCCTAACTCTGGCGCTTCTCCACCTTAACACACTCCTCCGAGTCTGCATTCCTTGAGCCTTCTACTCTCAGTCTCTCATGACCCCACAGGCTCCGCAATGAACTTTTTTGACACATACGATGTCTCGGGGACTGCTACGACTCCAACGAATACCCAGCCCACGCAGAGTCTGAACGAGGAGGTCTCGGAGGTCGTCGGGCAGTTCAACCGATTCTGGGGTGGCTTCCGGAAACAAGTAGGCACGCTCACCTTATCTCCTACTCATGGCGCTCAGTATACAACTTGGTGCCTTGGTGAATTATAGAGCCAAGTCGCGTTTGAGGCGGCGAGGAAGGATCTCGGCTCGGTCGTGCAGCAGGCGCAGAAGGAGCTCACGAAACTGACGGCGGAAACGCCAGCCGCATCTTCGACGACCCCGGAGCCTAGTACGTCCGCAACAGAACAAGCACCATCTGCATCCGTCGACGCTGCCGATGCACCCTCTACCCCCTCATCGTCGGCAGACTCTACCTCTACCGAACCAACCGACAAAGCCGTCCCCGAGTCTTCTACATTCTCCCCATCACAGTCCTCGCAGCCTCAGACGATCTTCGCCCGGCTGCAGGCATCATTACCGCCCGCATTGGTTAATGTCCAGTCTCAGCTCCCGGACTCGCTGAAGGAGACATTGAATCACGCCCGAGTCGGCAGTGCGAACCTGACTGCACTGGACTTCGCACAGCTGCGCAGCACGATCGCAACAGAGCTCCAGCGCGTGCAAGGTGCGACCGAGGAGTACGTCCACCGCAGCGAGGACTTCCTCCGCGAGGCCGGCGAGTTCCTCAAGGATGCAGTGAAGGTCGTTCCACCGGAGGAGGGCGACTCCGGATACCCTGGCCTGATCTGGGACGGCACTGATGTGTGGATGTTGCCCATGGCGAGCGGCACTGCGTCGCCCTCGCCTGCGGCCAGTAACAACGGCAAGGGCAAGGAGAGGGAGGCGTCGGGCAGCTCTGTACGCCCGTCTGTCGATACCCTGCGTGCGGTGGCCACGCGTGCGGAGTCGATGCTGAAGCAGTTGCGACACGACCCGGAGGTCATCAAGGTCGACCCGAAGGACGATGCCAATGTGCGCGACATGTATACCAATTGGCTTGCGACGGAGGCGGCCTCCGAGGACCGCGGATTGGGTACGACCCCGTGGCAGAACAAGACTGAGCGGGCATTGGCAGATCCGGTGGACGGAGCGGCGTTGAAGGCAACAATGGACATTCTCGGTGCGCGCCCTAGGTGACACACTATCGTGGATCCTGTCTCACGTCTCCGCAATCATCCAGTGCCGGAAGCCCTGACACACGACGAGTTTTGGACGCGGTATTTCTTCCGTGTGCACCAGGTCGAGCGCGAAGAGGCTCGTCGGAAGGCGATCATACAAGGTACATTATCCTGATATTGTTTGAATCAGACATACTTATAGCGCTGCAGGCACTACTGAGAACGATGAGGATTTCAGCTGGGAGGATGATGAAGAGGAAACCGTATCCCCTAGTGTAAAGCTCCCAACGACGCCGTCTCCCACCGTGAGCGCGGACCAACCCAAGGTATTGGCGGCGCCCCTCATCGCATCTACGACCGAGGCGAGGTCCCTTGGCTCCACTCCAGCAAACTTGAGCCCCAGACAAAGTAGCGAGGACAGTTACGACGTTGTCTCGTCTCAAGTCAGCAATAGCGGTACTGTGGATGGGAGTGCCGGGAAGGTGAAGGCGGTCACGAAGGAGGGTGGAGAGGATGAAGACGAGGATGACGGTGAGGATGAAGAGGAGGAGGAAGAAGAGGAGGAGGAGGAGGAGGAAGGTGAAGAGGAGGAGGAAGAGGAGGATGACGAAGAAGAAGAAGAAGAGGAGAGTGACTGGGAGTGAGCAACTGAATATGCAGGCACTGCCCGGTGTTGTACGCTTTTGATGCTAATATGTATGGATGTGCTGGGGAGCTGTTGAAAACCCTGCGCACGGAGCGGTTCAAGTGTCTACACTGCGGGATCTGCGAGGCAGTGCCTGCTGAGGTCTCAGAAGTGTGGCACTGCTCACCGGCACCATTCAGCGCTTCGGCTGCGGGTCATGATCAGCTTCTCAACTTGTTGACTTGTCCGGTCATGTTCTCTTGAAGCTGTCTGCTATTCACCGCCTCTCGCAGCAGCCCCGGCGTCGATTTGTGCGATAAACTGCGACCGCTTTATAAGTCGCGTCCTGCGAACTACCTTACTATGGTGACCGACTCGCACTCGGCTTTCTTCGACTCATCTCTGAATCAAGCTCAAATGGACACGGCGACTCTTGGGAGCTTCCTCAGCACCGCGTCTTCACCTCTATATCCCAGCACCGGCTCTTCTGCTATGTCTGATACTTCTGGGCCGTCCGATTCCCCTCCAAGCGACTTAGGCCCTGAGCACGCCGGCCCATCTCGCAGTTCATCTGCATCTCCCGTCAGGACGTCCACTGGCGCCGGCCGTAAAAGGGTTCGCCCTAAGGTCGTCCTCGCCCCCGGCCAGCCTCCCACCGCGCGGGGCAACCCTCGAATACGCGTTTTCGTTGCTTGTCGTCAATGGTAACCTTCGGAATTTACTTTACACGACCGACGGTTCGGTGGCTTATCTACTTGATTATCGTTATTCTAGTCGTGCTCGCAAGGTCCGATGCGACGGGGCCAAGCCCATTTGCTGTAACTGCCAGAAGCGTTCTTCGGAGGCAGAACAGTGCAGTTACGACTCGGGGCCCAACCGTCGAGGACGAGAGAAGGGTAGCACTCGCCTCCGTGCCGCGTGCGGCGCGGCAACGGAGCAGAAGACGTTGAAATCAATTTCCGGTCGTCAAGCTCAAGATGGCACGGGCCCTCCACCACCTAGCCATAGCCCACTCCCAGGACAGAACGAGGCTCTCCCCAGCAGCAGTGACCCTTCCCCGATGCTGCTGGACTATTCTGGCGACGACGGTGTATTCGATTTTTCCGACGTACGTATGCGGTGGTAGGTAACCAAGTGTGGTGACTGTTAGTGACGTTGTTTCTACAGGAAATGGCCTGGGAGTATGATCCATTACTCTACAACGTGACATCTCCCACGGACATGGCGCTTTTGCCTGACGTCCTGTCCGTTGTCGACGGTGACCTTGCACTGCTACCGGAGCCGACGATTGTTGTTACCCCCCCTGAAGTTCGGAGCGGGGGAGAAGAGGTCGGGCAGACCATCCCTACACGACCCAGTGCGCAATTTGCCCGGGATACATGGTGGGATGCTCTCCTCTCGTTCTATGCCGACGACCACGGCTTTGGGGGTGGCGACATGCAACTCATTGCCGTCAACCACACACAACGGAACATGGCGATGAAGTCCATCATGTCAGACCTCCGCGCGCTTTTCCAGTCGTCGCCGTGCTGGACTAGCTACATTCACCTTCCACGTTTCTTCGACACGGTATTCAGCCCCGTGCGGCGCAAGTCGTTGCAGCCGAGCCTTATGCTAGCCGCCCTCGCTTTGGGTACGCTTTGCCAAAGCTCTGAAGCTGAGTACGGCGCAAAGGGCAGGAACAAGGCCCTGAAACTCCTGGATATGGCTAATGGCGCGATAGAATCGAGTCTAGCCACAGGTTGGATCGATATCGGCATTGTGCAGGCAGCGCTGGTAAGACCGTCCTTACGCTCGTTTGGACTTCTAGAGAAGATGACATATACGCATTCTCGCAGATAATCGTCTTTTTCGAGATGCACTCGCACCCGAAGCAGACGTTTGAGCGCTCTCTGTCATCGCTGCTTTTGGTCGACTCCCTCCTTCGCCTTTTCGGCCTGACGAGGATAGACGAGGACCTGAAGCCTCGAGGCCTTTCTCCTTATGCCGTCATCCAGCCTCAAGGATACAATCCCGCCGCAGACGTGGGCTTCATCCCACCACTGCAAAGTGCGAGTCACAACTGGAGTACCACTACACCGGGAATTAGCCCCACGCCATTCCAAGGACACCCGTTCGTTCCGCCTTCAAACGCAAGATCAAGCTTTGTCGATGGCGTACCCTTAGGCTCTTCTCCCCTCCAACACAACCATTTCCAGTCTTCCCAGGGTGTTGGCTGTAACTGCGCGGCTTTGTCGTTGGGACAGAATTGGCCTTCTATTAACGCCCTCGCGCCCTCGTGGCGGGGGACGATGATGTGGCCTGAAGGGCTGTCCGAAGGCGACTTCAGGAGAGAAGAGTGCCGCCGGATTGTGTGGAGCAGCGTTATGGCCGTCGCGAACCTGAATGCGTATACCGTCGCCGTTCCTGATTCGCTGATCAAGGGCTTTGAGAAGCTGCTTGTGCGAGAACCGGAGAAGGTGAGCGGCCGCCCCACCAGCGCCCATGATATCCAGCCCTTTTGGCCCTTCTCATGCTGTGTTCTCCCGTTTTCTTTTTTTTGTCGCTGACATGTTTGCATGCAGTTCTTCCTGCTGTTCCCGTCGGAAGTGCTCGCGAACACCGGGAGGCGGGTCGAGACGGACGACATCTGGACGCTCAACTACCGCACGATGCTCCTCCTACACGTCTGCATGCGCACGCGCGAGAACCCGCACTTGAGCCTCGCGGACCGCGCGCAGCTGTCGGTCCAGGCGTGGATGGAGATCGACGACATCGAGCGGCGGCTCGGGCGCCACACGTGCGACCTGGACAGCGCGTTCGGGTTCCAGACGAAGGAACTGCTCTTTGCGTGCGTATTCCAGAGGTTGTTGTCTGTGATGGGGGGGAGGGTGTTGACTGAATGTTCACGGTCTAGGATGAGGATGCTCACGTCATATGAGTTCCAGCGATACATCCCACAGGTCACGACGTCGGTATTCTTCACGATCAAGATGATGGTGATAGTGGCTGATTGGATATATGCACGCACAGAACTGGCAGTACTCTCTTCTACCGCGACAAGGCCGAAGAGTGGCGTAAGTCTGATCTTCTTAATCAGGATTGTTGGCATTCGTTTGGTTCTCATGATCACCAGTGAAATACATAGAAGAGGTGGGCGAGTGCATCTGGGAATCCGTGTGTAAGGGGACGAGCTCTCCGTCTCAGGACCATCGCAAGTCGCTCCTCCTGTATTGGATCGTGTCCAACATTCGAAAGTCAGTACCCTTACCCCCTTATAACTCCTGTTATTAACGTGGCTACTCCAGAGCAATTGCGTTGTGGAAGGCCGATCACGGCCTGATTCGCGCGCTTGAGTTTGCGAAACGGTGCGCCGAATACGCCGAATACTTGTTGATGCTCTGGCCGAACTTCCGTAAGTGGCCGGCCGCCTTTCAGTAAACACCTGATCCTGAACGGTGACTGAATGGGTCTGGTTCTGTTAGGTTTGCGACAGGTGTGGCAGGCCCTTCGCTACTCGCTGGTAGAGGCATGCCTTGAGGCGGGCATTCCACCACCGCCACCTTCGTTACCGCGAGTCATACCAAAGGTCGACCCGGCGCCGGTCCCAGATGCGGATTTCAGTGATCTCATTTATAGTGCAACATGACGAGGATGCAGATATGGGTTGTTTCAGATATCATTGCTATTGTACTGTACATGTATTAAGATCTCCTCGTCGCTTGGAGGAACCGAAGCTCCAGTACTGAGTAACGTAACGCAAATCTGTCGGGAAGTCAGGCCACAAAGTGGTGGCAATTGTGAAGCGCAAAATCGCGTTCGCCGTTCTTCAGACCCGGCGTCCTGTCGGTTATGCGGGCTTGCATTCTTGATGGAGGATCGCTCTGTGATGGAGTGTGTGGCATAACAACTTCTTTGGAAAACGCTTCAGGCTCCTACCAGAAGATTACTACGGCTGAAACTACGACGAGCTCGGGATGCATGGACATATGTGAGTTGGTCATCTACTTTCTACCATTCGATGCGAAGATGCAAGATACTAGTGCTATATGCGGTATGTAGGATAGGATGCGAGCAAGAAATGTGCAAAATACCTGAGAACAACTGTGTTGAGAACAACCCTAATTATATGCTGATAGAAGTCCGGATTTCTTCTTTTTCTGCACCCCAGCGCCGGCGCGGCGGTCCTGAGGTATGTGTGATTTCTTCTTGCCACTGTCGGAATCTGAGGAGTCCGAGTCGTCGCTGGACTCGTCGTCATCGTCGTCGCTGGACTCGTCGTCATCGTCGTCGTCCTTTGCCTTGCCATAGGTGGCTGGCGAAAGCTTGTAGCCTGTCGGAGTCTGCGAGAATAGCGCCGGCGAGGGAATCTGCGTCGCGGAGAACAACGATTGGCTTGCGAGGTCGGTCAATGAGGGGTACAACGACTGTGAAGCCCAGGAACCACGCGGACGAGCAGGTGCCTTGAACGTCCTCTCAGCCTCCGCACCAGGATCGCTGTCGCCGTCGTCTGCGTCGGCATCTGCAAATGGGGTGCTTTCGGCATTGGGAAGCCCGAAGGGTGTCAGCGGGTGCTGACTGCTAGACGGGAAGAACAGCGGGTCCTTCTTGTTGCCTTTGGGCCTCGGAGTGACTGTAGGGAGGTTCTCCTGCTCCTCAGCGGGCTCCTGAGTAAAGGGGTCCTTAAGAGCTAGGCCCTCAACAAGAGCATGATGACGTGGGGATGCCTCGGGACTACTGGGATGAAGCTCGTCGATCATGGATGTCTCGCCAACAGACCCTTCTTGCGTCCTCGACTCCGATTGAGGTAGGACAACCCAGGAGACTTTCGCCACTCCAGGGGTCTCTTTGACGTTGGTGTTGGTGGATATCCTCTCCCCGTTCTCCCCACTAGGTTTCCGTTCATCAAATCTGGCCTCCTCCTCCAGTTCAACAGACTCCAAGGCCCGCTGCGACCTCGTTGAAGTTGGTTTGGTCGATCCCCCGCGCCCTCTCGCCGCTTTCCCGCGTTTCGCAGGGGCCTTCTCCTTCTGCTTCGCATGCTTCTCCGCTTGCTTTGCCTCTTTTTCCGCCTGCTTCTCCGCCGCCTTACGCTCGCGTTCCGCCTTCTTCTCCGCCTCTTTCGCCTTCTTCTCCGCTGCCTTCTCCGCTGCCTTCCGCTCGCGCTCTACCTTCTTCTCTGCATCCTTCTGCGCCTTCTCCGCCTCGCGTTGGGCCTTCTCTTCGGCTGTCAACCGGCCGCCGCGACGGCGCTGGGTGGGCGCAGGCGTGGGGGTGGCTTGAGGCTCGGGGAGGGAGGAAGACGGGGCCATGGAGGAGGTGCGGCGGACAGTCGTGCGTGTCGTGCGGCGCGGACGCGCCTCCTCAGCCTCTTCGGCTCGTTCTGGCTGAGACTGAGATTGGGAAGATGCGGTTTCTTCTCGCGTCTTCGCCGGTTCCACTACCTCTGCTTTTCTGTCGACCCCGGCTTCGCGCTCAGCCTCTATTTGAACATTCGGCGCGGTCTCTAACTCCAAGGATGGTTCGAGCGCGCCGCCCGTGTGCGGATTGGCGAGGGTGATCTCCTCTTGTGATAACACCAAGTCGCCTAAAAACTGCTGAGATAAGCGTGCGGTGGCTTGGTGGTTACGGGCCTGCGAAGGGCGGCCGTGCCGGTCCTTCATACGGCGCACCGTTCCGGGGGTACGGGGAGTAGCAGGCGGGGGAGTTCGCTCGCGCTCCTGCGTCATGTCGGGGTCCTCGATGGGATCTTCTTCGAGGACATCATGTTGCTCCTGGTCATGGTTGGAGCTGAAGGTGTCAATGGGGTCGTCTGGGTCCTCGGTGTGCGGCTCGAACACCTCGACTTGCATGGTGTCTTGGTTGCCCTCAGCCACAGCTTCGCCCTCACCCCGGCCTTCGAAAGGAGTGGCCACTTTCTCAAGCTCGGCTTGAGCGGTTGTCCCGGAGAGATCCGCTGAGGCCTCCTCGGGGAAAGCGCCTAGTTCCGGATCGTCGTCGTTGGATGAGGCATGGACTTGAGGCAGGTCAACCTGAAGTTCAGGTTCAGACTTCTTCGGAGCCATGGAGACTTCAACAGAGACCTCCGCGCGGTCACCCCCGTCGGAATGATGCTCGGACTCGTCTACGTCCACGCCGCGCTTTGGCGCTTCCGGCTCTGCGGACACCTCGATGGAAACCTCAGGGTGCTCCTGCGAGTCAAGAGGATCAACCTCAGCACCAGGTTTGACACGGTGGTCATCACCTCGGTCTGCGGGAGAAGCGTCTGGGTCATCCGCCTCGGATTCACTCGACTGGTCGTCCGGTTGGGCGACGGGCTTTGGCTCCATTTCCTCATCCGACTCCGCCTCTGACTGCTCACTCGCCTTGTCCTCGGCTAGGTCCTCAACTTCTGATGAATCGCCGTCGTTCTCCGGGACTACCGGCGTCTCCCCTCCGGATTGTTCGACTGACCGCTCGATAGCAGAGATATCCTGCGCGAGGACGTCCGCTTCGACCTGCTGCGCATCCTACACCAAGACTGAGCACCACGCAAAAGTTTTCCGGAGCAAACGACGCACCTGCGTATCCATGCTGGCGTTCGGGTCCGGGCCCATTTCGGGCGGGGGTACAAGCGGTTCGTTCACATCCGCCCCGGCAGCGTCCAGCTCTTGTACTTGGTCGGGGTCCGGCTGGGGCTCCTCCTCGTCTGACGAGGACGCGGCGCGCGCAAACTTGCGCGACGTGCGGCGGAAGGCGCGATCGTTCTTCTCATCCTCATCCATGTCGACGTCTTCGTCCTTCTCCGCTTCATCGTCGGATTCCTCGCGACTAGAGGAGCTGGATTCGGAGGATGATGGGATCTGGGCGAGAATGCTAGCGCGGGGTTTTACTGGGCCGTAGAGGAGGGCTTCGAGGTCATCGGGCTCTGGTAGACGGAGCGATGAGGAAAGAGGTAGACATGATGAGGCTGGTGCTCGTTCGTCCTCGTCCTCGTCCTCGTCGCTGGAGCTCTCGTTGCTGCTCCCTTCATCTCTGCTTTGCACGGGGACTTCGGATATCTCCGAGCCTGCAGGTAGGCGAGGGGAAGAGAGCGAACGGTCATCAAGCCTCGACTGCGAAGAGGTTGATATCGACTGCAAGGGCACATCGGGAGAGGAAGGGGTCGCCCTCACCGGCACGCCGGGAGAGGAAGCGGTCGCTCGCACCTGCACGTCGAGAGCAGGAGCCGAAACGGGTGCGGTGACCTCGGCAGCCCGCTTCGCCCCCGCGCTTTTCCTGCGTCGTTGAGCTTCCTTGAGGAGCACTTCGAGCTCTTCAATTAGCTCTTCAGAGTGTCCGGATTTCTTGATCTCTGCGATGCGTTTGCGGATAGCGGCAGGGCCAGCCTCGACAATAGGACATTGCGAACGTGGGTGCAAGGATGCCTTGTCGCATATAGGGCACGTTGGTGCACTTGACGGACGAAGAGCCTTCTTGCCCTTAACCTGCTTGGTCCTCGGGGCTGGCGCAGCAGGGGAAACCGGTGCAGAGGAAGTAGGAGCAGGAGCCACGACCGAGACGGAAGCTTCCCTCTGTTCTTCTACCAAATCATTGGGACCCCAAGCTTGGCTCAGCTTCGATTTGCCAGCCTTCCTCTTCTGAGTAGGGAGTGTGGGCTCGGCTGTGACCAGCGTAGGTTGCTGGGACGGGGGAACGGGGACAGGACCTGCGCTCGTCGATGATCCACGAGCCAGGATGGCGTGAACTGCAGCCTGGACAGCAGACATGGAAATAGCAGAAGTAGTTTTAGCAGTTTCTGGGTAGTGTACGGGCATTAGTAACGCGGGTGCTGCAAAATACACAAAGTAGTTCTGTCCCCACCTGAAGATGAAGCACCAGCAGGTAGACTCTTTTTGCGATCTAGTTTCGATTTCTTGGCCGACGCAGAATTCGACCCATCTTGGGCGCCTGGAGCAGCACCGCCTCCGGTGGACAGGGCCTCTGAGAGAAGCCATGCCGAATGTTACAAACGAAGATATCCGTGGTTGAGGTTCCAGCACGTACCCGATGGATTATCAGCAGGAGGTGCTGCTCCTTCAGCGTCGACACGTGGGGCTGAGAGTGTTTTCCTACGTCTCGACTTTTTCCCTGTAGCGTCCACGATGTCAATACCCACTATCAGGTCATTCAACGCCCCGTACCTTGTGGCTCTCCATCAGCTTCGACCTCAGCCGCCGCCAAGGGACCTGCAGTAGGCTCTGAGTGGGCAAACTTTGTGAGTAATTGTCAGGCAAAAGGGGGGTGATTACATACCACTTTTGTCTACATCCTCAACCGGTGCAACAGAAAGCTGTCCACTCTGGCGGCTCTTAGCCTTCGACTTCCTCTCCTTGCCACTCTTCGCGGGCGTGTCATCAATTGGAGCTACTGGTATAGGGACATCGACTGGTGCCGTCTGGGGTTCGGTAGCAGCTTCGACACGTTTCTTTCGCTTGTCTTTCTTGAGAGCTGGCAGAACGTATCAGAGGAGTAACGCACGGCGATTGGCCACGAGTACGTACCAAGCTCAACTTGCGACGAGATCGGAGGAACTGCGAAGGGACGCTATTAGCGAACTCATAAGACGCGGGAAAGGGAAAACATGCCGGAAGTGTCATCGGTCCCCTGTGCCTCTTCAGTATCTCTCTGTCTACGCTTCATAGCTCGTTTTCCGTCTTCCTTGGACTGCACAACTTCATGTCTGGTCTCAGCGGCTTGACGTTGCTTCTCCTTCGCTTCCCTCTTCGCTTCCTTCGCCGCCTTCCTGGCAGCGACAGCATCCTCAGCATCAGCGGCTGGGGCGTAGACAACCTCAGAGGCAGCAGACATTGCATCATCAGCTTTACGCTTGCCCTTCTTGTCAGGTCTCGTGATAGGCTGCTTCTCAACAGATGTAGTTGACGCTACGTCTTCTGAACGTTTCTCCTTCCTATGCTTCTTCTTTACAGGCGATGAAGGGGACGATGGTCGTGACTGTATAGAGGAGGACGCTAAGGCAGGGGCTGCCCGTCCAGGCACTGCAGAAGGAGATTCGGGTGTGTCTTGTCGCTTTCGTTTTGAATTTTTGGAGGGGCCAGGAGCCCCTGTTGGAGACAGGACCGTATCATGCGACGCTGGGAGAAGTTAGTGTGAGAGAATGGTAAAGACGAAATATCACTAACGTTCATGTCCCTCAGGCCCCGAGTGAGGTGCAGTCGGAGGATGGACCAAGGGAGAGGCGGCCAGATCACCTGGAGGAGATACGCCCTTACGCTTGCGCTTCTTCTTTGGGACCCCGTCAGCATCCAGGGTTGAGGCAGCATCCGGTGTGTTAGATATTTGCTCCTTGCTCGACGTGACATCGTGTGTTGTAGGTTCATGTGAAACGGTAGAAATGGGAGCCATTGCTCGACGGTTCTTGTTACGCTTTTTGGAAGTACTCTGCAGAATGTTAATCTCTCCATGCCAGTAATAATGAAGTATCAGTCATACAGGGTTCGTGGATGACTCTAGTGAGGTGGTCTGCCGAGTGAAGATGGGGGGACCATTTTGGCCAACGAACACAGATACGTCAAGGGTGGGTACATGTCGTGCAAGGTGACGGAAAGCTTCGAAGTCCTCATCTGGAGGCAACACGGGATGAGGGACCGTCCGACCAAAGCACATGAGAAACTCACCGTCATCCAGCTCAATGACCTTCCCTTCATGAAGCCTCGCAAGTCTTATGAACGTGTCCTCCGAGATACCAAGCTTCTTCCGCACTAGATCCTTCGTCTCTTCTAGGGACTGGCCTGTAGATGATTTGAATACTGGGGACGCGATCTACGATGAGCGCATTGCTCACGCACCTTTGTACACCCGCGCAAAAGTCCTGTCCGGTGCATAGAACGTGACGACGGTTCCATCGTCGTCCCTCTTGCGCTTGTGGCCATCCATGTCGAGGAAACGCGTGGCACGGACGCACAAAGGTCCAAGGGGAAGGCTGTCGGCTCCGTCGCGTGCAGGATTTCAAGGAGAGAACCAGACGCCCATGGACTTCCGGCAGCAGCGCGCGCGTCAACAGAGACACACCACCTTGAACTTCCTCCATCATGGCTGGCCAACACAGTATGCAATCCTTGGACATGATATTCTTCTGTTTATTAAGTGGACGTTTCCAACAACAGGCACCGGGTTTAACCCGCATCTTCCTGGCTTCAAGCACAGGTTCCTCGCCACGACGCTCGGCGCGACGATGTGGTTCTTCATCTTCTACCGTGCACGGTATGTTTTCTCTTCTCTTGTATGCCTTAGATTACGCTTATTGTCGTTTCAGCAAGGACGGTGCTAAGCTGCTGGTGCGTGTTTCCCTTAATGACTGCGGTCCGACCGCTGACAGGCTCTTCAGGGTCTCAAGCACCCTTGGGACGGCCATGAACATGACCACCATGGACCCGAGGCGGGACATGCAGACCACCATTAGTCGGATACTATGTCAGACTAAATGTAGACCTCATTTTCTTTCACTTGCAATTCGTATCCTCGCAGGCACCGAAATTGGGTTAGTTGGAGACTAGAGTCAATGCCGGCTGAATGGTACGTTTCGGTGCCCACCTTGGACCAACATTCCTGCTGGTGCTTCGGCCCTTTCCCCTTCCCATCGGAATGCCGAACTTCCCCCCATCCTTTCGTCCATTGTTCTGTAAACCGTCGACGACCCTATAGACCTGTCACCTCTCCATGAATTATTGTCGGGAACAACGCATGCTCACCGCAGGTACTATGCAGCTTGCTTGCATCGCTGGCTAGCCATGCGTACCACTAGGCACCTTCAACAGCGCCTGTCTGTTTGGAGCCACCATAGAAACCAGCGCTCCTCCGTCGGAGCACGAAGACATGCTGGGAATATGAATATATATATAACGTCTATCCAGTATCAGAGGGTCTAGCATATGGGACAGTAGGCGATCCGTGCAAGTGTGATTGAGAATACGAGAGGGAACGGAGATGGCGATGCAGTAGCGATCCGTACAGCAGAGTATGGGGATGTCGAACAGTAGCACTAAGGAACAGCAAGATGAAATAGTGAGCATCTGTGGAACAAAACAAGATAGTCGTAGTGTAAGGAGCAACCAAATGGTAGATGTGGACAACAAATAATGGATGTGCGTTCGGGCAGTGAACGTGGGACAGACGGCGACGATAGATGGGGTTATCACAAGAACGTCGTCTGTCGGAGAATAGTAATAAGAATGGCATCCCGGACTGGAAGCAGAGTCAGCAAGATACGACGCCAGTCATTGATATTTGGGACGTACTGTCACATAGAACATCAGACATCAGCTTCGTGTCCTAGCGTGTCAATTCATAAGCGCAATTACAATCCCTTTGAGGCAAAGCGAATGCTCACAACCGCACAGGTGACGTGTATGTGAAGTGGTCGTTTCTTCGGCGAGTAAGACCGGTGAGCCGTTTTCATCAGTCCCCGCAGGTCTGGAAAGGGACGTAAATCCTATGGGTGACCAAGACGTGGATGACCGCGCTTACAATCTCCTACGTGCTCGACTTTGTTGGGGCGTCCGTGGTAAGAGGTGACGTAGTCCTCAAACATGATGCCAGCCTCCAACTTGGCACGTAACAGGTCGGCCTTGTTCAGTAACAGAATAAAGATGGCATCCGCCAGAAGCTTGTTCTTGCAGACCATACTCCAGAGATCAAGCGAGTCAGTCTGTATGGCAGCTCCGTCAGTCGATGCAGCGCACGATATCTCCTGATATACATACCAGGCGGTTCACCATTTCGTCCTCCTCCAACTGCTGGTCAAAGCTGCTAATTGAGCAGAGGAAGAGCACGGCGTTCACTGACACAGAGTCAAATCCAGAATATCCTGTGCCACGAGGCGAAACTCACCGTCCTCGAAGTAGGAAGCCCATGCAGCTATAAATGAGGACATAAGTTCCGGGTTGCCTGCTGAGCGGACTGAACAACGCGCTCACTTCGTTGGCTCCGAGCACCACCGACGTCGTAAAACAGCCATTCCGTGCCCTTCTCCATCGCTGCTATACGAATAAGGAATCAACGCATCAGGGACGACTCCGATCGTGAGCCACCTACATGTCTCCATCGGCATCCGATATTCTTCCACACCAATCGTGCGCAAGCGAGCACGGAGGATGTCTTCCGTCGTTGGGGTGTACTTGATATCCGCTACTCGTGCAGCGTTATTCAGGAAACTGTGCAATGGTTAACATGAGTAGGCATCCAGCTATGTGAATACAACTTACTATCGTGCATGGTCTCTGCTCCCGACATCTTGCTTGCCCCAAGCCTGGCTCTTCCACAATGCGACGATGTCATCCTTGCACGCGTCTAGGATACGACGCGCATCCTCCACCTCATCCACTACTATGGATAATCTCGGCGCAAACTCGGGTGAGTTCTCTAGAGACTCGCGCCCCCTTACGAGCGACTTCCAGGCAGAACCTCCGCGAATGCATACCTCCGTCGTCCGCCCCGGGAACGATGGGAGCTTCTCCCCTATAGGCGAGGACACGCCGGAAGGGTCGCCAGAGAGGGCGCGGGTCAGAATACGCTCGACGTGCTTGAGGGGGGACAGGCGCATCTGAAGCACGCGGTTGTGTTTATCGGGGTGGACTTTTCCCTGGGCGCCGGTGGAAGTGGACAAGCCTTCCAGAATGTAGTTGACGTAGCGCGCGAGGTTGAGGTGGATGACGGTGCGCCATGCTTCGGCTTCAGCATGGAATGCCGCAGGGCAGAATTTGAGTTGGAAGTTCTTGACCATGGTGGACTTGCCCGACTCGGACTGACCTATGTTAGGACGTAAAGTAAGACCGATTGAATTGGCTGCGCGGCAGGGTGACTGTGGAAGGACATGCATGGCGACATACCGAGAAGGAGGATTTTGGTTTGGGGCCGACGTTTGCGTAGCTGCTGTCGCTCTTGCTCCAACGCATGGTCAATTTCGTCGCTGTCGAGTCGTTAGATCCGACACGACGAGACGAGGCCAGTTGAGAGGGGAATGAGGACATACCTGATCCGCTTCGCCTCACGCTCGGCCTCTAATCGCGTTGTTTTGGCGTTCTCATTCTCGTTCGCGGGAGGCGGCGGCGGCCAGGCAGCATTGTTCGACATCGCCGAGCGAAACATCCAGTGGCAGGGAGGGGGAAACGGGTTGCGAAGTGCTCAGTACTGGTCTCGCGGACGGAGGGTTGAAGGATCCAGAATTGGTCGTGAGCCGGAGAAGAAGTGTGGGCTATGAACAGAAGGCCGCGGAGAGGGACTTCGAAGGATGTGAAGGCGGAAACTGTGCGGGCATGGTCCGTCGACATATTCATATCGGCAGAATATGCTGTAACAGTATTGTGCTGACGTGTGGCGTCACAAGCGACGCAACGGTCCTTCCACGAAACGATCAGCCTCGTCGGCAGTCGGCCTGCAGTTGCCATTCGATTCCTGTTTGCCTTTCTTGGCCCCGGCTATGATGCGGCCCTGGAAACGCGATCGGATGCGGTCATTCCCCACCGATTGTAAGTCCTTAGCGTGTTGGGCTGCATGCATGCTGCATGCAAATACTTGATCAGGCATCCAACTTCCTGTCAGACAGTTCGCAGGGATGCGTTTAAGTACTTGTGCTCCTCCGTCGACTGCACAGCCTTCTCTGGCTCCATGACAGAACGTACTTACCTCCTTCCGCTGGATCCTTCAGGTTGGGAAATACAAATACATCAGCGCGCCATCTAAATCACCAAATGACTTTGTGTATCATTCCGTCTCACCCGGTCTTGTGTTGGGGCCTTGGTTGCGCACACATGTACACTTAGCCCACATGGGAGGGATGCAAGGAATCGACAACTGACCAGCGGAAGCACCGACGTCGCGAGGAAGCTCACTCGGCTATCGAAGTACTGGGGCCCTATCTCTGAGAGGCATTTTGGTGGCGTATCCCTTGATACGACGATGAGAGCCAAGAAAGCTTTGTGCAGGACCGTTCTGAGTACATACCAGAGCCATCCATAACAGGTTCCGATGTAAGTAAGGGCGGCGGGACTACTCTTGCTCGTGGCGTGCGTGTCTTGTCACACGCTGTCCACTCACGTTGTCCGCTCAGTGCTCACTGCGGTTGGGGGTCTGAGTCGGCTCAGGCTTACGTAGGCTACATGTACATATACTCAACGCGGCCGCGTGGTGGCTGTGCCGCCGCCTCATTGTCAAGATCTACCGATCCCGCAGCCATCAACGCAGTGTGACAATATATTTCATATCTCCTCAAAATTGGAGACTGCGAACATGAACCTCCAGTGCATACTTACGCTGCAACCACGATGTTGAGCCAATGTTGAGCCCTGTTGAGCTCTATCACAGCAGCCATAACTGTTTGAATAATCAATGTTGTAGTGCTGCGCGCGGCCCCACGCGCATCGTATAAATGACCCGCTGACACTGATCATTTCGCTTGTTTGTTTTCCATCGGAGCCGAGACTAACGTTAATATCTTCTTCTACTATAGAATTAGAAGTATCTGATATTGGACGCATACACTGATCAGCCTATCCCGCCAACGACAGTAAGTTAGGTCTGAATCGGAAGTGACTTGCCTCATGTCCGGGCGTATGAGAGACTCGGCGCGCACTCCCTATGCAAAGAATCTGGCCCCCTCCAAGCTGCGGGATCCAGGATAGGGTTCAGGGCATACTATACATCCTCGACACTTATAGCACATGTTAACACCAACGGACTAGTAGTAGAAGAGACAGAAAGACACTTACTTAGATTCCTTTTGCCCGATTCGGAAATAACCGCAACTCTTTGCCGAACAGGCCCTTAGTAAACCAAGTTCAACCAACGAAGACGAGCAATGTGGACGACATGTACCACCCGGTTTGCTCGGGCACCCCGCTTGTATTGATGTATTTACAATTCTAGACCATGCATACCTCAGAAGAATCCACCTTTGGGTCTTTCACGCTGTAGAAGCGAGCGAAAAGCTATCAATTGAGGGTTGTGGAGCGTCGATAGACTTTGATCGCGGCGAGTCTTGCTTAATAAATCCAGCATCCTCCTGCCTGGCATCAATCAACAATGTGTACAAGTGGCGAGTGGAAAAAGTAGACTGACGGTGCATATAAGCACGCCCTATGACAGTCGCACATAATGAGCCCCTACTTGTCACGTACTGATGTGAGAAGTCATGCGGGTCAACGGGATGCAGTTCTCCACATCGCTTTACGACACTCACCGCGAGCTCCAACATGGTGATCTTATTCTCTTATTTGAGACGCCACATCATTTATTAGTAGCTACGTCGCGAGGCAATGAGTAGTGAGGGCTGACTACGATAGAGGGGTTCTGGCGTGGGACGCTACTAGTAAGGAAAGATACCGCACGTCAAGACAACTTGGACAAGCGTCCTGAGTAATGCTCTGTGGAAGGTAGTCTCATACTAAGACTGTCCACGTGTCGGCGTTCCGGAGAGGGGTTTGCGTCGAACCTATGTCGAAGAAGCAGGATGAGCCGTCCATAAAGCATGGGAAAGCAGGCATCGACTCCTAAACCACATGCATGTCAATGGCCTACCTTCTATGAGCCTTCCGGCAATCCCCAAAGGGGGAGACGTTCGCCAATCCCTCTAAGTTATGTCGCTGGGCAGGACGTCTTCTTCTTGGGGTTTACTGTTTGGTGGCATTCATCGTCAACATGATTTGTTGGAAGGCTGAAAATATAGCACGTACATATACGACAAATTCTGACGATTCAAGCGCAGTCTGGCAACTTATCAACCCACCCGGAAGTTCCGAGGAGCTCGTGTATCAAGATACCGTGAATAATACCCTGTTCTACCTTCGTCGTCCTACACGGAACAAGAACGATGCAGACGCAGTGAGAATAAGTTGGCGAGAAACCGGAGTTGGAAGGCGCCCAGATTCGTAGCCTTCGACTGATATGGAAAGAGGCTCGGCTCCTACCGGGCGCTGGGGTGCGGATTTCGGTCGACCTCCTGCTGCCGTCCCCCACAACACAGGCCGTCAAGACTATCGGTGAGTACATGCTGTCTCTATGTCGTTCACGCAGACTGTTTGGGTGTGGGAGGATGTTGCGGTGGAGATCTTGACGGACTGGAGGGGGTTTTGGGGTTGGATGTGGTCGCTCGAGTTTGGATGAACCTCTGTGAGTACAATTTTGACTGACTTCTTCCACCCATTTCCAGGTCATTTCGCCGTCGCCCACCATGTCTCTCGTCGTGCCTGAAGCCCACCAACAATTCCAGGTCAGTTTCCGCTTGTGTATATCTGCGATTTGGTGTATATTGATTCGAGGGATGTAGCACATCTTGCGTCTCCTCAATACCAACGTCGATGGCAAGCGCAAGGTCATGTACGCTTTGACTGAGATTAAGGGTGTTGGTCGTCGCTACTCCAACCTCGTCTGCAAAAAGGCCGATGTCGACTTGAACAAGCGGTGCGTCTTCCTAGCTTCCCAGTCCTTCTGTTCCCGTTGGCTGATTGCGGCCATTCCCCGATTTCAGCGCCGGCGAGCTTAACTCGGATGAGCTCGAGCGTATCGTCACCATAATCCAAAACCCCACCCAGTTCAAGATCCCTCTGTGGTTCCTGAATAGGCAGCGGGACATCGTTGACGGCAAGAACTCGCAGATCTTGTCCAACGGTGTTGACTCGAAGCTCCGTGATGACCTTGAGAGACTGAAGAAGATTCGTGCGCACCGTGGTCTCCGTCACTTCTGGGGTCTCCGTGTCAGGGGTCAGCACACCAAGACGACTGGTATGTTGCACCCCAGTCTGGTGTCGGATATATGCCAATGTTTATATTTCACCCAGGTCGTCGGGGAAAGACCGTCGGTGTGTCGAAGAAGCGTGGCTAAACGGTTCTCCTCCGGTTTTTGCATTTGCTTATCGACGGTGGTGTTATGTTCATTATGTGATGTACTTCTCCCATGCAGTAATGCCAGCCACCATGACACGCTATCCTTGTTGTCTCGCTCGAGTCTAGTCTCCTTTCCATTGACTTGGCCAATGTACATTCGCCTCCAACTCAAATCACAACGCGTCCTTGCTGAAGTTTGTGATATCACCGTGAGAGTTCCCACACAGGATTGATGGACGCCAGAACATTCTGGGAAAGTTCGTTCGTGCGCTCGCGGCCACCATAAATAAATCTCAACGCCCTCCTTCTCAGGTGGTCCTCATCTCTTGTCTGTTGCTCACTTGCCACCGATGTTGACCTCAGCGGCCTGGGCCGATCCTCACCAACTACACCCCTGGTTCCGTATGCCTTCACAGAAGCGTAAAGATCTCAGTGACGAAGACGACGACGTGCCTCGCGCGGCGTACCATGAGCCCCGTCACTCGCTTTCCCCACCTCCTAGAAGTCCCAAGCGTCGCAGGTGCGACGTCCTCGAAGCCGGTATGTCGCAACTGACGTTGGAGGGACTTTCCTATGCGGTGCCGCCAGCGCACCACCCTTCCGTCGGCGACACGGTGAGGACAGGTAACAGCGCGAGCCTGACCTCTAGCTACGTCGCGCCCACCATCCAAATTCCCAATCCCTCCGCCTTCGCATCGACGTCATCACAACCATATGCCGACGGCCCCCCTTCGCCATATGTGACGCATATACCCAGAAAACCCACAATTCCCGTCGTTCTCCCCGAGTCGGTGGAAGAGCCAGCGTCCCCGGAAGCCACTGTCACGGGCGAGCCGGACGTCGTGGACGTGTCCATGAAGGGCCCTTCATGGTACGAAATCGAGAAAGATCGTACGTCCGATTCCTTTGCTCCCTACCCCTCCCCTCCATCCTCGTCCTCCTACGCGTCCACGTTCACGACGAACGCCGCCCGTCTGTATCACTCTCCTCGGAGGCCGCTCTTCCACCGCCCGCTCCGAACGACCCTGGTTGACGTGCCTCACGACGATACAGGCATTGTCATCACCGACCTCGAGGACTCCGACGCGGAGGACGAAGAGACAACCCCGTCGCGCATACCCGTGGAATCCCGCGCGGACCTGGCGTCGTTCAAGATATCGTCCGCGCTCTTGAACCGTCTGCCGAAACCGCACGTCCTCGGGCCGATCGGGCCGGAGCCTAGCCCTGCGAACGCGTTGGTACTGTATCGTCCGCTCGTCGTCCCGGACGAAGCGGAAGCGGAAGCGCGCCGTAGAGAAGCAGACAAGGAGAAGCGGATGGGGGCTCTGGCGGCCGTGGTAGACGAGCCGCAGCCAATGGGAGAGGAGGTGCCGATGGAGGAGGACACGCGACCGTGCACGCCAATGGTAGAGTCAGTAGAACCTCTAGACGAGCCAATGGACATCGAGATGCTTTGACCAATCGCTGGACGGAACGCTTTTACTTATCATCATGGACTTACTTAGCTTAGCTTGGTATGCGAAGTGCCTTCTTTGCTCTACAGGTGTTTGGATTCGGACGATCTTATTGGATAAACGTAAACGGTAAACAAGAAAGGAACCCGACCGAACCCGACATCGTACACATACTCCCAACAAGAAAGACACCACAACATACGTACAACATACGACGGGATGGATGGAACACTGGCCTCCAGCTTCCGTAACCTGCCGATTCTAGCTTTGTTTTTTAGTACACGATAGGAGGGGACACGGGACGGTTGAACGTTGACGAGGCTCTAGAATAATCGACCAACATAACGGACGAGCCAAAAGCGCGGGGCCAATAGCAGGATTAACGGAATAAGTCAACCGGGACGGAGACGGGGCGTGTCGATGGCAAGACGTTAAAGCGCGAGAACGGATTCCACATAATACGAGAGTCCGGCATAGCATGTGCGTGCGAGGGTTCAGACTCCTCGACCTATTTGGAATTCGACGAATGCGACGGGGCCCCGAAGCGTATCACGTCGCCCCCTCGCCTCTGCATGTCGCCCTTGATCCCCTCCGCGGAGATGTTGAGCACGCTATGCTCGGCGCTGGTGCTGTACAACCGCTCTGCGCGGTTCATGTACGATACATGGTGGCGAGCGTGAGCGTGCGGGTGCGGGACGTGGTGCATTTGCATCGCTGCGTGGTAAGGCGCTCGGAGAGCGATGGATGGGGGAAGGGCGGTGGAGGGACCTGCAGCCTGCGTTGGCTGGCTCGGGGGCATATGGACCGCCTGGCCAGGCTGACCGGGATGACAGTGGGTGTGTGCGCCAGGCCGCGCGCGGGGATCCCCCGCAGCGGTCATGGTGCGACCGTGGTCGTGTGGACCGGGCTGAGGACGTGAATATGCCTCCGGCGGCACGTGGTCGAGCGGGTTTAGAGCGTCCGGGGTGGGGTGGGGGGAGACAGGCGCAGGGGTGGCTGGGTGTGACATTGGGTGAGGAGGAAAGCCAATGTTCATGAGGCTCACGGGCGTAGCACTGTGACCCCCGAGTTGGAGGTTAAATGTGGGGTGGGTGGGAGGAGGGGGCGATTGCATGGGAGGCGGCGCTTGAGGTATGGGAGACGGTTGGGGTTTTGGTTGCGGCAGAGGCTGCTGCTGCGGGACCACTGACGCCTGCTGTTGAGCCTGGGGCTGGGGCTGGGGTTGGGGCTGGAGCGTCGGGCCCACAGGCTGAGGGCGGGGCTGCAGCAAAGGATGGCCAGGCGCGAGGGCAGGCGGAGGACGGATCTCACGTTGATTATCGGGCTGTTGGGACTGGATCTGTACTTGGGCAGAAATAGATGGGGACTTGGAAGGCTCGATAGGACTGTCGACAGCCATGTCGGCATCCTTACTGGACTCGCCCATGGCGTCATCGTCGTCGTCACCATCACCGTCGATGGAGGCCGAGCCCAAGGGGCCAGAGGCGTCTGCTTCCTGTAGGGCCTTTTGAACAGCGATCTCCTCTGCGGTAAGGAAACGACCGCCTGGGCCGCGAGGGCGTCGCATCGCATGTTTATGGCGGGATTCATGGAGATATGGCTAGACAGGAGTATGAGAAATGCAGAGAGTGTAGTCAATGCAATGCGACGTACCTTTCTCTGCTTGGACAGCCTGTGTAATTCCTCCATTCTAGCCCTGGCTACACGCCGCTTGAGAATACGGTAGTATTGCTTGGCATTCACGTAGAGAGGCTCCTCGTCCATAGGAGCATCATCCTGAATCTGATCTACCCGGGGATCAGGGTCTCGCGCCTGCTGAGGCTGTGGCTCCTGTTGAGGGGGTGCTTGAGGGAGATGGTTCTGGAGGAAGAGGTGGGGGGAATGAGGAATGGGTGTGGTCGCTGGAGACAGGCCGGGCGAAGGGTGACGGGACGCATGGGGGTGCTGATGGGGCAGTGGATGAGGGTGCTGGTGGGGGTGAGGATGCTGGTGCTGATGAGGGTGGGCATGGGGATGTTGGAATTGGTGCTGGTGTTGCTGAGGGTGTTGCTGGTGGGGTTGGGGGTGGTGCTGGTGGGGGTTGTAGATGTTGTAGAGCGGGTTCTCTGAGCGGGGAACGGGTTCGTGAGCAGAACAGAAGACTGGGGGCAACGACGTACGGTAGTCTTGATAAGGGTTGGAACTGAAGAGGTGATTGACGGGGTCCATGATTATTGGGATGAGTATGTGATTGGCCAAGCTCAAGAGCTCGCGCTGGCCAACCAGCTGCAACCACCGCCTCGCCCAGTAAGATCCCGTCGCCGTCCGCGGTCCCGATTGGTCACGCAGCCCCATTGCCTTTTCCGGCACACCTCCTTCGCCACCTCCCACCACCATGGAGGCCAAGCTGTACGTCCCTCCCCTCCCCTCCCCTCCCCTCCCCTCCGTCGCCCCTTGCTCACCCTCCATCCAGCAAAGCACTCAAGGTCGTCGATCTCAAGGACATCCTCGCCAAAGCCAACGTTACAGTCACGGGCAAGGCGAACAAGCAAGACCTCATTGCCAAAATCCTCGGCGCCCCCGACGCCGTTGACGTTTACAACAAAATCCACGTGCCCGCCCCAGCCAAATCAGCGGAGAACGCGTCTGCTGCGTCCTCAAGGGCTCTGGAGAAGTCAGAAGCAGTACGTGGCCTGGCATTCCTTGTGTCCTCTCGCTCATTCCACGCGTCGCGTCGCGTCTCAGCCACCGCCCCCGAAAGCGTATGTTCGCATTCTGCCCCTTGTCACATTCTCTGAACGTAGTTTCTAGGTCTGCTCCTGCATCGCCTCCAAAACCCTCAAAGGCCGCTGTCCATGTATCCTCGAAGCCTGCGTCACAAGCTGCACCGGAAACGGTATGCTCTACTCATTGTCTTTCTCCGATACCGTAATGATGCGCCATACCTAGCCTGACGCATCTGCGACTACATCCCCGACTTCAACACCTGCCACTGCAACAGCGACCAACGCAGATGCGGAGGAAGAGAGACGCAAAGCACGCGCGGCTCGTTTCGGTATTGCTGTAGTTGAGCCTAAATCAGCCCCTGCCCCGAAGAATGGAAAGGTTGCGACAAATGGCAAGGCGGAGAAGGCTGGGGTTAATGAGGTGCGCATACGTCGTGTCACTCGTGGTCATTGTTCTCAACGCCATACGCTGTCGCAGGACGCTGAGAAGCTCGCTGCACGTGCTGCACGATTCGGCACCCAAACTCTGTCAGCAGAGCCGGCGAAGAGCAATGGCAGGAAGCGTGCTGCTCCACCGTCGGGACCCGTTGATGAAGAGGAGCTCTCTCGACGGAAGAAGCGGGCAGAGCGATTTGGCATACCTTTGGTGGTGCGTGCTCACTTTCCTACTGCGCACACAGCCTATGAACTTGTTCGCCTTTAGGGTGCTTGAGGACGGTGGCCCTCCCCTCTTCCCCCGCGAGATCGCTATTCGACATATTTGTTCTGGCTGTACCGTTTATACTATCGTCGATCGTTGCCTTGTAATGTATTATCTGTTGTTCTTATTCAGGAGTGTGGTTATAATCAACATGGACATTGACAATCGCACAAGAGTGTCCGGCTCAGGTTGGGAGTACTACGGTCGTCATTCAGGTATGTGGACGCAGACTCAATTTTTTCCACAATAGAACTGAGTCTCTTGTAGAGGGTGCTCTCCAGGGTCCATGCGAGTTATCAACGACCCCAACCTTTGCATGCGTGACGATAACTGCCTCCACATGTGTCCGTCTTGAACGAGCCGCGGCTTGGTTTGCACTTTTGTTAACCTGGGAGCCCTCTTTGTTACACGGAGTTCTAGTCGAGTTCCTCGGCTCGTTCCACGCGCCTAAGCTCAACCTTTCCCAGCCTCCAGGTCTAACAACCTTTCTCGTAAGGGTTCGCCATCCTGTGCCGTTGGAGTCCTGTTGGAGTCCCTTGCATGCTCCATGTGCGTCAAGCATTCGGTATGTCTTTAATACATGTATTTGTTTGCTTCACTAACGTCTGAAAATAGACAGACGACACACCGTGATGCCTACTGGACGTGCTCTGCGCAATGAAGATTTGTGTCATGATCAAGTTCAATGTGCAGCGCTTGCTGTGAGTATTGTCTCATCTAAGGACCGCTCAACACTTCTGAGATATCGGAACCATCGGATGGAGGCGACATCATGTGGTATGGCTCTGATCTTTGGACCAACGTACACCGTGCGAGGCTAGCCAGGTGAATCCGTTATCCTAGCGCCTATAACAACCGTCCCCACGCTCGCACCAGAAGACAATAAGTATCATACGACTGATATCAAGCCCTACAGCACCATTCAGTCCCTTACACATATAGGCTATAGCCCACCACATACAGGCACACACGACATACAACATGAGCGCGAATCTCACACCGGAGCAGTTTGCGTCGACGACGTTCGACTACATCGTTGTTGGCGGCGGGACTGCGGGGCTCGTCGTTGCTGTTCGGTGTGCACCTGAATTCTATTCCCCCCGCATTGGAGCTGATGTCGATATCGTCCATCACAGTCTTTCCGAGGACCCGAATGTGACCGTCGGTGTCATCGAGGCAGGAGAATGGGAACCCAACCTCCCTAACATCAACATCCCGGGTGCGTTTTATTCGACGTCGACGTCCCCTGGGCCACCCAGCACATGCCGCCGAACAGCACTCTGACTCTGTGCTATCTAGGCCTCAGCGGCAGTATCATAGGGAACCCGAAGTATGACTGGTCCTTCCTGACCGTGCCGCAGAAGGGCGCGAATGGACGGCAGATCTACCATCCTCGGTGAGAAGTTTGATTTGATCTGTTTTCTTCGTGTTGACCTGGGATACAGTGGTAAAGTGATTGGCGGATGTTCTGCGGTGAGTGGTTTCGATTGTTAATGCATACGCATGCTGAGCTTTGCATAGACGAATATTTTGATTTACGATCGGTAAGCCGTACCACCTGCCAGCCAGATTGACACTCATCTGCGCTCCCGATAGCGCATCGGCTCGAGAATACGATGGTAAAGCACCGCCGGTTGTCATTCTTACTTAAAGGTGACTGACGCATTGAACTCGTAGCGATCGAGGCGTTGGGGAACCCGGGCTGGAACTGGAACGAGTTCCTCAAATACTTCAAGAAGGTTTGGTCTCGGCCTGGGTTTTTATGTCATTTGTACATGTGCTCAGTGAGATCTAGGCCGAGACCACCTTACCCCCGGATCCAGACGTTGCCGCTAAACATCACCTGCGTGATATCGATCCCCAATTCCACGGCGGCTCTGGGCCGCTTGTGAAGAGCTACTCTGCTCACTACTCGATCGGCACCCTCCATGATCCTCTCCTGGAGACCTTCAAGAACCTGGACGTACCGATTAACTTTGATGCAGTACGAGACATACCTTCACGTTTACGTCTCATGGTGGCTTCATTCCGTATTCATAGAACGATGGCAATAAGCTCGGCTTTACCTCTGCATTCGCAACGGTTGACTCCCGGACGGCGACCCGCACATATTCCGGAAAGGTGTGTTGCTACAGTTCAATTTCTTGTACCTTCTGACAGCTTGTGCAGTCATACTTGGAGCCCAATGTCGACAGGAAGAATCTCACAGTACTCACCGGAGCTACGGTTACACGTGTCACATTCCTTGCCGGTTCTAATCCTCTGCAAGCCACTGGTGTCGAGTTTCTCAAAGAGGACAAGACATACCATGTAGTCGTCGGCAAGGAAGTACTTCTCGCTGCAGGTGGGAGCCCGTCACATGAGTAGATGCCAGGGGGGTGCTCACCTCCGTTCTCGATCCTAAAGGAACATTCCAGAGCTCACAGATCCTCGAGCTTTCGGGTATCGGGAACAAGGATATCTTGAGCAAACATGACATCGAGACATTGGTTGACAATCCATCCGTCGGAGAGAATCTTCGTGAGTGTCTATGGCAGTTCGGACGACCTATGTTAACCTCATAGACATTTCCAGAGGATCATTGCTGGACCTACTCCATCCGGGAAATTGACCCGAAACACGAAACATTCGATCAGGCTCAGCAGCCGGAACGCGTGGCACTTGCCCAAGAGTTGTAGTGCGTGTTCTTGCTCCCTTTGCTCCAGTTTCTCCTGGCCTTTCTCAGGTTTACACGCAGCCAGAGCAAGAAAGGCGTTTTATCCTCCGCGCCATCAGTGATCTTTTCGTTCGTGAATGCGAAGACGTTCGCATCGAGGGAACAGATCGACCAATGGAAGCGGGAAGTTCAGACTACAGCGAGCACCGTTCCACAGGGTTTGAAGAAACGACTCGAGAAACAAACTGAATGGTTCCTTAATGATAGCTCCGTAGAGGGCGAGTGCGTTTCCCGCCTTAGTTCTCGAACAGAGGATTGTGGACTGATACATGCTGTAGGTTTATGCTCTTCCCGGGCTTCTTGCCGTACGCTGGCCTCAAGCCGCCCTCGGAGACAGCCCACTACTTGACAATCGTCTCTACCGTCATGCACCCGCTCTCGCGTGGCAGTGTGCACATCACCTCTGCTGATCCGACCGCCCCTCCTGCGATCGATCCCAGTGAGTTTCCCGTGAGCTAACACTTTCCACTGTGGGTTTTGTTGACAAAGGATCCTAGACTACCTCGCACATCCGCAGGACTTGCAGATGACGTTATCGCTTGTGAAGTTGGCACTTAAAGTCTTCGAGACGAAGCCGCTTGCGGACGACGTACGCCAGCTTGTGGCGCCATCCCCCGAGCAGGCGTCCACGGACGAAGGATTGATCGAGCACATCAAGAACTCGTGCAGCTGTGTTTTCCATCCTGTCGGGACCGCATCGATGCTTCCGAGGGAAGACGGCGGTGTCGTCGATCCGCGGTTGCGGGTGTATGGAACGGCGAGTCTGCGTGTGGTGAGTGCAAGGTCGTCTTCGCGGGTACAAGATATAAGACTGATTGCGTGACATGCCAGGTCGATGCATCCATTTTGCCTATGGTAAGTATCCGAATGAGAAGCGAGATTGTACGATCGGGCTGAGCTTTTGCCTAGCAACTTTCCGCCCACACGCAGGGAACAGTGTATGCGCTCGCGGAGAAGGTGCGTTTCAACGCTTTCGGCAGGCAGTGTAAAATAATAAGCATACGTCTAGGCTGCTGATATCATCAAGGGGTTGTAGGAGGATATGGAGGAATCATGTATTTCTATCCCGTGGCAAGCATCAAGTAGGATCCAAAAAACCAGAGGCACTGAAAGGCCAAGACTTACTCGTGAAAGCCAGCTCGGATGAATGAAGCCTTGAATGATGAGGACTCGACTTGGACTTGCCTGTGTTGGATGTCCCCGATCTGCAACAAATTGCTTATTTTGAGTCTCTTTCATGAAACAATCTAGAACAAAAGCTGAGCAATGTGGATGCGAGAGAGATTATAACGTATTGCATGGTAATTAGTTGACCGCCATCGAAGGAAATTCGTCTCTGTGTGGCGATGGGTGGATCACGTGCGTCAAGATTTCTGAGAGATTTGTCATCTGGCGGGACCGAAGGGGGACTCAGACGAGAATTGCGGGGTCCAGGAGTACCCAAACACCCTCAGACTACAACCACCATGACAGACATCCTGGTCGCGCAACCCGTTCCTCAGGGAAACCTGTTCACTTGCATATCATGCACCATCGCGTTCCACACAGCGCAAGATCAGAGTGAGTACTTTTTCGCTCTTATATCTCGAACAGTCTCTTCAACGTCTTCCCAGGAGAGCACTATCGTTCAGATCACCACAGGTACAACATGAAGCGGCGGGTGGCAGGATTGCCACCCGTCAGCGCCATCACGTTCAATCAGAAGGTTTTGGAGAGGAGGGCTGAGACCGCGATCATGGCATCTCCGAAGGGCTCGTCCTGCGAGGTTTGCGGGTGAGTCCTTGGATCAATTTGATGTCTCCGTCCCTTGGAACGTTACCCATGTCCGCAACAGGAAAAGTTACACTACGGAGAACGCATACCAATCTCATCTCAACTCCAAAAAGCACAAGGAGAACGAGCTCCGTGCCGCCGCCAAGGCAGCCGCTTCTCCGGAAGCCCCTCCTGCCCCCGCAGAGACCGTCAATGCCCCCGAAGCAGGCCCTTCATCCCAGCCTGTTGTCCCGCCGACCCAAGAAGACCGCGGCGAGAAGGTCACTGCGCAGCTCCGGGGCGCATCTCTCCGCGTCGACGAAGACGCGACCGAGGACCAGATCAACCAGACCATCGACGAGAAGATCGCCGCCGCCCGCACCCGCCTCTCCCCGACCCAGTGCCTGTTTTGCACGACCGCGCCGGCAGAGACGCTCGAGGAGAACCTCACGCACATGTCCGTCGCGCACTCGTTCTTCGTGCCCGATGCCGAGTTCCTCGTCGACCTCGTCGGGCTCGTGACCTACCTCGGGGAGAAAATCGCGGTCGGGAACACCTGCGTGTACTGTAACGGCGAGTTCCGCACCCTCGACGCGGTGCGCAAGCACATGCACGACAAGGGCCACTGCAAGATGGCGTACGACACCGACGTCGAGCGGCTCGAGGTCTCGGACTTCTACGACTTCTCCACCTCGTACCCGGACGTGGAGGAGCGCAAGGCCCGCAGGGCCGTACGCGCCTCGAAGCGCGCCGCAAAGGAGAAGGCGAAAGACGAGGCAGAGGCGAACGAGGGGTGGGAGGATGTCTCGGAAGAGGAGGACGGGGAGGTGGACGAGATCGTGGAGGAGGAGGCGTCGGACGACAGCGACGGGGATTCGGACGAAGACGAGCTCCCGGACAACCAAGTCACGTACGGTGATTCGAACTACGAGCTCGTCCTCCCGTCAGGTGCGCGGATAGGCCACCGCAGCATGCGGCGGTATTACGCGCAGGCCTTCCCCGGCGCACCGAGAGGCGGCAAGGCGGAGGACCCCAACTCCGGTGCTGCACTCGTCCGCCGACTCCTCGCGGACAAGAACTCTGCTCTCGTACCTCGGAAGGGTGGCTTCGGCGCGTACGGCAGCGGGACGGATGTCGTGAAGGCGAGGAACGCTGGAGAGGCGCGGGAGGCAGGCCGGCACGTCCGCGAATTCCGTGACCAGCGTCGCAGGGAGGAGTTCAAGACTAAGGTCGGTTTCATTGCCAACTCGCAGAAGCACTTCCGCGCGCAGATTCTATAGATGCTACGCCATATCTACAGGGCTTCGCTACTGGTCGGCATTCCTCTATCAGGCTCCATGACCCTCCCACGCACCCATGTATCTATCTATCCCTTTTCACGTCGCCTCCGCTTGTATTATTTCTCTCGTACGTACTGTATACCATACCATCAACACGGGAACTAGAAGTAATCAAGTAGAACTGCATCATCCAGTGTAGGAAGAAGAGAAATTTCATAGAACATTAAGATATATGAACGTGAGCGAACGACCTGAAGGTCGATCTTGTCATGGGCATGGGTATCAAAGCCATGGGGGCATAACGATGCGACGAAAGCAAGACTCGATTGCGATCCAGAAACGGTTCATGGGGCAAAGAAAAAGTTCGATAGCTGGCTCAGTACACATATGCTGCAGGCACCACACCTTCCTGTCCTGTACGCGTGTCCCGCGCGTACCACCAGCTACAGAGGGCCCTTGGTCAGCACCACAAGAATGCATGCGAGTAAGAGGGGAGAGGACGTACGCAGTGTCTGTATCGTCTAGAATCTCGAGCTCCTGGCCCGTCCTCACCGCAAGCTCACCCTCACCCTTCCCATCAAACGAGTACCGGGCGTACGCCGGCCTGCTCTGCTCCTCCCCATCAAGCCCACCAACAAGCGCGTCCGAGGGCGTCTCCGCACGGATGTAGTTGCTTGCGTCAGGGCCACTGAACGGATCATCTTGTGCTGCTGCGGCGCCAGTTGCAGCGGCGAGGCCAGCCTCCTTCTCCGCGTGAGGCCCAAAGGGACTCTGCATGATGGCGGAGCGTGTGGCGGCGTTGATGTGCTCAAGGAGCGAGGACGGACGGTGCGCCGAATCGTCGTCCGCGTCCAAGTCCTCGTGGTTGATCGTGGTGATTTTGTCGTCGCGGCGCGCGAAGAGCGTCCAGAGAATCTCGATCAGTGCGAGGAGGAAGACGATGCCCGCGGCGATGGCGATCGAGATGAGGATGACGACACCGGTCGCGAGGAAGTCTGTCACGCACTTCAGTTAACCTTAGACTCTGAGGCAGGTGGCGAAGTACTTACGATGCTGGTCGAAGCTGAAGTTCGCGAACGAACGGAACAAGCCGGCGACGGCGCCAGGGGTACCCGACTGAGAGGTCGACACAACGTAGGGGACAAACGATGCGCCATCGAAGAGAGCGGACGAAGCGTTGCCGAAAGACGAATCGGACAGTGTACCAGAGATCATCAAGACACGGTCAGGCTCAATGACACCGTTGCTTGCATGGGTATTCTGCAGAGGCACCATGGTCAACTGCGAGACCTCAGTCGCGCTCTGGAGTGTAGAGCCTGTAAGAAGATCAGCCATGGCATGTAATAGAGGGGTTTCCGAGGGACTCACCGACGGAGTTCCAGTTCTTGCCATCCCAGTAGTACAAGAAGGAGGACGAGCCATCGGAGGCACTAACGATTCGGTCAGCACGAAACAAAGAAACCCACGTTAAACAAAGTGCCTACCGGCCAGCTGCGAAGACGCTGCTCTTGTTGTTGTTGTTGATCTCAACAGCAGTAACAGGGCCAGGCAGAACACTGCCGTCTCCGATAGATGACCAAGTGCCATTGGAGAGTGAGTACGAGGCCACATTCGCGTGTGTGCTGTCAGCGAGCGCGATCGAGCCGGCGGCAATGAGGGAATCGCTCTGTGGCGGACGTCAGCTGTGATCAGGGTCTGAGAGCACACCATGATGATACTTACTCCAGCGTAGACAACAGTAGAGACGTCACCCTGTATACCGTTCCCGAGCGCAGTCCACTTGCGGGTAGTGGTGTCGAAGGAGCAGATCGCACGGCAAGGCGTCGAACCAGCTTGCGCAAACGAGCCCGCGACGATGGCGGTGTGGTCGTTCGCAGTGGAGTCCGTAATAGAGCGCACGAGCACGCTCGAGCCCGAACCGGCCTGCAGCGAGTCGACTCCCCCAAGGTCCCAGCGCTGGTTCGCGAGGTCGTAGATCGCGAATCCGTTGGTCTCGACGCCTTGAATAGAGAACTCGCCGCCCACGTAGAGGAAGTTGTTCTTCACGAGGAGGCTGCGAATCGTGCCCTTAGGCTGGTTGCCCTTGAGCGCCGTGACGGTCTTGCTGTCGCTGTTGTAGATGGCGAGGTTCTTGGCGGAGGCTCCCCCGGCGGTGTAGGAGAAGTTGCCACCAATGATTACAACCTCCTTCGACAAGGTGCTGTTCGTCCAGAATGTACCTGCTAGGACGGCAGGAGCCGGAGCTGGAGCAGCGCTAGGGAGGGGGGCGAGTGTGGCGGCAGTCGCCTGACGCTTGAATATGGCGAGGACGTTGAGGTTGGGAATCCAGCTCGTGACGGAGCGACGATGGTGGGAGCGACGGATGAGAGTCACAGCAGTACTGCTAGAGTTGGACGCGTTGCCCGCATCGAACTGGACGCCAAGAGGAGTCACCTCGGGCTGGCCGTTCTGACCGTTCTGCAGCATTACGAACCCGGATGCGCCGAACCTCGAGGAGGAAGTGACGCGTCCGGCGACAAACTGCGGGTTGGTCGACGTGCCGTTGCCGACGAAGGTCATGGCTCCGACGAGGAAGCCGCCGCTGTTGACCCAGCTGCTAGTCGAGATGTCCCATGTTGCAAACCCGGCAGCGTTCTGACCGCTGGTGCTGCCGCTGGACGTGAGCAGCTCCGTAAAGTTGCCCGCGACGAGGATCTGGTTGTCTGCGATATCGAGCGAGGTTACTGCGCCATTTACGCCGGCCTGGAGGGCTGACCACTTGTTGCCTGAGATGGAGTATACGGCGATGCCCTTCAGCGCGCTGTTAGAGGTCTGCGCTGTGTCGGAGAACAACCCTCCGACGTAAAGGTTATCCCCGTCGACGACCAGAGATGTGACAGCCCCGTTCAAACCGTTGCTGGAAAGCGCTGTAAAAGCACCGTTCTTGAATACCACGATGTTCGAAACACCGTTCGCGGAGCCGGAAGTCAAGGAGAACTTCCCGCCAAGGAAGAGAGCACCAGAGGGGTGCTGAGCGACGGCCGCGACGACATCCGAGGTCGATGCCACCGAGTCTACTCCCCCAAGCGCAGAAAGAAGACCAAACCCTACGCTGTCCATGCCTGTCACTGCCGTGGTGGGGATAGCGGCGACGGCCGTGACGGAGGACGTGGATGTACCGCTCAATGGCCATTCGAGGAAACCGAACCCCCGTTCCGAGATGGATGCAGAGCTGTTGCCGGACGACGACGTGGAGTTGAAAGACGTCAGGTTCGCGTTCGTTAGGATGAGCTGTATACGGTCGGCCACGATCTCGTATCTGCCGTTCTGGCCGCTTCCCTCGGGGCTGTTCGCCAGGACCATGGTTATCGTAGCGTGGAAATCGGGCGTCGTGGGGACGATGGAACCTCTGTAGATCAGCGCGGTAGAGTCCTGTGTGTTCTGCTGACTGACAGTGGTGACCCATGGGTTCTGGCCAGCGCCAGGGAAGACGGAGACTTGCACGCTGGTACGGAGAGGACAGTCCTGGAAGTTGGTACAGCCCGGGACCAGCAGGTTAATGTCATATTCCCCGGACGCGGAGATGTAAGGCATCCATGTGAAGCTGGGACCATCCGTTTGGGAAGTTCCAACATTGACCTCCGACACAAGGACAGCTTGAACAGTGCTGGGAATCGAAGTGTCTGCGACCTTTTCGATCCAATCACCCGTACGCGTCACGTTAGACGGGCCAGGGGCGAAGCAGGACTGGCCGTTTTGGGAGTCAATGGCAGACGCGAAGGCACCAGAGGAGAGAAGTTGGACGAGGTGCAATCCTGCGCCATTCCCCTTCCACCCCGATAAGGTCAGTTGGAAACCGGTGACATCCATGTCCGAGTCGAACAGGAAGTCTTGGTAGGGAACCGTGGGATCGGTGAGAAGGGGACAATTTTCCGTGCACGTCTTATTCTGGTTATCGGTAGGATCAAGGTAGTGTAGCTGTTGCACGCTGTTGTCGGGGATTGTGGCGACGCTGTGGTGATGGGTTCAGCAAGGCTGGAAAAGCTGGACTTTCCCGATGACTCACCTGAATGCAGTAGTACCACGTCCATCCAAGAAGGTGTTCCCAAGACGGATTCCCCTCGCGGTAAGGAAAGAGAATTTCCTGACCGTGATGACAGCCTGGTTTCCGTCGGCGGCGAGCCAGGTGTTGCCGGGACCATCAGCACCAGCGGGACAGAAGGTGTTGTTGATGTTGTTGAAGTTGCTGTCGGAAGATGAGGGACCAGCGTCGGCTTGTGTGCCTTGGAGGGGGACGGGGACGAGGGAAGACGAGAAGGGAGTCGCGCCGGAAGAGAAGGGGACATTAGGGTTGTGGGTGCCATTAATGGCAACAGAACCGTTGCCAAATGACGCGATGAAGGAGCCGGAGATGTAAAGACTGGACTGGGACGAGTTGGACGTGATAGACAAGACTTCAGCGGCCGCGCCGGTCAGTCCGCCAAAGGGAGCTGCAGACCAGGACGACGATGCGGTATCCCAGACCGCGACGGACGCGCCTGGAGAGCTAAAGTGACCACCTGCCCAGACCTGTTTCCGCGAGGAGTCGCAGTAAAGAGCGCGCACGACACCGTCAGGGCCGTTCTGGCCCAAGGAAGAGATGGTGTTCGTCGAAGAAGAATACGACGCGACGTTGGCCGTGTTCGTGCCCCCGACGGACGAGAAGCTCCCTGCAAAGTAGTAGACGTCGTCGAGGGCACATCCTGCGAAGATGGTGCCGCCGGAATTTGTTGACGCAATTTTGGAGAGAGCGCCGTCCGATGAGCGGGAGAGGAGAGAGGCGGTGGAAGGATCGAAGGTGACGGAGGTGGTATTGTCGACGAGATCGAGGCCTGCGAAAGCACCTGCAAGGCCGACCTTGCCCATGCGGTCGAAGTCGACGAGGGGGGAGTTAGAAGCGGCGAGAACGACATCAGCGAAGAGGGCGAGGGCGAAGAGGACAACTGCTGGAGATGAGGGCCGTGTTCTGCGTCGAGATTTGCACGCCATGGTTGGAGGACCGGACAGCGTGCTCAAGAGGGGTATACTGCACGTAAGTATGGGGAGAAGAACAGAGCCGTCGCCTCGCGGTTGTTGGCCGCGGAGAGCGCGTTGACAACGTGGGCGGGGCACATCAACAACATTCATTATGTAACATTGGATACTCAACTGCAGCTTATGTCAGCTCAATTCCCTTTTCCGTAACACTTTTCTCGTCTCTGTTCAGATTCTCTTCGCCCATTTCAAGTGATCTGCTCAGATTGCGCACCAAACGATCTAGCCTTCCGGCGTCCATGGCCTGTACATATTCCTTCTCCCGACACACTTTTTCGTACTACATTAATCGTCGTACTACCCAAGATTGACTCAGGACACGGTTTCAGCTCAAGTTCCACGCAGACGGGGGCCGGAGCAAGACGATACCATCCCTTGGGAGTCTTAGACAAAATTATCAAACCCATTTCCGACGAGTTGACAAACCAGCACCCTCCCCCCGTCAGCGTTGCGTCATGATCTCCTTACACCGATCTCTCTTGAGCCTATGATGTTTGGCCGACGGTGCAGTGCGATGTGTCCCGGTCTGCTTCAGTCCAGGATGGAGGTCACAGGATGTGTTCTCGTGAGACTATCGCAGCTCGTCTGAATATTCAACCCACCCAATCCATTCTGCACGATTCCATCATGAATAAGCGTGCCTTCTTACCACCCACGACCTCTCGCAAGCGACACGCCGACGGCGGGCGAAGATATACACGGCTCGCGGTTCCTACACATATAAATGCCAGAATCTGCGGCTGCATGGTGCCATCGTCCAGCACTTGTACGCTCGCGGAACAGGCCTAGGAACAGATCCTTGTTGAACATTATCAGTCGCAAAGCATCCACACCATGGCCTCCGAACAGCAGATGAAGAACCCCCTCCTCGTCGGCCGCGCCATCCGTGCCCAACTCGAGCACCAAGTCCCGAAGGACCTGCCCTTGGAGCGCGACTTCCGCGAGGGTACAGATTACACCATCACAGACCAGTGCGTATGATAGCCATCTTTGTTCGTGGAAGCATCGTGTCCATCGCCCTCGCCCCACCGTGGACATGATACAGTGTCCAACAGCTCCACAAGAGCCTCAGCAAGGACCCCCGTACCCTCGAGCTCGTCACCGCGCTCGTCACCCATCTCCACGCTTTCGGGCGCGAGACCCAGCTCACGCACGACGAGTGGACCAAGGCCGTGAAGTTCTTGACGCGCGTGGGCAAGGAGAGCACGGAGTACAAGAATGAGTTTGTCCTGCTGAGCGACTGTCTGGGGTTCAGTGCTCTTGTAGACGAGATCAATCATCCGAAGCCTCCGGTACGAGTTCCCATTCCTTCAGATGCTTCCGGATGCAATCTTACGAACAACATCGTAGGGCTGTACCGACGGATGTGAGCCTGGTCCGTTCTACACAGATGATGCGCCCACTGTCCCCTCCGGTTCGTCGCTTGCGAAGGCAAACACGCAAGGAGAGTCGATGTACTTCATTGGAACCGTCAAGAATGTGAAAGGCGAAGGTCTGAAAGGCGCTACCGTCGATGTGGTCAGTGTTCTGCCCTTTGACATCACAATCATAAACCTTACCATCTCATTAGTGGCAAGCCGACGGAGACGGTGTATACGACATCCAGTATCCCGACCGTGAGGAGCCTAACGACAGAGGCAAGATTGTTGCAAACCCCGACGGCACGTTCACTTACCGCGGAATCCTGCCTACGGCATACCCCATCGTATGGCGTTCCTCCATATTTTGCCAGCGGATGCGCCTGACCTCCCGCGATTGCAGCCTAGCGATGGTCCTACTGGTGACTTGCTGAAGGTGTTGGGTGAGTAGTGGATCTCTCATGCGAGAGACCGTCTCCCCTCTGGCGTTCCCTGACCGTCGTGCAGGTCGCCACCCCCACCGAGCGTCGCACATCCACTTCACAGTGAAAGCGTCTGGATATGACGAGTAAGCGCACCTGTGCATCAGGTCCCCCCCTGCCGTACTCATCTCTTTACAAGTTTGACGTCTGCCCTCTACCCATCCCACTCGCCATTCCTCGGCACGGACCCCGTCTTTGCCACAAAGAAGTCCCTCATCTGCCAGCTCACGGAAGAGTGTGACCCGAAGCGATGGGGAGAGATGGGCTTCAAGGAAGGCGAGGTGAACGGGGGACATGTGTGGGTATGGAAGTACGACTTTGTCCTGCCAACCACCGGAGCGGTTGAGGAGCTCAAGAAGGCGCGCGCGCAGAAGACCAAACTGCAAACGTCCGGTTAGCCTGGGGAAAACGGAAGCCCACTTTTTCAACCAAGAGCGTTGGATGATCGTGCAAGGTGGGCGATAGCATGTTGTAGAATATTCAGCACAATCAACGCTTCGGTACGGCATTGTGGACGCCGAGCATCTTGAAGCAAGCCTCGAAGGAGCCGCTATCCATACGATGCATGCGCGTCGCAAGGAATACTAGAAGGTGTATTTGCGAAATCTAGTCCCTCTTTACAACAACGTCATCAATCCTGAGGTGCATACCGACGGGCTGGACGTGAGGAGAGTACTGCTCGAGCCGCCTGTGTCGTGCGACGCGAGATATGGTCAGAAAAAATATCCTTGGCAAGACGAATTTGGCACGCACTGGGGGAACCGGTAACGGTGCACGACTGGGGGCTTCGCATCTGCCATGAGCAAAGTTTCATCCGAACCCTTCGCAGAAAGCACAAGGTGCTTGAAGGAAGCATCCCTCAAGACCTCTGGTGCTGTCATCGTGCTGGAAATGTACTTCGCGATGGCGGTGTCGTTGGTGGGTTCGGGAGCGAACTTGTAGAACGCGACGAGGCCAACCCCAGCGATGACGGCTCTCCGCCAGAACGGAGTGTTGAACACTTGAGATTGCGACGTTTCGTACGTTGAGCACACTAACCATATCTTCCATACTATTAAACGCACCTTCAGGCTCGTAAATGTTCGAATCATGGTACTCCTCGTGGTGTTCCTCATGATGGTGTTCCTCATGGGCGTGAGAGGACGCGGCTCTGCGCTGAATGAGGGTGGTGCTAGCTCGCTGTGTGGGGCGCAAGACGGCCCCGGCCGCCCTTGCTAGAGACATGACGAGAAGGTGAAGACGAGGATGGCTGTCGTTGCTGCCGACCTTACCCGCGTCTTCGTCCCATGCTACTCGATTATGTAATCATACTAGACGCTGGCAAGCGGATGATAATATTATTATTAATATACCCGCACATCTTGCTGCCAACTCCCACGGCCACCATCTTAGGTCTGTGTACATACCTTGTTCGAAACACGAAGCCACGTCTTCTAGCTGTTTTCGCGTCTTCGACTTGTAAGTGATGTCTCCATGGACTGAATAGCCGCGGTAGGCTTGCTCGGCATGTCGTCACAGACCCCGCAATCGAATCTCAGCTTCGGTTGCACTACTCGCGACATGTATAAAGCCCACTGCTTTACCTTCCTCCCCCCCTCTCCAGCATCCCTAACTTACCGACCATCTAGTTGCCCGACGGGCACCCAAACCCTCTATACCTCGCACACAGACGCTCGTTAACCCACTCATCCTACCTGCGCAGCTAACAGTACTACCATGGCTGCAGCACAGTCTAGCGCTCCACTCCTTCCCGTGAACATCTCCGAATCTCCTCTCCTCTCCGGGAGCAGCCTGCTACCCGACGAACTATTTACGACGCTGGCCGGACCCCTCCCCACCATCACCATCGGCCCGTGCTCCCCCCCTTCCCCGCACTTCGAACCCAAACCGTTCGGCGCGAGCCGCCCTCCCCGCCGCAAGAGCAACCTTCTCCCGAAGCTTGCCCTGCCCCCGCTCGCGTCTCTCACACCGTCTTCGGCGCCCTCGACGCCGACCACGCCCGTGACGCCGACTACGCCGCCCGCTTCGCGCATCCCGTCGAAGCAGGTCATCTCCCTGCTCGACCTGCTGGAGACCATGCAGAACGACGTCGCGACGGAGGTGCAGCGCGTCCGCCTCGGCATCCAGGAAACGCGCATGCTCGTTCAGGCTTGTCGGGAAGACTGCGCGGCGAGGGAGAGTGCGAGGCAGCGGCGGCTGAGGTTGAAGAAGGAGCGGTGTTAATATCGATATGAGGAGCTGGAGGTGATTGTTCGGACTTCCTCCCAATCTCGTCGGACTCTGGGACTCACTTGAATCTGGTTTTGTACTGCGTCCATTTGGCCTGTAGTGTGATTTATGACTTCCTGCTGACCTATAATATATAACATCTAATGGTACAAGCTATCTGGCAGTTGAACATGATGACGTCACAACAGACTGCTATATTGCGATGTGATGATCTGAATTTTCTCAAAATCGCGCTGTGCTGGAATGAGAACTGCTTTACGATGTTATGTACATACCTCTTAGACTTGGAACATGGATAATCAACGCATCACCTGCACATAACAAGATACACGTCAGCGCCTATTCAGTCTGCAAATACTTAAGTACCGCACTTGGATCTAGATCTAATACTCTATAGGATGACCGGTTGGCGGTCTCGCGTCAGGTTAGATTATGGCATAAACCCTGGCCCAATTGTAGAGGTCTGGTCTTCGAAAGGCACAATTCGAGCTGGACGAGATATGTTGCAATTGGAACGCTGGTTTCAACTTTCCCCCGCACAGTGATCTGAGCAATCACGGGATGCTCGTCCCTGCCCGATCTGGGAATGCTAGCAGCACTATAGAATTTGAAACGCAGGGCGGCCTCCCTTTCTTCGCCTCCATCTGCCTCCATCTCCTGGGCTTCCAAGCCACCAAGCTCCTACCCAACACTCTCTACGTCCTGTCCTTTGTACTATGTGTAAGTCAACTCGACTCTTCATATCTAGAAGCCCTACGGCTAATATGTCGTATGAAACAATGCGTATGTCCGAATGCAGCCAGCACCGAAGCTGCCGCCCCTGCCCCTGTCGAGAAGCCGAAGCCCGAGCGCAAGACGTCTTTTGACCCCCAGACGGCGCAGATGCTCGAGAAGAGCCTCACGCACCGCCCGGATAAGCACGAGCTAATCGAGAGGAACATCCTCAAAGGCGGGTCGTATGATCTAAGCGCTGTGGCGCGGAGCTAAAAAGCGCAACAGATGACAGTGTTGCGCCGGCGCTGCAGGCCGCGAAGGAGAAGCTGCAACGGTCTCAGCTCGAAGTGAGTATGAGTTGCGTCGTAATGAGGAGTCCTATGTGCTCAGCGATGTGATGCCTGCAGGACAAGCTGGAGCATGCACTTCAGGCGCGTCCAAAGCCAGAGGAGCTGGTGAAGGAGGGTATCCTCAAGGGTGAGCACGACTGTACATCTGTCTCACTTCTGCACTGAGTCACCTGTCCTCGACAGATACGGAGGTTCCCCCGGCTTGACCGAACTGAGAGGTGCGAATAGTGACAATTAGGTCTAGGGGCTTCGCCGTGTAGGATAACCAAATGCGTGTACGAATACTGCTGAATGCCCTGTACATAGTATATCAGCTTCGTCAACAGGGAACCGAATCCATCGTGATGCCTACGTACCCGCTCCATTTAAACCATGTCCACCCATTATCACGACACCTCCCTCCCCGAACCCCTTATGGGGACTACGCATCGTCGTGTCAATCCCTGCTATCCCGCCTCTCCCTCATCTTCTCGCGCATCTCCTGCGCTGCGCGGCGTGCACCGGAACTGCCGGCCCAGCCTCTGGCACGCAACCAGTGGACGAGCTTGGGGGTGACGGCTGCCGTCAGGCCAATGCGGACGGGGAGGAAGAGCGTCTTGTGGATGGTATATGCGAGGAGGATCATGGCCATGAGGCCCTCGTGGCCGCCCGAAGCCGCGTGCGAGACGGCGGGGTCCATCTGCTCGCGACCGGGCTCGGGTGGTGTGGAGTGGATGAAGCCGGCGAAATAATCCTTAACTTCGGTGGCGACTTTGGAGACATGCTCGGCGCCCAGGACGTTCACGGCGGCGAAGGCGACGGAGAAGTCGAGCGCGGAGAGGATGACGTACACGCCTAGTGCGTACCAGCCGTAAGATTTGATGAGGTGTTTGAGACGTTGGGAGAGCGTCGCATTTGGAGGGAGGGTATGGGTGGGCTCCGGATCGTCTGGATTTCGTGACGACGGTGGTGGTGAAGAGGTGAGACGAGCTGGAAAATGGGAAAAAGGTCTGGAGCCAGAGGCAGAGAGACCATTCCGTGATGCAAGCCGAGTCGAGAGCGGGAGCAGAGGCTGCGAGACGCGACTTGTGAGGGCCCGCACGACGGGAAATCGCAGAATGTAGCTTCGAACCATGCTCGCAAGGCTTAACAGTGGCGAGCAGGGATGAGGGGAGGGTACGAAAGGCGGAGGAGGAAGAGAGTGCAAGCTGGCTGGTCGGCGAAGAGTTGCGTCCGCGTCGACGTCGTGACCGAGCTGCCGAGGAGGACACAGCCACCTAGCGATTAGATTTGGAGGGGCAATCGATTTAAGTATGGTAATAAGTCACTTATCAGATCCTATGCACCCGCCCTCCACCGTCCAGCAGGTTCGTTCAGCCAGCCGAGTCTCTCAGCTCCCCCTCATTCGCCCTTAAACCCCCAGTTCATGCATCCAGAGATCCTGCCCTCCGCGGCCCGCCACCACCCTCCAGACAGATAGCGTGCCACTTCCTGCTCTTCTCCGGTCACCATGTCCACCGCTGATCAGCTCACCGCTAACGCCAACGGCCCCTTCGAAGGGCCCGAAAAACTCCTCGAGATATGGTTCGCGCCCTCTTCCGCGGACGTGCCCCCGAGCACGGATGGCAAGTTTGGCCTCAGGAAGGTGCCCCGTGCCGTCTGGGAGGAGATGCTTGACATCGTCAAGTGCAAAATTTTGTCCGTCGTAGAAGGCACAGAGATGGACGCCTATCTTCTCAGGTGTGTGTCTACGGCTACTTTCATATACTCCTTCATCTCGCTTCCTTCCGCCAGGATGACGTGTTCCTGCCGCTGAGAGCCATTCTTGGGCGAGATATGAGCGTGGGCGTGATGCAGTGCGCTTTACACCTGCCCCGTATTGCGTGCGAACGCGCAACCGCTCGCATATCCAACTCTATACTCTTGATCAGACGTTTTGGAACGCGTCCCAGAAAGGAAAACAGGAAGACAACGAGAAGGGATGGGACACGTTTCAAAACGTCTGGTGAAATTCGTATAGACGGGTGGGTGACTTCTTCGGCCCGAGCTCATCCATCCTTTCGCCCCAAAACGCAACGCGACAACTCCCCGCTCACCGCGTTCAGCCTTTTCGCGACGAGTCCGCGTCGAGCATTGACTTGAGCGGCCCCTTGTCACTCGAACCCTCTCCAGATAGGTAGCACCTGCGCGACCTTGCTGTCAATTCTGCGCGAGGCGACGCTCGAAAACCTTTAAGCATCCGGTGTTATCACCAGCTTTCTCCCCGCGTGTGGCGTGGGTCTTTACTGCGACAGACAGTGTGTGCGCACACACATATACACAGCCAGATGAGAGCTTGTAGGCCGTGGAGTTGACGTGTCGCTTCATGGTCGCGATCGTGAGCGAGGGGACTCGCGAGGAGGTGAGTAGGGAAGCCCCCTACCCGCCTAT
Source organism: Polyporus tsugae (assembly GCA_024305745.1). NCBI lineage: Eukaryota > Fungi > Basidiomycota > Agaricomycetes > Polyporales > Polyporaceae > Polyporus > Polyporus tsugae. The sequence continues at coordinate 1,235,557 of JAHRBS010000001.1, forward strand.
ACGAAATTTATCGGACGTTTTGGACACGTCCCCTGCCTTCTCTCTGTCTTCCCGTTTCCCTTCCTAAAACGTCTGGTTCTGAGACTACCAACCCTATACTCTTGTTTGTGTAACTGTTGCTCACTTCATCGCCTTCCTTGGTCGCAGTGAATCCTCGTTCCTCGTCTCTCCCCATCGTCTCATTCTGAAGACGTGCGGCACCACCCTGAACCTCCTCGGAGTCCCCCGAATACTCGAGATTGCCCGCGATGTTGGCTTCCCTACTGTCTACCGCCTATTCTACTCGCGTAAGGGTTTCATGTTTCCCGAGCGACAGCACGGCCCTCACCGGGAGTGGAAGGCGGAAATAGAGTTCCTCGACAACCTCTTTCCCAATGGCTCCGCCTACACAGTTGGCAAGGTCAATGGCGACCACTGGCTCCTCTACCTCACAGCCCCTGGAGCAGGCACCTCCGTCAATGGGGATACCGCCCCCAGCTCTCCGCAATCCGTTTCGCACGAAGTGGTCGGCGTGAACACAAAACCTTCAGACGTGTCACCAGACATTTGCGCTGAAGGACCCTTAGGAGATGAAACCGACGATGCCATAGCTTCCGACTATACCATCGAAATCCTCATGACCCACCTATCACCGGAAGGGCGCGCCCCCTTCTTCAGCAAATCCTCTCCAGAAGACGGGGACATCACCGCAGGAGCCGATGGCCTCGCACTGTCGTCCGAGATCGGAATCACGAACATCTTTCCCCCACACATCACTACGCTAGACGCATACTCCTTCACGCCCTGTGGCTATTCGTGCAATGCGCTGCTCAAGTGGCGTTCCGATGCCGGACAGGACCCTGTTCGCCCCGGAGAGGGATATTACACCATCCACGTTACCCCAGAAGACGGCTGGTCGTACGCATCGTTCGAGTGCAACGTGCCTCTGGCGACGAAGCCGACGAACAAGCCGACGGACGTTCCCGACCTCAAAACGCTCATCCGCCGGGTGGTGGACATCTTCCGTCCGGGGAAGCTTACCCTCACGCTGTTCATCTCGAGCAAGGACAACGACGCCGTGGAGGAAGAGGAGGGCGAGACGGCCGTCGAGGCTGCGCAGCGCGCGTTCAAGTCCGCGCTGATGTACCCCTCCCAAGGTCGGCGGAAGGGCGAGGGTGAGCCTCAGTGCAACGGTACCCAGGCTGGCACGGGGCTGTACAAGCGCACGGACAAGATCAACTACGAGTTTGGGGGCTATGATCTCGCGTTCGCGAGCTTCGAACTTCGGACGGCGTCGTCGTCATAGGTGCGCCGCTGTTGCTCCTCGCCGTCTGTGGGCCGCAGCTTCTCCACTTCAACAACGCCCGCATTCGCCCCCCCAGAATTTACGTTTACGCTCACGCCGATCATCGTCCGCCATATAGCCTACGACCCTTGTGATTGTTTCAACTCTATGGAGAAGATGGATGCTTGTTGCAATGCGATTTGGGAGTCCGGCGCCTTTGGTTCGGGAAGGTGGCGGAGCGGATATGTCTGGGTGCAGCAAGGGTTACAGTCTATTCGATGTCGGGCTCGGCGCGGCGCCATACGTTCATGTATGTAACGACCGAGTACGACCAAATGCGACACGGCGCAAACTCGGCGCGGCCGCACTCCTGGCTTGAAACAGTGATTCAGTCGACATTCTCAGCGCGCCGCTCTTCGAGGTGCGATCATGGTCGGAGCTTCCTCCAGGGGAAAGCTAACGCGCCTTACACCCTGGGCTGTTGCTGCACATCCCCTGTCAGAGCATATCAGCCCGCACGCCTCCCCTGTGTGTCGGTGGCCTGGTCTGCACAAAACACACGCCGCAGTGGAGAGTGCCTGGATGGATCAAGCTTGAGGCTGCCGCTCGTCGGGGCGTGTGCGGGCTTCGCGCACGGCAGTGGGCGGAAATGCGAATGCGAATGCACGTTGCCCCCCCCCCGCCACGCTCATCGGCCCAAGGAAGAGAACAGTGAACAGATTACGAAGAAAACTTCGAGCTGTGACCATACCGTGACCTGCAGCATACGGACGCGTCTTCCGACATTGGGGCTCACCATCGCGCAGTCGGGTTCGGGTGCCGCCCGCCCGGGGGCGAATCGCGATGCATTGGGTCGGATGGGCGACCCCCACCTCGAGGCAGCGGGAAGCGTTCAAAGCCATCGATCGAAGCGTCCGGGAGTGTTTGCGCGGGGACGCTAGAATCCCTGCCCCGGGTTGATAGAACGTCGACGCTGCATGTGGCCACCGCAACGACGAGCTGAAGGATATTCAGGTGAGCATGGCCCGCGCGCCGTCCTGTCTTGTTGAGTTCCTTCTTGTACGTGATTGCCTCGCTGGGTGACTTGATCCCGATTCTGGGCTGCGTCTCCCTCGAAGCGCCACCCTTTCTGGGGGGAATTCCTGGGAGCTAGCCGAGGCGGGCACGAGCACAACCCTGTTCTCTTGTTCTGCAGTCTCTTGTCATGATGCTCTGCTCTTCGAGAGACGGGCTCGGTTTGCCAGACAGGTGGTTTGTACCCCCGAATATATGCCGCCCGCCCCAGGCGGCGTAGGAAGCGTGTCCAGCTGCTCAGTGCACGGATAGGGTTCTGGCATGTTCTTCCGAGCGTTCCAACGCTGCCTGGTGGACATTCCATTGCTCGTTGGCGAGCGAAAGGCAGCGATTACGTACCGGACTCCGCGGAGCGCGATGTTGCACCTTCCTTGATAACATCCGTTGAGCTTCCATGAAGTGCGGGGGGCGACCAGTTGCGTTACCGGGACGCGGGGTCGTCCGGTTCTCTGCCATACTGTCATGGCCGTGCCATGAGGCATGTGGAGGACTTCATATTATTGAACGGAATTTGTATATGCTATGCATACCTGACAGAGGACAGAAACCCCATCCGCGTGCTCCGAGGTCACGCTGTCGCGGGTGGTCCGTGATATGTCTGTCACAGTCCGTCGTGCGCCATTCATCGAACCTCTCGGATTTGGTGCATTGAGTTCTTCGAGAACGCGTGTAGGGGAGCCGCACTTTATCTATCTACACTGACAGATCAAACACGCCTCTCCGCAGAACGTCAGTGGGGGTGCGGCAAACCCCTGCACAGCTCATCCAGTCCGGGTTAGCACGGATTTTAATTCTGTAGCAACGGAGACAGGTGCCTGATGGATAGATAAGCCGTGAAATGGTGCATGCGCCCCACAAGAGGACGGAGGGGGGAAGGGACGATACGCCGAGGTTCGACGCAAATGTCGGGGGCAGCATAGGACGCGATGTTCCCGGTATAGAAAGCGCGGTATGAAGGTCAATACCTAAGCGACCGGGAACGCCCACAGCCTGGAAGCCTCGACCCGCCGGCCTGAGAAAAGGTTTTCCTGCTTTCCACCGTGCAACCGTCCGTTTACTCATGGTCCTCCGGCAACCTAGATAGCCTCTGGACGTGACGGTTCCGCGATGCTCTCCGCGGGCCTGCTGACAGCCCATGACGCAGCGTGGTTCTCCCCGGAAAGAGAGCCAGCATTCATTTGCCGGGCAGGATGCACGCACGGTTCGGCTTCTCGCGCAGGACCCCGGTTCTTCTCAAGGAAACGCCCCAGCGTAGACTTGAGGGCCCGGAGTCTGATGTCAATCATTTCATCGTGGCCTTCTTGCATCATGAGCGCAGTCACTCAATGTCAGAGCTTCCGGCGCTCCGATCCCAGGTAGAAGACCTAGGAAAGGCCAACGGATTCCTCGCAACGGTTGTCCCCGGTATACCGCGTGTGGCAAGGAATTGCCTGCGTTCGCGATGCTCCCCCCACCCACATCAATCTCCCACCGCCTTAAATGCTCGCATGAACTCAGATCCATGGCGGTGGAGCCCTCCGCTGATCAGTCCGTCCGTTCTACCCTTCTCCCTTGCTTCCACGCTAGGCCACAGACACACTACGCCAAGCCATGGCCCATCCACCGGTTATTAACCTCACACCAGCTACGAGTTCGGATCAGCTGCGCGCTCTCGATGAGGTTAAGGACTTCGCGCTCACGGACATGGACCGCGGCGGGGACGAGCGCTGGACATACCGAATGCTCGAGGAGCCCGCCGTGTCGCAGGAACTCAAGAAGGTGGCAGAGCCGAAGACGTCGATTGCGGGCACCGTCGACAGCGTCTCGTTCCAACCCTGCAAGACCTGGCATTACCGAAGCCAGGACCGACATAGGGTTGAGGAGTGGGCCCTCCCTGGCGGTACTTGGACGTATGCCGCGGTGTTCGACGGTATGGCGCCATGGAACCGGCCTTCTATAACCGCATATGTGGGTTGATATCTAATCCGATTGCCTCGTTCCAGGTCATATGAACCACGATTGCGTTGACTTCGTCTCGACTCGCTTCGGCCCTAACCTCAAAAGTTTACTCGAGGCCTCGTTGCGTTCCTGCCCATCACCATCTGCGCTCCCCGCACTCGTCTCTAGCCTTTTGAGACAGGCACTGGAGCATATCGACCAGATCCTGGTCTCCGACTTTGTCGGACTCTTCCCCAAAGAGCCAGATGCGCTCCGAAAACTGAACCCCACACGTACCAGGGATCTCGTAAACGACCAAAGTGGCGAGAATTCGGGTTATCACAAAACCGCGCGGGCCTTTGGCGGGTCCACCGCCTTGGTAACGCTCGTGGATGCAAGGAGAAGGCATTTGTGGGTCGCTAACGTAGGCGATTGCGTCGCGGGTAGGTCTTCTACCACGCTGGTACCCCGAATCCTGCTCGCCTGGCTGACAAACAAACTTAGTTCTAGCGGAGCGGGATCGATCCGGCAGCTGGTGTAGCCGCGTCGTCAACTCTATTCACAACGGGAGCAACCCCGGTGAATTAGAGCGCATCCGAGCAGAACACCCAGGAGAGAACGATTGCGCGTGGAACGACAGAGTTCTGGGCTTCCTCGCGCCGACGAGAGGTGCGTGGCCGCGTGCTCCTCGTTCCCCGTTACCATATCCCGGGCCCGTGCTGACCTTCCGCTCGCAGCTCTGGGTGACGTGTGGTTGAAGCTTCCCGCCGCCTACGCGGAGCTCGTGTTTAGGCATGTGGACGCGGATTGGCTGTCCCCCGAGATGATGGAACCACACGTGCCGAGAATCCGCACTCCCCCATATCTCTCGAGCACCCCCGACGTATACCACCTCGACTTGAGCGTCGGAGCGGGGACCTCTGGCGCTCCGTCGCAGCGCGCCCTCATCCTTTGTTCAGATGGCCTCACCGATTTGTATGACGGATATACCCCCCAGGAGATGGCCGACGAATGGACCCAGGTCGTCGGCCGGGCTCTGGACTCAAATGCCGGGCCGAACTCGGGTCGCCCGAGGACTCACTTGGCATTATCTCTGCTAAGGGAGGCTATAGGCGGGTCGGATACCCAGCTTGTGTCACGATGTTTGACAGTGGAGATGGAAGAACGATGGATGGACGATACCACAATCCTCGTGCAGCGACTTCCATAAGGACATTGGTAATCGCTCGCGCACATCACGTTGGATACCCACCCCCTTTACGTAGTTTGCGCCGCATGCCTAGATAGTATTATATAGACGGTCCGGGACGCTGGACGATAGTTGTCAGCGGATTTAATGCATACGATATATATGACGGAAGTCGGAGGCGATGGGAGAGGTACTACACAATACACGAACATATGCATACGACATAGCGCAGTAAGCCCTAAACGATAGCTGGCCAGGACGAGAATGTTGACGCTGCTATGCTATACTTCAGAGTCCCAGATATACTCGAATAGTGTAACGCAACGCGGCTGGTACAGGCAGACGGGACAAGCATGGAGAAGAGCAGAGCATTTGCAACCGAACATAGCACGACACGACACCCGGCGGAGATAGGGCTACCGCTTGACGGACGGTCCCGGCGGAGGGGGTGGCGGGCGATACGAGGTGGATTCGTCTTCCGTCGACGCGCGCCCGTTGCCGCTGCCGCCCTTCGCGCGCAGCTTGCACAGCGGACAGAGGCGGATGAACATCTCCACCATCGGCCAAGTGATCGTCGCCTGTGTGTCATTGTCAGCCACGGGATGCATACACGTGCCCTACGCCCGCCGCTCGGCCACTCACCACCCCGATCCGGCGCGCCTCGAAGAGCATTGTCGAGGAGGTGCCGTGGTTCCTGTGCGTGTACACCAGCACGTCATATATCTGGTTCTGGACAGGGACGCGCTCGAAGACGGCGGCCGATTGCAGGGGGCTAAGCCCATTCTCGGCGAGCTTCTTCGCGCTCTCGCTGTTCTCCTCCCCGTCCGCCTGCATGATGTAGTTCAGCCTGAGCTTCTCCTCGTCCTCGCGGTTCATGTGGTAGAACGCGTCGCGCGGAAGGAGGACCAGGTGGCGCTTGGCGGACCCGCCTCGTGCATGGTGGCATGTCGCCCAGAACTGTAACCGCGAGGGGAGCGACGATATGCGGTTCTCCTGTACGGCGCGTGCGATCTCCGCGTACGAGTCGGTGGTGAAGGTTGCGGTGTCGCGGAGCTCGGTCGAGAGTCCTTGCAGAAACTTGGTCAGCGCCTCCTCGAATTGATGTCGCGAGGGCATCTCGATGGCGTTCACCGCTCGGAGACCACGAATGATGACGTCTGGCAGAACAACGAACGACGGATGCATCCATGGGTCTATATGCGGCGTTGTTACTATCATGCCCTGCGTCCGGCACGGTGCGGCGACGTTTTAGTATCGGAATAAGGTTTTCCCAAGCCTTAACTGAACGCACCCACGTGAAGGAGCCATCGGGCCCTGTTTGCTGGAACGATCCGTCGGGGTCCTGCTCCATCGGCGTGTCCTCGTCAATAGGTGCGCCACCTGGTGGCGGGGGATGGGGTGGTACGTATTGTCGTATTTGAGGTTCAGTGCGAATCTCACCCTCGTATACACCCGCGGACGACGGTCCGCCCGGAGAGCCGCCAGGTGGGGACAGTTCCTCCTCTTGTCCATGCTCGTTCACTAGGAAGGAGGCGGTCTTGGTGGCGTAGGGCGCAACAGGACGGTTGGCCTGCGGCCCGTGATCGGAGGGGACCTTGTGCCTCTTCTTTGGGGTGTAGTTGCAATCCGTCTCGTTGTCCTCTCTGCAGTGATTGCAGACGGGGAGATTTCGGTCGCACTTTGGGGGCAAATATCGGGAATATGGAGGAGAGAAGACACACAGGCGGCACGTACCTTGAGGTTCTTCAATCGACATCTGTCACATCTTGGAATGCCGCGGTGAGCAGGGGTGGGCAGTGGGGTGTATTTGCATTCTCGCCCGCTAGCAGCCCAACAATAGTTGCATGTGGGGAGAACACGGTCACACTAGCCGCCCATGAGAGAAAAGAAATTGCGGGGTGGAGGTAGCGCACCTTGAGATTATTTAAACGACAATGGTCGCACCGTGGCTTCCCTCTCCTGCCTTTCCATTGTGATTGACGTGCCATATACATCTTTGGATTGGGAATTCTAATGGTGAGTTGTCCATCGTCACCGGAGTCATTCGCAGATTCGCTGCCGGCTGGTGAGTCCGGCATAATGTCTTCTTGTGAGAGGCCTTTGCAGAATTTGCATGGACCTCAGATGCCGGCGCTGAAGCACAAATAATGCAGAGGACGTACTGGGGGGTCCTGACCTTTGTCCTGTGTATGCCCCCCGAAAAACGCCGCGATTCAGATCAGACGATGGCCCGACACGAGACGCTTTGGGGTGATGGAGAAGAAAGCCCGGAAAGATTGAGGAGTGAAAGGAATATGACAAGCACGAGGAGGTGCGATGAGGAGAGGGAGCGTAGTCGATGCAGAACAAAGGCCAGATATTGGTGCAGGGGAGGTGAGTTTGCACAGACAAGAAACCAAATGCGGCGAAACGAACCTAGTGAGCTCGGTGACTGTGACACTCCTGTCACGCTTGGATGTGCTGGACTCACGCCATCGCATCCATCACAGCTTGACCGACAATTGGGAACAGACGCTTCAGCCTTCTTCCACCTGTGCCTCTCAAACATATCCTGACTCGCCCGCCTCTCTTCCACGGGCGAGCGCATCAACGACGGACAGCGATGGCGAGATCCAATGGAATTCCCCGGCAAACGGTAACGTAATGCGCAGGTAAGGGTAATGGAAGTCGGATCTGCTCAATTCCCGGTTCTCCCAAGCTGGTTACCATAAATAGTTACTCTCTAACAATTTACCGAGTTGACCCGGCCACATCCAGGAGTCCAGTAGTACATTGTAAGTACTCAGTATTAGGTTTCCATGACCGGTTACGTGACAAACCATGTCAAGCGAACTGTTTTGATCACATAACGTTCGTGATCAGCTGAGCGGTATCGCTCCCGACGCTGTCACCCCGGACGAGGCTGGAGTAGCCTTGTGTTAAGGAATACGTCTGGTCTCTGTCCCGTTTTCGTATTACATGCGCTGGAATCAGGGAAGGCCATGCCAGTGAGGACCCCGGTACCGACATCATGCCGCTGTATGAGTTTCAGGGACAAAAGTCGGTATGGAGAACCAAAGGAGAACCGAGCTGCTCGTGAGGTCACCGGGGATGTCGGCATGCAAGAAGGTATACGGCTGACAGCATCAGGGACCTTGACGACAACGACACTCTTCCCATGAGCCGTAAGTAGTGCTGTTTGTCCGAACGATCAACCTGCTTGGAACCTACTCGGCGCTCAGTTGACAACATATTATAATATGAAGAATACTCACACAAGCAGAACTGCAATCGACGCGAAATGCTGAACGCATCCAAAAACGCATGAGTGGTCGTGGTCGTCCTTGGGTTAGTGAAAGTCGACGAAGGTCATGTCGGTGCGTCGGCCGTACGGTGGAACTCGAAAATCTTGTTCGGTTGCGAACCACACTAGACAAACCAAGGTCGCACTCCGGCAGCGAAGTGACATAATGATGAACGTGGGCGACTTGGACAGGTGGCGTCACGGCGAAGCTCTGGTAGTACGAACGTGGTGTCAAGCTAGAGAAGCGTAAGGGCGCACAGTCGTGTGGAAATGTTGTCGAGAAGCACAGCAGCACACCCAGAGGCTCGCCCCGAAAGGAAAACGCACTCGTCTCATGACTGAGCGTCTATCGCCTTTTGTCGTGAACGGCGCGGGTTCAAGGTTGGCCCAACCGGACCCGGTGCTCTCTCAGTCTGACTGGCATGACCCATCGCAGCTGCACGACTTGGCCACTATTCCTGTCGTGCACTCCTTCCCTCCGCCCTTCTCGACCCGTTTCGACGCGTGGTCACATGGGAATGGCTATTTCTATACCACAACGCTGTGCTGAGTATACCATACCCGCTCGCCTTCTCCTCGTTACTTTCCCCAAAAGCATGTGCTCCCGCGCTGATGCGTCCAGTTGCTTCTCAGATTCGCGTTCCCGTCAGTGCGCCCTAAACTGTATGCCATCATGACAAACGAAGAGCTATATAATGCCATCGTTGCTGCAACCGTCCATCCGCCATCTGCTCCTCAGGTCACTCTCGAGCACGCCCTCCCCAGCAATCATGCTCGCTCTCAAGCTCTCTGCGGTCACACTGGCTGGTGCTCTCCTCATTTCCCCCTCTGTCTTCGGCGCCGTCCTACAGAAACGTGCCGCCGAGTACTTCGACCCTGCGACGGGTGGAGGGTCTATGTTCGTCGACACCGGTAACGGTCTCGGAGAGCCTCTGAACGTATGTTCCCACCCGCATTGCTCCCACCGAGCTTATCTGACACGCACGTTCTTCAATGCTGCAGGTCATCATCTCGGGGCTCAGCTCTTCTGCCGTCCTCAACGAGGATGGCTTGATCAACTATGCCAGAGCCATCGGATTGTACGCTAACCGTCCAGTTCGCTCGCACGCATGTCTGACTTGTGACAATCTACGTCTGTCCGTTTAGCTCGACGGAATGCTTCGGCATCCACCTCGGCAACCCCTTCCCCGCAAACCTGGGCGACGGCCACGGCCCCGTCAACCAGACGGTCGAGCTCCGCCAGGACTATGGCAGGGCCGGGGCGGGCACCTGCCTCGAGTCCCTCATCGGCGGCAACCACTTCCGCGTGTACTTCCAGAACGGGCCCACCGCCGACAGCGGTGCGGCCTTCCTCGCGTACGTTTTGCCATTACGTTCTACCTGTCCTTCTCGCTCCACGGAAGCTGATGAGGGACCGCCCTGTCCTCGTTCTTGTTCTCGTCCTTGTTCTTGTTCCTGTTTGGCACTTCAAGTGTCTCGAAGGAGGAGCCCGTGACGGATAACCACGACATCGTGCCCGACGGCTACGACATCGGCCGCAACGCCCTCGTCCAGGGCGCGCTCGGGACGACGAGCTACGGCGGCGTGACGTACGCGACCACCGCGCGGAACATCACCGGGCTTATGGCCGCCGGCTCCGAGGGCGTGAACCACGATATCGCCGTCGACGGCATCGTCACCCTCCTCACGGTCACCACCCAGTAAGCCGGCGTCACTTCGGGATACGCTTGTTTTGGACCCGCTCACTGAGCACTCCAATATTATTCCCTGGAGCCCTTCTTGCACGATAATGGTGCAGGGAGGCGTAGGAACCTGCCACGACACCTGACACTTGGCGCATTGTATTTTCCCTTCACGACCTCATGACATGCATGCATGTTTATATATACCTGTATCGATATCGGTTTGCTTGGATGGTGCGTCGGCGGTGGATCTTCGTCTTCGGTCGATAAACTTTCTTCATCACGACTCTTCATGTCAACAGCCACCCCAATAATGTCCAGTGAATTTCGAGGGGGAAAACAAGAACCGGTGTTTCTCAAATTCGACAGACATGCACGCGGGCTTACGGGCTTACGGGATTACGCCACGAGGGAGTGGAGTACGCCGAGGCATCGGCGAAGTTCAAAGTGACGACAGCCGCCGCGCACGGTGTCAATCAAGCTTCGCGAAATTGACTGTCCACGTCAAGATGAACGCTCCATAGTAACTTTAAGTAATTCGGTGCATGTGATTGCTTCATTGCCCTGCAGCCATGTAGAGACCGAGGTATAAGTGTAGGAGACGTGCTGCATGTAACGTATGATGTGGGTGGTATTGTACAATGTGTGCTGTGTATGTGTGAGCCGATCCAATCGGAGAGCGTGCAGGAGCTTGCGAAGAACACCGTCCTATGGAGAATTGCAAAGGGGGGAGGTTTCAGAAAAAGGAACGACGGAACCGTATGTAACCTGTTATATTGGGCAAAGCAGTGTTCGTCACCGCCGTCACGCGCACGCCTCGACCTTCACGGCGTCCATGGCCATCCACTCGTCCCAGCGCACGTCGTCGTCTGACGTGTCCTCCAGCTTCGGCTGCAGCAGTTCCTCGTCGTCCTCGTCTGCATGCGCGTCTACGTCGCCCCGCGCTTCCGCTAGCCAGCGCTCGTCCTCCTCGGCAACCTCCTCGACCGTCCGGCGGCGGACACGCGAGAGGATCGCGTCGAGCGCCTTGAAATTGTTGTCGTCCGTGGCGAACTTGCGATGCCTTCGGCTGATGATGTGCTGCGTGTGTGGGGTTTGCTATCAGCAACGCGCCCAGACCCAAACCCAGAGAAGACATAGACATACCTCACGGAAGTCCTCGAACTTCTGCCGGCAGCACTCGCAGTAGCCCGGCTTGGAGCCCTCCTCGCGCTTCGGGAGCTTCAGCGTGTTCATGCTCTTGCTCTTGCGCAGGAACTTTGCGCGGTCGGGGATCGTCGTCGGCGGGCCCATCACGTTCTCCTTGTTCTCCCGGTCCGTGGGCGGCGCGGCGGCGGCCGACGCACGCCGGTTCATCGTGATTTGCTGCGCGAGCTTGTCCTTGAGCGTGGACGGGAACGCGAGCGAGCGCAGGAGGTCCCCCGCGGTGGACGTGCCTGTGGTCGAGGTGACCTTGACGCTGTTCCCAGACGCCGCCATGTACGCCGCCGAGGCGAGGTACCCCGACGCGTGCACGGATTCGGCGTGGCTCTCCTCTGGGAAGTCCGCGTCGAGGTCGACGAAGCCCTGGCCATGTCCCTGTAGGCTTGCGTCGGGGTACGTCGCGCGGCGTTGGAGGTTTGTCATCGAAGCGGTCCGCCGGAGGTCGTGCTGCTGCTGCTGCGCGGCGCGCATGCGGACCTCCTGCGCTCTGCGTTTCCGTTCGTGCTGCACGAGACGCGCTTTCCGGTGGGCGCGCTCTTCTCGGCGGTCGTGCTCAGCCTTCTCTTGCTTCTGTCGTCTGCGCTCTTCTCGGTCGTCGTACTCGAGGAACGGACCGCGAGCGCTGGGATGGCAGTACAGCACAGGCCATGCACCCTTCTCCTTCCCGTCTCGAGCCTTCTGGATCTGGTACTCCGTGACGGCGATGGTGGCAAGTTCCTGTTTGAGGTCCTCGACAAGCACGAAGTAACTTTCCTTCGAGAAGTAGGAGAAGTCATGGCGACGCTGGGAAGGGTCGCGTTCGCTCGTCGTGCCATGCAGTCGTTCTGTCTTCAGGAGGTGGGCGAGGTTGTGCTCCTTGGAGGCGCGTTGGGCAGCGGTAGGGAGGTTCCCGGATGCTGAGACGCGGGGCGCGTCGCACCGATCGAGGATGTTGTGAAGCTTTGTTGCAGACCAGACCTTCATGTTAAATGACTGCGCCTTTTGAACCAGCGACTCCACCTTCGTGTTGGTCGCGAGAGCACTATGGGACCAGAATAAGGACGACAGCGGTATGCAAGATGCCAGGTAAGGGGACATACCGGCCGCGTAGTTTGATCGGGCTCGCAAGGAGACCACCGCCAGTAGCAGCGGCAGCAACAGAAGCTGACCCGCCTCTCGTAGTCTCCTTCTCCTTGTTCTCCTTGTCGTCGACATCATGAAGAGTGACAAAATGTGTGATATCTTTTGAGAAGAAGTCGTCGATCCTCTGCACGCACAAGTCCACGCGACCATCAACCACACGAACACGCGACAGAGATCAAGTTCAGGCGATCGTTCAAATGAAAACTCATGCAACTCACCGCGCCCATAAACCCGACCCGCTTCTCGAGGTGGTTTTTGATCGACGCGGTCTCCGGGTTGCCGGAGTCAAGATCGAAGTAAAACACCCAGCTGGGGAATGCACGGCTGTACTTGATCTTGAACTCCTCCTCTCGCTGGACCCTCTCCTTATCTCGTTTCCGTTCCTTGTCCTTCTTGGCCTCCATACGGGAGGCAGCGGCAGGGGTAGGCGACTCCTGGACCACGGGTGCACTGGGCATCGTCTTGACGCGTTTGGAGCTGTGATCGGTGGGGGTGTCAGCGGGCTCTGGGGAGAGCGGACGCTTGAGTGCGACGGAAGTCTTCTTGAGGGTTGTCCGGCATGGGGATATTAACATGCCGGTGTTGTGCTGCTGAGGTCGTGTGGCTAGGGGGTTACGGGGGAGGGGAGCGGCCGTGGCCATGCGTGTGGGAGATTATGGGACACGGGTGAGAGCGTCCCTCGATGGTGGATATGGTAGGGGTGAGATATGCAAGAAGCACAATGCGGAAGGAGGTGAAAGGAGGCTGAGGGAGACAAGCAGCGTGGCGGAGAGCAAAAGACGACGGACGAGGGCGACGTGAGGCCGGGCGCGAGGTGAAGAGACGCGTGACGGAACGATCTGGTTCATCAACCCAAACAAATAACGCGTGTTTTCGACGCGACGCGTCGGTTTCTCAAGCGCGTCTTTCTGTCATGGAATTGTTATGGAGTTGTTGTTGTCGTTGGACGACGAGTACTACCATAATGTGGACCGAAAGCGTTGCCTCGACAGACTCTGTTTCCGGGCTGTATTACATGGGCACTAGAATTCAGAGGCATGTCCGACTACAATCTACCGAGATATAATGAGCAATGGGAACCGATACTGTGTGCTTCAAGAGTATTGTTGGCACAAATGTAAACATCTATCACTGTCGAAGGCGTCCACTGCGAAGAGCTCGATGTTTGGCCACAGTACTAGTGCAGCCACGCTCCCCGAATACATCGGAGCGCCATCCCGACTGAAGTTAAACATCTCACGACCCACGTGATCGTGTCGGACGCGCACAGACGCGGTCACGCCGGTAACTTGAATCGATTAATCCCCGGTCACTCTGAGTCTGAATCTCCCATCTGCGCTGATTTGTGCCGCTGTACAATATATAGTAAGTACTACAAGAACTTCCTTGCATTTAACTTACCAATTGGTTACCCGTATCCCTTCAGAGACTCCATGTCCGCGGAGATAACTTGTCAATGAACTTCGCCCTATGAGGGACGTGTGACAAGTTCGTGACGTAACTCGGGGGTTACACTTATTGCGTCACGGTCTCATCCTTGTCGCCGCATGCACTGGCAAGTTACAGTCTTGGGCAACTCGACACCTCTCGTCGCTCTCGACATCCGACTGCTCCTGTCCTTCATTGAATTCTCCTCGACGTCTGACTCGTATACGGCATTTACGCGATGAACTTGACACCTATCACGATTTCCTCTCGTTTGGTGCCATTCGACCCCGATACACCTTCCGCAGATGTTAGCAAAACTGTTGTCGTCCTCCCCGAGTTGCCTCCAAGCTTCTTCATACCACGCCTGGATGACAAACCACAGAACCCCATCATGGATACTCTGCGTATTCTAAAGAAGAAACCGCATAGTGTATCTACTTCCGCTCCACCAGCACCGTCGCTACCACCAGAACTCGCGCTGCTCTCTGGAGATCTCTTGAAGTTCGCACGAGCGGGGAAAAGTAACCTCGAAGATATCTGGCAGTCAGCTGCATTGCTTAGGCATGGGCACATGGTAAGCAGCTCATGCATTCATGCGGTAACCTGCTATAAAGATGTAGACTCTCCCAGAACCACGTCCTTTCATGGGATATACTCCGTCCATCCTTCAATGCGAACGTGGATCCTTCTCCCTTCCTATCAGAACAGTCTACTAACAGATTCGCTTCCGCCAGATACCAGTAAGTGCTGTATTATCTAATTCACATGCCCGTTCTGTCCTCAACGGAACCCAAGTCTACGTCCACCAATTCAGGATACCGACGTACACCTCGTGTACATACAGGTCCCAGAACTGTTCCAATCGCTTCTTCTTACCGTCAACGGGACGTCATCGCATTTTCACATATGGAATCCCATTCTTCAGCGATTTGCCTTGAGGGGTCTTCAAGAGAAGCAGCGGGGTCGCATTGTGATTGTGGGCAAGGACGAGATTGCAAGCGCAAGGTGAGTTCCACCACCAGATCTTACGTACCCATGCTGACTGCGACGAAGTCTTTTGAAGCGCTTCCTCACTGTCGGCAACCTCATGAGACGTTTGGAGATATTGACTGAAATTCGATCACCGAGGTGTGTGATAATCGCTCATCCAACCCTGTATCTTCACGTCTCATGGTTATATGCGCACTAGTCGACATCATCCAGCCAACCAACCCACTCCAACTCTCCATGCGTTCACTCATGCTCTCTCATCCATTTTGGCGCACCTACGTCAGACTGCAGAGACCATTCCTCCAGACGTGCAGGCGAGCCCAGGAGGGGATGCCAGACTGACTGCCTTGTGGACAAGGTACGAGGATATGGAGAGTGTGTTGCAGGCTCTCGCTGCTTTGTGTGGTCGGGTATGTGCATATATGCGTCGAATTATGACAATGCTAATTCTGTGAAACCTATGTCTAGGAAGAGACACTGGATCCTGCAGATTTCAACCCCATTCCGACCTCACCTAACGCGCTTCTTTCCGCCATCTATCACCACCTTGCCGACCATTTGGACCGCTCATCGCCTCGAGTTGTGACGGCGAGTCTCGCGTTCATGCTCACCACTACGTCGCAGGGATACATCGAGTCCCTATGCGCATCTGTCGGGTACAGCACACCACGCTCCCAAACCCGCCCGGCTTTCGCGAGGTCGCGCGTACGGTCAGATGACCGTCTTCCCTCGGCGATTCCTGACGACGAGAACGAGTATGGGGCCGACCGACCAGAGGATGACCTAGATCTGGATGCCGACCGGTTTCCAGAATTCATCCAGCCCGAAGTAGCGGAGGTGTTCACGCGTTCGAGGAAGTCACTCGTGCTCCTTCGTGCGGCCGATCCCGAACATCCGCTTTTGACGAGCAAACGTCTGCACCCGGAGATCGAGTGGCTGTGGACCGAAGAGCAGCTTGACAACATGGACGACGTTCTCTCGTTCGGCAGTGATCCACTAATTACCCAATCACGACCTATCAAGGAGCGTGGAGGACCCTCTGACTCAACAGCCCGCACGGACGTCTTGAGCTCGTTCAAGGTGTTCGACTTGCCCCCCGGAGAACCCAGCTTAAGTCTCAGCGCTCACCGGACCGCCAACCTGCTTTCCAACGCCCACTCCACGGCGACACTCCGCACGTTCCTCACCGCCTTTCCGTCGTCCCTGCCGCCTTCCACCCCGACGCTCTCGCATCTCACCGCGCGGATCCTCGCACCGCTCATCGCCCATGCACACGCACTTTCAGGCGCGCTCGTCGCGCGGTTCCTGAGCCCTGCGACGCACCTGCACCTCCACACGCATCTCGTTCTGCTTCGCGGGTACATCCTGCTCACCTCGCACGCGTTCAAGTCACGCCTCCAAGACGCGCTCTTCAGCCACTCGGAGGACGTCAGCACCCCGGTCGTCGGCTCGAGGATGCATGCTGCGGGCGAAGCGAGGGAGCTCGCGCGGGAAGAACAGGCGAAGCTGAGGAGCGACGGGCACAGTAGGAGTCGGAGTCGCGCCGCGAGCTGCGTGGGTGAGCAGAAGCAGAAGCAGACACAGAAGAAGGGGAAGAGGATCGTAGGGCTGTCTCCGGCGCTGACTATCGGAGACAAGTGGCCGCCTTTGGGCTCGGATCTGAACTTCTTGCTGCGGACAGTGGTGGTGGATGCGTTGGAGGACGGACGTGCGTTCAGCACGGCGGACGGCGATGAAGGCGTGGAGGACGAGAAGGCGAAGGCCCAGAGAAGGATTGTGGAGGAGGCCGGGTGGAGGCTTGGGTTCGCGATTCGAGATTTGCCCATAGGAACTGGGAGGGAGAAGTGGCTAAATCCATTCGGTCAGTTTTCTTCCGGCGTTGCTACGTTGTCGAGGGATGCTAATCAAACTATGTCCTGCAGCCATTGAGTACGTCCCGCCTAACCCTAATTTTCGAAGCTCTCGTTCGCTAACGTCAATGCAGAGCTCTGGACTTTCTCTACATGCACTATCAACCACCCTACCCCCTCGACGTCCTCATCACACCAGCAATCCTCTCCAAATACCACCGCATGTTCGCCTTCAACCTTCGACTTATGCGCAGTAGGTTCTCTTGTCATCCTGCGACGGTCCCTCTCTCTGATGAGGTTTGCTTTTCTCAGTCGAGAACGTCGTCCGCACGCTCTTCCGCCTCACCCGTAACGTATCGGCGCCTCTCTTCCCAACACTCACGCCGTCGAACAAGCTCCTCCTCCACTTCCGCTTCGTCGTGCACACATTCATCATGGCCCTTTCCTCGTATGTCTACGACGTCGCGATCGGCAGCAACATGGACACGCTCCTCGCCCGTCTTGCCGCCGCGGCCGAGCCGGAGCTCGTCATCAGCACCACCACTAGCGCCAATGGGAGCGCCAACGAGAGGGAGCCCGCGGCCGAGGCGTTCGCGGACGTGTTCAGCCTGGGCGAGTACCACTCGCGGGTGCTGGACGACGTCCTGAGCTCGTGCCTGCTCAGGTCCGGCCAGAAGGCGGTCGGCGACATCCTGCGGCAGTGTATGGAGTGCGTGCTCGAGCTGGGCGTCCTTGCCGGTGAGCTGAGGGACGGGAACATGGAAGAGTACGAGGCGGCGCCGCTGCTCGAGGACCTGTGGAGCCGGTTCAGGGCGAAGATGACTACGTTTGTGAGTGGCGTGCTCGTCTTGTGTTGTGTATGGGGGGTAGTGATGACTGATGACCGATGTCGTGCAGGTCAAGGTGCTGAAGGCGCTGGTCGAGAAGGAGGCGGACGGCGCGGGGCTTGTGTTGAGCGATATCCCGCTGCACATGATGCAGGGTGCGAGGCGCGTTTCGGGGACGACGGCGAACTTGCACCAGCTTCTCTTGAGGCTGAACATGTCCGAGTGGTGGACCCGGAAAGCGTCTTCGTGACGCGGTGCTTGTATTTCACCCCATCCATAATCTGTGTATCCAGGTCGTCGGTCGAACGCATGGCATAGCGTGGACGGATGTGGAACATTGATTGCATTGAATTCATCGCATTATTGTGTTACAAAACCATGCCGTTACAAAACTAGGACTACGAGATACTGAGTATACTACATTGGCAGAGAGGTCTACTAGAACTACTTGTTGTGGGAGTGCGGCATTTGATCCACAAGATATCGATCCGTTGACAGACGAATGCAGAGCAACGAAGGGGTAGATGCATGGATGAGGGTCCCGGGAATCACAGTCAGAATGAGGATGACGTGATACTAGACGCAACGCGACGAGACGAGAGGCTGTGTGGATGCGATGACAAAACAATGTGGAGGAACATGGGCATGGTGTGTGTGTAACTGGAGACTGGATCGAGAGGAGCACGTAGCTGAAGCGAGCATGAAATGAGATGAGAGATGACAGAGACGAGATACAGATGAGGAGAGACAAATAGTATGGCGAGCATAAGTGGATGATGAGAGACCACAGGGAATAGTGAGAGAATAAATGAGAGGTAGGGAGCAGTACATCCTCGACCATGGCGTTCACGGCGACCGCTGGCTGGGGTATGAAGGGCTAAACGCCTAGTCCTCCATGGCTTCTTCAAAGCCCACGAGGTCCGCGGGGACGTGTCCGCGCGCCTTCGCCTCTCGGGCGATGCGAGCCTGCTCGCGTTGGTAAATGGCGCGGACCTCTTCTTCGCGCGCGTCGGCCGGGGCATCCTCGAGACCGACCCCAAGACCGCGAGCGACCTCGTCAAGGCGCACGCCCTCGACAAAGCGGACTTCCTGCACGCTGCCGCTGCCAGCGAAAGACGCCGAGCGGCTGAAGTTCTTCTTTCCGGCCTTGCGAGGCGTCGTAGGGAGGCTGCCACTGCCTGACAAAGCGAAGAGGCCAACGACCTCGAGGACGCCCGCGAGGTCGCCAAATTCGCTGCGAGACACAGGGCTAAAGACGCCGCTCTCCGCGCGTCCGAGGATCGTGGTGTAGAACGCATGAAGCTGACCCGCGTCATGGCTGGCTGGCTTCACTTGGACTGCAGAAGACGACTGTGTGCGTTTCATAGGAGAACGCGACGGAGACGAGGCGGGGGAAGCGGAGATTGGAACCCCCGCCTCGGACATCTTCGCAGCCAGAAGGGCGGCCAACAGGACGAGACGCTGCTGGAGGCCGAGTTCCCGGACCTTCGTCACAGTCTCGCTGTCGCTAGTCTTCCGAGCCGTTCCGGAAGCCGCAGACGCCGGTGTGGTTTTGCCGGCGGGCGCATATGCCTTGAGCGCAGAGAGAATATGCGAAGGTGTGACCGCAGGCGAAGGGGTATTAAGAGGGTCTGCCGACGGGGAAGCAATGACAGCAAGGTCGATTGCGCCACGAAGAACCTCGAACACGGCGCGGACATCACCAGTCTGAGCGGCGATCTTCTTGGACAAGAGAGTCAGGGTAGGCGTTGGTAAGAACTTCTTGGTGCGTTCCAGGGTCTCCTTGTCATCCAACATAGGCGCGAGCCGGGTCTGGAGGATACCAAGCAATTGCTCTGGCGTGTACGGAGCAAAGTGAAGCGTCTGTACCCCGGCAAGCGACTGGACCGAGACTGTCGTCGAAGAGGACGACGTGAGAGTGTGCGTGTTGGCAATTCCAATAAGCCTCAGGCTCGAGGAGAACGTGTGCGCGAGGGTAAACAGAGGGGACAACGCCTGGGTCGACGAGGCGACGTGATCCATCTCGTCCAGAACGACAATGCTATGACAATCGCTTTTGAATAAATACATTCCCAGAAGTTGCGGTTGGAAACGCACCATCGCTGCTTATTTGAGCCAAGCGCCTTCTCGACCGTCTGCTGCGGACAGTCCTTTGATTTCCGTGCGCGTCCAGGGGACTTGTTTCCAATGCCAACCATTTCGGCAAGCCGCTGCCAGAGAGCATCCACGCCATCTAGCGCCATGCAATTGACGGAGAGGAGCCGAACATGCGTTAGCCGGCCAGCGAGATCCGCGAGGGTTGCGTTCACCAACGCGGTCTTCCCGGTGCCAGGCGATCCAGATATGTACAAGGCGGAACTGTTGTTGGCGGAGGAAGTACCGTCAATGAAACTGAGAATGAAGGCCTGGATCTCAGACCGTTCTTGTTCGCGACCGGCCATCTGCGGCCCGTCATTACAGGTTGGACGGAGTAGCGCCCGAGCACGGACATGGAGGGGAAGCAGCAGAGAGGGGGGAGTGGCTGGAGGGGTGGCGAGGGAGAGGGAGAGGTGCGAAAGGGAAGTTGCGGGGGTGGCGGCGGCAGCTTGCCGGAGGTTAGACGTTGACGCGTATCGCCGGGGCGCTAACGACCACGTCAGCAACAACCAGCAAGATCATCGCAAGCAACTTACTGCCTGGACGAGACGATCCATCGTGAACCATGGTACTGGTTCGACGCAAAGATCTTGTGAGTCGAGGGCTGGAAGGGATGGACGCGTTGATGGCCTCGACGACGAAGGGAGGGATGTTCTCCTTGTTGTGGTCGCCATCGAGGACGGAGCCAGTGGTCTTTGCGCGTTTTGGATTTGGCGTCGGGTCAGGAGTGGGGAGGACGAGAGAACCCTCAAGATCGGGGGGAGGGGTGGAATCCGAAGAGTCGACCTGGGTGGTCTGGTGCGACCGCTTGCCCAGGACGGAGCCAGCGTTTGGGCGTGGCGGACTCATGGTAGTGGAGGAGTGGGGGGAGCTGTCGACGAAAGATGTCGCCGTCTTGACCGTTGTTGGGGCAGTCGGCGTCGTCTTGTCGTGGATGGGGGGAAACGGGGCAGAGGCGCGCGTGCGAAGCGCTTATGACGGGGGGCGACACGCTTTCAAACTCCGCCCAGTCAACGCGACGCGTCCTGTCGCGCAACCACGTGACCGACGCGTCGCGCGACTCATTAAGGAAACATGCTCTCAGCCTGCAGCGGAACTAGTGCGGACATAGTGTCAGTTCTCGCTCTCCGTAGCTCGCTCGCTCCTGGTTCCTAACACCCCATTTTTGCCGCCAGCATGCCTTGAATCTGCGCTTGCGAGTGCGGCACGACGAGCTTCTCAGCGAGGCAGTGCCACTCATCGTCCGGGCCCATATAGTCCTCCGACCGAAGTCCCATCTCCTCCCTCGGCTTGCTCGGGACCACCATGCTGCTCCGCGTTCCCACCTGGTACCTGCCCGCCCTCCTGTCCACCTTTCTCACCAGCTCAGGCCCAGGGGGGAAGGTCCTAGTCTTGGCTGGCAGTTTGAAGCCCTATGTAGTTCCGAGGTGAGCACAGACAACTCATTCAGACACCGGTACCTTGCCAACTCACTTCATATCTTTATTTATAGAGACGACAGTGATGATAGCGACAGCGATGATGATGACGACGACAAAAGCACACACCACCATGGAAGCACCACTAACACTGCTTCTGCTTCGGGGCGCACTAGTATTGGTTCTGGTTCGAGTGCAACTATTACTGGCTCTGCTTCCAAGTCCACTATTACTGCTTCTCCTTCTGGCAACGGAGTTACGAGGCATGGGGCTGTCGCCGGCATTGTCATAGCATGCCGTGAGTGCTGCATTCTCCTGCGCGAATATACAGTACTCACCTCAACCAGTCCTCTTCATCCTGCTTCTCATATGCCTCACCTGCTGGTGCCGCCGCCGGAGACGAACAAGAGCCCGGCAGCAAGCTCAAGCTGCCGCCATCGCCGCCGCTGCCCCGGAAATGAAGGAACACTCGCTCTCGTCCACGCCGCTCCTCATGCAACACCCGCCTAACCCGCGCACCCGCTCCATGGCTGCCACAGGCCCGATAGACACGGTGCCTGTCCCCCTCTACTTCTCTGACAGCCCTGGACGGCGTGAGACGCAGGACTTGCGCAACGTCGCCCCCGGGACGGACGACGGGAGGCCATTGCCAAACCCGTACGACGGAGAAACACCCCCGCAGCCTCCCCCACGCGACCTCCTCCTGGCCTCTCCCACGTCCCCCACATCCCCCGCCGCCCCCACGGCCTGGTCGTATTCTACGACCCCGGACGAATCGCGCTACGCGTCAACCTCGTCGCGCGTGTCCCGCAGAGAATCGGCTGCGCCATCTGCATGGACGCACGACGAGCTTCACAGCGACGCGGCATCAGCATCATCCGAGGCGCCGCTGCTCGCGAGGGGCGATACACAGGCGTCACGCCTCAGTGCGTCATCTAGCCTGCACGAGGAGATGGCGGGATACCAGAAGAGACTAGAGGCGCACCACAGGAAGGAGTCGGAGGATGCGATAATAAGGGAGCACGGGATCGGGGCGGGAGCGAGCGTACCTGCAGACCCGCCGCCGGTATACAGTGCGGCGGTGGACATGTAGGACTCGGACCGTGTGGACGTTGAACGTTGAGTCGCCGGTACGAATGAACATGGACGCTGCCACTGCGAAGATGGACAGATGGGCTGCAGCGTGCAGTCTCCCGGACAATATTTGTTGCTTGTAATAGAAGTACTGATGTCATCATCATGATTTTATGAACGCTCGTCTTTTCTTCAAAGGCTGGTCACGGTGTCAGAATCCGACGAGTATGCCAGTGAGTGACAGAGCAGCGCTTACTTCTGCGCAAACACGTCCAAAAAACGAGGCCAGAACGTGCGTGCTGCGTAGGAAGCATATCTCGTAGTCAGCGCCGACAGCCTCGCACATGATTAACCATGCACGCACGCTCTCTTCCTCAGGCCTCAGTCATCGCGGGCCGAATCCGCGCACGCCTGGCATATCTTCCTGATCAAGTAGCGTAGCAAGGGTGTCCCGGGGCTCCTTCCCGCTTGTGGCCGATCAGGGAAACGAAGGGGGCCGTCTGTTGCAAGATCCGCGACGCTAGCCTCCGCAGGGTAGACCCAGGCAGCTCTGAGAACCTCTATCTCAGCCTTGCGTCGAGAGAAAAGCATATGCTGGAGCTCCTTTCTGCGAGCGAGTGAATGGTCAGTGAAGGCGCGATAGCGCGGCACCGCAGCCGTCGCCATGAATTGGCGGGCTTTCCGGATCCAGTGCGTGGAGGGCTTCTGAAGGAGATGGCAGACATCTGGACTGACCTCCACTGCGCCGGCAGGTTGGCTCGTTTAAGGAGCGTACGTGCCTGGAGGGTGCAGGCAGATCAGCATAGGCTCGGTACGTACAATATGGGGAGCCCGGAAGGATAGAAGGGTAGCAATAGGAGGTTTGGAACGTAAGAGAACCCGGGGGAGGGTATGAAAAGCCAAAATTACATGCCTTCTTCTCGTCGTGCTTCGTGATCGGAAGCAGCGCGTCCTTGCCAACGCCAAGTCTGTGAATCAACCACCGCGCGCGATCGTGTGAGTATGGTATACTGTAACGCGAGGGGGAAGATCGGGGCTCTCCCGCCTCGCAGAGTAGTAAGGACATACAAGGCGAGCTCGCTTGCCCAAAGGCCAATCCATTGCAGCCGATCGGCTGCGAGATGAGCGTTTTCATGCCTCATGCGCGTGCTTCCGTGCTTGTAGACAGAGAGGATATCGATCCCGTATGCGTCACCGTCGACCAATGCAAGGATCGGAACGCTAGACAGGAGGAAGGTTCGATCACCGGGTGAGAGCCGAGCAATAGGAAGGAAGGAAGACAGTACTGTGCTGGCAGATTGTCCGAGAGTGTCTTGACGAGCTGCCGAGTTGCAACATCTGGATATCCCTTTCCCTAGGAAAACGGGGTCGTCCGTGAGGTCGGGGAGGGGCAAGGAGATTGTGCGAGCGCGGACGCGAGGACGCACCGTGACGATCAGTCCGGAGCCTGGGAAGGCTTGGTGCGCCGCGAGTCGCAGTTTGCAGAGTGTCTGGAAGACAGCCTAGAATAGGCATATGAGGCGTTGTGGCGCGAAAAACTTGTATGAAAATGCTTCTAACCTCCTTTTCCACCACAAGCACCCACGCTAGGGTCCGCGCCACTGTGAACCGTTCTATATCCTCGGCTTGAGGAATCAAGGAGGCCTGTCGATGTCACTTCAGTCAGACGTGAAGAGAATTGTTGGATAGGTTTGAGACATACGTCTCCGTCGCTGATCTCGAGAGTTTCTCCACTTTGCATATGTATCGTGATTCCCGAGCCGCAGATTAGTCCCTTCGAGGATGCGCGCTAAGACGTGAAGTGAGGGCACATGTGAGTCGTTGGTCACCAAAACCTTCTCCAAACATACCACATTCAGGTCCGCGCGAGTCAAGTGCAATGTGGCAGCAAGGTCGTCGACGAGCTAGAAGAGTGCTTTCATGAGCTCTTCTGAGAGTTTTCCAGGAAGCAGAGGGAACGAGCCCGATCGACAGTCGCCTGCGAACGGAAGAGCTGGACGTCGTTGTAGTAAATGTCCCTGACAGGGGCTGTTAGCGGAGGTCATCCTGAGTGAGCATAGACTATACCGCTTGGTCACTGGCACGCCTGAGACGAGAGCTTCGTGAATTAGATCGATAACCCTGAATAGTTGGGCTTGAACAATTTAGCATGTATGCTTCCTTTTGGACGGATCGGACACAATGTACCGAAAGGTCGTGCGCTGGGGACCTTGGTTACTCGAGGGAAGACCAGCGAACGCATTGGTGTCTGACTGTATGCTCCCACAAGTCAGCCTCGGCATCCATATGTCAAGTATGGACGTGCTCATCGGAAGGCTCCTTCCTTCTGTCCGCCAGTTGGAGAGTTATCTTTTTCTGGTTGCTTGGTTGACCTTTGGACTGACTATATGCGCTAGGAAGGGCATCGGAGAGCTTGGTGAGGAACGAGAGGACGAAGTCTTCCAGACACTCTAACGTCTCATCCCTACATGTGGGAGATCAGTCGAATACATGCTTGTCGAATGGGTAAAAACATACCGAAGATCATTTTCATCCTCGCTGCTACTTTCCTCTGCTTCGTGAGGTCCGAGGCCATCCTGGTCCTGGTCCTGCGCGGTATAAGGCGAAATGTTAGGGGTTGCCTGCAGGGTTTCATGCTGCATGGGTTCGCTGGCCTGGAACATGTCGTCGTCAGACAGCTCCAACTCTATATCGACCTCGTCGTCCAGATTATTCCACAGGACAATATCTGCATCTGACTCGTCGAGACTGCATGCAAACTCCAGCTCCAGCTGGATGCGAATCATGTTCAGAGCAGTTGTTTGCAACCAGTGATAATGATAACAGTTGGACGCGCACCTCCGGAAAGTGGTCCATGTGCACGAAGCGGATCAAGTCAAGTCGCGATCGGCTGGCCATGGCCCATGGGAAGGCGACTCCTCACGCGTCTGGTCACGGCGTGACCCAGCGCGTCTTGTCACACTAAGAACGAGACGCGCAACCAAAGTCAACGATTGACTGTGCACCCAGATTATAACAACTGTAAGTACGACTTGACAAATCCCTGACCAGACGCGCGGGCACGTTACGCCCAGTTCTTCACGTCCAACTCGAACCACGACGGGAGCTGTCTCCAGAACTCCTCCCTCGCCACCTCCACGATCAGCCCGTACTCTAGCCGGCACGCCTCGCACGCCCGGTACGCGGCCTTGTTTTCGATCCCGGGGTGGTCGTCCCGCGTCTGCATCGTCACGCTCTCCGCTATCGAGAACAGCGGGTCGCAGTTCCGGTTGCAGACCATGCCGTTGACGTCGCGGATGAGCTCGAACGTGACCGCCTCGAACGCCATCTGACACGCGCGCTTGAGCGACGGCTGGACTTCGCTCCGGTGCATACAGAGCTGCGAGGGCGGCCGGCCTTCGAGCTCGGTGACGATGAAGGTGGAGAAGAAGCGGGCCGCTTGCTCTTTGCCGCGGAGGACGCGGCAGAGGTCCTCGATGTCGAGCTCGTGGTGTGTGCCATCTGAGGTCGTGTGGCCTTCCGTGAGTTGGCTGGGAAGGTACCGCGACAGGTCGTAGAAGGCGGACGGAAGGAGCTGAGGAGCATCGACTTCACGAGCAAGCTTGATGACCATGCTACATGATGGATTGTCAGCACTGGCGGTACAACGAGAACTAAAGGAAACACCGACAGGGGATGAGGCAGTCCTGGACGGGGAACATAGACGCCATCGATGGTGGTGACCGCCTTCTCACGGACTTCCCAGAGCTGGAGTGTTGACGGCCAAGTTATTGACAGGGTTCTGAGGGCTGTTTCGCGTAGAGTGTCCACCCCGTAATTGGTGGCCAGGCGAAGAACAGCGGAGATGACAGCGAAATCCTCCACGTTGTTGTCATGGGATAAACTACACAAGCAGTCAGTCGCTGACGGCCTGAGACACGGATGCGTAACGTACCCATATAATGCGCGGAGAAAATGGGCGAGGTCCTCCGGGGAGTCGTCCAAGTATAGCACAGCAAGACCCTCTAGCATCCGCTCGTCGGTCGTCTCGATAGACTCAATGCGGACTCGCAAGACTTCCGAGTGACGGCACAGTAGGCCACGGTGGACGATGAAGTACTGTCGCCCAGCGACTATAGACAGGTTGCCGTCCTCGAAGTAGAGATCCGGATGTCGAGTGGGCACTTCGTACTCTTCGAGGGGTGATACGCAACGATTGGAGCTGAAGTCTGTGTCCATGGGGACAACGGTCGTGCACATCTGGGGAGAAGATGTGGGAGGATGACGAGCCTAAGGAACGGAGAAAGTGGATGTTTGAGCAATCGAGGATGTCACTAGGTTTGGCAGTGTCAGCCCCTGGGCTGTCAGGTCTGTTCGCAATCCAGTGAAAGTCTCCGGAAACTCAAGCTTGAATACGGCCCCAGGCGCAACGCGTCATATACCTGGTTGTCATATGAAATAACGAATAGCTGCCGAGCGAGAGAATGCCAACGCACTTGTGGATGTGTATCCATTTGAAGCTCGTCCCTTACTCGTGATAGATGAGAGAAGGATCTTATTGCGCACTTTCTGATTGTTTAGAGCCTTCAAAAGACGTGGCCCGCACACCAAATGCGACAATGAGTTAGACCTAAGGCTTGAATGCGCGGCCAGAGCAGGTCAACAACTTGAAAAGAGGTGATACAACCAAGTTTCAACTTCACAATGCATCCTGCTCGTAGTGATTTGGTGCCGAGAGAGTAGCATTCATGTGTAGAGGTCCATCCTAGAAGCCGAGCACGCGTGTGCGATGCTATAATAGCAGATAAGGCAGAGAGCGGGCCCAAAGCAGACGGACTTCCTCGACGCTGGTGCAGAGCGGAAGGAGAAGCGGTGCGCGACGGGCGCATCGGACTCGGGGATGTACCGTGCTTGCGTCTGCGTGGGAACGGGTCCCGACCCCAGGTCTCTGGACCCTGGCCACCGACCCAAACCTAAATTTCTCCCCTTGTTCCCTTGCGCCTCCGTCCCTCTTGCGTCCCACCCCGCCCGCCAGCTCAGCCTCTTCCTCGAAAAACACCCGGCACCAAAACTCACCCAAAAATGCCTGACACGCCTGCTACTCCGACGTCGCGCGTCGTCCCCGGCGCCCCGCCCCCAGCTCCGCTGTCGAAGTCGCAAAAGAAAAAACGCAAGGGCGGCGCGAAGACGAAGGAGGAGAGCGAGGCCGGCTCCAACGTCGCCGTTGCGGACACGACGACTGCTGCGCCGGTCGAGAAGGCCGCAGAGGAGAACGATGTCAAGGAGGAGGTAGTTGCCCCCCAGCTCGCTGTGCAGCCGTCGGAGGGCGATGCCGTGACCCCGATTGGGGACCACAGATCGAGTCCTATCGTCGAGATGCTCAACAAGAGGCTGAAAGCGAACATGAAGAAGATTGTGAGTGGTTGTTGATTGGCATTCGGATGGCCGGGCGTGTGTTGTCTCCCGCTGCATGGGGAATACGTCATGCCTGGTGGCCCGTCCGCGTGCCGCTGGACTGCAGCTTATGTCTTGCTTTGCCGTGCAGACTAGGATACAGAACTACCAGAACGAGCTCCCGGAAAAATTGAACGAAGACCAGAGGCGGCTGCTGAAAACCCTTCCCACTCTGGAGGCCGTGAGCAAGGAACTCGAAGAAGTCAAGAAGGCGATCGAGGTCAGGGGATCGGGCCTGATTGTTGCGATCCCGTTGGGCCGTTCTGACACTTTCTACAGGTCCATGAAGCAGAAGTGGCTCAGGAGCTCGCATTCGTGAAGGCCGAGGCCTCCCGTGCTCAAGAGGAGAGGATACGTGATGCTGTCGCAGCTACTCAGGTGCGTTGAATGCTGTTCATCATTGCAATTTGTGCTCAAGGTTCTGCCGAGTAGGCCGAGTATCTCGACAAGACGGCTGAGCTGGTCACTTTCCTCCGGTTACACGGCCTGCTGTCAAGCAGGCTACCCGAGGCGATGGCCCTCAACCTCAGTGACATGGAGGGTATCGCTATCTACTCAATAACGGAGACTCTCTTCCATGAGATCCTGCCGGGAAAGACCGAAATGATTCAAGGCATCTTCACAGGGGAGGGTGAACATCTCGGCATTCCATGTAAGTTTTCCACGGGAAATCCTTTCCTGCTCAGCTCATGGTTCTCCCCCAGACTCGCGTATAAGGGAGATCCAAGATCGGTTCTTGCAGCCGCCGCCGCCGCCGCCGCAGGAGAAGCCTGTTGAAGTTCCTTCACCTGAGCCTGCGCCCGAGGAGACACCCTCGGTTGGTGGAGTTCTGCCAACCATAAGCACATCCGGAGGCATTCATTTCATTATGACGGACGAACTTGCGGAGGCTGCAGCCGAAACCGAGAACCAGCCGGAAGGTAGCGAATGGGTCGATGTCCAGGGTCCTGCGGACCCAGAATCTGCTGAGGTTGAGGTTAGAGAGACGATCATCGAGGCCCAGGTTAACGGACACACAGTTGTGGAGGACACCGTCACGATCACGACAACAACGGAGGCAAGCTTTTTCTGACTACGCCCGCGTAGCCATTATTGACAGAGTCTCTTCAGGTTCCTGCTTCTGTCAGCCAGCTGAACTGGGCCGACGAGGACCATGAAGAGCTTCCTTCACTCGCCAACCTTCAGGCGCACTACGGCACTTCCGGCGAAGCATCGCCAGCCCTTGAAGCCGAAGCTGTTGCTCTCGACACCGCTGAGGTGAACGGCAACAGCCCCATCATAGACGAGGATGGTTTCACCACCGCACCAAGAGGTCGTGGTCGCGGGCGCGGCTTCCGTGGTGACCGTGTCGACCGCGGCGGGTTCCGGGGCGAGCGCGGTTATCGTGGCGGTTACCGTGGTGAGAATCGTGGAGAGCACCGCGGTGGTCGTGGCGGCTACCGTGGAGAGCATGGTGAGCGCGGTGGCTTCCGTGGAGAGCACGGTGAGCGTGGTGGCTTCCGGGGAGAGCATGGTGAGCGCGGTGGCTTCCGGGGAGAGCATGGTGAGCGCGGTGGCTTCCGTGGCGAGCATGGCGAGCGTGGTGGTCGCGGTAACTGGCGAGGTGAGCGCGGTGCGTATCCTCTCTGAATCTGAACACAGATGTCCGTTGCTCATTTACGCTCTGCTAGGTTTCCGCGGTAGGCCCGATGGTGAGTGGCGTGGCGGTCGCGGCGGCAGAGGACGAGGACGAGGTGAGTCCATCTTGGACCTCCCTCTCCATGAATTGGTTCCTCAACCGGTTCGTCGTTCAGGTATCCCGGAAGCACAGGGTGGTGCCCCTCCTGCGGCATAGCCAGAATTATTTCGAAGTTGCGTCTCGTTGGGCGATTCTGTGCTGTAAGAACCGTCGAAAAGGGCAGAGCCGTCGATTCTTTACCCGGACTCTCATTCCACTATAGCGAGGACTGTAACCTGCCTGCTCGCACTTTTTGCCTGTGTATATTCTGTTCACGTACAGTGCTCTCCCCCTTCTTCTACGTGTTCTGTGTGTAGTGTGAGAATGTTTTGACGACGATCTTGGAATTTGTCCAATCTCGATATCTGGGATGGAGCACCTGGGATGCTGGCGGTGCTAATGCCAGACGCACGTGGCGAAAATTACTCGGAAACATGCAAGAGCGTCCCGTTTGAGATCCGTCGAGTTTCCTGCCACAGAGCAGCACCTCTCCGCACCGCTCTCTATCTCGCTATCTCCCCGACTGCCCTGGCCCTGAACCCGCCGCTCTTTGCTCTGCCGCCCTCTTACTCTGTGCTCTCTCAACAACCCTCGGCCTCCTCTTGCATGCTGTTCAATTGGTTGATTCTCACGGCATGACATCACCACAACAGCCTGCGCCTGCTCTTCAAACCAAGCAGGAGTTAGAAGTCCCCGCGCACTCAGTGAAGATAGCAGGGAACAAGCAGCACACAACGGAGAAGCCCGCTACACAGTTGCTCAGCCCTCAGCTCTCCTCCTACTTCATCGCCGGTGGTGTGGCAGGCGCCGCGTCTCGGACGGTTGTCAGTCCGTTGGAGAGACTGAAGATCATCCAGTGAGTCGCATGTCCTCCGTTCTCGTCGTCCGTGATGGGTACTGAGGGTGCGGTTACCGTCTATAAGACAAGTGCAGCCTCCATCGTCGGACAGGCAGTACAAGGGTGTGTGGAACAGCCTCGTCCGCATGTGGAGGGAGGAAGGTTTCAAGGGTTACATGAGGGGGAATGGAATCAATTGTTTGCGGATTATTCCATACAGGTGCGTCCCCTTGTGTTGCCCCTCGCAATGAACGGGGCTAGAGCCACGCTTCCTGCAGTGCAGTGCAGTTCACCACCTATGAACAGTTGAAGAAAGTAAGTCGATTGTCCGAACTGTTTGTGCCCCGCTCACGAATTAACTCGAGCACCACAGTGGTTCACGGGATACGGGGCGAGGCAGCTGGACACCCCGACACGACTATGCGCCGGCGCCCTTGCCGGGATAACTTCTGTCTGTGCGTACTGTGTCCTTCTCCGTCTCCGCCCCGCGCGGGGATTGTGTTTCCGTATTCCGTACTCATATACGACATCTGTCCAATAGGCACAACATATCCGTTAGATCTGGTTCGCTCGCGACTATCCATCGCGACGGCATCGATTCCGACGATGCAGCAGGCGTCGGCGGCGTCTTCGAGCGCTGCTCAGCCCGCCCTCGCGTCCGCATACCACACAGCATCTACTGCAGCGCGATCAACAGCGCAGTCTCTCTTTTCGGCGGAGGAGCTGACGGTGTGGGGGATGACCTTGAAGGTGATGAGGGAAGAGGGTGGAGTTAGAGCTCTCTACCGCGGGTTGGTAGCAACGGCGATGGGTGTTGCGCCGTATGTCGGTAAGCTGAGCATGTGGGGTTGACCGCGCATTCTCTCACGATCTGACCTCACCCGTGCCAGGGATCAACTTTGCTACATACGAGGCACTTAGAGCCATCATCACGCCTCCTGGGAAGACCGGCGCACACCGGAAGCTTGCATGCGGCGCGTTGGCTGGCTCGATATCGCAAACACTAACATATCCCTTCGACGTCCTGCGGCGGAAGATGCAAGTGACGGGACTGAACGCCCTTGGGTACAAATACAGCGGGGCGCTGGATGCGCTCCAGAGCATATTTCGGAACGAGGGCGTCAGGGGACTGTATAGAGGGCTTTGGCCGAATCTCCGTGAGTATTTTGGGTAAATTATGTTGTGTCATGCGCATGGTGGAATCTGATGGGAGCTACAGTGAAAGTCGCGCCGAGCATTGCCACCTCGTTCTTTACTTATGAGCTCGTGAAGGAGTTGCTTGGTGCCTCATGATGCATGACCGGCCGGCGTGGTCTAGACGCGACGCAATGCGGCGGATGGGAGTCTAAAGGCGTGAGAGGACGGGGAGATGGGAGCGCACACATCTGTAGATAGACTAGCACATGTTCTAGTGGCCGTTGTGCCTTTGGCGGCTCGCTTTGTAGAGTATTAAGTACCATTCACAAGGACAACCCCGGACTTTGCCAAACTGGACCCGCGTTTGACGTGGTTTTTGATAGACCCTGAGGGGGGGAGTGAGGGGTAAATAGCTTTGATGTTTATGATTGTCCGGATCGGGGACTGCCGCGACGGTTGATACCAACTTGAATCGGCGTGGCGGCCACGAAAGGTCGGCGTCCGTCCTGCATCTGCCCACCTCTACCTCCACTCAACCCTCACCCCCCTCCTACCCCGTGCTATCCTTCGCGCGCCCGCGACGGTACAGGGTCTGGTTCTTCCTCATATTGATGATCGTCATCTCGGCCTAGTTGTCGCGGTCACTGGTGCCAATACCGGTGAGTGTGCCTACTCTGGCAGCGGGGAAGGATCACCTCGCTGTCTCCTCGTTGCGCTGGCCCCACTTACGTCCGTTATCTGACCTGCGAACACCAGTGTTAGGCGTTACCCAGCTTCGGCACACATTGATTCTTCGACCTGCATATCATTATCGTTTTCTTCGCCTCATTCTCGGCCTAGGTATCCCAAAATGCCCGTCACGCCTTCGTCGCAGCCCCGGACCACGGATACCCATGCCCTGCCCCGCAGTGTGCCCACGTCCCTCTCCTCGAGTTCCCTCGCATCCTCGCATTCTTCTTCCAGGGCGTCTTCCGACCTCCTCCCCGCTGCGCCGCTGTCCAGTTCAAGCCACAGCGATATCATAACATCCGATCGTTCCGTCTCCCCCCACTCCTCCGCCAAACCGCGGTTCTTCCCTCTCGCTCTTAATTCCAGCGCTGTCGTTCCCGTTCTCCCAACTCCTCTGGCCACCATGGGTCAGAACCAGGCCCGGCCGGTCGCACCCACTAGTCCCCCACCACTCTCACCCGTACCGAGCACAGCGTCCAGTGCGGGGAACCGACTCAAACGCGCATGGGCGGGGCGGAGGAAGAAGTCGGAAGACATTTCTGCGATGTTCGCGGCGACGGATAGGGCAGGCAGTCAGAGTGACAGGGAGGGGGCTGCGACGAGGCCGCCGCCATCGGCCATGTCCAATCTTGGAGACCTGAAACTGGAGCGACCGCCGTCGCGTGGAGTAGGTGGGCCGAAGCTTCTTAATCTTCCGAGTGTCTTTGGGGGCAGGAAAACGAGCCAGCAGAAGCCGCTGCCGCAGCCCACGCCGACCTTGCCTTCTCCCCCTCCGCCGCCGCCTCCCCCGAAAGTTTCTTTGGTAGTCCACCATACCCCTTCGACGTCTCCGCCACACACCCCTGCTAGGGAAGCGCACTTCGCTGCTCCCGCCGCCCCAGTCCTAAGGCCTCAATCGCCGCCGTCAATACCTAGCCACTCAAGACAATCTTCAGCGGCCGGTGATGCAATCACTTCTCTCTCTACCGAGCCGCTTGGGGCGATACAAGACAGGGAGAAGGCCAAGGAGGACTGGCGCAAAAGCGACTCGACGATGACCAGCCATTGTACCGTCCGCCCAGGCGCACTGTCGGGCAACCGGTCACCGCGGCCGGTCTCTCTCGCGGAATCCTCGCACTCCGCGACCACGATCGTGCCGCCTGTCAACAAACGGCTCAGTGCGCTCATCACTGATGCCGAGTTCACGATGTTCGAAGAGACGGATTGCTCTGCTTCAGAATGCGAATCAAATTCCCGGCCTCCCGCATCAGGTCGACCGTCCCCGACTAACTCCCTCAAGGCTCGAAATCGTCGGTCGGCGTCACTCATTCTGGTACCGTCACGCACGTCTGGCAAGTCGTCGCCTTCGTCAACTGCACAGTCCCGCAACTTCACCGAGACGCCACTTTCCGCTTCCCGTGATACGCCGACCCTCACCCGCACTGCAGCGGCGGGCATCATATCGCCGGTCAACGTGCTTGGCTCAACCCAGACCACAGGCAACAACCTTCGTGGTCGCCTCACAGCCTGGACTGCGGTGACAGCCACTGCCTCGCCTCCGCCGCTGCAGGCCCAAGTTGAACGCTCGCGCGAGCTTCCTAACCTCCCACCACCACAACCTCGTCGGCAGCTTGGTGTACTCAACCCTCCGCCGGTTAATCCTACGTTCCGCCAGACTGCAGTGAGTATGACCGGTAGCCTCGCGCCGGCCGCTGGTTTCGCGGGCTTCGGCAAACGGGCCGTTGAGAAGGTCGGGCGCGCTTGGGGCGGCCTCACTTCTAGCACTTCAAATCACTCCGGTTACTCGTCGTCGTCATCGACAGGCATGTCCGACAGCGCTTCGGGGTATTCATCCTCACCCCATTCCGGTCCGACAGGTCGGAAGGGCAGGCGGAAGGCTCCACACGCTTTCTCAAATGCGTCGAGCATATCGTCCCTGGCGTCGTCATCCTCCGAAGACCACTTCGTCCCATTGGGCCCGCAGCTCGGAAGACGGCTCCGCGGTCCTAAGCTATCGAGCTCGGGCCTGAGCGTCGTCGGCGGTCTCGTGTTCAAGAGGGATCTGCGCTCTTCCGTCCGCGAAACGGCGATCGACGACGTCTTAATCCGGTTGGCCGGGGAGGAGAAGGAGGAGGCCTTCGGATACCGGCCGCTGGAGTCAAGGTTACTGCCGGCACTGGTCGTGCGTTGTGCACAGCATATCTTACGTTGGGGTGTCCAGGAGGAGGGATTATTCCGGTGAGTTTGTGCTGTCCGCCGTGTCATCAAGTGGGCTGTAGATTGAGGCGTATTGTGTTCAATAGCATCAGCGGACGGTCGTCGCACGTCGCAAAGCTACGTTCTGAGTTTGATGCTGGTGAGTATCGCCGACACCTTGTTTGAGTCACGTTGACTAACATTCTCACAGGTGGCGACTATAACCTGATCGAAGTCGAGCCCGGCGATCTCGACCCGCATGCCGTCTCTTCCATTTTCAAGACCTTCTTGCGTGAACGTGAGTGTCACATGCATGTTAAATTGGGGGGGATAGGGCTGACGATTGCTCCAAGTGCCCGAGCCTGTCTTGACCACAGCTATGCTACCTTACTTCGAGTCTGCTTTGGCGGATGAACACGGCAGACGAAGCGAAGACGTGACCCAACGACCACCATCCTCAGCTCCTTCGCTTGGACTACGGAAGCCTCCATCGCTATCCACGCTTGCCATGCCCGCCTTTGCTGGCGCTCGTGTCATCTCCGACGCCCAGCGTACTGCATTCTCGTGGCTAATCTCTAGATTGCCCCAGGAGAATCGCGACTTGGTCTTCACTGTGGTCGAGTTGATCAAGGCCACTACGTCTCGGAGCAAGGAAACCAAGATGCCACTTGGGAATCTCTTACTCGTGTTCTGCCCTAGTCTCAGCATGAGCCCTTCCCTTCTTCGTGTCTTGTGCGAGGTTGATGGGATTTGGGACGGACCGCCCGCTCCACCAGCCGTTTTGCAGGCGGTTCAGGAGGCAACGCGCCCAAACATGCCCGTTCATGGGACCTGTGATCCACCTCAACGCCCTGCCGCGAGGGCTGTGACACCCTCGATCAACTTGCGCCTGCCAGTGATCGAACAGGATGATGCGCCCGACAACGTGAATGACAGTCCCGACGATGCAGCCTCCTTCGTGTCTGCGCTCGAGCGCTCCTCCAACGCTTCTACCCGCACACCTAGCCCTCTCATCTATGGCTCAACAATTCCTCCACTTTCTTCCTCTGATTCCCTCGATTCCTCCTCCGTGTCTGAAGAATTGGTATCTCCTGATCCCCCCTCTGTTGGAGATGCTAGCGACAACAAGTCCCTTGCGTCCGCCAACTCTCTGTCTATTCCTGATATGTTACCACCCCTTAAGTCCCCCATACCACGTACCATCATCCCGGTCCCGTTCCCCTCCGGTGGTGGCAGCGTCCCCAGCTCTCCGATACCACAAGCCACCCTCTCTCACAAGAAGTCACACACGCTTCTGTCCTTCCCTCACCTGCGCTCGGAGTCAAGTCCGGAGGTCAATTCTGACGGGGAGCAGAGTCCACTGTGGCGCGTCAAGCGGCCATCGTTGCACCTCCTCTTCACCAAGAAGTCAACGTCTTCGCTGCCGTCCGCGACGAGCCCTTCGTGCAACATCTCCACCGTTGCGCCGAGCACTGGTAGCAGCGCCGGGACTCCAATCAGTCCGCGACCCAGTACACACTTCGTGAGCTCACCGCCTCGGCTCGACACCGCCATATCCTCCTCGCCCATCGAGTTCGGTTTTCAACACCAGGCGAACCACCTGAGGGCCTCCAAGGAGTTGTCGAGTCAGGCTCTCTCGGTGCCTCCCAGGGCCGTACGTCCTTTGGCTCTGGACGTGCCCGCTCTTAGCCAGCGCTCGGACTCTGGTGGTTCTTCCTTGTTCTCGACCCCACAGTCGACACCCATCGCAGACTACTACCGCAGCCGAACGACATCCCTTTTCCTTCCCGACACCCCCGACGAGCTTGCGGCGCCCCTCCGGGCCCGTTCGGCGTCACAGGTGTCGGACACGCCCTCGATCGACATCGACGTTGCGGAGACGCAGGACGACTGGACGCGAAGCGTCTTGCTCGCTGCGGAAGCGGGCGGCTCGCAACCGGCGTAGACCGGGTCGTCTGATACGCCGCAACGGGGTTGTAAATACGATGCATGCCTTGTGGCTGGCTCTGCAAGGGCCATGTGTCGGGTGCATCCTTCTTTCTTGCTTGGCTTCCCACTTGCACTGGGTGGGGCCGGGGAACCCGCCCGTATACATACATATAGCGCTTCGCGCCCCTGGCCGAGCATAGACAGTCGTTCTTTTCTTTGCCTATACCGCCAGTGTTCTGAATGTCGTCTTGTTGCCCCCCCTCTTCTCTCGTCATCTCCGCTCTCCCCGCATTACCCTCACTATTCCCCGATATCCCGCTCTTATAGTATCCGCTTTCTCACCTCATTTTTGAGCCCACAAACAATGCCGAAGAGCCGACCGACCGACAACAAGAAGCACGCCCTGCCTGCCATACGTATAACCTCGTCATTTGACATACCATTCATATCATCCACGCTTTGCATCAACTATTAGCATATGCATAACGCCTGTGTCGTCGCAGCTTTATGACATTAACTAGTATTACAGCCAACCTATTATTGCCTTACCTACCGCGCTCTATCGCAATCGATTTGTGGGGATCTCCTTCGGAATCTGCTCCTCGGGGAGGACGTCCACGTCCGGACCCGAGCATGAGTAGCGAGATAAAGGCACGCCGTTCGGACTTCTCACGTAGTTTAGAGATGGACCGGCCGCTTTGACTGCTTTCACATCCTGATCAAGGAGTAAAGGAGTTCCTCTGTCATAAAGCTCAGAGCCAGGGTGACAGCGTGTTTGCAGATGAGTACGTACTACGGACGAGGGTGAGAGCGAGGACGGGGATTAATATTTTAAGAACGAGTAAGTCGCCGATGCACATGTTGCTGCTGGCGGTGAACGAGGTCCCGTCGCGTGCAGACCGCGACCGGGAGAGGAAGATTTCGAGAATGACGTCAGGGCCAGGACGCGTCGCGTTTGAATTTGAAGCGCGCGCTGGAGCGACGACTCCGGACGCAGACGCCCAGCGGCGTATTAATCCTATCTCTCAACATGAAGCAATTAACCCCCCCTCCCTCCTCCCATCACCCCCCTTCTCCATCCTGTTGCCCCCCATGGCGCAGCAGACCACTAACCTCAAGAAGCTTCAAGCTAAGATTTTCCGCGGCCAGAACGGCGACGACAAGAACGACGACAAAACCCCGAGGCCCGCCGACCCCTCTCAAGTCGGCGGCCTCACAATCAACATACCCAACCCCGTCCTCACCGCATCGGAGAGCGCCCAAAATGGCCCCAGTCCTCCCAAGATGCCCCAGGAGCAGACCACGCCCAAGCAAGGTGAAGAGAACGCGGACACCAGATCGTTCCGCCAGAGGACCCTCGAGCAGCTAGGGACAGAGTACCATGGTGCGGAACGCTTCCGTCTAGATCAGGAGTGCAGGAAGGAACTCCACTGGAAGCGGTGGGGTCCATATCTAAGCGACAGGCAATGGGTGCGTCGTCTTTGATGCATCGCCTCCGCAGGGTACGCTAACGATTCGCGGGATCCACGCGTGTTGCGCGCATAGGCGACGGTCCGCGAGGACTACTCCGCGAACGGCGATGCATGGAGCCACTTCCCGCACGAGCACGCTCGCTCGCGCGTGTACCGCTGGGGCGAGGACGGCATCGCGGGCATATCCGACAACCATCAGCGACTCTGCTTCTCTCTGGCTCTCTGGAATGGCGAGGATCGTATGCTCAAGGAACGTCTGTTCGGCGTCACCGGACACCAGGGGAACCACGGCGAAGACGTCAAAGAGCTGTATTACTATCTCGACTCCACACCGACCCACTCGTACATGAAGTTCCTTTACAAGTACCCTCAGAAGGCATACCCATACGAGGAGCTTGTCCGCGAGAACGTAAACCGCGACCGGGACGTTTCGGAGTTCGAGATTTTGGATACGAATGTGTTCGACGACGATCGTTATTGGGATGTGTTCATGGAGGTATGGCTTTTGGTCCTTTTAAGTCTGGTATCAATCTCATCTTGTTCTGCAGTATGCCAAAGACGAGCAGGACCCTGATAGCGTCTACGTCCGTATCACCACCTACAACAGGGGACCCGAACCCGCCACCCTTCACGTTGTCCCTCAGTTCTGGTTCCCCAACACTTGGTCATGGTCCAATAACCCGCCTCCTAAGCCGTCAATGTGGGCATCAGGGGACGGTATTGTCGCTGCCCAGCATCCGACTCTTGGCAAGTATTATCTGTACTGCCTCCCCTCGCCGCCTCCTGTCAACAACCATGGGGAGCTCCTGGTCGGCGAGAGCGGAGATCCTGAGGCAGTCGAGGCGGAGTTGCTTTTCACGGAGAACAACACTAACTACCATCGCTTGTACGGTGGCCAGAACGAGACGCCGTACGTCAAGGACGCGTTCCACGACCACATTGTACCCTCCCACCGGCCTCAAGACGACGACGGGCTCCCGGGCTTCTTCCATACGAAGATCCGTTCAAGCTACGCACGACAGCGACGCGGGAGTGCTGACGAGAACACGAGTTCCGAAGAAGAGCAAGGCCCCCGTACACCGTTCCCCGCCGGGCCATCCTATGTCAACCCCGCCAAACGCGGCACTAAGTCTGCCGCTCATTACACCTTCCACGACGTCCCCCCTCGCGGTGGCTGCGCCGTCGTCCGCCTAAAGCTCACGCCCCAGACTCCTCAAGAGGATCCTAGCATCGAGGATGAGGGCATCTTCGATGAGACTGTCGAGGAACGGCGCGGGGAGGCAGACGAGTTCTATTCCGCACTCGTCCTGGGTCCCATCAGCGATGATCTCAAACAGATCATGCGCCAGGCGTTGGGTGGCATGCTTTGGACAAAACAATACTATCAGTTCATCCAGCACGATTGGCTCAAGGGTGACCCCGCTCAGCCCCCGCCACCGCCTGAGCGTAAGCATGTCAGGAATAAGGTACGTTGCATTATTACTGGTCTATTAGGTCATGAACTTATCGCGCCTTCACAGGACTGGAAACATATGTACATTGCAGACATCCTGTCTATGCCCGACAAGTACGTCCTCCGTGATATGTGCGCACGTAATCTTGACTGATCGCCTCGATTAGGTGGGAATACCCCTTCTTTGCTGCATGGGATACGGCGTTCCATTGCATTCCGCTGGCCGTAGTCGACCCCACGTTTGCGAAGAAGCAGCTCGACCTGCTGACGCGCGAGTGGTACATGAAGCCCGACGGCCAGATCCCGGCCTATGAATGGAACTTTGGCGATGTCAACCCACCTGTACACGCTTGGTGAGCAATACTTTACGTGATGTGCGTTGTCCCGTCCTCACTTGGGTGCAGGGCGACCTTCCGTGTGTTCAAGATCGAGCGCAAATTGTACGGCCGCGAAGACGTGCAATTTTTGGAGCGCGTCTTCCAGAAACTGCTGTTGAACTTCACATGGTAGGCGCAGACAATTTTCGGCCCTTTGGTCTTCGCTTATCATGTTCGCGATAGGTGGGTGAACCGGAAGGACCAAGGAGGTAACAACGTGTTCGAGGGAGGCTTTCTGGGCCTCGACAACATCGGGGTGTTCAACCGTTCGGAGCCACTTCCCACTGGCGGATCTCTCCGCCAGGCAGATGGTACGGCATGGATGGCGTTCTACTGCCTGAACATGTGAGTGGAATCTCTGGTGTCATGTTCCCGTTTCTCATATCCGTGTTCGACTTCGATGCTCGGCAGGTTGAACATCGCGCTAGAACTTGCGAAGCACAACCCGACGTACGAGGATATCGCGTCGAAGTTCTTCGAGCATTTCATCTTTATCGCCGACGCGATGACGTACCGCGACCAGGGCGGAGAGGATGAGCTCAGCCTGTGGAATGAGGAGGACGGGATGTATTATGACGCAATCCAGTTCGACAACGGGCACTCGATGCAGCTTCCCGTGCGCAGTCTGGTAGGGCTGATCCCGCTGTATGCGACGCTCGTACTGGAGCCTTCGGTCGTAGACCGTCTCCCGGGCTTCAAGAAGCGCATGGAGTGGTTCATCGATAACAGGCCGGAAATGTCAGAGCGGAACATGGCCAACATGAAGGGTAGGTCCACCTCGATTGGATGATTGAGATGAACATTTGGGGTTGACTTGTCTTCCGATAGCTCGTGGGCGTGGCGAGCGTCGCCTGTTGGCCCTTGCCAGCAAGGAACGTTTGGTTAAGATTTTGGAGAAGATGCTTGACGAAGACGAGTTCCTCAGCGAGCATGGAATCCGTTCGTAAGTGACATTTGGCGCTGATGTGGAGATTATCACACTAATGCTGTCGCTTTCAGGTTGTCCAAGAAGCACAAGGATCAACCTTGGGGAATAGATGTCCACGGCGAGCGGTACGAAGTGAACTACTGGCCGGGAGACTCGAAATCAGGCATGTTCGGCGGAAACTCCAATTGGCGGGGTCCCATCTGTAAGCATGCGTTCATCTGTCCATCCGTAACTAGCTCATTTCGAATCTGCCAGGGCTTGCTGTGAACTTCCTTCTCATCGAGAGTCTGCAACGCTTTCATCAGTTCTACGGCGAGGATGTCCAGGTCTGTCCGAGTTGCCGTTGTTGAATGTGGCCGCAGTGTCTCACGAGCGTGGGCTGTCGCCCTACAGGTGGAATGCCCGACGGGGAGCGGGGATTACATGAACCTAGTGCAGGTCGCAGAAGAGATCCAGCACCGCATCATCCACATCTTTGGGCGGGACGTGGAGGGCAAGCGCGCCACCAACGGCGGCAATCCCAAGCTCGACCACGACCCGCACTTCCGCGACTACGTGTGGTTCTACGAGGTGCGTCTTTGCCTCGATGTGGTCCGCTCCCCTTCGACTTTGCGGATAGGGCTGAGAATGCTGATGCTGGCTGTTCGGTGGCAGTACTTCCATGCGGACGACGGGA
Organism: Polyporus tsugae; assembly: GCA_024305745.1. Lineage (NCBI taxonomy): Eukaryota > Fungi > Basidiomycota > Agaricomycetes > Polyporales > Polyporaceae > Polyporus > Polyporus tsugae. Next base: position 1,276,878 of record JAHRBS010000001.1, read on the forward strand.
GGGGCCTCGGGGCGTCCCATCAGACGGGATGGTGAGGATCATCTGTTTGCATTGGTTTTGTGTGCCCGGTGCTGAAGCGCTTCCACAGGTCCGGTTTGGTTGCATATCATATCTTGCAGAGCGGCGCGACCTGCAGGCTGCCAAGGACTCCCAAGAGTGAGTGTCAAGACGTTAACTCCATGATCATCTGGGTTCGCGCGAACTGACGAACTCGTCCATTCAGCTCCTCGCAGTCTTGCTCATCATTACTTCGACGTGCGTCGCTTTGAGCCCATCTTCACAAGTGTTGCATACTGACCACCAGAACCACATACAGGAGACCATTCCGCAATCGGAGTACGGGCACTCGGAGTACGGGCAATCGGAGTACGGCGACTCCGATGCTCAGTCGTTGTACAGCGCATATAGTACGGCAGATCTAAACACTCTTGGTGACATATCCCCGGACGCCTTGTAGACCGTGCCTATCAGCTCATGGCAGGACATTAGAGATGGAACCCTCCAGCCTACTCCATGACCCTGATCATACGCATCCATTTTTCCGCGATCCATAGAATCTCACTGTATATCATATATCAGCACCCTTTTTCCATATCTCTTCTTTTCCAGTTTCTCGGACGTGGTAGCGTTGCACGAACACTAGAGGTTCTTGTTACATTCAAATTGTAGACATAGACCATGGTCCTGCTATTCAAATATTCACGAGTAGACATACGTATGACCTTGACAGTTGCAACGCCTCGATATCTATTTAGCTTTATATGATACCGCACGCTTCTGTTTCAGGGGTCGCTCAACGGGATAGCCATAGATATGAACAGGAACGAACACCAGCTGCAGCTCTCAGGTGACGGCGCTGGCCACACACCCACCGATCGCGACTTGACCTGGAGCCGCCACCACCACCAACATCATGGCGGCAGAAATAGCAAGGGGCGAGATCGTATTGCACTCTCCGGATGTGCACAACCCGCCAATCGACTTGTGCCTCGAAAGCTTCATGGGGACATGGTTTGGAACCTCATGTTTTGGTCCTGGCCAGCGGCAGAGCACTAACGAGGATGGTATGTCGAAATGTACAGGCACGTCACACACTCGACGCTACCGCTTTGGAAGGTGTGTTGTCCGACTTGTGCACTCCCCAGTCCCCCGCAACGCAACAAGACCGTTTCACTCTAGTGTGGTGCGCCGGACGACTGACGATTGAGCAGTCTAGGAAGGACGTTACGATCACGTACACGCTGAAGACACCTCCGTCCGCCGACGGGGCGGTCAAGTTCGACGACGTGGTCGAGTACCGCTCGAAATCCGACCCCCCTTCCTCCGCGCGGAGCCGCATCGTCGGCGTTGATACTCTAATCACCCAGTCAAACTCCAACGCCCCGCCGTCCTCTTCAGCGGCAGGCTCTCGACCCCCGTCGGGCGGCGGTTTCAACACCTCAGACGCCTCCTCCAGTGCAGCGCCCGCCACGTCGTCGCTGGCAAGCTCCGACCCTCCCTCGGCCCCAGACTCGGCCGCGAGCACACGCAAGCCCGCCCAGACGCGGTACAAGTGGCGCGGCAAGGGCTGGTTGGCGGTCGCCTCCTCGCGCTGGCAGCTCCTGGGCTGCAGCGCGGACGCGTCGCCGGGCGGCACCGGCGCGTGGGCGGTGACGTACTTCGAGAAGACGCTGTTCACGCCCGCGGGGCTAGACATCTACGCGCGCACCGCGGACGGCCTCCCGGCGGACGTCGTGGTGGAGATCATCGCGAAGGCGAAGGGCCTCGGCGGGGATGTCGAGAAGCTCGCGGAGGGGTTCTTCGAGGTCGAACGGAGCGGGGTGGCTGGGAAAGGGACTGTATAGGATGTTACGTTACCTGTGAAACGGTCTGGGTACTGTCGAGGAGGTTTGTGTGGAGTATGTCGATACCACTTGGCGTGGGGTTCCCGAAGCTCGACTCATAAGGTCGACTGGGGCTTCTTGTTAAACCACTGGCATTGTGCACCTAGTAGCGCTGACCCACTCCAAGGCTGTGGCTTTGGAATGCAACAGTTCTTATGATACCCATGTCGATACTTTGGACTAGCGCACTGGTAGATGCGATACCCAAACAATGTGGTTCTTGGATGCTCTAGACATGTTGGAAAACATACGCTCTCTCTATTTCCCCGGCGAACAAGGTTGACCGCCTTCCATGATGCATGAACGCTGGAGCGTAATAAGACCGCGAATCGAACGAGTCTTAGGCAGAGCACACACCATGACACGAACATAGAAGTAATGGGATAATGTATGTATTCGAATTCCGTGAAGGCCAGCCTAAGCAAACGATCGACTCTAGTAGATGATACACATAGTAGCCTGCTGCACAACACGATCGGCGAGCCGGGGAAGCGAGGGGAGGGACATCCCATGCCCCTGCCGCCTGCCCGCGGTGCACGCTCCGCAGATTATTATATTCTTCGGGAGACCAACCACGCGAGGGCGAGACGGCAGGGGACGATGGTACGGGGGCGTGGCGTTGGCGGGACATTGACACATTGAACATCGAGGGGCGGGGGTGAGGGCGTTGGTCGTTGCTGGTGCGTGGTGGTCGAGGAGGAGGGCAGATACCCGACACGAGGGGATGGCTATGAGTAGTGGGCGGGGACCCGCGGTGAGAGAGAGAGAGAGATGAAAGGAGAAGGAGCGTGAACGGATGGTGCTACAGCTCCAGACACCGATACAGAGAGAGGAAGAGAACGCGTCCAGAACCGAGACGAGATGCGAGAGATGCAGGATGCAACGGATGACATCGACAGGCGGTCAAATATGAACAATGCACGTGCGCGAACAACGAACATCGAGATGCACTAATGTAAAGGGAGAACGTGGAGAGGGACATGGATAAGGCAAATCACTCGAAGGATTGTACAGGTCGTGAGACACAGAGGCGCACACAGAGAGAGAGAGAGGTCAGATGAGCGAAGAGAAGGCAGAGACTGAAAAAACGAATGTGTGCATATGGTGCAGGTCCCCAGATATAAGGATATGTAATGTCAGGCGTCATAGGATAGTGATGATGGGATGGGTGAGAGCGGCTGCAGCGGGCAGGCATAGTCAGCAGGAGATGATGCGGAGCGAGACGCAGAGAGGTGAGGTTGATGTGACGCAGGACGGGAGACGAAGCTGAACGACCAGGCAAACTCATTGCACGTAGAGCGTGACCTGGTTGCCAGGCCTGAACGATTCGAATGCCATCTGCACGTCCTCCGTCGACCCCAACGACACCAGGTCCCCGTCCTCGTCCTTGTACTTCACGCGGAGGGGCCCGTCGTCTCGCCTGGGACCGCACAACCGGATCTTCTTCCCGACCTTGTCGACGAGCTCGGAGTACTCGGTCGACCGCGGCACCTGGATCACAAAGATGTCTTCGTGGAAGTGCACCTTGATCTTGACAGGTGGCGACAGGCGAAGTTCCTCCTTGAGAGGCTGCGGCGGCAGCTGGTCGATGTGTCCCCGTATCGAGCGACCGGTGGACACACCCATGCCCGCCAATGACGACTCGCTCGAACCGTACGGGGTGATCGGCGAGCTGCTGGTGTGTGGCGAGTAGTCCGCACTGTCAGTCGACTGGCTGGAGCCGCTCCCACGCTTGCTTGACGACAGCGGGCCTTGCGACCACTCTGCCCGGTTCGACGCGGGAAGCGGGGGAGGGACCTGTTGTGGTGGAGGGTTGTACGCTTGTGGCTGACTCGCACTCCGTGAACGCATCGGTTGGTGGGTCGTCGGCGTGGGCATCGGACTCGCACCACGCGACTCGGGGCCATCGTATGCAGAACGAAGCCGCGTGGAGCTGAACTGGCTGCGAAGGGCGGGACGATGCGGTGCGAAGCTGGCGTCCGACGCGTAACTACCGGTGTGTCGAGACATGATGGGGCGCGCGGAGGCGGGTATCTGTTGGAACCCTCCGATGCCGCCAGACAGGGTGGGCGATACTGGGTGCCCGCTGTGGCGCGCGCTGTGCGGGTATGTGTAATCTGAACGTCTCTGATGACCCATAGGCGTGCCGCGACCTGATGCTGAGCCGGCGCTCGCGAGTGGGTAGTCCTCGTAATCGTCGTCCTGATCCATGTCGAAGCCATCATGTGGGGGATAGCCTTGGGGACCATGTGCATAACCATTTGCGTAAGGGTGCGCAGACGGCGGGGCGGCATGTTCCTCGCTAGCATAGGGATGACGCATGCGACCGTTGATGGACGCGGTGTGCGGAACGCCAGAGGGATAGCCGGAGGACCCGTTGGAGAACGTAGAGCTCCGCGAATCATGCGCGTACGACGAGTGTGCTGAGCGAACCTGAGGGGATGGGTTGGTACTGTTGGCTATCTGTGCAAGGCGGGAGACATCGCGGCCCGATGACCTCCGGTTCGCAGTCTCCTTGATGAGACGGTTTAGTTGGTTCTCCCAGTGCTTGAGCTGTTCCTCATTGCGGCAGCGGAGGGTGAAGAACTCGAGGTCATCGTCACCACGCCACCACACAGCAAGCGAATATTGCCCTGTGTATGGGAGAGGACGGATTTAGCACACATTCACGCCATGATCGCAGCATGACTGACCTTGGGAAACCTTCGGCACGGCCTGAGTAACGTTGTTGAGGAAGATACGTCCCTTGAGAAGGAGGGGCGTGCTCTTCTTCTTGTTTGACGGACCCGCTCCGGGAAGGCCGAAAGTTGATGGCGAGGCTGGTTTCTTCAGGATCGAGTTGCTCTTTCCCACCTTCTTGCCATTGCCCGGTTGAGGGATGTACTCCTTACAGCAAAGGATGATCTTCTCGAACAGGAACACATGATACTCGCGATCGACCTCGGACTTGGTGACGCTGAAGATGTCGTCGAGGAGGAGAGCGCCGAAGTTGGAGATGTGGTGGCCCTTCCAGTCCTCGACGCGGCCTTCGAGGTTCTTGACAGTCCCGTCATTCTCCGCACGTCGCTGAGCCTCATTGATCTTATCAGTGATGCGCTTAGCAGAGTCGACGCCAGCCTTGAGCTCGTCGACGTAAGGGTAGTCGGTATTGTTGACAGCCTTGAGCAGCGACTATCAAGGGGCACATGTGAGCATGTCAAGCGATGATGAAGAGGCCATGCTGGAAAGATACCTCGAGAAGGAGCGGATATTTGCAAATCCGCTGCACAGGCTTGATTAGGAAGGCGGGCAGTTCGCCTTTGACATTGATGATATGATTAAGCGCCTATCCGCCACACCGGGTCAGTAGCAGCACGCAACCAAGGAGACGCGATCGCGGCCCAACAGAACAGCCGAGAAGACTCGACGCACCGTGAGGTTGTGCTCTTCTTGGAGCATGATCTCGGACGCCATGGTGTAGTTGGCACAGTAGGGTTCGTACACGGCAAATTCTTCCTCCTATTGTTCCGCATCGAGGCGTCCGATAGTCAGAAGAATACAATAGCGCGTTTAGGCACGTATTGGAAGCACAATGGCAATGCCGCATTCAGTTACGCGCTCGAAGCATCGGAATACGGATCGACTCACATTCTCGGTGAATGGGAGGCCCCACCGCTGGTCATGCCAAGGCAACTCTGCAATGCTCTCCACCTTGATGAGGAACTTTCGCTGAAAGTTCAATAGCTTGTTCAGACCAGGGAAGAGCAGATGGAGCGTGTCACGATCGAGGCAGGACACAGCTTCGTCGCAGTATTTCTGCCACGGCAAGCATTATCGTCAGTACTGGATCGCGCGCCGAAAAATGAAGGCCACGCACCTGCATGACTTCCAGGTCCTGCACATACTTCCGCTCCGTGTCGACGAGCTCTTTAATGATGTTGACCCGAGCACCGCCGGGCTCTATCGAGGGTGCCGCAAGGGAATTGTCGGACGTGAGGGACTCTGTAGACGCAAGAGCAGATGCAATCGTGGGAGACGAAGGTGCAGACTCGAGGAAGAGATCATCCGGTAGCTGTTGCACAAGGTTGATCACGTTGCCGACGACCTTAACAATGCGGTGGATCAGCAGGTATAGAGCGTGTTAAGAGCGTGTGACGCACTCTGACGAAGCCGTCTGTGGAGTTACGGTCCCAAAGATCCCTGACGGTGAATCCTTCGCAGCCTGGCACTTGTTTCACATTCATGGCAAAAAGAGCGATGGCGTGCTTCTTGGTACGCTCGTTGGTGGGGTCGAACGAATGGACATCGGTTTCGACGGCGATGGGAGAGGAGGCGGACTGGGGGAGGAGGTTGAAGAGGTAGCACAGAGGGAGGCCGAGGGCGAATACGTCCCATAGTTGGGTTACGGGGTCAGTGGAACGCCTGGCGGAGTCTGGTTGAGCTGCGACGGAGAACCAGACGGAGAAGTCCTGGAGGTGCATTAGACGAGTGCGCAGGGACGAGCATTGCTGGTAGAGGGATGTGGACTGAGAGGCCGCCTTGTTGAGGAGGGTATGATTTGGGACGGGGGAATCGATTGTAGGAGGGAGTGACGCGACCATAGACTTTTTGCGGCCTGCGACAGTGGCCATGGTGTGGTCGAGGACGGGAGAAGGCCTCGGGAGAGGGGGAGAGGGGAGGAGAGCAGGGTAGTGGACGGTCACTTGAGGGATGGGGGATAGAGACGGGACGGGAATCTGAGTTGACTGACCGCGCGAATGGGATGGGAATGGGAAATGGGAAATGGGAAATGGGAGGCGAAAACGCCTGGAAGCACCCAATCAACTCCGCTTCCTGTGTGGCCCTGTTTGGCTCAGATCCCACATCGGGCCGCCTCTGATCTCCCCGACGCCCCGCCATCGCCTCCAACTGCCCGCCGGCGCCCCGCCGCCCACCCCGCCTCTCATCCGGATCCGCCGCACACAGTGACAAACCCGGCTCCCTTCCCCCGCCCGCTCCACCGGCGTTCACACATCGACGGCGCCTCCAGCGCAGTCATCCCATCCACCCATTTCTCGCCTTCGTTTCTCAGCAGTCCTCGCCGCCTTGCCCATCCATTGCTGCCGCCGGCCGATCGACAGAAGAATCGTCTCGCCCGTTCCCTCTTCTTTTCCTGTCTTGCTTATGTACCCTTTCCTCGCACGCCTCTCTTATTCACTGCTTGCTAATTTCTGAGCGCGTCTGTCCCGTTCTTTCTCCATTTCACGACGCCCGCACTCGCCGACCGGCTTCGCAACACGTACAGTACTAACAGGGTGCGCAACAACACATCTTGACCGTCGTCGTTACCAACTTGATACGACCAGCTCCATTCATTCTTTCTCCGTCAGCCTTCAGTGCGTCCATCGTGGATATCCATCACCCGCTTTCGGGAGCGCGGCGCGAATCACGACCCCGTTCAATAGCCGTTAGCCTCCAACTGCGCAGGAATCGACCCCTCATGCCTCCAATCGCGAGAGTGTTGCGTTCTCACCGCGAGCGCCGCTCTCCTTCGCAGCGATGGATGTCCAGTGAGCATCCATCCTCTCTCGATGGCTTGACCAGTTGTGGCTGCTCTCCTCTTCTTCCATCACTGTTTCAGGCAATCGCGTGAGAGCCGCTGTACCTGCTAATTACACCAACAGCATACGTGCCGGCCCCGCAACTGTCGAGATGTCCCTCAAGTCCGTTCTGAACGCGATCCAGCAATCAGGCGGAGAAACATCACCTTCGTGATCCCGCTTGTTCCGGACACCTGGGGCCACCGAGCCTCCGCCTGCACAATGCACACGCCAATGCATGTGGCCATAAACAGCCTGACGGTCCACCCGCGCATGTGGCGGAGCGGGCAACTCGTTCTATGACACCTCTTCCGCGCCGCCTCGGGGGTTTCTTCCGTTCTCGCGTTGACAGGATGGGTCTTGACTTGACGGCGGTCCGAAGGTTCGTGCTCGATAACTTCCGGCCCAGATTACGTACCCCATATCCCGCTGCGTATACTTAACTTTAACCGTAATGTGCGGGCCCGTTTTCACGCCGCCCTGCGCGCCACTGCCACTGCAAGTTTTCCAGAACCCAGGTCGACGTTACGGAGAGGGTTTTGCGTTTGCACGCATGGCCTTGTACAGTATGTACGTCAGATGCGCCACCAGAAGTCGCGTTCTCAATCAAATTTAAGGTCGGCTCTTTGCAAAGCCACACAACGAGGCCGGCGAGAATGCGTCCCGGCGTCCGTGTGTGCGTGTTGGAAGGCGGTGGGGCAAAGGATTCGACGAATCCGGAAATGGAAGCAGCGGGCATGTGCTGCTCGCAGCGTCCAAGCACTCACCGTACTGCCTCCTCCCAAGTATGCCGCACGTCCTGTGTGTATTCTGTGCGTACTTATCATAGAGTTCTGTCGCACAAACCACTGCACCCGCGCCCCCACCTCGCGACCGCTGTTCAGTTCAGTTCGGTCAAACACTAATACGGAACCCGGCCAAGCGTCCGGTCCGAGGACGCTCGACTAGGAAGCCAGCCTCGTTCCCGTTATAACGACTCAACGAGCATTTCCGCAAAGCTCGAGTAAGTTCTCGACGTCTCTCGTACATTATCTTGACACGGAATACACGTAGATCGATAGAGAAGTCCTGCTAGCCTCTCTATCGTTGGGCGGAGATGGCAAAGACTCACGGTAGCCAGGACGACCGGCGCGGAAGCGAATCGAAAGTCTGTTCGCGCCTGCATTGCTGCTGCCTCGCCAGCTTGGACCCCACAGCCAGGCTTCTAGCGTAGGGAACGTGGGGGAGCGGGAAGTTGGCAAGCTCAGACACGGTCGCGGCCGGAGGGGCTGGGCCGCATGCGCGCGTACTAGTACTACTACGCGCTCGATATAAGTAAGCCGGCCTCCTCGACGATTCCGTCCCTGAAACAGGGCGCGAATATAGGCAGGAAGAGGAATTCGAAGAGCGGCCCTTTGGAGTCTGAAGCGGACAGGTCCTCCCTGCCAGCATCGACGTCAGGGCGCGCAGGGCGGGATCGGCAGGCGATAGGAACGGGTTTGGGCTGCTGGCCATGGGAACCGTACGAGGCTTCGCGGGTTCGCGTGCGCCCTTCCTCCTGGCCGATGGCGTGCATCTGTCTATACAGAAGAGAAGACATAGTCGATGTGAGAACCGAGAACCATGCCTGCGTCGGAAACTATACGTTCTTCCAGGGTCGCGAGTCTCAGTAAGCTACATAATAATATTCTTGGTGACGAAACTGTGTGCGGCCGCGTACGGCATGCATATGTATGCATGCCCACAGATGAAGGTGGCGTTTTGCGGCTTCTCGGGACTTTCCATGGGCACTTGAAGTTGTAGCTATATTCCTTGGCACCGCACCTGCCGCATCCGCTGCAGCTGGGAACCGAAGTTGCGGATCTCGTCGGTCGTGCGCGCATTCCGGTGAATTGAGCCTAAACCTTGAGAGAACGATCGCCCGGAATGGGCAGCGAGAGCGGCGCCGCACTCGCACTCGCGAAGAGCTTCGGATGCCGGCCGCGAGGCCAAGCTGGGAACCCAGCCAAATGAATTGCGGGAAGCTGAAAGGGTGGTCGCGGTCGCGTGCTGTTGTCGGGACCATTAGCGGAAGAATGCGAGGTGGGTAGGGTTCAGAGTGCTGGAATCAGCCGCAGTGCTGTAAGTACAGGTAGTAAGTAGGAGCTCGAGGACGGATGGGATGGCGTCTCTGACATATGACAGCGGCTGTGGCTGCGGAAGGTGAGTATACTTAATTACTTACAAGTTACATGTGGGGACAGCCAGACTGCTGACTTACTGTAGGGCAACATCTCGCGATCGCCAATGCCCCAGGGTCACAGGGTAGCGCATCCGTACAGGGCGGCAGGAACCAAGCAGGAACCTTCAGATCCGAAGAAGTCAGACTCTAGACTCGTCGGGCCAGAGTTCTTGGAGATGGCTTGATCGCATGCCATGCATCAAATCCCACCAGTACAGTAAGTACTTATTTACATATCTATCTAGATTATGCCAGGCACGACGTTACAAAAGCCCTCAGACTGGGAGGCGTTCTTCCTATGAGAGCACTTCGTAAAGCTGGTGGATGTTTGGATAGATGTTCCGGAAGTTCGACTCTTGGATTGGAGGCTTCCTGAAGTTTAAATGGCGGAAAGACATGAATGCAACAAGCTCTCTGCGGCCGGATCGGGTGCAAATTAGCGAAGGATAAGTAACTTATCATGTGGATGATGGTGCTCGATAGGAATCATAGATTCTATCATACAGTACCTGCCGAAGCTTGGAAGACGGCCGTTGGTCCAGGGAGGAACCTCGGAGACTGCATCATACAGCAGGAGCAGGGTCCGTGCGCCGCATTACTTATCGTCCATGTGAATCCATGAATTGACACTGAAGGAACGTTGGACGTGTCATGAGGCCCATAGGGATGATGCACACGCTCACTGTCATATCGAACGTCCGTGCGCGAATGTCGGAGTCTTCTGGAGGAGGTTGGACGCATGCGGGACGAGAGCGGGGATCGTAGGCCCCGGCCGCATGTCCGCCACACGCGGGCTCCGCTGCCAATCTCGAATTCAAAGCTGCGTCCGTTTCATCAGTGTCGCAGAGGGCTTCGGTTCCGAGAGGGTGTATAGTCTTGGATGACAGAATGAGTGATATCGCGCTGAGGCTATCGGAACGCCCTTTCAGTATGATGTCATTGCACTGATGCAGTAGCAAAATTCGTGGCACCATATCATAATCCTCCTGTGTGATGGTAAGTATAAGTAGAACGTGAAACGATAGCAAAGCAATCCACGAGGGTCAAATCAAGTGTTTCACCGAAATCAATCACGGTACTCACTTTGTAAGTTACCCTCGAGAGTCGAGTGGGAAAGAGATTGGTCGCCGGCAGATCACTGCAATGGTTGCAAGTGATGGAGGAGGATCTACCCAGCCATGCCAAATTCGGGGGACCCGCTCGGCGCTGCTACAACGATCGTGTGGTGAAACAACGTGGTGGACCCGATCGACATCAATACCTCAACGTCAATGTTAACGCTAACCCTGCCACTCGTACTTAGGCCTTAGGATCGACACAGGACATACATACATACTCTGTGCTAACTTACTTAAGTACCAGATGATCGATTACCAGCGGCCCGGATCCGAGGACAGGGATTCGAGACGCGAACATCACGAGCCTTGTAAATGATCGCGTCATAAGGGATGAGGACGATCAGCCTTGTCCTTGCCCGGGGTCTGCATTCCTGTCTATAGCACACGTTAGCGAAGGTTGGACGACAGAGATATCGCGATGCTGACGGGTATGTACGTGCCGACGTGAAGACATGAAGGTCTGTCGCTCTCACATACCTCAAGAGTCTGCGAGGTCTATGGGTTGATACGAGCATGTGGTTGGCTGCAATGATGAGAGTCATCTAGCAAGCGTTCCTAGACTGGATAGGGATGAAGGGGATGTGGTCGCCAGTGGGGAACGATATCGATTGGCTGCTAGTGGTGGGCTGGCGTTGAGTATGGAATTCAAAGTCCGCATTGAGAGGGGATGAGCGCCGAAGCCCCCTGAAGCATCGCTGCCCAAGACGACCGCGGGCAAGACCCATGGCACCAGCACCCTCTTCCACCAACCGCGCTCGACGCGACCACACCCACCATGCCTCCCATCCTCTCAATATGTCCTCGCCTGCTGACGACCTCGGCACGAACGATGACCTTTTCTTGGACCCCTTGATGGGTACACCCCTTGCCATCTACGTCGAGAAGGATGTCGACAACTGGGACGAGATTGTGAAGCTCATAACGGTATGTCTCGCTATCTCATCTGTACCCCCATCCGCTACGCGTCGTTTGGCATTTTACACCCACTGCTTGTCTTTCGAAGTCAACCCATGGAATGTGCCAACGCGGACCACCCTTACCGCCATACCCATGTTCCGAGCCATGAACTGACTACTTCATCAACCTGTTCCTGTTCGGAATACAGACCCATGGAGGAATCGTATCGCCCGGGTACAGCGGTGTAGCATATATCCTAGGTGAGTGAGTGGAAATCCAATCTAATGACATGAAGGGATGAGGAGGACGGGCGCCCCGTTCTCCCGTTTCTCCGCTTACCCCTTCCAGTTGATCCCCACAAGGAGTCCGGTCAGAGTCTGTATCGCCAGTACGTTGGGAAGAAAGGAAAAATTGTTCTCAATGCCCAATGGGTCATCCGGTGCGTCGAAGCCGGTGCGCTTCAGACCTACCACACCAATTTCGGTGATTGCAAAGTGACCGGTACTGAGAAGTGGGTCGTCCCTTTGACACCGGTCCCTGCATGGTATAATTCATCGCAACTTTTAGAGTCATTCCCATTGTACATCATCAGCCTCAGCCGGAAGCGGGTCCTTCTATGCAGCACGTCCCTCCGCCATCTCATGAAGAAATGGAAATGGTCCACCAAGTACCTCCGGATCAGGTCCTACAGCATCAGCACCAGCAACAACCACAACCTCCTCAGCATCATACAACACATCCACAACCTCCTCCCGCCCATGGACAAGGCTTACCTCCGCCTCCAATGCCAATGGGACATCCTGCACCGATTGTCGCCCATTCGAGCTCTTTCCCATACACCGTGTATGGTGCACCCATCGATGTTTCGCCGCGCGCAATGCAACCACCAACATCTGGCCCGCCGCAAACCTGGCAAGCACCGAATGGCATTGCGCCGTCGCAGACGCATCTCGCGCCTCCGCCACCACCACCGCCTCCGCCGCCGCCGCCAGAGCCCGAACATCATATGATGGAACGCCATCCAGGATACGGGGAAGAGCAGCAGCAATGGGATGGCACGTACCACCCGATGCAACCTCCGCCTCCTGGCATGGTGCCGCCACCTCCCCCAGAATATGCATACAGGTATCGGGATGACCAGGGTCCAGGATGGGTACCTGGCCCAGATGGCTACTATACTCAGCATGTACGTCCCCTCCATCATCTTTGGCGACCATTTACCAAAGCCTTTTGATTATCTCCTAGTATGAACAGCCATACCCGGAAGCACCCGACCAGTACATGGAAGATGCTGGGCCCTCAAATACCGATGCGGAAATGCCCATGGCTGAACCCGAGAAGGTGACCAGGGGTCGTAAGCGGACCAAGCTTCAGGTATGGTTCTGGCTGTTCGGTGTGTCGCGTACGTCGCAGACGCTCATAACGAGCCTAGCCCCAGCCCGCTCCTCATGCCTCGACCTTGGTCGCGAACCGTCGAAACCCCCCAGGGCGTTCGCCAACACCACCAACGCGAGTTATCAAGAGCACGTATGGCGGGAACTTGTTCACCTCCGATGATATTTTGTACCTGAAGCGGTACATTGATTACTGTCAGGAACAAGGACTAGTACTCAGGTGAGATCTCATGTTATATCTTGTGATGGCATACTGAGGGTCGTGGCACAGTTTACGCGAAATTTGCGAGCGAATAGCGATCAAGGTATGTATAATCATATCCCAGATACAACTATATCTAACCTGCGTGTATTCCAGGCACCCCACCACACGTGAGTTCGTGTATACAGCATGCTATCCGATGTCTAACTATTCGCTCAGGTTCTACTCCTGGCGGCGTTATTGCAATAAACATAAGATCCGTCTAGGAGGATACGCCATGGACCTCGGAGAGGAAGTTGAAGAGGGGGAGCCTTCCTCCCTACCTCCGGAGGATGAGGGCGGGCCAAGTGAACAGCTGCAACCGATGGGTGAACAGGAGATGCCAAGTCTACCTGTAAGCCATGGGCCCGGAGCCATACCCGCCGCGCACCGAGCTGCTGCCCAGGACATCGGCCGGACGCGGTCGCCAACACCGCCCAGAGCACTGTATCGAAGTACGACGGGTAAAGGCGTCGCTTTTACGGATGAGGACGTCATCTTCCTGGTACGCTTCCTGGAGTACCGGACTCGACAACACGAGAACAAGTTGGATATGGTACAGTTCTGGAAGGAAGTCGCCGTGAAGGTACGTGTGGTCTCGCCGTGACGCGTCGACGTACTGACGTTCTTGGGGGTTGGGTCCTGTAGGCCCCTCACCACTCGCGAGCATCTTGGATGAAATTCTACAGGAGGCATAAGCACGAGCTGCACCACGAGCCCGGCGACGAACCGCTTCCTGCCCCTCCGGAGAAGAAGATGCGGTACAGCCGGAAGGACGACGTCCTGCTCGCGCAGTACTTCTTCAGCAAACCCGAAGGCACGTCGGACAAGATATTCCAGGCCTTCGGACGACAGGTGTGTTATCCCGTTGTTTGTATTTGAGATTTTCTTAATTGAGTTTTTGGTGTGTAGTATCCACATCATCCGTGGAAGGGCTGGCAGGAGCATCATCGAATACACAAGGTCAAGATCGACCATCTCATCCAGCGACTGGCGATGGGCGAGAACATCGACGAGGACACGGAGCAGTAGCGGTGATGCTTGTTGTGTATTTTATATGCTTTCTAATTCGTCTGTGCGATTATTTGATAGTTCTGCTTTTCCTTGCGTCATGTCGTTATGACTGCTTGACTGTGCCGCTCACGAGTGATCCAGATAGAGTGATCGGTGTGGGATCTCCGAGCTCTCTAACGCTAGAGAACCACGTTTGCCAGGTAATATTGACGCGGTTCTTGGTTACTTGACTGACTTTAAGGGTGTCTCAAAATCGACCCTCGTCTCACGTTCGTCTGTGCTTCTTTGAACCATCTTTCAAGATATTGGGGCCCAGCAGGTATGTCCTGTCTGATGTATTATAAACGTTGCTCCCGTACTACTTCTAACTTTTGCCACTTTACTTTCCTCCAGTACCCTGTGACAAGGGTTGTCGCTCTGGCTGGCGAGAGGGTCGTAACGTAGTTTAGAAGCAGCCGAAGGTTTGACCCATTGTACTTTGTACAGTACACCAGGAGCAGGAGGCAAAGTTTGGGAAGTACAGGTCCCAGGGATCGTAGCGACTTAGGTACTCGCCCGACCAAAGGGTCGGGGGGCACCTGCATTGAAGGTCATGAAGGATTGGATACTAGTAGCCCTCGTGGTCCCACTCGTGTAACAAGCATCCTGGCGTTCGGAACTTGAAGCTGCGGATTTCCGTTGCTCGGAGTCAGGTGGTTCCTGCAGGAGACGTCCAATCTACAATCTTCGAAGAATGGTACTAATGGCAACTCTGATGTGAATGTTGCGTGTCTTCTTCCGATGTCTTCAAGCCGATTTAGACCATTGGCCTCAGACCCGTGCGGAAATGTGAGAGAGCATGTAAATACTACAGCTCATCCTTAACGTGTCGTGACGTCCGCCGGTGTAGATAAATGTCCGAGTTGCCCGTAGCGTTCAATACACGAGATACCATTTTGGGCGACTCCGTGAGCCCGAGCACAGCCACTGCTTATCAGCCTCCTTTTTTATCCAATGTCGGCTCTTGCTTGGCTCTTGCCACCGACCGTCTCAGGCTATAGCTACAAAGCTCCTCTGTAGTCAAGCGCAGTACTCCCAACGATTTTAGCCCACTTTCGTCGCCTCCTTCTCGAGATGTCAGATGAGAAGCTTGGATACCTAACGCAAGAGCAATTGGACCAAGTAAGTGATATCGCATGCATCTCACAGTGAGTTGCCATACGTAAACGCTGATGCTTGCTAACTCTCAAGTTCCGAGCTGATGGGTTTGTCGTGCCCTACTTGCTGTCTTGCCCACACCACATATCTCACTATGGTTTGCAATAGATACCTAAGGCTTCCAAGCTTTCTCGAACCCGATGAGGTCGAGGCACTGCTCACTCGTACCAAACAGTTTCTGGATAACTTCAGCGTTGAGGACCACCCTTTGGTAAGACTGTTATCGCCTGGTATCCACCCCTTTGTGACAGCCGAGTTTCAACCCCATATAGACAAAGTTCACCACTGGGGATGACAATCATGTCGGCGATGACTATTTTTTGTCATCTGGCGACAAGGTCCGATATTTCCTCGAGGAGGCCGCCGTGAGCGATGGCAAGCTGAATCGAGAGAAGCAGAAAGCCGTCAACAAGATCGGTCACGGTTTGTGAAACATCCTCCATCACTGCATATACTTGCCCTTGATATGTCGACCTCTCGCAGGGCTACACGAACTCGACCCTGTCTTCCGGAAAGTAACTCTGGAGAGTGAGAAGATCAAAGCTGTGGTCAGAGACCTGCAGTTTCACCACGACCCTGTAGGTGTGTTGACCTAATTCATTCGCATTGGGGTTGAGATTGACCTCGGGTGTGCAGCGCTGCAATCCATGGTGATCTGCAAGCAGCCACGCATTGGTGGAGAAGGTGATCACGCTCCAACCTTGTCTCGATGCAACTGGTACTAAACGTTCTGAAAATTATCCCAGTTCCCGAGCACAACGACTCGTAAGTCGGCTTTTGCACAGATGTCCAGAGCTCCTCATAATGTTCCCGGTTGAAATGTGTCAGAACATTCTTGGTAAGTGCCGTCATCAAGCGTTGTGAACGAAATGGGGTGCTAATATGTAGCAGTACACCAACCCACCGTCTGCTCTTGGTTTCTGGATACCGCTAGAGAAGTGCACACCTGAGAATGGAGCTCTCTCTTTCCTCCCTGGCTCCCATTTGACCAATCAGATCACGAAGCGCTTCATTCGCCTACCTCAAGGTGGTACGGGTTTTGAGCAGCTTATTCCAGTGGATCAAGCCAACCAGCATCACGAAGGAAAATACATCCTTGAGGCATGCACCCCAGGTATGCTTGACCTCTCTTTCAAGAAACGGTGCTGAACGACCTTGCATCATTTGCTCAGGTGACTTGGTCCTTATCCATGGAAGTGTGCTGCACAAGTCCGAGCGCAACACCAGCACACACACTCGCTACGCATACACCTTCCACATGATTGAGTCGCCTCCGTATGCAGAGTACGATGCGAAGAACTGGTTGCAGCCCACGCCCGAGACCCCCTTCCCTCACATCCTCGAAACCCCTAACTCGATCATTGTGCCCGTCGGCGCGTAAGGGCTGGGCCATCAATGATGGGAGAAGTTGGGTTGGTTGGAAACTGGAGTTGAATACAAGTGTAAGACTGTGCCGCGCGTTGTATGTATACGTATTGCCAAGTACTGTATGTGCGGAGGCCGAGGAAGTAGATCATCTATCATGCCGCGTTCATGCCGTGTGTGCGCTATCAAACGACCTCACATCCTCTTACATCACATCAACTTTCGCGTAGGTTACCAACTTCTCGGCGGTGAGCGCGCCGAGTTCATCGATGAGGGCGGGCAGGAACGTCCCACTGCCCTGAACGTCAGCGCGCACAGCTGCAAGTTCAGAGGCCACGGTGATGGCAAGGACCCTGGGAACATATCAGCGATGGGTGAAGATCGAGCGCAAAGGCGGCGCACCCTCCGACGGCGGCGACGAGCATGTCCCCACGGACGAGTTTTGCATCTTCGGCGGCGTTAGACGGCCGGTTTGCCGCCTCTGCCATGCTAGCGCCCGCGCAGAACGTCGCGACCGCCGTGCCCACCATGCAGCCCGAACCCGTAATCTCACCGAGCAGTGGGTGGCCGTTCGAGAGCTTCACGACAGTGGTCCCGTCGGAGACATAGTCTGCCACCCCCGTAAGGACCACGATTGAACCTGCGCCATCATTTCATAAGCTGCCTGATAAGCGTCGTCCTCGGAGAGATGGGAGCCTGAGGCTGCGACGTTACGTACGCTCTTTCCGGGCCAGGTTGCGTATGAATGTGACTGGGTCAGCGAAACCGGTCCCTACGCTGTCGACGCCCTTCGTCTGCACCTGCGGGGGAGGCAATGCGTAGCGTAGGTTAGCAGCAGCGCAGGCACAGTAACACGGACAACTGGTCCGACCTCGGTGGAATTTGCGAGCGCGGCAAGTTCTCCGGGGTTGCCTTTGATGACGGTTGCCTGCCAGGCGTTCAGGAGCGCTGCGGCGGACGTCCGGCGGTAGGCGGTCGCGCCGACGCCCACAGGGTCGAAGACCACCGGCTTACGGTTCAGGTTGTAATTGAACCCTGCAAACGGTGTACGTTGTGAGCGCTGTGCGAACTTATCCGGAAGTGAACTGAGGTACCGGCGACGAGCATCCCGTCGAGGTTCTGGATCGTTCCAAAGTTCACAAGCAGGCTGCCCGCGACGCTGCTAAGATCTGCCATCTCTTCCGGGGCGGTAGCCATAATGGGCGACGCTCCGAGGGCAATTGTCGCATTAGCGGATTGGGTCGTAACGACTGTGTTGGTGATCTGGATAATGCGCGGAAACCTCTGTCAGCTCCTTCATGAACGAGAGAGACCCGGTGGCTGGATCCCATACCTGGTGAACAAGCGGGGAGAACTTCTTGACTGCGGAGAGCAGCTCTCCGACTTTGTGCTTGATTACATCGGACGTGTAGGAGGGTGGAAAGGTGGAAAAGCAAGGGAGAGGGTTTGCCTTGTACGACTGTACAATGGTAGCGATCCTCTTCGCCGCATTGTAAGGGTCTCTGGAGGCTGTGATATCGCTGACGACAGCAAGGCCATCCAGGCTGCGGCCGTAAACGGACACAGCCCCATGAAGGCAGTGAAGGGCGTTGGTAGACTTGATCCCCGCTTTGACGGTATCGTAAGCGTATCGAGATTACTGTAGATCGTATCCTCGAACTTACCGATAGCCACAGCCTTAACCGAGTCGGTGTAGCCAAGGACTTCAAGCAACGCTCCTATACCTCGTACACCGACGACAGAACTCGTGAGCTTCTTCGTCTGTGTGGTCCATACCGGACCCACGCCGACATAGTCGACACCATCCTGGACGGCTTTCTTGACATGTTCGACTGTGTTGCAAGTCATACCGATGATGGCGTTCGAGGGCAGTAGCCTGCGTGCAACTTCGACGGGCATATCAGTCTGACCGAGGTGCACACCATCGGCACCAATCGCGAGGGCAATGTCGATACGGTCGTTGATGAGGATGGGAACATTGTGTCTGTGACAGATCTCCTTGGATGCTTGGGCGATGCAGAGAAACTGCGGTAGGTCATTGGCAGGGACATGTGAATTGAACGTCGAGTTTCTCACCTCTCCTGTCTCTGCATGCTTCTCACGTATCTGGACGAGGGTTACGCCCCCTTTAATCGACTGCGAATGACCAGTAAGAATGCAGATCTGCGCATTCCTAACACCACACCTCACCTCTTCCAAGGACTCCAAATAATCCTACAGCAAGAACATCAACGCATATGTGGACAACGGTGTGCGATCACGTACCTTCCCCTCGGGGAGAAGATCCCTTCCGGTCACAAGATACAAAGAGTAATCCACTGGAGGCTTTTTCTCTGCCATGGCTGGGTATGACCTGGATGATTGAAACAGAGTCTTAGCTTCCCTAGGCACCAGCCCTTAGGCTGCCTGAGGGCGTCAAATTTGAGGAATCACGTCATCGCATTCTAGTTGTAGTGGTGGTAGTAGATACTGCCTTTCGACACTTCCGAGTTGCTCACAGGTTTGTTTCGTTAAACTAGGTAGGTGCTGTGTGCAAGAAGAGAGGCAGAACGACACGGTAGGCAAACCTGGCCGAGCGGCAGATATCGAGTAGGGCGCTCCGGCTGGTTGCCACAGGACCGCCACACTGTCGCCATAGACGCTAGAATCGCGGCCGCGGTCATCCTCCTTCTTCCAACTCAATACTCAGTACTCAGTACCCAATACTCCCCATTGACACTCACCGCGCTGTACTCAGCGCAAACCTGCCCCAATCTATGCTCATGCAACTGTAGGGCATCTCTGAACCGTGCGTCCGTCTCTAACGCCATTTGACTTAGTACCTGCGTCATGTTCGTCGAATTGAACTGATCCCGCTCCTGGTATAGAGGGATGAATGGTTTATCCCAGCGTGCATCGCTTCGTGCGTACCGTTACGTACCCGTGTCTCTTGGGCCCGGGAATCACTTTGGCATCTCGTTCAAGCTCAAGTTTCAACCGTTGCAACTTCAACTTGCACCGAGCGTTCCGCCCGACCCCCGGTCCCCTTGATCTGTTAAACCGCTTCATAGGTTTTGAGTGCTGGCAGATGTCGTCGTTTGATGCGCTCACAAGGTCTGGATGACCATCTCTATCCCCTTCCCAGACCACTATTGGCCAGTTCTGCTCATATCCCTCATGGGCTCACGAGGCCTGATTTTTTCGGACAGGTCGGCATTTCAATTTTATGCTGCCTGCCTGAAGCTCCCTCCGAGTGGGACCTCCGGGACCACAATGTGTGCTTATTGCTGCCTTGACCCTCGTTCAAAGTCCAATGTTCAAAGCTCAAGTGCTAGAAGGGCTCATGGCAACTACGTGGCCGGTGGCTTTGGGTCAGTCGACTGTCCCTCATACCGATCCTTCGTCGTCTTACGAGAGTATGACAGGATGAATGCCGTCAATGTTGTTCCTCAGCAGCAGATAACTATACCATCACGGATATTGACAACGCTTCCCTCGATAAAGTGCATTGTCGGCTGGAGCGGCCTGCGCTAATGCGTCGATTGCTACCATCCGACCCGACGGCCGATGTTGTACGGTGCCGACGGTGCCCATGTGCAGCGCACTTCCGTGAGGCTTCGGAGGCTTCGGCGCATCAGGTACGTCGAACCTAAGACTAGCTACTCAATACCGTAATACTAGTCTCTGACTTCGAATTGGTCCGATATGTTTAGAACAAAGCGATGCTGTATAAGGCGGACCAGGACGAACCGGGGCGATGTCCAATGACAGATTGTTTCAACACCGACCGAAATGTTGTCCGTATTCAGGAAAAACATTTGTTGCCGTCACAACAGCCTTTGGGAGCTTCGGCGAGGCTTCGCCAGCCGCTGCATCTGCGATCAGTCACAGGCGGGCGTCACGGGTCACGGTTGGCGTCTTCTTCCCATGGTGGTCCAATGATGGATCAGATTCACAGCCTCGATGGGTCCCAACTTCTTCTCCCAGTAACCCCGACGCTGACTTCGTGCCCAGGACGTGTCCATAGGAGTTGCAATGGGGCCAGAAATGTTCAGCTTCTTCTTCAACAGTCTCCCCGTCAGAGTCTGTCGTAGCGACACGGGCGCTACTGTATTGCCTATCATTCGAGAAACCATGCGCCTGTCAGCGACTTTTTCACTTGGTCAGTCACTGAGCGCGCCGCCCGGAGTTGATAATGAAATTTCGTAGCAGGCGTCCATGACGATGTGGCGCTACAGACGGATCGAATCTGGGAGTTTCGCGGCTCAAAGCGGCTCTCCTTGATCGTTATTCATGGAAGGCAACAACAAAGACAACAAAGGGCAACAATAAGGCAATGCACACCCACGAGGCCTAGCGCGACGTATATAAGGAAGGGTACATATCCCCGGGTTTTGTCCCTCGTTCGGCTCACTCGCTCTCCTGGACGTTTCTCTTCTCCGCGGTCTGCGATCGCTAGCCCTTCGACTTGCTTCAGTGACCTGGGGTCCGTATCCAGACATCCTCCTCATAGCGTAGACCGCCCTATACTCTTACGACCGACATGAAGTTTTCCGCAATCGTCGCTCTTTCCATGGCTCTCGCTGTCTCGGCCCGGCCCAAGTATCTCGGTCGCCGTCAGGACTTCAAACTTAAGAACGGTCAGGATGCGATTGCCCTGAAGTAAGTCCCATCCAAGGGCCTCCGTCACGAGTCACACCTAGCTGACTTCTTTGTCTTCAGCCAAAAGTTCGCGACCCTCACTCCGACCTCTGCCTGTACCACCGGCGAGCAAGCCTGTGTGAACGATCAGTTCGCTCAGTGCGTGAACGGCAAATTCCAGCTCCAGCCGTGCGCAGCAGGAACAATGTACGTTTCACTCTCGATGATCGTCTCCCATACGTGATGCCCCGTATTGAATATTGAGCGCTGACATGATATGTCTATCAGCTGTGTTGCACTCCCCCTCGTCAACTCGGCGGGAACCAGTGTGACGTGCGACACGGCCGCTGACCGTGATGCGCGCATCGCTGCGACGGGTGCGACAGCTGGCGCGGCGTCCGCGGCTCCCCCGCCCCCCGCGTCATCCGCCGCGGCTCCCCCTGCCTCATCCGCAGCCCCTCCCCCTCCCCCTGCCTCATCCTCCGCAGCACCACCGGCCACCTCGAGCACGACTGCTGGTAACAACGCCGGCAACACCGGTGCCGCCGCTGGTGACCCCCAGACGTCGACGACGCTCCTCGACTCTGTCATAGCGAAGGGCTTCGCGCAGAACGGCCAGGCTCAGGCCGACCCGGGCCAGGTTCCCTCACTCACGTCGACGAACAACTTCATCAACTTCTGCGCGACGTCGAACAAGGCGATCACGAACGGCCAGCAGATCAAGGAGGGCTCGTGCAACCCCGCGCCGATGGGCGAGATCGCGTCGTTCAACAACATGCCGTCGTCCAAGTTCGTGAACCCAAAGAACAACGGCAAGGTCGCGGCGAACCAGAACTTCACGATCCAGATGGCGATCAAGAACCTCGAGACCGGCAGCTTCGTCAACCCGAACACCAACTTCTTCGCCGCGCCCCAGCAGGTGAACGCGCAGGGCAACATCAAGGGCCACTCGCACGTCGTCGTCGAGAAGATCGATGCGATCGACAGCACTGCACCCACCGACCCCACCAAGTTCGCGTTCTTCAAGGGCCTCAACGCCGCCGCCGATGCTAACGGCATCCTCTCCGTCCCCGTCCCTGGCGGTCTCCCAGCCGGGGTGTACCGCCTTGCGTCCATCAACTCTGCCGCGAACCACCAGCCCGCGCTCGTCGCTGTCGCCCAGCACGGTGCCCTCGACGACATGGTCTAGTGAGTACACCCTCTTGTTCCCGGCCCCGTCGCACGTGTTGACCACGCCGTTCCTCCAGCTTCACTGTTGCTTAAACGTTCACATGCACCACGCTCGTTTCTGTCCGTCACGCTATTTATCGAGGAAACCCTCGGATGTTCTGGCAGGAGTACAGAAAGCCTGGTCTGCGTTGTACTCTCTTATACCTCCTTCCTGTATCCCTAGTCACAGTTGCTGAAATATTATAGTCGAAGTGCTTCCTAAACCATCGCCATGTGTGCCGATTTGAAGTTGAAACGCTCTGTCAGCTCAGGTAATTATAAGGAGGCTTTGCAACATTAATGTCAGTGACTCCACCGCGCGTGAGCCTGAGAACGCCTACTGTACTATAGGTCGCTGGTAATAGGACACCGTTTGTTGTCGACTGCTCGTTTTTTTCGCTTTACGTAGAGCTGGCGCGCCCCGGCCCGCCGCGACGGGAGCCGCCCAGCCGTTGGGCAGGCCGTCCGCCTCCGTCCGGGTCAACACGTCAGTGAGGAAAAGCCTCAAGTACTGGGCTGTCCGGGAGACGCACTCTGAGTCGGTGTCATGTCACTGGTAGACTTGGGTCGACGTGTCATCAAGTGAGGGCGTCCAGGTGGCTTCGCTTATTCCGGCACATGCAGAAGAAGGTCGAAGGACCCGAGCTACAAATTGGCAAATGACCTTTTCTTGCATGGATTTACAGTTTCTGGTGAAGCTCAAGGCGAGTCCTAGATCTACTCGTACGCCTCGCACGCGAATGAATGCATTCCAGGCTTACACTCCCAATCCTCCTCAGCTTATAGCACAGGGTCATAGATCTAGACATGTATTCTTGCGATTACATGGGACGCAGCCATCAACTTCCTCTTGCGGTCGCATGCCGAGGTGAGGCAATGCTGCATTGGTTTGGCAACGCATTCATGATTCAGGCTTGCAATCTTCTGAGAGCAGTTTCTTCAAGATGACTCGGATGCGAACAAAGGCTATGGAATTTGAATAATATCCCATGCCACATCCGTGCCAGAGCCATCGTATCTCCTGCGACTACGTGTCCTCTTCCACGTCGAGTATTAGAGCGCCTACATTTTCTGCAGAAAACACACTGACGTGGCTTTTAGGTCGGCATATAACACGGTGGGTCTAACCCGAGATCGCCAAACCACCTCCTCTGCCCCCTCAGCTCAGATGTCTCGTCCAACGGGAAAGCAATCTCGACGACTTGTCTCGTCGCTCTCTATAATCTTCCTTGTCTTCTTGGCTATTATTCTGCTATGTCCCATCTCAGTCAAGGCCAACATCGGGGCTGACAAGAAGATGGAGGAACATATTATCGGCATTGGTATGTTTCTGTTGAGAGGACGAGGTGTCCCGGTCTGTTCATTGACACTCATTACCTATACTTGCAGACTTGGGAACAACATACTCATGTGTCGGTGTAAAGCGTGGGGGACAGATAGAAATCATCGCCAACGACCAAGGCCACAGGATAACACCGTCATGGGTCGGCTTCACCGAGGAGGAACGACTGTGCGTCCATTTTGTATTTTTTTTTTTGGGGGGGGGGGTATGTTGACCAAGCTCTTGTGTAGTATTGGTGATAGCGCAAAGAACGCGTTCCATTCCAATCCTCAAAATACAGTCTTCGACGCGAAGCGGTTAGTAGGCCGCAAGTTCAACGATCCAGAACTACAAAAGGATATGAAGTATTGGTACGTCTCCTCGCGTCCTACTAGCTCACCATTGCTTAGTTCGGTGGAGGCCGTTCAAGGTGACGTCGAGAGATGGAAAACCGACAATCCAAGTCAAACACCGGGGAGACCTCCGCGAATTTGTGGGTGCTCAGCACTATTCCCCATGCTTGACTTTTTTAATCATTGTCATTCAGACGCCAGAAGAAATCTCCGCCATGGTTCTCGGGAAGATGAAGGAGACGGCGGAGTCGTTCCTTGGCGAGAAAGTCACCAAGGCTGTCGTTACTGTCCCTGCCTGTCCGTTGCACCCCCATTTTCGCCGTGTCCGTCCACTCATTCCTGCCAGACTTCAACGACGCACAACGTCAAGCCACGAAGGACGCTGGTACGATCGCCGGGCTGGAAGTGCTTCGTATCATCAACGAGCCCACCGCAGCCGCGCTCGCATACGGCCTCGACAAGAAGGACGGCGAATCGCAAATCATCGTCTACGACCTCGGCGGCGGCACGTTCGACGTCTCCCTCCTCTCCATCGAGGACGGCGTCTTCGAAGTACTTGCCACCGCCGGGGACACCCACCTCGGCGGCGAGGACTTTGACAACCGCGTCATCGACTATCTCGTGAAGGAGTACAGGGAGAAGACGGACACCGACGTCAGCGCGGACCTCCGCGCGATGGGCAAGCTCAAGCGCGAGGTCGAGAAGGCGAAGCGGACGTTGTCGAGCCAGCAGTCGACGCGCATCGAGATCGAGGCGTTCGAGGGCGGGAAGGACTTATCGGAGACGCTGACAAGGGCGAAGTTCGAGGGGCTTAACATGGACCTGTTCAGGAGGACGATGAAGCCTGTCGAGCAGGTGCTAAGGGACGCGAAGATGAAGAAGGAGGACGTCGACGAGGTGCGTCCATGCTCGTCCGCTCCTCTTTCCCGCATCGTGTCTTGACATAGCTGGCTTGTTCGTAGATCGTCCTTGTCGGTGGCTCTACGCGCATCCCGAAAGTCCAGCAGCTCCTGAAGGAGTACTTCGGGAAGGAGCCCTCGAAGGGCATCAACCCCGACGAGGCGGTCGCGTACGGCGCCGCCATCCAGGCTGCGGTCCTCGCGGGGGACGGCGACTACTGTACGCTCGGGCTGGTCGACATCAACTCGCTCACGCTTGGCATCGAGACAACCGGCGGCGTGATGGCGCCGGTCATCCGGCGCAACACGGTCATCCCAACGCGAAAGAGTCAGATGTTCTCGACCGCGGCGGACAACCAGCAGACGGTGCTTATCGGGGTGTACCAGGGCGAGCGGCCGCTGACGAAGGACAACCACCTGCTTGGGAAGTTCGAGCTGGCGGGCATCCCGCCCGCGCCGCGCGGCGTGCCGCAGATCGAGGTCACATTTGAGATCGACGCGAATGGGATCATGAAGATCTCTGCGGCGGACAAGGGAACGTGAGTAGCTGGCGTTTCACAGCTATCCGGCCGTGGGTTTTGTTGTCGCTGATCGGAGGCGACTCGCAGAGGAAAGTCGGAATCCATAACGATCTCCGAGAGCCATCTCAAGACGGACGAGATCAACAGGATGATCAAGGAGGCCGAGGAGTTCGCGACGCAGGACACAGAGCTCAGGAGCCGCATCGAGAAGCTCAACGAGATCTCCACATTCATCTGGCAACTGAAGTCCGAACTCGCCGACCCTGACGGTCTTGGCGGGAAGCTTAGCGACGACGATAGGAGGACGCTTCAGGAAGAACTGAAGCAGGCCAACATCTGGCTCGAGGAGTCCGGCAAGGCTGCCACGATGGACGAGATCGAACAGAGGTTTGCTCAGGTTCAGGCCGTCGCGAGCCCCGTCACGAGCGCACTATACCAGGCTTCCGGCTTCCGGGACGGTCCTCGGGAGCCTGAGGATGAGCCTGACCAACGTACTGGCAGGCATATGGAGCTGTGATCATCACAGGTATCAACCAGTGCGTTCTTAGTGGTCTTTGTTACCTGTATTTTTATATTTGTATATCTTAGCCTCATCTAAGTAAAGCATCGTGTATCTCTCCTCTACCCTTTGATCACATAAAGTCTGCTTTATACTGAGCCCAACGTAAATATCGTGGCGCCAACAATCTCGCCGGGTTTGAGTTTACATCCTGCGCCAAAGCGCTTCCGGACATTGACACGACGATGGCGAGCCACTCTAGCGCGATGTGGAAGATGTTCATCTGCAAAGCTTGTTGTCCGTCTCAGGACATGATTGGGTATACGCTGGAGGGGGTACTTGTGCTAGATGTGTCATCTTCGTCGGGGACGCCAAAACCTCGACTTGATGATGGCGGAAAGGTGGACCGCAGGAGGAGACCTGAGGGCACAGCCGCGACGAGATCCCGCCCGACGGAGACGAACCCGACAGCGAGCGTGCTCTGCGCGTAAGCGAGCAGGACCGGGGACATGGGTTTTGTGGTGTCGGGAGTCTGCGCTGCCCAGGCGCGAAGGACGAAGAAGACGACGCTGCAGATACAGTAATACGGCCATCCGTCAGCTCTCGGCGATAGCCGGATTGAATGCCAAGACTCCGAGTCCGAGTCGACGTACCGCTTGACGCTTGGCCATAGCTTGAATATTGCGATCAACTTTCGAGAGCTCCGCTTGCTTAAACGGTAGGTCGCGACCGGGACGAGGATGCTGCAAGTAGAGGGCAGTGACGAATAAATTTAAACACGAACTTAAGGTGCGTAGTCGAAGGATGAGGCTTGAAGGCACGCCTCCGATCAAGCCTCCGATCGGTGTTGGCACGCGCGGAAGTTGTGGCAGCAGCACTTGGTCGCCGTCACCCCCTCGAAGCCGGGACGCTGTGTTTGCATGGTCTGGGCGAGGTCGTCAACGGAAGTTCGGGGAACATGGGCGCGAAAGTGTCGTCCGGCTAATTCAGGAATCGGGCCGATTGACAGGCGAAGTAATTCCCTCCCTGGCAAGCTATCCTGAGCAGGAGTAATAGGGAGGCAGTGAGTTCGAGCCGGGCCTGACCAAACGGGGTCAGTGAAGTGGAAGAGAGGGACCCCGCACTCTTCGATCCTGCTCATTAGCGTGACCTCACGGGATCATAACACATCTTGTCTCGATCATGCCAGCTTGCGAAGGGGGCGGGGATCCCGGAGGCAAGCAGCACCGCGTGATGGACGAGCGTTACTAGGTTTGTCTTCTCCGATCCGGGGTTAGACAATAATTATGCTTCGTAGCATTCAGTCCTTCCGGACTCACAGAATCTCCGGCCTACATGTTGCGTGATCATGAGTATTCGCGGAGGCGATAAACCTCAGGTAGCGGAGTGCCATCGGCGCCACATTGGTGGCTGCCGGACCCCCATGATGCATGATGACTAGGCGCAACCGGTTAGAGAAAAGAAGGATGAAATGGGCGAGAGCTAAAGCTAAAGCACTAAAGGTCAAACCACACCGCTCCATTAGTCTCGACGCCAGACACCTTCCCCCAAAAGACCTGTCCACCGCCTCTCGGATTAAACACAACGCACGCACGGTGCTCGTCGTCGCGAAAGGATTTGATAAGCGGAAGACTGACCGGAGGTCGGACCGAATTGTTTTGGGTGGCAAAGCCAACCCTCCTTTAAAAACCTGCTTCGAAGTTATGTACTTCAAGTTGATGACCCTGCAGCTGCCAAGCGTTGCAATTGAGGCCTGGGGTCCGACGAGCATTCGTAATCGTGGTACATGTACACTGAACATCCGTCAAGGGAGTGTTTGTGACTACATATAGAATGGCAGTAGGGCTACAGCCGAATCAATATCGTTTCCAACCGGAATACAGCGCGCGTATCAGGATAATAAGCGTCAGAAATTGTAGAGATATTACAAGGTAACTGGAGTAGCGCGTTGGACCAAGGGGTAAACAAGAATGGTATTACAGAGCATAATATTCGTCGCAAAGTGTCCAGTTCAAGAGATCGAAGGGAGTGGTATCTGCTTGGTTTTACGAACGTCCCAATGTTTGCTTTGGGGTTGAAGGTTCTTCCTCTAATAGCTCTTCCTGTTCCTGTAGCGGCCGAATGAACCGCATAGACTGACAAAGAAGGCGATGAAGAGGGCGACGACGGCGCCGAGAACCAACCAGTTGGCGTTTCCCCAAGTCGCGTCGATGCCCCTGTCACGCATGTGGTGGCGTGCAGTACCGAAGAGAACCATCTCGATGACCCATGCGACAAGCGTGACAACGAAGGCAAGCGCGCCGGTGAGAGTCATGAGGATGGTTCCCGCACGATGATAGGCAGCACCGCAGACACCGAAGAGGAAAGCAAGGCCAGCAAGCCCTGCGCCTATAAAGAAGATGAGTGGATGAAGAAAAGCAAATGCCTACAAAAACAACACACCAATCGGGATGAGGATGAGCACGAACGTAAGGTTGTGAAACAGACTGTCGTTCAACGTTCTGTCTCTGCGGGAGGACGGTTAGTTGCGGCAGCGATGAACAGGAATCAAGTGACATACCCTAAAACGGTTGGGAAGAACCATCCCACAGTTATTGGAGACCCGGTGTAACCGAACACCCCGAAGTGGGTTACTGTTCCGCCTCGGGGTGCGTCAAGGAAGGAAATAGCTTCCCATGTTGGTGCTGATATGGATGCCTGGCGTCATCAAGCTGTAAGTATGCGGATGATTAGCTAAAGATTAGTGAGAGACATACAAATATCAAGAGCACCATGGCAGCGAAGGAGAAGAAGAGACCGGGGACAGCAGCGCCAGCAGCCATTGCAGTGAAAGGTCGTGAGCGAGTCGTTAGTGAATGGTCTTGAGCGGTGCTAGTGAAGATAGCGGGTGAGATATGGAAAGAGGGGCGTGGAGACGAGAGACGTACGGTTGCAAGGAGACGAGGATCGAGAAGGATGGAAATGCGACTCGCCCAGGTTTTAAGCGGGGCCCCCGGGAGGGGAGCGACTGACGTCACAAGAGTCTCCTCCTGTTTCGTCATTGCCCACACTGTAGGCGCCGTCGGAAGCAGGCGCGGGATTGGCTCGGCGCGGCTGCGGATTGGCTCCCTGTACTTATTATGTGCCTTTTCAGCTCTGATTAAAGATGAGACAGTGGTACAGCCGATATCGATCCTCGGCCAAAAGCCCATTATGTAATATTCACATTTGCAATGTACCCTGCGGGCGCTTCTACATAGAGACGGCGATACAGTAAGTAACTCAAAAGTAACTTCAACTTGAAGTTTAGCAAGTCTGATCAAGCTCTTCTGGCTTGAAACCGCCTGCCATGGTCACCGAACCCTCACTTTGAATATCTAACAACCTTACTCCCGCCGTCTCTTCATGCAACAGCCTGGGGTTTGACGTCTCGGGTTGGCATCCGAGTCCTGCAGTAGCCTAGTATACTCACTCAATCTCAGCCTAGTACTCGTATGCTAGGTACAGGTCTCGAGAGGGCTCGTCCCACTCTCCAGGTGGGTGCCCAATGTTTTCGAATGCTCCTTGAGGCTCATTTTCATGCGTCCAGACCGTTCACGGGGTCGAAGACACGTCACACCACCGGAAATGCAATCCACGTTGTTTTCGTGCGATGTCCGACATCCCCTGATGGCCACGACACTTCTACACGAGGCAGTCGGTGCGGTACGCCACAGCCCGACCAAGAGTCTCACTGCTGTTGCTTTTCAAAGCTATTCGCAAGGCTCCCATAATTCCAGCGCTTTTCTGGCCAACTCTATGTTGTGCGCTTTGTCTTACCTTTGTTTGCGATCGCATTGAGCCCGGAGCGCTTGAACTGCGGGCCTTGTGTCTTAACTTTTCTCCCAATTACTGCCCCTCTTCCATCGTGTACATAGGCTTCCCTCAAACTGTCAAGGCACACAGGCTGATGCCACCTTCCGTACTACTGTGTGGTCCGATGGAGAATCCCGAAGGAGTGTCACAAGAAGCGGTAAAGACAAGTATGTCACCCACTGGTACTCGGTCATCATGCATATTGCCGCTCAATGTCTCCTTCTTTGTATCGGACCCTAGCCGCCGCATGCAAGTCCCGAAAGCCATTGCGCATTCTTGCTCTATGGACCACAGTTGCATTGACGACCCAAGCCCTTCTCCTGCTTTGAAGCGTCCTTAGGCAGTCAGGGCGCAGTCTGCAATGACTCGCCTTTCTTCTCCCAGTTTCACGACCATTATTGCCATGTCGATAGCACTGAACGAGGCTTAAAAACGTAGGACCCGTCGAGCTCGCGGGTTGCACTGCACTCTGACTTGGCCGGTCCTTTCGCTTTGGCCGGTCCAGGACTTCGCCCCGCGCTTTGGCCCGTGCGTCCATTAAGCTGCCACCCGGCCACACTGTTGTGGTACACGTAACCAAAGCGTCGGCTATTCTGTAGGATAAAAGCATCTCTCTTCTCTGGACCGGACGCAGAGTCCTTCGCCCTCCTCATCGACTACGCATCCCTTCTCCACACCACTTTCACCGTTTTCCATCGCCCACGATGAAGCGAAGCATCTCAGCATCTGCCCTCCAGCGGGTGCGCAAGCTCTCGGACGCTGTTCGGTATGTAACCACTTTCTCTGGGCCTGCGAACAGATCGACTGACAAGTCCTTCCCCATCCGTTCCTTGGCGATCGCTCACACAGGGATGTTTTCGTTCACACGACGACAAACGAACCCCGGCACACGCGGGACGACTCCACCTTCGACTACCGCGGAAGAGGCCGGCGCCCGCGCAAGAGTGGGGAGTCCGGGTTGTACCGGACGCAGTCGCGCCGGAACATCTCCAAGGACGACATCCGGCCCTACTCGCGCATCAACCCTTCCAACTCTACGCTCAACTTGTGGGTTGGCGGCGGCAAGGTGAAGGACGACGGCGAGAGGGCACGCCCCGGCGCGGACACCCCGCTCCGCTCGCGTTTCAGCGCGGACACCGACGTCATTATCACGCAGACGCGCCGCGGGAGGAAGGCCGAGAAGAAGGCGCTCGTCGAGAAAAGCCCGAAGAAGGACGAGAAGGCGAAGGGGAAGCGACCCGAGGTCCCTGTGCGCCCGATCGGCGAGGACTTGCTGTCGGACGTGTTTGGGGAGAGGAACGCCGAGGGTCTGGCCCCGCCGCCGGCGTGTGCAGTGAGGGAGCAGCTGAAGGAGGAGATGAGGAGGCAGAATATGCCGGCGGCTCGCACCGCGCGGAGGGGCGAGGATCGGCGGCCCCGGGGATCAAACACGCAGGGGGGCCAGGGCCTGTCCCGCCGTGACGGCAGTCTGCGCGACAAGGTTGAAGTCAGCGACGAGGTCGGTCCACCGGTGCCACCGAAGGATTACGTCCCGGCGAAGATGTTCAGCCCATTCGCCACCATTTCTCGGTCTTCTGCCCCTCCCACCTCTCAACCAGCGTACCAACGCCAGCCTCGCAATGGCGTCGGGGCCGATCTCACTCGGGGCTTATCTACGAAGTCTGCGCCCGAGGGGACGATCGGCGTCTCCAAAATGGTCTCAACGCCTCGACGCCCAGTAACGTTGGACGAGCGGCGCCATGGTATGGACATGGTCTACGCGACAACTGGCCACGTGCAAGCCCCGAGAACGACGGAAGCTCCTCGCAGGATGCCATCCTCGGACGACATGAACATTAAGACCCCCACACGTTCACTCCAGCCTCCCCACACCCGTCCTCTGGACGGGCGCCCTGCGCACTCCGACGGGAACGAGCCGCGTCGCGGACGTATACCCTTCCAGGATAATTCCCGTCCTCACAAGCCTTCCCCGTTGAGGTCGCGGCAACCCTCCGTGCCTCCCAAGGTCCCCCTTCCCCCGCGGCCCGACGCCTACCTGCCCGAAGCCCGCCACAAGAGGCGACCGAGCGAGATGGACATCCCGCGCGACGTCTTTCCCGACGACGGCGAACAGTTTCAGTCCCCTGCCTCTCGACGCACTTCCGGGCAGCCCCACGCGACCTTGCGTGCCTCTGGGAGGGAGCGCACCAAGGAACCCAAGCCTATGCCAGTACCCGCCCCGGTCGCGTCTACCCGTATGATGACGAAAGTGCAGGGCACGGTGCGCGTCAAGGATGCCTCTGTGCCGCGTCCAGTCAAGATGTCCATGACCATCACGTCCTCGGGGGGCCCGGGCCGCCCAGACTCGTACGAGGGCGAGGTCGTCGTCCTCGCGCCCTTCTCGCTCGGGTACGACCGCCCGACCACCTTGCTTTCGACCGGTGAGAGCTGCGAGGAGTACGGGCGGTGGATCAGCGAGGGGAAGCTCATCGAGAGCCTCTTAGCCCGCACAGGCCAGACGGGGTCCAACAAGCGGGACACGTACAGCAGGGAGCAGCTTGAGTTCGCGCTCGCGGAGCCGGAGACGGTGAGGCCGCTGAGCATCCACAAGAAAAGCCGGCATCGGGCCGGCCAGTGAACGCTCGAAGTCGCTCGAAACCGCGCCGCCTTGCGTCCTCTGGATCACCTCTCCGACAGCATCATCCACACCTCCGACGACATCTATACCTCCGACGACTATACCTCCGACGACTATACCTCCGACGACATCCATACCTCCGACGACATCATCCATACCTCCGGCGACATGCTACAGGTCTATGACAACATTCTAGACATCGTATATAGTATATATCTCCGGCAGCATCATCCACGCACTAGACGTGCGCACCTCCACTCGTTTCTCGTCCCCTATTCGTTTCTATTATTTCCGCTATCTTATTCTTCGCTACGGAGCCATTTCACGAACGTCATGCTCACGACCTAAACACGACTTCGAGTTCGTTCCGTTGTATCTGTAGTATTTATGTTTACAGCACCACAGCTTCCGGCGCACCACACACTCCTTGTAGAATCCTCCAGTCTTCCTGCCTGTTATTGTCCATATTGTATCCATATCGCTCCCTTATCGTTATCGTACATACTATTGCACCAGTTCCTGCATTCGTTCTCAACGTTACCTTGTAGTCTATACCTTCCAATGCAATGTTTGATCGTTTACATCTCCGCTGCGGCGTAACCTTCAGGCGGCAGGGGTGCGTCACGAAAGCAAGTGCCATAGCAGGATCATCTAACAAGACAGCAGAAGACGTTACCAAATGCGTTTTACCATCGTGAACCTCGTGATCTCCTCCAACGGCAGTCTCTTCCTCCTCCCTTCGTCCTTGTCTCCCTCCCCTGGCTTCCGCTCGCCGATCTCAGCAACGGGACTCGCGTCGTCGCGCTTGTTGTCTAGCAAGGTCTTGAGCTCCTTGTTGTACATCTGCAACGAAAGACGGGTCACGAAATGGTCCCAGGCACACCACAGGGTCGAAAGACGTACCTGCTCCTCCTTGCCCTCGCCGATGGGGTCCCGTCCGAAATCGTTGACGCGGTCCGCCTGCTCACGCGCTTCCATACCCGCGCGTCGGCGCGTGGCGTACGTGAGCAAGTGCACACCCAGGATGATCTTGATGACCAGGAAGCTAATGCGCCAAACATTCAACGTCTCTGTGCAGCACTCAGGGCGAACGGCAGACTCACCAGCCCCAGCATAGGAACGCGAGCGCGCCCCACTTCGCGATGTTGATCCAGTCGTCCTGAGTATAGGCTTCCCATGAGCGTGTCCATAGCGGAGATTCGTCCGCATGCATTGTGATGAGCAGCGCCACGGATTGAGAGCCAATGAGGACGGCCAGAACAGCAAGAGGCAGTGAGGCGAAGCCAAGCCTCCGAGCGACAAGGGGCGCTTGGTCGGCATACGAGTGCTACAGGACACGTGTCGATTGGCGACCCGACGAGAAACGGAAGAACGAACGTACCTTTCGCACTCCGTGCCGGCCGACGGCACTTGCGCTCGCGAGGTCGCGACACAAGACGTCCGTGTAGCGCTCGTAGACGGAAGGCCGGATGTGGTTGAACTTGGTGATGAAAGCATGCTTCAACCAGTCAACCAAGGTCTCGGAAGCCATCACTGTCAACACCGGCTGGAAAGGATATTAGCAATGGACGCGCGCCAGGAGATGGCGTCCGAACACTTACGTAGGATATTGTCCACAGGACATTGTTCCCGCGGAACCATCCGAAGCTCTTTGGCAGCGCGAACCCCTCGTTGAGGTTGAACGTCGACCCGGAGAGCTCTATCAGGTTACGGAAAGCGACCACAAGAAGCATCAAAGCAAGCGTGAAACGTTCGACGATATCTATGAAAGCCTATGAGCAACGCTTACACACGACTCCCTATCTCGAACGTAGCATAACATACCTGCACAAGTTATCTGGAACAAATTGTCCTTCTCGAACTTCTTGAAGACGCTGCCCTTGATCTCGACGAATTGGTTGGATACTAGTAATGTCAGAAGGGCGTTATCGTAGGAGTTTACTGCGACGTTCAACGAAATCATCTGATAGATCATGACGAGAGCGTGTGCAACTAGACGAAAAATCAGTGATGAAGACTGCTGAAAGCTTCCAAAACTAACCGGTGTAGACGACAGCAAGCAGAAAGTAGAAGAACGGGCGGAGCGTGTGTGATGTAGGCCGCTTTCTATGTGAAATGACCTCGAGAGTTGAACGTGAGAACAAGCAGTCGATAAGGTCTTGACCAATCGAGGCACACAGCCGGTCTGCAATCTAGTACATTTATCACCATAGGTCAGAGGTATGCCCCAGGGTTAACGAGGTTTGACGCCTACTTCTAGTGCGTTGAATATGACATACAGTTTGATGGTGTCTTGCCCGCGAATGAAATGGTACAGTTTGCTCGCGTCCGTCAACGGTGCTAGAATGACTATGGAGATAACAAGGAGGAGTGCGCGAAGGATGTCGGCCTTTTGGGAAGGCGGGAGAGGCGGAGGGCCGCGTGAGAAGGTGTTCAAGAGGAGCCGCCAGCATGCAAGCGCGAATCGTATGGGCAGGATGGTGAAGGTGTACATGAACGAGTCGAGACAGACAATAAACCCAAAGAAGAACATCTAGGACGATGGTGGTGTCAACATACGGAATGCAACTGCAATGCCGCAGACGCGACTGACCTTCTCGAGGGCAATAGGCATGCTGAGGAAGTTGCTCACTCGCTCCCACTTCAATTCTTGATGCGAATCGAAATCGGTGGCAAGCAGTTCTTCACGCAAGTAGTCCCATAGCGAAAACGGAGGCTCATATGCGGAGTCAAGACTCGGGAAAGCTGGTAGAGGGACCGATGAAGGCGACGTTGCTTGAAGAGGAGGAGATGAAGATATTGGTGTTGGAGGGAGGGATGCATAAGTCAGGGGTGGGGGCGGACCGTCCGGAGACTCGGGCTGGTGGTCGTGTGCCGGGAAGGAGTTATCGATTGCGGAGTACCTGAAGGTGGTGTCCTCTTCGGAATGGAGTCCATTCTGGGCTTGGTTTGGGGAGAATCCGTATGTTTCGTCACTAGAGACGGAGGATCCGCGTTTGCGAGTCTTGGTGGTGGTGGAACTTCCTGCTACGGCGTGAATCTTGGGGTTCCATCTGGAACCTGTAGCTGCGGAAGCAGAGAAGTATCTCCTGACTCGCTTTCTCTTGGGCGAACGCGAGACTTGAGGCATCCTTGCGGACGGGGACTGTTGCCTTACTATTCAATGACAAATACCGTTAGCAGAGCCTTCCCATGATTCGAGGGACTGGGCGTACCCTGCTAATAGCTTCTGGACCTCCTACCGCTCAAGCGCATACGGAAAGTGAAGGGAGGTGTGGAGATGGGGAACGCGATGAGGGAAGAGGGAGAGGAGGTTGCGCGGCGCCGTGTTGCGGCTGTACGCAGCATTTGCATCTAATCTAATCTTTGCTGCTCGCATCCTTGAATTGCAAGCCCAGCAGTGTTGCCCAGGGCCCAGGCCCAATTAATGCCAGCCTCCAGGTCACCACGCCTGGCTCGCCGCTCCAGGAGCAGAGGTCATCGATCGAGTCCTCCGACCGACTCCTCGATAACACGCACTGCAGAGCTTTCAAAACCCCCGTCGACATTGAACGTTAAACATTTGAACTCTCCCCATCATTCGATCTCGCCGGCGCCCACTGGCACACCATGGCCCACCTCGCTCAGGCTAACATACCCGAGGCCAACCAGCCATCAGCTTTCAACCTAGGGCCAGGTGCATAATCACCAACATGTCCATTTGGTGGTCCATTCACTGACGTACGAATATATGACCTGCAGCTGTCTTCATGAACTCGTCGACTATGGACCGTATCGCGAAGCTCACATCGATGGCGTTGAGTAGGCTGCGGGACAATCGTTCTGTGCCTGCCTTCACGACCACCGCCAACTGCATATTTGTTCCAACAGGTCTGCTGATGCAACAAGTCGTCTATCGCTCTGCGCTGACCATGTGTACAGGAGTTCTTCCACAGCTTCCTACAGAGCTCATCCGCCATATCATCGGTCTCTCGGATCACAAGTCCCTCCCTGCCCTTTGTCTCGTAAACAGCATCTTTCAAGAAGTTGCTGTCGCTCGCCTATATGATCGCCTTCATTCATGCAAGCCTTCTACCCTCGTCAGATGTCTTCAGACACTGTCACGCTCTCCTGAGCTTGCGGAACGCATTCACAGTTTCATGTATGACAGGAATATTCTCGATGACAAAGTGTCGAGCGTCGAATACATGACGTTCTTCACCTCCGCACTCGGCGTCCTCCTTGGCGCGGCCGTGTCAAACCTCTCCAACGTGACCTATCTCACCTTGCATCTCCTCGGGCCACTCGGCAAGTCCCTGCGCGGTGCCCAATTCCGTCTCGTCAGCCTCGACACTACTGCCGATTGGGATGCCGACTTCGTTGCATTCCTTGAGGAACAATCTTCCATTCGCTCCTTCGTCCACCATGGGACGCATCGCACAGACCTGCGGATATCATCCTCGTGTCTCCCAAACCTTGCTTCGGTGGATTCTTGGCCGTCCTTGGTCAGCACCCTCCTCGCAGGTCGTCCCGTCAAGGACGTCCTCCTCACTTCCGCCTCTAGCGCGATGATGGAAGGAAACACATTCCTGGACCTAGGTCGTTTTGGCAAGTCATCGACAGGCCCGATCTCACTTGTCTCCATTGTCAGTGCCGTCGCAGAAGCAAGCCCAGAGGACTTTTTCTGCACTTTGTCTCCCATCCCTGACAACCTCGCGGAGGTGATCATGTTCGAGTTTAACACGTACGCGTGGGGAATAGACGAGGCAAGTCCTTTCGGCCGTGCACCGGATTTGTTTCCACTGATTCCTGGCTTCTAGGAATCCCGTACGGCGTTTTGCGAATTTCTGGGCAGGTTCAAGAAGCTGCGCTATCTGCGCGTCCTTTCGAATATCTCTACCGATCTGCTCCATAGCCGCGACGGACAGCACAGTGTCCTAGCATCC
The DNA here is from genome assembly GCA_024305745.1 of Polyporus tsugae. NCBI lineage: Eukaryota > Fungi > Basidiomycota > Agaricomycetes > Polyporales > Polyporaceae > Polyporus > Polyporus tsugae. The sequence goes on from JAHRBS010000001.1 coordinate 1,314,543, forward strand.
CTCATCGAAAACTGTCCGACACTTCGCAACGTCACTCTCAATGGCGAGATCCACGCCTTTCATCCCAGCGGCAAATGGATGAACGTCGAGGACATTGTGGAGATCCTCGAGAAGCAACAGAGAGAGCTCGTCGCACTTTGCGACGTGGAGTCGCCTCCTGGGCCATCACAATCCAATCCCGACGAGCCCAACGCTGGACCCGCAGAACTGGGGGCGTGACATTTCCAAAAAGCCATTCGTATAATCCAACCAGCAGCAGTGCGTAAGTATAGTGATGAGGATCTCGTTTGTATCATGTCGTTTGTATCAGTACACCCCGTCGAAAGCTCTGCCTCATTCTCGATGCAGATGTCCGGCTTCGGTCTCTCAATACTCTATATGTCACATGCTGTCGAATTGTCTTCCCAGTGCTAGTCGTGCCTCTGGCACTGATCTCAGTTTCCCACCTAGAGTCTTATTTGTGCCCGTATACCATTTATCCTTGAATGATGCTTCCAGCCACCGAGCGGCCACCCGTGCTTGGTCTGGAGACCCATGCTGGTGGTCGTGTGCGCACGGAGAAGGAGTTGTCGATTGCGGAACTGAAGGTGGTGTCCTCCCCGGAATGGAAGTCATCCTGCAGTTGGCTTGGGGAGAATTCGACCGTATCGTCGCTGGATACGGAGGATCCGCGTTTGCGAGTCTTGGGTGGTGGTAGAACTTCCTGCTACTGGTGCGTTTTGGGGTTCCATCGGGCATTTGTAGCTGCGGAAGCGGACAAGTATTCCCTGACGCTTCTTCTTCGGCGAACGCGACACTTGAGGCATCCTTGTGGTTGGTCTGCTACTTTAGATACGATAAATCGCGCTAGCAAAGCCTTGCCTAGAATTCGAGCGACTGCACATAAGTACACATACGCTCCGCCTAGAATAGGCCCAGAGGAGTCATCGGTGTCCGGGCCGGGTTGTGCATGTGGAAGTTCAAGTTCAGTTAATCTTATAATCTCTTGTCTTATCTCTCAACTTCTCTCACTTCCGAGGGAGAGCCACGCACTGGCCGACTTTACTTTACTTATGGCTGTAGACCTGCCTCTTGAAGCAGAACGACGGCCGGGTCATCGATCCACCTGCAGCGCCATCGAGGAAGCTCTCCGTTCATCGCGATATCGATAGCGATGCAGAGCGTCCGTAAACCCAAGCCTCGAGCTCAGCTTGAACGTTGCGCTTTTGAACCCTCCCCATCCCAGTCACCGCGGCCGCTCCTACTGTGCACCCTCAAAACGTAGCCGCGGCCAACCACCCACCAGCGACCAACCCAGACTCGCTAGGTACCTATTCGCCGACACGTCCATATCCTGATCCACTGAGCACTCGTCGAAACCTGACCTTTTGAGCAGCTGTGTCCATGGACTCGTCCACCGGCGTGGACGTCGATCCTATGGCGAACCTCGCCGAGTTGCTCATGCGGCTGAATAGTCCTCGGAACTACCACTCTACCACTGCCTTCACAACCACCGCCAGCTGCATATTCGTCCCAACGCGTATGCTAGCCCACCAGTTCTCTATCGCGCCGCGCTGATCATATGTACAGGAGTCGTTCCACAGCTCCCTGTAGAGCTCATCCACCGTATCGTCGGCCTCTCTGATCCCAAGTCCCTCCGTACCCTTTGTCTCGTGAACAGCCTCTTCCAAGAAGTGGCTGTAACCCGCCTATATGATCACTCCCAGACATTCAAGCCTGCTACCCTTGTCAAATGTCTTCAGACACTCTCAGGCTCTCCTGAGCTTGCCGGGTACACTCGCAGCTTCGTGTATGGCAGGTTCCTCGGTGGCACCCCTCACGAACACAGCATCGAATACATGACATACTTCACGACCGCATTCGGGATGCTCCTTGGAAACGCCATGTCCAACCTTTCCCACCTGACTTCCCTTACTGTGCAGCTCCTCGGGCCAATCGGGAAGTACCTGCGCAGTGCCCCATTCCGCCTCGTCAAACTCGATACCACTGCCGACTGGGATGCCGATTTCGTTGCATTCCTTGAGGAGCAGCCTTCCATTCGCTCATTTATCCACCGTGGCAAGCATCGCCCAGACATGCAGGTGCCATCCTCCGCTCTCCCCAACCTTTCCTTCATCGATTCCTGCCCGTCCTTGGTCAGCGTCCTCCTTGCGGGTCGTCCAGTGAAGGACATTCTCATCACTTGTCTCTCGAGCACGATCATTGTCGATGAAAACCCATTCCAAGACCTCGGCCGCCTTGGCAAGCTATCTACGGGTCCGATCTCAGTTGTCTCTGTGATCAATGCCGTTCCAGAAGTGAGCACGGCGGACCTCTTCCGCCTTCTGGCCCCCATCGCCGACAACCTTTCGGACGTGAGGCTATTTCATTACAACACGTGCGCGCAGGGACTAGACGAGGCAAGTCCTTCCAGCAGCTCAGAATCAGGTTTGCTTTCACTCGCTGATCGTTTCTCGGCTCTCAGCAATCCTGTGCGGTGTTTTGCGAGTTTCTGGGTAGATTCAAAAGGCTGTGCCGCTTGCGCCTCGTTTCCAGTGCCCCCGCCGATGTGATCCATAGTCGCGATGGACAGCGCGGTCTCCTCACATCTCTCATCGAACACTGCCCTCGGACGCTCTGGCATGTCACTTTCAATGGCGAGATTTACGCCCGCCATTCGACTGGAAAATGGATGACCATCGAAGACCTCGTGGAAGCCCTCGAGATGGAACAGAAGGAGGCGATCGCAAAGGAGGCCGCAGAGTCGGCTCCTGGGGCGTCACAATCCGACTCTGACGAGCCCAACGCCGGACCCGCAGAAGTGGCTGAGTGACATTTCAGAAAGTCGTTCGGATAATGCAGCCAGCAGTGTTATTTGGTAGAGTGATGACGTCTTCGATTGTATGATACATTCCGTCGAAGGTCTTGATATTGATACCTTGCTTTCGGGTTCTCTTCGTCGATATTGCTACTACCGTGGCGTGTTAGTTTATGGGACCGTTCTCTACCTTGTTGTCGATTTTTCTCTTCAGTACTCAGTGCCGACCCCCCCCCCCCAGTTGATCTACCTGTCGTCATGTAGGATAATAGGACCCGGAGTGCCTTCGGCATGACTACTTCCAGGAGCGCCCCTCGCATCTCCTCCCGAATCGCCATCGTTGACGACCCCTCTGCATGAAAACGTCCAGGCATTAGATGGGTTGTGTGGTGGACCGCAATGTGCTGGTATCGCACACGGAGCGCGTACTAGTATTGGATGTGTTGGACCAGTGTCGGAGCAAAGGTTGTGAGGGAGTAATCTGAGGTACTGAATGGATCTTATCTAATCTCCTAAGCCTAGCACTGCGATGCCAGGCTCTTCAAAGACCTTTCCCCGCACCACATCTAGTCTCGACCAAGACCGTCCACGCACCACATCCCAGTTCGCCTCTTTGTCTCGTTGCAAAATACCGTGACCGCGCTCGACTGCCCTGACTCCCCAATCCCACTCAATAACCCTTGGTGGCATGCCGGAGAACGCTTCTACTAGCGACGCTGATAACGCGTCGTCTTGTAAGTATCCACCCCTCGTTTTGCAGCGAGGACGGTTCCCAGTCAGGACATACCAATGAATCGTTGGTTTCTCCTTCAGCTCCGTGGAAGCGGCCAAACGAACGCCTGAGGAGCGAATTGAGGGCCTTGGCTCCCTACCTGCTCGGGCTTGGTGACCCGAGAGGTCCGGCGTTCACTACGTTCGCAAGATGTGTATTTGTGCCGACAGGTGCGTCCTTGCATTATCTGCTTCGGCGAGGAACGCACTAACATGTCACCAACAGGGACGATCCCCCAACTCCCCGTCGAGCTTATCCGCGAGATAGTATTGCTCGCAGACCCTGTGATGCTTCCCACCCTTTGTCTCGTCAACAAACTCTTCAGAGAGATCGCGGAGGCTCGACTCTACAAAGATTTCGAACTTTCTGACGACTCCCACGTCGAGCGATGCTTCCAAACACTGAGCGGCCGCCCGGGCTTGACCAAACACGTCCGCCGCGTTGCGATGCGTCAGGCCCATCATCCCGAGGACCTTCGTCACGCGTACCGCACCCTCGGCGACATGGCCAACCTCACGTCGCTCCATCTCGAGCTCGTCGGATCTATGGGGAGGCACTTGCACGGATCCAAGTTCCGCCTCACTTTCCTCGTCGTCATCTGCGACTGGGACCAACCCTTCGTCGAGTGGCTCGCTGCACAGACGGAGCTCCGCTCGCTCGTCTTCTGGGGCCTCCCCGAGCCGGGCATCGACCTCGACGACCAGGCACTGCCCAAGCTGAGCCACGTCGTTGGCGCCGCATCTCTCGCGTGCGTCATGGTGCCCGGGCGGCCGGTGAGAGAGGTGCTTATCAGTTATGCCACCATGAATGCCGCCTTGGATCCGGCCATGGAGTTCGTATGGCAGCAGTGTGCACAGTCAACGGGGCCACTGGAGATCATCAACGTTGGGACTGCCCTCCACGACATGGACTCGACGGACCTCTTGTCGTACCTGGAGCCAATCCCAGAGTTTCTGCCAGACGTTGTCCTGCTCAATATCCAGGTGCTCAGGAGCAGCATAGGCAAGGTACGCGTTCCGTTCGGTCTGTGTTTCCTCCCAATCTCACTCCGATCACAGGCAACCTGCGATATTCTCTGCGCTATACTCAGCAAAATGAAGAAGCTGGAGGCTTTGTTTGTCTACTCGCGCCTTTCTGGGGACTACGTCGGCAACCGCGACAACCATCGGGATATCGTCACATCGTTTGCTCAACAGTGCCCCACGCTCCGATCCGTCACGCTCACGCACGACATCTGGACGTACTGCGACTCCGCCCCCGACAAGTGGATCACGGTCGACGACGTCTCCAAGCTGTTGGAAGACTTCAGAGCGCGGTGTTCGCCACAGGATCTGGTGTCGCGCTCGGCGAGACTTCAGTCCCATCGCGCCGCAGGCGGGAGTGCAACCCGGCAGGCTTCATTGGCTTGTGGCGGTTTGGACCTCGAAGTCTTATTGGCAGGCTCCAGAGCGAGGTGTCCGCCCAGCAAGCGCAAGGCCGCTGTGGCGTATGCCCCACAGGACTATACGGTGCAGATTGTGAACGATGATACGGTAGAGTCTTTGGCTATGGCATACAAAGCGGCTAGTTCCCTGCTTCTTTCCGTCGGTACATCCACTTCGTCAGGTCAATGATTTGGAGGCTGCTTTCGCTGTTTGAGCAGACCAAGCTTGAGAAGCCCCAATCGCCAACTTCTAACTACAGTATGTATTGTACTTTATTCCCTATGGGTCATTTGTCAGGAGCACGAGCATACAATTTCACCAGGGTTATGAGATATTTATTGGCACTATGCATGGTATTACAGACATGATGCATATCGGTGAACAGTGACAACGAGAAGACTCCTGCAACGAACATAAGACGCCTCAGCTTTTGAACTGCCCGTTCCTTTGAATGTAACAAGGTATGTAGCCGAACGAGCGATGTCAACGCCGACAGTCCGGAGACCGTCGTGCTCATCTCGCTGCTTGGGTTCTCGTCATAGGCGTTTATGATCGTGGAAGAATCTGAAGATTGCCAGCCAGCTCACCCCAACTTTTATATACACCCTTGCCGGTATTCCCACGCACAGACCAGGATGAGCGTTCACCGGTTTGAGCGCCTACGTTGCCTTCTACGAGGGTAAGGTATAGGTAAAAGATAAAAGGGAAACACATCGCGTTGCTAAAAGGTATACATATAGTACAGATGCGGGCGGTACAGGCGACATAACGATAGCGAGGAGGACAGCAGCAGACCCAAGGCGAGCAACAGGCTGGGACACTAAAACACGATCACTGTGCTTGTGCCTCCTGCAAAGACGGCGCATGGCGTCAGAAATAGAGACGCGACGAGCAGAAGCGGTTAGACGCACTTGTTCTACGAACTCCATGGCCTCCTCGCGCCGGATGGCCCGGATTGTGCTGACCTTCTGGTTGTTGAACAAGACGCCGTAGAACTTGTCCGCAGTGTTCAGCATCTCCGGACGGAAGGTCGTCGTGATGAACTGTGCTGTGGCGGAGAGGTCGTGTATCATGGCTAGAGACGGCCATCAGCAACTAAAAAAAATGCCGACGACACGAGGGACCCACCAGCTACTGCTGTCCGGTATTGGGCATCGAGGTTTGCATCAATCTATGGGGTATGGTTAGGGTGTTGTTTTCTTCAACGACCTTGTTAACATACCTCATCAAACAGGTAGAAGGGCGCCGGGTCACACTTCTGAATAGCGAAGACTAGCAAAGGCATAAGCTGGTGAATGGGCGGGCAGATGAATCCGGCCAACCTGTAGCAAGAGCCACCAGCGACTTCTGCCCACCAGAGAGTTGTTGTATCCGCAAGCCCTCATCCACTTTTGAGTTGAACGACACCTATGACGAGAGTTAACTTCCGTGGGGCGGGATTGCCAATGAAGCGTACTCGAATTGAGACCCCAGTATAATTGTCAATTGTACTCTGCTGTGTCTCATCCGCCTCTTCAGCATCCTCCTCGTCCTACGATATCAATTAGTGGGATCATGATGAAACCAAATAGCCACACGAACGCACCTGATCAATGCGCCGCTGGATTACAAGCCGACCGCGACCAGCGGGAACTAGCTTCTCGAAGACTTCCTCGAAGTTGCTTGCCACCTGCTTAAATGTCCGTTCAATGGCCTCGTCCTTGCGCTGGTCGAGGACTTCAACGAGCTCCTCTATCGACTCAGCCGACTTGTCAAGGTCTTCACGGCGCTGAATGAGCTGGTCGCGCTGCTTCGTGAAGTTGTTGTACTGCTCGAACGCCTTCTTGTTGACGTGCGCGAACTTCTTCAGACCCTCGTTCACGGTGTGTAGCTTCTTCAGGAGCTGTTTTGAGAGGGCGAATAAGCTCGTGCGCTGACGGACATGAGGTATCGCAAGGACGAACCCTATCCATTTTCTCGTTGGTATATTTCTCGAAAGCCTCCTCAGGCAGCACACCCAGGTCACGGATGTTACGATTGCAGTCGTCCTTCTTGTTCATAAGCAGCTGACGCTTTGCCAAGTATCGCTCCGTGTTCTTCTGTTGCTTGGAGATACCTCGTACGTCCTCCGTCTGCTGGGTCTGCAGCGCTTCCAGCTTTTGGCGCTGCTCCTGGAGTTGGCCGCTAGCCTTCTCGGCCTCCTTCTCCGTGTCTGCAACGAGTTCAGCGTGGTAACGCAGCGAGTACGGGCGAAGCACTCGCCTTGAATCTTCTTCTGCAAAGATTCGATGGAGTTATTGAGCGCTTTCTGTTCACGAGTCTTTGATTCTAAAGCATCTTCCGACCCCGCGTCACCTGCTTCAGATGCGCCGAGACCTTCGATCTTGAGCCGTAGCTCTTCGCGCCGCCGAACCAAGCCTTCGTTCAACTCGATCTCAAGGATGTTCTTACTGGCTCCAACCTAGGGACATCCGATGTCAGCAACAAAAGCGGTTGGCTGAAGAATGGCGAACTGTACTTGGTTCTTCTCATTGCCGATCTCGACCAAGTCCCTCTGGCGCTGCTCGACCTCCCGGCCGAGGGTCTCGATGAGGTCCTCCTCCTCGCCCGTCAGGTTCTGCGCCATCGGGCTCTGCAGCTCCGCCTGGAAGCCCTCGATCTTCGCGTCCAGCCCGCTCAGCTCCGACCCGAGCTCCTCGATATCGCCCTCGAGCCGCGAAATGCGCGCCGCGTGGCGCTCCTTCTCCCGCGAGAGCACGGCGACCCCGTCCGCGACGCTCTCCCGCACTGTGCGCGCTTGGTTCTGGCGCGTGGTATGCGTCTGGAGTTCACCCGCACCCTTCGTGATCTCCTGCTCGAGCGTCGTGATCGTCGCCTTAACCTCGCGCAGGCGCGCCGCGTGCTCGATGTGCTGTGCGCGCCACGTCGTGACGTTGCGGATCGCCTCAATGCGGGAGCGGCGCACGTCGTGGTACCCGCCGGTGAGCGCGCCCTTACGGTCCACCTTGTCGCCGTCGAGCGTGATGGTGTTGATCCCGTGCGACTTCACGTACGCGGCGGCGATGGTGAGGTCACGACAGACGCAGGTCTTGCCGAATACTTGCTGGAACGCTTTGAGGTGCTTGGCGTCAAAGCGGAGCTTGTCCATGAGTGGGATCGCGTCTTGGGCGTTCGGTGCGGGCGGGACTTTGGGCTTGAGTCGGTTGAGCGGCATGAATGTCACTCGGCCATTCTTTTCGCGCATCATGATATCGACAAGGCGCGAGGCGGTTTCATCGGTATCGACAACGACATGGAACAAGCTGAGAGGCGATTAACGTCACAGACACACTATTTCATTGGAGGAGTCCTGACCTATTACCAGCTGTGAGCTCAACGGCGATGTTGAACTTATCGTCGGTAATCTCGAAGAGACGGTAAAGGGGTCCATAAACACCGTCGAAGCTCGCATTCGATGCAACGGTGCGGTCGATGAATCGGAGACCATTACCAGTGTCCTGCGATACGTTCCTTAAGCAAGTCAAATACAAGTGATCGGATGAACGCACCTTGTCCATCATGCTGGCAAGCGTCCGTTCCGCCCCTCGCAGCTCGTCCGCAGCGTGCGTCACGAGCGACTCTAGTTTGGCGTCCTCACGCCAGAGCTCTTTCCTCCGCTCTGTCTTCTCCGCCTGTTCGTCTTTGAGCTTCGCAATCTTGTCGCCCAGCTCGCGCACTTGCTTCCGCGCATCCTCCGCCTTCGCCTGGGTGTCATCGATGCTGCCATTCACCTCCGCGAACGACTGCTTCGCGCGAGTGAGCTCCTGCTCCAGGCCAGCAAGTGCATCCGCTTGCCCTTTCCGGAACTGTTGCATGCTTGCGACCTCCGCCTTGAGGTACCGGTCGCGCTCGGCCTTTGTCCGGAACTTGTCGAGGCGGCCACGCTTCGCATACAGGGCCTCGAGCCGGGCGCGTGCCTCGTCGAGGTGGCGTCTCTCGGCGCTTTCTTCGCCGCGAATGCGCTCCCACTCTGGGATTATGGCGGCGAGCTCTTGCTCTTTAGCTGTGATGGTGTCTTCAACAGTCGCGAGCTCCGCTTCCAAAGCGTTTCGGCGGCCCCCGGCGCGCTGCGCGGCCAATTGCAAATCGGCGATTGTACATTCAAGCTCGGTGCGGGAGCGGATGAGGTCTGTAAGCTCAGATTGGGTTCCTTGGCGAGTGAGGTTTAGGGTGGTTACGTTCGTCCGGATTTGGCCGATGGAGCGCTCGAGGTTCTACGGCGGAAGGGGACGCATACATTCGGCATATGCTTGTCTAAAAGACACGGATAGACTCACTTGCACTTGTTTCTCGCGGTCTGTATACTGCTCGCGGCGGACGTTCGCACTGTGCAGCTCGCCTCTGCGCTCCTCCTCGATTTCCTCGAGTGCTGCACCGACCTCCTCAAGATCACGCTGGTGCATGGCGTACTCGAGACAACGCCGCTCCTTGTCCTTCTCTTGGAACTCTTTAAGTTCCTCCTTCTCCTCCTCGAGCTCCGTCAGCCGCGTCTCGATGTAGTCGAGCAGCTCGCCGATCTTAGCTCGCTTCGAGTCGGTCTCGGCCATGATGCGCAGGGATTCCGCTCGGCGCTGTTCGTACACCTTCGTGCCAGCGACCTCCTTCAAGAGCGCTAGTCGTTCATGGTCTTTTGCGTTTGTGAGTGCGGTGATCTATCATGCATGATGGTGAGTGGCGGAGCTTGGAAGGTGTCGGGTAGGCACGTACTCGTCCTTGCGGAACAATATAGTAAGGGTTGCTCTTGCTGAAACCGGCACTCTCGAGGAGGTTCATCACATCGGCTTTGCTTGCGCTCTTCTTATCCAGACTGTATTCGTCCTTCTTTAGACCGATGGTACGACGGAGGATGACTTCGTCTCGACCGGTAGGGAAACGGTTGTCTGAGTTGTCGAACACGATCTCCACTGACATGGATATGACACGTGGGGTCGAAACGTGTGCAAGTTTGGACGGAGAAGGAGATACGCACCGAAGGCGGACAGAGTTTGGGTGGTTGAGACACCTTCATGGAGGAGTGCTTGTCGCTCCTCTCGCGACATGGAGGTGTAAGCATCGGAGAGGACGAACCGGATGGCTTGTGTCGAGAGCAACTAAGCACACGTTGGATTCATAGCGGGTTTGAGACGCACCTGCGAAGAAGTTGCTCTTGCCTGAGCCATTGCGACCAACTACAACATTATGTCTCGGCGAGAAAGGCTCTATTTGAGTCTGATCCCGGTCTTTGAGGTGTCAAAAAACAGTTTTTAGCGAGATTTCCCGCTTGGCACGTACAGGACTTGAACCCCTGTATCGTCAAAGTCTTGATATACATGATGCCGGGTCGTTCAGCCGCTGGGGGGACTTAGCGAGCCCGTTGAGGCGAGTTGAAGAGTTGCAAGATGATCGTGAAATGGGAGAGAATGTTCAGGAGATATGGATTTGGAGGTAGATCCCCGGCAAGGACAAGTCGGTGGCAGGGTGTGGCCGCAGGGTGAGCGAGTCTCAGTGCGGCCACTGCCAGGACGAGTCGGATGGACGCGTTGCAGACGCGTCCGTCACGTGTGACAAACTCACGCGATCTCCAGACTCTGCTGCCAGATCGTCGTTCTCAGGCTGTTGAGTCCTCTGTCCGAACTGCACTGTGGACGGGACTCGTCGTACTTGCCGACCTCCTTTCTTCAGTAATCCCGACTTTCCAAAAGCTTGAAAACCTATCGCCCAAGTGCCTATATCCAATAAAGCGGCGCGCCACGCCCCACTTGTGCGAACATTTGCAGGAACCTCAGGCTGCTAATAATTCTAACTGAACTGTTCTGCCATTCACATGCTTATTCCTCGCTCTTCTGGCTCGATATCGCGTCAAGATCGAGCTCGAGGCCTCGTCGCCGAGCTTCATAAAGAATAGGTCCAGAGACGCTCTAGGGCCCTTGGCCGCTGGGCTGATCATGGATCATGACTAGCACCAATCGGTGGGTTGTTAAAGATATAAGTACGTTGTTGAGTAGTCCCCGAATAATTGACGTCTTTATTTCCGGATACCTAGACTCGTGTGCCCACTCCCTTAATGCAACTTCGCAGTTGCGCGTGCGTGGACGTAGATGACCCGGAAACGGCCGCGCCAACTCGAATTCTCTACAATGAGGTGCCTCATACAGCATCTGGACAGCAGTGATGGAGCGGGGAGCCGGAGGCTAGGTATACATTCACTGCAAAACTGCCTTGCGGCGATATTTACAAAGTATATGCTGGAATAAAGGCCAGTTTACAGATCTTCAGGTGGTACGTTGACCTTCTTCCAAGCTGAGCGATTCGAGATATCCTTCCACCATCTGCCACAAGAATAATCAATCGTATCGATCATGCCACCGTTCACCACGCATTGGGGAATGGCTTACCTAGCAATGTTGGGGTACTTCTCCGACTCTAGGTAATCGAAGTTCATGTCCTTCAGCATGGAACCGTACGAGAGGTGGAAGATGTCGATAAGCGAGTATTCCTATTGAGGAACGTGAAAGTTAGCTGATGAATTCGTGAGACACAGAGTAGCATGGACAGAGGCAGACTCACATCGCCGGCGATGTACTTCTGCTTCGATAGGAGGGCTTCGTAGCCCTCCAGGCGGCTCTCGAGCGACTTGCGGTAATGCTCGACGAGCACACCGTTGATTTGGTCCTCCACCTTCATGATTCTGCTTCAAGATCAGCAAGCAATCGTGCACCAGAAGCTCTGAACGACTCACTCCTTAAAGCGCCTCTCCCGAGCCAGGCCAGATGCGCCGTGGTCGAAGTTGCTCGTCTCGATACTCGCCGCCTGTTCGAAGAGCGCCGTCTTCTTCAGGTCGTTCGGGTGGGGAATAAGCTTCCCGACGCCATGCTTGAGGGCGAGGTAGCGGCAGATCGCACGGGACTCGAAAAGCTCGAAGCCATCGTCGTCGATGTATGGGATCTGGCCGAAGGGCTGCCTCGCCTTGAAGCTCGGGTCTTTGTTCTCGCCTTTGAAGATGTCGACGTCGACGAGCTGGTACGGAACTTGGAGCTCTTCGAGCACGCAGCGGACGCGCTTAGTGCAGGTGGCCATAGCGAGACCGTAGAGCTTGAGAACCATTGCTGAGGATGGAGTGTATGGATAAGATGGTGAGAATGGGTTGTGTTCGAATGGTGTGGAAGTTGTCGATGATAGTGATCATGCTCAACGGTGCTCAAGCTTTTATACACGCTGTCCCAGAGGGCCTGTGCGGCGCGTCTGCTCACATCCGAGTCAGACGAATTGTCTAAAGGGTCGAAGACGAGGCAAGTTGGCAAAGGTGCCGAGCTGCACGGACATGCTTTGCAAAGCATACCCTAGTACTGCGCCTCGGATTGCGTGAGGCGACGTACAACGGGACATCCCTGTCCCGCAGAACGCGATTTCAAAGGATGTACAGACACTGAATTCCGGTCATTGTCTTGGCTGATGAGAATACAGTATTGCAGACTCACCACCCGTGGATATGACCATCTGCCCGTTTCTCGCCCTCATTCGGGCTAACTTAAGCACTGATTCGGGCCAACTTGAGCGTTGAACGACCAATAGCGTCGGGAAATATCGGGTGAACCAACAGCGAGCCAATCAGACTGGAACGAGGTTTGTAAGTGGGCGGTACTACAGTATGTGCTTACGATGGGTCTACACGCGATATGACTATGGTTCTAGGACTCAGAGTCGGTCATGGTCAGAGAGTCCCTGTCCGGAGAAACTCACACGACTTTGCGACCCATCATCGGGCGCTCTGTCGGAGATAACGATCTGCTCATTGAAGTCATGGTTCTCCTCTATCGAAAAGCATACATTCTCTTGGCCTCCTTGTAGACTTACTAAAATTACGATCAAACGCTTTGGAATGAAGCCAGAGCTGGCGGGAACTTGGGAAGGCTACGAACTTGAACTGACTCAATTGACCGATAAATCGCGGCTGCCGTCGTCGCGGCCTATAGCCAATAGCTTCATTGAATCACATAATACCCCACTGGTGCCCCAACGAGGTGCAGTGGTAATGGATGACTAATACTGGGCTCTTTGGGAAGTGGCACCGAAGAAGGACTCTCAGGAGCAAGAGATGAAATATACAAGATGCCAGCAGTACGACGCGCGATCCATATACTGGAACTTGAACGCATTATGGATATGGGACGAGGGACAATCACGGCGGCAGACGCGTCTCGGATCCTACATTGCGAAAGCACTTCTTCTTCAAGTTCGACTACGGGAAACACCGTGACGCAGTGCGGACGAGCAGCTGACGATGGTAAAATGAGAAATGAACGAATAAACGACGGGTATTCGACCAGATACTAGTAGGACACACACACAGAAATCAACACAGTCTAGATGCATCAGTATGCTGTACGTAAAAAGAACCTATTGTACTAGTACTGCCTATCGAGTACCGCCTGACGTGAGAGGGGGCGTGATTCGTGAAGTCATCGATACGAAAGGTGGGGGGAACAGAACGGAATGGAAGCGGACAGCGTTACGTTGCAAAACATACGTAAGATCGTAAAGAGAACAGGCAGTAGCCCAAATGACACATAACACAGGATGTTAATACTTCTACCTTCATCTCGCGCCTCATAGTCTAAGCGCTGCGCGCCACATACATCGCCTACTGCCCGGGTACGAATGTAGTCAAGCCCGCAGCCTGAACCTTGGCCGGCTCCTCGCGGTTCAAGAGGCCGATGAGACCAATGAGTTCCGCGCGGATCTCGTCGCCAATCTGGTCGGAGCTCGTGGGGTCAAGGACAAATGCGAACTCCTGGAGGAGCTTGTCGAGATGCGGGTGGAGTAGGGCCGGTTGCGTCTTGAAGAGGTGGAAGATCGCGCGGAAGACGGGCCTGTTCTCGAGATAGTCATTCTGGAGCGGAAGCGCGTCGAGGAACACGGGCAGGACTTGATCGAGCGGTACTGCGGCCGTGTTCTTGACAATCATGCGCGCAACCGCGCCGACGGCGTTGTCACGCGCGTTGAGCTTCGCGGCGGGTGAGTCGGGCGCGGCTATGAAGATTGGCCGAAGCGCTCCGAGGACCTGGAGGTATTGTGCAGAGAGGTCGATCTCCGAGTGTTCAATGAGGAGACCGGAGGCGAAGGCCGCATTGCACTGGACCTCGGGTTCCTCGTCGCTCAATGCGCGGTAGAAGAGGTCCATGAGGGTCTGCGTGTAGGGAGTAACCGAACTCTTCATGGCGCCAATAATCTCCGAGAGGGTACCGATGGCAGACGAACGATCGCTGAGAGACCGATTCGTTTTCTGTCGATGGCATGATGACTCAGCATCTAGTGGTCAGACGGCGTCGCAACATACTCACATAGTACTTCATAATGAGAGGCGCGAACTTTTCGTAAGCACCACCCGCGAAGTTAGGTCCAAATGCAGTGGCAATGGCAGCAACAAGGTCGCCTGCCGAGGATATGAGGATCGAGTCGTACTCTGCGGAGTCCTCTGGGGCATCCTCGCTCTCGTCTTGGTCGGGGTCCTGTTGGCACATAGCCTTCTGTTCGAGAACTTGGATAGCAATACGGGCAATCAGCTCGACTCCTGGAAACGGCATTGTGGTAAGCTTCACGTGTTCTTCGACCGCGGAGACACTGCACTTACGGTCCTCCAAGATCGCAGGCCCAAGCTTGTTGATCGTCTCGGCAAGGGCGACGCACAGTGAAGACACGACCTTCCTAGTGAGGTCGAACGCAAAGTAGGGTCAGCATCGAGCTCAAACAATACAAAATGGAAGGACATGTGAAGGTCAGTAAACAAAAATCTATTTTACGTCTCACGCGCCCGTTGGGCATCGAAGTGAGCTGAGTAAAGTTTTTCATCTTGCCGAACTGCGCTGGCGCAGCCGGATGGGATTCAACCAAAAAACAAAGTTGACACGTACTTGTTGTCCTCGGTCTCGTACATTTCCAAGAGTGGGGGTATGATGTGGCCAAGGAGCTCCTTGACGCGCGGGTTAAGCTGGTTCTGTGAGCAGACGTTAGTCAACCTGTTTGGGAATTACTCTTGGTACTTACCGTTGCGCCAGGTTGCCACTCCTGCGGGTCGCTGAGCTCGTAGAAGCTACGAACGATCTCGAGAAGGGAGTCCGTCGCGCTCTTGCGAATGCCGTCGTAATAGTGCGGCAGGAGTCCGATGAGGTCGAGCGTGCACTGTTCGACGTATGGCAGGAAGTGAGCTTTGGTGGCCGCGAAGATGACGCCGATCGTGTCTGCCGCAATCTCCTTCTCGATACAGATCGTGCTGTTCACGTCGAGCAGCTTCTCAAGGTCCACATTGTCATCGTCGTCAATGTTGACATGTGCGTCGTCAGAAACGTTGATTGCACTCGAAGGGGTGAGGCCCGACGCGAAGTTCGCGGCGACCTCGGGGTTCGAAACTGAAGAGGAGTCCGTTAGCAATAGCAATCACGCACAATCACGTAGAGAAACTATGGTACTTACTAGCCAGGCGCTCCTCCTCTCCATGCTCAAGCTGCTTGCAACTCTGAAGAAGGGCGGGGACAACGTTGGGGAGGAACTGCGCAAAGTCGTCCTCGAACACGCGCGACATCACGCCAAAGAACAAGAAACTGCACTCGCGCAGACGCGCGGAGCCAAGCTCGATCCCATTGAACGCCTGGGCCATCATGTCGTTGAAGTACGGCGCAAAGTTCTGCTTGCCGACCGCCTCTGCGAACGTCCCGACAGCGTCCATGGTAATCCCACGAAGCTCCTGCTCCTCGCCTTCGCCGGTGAGCACGAGGAAGTGCTTGAAGCGCTCCATCGTTGGCTGGAAGTACGGCAAGAACTTCTCCTTGGATGCGTGGGCGGCGCTGCCAAGTGCGCCAATCACAACCGACTTGACGGAGAGGGGTGCAGTATCGAGGAGGACGACCAGACGCTCCATGATGAGGTTCAGGTACTGATCAATGACGTCGTGGAGGATCTCGAGCAGCGCGTCGAGGGCAGTGCAGGCTGGGCGCTGAGTGACAGGGTCGTTGACGAGCTGCATCACAGTAGGGACGAGGAACGCGTGCTTCGCCGCGCACTCCTCCTCCAGCCACTCGCACAGACAGCTCACGGCCACGCAACTGGCTTTGCGTACAGTGGCGTCGCCATCCTGTAGACCTGCCTCGATGATGGGCCAGACCTGACCCATGAGAGGAGTCATAAACTCGCTGCAACCCTCAACGGAGACACCGAGTGCGAGCATCGCACCACGGCGCTGAGCGGGGTCAGGAGATGAGAAGTACTGTTGAATGAGTTGGCGGAGAGCGGGGAAGACCTGGGTAGGTGGAAGGCTAGTCGCAAGGCAGTCAACGATGCGAAGAGCGGAACGCGAAGGGGCATCGTCGTCGATGTCCTCCGGCTCATCCTCAGTTGTGATAGGCATGAGACCCTCGAGAATGGCTGGCGCAAGGCCGTGAGACTGGACCTTGGACTTTTTACTACGTACACGCAAAATGTCAGAATTTGAGCATGAGTGAGAACAACAACAAACTTACTACTGGACGGTCCAGTTAAGGGCGTTCAGGGAGAGGACACGGAGTTCAGGGTCATAATTGCGGTTTGCGCCACAGCGAAGGAGGAACTCGGCAAGCTGGGGAATATGTTGGCCAAGGAGAGGGATTTCCTGAATGCACGTAGAAAAGAAGATGTTGTAGAGTCAAGGAAACAAAGTAGATCAAAAGACATACGAGAATGAGGAGCGTCTCGAGAACATCAAAGAGCTGTCGTGCGCCAGCTTCGTTGCCGCTCTCAACACATTGACCAATGACGTTGATCATGGCGGGGAGCAGGTTTTGGAAAGATTTCTAGAGCAAGGATGAGCGATGCGTATCACCGGTATTGGAGAGGGATACTTGCGATGTCAGCCTTGTCATCGGCGTCGATGTACTGGGCAATAACCCCAAGAGCGCTACAGACAATGACATTTAGGTTTGCATACCCCGAAGCATGGCAAAGCAGCTTACCGAACAGTCGTTATCCGAACCTCAGCGCTTTCTGGATCATTGAGGAGGTCGCCGAAGAGCTTGAAGAACGTTTGGAGATGCGATTCGAAGCCCTCGACGATGTTCTCGAGAACAGTGTAGAGGATGTAAACGCCAACTTCGCGGTGCACGGCCTGTTGGGACAAGCACGTCTGCTGAAGGAAGGGCAGGAGGGTTGGCCAGTGACCGAGAGGGATCTCAATGGATGCGATGGCGGCGATGACCCGCGCTGTAGAATGACGGACAAGATTGCTAGCACACGGTGAGCTTCGAGCCAATGTCACACATGGTGTGTACTGACTTGGATTCGGAAAGGACAATCTCAGGAAGCTTGCTCTTGATCTCGTCCCGAGAGCTAACCTCGACCTGGATCCAAAGGTCTCCGCTATTTTGGAAAATGCGTTTCCTAAGTTCGACCGCGGCGAGTTGGCGGACCTAGGGATAGCATGATCAGCTTTCTCCTATCATCGTCCTTAGCCGAGCAGAAAGATTTCGGAAGCGCGGGCTGTGCCACAACGGACGGGACCTCGGAGGTGAGAATACACATCTGGGCATGAAAGATCTGGGTTCGGAGTCGGACAAGACAAGTTTTAGGATCCTTCCGCACATTGAACAACGAATTCCGAGAGTGCGGATCCCCCGCTATGTCCACGATCTAAATGATGAGAACGAAGTGGCACGAAGGAGTTTGGTTCACGACGACGGACTGGGTTTCGATTGTGACGCGTGTATGGTGGGATAAATGCGTTCAGACGCGTAGATAAGGACAAGAGTCGCAGACTGGAACGACAAGAAGATGTACCTGGTGGTACGTAGAAGAGAACACTCACCGCCTGTTCCGGAGAGCTAGCCATGATGCTCGCGAGGGCGGGGATACATTGCGGGTTCTTGTAGAACTCCTTGTTCAATTGGGCGGTTGCCTACGAATGTATACGGGTGAGAAACGCGTCTGGGAGATGATCAGGCAAGAGAATGGCTCACAGCCTTGAGCTGGACAGTATCATTGGATGTGAACTGCACGAGCAGAGTGTGCAGGTTCTGGACGAAGGTGGGCTGTATCGGGACGATTAAGACGCATTGATATGGATCTAGGGCGTTGTGTACGTACGTCCATGTCTGCGAAGACCAGGGGAGGGGAAGGAGGGAAGAGGGCGAGAGGGGATCCTGGCAGAGATGGATTTGGGGCAAGGGAGCCGTTGCCCAAAAATTTGGCTGAGTTTGATCTGCGGTTCCGGTATCTCGACCACGTGCTTATTTAAATTTATCGAGAGATTGAGCGAGGTGGGACAGGCGCCGGCGCTGAGGTCTGCCACCAACGCCGCGATGCTCTCCATTCACCTCCAACGCTTCTGCGCCCGCTCCCCCCTCCGTTCCTCTGCGCGGGCTTACTCATCCCTGCCCTCATTGCCGCCTCTGCCGCCCCAAGATCAATGGCGCCAGCTCTTTCCGTATGTGACCGTCGCCCGACGAGAACGCGTCTTCGTCCAGAGTCCGCAAGCAGCACGCTCAATAGCTCAGTCCTTATTCCGGAGCACTCCCACCAGCACTGGTAAAGGAAAGGTGGTCGTTGAGGCGTTTCCAGGTGCGTCGCATCAGTTTATCGACACCAGTGTGTACTCAACATGCACATAGGACTCGGCGTACTCTCACGGGCTCTACTTGAACTCCCAGCGTCGACCGTGCGCAAACTCATCATTCTAGAGGATGACCCCATATATCTCAAGTACCTCAATGTGAGTATGTCAGACCATGGTGTCTGTATCATATACAACTGAAATACTCAGCCCCTTGCAGACGCGGATCCCCGCGTGACGGTCGTCCCCATGTCTGGCCACAGTTGGGACACATATTCACATTTGGAGGAGCACCGTCTACTGGAGGATGTTGATATAGTCCCATGGGAATCTTCAAGTAAGTGATTGCTCCACGTATGCCTTCAACGGTGTTGTTCTTGGGCCCGAACTCCTAGACTCATCATCGTCGGCCCCCAGTCCCAGACCTGCATTTTGTCTCCCATTTAACTCACAACGTGCACGGGGAACAACTCATTGCCCAGCTATTCCGCTCAATACCCGAGCGGGCATGGCTATTCAAGTACGGTCGTGTCCCTATGAGCATTATTATGAGCGAATGGGTCTGGTCGGTGCGTGGCTTCCATCTTCCCCTTCTTCCCTTTGGCATCTCATGCTCACGAATAATGGCACTTTTCCAGCGACTAATCGCGGGTACGGGCACCGTACGGCGATGCAAGCTTTCCGTCATCGGCGAGGCGACAGCAGACCTCCAGGACGCGTTCGATCCTAAGCTGGTGGCCCCTTACGAGGCCCATTTCTTCCCACCAGCGGGTGGCAAGAAATCTTCAAACAGGAAGCCTGGTCAGCCAATGTACGGGATTACAGCAGTCCCGTACCCCGAACAAGTGCGTATGCACCCTCCTTCTCAATCAGTGCAGCTAGTATTGACCGTGTTGGACAATGCAGGTCATCCAAAAGGGCACGACTGACCAGTGGGACTACGTCCTCCGCCGGCTGTTCGTGCTCAAACGCACGACGCTCAAGGACGCACTCGGGTCAGTATTCCGTTGTGCCAAACTTTGCTCTTTGCATATTTATGTTCCCGTAGATCACTAGCGCCTGGGGCAACCACGTTGATCAAAATGCTCTCGGATGGGGGCGTACCTCGCGACCAGCGTGTAAATATCTCGAAACGAGTTAATGAGTTGAACGTCGCGGACTGGACGCTCATAAACCGTGCATTCGATGCATGGCCGTTCAAGCCGCAGGTACGCTTTCGTTCGCTCCTGCTCTACTTCAGTATCCGATTGATGTGACTGCTGCAACATAGGACTTGATGATTAACGATGGTTTCGTACCCGAGGATTGATCTCTGGCCTTTATATCCCCACATGTCCATGCCCATGACTTTCCTGCTTGCTGAGGGTGCGCGGTGAGGGTTTTTCTCGCGATAGACATATATATCCCAAAAAGTTGAGTACTCTACTACATAGTCTAGTTATAGTAATACAGGAAAATCCACAACCTCACTCCGCGTCCACTTCAAGCTCTCGCTGTTGTCGTGGTGGCGAATCCGGCCAGTCAATCAGTTCCTATGAGACATAGAGGGTTAGCACAAGCCGCATAATCCCACCCAAGAACCTATAGATGTACCTGGGTATCCATCTCATTGTCGACTTGCGTATCCTCCAACTGCGTCGGCTCCTCATCGACCTGCGTGTCGCCATTCGCGAGGGTCTCAGCTTGGCTCTCGTCCATGACAACGTCAGTGGTCTGCGTGTCCCCCTGCGTGTCCGTCTGCGTCTCCAGCCCCTTGCTCGACTCCTGCGACTCCGACTCGGCGGCCGCTTTCTTCTTCCTTCCCCCGGAGCCCTTCTTATCCTTCTCCGCGGGCTGAACGGCAGGCAGGCCGAACAGCGTCGTCTGCCTCCCCGCGTCCTTCTTCTCCTTGGCCTTCCCCTTGCCCGCGCCGCGCTTGCCCTTGTCCGCCTCGGCCGCGTCGACCTTGTTGAAGAAGCTCTCGCTCTTGTGCAGGCTCTTGTTCGCGTCCGCGCCCCGCGCGAACGGGTTCCGGCTGTTCGCGTCTGCCGCGGGTTTACGCGCGAACGGGTTGCTCCCTGTGGCATTTGTGCGTTAAGTATATCAGAACATCGGCGCAACGACTGGGAAGGGAAGGCGTACTCACGGGGTTGAGGCGCGCCCGCCCTGGCAGCAGTCGAGGCCGACTCGCCGACCGCGCGCCGCTTTGCGCCAGAGTCCAAGCCGGGAGAGCGCGTCTCGCGCACGGGCTCGTCGTCGGCGGGACGCTTCCGCCCCGCAGGCGACTGCCACGAATAGTCGTCCTGCGTGCTGTCCGCGAAGGACGACCCGTTGAACACCGTGCTGTCGTCCGTCATCTGGCTCGACACTGCCGCAGCGGCAGCGGGGGTGGCGCGCTCGAGCCCCGGCCGGTGCAGCGCGGGGGGCGGGCGGAAGTCTTGGAATGGCTTGGGGCGCGAGCCGCCCCCCGCATCCGCGGTTGGGAGGCGCATGGCGGGGACGGGCGCGAAGTCGCTCTGGGCCTGGCGGCGGCGCTCGCGGAGGCCCTCGAGGCGATCGGCGTCATCGCGGTCGTCCTTGAGCATCTCGATCTTCTCCTGGAGGCCGATGAGGTGGTAGAAGCCCGCAATCTTGGCTGCAGCGTCGAATGAGGGGGTGTGGTGGAGGATGCGGACGAGGTCGAGCGCGCGCGCGAGGCGGTCGGACTTGCAGGCGTGCTGGATGAGTTGGATGAGGTTCTTGTCGAGGGCGAGCTCGCGCGCGGCGAGGTCGGGCGTCGAGAGGTCATCTCCGAGGCCGTCGCGGAGGATGTCGAGCAGGAGGGTCTCGCGGGCGAGCCTGTGTAGTTCAGTGAGAGTCAGCGACGCGGTGATGGAAAGGAAGCATTGTAGCTTACTGCTCCTCCAGAGGCCCCTCTTTGGGATCTGTCCGTTTGAATGGTAGGCGGACGGGAAGTTCTTGGATGAGTGGTCGAGGGAAGCTTGGGTGCTCTTGTCGGCCCTTGAGAATGAGACACATGAAATTGTCGCCCACGACGCCGACAGGCCAGTATGATTCGTCCTTGCCCTCGCGCCGCTCGAGCTTGTTTGTGTCCAATATGCGCACCCACGTAGCCGATAATGGTATTCGGAACCGAGGCATCGCATTCAGGATCCCGACCGAGTCGTAAATTGCAGGTGCCTGCGGATGGGAGATGAGTACATGTGAAGGGTATCCAGAGCAACTTTGGGACTCACCCCCTCCTCAGTGATGCCAACCCACTTGAGCATGTGGCGCTTTGGTATCGGCAGCGTGTCCTTCTGCAATATACAAAAGTCGTCGAACTTGATCAGCCGGCCCGTCAAGTTCTGCGAGCCGTCCATCGTTGTGCTGCCATCTCTCGTCACGATGAACACCCATTCGCTCCCTGCCACCATTGTTACGAAGTCTCCGGGCAAGCTGAGGCACGTCCGCTCGATGCCGCTTCCGGTAAGGAAAATGAGCTCGCCGTCGCTCGTGGCGATCACCACGTTGCCCTGCCCGCCAATGTCCACGTCGCTCTTGTCGCGGAGGGACTTGGACGTTGGTGGACCGCCCGCGGCGATCCCAAGGACGCGCGTGGTCCCCGAAAGCTCGTACGTCCACTCGGACTGGGCGGCCCAGGAGCCATACGGCTTGTAGATGACATGGGCGGGGTGCTCAGCTTCAGGTTGACAGGCGTAGAGCGCTCCACGTTCGCCGAGGGAGGCGAGGTCATACCGGAAGTGGTCGGTGAAGTGGTAGCTCTTGCGCGCGGAGCGGTCATGGAACTCGACGTTCACGATATGATGCGAGTCCTGGTCTGTCACCTCGATGACCCCGATCATGTTGTACGCTAAGCAGGACCATATATGAGGACACTGCTCGCAGCGGACGGCACGAGAGGGAGGCGGCACGTACCTAAGTACCGCTTCTTGTTCTCCATTGGGGTCGATCCCGGCTGGAACGCGCCCTGGGCCTTCGTCACACTCACCATCTCGCGGATGCCGCCTTCCGTGGCGATCCGCCGTGTCTCCCCGTCCTCGTCGTTCAGGCCCCCGCCGAGGTCATCCAGGATCCAGTCGTCGTTGTCTAGGTCGATGCCAAGGTCCTCGTCCATGGCGTCGTCCTGAGCCTTTCCCTTCTCAGCGCGCGCTGCTATCACATTGTCATCGTCGAAAAGTGTGGGGGTGGCCTTCCGCTTGACGGGCACGCCGACGGCCGTTGTACCTACGAAGAGCTTCACGGGGTCCGGCGCGGAGGTGGGGATGGGGTCTCGCCAGCGCGTGAGGTCGCCAGCGGAGTCTGTCCAGGCGAGAATGTTCCTGGAGGGCGAAAACGCCATTTGAGTTATCGGTGCATTGAGGGCACCTTGGAACCTGGAAACCCCCGCCGTGAGATTGGAGTCTTTGGTGAGAAATGTGCATGCGGCACGAGGACTGGGATGGCATACCGGAAAAGCATACGCCTGTTCTGTGTTGACCAGATAAACACGCCCGATTTGGACGCAGCTGCGAGGTACACGCCGTTTTTGGATAGCGCGAGGGCGGTGATGGCCCCAGAACACGCGTCATCTGAGAGTGTGGTGGACTTGGTCCAGTCGGAACGTGAAATCGTTGCAATTTCTGGACGCACGTTAGGGCAGGCGGTAGGCAAAGAACAGTAGAAGGCGGGGCTGACCATGTGTTCGCGTTGCGACGAAGAAGTACTGCCCAGACGTGTGCCACACTGCAGAGCAGTCGTGTCCAAACTCGGGAGACCTGGGTCGGGAGCTCTCAGATACGTTGGATGGGGAATGACGGAGACTCACTCTGAATCGGCTACGACGGGGATCAGGCCGTCAATTACCTTCTCTCCCTTCGGCTCGCTCCCTGAAACGTCCCAAACGATAATCTTGCCGTCTGCGCCACATGTCGTCTAGGTGGTTTTGAGAGCGAGCTAAAGGAGAGCAGAAAGAAGAACGCACGAGGATTGAACCGGATGGATGCCACGTCGCTTTGCGCACGGCCTTGGTGTGACCTTTGAGGATAGATATCTTGATTATGTCGTCCAAGTCGATGAGCTTAACATCAGGTTCGCTGGATGAGGTTCAGTCGACCGCCTTTCCTCTGAGGGATACACGACAGCGGCAGGTAGGTGGTAGCAGAAGACTCACTCGGAGGTGACCGCAAGCCTCGCACCTTTGGGATCGACAGCGATAGAGCGAATGGGTACTCCTTGGGCACTTGCGACGAGACCCTCCATGGTAGGCTTAGCATCGGGGACGGGCTTCATGATTTCGTATCTTCTTGCATCGCCATCTTTGCTGCCTGACAGCCAGCAATTGGCCTGAAATGTACGGGTAATAAGAAGTGAGGACGGAGAGATGATGACGGAGGCCAAGACGACGTACACCTGCAGCCAGTGCTGTAACCTCATCTGTAGCCTCTGCAGCACTTGGTGGTTCCTGGTCCTCTCCTAGCTCCGGATCCCATATCCTGACGAGAGTGTCTGCTCCGCCAGTGTAGACGCGTCTTGTGAGCGGAAGGTCAGCACGAGGGGTAAAGGAAAAGCGGGGGAGTAAGGACTGACGAGCCATCGCGCGAGAAGGCAATGAAGGTCGTTCCAGGGCCATGGGCGGGGTTGACGTGAACCTTGGAGGCCATCGTCGGGCGGGTTGGGGCTCGTGGTCTGGACAAGGGACGAGGGACGAGGGACAAGGGCAAGAAGTTGAAGTCAGAGTCAGAGTCTCGCAGGACGCGATCAGCGACTCGGAGTCCGTGCCTTCATTGTCAATGTCAAGCTTCAAGCCCACTCGTCACGCGATTCCTGGGCGCCTGCTCTGACGCGTGTCGTAACGCGTCAGTCACACGTAACGTCCGAGTCCCCTTGAAGTGAGCGGCGTCATGAGCAGCAGTACAGATGCACACGAATCGCCAATATAATCGTGTATACAGCATTGCCCTAATAATATGACGATGATCTCTGATTACAAATCAAATATAGGAAAACATTACACAGGATTTTTTTTTAAACAAGTGAGGTACGATCGGAGCCCGCCCAGAGAGCTGGCGCCTGCGTGCCCACTTTTGTGGCTCCAGACCCCGGAAACCACAAGAGGTAGAGCCAGCTGATGCGCGCCCGCAACCAATTGAGGACGTGGCGCTCAACTTTGGCGGGATCGGTAGGTGATACCAGGAGAGCGGGTTCGGGAATCCAATAGCCCCAGATATCGTCCGAAGCTCGTGCTTTCTCCGTGCGGTCGACGCCCTGCATCGCTCGCTCCCATGCAGGGATTGCTGCGGGCATCCAGCGATGAGGAAACTCGGCGAATTTGTCACGCCCCCGCATCTGAGAGGGATGCGGCTTCCCGGGTTTCTTCTTGGGATCTACATCGCAAAAGTTAGTAGAATGCAACTCAAGAAACGAATCGTCCTCGTAAAACATACATGGGAAGAAGCTAGGGGCAGCGATCTTGCGTGGAACGAGGAAGCGGAGGCCTGAGGATTGGGATGACCCCGAGTATTGAACGCCAGAGGTGGAAGGGATTTGGTCGGTTTGCGGATCGAATTTGGGCGTTTGCGACCTGAATCACCTGGTCACGAAAAGTCGCTGACATATACCGGAGACGATCGAGGGCCTGATGCATAGCGACAACATACCACCGGAAATCTGCTTCCTGTTCCGCAGATGCATCGCCGCTCGTATGAGAGGACACATCCCCGACGCGGTGCATCGTTTCGGCGACAAGCACGTCCAAGGGGGCGAGAAATGCCGGGGAAAGGCGTCCAAAACCGCAGACCACCGCGCCTTTGTTGGGAATGAAATCGTCCTTGGTGGTTATCTTCCACAGAGCAGCAAGGGGATCATGATCTTGCACAGGTCTGAGGATGGCGCAGAGGTACGGGTACTTCCATAAAATATTTGAGGGGCATTCACGGGGTCGGCAAGCCCGAAACGGCCGTCATCGCGAAGGTGGACTGTCAGGAGGCCGTGCTCCACCTGGGGAATATATTGGGCGTTGGGCGACGTAATGAGCGTGGAGGACCCGTCTGTGAATACTGCTGCAACCACGCCGTCGGAGAACGTGGGGACTATGCCTTCTAGAGATTGGGAAGGTCACAACGGCATAGCACAACGGGAACCAGAAAAATGACCACAATAGAACTCACCATGCAGCGTAGATAAGGAGCCAGTATTCAGAGAGGCCATGAAGGACGTCCACGCGGAGGGTTGGAGGGACTTGAACTGGAGTCTCGACAAGCGCGATCGTCACCCTTGGAGCTATATTCGTCTGCGCCGTGAGATATGCAGGGCTATGGAATATGCGCCACCGTCAGGTGAGTCTATGTGCTATGACTATGATTAGATTCTCAAACGGTGAACTTGGTCGGCTACCCTCACCTGGGTGCGTTAGTACTTACTGATGGTACTTATGAAGTCGACGTCAAACGTTCAAGTTTCGAGAGCCCCAACTTAAGCGCCGCCACACCAGATCAACACAGCCATCAAGCGCCCATTGGGTTCTTACTCTAATAGTGCTTTGCATCACGGTACCATGTACTGTACCTCCACCTGCAGCTGACAGCTTCTCGCCCTTCAAAGCTTCAACGTTGATGTACGGTGTCTCTGACCTACGAAGCACATCGGAGCTTTTCAGCCACCATTTCGGTTTTACTAAGGGTGCTCACCTAGACGACTTCGCCAAGCGAGTGTTACGACCGCTGTGGGCCGTTGATCATTCGCGGTGGGCGTTGGATAACGGATAACGGATGAAATAGTGACTACGATGGCTACAAGTTGTGGCAAGCCCTCGTCTCAAGTGGCCGCCCCGGGGTACGGTCGACCGTCGCCACACAAGACTATGTCTGTGGCGAGGTCGTTCCTGGCGCAGGCCTCTTCGTGGCCCTCGGGACTAGTACCCACTTCGGTGGGGAAACTAATGTGCGCCAAAACTACAGTGATTACTCTCGTAGGCGATGAGGTCTGTCGTCGTTACTGCATGTAAGGCTGCGCTTAGTAGTGTACACATATGGGGAGGGTATTCGTTTGAATACAGCCATCAACACGACGATATAATGCTGGAAGCGGGGTGTGCCTTGGTGTCGTTCGTACTGTTAAATGTATTGGCTCCTTCTGCGCCGCATATAATCCAAGCATATAATCCTATCATCGCGTATACGGTGTGTTGCCGAGACGTCGAGACAAACATAGCCTCAATTCCTACCCATGCAAGGCTTTTCGACATGACTTGGTGTTCGCCAATCCAGACGATCACTTTCACGGTGAAATGAAGAACGAGTTGAGGTATCAAATATATCAAAAGTCGATTGTCACTTCTGGGCCGAGCATGGGGCGGGATTCAATGTCCTTGGTGACCGGTTCAGCCGTATCGGCACATTATGTTCTGACCTTGGTTACATGCTTGACATACGCTCGACGTGGTGAGAAGAGTCGCTACAAACCTCGCCGCAGTTTCTAACGTTCAGGACACGAATCGAAGCGGACGATCCACATTCAAGTTCCAGTTAGGAGTTCCGCTTAGAACTCACGGGCGACGTTGAGTCTCTTCGCATGAAGTACTCCCTTCACACTCCTCCGAATCTCTATTCCTGTCTTCCTTCACGCCAAGGAACCGAAAAGAAAAGCGGGTCCGAGAGTCCACCGGGCGATAATGGTTGCCCCATGTGTGCGCCACTATATCACAGGGAGATACAGAATTAGTCGAAGCCTGGTACACGGCGAGTTTTGATTACCGCCGAGGTGGCACTGAGCCTATTGCAAGGGTTGTCCGCCGGACGGTGTTGTGGAACGCACAGACCAGGATGGACGGTCTAGGCGTTCATCGCAATCAATCGCTGAGACGAGCGAACAACAAAATCACGCGCCTTATCGACCCGAATACGACTGACCTCTTGTCCGGTTTCCAGGGCTGACTCCAACATCAACATGCCGACATAGGCCGAACATCCCAGCCTCCAGCGTATAAAACCCGTCGTCCTCGCCCATTCTCTCTCCTCAGAACTCCCATGTTCACTTCTCCCTCTCCGCCCTCTCCTACTAGGTGCGCTGGCGACCCGCATTGGTGTATGCTATGCGAGTCGCTGGTCGTACGCTCTGTTGTGAGGGGCTGAACGTCGGACTGGGATGTTTCTCCCCCACATGTCCTCGCCGTCTCTGGCGGGGACGGGGCCTCTAGGCACCTCACCATCGACGCGTATGTCGCCTTGCCCTGTCTGCCATCTTTCCTTCAGCTAACCCTTCCCTATCAGACTGTGTCGGAGGTGCCCACTCACCAACGCTTCTCGGTACGTCCCCTCGCATCCTTCCCGATGGTTGTCGCTCATCGTTGTGGCGGATAGGTTTCTCCCCCTTTTTCTCTTTTCTCTCTCTCTCTGTGGCGCCCTCCCTGTCATGGGGACACCACGCCACATTGCATGGCTGGCCCTCCACCACGTACGTGCCCTGTTCCCGAGTTCGCCGTCCGAGACCAAACCTCACCGCCTCGACTCTAGCACTACCATGCACAGGTGTCAGCCGCCCCGTCGATGGTAAGCCCACCTGGTGGCTGTCGACGTTCGCGGCGCGTCGCACTCAGGCTCCCACCCTCGCCGCGAATCACCTCGCTCTGCCGGCGAGAGGTGGACGAGCCAACGCCCTTCCGGTACAGTTGCCTGTCGGGGACGGGCGACTCGGATTGTGCGGGGTGAGCGCGCCGCATTGCAAGGCTGAGCCTCCGACTGGTGAGTGTCTGCAACGTTCCGAGGGATTTGGTTGGAGACTCACGTAAATGATTGTAGCGTGCACCGGGATTTTCAACGTGGCAGTATACAGGTGAGTGTTGATCATCGATCCGCCACTGAGGCTTGCGAGCTACACACGGATGTTATCCCGATCTTGAAAGCGTCCGGTAAGTCTTCCCGAGTAGAGTATCCTGGCAGCGGAGGGAATTGGATCGTGTCAGTCACATGTAAATACAGTAGTAGTGTAGAAATATACCATAGCGAAGCGGTGATAGCCTTCGCCGCAGAAGTTAATAAAGGTACTCACGCACACGGCGACCATTTGTTCGTGAGCATTGGTGATCGACGCTCGACCCGCTCGGGCGAATGGAGTTGAAGAATTGCATCCGTCGTGCAGTTTATCTAAACTAGATGACCCCCGGAAAACACCGATCTTGCGGTTGCAGTGGGACCCTCCGGCATACTACTGGTCTTTGCTCAAGGCGACGGCGAGGTCGGTGTTCTGGGTCTTGCCATTCGGCGTGTACCAAGTGGCTGGCAAGGTGGACCAAAGTCAGAAGATTGACTCGAGCTCAAGGAAGAGCACAGTACTTGCATGCGCAGTTGCACGACATATCGTTCCATTGATGGTGCGGAACCAGCTTCAGCGCTCCTCAAAAGAGACTGCTGCATGCATAGTGAATTCGCTGGTGTAATCGACCTTGCTCAGCTCGAGGCAAAGGTTATAATGGTGGAGATGTGGCGAGTCGCGACGTCCTAATAGTGATTGCCAATGCAAGAGCCGACTGTAACGACGTCCTCGACGGTCCTGGGCGGATTGCGGTCCAAATACCCGGCCCGACCCCAGTCCGACAGCGAGCCGCAGAGCCGCTCATGCTCGTCTGTGCTGCGCTCGTCTGCCACCGTCGACGACGGTCGAGTCTGTGCAGTCTGCTCCACCTCAGCCTCCACCTTGTCCTCCCTTGCATGCTAGCAGCCCTTCGCTTATTTGCAGATCACTGTCTCGGACAATGCCCCCAAGCCCTCGTTGCCCACTTTTCCGATGACCCCGCTACCAGGACTCCTCCGGTACCGGACCGGTGTAGTCAACTTCCGCGGTCGTTTCCGTCCGGCTGCTCCCAGTGCACAAGCTCCCTTCTCTCGGCCGTACTGTGCTCTACTTCGCCCTTCACTTCCTCGAAAGATGGGCAAAAACAAGAAGTCCTCCGTCCCGGATGAGGGCCATCTTCTACTCCCCCAACACGCCGGACGTCCACATCCTGCAAGCACACCCATCGTGGATACTCACACCCATCTCCTCTCCACATACTCTTTCTACCGCAGCAAGTACAAACAGGCACGCTACACCACCATGTATGACTTTGTGCGCGGATTGTATAAAGATCGCGGCGTGGAGGCCATCGTAGACGTGTACTGCGAAGCTCCCGAGCTCAAGACCTGGAAAGAAATTGCCGATTCCGCTTTGACCGAGAAAGGCAGGCGGGAGATGTGGGGTGGGCTGGAGTACTGGTTTGTAATGGGTACGTCCTGTCCGATGTTTCAGCCAATGTTACGCCAGTTGCCGGACTAGTCAACCACATGCGCCTCACCCATAGGTGTTCACCCGTAAGCGTATCTCATTCTGATACACAGTTTGAATAAAATTCTCATCTCTGCCCAGGCATGAAGCCAAAAATTACTCCAATGACATAGAGCGCGAAATGTGGGTTGTTTACCGTCCGTCCTTGTGCATTTCCGTCTCCAATTCAAATCCGCCCGCAGAATAGATGCCATGGAGCACCCTCGCTGTGTAGGATGGGGTGAGATGGGGCTAGACTACCATTATGACAACTCTCCACGCGAGGTCCAGCAAGATGTATTTGTCCGACAGCTCAAGCATGCCGTCCGACTAGGAAAGCCTCTGACGATCCACACCAGAGAAGCGGAGGAAGATACAGAGCAGATCCTCAAGGAGTATGTTCCGAAAGACCATCGGGTGCGTCTATGCGCCGTCCATATTCAAGTGGCGCGAAATCGAGCTAGTCGTTCGGTCATCAGATACACATCCACTGCTACACCGACTCGCCGGAATGGGCCGCTCGTATGTTGGACCATTTCCCTAACCTGTACATTGGGATCACCGGTCCGTGGAACCACCCATCTTCCTGTTGCAATGGACCGTATGAACATGATCCTTGGTATCGGACACAGGCGTCATCACGTACTCCACAAATCTCAACACGTCCGAAGTCATTCGCCGAATGGCCGTCTCGTGTGGTCCACAAATGCCGCTCCGCATCCTACTCGAGACGGACGCGCCGTTTATGACGCCTTCAAACATTTACAGCTCGCTCAAGGACGTCAAGGGAAGGCTGCCGATCTCTCATTCCGCCATGATCCCCTGGACTGCGGAGTTCGTGGCCACTGTGGCCAATGAATCGGCCGTGGACGGAGGGAGCTGGGACACGGTGAGAGTAATGCGCGAGAGCAGAGAGAACGCGAAGAGGATGTATGGAGTTTGAGTTAATATCAGGATGTATCCTGGCTAGAGTGGTATGATAGTCGACTCGTTGCTGATGCTACGCAAAATGTTGAACAACCCCTTCTTAGACAAGGCCTACCGTACACCTTGGCAACGTTTCCGCTGCATAAGAGATTGATGGCTGGTTGATTGCTCGGATTGCGTCAGAAATTTGGCGAGAGCATAATGCCAATAGCCAGGTGTTGCATGCCAGTTTTTCTGTATGACGGAATGGAAGCAACCACCCCCCCTGTGAGATCATTGGCCCTGCACTACTTCGTAAGGTATACATAAGTACATATGTAGTTGACCTTGACTTCGAGGGACGGAAACTCCTCATATCGAAGACAGCCCGATAGCAGCGATGTCTGAGAGACGGCAAATGAGAAGGATAGGCTACAAGTCAGGGGAAACCGTGCACCGAGTCTGCCAAGTCTGTCGTGGCCGCGTCGAGAGAGCGATTCCAGACCCTCATCTACTTATGACCGGTTGAAAAGTGTCCTTTTTACTAGTCAAGGTCTATCGAGGGGATCCAATGAGGTGCATAGAAGTTTATGTATTCTTCGAATGAGGCGTTTTAAGTATATCACGACACGGTCATCTCCCAAGAATCGACACCTAATAAAATGGTGAAGGTTATGTGCTCATGAGACGATCAAATTACATCACGGTATCGCGACCTTCTTCCCATAACCCAGCCGCGATATCACAGTCCGGCACAAATGCGTTCGTGTGCCGTGTTCTGAGAGAGGTTGGTTGTTGAACGTTGACGAGTGTCAATGTCAATGTGGCGACACGAACTGCGGTGGCCACGCACCAAAGTCATGATGTCATTTCGACCCCGACATGATGATTTTTGCCCTTTATGCTCTGTCGGACGATAGCCCGTCTTCGTAAGATATCTGGGTGATGTCGTAGCCCATTGCACCTGAGCATACGGTGGTTGAGAGCATAATCTACAGCCATCGTTCAGCAAGCTTCCAAGCAAAGTTCCATAAGAGGACGCCATCGGACGGAGCTGCGTCTGGCGCACCTGTATGTATGGTGTGATAAGAAGGTGTCATAGTAGACCCATCATGACATGCGCGAGGTCCTGGACACTAGGTTCCGGTAGCGCGGCGGAGGCGGCGAAACTTGGGGTCTGCTTGGACTGTAGTAGTGTTGTTAGGATCTGTTCCCTCTTGCGAGTCAAGGGACGCACCTGCGTAGCATATAGGGTTTGTACTTGGGCAAACTCGCTATTGATTTGCGCCGTGACGTCCGCGACTTGGTCCTTGGATATCCGGTTCAGGCCTTTCGACCGCTTTTTCACCGCTTGTTTAGCGGCAGTCTGGCGAGCGTTCTTGAGGTTCGAACTCGAGGCTTTCGATCCTTGCTTGCGCTGTTTTGCCATATTGGCCAAGACAGGGCCAGAAACGCCGAAGGGATATCGGGGAGAGAGGCAAAGAGGGAGGGTAACTTGAAGCAACATCGGAGAGCGCTGACTGGCTTGTAGGGCGCCTCCGGTTGGACGAGAGGAGAGGCGACGTTCGAACAAGGTTGTCCGCTTACTTCCATCTCATCCCCTCTCTTCCTCTAATTTCCCTCCTTTGGCCGCTATCCCCCGGTGCTGTTCTAGCCGTGGACTTCATTGTCTATGTCTGACGTACCAAAGCTTCGTATTACGCTCCTTGGCGCTGGGCAGGAAGTGGGACGGTCGTGTTGCGTTTTACAGTACCGTGGCCGAACAATCGTCTGCGACGCCGGTGTGCACCCAGCATATAGTGGAATCGCCTCTCTTCCTTTCGTGGATGACCTCGACTGGAGCACCGTAGACGTCTTGCTCATCACACAGTGCGTTTGCCCAGCAACATACGCCGACCCAATAGTGTCTCATCACTCTCGTAGTTTTCACCTCGACCATGCCGCAGCGCTCACGTATATCATGGAGAAGGTGCGTCGTCTCATTCTCGCTTTTTATGTGACCCGAGGTTCACCTGCGAATAGACCAACTTCCGGGACGGCAAGGGGAAGGTGTACATGACGCATCCTACGAAGGCGCTGCACAAGTTCATGATGCAGGATTTTGTTAGAATGAGGTATGCATACTCGTATTTTGTGCACGGCCAGATTGTCTGAGGTGTCGACACAGCTCTTCCTCGGCGGACACTCTGTTCACGCCACTCGAAATGTCCATCTCGCTGGCTTCTATCATTCCTGTCTCGGCACACCAAGTCATCACTCCTTGTCCTGGTGTCACCTTTACGCCTTATCATGCTGGTCACGTACTTGGAGCTTGCATGTTCTTGATCGACATTGCCGGTCTGAAAATTCTCTACACTGGCGACTACTCGCGAGAAGAGGACCGACATCTGGTCAAGGCCGAAATCCCGCCAATACACCCCGACGTGCTTATCGTGGAGAGCACGTATGGTGTCCAAAGCCACGAGCCAAGAGAGGACAAGGAAGTCCGTTTTACCAACTTGGTTCACTCGATTATTCGTCGTGGAGGCCACGTCCTCCTCCCTACGTTCGCTCTCGGGCGTGCGCAGGAGCTACTACTGATTCTAGATGAATACTGGGCGAAACATCCGGATCTTCACAATGTACCAATATACTACGCCTCAAGCCTGGCCAGGAAGTGTATGGCCGTGTACCAGACATATATTCACACAATGAACTCGAATGTGCGAACGCGGTTCGCGAAGCGCGACAACCCCTTTGTATTCAAGTGCGTATTGGCTTTTTAGTTTCCCTATTATGCTCATATGCGGCAACTAGGCATATCACAAATGTCTCCGGGACACGAGGGTGGGAGCGCAAAATTGCTGAGGGCCCACCATGCGTGGTCCTGGCATCACCAGGTTTCATGACGTCGGGACCCAGTCGGGAACTCCTCGAGCTCTGGGCACCTGACTCGAAAAATGGTCTCATCGTGACGGGGTACTCGATTGAAGGGACGATGGCGAGGGTGAGTGGCTACCATATCAGGACCAACGGTATCGTTGTCGTGTACCCCTCCGTCCGTATTGTATGTACCATGCGAAGCAATGGACAAGTTTTCCTCCCCCATCTCTGTCTCCGAGTGGTCCGTCTGTCTGAGAGTGAGTTGATATTCATGCGTTTCTTTCCCCCTTCTGTCGTATTAGGAAATCCTCAACGAGCCTAGCGAGATCACGGGAATGAAGAACAACACGATCCAGAGAAAGCTGTCAGTCGACTACATCTCGTTCAGTGCACATGTCGACTACTCGCAAAACTCTGAGTTCATGGAGCTTGTCAAGCCCCAGCACATCGTGAGTTGCGCAATCTATTTAGGTCTGAGAGCAAGACATTGACGTGTATTGATAGGTGTTGGTCCACGGGGAAGCTACGGGGATGGGTCGGCTCAAAGCTGCCATGCAGGACCGGTACAAGAGTCGGGACGAGGACATTAAGATTCACACACCTCGAAATCTAGAGACGTTGGAGTTGACGTTCCGCAGCGAGCGTGTAGCGAAGGTGTGTAGTGGCCCCTCATCATTTGCCGCCTCATCTTGACCTAAGCGGCGTGGTAGGCTATCGGCACCCTCGCCGCACACCCACCGCAACCCAACGACGTCATATCTGGTTTACTTGTCTCAAAAGACTACTCGTACACGCTGCTGGACCCGCGAGACTTACGAGATTTTGCCGGCCTGACGACGTGTGTGGTGATGCAGCGGCAGAAGGTTGCGCTCGGCGTTGGTTGGGATTTGGTTCGCTGGCATTTGGAGGGTATGTTTGGGCAGATTGAGGAGGGGTTGGACAAGGATGGCATTCCGACCATGAGGGTACGCTTCCTGGGACCCTCTTCCTTTTGCGACCGTTTACCAAGTACGACGCAGGTCATGGGTGCAGTGGACATCAAGCTCACTGGGGAGCAGGAGCTCACGCTCGAATGGGACTCGAGTGCGAGCAACGACATGATCGCCGACTCGACCCTCGCGCTCATCAACGGGATCGACAAGAGTCCCGCCTCTGTAAAACGTTCGTCATTCCGCCCCTTTTTCTTGTGCCCTAGCTTACCCAGCCTGCGGCTTCAGTTACGACTCATTCCCATTCCCACCCTCACCAACCAGAACATCAGCACCCTCACGCAGACATCACTGACGAGTCGGCACCGGTCACGCGGATACAGCGGCTCTGTTGGTTCCTTGAGGCGCACTTCGGCGACGTGGAGCTGCACATGCCAGAAGAGGACGCTGCCGATCTGGGCGAGGACGCATCCGAGCCTTCTCTCCTGGTCACCCTGGACGAGGCGGACGCCGTCATCAACCTCCTTTCCATGGTACGTCCGCCCTTTGCCTCTTTTCCAGTAAGCACTCAAAATGCTCACCTATTTGGCGTCTAACCACCAGACGGTGACGAGCTCGAGCGAGACTCTGAAGCGGCGCGTAGAGGCCGTGCTCGACATGGCGGTGTCGACAGTGAGCTCCCTAAGTGAGGCGTTCACCGCGGGCGTGCCGCTGCAGATGGAGGAGGGGCAGGGCGAGAATGGGGTGAAGGACAAGTCTGGCTCGCCGTCTGGTCTGCCTGCCATCCCCGAAGACGGGGAGGAGCACCAGGATAGGGACGTGTTTATGACGGACGCGGAGAAGCCCGAGGTAAACGGTAAAGGTAAAGGTAGAGGGGCTCCTCACGTAGACGGTGCAAATGGTGCGCCGGGAGGGGAGGGTGACGGGGAAGATGGGGACGAGGACGAGGATGAGGAGGAAGAGGACGATGCTGTTCTGCAGGTACATGACTAGATTACACGGGTTGTCTGGCTTCATGTTTGGAGTGGTTTGTTTTCGTATTACGCTAGCTTAGGAATTGTATCGTTATCGCTACTCAGATTGTACACTTCTTCTAGCCTTGCCACCGCTCAAGTAATCGTTATATGTGGTGATTGACCATGTTTTGAAATTGGAGAAAAGCAAATGAGTTTGGCCCTCCGAGGCCAGGAATCAACCACACGAATGAGACGATGGATTCTCGAGTTCGAACGTATAGCCTGCGCATTGAATACATATTGATACGTACTTCACTTTCTCTTCTACCTCTGGCATTCTACGCCATGAGCGAAGCGATAGCCTCGGGTATGACGGGTCGCTTCTTCCACTCCGCCTCCCACCTAGGTGCAGCGCCTTCCTCCCCAGTCCTGCTCGGCAGCCCGAACACAGCAGTGATCAACCAGATGTTGCCCTCCTGCACTTCGTGCTCCTCCATGAGCGTCGGCATGACCGCTCGCGGGACCATGAGGTTCGTGTTCGCGTCGGTCCTCATCGCCTTGCCCTTCCTGCTCGGTCTGTCGCGCAGTTCCACGATGCCAGACACGCCAGCCTTCGACGTCGCACGGGCCTCGCTGCCGTCCTCAAGCGTCCCGTACGCATCTCCGGTGGATGGCTCGAGCGCCCTATCGTCCTTGCCCTGCCCGAAGATGGCCCAGCCACCCTCCGCAGAAATCAACTTCCGCCCGCTGCGGATGCGGTGCACGCGCAGATGCCAGAGCGGCGAGTCCTCCGCGGGAGGCACGAGCCACGTCTCGACCTCGACGTCCGGCCAGGGGTACCACATCGAGCGGAGCCGGCACTGGGTGCCGTCCCCGTCGCCGCCCTCGAAGCGCGCGTCGCGGGTCTCGCGGCGGAGCTTCCACGTCTCGCCGGCGTCGACGGAGAGGGCGAGCGCGCTGTCGGCGCCGTGTTCCTCGAGCGTGAGCGCACCGACGGGGACGCTGTACCCGAACGCGGACGAGTACGCGAACTTGCCGTACTTGGCCGCGCTCTGCTTGACGGGGTACGAGCACTGCTGGCCCGAGGAGAGGACGTAGGTGTGCCCGCCGCGGTTCGTCGCGATG
The DNA here is from genome assembly GCA_024305745.1 of Polyporus tsugae. NCBI lineage: Eukaryota > Fungi > Basidiomycota > Agaricomycetes > Polyporales > Polyporaceae > Polyporus > Polyporus tsugae. The sequence continues at coordinate 1,351,140 of JAHRBS010000001.1, forward strand.
TGCAGCGGCTTGTAAAGTGGCTTGACGGTGTTGAGGAGGGAGGAGGGGAGGGGCTCCTCGGGAGAGGACCAGAAGGGGTGCGAGGCGGGGAGGGCGAGAGAGACGAAGGACTTGCAGAACCAATAGGGACTCCCCGGTGAGTTGTAGTTCTCGGTTATGTTGTGGTTGAGGTAGACGTAGCCGATGGTGAAGGTGCCGTCGCTGTTGTATGCGCCGGGTTGGCGGGCCCAATAGCGGAGGTTGCTGAGCTGAAGGCCTTTGACAATGCCCCAGGTGAGAGGTGCAGGGAGGTCTACGTCGGCGAAAGCAAGCGCTCCCCAGAAGGAGGACATGGCAGCACGGTAGGTGAGACTTCTGCCGAAGGGCACGGCGCGGCCTACCGGTGGAAAAAATGACGATGAGTGCAATCATTTGAAACGTATCTCCAACCAGACACCCACCCTGTTCATCAAAATAACGCACGAAGTCCAAGGCGAACTGGCGTGCGCGGTTGCGGTACTCCTCGCACCGGGCCGGGTCCTCCTTCTGAGCCAATTTTGAGTAGACGAGCTGTGCGAATTGAATGGCGAAGGAGGATGAATAGTAATCGAGCTGGACGACGCCTTCTGGTCCGTCCCGAGACCAACCGTCACCGATATAGAACGTGTCCAGGTGATCGAGGTCTGCCTTCATGCGCTTCGGGTCGAACCGCGGGGAGCCGACGTTGGATAAACCGAGGTTGGCGAAAACCTGGAAGAGAGTCAGGTCAGCGCAGCGCGAGGTAGCAATGAAGCTGCAGTATGTACACGGAACCACAGCCAGTTGGTGTTGGGCATCTCCTTGTCGTTCATGCCTCCGAGCCAGCTCTCAAGGTTGCGCTTGGCTTCATCTGGAAGGGGATTCCAGAGTTGCTCCTTTGCGACTGAGAGGGCAAAACCGATGGGGGAACATTCGACCATGCGCTGGTCCTTGTTGCGCATGTTACCCCAGAACTCTTCATGGTCGGGATTTGTGCCAGTTGCGAAACCGCGGAGCCAGCGATCGACACCGGGGTAAGAACCGCCGCCTGCGAGGAGGGAAGCAAGACCCCAGATGGGACGTGCGAAGCCCTCGAGATGAGCAGCGGTTTCGTCAAAGTGGGTTCCAGTGAAACCTAGATGAATACGAGCACCTCCGGGAGAAGTATGGGAGGCAAGAGGGTCAAGGAGACCGATGAGATAGTGGGCGAGTTGGTCCTTTGTCTGGATCGGATTGGAGACGAAGGGGGTGGTATACGCGAAGGAAGTCATGGGGCGAGGGGCGAGATGAAGTCGGTAAAGCGACCGTCATCTTTGCATAGACCATTTATAAGCGTTGGGAGGAGGGAGTAGTCGAGGGTCAGGAGCCCAAGCCCCGGACCGCGAATTCGATCCTCCGCGGACGATTTCGATTATCGATGCGGAAGGAGGCTCTCGCGGTCGGGGTACTTACTGTCAACGATGAGCATGGTGACAGTGAGCGCGAGCAGACAAGATCATCTCAGCGAGGGCGCCGCGAGCACAAGCCTCAGCCTCGAGGATGACTTCGGGGAGTATCGGCCCGAGGACGGGACGCCGCATCGGAAAAGGGATTAATCTGAACCGGTCGGCTTGGACTGGCTCGACGACATTCATTGAACATCTTGTTCCTTTCATGGCATCTTTCACTTACCTCGAACCTCCAAATCCCAACCTGGTAAGTGCCCCCCTTCGCCTGCCACCATATCAATCCTCACGACACCCCGTTCGCCCAGGTCTGCTGCATCTGCCGGTCTGTCTCCCACCTTCTCAACTCCCGCCGTACAACCCTGTTGAAATCTCTGTCACAGCTCACCTTTCATTGAACCTTGCACAACTCGGACGTGTTGTCACACATTCTGCTACGACTGCATCGCCCAGGCTATTGATATCAACCGCCAATGTCCCATCGACAGAACCCCCCTCTCCCTTCGTGACCTCGCGCCAGCAGACCCTGTTATACGCAACGTACGTTTCAAGTCCTATTTGTCTGCCTGATTGCCACCTCATATCCACAACTCGGGCAGTTGGTCGACGAATTGATCGTCCACTGTCCCCAACAATCCCTAGGCTGCTCATATACCTGCCAACGTCTCCTCCTACCCGGCCATCTCAACGACGTCTGTCAATATATCCAACTTCCCTGTCCGCAGGAACACTGCTCTCAGCCTATCTTCAGGAGGGACGTCAAAGACCATCGTTGCTCCGAGCCTAGTACGGACACCTCGGCCACCTCCAACAACTCATCGGAAACGCATTCCCGGGTGCACTCGGAAGACAAGGTACGTCCCAACTCTCTGTCATCCACATAATCATATGTCAGATAATTATATGTCAATTGTCTCTTTGTCAGGCCGCAATGTCCGCATCCCCTTCTCCAGGTTCGAATGCTCCCACCGAACAGTCTCCGCCTGATTTGGCTGCGGAGAATGTCATGCTTCGTCTGAGATTATCTGCCTTAGAGAACGTAGTCCACACCCTTCGCAACGAGATGTTTGCTGTCAAATACGCCCTCGGTCCCTGGTATCGTCCCGATGTACAAGCCAAACGACTACCAGAGGTCCAACAGGAGGACTTGGAAGCGACTGTAGTGTTTGAACACCAGCTAGCCCAAGACCTAGCTGCAACCGCCGTTCCGGAAAACATCTCGTCTTCTGCTTCGCGGGACTCAGTCGATATCGCGTCTTACTTCCCACCTCCCGAGGAGACCACGCCGCAGGCAACGCCTCCACATGCTCAAAACAGAAATACATCCAGCGTCTCCGCAGCGTATCTTCCATCTGTTGGACAGAGTCGCGGGCCGTTATCACCCCCGGCTTCCTCATACTCGTCTCTGCATCAGAGTACATCCCCGACTACGATTTATGCTCCGTCCCCATTCTCCACATCTAGTCAGACACCCGGCATGCCATACACACAAGGAACATCATTCTCTGCAACTTCACCGGCGACGTTCTCCATCCCCCCATTGGACCCCACTACGCCTCTTCCGGATACACTTGCCACCCTTCATTCGTCTTTGGTCACGCTTGCCGGTGCCCATGGTGCCCTGGCCGCTGCACGAGCCGCAGAGTCCCTGCGAACCACAGAAGAACTAAGGGGTTTACGCGCGGCGATGCATGGCTTACGTATTCAGGTACGTCTTCGTACTTGTGGTTACACCATATAAACGACTTCTGACTGTTGATATCGCGCGTATCTGACAGGTACACGACATCCTTACGTCTCGCACGCACCTCGCAAGCAACGGGGCTCCCGGGTCCAGTGAGGATGGCGATGCCAACGAACAAGCATCGTTTCATGTGGGCAGGCCGGGGTGGACGGGTTTTGGTCTGCCGCGTCCATACGGAATGCCCCCGGTGCACCATCCCCACTTGCCCCCGTCTTTCGGTGGTCCAGTCATTCCACCCACGAACATCACCAAGCTTTGAATTTGACGGACCTACTATGGCAGCTCGTCCGACAGATCGCACTTCGATGGCCCAAGGACACATCCCACCTAACTTATGCTTATACTGATATCACGCCTCTCTATCCCAATCAGCTGCTGCACCCCCAGAAGACGCAACGCTGACGTCCACGGATCCACGGACGCACGTCCCGCGACGGCCCTTCAAGAAGCCTCTCCGACGGTTCTGTCTTCCACGGTCACCGCTCATCTATCATAACAAGCAGATTGGCTCCGCCCGACCTCCACTTTGTCAGGTCGACTGTGACGCCTCGGCGCGCGCTCGCTTGGCCTCATACACCTCCTGTAGGGCCGTCGGGCACAAGACAAGAAGGTGTGGGTCGTCGTAATCCAAGTCCCGCTGCAAGGTGTACTTGTGCAGTCCTGACTACTTATTCCTTGTCGCCTTCGGGCCGTCGGGAAGATTCCCACCCGCCCTAAACCCGTCTAGCGTTTTGTGGCACCGCTCGACAGCACCCGCACGCCAGCACCGCCTCGTGCCTCGGACTCATCGCCTCGCGGGCTCTCGAGGGCTCGACGGCCTTTAGAGGCAGGTGCCGATCGTGATGGACTGTCTCGCTGTCAGACACGGAGGGAATGGGACGGGACCGCGCCCCGGTGCTTGCCCATGTCTAGACGTCCACAGACCACGGCCACGGACGATCAGGAGAGTCCTGCTGACTGGCACTGCCAACTCTATACCGTATACGCTATCATCGCTAGTGGCGTCTCGCGCACGTTCTCGTACTATCTGTGCATGTATTTGCATATGTACATAGTTACAACGCCCGAGCCTCGAGGACGAATTCAAGCTCGTCGGTCGCTGCACGTCATTTCACTTTGACTGCCGTTTATCACCGGCGATCTCGTCGTTGACGGCTTCCGGACGGGAGGATGGTGATCTGACCTGACGATGAGCGGACTTAACGAAAGAAGTTGCACAGGATACATGTCAGCGAGGACCAAGCAGGGACTGAGAGAGATGTCAGAGGGGACAGTGGCTGTGTCGGAGTCGAGTGAGGTGGCGGTCCGCGGACGTGAGGCCGATTCGAGCATATATATGCAATCCTTCTTGAAGACGCGCAATGGTTGGAGGATGCGCAGATGGCGTTGTCGGACTGTCGGTAAGTATGTAGCTAGTAGCCAGCCAGCGTTGTTGTCGGTGACAGTGGATCTGAATATGATGAATGGCGATCTGAATTCTGATTTGATAACGGCGATTGTACATTGTGTACTGGTTTACAGGTTGCGATTGGGAGTGCTATGTACAGGACCGGCCCATCGCGCACGCCTCCCGGATCCCTATCACCAACATCACATCAGAAAGGAGGGCCGGGTGGGGAAAGGAGTGCGGCGGAAGTGACGGCTGCGGGAATTATGAGGTGGGGGCGGGCGCCGCTTGCGCAGTCCCCGAGGTGTACAGTGAGTTATATGTAGCGTGCGAAGGGGCCGGACGATCACAAAGAAGGGGCAGGCATAAGTATGGAGGTGACGAAACTCGAGACGGGAGCAAAGAACGTGATGGCGTGAGCGTGGTGCGTCGAGTGAGGAGCCCGGGGAACTTCAAATTCTGATGGTTGGCAGGATGGAGGGATGGATGGGTGGTTGGGGAGATGGAGAGGCAGGATGGCAAACTACGGAGAGATTCTAGAGTATAAGGAATGCACGCGCGGCCTGCGTTGGCACGGTCATCTGAGCTGCAACGGTCAAGACCAGGAGATCGTAGCAGGCGTGCGGTGGAGCCGAGGCGCTGCCCATGCGGACCAGCGAGGCAGCAGCGAGGGAGCGTCTGGGTGCGGTGCCCAAATGGTGGACGGAACGCGATAAGAAATGCGCAATAAGTGTAATGATAAGTTGCACGGATCGGGTTCGGCTCAGGGCCATGGTCCAGGTGTCGATGCGGACGAGACGATGCCAAACGGAGACGGGACGGGAGAAGCGAAGGTGTGAAAGCGTGTGGTAGGCTATCATAGTTGTACAGAGATATGAAAGAAAGACGACTGTATTGTATGGATATGTTACGGATGTAAATAGAGAGAACGAAGGGCGAACAATGATATGAAGGCGAAGATCGAAGAAGACCAAGTCCGAGATTGCGCCAGCAGGTAACCGGGGACTGAAAACTGAGCCTAAGAGACAGTGGTGTAGTTTGCAAAGGCAGCAGAGCGAACGGACAAATGAACGAAGGGCTTGAGACGGAAGGACTCGAAGGCACACATCTTGCGCGATGTGGTGACGGTGACGACAAGGAAGCGGAAGGAGCATTAGAGCAGGGTGCAGGTATAGCTATACGAAAACGGTGCATGCGAGCAGACGAGCAGCAGGCGTACAGACAACGCGGGACAACAACCACGCGTCTGCGGGGCAGAGTACATGATCGTCGGGGGGGGGGGAGAGAAACGTTGAGCCAAGGGGCAGCAGCAGTATGCGGATGGTATTACAAGCGAGGTCGCAGACACGCTTTTAGGCGGGCGGGAGGCGCGGGTGGCGAGGGGTCGCGAAGAGCCCTTCGCCGAGACTATGTCGGATATCCTTGGGCCCGCATGGCCCGCAGTCATAAGGCCGCCGAGAGAGCAAGGGGGAGGGCGGCCGGCGCATAACTCGTCGACCGAGGCTCAAGACTATGAGTACTGCATATATCCGCCAATGAAATGAACCCCCTCGGACGCCGGCACGCACATGTGCGACAGCTCGATCGCGCCGGCCGCATATGCCTCATTCCCACCTGCGATCTGACGGTCCCCTGGTGAAGGGTAAACGTACCCCTCGTAGACGGTCGGGAAGTGTGCCTGTCCCTTTGCGTAGTCCGGATGTGGCTGGTGCGTCTGCTCTTGTGCGTACTGTGGATACCCCTGCTCGTTTGCAATGCTGTCACCGCCGCTTGGCCCGTAGTCAGGGTACTGCAGCTGTCCAATATCACCCTTCGTCGGCGCGTCCTGCAGCGCGAAGGCAAGCTCGCTCGAAGTGTTCGTCCTGGAGTGACCTTGGCCGACCCGGCTCCCGTTTCCGTTCACCACATGAGCATGCTGGTTGGCGGTATCATGGGCCCCATGCTGATGGCTGTGGGTGCTGCCGGCCGATATTGTTGACGCCGACGATGGGGATGGGTATCCGTCATCCCCGTCAGTGGGAATCTGGGAAACATGTGCACCCGGCGAGTGCGCCTGGATGTGGTGCGTGGGGTAGTTGCTCGGAGAAAGGTGAGAAGACGAGGACGCATGGCGGAGCTGGTGTTGATGCTGCTCATGGAGGGAGGGTGGGGCAGGCGTGCCGCCGGTGCTTCCGACTTCGAGGTCTGAGAAGAGTTCGAGGAAGTGCCCAGATGCGCTGGACAAGGCAGAAGCTTGTCAGCGCCTATCGACTACGATACTTTCCGACGGAAGGCTCATCGAAGGGACGATAAAAGGTAATACACGAGGAAGGCATGCGTTGGGGGATGGGGCTTCTTGGAGAGTGCGAACAAAACATGCGACACAGTTAAAGAGACCGAAACGAAATAAGACTCACCAACTCTCCCTTCGGCTTGCACAAATGTTTCCTTCCTCTGCTGCTCCCTCGACCATTCCGCCCTCCGAGGTGTACGCACTTGTCCAACTGACCTCGCTTCCACCGAGACTCGCCACACTGCCAAACCTCGACAGGGGCCCTGTGCTGCTCTCCTCCGTATCCGCATCCGACACTCCGCCTTCGCTTGGACGCCTGGGTAGTGACAGAAGAGGGGGTGACGCACCATGCGGCGGCGTCCCCGAAGCCGAGTTGCTCGACGAATTCGACGACGAGCTCGGACCGAACGGGTTTCCGAACGAGAAGTTGGGCGACGGCAAGGGGCCAGGGACGGGCGGCGCGATAGGTCGCTGTGAGATCACGTACGTGCGCTGATCGAGCGGGCCGACGTCCATGTCCATGTTGTACGCTTCCCCCATGCCGCCGTTCATCTGCTGCTGCATGCCCATGTTCATCTGCGCGTGCGCGTGCATGAGCCCTAGTGCACTGCCATCGATCGAGTGTCGAGGAGCGAAGAGGTCGTAACCTTGGGGCGGGCCGTGGTTGTACATGGGCGTCTGTGGAGAAGCTGGCATGCCAGAGACATCATATGAGCGTTGGGTGGGAAGCGGCGGGCGGCCTTGAGAGGGCACGATCGGCATCGTGTGCGGATGGCCTGGATGTAAGTGGTTCTGATGTGCCCCAGGTGGGAAGGGTGCACTCATCCGCGCCATGAGCTGTGGTCGACGCATCTGCGGATGATGTGCACCCTCGTTGCCCTCACCGTACGCGTTGCTGCCATTAGCGGTGGCGGCAACGTGCATGTACGGGTGGGCGAGCATGCGGTGTCCCCCATGTCCGCTCACGTCTGATGAGAGGCGCCGTCGAGACGGATCGAAGCCGCGTTTCTGCACTAGACCCAAACGTGAGGTAGCATGGGGAGAGAGGGAGGCGACAGGAAGGGATGTTCGACGCTGCGCGTAGATGTCGGGAGGGGCGAGGTGATTGTTCGAGTAGGCAGTTGCTGACGGAGGATGCGTCGACAGGCGGACATGGGCGTTGACATGACCCGCAGAACTGGGACTTGCGTTGGCAGAGGTGGGCGCTGTTGCGGGCTGTGGTGCGGATACAGGGGAGGACGCTGGAGGAGAGCCCATCGCCCATGATGGAAGCGGGTGGGAAGGGGCGATAGATCCACGGCGGCTATCAGGAGTAGAGTTGAGATGCTCGTTCTCGTTCACGTTTGAGTTCGCTGCATCCGATGGGACGTGAGGCAGATGGTCACCATCCTCCAGGGCTGTTTCTTCCGAGCACGGTTGCGGGGAAGGAGGCGCTGGAGAGAGCGCGTCTTCATCCAACTCCTTATGATCGTCGTCACCATCTGCTTCTGGCCGTGGAGCGATGGGAGGGTTGGAGGGAGATGTACCAGCAAGACCGTCGACTGCCATGGGTTTGGACGAGTTGGGGGCGACAGCGGCGTCTGCCTTCTTGGCCTGCTGCTTGGTTTTCGCGCGACGGTTTTGGAACCAGACCTAAGGGAAGGACGAAGGTGAGGAACGACGCGATCATGGAGAAATGGGTAGCGGGATAGCGAGTCGAACAAAGGACAAGAGTGAACGAAACGCGAGGGGGGGGGGGTTAGGGGGACGTACCTGGACACCACGGGGGGTCATGTCAAGCTCGGCGGCGAGCTTCTTGCGGAGGGACGCGTTTGGCTTTGTGTCATACTTGTATACGCCCTCTAGAACCTTGAGTTGAGCGCGAGTGGTGCGTTTGCGGTGTTTAACCTCGTTGGGAGTGTAGGGGTAAAAGGTGCGGATGTCGACCTGGGACGGATCCATGCCCGGAGGGATGAGGGCGGGCACGCAAGTTTGGTTCTGAGGGGGATGGTGGAGGTCGTGTGGAGAGTCGAGGGGGATCCTGGGGTCGAAGTGGGAAGCGGGAATAGGGAAGGGGTGGTGATGGATAGAATTCTGGGGGATGGAATGGGGAGGGACGTGGTAGAGAGCGGGCTGGGCGGGACTGTGGTGGGCGGAAAGATCGTGGGGTGGGATGTCGAGGAGGGGGCGGGGATGAGAAAGCATTTGTATGGGTGGGCCGCCGTTTGCGGTTGGCGGTTGGTGGGTACGGAGGGAAGGAGGAGGAGAGCGAAGAAGAGGAGGGAGAGGAGGGAAGAGAGATTAGAGGGAGAAATGTTTGCGGGAGAGATTGGCAAGTTGTCAGGTACGCCTATGCTGCGAGCGCCTGTGTGCTGTGATGCACCTGCACCCAGATGACCGGACTCGCAATCACTCGTTTGCGATGCGATGCACTCCTCCAGTCGCCTGCACAGCCGCGGCGCGTCGCCAACCGACGTTTGGGCTCGGCTAGCGGAGCGGACGGATGGAGGCAGACGTGGGGTGGGGGAGGGTGGGGGCTGCGGGGAGGGAGGAGGTGAGAGAGAGCGGGGGAGAGGTGAACGTCAACTCTAGTTCAGAGGCATCCGTGTCCTGGGCTGGGCTCCGTGGCAGCTGCCGGCCGCGTCCTGCTCGCCCTCCGAGTCTGCCAGTGCCAATCAGCCCCGGGGGCTGGTGCGAGCGCGACAGGCTCGGACAGTGCACGCTCCCACAGATCCTCATCGGCCCCTTCTGATCCTCTTTCTCCTCTCCCACGCGCGCCCCTCCGCCTTGCCTCCTCCACCGACGACGGAGGGTAAGTACGTATACTGTACACTGCACATACTTTGCCCCATGACTGCCCCCGGCCTCGCATTCTTCCCCCAGCATCCGCCCGCGCCGTTTCTCCCACCGTTTTCCACACGGTCCCAGCCTTCCCAGCATTCCTGCCCAATACAAAAACATTCCGTCCGTCATTTTCGGTCCTTCCGTCCTCGGAGTAGCCGCCCCGCCCACCCCTGCGCAATCCGGCAAGCCGCCCACCCGTCTCGGCGACGACGAGCCAAGTCCCCGGGCGGCGACAGGCCTAGGCGGCGACCCTCGCCAGTGCATGTTCGTCCCCCAGAATGGACATATTGGCCAAGTCCTCGTGGCGTCCGTTGTGGCTCAATCTGGGCTCCTTCTCACCCTGCTCCGTATACTACTCAGTTTCCCTGACATCCGCTCGTCCATTCTCAGACACTCTCAGTCGTCAGCCTCATACTCGGTCGTCTGGTTACGTCTGTCTTGCAGCGCCCATGTACCCGTCTTTTGCGATGCGGATCCGGCGCACAGGTCCCTAGGCCTGCTCGTCATTCTCTCCCGAAATCGAGGGGGTTACATACGTGAGAGTGGAGCGACTGACTGGCTAAAGTTCGCGTTCGTTGGTACCAGTCGACGTCCGTGAGCGTACGCTCGTCGTCTTGTCACCACTGACCACCATCGTCATCCCCATGATTTTCGCCGTCGCCAGTCTGGCGACTTTTGGCAACATGAACTCTCCGTCGCGGTGAAGACTTGACTGCTTGACCTTGGCTTGACCGTCCAGTTGGTCTTCGGTACCGGTCACAGTACAGTACAACTGGGGAGCTCCGAAACCGTTTGTCCCTGAACTTGAAGCTGTCTGGGCCCAGGTCACGCTAATGCTAGTGCTCTTCTATCTACGATGACGGTCAGGGTCTTCCGCGCCACTGTGGTTTTTGTGCGGGAGGATAAGCAGAAAACGTTCCAGCTCTTTGTCCACAGCAGGCGGACTTGCGTGCTTGTCCGGATCCGCACAAATCGCAGGACGACATAAGTGAGTCGCAGCGGCCGTGCCTGGGCCGGAGGACCCACATCAGCCATCAGACATTACTTACGAGCTGGAATCTGCCGGCGTACTTACTACTCAATACTTGGTCGGGCCCACTCTGTCCCGGTGGGGTGTCGTTCTACGGCATGCTGGGGACGCGTTACGGCTTGTGCAGCACGTCGTTCCGAGCGGAAGGACAGTTGGAAGCATGGTATACCTAGAGTACTGCCAGTGCCAGTGCACATAAGTACTGTACTTGCTCCGAGCGCCTCTCAGCTTCCCATCTCGATCGCGTGTTGCGCCGGGGCAACCGGCCCGTCCGGCACATGGCTGGAGATTAGGTATGAGCCCTGATCGGATCGATGATCATGGACGCTCGATCAGCGGAAAGCACCCGGGCGTCTAGCTGGGACATCGCCAATCAGCGGTGCACCCTCGGCTTTCTCACTGAGCATCACTTATACAGTAGCACTGCTCGTCCGCGTCAGCCCTGGCCTTGCTGCAGCCTGCAAAACACATGTCCGTATGTTTCATCCAACATGACAAACATCGGACCTTGTCTTGTCCTATCCCCACAAGCAATGCATCTGGCCAGCTCGATCGTGCTTCTGCTCCACAACATTGTAAACACTCGGAACTTGCCACGAAACCATCAATGTCCTGTTTCCATTCGACCTCTGATACTATCTATCCGCTATCTACTTACACCCTAATCAACTACTAACATTGGCGAGAGCTGAGTCGGGTTTCACGAGACGGGCGTGAAAATGGGACATGTTGAGAGGGGTAAGCGGGCAGAGGGAGGTGCAGTGGGAGAGCAAATGATGATGCATATGTATGATGAGGACAGCGGGCCGTGAAATCGTCAACAGTGTATGCAAAAATCGTGATCCAGAACTCCGGCAGTGATCATACAGAATGCAAGCGCAATGGGATGTGAAAGAAAAGATATGCAGAGGGGGGGCAGAGGGGCGTAGAGACATGCGCGGGAGCCGTAAATGTGCACGGGGACATAACCAATCGTCTAATGTATCAACATAACGCAAGATGGGACGGGGAAAGAAGAAACACAAGAACCGGTCGTAATCATTTTCGTCAGGGGTGGCGGGGAGGAGTGCCAGGTCAGGAGACGCAGGGATGCGGAACGCGATTAGGGAATATGCTGCGAGGGTATGGCGTGCACGATGATGATTGTCCGCGATGAACAGAGGAGACATGACGTGGGGGTAGCGGTATCAGTTCCTGAGTGCCGTAGAGTGGGTGTATGTGCGAGTGAGGAGATGAACGGGGTCATAGTGTCAACGCGTAATAGGAATATGAACAAAGTCGGGCATGGGGGAAACGGGCATTGGGTCTGTTATTACACGATATTAACAATACCATAACCAATTTGATTGGACCCGTCCATGTGAGGCACAGAGTCTCAGCATAAAAACAAGGAGCAACGGGGGGCATAAACGAATAGGTTAGACAAACACAACTCACAAGAAGGGGAAGGCATTCCGAATCAAGAATGAAAAGGAGGCATAGCTCACAACATACAGACATGACCCGCCGCCGCGTCGCGCACACGACGGCGTCCTCAGCGGTGAGCAGTCGCCATCCGGCGTACCGGGCAAAACCAACGACAAGGGAGAACGGATCATCACGCGAGGTCCATCTCCCAGTCGTCGTCATCATCTAAACTATACCGGCCGCGTGCCAGAATCTCGTCCAAGAACCCTGCGGGGACCGCTCCGAGAGGCGACGCGCCGAAGACGGCGCCGTACTGCGTACGCATCCGCTCCATAGCCCGACGCGCACGGATGACGACTGGATGCGCGTCGACAAGCATAATGCCGATGCGCAACGCAGGAGCTGCACGCATCATGCTCTTGATGAGATCCCAAAGTTCCGGACTCACGTCCAGTTCGACCTGGCTGAAGTCCTCGCGACGGAGCCGATGCCATGCCTCGCCCCTGCGCAAGAAACAAACCACGTCAGTCATTCTATACATGCCACATAAACACAAAGCCACGCACTGGTCTGGCACCACGATGTTTGACGCAGTCTCGAGCATGGTCATACCCAAGCTGAAGACGTCCGCGGCTTTCCCATACCGACCTTGAAGTACCTCTGGTGCGAGGTAAAGCTTGTCTCCTTCGCGTTCAAAGCCGACCGGCTTCTGGCCGGGGATCAACTGCGGCTCGCCAGGAGGAGACGGTCGCGGCCACACAGACGCCATCCCGAAGTCACCGATCTTCAGCCGGCCTTCTCCCGTGAGGAAGATGTTGGCTGGCTTCAGGTCGAGGTGGATGACGTTCGTGTCGTGGATGAACCGCAGACCGGATGCCAGCTCCGCCATGATCTTCCAGACGCGCGCCTCATCGAGTCGCGGGAAGGCTCGGCCGTATTCCCAGAGGAAGTGCGCGAAGTTGCCAAGCTCGCACAGTTCTGTCTGGATGTAGAGCGTCTCGTCTTCCTCCCAACTGTCAATGTAGCCAAGGATGTTGGGATGGCGGCGGGCAAGGCGAACGGTTGTATCTGGCGACCGTGCTGCGGCATCCGAAAGGTGCTTCAGAATGTCGACCTCTTCGCGAAGGCGGAGGCTGTAAAGGCAAATCGAAGGAAGTCAGTCACCATATACAGGTGGGAAACGAACAGCACAGAAACCGTAATATCGACGATCCCCATGAAAGCGAACCCATCCCAACTCCGCACAGCAATCACCCTGGGAATGAGACGTCACTCACGCATACAGGTGACTGTATGCAACGAGCAAGACGCCGTGCAACCCTCACAGCAAAGGCAATTGGACACAACTATCGTAGACGACGGGCCAAGACACTCACCGATGCTTGACACCCTCGAACCGTTTCGACTTCTTGACCGCGAAGACGTCATTGCCCCGGGCTGGGTGCTTGTAGCGCACTTTCATTGCACGCCCAAACTCCCCGCTTCCAAGCTCGTCCACTTCGACAAAATCGCGCAAAAACCTTCCCGGCTCCTCTTCATCGGTTGGCGCAGGAAGCCGGCCGATGCGCACCGCTGGCTGCGCGTGGACCTGGCGCGCCGGGTGAGCGTGTGTGTGTGGCCGTTGACCGTTGAGAGCGGCAAACAGCGCGGGAGCTGGCGTGCGCAGATTCTGGCTAGCCTTTCGCTCTCGCTGGGACGATGCACCTGAGGGAAGCATCGATGTATTCACTGCGGGAGAATTCGTAACCGTAGAGGTCGAAGAACCTGAAGTGGACCGACTTGCTGCTTGCAAGGCATTCTTGAGCGGAGATGCACCCGGCGTACGGACACGCGGTGGAGGGAACATCCAATCTGTGTAAAACATTCGATGAGCACGGCGCAACTCTGAGAGTGTTTCAGAGACTGACCTTTCGGTGTGAGCCTCGTCGGCGTGGCGTTGACCGAAGAAGCATCGCTCGCAGTCGAGAACGCACCACTGCTGCTCCTGCGCATTAGCCAATGCGTCTTCACAGCCTTCCCCTCTCCGCTGGGTCTCGCGAACGGCGGCAACCCGGTGGTTGGCCTCCCGAGACCCAATCCGTCGTACTTCGCATCCCTCCGCACCGTCGGACTGTCCCCGTCATACAGGTCTACATCCGTATCCCTCTCGCTCGCACTTGGTGCCGCTACCGCCACCTGCCGTCCCTTCTTCGTCGTCTTGTTCTCCTTCGGTCGTCCGAGCCCGGGGAAGGCCGCAGGCAAACTCTTCCGAGGCTTGCCTTTGCCTTTTCCAACGCCTTGGCCAGGCCCGTCGTCGAGGCCCTTGAAGCCGATCTTGTGGGCAACAGCACTCTGCCAAGGGCGTGTGACGCCACCGACGAGATGTGCGGTCTTAACCTTCTTGACTGGGGTTCCGGGGGCACGCTTCGGCTCAGCCTCTCCGCGAGTAGACACGGTGCCCCCAGCGGCGAGAGTGCGCAGGATGAACGCATCAACGCCGCGACCCATGGCCACGGTGGTGCTGTGGGAAGTGTTGAGGTGGTCATCGTCGAGATTGACGATGGTTGGCCAGCCGGAAGCTGCAGAAGGAGCAATGCCAGGAGTGACCAGGTCGTGGTCGTCGAAGGACGACGCTACCGTGCTCACGGACGTCGATGCTCGTGGCATGGCAGCCATGACGAAGTTCGTGTGGTCGTCGAAATTGAGGTCGAGGTCATCGTCGCTGTCAATGAGGACAACACCCGAGTCGCGGGGGCGGAACTTCTTCGGGAGCGGATCAAGACTCTCACGCTTCTGCTTCTTCTTGGGACTGGGCGTGCAACCTCGCTGGAGGGAGATGGCAAAAGAAGAGTCGGCAGGCCCGCTGCTAAAGAAGAGGTCGGCTTCGTCCTCTGAGCAATCAGACTCCATACGCTTGCGAGCGTTGATTGGAGCTGGAGACGAAGCTGCGGCAGGTGGCGAACGGCTGGCCCATTGGGAAGGACTTCCGCTACCAGCATAGCTGTGGCGGTTCGGGAACTGTGGCCGCTGAGTGGGGTGTGGGTCGGTACGAAGGAAGAGAGGCGAGACGGGCCTGATGCTTGCAGACGAGGTCCTGCCCGACTTGTGGTCCTTTATCACATTGGCAGTGCTGGTGCCGATAGTAGGTCCAAAGAATAGTGTCGCTGAACTCGAGCTTTGCAGCCGGTTGAGGGTACGACTCGTGTGAGACTGTGTGCGAGTCCGGGTTGCCCCTGCAGCGGCTGGACGTCGCCGCGAAGAGCCGGATTCGGATGAGGTTGTGGAAGAGTTGGACATAGTTCGTGTGCGCATGGTTCGAGTAGAAGGAAAAGCGACTGTGCTCGCGTTCTTGGACACATTTATGCGTGGAGTCGCCGTGACCTAAACGTCCGCGGCTATCAACATCCATGTGGCTGAAGTGTGACAACGGAAGTGGCTCAGGCTATGTTGAACAAAAGCACAACGCACCTTATCGTGGGACGCAACGGGGGTACCGTGCACCGACTCCAGCAGTTCTGCCGACACTGGGCGGGAACGTGCTCGCCGCTTTGTAATGTGTCCACCGGGGGAGACTGCCTCAGCTACCTCCTCGTCGTTGACCAGTCCCTTGCGTGTGAGGACCTCGAGGCCGGGGGACTTGCCTTTGACAGAGCCTTTTGTCCGTGTCCTCGCCTTTATAGAGGAAAACGGTGCAGCCGCAGAGCCGCCCGTAGTTCCCATAAAGAGGAGACGCTGCTTCTCTATTGTCCCCGACCGGTTGTGGTTCGCGTCGGGGTCAGAGTCATAACCGGATTCGTCGTCCGAGTGATCGAGATCGCGAATACTGAGCATGGTCATCGTCTCGGCTTGCTTCTTGAGATGGAGTTCGGTCTCTGCTTTGGTTTGGGGTGTCTCACGCACGCTGGCAAACCGGGGAGCAGAGAGCGGAGCGAGACGATCGAAGAGCAGAGCTGTAACATCGGAGCCCTGTGCCTGACCCGTCGCGGAAGTGATGTTGAGAGGAGTCATCGTACGACTTCTGGAGGGGGTGGTGCATATGGGCGTAGGTTTGCGCTTGGTACCAGCGCTTGTGGCAGAGAAGAAGGCCGAGGTGACGTTGAGGTGTTTGACGGACAAAGCAGTAGGGTTTGGGAAGAGCTGGAAGGCGTCCCTGGATAAATCCTTGACCGGGGTCCGAAGGGGAGTTCGAAGCGGGACGGGAGAGGAGGGTGGGATGAAATGGGATGAGGATGGCGACGGACCGAGAAAAATATCGTCGTCGTCATCCAAAGCCATAGACGAGTCTGGCGGTCCTGGAGGTGAACGCTGAGGGAAGAGGCTATATGCGCGGAGGGGAGACTGGAAGACGTCGTCTGGATCGACGAGGCGGGTGATTGGGAGCGCTTGTCGCCGAAGAGGGGAAGGAGAATGCATGGGAGAGTTGTAGGCGAGCGAGGATGAAGCGGACTTTGGAGGAGTGCGATGGAAGAGAGGGGTTGAGGCCCGACAAGGCGAGAGGCTAGAGTCGCGTTTTGATTGACCGAAAGGGATGAAGTCGGCGTTTGGGGAGAGGAGCATGGCGGGAGGACAAAGGAAGGTGGGAATAATATCCAGGGCGGTGTGAGGTGGGCGGACGCGGCGCTAGAGTGGGGACGGCGAGGAGAGAAGGGGTGGAGTCGCCGAGGCCAGTAGCGAGGAGACGCGTCGGGGATCGTAACGGACGATGAGGGCGGGGGAGGGGAAGGGGAGGGGGAGAACACGTTGCGGGCGGGGTGTGGGCCGTGGCAGTATATTTCACTCGCTGGCTGCTCCGAGTCCCAACGCGTGCGAACCCAATGTCAACATAGTCATGTGACCGCGCCTATCACTCCCGTCGCCACGAGGCTACCGTCGTCGACAACGGTTTGGTGGTGGTGGTGGTGGTGTTAGTCATATGTACGACTCAACCACCAACCTCCCAACCCCCTCTGCCTATAATACCCCTCCTACGGCTTACTTTATGCTCTTTCACCCTTCCGACCCCCTGCGTCCGTCGTCCGACCCTTGTCTACAGTGGCATTGAAGATAAGCGCCGCCTCCCCAATTTGCTTCCGCGACTGCCTTACTTGGCCCGCGTCCCCCCATGGCCAGGGCGGATCATTGATGTGCCTGCCTGTGGCCGGTCCACGCCGCGTCCCGTCGCGCCCTCCTCGTCCACCCAAGCACTTGCAGGTTCCGCGCGCGGCGCAACCACTCTACTTATGTGGGGACTGCTCAACTTTTCATGACTTCGTCTTTGCATCTTTCTGTGCGACAACGACCAATCCAGCCCGTTCGCCGGCACGGGTGGTGACCGGCCGCCGATCAATGCCCTCCACCATAAGCATCATTTGAGCTCTATCATAAGTTAAGTATGCGCCGTAGTCTCCGTAGCCGACCATATCCGCATATGGATGACGGTCGATCCATATGGTAATGTACTGTACACGCCGTGTACTGTACCATTTCGACCAAATGTTCGCGGGGGGGGACGCGTGACACCCCCCAACAGCAGCATGGAAAGTTCGGACCCCCCCGTGACCCTGTGACGCGAACATTTTTTTGGTTCACAGGCCTTTCTCACCAGCCAAAATGGCCTTGAGCGCCGTCCTAGCGCCCGTGACCTTCCACCATAGGAAGTTCAGACCCCCCTGGGACGCGTGACCCCGAATGTTCGGGGACCCCTGTGACGCGTGACGCGAACATAGGGTCGAAATGGTTGCCATCCCAAGTTCGGCGCGAACTCAATCTCCTCCTGAGTACTGAGTACTGAGTACTGAGTCGTCGCTCCGGTCATTGTCATTCAATCGTATGGCCGTAACGCGCGTCGCGTTCTGCTCTTGCCGTCGCTACTTGTCGACCCTATAGATTCTGCCGGTAAACGAAAGCAGCCCGGTGCTTCTCAATTGTATACCACCGCATCGGCAGTCACTTGTCAATCTCTCCCTCTTGATAGTCGTCGGGCCCGGAGCGTAGCTCGCTCGGTCTTCGGAATTCAGCCGTGTGAACGCCTAAAGCACTTTACCCGACGGCGAGTTGGGTAGATAACCTTAAGTACTATGGTCGTCCTAACCGGCCGACTGTCGCTTCGGTACCGCAGTAACCCTAGGGACCGTTTGAGCGCCGCACAGCAGGCGACACAGCTCTTTGAAGAAATCTGCAAAGTGTGCGTCACCTGCCACCTTATACGAGGTCTTCAGTCGTAAGTTGCATTCTGGGGCGCGAACTTAGACTGCTGGCGCATTGCGCACTTGTCAGCCATGCGATTTGATGCAAACTAGGAGGGAGATGAGATAGTCCGAAGCATATTCACGATCCCAAAGTGCCGCCAAGCACTGGTCTAAAACCATCCAATTTTCGCAGCACGGCATGGGGCTTGTCCCACATGCGGAGTCGGAGCGCAGTGGACACCGCAGGGAAGCAAGCTGGGTCGTGCGGCATGGAGCACTTGGAATATTATGGGATATGAACGCTAGTCTACGGTCCACAGTCATCATACAATCGACGTCCTTGAGCCTGCAACGCGGTCCGCCACCTGTCGAATAGCCATAAGTTGGATCGAACGGGAGGTAGAGGCAGAGTCCGAGTGGATACTCACGTCTCGGATATATGGCAACGATAGTATTTGGCCAATGATCGGTAGCTGGCGCAGGAACGTCAAGATCACTGGGAAGAAGTCCCTGCATGCATACACCGTCAGCTTCGGCATGACGTGTGGGGTGTAGAAATAGGGCACGGCCTCGCGGCTACAGAAAGGAGGCGGATGGGAGAAGACATGATGCAGGAAGTAGACGTACCCAAATAGGTTCAAGAACCCGAACGTTTCGACAATGACTCCGATGAACGGCCACTTGAAGAACACGAGCAGGATGCCTCCAATGAAGCAGACCGTCCCTCGAAGCTTCTGTTTCCGCGCGAAGAAGTAGAACGTCTTCGAGGGGCCAATGATGAGCGTCACCCCGGACAGGAAAAGGATCTGTGATGCCCATAAGGTTTCCAGTTCGGCGACGCGGGTGCCGGAGAGGAGTGCGGGTTGTGGAGTACGTATGGGATGTGCGCCGTGGATCGCACGAACGTTGGGGACCGGCAGGGTGACAAGTGCAGGTTGGCGAGACAGTATCAACAGGAGGCGAAGGGCGGAAAGGCGTTGACGAGGGACAGGTATGAGCAAAAGGCGGACATGAATTTGCAAGCAGGACGCACGTTTCCAAGGGCGAGTAGTGCACCATCGAAGAATAGGATTATGCCGAGGAGCATGAAAAGGGCACCGAACGACGTCAGCGCAACGCCGATCTCTGCAGGACGATGAAGAGAGCATTGTTTGAGCGTAGGCACGAGCAGGAAATCGGGAGTCCTGGGTCCATCAGTCAATCACGATACGCACTTTGGCCGTCCGTGAGCCACATTTTCGTTGGATACAACCGGTGCTACAGTGCACGGATGACCGAATCCCGAATTGGGCCGCCAGCAGCTGCAAAATGGCAATATCGCGGCAAGCAGATACAGACGGTGAGAGCGCACAATCGCAAGGAAACGGAGTGCAAAGACCTGCAGACGAAGACGTCCTCCAGTGCACACGCGACCACGGTGACGGGGGACGTGTCACTGTGCTAAGTCACGTGGAGCAACGCAGAGCTTAACTCTAATTCAAGCAGGTCCTTCATAAGTACGAATCTACGCCGTACGGCACTGCGTTAAATTGGAGGCGATCCCGACACACCGGTCTTGAACACACGATTCGGTCTTCAAGAATAGCCTAATAAGACGTGACAGGGGATGAGGCACATGTACTTACATTATGTACTGAAGTATACCCTGCAGAAACCACACGCGCCAGCGAATGGGGCTCTACACGAATGGGGGGCGCGTACAGTAGTTATACATACAAATATGCCCTACACTACAATATGCGTGTATGATTGCTATGCCGCCGCTCTCGCCGCCTGCATAAGAGGCACAGCATCAAGCTCAAAGAGAGCACGACGACAGTGCACCAAGCGTCCAAGAAACGTCCGCCAAGCAGCGTCTTCCAGGTTTCCAGATCTATCTTGAAACTTAGCGCGCCGATGTTACTCCTCTCGACCCCACTCTGTCCGACTTGCGCCCACGGCGGAAAGGTGTGCGGACAAGGATGCCATCGAAGTCGCGATACGGGCAGCGTTGGGCGCGTGTGTCGACATCCAAGCCTCCAAAAGTGACGACCGATGGGGCCTAAATAGTCGGCCGTCCAAACCCGTCAAACGGCCATGACCATCGTCCACCAACTCTGAGGAGAGTGACAGGAACGCTCGGGGTATGTCTTGAGGAGGGTGATCGATGACGGGGGACCACGTCGACGGCAGGATGAGGATATGAGTAAAAGGGTATGACTCAGTGGTTGAAAGGAAGGGTGAGGACGAGGGTCCAGGAGCCGCGCCTCCTTGGAAGAAGATACGGCATGGGGTAGACTGTTCTGATGGCAACCGCGACTACGCACGCGAGCGCAGCGCAGATGCCATAGATACGTTAAGGATAATCGGACGCATGCCGGATTTCACGACATGGCGTTCTGAGCGGCTTGGATCTGTTCTCGAGTACGGGCGTCCCGAGCTCGGACGGCCTTCTCGACCCAGGCGGGCATATCCACGAACCGCTGGCTGTCCCCCACAAGGAAGGGGTGTTGCTGTTACAAAGACACGGGGGAAAATTAGTCGTCGGAACCTTCCTCAGGAGCGACGAACGCAGGCGGTGATGAATGCGGACGTACCAGAAGTTGAGCATATGAAGCCCTTCTATCCGGAATCTTATGCAGACAGCGCGCGACAAAGTTTTTCGAAGCTTCTGAAAAGTGTTCGGGGAGCTCCGGAGGGTCGCCATCCACTATGGCAGTGAGCTGCGCGAACACGTTGGCATACGTCTCCGGTGGGTACGGATATTGTCCTAGAGCCATCTCGATCATCGACAGCCCTAACGACCACACGTCCGACGAGACCGTATACGTCCCCAAATTGTTCTGGGACTCGCCTCGTATGCGCTCGGGCTATCCAACAAGGAATATCTCAGCGCAGGCAACACAAGCAAAGTGGGATACACCTACGGCCATGTAGCTCTGACACCCGATATTCGTCTTCGCCAGAGACTTTTCTAATTGACCAGATACTCCGAAGTCACACAGTTTCACTTGCCCTCTCCTGTTTACCAGGACGTTCGTCGGTTTCACGTCTGACACACATACAATTGTCAGCTTGACGGTCGCCAAACGGTGCATTGTGAATGAAACGCACCTCGATGGATTATCTGAAGTTCGTCCTTAAGGAACTTCAGACCTCGAACCATACTCCCGGCAATGCGAGCAAGCACTTCTTCCGGAACGCCGTCGCCTTGAAGCTTGTCCAATGATCCGGCATCCATGTATTCCATGCAGTAATAAACGCAGCTTATTCCAGACATGATACGATTAGCGTAAGCACATTCGAATGCAATTCAATCCACTCACGATTCAATGAAGAACGCGCCATAAAATTCGACTATTTCTGGCGCAACAGCGCGGTGGAGGATGTCTAACTCCATAAGGATGCCGTTGAGCTTAGCGTCCTCAAGTTCTAGCCGAATCTCCTATAGGTCGGGGTGTGCATCGAACTCAGCTAGGATGGAGGAGCGCAGGCATAACACGGACCTTCATGGCCATCGCGACCTTCGTCGGCTTGTGCAATACCTTCTTGACCGTTCCATAATTGCCTTTCCCCAACTCTTCGTCCAAGTGTAGTTGATCCATGTTAATAGCGAACGATGCGCCATTTGAGAAGTCGACACCCTGAGCGTGTAGCACGGCCTTCCCGTTGAAGTTAAGTGCCCCTGATGGGTCACTGGTGTATGGGGTCAGAGAACACACATAGAGAGCATAGGAAGGCTTAGGCACTACTCACACTATCTTTCCGAAGTTTGCGAACGGGGTGGAGAATGTGTTCGGAGGTATCCTTCTGGAGGGTTGCTGGTCTTGCTCCTGATTCGGACGACCGCCGCCCAAGCCGGCGTTGTGCAAACCAATGTCCATTCCGCTCAGCTTCGGAACGGGCTTGCCCATCCGGCGGCTGGCGATTCCGCCGCTGAGTCCTGGAGCGCCAGGGCGGCCACCTGGGGAGGAGACTGGGGGACGGAGGGGGACATTGGGTGGTGGAGGCATTGTCCTGTCTCCGATGGTCGCGTTCTGGAGAGCAGCGGTGGCTGCATCGATAGAGACGGGGTTGCTTGGCGCACGACTGGCGAACTAGAATGCGGGGAGAGGCCGGTCGAAAATGAGGAAAAGCAGGGACGCGCGTGCGGAGATACCATAGGCAGAACGGAGATGAGGGTATGATAAGGGACGATGGAAAAAAGATGGGCTCACCGCTGCCATCTTGGCCTGCAAGGTCGGGGGGATTGGAGTCGACCCAATGGGTCTGTTGCGGAGGCCGGTGACTGTTCGGTTAGGGTTTCCGGAGGGGGTGCGTGCTGCGATGGGGACGGCGGGCGGGCGGACGAGAGCAGCATCCT
This sequence comes from Polyporus tsugae, assembly GCA_024305745.1. Taxonomy (NCBI): domain Eukaryota; kingdom Fungi; phylum Basidiomycota; class Agaricomycetes; order Polyporales; family Polyporaceae; genus Polyporus; species Polyporus tsugae. The sequence goes on from JAHRBS010000001.1 coordinate 1,373,733, forward strand.
GGTGGAGCGGATTGGACATGACGGGAGGGAAGAAAGAGCGGTGGTCGAAGGGGGGAGGGAGAGGGGGGACGGGGAGTCGGAGGAGAAGAGAGGAGATATAAGGCGGTTGGTTGCAAGATCGGTGCCCAAGATCAATTCAAATTTGCAGTGAGGCTCGGATTCATTCATTGCACCGTCGCCGTCAATGACATCACCCCCGGCTTTATTTTGGCACCTTCGGAGTTTGAAATCGGATTAACAGGATTAGTGCAGCAGGTTCCCACGCCGCGTGTCCGGCTCCAGCAGCTCTCTACTCAGACTCAGTCTCCGTGACGACTCCTGGACTGTCCTGAACAACATCGACTCCACTCTTCCCCCTCCCGCTAACCACCCTCGCAACGTGGCCCTGCACGCGCACCACTGCGCCACCATCGCCCATCCTGTTCTCTCCCATCCACCTCGGTATGCCCTCTCCGCGTCCATTGCATTCCCCGGCCCTCACCCGTCCGCCCAGCGTTTGTCCCCCTCCTCCTCCTCCTTGCTAGAGTCGCATACGTGCAAGGGAAGCGCCTCCTCGGATCATCCAAAGCGAACAGCAAGCATATGAGCCTCGTTGTGAAATGGGGCAGGGAGAGGTATGCCAGCGCCCTGCTTCTCATTCTTCGTCCTCTGACGTACCGCCCTCTGCCACGCGGCCACCACAACTTTTCCACCACCCCTTCGCCCTCTTGGTCCGCCCCAACCAATGATCTCCTCTCCCCTGGCTGCTCAGGCTACACTTCTCTGTTCCCCCACCCGATTCGAAGCTGGGTGAGCTGCGAAAACAGATCGCCGACTACACCCAGCTGCCGAGCGGCTCATTCAAGCTCATCCATGCCGGAGCTGTGATGAAGGACGATAGTGCCCCAAGTACGTATTCCCCGTCCACTTGACCTCGCATACTAGCCGCGCATTTCCAGTAACGTGGACGCCATCGTCGATCGATCCACGAGTGTGCTTGTTACCCCATTTCATCTCCGCGCGACCAACGGCACTGGTTGGCGCCCACGTCGGACGCTCTTCCGACCTTTCTTGATAGCCCGCGTATGTGGCCCAAGCGTCACCATGCCGTCACTCCCACACCCATTTCGCGCTCTCCTCGTCTCCCCGTTTTCGCTTGTGCCCTATGACCTGCGAGAAGACTGACGTCATCCTTATTTTATTACCCAGTCTCCGCCTATGGCATCAAACCTGGTAGCACCATTGCCCTCGTCGGCGGCGGTGAGCCCATCAGACCCCCTTCGTCAAAAGCATCTTCTGTCCAGGCCAAGAAGGCACCCCGCACAGAAGATAGCACCATCTCGCAGATCCGGAGCGAGCTCGACAAGGTCCGAGGCACCCTCAAGCCGGACGTAGACACCTTCCTCAGCGCGCTCGCGCCTGCAAGCGGTCCCGTACATGTCGGCCCCGAGCCAACAGCAACCGTCCCAGCCCCGAAACCAGCCTCCGCAGCGACACCAGGCACACGGCAGCTGCAAGATCTCGAGCGTGAGCATGTGAGACTTGGGGAGCTGCTTCTGCAGAGCCTGCTCCGTCTTGATGCGATAACCGCAGAAGGCGAGTGGGAGGTTGCGAGGCGCGAGCGCAAGGGCGCCGTGAAGGAGGTGCAGGGGCTACTGGATCGACTAGATGGAGGCTGGCGGGCACGCGCGAGGAGTTGAGAGGTTTGTGATACTGTTATTACTGTTACCACTAGAGCGCACTCTACAGAGAGAATTGGATACCCGCCGACTGTATGGTGCTGTCCGCGTGCGTGGCCATCGACAAGGACACCGGTACTCGTTATCGGTCCGCATCGTGATTGCAGGGGTTGCTCATATGCGGACGGTCGACGATCCGATTGACCGTATCTTGCATCGTTTCTTCCATCGACGATGTCGATGATGACACGGGGGACGCCTCATCATCTCATGCCCCATCTTCTCTGTGAGAAGCATATGAGTTTGCCCCTTCCGGAGGTATCGAGAGAAGAACCGAATCGTGTTCCAAACGGATGTCCTGGTGTGGGGAAACCCCGCAAATGGCCTCACGTAATAGTCTCCATCTGTTCCCATCTAATTTCACATGCATGCGTTCGGAAGCATTATATGCAGGACTCTTGACCTGCCTCAAGGCGCGAGTTAGTCCGAAGCCACATGCATCGTTGCAATGGTCCGACAGCCAGACTTACATATCTGTCGCAGCCACCGATTTTAAAGGGTACTTAGAAGGCGTAAAGCCGTAACGATTGTCGAATGCAATGTACGTTCTAATAATGCATGCATAGCCAGAATGCAATCCCAGAGATCGCCTGGACAGTCCTTCCTGCATATCACCCACAACGGAACGACCCCTTCCGGATTACACGTTTGGAACGCCGACACTCTACTGAATTGGATCGAGTGCTGAATTTTAAGGCCTTCACTCGAAATCCCAGGAAACCTCGACGCGGCCATCATCGAGGGGTGCCAACTGCTCGAACGCTGCCGGGGAGAGATCGATGCTGCCAGATGCGCAACCCGGGCAGAGGTCCACGACGGTCGCGTCGACAAATTGTCCTTGGTCTAACAACACGCATAAATAAATAATCAGCAACAATATCCGGACGGGAACTCATCTCGCTTACGATGAACACCGATGTGGCGCCAGCAGTGGGTCCCTTCGGCGTACTGGTTCGCGCTCAAGGCGACGACGAGATCGCTGTTCTGGCTCGGGGCACCACAGGCACCGAGTTCCCCATCGGGCGTGTACCAGGTGGCTGTTAGGATGAATGAAAGTCAATGGTCGGATATAGTCGCAGGAGCGATATGGATACATACCATCTCCAAAAAAGGTTTCGGCATTGTCGGAGGTGGGGGCAGCGGAGGCATGAGCACTGCCAATGAAGGCAACGGCAAGGACGGCAGCAAGAACGGACTTGAAAGACATGGTTGCGGGAGAACTGGAGAGGAGATGGAGAGGATTGGCTGAGAGTTGTGGTTGCGAAAGGAGTGAGCAGTGTGATCCTAGTGCTGCAACAAGCAAGCCTCGACGATTTATACCAGCCTGTGGCGGCACCTCGAGATGTAGTTGCGTGATGCTAGACCCGACATGTCAGAGAGGAACGTTCGGTACGGCGGGGAGAGGAAGCGACCACATAAGATGTCGCTGAAACGGCCAGTGGTCGCTATGGTCGAGAGGCTGACTGAGCCAAACCTGCGATTCGGGACAACTGGATGATCCCCTCAGTCTCTTCGCTTCCCGGATTGGAGCGTACTTACTCGTTTAGGCGCCGTTGGTAAACCCACCTTAAACCCTGGAGTCGCATCCTAGTGTCGTGCCTGCAGTTCGTCGTAGATACCCCTAATGGTACCGACACTGCGTCAAGACCCAAAGGAGGTACACAGGTGTAGACACAGAAGGTTGAAGAGCTTGCTGGATCTGAGCCAGCAAGTAGCTCATGTTGATGGGAACCCACGAATCAGTCATCGACGATTAGGTCAAAATGGCTCGATGATCCTTCCTGCAGGGGGTTTTCCTTTATGTTGTATTAGTTCCTCGACCGCAACTAGGTTTGGTAGGCTCACCATGGGGGGGCGTAACATGTACGGTTTCCACCGAAACACCAGTGGGTGACTCGAACGGACAGCTCGCAGCGCCGGTACCGCACGATAGTCGCCGAGCCTTGGAATAAGCCATAGTATTGGGGACCGGCAACGCTAGGGGAGAAATTCCAAGCGCGCGTCCACGGCTATTTGGTCCCAAAAACGTGCGATCAGGAGCCGAGTGGTGTAGAGATTATCGAATTCATTCTCCGACGAAAGATAAGAGCGAAAGTTGGCTCAAGAACTTGAGTAGCGCTCAGTCCAAGCGGCTCGAAATCGACTTGAGGGGTTACAGCACACATGAAGCCCTTATTTTTTTCTGATCTGGGTCCGGAAGGTAGGGCTGAATCATTCTGTGGGATTGGAATTTCACCGCAGGGTCATTTAGTAGCCTTAGTCGATGAACTGCTCACCTTATTTTTTCATCCATTGTTCTGTGTGCACATGTGTTCCCACAGATCGAAATATTATTGCACTCTCTACCTATTCATGTGGTCCATTGAGAGGTACAGGGAATGTGAAGCCTCAACTTGCAAAACATGCATTGGCAGTGGACGGTGCGGAAGCGCTGGTATAGGCGCGCATGACCCGAGCACAAGGACTGACTGCAAGCCGGGCCAAAGGTCTGCAGTAGCCGCCACCGGGAAGAGCAGCGCGGGGATGCTCTAGTTGGAGAGATCCAACCTAGTGTGACCAAATCAGAAAGCTCCAGAGAAAAACTATATAACCCCACTCACCTCGGAGTTGCTCAAACAGTTCAAAGCGAGGATGTGCAAGTTTGCGACTCGGAGACTGCGGCAGCAGCACAGCTTGTGTGGATGACGGGTGCCACTACGCCCGAGCCTAAGGATGTCATATCCATCATACACTCCGCACTCCCGAGGTTCCGCACGTTTCTCCCTTTGGTCTTGCTCTTAAATCCTTTCATATAACTTCATCATGGCGAGCGGCTTAACAGGCACGCCATGTATGGTTGACTTCTCGATCATCTAGTCGCGCTCTGTCCGCTTCGTCTCTTCGTCTCGCCATTAGTATGCAGCTGCCGTGGCATATAGATAGGCAGCACCCTTAATGTCGGACATTTTCACCTTCCGAGTCCTCAGGCTGGATACCTTGCTTTGACCATCGTATCGTTGTCGGAGTTTAGATTCTAACTCGGCGAGAGCTCGCTTAGATCACAATGGACACCGCAAGCGAGTCACGGGAGGGAACAGGCGAGATGGATTAAGGCGCTAACATTACATAACCTGGACACTTTCGTTGGAGAGGTTGCCGGTCCCCAATAGTATCGCACGAAGCCTGAGGTAGAGCGTGATGGTACAAGGCACTGGCACCGTGTCTCTCGGTCATAGGTTTGCCAGTGTTGCAAGTAATGCTCTAATAATATCGATTAGAGCAGCATGGTAAGCACACAACTCCGGGAAAGTGGCAAAGTCGTGGTGGGAGTGTCTCAAGTTGAAGCTGAGTTGCCAAAGAGGTCAGACCGGTCAGGCCGCGAAGATCGCTAGCGCTCACCCAAGCGCCAGCTGCGGAACGGCCCGGGCCAGCGCACTCTGACTCGAACTTGTACTTCTGAGTCTCGACCGTCAACCCCAGCTGTGTTCAACAAGCCCACTCGCTTCCAGATTCTTGTCCTGGTGCGAATACTGGAGTCATCAAAGAGGAATCTGAATAGCCAGAAATTCACGAGGAACATCATATGAACCTGTCGCTGCCCAGTTTAAGCGATATGGTTCCTAGGTGCGCCCCCCACTTTTTCCGAGGTTTCGCGATCGGACGTTAACTGCATTATCGGACATACAACAGGAGCTCTCAGAACGTTCTTATTCTATATATTAGGTCTACTATGGCACTCATCATTGAAGATGCGATGTATGACGTTCATTGTACTGGAACTCAACTGAGATGCTTGAGCACTTCCAGGACGAGCAGACCCACCGGTTTGACACTGCTAATGTCTGGCTGGCTTTCGGAGCGAACCAAACACTCCGAGACTTTCGCAAAATAGGTCAGTTCTCCCATGCTACCTCATGCTCCACATGGCTGGTGATTCCCAAAGCCAACGTTACGCGCGAATCTGACTTGCGATAGATGTACTGCTTCTACGTGACCAAGCGACACTCGGCCCGCTCGCAGCATAATGCGAATGTCCGCCCCTCCGCGGAGCAAGTCTTGCATCAGCTGGTGGCTTGTCCAAGCTTGTATGAACGGTTGGGCAATGTGATACCTGGGGCTCCATCAGGTATAAAGGACAGGAACTAGAACCGCAGGTCTGCAAGTGTTACGACTAGACGTCGAGTAAGGATCAGGGATACGTACAAGACGAGCAGGAGCGCCGACAAGCACTTGTGCAGCGAGAGCGGAGCAAGGCTCGACGGTCAGGGCTGGAGACAAGATGTATTGAGTGAGGTAACTAACGAGGGAAATACAGCGAGGCTTACCTGGAGACAAGAGGTCGAAACTGAGGTCTCCAGGCAGCAAAGTGCAGGTCTTTATATACGTATAGAGGACAATGGGAACCCGGGGACAATAGGTAACTATGGACACGGATGAACAATGGAAACGGAACAATAGCGACGACAGACAATAAGGAGCTATTGTGCTGAGGAACAAAGGACAAGATACAATGCAACGGAGAACAATAAGTACAATGTGAGAAGTAGATCGTCCGGAAAAGGAAACTAAGGCGCTGGTAGTAGGCGCCGAATGGAATGTTCATGACAATACCCCCCTCCTAAGGGTCGTGCCTTCATGACTAAGTCTTCTTGAGAGGACCAGGCACCTCTGCGTGCGTTGAATGGAATTTCTGCACGAGTTGCGGCACATTTGTAAGGTCCACTGCATCCTCCCAGCTGTCGTGTTCAGGGCCCCAACCCTTCCAGTGTACGAGGTACTGCAGTTTCTTCCACCGCCCATACCGCCGTGACTCCAACACTTCCTCCACTTTGTACTCTTCCTCCCCCTCCACCTCAATTGCCGCTGGCTCTGCCGGGTGACGACCGGGGAGTCGACTCTCCTTGTGCGGAAGCAGGAGAGAAACGTGGAATACGGGGTGGATTACAAGGTCCTTGGGGAGTCTGAGCTCGTAAGCCAGATTGCCCACCTTGCATACAACCAGATACGGGCCAGCGTATCGATCCACCAGTTTCTGAGAGACTCCAGGAACGCGGAAGTTCCTCGTGTCGAGCCACACCTTCTGGCCTTCCTTGAACTCTGGAGCGTCACGGACATACCGATCATAGTACTCCTTTATCCGCTCAGCTGCTAGAGTCAAGGCCGCAGTTGCATCCTCTCGCGCCTGTCGCAACTCCTCCCGGCATTCATCAGCTGCAGGCACTGCTGTAGGCAACATCGGAATGTGGAACTGGGGTTCGTAGCCGTACATGAGGTAGAACAGCGAGTAACCCGTTGATGAGTGCTGGTGCGAGTTAAAGGCGAACTCTGCAATCGGCAGCCACTTGACCCAGTCATCGCGGCGCCGTGAGCAGAACATGCGAAGGTACGCCTCTATCTCCTGGTTCCATTGTTCCGATTGCCCATCTGTCTGCGGGTGGTAGGCTTTGGACATTGCGCTTTCTATGCCAAGTCCCTTGAGTACGGCGCGGAAGAGCTTGCTTGAGAACTGGGGCCCACGATCAGAGATGATCTTCCGTGGCAGCCCGTGAAGATGAAAATGTTCTCGGATGAAGTTGTCAGCAGCTCCTTCTGTGTCGATCTCCTCGGTGCAAGGAATAAGATGTATCATCTTTCCATGCCGATCAGCGATGAGCTGAAGTGCATTGTATCCATCCACCTCTGGGAGTCCAGTGATGAAGTCGCACGTCACAATCTGGCCCGGGCCATCAGGGATTTCGTTTGGTTGAAGAGGACCGTGCGGTTTGGCATGCGAACCCTTACCGCGGCGACAGGTGTCGCAGGTCTCAACGTAATCCTTAATGAACTTTGCCATGCCCGGCCACCAGTAGTTTTGCGTGACCAACTTCAATGTCTTCGACTGCCCAGGGTGTCCAGCGGGCGGGAGGTCGTGGTGGATGCGTACAACCTCAGCACACAGCGCGTCGTTCTTGGGGACATAGACTTTGCCTCGGTACAGTAGCAGGCCTTGCTCACTGTTCCAGTCCACCAAGTCATTCTGAAGATGCGCTGGTCCAAGTTTGTCCAGTTTACTGAGTGCCTCCATGACCTCCTGCTTGCGCTCTCCGCACTTGCGGATGCGTCGAAGCAGTGCCTTCTCTGGAACCACCGATAGATGCCCTCTCTTGGCTGCCAGTACCCAGAAATGTTCTGGCTGCAGCAAGACTTGACTGAGATTGTCATCTGCATCCTCGTGCTGGTGGTCAGGCCATCTCGACAGTGCATCGGCCCTACCATTAGACGTCCCAGGCTTGTGCGAGATGACAAAGTCGAATCGCGACAGATAGAGAGCCCATTGTGCCTGCCTGCGTGTGAGGTTCTGTGCTGTGCGCCAATACTCGAGGTTCTTGTGGTCCGACTGGATCTCGAACATACTGGAGAGACCCTCGAGATAGTGACGCCAGGCCTGCAGGGCACGAATGATGGCGAGCATCTCCTTGTCGTAGATCTTGTAGTTGCGTTCAGCATCGTTCATCGACTCGGAGTGAAAAGCGATGGGGTGCCATTTGCCGTCTTCCCCCTCCTGAGACAGAACCGCGCCCATAGCGAAGCCAGATGCGTCGACTTCAATGCGGGTGTTGCAGTCTGGATCATAGATCGTCAGGACAGGGCTTTTGGTGAAGCAACACTTGAGCTCGTCAAAGGCAGACTGCTCTTCGTCTCCCCATTGCCATGGCGCATTGCCCGTGAGGCGATCCAAGGGTTTGCAGATGGCACTAAAGTCCTTTATGAACCGCCGATAGAAGTTTGCAAAACCGCGGAACTTCTGTACGTCTGTGGCGTTCTGAGGGACAGGCCAATCTGCGATACCCTTCACCTTCACCGGATCCATCTCTACGCAGTTCTCCGAGACGAGTACACCGAGGTATTCCACCTTAGGCTGTTCGAACTCGCACTTCTCTGGCTTGCAGAACAGGTCGTTCTCCTTAAGACGTTTCAGGACCTCGCGCACCAATGTGCGGTGTTCCTCGAGACTGTCGGTGAATATGAGGATGTCGTCGAGGTAGATAGTGACTTTGCCGAGTATGATGAGGTCCTTGAAGATGTCGTTCATGAGCGTAGAGAATGTGCTGGGCGAATTGGCTAGCCCAAAAAACATAACGTTCAGCTCGAACAGCCCTCGATTGGTCACAAAGGCAGCCTTCCATTCATCGCCGGCCTTAACCCGCACATTGTTGTACCCCCAGCGAATATCGAGCTTTGTGAAGTACTTGGCCTTCTTGAGTCGATCCATCAGATCTGATACCAACGGTAGTGGGTAATGGTTCTTAATGGTGATCTCATTGAGTCGCCGATAGTCCTGGACTGGACGTAGGCTACCATCCTTCTTCTTGACAAAGAAGAACGGCGACGACATTGGCGACTTTGACTCTTGAATACAGCCTTTGGCCAAGTTCTCAGCGAGAAACTTGTCAAGCTCTCCTTGTTCGCTGGGTGACAGGGGGTACACACGGGAATGGAACATCTTTGCATCGGGCACGAGCTCTATTGCATGGTCATAGGGTCCGTGTTCTGGCAAACGTTCGGACGCCTCTTTCGAGAGCACATGCAAGTATTCGTGATAGTGCTCGGGTACGATCTCTTTGACGGGGCGGACTTCCTTCTTCTGGTACTCTTGCTCAGCGAGTTGTTGCAAATATGTGTATGTCGCTGAAGCAAACAGTTGCGGAGCACCATAAAGGCATTGTCCATCCTCCCATGCATTGAGAAGAGATGTCTCAGTTCCATCCCACCGCAGCAGGAATCCTGGCGGCCAGGGCCTATCCTCCTCCTTCTCCTCAGTCATCATGGCCGCACACACCCTTCCAACCTTCCTAACCTTCTTTGCCCATCGAGGACTGCAGCGCGCCATAAGCCGTGCCTCCGTATCATGCGCTTTGGTCTCGACAGGTTCAGAGGTTCTCTGGTTAGCCGGGCATGTCTCTGGACATCTCAACAGGCGCAGCGAGCCATGTTCCCAGTCTACTTCAGGGTTGTGCTCGCGTAGCCAGTCCAGGCCAATGATGACATCCTCTTCTCCTATATCTGTCACTACAAAGACCACCTTCTCCCTGTGGTCTCCGATTGCCATATCCAACACGGCAACCTCTGTGATTGTACCATCACGGTTTTCTGAACTGTCGATATTGTACAGAGGAATTGGCCTTGCCAACTTCCTCGTCGTAACCCTATTCTGTTCTACGAATCGTCTATGTAGGAACTTAGTAGTAGCACCGCTATCTACTATAGCTACAATGTCCTTATGTCGCTGCTTGCCGATTAACTGTACTGGTATATGAAAGTGTTGACCATCGTGATTTACTTCATATACAAATGACGAACCCAGTACAGAAAATCGACTATTACTACAAGAACCAGCACGCGCAGCGTCCAATGCGGTTCTAATCAAAAACCCTCTTTCTTATCGACCACCGTAAGGGCAGTGATCTTCTCCTCCATTGCCTTGAGCTGGGCCTTGAGTGTCGTGAGCCCGTCGGTACTGGATGAGGAAGAAGAGGCAGCCCGTTGGCCCTCGACTTTGGGCTTTGGGCAGTGCCACACGGGATGTCCTTTCTCACCGCAGTTCCAGCACTCTCCGTCGAACTTCTTCTTGCCCGAACCGGAGGCAGCTGCCTTTTCGCCCTTCTTCTTCCATCCAAATTGCTTCGGCCATTCCTCCTCGCGCACAGCAAGTTGCTGATCCATCTGCAGCGCGACTTTCTCGATCTTGGCGAGGTCCGAGATGTCATGCGCTGTGGTCGCGAAGGCGTCCTTGATCTTGTAAGGGAGCACCGTGCGGTACCATTCGCGCTTGTCTGCATCACCGAACCTGGTGCGAGCAGCGATGGCATTGAACTGACTGGTATAGTCCTTGACGGTGCCAAGCTGATGCGAAGCCTTGCAGAGTTTGGTGAGTTCTGCGACGGCTGCTTCCTCGTTGTTTGCAGCGCAGAAGTGCGCCTTGAATGACCCTTCAAAGGCTGCAAAGTCCGACCACGCAACATTGCCGCTGGCCACTGTGACGATGTATGGGCCGGCCCACTCTGCAGCGCCACCGGTCAACTTGTTGAGGATCGTGATCCAGCGGATCTCATGCGCGACACCTTGCGCCTCGAGAAGATCGTAGTAGATGCGGGCATTGGCTACAAAGCGGAGCCCTTCCTGCGCGAGCTTTCCATCGTACTCGCGAGGGGCGACTTGGGAGAGGAGTTTGGAGACATCAAAGGGGGTGGGTGTGGCCATGGTGGGAGCGGGCGATAGTGCTCGCAATGAGGGCGAAGAGGAAGAGGATGATGAGGGTGGTGAGGATGGAGGTGTTGGGGTGGTGAGAACTACGGTTTCTCGTTTGGGTTCCTCCTTGACTGCAGGGTTTGAGTCCTCTTGCTCAGGTTCTGCTTCAACCTTGGGTAGTGCTGAGGTTGAAGCGATGGGGGAATTGGAGGTGCGGGATGCGAGCCGTTGTCTAACAAGCTCGGCAGTGGTCTGGAGGGTTAGTCCTCCAAGATGAGGGGATGCGGACGGAGTCCCAGTGGGGGTCGGCTTGCGACTTTGGGGCTGAGAGGTTGGACGTGAGGTAGGGCGGTACGCAGGATGAGATGCAGGGTTACTAGTTGCAACTGCTGCCGCTTGGCAAAGAGGCGGACGTTCGGGGTCACGAAAGGCAGGTGTAGGGGGTCTGGCGATGTGTGCAAGGATAAGGGCTGGTTGGTCTTCGGTAGTGATGAGTCGAGGTGCGAGACCTTTGACTGCCTCAGGAATAGGTCTCCAAGTACAACTCCGGTGTGGGCACAGTTGTGTTACACAGACAGACCACCGCTTCTTGTCCTTATCCCAGTACTCATCCTGGACTTCAAAGGGGTGAAAGGCGTGCATGAACTCTTTGCAAGCCAGGATGAAGTGTCTCGCTTCCTATCCAGGAACGATGGACGGCGGGCGCACAATCCAGGAACGATGGACGGCGGGCGCACAATCCAACGCTGTCTGCTCAGCCTCCTCGGCCTATTGCTGTGTCTTAACCACAAGGGACACGAGCCCGGGGGTGTCCTGCCTTGGCTTTGTTTCGCCGCCTTTCTCTAGCCTCCCACGCCGTGAGGCGGACCACTTCTGTCAGTGCTGGGGTCTCAGGTTAGGAGCTTTCCACGCACTGTACCACTGAAAGTGGCAAGCCTCGAGTTGAATCAAGACCACGTCCGATGGTGTGACTAGAGCGCGCACTATGCTAGGCCAACACAGAGGATCTGAGTGCGTACCGTACAAGGGGAAAGGGGAATGATAAATGTGTGTAAACTCCTGGGGGAAAGGTGCGCTGGTGCTCGTGGAGAAGTTTCGACCTAATGTTACGACTGCTCGTCTCGTACATATCCCTGATCCTTACTCGATGTCCAGTCGTAACATTAGGTCGAAACTTCTCCACGAGCACCAGCGCACCTTTCCCCCAGGAGTTTACACACATTTATCATTCCCCTTTCCCCTTGTACGGTACGCACTCAGATCCTCTGTGTTGGCCTAGCATAGTGCGCGCTCTAGTCACACCATCGGACGTGGTCTTGATTCAACTCGAGGCTTGCCACTTTCAGTGGTACAGTGCGTGGAAAGCTCCTAACCTGAGACCCCAGCACTGACAGAAGTGGTCCGCCTCACGGCGTGGGAGGCTAGAGAAAGGCGGCGAAACAAAGCCAAGGCAGGACACCCCCGGGCTCGTGTCCCTTGTGGTTAAGACACAGCAATAGGCCGAGGAGGCTGAGCAGACAGCGTTGGATTGTGCGCCCGCCGTCCATCGTTCCTGGATTGTGCGCCCGCCGTCCATCGTTCCTGGATAGGAAGCGAGACACTTCATCCTGGCTTGCAAAGAGTTCATGCACGCCTTTCACCCCTTTGAAGTCCAGGATGAGTACTGGGATAAGGACAAGAAGCGGTGGTCTGTCTGTGTAACACAACTGTGCCCACACCGGAGTTGTACTTGGAGACCTATTCCTGAGGCAGTCAAAGGTCTCGCACCTCGACTCATCACTACCGAAGACCAACCAGCCCTTATCCTTGCACACATCGCCAGACCCCCTACACCTGCCTTTCGTGACCCCGAACGTCCGCCTCTTTGCCAAGCGGCAGCAGTTGCAACTAGTAACCCTGCATCTCATCCTGCGTACCGCCCTACCTCACGTCCAACCTCTCAGCCCCAAAGTCGCAAGCCGACCCCCACTGGGACTCCGTCCGCATCCCCTCATCTTGGAGGACTAACCCTCCAGACCACTGCCGAGCTTGTTAGACAACGGCTCGCATCCCGCACCTCCAATTCCCCCATCGCTTCAACCTCAGCACTACCCAAGGTTGAAGCAGAACCTGAGCAAGAGGACTCAAACCCTGCAGTCAAGGAGGAACCCAAACGAGAAACCGTAGTTCTCACCACCCCAACACCTCCATCCTCACCACCCTCATCATCCTCTTCCTCTTCGCCCTCATTGCGAGCACTATCGCCCGCTCCCACCATGGCCACACCCACCCCCTTTGATGTCTCCAAACTCCTCTCCCAAGTCGCCCCTCGCGAGTACGATGGAAAGCTCGCGCAGGAAGGGCTCCGCTTTGTAGCCAATGCCCGCATCTACTACGATCTTCTCGAGGCGCAAGGTGTCGCGCATGAGATCCGCTGGATCACGATCCTCAACAAGTTGACCGGTGGCGCTGCAGAGTGGGCCGGCCCATACATCGTCACAGTGGCCAGCGGCAATGTTGCGTGGTCGGACTTTGCAGCCTTTGAAGGGTCATTCAAGGCGCACTTCTGCGCTGCAAACAACGAGGAAGCAGCCGTCGCAGAACTCACCAAACTCTGCAAGGCTTCGCATCAGCTTGGCACCGTCAAGGACTATACCAGTCAGTTCAATGCCATCGCTGCTCGCACCAGGTTCGGTGATGCAGACAAGCGCGAATGGTACCGCACGGTGCTCCCTTACAAGATCAAGGACGCCTTCGCGACCACAGCGCATGACATCTCGGACCTCGCCAAGATCGAGAAAGTCGCGCTGCAGATGGATCAGCAACTTGCTGTGCGCGAGGAGGAATGGCCGAAGCAATTTGGATGGAAGAAGAAGGGCGAAAAGGCAGCTGCCTCCGGTTCGGGCAAGAAGAAGTTCGACGGAGAGTGCTGGAACTGCGGTGAGAAAGGACATCCCGTGTGGCACTGCCCAAAGCCCAAAGTCGAGGGCCAACGGGCTGCCTCTTCTTCCTCATCCAGTACCGACGGGCTCACGACACTCAAGGCCCAGCTCAAGGCAATGGAGGAGAAGATCACTGCCCTTACGGTGGTCGATAAGAAAGAGGGTTTTTGATTAGAACCGCATTGGACGCTGCGCGTGCTGGTTCTTGTAGTAATAGTCGATTTTCTGTACTGGGTTCGTCATTTGTATATGAAGTAAATCACGATGGTCAACACTTTCATATACCAGTACAGTTAATCGGCAAGCAGCGACATAAGGACATTGTAGCTATAGTAGATAGCGGTGCTACTACTAAGTTCCTACATAGACGATTCGTAGAACAGAATAGGGTTACGACGAGGAAGTTGGCAAGGCCAATTCCTCTGTACAATATCGACAGTTCAGAAAACCGTGATGGTACAATCACAGAGGTTGCCGTGTTGGATATGGCAATCGGAGACCACAGGGAGAAGGTGGTCTTTGTAGTGACAGATATAGGAGAAGAGGATGTCATCATTGGCCTGGACTGGCTACGCGAGCACAACCCTGAAGTAGACTGGGAACATGGCTCGCTGCGCCTGTTGAGATGTCCAGAGACATGCCCGGCTAACCAGAGAACCTCTGAACCTGTCGAGACCAAAGCGCATGATACGGAGGCACGGCTTATGGCGCGCTGCAGTCCTCGATGGGCAAAGAAGGTTAGGAAGGTTGGAAGGGTGTGTGCGGCCATGATGACTGAGGAGAAGGAGGAGGATAGGCCCTGGCCGCCAGGATTCCTGCTGCGGTGGGATGGAACTGAGACATCTCTTCTCAATGCATGGGAGGATGGACAATGCCTTTATGGTGCTCCGCAACTGTTTGCTTCAGCGACATACACATATTTGCAACAACTCGCTGAGCAAGAGTACCAGAAGAAGGAAGTCCGCCCCGTCAAAGAGATCGTACCCGAGCACTATCACGAATACTTGCATGTGCTCTCGAAAGAGGCGTCCGAACGTTTGCCAGAACACGGACCCTATGACCATGCAATAGAGCTCGTGCCCGATGCAAAGATGTTCCATTCCCGTGTGTACCCCCTGTCACCCAGCGAACAAGGAGAGCTTGACAAGTTTCTCGCTGAGAACTTGGCCAAAGGCTGTATTCAAGAGTCAAAGTCGCCAATGTCGTCGCCGTTCTTCTTTGTCAAGAAGAAGGATGGTAGCCTACGTCCAGTCCAGGACTATCGGCGACTCAATGAGATCACCATTAAGAACCATTACCCACTACCGTTGGTATCAGATCTGATGGATCGACTCAAGAAGGCCAAGTACTTCACAAAGCTCGATATTCGCTGGGGGTACAACAATGTGCGGGTTAAGGCCGGCGATGAATGGAAGGCTGCCTTTGTGACCAATCGAGGGCTGTTCGAGCTGAACGTTATGTTTTTTGGGCTAGCCAATTCGCCCAGCACATTCTCTACGCTCATGAACGACATCTTCAAGGACCTCATCATACTCGGCAAAGTCACTATCTACCTCGACGACATCCTCATATTCACCGACAGTCTCGAGGAACACCGCACATTGGTGCGCGAGGTCCTGAAACGTCTTAAGGAGAACGACCTGTTCTGCAAGCCAGAGAAGTGCGAGTTCGAACAGCCTAAGGTGGAATACCTCGGTGTACTCGTCTCGGAGAACTGCGTAGAGATGGATCCGGTGAAGGTGAAGGGTATCGCAGATTGGCCTGTCCCTCAGAACGCCACAGACGTACAGAAGTTCCGCGGTTTTGCAAACTTCTATCGGCGGTTCATAAAGGACTTTAGTGCCATCTGCAAACCCTTGGATCGCCTCACGGGCAATGCGCCATGGCAATGGGGAGACGAAGAGCAGTCTGCCTTTGACGAGCTCAAGTGTTGCTTCACCAAAAGCCCTGTCCTGACGATCTATGATCCAGACTGCAACACCCGCATTGAAGTCGACGCATCTGGCTTCGCTATGGGCGCGGTTCTGTCTCAGGAGGGGGAAGACGGCAAATGGCACCCCATCGCTTTTCACTCTGAGTCGATGAACGATGCTGAACGCAACTACAAGATCTACGACAAGGAGATGCTCGCCATCATTCGTGCCCTGCAGGCCTGGCGTCACTATCTCGAGGGTCTCTCCAGTATGTTCGAGATCCAGTCGGACCACAAGAACCTCGAGTATTGGCGCACAGCACAGAACCTCACACGCAGGCAGGCACAATGGGCTCTCTATCTGTCGCGATTCGACTTTGTCATCTCGCACAAGCCTGGGACGTCTAATGGTAGGGCCGATGCACTGTCGAGATGGCCTGACCACCAGCACGAGGATGCAGATGACAATCTCAGTCAAGTCTTGCTGCAGCCAGAACATTTCTGGGTACTGGCAGCCAAGAGAGGGCATCTATCGGTGGTTCCAGAGAAGGCACTGCTTCGACGCATCCGCAAGTGCGGAGAGCGCAAGCAGGAGGTCATGGAGGCACTCAGTAAACTGGACAAACTTGGACCAGCGCATCTTCAGAATGACTTGGTGGACTGGAACAGTGAGCAAGGCCTGCTACTGTACCGAGGCAAAGTCTATGTCCCCAAGAACGACGCGCTGTGTGCTGAGGTTGTACGCATCCACCACGACCTCCCGCCCGCTGGACACCCTGGGCAGTCGAAGACATTGAAGTTGGTCACGCAAAACTACTGGTGGCCGGGCATGGCAAAGTTCATTAAGGATTACGTTGAGACCTGCGACACCTGTCGCCGCGGTAAGGGTTCGCATGCCAAACCGCACGGTCCTCTTCAACCAAACGAAATCCCTGATGGCCCGGGCCAGATTGTGACGTGCGACTTCATCACTGGACTCCCAGAGGTGGATGGATACAATGCACTTCAGCTCATCGCTGATCGGCATGGAAAGATGATACATCTTATTCCTTGCACCGAGGAGATCGACACAGAAGGAGCTGCTGACAACTTCATCCGAGAACATTTTCATCTTCACGGGCTGCCACGGAAGATCATCTCTGATCGTGGGCCCCAGTTCTCAAGCAAGCTCTTCCGCGCCGTACTCAAGGGACTTGGCATAGAAAGCGCAATGTCCAAAGCCTACCACCCGCAGACAGATGGGCAATCGGAACAATGGAACCAGGAGATAGAGGCGTACCTTCGCATGTTCTGCTCACGGCGCCGCGATGACTGGGTCAAGTGGCTGCCGATTGCAGAGTTCGCCTTTAACTCGCACCAGCACTCATCAACGGGTTACTCGCTGTTCTACCTCATGTACGGCTACGAACCCCAGTTCCACATTCCGATGTTGCCTACAGCAGTGCCTGCAGCTGATGAATGCCGGGAGGAGTTGCGACAGGCGCGAGAGGATGCAACTGCGGCCTTGACTCTAGCAGCTGAGCGGATAAAGGAGTACTATGATCGGTATGTCCGTGACGCTCCAGAGTTCAAGGAAGGCCAGAAGGTGTGGCTCGACACGAGGAACTTCCGCGTTCCTGGAGTCTCTCAGAAACTGGTGGATCGATACGCTGGCCCGTATCTGGTTGTATGCAAGGTGGGCAATCTGGCTTACGAGCTCAGACTCCCCAAGGACCTTGTAATCCACCCCGTATTCCACGTTTCTCTCCTGCTTCCGCACAAGGAGAGTCGACTCCCCGGTCGTCACCCGGCAGAGCCAGCGGCAATTGAGGTGGAGGGGGAGGAAGAGTACAAAGTGGAGGAAGTGTTGGAGTCACGGCGGTATGGGCGGTGGAAGAAACTGCAGTACCTCGTACACTGGAAGGGTTGGGGCCCTGAACACGACAGCTGGGAGGATGCAGTGGACCTTACAAATGTGCCGCAACTCATGCAGAAATTCCATTCAACGCACGCAGAGGTGCCTGGTCCTCTCAAGAAGACTTAGTCATGAAGGCACGACCCTTAGGAGGGGGGTATTGTCATGAACATTCCATTCGGCGCCTACTACCAGCGCCTTAGTTTCCTTTTCCGGACGATCTACTTCTCACATTGTACTTATTGTTCTCCGTTGCATTGTATCTTGTCCTTTGTTCCTCAGCACAATAGCTCCTTATTGTCTGTCGTCGCTATTGTTCCGTTTCCATTGTTCATCCGTGTCCATAGTTACCTATTGTCCCCGGGTTCCCATTGTCCTCTATACGTATATAAAGACCTGCACTTTGCTGCCTGGAGACCTCAGTTTCGACCTCTTGTCTCCAGGTAAGCCTCGCTGTATTTCGCTCGTAGACATCTACTTACTTAATACATCTTGTCTCTAGCCCTGACCATTGAGTCTTGCTCTGCTCTCGCTGCACAAGTGCTCGTTGACGCCCTTGCTTGTCTCGTAAGTCTCCCTGGTCCTGACTCGATGGCCACTCGTAACATTAGGTTGAAACTACTTCACAAGCACTGGCGTACCTACACCCCTTTTCCTCTCACACGGTACGCACCTTTGACCCTCTGGTTGGCCTAGCGTAGTACGCGCTCTAGTCACACCATCGGACGTGGTCTTGATTCAACTTGAGGCTTGCCACTCTTAGTGGTACAGTGTGCGGAAAGCTCCTAACCCGAGACTCCGGCACTGACAGAAGTGGTCTGCCTCACAGCGTGGGAGGCTAGAGAAAGGCGGCAAAACAAAGCCAAGGCAGGACACCCTTGGGCCTGTGTCCCTTGTGGTTAAGACACAGCATTAGGCCAAGGAGGCTGAGCAGACAGTGTTGGGTTGTGCACCTGCCATTTGCATTCCTGGTATAGGAAGCGAGACCCTTCACTCTGGCTTGTCAAACCTTTGGGCACACCTTTCACCCCAAAGAGGTTCAGGACAAGCATTGAGATACAGTTAGACAGTGCTGGGCAGTTAGCGAAGATCAACCGTGTCTCAATCATCGACACACCTTCACAGCTACTCAAGAAGTAATCAAGACTATCTCTCCTAGACTCATTATCAGAGACAGCCAGGACTCGCAGATCCGTACACGACTCATCAATCCCCCTGCCCTAGAACCTCGAAACCCCGAACACCCTCCCCAACGACAAGCTGCCATTGTCGCTTCCAGAAACCCCTCCTCACACCCTGCCTCTCATCCAACTTTGCAACCTCAAAGTCGCATCCCCACACCTAGAGGGTCCCCATCTCTAGGACCCATTCCGCTTGGTCATGCTCTTTCATTAGCAAGTGAACATATTGCAAGACGCACTTCCAACCCTCCGACACCCACCACACCAAACCCCACAACCCCGCCAGTCGGGACCCCACGAGGACAAACTGTTGTCCTTAACACCCCGAGTAGTCCCTTGCCCGTGCCAAGTCCCTCCCCACCTTCATCACCCGCTCCCACCATGGCCACACCCACCCCCTTTGATGTCTCCAAACTCCTCTCCCAGGTCGCCCCTTGCAAGTACGATGGAAAGCTCATGCAGGAAGGGCTCCGCTTTATAGCTGTTATGACTGGCCATCGAGTAAGGACCAGGGAGACTTACGAGACGAGCAAGGGCATCAACAAGCACTTATGCAGCGAGAGCAGAGCAAGTGTTACAGCTGAACGACTGTGCCACAAAACAAACAAAGGTACGGGCTCACTGATGGAGACACACAGAGGGTGACAACAGAAGTAGCAAATAGATTGGCCTAGACTAGAAGGCAGAGGATGGCAGGGGCTGTTAAGCTGCCTACAGATGATGGGGAGCGAACAAGAGACAGAATCTAAGGGCTCTTAGCCCACATCACAGCCCTTATATACTATACATGACAGGTGCACAGACCACCTGGCTTCAGGGCAGGCTTAGGCACTGATGGCAGGTGGGCCAGTCCAAAAGAAGAACAAAGAGGTAAGTACTATTACATAATGATGATCAGTGTCTGGTATAAAGTCTGGAAGTGGGTGACCCCTGAGTTAGGATTGGTGGCTGTGACTGTGATACCAAATGTGGCGTGAAAAACCGTGACACTACCCCCTCCTCAAGGCTGAGCTCCAGCGAAGCAATCATACCAAACTTGACCATTAAACTGAGCTTGTACCGGCCGTGGATTGGTGAGGGATATTGGTTGGACAGCGTCAGGGTGCGAGGTGTGGAATTCATCGAGTAGTTCTTTGCAGTGCTTAACATTCCGTACTGGTTCCCAAGTGGCTTCGCTGATATCGTATCCAACCCATTTCACAAGGTATCAGACATATCCGTAGTAGGTCTTGGAGTCGAGGATCTTTTCGACTTCAAACTCGTCATGTCCTTCCACCTCTATGGCTGGTGGTTTTGACGGGTTACAGTTGCCAATCTCGTCCTTGTGATAGGGGATGAGCTTGGAAGCATGGAAGACAGGGTGGACCTTGTTTGTGGCTGGGAGTTGTAGATGGAAATCGACCGGCCCAACTTGGTCGACGATTTCGTAGGGCCCATAGTTCTTTGCGGATAACTTTGCTGATGACTGTTTGATCCTGAGGTCCCTTCCCTTGAGGAGGAATTTGTCCCCAACCTTGAATGGCACTTCACTCTTGTGTTTGTCGTAGTACCACTTCATCCATTCTGCAGCGAGGGTTAGGGATGCTTGGGCCTGTTCCCGGGCTTCCGTTCAGTACTGGAAGATGTCTTCAAGGGTCGGGAAACCTAGTTCTCCCTATACATCTGGGGCCATCTTGGGGTGGTATCCGTATTCCACAAAGAAGGGTGATAAGCCGGTAGACTCGTGTGCAGCATTGTTGTAGGAAAACTCCGCAGTGGATAGAAGGGAGGCCCAATCGTCTGGGCGGTGTTTGGTGAAGATCCGTAGATACTGTTCTAATGACTGGTTGACTCATTCTGTCTGACCATCGGTTTGGGGGTGATAGGCTGTTGACATAGAGGCTCGGATGCCCAGCTTCCCACAAAACTCCTTGAAGAGTGCACTGGCAAACTGTGTTCCTCGATCTGAAATGATCTGTCGGGGTAAGCCATGATGTTTGAGTATGTGTTTGTAGATAAGCTCCGCCGCATCTGAGGCTGAGAAGTGGTCATTGCATGCAAAGAAGTGGGCTCGCTTGGTCAGCCTGTCTACTACTACTGCGATGGCTGTGTAGACGTTGCCATGTCTGTCACAAGACTCAGATAGCTGGGTGATGAGGTCGATGCTCCAGATTTCCCATGGTCCAGCTGGGACTTCATTTGGCTGTAGCAGGCCAAATGGAGGGTTTCATGAGGCCTTGTTCTGTTGGCATGTATCACACCCCTTGACATACTTCTTGACATCAATTGACATTCCAGGCCACCAGTAGTTGCGGCTGATAAGTTCCTGGGTCTTCCATCGGCCAGGGTGTCCAGCGAGTGTGGTGTCATGGTGAAGTTTGAGTAGCTCCAGTCGTAGTTTCTGGTCCTTTGGGACATAGACCTTTCCCCTATAGAGCAGGAGACCATTCTCGAAGTTCCATTCTTGCAGTGGCTTTCCAAACTCCCGAGGGCCGCTATTGAGCAGAGCCTTGTAGTCCTTGGTCATTGTGTCATCTTTGAGCACCTTCTTGATCTTGTCCAGTAGTTGCTTGTCATCGACTTCAGAGGTGTGGGTGGTTTGCATGGCTTTGATGGCGAAAAACTCTGATTTCAGCAGTGTTCGATCATCATTGTCACTGCTTACCCCCTTCTCATGATCTGGCCTCCTGGACAGAGGGTCGGCATGAAGCATTGTCTTGCTGGGTCGGTGTCATAGGTTGAAGTTGAAACGGGAAAGAAACAAACTCCAGTGAGCTTGGCGACGAGTGAGTTTCTGGGCCTGCCAGAAATAGGTGAGGTTAAGGTGGTCCGACCAGATCTCGACCGGTTCAGGGTGTCCCTCCAGGTAGTGGCAATATTCCTCCAAAGTGTGTATGATGGCCAGTAACTCCTTGTCATAGATCTCATAGTTGTGTTCATGCTCATTCAGAGACTTGGAGTAGAATGCTACTGGGTGCCATAGTTTGTCTTCACCCAGCTGTTCCAGTACTGCCCCTGTGGCGAAGTCAGATGAGTCCGTTTCTAGACGGAATGGTGCAGTGTCATTGGGGATTTGCAGGATTGGAGCAGTGGTGAAGGCAGTCTTGAGGCTCTGGAAGGCATTTTCCTGGTCCTCTCCCCACTGCCAAGGTGCATCCTTGCACGTGAGCACTGTGAGTGGGCGAGCTATCTTTGAGAAGTCCTTGATGAAACACCGGTAGAAATTGGCAAGACCGAGGAAAGCCTGTACATGCTTGACTTTGGTAGGTGTCGGCCAGTTCTTCACGTCTTCCACCTTGGTTGGGTCCATGGTGATGGAATCCTTTGAGATGATCGACCCAAGGAACTCGACCAATTGTTGTTCAAACTTGCACTTTTCGGGCTTGACAAAGAGGTCGTTTGCTCGTAGCTTCTGAAGTACCCATTCCGTAAGTTGCCGATGGAGTGTGAGTTCGTCCGTAAAGATGAGGATATTGTCAATGTAAACTACCACATGTCCTGTAGCAATCTCCTCCTTGAGGATCTCGTTCATCATAGCTTGGAAGGTGCTTGGGGCATTACAGAGACCAAATGTCATCACCGTTGGCTCATGCAGACCACGGTGAGTGATAAACGCTGCCTTCTCCTCGTCTCCTTCTCATATACGGACATTGTTGTACCCCCACCTCAGGTCCAGAGAGGTGAAGATGGATTACTAAGACAAACGGTCGATGAGGTCAGGGATCCGCGGTATGGGAAATTTGTCCTTCTTCGTGACAGCGTTGAGGGCCCGATAGTCTTGTACTAAACATAGGCTGCCATCCTTCTTTTTGACAAAGAAGACAGGAGCCGCAGCTGGGCTCTTTGACCTTCAAATGTATCCCTTGGCTTCCTGTTCATCAATCCACCCATCCAGGGAGTTGCGTTCTTGTGGGTTGAGTGGGTAGAGCTTTGCCAGCTTTGGCGGTGCAGCACCTTCCACAAGTTTGATGGGGTGGTCGTAGGGCTTGCGAGTTGGCATCCGTTCTGAAGCTGTCTTGGAAAACACATTGCCATACTGGTGGTAGTAGGCTGGTACATGATTAGACCAGTAGTCCTTATCTTGGCTCCCGGACACCAGTGTTCCTTCCTTCTTCTCCTCGATCCGTGTTCGCAGAGCGCGGGCATCAGGGTCATCGGAAAACTGCATCCAATGCACAAACTGTTCCGTACTATCCCAGGGTTCAGGATTTAGTTGGCCATAGTTGTCATGTGCAAACTCCTCTAGTCGGGGTTCATCTACCGTTCGTACTTCCTCTTTCTGCACTGAAACTGACCTAGGCAGGCAAGTGTGAGGGCACTGTGTAAACTCTACTCGACCAGCCTTCCAGTCGACTTCAGGGTTGTGTTCCCGAAGGAATGTCATGCCAATGATGATATCCCGGTTTCCTATATTTGTGACCAGGAAGGACTGCCAACTAGTATGTTTCTCGATTGTGACAAGGCACCGGACATAGTGAGTAATTAAGCCCTTCTTGTTCTCCGTTGTGTCGGCATTGAATACTCGTATTTCTCGTGAGAGGCGTCGTAGCTCTAGGCCATGTTCCTGCACAAACCGATAGTGTGCAAAACTTGAGTAGGCTCCACAGTCCATGAGCCCTTCTGACTGGATTTCATGCATACCTTGCCTGAGGGTGAGTTTCAAATTGAGTGACTGTCGCTGTCTGCGTGACCAAGCAAGATATACATAACTCAATTTGGGTACAAATGACTCCTCTAGGTGGTTTACACTACTAGTACATATGGATCGGATGTTACGGCCAGTCCCTGTTACATCCACTAGAGAAAATCCTGCTTGTTGGTCTCGACGATCCGTGCAGCGGTCTCCTGGTGCTCTTGCTTGCTTCTGAGTTCAAACTCCTTGAGCGTGTTGACTACAAACTCCATTTTGTCTCGGTCTTCAGCCTTGGCTTCTTCTTCGACAGTGCATATCTTGGTTGGTGCAACACCCTTGCCCTTGAAGTTGGGGAGCTCGTAGTAGCCCTTGTATACCAGGTTACGACACTTGGTGCCAGACTTGTATGGGTGTTTGCCACACTGGAGGCACATCTTCTTGGCCAACCAGTCTTCCTGTTCCTTGGAGAGCTTCTCCGGCTTGTGCATTGCATCAATGTCCATGGTGTCGGGATCTCTGGCAGCTCTTGAAGAGGAGGCAGCCTTGTGGTACTTGTTTCCTCAGTAGTCCATCTCAATCCCAAGTACCCAATCCAGGAAGTTCTCCCACTTCGTGGGGACTGTAAACAATGACAAGGAGCAGTGGATGATCATAGTGGTACGGAGATCACCCTTGCACTAAGCATCAATACAATGAATGAGCTCCACATCAGAGTAACCAGACTTGATGGCAAAATGGCAGAAGTTCTCCGCAAACAAGGCAAGGGACAAGTGGAACTTGGCACACAGTTCCTCCAAAGATTGCTGAGCAGACTTCTCTAGTGCTAGTTCCCGGTATCCGCTCTTGAGCCGGTCGACGAAACTGGTCCAGGTGTCAAGGTAGGTGTTGTCTGCGGCTTTTGGGCATAGTCATCCATGTACGACTGGGCTCCTCCTTCCAAGAACAATAAAGCGGTGGTGATCTTGTCATTGTCCATCATGATGTTCTGGTACTGGAACCAAATGCCAAGTTTCTAGAACCATTGCTCCACCATAAGATCTGGGGTTTTGCCTTTAAACTTGGGAGGGTCCGTGATTCTAGGCCGGTGAGTGTTGTGCGATAGGACGGTTGCCGGGGCCGTGTGGGTAGGTGCCATGGTTGGGTGAGCAATGAGGGAAGCAACTTGTGTTTTCAGTTCCTTGATCGCCTCAATGAGCATCATAGTGTTGGTGTTGAGGACATCCATCTCCATTTTGAGGACTTCCCTCTCGGCCTTGAGCATATCATTCTCCATTTCCAAGTCACGACAGCGGGACTCCAGGTCGTCTATGGCTTCGTGGAACTTTGTGTGGGTGACACACCTTTTCTGCTGGGCTTGGAGTTTGTGGATGTCGATGGCGGTTGAGTTCCGGTATTCGTACATTTTGTTCCCTAACTGGTTGTAAGCTCCTATGATGTCTTGCCTGATCATATCGTTCATTACGGCTAGGATCCAGTCGATGTACTCGGTGTCTATTTCGTAGTGTGTCCCGGATGCTCGGACTGCCTCTGCGAGCGTGTTGTATGGTTTACCCTGAAATATCCAGCTTGTTGGAGTCTGTATAGGTTCAAGGGTCGGTGTTGGTGACGGCGGGTGTGTGGGGTGTTGTGAGGTTGGCCGGGGGGTTGTTTCCATTTCAAGCGGATTCTTTCCTCCGCTGGGTGGTGTGTGCGGTTCCTCGGGCCCGAAGGCATCCGTTGAGAGAACTTCAAAGCGAGACATAATGTATTCCAAACTCCGGGGTTTTGTTGTACCAAAGGGAAGACTACAAGACAATCCAGTCTAAGTACCCAAACTTGTCTAGCTCAACAATTGTGTTCGCTACTCTAGAGAAATGTTGTCCTAAACCCGAAAACTTTATCTTTCCAAACTCCTTGCAGAACCAGTCAATCCTCTGTTGTTGACTGCGGGTCCAGTTGCATCCGCTGTGGTTGATATTGTCGCTGATCCACTCGAGTTGGTCGCTGATGCGTTGGATGGCTAGACAATGGTCGTGCGGAAGGTTGTCGAGTAGCACCTTGCGGTTGAAGATGGCTTGGAGGCGCTTGAGGATGGCATGTGCCTTGGTCTCGATGATAGCCAGGTGGTCGTTGACGTCAGTGCGGGTGAAAGCTGGGAGTGGTGCAGCAGAGATGCAGCACACAAGGGAGATAGGTAGTGGTAGGACAGGGTTGGTAGCGTGGGTGTGGGTGCCTGGATGCGGGGTACGTTGGGCAAAGGTCGGGCGTAGGGGACAGATTGAGGCAGAGCCTTGCAATGAGGGACCAGAGGTGCGTGCTCCAGAAGGCGGTAGCGAAGGCGATCCTCAGCAGAGTCCACAAGTATGCAGGATATCTGGTCCTGGACTGGGAGATGACTGTGCCTCTTGAAGTGGTGATGGGTAACCTCCTGGAGGTCTTGCTCCTCGGAAGGAATGGGGGATGATAAATGTGTATAAAACTCCTAGGGGGAAGAGAGACGGCTGGCTAGTGACTTGGGCACTGAACCAGGGGCCTAGGTGTGAGATTCTGTCTAATGTTACAGCCAAATGACCATGCCACAAAACAAACAAAGGTAAGGGCTCACTAATGGAGACACACAGAGGGTGACAACAGAAGTAGCAAATAGATTGGCCTAGACTAGAAGGCAGAGGATGGCAGGGGCTGTTAAGCTGCCTACAGATGATGGGGAGCGAACAAGAGACAGAATCTAAGGGCTCTTAGCCCACATCACAGCCCTTATATACTATACATGACAGGTGCACAGACCACCTGGCTTCAGGGCAGGCTTAGGCACTGATGGCAGGTGGGCCAGTCCAAAAGAAGAACAAAGAGGTAAGTACTATTACATAATGATGATCAGTGTCTGGTATAAAGTCTGGAAGTGGGTGACCCCTGAGTTAGGATTGGTGGCTGTGACTGTGGTACCAAATGTGGCGCAAAAACCCGTGACAGTCTCTCAGAAACTGGTGGATCAGTACGCTGGCCCGTATCCGGTTGTACGCAAGGTGGGCAATCTAGCTTACGAGCTCAGACTCCCCAAGGACCTTGTAATCCACCCAGTATCCCACGTCTCTCTCTTGCTTCCACACAAGGAGAGTTGACTCCCCGGTCATCATCTGGCAGAGCCAGCGGCAATTGAGGTGGAGGGGGAGGAAGAGCATGAAGTGGAGGAAGTGGGAGAAGTGTTGGAGTCACAGCGGTATCGGCAGTGAAAGAAACTGCAGTACCTCGTACACTAGAAGGGTTGGGGCCCTGAACACGACAGCTGGGAGGATGCAGTGGACCTTACAAACGCGCCACAACTCGTGCAGAAATTCCATTCAACGCACGCAGAGGCACCTTGTCCTCTCAAGAAGACTTAGTCATGAAGGCACGACCCTTAGGAGGGGGGTATTGTCATCAATGTTCCATTCGGCGCCTGCTACCAGCGCCTTGGTTTCCTTTTCCGGACGATCTACTTCTCATGTTGTACTTATTGTTCTCTGTTGCATTGTATCTCGTCCTTTGTTCTTTAGCACAATAGCTCCTTATTGTTCATAGTCGCTATTGTTCTGTTTCCATTGTTCACCCGTGTTCATAGTTACCTATTGTCACCAGGTTCCCATTGTCCTCTATACGTATATAAAGACCTGTACTTCGCTGCCTGGAGACCTCAGTTTTGACCTCTTGTCTCCAGGTAAGCCTCACTGTATTTCACTCATAGACACCTACTTACTCAATACATCTTGTCTCCAGCCCTGACCGTTGAGCCTTGCTCCACCCTTGCTGCACAAGTGCTCATTGATGCCCTTGGCCTGTGCTTGTCTCGTAAGTCTCCCTGGTCCTTACTCAACGGCCAGTTGTAACAGGATCACGATGTATGTAAAGAAATAAATTGATTTGTGGCATATAACATATTTTAAGTACAGCTATCAGAGGATGAGGTGCGCGAAGTGAGTGCAGCAGAAGCGGCTTCGGGGGTGCGGTGCTCCTCTGGAGTAGCACCGGCGATTCAGCTCGATTCAGTCAGAATCGTTGCTTCGCCTGTCCCGAAGCGAGTCCCGAAGCGATTCCTCGAAGCGACCACCGAATCGCCATCTTTGACTACCCCTAATGACACTGATTAGCTGCAAGCGGTTATTAGAAGAGATCGACTGCCATCTTTTCGTCCCAATAAAGGTCAGCAACGGAGACTAGCAAGCGGTCCATCCAGGACGCGACAAGTTCGTTCATAACCTTCTTCCGCGCCTTCTCGTCTGAATCGTTCTGGTCTTCTTGAGTCCCTAGATAAAAATGGATGGTAGGGACCAAGGAACAACTATGATGATCTGGACGCACATTTTCGAGGATTTCTCATTGCGTTGTTCTGGCCGGGTGTGGTAGACGTAAGATAAAGGTAAATCGGTACGTCGGGGTCTCGTGTAGGTGGAATGGTAAGAAAGCCGGCCCTCCTTCCGCCACCTAGAAGGCGAGTGGTTGGAGAGCGGGGGGGTGACAATTGCCGAGGCTCCTCAGCCATCGTCGTGGTGTTTGGGAGAATTAGTCTCGCTGCTAGCCACAGTCTCAAGGAAGGCACTGGGCAAAATAGACTCACGTATATTTGAGGTCATGTCTCGACAGGGAAAGAGAAGGATGGGAAGAATGGTGCAGCATAAGGTTGCGATGTCATCGACAATTTATAGAGCATCGAGGGCTACCGACCTGGTCGGATGTGTAGTTGGGGCCTACTTGGAGTCAGACCTGGAGTGGATTCAGTTGAAAGAGGAGGACACGGAGAGCAGCGCCATCGTAGCGTCCATCGTTGAGGGACCACCGGAACTGATCTAGCAGACGATGGCATGATGGACCTCGAGAGCCGGCGACAGGCAGCGAAGTCTGTCGGGGGTTATCATATGCATGTACTGTAGTTCGTGTTAGTACTTGCGAAGCTCAAGCTTTTTGTGGCTTTGAGAACGCACCAAGTGTGAGAGGAAAGCACGATCTCGAAGCCTACATAAACCTGGATTGTTAGTTTGCACTTGAGACGTGAGCGCGTGAGCTGTGTCCGAGATCCAGGACCAGGACTGAGAAGGACACGTTGGCAGTCGGTGTTGGTGGGAGGCGGAGACCGGTGCGGAAGCTTGGAAACGCGGAGGGAAAGCGCGACTCGTGGAATCGCGCGCCGGTCGCAGCCATCGTCGCTCAGAGGCGGGAATGCAGTGTGCAGTGTGCACAGTTCCCCACCCGCACGCTGCCAGCCCTCCCACTCTCATCTCGACACGTATCGTTCTCTCAGGCGAGAACAGCATTTATAGCATCCTCGCGTAGCTCTGGCTTCCTCAACCCGTTCCTCTCCCCAGCCCCGAGTCAAGGTCGAAACCATGGATATCTCGTCAGTCGTTCCATCGCTGTCGGCGTTGCGTGTACTGAGCGGGTCGCGCACCAGCTCCATTCTCCAGGGCGGGTACCAGCACCCTCTGTCCCGGTCGTGGCAAGCCCAGCGCACGATGACGAAAAACATGTTTATGTACCCCATCTTCATCACCGATGACCCAGATGCTCGCGTCGAGATCGCGAGCCTACCAGGCCAATGCAGGTGGGGAGTGAACAAGCTGGACGAGTTTCTTGGGCCTCTAGTCCAGAAGGGTCTTCGCAGCGTCATCCTCTTTGGCGTACCCATCCACTGCAACAAGGTGCGTCCGTCATAGTCCTCTCGCCGTCCACCACCAACGGAAGCGCGCACATTCGCAGGACGAGCGCGGCACCCCCGCAGATGACCCGAATGGTCCCGTCATCTCCGCAATCCGCAAAATACGCTCGCTCTGGCCCGATCTCTACATCGCGTGCGACGTTTGCCTCTGCGAGTACACCTCGCACGGTCACTGCGGCCTCTTCCGTCCTGACGGGACTCTCGATCAGCCACCGTCCGCTGCCCGTATCGCCGAGGTCGCGCTGGCGTACGCCCGGGCAGGCGCGCACTGCGTCGCCCCGAGCGACATGATGGACGGCCGCATCAAGGCGATCAAGCGTGCGCTCATCGATAATGGGTACGGTAACAAGGTCACCCTCATGTCGTACTCTGCAAAGTTTGCGAGCGCGTTGTATGGGCCTTTCCGTGACGCCGCGGGGAGTGCGCCCGCATTTGGGGACAGGAAGTGTTACCAGCTACCACCAGCGGCGAAGGGCCTCGCGCGTCGCGCTATAGTAAGCCCCGGTTCTCCATTGACTTGTGTCGTCGTCATAGCTCACGCGAATTGCAGAAACGCGACGTGAACGAAGGTGCAGATATCATCATGGTCAAGCCAGCCCTACCGTACTTGGATATCATCCAGGACGCGAAAGAGCTCGCGCCTGACCATCCGCTTGCCTGCTACCAAGTGAGCGGCGAGTTTGCGATGATTGTCGCCGGTGCGCGCGCCGGTGTGTATGACTTAAGGACCATGGCTTTCGAGACTGTGGAGAGTTTCGTCAGGGCAGGTGCGTTTGAGTGCTCCCGTCGAACCGCGACGCATCCCACTAACTTCATTCAAGGTTGCACGCTTATCCTCACGTACTTTACGCCCGATTTTCTCGAGTGGTTGGATCAGTGAATGACCTAAAGATACTGTCGAGCACACCTAAACTCGAATGTATCTGTATCATGACCTTGTACTGGGGCGCTGGAAGAACTTCACTCGGGCAAAGCATAGATGTATTACAGCGTGTTGCAGCGAGATATGTTCTATGCGTAGCGTTGCGTCGTGTGCTAAACATTATTGTCAAACCATGCATGAGAACTAGTCATACGTGTCAGTAGAGTGACATAAATTGAAGCGTGTTTGCGGATGCTCACTAAGGTATGGCTAAAACTTATCACGAAACCAGTTTCTCAGGTGGGATGGTCCTGCGAGGAGCAGCCTTGTTTGCATCAGGGGGGATGTCCGAGGTCGGAAGTTGCACCAGCGCATAGCTCGCGAGGCCCAAGACTTATGGGTCGATTAGAACCGCGATAATGAACCCCAACAGTAGACAGACTCACCATAGCCCGTAAATTTCTCGAATGGACTGTGGAAGTAAACGCTGGTCGTGTACAAGGCCACCAAGGACACGGCGATGACGACGCTGGTAAATGCAACGCCTGCCTTGTGAGAGGACGGCCAAGAGCGGCCCCTAGACTGCCTTGCGAAAGACCACCGGAGCTGGTCGAGAAGGAAGAGAGTGGAGAATGTGAGAAGGAAGACGTGCCCCGACACGTCGTGGCCTTTGCGCAACCTTGGGGTTCCCGTCCATTCACCGTCCGGAATCAGGATGGCTGCGGGAAAGAGAGATGGATGTGTGGCGAGGGAGACGGTTGACCTTCTGAAGCAATATTCCTGGGGGATTGTAACGGCAGCGCCTGAGGGTAAGTGGAGGGTACATTCGCCCCCGGTGGATGAAGTGAGGCGTTCAAATACTGGAGGACCGAAGAACCAGGAGGTGAATGCGAGCCATACAGTGGTTGCGAGGGCAAACTGAACAATGCGTCGTCGGCTCCGCGCTGTGGACGGGCTGGTCATGTAGAGAAAGAGGAAAGCCGAGGTCGTCCATAGCCAGAGCTTCTTGGTGAAGTAGATGTTCAACGGGTTCTTCTTGGATGCGAAGTAATGAGTCGCGTGGAGATGGTGGGGAAGCGCGGTGACGAGCGGGTTTGAGGTGTCGAGGTATGTGTCGTAGACGACAGAGTATATGGTGCCAACGAGGACGATGGAAGCAGTCGCTGTGACGGCGAGCAAGCGTATGGAGGAAAGCATGGGGGTGGAGGAAAGGAATGCTCGTACTCTCCCGCACTGCAGTACATGAGTAGCACACGCTGCTGCTCCAGCGCCTCTTCAACGCACTGCCGCGCCCTGGGCTATATGTATGGCATTCAAATGGCATTCACATAAATTGAAGCAAGGTGCGGCTCCGTCGCTCGACTCTGGCGGACGAAAAGTAGGCGATGTACGGCTGATGATATTACATTAATTTTCCTTTCCATTTTGTCTACTTTACACTATCCCAGTCGATGTCCTGCCAATTCGTAGCTTTTGGCCAACGAATCGATCACCGGGACCATACAGGTGACACCCTCGCCAGTTTGACCGCAGCCTGTGAGTGTCAGTACCTTCTACACATTGAACTATGGGACGATAGTGAGAATGATGATGTATTATGGACACCGGAAGACGCTCACCGCAGATAAGTACGACTCGGCGACTACACGCGCACGAGCATTGAGGCTTAGCTTCATCTCGCTGATCTCCTTGTCTACTTCCTCCATGAACCTAAACAGTACGTTCAGTAGGGCACGCATAACGCGGACAAGGCAGGACGCAACTGGATAATGAAATCGACAATCTTGTGCTTGAGCATGGTGTCCGTATGGTGGTTCGTGATCAGGAATGAGATGTCGTAGCCCTGCACAGGGCAGAGCTCAAGCAGCCATATCAGCCATAGATATTGAAAGCAGGCGACACACCTTGACCGGCTTTCTCCTAAGGACAATGAAGCTCTCCGCGCGCTGCATCATGAACCGGGTAAACTTGTGGCACAGTATCCGTTCAATCTCGTCTGCTTGTTTGATCTTGATGCTTATCCGCACGGAGTTGACAGATGGCTCGACGAGAACGCGCTCATTCTCGTTTCGTGAGATGATGAGGGGGTTCAAGAGGACTTCCTTTGAAGAGCTGCAAGTGTCCGGTGTCAAGTACGCTCCATACGGGGTCACCGGTGAATATCCACGTACGCTACCTCGACCTCGGGTTTGTTGTGCCGTTCTACGACCTGGGAGACGGTGAGGATGCTTGAATGGGGCCGGCGTTGGGACGAAGACGTACTTGAGATGAGAAGTCCTCGAGTGTGAGCGCAGCGGTGAGAGTCGACCTGACGGCGGCGAGGTATGGTCGTAGAACGTTGGACTAAGGTGGGTGCAACACAGAAATGAGGACTGATGTCGAGCTGTCCACGGGCCGCAAGCACACGCACCATGATAGGGTTGATCGCTGGAGGCTGGTCGGGGTTGAGGACAGGCTCAGGCAGGGCGAGTAGTACTAGCAGGCCAGGAGGATGTTCACGCGCATGCCCCGGCGTTGCCGGTCACGTGCATCCATCACTCGCTCAGTTCAATTTTTGGCGACGTTGCTCTCTTCAATTCAACTTGCCTCGCCCGGTTGCGAAAACTCAAAGAGATGGCCGTCGCAGTCGCTCTCTGGTCCGTCTTCCATTCGCTTCGTCCGTCATACGGCGTCCTAACTGTGTTCGCAACTTTGCGTCGTGCAGGAGTCTCACGGTCACACCCGGTGACCCTACGGTCATTACTCCCCCAGCCGACCTCAGGATCACCAACGTCGCTCTCGGAGACGAAATTGCGAACGAGAACAGCCGCACTACCCTCAAGGTCACCTATCGCACCCCGGGTGCTGGTGCCGGCGATGAAGACGAAGACGAAGACGAAGACGAAGAAGACGAGGAGGAAGCCGGGAAGCCTGAAGAGCTCTCCACTGCCGTCCTGTGCTCCCTCACGTTTGGCAAAGTGCATGCTTATTCCTTCTATTTGCAACACGGTATTTGAACACTCCTTTGCTAGATCGAGCAAACCACAGTCAATATCGTCCTCAGCGAGGATGAAGAGTATCTATTCGAGCTCATCGGCAAGAAGTGAGTACATATGTTATATCCGCTATGTCCTATGCTCAAGTTCAACAGCACCGTGCACTTGACGGGCAACTATATCGGTGCGTATTGACCAACAGCATATTTTCGTGCATGGTGATCGAAGCTCAGCGTGACCGCTGTAGACCAACGACCCCCAGACCAGGATCCTTACAGTGAAGAGGAGTCTGAGGATGACTTTGACCTGCGGGATGTGAGCTCAGATGTAGAGATCAACCCTGACGAGCTAGATATTCCAAGTGACGATGGAGGGTGCGTGCGCTTTGCATTAACCTTGAGCGGCGCCTGAATTCTTTGCAGGCGATTCGAGGAAAAGGAAGCACCCAAGAACGAGTCCAAGAAGCGTCCGCGTGAGCCCGACGCCATGGACACCCAGGAGCCGGGGCCGGAGCCGGAGGAAAACCTTTCCAAGTCGCAGAAGAAGAAGCTGAAGAAGCTGAAGGCTGCCAACGGCGGAGCGGTCGAGGCTCCCACGCCGGAGAAGTCTGATAAGACGAAGGAGAAGGCAAACAAGAAGGAGAAGGGCGACAAGAAGGTGAAAACTAAGGGCGGTGAGCCCAGAACGCTCCAAGGTGGTGTGCAGGTTGTCGACCACAAAGTTGGCACTGGCCCAATGGCCAAGTCGGGTCACTCGGTGTTGATGCGGTATATTGGGAAGCTGCAAAGCGGTAAGGTGTTCGACCAGAATATGAAGGGGTCACCCGTAAGTGGCCAACACTGAGTGCCAACCTCGTGACATTCGCTTACTATTCGCCTAGTTCAAGTTCCGTCTCGGCGAGGGCGAAGTGATCAAGGGTGTGTGATCATTCAAACGTTCAAACTTCTGTTGCACATTCTGCATATTTGACCATATTTGACTAGGTTGGGATGTGGGCATTGCGGGAATGCAGGTCGGCGGAGAGAGATTGTTAACCATCCCGGCTCCAATGGGATATGGCAAACAAGCCCAAGCAGGCATCCCTGCCAATTCGACCCTGATCTTCGGTGCGTCTTATCTCCCTCGAGCCTGTCCTAATCTAATGCCCTTTAAGAGGTCAAGCTTCTCGAGATCAAATAAGGTGTGCATCTGCCTCTGCCTTTGGTGGCCCTGGTTCTTGCTCGTGTTGGCATGATGTCAGTTTGACGGTGACTATGCCTCGTGCCCTCAAAAACTGTCAATAGCACTCATTCATGACGTTGTATGTATGACTTCATGTTTGAATACAAGTGGGGTTGAGCCGTCAGTTGTTGCCTCTTTTGTTCAAGGACTTGTAGACGTGGTATGTTATTCTATGCCCAAAGCTCTCGTATGTTGACCTAGCGCGGTCAGCATCCTCACAGGGGGCCACTGGGATTGTGTATCCGCGTCTTGGAGATTCCCCTCTTGCCCCGATTTGTGCTCGTGGAATGTCCAAGTGGAATGTACCAGGTAACTCCTCTTCCGCTGACTCGGAGGTGATGGTGCAAGAGTTCATAAATGGCCTCATAATCGTTTCCTCTGCTTGTCATCCTAACCGCTTTTATGTCTGTATGGTAACAGTGATTGCTGATGATGCATCACTACTTAGTTAACACCATGGACGAGTCGCCATCACCGTCCGAGGGATGCTATCAGGCGTATCGAAGCTATGGGCTGGGCGCACCTGACGGACCCCGATTGGGCCGGTATTGGGGAATGACGACCTCCCGCGTCGGATCGCCGCGTCCTTCAAGTTCGTCACAGACCAACAATTGGGACGTTTGAAAGGCGATGACGTGGCCGCCAGAGAACCACCTATGCTTCTTGTACATCTACTCCCACTATGTCTTCCTCCCCTCCCAAACGCGTCTGCATCGTCGGCGCTGGCGCATCCGGGATGGCTGCTGCCTATGTCCTCAGCAAGCATTCAGACAGGTTCCTTGTAACCATGTTCGACAGGAAGCCCGTCCCGGGAGGAATGGCAACCTCCTTCGATATCGATCCATCCAAGTACGGCGCCACCTAGTACATCAACGACGGTGTCCAGGGCTGTAGTCCCGCCTTCGCCAATTCACTTCGTATGTTAAGGATGCTGGGTTTCGAGGCAATAGAAGTTGACATGCAGTACGTTGATCTCACAATCTTAATATCCACCTTGCTCAGCGCGTGCCCAGGATCAGCTTCGGGAAGGGGGACAGCTTCTGGTCTAACGTCTTCCCTTCCAAACTCGTCGCGGAATATCAGAAGGATATCGCCAAATTTGGGCGTGCTCTTTCCATTATCAAGACTCTCGAGCCCGCCTTCGCCGTAATCCCCGTTCACGCTATGCTCCGCATGTTCAACTTCTCCTCTGGCTTTGGGGAAAGGATGATATACCCTCTTGTGGCTCTATTCTTTGGGACAGGCAATCAAACGCCGTGCATCTCTTCAACCATACTGGTTAGTATCCACCTTCTAGATGTTTCGTTCCACCGATGACCCTGAGATCGTCTCCGCAGGAGCGCGTCTTTTTGAATCAAAGCATGAAGCTGTTTGAATTCGACGAGAGGAACCTGCTCGCTAGTATACCGTGCACTATCATTGCTTGCTTTTCCGAAGGTAGAACAATTAGTTGCTATTCTGTCGCGCTTCTGATGACTAATCTGAGATGCAGCTCCATGACGTCTTCTAGGCGTGGAGAGAAGACATCGAATCGCGCGGAAACGTGCAATTCAAACTCCATCACCAAGTCCTGCGTGTCGTATCACGTAGCGCGAAGGAGGCCGGGCCCGTGCAGGTCGAGTTCCAGGCGTCTCTCAATGATACCGACAACAGCTTGCCGCCTTCGACGAGCTCGTTCTTGCGATCGACGCCGACTCTGCGCTCAATCTGCTCGGCACAGAGGCAACGTGGAAGGAGAGGATGGTCTTGGGCAGCGTCAAATACCTTTACGACGTTACAATCACCCACAACGATTTCGACTGCATGAACAAGGTGTGTCTTCATGTTCAACACGCCATCTCTCTTCTCACTAGTGTCCACTAGCATTACGAGACGCGTTACAACCCCGGGTTCAACGCCCCGTTGACTGCTGCCGATAATGCTCAACAAAGGAAGAACATGGAGAAGGCTTTCGAGTTCGCTTCCAGCAACTTCCGGCCCCTTTATTATACGATGCAGTATGCCGAAGACCGTTCCAAGATCGAAATGAGCTTCGACCTCACCCACTATCAACCTCAGTTCCGTAACGAGCAGCCTGTGGGACCCATCTCGGTAGGCGACCGCCCTGACCACTGAAATACATGTGATCCTCTCCCCAGCCACGCACAGGAGGTGCGTGAGGACTCGATCGGGGTAGCGGGAGGGATGAATAAAAGTAGGCGAAACGCGGCGGGTATGCTGGAACCCCCGCTGGAGAAGCATGTGTTCCAAACTATCTTCCTCGACCGAGACGGTAGTTACGACCTGTGGACCTGGAACGAGATCGCTGAAGAGAGGCGGATCCACGAGAAGTGGTGGAAGCAGCAGAGCCATCGTTGGCAGCACTACGCTACCGTGGTGCCGTGGATGATGTTCATCAACGGGAAGCACAACACGTAGTAAGTACTTGATCTCGTATGGTTGGTGCGCGCCCACTCACCCTCAATTATAGTTACGCTAGAGCATAGTCAGGTGTGTACATTTTTGTACAATAGACTCGCTCACGATGAACCTCTTCACCCGTAGTGTTGAACATGCACGAGCTAGCTGTGACCTCGGGTTTCGCCGCCGCGTAGGGGCTCGGCGCAAACTACCCCTTCCACGGGGATGAAGATTGCGAACGTTTGTTTAGGCTGTGTCTCGGACTCAGCCATGGTACTCGGATGGTACGTACGATTGCTTCTCGCGCACGGCAATTTAAATAACGGTACGTTGGCAGCGTAAAGAACATCGCAAGGGTCTCTTTGCGTGAACGTCATCTCTGGCCCTGTTAGGTTTGAACAACATCCATGTGGTCCTGTCTCTCCTGTATTAATCTCCGTTTCTGGCCTTCATAAATGGACATTTGTGGTCTCCTAAAAGTAAGTAGAAGGGTCACAGCGTGAGATATTCGTTGATTACACATGTACACCTTAGGTGCAGAACCTCAATATCGACTTTTAGACTTTCATTGCAATCCACGAGTCCCGCCGAACAACGCGACGACGCAACCACCATTATGATCGCGGATCGGGTTCATGTTTCTAACCTTGTTGCAGTTCTCTCTTCACACCTCTAGGCCCTCAGGCTGCCAGAATAAGGTCATGGCGTGAAGCATTCCATGTGTTATACATGGGCATCGCTGCGTCCACGACCAGCCAATGGACTTAGGTTACTTGCGGCGCATTGCAAGCAGCCAGCCTGTAGTTGCGTATACAATATCGTTGCTCGCGGAGTCCCTAACCCACATGCCGGACCTGCAGAAGTCGGAGCGCAGGACTGATGGTCCAAACTGGATGGTCGTTCCAACCAGGCTTGAGCTTGAATGGTGCCAATGGTCGGGAGTCGCGACTCCTGGACTCAGTGCCTCGACGAAGTTCGCGGAACTCCCGGCCGAGTTTGCGACCTCGACACGGTCTGGAATATCCGAGAACAAAGCAACATCGGCTTACGGACATTCATTGTCTGTAGTCTCTAGATGTCTCTCACCTCAATGCCTCTCAGTGGCAGCGCAGGTTCTTTCCGTACGGGTGCCTTGATGGACTGGCGACGGCTGGGTATCCATAGCCAGGAAAGAAGACAGGACAAGAAGAACTATGAGGTGACTCTGACATGAAACTTTAACCACAGCAGCCGATGGTCACGGGCAAGCATGACGCAGGGGCATGGTCGGCTGGGTGGGACCATAAAACCGTCTTATATCAGAAGGTATCGGTAGAAAATGAAGGATAGGGCAGCTTCGCATGTATGCCAATAAAGCGGGTGTCCGTGCGGTATGCTATCGATAGGGTGGTCAAAGAAAACCCCTTGGGTCGCCCTCCGCAAGGTGATAGCCCCGGAACGGCTGCGAGTCAAGACTTGCATGGATGCTCTCAAGTGGGACTACCGATGGAAAGTGGCCATGCAATCAAGGACCGGCCGTTGGGCACGGGGAGAAGAGAACAGCAAGATGTGAGGGCCCCAGGTGGTCACGGTGGGGTAGTGAGCCGCGCGGTAACGTTGCGGGACGATCGACTACAAGGAGGATAGCTGAATGAACTGCTCACGGAGGACGTTGGTTCCGCTCCCTCCTACATCCACTACTCATCTCAAATCTGCACTGAGCGAGCGATGCCGCGTGCCGAGACTGGCGGCTTGCATTCCGTACGCTGGCGACTGGGTAGATACAGTAATTTGAGGTGACCGCGCCAAAGAGGCAAGGCATCATCCCCCAACAGGTTGAAGCATGCGTCTATGGCAAGTTCATAAGGAGGGGTAGAAGGCTCGAGAGCTCAGAGAAAGGGGGAGGAAGGAGCATGGCCTTGAGCGCTGGTGGCGAGAGTGGACCACGGTGACGCATGGACTCGAGTCGCGGAACAGAAGGGGGCGGCGGACCTCCAATCT
The DNA here is from genome assembly GCA_024305745.1 of Polyporus tsugae. Classification (NCBI taxonomy): domain Eukaryota; kingdom Fungi; phylum Basidiomycota; class Agaricomycetes; order Polyporales; family Polyporaceae; genus Polyporus; species Polyporus tsugae. The sequence continues at coordinate 1,412,284 of JAHRBS010000001.1, forward strand.
GGTCGGTGAATCGGACATTGGAATCCGGGATACGATCCGCAGTACAACTCGTCCATCCGGTTTGAAAGTCATGGACGATCGCGAGCGTCCGCAGACAGAAGACCGAGGAATGAATGGGAATGTGACGAACACGGGTAGGAGAGCTCAGTACGAGTCGGGGAGTAAATTGGTTCCAGCTCACCGAGCAAATGATCTGCGAGGCTGGGATTTTTATCGATAATATTTCGAATCGACAAGGACGTATAAATACCTTTGGTGACGCTGCTGAGCTCAATGCGTCACGCCCCCTCTCTTCAATGTGTCTGGCGACAAAACATGGCCGACTATGCTTACCCTCTCTCTCGGGTCAGCATCTAGGGAGAGCAAGGTCGGTAACTCTCCAACCGGCTGATCGCATTTGACCACTCTTCGATGCCCTGCTCGGATAAGACGAAGTTAGAAGGGTACGTCGTTGAAACTTATCAGTGGCGATTCGAATCGTGAAACGACAGCCTCCGTGGTTGTCAGCGAGTACTGAGCATGTTCTCCGTTTGCTCTCCGCCGATTTCGTTCTCATTCTGGAGAAGGAGACTCTGACTGACCCAAGTTGGTCTGAGGGTCTTCCTTGTCATGAACCGTATCCAGAGACCTGCCTGAGCGACTCAGTCAGTCCCTGGTTACATACCATGAGAATGGAAGATTCTCCGACCACATAATAGGCCAGTAGTCGTCTTCTCAGGATGCTATCGCTCCTGCCAGCATACACATTGTGGGGGAGAGGCGATGCGTCCCGGACTCGGAGAGCATAGAATTATAAATGGATGGGCGCACCAGATAATTTGCGGCTTGCATACAACGAAGGGTGGCACAGTTGCATGTCGTAGGGTATCCGGATAACACGATCGTGAAAAGAACACCAAGACTGAGGTTTGATCTCAATCAGGCAGACGTGCGAGGCCACGGTCTTTCCACCCAACATAATGGAATAGGTCGTAAGAGGAACGCAAACCTACCGCGACAGAGAACTGCGAAGCCGACGATGCTGTTTGAGGTCTCTGCAGCACTACGTCGTGAGTGTTTGGTTCTGTTATACTAACTTGAATGCCGGACAACGGTATCCGCTAATTATAGTGTGATACTTAGACGCACCCGGCCTCTGGCGCGGGTCTCCATCCAGTATCGACAGACTTAAGTTGTGACAGCACGAAGCGAGGCGGTGCTTCTTCGCTTGCCTTGTCGTAATGGGAACTTCCCGACCCTGCCGCGGAGGATTCTATGTACGTGGACACATCAGTTGCGGCGCCCCCGGGAAAGGCGAACTAATCACTCGTGGCTTTTGTGGTGTCGGCGAGCGCAGGGATTGGTACCGATCCTGATGTGTAGGTCCTAAGTTGACGGACGCACGACATCTTTGCTGAGCAAGTCTTTGTGCGCTAGTCTGCCTTGAGCTTTCAAAGGTGCCATGGCCAGGCCACTGGCCAGGTTCGGCCATGTTACCGCCGTAGGCCTGGGACTCGGATTGGATTGCCAAGACAGTTCTCTTTCTTCTAACGAGTGTTCAGGGTCAAGACTCGTTAGGATGGAATAGTATATCATACAATGCGACTCGGAGAGTCGGCGGCTGCAGTATTTGTATGATAACTTTAGAGTCCGCTCTAAGTACTGCCATACACACCCCAGTCACTTCTTGAACTTCCATGATGCACGAGCGCCCACGCCGAAACATCACGAATCGCAAACCACCGTATATGCCTTGTCCATGTATCGTAGCAAACCCAAGATACGAGACTACATCCGAGACTAAGAGAGAGCGCGAATCCGGTACTTCATTCGCTCGCGGTTAACCAGCATCAACCTCGTATCTGAGTGTGCGCATCTGATGCGAATCAGAAGAGTGCTAAACAAGTATTCGTTGGAAGCAGCGCGAGTTTTTTTGTTCAGTCTACAATACATGAGCAAAAGCACAGGAATTTGGCCATTCGACGAAGTTCTGCCAGCGAAATTGCGATTTGTCCCCCAGCCAGGTAGTCTAGTGAAATCTAGCTGGAATAACCGGGTGCGAACTCGACAGACCCCCATCCACAGCCCAAGCCTGCCCATTGACGTAGCTCGATTCGTCTGATGCTAGGAACAATGCGACATTCGCAATTTCTAAGTGTGTAAACAGACTTGAGCAATTCGCCACTGGTAAACGCGCCAAGCACAGACCTTGCGGAAGACCGTAACGCCCTAGAGGGTTCAGCTGGCCAATCTTGCCCTCCGTCCCCCTGGACCGGGCAGGTTCAAACACACCGACGGTCATGCCTGTGTCGATGAGACCAGGGCAGATGGTGTTGACACGGATGTCTGTTTTCTGCAACTGGTAGACCGCAGTCTGGGCAATGCTGTTAACACTGTCAAGTTGACCGGTTAGTTTGGTAGTCAAGGGCTGAGTCATCGGACGACTCACGCAGCCTTGCTCGCGCTGTCTTTAGAGGTGTGAGCATGGTGCTGGTAGAAGTCGAGAATGGGGACTTACAGTCTGTCGACCCGGCCCCTGAGCGAAGACCGGCCACTGTGTGGCCGTCGATTAGACTTCTTTCAGTGAGGAGGAAAAAACAACAAAGATAGTTTACCAGACGCGGTGAGAATGATGCTCCCCGCACTGTGCTCCTTGCCGCGGGAAGGGTTGGATTCTTTCATGGCGGCGGACGCGTACTTTACCGCAAGAAAGCATCTTTTCGTAGATCAACCCGGAGAACAAAACAGTGGAGGCTTTGACACTCACGAAAGCGAGTTCACGCGCATGGTCTCCATGAACTGTTGCGGTCCAAGGTCCTCAATCAAGGTGAAGGGTCCTATCCCAGCCTTACCTGACGTGAGAGACAATGGAGTGGGGGACGAAAAGGACACATACATTTGCAAAGAAGACGTCGAGCCGGCCTTCCTCGTGAAGAGCTTGCTTGCAGAGGCACGCGACGGCATCCTCATCAGCGGCATCGGCTTGTTGGACAGTGACCTTGACGGATGTTGGTAAACGACGGGATGAGTTGAATGAGAAAGGTTGTACCTTAACGTCGGGATATGCTTTCTCGATCGTCGACTTGAGGTCAGGGAGGTTATTTGGGTGGTAGTCGGTGAGATAAAGGTGACGGGCGCCTGGGAAGTGGGTTAGAATGTTGGGGGAGGGGAGGCATAGAGGTTATGTGAGGGGATGACCTTCGTGTGCGAATAACAACGCGGTCGCACGCCTATAGGCACGGTGGTGAGCAGGGGAGCGATGAGACAAGAGTAGAAGATGACGGACCCAATGCCTTTGAGAGAACCGACTCCTGTGATTATGCAAACCTTGTTCTTGAGACGGTAGGTGCGGGGGGCAGTCTGGAGGTGGGACCTGATGGTGTCGAGCCTAGCGAGCGTTCTCTTGCGGAACTCGTCTGGGCTGGCCATGGCATTGGCAGGAGGGGCGGGGCGAGGTCGGAGGCGCATCCGACCTGAGCTTGATCAGGCTTGCCACTGCCAGCGAGGCCGCTCAAAGCTTGGCCCGGCTCACGGTCTCTTCCTCGCCTACTCCGGGCCGGGCGCATACATGTCAACATATTGATTAATATTGAGCGCTTGAGCTCTGGCGCTCTGCCACCACAGGCGTGTCCCTGCGTGTCCTCGCACACCTTCCGCCACTGCGGCCTCCGCGTCCCAGCCCCAGGCTGCCCTCGTCCGTCGTCCACCCCCTCGCGCCTCAACTGGCCACACCCGACGCCGGCTCACACATCCCCCGACATTGTCTGTGAGTCCTCGGCTCTCTAGCATCCACTCGCGCGACACTGACCTTTCTTCTTCTCCGTCCCAGCTCCACCAACATGTCTCTCTCCCCCGTTCCCCTCCCTCTCGCTGTCCGTATCGCTCCCCCTCCTTACTTCGCTCGCAACGCCCCTCCACAACCTTCCCCGTCTGATGGCGATTCTCCTCTCCTCTGTTCCATCCGTAAAACCCTCCGGGCCACTCGCGGCAACCAACCCTCGTCTCTTCAATCCCTTTACTACTCCCCCGGCGGAGACGGCGCCACCGGAGACGAAGTCCTTGCATGGGACTCCTTTACTGTCACCTTGACCCAAGGTGGTGTTCTACACAAGAAGTGGTCCTTCCAGGATCCTATCCAGTGGGCTTGCATTGGGTGGTTATTCCAATCGAGTCTTGTCCATACTTCCACGCCCTCTACCCCAGCCTATTACAGGGAGGACCTAAGCGAAAAGGCTCCCCTTGACTTCGATCCCGGGGAGCGGCCCACCTTTGGCGCATTCACCCGTGCTCGTACGGACAAGAAGCGCGAAGAAGACCAGGAGGAGCGTCTCAAAGCCGTCTTCGTCTTCGTCCGCGGCCACGCCAAGATCTACATGGACAACGGTTCCGAATACACCCTCAACCTCCCGTTCCTCGTCCAACGAGCATGGCCAGTCGAGCCCCACGGTGTGTTCATCCAGCGCGTGGTCGAAGGCTGGGAGCTAGACGAAATCAGGGAGTCGGGCGAAGCTGGGATTACCACCATTTTTACCCTCACCAGCCCTTTCTCCGAACCTGCTGCCGTCGGTCTTGCAACTCAAATCAAAGGCGACTGTGGTGGAGTACCCTTGGAACTCAAGCCTGACTACTACTCTGAACCGGTCTCTTTCCCTCCGGCTGAGCGCATGATTTGGGTCTCTCAACGTGCATGGAATTTGACCGACAAGCTCATCGTTACGATGAATGCCGAGCTCAATCGCATTGCTGTTTGGCGATACGTCTATGCCCCTCCCCCTCCCAGTTCGTCAAAGTCAACCGCACGTCCGACCATGCATCCTCATCATGCAAAACGATCCTCGATGTCTGGGAATACGTCTGCGCACCTCCGACAATCTAACGCAGCTGCGGATGGTTCGCATCTATCCCCAGGACGCCAAGACACGAAACGGCCATCCACTGTCCCGGGATTAGCCCCAACTCTCACGACAACTACGACAATGGAGGAGCTGATGGGCGGTGTCGTGGGTGGGGCGGTTTCCCGGTCGCAGTGGAACCTGCCTTTTCGCCTCAAGTTGGACCCGTCTGGCAAGTTGGATGTGAACGCCGCGAGAGGAACCGAGCCAGTCAACCTCGACGATGTCCCTGATCCTGCTGAGGAGATGCGCATGCAGTCTCAGTTTTGGGCGGAGAAGCTCCACCAGGAGACTTTACCCGAAGCCGCGTAAGTTATGAAGTCTGGTCCTGTGCAGAAGTACTAACGTCGTGGCTAGGATGGTTGACCACACAAACATTTCCGTTGCTGCGTTCGATGAACGGTGGGACGGCAAGAACACCCGATCTCTCCTCGGCATTTGCTCCCGCGCGACGTCGACTCTGCTCGTATTCGCTATTGAGAGGCGGGAAGACTCCACGATGGGCGTTAAGCCTGTGACGCAGCTCCCTGCACTTGCCATCACAACGATCCGCGGGACTCGCGACTTCGTGGCCGACCTCCTTCTTCTCAAGCCCGATGGAAACCTCTTCTTGCTCGTCCACGGCACATTCGAGCTACCACTTGCCGTGAAGCTCCCGGTCGTCCGGCATGGACGCTTCATTAAGAGACCAAACAATTCGCATATTGTGGGGCTAGCGCACGCTGTATATTCCTCTGTGTCGCTGGAGCTCTCGGATGGCTCGATCGTTCGCGCCTCTCTGGATTTGATCCCGAGGGACCATCTGGTTTGCGACTGCCTTCTCATGCTTTCCTTCGTTCTGCCGCCTGACCTGTTTCTCACACTTCATTGGACGTTCTTATCCAAATGGGCTGCGAAGGACTATGCGTTCATTATTGGCGCCGAATTCGATATATTCGTGACTAGTTTGCTGCAAACACTAGGCCTCGAAACGGAGGAGTCTGTCGAGCAGTGTCTGACAGACGACGCTTGGGGTCAGCTTATGGCAACTGAGTCATTCGACAAATTTCAAGAGGACCCCGTGCTCCGGAACTTGCAGCTCCCTGGTCCTCGCCCTGGCGAAATTTGGCAAAAGCCCGCCACCAAGCCGCATCCCCTTGTCGGTGCTGTGTTACATGCGCTACATCTCGTCGCGGAAGAGAAGCGAGTTTTCCTCCCCAGCTACGAGGGACTTCCACGACTCACGCCACTTATTTGCCGGCTCGCTGTGGTTGTCCGTCCGGAATGGGCGGATTACTGGAAGCGGTTTTGCCCGACCGCTATGCAGGCGTGGCCAAACCCTCAAGTGACAGGTACGTGAGATGATACACTGTCTTCCGCTGCGCGAAGTGCCAATTCAATGTCAACTTTCAGTGTCCGAATATATCGATGATCGTCTACCACTATGGCCCGTTGACATGTCGAGTATTCTCTACGGGCGGATCAACAATCCAGAGTGGTCGCTATCCTGGAGGGAAAGTTCGACCTTGCACGCTCTGTATGGGTATCCTGCGGCCTTCGTATTTGGCCGTCGGGAACCGCTCATCCATCTGCAAGCCTTGAACAAGATCTACATGGCTTTGTCGGACAATAAGCCGAATGACATACGGAGACGCGCCGAAGCTGGTTTGCGTGCCATGGAGGACGCTGGGATGACGACAGCTATTCTGCAGAATCTCTCTCTTGGCGTGTCCGCCCCGTTGCGAGAGACGCTACGGACCGCTCAACTTTCCCCTGGAGGCGATTGGTCTGTGCCGATCTACCGGCTCATTGGAAGGAACGACTTGGCAGAAGGCTTTAGCTCCAAGCCAGCAGTCTTTGCGACCAACGGGTACCGTCCCGTGCGCGATATTTTGGTAAGCTTTACCTCTATTCCCATGCTTGGATGCGACGGTGCTGAATGTGATCCCGATGTATTAGCATTCATCCGCTCCACGCAAGACATGCCGTCAATTGGTAAGAGATGTCCACCGTGTGGTATCTAAGGACCCCACCAAAACCACCGGCGTAGAGCTCGATACGAACGACTTCACACGAATTCGCTTCGGACAAGATCGGAGACTGGACGAGGTCGCTCGCATGCTGTGCTCGTCGATTGTCCCGCTTATACGTGCCATCGATAGGCCAGAGCTAAAGTGCGCGATTCGAGTATTATGCACCCGTCTCACTGCTGACACCGGTCATTCTAAAGTGAAGCGGAACAATTGCGAGAGCAGCAACATCAAGTTATCAGAATGGCTGAACGCACTCTTGCCCTTCCGTTAGGCCGCGCTATCTTCACGTTTGGTTCCATCCCGACAGTCGCAAAAGAATCTTTTGCAATCCCCAAGTTCGAGTTCTCTGTGCGCGTTCAACCAGGGAATTTGCTTCTCTCGCCTGAGGCCGGAAAGATACCGCAAGACTGTATGAACTGGGGCGAATTCCACAACGGGGTAGCCGCTGGACTGCGTATCTCCTCCCAGGCCCGGTCAGTGGAGAGCTCTTGGATCAAGTTCAACAAGCCAAGCGAGTTGACACCAGAGCACGCTGGCTTCCTCTATGCACTCGGGCTCACAGGTCACCTCCGGGAAATGCTCACCTGGCACACTTTCGGCTATCTCACTCCCAAGCACGATATGACGTCCATCGGCGTCCTTCTGGGCCTCGCTGCGGCGAATCTGGGGAGCAGCAATCGACACGTCACGAAGCTCATCGCCGTCCATACTCCTGCCTTACTTCCCACACCCGATGTTGACCTTAACGTTCCCCTCATCACTCAATCGGCTGGTCTAATGGGAATCGGTCTTCTCTACTTAGGAACAAGGCATCGTCGGATGGCGGAGGTATGCCTGAACCAAATCAGCAGGCGGGACCTTTATCAACCTGACATCAGCAACGAGTACCGCGAAGCCTACACCCTCTCCGCTGCCCTAGCCTGCGGTATGGTCTTGCTTGGCAAGGGCTCTTCCATTCCTGCCGACCTCGTGATTCAGAATCGTTTACGTCTCCTTATCCATGGGGAACCTGGCGTGGTGGATAATGGAAAGCCCGTCCGTCCGACGTTCGATGTCAACCTCACATCCCCCGCTGCCACACTGGCTTTAGGCCTAATGTATCTGCGTACCGACCGCCAAGACGTCGCAGACATCCTCACGATCCCTGAGACCCTCGAAGCCATCAACCAGATCCAGCCCAGTTTCCTCATGCTCAGAGCAATGTCCCGCGCAATCATCATGTGGAGCACTATCCAGCCAACGAAGGCATGGCTTATGAGCCAGCTGCCAGCTGCCGTCAAGGCTGCCATGGATGCACGGTTCCGGGGGAAACAGGTGGACGACGGCTACGAGCTGGCATACTACAATATTCTCGCAGGCTCCTGTTTCGCGATAGCGTTGAAGTACGCCGGGACAGCTCGTGAGGAAGCTTACCTGCTTCTGATCCAATATTACGACATGTTTAGTCAACTGGCATACACGAACAGTGCGTGGTGTTCTGCATTTCCGATTGTCCTCGGCCAATTTTCTTCCTTAGGTATGGCATATGACCATCGTATCAAGCGTTCTGCAATCCGAGAAGGTCTCAACCTCATCTCCGTCAGCCTCACCATGGTCATGGCAGGGACGGGGGAGATCAACTGTCTTCGACGTTTACGCTATGCTTACGGAATGTACAACCATCCCATACGCTATGGTTCTCATGTCGCCAACCACATGTCCATCGGACTTCTCTTCCTTGGCGGTGGGCGCTACACACTTGGAACTTCGGACGCTGCGATAGCGTGCATGATCGCAGCCTTCTATCCCCGATTCGCTCACGTCTCATCTGACAACAAGAGTTACCTGCAAGCGTATCGCCATCTCTGGGTCCTCGCCGTGGAACCAAGATGTCTCGTGGCACGGGACATCGACTCACGGGACATCGTCTACGTCCCAGTGAAGATCAAGATCAAGGATGGGAAAGAGATCGGTAATGTCCAGTTGATTGCGCCGACTCTTGTTCCAGAGGTCGAGAAGCTAGTCTCGATCAGGGTGGACACTCCGCGGTACTGGCCGTTCTACTTGGACATCTCCAATTCACCGCGTCACCGAGAGTGTCTGTTGCGTAGTCAGACACTGTTCGTGAAGCGTCGGACGGCGTTTTTGAGCTACATGGAGGATCCCAAGGGTAGCCGAAGTCTATTCGTGCGCTCTGGCTCTTCTACAGGCGATGCGGCTACGCTCGACTTTCCTAGGGCGACCGATGTCAAGGCACATCCGGCAAGCGATCTGCACCACTTCATCGCATCCTCTTCCAACGACCCGCTGTTCCTCGCCTTCGCCGATCGTTTGTGCAAGGATGACGGGGAGACACCGGAGGAACGACGCTTTCAATCCTATTGCCACGCTGCACTGCTCGATAGCATCGTCCAGGACAAGCCACAGACCCTTCAATCACATCTCTCCGTTTTCCACCTGCGCGCCATGTCGTCGGAATCGGTCTACTTCTCGATCCGGCTGCAGGACCTCCGCTTTGCTGCAGACTTCTACAGCAAGATCTATGACCGCAGATTCAGCGGACGGACCGAGAGCAACCCTCGACCTCCGCTATTAAGGGAAAACACGCTGCTCGGTACTCTGCACATTCTCGACGCTAAATTGGACGCTATTCGTTCGACGGATTTGTTCCAGTCCTTCATTGCGCGCTACGCACGTGGGGAAGGTATAGCGGGGCAGCAGGAGTCGCCTACGGAGGGGGCAGCTTCACGTCATTTGTCATGGTATCTTCAACGGAATAGCGTGCCGGTCTCAACCATCCTAGTCGTCCTCAGAGCCCTAGCTCGCTCATTCCACGACGAATGCACTTCCGTGCCTCAGCCGGAGGGGACTAATGACGGGGAGGCGTTGGACCAAGGGATCAAGGAGCTTTTGCATGCAACTGGCACACAAATGTCGACTACCCTAGGATCGGGATGGACGATGCGTTCGTTGGACGAAGTGATCGTCGGCTGGAACTCTGATTGAACGGGCCGCTTGTCCTTGTGCGAGGGGAAAGGAATGGGGTAAAAAGAAGCCAAAGAAGCCTACCATGTTATCTCGGAGTCTGTTTCCGGCACGGCGGACTGCATACTCTAAGTGCTCAGTGCTCAGTCGACATCTGTATTCTATAATGACATGCTGCATTTTACTGCACTGTTGATGTTACCCTCGTGCAGAGACGGCATAAGATGGAATATTGTACATAGGGTTAACGAAGGAAGGTTTGTCCCTTCTTGGTACCCGCTCATCAGGTCAGGACGTCGCATTGACGTCAAGGTCCAATACGTAGTTCCGTGCGTATCCGTGCCTGTAGGCTGTAACTGATCGCCTAAATCTTGCTAATCTGTCACGTATCTTAGGTTACCTCGGGGAGGCTCGGGCTGTAACCATCCGTGCGTTCCTGCGTTCCTGCGTTCCTGCGTTCCCATCGACTGGAGTCACAAACTCCCATATTCCAACCAAGTAGGAGGGAATGCAAACAGTGACTGCATTTTCGCAAGTCTGTCTGAAAGCAAGCTTGCGTTATCACTTACGATCTCTTCCCAGGATGCCATCCAAAACTAAAGGGAAATGCATTTGTCTCACGGGGCGAATCAATTCGCCTCCGTTCAAGGGTCCTAAGGCGAGTTTCGATGCTGTCCTGCTATTCACGACTACGCTACATATGTACCTTCTGTACGTGAGCTTCTAGCCTGATCGGATCGGATTCCGTTGTACTCGTGGAAGAATTCATCGGATGCGTCTTGTAATTGATTGCTTAACAGTCACGCAAACTCCCAAGTCATGTTAATTCGTTTTCGCCTCGCAAAGTGGGTCACAAATGGACGTTCTGGGCTGCGCCGGGTTGCGTTCCATCTGACTTTGAATCAAGCGACCCCGGTCCCCTGGTGCTATAGCAAACCATATATAAGCTCCGTCCCATATATGAGGGGAGATCAGTCCGCATAGAGCCCCTTCCCTTCGTAACATTGCAACATCTCATTAGTGTCACTCTCTCCAAATGTCCTCCAACATTGACTCTACTGCACCATCTCTTCGTCCGGATCGCGTCCGCCTCGCTGTACTTATGGCCCCTAAGCCAGGGCTCTCATTTGAAGAGTTCGACCGCTACTGGCTCGATGTCCACGCAAAAGTGTTCTCATCGATAGCCATCGTTAAGCGCAATCTGCTCAAATATGAGCAGGTGAGTTGGCCGGTAACTCTTATTCATCTTCAGTGCTCACGACCCCTTCCGTCGAGCAGTTCCACCTCGATCCAAAGTACAACAACTTGGTCGCTGCGCAGTCCTTGGCCAGGTCGAAGTCGCCTTTCCGGGGCATTGCCATCTTTGAGGCGACTTCGTTGGACAAGATCTTCGAGATCTTTCAAGACGAAGAGTATCTTCGTGCTGTCGTTCCCGACGAGCTCAACTTCTTCGACCACGAGAATGCGCAGATCCTCGCGGGTCCATTCGCGACGATAATCGACTTGTAGCACCGTTCTTCACCGGTCAATATGCCACCAAGGTCATGGTTAGTATGGGCCAAGCTTCTCACAAAGTTGGCGTCCCTGACTGATCTGGATGGCAGAGGTTCCGCTGCCGGGTCTGCACTGGGAAGGGTGCTTCGCCGCTATCCTTCATGCTGATTTATCTTCCCGTGTACTCGGACGTCTATGCTTGTATATGGGATATATGACTATGTACAATTGAAGGTTTAAATGCCATACTTCGGTAGCGACGTTCACACAGGTACACCATAGAGCTGAGAAAGAGGTAGAGATACACCGCCATCTAGCCGTATTGATGATGCTTTGATGATATGTCGTTGGGTGGGTGAAGCCATTGTGCATGCACTGGCATGAGAGGAGAGTCGAGAGTCGAGACTGACGCGAGCGCGGTCGGTAGCTGGCGCTAAGGACCAGTGACGTAAGCGGGCCAATGTGGGAATCGCCGAATGTGGACAGACGGGTGTATGCGCGTCCAGCGGGGCTCAACCGACTTAGACCTGGTACTCAACGTCCATCCCTCTCCCTACGGCTCCTTTCGCCATGTCCTCCAGCATCGAGCTCATCAACCCCAAAGCGGAGAGCGTACGAAGAGCTGCTGCGCTCCAGGTCTGTCTATTACCTCTGCTCTCTATATGCGCATCTTAGTGTTTATACCGATTCAGGTGAATACAACCGGTGCGATGGGCCTTGCAAACGTCGTCAAGAGTAACCTAGGTGCGCGTACTTTGATTTTTTCTGTGACATCCAACTCATCCCTATTAGGTCCGAGGGGCACACTTAAAATGCTTGTCGATGGCGCAGGCCAAATCAAGATGACCAAGGATGGCAAGGTCCTTCTCTCCGAAATGCAGATCCAAAACCCTACGGCTGCCATGATAGCCCGTACAGCTGTCGCACAAGACGATCAAGTTGGGGATGGCACGACCTCAGTCGTCCTTCTTGTCGGCGAGCTCCTCAAGCAGGCCGATCGATACATCTCTGAAGGTGTTCACCCGACAGTGATTGCTGAGGGATTTGACATTGCGAAGAAGGGGGCTTTAGAGGTCCGTGATATCTTTAATTTCACTGTGATAGCATTGTAATCGCGCACTCTGGTAGTTTCTAGACAGCTTCAAGAAACCTGTTAAACTCGACCGCGCTACTCTGGTCAATGTTGCCTACACTTCGCTTGCCACCAAGGTCAACTCGTCACTCGCACAACGACTTGCATCTGAAGTTGTGGACGCCATCCTCACTATCCGCCCTCCACCACCTTCTCCAGGTACATTCATGTTTTGCTCGTCACCTTTCAGCATCTTTTCATCTGGTTGCATAGACTCCCTATACCAAATCCGCGATCCCATCGACCTGCACATGGTCGAGATTATGAAGATGCAACATCGAACTGCGTCTGAAACCAAGCTTATCCGCGGTCTTGTCCTCGATCACGGTGCAAGACATCCTGACATGCCCAAGCGTGTCGAGAACGCCTACATCTTGACCCTCAACGTTAGCCTGGAGTACGAGAAGACGTGCGTATTTCCTCATGTTGCATTCCTCGACCTTTATAACCCCAACATTGCATATAGGGAGGTCAACTCTGGGTTCTTCTACTCCTCAGCAGAACAACGGGAAAAACTCGTTGAGTCGGAGCGTCGATTCACGGATGCAAAGTGTAAAAAGATCGTCGATTTCAAGAATATCGTTTGTGATCAGGCCGTGGGCGGCAACGAGAAGAAGAACTTCGTTGTCATCAACCAAAAGGGTATTGATCCTCTCAGTTTGGACATCCTTGCCAAGAACGGTATCCTCGCTCTGCGCCGAGCCAAGCGACGTAACATGGAACGGTATGGAACTCCTGTGCCACTTTCAATTGATGATCCTCACATGGTATGGGCAGATTGCAGCTTATTTGTGGCGGCACCGCGCAAAATTCTGTCGATGACCTCAGACCTGACGTTCTTGGATGGGCAGGGCTGGTGTACGAGCATACCCTTGGCGAGGAGAAGTTCACGTTTGTCGAGGAAGTCAAGGACCCGAAGAGCGTCACGCTTCTTATCAAGGGGCCCAATGCGCACACGATCCAGCAGACACAAGATGCCCTTCGCGATGGCCTGCGTGCGGTGAAGAATGCACTCGAGGATGAGGCGCTCATCCCTGGTGCAGGTGCGTTTGAGGTCGCGTGCGCAGCGCACCTCAACGGTGCTGTGAAGAACAGCGCGAAGGGACGTGCGAAGATGGGTGTGCAGGCATTCGCAGAGGCGCTGCTCATTATTCCCAAGACCCTCGCTGCCAATGGTGGATATGACGTGCAGGACGTCACTGTCGCGTTGCAGGATGAGGCAACGGGTGGTAATATCGTTGGTATCGATCTCCACTCTGGAGAACCGTTCGATCCAACAGTACAAGGCGTTTGGGACAACTACCGGGTCAAGCGGCAGATGCTTCACTCCTGGTTTGTCCGCCCACTTCAGATTTACCAGCCAGTGCATTAACACCTCTTCCTCAGTTCGGTTATTGCCGTCAACCTCTTGTCCACCGACGAGATCTTGCGAGCGGGGCGTAGTTCACTGAAACCAGACGGGCAGCAGTAGATAATCATGTAAGATAGACGAACAGCACTATTCGAAACCTTCATGTTGTACATGCTAAATGTTCGACGCAAGCCGAACACCGATTTCCATTATGTTGCTCAAGATACGCCCGAGCACGTATTACATACATGTACAGTGAGAGGTATATGCTAGCAGTATATCAGCGTTGAAGCAGGGTCGGAAGATGCAGAAGACGACGACAACATAACGGTACAATAAGGAGCAATAAGAAAGCGCAAGCCATCGTTCAACGGATTCTTGTGTCCAACACATTGTCAGATGTAAACACTAACGGTGACAAGTACGCAGTCTGGAGGAAAGGAATAAAAATGTTGAGTAATCCATCTAGTCCGTGTCGTCCGAGCTCCCACTCTCCCACCCCGCTCGTATGAGCTTGGTAGGCGCAGGTGAGATGTTGGTGGTAACGGTGACGGTAGTGCTACGATGAAGGAACGGCGCATTCATAGGAAGCAAAACGGTTTGCTGCCAGGTTTTGCTTGGTGACTTCCGAGGAGAGGGAGGTGTATACTCAGGGAGAGAAGTTGCGGATGGTGGTCTGGACTCCGTGTTTGAGGGTGGGTCAGAGACGGACACAAGCCGTTCGACAATCTGCTCGGAATCGTCAGTTAGGTCGAGCAGCGCGGAAGACGCTGACGAGGACCGACGGCCAGGTTTGTAGATTGACAGGATACTAGGGCCACGGAAGCCCTCCTGAGTAGGAGCATTGACACGTCAGCGTTATTAGCTATGCAAACGCCGTAAGGCGAGTACCAGGCTAGTGAGCTTACCTCTTCAGAAGAACCCTCGGGATCTACGCTTCCGTGGACAGGTTCGGAGTCCCCAGCGTCCATGGACGTCTCGTCTGCATCAGCTTCGAACAGATCCGTGAAGCTGACCATTTCGGGCCTCGACAGTGCCTTCCCTTCGGACGGCTCCTCGTGTTCATCCGGATCGGTCCCAGCAGATGATACGGGACCCCATCGTCGCCTCGCCATGTTGAGTGGATTAGGTTTGAAGGTGAAAGAGCGAGATCCGGCGTAGGCGGCTTTGACCATCAGTTTGGGGCGAACAAACATCGGCCTATATCCGTCCGACTCGTCCACTTCTTCCCTCTCCTGACTCGACTCTTCAGCATCAACATCGCCCGACTCGTCCACTGCAACCACGGGATGCTCGACATCATCCTCTGGCGTGACTGGTAAATCGGTATCATCGTCGGTGGATGATTGGCGGCAGTATACATCTGAAAGGATCGGGATCTCTTCCGGATCTTCTGGAGGGACTGACGAGGTCCACTTGCGACGAGCGAATGTGAGAGGATTGGGCCGGGAAAGGAGCCCTGCACCACTCTTCGACGCAGTTAAGAGTGGTCGCCGAAAAGGTTGAAGATCTTCCTCCTCTTCCACTTCCTCCCCGTACGATGCGGCAGATAAGTCAGCCTCCTCGCCTTCCACCTTGACCAGAATTTGCGGCTCCTCGTCCTCATCGACATCCACCTTGCGACGCTTATGACGCTCTTCCTCTTCCACTTCATCCTCGGACTCCTGGAGCGAACGCTTTGGAGATTGATATTGTGCTTCGCTAGCACCCCGCGCGACTGTCTCCACCTTCGAGGCCTCGCCTCCTGTGCCATCTTCGCCATCTCCGCTGGCGCCCGCGACGATCGCCTTGGGTCGCAGCTTGTTTGGCCTCCTCCCGCGTTGCATTCTTCGACTACCAGCCGTGGGGTGGAAGTTCTTCCGCATATATCGACCATTGGTCGTCGCCTTCTTACCAAACCTGCCGTTCGCCTCGCGCGGTTGCGAGGCGACTGCGAGCGACTTTGGCGTAGGTAATTTGGGAGCGGCCTCCGTCTTGATAGACACGGGAGTACACGGTTCGGGTGGCAGAGTGCTTCCTGAGCTGCGGAGATGGTGGCGGTCGTTCGCCTCGGAATGTGGTGCGCTGAGAGAGGAGTCGGAGGAGTCAGAGTTTGCAGACGAAGACGAGGAGGTTGAGGCGGTAGAGAGAGGAGCCTTCGACGAAGAAGCAATAGGTGAGGCCTTGCCTTTCGACGGAGGCTCGCTCTCGCGAAGCTTGAGACTCGGTACGCGCGTGCGACTGCTGCGACGCTCGCTGACGCCCAGAAGCTCCCGTGCCTTGGTCGACATGCCCACCTTGTTCTTCGGCGGACGACCGCGCGGCCGACCCGTAGGGGCGGGGGCGGAGGTAGCTGCGGATGTGGTGACCTTCTGTCTTTTCGGAGACGGGCCCTGCTCTTCCGCTTCCTCGGTGCGTTGTCGCTTGACTGGCCGCTTGTCAACAGTCGATGCTGATCGAGAGCTGGACGCGCCGTCGGAGAGCTTGTGGTTGAGTACGGCCAGAGACTTGTGGGATAAGTAAGCTGGAGTGTTACTTCTGTTCTCTCGTGGAGTTGGGATGAAGGCCGGGGTTCCATCCGTAGGCATGCGCTCTGGCCATCTGGTCGCGTAGATAGCGAGATGGCGCATACATCTGCATGGACACGGAAGTGGGATCAACATGCAAGCCAAGAAGCCATAGAGCTTGCGACGCACCTTGGACATTCCTGTTCAATCTGTTTTCGTGGTCTCCCTCGCTTCCCCGTCTTTTCAGGCAGTCCGTTCCACACCACCTTGTCATCAACCGAGATTACAGGGAGGACGTTCTTGCAAGTCATACACGTCGGAAGTAGCTTCCCGTCTACACCTCGGGGGCCGTCCTGCGGCTTCTTTACGAATGCATCGGGTGCATCCATCAGCGTCGGCACAATGGGGCGCCGTCTCAGCGACCGTCCTTCCAATTCTGGGTCGTCCTTCTCTTTCCCTTTGAGGTCTCCAACATCTGCGGTAGACGTGCGCGCGGAAGCGGGGGCCTTGCCCTTGCGGTCCTGCATCGGCGTCGTCAGGCGTGATGCTGCAGAGGTAGCGTCCTCGCGCGCACGTAGACGGGAGGAAGAACGGAGGGTGGGACCATCTACGACAGACCCGTTGTCGGAGGTGAGGGGGGGCGTCTCGAGCTGACGAACGGCCGAAGCGGAGCGCGAGCTGGTAGCGCGCGCCTTATCCTTGCCCTTGTCGATGCTGAAGCTCGCAAAAACACTCTCCACCTCGGACCCAGCTCGCCCTTTCCGAGAGCGAGTAGAAATAATGAATGCGGGCGTCGTCTTCCGTGGGGTTGACACTGCGGAAGCGGGGCAACTGTCATCTGGCAACGTGTCCGTTTCAGGCGTGAGGATGCCGGTGCGTTTCGATGGCCCTGCAAGATCGGATGCTGACGAACTGAAACGCAGTGCAGATGCGAGTTCTGATGTGGCGTCGGGCTCAAGTTCAGCCTCGACATCTGCATCCGAGGCATCTTCTTCGTTTGGCAAGACAGCATAGACACCGCGGCGGGTGCGTCGCTCGTTGACGTTGACTGACACGGACTGGGTCGGAATGTCCTCTTGCTCTGCCGGCCAATTGGACTCCTCGTCATTGTCTGACGAAGATTCATCGGGAGCGGAGCCGGAATCGGCAACTTCGTCGTCGTCGTGTGGTGCATAACCACCTCGCTGGTTGATCTCGCAGGTTTGGCAGAGACAATGACGGTTGTTGCGACCAACTGCGTAGAAAATCGCAGATCGTAAATGTGGAGACCGTCGAGCGAATGACAGACCAGTACTGGCGGAAGGTACTTACAATATCCGTCGCCATAGTGCGCAGTCACTTCCTCTCCGACGCCTATATGCTTGATGACCCGGAATGTGATGTACCGCCCTTCACGGAACAGTTCAACATTGTG
Organism: Polyporus tsugae; assembly: GCA_024305745.1. Taxonomy (NCBI): domain Eukaryota; kingdom Fungi; phylum Basidiomycota; class Agaricomycetes; order Polyporales; family Polyporaceae; genus Polyporus; species Polyporus tsugae. The sequence goes on from JAHRBS010000001.1 coordinate 1,430,008, forward strand.
GTCGCAATCGTGCTGTGTACAACAATGTGGAGAGGTCGAGCGACGGGCAATGACAAGGTGGACGGGAAGGGGGGTCAGCATAAAAACTAGAAGGAGCCCTCACCAAGTGGTGTAGGAGCAGAGGAGGATGGACACTCACGTTGACAAAGCGGGCGGGACCGAGGAACAAATGGTTTTTCTTGAGCTGCTTGGAATGAATCACGCTGAAATCACGACGGATTCCAACACCTTCGGCGTGGCCGACATCGGTGCCTTTGAGCTCCTTGTCCTCTTCTTCTGTCAAGTCGGCCATGGAACCTTTGAGCTCGGATATGACCATTCCGGGGGCGAGGGGACGGGTGGCGAGGATACATAGCTCAGACTTGCCGGTGCGATGAGAATAGCGAGACGTATGGGCGATCTCAATGGAGCCGGATGGGAGGTAGAGCTCGAAGTAACGGGAAGCGTGGCTGGAGAGGGAAGGTGCGCGTTAGGAAGGACGAATGCACGGGTGAAAGGTGATGGCCACATACGTGGCGAACGCGTTGACCTGCTTTTGATTGGATGATCGGAGATAATAACGTACAGCAGTGAGGCTGGGGTGAGGAAGAGGGAAAAGGGTGAGTGGTGGCCATGGAAGAGAGGGAAGTATTAGCGTACGATAGGAGATCGTCTACGGCTTGGCGAATGGCGGTCTGGCTGGGACCTTTGAAGGCGACAAGCTGCAGGAGGATGACGAAGAGGGCGAAGGCAGTGAGGGAGGATGGGTCGTAAGACGTCATTGGGCAAGGGAAGGGTACAACGAGGCACTCACACGTCGGACGATCTTCATGAGGTCCTCGGGGTCAGTCTTGGGGAGTCTCCTGGAAGGGTCCATCTTGTGGACCACGAGGGGGAAACCACCTGTACCAAGTTTCTCGACAAGAAGGTGACTGAGGAAGTCGTCGTCGCGCGAAAGGTCTTGCATGTTCATAATCTTGGTAGGTCGCCATGCGCCGTTGAGGACGGTGGAGGTGGAGCCTGCCATCGCGGAAGGCATGGTGAGGGGGAAGCCTGCCGCGACGAGGCAGAAGAGAAGTAGAGGGAAAAGAAAGCGGAGAAGGAGGAGGGGGACGATGACGAGGGCGCACCGACGCGGACGGAGACAAGAACAAGTCTCTCGGGCCAGCAGCGCCCGCAACCTCAGCCACCCTCAGCCAATCACCCGACAGCGCGGTCCGCCCGGCGTCTCGGTCCCAAACAATACCAACCAACTTGAACCGCCGGCCCACACCGCACTCGCCCCTTGCGGTCCCCGCCCACGGCAACCAACACAACAGCCTCCGCGCCGCTCTTATCCACACTTCCATTCACTCGCACAGCTTCATCAGGCATGCACGGAGCATATCATCATACAGCAGGAGCAATACTAGTACCAGGAACATGCGCATGCGTCGGCAAATATTGTCATAGTGGCGGCCGTTTTCAAGTATCTACCCACTCGTCCTCCCACACCCCGTCGTCTCACATCCGCCAGAGTGCCAGACGGTGAGTCACCCAACTCCCACGCAACGTCCTTATGCTGCATGTGCGTGCTTCTGCTTGCCAGTCCTGAGCTTCCTCAGGTAGAACTGCAGTCACATGTGATAATCACCATCAGTACAACGCCGATTTCTCATCGCCACACTTCCCCGCACGCACCTCGAGTTCCCGACCCTCAAGAACGTAGCCGTCCGCACGACCAGACTGACCAGGCCGGCTGCTGATCGCAGCGTACAACCGACCAGCGGCAAATTGAGTCTCCAAGAGCGGGTCAATCTTCGCATCTACACAATCCCACCATGACCATGGCGTCAGGGCTTATCACCAATCCTCCATGTTCAATCGCGACAACTTACCCTTCTTCCGCTCCTCAAGCTTGCGGACGACATGGTTGGACTGCTTTTTCTCCTCCTCGCCTTCGGGAGCAGCATCCTTCTTGCCGCCCTTCTTGGTAACAGGCTGGGCATACTGCGGGAATCAAAAGTTGTCACCTTCGGCAACTGAACGCAACGGCGGACGAGGGATCTGACGCACGTGAGCCTCGTACCACTGACGGAACGGGGTCGCGTCAACCTGGATAATGGCATTCTTGACAAGAGTGTTCGTCCGGACAAGCTCGTTGTTGGACGCGTTGTAAGCCTATGGCAGCAAAAGGGGTGAATTCGAGACCTGGATGCACACTGGAGAAAAGTGCACGGAGCGAGAACGGAATGCGACACAAGATAGCCTACAACGTGGCGGAAGGTGGCAAGTGAATGGCAAAGTAGGATGAGACTTACTACACCGATGAGACGGGTCTTCCTTGTGACTGACTCGCTGCCCCACGCAAAGTTGCCGGAGTCGAGACGAAGAGCGCGGTACTTAAGATTACCGCCGCGGACACGAACAGTGTGGACCCGCTTGGGACCGAGCTTGGTGTTAGCGGCTTGGCGACCAAGCTCAAACTTTCTCTTCTTGCGGTAGTGGGGGCGCTGGGCACCGGTGTGCGAACGTTTGTGCCGGGAGGAGCGGGAGATACCTGGATGATGGAAAGAACGTAGTGGGCGAAATGACGACGCACAGGGTCACAGAAACCATTGCATCAGCCTTGGGGCATATAGACAGCGGGGAAAGAGGCAGCACTGACCCATGTCGGATGGTCTTGAGGCTTCCGGGGATGGGAGTCGTGTCTGGCGGACTCGGGACTGTGGACGAGCGATTACAGTTCACAAATCAAGGTTTGATGCAAACCCAGCTCCGACTGAATCCCCAGCCACCGTCACCCGAGCGCCTGCCGATCCTTCCTGGTCATCGCTCAAGCGCTCAGATGCGCGGTAAACAACATCCCGCAGTTTCAGTCAGATATCGAAGTTGAAGGGTTTGGCATATTGAACCAGCTAATATTGAAGATAGGGGCTACGTAACACTGTGCCCGTGGTGCACGCGCGCGCCTTTACCTCTTAAAGTACTCTCGCAGCTCACACTTGCTCTCGTCTCCTCGTCATAGTTTGGCACTTGTACAACAATACTTGAGCTACTGTCACAACTAGGGTGCATGTCAGCAGCCACCGACCTCGCCAACGCCACCTCATCGTGGCTCATATATGGCTGTAAGTACTGTGTATCGCTTTCCATTTGTCTCTCAGTCCGTGCATTCCAACTTCTGGCCTGGTCATTTTTTGGCGGTTGGAAAGATCCTCCGAGTCCACCTGCGTTTGCGGTAACTGGGAAGAATGGATCTCGTATGATATGGCTGTGTCTTGAGATTGAGGCCGAAGATGACGATGTTACCGGAGGCGCCGGGCGGCCACCCTCGGCCGGGAGCTGGGCGTCTGAGGGAGTCGGCTCGGCGGCGTGGTGTGCAGGCGAGTTGGGTGAGGAGATGCCAGATGGGCCTCGCCTGCTGTCGCGGAAACAAGTGGAGTTGCTCGCTGTCCGCGACGTCGTACGTGGCGAGCCTCACTCCGTACCTCTTTGCTCCCCCTCCCCCTCCTTCACTTTGCTCCCCCCACATACCGCACGCCATCGCAACCGCCCAGAGAACAACGCCCCAAACAATAGACTTCGCCGGGTAAGCAGAACAATACAGCCCTTGTCCTCGTGCACAATGCCCCGCTCACACCCTCCCTGCACTTATAGCGTCTCGCACCAGCTCAGGCCGGTCGTGTCCTCCTGCCCTTCATGTTTTTCTCTGTCGCCCGGTTGCGACTACTGGCTGCTCTCCTTCTCGCGCCAGCGCTTGTCGCTTCGCGCGATGACTCTCTCTGTGAGTATTGCCTCCCGTTTTGACCTTTCCGTCCCCTCACACTTCCTCCTAAAGTCACTTCTTCTGTCACCTACTGCGCCCCCCCTGAAAGTCTCCTCATCGAGCAGTTCGACATCGCCTATTTCGCAAAGAATGAGTCTATTGTCTTCAATATCTCAGCAGCCAGCGTCGTGCGTACCCAACCGTCGTCTTCAATCTTCTCTAACTTATCATATTCTCTCCCAAGGACCCAAACACCAATGTCGTCGCGAATCTGCTTCTCAACGTCTATGGCATGCAGCCAATCAATGTCTCCATCGACATTTGCTCCCTCTTCGGAGGTGCTCTTTGCCCTCTTCCTCTCTACACCTTCAACGGTTCCGACTCCATCTCTCTCCCCAAGAACCTCAACATACAATCCCACCTCCCAGCCATAGCCTACGTCATTCCCGATCTCGAGGCTTACGCCCAGCTCACCCTCACTGATGTCAAGTCGGGAGATGTCAAAGCATGCGTTCAAACAACGTTGTCTAACGGGTGGTCCACACACCAGTACGCGGTAGAGTGGACGACAGCCAGCATTGCTATCTTCGCTCTTACTGTTGCCATCTGGCAATCTATCGTCCACAGTGACCTTACGCTCGCTCCCATGCGCCTAATCGACGTCATGTCTCTCTTTCAGACCATCGCTTTATCTGGTCTGCTTAGTCTCAACTTCCCCTCCCTTTACCGCTCATACACGCTCAACTTCGCATGGACCCTGGGCCTATTTTCCGCCTCCACGACATCTCCTATCCAGCAGTCCATCAATCGCATGCGCCACCTCACGGGAGGCGACCTCTCCAACGCCAGTAGTAATGGTGCCATCGACTTCGTAAACCGCAGGCTCAGTCCCTACAACTCCGCGAGTTTCGTCCTTGCCGATACACTGGCGCCCTCTGCGGGGCTTCCCTTCCTCAACGTTGACCCCACCAAGTTCCTCATCTCCAACACGTCTGCTTACTTTGAGCCTCAGATCTTGGTCGGTGGCGATGTTGCAACGGTTACCCAGGACTCGTCTAATATCCTTCAAGCTGGCATCCCCATTTACACGAACTCGATAGGCATCGCGACCGCTAATGCCTTCATGACCGTCTTTTTCCTGGCTCTCATCCTTGCTGCGATCACTCTCAGCTCGTTAGCCCTTTTGTATGGGGTTTGTATCCTACTCGGTCATACAAAGCTCGCTCGGAGACACCCGGGGATCGACGAATTTCGTTCAAGATATTTGTCCTTCGCGCGTGCATGGTGCCTACGTGCCGCTATGGTGTCATTGTTCCCTATCCTCGTTTTTACATTCTACCAGTGGACATTGAAGGACTCATGGCTGTCCATTGTACTGTCCGTCCTTCTCCTCATTGCGGTCGCGGCGATTTTCCTTCCGGCCACATTCTTCGCCACCCGCGCCTGTTTTCCTAAGGGAAAATGGTGTGGCATCGACCCACCCGATTGGGTAGCTCCTCTCACCGCTCCCTATCGTCCTAACAGGGCATACTATGTTCTACCCCTCCTCCTCCTCATGGTCATCAAGGCCCTCGTGACAGCCTTCGCCCGTGCGCATGGTACCGCGCAAATCATCATCTTCGTCGTCCTCGAGTTCTTCCTCTTCCTTTCAATAGTCATCCTCAAGCCTCATCGGACTCGCGGGGCGGACGTCCTTGCGGGTTACCTATGCGCCACACGCTTGGTGTGCAACGGGTTGATGGTCGCATTTGCGGAGTCGCTTGCGGTGAAACCTATCCCACGCGTTGCAATCGGAGCCATCGTTGCTGTTATCTTCTCGGTGGCGGTCGTGGTTATGTTCGTCAACATTCTCGTCAATATGGGGTTGTGGCGATTGCTCATCTTTGTCTTAACCTGCGGTCGTCGCGGTCGCGGTGTCGGTCATGTGGCACTTGCCAGCCATTCAAGCGATCCTTCGTGCGCAGAGAGGGGAAAGGCTATTGGGATTCCGTGCGAAGAGAAGGACAACATGACGGTGGCTACTGGCGATTCTCATCACTTCCCACGTCGCCCTGAGAATCCTTCACCACCAAGTACGGTGTCGTGCTCGCAGGGTTCGCCTCCAAGTGCGATGTCGAGCACGACACTTGGGGAGACTCTCCCGCGAAGATGGTCTTTCCAGCACTCGCGACCTCCATCTGTCTCAACAAATGCACCCTACTCACCAGTATGTACTTACCGGACCTCTACAGCTTCATCACCTATTTCTGGCCAGCGACATAGTCGGAACATATCTTCGTCAGTCCCTACACCTCTAGAGGAACATTCCACATATGATACATTGGGGCCTCGGGCAGTATAGATAGTACACATACATTTTCTATGATTACGGTTATTGGACACCATCATAGTTGCATTGTTTTGCATGCTTACGCAGTCTCTACACATCTGTTACTCAGCACATCACTAGTCCTTATTGTATCAACATTTAGAAATCATTATTTATTTAATAAGATAGTGTATTACAGGTAGAACACATGTATTGCCTCTATCTACTATGGTCCTTACGGCATGTCAAGTAGATACAGCTGAGGTTAGTCAGCCAGGCGCGTTGTTGGTGAGGTGGCCAGGTAAAACAGGGAAAAACCTGGCTGAGCTCATTGCAAGTGTCCAAATTAGATGTCACCAGTATCAGTGAGGAAATGCCATTACACACAGAGTGTGGGACTTAAAACAGGTTCAAATCATCTGGGTTTCCCCATCATCTTGTAAGGGCGGCCGCAGGCGCCCTTAGCACAGACCCGGATGTGCACATATACCCGCCGGTAGCTGAGGAGGTAGCTTCTCATTTACTCTGCCTTTTGGCATAGTGGCTTCAGTGGGTGTGTCTGAGCCAGTTTACACATCTCCCCCATTTTATACCCACTAAAACCCCGCTATTAACTGCCTAGTCATACAGCAGCATATGTGTATTTTTGAGAATAGGGAGCCATGTCTCTTCCAGCTTCTCTGTAACAGCTCGCTTCTGTAAGGTGAGAACAAAAGAGCGAGGACGAGGGATGAGAGATGAGAGCGAGTGTCACTGGCGGGTGCACACACAAGAATGAAGATGAGAACAAGAGCAGGTGAAACTGCATTGCTTTGACAAGGCTTACAGGACTGAGCATGTGAGAATATGAAGTACAGTAAGTCATGATCAAGTCATGGTATAGCACAGCACAAAGAATGAATCAGATACAAGACAACGAAAGAATGGAGATGGGCATATGAACCAGAATGTAACTACAAGCAACCGTGTGAGCATTGGAACTAAAGGCCATGACGCTCGTGTGATGGCGGGGCCATTACACCACCTCCTCCTCAAGGGAGAGCACACTATTAGCAAGCACGAACCTCAGTGGTCTGAGCATTCATATAGGCTATGTGCGACTATGAAGAACTTGATGTGATCTCAGCCAAACCATCCAGGCATCACAAGTCTCTAGGTGGTGGTGGTTGAGCGATGCATCCAGACCAGAGAATTGTCTGTGATGGCAGCATGTAGGACACACAAAGGTTGACATGAATGGGCATGTGGGATAGAGGATGTAGTGCAGCAGGAGGGATGGCAGCACAACGGGATGTGGCAGCAGAGGTGGCAGCAGGCTCAGATGAAGGCACAGTGGAGGATGGGACCTGTGGAGCAGAAGGGGCCAAAGGAGAGGCATCAGTAGAAACAATGGAGCAGTCATGATGGAGGACAGAATCAGGAGGACATGGGAAACAAGGGTGGTGGAGATGAAAACACTCAAGAAGTTTATTGGACATGGTGGAAATGTCAGAAAGGGGAATCTAGGAATCCTTGTCAGCAGATGAGGACCCCCAGTGTACTAAGTATTCATAACATTGACTGAGACAATGGGGGTTGAGGATGGAATGTGTCATGAACACATTACAAACTACATATATAGTACCAGCCAAGTGTCAAGCTTGGCTTGACATTGCGCCCTTTTGGCGTAGCTGGTTCAGCGGCTGGTCTGTTCCTAACAGAATGAATGGAGGGAGTGTTGTCGTCGAAATCAAAAGGCATAGGTGGGGCATGAGGATGGAAATCAGAAGGATCATGGTAAGGCTCAAAAAGTGAGATGTGAAAGATGGGATGAAGGCATGAGAGGAAAGGTAGTAGACGGAGCTTGTATGCTACATTGGAGATAGCATGTTCAACAGGAAAAGGACTGAGTTGTTAGTAGTTGAGCTTGTCAGAGGGACAAGTCATGTTGATGTTGCAACACAATAGCCAGACGAGCTGGTCAGGCTGATAGCATGGTGACTTGGAGACAAATTAGTTGTAGTACTGAGCTTGATGTTCCTGGGCAGACTTGAGCTCAGCACGAAGCTCACCATGAAGGCGCTCCAGGTGCATCACAAGGTTGGCGGCTGCAGGGACATTAATGATCTCGGTGAGACATGGCTCAAATGAAGGATGGAAGCTGAAGTTGGCATAGAAAGGGGACATGCTGGTCAAGAGGTTGATGTTGTTATTGAACACGAACTCGGCAAGCAGCAAATAATCAACCCAGTCATCCTGTTGGTAGGAGACATAGGCACAAAGATAAGCCTCAAGAGTTTGATTGGAGCATTTGGACAGGTCATTGGTCTGGGGGTGATAGGCTGTGGAAGCCTTGTGTTCGACCTGAAGCAAAGCCATAAGTTCTTTCCAAAAAGCATAAACAAATGTGGAGCCCTGGTCCGAAATCATAGAGTCTGGGAGCCTATGATAGCAAAAGATGCGGTTGAGGAAGATCCAGGCCAAACTGGGCATATCCAACATCTTGTTACAAAGGATGAAATGCACGTATTGTGCAAGACAATCACACATGACCCAAATTGAGTCATACCCATGAGACTGTCATGAACGTTCCATTCGGCGCCTGCTACCAGCACCTTAGTTTCCTTTCCCGGACAATCTACTTCTCATGTCGTACTTATTGTTCTCCGTTGCATTGTATCTTGTCCTTTGTTCTTTAGCACAATAGCTCCTTATTGTCTGTCGTCACTATTGTTCCATTCCCATTGTTCACCCATGTCCATAGTTACCTATTGTCCCCAGGTTCTCATTGTCCTCTATACGTATATAAGGACCTGTACTTTGCTGCCTGGAGACCTCAGTTTTGATCTCTTGTCTCCAGGTAAGCCTCGCTGTATTTTGCTTGTAGACATCTACTTACTCAATACATCTTGTCTCCAGCCCTGACTGTTGAGCCTTGCTCCGCTCTCACTGCACAAGTGCTCGTCGACGCCCTTGCTCGTCTTGTAAGTCTCCCTGGTCCTTACTCGACAGCCAGTCATAACATTAGGTCGAAACTACTTCACGAGGACCGGTGTACCCACACCCTTTTTCCTTTCCCCTTGTACGGTACGCACTCTTGACCCTCTGTGTTGGCCTAGCGTAGTGCGCGCTCTAGTCACACCATCGGACATGGTCTTGATTCAACTCGAGGCTTGCCACTTTTAGTGGTACAGTGCGCGGAAAGCTCCTAACCCGAGACCCTGGCACTGACAGAAGCGGTCCGCCTCACGGCGTGGGAGGCTAGAGAAAGGCGGCAAAACAAAGTCAAGGCAGGACACCCCTGGGCTCGTGTCCCCTGAGGTTAAGACACAGCAATAGGCCGAGGAGGCTGAGCAGACAGTGTTGGGTTGTGCACCAGCCGTCCATTGTTCCTGAATAGGAAGCAAGACACTTCATCCTGGCTTGGAAAGAGTTCGCGCACGCCTTTCACCCCTTTGAAGTCCAGGACGAGCACTGGGATAAGGACAAGAAACGGTGGTCTGTCTGTGTAACACAACTGTGCCCACACCGGAGTCGTACTTGGAGACCTATTCCTGAGGCAGTCAAAGGTCTCGCACCTCGACTCATCACTACCGAAGACCAACCAGCCCTTATCCTTGCACACATCGCCAGACCCCCTACACCTGCCTTTCGTGACCCCGAACGTCCGCCTCTTTGCCAAGCGGCAGCAGTTGCAACTAGTAACCCTGCATCCTATCCTGCATCCCGCCCCACCTCACGTCCAACCTCTCAGCCCCAAAGTTGCAAGCCGACCCCCACTGGGACTCCGTCCGCATCCCCTCGTCTTGGAGGACTAACCCTCCAGACCACTGCTGAGCTTGTTAGACAACAGCTCGCATCCAGCACCTCCAATTCCCCCATCGCTTTGACCTCAGCACTACCCAAGGTTGAAGCAGAACCCGAGCAAGAGGACTCAAACCCTGCAGTCGAGGAGGAACCCAAACGAGAAACCGTAGTTCTCAACACCCTGACACCTCCATCCTCACCACCCTCATCGTCCTCTTCCTCTTTGCCCTCATTGTGAGCACTGTCACCCGCTCCCACCATGGCCACACCCACCCCCTTTGATGTCTCCAAACTCCTCTCCCAAGTCGCCCCTTGCGAGTACAATGGAAAGCTTGCGCAGGAAGGGCTCCGCTTTGTAGCCAATGCCCGCATCTACTACAATCTTCTCGAAGCGCAAGGTGTCGCGCACGAGATCCGCTGGATCACGATCCTCAACAAGTTGACCAGTGGCGCTGCTGAGTGGGCCGGCCCATACATTGTCACGGTGGCCAGTGGCAATGTTGCGTGGTCGGACTTTGCAGCCTTTGAAGGGTCGTTCAAGGCGCACTTCTGTGCTGCAAACAACAAAGAAGCGGCGGTTGCAGAACTCGCCAAACTCTGCAAGGCTTTGCATCGGCTTGGCACCGTCAAGGACTATACTAGCCAATTCAATGCCATCGCTGCTCGCACCAGGTTCAGTGATGCAGACAAGCACGAATGGTACCGCATGGCGCTCCCTTACAAGATCAAGGACGCCTTCGCGACCACAGCACACGACATCTCGGACCTTGCCAAGATCCAGAAAGTTGCACTGCAGATGGACCAGCAACTCGCCGTGCGTGAGGAGGAACGGCTGAAGCAATTTGGATGGAAGAAGAAGGGTGAAAAGGCAGCCGCCTCCAGTTTGGGCAAGAAGAAGTTCAACGGTGAGTGCTGGAACTGCAGTGAGAAAGGACATCCTTCGTTCCACTGCCCAAAGCCCAAGGTCGAGGGCAAACGGGCTCCCTCTTCTTCTTCATCCAGTACTGATGAGCTCATGACACTTAAGGCCCAACTCAAGGCAATGGAGGAGAAGATCGCTGCCCTTACGGTGGTCGATAAGAAAGAGGGTTTTTGATTAGAACCGCATTGAATGCTGCGTGTGCTGGTTCCTGTAGTAATAGTCGATTTTCTGTACTGGGTTTGTCGTTTGTATATGAAGTAAATCATGATGGTCAACACTTTCATATACTGGTACGGTTAATCGGCAAGCAGCGACATAAGGACATTGTAGCTATGGTAGATAGCGGTGCTACTACTAAGTTCCTACATAGATGATTCGTAGAACAGAATAGGGTTACAATGAGGAAGTTGGCAAGGCCAATTCCTCTGTACAACATCGACAGTTCAGAAAACTGTGATGGTGCGATCACAGAGGTTGCCGTGTTGGATATGGCAATTGGAGACCACAGGGAGAAGGTGGTCTTTGTAGTGACAGATATAGGAGAAGAGGATGTCATCATCGGCCTGGACTGGCTACGTGAGCGCAACTCTGAAGTAGACTGGGAACATGGCTTGGTGCGCCTGTTGAGATGTCCAGAGACATGCCCGGCTAACCAAAGAACCTCTGAACCTGTCAAGACCAAAGCGCATGATACGGAGGTATGGCTTACGGCGCGCCATGGTCCTCGATGGGCAAAGAAGGTTAGGAAGGTTGGAAGGGTGTGTGCAGCTGTGATGACCAAGGAGAAGGAGGAGAATAGGCCCTGGCTGCCAGGATTCCTGCCGCGGTGGGATGGAACTGAGACGTCTCTTCTCGATGCATGGGAGGATGGACAACGCCTTTATGGTGCTTCACAACTGTTTGCTTCAGCGACATACACATATTTGCAACAACTCATTGAGCAAGAGTACTAGAAGAAGGAAGTCCGCCCCGTCGAAGAGATTGTACCCGAGCACTATCACGAATACCTGCATGTGTTCTCGAAAGAGGTGTCCGAACGTTTGCCAGAACACGGACCCTATGACCATGCAATAGAGCTCGTGCCCAATGCAAAGATGTTCCATTCCCGTGTGTACCCCCTGTCGCCCAGCAAACAAGGAGAGCTTGACAAGTTTCTCGCTGAGAACTTGGCCAAAGGCTATATTCAAGGGTCGAAGTCGCCAATGTCATCACCGTTCTTCTTTGTCAAGAAGAAAGATGGTAGCCTACATCCAGTCCAGGACTATCGGCAACTCAACGAGATCACCATTAAGAACCGTTACCCACTACCGTTGGTATCGGATCTGATGGATCGACTCAAGAAGGCCAAGTACTTCACAAAGCTTGATATTCGCTGGGGGTACAACAATATGCGGGTTAAGGCCGGCGATGAGTGGAAGGCTGCCTTCGTGACCAATCGAGGGCTGTTCGAGCCAAATGTTATGTTCTTTGGGCTAGCCAATTCGCCCAGCACATTCTCTGCGCTCATGAACGACATCTTCAAGGACCTCATCATACTCGGCAAAGTCACTATCTACCTCGACAACATCCTCATATTCACCGACAGTCTCGAGGAACACCGCACATTGGTGCGTGAGGTCCTGAAACGTCTTAAGGAGAACAATCTGTTCTGCAAGCCAGAGAAGTGCAAGTTTGAACAGCCTAAGGTGGAATACCTCGGTGTACTCGTCTCAGAGAACTGCGTAGAGATGGACCCGGTGAAGGTGAAGGGTATCGCAGATTGGCCTGTCCCTCAGAACGCCACAGACATACGGAAGTTCCGCGGTTTTGCAAACTTCTATCGGCGGTTCATAAAGGACTTTGGTGCCATCTGCAAACCCTTGGATCGCCTCACGGGCAATGCGCCATGGCAATGGGGAGACGAAGAGCAGTCTGCCTTTGACGAGCTCAAGCGTTGCTTCACCAGAAGCCCTGTCCTGACAATCTATGATCCAGACCACAACACCCGCATCGAAGTCGACGCATCTGACTTTGCTACAGGCATGGTTCTGTCTCAGGAGGGGGAAGACGGCAAATGGCACCCCATCGCTTTTCACTCTGAGTCAATGAACAATGCTGAATGCAACTATGAGATCTACGACAAGGAGATGCTCGCCATCATTCGTGCCCTGCAGGCCTGGCATCACTATCTCGAGGGTCTCCCCAGTGTGTTCGAGATCCAGTCGGACCACAAGAACCTCAAGTATTGGCGCACAGCACAGAACCTCACACGCAGGCAGGCACGATGGGCTCTCTATCTGTCACGATTCGACTTTGTCATCTTGCACAAGCCTGGGACGTCTAATGGTAGGGCCGATGCACTGTCAAGACAGCCCGACAACCAGCCCAAGGATGCAGATGACAATCTCAGTCGAGTCTTGTTGCAGCCAGAATGTTTCCGAGTACTGGCAGCCAAGAGAGGGCATCTATTGGTGGTTCCAGAGAAGGCACTGCTTCAACGCATCCGCGAGTGTGGAGAGCGCGAGCAGGAGGTCATGGAGGCACTCAGTAAACTGGACAAACTTGGACCAGCACGTCTTCAGAATGACTTGGTGGACTGGAACAGTGAGCAAGGCCTGCTACTGTACCGAGGCAAAGTCTATGTCCCCAAGGACGAGGCACTGCGTGCTGAGATTGTATGCATCCACCACGACCTCCCGCCCGCTGGACACCCTGGGCAGTTGAAGATGTTGGAGTTGGTCACGCAAAACTACTGGTGGCCGGGCATGGCAAAGTTCATCAAGGATTACGTTGAGACCTGCAACACCTGTCACCGCGGCAAGGGTTCACATGCCAAACCGCACGGTCCTCTTCAACCAAACGAAATCCCTGATGGCCCGGGCCAGATTGTGATGTGCAACTTCATCACTGGACTCCCAGAGGTGGACGGATACAACGCGCTTCAGCTCATCGCTGATCGGCATGGAAAGATGATACATCTTATTCCTTGCACCGAGGAGATCAATGCAGAAGGAGCTGCTGACAACTTCATCCGAGAACATTTTCGTCTTCACGGGCTGCCACGGAAGATCATCTCTGATTGTGGGCCCCAGTTCTCAAGCAAGCTCTTCTGTGCCGTACTCAAGGGACTCGGCATAGAAAGCGCAATGTCCACAGCCTACCACCCACAGACAGATGGGCAATCGGAACGATGGAACCAGGAGATAGAGGTGTACCTTCGTATGTTCTGCTCGCGGCACCGTGATGACTGGGTCAAGTGGCCGCTGATTGCAGAGTTCGCCTTTAACTCACACCAGCACTCGTCAATGGGTTACTCGCTGTTCTACCTCATGTACGGCTACGAACCCCAGTTCCACATTCCGATGTTGCCTACGGTGGTGCCTGCAGCTGATAAATGCCGGGAGGAGTTGCAACAGGCGCAAGAGGATGCAACCGCGGCCTTAACTCTAGCAGCTGAGCAGATGAAGGAGTACTATGATTGGTATGTCCATGATGCTCCAGAGTTCAAGGAAGGCCAGAAGGTGTGGCTCGACGCGAGGAACTTCTGTGTTCCTGGAGTCTCTCGGAAACTGGTGGATCAGTACGCTGGCCCGTATCCGGTTGTACGCAAGGTGGGCAATCTGGCTTATGAGCTCAGACTCCCCAAGGACCTTGTAATCCACCCCGTATTCCACGTTTCTCTCCTGCTTCCACACAAGGAGAGTCGACTCCCCGGTCGTCACCCGGCAGAGCCAGCCGCAATTGAGGTGGAGGGGGAGGAAGAGTACAAAGTGGAGGAAGTGTTGGAGTCGCGGCGGTATGGGTGGTGGAAGAAACTGCAGTACCTCGTACACTGGAAGGGTTGGGGCCCTGAACACGACAGCTGGGAGGATGCAGTGGACCTTACAAACACGCCGCAACTCGTGCAGAAATTCCATTCAACGCACGCAGAGGCGCCTGGTCCTCTCAAGAAGACTTAGTCGTGAAGGCACAACCCTTAGCAGGGGGGTATTGTCATGAATGTTCCATTCGGCGCCTGCTACCAGTGCCTTAGTTTCCTTTTTTGGACAATCTACTTCTCATGTTGTACTTATTGTTCTCTGTTGCATTGTATCTTGTCCTTTGTTCTTTAGCACAATAGCTCCTCATTGTCTGTCATCACTATTGTTCCATTCCCATTGTTCACCCATGTCCATAGTTACCTATTGTCCCCGGGTTCTCATTGTCCTCTATACGTATATAAGGACCTGTACTCTGCTGCCTGGAGACCTCAGTTTCAACCTCTTGTCTCCAGGTAAGCCTCGCTGTATTTTGCTTGTAGACATCTACTTACTCAATACATCTTGTCTCCAGCCCTGACCGTTGAGCCTTGCTCCGCTCTTGCTGCACAAGTGCTTGTCGGCGCTCCTGCTCGTCTTGTACGTATCCCTGATCCTTACTCGACGTCCAGTCGTAACAGGCTCTGCCGGATGACGACTAACCCTCAAAGTTAAGGCCGCGGAGCGGGCTCAATGTGCTGCCACAATCGAACTATACCTGCAAGCCTTCAAGTGCGCCGAGATACTCTCAAAGTATCCCGAGAATCCTACAGACGGCAACCGGCTGAGATGCTCGCATGGTCTGGAGCGGGAGCTCATAAGTACAATGGCTCAATCTACACGGGCATTAGCTAATAATATTCATTCATGCCTAGTGGACTGTCTCAAATGCCCTGGGCATGTATGCCGCAGCAGGCTTCGCATCCCACACTCAAAACATTTCCGTTCCCAACCTCCTTCAGGTTCTCCTGTAGGAGATAGAGTGGCGTGGCACAGAGATCTTCATTGACATTGGAAAGCTCGACCGGAAATACCTCCTGGAGAAGTACAGACCACAATGGGGCTTCAATGGCACCAGCCTTTTGGGCAGGAGTGGTGGAAATTCCCGCAGAACCTGTTCGAAGTTGTTAGCCCCCCCTCCTGGATGATGTGTAATTCACTGTCTTTGGTATGTTTCTTTGTTCATTCCGTGAATAATGAATTATTAACGGTCTTTAAAGCCACGGCCAATGTTAATTCACACACGGGACATCGGGGATGCAAGCGCGATACCCGGAGAGATTTACGGTTTAGCAATAAACCAACTCTCCAAGGCCCAATATCACGGAGAGTTGGTGAAGCAACTGCGCAAGGAGGTGATGGATGCTATGGCTGGGAATGCTTTCATTCCGGAGCCTGGTAGTGGTAGTATGTAGAAGATTGCGCACTAATGCTGTACTGATTGTGTCTGCGCAATGATGCATGTGCCCAAACATATGCCTGAACCAGATAATGCCCGACCAGTTACCCATCTCACAGCAACTCGTTGCATGGATGTGCGCCAGCCAGCTATATAGAATTCGTACCACAGTGGCCAAGCCCATTGAATGCAATTAATACAATGGTGACCCAGCTGTGAGCACATTGTTTCAATATTGTGGGCTGGCCAGTGAGTACATTGTTGGCATGATATTGCATGGGCCAAGTAAGATGACTTCACAGGAGAATGGCGTGGCTGGTAGAATAGATTTCTCTGATATTATGGTCCGGCTGGGGTGTAGGAATCCTCAAGATTGTACACAGGCCGGAGTAATTCTATTCCCATTGAAGTGGCCTGGCCGGGTAAATTGCATTGCCAGTTCAGTTGTCCAGCCGGTAATAGATTTTCAACCAGTTATAAGCGACAATGTATCCTCTCAGATAATTGGTGGAAGTTGATCAATGGACACCGTCCATTTATTGGGGTTGAATACATTACTGTCCACTTAATAGGCACATTGTAGGAGACGGGGAGACAGTCTCGACCGGGCAGATATCCGGGCAGATATTCCGGGCAGATGGCGACACTGTCAATCGGGCAGACCACCGGGCAGGGGAGAGAACCCATATGGACTGTGAAGGCACTGGGAGGATCAGAATGCTAACACCGGGGGGCACAGACTTGTAAGGCACCGTGTGAGGCACCATGTTACATCTTTAAATTGTGATCAATGGCAGCCACCTGGGACAAATGTGTTACCTTGCGCCCCATGTTTGTTGCATGTTTGGTACATACAATGATATTGATGTAATAACCATATAACACGATTTCTGTGACACATCTAAAATGAGACTACAATGAGATGCTGCGCCAAACCGTTGTCAAAGGTTGCCTTTGGTGTCACAATGCGACAACGATGGGACGCGGTGTCCTACAGGTCAATGCCCCCTAGTAATGACACATTCAAGTACCCTATGGAAGGACTCAGTTGCCCGGTGTCTTCTAGACTACACAACAATGACTCAGCCGGGTAGTGGTATATTAACATCGACATTGCCCAGCTGGGTATATGTAAATAGCCATGAGTGTGAACCAGCCAGGTACTGTGCTTTCCGTCCAAATTAATCCGGCCAGTGTATTTGTATACTCAGCAGAGTGACCGGGCTGGGACGTTAATGTAATCAGAGACATGACTGGGCCGGCGTGTTGGTTACTCAGAGAAGTAGCCCAGCCACTGCATTTTACATTTTCATAAAGGTATTCCGGCTGAGCGACATAACATACTCATGATCATTGCCTAGCTGAGGGTCCAGATAATAACATTAATGTGACCCGGCCAACCAAAGAAAGGTAGCCAGAACAGAGGCCCAGCCGCATAAACAATAATAGTTGCTAGAATGACCCAGCCGGGCAATCCAATGTCCCACCATGGTGGCCCAGCCAGGTTGATAAGCATGTACACTATAATATCCCGGCCGGGTCTCAAGTTCAGGTATCGCTGGAGTACATTTTTTTTGGCAGTTTTTTTTTGGCAGAATAGTGGTTTGATCTGTGGTCAGTAGTAATTGCGAACTGGAAAATGAGGTTTATTTTGCTGGAGTGGAGTGTCCAGGCAGTTCTGTGTGTCCGGGCAGTGTCCGGGCAGTGGTGTGCTTGGACAGACATTGCAGGGGTTGAGAAGGTGAGCATATCCAGGCAATGTGCTGTTACTGTGCAGTATGAGCTGAATGGTGGAAACTTAATCTGCCTTGCGCAAGCTGGAGGTCTAGAGAACAGAGAAGTGTATGTATGAAAAAAAAAATTTGGGTAGGGAGTAAATACCTGGTCATGGCTGCCACTTTGCATAATCAGTCTTGAGGTGGGATATTTGCTATGCAGAAAAGTGAAAACCCACTGTTGTAATGAGATTCATGTTCTAAGGGGCAGGCTCTGATAGGTTGTGGGTTGCAGCGCTGGACAACAGGTGGTGCTCCAGCCGGAACAGTGCTGCACAGATAAGCAGATGCCTGGCCGGACAACAATCCAAGCAACAGGCAGCACTTGGCCGGGGCATGATTGCAACGATCAATGGTACCCAGCCAGAGAACAATGGAGCAAAGATGGCAGCCTCAGCTAAGGCAGCTGTGTGGCAACAAACCTACCCAGCCGGGCACCAATAGAGGAAAGGTTGGCGCTGATTGGGACCAGCACCATCCCGGCCGGGCAACAATCGAGTGAATGTTACGGCACCGGCCAATGCATCTAAATGGATCAATATGTTGTATAGCCGGACCATTCCTGTATTAACTTGGCAAGAACCGGCTGCTCCACTATGAAGCCTACTGCATTATTAACTTAGGCTGGAGCAAGGGTGTCAAAAACCCTCAAGAGTTGGTGAGAGTTTAGACCAAGGGTAAGGGTGGGGGTTATCACAAGCTCACCCTTGATAAAACCCTCACCCCTGGCAAGGGTTGGAGGGTATGGTAGGGGTGTAGTAAGGATATGGCAAGACAGATATATATTAATCAAAAATGATGTAAACTTCCAATTTTAGGAGGAATGATAGCTTGATCTGCTGTTATCTGCTTGTAGATACAACCTCAAGGTATCTACAATATAGATTATAGGCACCAGAAGCTTATTTGGACAAAAAAACCCTAGAGGATCAAGGGTAAGGATATGTAAGGGTAAGGGTGAGGGTTAGAATATTGGCACTCTTGATGAAAACCCTCACCCTTGGCGAGGGTTGGGGTTTTTGGAGGATAAGGGTGGGGGTTAAGATCTAGACACCCTAGGGTTACCCCTGCTATAGCCTAGATCATTGACTATAAGGTTTATGACAAGGAACTCCTCACAATTGTCGAGTCATTCTGTGACGTGTGAGCATGGCTCATAGGTATGGACATTCCTATTTCCGTGATCTCAGATCATAAGAATTTGGAATGTTTCATGACCTCGCGCATTCTGAATCATCATCAGGTGCGCTGGTCTATGTTTCTTTCGGAGTTCAACTTTGTTTTGGACTATCCTCCCAGACTTGAAAACCCCACGGATGCACCCTCGAGGTGTGCTGACCTTGTACCTCAAGAAGGAGATGACATCCTCTGCGAGAACACAAAAGTCCTACTAACACCTTCGCACAAACAGAGAAATTTTCTGCTTTCAGACATGGCCACTATGGATGCTTTGTTGTCTTCACCTGGCATTCAAGTTTTAGCCTCTACGGTCCTTGCAACGGACAACTCAGACTTCGCTGAGTGTTACAAGACTCCCATTTGCAACAACTCCAAGTGGTGAGATGCTCTTGCTCAAGACAACTCCGAGTTCAGGCTTGAGGGCAACCTCGTCTTTCACAATGATTGTCTCTTCATTCCTCTTACTCTTTGCACTGACATTCTTCATTCCTGTCCCAATTCTGCTCTCGCAGGTCACCCTGGATGTGCGCGCACCCTCGCTGCTCGCACTTGTCAAACAGGACTACTTGTGGCCCAGTCTCACGACCTACATGCACAAGTACATCTGCACATGTGACGTCTGTGATAGAGTCAAGATGCCTCGCCACAAATCTTATGGTCTCCTTCATCCACTTGAGACTCCTGACTGACCATGGCAGTCCATCACAATGGACTACATCGTAAAGCTCCCCTTGTCTCTGTTACGACTGGCCGTCGAGTAAGGATCAGGGATACGTACAAGACGAGCAGGAGCGCCGACAAGCACTTGTGCAGCAAGAGCGGAGCAAGGCTCAACGGTCAGGGCTGGAGACAAGATGTATTGAGTAAGTAGATGTCTACGAGCAAAATACAGCGAGGCTTACCTGGAGACAAGAGGTCGAAACTAAGGTCTCCAGGCAGCAGAGTACAGGTCCTTATATACGTATAGAGGACAATGAGAACCCGGGGACAATAGGTAACTATGGACATGGGTGAACAATGGGAATGGAACAATAGTGATGACAGACAATGAGGAGCTATTGTGCTAAAGAACAAAGGACAAGATACAATGCAACAGAGAACAATAAGTACAACATGAGAAGTAGATTGTCCAAAAAAGGAAACTAAGGCACTGGTAGCAGGCGCCGAATGGAACATTCATGACAATACCCCCCTGCTAAGGGTTGTGCCTTCACGACTAAGTCTTCTTGAGAGGACCAGGCGCCTCTGCGTGCGTTGAATGGAATTTCTGCACGAGTTGCGGCGTGTTTGTAAGGTCCACTGCATCCTCCCAGCTGTCGTGTTCAGGGCCCCAACCCTTCCAGTGTACGAGGTACTGCAGTTTCTTCCACCACCCATACCGCCGCGACTCCAACACTTCCTCCACTTTGTACTCTTCCTCCCCCTCCACCTCAATTGCGGCTGGCTCTGCCGGGTGACGACCGGGGAGTCGACTCTCCTTGTGTGGAAGCAGGAGAGAAACGTGGAATACGGGGTGGATTACAAGGTCCTTGGGGAGTCTGAGCTCATAAGCCAGATTGCCCACCTTGCGTACAACCGGATACGGGCCAGCGTACTGATCCACCAGTTTCCGAGAGACTCCAGGAACACAGAAGTTCCTCGCGTCGAGCCACACCTTCTGGCCTTCCTTGAACTCTGGAGCATCATGGACATACCAATCATAGTACTCCTTCATCTGCTCAGCTGCTAGAGTTAAGGCCGCGGTTGCATCCTCTTGCGCCTGTTGCAACTCCTCCCGGCATTTATCAGCTGCAGGCACCACCGTAGGCAACATCGGAATGTGGAACTGGGGTTCGTAGCCGTACATGAGGTAGAACAGCGAGTAACCCATTGACGAGTGCTGGTGTGAGTTAAAGGCGAACTCTGCAATCAGCGGCCACTTGACCCAGTCATCACGGTGCCGCGAGCAGAACATACGAAGGTACACCTCTATCTCCTGGTTCCATCGTTCCGATTGCCCATCTGTCTGTGGGTGGTAGGCTGTGGACATTGCGCTTTCTATGCCGAGTCCCTTGAGTACGGCACAGAAGAGCTTGCTTGAGAACTGGGGCCCACAATCAGAGATGATCTTCCGTGGCAGCCCGTGAAGACGAAAATGTTCTCGGATGAAGTTGTCAGCAGCTCCTTCTGCATTGATCTCCTCGGTGCAAGGAATAAGATGTATCATCTTTCCATGCCGATCAGCGATGAGCTGAAGCGCGTTGTATCCGTCCACCTCTGGGAGTCCAGTGATGAAGTTGCACATCACAATCTGGCCCGGGCCATCAGGGATTTCGTTTGGTTGAAGAGGACCGTGCGGTTTGGCATGTGAACCCTTGCCGCGGTGACAGGTGTTGCAGGTCTCAACGTAATCCTTGATGAACTTTGCCATGCCCGGCCACCAGTAGTTTTGCGTGACCAACTCCAACATCTTCAACTGCCCAGGGTGTCCAGCGGGCGGGAGGTCGTGGTGGATGCATACAATCTCAGCACGCAGTGCCTCGTCCTTGGGGACATAGACTTTGCCTCGGTACAGTAGCAGGCCTTGCTCACTGTTCCAGTCCACCAAGTCATTCTGAAGACGTGCTGGTCCAAGTTTGTCCAGTTTACTGAGTGCCTCCATGACCTCCTGCTCGCGCTCTCCACACTCGCGGATGCGTTGAAGCAGTGCCTTCTCTGGAACCACCAATAGATGCCCTCTCTTGGCTGCCAGTACTCGGAAACATTCTGGCTGCAACAAGACTCGACTGAGATTGTCATCTGCATCCTTGGGCTGGTTGTCGGGCTGTCTTGACAGTGCATCGGCCCTACCATTAGACGTCCCAGGCTTGTGCAAGATGACAAAGTCGAATCGTGACAGATAGAGAGCCCATCGTGCCTGCCTGCGTGTGAGGTTCTGTGCTGTGCGCCAATACTTGAGGTTCTTGTGGTCCGACTGGATCTCGAACACACTGGGGAGACCCTCGAGATAGTGATGCCAGGCCTGCAGGGCACGAATGATGGCGAGCATCTCCTTGTCGTAGATCTCATAGTTGCATTCAGCATCGTTCATTGACTCAGAGTGAAAAGCGATGGGGTGCCATTTGCCGTCTTCCCCCTCCTGAGACAGAACCATGCCTGTAGCAAAGTCAGATGCGTCGACTTCGATGCGGGTGTTGTGGTCTGGATCATAGATTGTCAGGACAGGGCTTCTGGTGAAGCAACGCTTGAGCTCGTCAAAGGCAGACTGCTCTTCGTCTCCCCATTGCCATGGCGCATTGCCCGTGAGGCGATCCAAGGGTTTGCAGATGGCACCAAAGTCCTTTATGAACCGCCGATAGAAGTTTGCAAAACCGCGGAACTTCCGTATGTCTGTGGCGTTCTGAGGGACAGGCCAATCTGCGATACCCTTCACCTTCACCGGGTCCATCTCTACGCAGTTCTCTGAGACGAGTACACCGAGGTATTCCACCTTAGGCTGTTCAAACTTGCACTTCTCTGGCTTGCAGAACAGATTGTTCTCCTTAAGACGTTTCAGGACCTCACGCACCAATGTGCGGTGTTCCTCGAGACTGTCGGTGAATATGAGGATGTTGTCGAGGTAGATAGTGACTTTGCCGAGTATGATGAGGTCCTTGAAGATGTCGTTCATGAGCGCAGAGAATGTGCTGGGCGAATTGGCTAGCCCAAAGAACATAACATTTGGCTCGAACAGCCCTCGATTGGTCACGAAGGCAGCCTTCCACTCATCGCCGGCCTTAACCCGCATATTGTTGTACCCCCAGCGAATATCAAGCTTTGTGAAGTACTTGGCCTTCTTGAGTCGATCCATCAGATCCGATACCAACGGTAGTGGGTAACGGTTCTTAATGGTGATCTCGTTGAGTTGCCGATAGTCCTGGACTGGATGTAGGCTACCATCTTTCTTCTTGACAAAGAAGAACGGTGATGACATTGGCGACTTCGACCCTTGAATATAGCCTTTGGCCAAGTTCTCAGCGAGAAACTTGTCAAGCTCTCCTTGTTTGCTGGGCGACAGGGGGTACACACGGGAATGGAACATCTTTGCATTGGGCACGAGCTCTATTGCATGGTCATAGGGTCCGTGTTCTGGCAAACGTTCGGACACCTCTTTCGAGAACACATGCAGGTATTCGTGATAGTGCTCGGGTACAATCTCTTCGACGGGGCGGACTTCCTTCTTCTAGTACTCTTGCTCAATGAGTTGTTGCAAATATGTGTATGTCGCTGAAGCAAACAGTTGTGAAGCACCATAAAGGCGTTGTCCATCCTCCCATGCATCGAGAAGAGACGTCTCAGTTCCATCCCACCGCGGCAGGAATCCTGGCAGCCAGGGCCTATTCTCCTCCTTCTCCTTGGTCATCACAGCTGCACACACCCTTCCAACCTTCCTAACCTTCTTTGCCCATCGAGGACCATGGCGCGCCGTAAGCCATACCTCCGTATCATGCACTTTGGTCTTGACAGGTTCAGAGGTTCTTTGGTTAGCCGGGCATGTCTCTGGACATCTCAACAGGCGCACCAAGCCATGTTCCCAGTCTACTTCAGAGTTGCGCTCATGTAGCCAGTCCAGGCCGATGATGACATCCTCTTCTCCTATATCTGTCACTACAAAGACCACCTTCTCCCTGTGGTCTCCAATTGCCATATCCAACACGGCAACCTCTGTGATCGCACCATCACAGTTTTCTGAACTGTCGATGTTGTACAGAGGAATTGGCCTTGCCAACTTCCTCATTGTAACCCTATTCTGTTCTACGAATCATCTATGTAGGAACTTAGTAGTAGCACCGCTATCTACCATAGCTACAATGTCCTTATGTCGCTGCTTGCCGATTAACCGTACCAGTATATGAAAGTGTTGACCATCATGATTTACTTCATATACAAACGACAAACCCAGTACAGAAAATCGACTATTACTACAGGAACCAGCACACGCAGCATTCAATGCGGTTCTAATCAAAAACCCTCTTTCTTATCGACCACCGTAAGGGCGGTGATCTTCTCCTCCATTGCCTTAAGCTGGGCCTTGAGTGTTGTGAGCTCATCGGTACCGGATGAGGAAGAAGAGGCAGCTCATTGGCCCTCGACCTTGGGCTTTGGGCAGTGGAACGTGGGATGTCCTTTCTCACCACAGCTCCAGCACTCGCCGTTGAACTTCTTCTTGCCCAAACCAGAGGTGGCTGCCTTTTTGCCCTTCTTCTTCCATCCAAATTGCTTCAGCCGTTCCTCCTTGCGCACGGCAAGTTGCCGGTCCATCTGCAGCGCAACTTTCTGGATCTTGGCGAGGTCCGAGATGTCGTGTGCTGTGGTCGTGAAAGCATCATTGATCTTGTAAGGGAGCGCTGTGCAGTACTGTTCGCATTTGTCTGCGTCACCAAACCTGGTGCGAGCAGCGATGGCATTGAATTGGCTGGTGTAGTCCTTAACGGTGCCAAGCCGATGCAAAGCCTTGCAGAGTTTGGCGAGTTCTGCAACCACCGCTTCTTTGTTGTTTGCAGCACAGAAGTGCACCTTGAACGACCCTTCAAAGGCTGCAAAGTCCGACCACGCAACATTGCCACTGGCCACCGTGACAATGTATGGGCCGGCCCACTCAGCAGCGCCACTGGTCAACTTGTTGAGGATCGTGATCCAGCGGATCTCGTGCGCGACACCTTGCGCTTCGAGAAGATTGTAGTAGATGCGGGCATTGGCTACAAAGCGGAGCCCTTCCTGCGCAAGCTTTCCATTGTACTCGCAAGGGGCGACTTGGGAGAGGAGTTTGGAGACATCAAAGGGGGTGGGTGTGGCCATGGTGGGAGCGGGTGACAGTGCTCACAATGAGGGCAAAGAGGAAGAGGACGATGAGGGTGGTGAGGATGGAGGTGTCAGGGTGTTGAGAACTACGGTTTCTCGTTTGGGTTCCTCCTCGACTGCAGGGTTTGAGTCCTCTTGCTCGGGTTCTGCTTCAACCTTGGGTAGTGCTGAGGTCAAAGCGATGGGGGAATTGGAGGTGCTGGATGCGAGCTGTTGTCTAACAAGCTCAGCAGTGGTCTGGAGGGTTAGTCCTCCAAGACGAGGGGATGCGGACGGAGTCCCAGTGGGGGTCGGCTTGCAACTTTGGGGCTGAGAGGTTGGACGTGAGGTGGGGCGGGATGCAGGATAGGATGCAGGGTTACTAGTTGCAACTGCTGCCGCTTGGCGAAGAGGCGGACGTTCGGGGTCACGAAAGGCAGGTGTAGGGGGTCTGGCGATGTGTGCAAGGATAAGGGCTGGTTGGTCTTCGGTAGTGATGAGTCGAGGTGCGAGACCTTTGACTGCCTCAGGAATAGGTCTCCAAGTACGACTCCGGTGTGGGCACAGTTGTGTTACACAGACAGACCACCGTTTCTTGTCCTTATCCCAGTGCTCGTCCTGGACTTCAAAGGGGTGAAAGGCGTGCGCGAACTCTTTCCAAGCCAGGATGAAGTGTCTTGCTTCCTATTCAGGAACAATGGACGGCTGGTGCACAACCCAACACTGTCTGCTCAGCCTCCTCGGCCTATTGCTGTGTCTTAACCTCAGGGGACACGAGCCCAGGGGTGTCCTGCCTTGACTTTGTTTTGCCGCCTTTCTCTAGCCTCCCACGCCGTGAGGCGGACCGCTTCTGTCAGTGCCAGGGTCTCGGGTTAGGAGCTTTCCGCGCACTGTACCACTAAAAGTGGCAAGCCTCGAGTTGAATCAAGACCATGTCCGATGGTGTGACTAGAGCGCGCACTACGCTAGGCCAACACAGAGGGTCAAGAGTGCGTACCGTACAAGGGGAAAGGAAAAAGGGTGTGGGTACACCGGTCCTCGTGAAGTAGTTTCGACCTAATGTTACGACTGGCTGTCGAGTAAGGACCAGGGAGACTTACAAGACGAGCAAGGGCGTCGACGAGCACTTGTGCAGTGAGAGCGGAGCAAGGCTCAACAGTCAGGGCTGGAGACAAGATGTATTGAGTAAGTAGATGTCTACAAGCAAAATACAGCGAGGCTTACCTGGAGACAAGAGATCAAAACTGAGGTCTCCAGGCAGCAAAGTACAGGTCCTTATATACGTATAGAGGACAATGAGAACCTGGGGACAATAGGTAACTATGGACATGGGTGAACAATGGGAATGGAACAATAGTGACGACAGACAATAAGGAGCTATTGTGCTAAAGAACAAAGGACAAGATACAATGCAACGGAGAACAATAAGTACGACATGAGAAGTAGATTGTCCGGGAAAGGAAACTAAGGTGCTGGTAGCAGGCGCCGAACTACAGGGCAGATCAATTGGCAGTTGATTGCACTCCTTCTCCCTTGACCGTGCCTCCTCTCTACTGCGTCCTTTTTTCGCTTGTGCTCGTAACAACCTTTCCAGACATCTCTCAATCATGGATGAAGTTTGGCTCACCAAAGAGGAGATCGACACCCTGCATGGCGAGATGAAAGAGTGGGGGACGAAAACTAACAGCAAAAAGAAAGCTATCTGAGAGTGTCTCGCCCAGGATTTCCTGGCTGCAAGACAGGAGCCTGTCAACAAGTGGTCGAAGACATGCATGAAGACCGTAAGTTGACAATAAACCCTTGGGGGACGTGATTTGGTCACTTACATTTCGCAGAAAATCTCAATGTGGATCTCCAACCATATTATGAGCAAGACAGCCCATCGCATCCCAAAGCTTCTCAAGACAACCTGATCAGGGTGCGATGTGTTCTATGAACAGAAAAGTGCCAAGATTCAGAAGCGCATCAACGAGCTCAAGGGAGAAGGGTATGTGCACATCACCATGGTCAACAAGGCTCGTGCAGAGCGCTGGGAGCTACTGGAAGAGGAAGCACAGCAGGCATATGAGGACACAGCAGAGGTGTGGACATTGGAAGGTCCAGAGGCTATGATGCGCGAACAGTGTGTCCCTTCTAGCTCTTGAGAAATCCAGCATTCTAACCTCTTTCATAATAGAATTATTGCCAAATGTGTGCCCAATTGGGTGTCTGCCTTCTCTGGCCTCCTCTGGGATCAAGCTGATGTCATGACATATGTCTCGTATGCCTGGCGCAACAGTGAGGGCAAGCTCAAGCATGCACAGTGAGTTCAGAAAAATCTAAGTGTCTCACTGCCCGATGCTGACACTTCAGTAGGTACAATATCAGCATGGCGTGGCATGACGACAAACCCAAGGTCGTTCACTTCACGGACCACCAACCCAACTGGAACAAGGAATTCCCTCAATCTTTCAAGACATATGCTGACTGGATGCTGTCCAATGCCGATGAGGACACTCGTGCTCATGAACTCCCTTCTAAGCCCAAGGGCGGCCCCGCTGAGATGGAGTTGGATACACGTGGTTTGCCACTCCTTCCCTCGCTTGACTCGGTCTCAGGCCAACCTGCCCATCAGGCGACCATACGGAAGCTCTTCAATGAGCATTACAGTGAGTCATCTCTGCCCAGGCACTTCATATGCCCGCAGGCACTTCATACATCTGACCCCCGCCTCCGTTATAGTACATGCATCAGGAACCAAGGACATGCCTGTCCCGTGGCTGTCTGTGTTGACGGACAAACACAAGTACTTCTTGGCTGCCATCATCCCCGACGAGTTGGTCATCCAGGTAGGCTGTAGCATGGGTCACATATACCCACCCGGGTACATGCGGGTTTGCAGCCCGGGTGTGGGTGCGGGTTGACTTTGCCTGACCTTCGTCCTAACCCGGCACCCGGGACACCGGGTACCGGGTACAGCCACCATTAAAAAGCACCCATGAGCTTCGAAATATCACGTCCAAGGACAGCTTACTAGCGCCCGTCGGGAGGTTGCAGGCAGGCAGCAACACGAGGCATGATCACGCACAGATGGCTGAAGATATGGCCTGCACGTAGTGGGCCAATATTCACATAATGGGAAGGATACCACAGATGGACTAGTCTACATGTACTATACAGTTACTATACAGTACCAAGCCACACATGTTCTCCGGGAGCTGGGTCAGACGAAGTGCAAGATATAAGTCCATGCGCGCTGCAAAATCAACAAAACCGACTTCACCATCTATTTATACATCTCCTAGCTTCATCCCGCATTCATCAATGTCAAACAAAGGCCGCAAACGGGCGGGCACCGGGACCGTGACACGCTCTCCCCCGTCAAAGAAGACACGGGCTCGCAAAGGCTCTGCCGCCGCTGACAAGACTGCCACCACCACCGCTGGCAGCGCAACCGAGAAGACGAGCAAGCGCACCGCCGCAGCATCTCGCGCGAAGGCAAACAAGACCAACCCCACCACAGACGCGGCCGACAAGGACACCACGGCCCTGCGCGTGCCCTGTGCGAAGGGCAGCAAGAAGGTCCGGGCACCCGAGTCGCTCGAGAACGACGGCTTCATGTTCGTCGACGACGGTGCGGGCAAAGGCAAGGACTCCGGCGACGAGGATTCGAGCAGCGACGGTGAGAAGGACGAGGGGAAGAGGGTCGAGGACACTCTTGACGTCGAGAGCGAGGACGAGCTTGGTACGTGTTTGCATGCACCCGCTTCCTGTGAAAGACTCTAAATCAGTGAGACGCAGAGACCATGAAGTCGGGCTGGAACAGCACCATTTACGCATTCTATGGCCCTACTCCGATGATCGAGTACGTGAGCGGCCGTCGCTCGCACGTCTTCCACTGCCTCGGGCGGGGATGCAAAGTGAAGGTCCGTCGTTTCCTCAATACGAAGGACTACAACTCGACCTCAAATATGCGCCACCACGCCATCAAATGCTGGGGCGAGGAGGCCGTGGAAGCTGCGCGCGCGGCCGCCAATGTCTCGGAGGCATGCGACAAGATTGTCGGTGGCATCCTCAAGAACGGCTCGATCACCGCCCACTTCCAGCGTAAGGCTGGCGAGGTCACCTACAGCGCACGCCAGCACACACGCACCGAGGCACGTGTTGAGATCGCCAAGTGGGTCGCTGAGAGCCTTCGGCCATTCCGTATCGTCGCAGACGCTGGGTTCAAGGTGCTGATGAAGATGGGCCGCCCGGGATATCATCTTCCCTCCCCTTCTACAGTCGCGCGCGATGTGAAGGAAGTCTTCAAAAAGACTAGGTCGCGCATTGCCAAGATGCTCCAGGTTAGTACTCTCTGTCGGCTGAGAACTCCACCGCCGCGATAGGAACTGATGCTTACCTTAGGAATACGACGGGGCGCTCCACTTCGCCACCGATGCATGGACTTCGCCGAACCACCTTGCGTTTGTCGCCATCACGGTCCACTTCAAACACGAGGGCCAGCCCGTGTCATTGCTGCTCGATTTTGTTGAGGTTGCCAAGTCGCACACCGGCGTGAACCTCGCCGCCGCATTTACCGAGATCCTGAAGGAGTTCGGCATTGAGGAGAAGGTCAGTCAGCCGCTTATCTCTCCACCCTGCCTGGTCCCAGCTTGAGCTTACCTGTGGTGATAGATACTCGCTGTTACGTGTGATAATGCCGCAAACAACGATACGATGGTCGAGGCGCTCGCTGAGGACCTTGAGGCCTTCGAGGGGCAGGAAACACGCATCCGCTGCTTCCTGCACATTATGAACATAGTGGCGGGCAAGAACCTCATCCGTCAGTTCAACACGGCCACCGCGCGCGCGAAGGACAACAAAGACGACGACGATGACAAGGAGAAGGAGATAATGACGCTCGCTCAGGAGCTCGAGACCATCCCCGAACTGGACGACCCAGCGTGCGGGGGCGACGACGATGAAGACGACGATCTTGATGGTGAGGAGCTCTTGGATGCGGTTTCCGAGCTTTCGGACGAGGAGCGGGAGGAGTTCGAGAACAGCGCGCGGCCGCTGAAGCTGCTGCTGTTGGCTGCAGTGCGCCTCAGAGGGGTCACAATGGCCTAAGTCGAGCTCTAAGAAGTCTTTCATTGACAGGAAACTAAAGTACTCACCTAAGTCGAGCTCTAAGAAGTCTAAGGACAACAGAGCTCGACAGAGGCGAGGTGACAGCGCGCTGAGCACGTGCTAGGTAGCTCACATGACCCTACACTAACTGGCGCCGTTCTGGCACTGAAAGGACGAGAAATGCCTAAGGTAGAGTCTACTCTAGAGAGGGGATCAGATCTACACTAAACCGAGTCATTGAGTAAGAGTATGGTATATCTCTATGAGAACGCAGAATCTAGGAATGTGGAAAATACCAGAGAGTAGGGTACAGTATGCAGTATGTATGGTACAAAGCGGGACTTGGCGCGGTCAAAGCAGCGCGCGCTACAGCACCGACTTCAACACTCCCCCCTGACTAGTCAAGTCCCCAATCCAAGCATCTTCACCATCTCAAGCACCTTTGGCCTGGGCAGTGACTTGGTGAGGATGTCTGCTGGCATGTGTGAGGTGCGCAGATGGACCACCTCAATGCAACCCTTGGCCACCTCATCTCGCAGCCAGTAGAAGCGCAGGTCGAGGTGCTTCATCCGCCCATGGTGCTCAGGGTTCTTTGCCACAGACAGCGCAGACAGGTTGTCAATGCGAAGCGTTGAGGCAGAGGAAACATCAAACCCAAACTCTGTAAACAGATTGCGCAACCAGAGGATCTCCTGGCCACACGAGACAGCTGCGATGAACTCCACCTCGGTGGTAGACAGAGCGACAAGGGACTGAAGACGACTCGACCAGGAAATCGCGCCTGTGCCCATCTTGATCACATAGCCAGAGGTCGAGCGACCTGTGTCAGGGCAGCCAGCGTGGTCTGCATCGGTGTAGGAGGTGAAGAGCTCTGGCTCAGACGAGGGGGAGTAGGTGAGCTTGTAGTCGAGTGTGCCCTTGATGTAGCGGAACAGGTGCTTGACTGCCTTCCAGTGCATAATGCCAGGGTTCTGGGAGAAGCGTGCGAGGTTGCCAACAGTGCGAGCAATGTCTGGGCACGTTGCAATGGCGAGGTAGAAGAGAGAACCAACTGCTTGGCCATAGGGAATGTCCTGCATGTCACGGATGTCTGCCTTGGACGTTGGAGCCATGTCTGCGCTGAGACGGAGGCCAGGGTCCATGGGGGTGCTGACTGGGTCGCAGTTGGTGAAGCCATATCGCTCGAGGATGTCGAGGGCATACTGGCGCTGCGAGATCGACAGGGCACGCTTGGAGCGGTCGCGCTCAATCTTGACACCCAGGAGCCACGACATTGGCCCCAGGTCGCGCAGCTTGAAGTGCTTGCGCAGGTCGTCCTTGACGCGCTGAATCGCAGCCTTGTCCTTGCCAGCGATGGTGATGTTGTCGACGAAGACAGGGATGATGAGACGCACCCCATCGCGCAGATACACCCAGACACTGTGCTCACAGGTCAGTCGCTCAAAGCCCAGCTTGCCAAGCACCTCGTTGAGCTTCTCATGCCAGCAGCGGCCAGCCTGCTTGAGGCCATAGAGAGCCTTGCGAAGGCGCCACACCCACTCAGGAGTCTTGTCCTCAAAGCCCTCAGGCTGGCGCATGTAGACCTCCTCCTTGAGCTCGCCATTGAGGTAGGCAGAGGAGATGTCCACCGACTCAAGCTCGAGGTCCTCAAGCCCAGCGAGAGCAAGGATAGCTCGAATCGACGCCCACTTTGGTGTAGGAGCAAAGGTCTCGTTGTACTCGAAGCCAGGACGCTGGGAGAAGCCCTTGGCGACGAGGCGACCCTTGTACCGCTCGATGGAGCCGTCTGCATTGCGCTTGACACGGAAGACCCAGCGGGAGCCAATGGCCTTGCGACCTGGAGGGAGGAGGACGAGTTCGAAGGTGCCATTCTCGACGAGGGACTGGATTTCATCCTGGGCAGCCTTGAGCCACCTGGCACGCTCATCTGCATCGAGTTCCATGACCTCTGCGATGGACCTGGGCTCACCCAAGTGCTCCTGGTTCGCTTTTGACGCATGCTCGACCACAGACTCGAATGCGACCTCGAGAGCCTCGTCGTAGGTCAGGTAGTCGTAGTGCTGGCCAGAGTAGACATCCTCGATGCCAGCCATCATCGCATGGTGTGCCTCTTCGCCACTGCCATCGTCGCGACCTAGGCAGTCGAGTTCGTCGTCTGAGGACGTGGGACTCGGTGGGGGCGACATGGAGCAAGGAGCAAAGGGATTGGCACGAGGTGGAGGAGCTTGGTTGTCGACTGGTGCGTCGATAAGGGGATCTGGCAAGGAGGAGTCGCGCTGTGGTGGTTCAGGCGATGCAGCAGGTGGAGCAGGCGATGCAGAGCGAATGCGAAGACGCTGTGGAACGAGGTTCTGGCGTTCAAGCTCTCTGTTGTTGAGGGAACCCTGGTAGCGAGAAGAGCGCGATGGGAGCTGTTTGCGAGCAAGTGCAGGGTAGGGCCTGAAGCCACCGTCGCCTTGGGCCTGCTGGTGGATCGATGGTGCCCGAGGACGAACTGCAGGGGCAGGAGGCGGTGATGGAGGCGCATGAGCGATGGCTGGAGCGCGTGGAGGAGCCTGTGGAGGCGCAGGAGGTTGCGCACGAGGAGGCAAAGGCGCAGGTGGAGATGGTGAATGCTGTGGGGACTGCTGACGCGGTGGTGCAGCTGGTGGGGGTGCGATTTGCGGCGCAGGAGGTGGAGGAGGTGCAGGATCATCCCAGTCGTCATCTCCCCCCTGATCATGCAGCTCTGGCACATCTGGGGCATCGTCCTGAGGTGGTGCGTCCGCACCTGTGTCCTCTGACGCTCCAGGGACGTCCACATCGTCGAGGGGCAGGCCAAAGACGTTGATGAAGGGCGAGTTGCCAGGGAAGCACTGTTCGTCAAACACAGCATGCGACGAGATGATGATCTTCTTCGCAGCAGGGTCCCAGAATCACCAGGCTTTTGTGCCCTCCGGGTAGCCAATAAAGATGCACTTCCTTGTGTGTGGCTGCAGCGCTTTGCGATCCTTCTTGCGAATAAGGACATAGGCCAGGCACCCAAAGACGCGGAAGTAGGACACGTCAGGCTTGCGCCCATCGCCCTTCCAAGCAGTGTAGGGGATGCCTCCATCGAGCGCAGAGGTGGGCATGCGGTTGCGTGTGTGGACAAAGGTAGAGACGGCATGGCCCCAGAACGAAGGAGGCAGCTTGGCCTGGGCAAGGAGAGCGGTGGCACCCTCAGATGTCGTCCTGTTAGCTCGCTCTGCAACGCCATTCTGGTGGGGCTCGTCTGGTTCTGTGTGCTGCCTGTGGATGCCGTGTTCTGCACAGTAGTCGATGAACTCCTGGCCCATGTACTTGCCGCCCTTGTCGTTGCGTGTGGCCTTGATGCACAGGCCCAGGCAGTTCTCAGTGTACGCCTTGAACGCCTTGAACGCAGCAAAGGCGTCGCTCTTGAGCTTGAGGTAAGCCATGGCCCAGAATCGCGTCGCGTCGTCGACAAAGACCATCCAGTACTGATAGCCCTCGGTGGTGCGCACTGGGAGCTTGCCCTTGAGGTCGGTGTGGACCAGGGCCAGGCGAACAAACCTCCTGGAGGCGAAGCGGGGGATGGGATGGCGATTGAGCTTGCCAGCAAGGCAGGGCTCGCAAATCGCATCAGGTGCGCGCTGTGAGCGGATCCTGAGCCCCTGGACGAGCTCCCTGCGAATTGCAGAGCGCAGATCGTCGAGGTTGACGTGTGAGCAGCGTTGGTGCCAGAGTGCGAGGTCCTCACTGCTGGTGGTCGATGCAGAGAGCGCAGTTGTCGATTGGGGGATAGTGCGACCAAGGAGGTAGCCTACGTTGTGCGCATTGACCTGGGCCTCAAAGCGAAGCTCCCCCTGGTGGTAGAACAGCGCAGAGGATGCGCGCAACTCGACAGTGTAGCCCTTCTCGTGCGTGAGGTGGAAAACAGACAGTAGATTGCTAGCAAGTGCAGGGACATGCAAGACGTCGTGTAGTACAACAGCAGGTGGTAAAACGCCGCCCCTCTCCTCAGGCTGGAACACCACAGACCCTAAACCCGCCGAGTAGACGATGTGCGAGTTGGCGAGTCGAATGGGGATGGTGTGGGGCGAGTAGGAGCGAAACCAGTGGCGGTGGGGCGTCATGTGTGCAGAAGCACCTGTGTCGGTGTTCCAGTTAGCAGCAGCAGGGGTGGAGAGCCAGGACGAGCGATCTGAGGCTGAGAGGAGGGCAGAGGCACAACCAGCACTCACAGTGGCCGCCCCAGCGGACTCCTGGGGTTTGGTCTGTGTCCCAGATGCGGTGTTCGATGAGCTGGAGGCCTCAGAGGCCTCCTGCTTGCGCTGGTTGCGCTGGGAGCGAAACTGGGTGCGCTGGGTCATCCTGTCCTTCGCCTTTGCGCTGGCATCGCGTTTGCTGAAGCACTGGTCCTCCGAGTGGTTGGGGCGACCGCAGAACGTGCAGGAGACCTGCGACGCGACATTGGAGAGGGCTGGGGTCGACGACAAGGCACCAGGCTGGTTTTCGAGCACAATGAACATCTCCTGGAGCTTGTCCAGCGTCAGGGAGTCGTCGAGGAGCAGGGTCTGGCGCAGGGAGGTGTATTCCACAGGCAGGGCACGGATGAGGGCCATGAGGACGAGCTCATCGTCGAGCTGGGTGATGGAGAAGGTGGCAGGACGAAGGGCCTTCATGTCTGACTTGAGCTGGACTGCTCGCATCGATAGGGAGGACAGGGACTCGTCCTCACTCTTGCAGAGGCTTAGGAGCGCGTTGTAGGTGTTAAACCTCATACCTGGCCGCTTCTGCATGTGCACAGACTCCAGCTTTGCCCACATGGCAACAGGGTCGTCCCTGATGGCCTCCAGGTGTGTCTGCTGCTCCCTCTCCACACAACTCCATAGCTCCCCAGCTGCCAAATCCACCCTGTTGTCGAAATCGCGCAAATCACGTCGTTCTCCAGCGTCCAGGGGTGCGACGAAGGCAGGCCTGGTCTCAGTACCCTGGATGATGCGCAGGGCACCGAGGATGCGAAGCCTGGCCTCCATGTCGAGTCGCCATTGCTGGTAGTTGCGATTGGAGAGCTTGGGGAAGGTTGCAGCGGGTGGCGCCATGGTGGAGGGGTAGTGACGTGGCACGCGACGAGTGAGTGAAGCGACGAAGCGAGGGGACGAAAACTGAGTGCAGGGGCGAGGAAAGATGGAAAGAGGGTCCCAGAGCGAAGATTGAGACAAGCAGAGGATGCAGAGATGGAAGGGAGGCTAGGGGAGGCTGTAGAGCGATTGGACAGGCAGGGATGGACGTCTTGAGGCGGTCAGAGCGCAGGGCTCATAACCTGTTGGCTGCAGTGCGCCTCAGAGGGGTCACAATGGCCTAAGTCGAGCTCTAAGAAGTCTTTCATTGACAGGAAACTAAAGTACTCACCTAAGTCGAGCTCTAAGAAGTCTAAGGACAACAGAGCTCGACAGAGGCAAGGTGACAGCGCACTGAGCACGTGCTAGGTAGCTTACATGATCCTACACGAACTGGCGCCGTTCTGGCACTGAAAGGACGAGAAATGCCTAAGGTAGAGTCTACTCTAGAGAGGGGATCAGATCTACACTAAACCGAGTCATTGAGTAAGAGTATGGTATATCTCTATGAGAACGCAGAATCTAGGAATGTGGAAAATACCAGAGAGTAGGGTACAGTATGCAGTATGTATGGTACAAAGCGGGACTTGGCGCGGTCAAAGCAGCGCGCGCTACAGCACCGACTTCAACACTCCCCCCTGACTAGTCAAGTCCCCAATCCAAGCATCTTCACCATCTCAAGCACCTTTGGCCTGGGCAGTGACTTGGTGAGGATGTCTGCTGGCATGTGTGAGGTGCGCAGATGGACCACCTCAATGCAACCCTTGGCCACCTCATCTCGCAGCCAGTAGAAGCGCAGGTCGAGGTGCTTCATCCGCCCATGGTGCTCAGGGTTCTTTGCCACAGACAGCGCAGACAGGTTGTCAATGCGAAGCGTTGAGGCAGAGGAAACATCAAACCCAAACTCTGTAAACAGATTGCGCAACCAGAGGATCTCCTGGCCACACGAGACAGCTGCGATGAACTCCACCTCGGTGGTAGACAGAGCGACAAGGGACTGAAGACGACTCGACCAGGAAATCGCGCCTGTGCCCATCTTGATCACATAGCCAGAGGTCGAGCGACCTGTGTCAGGGCAGCCAGCGTGGTCTGCATCGGTGTAGGAGGTGAAGAGCTCTGGCTCAGACGAGGGGGAGTAGGTGAGCTTGTAGTCGAGTGTGCCCTTGATGTAGCGGAACAGGTGCTTGACTGCCTTCCAGTGCATAATGCCAGGGTTCTGGGAGAAGCGTGCGAGGTTGCCAACAGTGCGAGCAATGTCTGGGCACGTTGCAATGGCGAGGTAGAAGAGAGAACCAACTGCTTGGCCATAGGGAATGTCCTGCATGTCACGGATGTCTGCCTTGGACGTTGGAGCCATGTCTGCGCTGAGACGGAGGCCAGGGTCCATGGGGGTGCTGACTGGGTCGCAGTTGGTGAAGCCATATCGCTCGAGGATGTCGAGGGCATACTGGCGCTGCGAGATCGACAGGGCACGCTTGGAGCGGTCGCGCTCAATCTTGACACCCAGGAGCCACGACATTGGCCCCAGGTCGCGCAGCTTGAAGTGCTTGCGCAGGTCGTCCTTGACGCGCTGAATCGCAGCCTTGTCCTTGCCAGCGATGGTGATGTTGTCGACGAAGACAGGGATGATGAGACGCACCCCATCGCGCAGATACACCCAGACACTGTGCTCACAGGTCAGTCGCTCAAAGCCCAGCTTGCCAAGCACCTCGTTGAGCTTCTCATGCCAGCAGCGGCCAGCCTGCTTGAGGCCATAGAGAGCCTTGCGAAGGCGCCACACCCACTCAGGAGTCTTGTCCTCAAAGCCCTCAGGCTGGCGCATGTAGACCTCCTCCTTGAGCTCGCCATTGAGGTAGGCAGAGGAGATGTCCACCGACTCAAGCTCGAGGTCCTCAAGCCCAGCGAGAGCAAGGATAGCTCGAATCGACGCCCACTTTGGTGTAGGAGCAAAGGTCTCGTTGTACTCGAAGCCAGGACGCTGGGAGAAGCCCTTGGCGACGAGGCGACCCTTGTACCGCTCGATGGAGCCGTCTGCATTGCGCTTGACACGGAAGACCCAGCGGGAGCCAATGGCCTTGCGACCTGGAGGGAGGAGGACGAGTTCGAAGGTGCCATTCTCGACGAGGGACTGGATTTCATCCTGGGCAGCCTTGAGCCACCTGGCACGCTCATCTGCATCGAGTTCCATGACCTCTGCGATGGACCTGGGCTCACCCAAGTGCTCCTGGTTCGCTTTTGACGCATGCTCGACCACAGACTCGAATGCGACCTCGAGAGCCTCGTCGTAGGTCAGGTAGTCGTAGTGCTGGCCAGAGTAGACATCCTCGATGCCAGCCATCATCGCATGGTGTGCCTCTTCGCCACTGCCATCGTCGCGACCTAGGCAGTCGAGTTCGTCGTCTGAGGACGTGGGACTCGGTGGGGGCGACATGGAGCAAGGAGCAAAGGGATTGGCACGAGGTGGAGGAGCTTGGTTGTCGACTGGTGCGTCGATAAGGGGATCTGGCAAGGAGGAGTCGCGCTGTGGTGGTTCAGGCGATGCAGCAGGTGGAGCAGGCGATGCAGAGCGAATGCGAAGACGCTGTGGAACGAGGTTCTGGCGTTCAAGCTCTCTGTTGTTGAGGGAACCCTGGTAGCGAGAAGAGCGCGATGGGAGCTGTTTGCGAGCAAGTGCAGGGTAGGGCCTGAAGCCACCGTCGCCTTGGGCCTGCTGGTGGATCGATGGTGCCCGAGGACGAACTGCAGGGGCAGGAGGCGGTGATGGAGGCGCATGAGCGATGGCTGGAGCGCGTGGAGGAGCCTGTGGAGGCGCAGGAGGTTGCGCACGAGGAGGCAAAGGCGCAGGTGGAGATGGTGAATGCTGTGGGGACTGCTGACGCGGTGGTGCAGCTGGTGGGGGTGCGATTTGCGGCGCAGGAGGTGGAGGAGGTGCAGGATCATCCCAGTCGTCATCTCCCCCCTGATCATGCAGCTCTGGCACATCTGGGGCATCGTCCTGAGGTGGTGCGTCCGCACCTGTGTCCTCTGACGCTCCAGGGACGTCCACATCGTCGAGGGGCAGGCCAAAGACGTTGATGAAGGGCGAGTTGCCAGGGAAGCACTGTTCGTCAAACACAGCATGCGACGAGATGATGATCTTCTTCGCAGCAGGGTCCCAGAATCACCAGGCTTTTGTGCCCTCCGGGTAGCCAATAAAGATGCACTTCCTTGTGTGTGGCTGCAGCGCTTTGCGATCCTTCTTGCGAATAAGGACATAGGCCAGGCACCCAAAGACGCGGAAGTAGGACACGTCAGGCTTGCGCCCATCGCCCTTCCAAGCAGTGTAGGGGATGCCTCCATCGAGCGCAGAGGTGGGCATGCGGTTGCGTGTGTGGACAAAGGTAGAGACGGCATGGCCCCAGAACGAAGGAGGCAGCTTGGCCTGGGCAAGGAGAGCGGTGGCACCCTCAGATGTCGTCCTGTTAGCTCGCTCTGCAACGCCATTCTGGTGGGGCTCGTCTGGTTCTGTGTGCTGCCTGTGGATGCCGTGTTCTGCACAGTAGTCGATGAACTCCTGGCCCATGTACTTGCCGCCCTTGTCGTTGCGTGTGGCCTTGATGCACAGGCCCAGGCAGTTCTCAGTGTACGCCTTGAACGCCTTGAACGCAGCAAAGGCGTCGCTCTTGAGCTTGAGGTAAGCCATGGCCCAGAATCGCGTCGCGTCGTCGACAAAGACCATCCAGTACTGATAGCCCTCGGTGGTGCGCACTGGGAGCTTGCCCTTGAGGTCGGTGTGGACCAGGGCCAGGCGAACAAACCTCCTGGAGGCGAAGCGGGGGATGGGATGGCGATTGAGCTTGCCAGCAAGGCAGGGCTCGCAAATCGCATCAGGTGCGCGCTGTGAGCGGATCCTGAGCCCCTGGACGAGCTCCCTGCGAATTGCAGAGCGCAGATCGTCGAGGTTGACGTGTGAGCAGCGTTGGTGCCAGAGTGCGAGGTCCTCACTGCTGGTGGTCGATGCAGAGAGCGCAGTTGTCGATTGGGGGATAGTGCGACCAAGGAGGTAGCCTACGTTGTGCGCATTGACCTGGGCCTCAAAGCGAAGCTCCCCCTGGTGGTAGAACAGCGCAGAGGATGCGCGCAACTCGACAGTGTAGCCCTTCTCGTGCGTGAGGTGGAAAACAGACAGTAGATTGCTAGCAAGTGCAGGGACATGCAAGACGTCGTGTAGTACAACAGCAGGTGGTAAAACGCCGCCCCTCTCCTCAGGCTGGAACACCACAGACCCTAAACCCGCCGAGTAGACGATGTGCGAGTTGGCGAGTCGAATGGGGATGGTGTGGGGCGAGTAGGAGCGAAACCAGTGGCGGTGGGGCGTCATGTGTGCAGAAGCACCTGTGTCGGTGTTCCAGTTAGCAGCAGCAGGGGTGGAGAGCCAGGACGAGCGATCTGAGGCTGAGAGGAGGGCAGAGGCACAACCAGCACTCACAGTGGCCGCCCCAGCGGACTCCTGGGGTTTGGTCTGTGTCCCAGATGCGGTGTTCGATGAGCTGGAGGCCTCAGAGGCCTCCTGCTTGCGCTGGTTGCGCTGGGAGCGAAACTGGGTGCGCTGGGTCATCCTGTCCTTCGCCTTTGCGCTGGCATCGCGTTTGCTGAAGCACTGGTCCTCCGAGTGGTTGGGGCGACCGCAGAACGTGCAGGAGACCTGCGACGCGACATTGGAGAGGGCTGGGGTCGACGACAAGGCACCAGGCTGGTTTTCGAGCACAATGAACATCTCCTGGAGCTTGTCCAGCGTCAGGGAGTCGTCGAGGAGCAGGGTCTGGCGCAGGGAGGTGTATTCCACAGGCAGGGCACGGATGAGGGCCATGAGGACGAGCTCATCGTCGAGCTGGGTGATGGAGAAGGTGGCAGGACGAAGGGCCTTCATGTCTGACTTGAGCTGGACTGCTCGCATCGATAGGGAGGACAGGGACTCGTCCTCACTCTTGCAGAGGCTTAGGAGCGCGTTGTAGGTGTTAAACCTCATACCTGGCCGCTTCTGCATGTGCACAGACTCCAGCTTTGCCCACATGGCAACAGGGTCGTCCCTGATGGCCTCCAGGTGTGTCTGCTGCTCCCTCTCCACACAACTCCATAGCTCCCCAGCTGCCAAATCCACCCTGTTGTCGAAATCGCGCAAATCACGTCGTTCTCCAGCGTCCAGGGGTGCGACGAAGGCAGGCCTGGTCTCAGTACCCTGGATGATGCGCAGGGCACCGAGGATGCGAAGCCTGGCCTCCATGTCGAGTCGCCATTGCTGGTAGTTGCGATTGGAGAGCTTGGGGAAGGTTGCAGCGGGTGGCGCCATGGTGGAGGGGTAGTGACGTGGCACGCGACGAGTGAGTGAAGCGACGAAGCGAGGGGACGAAAACTGAGTGCAGGGGCGAGGAAAGATGGAAAGAGGGTCCCAGAGCGAAGATTGAGACAAGCAGAGGATGCAGAGATGGAAGGGAGGCTAGGGGAGGCTGTAGAGCGATTGGACAGGCAGGGATGGACGTCTTGAGGCGGTCAGAGCGCAGGGCTCATAACCTGTTGGCTGCAGTGCG
Source organism: Polyporus tsugae (assembly GCA_024305745.1). Classification (NCBI taxonomy): domain Eukaryota; kingdom Fungi; phylum Basidiomycota; class Agaricomycetes; order Polyporales; family Polyporaceae; genus Polyporus; species Polyporus tsugae. Next base: position 1,470,439 of record JAHRBS010000001.1, read on the forward strand.
CCTCAGAGGGGTCACAATGGCCTAAGTCGAGCTCTAAGAAGTCTTTCATTGACAGGAAACTAAAGTACTCACCTAAGTCGAGCTCTAAGAAGTCTAAGGACAACAGAGCTCGACAGAGGCAAGGTGACAGCGCACTGAGCACGTGCTAGGTAGCTTACATGATCCTACACGAACTGGCGCCGTTCTGGCACTGAAAGGACGAGAAATGCCTAAGGTAGAGTCTACTCTAGAGAGGGGATCAGATCTACACTAAACCGAGTCATTGAGTAAGAGTATGGTATATCTCTATGAGAACGCAGAATCTAGCGATGTGGAAAATACCAGAGGGTAGGGTACAGTACGCGGTATGTATGGTACGAAGCGGGACTTGGCGCGGTCAAAGCAGCGCGCGCTACAGCACCGACTTCAACAGCTGCTTGCAAAGGTCAGTCATGCAGTGGACCACGGAGGTGGATGGTGAACTAACCATGGGCCTCCACAGATCAGGACCTTCGCCTCGAAGGTCGTCACGTTGACGACGAAGCTGCTGCCTGCGTGGAAGGAATGCTGCAGCTTCCATGAGCTGCCAGAGCGCCTTCTTCCACGGGACGTGCGCACTCGGTGGAACTCGACTTACGATATGCTCGAGGTTACCTTGAAGTACCGCGCGGTGTACGACAATATGACAGCCAGCAAGGAGAATGGGTTGCACCAGTTTGAGTTGTCGGAGGAGGACTGGGATACGACGCACCAGCTGCGAAAGGTGCTCAAGGTCCGTGCGCGGTTTGAACTCTAACCTTACTTTCGACGACTGCTAACTCTAACCTTATCCACATACACATCGGCGGCTGACGGCCACCCACCATTGCTCTTTCGTGCTGCGGCAACCCCAGCTTGGATGGTCTGTCTTTCCCGCACCCATGCGCTGCCGACGCCGCCATGCCACTTCCTTCGCGCAACACCTCTGGCACGCCGTTCCTTGCACAGGTGTTCAAGCACGCCACTTTGTTCTTCTCACGCGGCACGCCCAACATCGCGCAGGTCATCCCCGCCATGGACCACGTTGACAAGGTGCTGAGCACGGTGAGCACCTCAGCGAAGTTCTCTGAGCCAATCCAGGTCGCGTGTGGGATCACGAAGAAGGCGTTAAACCGGTACTACTCCTACACCGACATGTCCATGATGTACCGTATTGCGATGAGTGAGTTCCCGTTTGCTCGCTCTGTCTTGCGCTGATGTACTGATGTATACTTGCCATCAGTCCTCCATCCCTCTCACAAGCTGCATTATTTCAAGAAGATGTGATGGCCCGAGGCCTGGCGCACGACGGCGAAGGAGCTACTGGTCGAAAAGTACAAGCAGTCGTATGAAGGACGCTATGCCGACGATGATGTCCTCAGTGACAATCGCACCGCCAGCAGGTCCTCCCGCAGGTCCTCCTGGGCTTTGTTTGGCGACGACGACGATGGCGGGCCTTCCCCCAGTGAAGCTGACGACGACACCGGCGATGACGACGGCACGGAGACCGACTCTTCAGAAGTGAGTACGAGATCCCCCTACTCCGAAGCTCCTTTATGCATCCCAACTGATCATTTTCTCCGCAGGACGAGAACATTTTCGATGCGCTCACCAACTTCACTTGCATCCGTGCCTCCGAGCTTGGCGACGAGGTCGAACGCTACCTCGCGGCGCCGCTCGACACTCCAGCGGATGCGCTCGTGTGGTGGAAGGAGAGGCGCTCCATCTACCCCAACCTCTCTTGTATGGCGTTGGACTATCTCACCATCCCAGGTACAGGTTTTTGTTTCCGTCTCTGATATGCATTGCTTGCTCACCATTCCGTCGACTCCCCAGCCACCTCCGTCGACGTCGAACGTGTTTTCAGCCTCGGCCGGTTGCTCCTCTCGCACACTCGCAGCCGCATGGCCTCCCAAACGACCCGCGCCCTCCTCTGCCTCGGTGCTTGGTCGAAGGCCGGATATGTCAAGACCACGGACCTTCGCAAGACCGCGCAGCTGCCGGAGCTCGACGGTGATGCCTCCGACATTGAGATGGAGGACGGCTGGGATGCTATTGATGTCGCCACGATTGATGCCTAGTTAGCTTTGCCTCTGAAAGTGTACAATTATGAGTAGTTGCGAATGCAAATCCCCCACCATGTGGCAATGTTTCCCAACAATCCTTTTGCCTAAGTGTACATTGATCCTTCCGGTCACCAATCCATCCCGATTCTCCTGTGATTATCAAATCGATCAAATGAAACATTTCTGAGTCACCAGTAGACCTTGGGCGGCAAGTCCCCGGGCGCGACAGGGCTTGAACTTGCGCCTTCCTTCTCTCCCCCCAGCATCCGTAGGCCGATGCGCATTCTCCACTCCGTTTCATTCTATACGCTTTCTGTGCCGACATGTCTGATGACGAAGACATCCCCGAGCTCATCGATATCCCCATCCCCCCATGCTCAGTGAACATGTCGCCCGTGAGCGTGCACTCAATCTCCACCCACACATTTGCGCCAGATGATCTTGCCGCTCCCATCTACGACTTCGAGAACAAGCCAGAGGAACCCTGGGATGCTTACTTTCCCACTCCAAGCCAACGCGCCGATCAAAATGCCCCAGTGCGACTCACGTTCACGCGCCATTGGCTCCTGGAGGAAACTACGGAGCGCAGTACCATTGGGTCCCCGCCGCGATGGCTTGGAATGGAGATCCGGGCGGATGGCTTTTCTCACTCGGTGTGTTGCACCAAATTTAGTGTTTCTCGCTGTGTACTAATGCCCGCCCACTAGATCAACCTTCCAAAGTCTTTCAAGGAGGCACGTTCCACGGCTCTGGTCGCGTATCGCGAGTATTGGCTATCCCTGAAGGGAAGTCCGGCCTTCTCCCTCCTCACTTCCAGTCAAAAAGATGTCATCCGCGGTATCCTCGCTACGATGAGGTTCTTTTGCGACGACTCCTATGAAACTCGCCGCCAATGGCCGCACTTCCGAAAGCTGCTGATGAAGATGTCCGAGATGGCCGGTGAAGATGGCATTCCTGGTGAGCAGCTTTTCGGGACACTTCGAGACTGGGCACGCCATCATTTCCGTGTAAGTTCTATCTACTACCATTGGTCAATCTAGTCAGTCTGGGCTGACTGGTCCTACAGGAAGGATTGAACACGCAACAGTGAGAAGAGGATTCTACCAATAGAGTTGATGGAGAGTTGGCAGGGGCCCCGGGGGCCTAAACCTGTAGCTACCACTGTATAACCAGTTGAATTGTATGCTCTGCACCTGCACACAGTCCCTCTCGTGCCAAGTATGTATAATACACCTATACCAACCCGCTGTATCGACCCAAACCCGTTGTACCCATGACCCGGAGCTTATGATCCAAACCCGGAATAACCCATGGGTTACGGGTACAGGTGATTGGTGGGTATGGGTGCGGGTTCAATTTTTGAGACCCATGGGTGACCCATGCTACAGCCTACATCCAGGAGCCCTCGAAAATGGGCAAGAAGACTGTCGAGGATCTTTGGGAACACATTCTCAAGTTGCAGCAATGTGAGGACCCTGCTGATCAGTTTCAATTCTTGCATTACCTCCATAGTAGTGAGTGGCAGACCGCCAAATATGACATTGAGATCACTCCTCGCAAAAAATCTGGCTGCAAGCAGCCAAAGACTGCCTGCAGCCCTCCGGGCCTGCCTTGATTGCCCACAGACCAAGAAGGCCAAGCAGACAACAAGGAAGATGAGATTGAGGACAACGAAGGACTTGGGGGATGCGGTTGTGGTGTAGGGGCCAAGTCCAAGGGTCGACAGGCCAAGCAGAGTCAACCGTCGGGCAAACGGGCACCCCGACCCCAGGTGCCCGGACCGGGCACCTCTCGCAAGGTCACCAGGCCCTCGCGCCCTCGGGAGGTGCAGGCGCAGAAGAACACTTCCAGCGCGAAAGGGAAGGCACGACAGATGGAGGAGATGTCTGACGCCATAGTAACCACCTATGAAGAGGAATCAGCGAGCAGTCGGGAGATGGAGATGGAGCACATTGACCTTGTGCATCTCGATGGGCTGGACACTGATGAGGGGGGATCTGTCGATTCAAGCAGGAAGGCTGGCCTTGCACCTCCCCCAGTAGCTCTGGAAGATCGCATTAGAGGAGTGGACCCAGTTGTTCCTCCGCTTGCTCGCCTTCTCAAGGGCGCCAGCAACCAGCCTCCAACCTGGGTTGAGCACGACCCCGAGTGGGTGTTTCCCTTCCTCTGGGCACTCAGTCGTGAGCAGGCATGGCAGGAGCTACTTACTTCCTGGAAGCATATGGTACGTCAAGTCTTACCAGCTAGCGAAGGAATAGAAAGTTTGACTTATGTGACAGCTTGGTCACCGGGCAACACTGGCAAGAGCTCTAGGGACCCCCTCTGACAAATGGACCCACTGGGATTATTCAGAGGTGGCCATTCCCGAGAGGATCCATTCCAATGCCAGCACGTGGGCTAACCTGATCAAATGGATTGAAGAGAATGGCCTGGTCAAAAACACAGCACAGCAAGAACTCCAGTGGTGGTTCCTTGCAGCTGGGATGGTAATGCGTGATAGTCAGTGCACAAACAACGTTGAGCCAGATGAGACGGAGCCTGTGCCCTATGGTGGCCCTGAGTACATGCAATGGAGCATTGCAAACCTCGGTCTAATCAAAGATCGTGTTCTGCCTGCAATAGAACGTGCCCATCATCCGAGCCCCAATCACGTTGCCAGGCAGACGGATCTAGATCCCCGCCTCAATGCCGATCCACATCCGGGCCCATCGTTCTTGGGCCTACCTTCAAAGCTGCATGTGCCCCCAGTCGCAGAATGTAAGCCCAAATACTTCTTTCATACAGTGTAGCTTGCTGATGGTAGAGCACTGCACCTAGGCCGACCTGGTGAAGAAGCAACCTCTTGGGCACAGGACACGTCTGGGCAGAATGTGCCCACCAATGCATCAGAAATGCCTGAACGCACTGCGGCGGGTATACCCTCTGTGCGAGGACGTCGAGGTCAGCCACCCGGTATTCCTGCCCAACAGCTGGAGCCAGGGAACAGATCTGGGCAAGAGGTGATCAAAAACCGCACACAATCCTCTGTGCGAGGACTGCGAGGCCAGCCACCCGGCATCCCAATGAAACAAGTTCTGATATCCATGAATGAAACTGGACTCGGGCAAGGGGTTGACCTAGGCTCCATCTCAGAGGCACTGGCCGCCCAAGGGGGTCCTCAACGGAAGCTCCAGCCCTACGTCCTTGTGCCATCCAGTGCAGTGGCAAGGCATACTCATGGCAGGGAGAGGGCAAAGCAAACGGAGGCCCAAGTACCTGAAGATCAAGTGCCCGGGTCCGCCATGCTGGCTGCTCAACTGCCCGGGCCGAGCAACAACATCATCATGGAGGATTCTGTCCCCAGGCCCTCACGCACCCTGGCACCTACTCATAAGTTGTCCCATAAGAGGAACGTGGTGAAGAGGACCTCATAGCATATCTGTGTCTGCGTCATGTAGTCTGAACAATCTCGTCTGGAATATATGTGTTATGTGTTGGTCAGTCTTATGGGCACGCAAGTCATTCAAGTGAACAAGGATGCATTTATTACAAAATATGGTGTTGTATGATAGTGAGAAACACAAGACAAAGATGAAAGCAAGGTATAAAAGATGACTGCGCATGACAAGAACCTTCTGCAGATATGTACCCCTAAGTCACATAACACTCAAGAGTTCACAAAAACTGACATCTACAGCGGGCTAACGACAGATATTGGTGAATACTTTGTGACCATCCTCCCATGAAGCAGATTGTGGTGCCAAACTGCTCAACAGCCTACTTACTGATGAGGTGTCCGATGAAGTGCCCAATGACCTGCCTGAAGACCTGGCGCTCGACAGGCACAAAGCTCAACTTTCCAAAGGTGGCGACATGACCACACACTCGCCCTGCAGTCCAGAGGCATCTTCAGCCTGTATATTCCATCTGGGGGGCTGCCACAACACAACAGCTAGAGAGGGTGATGTCAAGGGGGAAGAGGGACGCGTCTCCGGCATGCTATGAGGCTGGCCGCTCTGGAGAATCTCGGGTGATTTCACTACAGCGTGGGGTGACTCTGGTGTTTCCGTTGAGAACGACTGCTCGCGTGCACTGCCGGAGCCCAAAGGGGACCATGAGTGCATGGAAACAAGCAGGCCATGACCAGGGTGGGGATAGTTGAGGTAATAGGTCCCATACTTCTCTAGGAGATAGGCCTCAATGCAGTCACTCCGCTGGCGGAGTTCTGTTATCTCTCTGTTCTGTGCCGTGAGCAAGAGATCCTGGGTATGTACTTGTTGGCGAAGTAATTGGTTCTGTGCTTGGAGCTCGCTGACCGCTGCTGAGATGTCCGTAACATGAGTGCCCAACTGGGTGCCGTGTTCTCCTACCTCCGATATAGCATCCCACATGATGCCGGAGTAGCTGCAGGATTTGTTGAAGTTCCAGTTGATGGTGGTCGAGAATGACACTGCATCAAATTCTGGGCGAACTGGCCGATATTCCACCGAGGTGTTGCGAAGGAAGGGGGGCACATTGCTCAGCCAGTGATCATCAAGAACAGTACCGTCAGGGGGGGGCGATACCACAGGAGCAGGGGGTGACAGATGACCGGCATCAAAGTGTATGTAGTCGTAGTCAGGGGCCATGGTGGGCACTTCGGCATGCTCAGGCACTTGGAAGTTATCAGGCACTTGGGCCACTCCAGGTGAATCGGACACTGCAAATCACAAGCTTTTCTTAATTCCCGAAAATCGAACATACATCCCTGATAACCCCATTAGAAAGGTACCTACCTGCAAGATCGTCATCCTTGCACTCACTGCAAGATGCCAGGGCACGAAGAATCCCCTTTGGACCTTTGCCCTGGTGGCTATCAATTCTATTCCAAGTCTCTGAATGAGCATGAACGCAACTATGAGATCTATGACAAGGAGTTACTGGCCATCATACTGCCATAAGACCCCTCAATGTACTGTGCATAGCATGCATGCCGTAGTGACATGGGGCTACAGTTACACTAATCTACACTAATAAACTGGTGTCTCTACTGAACCCAAGACCAGATAGCTCAGTAGTAGAGCATCTGGGTGCAAACCAGAAGGTCCTGGGTTCAATCCCCGGTCTGGTCACTTTTCCACTGCTAATACCCTCTGCTTGCCTGTTGTCCTCAATGAGCGACGTGTCGGGTTCTCAGATACAGTGCGAGTGTCCATACTGCGCTTTACTGAAATGGAGGGATCCTGTACCCCGCGCGCTGCCCGATCGGGTTTGGGCTTCAACTTGGTGGTTGCCTGCCCATCGCTGTCTGACGCAGGCCAATTTCATCATTGGGAGTGGGTACAAGCACGCGGTTTCGCTTCTGGGACCCTTTTGATGAAGTGCCCGGGGTGGCCTTCATCTCATAAGTGCCGTATTCTTTGGCTTGTTGTTTACAGATGGTCAGGAACCACGGGGGCACAATTGTCGCCTTGAGTGCCTCGAGGGATTTATTGTCTTCTTTTGGGTGCAGGGAATATTTGTCGGCCTTGAGGCACCACTTAAAGAGGAGGTAGTGTTGAAGTCGGTGCTGTAGCGCGCGCTGCTTTGACCGCGCCAAGTCCCGCTTCGTACCATACATATCGCGTACTGTACCCTACCCTCTGGTATTTTCCACATCGCTAGATTCTGCGTTCTCATAGAGATATACCATACTCTTACTCAATGACTCGGTTTAGTGTAGATCTGATCCCCTCTCTAGAGTAGACTCTACCTTAGGCATTTCTCGTCCTTTCAGTGCCAGAACGGCGCCAGTTCGTGTAGGATCATGTAAGCTACCTAGCACGTGCTCAGTGCGCTGTCACCTTGCCTCTGTCGAGCTCTGTTGTCCTTAGACTTCTTAGAGCTCGACTTAGGTGAGTACTTTAGTTTCCTGTCAATGAAAGACTTCTTAGAGCTCGACTTAGGCCATTGTGACCCCTCTGAGGCGCACTGCAGCCAACAGGTTATGAGCCCTGCGCTCTGACCGCCTCAAGACGTCCATCCCTGCCTGTCCAATCGCTCTACAGCCTCCCCTAGCCTCCCTTCCATCTCTGCATCCTCTGCTTGTCTCAATCTTCGCTCTGGGACCCTCTTTCCATCTTTCCTCGCCCCTGCACTCAGTTTTCGTCCCCTCGCTTCGTCGCTTCACTCACTCGTCGCGTGCCACGTCACTACCCCTCCACCATGGCGCCACCCGCTGCAACCTTCCCCAAGCTCTCCAATCGCAACTACCAGCAATGGCGACTCGACATGGAGGCCAGGCTTCGCATCCTCGGTGCCCTGCGCATCATCCAGGGTACTGAGACCAGGCCTGCCTTCGTCGCACCCCTGGACGCTGGAGAACGACGTGATTTGCGCGATTTCGACAACAGGGTGGATTTGGCAGCTGGGGAGCTATGGAGTTGTGTGGAGAGGGAGCAGCAGACACACCTGGAGGCCATCAGGGACGACCCTGTTGCCATGTGGGCAAAGCTGGAGTCTGTGCACATGCAGAAGCGGCCAGGTATGAGGTTTAACACCTACAACGCGCTCCTAAGCCTCTGCAAGAGTGAGGACGAGTCCCTGTCCTCCCTATCGATGCGAGCAGTCCAGCTCAAGTCAGACATGAAGGCCCTTCGTCCTGCCACCTTCTCCATCACCCAGCTCGACGATGAGCTCGTCCTCATGGCCCTCATCCGTGCCCTGCCTGTGGAATACACCTCCCTGCGCCAGACCCTGCTCCTCGACGACTCCCTGACGCTGGACAAGCTCCAGGAGATGTTCATTGTGCTCGAAAACCAGCCTGGTGCCTTGTCGTCGACCCCAGCCCTCTCCAATGTCGCGTCGCAGGTCTCCTGCACGTTCTGCGGTCGCCCCAACCACTCGGAGGACCAGTGCTTCAGCAAACGCGATGCCAGCGCAAAGGCGAAGGACAGGATGACCCAGCGCACCCAGTTTCGCTCCCAGCGCAACCAGCGCAAGCAGGAGGCCTCTGAGGCCTCCAGCTCATCGAACACCGCATCTGGGACACAGACCAAACCCCAGGAGTCCGCTGGGGCGGCCACTGTGAGTGCTGGTTGTGCCTCTGCCCTCCTCTCAGCCTCAGATCGCTCGTCCTGGCTCTCCACCCCTGCTGCTGCTAACTGGAACACCGACACAGGTGCTTCTGCACACATGACGCCCCACCGCCACTGGTTTCGCTCCTACTCGCCCCACACCATCCCCATTCGACTCGCCAACTCGCACATCGTCTACTCGGCGGGTTTAGGGTCTGTGGTGTTCCAGCCTGAGGAGAGGGGCGGCGTTTTACCACCTGCTGTTGTACTACACGACGTCTTGCATGTCCCTGCACTTGCTAGCAATCTACTGTCTGTTTTCCACCTCACGCACGAGAAGGGCTACACTGTCGAGTTGCGCGCATCCTCTGCGCTGTTCTACCACCAGGGGGAGCTTCGCTTTGAGGCCCAGGTCAATGCGCACAACGTAGGCTACCTCCTTGGTCGCACTATCCCCCAATCGACAACTGCGCTCTCTGCATCGACCACCAGCAGTGAGGACCTCGCACTCTGGCACCAACGCTGCTCACACGTCAACCTCGACGATCTGCGCTCTGCAATTCGCAGGGAGCTCGTCCAGGGGCTCAGGATCCGCTCACAGCGCGCACCTGATGCGATTTGCGAGCCCTGCCTTGCTGGCAAGCTCAATCGCCATCCCATCCCCCGCTTCGCCTCCAGGAGGTTTGTTCGCCTGGCCCTGGTCCACACCGACCTCAAGGGCAAGCTCCCAGTGCGCACCACCGAGGGCTATCAGTACTGGATGGTCTTTGTCGACGACGCGACGCGATTCTGGGCCATGGCTTACCTCAAGCTCAAGAGCGACGCCTTTGCTGCGTTCAAGGCGTTCAAGGCGTACACTGAGAACTGCCTGGGCCTGTGCATCAAGGCCACACGCAACGACAAGGGCGGCAAGTACATGGGCCAGGAGTTCATCGACTACTGTGCAGAACACGGCATCCACAGGCAGCACACAGAACTAGACGAGCCCCACCAGAATGGCGTTGCAGAGCGAGCTAACAGGACGACATCTGAGGGTGCCACCGCTCTCCTTGCCCAGGCCAAGCTGCCTCCTTCGTTCTGGGGCCATGCCGTCTCTACCTTTGTCCACACACGCAACCGCATGCCCACCTCTGCGCTCGATGGAGGCATCCCCTACACTGCTTGGAAGGGCGATGGGCGCAAGCCTGACGTGTCCTACTTCCGCGTCTTTGGGTGCCTGGCCTATGTCCTTATTCGCAAGAAGGATCGCAAAGCGCTGCAGCCACACACAAGGAAGTGCATCTTTATTGGCTACCCGGAGGGCACAAAAGCCTGGTGATTCTGGGACCCTGCTGCGAAGAAGATCATCATCTCGTCGCATGCTGTGTTTGACGAACAGTGCTTCCCTGGCAACTCGCCCTTCATCAACGTCTTTGGCCTGCCCCTCGACGATGTGGACGTCCCTGGAGCGTCAGAGGACACAGGTGCGGACGCACCACCTCAGGACGATGCCCCAGATGTGCCAGAGCTGCATGATCAGGGGGGAGATGACGACTGGGATGATCCTGCACCTCCTCCACCTCCTGCGCCGCAAATCGCACCCCCACCAGCTGCACCACCGCGTCAGCAGTCCCCACAGCATTCACCATCTCCACCTGCGCCTTTGCCTCCTCGTGCGCAACCTCCTGCGCCTCCACAGGCTCCTCCACGCGCTCCAGCCATCGCTCATGCGCCTCCATCACCGCCTCCTGCCCCTGCAGTTCGTCCTCGGGCACCATCGATCCACCAGCAGGCCCAAGGCGACGGTGGCTTCAGGCCCTACCCTGCACTTGCTCGCAAACAGCTCCCATCGCGCTCTTCTCGCTACCAGGGTTCCCTCAACAACAGAGAGCTTGAACGCCAGAACCTCGTTCCACAGCGTCTTCGCATTCGCTCTGCATCGCCTGCTCCACCTGCTGCATCGCCTGAACCACCACAGCGCGACTCCTCCTTGCCAGATCCCCTTATCGACGCACCAGTCGACAACCAAGCTCCTCCACCTCGTGCCAATCCCTTTGCTCCTTGCTCCATGTCGCCCCCACCGAGTCCCACGTCCTCAGACGACGAACTCGACTGCCTAGGTCGCGACGATGGCAGTGGCGAAGAGGCACACCATGCGATGATGGCTGGCATCGAGGATGTCTACTCTGGCCAGCACTACGACTACCTGACCTACGACGAGGCTCTCGAGGTCGCATTCGAGTCTGTGGTCGAGCATGCGTCAAAAGCGAACCAGGAGCACTTGGGTGAGCCCAGGTCCATCGCAGAGGTCATGGAACTCGATGCAGATGAGCGTGCCAGGTGGCTCAAGGCTGCCCAGGATGAAATCCAGTCCCTCGTCGAGAATGGCACCTTCGAACTCGTCCTCCTCCCTCCAGGTCGCAAGGCCATTGGCTCCCGCTGGGTCTTCCGTGTCAAGCGCAATGCAGACGGCTCCATCGAGCGGTACAAGGGTCGCCTCGTCGCCAAGGGCTTCTCCCAGCGTCCTGGCTTCGAGTACAACGAGACCTTTGCTCCTACACCAAAGTGGGCGTCGATTCGAGCTATCCTTGCTCTCGCTGGGCTTGAGGACCTCGAGCTTGAGTCGGTGGACATCTCCTCTGCCTACCTCAATGGCGAGCTCAAGGAGGAGGTCTACATGCGCCAGCCTGAGGGCTTTGAGGACAAGACTCCTGAGTGGGTGTGGCGCCTTCGCAAGGCTCTCTATGGCCTCAAGCAGGCTGGCCGCTGCTGGCATGAGAAGCTCAACGAGGTGCTTGGCAAGCTGGGCTTTGAGCGACTGACCTGTGAGCACAGTGTCTGGGTGTATCTGCGCGATGGGGTGCGTCTCATCATCCCTGTCTTCGTCGACAACATCACCATCGCTGGCAAGGACAAGGCTGCGATTCAGCGCGTCAAGGACGACCTGCGCAAGCACTTCAAGCTGCGCGACCTGGGGCCAATGTCGTGGCTCCTGGGTGTCAAGATTGAGCGCGACCGCTCCAAGCGTGCCCTGTCGATCTCGCAGCGCCAGTATGCCCTCGACATCCTCGAGCGATATGGCTTCACCAACTGCGACCCAGTCAGCACCCCCATGGACCCTGGCCTCCGTCTCAGCGCAGACATGGCTCCAACGTCCAAGGCAGACATCCGCGACATGCAGGACATTCCCTATGGCCAAGCAGTTGGTTCTCTCTTCTACCTCGCCATTGCAACGTGCCCAGACATTGCTCGCACTGTTGGCAACCTCGCACGCTTCTCCCAGAACCCTGGCATTATGCACTGGAAGGCAGTCAAGCACCTGTTCCGCTACATCAAGGGCACACTCGACTACAAGCTCACCTACTCCCCCTCGTCTGAGCCAGAGCTCTTCACCTCCTACACCGATGCAGACCACGCTGGCTGCCCTGACACAGGTCGCTCGACCTCTGGCTATGTGATCAAGATGGGCACAGGCGCGATTTCCTGGTCGAGTCGTCTTCAGTCCCTTGTCGCTCTGTCTACCACCGAGGTGGAGTTCATCGCAGCTGTCTCGTGTGGCCAGGAGATCCTCTGGTTGCGCAATCTGTTTACAGAGTTTGGGTTTGATGTTTCCTCTGCCTCAACGCTTCGCATTGACAACCTGTCTGCGCTGTCTGTGGCAAAGAACCCTGAGCACCATGGGCGGATGAAGCACCTCGACCTGCGCTTCTACTGGCTGCGAGATGAGGTGGCCAAGGGTTGCATTGAGGTGGTCCATCTGCGCACCTCACACATGCCAGCAGACATCCTCACCAAGTCACTGCCCAGGCCAAAGGTGCTTGAGATGGTGAAGATGCTTGGATTGGGGACTTGACTAGTCAGGGGGGAGTGTTGAAGTCGGTGCTGTAGCGCGCGCTGCTTTGACCGCGCCAAGTCCCGCTTTGTACCATACATACTGCATACTGTACCCTACTCTCTGGTATTTTCCACATTCCTAGATTCTGCGTTCTCATAGAGATATACCATACTCTTACTCAATGACTCGGTTTAGTGTAGATCTGATCCCCTCTCTAGAGTAGACTCTACCTTAGGCATTTCTCGTCCTTTCAGTGCCAGAACGGCGCCAGTTAGTGTAGGGTCATGTGAGCTACCTAGCACGTGCTCAGCGCGCTGTCACCTCGCCTCTGTCGAGCTCTGTTGTCCTTAGACTTCTTAGAGCTCGACTTAGGTGAGTACTTTAGTTTCCTGTCAATGAAAGACTTCTTAGAGCTCGACTTAGGCCATTGTGACCCCTCTGAGGCGCACTGCAGCCAACAGGTAGAGGTGTTGCTCCTTGGTCAGCTTTGAGCCTGAGGTGGAGGTTTCACCTCCAGGCACGAGCAAGCATGGGGTGTGCTCCTTCGTGCAATGGGCACACATGATGGAGCTGGCGAGGTTGATCCGACAGATGGCATTATGCTCAGCGCATTTGCGGCACCGCACGGGCTAAATAAAGGGTGTAAGTTGAGCATTGATGGGACATAACGCAGCACTTACTGAGGGCCCCCAGCCCAATGGGAAGTCGTCCTTGGCCTTAGGCCACTTGGACGGCAGGAGGATCCGTGGCCATGTGGTGGTGTTTGTGACTTCTTCTTCATCCGGCTGATCACCATGGGCCAGTACTCCATCATCGGGTGGATCGCTTTGTGCCCGTGCGGGTACTTGCACCTTCTTGCCTTTGCCTGATGGGCATCCTTTGGGCACTTGGACTTCGGGCACTTTTGCGGACACTGGGGGCCATTTGTCTGTGCCAGTAGTCTTCCATGCACATGTTGACTCCACAGCCTCGTTGGACGTGGCCTTCTTAGCAAGTGAGCTCCCGCACACCTCGGGCTGTTTACCTTTGCCCAAAGTCTCCTGCGCGGATTTGGAGAGGGTGGGCAACTGCAGCACAGGTTGCTTGGTGGGAGAGCGACCAATTATGTTCACTTTGCAGTGCTTGTTGCGGGAAGGTGGACCGACCTTGCTCAGAGGTATGATAGAAGATGAGCTCCCGGAGGTGGGGTGAGGGGTGGTATGTGCGGCGGGCGGTTGTTTGGCAGGCACTTGGGCAGCACGAGCGTTGGGCGGCCAAAAAGAATGAGGGGGGAGCTTGATAGATAGGGAGGGTGTCACAGGTGGATGTGTAGGGGGGGATTCTTTGTCCTTGGGGTCTGGGGAGCGTTCATTGTCACTCAGGGTGTGGGATTCGCCATCACTGGGGGTGGAAGATGTGTCGTTACTTGGCGCAGGGGATGTTCCATTGCTCAAGGTGGAGGATCCTTCATCGCGAGGGACAGGGGATCCTTCCGGGCTGTCTGACGGAGCATCAACCTCCATGATCCTTGGGCCAACTAGATTTATGCAAGTCAGTAACAATTTTCGAGGCACAGTTCTATAGACACACCTCGCTGGTACCACCAACCGTACATATTGTGGTAACAATACCCTTCAATGATGGGATACTGGTCACTCCCCACTGCCCGATCCGGGTACAGCTGCTCCATGTCAAGTTTTCAGGCACCTTGAGCGCGTGCCACGGCAGACGCTTCCAGGATGCATGCAGAGATTACAATTGATGAGGAACGAAATCAATTGTTTATAATAAGGTGCACTTCCCGCCAGTGCCACAACAAGCTTAATAATGTACGCGGGAAAAAACATTCAGACCCAGAAAGCCTTTGACTACAAAATGTTAGACACTGGACTACAAATTTCCTTACTTGATCAGCACAGCTTTAGGGTTAGGGTCAGGATTTGTTACTGCCATTAGATCAAAATGAACAATGGCAGTACCTGTTGTCATGAACGCTCCGTTCAGCGCCTGCTACCAGCACCTTAGTTTTCCTTTTCCAGATGATCTACTTCTCATGTTGTACTTATTGTTCTCCGTTACATTGTATCTCGTCCTTTGTTCTTTAGCACAATAGCTCCTTATTGTCCGTCGTCGCTATTGTTCCATTCCCATTGTTCACCCGTGTCCATAGTTACCTATTGTTCCTGGATTCTCATTGTCCTCTATACGTATATAAGGACCTGTACTTTGCTGCCTGGACACCTCAGTTTTGACCTCTTGTCTCTAGGTAAGCCTTGCTGTATTTTGCTTGTAGACATCTACTTACTCAATACATCTTGTCTCCAGCCCTGACCATTGAGCCTTGCTCCGCTCTCGCTGCACAAGTGCTCGTTGACGCCCTTGCTCGTCTCATAAGTCTCCCTGGTCCTTACTCGATGGCCAGTTGTAACACCTGTTTTTGTTATCTTATCTTACTCAATTCTTATACCTCTCTGCATGAGCACTTCACTGCCCTCAGCTCATCCAACGTAGGTTTATACTTCAAGTGCCCTACCTTTGCGGCACTGCACATATCTAAGTTCAACAAATTGATAGCTCTGCTACTACTTCAACACTCTGTATTCAAAGCAGCTTTGGAAGGTTTCTTAATACTGTTGATGAGGCTAAACATCGGTCCAGTTTAAGTTGCAAACAGCTTGGCCCAGAACTACAAATTTACTAGATTTTGTAGATTCAGATGATGTGCATTGTATATCAGTTGAAAGAAATAGATTTATATCAAAAAATCATGGTCTATACATATCTACAATGATCTGCAAGCTAAAGCTCCAAAGTTTGACTTGTTGTCATAAGATTGTTGTATAATATCATGTAATGCTTTCTAGTAGTGTATATGCTCTTCTGGTCATATTTAATTGTTGGTGGTGATATTGATATTCTATAATAGACATATGCTACAACACCTATAGGTGGTAGAAACATGTAGGTAACTTCATAGATCTAGGCCACTTTACTGACAGATACCTCAACCTTGACCTCTGGTCTGGCCATATTACATATATGAAAGCAGATGAAAGCTTTGAACAATAAATTACCTATGAATCTTAATAGTGCTTTATTGGCTCAGATATAAGCTGAGAAAATATACAAACCTCATTTTAGGTGCACTTATGACAAAAGATGAATGCTAATTGGTATGTTATTCTAATGATGATGGCTATAAATTCATCTAGTTTTTCTTTTAATGTCACAATCATAGAAGTTGACCTAGGACCAGCAGACAAATAGGCAACTCATACAACTATATAAATGCTTTCTATCACCCACTATCACTGTTAATCAATATACATATCAAGCAGAAAAATAGAGGCCTTTCCTGTTGAGCCAAGATTTTGATGTATATATATCACTAACAGACCTTTTTCAACTACTTTTTTTCCTAGCACTAGTTTTTGATTTATTCAACTGTGTTTAGTTGATTTATTGATTACCTGCACAACAATGTAGTGAGTTTTATAAGCTGCTTTGTATTGAGCAGTTGTGTATTTTTATTACTACTATTATATTCTTCTTCTCTTGATCTACATTTACACAGTCCTAAGGCAAACAGTATAAAGACTGTTGATGTTGCATTAATAACTGCTCCCCATTATAGTGGACTGCATAATAGATTATTTGAAATGTTCAAGTAATATGTATCAGGAGTTGCATTACACAAGAAGTCTTTCAAGTGCCTCACTTTGCAATCATATCAATAAATATGTAACAAACCAACTATTCTAATATGCATCTACATCAAACCAAGAAATGTTGGAGTCCATATAAGCACCAGCATAATAGCTATATTGGCCAAACTTTTCCCCCCAAACCCTAGCCTTTTCTCTGTCTATATCAACACTCCAATTTCCTCCCTCCCTTTTCAAATCATAGTACAAGTGGTTTCCAAGCTCTTCATCAAAGTCTTCCAAATCCTGTGCACTTGATGAAAGCAAACCCTTGGCCTTGGCCTCCTCCAAATCTTCAATATCTTCAAGCTGCTGCTGCAACACAGAATATCCTCTGATACTGAAGGGATGGACTGAGACCGCAATAGTGGAGAGAGAACCTTGACCAATATTTTTGACCCATGGCTGAAGGGTGTCTGTAGCAGACTCCACATTGAAGGGTGGAAACACCACATATTGGAGGAAGTGAATATGAATGGTGGGGACAGTGCTGAAAGCACTGATATGGGCTGCCCACATATCTCTCTTCCAGAAGGGTTTGTTGGGTCCACAGATATACTGCAGTATATATCATTAGCCAATAGTCAATGAAATAGTGAACATAGCAGTTACAGTCTCCCAGCCTGGTAGAGGGTGGGCTTGGCACTGGAAAAAAAATATGTTTTTCTTCATAGTATACAATACTAAAATAAACATACATACCTCTTCTTCTCCATAAGGACGCAAATGAAGAACTAGTAGAGATAGAGGCAGATAAGGCCCTATAGAGATATAAGGCTGGAGTGGAGTGGGTTGCCGTATGTTGTAGGCAATAGTGAGAGCCTCAAGGTGGACAAAATTAGTCCACACTGAGGCAGTCTCTGCTAGATTGATATTTTGAAGCATAGGACTAGTGAGGGTGAGGTCCAAGGTTTTGACCCAGGCAGCTCTGATAAGAGAAGGGGGAGTATTGTTGATATTGAAGGAGGTGGAGGGGGACTGGGGGGCTTGATCCTAAAATGAATATATGTCTATTAAAAGCAGCATGAAAAAGTAGAAATGATGAGTTATTTGTGTAGAGTTTATCAGGTAGGGTGCTGAGATAAATGAAGGAAAGATCTATTACCATAGTCCAAATGATCCTCCATAACTCTGCAGGACAGATGGTGGGGGGAAACACTTGAACTTTAGAAGGAAATGGCATGACTAGAGAGCCTAGGATGATGGGAGGGAGGCCTTGGGAAGGGGAGGAGATGAGGGCAAGAGGCAAGATGTGGAGTGGAGAGTGCTGATGGGCAAACTGATAACAATCTTCAACATGGATTGATGACTTTTATTCATGACTATAACAAGTAGCTTGAGACAATGGTACAAAGCTGAGGCTGTAATGATAATATGGGGCAGAGAGTTGGGAGCAAATGGTCCAAATTTTAAATTGGAGGTGACTAAGATGTAGGGTGCAGGGCAGGACAGGGGGAGGGCTCACCAGAACGTCCAAGTCATCCTCAACCACTGCAAGCGACAGCCTTCTGGTGCCTCCATCAGCATATGTGATCCCAGGGGAGCCAGGGGGAGCTGGAACGATGAGAATTCTTGCAGAAATGGTGGAGATGTGGGGTGTTCTTGTGGGGGCAGGAACAGGGCTCACTAGAATGTCCAAGTCAAGGCTATTCAGAGCAATGGCTTACCTAAACAGCCTGCACATGTGCACCCAGAACCATTCTCCAAAGCACACAATGCCTGCTCAAGTGAATATAATTTGTGAAATAGAAGTAGTGGCAACGAACACCATGGACTTCAACCTGCTCATCAGGCTTGAGCATGCTTATGTCAGCACCATGCCATTTAAGCTGATGAGCTGGCAACTTCTCTCTTCTTCTTGCACCACCACGTTCCTATTCACCTGAGCCTGCAGTCTGATCAACTGCTGTCAGTCTTTGGTGCCCAGAAGGGCTCATGACTGTACATGGAGGGATGCCTCCTTGTATTTTGTCACATATGAGTCTGGGCCTGGCCTTCTTGCAGGTCAGCAAAACCCCCTTGTGCATGCCCCAGTGGCGTTGGAGTCTGTTCCATCTTCAGGGACTTGTGTGGTTGCCTGGTGGGTGTACTGGGAGCTTCATTGCATGCCTCAATGGTGTCGAGGTTTCTCTGTTCATCTACTACTCTCTACCACTTCTCTCTACTCTTACAGCTATCCTCTCTTTCCTGGGTAAGTCCTATATTTAATGTTGTTTCTGTTGCTAACTATTGTGTCTATTCTCTAGCACATCATACGCTACTCCAGCCATTATATTTGGCAAGTCCTGTTCTATAATCCCTCTGTTTTGCTAATGTCATGCTGTCCTCTAGGTTTCTGGCTTGTCATCACTCCAAGAGTGCTCAGTTCTTCTTCTATGTTCTGATCAGTTCTCTCTGGTGTGTTATTTATCCTGATGGTATGTGTATTTCTGCTATACTTATCATTTGTAGGTCATATCCCCTCAACATAGCAAGATCCCTCAACCTAGGCTCTTGAGGCTTTGTTCTCTTCCCTCCTTCAGTACGTCCTTCTTCTCTTTCCTTACTAGTCTTTGATCTGAACCTCATGTATCTCATTATAGAGTTTAGGCTCTCTATGCTCCTCTCTTATTTCTATATATTACTGCTCTGTAGCTTTGTAGCCTGTATGTTCCTGATGCAGTATGTAGTCATTGGCTGCTACCTTCTGCAGGGGTAGCATCTAATGAGTACATGCTGCAAGGGTAGAGCACTCACAAGCACTTTGTATTCATTTGCTGGACTTGGTGTTTCAACTCCTTTGGGTGGTCATGTGACTCCACACATTGAGTGGCTATGACCCTAACCCTACACCCAGAATAAGCGCCCAAAAGACGATTCCATCAGCTCTGCTTTGCTGCCACTCATCCTTATCTTCCTACCATCACTCCCTCTGCTTTGCTGCCACTCATAGCTGCCCTTGGCCTTCTCTACTGGCCTTAAATCTCTACAAGCTGCTATGACAAGGACTACTAGATCTGCTGGAAAGAGGAAGAGAAGTCACTCCAACTCTTCTGCTGAAGATGTTGATCAATCTCCAGTAAGTATAGATACCAGCACTGCTATCTTCTCTCTCTTAAGTAGTGCTTTAATACTTGTTGTGCTTACTGTCCTCCTATAATCAACCCAAGCCTGAAGCTGTGAAAAAGAGCTCTAGGAAGAAGACCAAGAGCAAGCAGAGAAAGTCCAAGCATTCAGTAAGAATATTGATCAACTTCTGTTTGCTATAAGCTATTGACATATCTCCAACATCTACAATCTTGAGTCTGAAGCAGACTTTAGTCTGGGCAGTGAAGCTGAGGCTGAAGCTGAGAAAAGAGGGAGAGCAAAGGGGAAAAAGAAGAAGTCCAAGGCACCTGTAAGTCAAACTTACACTGTTGTATATTTTCTAATACTAATGCAATGTTTAGAAGAATCCTCCAAAGGCCAAGGCTTCTTCAGAGAGTAAGTCAGCAGAGAGTGAAACTAAAAAGAACAAGTGTCCTGTATGTGAGATCTAACTTATATAGAACTATTTTTTCTTACACAATCTATAGACCATTCCCAAGGAAGCAAATGTTCCTCCACCTGCTCCTTCTACTGTAAAGCCAGACCATGCATGCTCTCATCAGTCAAAAGAGATAGCTGCTGAGAAGGATGGTCAGAGAAGGGCTTTACTCTGGAGTAAATATGCTCCTACCTTTAGGCTGGACATTTCTCTGGAAAACCTCTTTGCTTTAAGGACCAATAATCGGAACAAGCTTGACGAGTATGCAGAGTACTGTGATGGCCCTCTCCAGTGTACCCCTATGCTCCCCTTCTCTGCCAAGTACATTGACTCTGAAGAGAAACTTGTTGTGGCGCTCTTTGCTTCTAGGCTTGATGAGCCTGAAGTAAGTATATGACTTGAATTTTTCAAATACAAATAACTTACTCTTCTATATCTAGAGTATTGCCAAGTACAATGCAACCCATCCTCACCCTCTAAGTGCCCAATATGCAGGACACACTGAGAAGGATCTTATTATGGCTCAAGAGCAAGGTGATAAGATTTATCATGATGGCATCTTGGTATATTGTTTTAGTCAATGTTCTGATATATATATTGCTTTGGCTAACTACTTTAAACAGAGCACCTGTCTCAAAAACTACTGGAAGGATGTTCAGTGGCTCTCCAGTCAGCTGTGGCCCTATGTTCCTACTCGGGACATCCGCCATGATGCTGACCGTGGCATCATTGACATATATGTTATACGCCGTGGTGACTTCATGGAGTGTGTTGGTGTCCATCATCTTGTTCATGCTTGGACACAACAAGGTCATGAAAATGGTGTAAGCTGTCCACCTTAGCTATATTAAAATTCTACTCACTAGTCAATAGCCTTTAAACGTCTCAGCAGATATGGTCCATGGTAGCATTGCAGCAGCAGCCGTCTGCAAGTACTTCCAGACCACACGTCCACTTGCCATTTTTCTAGCCGAACTCTTCAAGCATGCTTTTCCAGAGCATTACGAGGAATACTGTGCAGCTTTTGATGCTGGAGTCTGGTACACTGAAGATCCTGGACCATGGATTGGATGTGCTATTGTCTAGAAGTTGGATGTCCAGATCCATTTTGATATGAAAGATGGTGGTCCAACAGCAACCTTTCTCATGGGATGCTTTGAAAGAGGACATACGGAGATCCCTACATTTCAAGCACACTTTAGGTTTATGTTGTACTTGTTTACTTCAAGTCTAAGACTAATATTTCTTTCTTCAGATATGCTCCAGGAGATGTGCTCATCAGCTTTTCAGGAGCACTACCACATCGTGTCTCAGAGTGGAAGATACCAGAAGGCCCTCAGATCTTGGATGAGGGTTTGACTCCAGGTTGCATTTCTACTGTAATGTTCTTTCCTCAAACATCTCTACGTCTTTTGAAGGACAAGCCGCTTTATTGGGGAAAGGACACAGCTTTTGGTGCTTACTATCAGCCTTAATACTTTTACTCATCTCCTATATATATGCTTTATAAATGTGATTTACATGATGCATATTCTTAGATGTGCAGATGCTCTTCTAAATAGTGTGGTGAATGCTAAAATGAACATGAGACTAGATTAAGTGCTCATATAATGTCATATATTAGGCAAGTTTTTTTAGACTATAGATGCAAGAAGACATGTCTTATATATTATATATCAAGCTAGGGTGAGGACATTATGTGTTAAGACTGGCCGTCGAGTAAGGACCAGGGAGACTTACGAGACGAGCAAGGGCGTCGACAAGCACTTGTGCAGTGAGAGCGGAGCAAGGCTCAATGGTCAGGGCTGGAGACAAGATGTATTGAGTAAGTAGATGTCTACAAGCAAAATACAGCGAGGCTTACCTGGAGACAAGAGGTCGAAACTGAGGTCTCCAGGCAGCAAAGTACAGGTCCTTATATACGTATAGAGGACAATGAGAATCCAGGAACAATAGGTAACTATGGACACGGGTGAACAATGGGAACAGAACAATGACAACGACAGACAATAAGGAGCTATTGTGCTGAGGAACAAAGGACAAGATACAATGCAATGGAGAACAACAAGTACAACGTGAGAAGTAGATCGTCCTGAAAAGAAAACTAAGGCACTGTTGGCAGGCGCCGGATGGAGCGTTCATGACAATACCCCTCTCCTAAGAGTCGTGCCTTCACGACTAAGTCTTCTTGAGAGGACCAGGCACCCCTGCGTGCGTTGAATGGAATTTCTGCACAAGTTGTGGTGCATTTGTAAGGTCCACTGCATCCTCCCAGCTGTCGTGTTCAGGGCCCCAACCCTTCCAGTGTACGAGGTACTGCAGTTTCTTCCACCACCCATACCGCCGCGACTCCAACACTTCCTCCACTTTGTACTCTTCCTCCCCCTCCACCTCAATTGCTGCTGGCTCTGCCGGGTGACAACCGGGGAGTTGACTCTCCTTGTGTGGAAGCAAGAGAGAAACGTGGAATAATGGGTAGATTACAAGGTCCTTGGGGAGTCTGAGCTCGTAAGCCAGATTGCCCACCTTGCGTATAACCGGATACGGGCCAGCGTACTGATCCACCAGTTTCCGAGAGACTCCAGGAACACAGAAGTTCCTCGCGTTGAGCCACACCTTCTGGCCTTCCTTGAACTCTGGAGCGTCACGGACATACCAATCATAGTACTCCTTCATCTGCTCAGCTGCTAGAGTTAAGGCCGCGGTTGCATCCTCTTGCGCCTGTTGCAACTCCTCCCGGCATTCATCAGCTGCAGGCACCACTGTAGGCAACATCGGAATGTGGAACTGGGGTTTGTAGCCGTACATGAGGTAGAACAGCGAGTAACCCATTGATGAGTGCTGGTGTGAGTTAAAGGCGAACTCTGCAATCAGCGGCCACTTGACCCAGTCATCACGGTGCCGCGAGCAGAACATACGAAGGTATGCCTCTATCTCCTGGTTCCATCGTTCCGATTGCCCATCTGTCTGTGGGTGGTAGGCTGTGGACATTGCGCTTTCTATGCCGAGTCCCTTGAGTACGGCACAGAAGAGCTTGCTTGAGAACTGGGGCCCACGATCAGAGATGATCTTCCGTGGCAGCCCGTGAAGACAAAAATGTTCTCGGATGAAGTTGTCAGCAGCTCCTTCTGCGTTGATCTCCTCGGTGCAAGGAATAAGATGTATCATCTTTCCATGCCGATCAGCGATGAGCTGAAGCGCGTTGTATCCGTCCACCTCTGGGAGTCCAGTGATGAAGTTGCACATTACAATCTGGCCCGGGCCATCAGGGATTTCGTTTGGTTGAAGAGGACCGTGCGGTTTGGCATGTGAACCCTTGCCGCGGTGACAGGTGTTGCAGGTCTCAACATAATCCTTGATGAACTTTGCCATGCCCGGCCACCAGTAGTTTTGCGTGACCAACTCCAACATCTTCAACTGCCCAGGGTGTCCAGCGGGCGGGAGGTCGTGGTGGATGCATACAATCTCAGCACGCAGTGCCTCGTCCTTGGGGACATAGACTTTGCCTCGGTACAGTAGCAGGCCTTGCTCACTGTTCCAGTCCACCAAGTCATTCTGAAGACGTGCTGGTCCAAGTTTGTCCAGTTTACTGAGTGCCTCCATGACCTCCTGCTCGCGCTCTCCACACTCGCGGATGCATTGAAGCAGTGCCTTCTCTGGAACCACCAATAGATGCCCTCTCTTGGCTGCCAGTACTCGGAAACATTCTGGCTGCAACAAGACTCGACTGAGATTGTCATCTGCATCCTTGGGCTGGTTGTCGGGCTGTCTTGACAGTGCATCGGCCCTACCATTAGACGTCCCAGGCTTGTGCAAGATGACAAAGTCGAATCGTGACAGATAGAGAGCCCATTGTGCCTGCCTGTGTGTGAGGTTCTGTGCTGTGTGCCAATACTCGAGGTTCTTGTGGTCCGACTGGATCTCAAACACGCTGGAGAGACCCTCGACATAGTGACACCAAGCCTGCAGGGCACGAATGATGGCCAGCATCTCCTTGTTGTAGATCTCATAGTTGCATTCAGCGTCGTTTATTGACTCGGAGTGAAAAGCGATGGGGTGCCATTTGCCATCTTCCCCCTCCTGAGACAGAACCGCACCCGTAGCGAAGCCAGATGCGTTGACTTCGATGCGGGTGTTGCGGTCTGGATCATACATCGTCAGGACGGGGCTTCTAGTGAAGCAACACTTGAGCTCATTGAAGGCAGACTGCTCTTCGTCTCCCCATTGCCATGGCGCATTGCCCGTGAGGCGATCCAAGGGTTTGCAGATGACACTAAAGTCCTTTATGAACTGCCAATAGAAGTTTGTGAAACTGCAGAACTTCCGTACCTCTGTGGTGTTCTGAGGGACAGGCCAATCTGTGATACCCTTCACCTTCACCGGGTCCATCTCTACGCAGTTCTCTGAGACGAGTACACCGAGGTATTCCACCTTAGGCTGTTCAAACTTGCACTTCTCTGGCTTGCAGAACAGATCGTTCTCCTTAAGGCGTTTCAGGACCTCGCGCACCAATGTGCAGTGTTCCTCGAGACTGTCGGTGAATATGAGGATGTCATCGAGGTAGATAGTGACTTTGCCAAGTATGATGAGGTCCTTGAAGATGTCATTCATGAGTGCAGAGAATGTGCTGGGCGAATTGGCTAGCCCAAAGAACATAACATTTGGCTCGAACAGCCCTCAATTGGTCACGAAGGCAGCCTTCCACTCATCGCCGGCCTGAACCTGCACATTGTTGGCCTTCTTAAGTTGATCCATCAGATCCAATACCAACGGTAGTGGGTAACGGCTCTTAATGGTGATCTCGTTGAGTCACCAATAGTCCTGGACTGGACGTAGGCTACCATCCTTCTTCTTGACAAAGAAGAACGGCGATGACATTGGCGACTTTGACTCTTGAATATAGCCCTTGGCCAAGTTCTCAGCGAGAAACTTATCAAGCTCTCCTTGTTCGCTGGGCGATAGGGGGTACACACGGGAATGGAACATCTTTGCCTCGGGTACAAGCTCTATTGCATGGTCATAGGGTCCGTGTTCTGGCAAACATTCGGACGCCTCTCTTGAGAACACATGCAAGTATTCGTGATAGTGCTCGGGTACGATCTCTTCGACGGGGCGGACCTCCTTCTTCTGGTACTCTTGCTCAGTGAGTTGTTGCGAATATGTGTATGTCGCTGAAGCAAACAGTTGCGGAGCACCGTAAAGGTGTTGTCCATCCTCCCATGCATTGAGAAGAGACGTCTCAGTTCCATCCCACCGCAGCAGGAATCCTGGCGGCCAGGGCCTATTCTCCTCCTTCTCCTCGGTCATCACAGCTGCACACACCCTTCCAACCTTTCTAACCTTCTTTGCCCATCGAGGACCGTGGCGCGCCGTAAGCCGTACCTCCGTATCACGCACTTTGGTCTCGACAGGTTCAGAGGTTCTCTGGTTAGTCGGGCATGTCTCTGGACATCTCGACAGGCGCAGTGAGCCATGTTCCCAGTCTACTTCAGGGTTGTGCTCGCGTAGCCAGTCCAGGCCAATGATGACATCCTCTTCTCCTATATCCGTCACTACAAAGACCACCTTCTCCCTGTGGTCTCCGATTGCCATATCCAACACGGCAACCTCTGTGATTGTACCATCACGATTTTCCGAACCGTCAATGTTGTACAGAGGAATTGGCCTTGCCAACTTCCTCATTGTAACCCTATTCTGTTCTACAAATCGTCTATGTAGGAACTTAGTAGTAGCACCGCTATCTACCATAGCTACAATGTCCTTATGTTGCTGCTTGCCGATTAACCGTACCGGTATATGAAAGTGTTGACCATCATGATTTACTTCATATACAAACGATGAACCCAGTACAGAAAATCGACTATTACTACAAGAACCAGCACGTGCAGCATCCAATGCGGTTCTAATCAAAAACCCTCTTTCTTATTGACCACCGTAAGGGCAGCGATCTTCTCCTCCATTGCCTTGAGTTGGGCCTTAAGTGTCATGAGCTCATCAGTACTGGATGAAGAAGAAGAGGGAGCCCGTTTGCCCTCGACCTTGGGCTTTGGGCAGCGGAACACGGGATGTCCTTTCTCACCGCAGTTCCAGCACTCTCCATCAAACTTCTTCTTGCCCGAACCGGAGGCGGCTGCCTTTTCACCCGTCTTCTTCCATCCAAATTGCTTTGGCCATTCCTCCTCGCGCACGGCGAGTTGCTGGTCCATCTGCAGTGCGACTTTCTGGATCTTGGCAAGGTCCGAGATGTCGTGTGCTGTGGTCGCGAAGGCGTCCTTGATCTTGTAAGGGAGTGCTGCGCGGTACCGTTCGCGCTTGTCTGCATCACTGAACCTGGTGCGAGCAGCAATGGCATTGAATTGGCTAGTATAGTCCTTGACGGTGCCAAGCCGATGCGAAGCCTTGCAGAGTTTGGCGAGTTCTGTGACGGCCGCTTCCTCGTCGTTCGCAGCACAGAAGTGCGCCTTGAACGACCCTTCAAAGGCCGCAAAGTCCGACCATGCAACATTGCCGCTGGCCACTGTGACGATGTATGGGCCGGCCCACTCAGCAGCACCACCGATCAACTTGTTGAGGATCGTGATCCAGCAGATCTCGTGCACGACACCTTGCGCCTCGAGAAGATCGTAGTAGATGCGGGCATTGGCTACAAAGCGGAGCCCTTCCTGCACGAGCTTTCCATCGTACTCGCGAGGGGCGACTTGGGAGAGGAGTTTGGAGACATCAAAGGGGGTGGGTGTGGCCATGGTGGGAGCGGGTGACAGTGCTCGCGATGAGGGCTAAGAGGAAGAGGACGATGAGGGTGGTGAGGATGGAGGTGTCAGGGTGTTGAGAACTACGGTTTCTCGTTTGGGTTCCTCCTCGACTGCAGGGTTTGAGTCCTCTTGCTCGGGTTCTGCTTCAACCTTGGGTAGTGCTGAGGTTGAAGCAATGGGGGAATTGGAGGTGCTGGATGCGAGCTGTTGTCTAACAAGCTCAGCAGTGGTCTGGAGGGTTAGTCCTCCAAGATGAGGGGATGCGGACGGAGTCCCAGTGGGGGTCGGCTTGCGACTTTGGGGCTGAGAGGTTGGACGTGAGGTGGGGCGGGACGCAGGACAGGATGCAGGGTTACTAGTTGCAACTGCTGCCGCTTGGCAAAGAGGCGGACGTTCGGGGTCACGAAAGGCAGGTGTAGGGGGTCTGGCGATGTGTGCAAGGATAAGGGCTGGTTGGTCTTCAGTAGTGATGAGTCGAGGTGCGAGACCTTTGACTGCCTCAGGAATAGGTCTCCAAGTACGACTCCGGTGTGGGCACAGTTGTGTTACACAGACAGACCACCGTTTCTTGTCCTTATCCCAGTGCTCGTCCTGGACTTCAAAGGGGTGAAAGGCGTGCGCGAACTCTTTTCAAGCCAGGATGAAGTGTCTTGCTTCCTATTCAGGAACAATGGACGGCTGGTGCACAACCCAACACTGTCTGCTCAGCCTCCTCGGCCTATTGCTGTGTCTTAACCTCAGGGGACACGAGCCCAGGGGTGTCCTGCCTTGGCTTTGTTTCGCCGCCTTTCTCTAGCCTCCCACGCCATGAGGTGGACCACTTCTGTCAGTGCCGGAGTCTCGGGGTAGGAGCTTTCCATGCACTGTACCACTAAAAGTGGCAAGCCTCGAGTTGAATCAAGACCATGTCCGATGGTGTGACTAGAGTGCACACTACGCTAGGCCAACACAGAGGGTCAAGAGTGCGTACCGTACAAGGGGAAAGGAAAAAGGGTGTGGGTATGCCGGTGCTCGTGAAGGAGTTTTGACCTAATGTTACGACTGGCCATCGAGTAAGGACCAGGGAGACTTACAAGACAAGCAAGGGCGTCGACAAGCACTTGTGCAGTGAGAGCGGAGCAAGGCTCAATGGTCAGGGCTGGAGACAAGATGTATTGAGTAAGTAGATGTCTACAAGCAAAATACAGCGAGGCTTACCTGGAGACAAGAGGTCGAAACTGAGGTCTCCAGGCAGCAAAGTACAGGTCCTTATATACGTATAGAGGACAATGAGAACCCGGGGACAATAGGTAACTATGGACACGGATGAACAATGGGAATGGAACAATAGCGACGACAGACAATAAGGAGCTATTGTGCTAAAGAACAAAGGACGAGATGCAATACAACGGAGAACAATAAGTACGACGTGAGAATTAGATTGTCCGGAAAAGGAAACTAAGGTGCTGGTAGCAGGCGCCGAATGGAACATTCATGACAATAATTGCTTGCACATACCAAGCTGACAAATACTGAGATATGATCACCATCCCTTCATCAATTATATCTTCCAGGAATGGCCCTCTGTAACCTCTCTAACCAATTAGCTTGCATCTCAACATGGCATCATTATCACTGGGGTCAGGCCACATCACGAGTGCTGTATTATAGTTGAATCTAATGTTACATTGAGGTACATTATATACACCAAATGCAACACGTGGTTTATGCTCCAACAACCTACAATGTCCCTTTTTGTTACTGAAGCTCTATATAGCTCGTATATCAGAATGACAGTGCAAATCAAATAGACACATATATGAAGACAAGCCCAAGTCACCCAAAAAAACAGAGATCAAAATAAAAGAATGGATGATGCTGAGGCCACTAAGTGACAGCACTAGGGCACCAGTATAGATGAACCAAATGAATAGCGGTACGTATGTTGTACGTTTGTGGAGTACACTACAGTAACAGTAAGCAAGTTAGTGTACAAAGTTATAAGAATTCTGCAATAGTCCATATTGTCCACCAAGGTTATCAAAGAAGGTGCAATTGTCTACAAGTACAGTGCTGCAAGTAGTCCGATAGTCCGTCACGGATCGTAAGTAAATACAGATGTCCAAGTCCTAGTCACTTGATTGTAAATGTTACGAAATTCATGTCCAAAGGCAAGGAGCAATGTCCGAAAAAGCTAAGTCCATAGTAGCACAAAACTGATTGTCCGAAGTGGTGCGTAAACGCGATTCGAAAGTCAATCGCTCTCGAAGCGAGTCGATGACGGCCATGCTGCGCCAAATGAGAACAGTGGGGGAAAGGAGTGAAGGCAATGAGCGTGACAATTCGTGAACGAACGTGAGTGCATGACCGCGTCCTCGATTGAGGCAGATGACCAGATGTCCATGATGAATGGCCATTCATCAGTCGCGCGTAGGCATTGTCGCGAGATATGCGAGGTAGCCTCTATTCGCCATCCAAGCAGGTTTGAACCTTTGCTGAATGGTACGCTGGGCCCCAACTTAGCACCGTTCACCACGCAGCACAGGTACGGACAGATACGAACCGACAAGAGGAAACCTTGCACCCAGCTTCGTCATCGCGTAGAGCAGCGACTCGAGGTCTCCACGGATCTCCATGGTGTTCAAAGGGTCTGGCCATGACGACTGCAGCCGCGCAAGCTCATTCTCAAGCACCTTGGCTGCACAGGCCCAACAGGACTTGAAAGTGTGAGTGTGAGCGAGGAATGAAGACAAGTTACAAAGATACGCACACCAATAATGGGGTCGAGGAACTCAAAATCGGTGTCTGTGATGAGCTTGATGACATGGATCAAAGATCGTGCATTACGAATGCACTTCTCGCGAGACACGCCGTCATCATGCATGAACGGCGCATGCAGGCGAATCATAGATGCATGCGCAAGGCTGTGAATCACGATCAGGGCATACTTGTCGTCAGGGATAGCCCCCCCTACTTGATGAAGCGGAAGTAGTGTCGTTGTAAAACGCATGATGCTGTGTTCAAACGCGCTGAAGTTCTCCGAGAAAGCACTAGACGCGAGTGACCCTATTGATGAGAAGCGGTGGGGTCAGCGGGAAGTGTTAGCGTAGTCGTATTGTGACTGGATTCAGTCACTCACGGGGACTCCAGCTTGACGACAGTCTGTTGGCACCCTCAAACAGCGCGGAGGCCTTCACTCGTAATGCGACAGTGGAGAACCCACTGAGAGGGGTCGACTGCGCCTGTTGGACGAAAAACGCGCGAATGGTTGGGGACCCTCCGCCAATGTCAAGCTCTCCCTGCATTCAGCAAAACGTCAAGCGTTGCCCTGATAAGTGGAAGTAATTGGATCATCACTTACATTCTCGTAATCCTCAATACGCCGCGGCCAAGGAGTCGTGATAGAAGCCCAAGGGTGATCGCTGTCAGGTAGCGTTGCAGGTCTTCGGAGTATGACAGACCAACACCGGTCCACATTGTACACTTGCCAGAACGTTGAGATCCTCTCTCCACGCTCGACATTGTCCTTCGGGAGGGGGAGCTCGAAGGAAGCGTCCCAGTTGTCGAGGACCATAGCTTGATTCTCCGAGCCAATCTGGTGAAGCCGGCACTGGACGGCCAACGTGGACGCTGCCGCAGAGTAGTAGCTGCCTTCCAGCAATCGACCATTCGACATATAGTATACAGACAGCAAGCAGCAAGCCTGAATAAGATCGACTGCCTTGGATGTGTAGTGCATGGCGTCACCAAGCGCCGCGGTGGTACGGGAAAGATAGAGCTGCTCGTACTGGCTAAGGGAGCCAGGTCGGGTGAGATAACAAGCCCACAGGAAGATAGCGTTCATAAGGGCGGGATGACGTTGATCGGAAGCCGGTAGGTTGAGAGAGTCGCGCAGACGGCCAACATGAATATCCAAGCCACATTGATGGCGGTGGGGGAGGAAGATCTCCAACCTATCCGGTAGATAGACCCTTTGTCAAGACAACATCCACAAAAACCCGGACGATGAGATGATACTCACAGGATGTGATCAAGGGGTGGTGCTTCCATGTTACTGAACGAGTTGACGGCCGAAACGGAAGTCAAGTCCTGAAAGGACGGATGAGAGCCGTGCAAATGAAGGTGACACGGTGAGGTGCTCACGGCTGCGAAATTGAGTTGCTCCCATGCGCTGGAATCAGTCTCCGCCGACGGACTCAGGGTCAAGGGACTCGACATATTCCTCTGAGAATCGTGGTCGTTCATTGGGAATGGAGTTGGCGAAGCGGAGGCGGAGTAGCTAAGCTTTCCCGGCGAATCGTAACTAGAGGACGACGAAGATTCGGAGTAGTACGGGGAGAGGGCATGAGGATCGAAGAGCGTCATGGAGGGGGCGGACTGTTCGGGGTTCTCGAGCTCTTTTACGCGCATTTCCAAGCGGGCGATGTGCTCTCTCATGAGCTGCGTTCTTGTCTTGCCTTTTCCGTCGTCGTACTCGCAGCCGTCCATCTTCTTAGCGCGAACGCACTGTGCGCAGGCGGGCTTTGCGCCGTCGCATCGCTGGTGAGGAGAGGAGCGAGGATCGGTCATGGAGCAAAAGGGAAGGGAAGGGGGGGCGTACCATCTTGCGCTTGCGACATCGGAGACAAGCCTTTCCTGGAATGCAGTGGAGACGAGTGTGCGGCGCAGCATGAGGGATGTGTCGGAGAGGGATGGAAGAGGGGCATGGACGTACCTCTTTGCAGGGGAGTCGGGCCGGTGGAAGAAGATGGTTTCCGCTCCTCGGCCATTATAAAAATAGTAGAATAGAAACGTCAAGGGAAAGGAGGTGCGCGGGGAGCGGGGGGCAAACTGCGGAAGAGGAAAAAGTAAGGAAGCCTGGGAGCGGGGCGCGGCGTCGAGGCGTGTGGACGCAGGCGGAGCGCGGGCCCTCGCTGGGGGCGAAGGAAGGGACAGGGGGGGAAGGAAGGGGACAGGGGGAGAAAGGAATGGCAGGCGGAGGCGGGGAGAGAAGGGCAGTGAGGGATTAAGTATGATGGGCGGTCCCGTCCTGCGCGCGCGTCCTTCTTCCTCCCGGATTTTGCGGAACGTGGCCCTCCTCCTCCGGCGTCTAGCACCGTCCAGCGACTCGGAGTCACTAGTCACCCTCCGCCTGCCGGCACACAACCGTCCGGCACTCGACGCCGACGCCTCAGTCCTCCATCACGCCTCTCACTCCGGCCAATCATCCCCGCTCCTCAATTCATCGACATCCGCCTCCTATCCTCCCATTCCTGCCCTCCCGGCGCCCGCTCGCTACGGTCAATATCCAGACAGGCCCCCATCGTCCTCAGGCTCTTCGCCCGCCTGCCAGCTCGAGCTCTCGGAGCATCCTGGGGCAGCCCTCCGGTTGGGGGCCCAGTCCCCGCGTCTCGATGATCGACAGTTGAAACCCAATCTCACGTCCACGCGAGCGTCCCATAGTCTCGGGGCGTCGCGATCTACCGAGAGGCTTCTCAACGTTAACGCCAGCACTGCATCAACTCGATTTCCGCGATGCTGTCGATTCTGACTAATTATCGCGATGATGGCGGTAAGTAAGTACCTTTTCTGCTGTATGTATGTAGCTACTAAGTAAGTACGTCTCAGACTCTCAAAAGGGCCGAACATGTTACATATGGGGGAGTTGCCCTCCTCACGCCCTTCTGCCCTCAAGTTGCTGCTATAGTCCCTGGTACAAACACAGAAATCCCAATCCCTATCGCCCGCCTTCTTTCTCCCATGTGGCGGCTGTGCTCCTCGCCAGCGCCGGGTGTGCCTACCATTGCGTTCTCGTGCCGTCATTCCCACCGCCCCCTTCCTTCTCATATTCTCTTTTGACCAACACTGGCCCATCGCTTCTGCCCAACCTTCTCACACCTGTGCAGCCGATCCACGATGACTAAATCTGCGTCTGGTGTCACATCCTCTCCGACTATGCTCGTTCTTTATCAGAGATGTCCAGCAGCCAACCCTTCTAGCGATATATAGGTTTAATTCGACACAGTAAACTTGACACCAGTGCCACCTCGAGCTCCTGAAGGTTAGCGCTAGACCTACTTTAACGTTCTCTACCAACGTC
This sequence comes from Polyporus tsugae, assembly GCA_024305745.1. Lineage (NCBI taxonomy): Eukaryota > Fungi > Basidiomycota > Agaricomycetes > Polyporales > Polyporaceae > Polyporus > Polyporus tsugae. The sequence goes on from JAHRBS010000001.1 coordinate 1,503,327, forward strand.
ATGGTCCACATTGAAATCTCTGTCAACTGTCACTGACGTCCTCAATCGCGTGACTAACCATCACCAACATTGTACCTTACTGAGGGTTCAATCCATGTCGGCTTGGTCTTACTGTATATGCACGATCACCATTTATGTCATGAAAGATATCCTTCCTTTTGGGCCGCTATCTCAAATGTCTTCCAATGGATTGTCACATGAGAGATGCAAAGAAACACTCAGACGCTGTTTCCTGTAACAGGAGGAACAACAAACCAGGACAGTATGACTCGGATGACTCCGCTCTACATCTCCATATGGATGTACATAGAACATTTCAAGCCACACCCTCACCGAAAAGGATGGCGTCAAGGCCAATGTCACCAAAATCACCACCTGCCTCCCACATCGCAAAGCCGCGCAACTTCGTTTCTTCGATGAACCGTCCCGGCTGTGAAGGCCCGAACGTTGTCGAATGAGACCATTACTGAAGTCTCTTCATCGTAAATGTACGCCTAGAACGGAGAGGTCAGAGTCATCAAATCGCGGGATCTGGTAGAAGCTCACAGTTTGGCTGCACGAGTCGAACAGATACTTCGTACGAAGTGCGGGTTTTCCCCAGAAGGTGCCGCGATCAACCAGGTCCCAGAAGTTTAAGATACCGCCCGGACCGGTCTTATTACCGCACACATCAGTCCCCGCGATATCGTCCCACTCGTCGCCACTCGGTTGCATGGACGCATTGAAAAGAGGATAGGTGTTGATCGTGCCCCTGTCGGTGACATCATCGCATAGATCAACATGGAATGAGTGGCCGTAAGACGCGACACCGAGCACAATTTGGTTGATAGGCATCCCAACTGCGGACCACCGAGTAACCCCACTTACGGCACTACCTTGCTGGTTGTCAGCAGCAGCGCAGGTGTCGTTGAGGGGAGAGTTGGGGCCGACAGTGGGACTCCATGAGCCCCAGGTGTCATAGTTCATGATGGCAATCCAATCTAGCACTTTGGCGAAACCAGAGACATCGGTGAGGCGATTGCTGTCGGGCCCACGCCAAGGAAAGATAGAAGCCGCAGCAGTGAGGATGAGGTGGCGTCCGATGGGATCAGCGCGGAGCTCCTGGAGGAAAGCGTGGAAATTGGAGGTGTGGTTGGGGTTGATAGTGTTGCAACCAATACCCTGAGTGCCAGAGCACTCCCAGCTGGTCATGGGAGTGAGTGAGAAAGGCAGTAAGAGGGAGAGAGATCATACTCGAAGTCGATACCGTCGAGGCGGTATGCAAAGCTGGTGATCGTTTTGACGAAAGCTGTGCGATTCTCGGGGCTGCCAACGGCAGTTGAGTAGTAAGTAGAGAGAACCAGTCCAACTTCAACTGCCAACGGAGACGAGCGCTTTGACACCCTATGAGAGGCGGTGGATCAGCATGGCGGCGGCCTTGTTGGAGATTGTAAGTGACGTACATTCCGGTGGGCAGCGTCAACAAAGACAGGGAGAACCTCAGGGTTCTACCTACTAGTGAGAGAAAGTGTGTTCACGTCCGGAGTAATGACGCTGCTGGGGGGAATGTGGTCAAATGAGGAGGAGCACACATCGCGGAGGACTGGAAATACGCAGTGAATATTAATACTGACGCAAATGAATAAGTGAGATGGGTGTATTTGTTCCAGCTCACACCGTGGCAGGGGGGGAATCATCTGCGTGCCAAGCAGCATACCACGCGGCGGAGACGAGAGAGGAGTCGGAAGCGTTCGTGGTGGTAGGAAGGTTTGAGCCATGAGGTTTGTATGTGGAGTTAAAAAAGTGGGGCTTTGCCGGATATGAAGGGCAAGGCAAGGAGCGAGAATAGAATGAATGAAAGCATGGTAAAGAAAGACGAAGACTGTGAGGGGCCAGCATGGGCGGTCGGGGTGCTGGGATATTATATACTGTGTGTGTGCGCATCAAGGCTTAGCGCTTAGGACTCTTAGCGCTGGATTGGCGCTAGCCACCTTTTTGGCGCGCTGGCACCATCCCAAGTCTGCATCGTGACTGGAACAGGTTCAGGTCCATGTCGTCAGTCAATATGCCGCACCCAGCCGCCTCTTCCACCTCTCCCACTCCCCCTCTGCCCGTTCCTTCCTCGTCTCAGCGACTTTATCTAGATGAAACCATCCCCGACTTGGTTGGCTCTCCCGAACAGCTCAACAGGCAGTCCTCCCTACACCCCACTAACTCTTATAACAATCCCGTTCCATCACCATGTACGTCAAGCGATGACCCCGTTCCTCCTATGCGCCGCACCCTTTCCTCCTCCAGTGCAACACAAAGGAAAGAAACCGTCGTCCGCGTCCAGGAGTACGCCTCCAACCTCTCTCGGGGCTCTCGCGACGGCCATCCCCGCGAGCGAGAATGGACCGTTTTCGGCCAACTTATGGCGGATGAGAATAGGCGTCGTGTCCTGTCTGCTTCGGCTCCTCGCACCCCGGGCACCATCCATTCTGGCAGGTTGAGTTCTCCTTGGGCAATGGACGACGGCGCACCTTCCTACCCCGACGATCACAGTCCTGCGTCTCTCTATCCCGACAGTCCCTCCCGACCCGAAGTAGTCCCTTCTACCCGTCGCTCCCGTCATTCCGAGGAAGCTATGTCCTCCTCTCCACATTCGCACTCCATAGAGGATGACAACTTTAATGAAGACAACTCGCTCGCAAATACAGAGCGAGATCACGGCCGTCCCGCCTCCAGCACTCCCGGGACTTGCAAGTGGACCCTCCTGCCCACGTTGATCACCCTCTCTCCACTTCAGCGCAGCATCGTCAAGTGTTGCATTGCCTACTTCATTGGGTCTCTGTTTACCTTCTCCCCTTATCTCTCTGGCTTCATAATCGACATTACCGGCGACAATCCAGGAGAGCGTACTCCCTCCCCGTCGGGACACATGGTTGCGACAATGTGAGCCGTCTACTTCTCCCTGCTTTTTAGTATGTTCATTCGGAATTTGAATGCCCGCAGCGCTGTTTACTTCAACCCTGCGAAGACATTAGGGGCCATGGCAGAAGCAGACGTCTTCTGTACTATGGGTCTCGTTTTCGCTGCATTCGTGTCTCTGAGTAGCATGAGCGTCTATTGGTTCTTCGAGCGACAGGGTGGCCTAGATTGGTTAGCCGACATCTTGGTCCTATTCATGGTTGGTGTAGGGATGTCGATCGTCGCGTGGATGAAAGTCTGGATGGCTAAGCCGTCGTTCAATATAGGTTCGTGGTAGCATTGCACGGTCCAACCTGAGCACGAGGCCCTGACGGATCCTTGTCAAAGCTTGCAGTATGACCGCAATTATCCTCTTTGTCGTGTACGATCATTCAAGCCTCATAAAAATGCCTTCTGCTCACGTATACCTGGTTTAGCGTCGTCAAGGAAGGCGGGCTAGACACGCTCCTTCAAGTTTCTTTCATCGTCCTCGTCGGTGCCTTTGTTTCCAATGTCGTCTGTGTCCTCATTTGGCCCCAACGCGCAACAAAGAACCTGCAAAACAACATGACTCAGACGCTTGACTCTTTCTCCACCCTCCTTAGCTTGCTCACCCAAACCTTCCTACTCGAAGAACCCCATGGTTTCAGCTCTGACCGGATTCAGCGCGCCGTAGACAATCATCAAGCATCCTTCACTTCGCTCAAGAAAAGTTTGGTGGAGGCGCAGTCTGAACGACTGTTTGGAGGCCCAGGCAAAGCTGGGGATGGAGCGCAGCTGCGAGGAAGCTCTGGTCAGGCATATGAGGATGCGATCGACAGCCTCAATCGGCTTGGGCAGCATCTCAATGGCCTCCGCAGTGGTATTAGCCTGCAACACGAGTTGATCAAGGGGCACCGGGAAGGCGAGGTGAATTTGCGGAACTCGACGCCGCAACAGCAAGCAGCGGAGATGAGCAATGGGAATGGGAAGGCCCTGGATGTCAACAATGACGAGACCGCGCTCTTGCACTCTGCCGCAACGGTGTTCGGAGACTTGCTCGACGACTTGGGTCCTCCGCTCAAGGCCCTTTCGGTGAACTTTTCCGAGTATCGATGGATTTTGAAAGGCGCTAACGTCATGTCTTTAGACCAAGTGCATTTCGACTCACAAACACCTTCGTGAGGCCTTTGTTCAGCCGCGTGACGACCTAACAGCCATGCAATTGGCTCGTTTCACCGAACTGGCCGAAGACATCGAGCGCGCTTTATTCGCCTTCGAAAGTACGTCTAATCATGCCGTTTTACGGATGTACAGGAGCGTACAGGCCGCCGGGCTTGAGCAATCTCGGTCCTCGTTTGCGTCTGTCCTACCGGAAAACCAAATTCTTTTGGGGGACGAAAGCGAGAATGTTTTCCTGGTATACTTGTATGTGATTCCCTTCGTACTTAATTTAGCTGCCGTTCATTTTATCTGCGAAAGCTTCATATTCACGCTTCAAGAATATGCGCGCGAGCTCATTTCCCTCGTCGACGCGATGAATCGCATCTGTAGCATTGAGCGAGCAAATGCCGCCCGAGGAGGACTATGGAGGCAGCTCAAGGCTTTTGTGGGTTCCTTCATCGGACGCTCAGCTGACCGGACTGGTCGAGGGGGACGGTCGACAAGCATAAGGAAGCGTTTCTGTATGTTTATTTCATATCCACATTCTTCTGAGTGATTGCTTAAGTTTGTCAATGAACCAGCTACATACTTCATTCGGCACAAACCACACAAAGCCGTCTCTTTCCCGAAGGTCAATCCGCACGCTCCGAACACCGTTCAGACTCCCGGACGAGAACACTTGACATACATTGGACGAATAAAGCAGTCAATATGGGCGTTCGGCGCGCGATTGCAGCAACAAGACCTGAAGCATGCGTTCAAGGCGGGTATGGCCACTGCTATTCTGGCAGCTCCGGCCTTCTTTCAGGTTACGCGGCCCATCTTCGTCGAGTATCGAGGAGAATGGGCGCTGATTTCGGTATGTCACACATAGCGGCCCTAGCATGGACTCCTACTTAAAGCTGATTGATGCCTTAGTTTTTTGTCGTGATTTCGCCTACAATTGGTGCTGTAAGATTCCACGTGCTCTCTCGTCTATCGACCCACATTCTAATTTCACTTGCTTCAGACCAATTACTTGGGCGTCCTTAGAGTATTGGGAACGCTGTAAGTGCTGTCTTGTCAAATTGAACGTTCTCATCATTCCGCGACATAGGCTGGGTGCATTCACCGCATTCGTGGTGTGGTCCGCGTTTCCAGAAAACCCCTACGTCCTTTCCACCTTCGGCTTTTTCTACTCCATCCCATGTTTCTATTACATCATCGCGAAACCGCAATACGCGACCTCCGCACGTTTCGTGCTGTTGACGTATAACCTGACGTGCTTGTATTGGTAAGTTGGGCTTTTCTACCATCGGGACCCCTGCTGATCACCTCGTGCGATGCAGCTACAATATTCGCCAAAGGGATGTGGCTGTGTTCGACATTGCCTTTCAACGTGCCATTTCCGTGATAATCGGTGTCGTCTGGGCCGCCATCGTTTCACGCTACTGGTGGCCTGCTGAAGCTCGGCGTGAGCTGAGCAGAGCTCTAGGAGAGTACGTGGGTTGGACGATCATCGGTGAACGTCTCTGACCTGGATAATCAGGTTCTGTCTTAACGTTGGTTGGCTCTACACTCGATTGGTGGCGTTCAACTCCTTTTCGGATGAGGAGTTCCACCTCCACGTCATGCACGATGATCAAAGTTCGCCAACGGAGGAGTCCCACTTGCTTCATACTAATGCGGCGCTCTCTCAGTCCATTCAGAGCTTCATGGCTATGTATGTGATTGATGGTTTGAAGTCCGCTGGCGCTGACGATTTCGTCAGGGAGCTGCATCTGCAGATCAAGCTCATCGAGTTACAAGGCCTATTGTCACAAACCCAGCACGAACCGCGCCTAAAGGGACCGTTCCCGGTGGATCTCTACCGCTCCATATTAACAAGCTTGCAAGGTATCCTGGATAGGCTGCATAGTATGCGCTGTGTGACATCGCGGGAAGAATGGTACCTTTCCCACAGACACTACCACTTCGCATATACTAAAGTCCGTCTCCCCATTTATAGGCATACAGTAAGTACGGTTTGATGTTTAGAATACTACCCGCACGCGTACTAACTGTAATGTTCTAGACCGTCAGGCGGGATTTCATAATTCCCGTGAACAAGGAGCGGCGCGAGATGGTCGGAAACGTCATTCTCTACTTTTCAACGCTTGCAGCTGCATTCCGACTCAAGTCTCCCCTTCCCCCATATCTCCCCCCTGCAGAGGACTCTCGCCAACGCCTGGTAACTTCCTCATTGATTCGTCTGATCGACCGCTGAGAAGTGATATCTGATTTCAGGTTGAAGCTATTCGCAAGCTGGATGTAGTGCGAAACCGAGACGCCAAGGGTTCTCGTCACCTACTGTTCTTTGCGTACGCTGTTACCATGAAGGCGGTCATTCAGGAGCTCGACTACCTGGGGAGGACGTTGCAAGACGCATTCGGCGTGATTGGACAGTCTCGTGAAGCTTTCGAGGATCTCTTTGAAGCCCCGCTGCCGCCATCCATGACTCCTGTTAATGCTGTGTAGCGTTCTGGGCATTCCCTTGTCTTGCTGTTGTATACGGACACTCCAGTTGTGAATTCCATTCCTTTTCGCTTGGCGCGCGTTTCATGTCACCAACTACGCACCAGGCCTCCTAGCTGGCGACCAGTCCTGAATGACGTACATGATTGCTCAAAAAGTTGGGCACATTGCAACGAAGGCTCACAACGAGAATAGCATCACGACAATAGATAGTCCTCTACTTCTGCCTAAGAGTGTTTAGTCCGTTTTTTCTTCCTCTCGCCCCATTCTGAGCCAATCCCCTCGTTTGCCTGTAGCCTTTCCAGCAACGATCCCGCCCCTTGATTGCCGTCCTTGGTCGACGCTGCAAGAGCAGCCTTCGCCGCCCCTCGAATACTAAAACCAACGACGGGATCCTTGTCGGAATCGGCCAGAGATAGGTCCCGCCTCGACATCGAAGTAAGAACAGATGGTGCTGTGGAAGCCGTCACGACGCCTAGCGTAGACGTATCCGCAGGTCGCTTGGCTGGAACAACGGACGTTGTTAGGGACTTGGGACGTTCCTTCTCTTGTTCCCCATTGGGTTCGCGCTTGCTTCTTCTTCCCTGTCTCCGATCCCTTTCCGTTTGTGGCCGATCGCGGTCGGGGGTAGGACACGCAGCGACAGGCCCACCGCCAGGTTGGCCTGCGAGGCGACTGAGTAACGAAGGAGCGGCTGTGGGCTCTTCCGCTCTGGGAAGCGGTGCCTTCCCTTTGGTCGCCGCTGCTCCAAGAACGTTAAGACTTCTAGGGATTGTTATGAGGTCCGACCGTGAATTGATTCTCCCCCTATCGCCATCATTCGCCCCACGCTCATCTTTCCGGACCTTCTTCGCCAAACGTGACACACCTCCATCTGTCCTCGCTGATGGAGGTGCGTCGGATGAAGGCTCCGCCGATTTCGATGTGGCAACATTGGGAACGAGAGGGGACACCGGTGTATTGCTGCCCTTCAAATGATGCAGAGTCTGTGATTGTCGATCGGCTCGGGGCACCTTGGGGCCACCATTGCCGCTTGCCGCTACTGTCGCGGGCGAAGGTCGCGGTGGAAGAGAAGCCGGTTGCTCGTATGCTCCCTTGGGAATGGTGGGTCCCGCCGAGCTTCTGGACCGGCTCGACCCCGAAGGCGCGGATGATGAAACAGGTCCGTTGGGGGCGTCCAATTTGCGCTTATTAGTGTTCGTAGCGCTACGCTGACCACCTTGCCTCGAGGTCACCCTTGCACTTGTGTCTGCTACAATCCCATGGTTAGCGTGATTAACTCTACCCATCATTCCTTGGAATTAAATAATTCACGTTACCTTTCTGCCCATCCTCTGCGGATGAAGACCTCTTGCTTGGTGCTTGAGGGGTACTCATGAGCGCCGCGGTCGAGGAAACCGGAGGCTTGACCGGCTGGACAAGTGACTGCGCAAATCAAAGAACAGAAAAGAAGAAGAATTCGTCGGACACATGTGGCGAGAACGAGAAGCTGCCCATTGCGAACCCTAATCAGGCTGTGCACTTGTTCTTGCGCAGCCTTTGTCTCGACAGATGCCTCTTGCGATGCACGGAGAGATTCAATGCGCTCCAAGGCTGACAAGATGGCTTGTGGGACCTCCCAGCGGCCGTCGCGCTTACGCTACGGGGTGTTGCAATGTAATTCAGGGCCTGCAGGTATAACCTAATAGAACGGAAACTCACGCGAGCAACACCCTGCACCAATGTTAAGCATGCTCTCCAAGGTCTCTGCTCTTCCAACGCCGTACCAGCGAATGACTGTTCTCCCCGTCAGCATTCGAGGACATCACCGACAGGAGCCTGTACTTGCCTGTAGTAGCATCGCGCAGATGTCAGAAAATTGCCTCCCAAGAGGAGCGTCGTCGTCGCTGCTGGACCGGTCGTCTAAAGTCCTCCTAAGATGGGCCGCTGGCGCAGTTGGCGGCGCACGTTCACCCAATTCTTCACAGGCAGAGAGGGTACGAGCAAAGTCGCAAATCACGTTGCCCCGTTCCTCTTCGGAAAGACGAGTAAGGTCCAGCTTTTCGGCTAGAGTCGTGTAATAGAACCTGAGCAGATGCGATGGGTGTGCAAGTCGCCTCTCGACAGTGACAAAGGATGCGAGATCGAGATAGCAGCGCGAGGGAATCAATGCCCCCTGCCCAGCGTGAGCAGGGAGGTCAGATTTGAGGGTGGCGCAGACCTTTGTCAAGAGAATGTCGAGAAGCTCCTTCCCCCGGGATGAGTATGGGGTGAAAGAAGGCAAGGGAACAATGATGTCTTTGATGATGAAGTTGACGTCGCTCGGTGCAAGTTTCGTTATAGCCTGCGTGATCCCGCCCCCGTGGACGTTACTTCCGCTCGAATGATGTGATAAAATAAAGGACGGCGTACCTTGAACAGACCTGATACGAGAACTTCCTCTGCAGGGCTGTCTAGGCAGTTCGCATGGCGATCAATTAAAGGGCGCTTGGCTTCTCCGGCCAGAAACGCGAGGACGAGAGAACGAATGCGGTCCCGAACAGCCAGCTCTTCTTCGTCCACAGGTTCGTCTGAAGGAACGATCTGATCGCAAAGGACCCCAAGGGTGACAACGGGATCCATGTCAAGGTGTTGGGTAAGAGCACGCTTGACGAAGGTGACTTCTTCGGGCTCATCTGAGGAAAGATAGACGTTCGTGAGATCAGCATTACTCTCCTCCCGTACGCCTTTCCAGCGAGGTGGCGATGAAGCACGAAGCAGTAACGTTATACGTCGGTAGGAGATATGGAACCAGAGATGTCTGGGAGGAGGACGAGAGATGGGGGAGCGGCAAAAACCCACCAGATTGTAGTAATTGTACAAGCACATCGGCGTTTCTTTTGACCCATTTGCTCTGCTCCCGAGAGACGTCTGCAATAGCTGCGTAGCCCTTGATACGAACCTAATAGGATGAGGTGAGGTTGGAGAAGTACCGCAGCATACACCAGGAAACGCACGCCTGCGACTGGGTCTTCACACAAATCATACACGGCATTGATGGCGTCGTCCTCGAGGTCGGGAAAGTCTCTGATGAAGAGTTTGAGATTTGTGGCGGCAATGGCTTTGAGGGAAGGATGAGCAGAGTGGGCGAGATCGATGAGGCGTTTGAGAGTATCCCGCCGCTGTGGGTGAGTCGGTGCGTGAATAGCGTTGGAGGTTGGACTGAAGGACGTTAGCGAGCGAGGACATACCAAAGCCGACGTCTTGACGGGGGTGCGCTCAGCGCGTCGCAAGAGATCCCGGATGTCCTTCTCCTGCTCCGCCAGACTTTTCGAGTCCATGGGCGGCGGGTGGGTAGGAAGGGGTGGAGGCCGAGCAGGAGGTGGGAAGGAGAGAACTCGACAGAGTCTGCACAGAGCACAGAGCAGAGACTCAGGTGCCAGGCGCCCGTCTCAAACACAGACAAACCACGAGTCCCAGACACTGGCACGACACACCCTGACCCCCGCTCAGAGTCACTGACCACCAATGCTCGCCGCCCTCGTCCTCACCCTCCTCGCCGCCGTCCTTCTCGCATACTTCGCCAAGTCCGTTCTCATCCGTACCCCTGCCCACTCCCCCGAGTCCATCCCATACGCTTCCACTTCTGGCCTCTCCCTCGACCAACAGCCGCAGCTCCTTCGCAAGCGCACACAGCCCAACCAGGCTCCGGAGAACGACAAGCCAGACAGCGCTTCCGAGACAAAGTCTATCATGCAACCACCAAGGACGGATCTCGCACCTCCCAAGGTCGATTCTTTTACCGTCGAACAGCTCAAGCATTTCGACGGTACGGATCCTTCAAAACCAATCTACGTAGCCATCAAAGGTGAGTCAGTCCACAAGCATTTTGGCACAATGGCCGATCGTGATATTGTCTCTAGCTACTGTATTCGATGTGACCCGCAAGGCAGACACATATGGAAAGGGCAAGTCCTACAATCTCTTCGCCGGCAAGGACGCATCCCGTGCCCTTGGCATGTCTAGCCTCAAATCCGAGGACGCAGTCTCCGATTACAGCACTCTTTCTGAAGCCGACATGAAGACGCTCAATGACTGGTATGACTTCTTCTCGTAAGTACTGCCGCATCAGCTCGCCCATCCGAGACGCGCTTTGACAATCCTATCAGCAAGAGGTACGACGTCGTTGGCAAGGTCATCGATCTTCCGCCACAAGGACAGTCTTCGTTGTGAACGAGATCGCCGAGCAGTAAAATTGCCTGTACCTGTATTACCCGCCCCTCGAACGGCTTTCTTCCAAACACTATCTTCTGAGGTTGATTGCCATTCCATAACTTGCAAGTCTATCGCGCATCAGACACCGCCTTACAGTAATTCAAACTTCGTCGTCGGCCTTGCGTTACTTGGGTCGACAATCCTCCGCCTTTAAAGCTTGACATGACACGTAGACCGAAGCTCCAGAATCAGACACGCCGCCATCCACGAAGCTCGACTCGATAACCAGGAATAGCTCAGTGAAAATGGCGAACGCCGCCTCTGCATCCGGATCCTCACGTGTGTACCCGTACCAATGGGTATAGCCAGTCGACCTTCTCTAACCCCATGCCTAGGACACCAATTGGTCACCATCACTCCAGGGCGGCTTCCTCCGCCGCCCACCACATACGTGCGTTATGCACAGTACATGCGATGGCCAGAGGGTCATGTCGGTGTGGTTGCAGTTCGCGATCGGCCCCCGCACTTTCTTCTTTGTCTTCGCACTGACTTCAAGATCCGTCGTCAAGCCAACGCAGCGGAACGTGGAGGCATTTCAGTGAAGGACGCTAGATGCCTTGGCGTAAGTTCATGTCTTTTCTCCATGCGTGTGAGAACTGACCCGTATCCAAACACAGGCATCGCATTCACAACTATGTCATCACAGCCTAGAGCTGAAGGCTAATAGTGCTCAGAAGGCATGGGAAACTCGCGCGATGCTATCCACGTTCCCAAGGTCGGCCAGGAACTTCAAGAGCAACTCGCCATATCCTTGAAGCATATATCTCGACAGTCCTGGGGGCAGCCGCCATCATTGAAAGCGACTGAGTTTTAATTATGATTATCGGTGATACCCTTTGCGGTGGTCGAGCAGTGGCCCCGGAAATGAACGGAATTGGGTTGCGCATTGAGGGAGGCATTGACGACGAGTCCCGGGGGCTGAGGCCTGAGGCTTGGGCAGGTTGTATCGCGCAGCACACGCGTGCAAGTAGTAGACTATATATACCTGATATATACATTGATCTAGCCAAAATTCCGACCTCTTGCTTGAGCCACCCTCCCCGATTTGTTGACGAGATTCTCCAACGTTGATAGTGCATCCATATATTTAATTAGCTAGCACGCGACTTTGCGAATCAAGGGGCAATTCATGACCGGGATGAGATGGATAAGTATCATGTTATATGCGCTACTTATCTGGCCTCGTCAGATCTACTGTAACTTGGATCTAACTACATACATTATGGCATCCGTGGGACTGCAAGAGCCGCAGCATACCTCGAACGCATCTGGCTATAGTACAGTACTAGTTGGACTGGAAGAAAGCTGACAGCTACTGCAGGCAGACGGTGTGAGCATGATGCAATATGAAAACCGGGTTGGTAGGCTAGCTTTACGGTGAGCTCTAGTCAAAGTAAACCGAAAGCTGTCCTCCTCAGGTCTCAATATTAGCGATGAATGATATTAACGAGGATCATCCACATGATCCGGATACTTAGGTCTGACTCGATTTCTGGAGGGTTGAGTCCAACCTACTGACTCGGTCGCCGGATCCGGAAGCCATCGAATCCATTCCTATGATCATGACTGAAGAGGACGTCGCAAGTCCCGGCTCGGGGTCATTGTCAATGTTCGTTGGATGCTCAGCTTCGCTCCCTGTCTGCTGGACTGGCTCAGTCTGGCTGGCACGGGCAGGGAGCATGGAAAGATCGATCAATGTTGGGGACTGATGCACTGGCACGCGAGAACAGAACCCGTGGGCCGCGATGGCTCCCAGGACCCAGGCTTCCTCTTTCAACTGCACTCATCGTGTCTCGATCGACCATCTAAAACTTAGTCTAACGCCAGTTGGACTCTGCTTGGGACTTACTGTAAGTACCTTTGCATTGAGCTGCCTCGAGGCCAGCTTGAGGCGCTGCCGTCTGCGGATGAGACCGCGAGCTCAAATCTCAGACATGGCGTTTGCATGGCGTTGCTTTTCTGGTGGATCCATATATGATGTTACGGCCCGACATGCCAGGGTGGCGTCGGGCGTGGCCAACAATGGCGGCCGAAATGCACGCTGTATGCGAGTTAGATGCGAGTGGTATGCCTCTTATGTGGTGAAATAGCCAGCGACGGCAAGTCTGGACACAGACCAGAGGTAAGTAAGGCCGGAGGCTTCGCCGCTTCGGACTGTCTGTCAATGGTGGGGTGGCGCTGGGCTGTCCGAAGGGGTTTACCCGAACACACGCGTCTCGGACGTTCAAGTTACGCGCCCCGCCGCTGCCCGCTGACGCGGCTGGGACGAGGCTGCGTGTAGGGTGGCGACAACCCGCTGGGCAGCGGGGTGCCGGTGAGTCGTGACTGAGTGGGTCGAGTCAACGCTTGCGGGCGTCCTTGTGGACAGCGGGGTCTTTGGAGGCCTCAGGAGAGACAGATGCCGAATACAGCAGGCGCATACCACCGCCACACGCTCATACGACCCGATCGTCGACCGCCTTGAGCCTCCTTCCCAAGCGCCGCCTGCTTGTCCTCCTTCCTCCACCATCCCCCCAGCCCGTCTCCGCCTTCTCTCCCTCCTCCACCGTGTCCTCCCTCCCTCCCTACTCTCGCAACCTTGGCTCTCCCGCCCCCCAACATACACATACACCGCAATGGACGCTCTCAGATCCCTCGTGCAGCCCCTCGTCGGCGGCGGAGGCGGTTCTTCAATGATTGACGGCATGAAGCTCGTCGTCCTCGGTGGCACCGTCGAGACCGCTCGCCGAGTCGCCAGCTCCGGATGGTACGTACTCGCCACCCATCAATTCGTACCACGAGCATACCTGATCATTCCTCACCAACCCATACATACATGCACCACCACTCGACATCACCGCAAACCAGGTCACATTTCATTAACTGTGAGTGTTGTCCCGTCGGGCCCGGTGCCACAGCATGCTGACTCACCTCACATCCCGTCACCTTCCTCAGCTTTCTTCCTGACCGCCCACTTCTCCGAAGAGGACTATCCATATGATTGGCTCATGCTCTGGCTCTCCCGCCGCCCAGAGTGGCAACGGTCGCGAGAGTTTGAGACGACCACTCGTACTTCCACACCTGGCTTTGGGTCCCGAGTAGCCGACAACTCCTTTGGCGACGAGGACGAAGAGGATGACGACACACCTGGGCGTGTCAAGACGCGCGTCGTATTCCAGCCGACCTCCAACACAACCCACACCATCTACTACCGTGGTCACTGGCTGCGTGTTAAGCGTTGGCGTAAGAGTGACACCGGGAGCGAAGTCATTTCGGTGTCCGTCGTCGCCCGGAACAACTCCATACTCAAGCAGCTCGTTCTTCAGGCCAAGAAGGAGTACGAGGCTGAGGCGGTACACCGGATACAGATCTACTTCGCCGACTCTCACGGCTGTTGGAGATGGACAGATTCGCGTCATAAGCGGCCGATATCGTCCATCGTTCTCAACCCCGGTGTGAAGGAAATGCTTTTGGCGGACACCAAAGATTTCCTCAAGTCTGAGAAGGTGTGTAGATATGTGTGATGCTCAAAAGACGTATTACTATACGCACCATTGTTTCTTGTTTCTGTATGCCCCGCTTCTTGTCGTGACGTTTGCTGACATGTCACGTCGTTATGCAGTGGTATGCGGATCGCGGCATCCCGTTCCGGAGGGGATACTTGCTCTATGGTGTACCTGGTTCTGGGAAAAGCTCGCTCATCCACGCCATTGCGGGCGAGTTGATGCTTGACATATATGTCGTGTCACTGTCGTCTTCGTGGATTAACGACAGCACACTCACCACGCTGATGGGTCGCGTACCGGCGCGATGCATCGTCCTCTTGGAGGATCTCGATGCAGCGTTCACACGCAGTACATCTCGAGATACGAACTCGACAGGCAACCCTGAAGGCAAGTCTGAAGAGAAGGCGGCTGAGCAGACTACGGGTACCTCGTCGTCTCGCCGGACGCGGCAGAAAGAACAGCTGTCAGAAGTCAATACTCTGACGTTGAGTGGTTTGTTGAACGCACTAGACGGCGTTGCCGCATCGGAAGGCCGGCTTTTGTTCGCGTGAGTCCTTCGCACCGTTCCCTAAGCCTCGTTGTCCACATGCTGATCACTTTCAGTACGACCAACCATCTTGAACGCCTCGATCCGGCACTGTCGCGCCCTGGACGTATGGATGTCTGGATTGAGTTTAAGAATGCGTCGAAGTGGCAGGCTGAGCAACTCTTCCGCAACTTCTTCCCTTCTACGGACGAGGACGATGTCCCCATCGAAGGCGACCTTGACAGTATTGACCTCCCCATGGTGCTGCCATCGCCCTCGACAGCGTCGTCTTCAGGCTCCACGCTCTTCTCCTCGCTGCCCTCCACGTTCTCATCGGTGCCGACCAGCCCATCGGGGTCTCCGGGTTCGCTGTCGCCGCTTCCGTCGTTGCTGGAAGGCCTGCCAGTGCGCTCTCGGACCAGCTCCACCGCCGGCGGTAGCATTGTGGCGGACAAGGCGAAGAGCAAAGAGCGGGGGCGGACTATGAGCGACACAGGTGTGCAGAACCAGGCGTACTTGCCGCCACCAATAGAGGCGGATATCATGGAAGCGAAGCACTCGGCGAAGCCCCTTGACGGCGCGACGCTAGCGGCACTCGGCAAGAAGTTCGCGGATTCGATTCCCGATGAGGGGTTTAGCGTGGCTGCTCTGCAGGGTTGTGAGTGTTCCAATTTGATTCGTGCACTCATCGTCTGCCATGCCTGCCATCCCCTATCGGTCTTTACGTCCACCGCATCCCCACCATCCATCGTATTGCTCTCATGTGACGGCTCCAGCGTTAGGGGGGGAGGTTTGATCTGCAGGGGATGGTGCGTGTAATGGCGTGGGTGGATAGCATGCTGACGGAATGGGTTTGTGGGGGTGACGGGAATTTGCAGATTTGCTGAAGAACAAGTCGCGACCGGAGACGGCAGCGAACGGTGCAGCGGAATGGGTGGAGAGCGAGAGTGCGATGAAAGCAAAGCTGGCGAAAGAGCGGGAGGCGCGCGAGCTCAAGGAGAAGCTCGAGGTCAGTTCGTCTCTTTTCCTTATCCGATCCAGATCGATTATCATCGGGCGCTTGCCTCGCCTTGGGGGCGTGAGTGACCTGGACCAACTTCAACACAATGCTGACACTCGCTTCAACCGTCTCTAGCGCGAACAGCTCCGCAAGGAGCTCCTGCAGAAGGAGAAGGACGCCCTTGAGCTCAAGAAGCTAGAGGAGGCCGGCGTGGCACCCAAGACAGCAGAGCCGACCACAGTCGCATTGCCTGCGGCACCCGCCGTTGGGCAGCCTACGCAAGTCATGGACAATGAAGGGAACAAGGAGAACGCGAGCGCCGGTGCGCCTGCTGGGGAAGACGACGGGTCGTCGGACGAGGACGATGATGGGGAGCAAGCCGAGGGGTCGGGGGTTCCTTGGATCAATGTGGCACAAGTAATTACGTCTGCATGACTTTGTTGAACATTGATGAACGAAAGTGCTTGTTCTCTGAGCGTGTTATACTGTGTAGATCTACTTAAGTAAGGCGGCTGTTTTGGGTGAGAATTGGCGGTGCTTACGAATACGATTACGATGGAGTACGGGACCCCGGGGAGCGCGGGTGTGGGCGGAGGAAGGAATATTAGCCGGCCGCCAATCAGGGGATGGACCCGATTGGCGCACCTGGCGACGGTGTCGTCGTTGTCCGCGCCCGCGGTCCCGTCCTTGATCCTCTCTCTCCCTTTCCCCTTCCCTTTCCCTTCTCCCTCTTCCTCCCCTCCGCCCACGGCCTCCTAGCCGCCCCACCTCCCGCCGCTCTTTCCTTCGACACAGGCCTACCCCTCAATCCTCACAATGGGCTGCGTCCAGTCTTCAGGCATCGACGACGAGGCCAAGGCCCGTGAGTACACATCACCCACTCGCCCCTTCCTGCTCCTCCACCTCCATCCCCCTCATCCCCCCCCCCCCCCCTCCAGGTAACGATGAGATTGAGAACCAGATCAAGCGCGACCGTATGATGGCCAAGAACGAGATCAAGATGTTGCTCCTGGGAGCTGGAGAGTCGGGCAAGGTCCGTTTTTACCACCGTGTCACTTTCAACCATGCTTCTTGCTCACCTTCTCCTACCCACAACAGTCCACAGTCCTCAAGCAGATGAAGCTTATTCACCACGGCGGATATAACGAGCAAGAGCGGGATTCGTACAAGGAGATCATCTTCTCCAACACCGTCCAGTCCATGCGGTATGTTATCCTCTTTCAGCCGACGCGCTCCGTCCTCGCCTCCGACGCTCAAACCGCAACGCCTTTCGCAGTGCCATCCTTGAGGCGATGCCGCATTTGGACATCCAACTCTCACCTCAAAACGATGCCCGACGATCCATAGTACTTTCTCTGCCCGGCCAGATTGAGGGCGACTTGCTCCCGCGCGACGTTGTGGATGCTATTCGCGGTCTCTGGAGGGACTCTGGCGTCAAGGAGGCCGTCGTTCGTTCGCGCGAGTTCCAGCTCAACGACTCGGCTATCTACTACTTCAACGCTATCGAACGTATGGCTGCCCCCAACTACATGCCCACAGACCAAGACATCCTCCGGTCCCGTGTCAAGACCACCGGTATCACCGAGACCACCTTCAAGGTTGGCGAGCTCACCTACAAGCTCTTCGACGTCGGTGGTCAGCGGTCCGAGCGTAAGAAGTGGATCCACTGTTTCGAGAACGTCACTGCTCTCGTCTTCCTTGTCTCTCTGAGCGAGTACGACCAGATGCTGTACGAGGATGAGAGTGTGGTGCGTTCATTATGTTCATCCATAGTCTTTCTGCCTTTCATCGTACCCCCGTTTAGAACCGCATGCAAGAAGCTTTGACACTCTTTGATTCAATATGCAACTCAAGATGGTTCGTCAAGACGTCAATCGTGAGTGTTTTCATTCGGTCTACCTTGAGCATCCTCGGAAAACCCCCTTTCGTATCTGATGACTCATCGCCCCGTTCTGTGTCTTACAGATCCTGTTCCTCAACAAGATTGATCTGTTCGCTGAGAAATTGCCCCGGTCACCATTGGGCGACTACTTCCCCGACTACGCCGGTGGCGACGACTATGACGCAGCATGCAACTACCTTCTGCACCGGTTCGTGTCGCTTAACCAGAGCGCAGCGACGAAACAGATCTACGCACACTACACCTGTGCCACAGATACCCAGCAAATCAAGTGTGAGTGATTGCAGTCGTCTCCCTATCTCCCTGTCTCCATGAAGTCTGATCATTCTGTTGCGACCTTGTTTGCGCCTGCCGACATCCTGCCACCTTGACTCTGCCTCTTCCCTATCTCGCCACCGACCCGTGCTTCCGCGGTGTTTCCTTATCTTCTCGCTGACTCGTCGGATCTTTCGCGACGTCAACACCAGTCGTCTTGAGCGCTATCCAAGATATCCTTCTGCAACTGCATTTGCGGGAATGTGGTCTTCTGTAGATCAGCAGAGGTTAGGTGTGGGGTTGATTGTGTTGACGTGTATGCTGCATCTTCTTCCCTTCCTCCTACCCGTGACATCCGGTGTTGCCTCACATCTTCTCGTTCTCATCTGCCATCTTTCTGCATCTGCATTCCTTGCCATGTGTCTCTCATCAGTCCACTTCCAGCGCATTCTCATCATCATCTCCTCTTCGCCTCGCCCAACGACCGCCTGGTCTCGACGCGCTACGCCGGGCACTGCACTACAATATACTGTATATAGTTTGAAAATGTTTCTCCCCTGATACGCCAGGACCCATGGCGCACCACGTCGCTCCTTTCATGCCCACATGCCGCTGTGATCTCCGGCTCATGCCAACCCGTTTCCTTCTAAACACTTTGATTGGTCCATGATGCTTATCCGCGTCCCTTTATTTACCTCCGTGGTTGTGCTCATACCTGGATGCGTCTGGATCATTCCTTTGTTCGGTTTAGTGATCTACGGATGTAGTTGCGTTTATCCCTTAGTTCTGTTTATTACATCTCCTTAAGGGTTGTTCGTTAGTCAAGTTGCCCCCCCGCCTGCACTTACGGCTCCATTTCCTCTATAATACGATCCCCGTACGTCTCTCGTCATGCTGCACAAACACTCAGCCCTGGGCCAACCTATAGCCGTACTCAATTCTAAAGTGCACGTACGGACTGCCATCAGGGCATGCCCGTAAAAGGGAAACACAAGGCGTCCGTGATGGCGAAGGAACTCGCAGATATAACCCCCAATCCAGGGTTTCGAGGTGTGCTCAGAGGCGGAGATGATAAAGTTGACCACCTGGGGCCCGGGGGGAACCAACATAGCAACTCCTGTGTCAGAATTGTGCTCATATTCCGGAGAATAAAGGTCGCAATACCCCATATTGATGTTTCTTACCCCAAACAACGATGGTTGGAAGCAAAGTACTCGCAGGTTGGCTACGGAGACTGAAGTTCAGTAAAGCTCCGCCTTCCGTCGCGCTCACAAACCCAGGATTAGGGTCTCTATCTGACAGTTCCTCAGCCATCAACGCCGCCTCGTGTTTCCCTTTTACAGGCATGCCCTGATGGCAGTCCGTACGTGCACTTTAGAATTGAGTACGGCTTCTAGCTGGGGCGGCGGCACCAAAAAGTCTGTCTCAGAAGTTGTCGTCGCGACTGGTTGAGTGATCCTGAACTGGGCCACGCTGAAACGCATGGTTGATCGTGATATCTCTGCCACTATGCGACCTTGTGTGAATTTACTTAAGTTACGGGTTTCAGCACAGCAGTGATTGGCTTGTGATACACGTTTCGAGTACAACCAGGGACATCGCACTGGTGTTAATCCCGGCCATTGCACTGTCGGGCCAGCCCCGACTCGGAGACCGGAGACACGCTTGCAGGTGCAAAAACAAAAGCATACATGCTGTGCCGACACCAGCAGGATTTGAACCTGCGCTCCCAGAGGGAAACAGATGTTCGACTGCGTTCGAATCTGTCGCCTTAACCACTCGGCCATAGTGTCATATCTTCTAGGCGCAACTTGTCAATCATAAACCGTTGAGCATAGTAGCAGTTGTACAGTGCCCTAGGTAAAGTACAGACTCCAGTTGTCTTCTCACTGCCCTCTCATGGCCGCAATGAAAGCGTGAACCCTCGCCGGGTCCTTAGCAGATCCATCCGACAACTCCACCCCGCCGCTCACGTCCACGGCCCACGGCCGCACCCTCTCAATAACCTCCTTGACATTATCCGGCGTGAGCCCACCAGCGAGGATAATTGGCAGCTGTTCCCCGCCGCCAACCTCGCCCTTCTCTACCACCGCCCTTGCAAACTCCAAATCAACCCGCGTTCCGGTCCCACCACTCAATCCAGTGGTGGCCTCACCCTTCGCCACAGCGTCGAGCAAGACGAACTGGTGCGCGCCTGGGCGAGTGATACCGGTGAGCCCGTGGCCCTCTTCGTCGACATGGAATACACGGATAGTAGGAACGGGAATATGCCGAGACCATTCTATGGGCTCCCTGCCGTGAAGCTGGACGATGTCGAGCTGAACGTCCGCGACGGTCTGTAGAATAAAATCAAGGGGGTGATCCTGGAAGACGCCGACTAGCAGAGGGCGTTTGGGCGAGTCTCCCGACAGTGACTCGACGAGCCGACGTGCGTGGAGATTGAACCACGGCTCGTTCTTGAGCTCCTCGACCGGGGATACGGACACTCCAACAGCGTTCGGGTACTGCGCCCGAGAGCGACGGTTCCGGAAAGCGGCGGTGATCTCCCGTGCGCGCTCGATGGAAATGTGCCGCTTGCTCTTCGCAACGAACATGAGCCCGAGCATATCCGCGCCCGACTCTGCAGCATGGATAGCTTCGTCGACTGTTCGGATACCGCAGATCTTGACCAGCGGAGTAGCCGGCTCGACGCCTTTGCCTTTCGTGTCTTCCTGCTCCGGCCAGTCGAGGAGCTCCCTGATGAAGGCCGTCGTGTCCCGTGCTCGCATCAGAGCTTCGCCGACGAGAATGGCGCCGATGCCCTGCTGAGTGTACGTCCGCACGTCCGCGACGTCCTTGATACCGCTCAGGGCACACAGGACAACGTCACGTTCGCGGACCATATCCGCAAGGCGGGTAGTTGTCTGCATGTCGACCTGGAAGTCGTGAAGGTTCCGGTTGTTCACCCCGATGACCTTGGCCCCGAGAGCGAGTGCAGCTTCGATCTCCCGAGCGTTGTTAACCTCGACGAGTGGCTCCATCCCGAGCGAGCGGGAGTATTCGTACAGCGTGTGCAGGCGGGGGACGGTGAGCATGGCGACGATAAGGAGGACGCTGTCCGCACCATGCAGGCGAGCTTCGGCGATTTGGTACTCGTCAAAAATGAAGTCCTTACGGAGGACGGCGGGCCGATGTGGGAGAGAATCAATGGCCTGTCGCGCAAGACGCATATCGAGGAGGGTACCCTTGAACCACGTAGGTTCTGTCAGAACGGAGATGACAGACGCTCCTGCGAGAGCGTAAGTCAACGCTTGCTGGGCAACGTTTGTCGACAGCGCGATGGGACCCTTCGACGGGCTCGCACGCTTGATCTCAGCCATAAGAGCGGGCTGCTTGGGAGCCGCCTTGAGGCGAGCGAGAAAGGAGACCGGAGCAGGCGCGATATTGAGATTCAAGAGTGTCTCCAAGTCCTCTGGCGTCGTGCCGGGGGTTTGTTTAGCGATTTCAACGTCCTTGATTCTCTGCGCGTAAATCTTCTCCAGAATCGTTGGCACTTTGGAAGTCGAGCCGCCCGGAGTGGCGTTCCCGTTCTGCACTTTGTCCGCGATGCCCTCGAGCCCGAACGCTGGGAGAGCCTCGTCGGAGACTCGGAAGCCGGGATTAAGTTCCCAAGTGCCTGCTCGGAGGGCCAGGAAATTCTTGAACAGGATATCGCCGCCCTCGGAGAGAATGCTCTCCGGGTGGTACTGGACGGCTTCCAAGGTGTATTTACGGTGGCGAACTCCCATGATAACGCCACTGTCTGAGGTTATGGCGGTGATTGCAAGGTCCGGTGGGAGGGTGCTCGTGCTCGCGCTGAGTGAGTGGTAGCGCGTCGACTTGATCCCTTGGGGAATGTCTCGGAAGCAGCCCCTGCCGTCGTGGCGAATGCCGCTGACTTTCCCGTGCATGATCTCCCCCGCATAACTGTGAGTGTCATACATCAGCCTTGAGTGATCATGCTTGAAAACACTGAGCGATCGCGTGACGGGTAGATGGAGTCCGAGGATCAAAAAGCGAGTGTCCTACTGCTCAAACGGAAAAAAAAATAGAACACATGTCATGTACAACGACTGTTATTCGCACCGTGGCCTTCAGAGAAAAATCGCAAGGATGGGAATGGGCACTCTTGCATGAAGTAAAGGGCGCAAGCGAACGCGTTCCGCTGAATTGGAACCACAAAACGATGAGAGTCAAATGTTGCCGCTCTCTGAAACGCTCTCCAAATCGACTAACCCTTCGGATGGAAGGTTTCGCGATGGAGATGGAATGGTGTAGGAAGCCCGACAGCCCATGCGCAAGCAAGTCAGGCCACGTCTCGTACCCTGTTCTGAGGCATGCAACGGAAGTAGCGAGACGCGTCGCGTCCCTTTCTGCTGAGTGCTGCGAGAAGCACGAAGCACGACGCACGCCATGCAGATCCATCCCAGTGCGTCCGCGAGCGTTTCCTGTCCCTTGCCGCGCGACCGTCCCTCGCACGCGAGGCGGTCCCGGACGACAGCAATCGTGCTTCCGCGCGAGCAGACGACGCTGATCGCACGCGGGTGCGCGCCGAAGAAGCACGATCGGACAATCGCGCACAACAGGCTCGCGCGATATCCCTCCATTCGTTTCTTGACACGAAGAACGGAAACCAACCACGTCGACTCTGCTCTCGCGCGGCCAGAAGACCCGAAGAAACGAACGCTGCTCACCCGATGTTGCCTCCAAAGACGTCGACCAGGCACTGCAGGCCCATGCACACGCCCAAAATGGGCACTTTCCCCGTGAAGTACTTGATGGCCTCGCGCGAGATGCCCGAGTCTGTCGTCGGGTGCCCGGGGCCGGGCGAGATGATGAGTGAATTGAGCTTGAGGAGGGGAAACGCCGAGGCGGGGATGGCGTCGTTGCGGATCACCGTCACGTCTGCGCCGAGGAGGCAAAGCGATTGGTAGATATTCCAGGTAAACGAGTCGAAGTTGTCGATCAGGAGTACGTCCAGAGGGCGCGTGAGCTCGATGGGCAGCGTAAAAGACATCGCGATGGTTGACTCGATGCTCGTCGCGAAGGAGGGAGGGATGAAAGAAGCCTGGCTGAGTGGGTGCTTTTAAGGCTGGCTCAAGTCTAAACCGGCGTTGCTGCGAGAGAGCTGTTGGGTGTCTTTCGAAGCGGGCGAAGAGCACAGAGAGTTAGAAGGCCACCTCGAGAGCGATCCGAGTCGGAGGTGAGGCGAGGAGGCGGCTCAGGCTGATGGAAGGATGTCGGACAAGTCAGTCGAGCCTCCCAATCGTCTTCCGTAACCCTAACCCTCCATTCCGTCCACGTGACTCAGCCAATTGGCACTCAAGTAGTATACTGAGTACTGAACTTCCAAACCTCGAAATGTACAGTAGTGACCTCAATGCAAAACATCTGAAAACGTATTATGTAACATACACAATCGTACAGTACACAAACGCGCGCATCAACCCAACGTCCACCGGAGCGCTCGTCCGACATCAGATATCGCTCACCGGGCAGCAAAGTAAAGGCCCTCCACAGCCACATTCGCCTGCCAAATGCCCATTCTTCTCACCAGTCGCAACACCGCAGGGAGGGGAACGATGGACACGGCCGCGATCGGAAGAAGGACCAAGAATAGCAGGAACATGAAGACTGTAATACCCGGCTTGATCACTAGAAAGTAGAACAGCGCCTGGTAGCTTGTCGGGTCGGTGAACATCGCGTACGAGTTCCTGTAGAACGAAGTCTCGTGCACCAGAGTGCTGGCTGGAACGCCTGCCTCTATCTGGGCTGGGGTCGGCGCGCGCATTCGGGTAAAGATCGGGAGTGGGGGATGAGGGAGGGGGTATGAAAGCGGGCCATGGTAGGTCGTTTGGAGCGCGAGCTCGCCTCGCGCGAGGAGACGTGCACCGAAAAGGTCGATGAAGCAGAAGGCTGCGCCGAGAGGCAATGCCATCAATGTACATGTTCCGACCTGTCAACGGACAACCCGACAAGAATAACAGCGCAGCGTTAACGTTACGTCTACTGCGGAGCGATGGATAGAAGCTCAAGAGAGAGACGCACCAGGGTAAACACGAAGATGAACAACCAGGCAGCGAGAGCGTACGGGAAGTTGAGCACGACGAGATGGAATGCCGCGGAATAGTACGCTCTCCTTTTGAGCGGCCGGAAATACATCCTCCACCTCTGCATGAGCGATAACTGCTGATACTGAAACCGATGTGCTGAACGGTGCGCATATCCTGAAAGTTCGGCGGCGAACGCTCTCTGCTGCTGGTCATAGTCTCGTGCGGCGGGACTCTCAGACTCGGGCTCCAGCTCCTCGTGTTCCTCGTTCTCTCCAAATTCGGCACGACACTCCGGATCGAGGTCCGCGTCGCGTTCAGGGTGGAAGGCAGAGAAGACGGTGTGGGCGAAGGATGGGGCCAGCGACGTGCTGGACCTGAGGGTGCTGGTTAAGGATAACGTGCGCCGCCTGCGTACGGCGCCAGGAGGGAGGGCCGCTTGAGAGCGCGGGGAGGAGCTGATGATCGGGTCTCGTGTGGGACTCAAGAGGGGCGTTGTTTCTGTCGCGTCCACGTCGTCAGGGCCATCAGGGCATTGAAGATGAGGACGTAGTTGCCCAGAATGCTGGGCAGGATGGGTGAGGGTGTGGTCGTACTCGTCCGAGGGAGCCTGGGCGTGCGAATGCTCGGTGCCATCCAGGAGCGCACGTCTCCTCCTGTTTTGTCTGGTGCGGCGGGCGGAAGGGTATGGGGGGGGTGGATCCTCTGGAGGAGTGGTGGAGAGGATGAGGGCAGGTGCAGAGGGGTCATGGAGGAGAAGAGGGCTCGGGGATGGGTCGGTGGTGGCCATGGAAGATGGGGGAGACACTGACAGGTTGAAGGTGGGCGCGCACTGCACGGTTGTCCACATGGGCGCTCAACTTGCCTAGTTGGGCCAAGGTTCACGTTCACACCTCGTACTTACTCTGAGGCTTCTCGGAGCACGCCACAAAGATCGGTCAACTGAATTCATGAAGGTAACAAAAGAATAGTTTAGTGGCCTGATAACGAGAAGATCGAAGGTTGAGCGCACAGAAACTTGGCGTCGATGCTATAGATTGTTCTTCCGCGGAAGAGGATCCGGACGCCTATTACTACGTCGGAGGGGAATCACATTACAATATTGAGGTCGCGGACACAGTCGATCTCGTAGAATCTAGACTCCACCTTGTACTATCGAACCTTGGGCCCGAACGGTTCGGGATCCAGAAATGGCCCGAGGGGAGAGCTAGCCTCGGGCAAATGGGCCAAATACGCATTTATAATCACAGAAGTATACAATCTCTATATATTTCGAACGTCAATATAACGTAGGAGGCGAAAGGATCCAAGGTCCGAAGCAAAGTAGAACGGGACCGGATATTCTGACCGAAGTTGGGAACGGTCGCCTTCAAGGGGGGGTCACACCTTTGGGCGGAGATCCGCCAGGTATTGATGACGTTGGGCATTGAAGAATGCTGAAGATGGATCTCAGATGAGTTCCGTGGAGCCGAACGGCTGTGGAATGGGACAGAGGGGAAGAAAGTGGAAGGAATGACGTTTGACAAAGACCGTGCCGAAGAGGCGCAAGGGGGTGCTGATCCCTTCGCAGATCTATGGCCGAGTGCATGGGCATGGCATTGGTGAGCCCAAAAACAGATCTGCGAAGAAAGCAACGTCCATCCTGAAGTGGGATAGAAATTGCCCAGAGGGGGCATGTGTCGGGCGCTGGAGGTGGCGTCGGGGGGATATCGTAAGGTTCGGGGGGAAGACGGAAAAGGTTGGCGATGGGATAAGAGGAGGCGGACTGCGCGGTGGACGAATCGGGAGCATGGGATCCATAGACGGACCACGAAAGGGATCGGTGAGGGCAGGCGGCTCTAAAGAAGGGAAGACGGGACTGGTAAACGGAGAGAAATGGACCGGAGAGGAATTCCGAGTGGAATGGCACCAAGATTGTGTTTGTGCATTGATGGATAAGTAGCTTGCCAGTGAGTGGCCACGACGGGGGGCGGTAGGGGGCGGTGGACCGTCATGCCACCGGGGACGGCGGGGGATATGTTGGGGATATCAGAGGCTATCAGAGGGAGGCGGGAGCGAGATGGGATC
The DNA here is from genome assembly GCA_024305745.1 of Polyporus tsugae. Classification (NCBI taxonomy): domain Eukaryota; kingdom Fungi; phylum Basidiomycota; class Agaricomycetes; order Polyporales; family Polyporaceae; genus Polyporus; species Polyporus tsugae. The sequence continues at coordinate 1,529,425 of JAHRBS010000001.1, forward strand.
GGGGGGGGGGTGGAAGACTCAAGCGCTGTGTGTGTGTGTGTCAGTGTCAGTGGGAGTGGGAGTGGCATGGTCTGAGTGCGGAATGGCAGAATCGTTCAATCCACCCGGCGATCCGCCCATCGCCCTCGCAGGGAACATACTTACTTACACGTCTTACGAGTCTCCGCTCTCGCCTGAAGTCATGTCGCTTCGGATGACGAGGGCGGCTACCCCTTCGTCCCTGCGCGTCCTGCCCAGGATCGGGGAGCTTTCGTAGCCCATTCCTTGTCAACCCCGGCCTTCTAATGCTCTCTTTGGCCTCGGCATCGGACCTGTCAAGAATCAAGCACGGTCGAAGTTTCTGCGCTCCCCGTCTGTTCGCGATGTCTTGCTTGAGGCTCTCTCCAGTCCCCGGCCACTGCATGCATATGCTCCCTCCCCTCTCCCCTCACTCTCCCCATCCCTTCCCATCCTTCCCTTTCCCGATCTCTCTCCCCGTCATCTGATCTCATCATCTCCACTTCCCCCGGCTCCACACCATCCTTTCTCCTCATCCTTCCTCGGCACACTGGCAACCCCCCGCCACTATAAATCCCTCCTCACCCGCCCATCCACCCAGCCAGCCCACATCTCCCTTCCCCCACCCCATCAATCACCCCCCCCCCACACACACACACACGCTTCTTGTTTCGTCCCCCGTCCATTTTTCTCATTTACCCATCCGCATCCGCCCGTGCTCCCAACCAACTGCTCCCTACTTGTGGATACATTCTCCTCCCTTTTGACTCACCTGCTTCCCAAATTTCAATCTCTTCGTTACTCTCGCTCCACCCACTCTACTCTGCCATGCCATCCGTCGACATGCCCAAGGTTCGTCCTCCCCCAGTCCTTCTCTCTCTTTTCTCTCTCTCACAACTTCCACCTGGATCTTCCAGCATGCCCAGATCCTCGTCATCGGAGGTGGTCCTGGTGGAAGCTACACCGCCTCCGTCCTTGCTCGCGAGGGCTTTGACGTCGTTCTCTTTGAAGCCGCAAAGTTTCCTCGGCATGTCTCATAATCACATCCCCCGCTCACACCCACCCTTACCTCATCCCCCGTAGGTACCACATTGGCGAATCATTGCTACCATCCGTCCGCCATTATCTGCGTTTCATTGAGGCCGAAGACAAAGTCGCTTCCTACGGATTCGTCCGCAAGGTAAATCCCCCATCTTTTCTAGACCACGCCCACTCGCTCGGTTCCCCGGCTACAGACGCTTGCACGGGTCCCGATCACCCCTCCCCAGTCGCTAACCACCTTTTTTTCATAGCCTGGATCTGCTATCAAATTTAACCAATATATGCAAGAAGGGTGTAAGTCTCCGCCTATTGCCGTCTTCTGTCGCGATTGTGGCCCTCTCCTCTGCAACGTAGTTCTGATGCTGCTTCACCCAGACACGGACTTCGTCGCTCTTGGCGCTGCCAACAATGCCTGGAACGTCGTCCGGTCCGAGTTTGACCACCTCCTCCTCAAGCACGCCGCCTCATGCGGTGCGCAAGTGTACGAGCAGACCCGTGTTACAGAAGTCATTTTCGAAGACCTACCTTCTTCCGACGCCCGTATGCGATCCAACTCTCAACTTCCCCAACCATGCTTGGGCCAACGCGTCCCAGGCCAACGAAGCTCAGCCACGGTAGACTTTGCCAACCAGGACGCGTCCAACCTTGGACGCCCAAAGAGCGTCGTGTACGAAACTGCTTTCGGCGGGAAACACGAGATAACCTTTGACTACCTTGTCGACGCCAGCGGCCGCGCCGGTCTTCTCAGCACAAAGTACGATCCTAATGTAGCTCCCCTTTTATATATGCTAAAGCGACGATGGCGTGCAGATATCTCAAGAACCGCAAGTTCAACGTCTCATTGAAGAATGTTGCGGTTTGGGGTTACTGGAAGAACACCGACATGTATGGCCAAGGCACCACCCGCGAAAATGCCCCGTTCTTCGAAGCTTTGAGTGGTTAGTCTCCCATGTCCCCAATCTAGAACTAAGCCTGACACCGACCGGATCCTTTAGACGAGTCAGGCTGGGCATGGTTCATTCCCCTTCGCGAGGGCCTCACGTCTGTCGGCGTTGTCATGGACCAGAAGCAACTCGGCATCCGTTCTCGAGCGTCGTCTTCCGCTGGCAGTTCCCCCTTGCTAGGCGGTCGTCGACCTTCCATCTCCTCGCGCACTGCGTCAACCCTCGCATCGCGCTATGTGTCCTTCCTCCAACTCGCCCCAGCAATTCTCGACCTTATTGGGGATGGGGAACTAGTCACGGTGAAAACGGACGAAGACGATGGTGAGGAAGAGCCCCCGGTTGCAAGGAGCGCCAGCGATTACAGCTACTCCGCGACCGAGTACGCGGGTCCCGGATTCAGGCTGGTTGGCGATGCGGGAGGTACGTCTTTATCCTTCCAGAGCCTCTGTGACGCCATACTGACATGGCCAACTAGCGTTCATCGACCCGTTCTTCTCCTCGGGTGTTCACCTTGCTATGACTGGTGCTCTGTCCGCTGCAGCTTCTATCGCAGCGTCTATTCGGGGCCACTGCACGGAAGCGGAGGCTGTTCAATGGCACAGCAGTCGGGTCTCCCTCTCATACACCAGGTTCGACCGTTGTGGACGCTGAAACCTCCTGCCAGCTGACCCGCTTCGCACACAGATTTCTCATCGTCGTTCTTAGCGCATACAAGCAAATCAGAGCGCAGTCGATGAACGTTCTCGTCGACATTGAAGGGAGAAACTTTGACAAAGCGTTCGCATTCTTGCGACCAGGTGAGGATCGTCTCTTTTGGCATCACGGACATGTCTCCCTGACATCTGGCCTAGTCATACAAGGAGGGGCAGACATGGGCACCCGACTCGCCGAGGACGAGGTCCAGCGGGCACTCGACTTTTGCGTCCACCTCTTCGACCCTACCACACCCGAACAACATGAGACGGTCCGTCGGAAGCTTGAGCTCGCGTGCAGATCCGCTCCCCAACCACCTCCGACGTCCCCCGGTTCGCCTACCTCGAACAAGAGCAGCATCGATTCCGATATTTCCCGTCTTTTTGACGTCCGAGCGCCCCTATTGGACCCCTCACAGCTCGAGCGGGTCCTCCGTCAGCAGCTCCAGGTGCAAACGCAGGAGTGCTACTCCCCTCCGGCAACCCCGCCGTCCCCACGCTCCCCGTACTCTTCGTGCTCTCCCATTAGCTCGCGCATCCCCGCGGCGATCCCGGAGGCGAGCTCTGATTCGTACTCGGAGATTCGCATGGTTCTGGATAAGGTAAATGCTCGCCGGGTGATCCACCTCGAGCATGGGAACGGACTCAACAGTCTCGAAGAGGAGGAATTGAACGGCTACGTGCTCCAGCTCAAGAGGGGCGAGCTAGGTCTGTGCAAGATGGACCTGCGTTTAGAGTAGGATGGAGCATGTTTGATGATCTCTTGCCATTGGACTTTGTATACATTATTGCTCGCCTCAAGCAGGGCTTCTGTCGTACCAACAGGTTTCCGATACCGACCAATGTAATCATATATGCCTACCACTACCATTCCCATTCAGATATTAGCATGGAGCAGTTTTTACGTCACTCCGTCTAAGATCAGAGAGCGAAGAGACCTTCGATGCCTGGGGAACCGCATCAGCGGAAGGTCGAGAAGGAAGGGAGCCGCTCCCGAGAGATGACACACTCAGTCGCACGGGGATGGGCTCAGCCGTTTGGAGGGGAGTAGACAACACGACGGAAAATGTGTTCGCGCTGCGAAAGTCAGGTTCGTATTTGAACTCTGATAATAATGTAATGTAGTGAACTGGGTATGACTGGAAATGAACGCTCTACGACCTTTGGACTAGGCTGTCACGATGACACAAATAAGCCCGAAGCTCCTCAATCCCACTTTATCCGCTTCGCATACTCCTTGATGTTTGACACAAATGAATCCTGCACCTCCTCCCCAGCGCCGGTCGCGACTTGCAGGATGATCTCGTTCAAGCCTGTCGAACCGAGGATATCGACGTGGTCGCCGGTTGTACCTCCACCGCGAGGGATGGTCGCAACCGGATTGTGAGGCAGCTGCCGTGGTATATAGTCAGCTCCTCCACCCCCGCAAAACTCGTAACGCAGACACGCACTTCGACGGTTGTCACCTTGATCCCCGCAGGATTCCACCTCTCCCTCTTCCAGCCCTCGACACACATCGCGCCCAGGCTCAGTAAACTCACCGTCCCGTCGCCCTCGCCCATCCTCACGCCATTCATCACACGCGGGTTTATCGTCTCGTCCGTGTACTCGGCGTCGATGTACGTCTGGCGGTACATGGGCATGTCGAGCGGCGGGCGGGGCGACGTGCATTTGCCCTCGTATGGCGGGTCATCATCCGGACAGACCGCCTCGGGAAAGTCCGCTTGCACCTCGTCGTACTCGTAGTTCGTCTGGGTGTACCAGTATGACCGCTGGATAGGCACGTACGAGCGTCAGATACAGGGACGAGGCGGATCGGATGCGCTGCGATGGTTCTGCGCACCTCTGTCAGCTTTCCGTGACCGTACACACAGTAGATCTTCATGGATGGCGCATTAGGTAGCCTGTACGGAAGGTCGTTCGGATCAATACGACCGAGCCCTTGTAGCCTGAGGAGGCGCTTACTGAATCTCGAGCGGGTTGGACCACTTGGTGAAGTCGAGGTTGTTCGCTTTGAGCTTCTCTATGTCCCGCTCAATTCCAAACGAATAGTTGGTCGCCAACATTTTCTGTCGAACATGATGCCTCGTCAGACAAGTAATTTCTTTTCTTTGCACCGTCATACAAACCTGGAATGTGGTGGGCGTGCGCTCCAGGATCCACGTCCCCGCCTCGCTTGACGTCATGTTATTCAAGTCTATGTCCCCATTAAGAGCTGAGGACGCTTCGCGGAATGCAATCAGCGCCCCATGAGTTTGCGTCGAGTTGAAAAGGTCATCCGGCGCCGAGGTCACGTTGCCCCAGACGTCGTCGCCGCCCTTGCAACGGTAAGGTGAGTCTTAATTCGAGTGCATACAGCCTATCAGATGGCGACTTACCTTGATCCACATGCTGGCGCTACCTGCCCAACTCCTGAAAAGCTTCTGCCGTTCCTTGCGAGAGAAGAATCGCTCCAGAACTAGGAAGACGTCAGTGGGGTGAGTCGCCCTCCATGAAAACAACTGTGGACGCGAGGTCACCATATGCGCCAGCGGGGTTGATCTGCACAGTGTCCTTCATCTCTCCCGAAAGGAAAGCCGACATAGCCTTGGCCTAGGTGGACATTGGCTGCGATGAGCACCTCGCTACGAGCTGCGCAAGCACCTCACGTACAACGCCCTGCCCGAACTGTCAAAACCAACCCCATTTACAGGATGCTATGCGGTGATGGAACGTACTAGATGTGTTCCCGCAATGGTAACAAGTGCTTCAATGTGGTTCTGGACGCACGTTACCAATCAAACGACAGAAGCTTACACAAAAGCGATCATACCTCGACCCAATCAGGTCCACCTTTCCCGTGGAGTGGGGACTCGACCCATTTAAGGCTGAACAGTTCGGGTCAGTGGAGCAAATAGCAACCGTACGACTGAAACCTACAAGTACTACAGAGATGATTCATATCAGGTGTGGACGGAGTGACCAATCGGGATACTCACCAGAATGACCTGGATCATCACGGTATTAGGTATTAGGTTGCTTCTTAAGCCGTCAAGATAGTGGTCGAACTCACACTGCTCCCCATCGAATGTGCAGTCAAAACTACCTTGCGATTTTCGCGAGCACTGGCGGTTCATTAGCCCCTTTCTCCAATTGCGCGGCGTGTACGCAGAACGCAAATGGCACCTACACGAAACCTTCAATGGTGGTACGGAGCCTGGAAAAGTATCCATCGCGTTCCTCGAGATTGAAGAAGGAGAGGCGCCAATCGTATGGCGCAAGGTGCAAGTTATTCGTATCGTACCCAACAACCGCAAGGTTTTCCACAATCTTCGACCTATGGCCAGTTGGCTTTCAACATCCATGGTATTGTATTCATCAACTACGTTACTACAGACAGGAACGCACCAGAGCCAGTATCCCCGTACGAAGTTACTCGCAGCATCAATGCCCTCGGCAGCCCTGACCTTGACGCCAGGTGGGTCGAGACCGGTTACTGGATCCAGCAGGAGAGCAGCCATCCACTTGTCACGATTGAACGTAACCTGGGATATCATGGAGTAGCCACCCCATAGTTTCTTGCGGAAGAAGGGTCGAAAATCAGGAGAAGTGGACCAAGACTCTAAGCCCTATTACAATAGACATGATAATCCAGCCTATGAGCGTAGGTCGACCACAAAACGTACCGTCGAGATAATTCCAGGGACGAGGACGATAGGGTATTTCGCGGAAAGGCCCTTTGCAGCAATCTTCTCACCCACGGTGAATTCCAACCCGTTGTTGTTGAGTTTCCATGGCTCAGGGATGTTCTGCCACAGTCGTTGCCATTCCACCTCAATGCGGGAGAAATTCATGAGAGGCATCTCGAGCGCTGAGAACTCGGGGATGGTAATGTCGAACTCATCCATGAGAAGGGCGAGATGTGTTTGGAAATCGGCGAAGTCAGGGGGTTGGATCAGAAGGAAACCGGCGAGGATTCCCACTGGTTCGTACGCAAGATCAGCTCAAGATGATTAACCAGAAAGGTCGTGCTTACAGACCAGTCCCAAGGGAAAGAGAAAACGACGTGTGGCATAAAAGCGTCGATCACCCTGTTTCGAGCCAGTACCATCTAAGAGGGGAGGAGCGAGCAACACTTGGAAGTAATACATACTTTCTGCTTCTCTGCGTGCTTCAAAGCCTTCAACTTGTCCTCTACCTCCTCCCTGACCTCATGGAGGTCATCGGCGGCCGTCTGTTGTTCATCCAGTTGAGCACCAGAAACCGCCGAGTCTGATCGGTTCCTCTTCTTCAAACGTTGTGTTAGAGGCATTCAGAACCGACAGGGCAAGGGCCAGAGGATGGGCAGCTGCCAGCAGTCGAGGATGGTCGTTGTCGGTCTACCCCTGAGCGTCGCGAATACGGCATGTCGCAGTTGTAGCCCCTAACCCTAATCCAAAATGAAATGGCACATTAATTAGTAAGTAATTGTGATTGACTTCCTGCAACAGTAACTCAACAGTACGTGCGCTCCCAGCATACGCACTCCTATGGCACGCATCGACGAACACACCTTCCGATTATACCGACACGATATCAGAGAAAACGCACCCGGTACGGACATCTCCCTGTATGTTCGTGCGCTCGAGCTTGAGATAAACCTGTCCACTAGTCTGATATTTGACTTGTAGAAATTACATTTCGCAGGTACCGTGGTGTTTCTTATGGACAGGACTGGTCAAGCACCTGTCTCAGCCGCCACTCCTTGACACCTCTCCGTGGTTCATCTCAAACGTGTTGGAGACAAAGTACGCACCGGCTTTCCTCTCGCACTTGGACCGAAAGATCGTTCCGAAGACGGTACCGTTGGCGATATGACCTGGTGGGATACATGCTACCTAAAGCCAGGTGTCTCACTACAAGGCTGGACCGCGGTATGCTTCAGTATCCTTGGACAGCGATCTTATCCTCCATGCTCACGGCGCCTCGGATCCTTCTCACGGAATCGCTGCCTCCCTCATTTTTCCTCTCACCGACACCGGTCCATACGGTTGGCTGTGCGACAAAGTGCCTCTAACCGGCCCATCCCTGCGTCTGTTCTCGCGGCCGTCAATGGTCCTCCCTCTGACGCCCCTGCATCTCATGGCGGCTCGCCCACGCACAGTCACTCCGGTGGCAATCATCTGCAACGAGTGACAGCTGCCGTTGTGCCGGCATGGAACGGGTCAACATGTCTCCGTAGCATGGAGAGGCGTACGCGACCCCGCTGTGGGAGACGTCGCCGGTGCCGTCCCTTCCGGCTGTACTCATCGCATGGCGGTGTGTGCGCAGAAACATGTAACTCTCACTGACGTGTGTCGCTCAATGTTCGGAGCTCCCTCGGCTGTGGTGCCCTATATACTTAGGCACCCTCCGCTCCCGGCTCTGGCCACACGCCTGCCCACCGTTCGTCGACCAACGCCTCCTGCTTACCTTCCCCGACTCCCGCGCTGCCTCGCCATCATGCCGCCTCCCGCAGCAAAGCCAAAGCCGCCACAGAAGCTCGAATTCACAATGAACAGCCTGCGGAACACCACTCTGTCCACGGGCGATGACTCGATGTACTTCGAGATAGTCACCCGCTACTGGCACTCCAACCTCACCAAGATCAATAAGTTCGACATGGAAACGCGCGAGCTCGTCACCGTCGCTGAGATCGAGGGCCTCCAATCTGGACAAACCCGCGTCCGCTTTGGTGGCGACAAGGGCCAGTGGGTCTCCGCCGCAGAGTTTCTCAAGTATGACTCCGACCGAGTGTGAGTCTCCTCTTCCGTTCCGTGCTAAAGCAGGTTGCGTCGATACTGATCGTCGACGCAACTGACGTCATTAGTAGTGGCGGGACCTTCCAGGCCAACGGGGGCGTGGAGTATCGATGGAAGACCCATCACGGACGTTTCCAGGTACGCATGGGTGACCATCGTTGGACCAAGATTCAGTCTGACCTGGTTGCTACCCTCGCAGCTGGTGAAGCCGGACGATCCTGAGAAGAAGGCCGTCGCCGAGTTTCACCCGCACAAACGGCATTTCTTAGTTTTCAGGATGTCCAACCATGCCTTTTTCGAGGTACAGCCTATCCCGGAGATTGTTGAAGCGATCGACAAGTTCATTGGTACGTTCCCGAATTTCGGCGAGATTGAGCCCTGCCTCATCGATTCCTCGCAGTGAGCTATCTTTTAGTGGAAAGGCGGCGGAGAGACTCTCGTATTCGCGTCAAGCTTGAACGCCATTGATAACGCTATGTGCCGTGCATCCTCTCTCTTTACCTTACCTTGGATTCTTGCCGTGCCTAGCGGTGTTCAGCACACATTATGCATACGCCGCACTGAACTCTTTATCACGTCAATAGATGTCCGTGCGGGACCAACGAGCCGCAATCATTTCGTAGTACATCTGGCATAATACAGCGAAGAGCTTTCTTCAAGATATCATATTCCATCCCGCTGAGCTTTAGTGTCTAGTATGCGCTACCTTGCGCAGGAAGGCCTTGAGGGAAGAATTGTTTGAACATATCTGGATAATGTCTCTCTGCGACGTCGGGGTGGCTCCTAACGCGAATGATCGATATCTCGCTTTCAAATTTGATAAACTAAGACTTACTTAACGCGACCAATGAGGTTCACGTAGCCCGACGGGTACTGCCCGTATTCTTGATAGTTCACCGCTACACAGACGGCGCATGTTCAGCCTACGCGTACTGAACACACATGAAAACTCACAATCTACAACACCAGCCTGTCCCTGCGAATCCTTCAACTTCAGAATCTCTGGCTTGACTGATCCGACCAATAAGAAACATGCCCGCCTTGCATAGATACACGAGAGCTCACATTCGAGTACAGACTCCCCGATGCATATGCCCTGCGCGATGTTCTGGAAGAACGGAATGGAGTAACGAGGCGTTGAACCGGGTGGCGGCGATAGCACGCGGTGCGACGTCGCGCGTGCGACTCCCTGAGTGACAGTTTCCAAAGCTGCGACGGTCGGGTAGTCAGCCGCCCCCGTATGCCATCCGAGTGCGCACGAGACAAGAAGCGCGGATTCCCTACCTTTACCCAGATTGACAACGAAAGTGCCAGGGATAGGGGGCGCATCGATCCACTCCCCCGCAAGGTTCTGTACCTGCAGGCCAGGATGGTCGGACGCTTGGAGCAACTACCGAGCAGAACGGGGGGTCGTCATGATACAGTTTTCATCTGAAGGCCAGCTGGGCGTACGCACGAATGTCAAGAAGCCGCCATCGAAGTGCGGACCTACGCCCTGATCGGACTCGCCCTCCTTGCGGGCCGGGTATTTGACGATTTTCGAACGATGCTGCATGAGTCCTGGCTTTGGCTTTGTGCCGCCGACGAAAAAGGGCGCGAGAGCCTCCTCTGAGAGCTCAAAGGCTTCGGCGAGCAGGCGGATGAACTCGTAGCTCAGTTGTTCGACCTGGGCCAAGTACCGAAGATACGTCTCTTTGAATCCAGGTAACGACTCTTCCGAGGGCCACTGATCATTGTCATCAAACTTCGATTACTACGTCGCCAGTGGAAGGCTTGATAGAGAGCACTCGCCTGAGGAGGTCCCCAAAGTTTGAGGTACTCCGGATCTCCTGACTTCCACCGACTCTCATAAAGCGTGCCGAAGTCAAACTGCTCCCTCTGATCCGTCTTGCCCTTGGTGAGCTCTGCCCCCAGACGCGAGTAACCGAAAAAGTGGGGAGAGTTGGTCATGGTTATACGGTCCTTCTCCTCGTGAGACAGGTCGAACAGTCGCGGGGTATAGTCCACCAGCGCGTCCATATCCTCGCGGGCAACCGGTGGATTGGAAAGGTATAGGAAGCCGACATTGATGAGAGCGTATCGTAGTTGCTCCACAAACTTGGCGTGTCCCTCGTCGGTGGCGAGGAGGGACCAGTCCAAGATCGGGATGCTGGAGAAATTGCTCTGTGGACTGGCAACCATTGTGAGATGGTTGGGAGATGGCTGGATGGGGACGTCGTTTGGTCAATACTGGAGAACCGAACATACTGTAAATGAAGACGACTCGCACGGATTGGCCGCCGGATGTGGTCCGTCGATTCTGCTAGATGACGCGATATGTCGGACATCTGAGCCTGTGACCAGCGGCTTTGTAAGGAGGATAGGCTTGCCTGGAGTAGACTAGAGAGGTCGAACATCCTCTCGCACATATAACTGAGCTCATTGAATACATAACGAGGAGGACCACAGTACTTAGCGCATCATCTATGGTGGGGTGGCAGCAGCTCACGGCCACGTTCCCGGTCGAAAGCCACGGACCGGTCGGCCGGCGTTCAATAATCACCAAGGTCCCGACTGCCCACAAACAGCGGCCTTGCGGGATCCACCATGCACATATGTCCATCCACACATTACAACGCTTTCCGAAATGCCTTCCACTGCGAGAACATATCCATCATCCACGTATCGATTCCCGGGTGCGACACTCCACGCTTTTATGTCTCGTCCACAGGCTACTCAACGATCAACCACCTGGACACGGACATGGCTTCCCGGCCCATCCCTCCATGAAGCCAGAAGTTGACACTGATGCGTGGACGTCGACTCATACTTATTGACCCCATCCAAAATTGTGCCCTCAGACTCTACCGCACTTCCTTGGCCTGCCTCGAGGTTTCCAGAACTACAGGAGTCCCGCCGTCATAGAACAGAGGAGACCGTACGACCTCGACTGGCATGCTACCGGGCCATTGTCATACACGCTGGCATTGTGGACATCCTGCATTCACACCTAGAAAACATATACAGGAACAGGTGAGTACGGCGATCCAACCACTCTTTGATTAAAGTGCTCATGTTTACCGTGCCCGTTGAAAGCCCACTGGCCAGAACAAGCCCCGCTACGTTGTCCCACCGCCTCCGTGCTCAATTATGCTTGATGCCGTTAAGTCGGCCCGACTAATTGATCCCCGTCCCATGGCACGTTGGCCCTTCTGCCAGCGTCGAGAACGACGCTTTCTGCGAGAAGGCTCACCTCACGACACCATCGCCCAGGCACCCTTAGGCCTCAATGCCTAGCATGATTGTTGGGTGAGCCGAGGCATCGCGCCATGCTATATACGCCCGACCGCCTTCCCCTTCCCTCCTTATCGTCGAGCGCGATGTCGGACAGGTTGTCCCACGATGGAGAACACCCACGATTCGGATTCATGGGCGACCGGATCGAGCCGAGCGTCTGGGGAGGGTTGCTTTGTGTGTGGCTTGGGATGTGGGCGGAGGGAGAGAACGGGCATGGAGAAACATCCGCTATGTGGTCCCCAATTGTCGTCTGTGTGCAGAGTGGATGTCTCATGTGTGTATGTAGATGTGTGGAGGATGAATCTGAGCTGCAACTCTGTCTGAGTGCGAGTGCGAGTGCGAGTACGCACTGCGAGAGTATAAGTAATAAGTGGGTGGAAGCGCACGGGCCTCTTTGCCGGGAGCCGCACGCGGGGATTGCCGGGCCAAGGGGTTCAACCTTTACAGTCGACCACCAACTCCCTCGTCTCCTGCCCAGGCGCCATCCTCCGCTTCCTCCGCCCTCCTCCCTGCACACACACGTTCTCCATCCCCAGCAATGAGCAAAAAGGGCGCAAAGGCTCAGCCCCAAAACAAGGAGCAGTCGTACGACATCCGCGACGTCGTCCTGGCCAAGGTCCGCGGCTTCCCCCCATGGCCTGGCATGGTCAGTCTTTGCTTCACTTGTCGTCGCGTCTCCTCGCCGCGCGCGCGTCCAAGTCCCTCCAGAGCTCTGACGCCGCTCCTTCCCAACGCGTAGATCGTCGACCCCGACTCCGTCCCAGAGGCTGTCGCGAAGGAGCGTCCGAACGCGAAGACGAAAAAGGGCAACTGGTACTGCGTTCGCTTCTTCCCCATTGGTGACTAGTGAGTGCCCTCGCCTGTCCCTCGTGCAAACTGCGGTGTTCACAGCAGTTCCATCGCCCCTCGACAGCGCATGGATCGTCCCCAAGGACATCTCCAGGCTGCAGCAGCACGAAATACAGGCCTATATCGCCGAGCCCTTCAAGCGTTCTGGCGACCTCTTGAAGGGATACCGGATTGCCCTCGATCCCAAGGCGTGGGAGGAAGAAAAGGAGGCCGCTGCCGCCGAGGCCCGAGAGGAGGAGGCCAACGCAGAGGTCGATCAACTGGAGAGCGACGGCGAGGAGGAACCAGATGACGAGGAAGACAAGAAGAAGAAGACCAAGAAGAGAAAGCGCGACTCTGACGCAGCTCCTGCGAAATCCAAGGCAAAGGCAAAGAAGGTGTCTGCGGAGCCTGCCAGCAAGTCCAAGGCCACCTCTGGCAAGGGCAAGAAGAACGGCCCCAAGTCCAAAGCGATGGTCGAATCCGAAGATGAAGGTGGTGCTGAGGCCGAGAACGAGAGTGTCAGTAAGCGCACCTCTCCGCCACCAACGAAGAAGGCTAAGCGTGATAAGGAGGAGGATGCTGATTGTGAGTTCGCGAGCACTCGACTTACGCCTGTCTCATTTTCACTCACCACTCCCTCCCCCTTGTCCTGCGCATGTTACACTCATCTCGTCTGATTCGTCAGCTCCCCTTAACAGCGACCCCGAAGCTCTCAAGGTCAGGGAGTGGCGGCACAAGCTCCAGAAGGCGTTCCTCAACCAGAAGGTCATTCCGAAGGAGGAGGTTGGTCGTAATTCACGCTCATATAGTGGTGATGACTCATCACGACGATTTTCGTAGGAAATGCCCGCACTTGATCAGCTGTTCTCGACAGTAGAGAACTACCCTAATATGACAATGGAGTACCTGCTGGTGAGTATCGATAATTTCTTTGCTGGTCGTGCGAGATGCCGTACTTTCCGGGGCGTACCGCCTCCTTATCATCTCTTTGTTGCTGTCTTGTTTGGTAATAGGGCTGATTATTCCCCGTGGCCCACGCCTTAGTTCTCGAAGATCGGCAAGGTCATGCGCCACATACACGTCCTCACCGACGACAAGGTGCCCCGAGATGATGAGTTCAAGTTCCGAGAGCGAGCCAAGGTCCTCGTCGACAAGTGGCATGATATCCTCAAGGCGAACGGCGCCGACGCGAAGCCTGCAACCAACGGCTCTCGCAAAGCCGCCGACACGGAGGATGCTATTACGGCAAACGGCAAAGCCAATGAGGCGAAGGAGAACGGTATCCAGGCAGGGGAGGACGTTGCCATGAAGAGCGACGACGCTGGTCCGCCCAATGGTGCTGCGGACGAGTCTGTGCTCGCAGATGTGACCATGTCGGAAGCCGCATGAGAGACGATGGTGGGCTCCGCATTATATCCTCCCCCCTCCCTTGATGCTTGCGTTGGATGGATCGCGGCAACTATCGTCGCCGGACCTGTTCGTTTCGCCCACTGGCCGCCTTCTCTCAGCTGTCGCTCCGCCGCTCGAACGCCCAAGCTTTGTCAATGCTGATTTTTGTTGACGGTTGTACGTTTGCCCATTGTATCCTATATCTTCATTCCGCTTCCCTCTTCCGTCGCGAGGTTGTCTAGTCATTGAATGCGTTGTGCCGTCCAGCTGCGCCTCTCCCCCACTTGACATCGCATGCATATCAGTTGCACCTGTCTCCGCTGTCGTAGCTTACTCTGTCACTCCCAACCACGCTCATATGTGCTTTACTAGTAGCTTAGCTCAGGTACCAAACGCACTACGCACAGAGCAGGAGGCGCGGTGCTTATGTAGATGTACGTGAAATAGCCTCTGCTCTCCTCTTGCATGCAGCAAGTACGTTATGATGCCGCTGTACATAATCGACCCCCCGCCCCCAAAGTATGTGTTACGTGTATGTACGTGAGACGGTCGGTCGCTCAGACAATGAGGAATGAATCAGCATTGAAAATGGTAGCTTCAACACGAGGACATGCAAGAGATGAGGATGGTTTGCGTAGCAGAGTAGGACAAGTCAAATGTCTGGCGCAAGTCAACACGGGGAGAGGACGACCAGCGATGGAACGGAGCAAGATGTCATGTAGAAACCTTGGGCGACGAGGCCGATGGAGCATCTGCCCACGGCGACTCCTCGCTGTCGAAGTAGCTGAGGGCTCGGGCAGGGGTGAATAGATACTGCCCGGGGGCAGATAATGGAGAAGGTATAGGAGAAGGCGAGTGCGTTGTGGAGGGCGAAGTCGTGGAGGGCGAAGGCGACGGCGAGATACGTAGAGTCGTGCTCGTACTTAATGTTGACGACTCGGAGTCAGTCGACACAGACACGGCGAGCTTCGCTTCAGGAAGGCCCTGATGTTCCGTAGACTCGTCGGTCTCTTTCGGCGAAGCCGTCGATGATGGCCCTGCAGTAATGGTCCGCGCGGACAATGGACCATCGTTTGGGGAATGTAAGGGTGTGGTGGGTCGTGACTGTTGCGGCGATGGGATTCCAGACGAGGGGGATTTGATGCCCACCGCAGATGAGGACGCGCGATGACGGCGTGAGCGAGGGGGCACAACGACGTCTTCAAGGGTTCCATCGACAACGTGTGCGCGAGTGCTGGCCGCGTCGGTGTTGCGTTCGAACAGCCGGAGGACGTTCTTCAACGCCTCGCCTTGCTCCCGTGCTTCCCGCAACTGCTCTTCCGTTTCGGCGAGCTTCATGCGCTCTGTGGCGACCATCTTATTCGCCTGGAGAACGCACTGTCAGCAGGCACAATATGAACAATATGAACATAGGCAAATTTCTCACCTCTTCGAAAAGTGCCTGCGAGAGTGACTCAATTTCCGCTTCAAGGGCGTTTTTTGCGTCTGATGCGTCCTTGTGTGCCTTCCGCTCTACCTCTAATTGATGCTGAAGCTCTTCGATTTCCTTCTCTCTGTCGCTGGGGGTCACAAGCGATGGGAGAGAGGCCGAGGTCAGATGAGAGCCGTTCAGCATCGGCGACTGACCGGCGGACAGCCGAGGCGAAGATGGGCGACTCGTCGATGACGATCCGTTGCCAAACCGGAAGCGAAAGAAACGGTTCTCGGTGTTAGACGAAGGCGGCGCGGGCGATGGCATCGTCGCCGATCGCGGAACAACGGGCGAGTGTTCCACAGCGGACGGGGGTTGGGAAGGGGTTGGGGAGGATGAGGAGTCGGTCGCGAGACTGTCTGTGCTCCGTCTGCGCTCGGCCTCTGCTTCTACCTTAAGGTTCTGCTCGCGAGCACTCATGCGGCGCCATCCCACGTCTTTAGAGTGGCCGGGATGATCGCGCTTGAGAGCGTCCTCGAGCATCTCGTTATTCGCGAGGGCCATCTGGAGGTTAGATTTGGCGAGGGTGAGCTCCGTCTGGAGATCCGTCTGGGCCTTGTAGGCCACCTTGAGCATCGATGTCTGCCAATTCGGCCAGAGTAATAGGAAGAGTAAGGCACAGTGAAAGACCACAAGGGAAAGTGGGGACGTACGAGTTCTTCTATTCTGTTGATTGTCCTGCTGAGAGCATACCTGAGGTCCTCCTCCTGGCCCTGGGAGTGTACGCGTCTGATGTCCCTGAGCTCATCGTCGAGCTCGGAGAAGTATGGGGCCGTAGTCGTAGCAACCTTCAGAAGACTGTCGGAGCGGCGGGGGAGGTTGCGGTTTGCAGTTGAGATTGGGTATGACATGAGCATGTAGATCGTATACTTGAGGGTATGAGGTCTCGGAAGAGCCGGAAAATGGTAAGGTTCGACCTAGGCGGTGAGGAGATGCGAAGGTGACTGAAAAGGGCGAAGACGGGAAGAGGCTGGCAGGCAGCGGTTGATTCAATAATATTGGAGCAGAGCAGGATTTGATGGATCGGAGGGCCTGATCTACAGGACGAATGGCAGAGAAAAGCAGAAGATGCTGGTCGTGGCAGCAGTGTGCGGGGGAGGAGACGGCCAGCCAAGGATTGGTGAGAGGAGAGCCCTTGGGACCCGGCTGGCGTATGGCAGCGTGTGGACAGTCCAGGACAAGCTCAACGGCCTCGAGGAACAATATCCCATCCGGGCGCCTCTTTCTATCGCGCGCCTCATCCCTCTGCCAGCTGCAGCCTCAGTCTGCGACCCTTGATTTCACCTTTCCCTTCTCCTAGATCTACAAAAGCCATCCGGGGAGGCGGAGAGATGTACGTGTGCAATACGTTTCACAGCATTCACAGGCTACAGCACCGTGTACGTCTTCCTGTCGCCCAGTCTACTTTGTTACAGTACGCCATTACCCGTCCCGCGGTCGAAAAACATTCCCCCAGAATCCGTCAATCGATACTGTACAGCACCAGACCGGGTAATGAGTGCATGGTCTGGCTCCGCTGTTGCTGGACCACAATGCAAGGCCGCCTATGCACCATGCCGAGATCAGCCCAGGCATCGAAAAACTGGACATGTGGTAAAATAAACACCTGTCCGCTCACTGAACCACTCCGCCCACTTGAGAGCGGGAAAACGTCAATGTGATAGTGGCAAGATTGTAGGAGTCGTTTCAGAAGCTCGTCTGGCTCGCCAGGGGTCACTACGTGGTGTCGCAGGACAAAGGCGGCATTCTTCTGGCGGTCACGATATCAGCAAATGTAGAGACCAGATCATACATATCCATAAATACCTGTTGACAGAGCGAGCGTAGTGCTCGAACAAATCGTGATATGCACTCGACCGAAATGCCCATCCACTCGAGGGATGACAGGTCGTCGAGAATCACCAGCACCTTCTGTTCTATTCCACTCGAAGGCGGCGACAATGTTTGGTGGATTTGATCATAGAGACCCCTAAGAGGAACGCTCTCCAAGGACTCCAACGCAGGCGAGACATGCGGCATTGCCTCGATTATGAACAAGTTACAAGAATCCAAATGGCTAGCCAGGTTTAGATTCTAGTACGGTTGTAGTTAGCTCACGAAGAGAAAGAGAATTGTGGGGGATTGTCCATACGGATCGCCCTGCGACAGCTTTCCACTTTCCGATGTCCTCTGACACAGAGATGAGCACAGCGGTGGAGTTTTTGGCCTCCTTCAGATGACCAGCCAAGAGCCGATGCAATAAGAAAGTTGCTGGTGAGAGTAACTCATCCGTGATGAGAAGCACCTCCCCTGGAACTGGGATTGAAGTTGGGGGAAACATCCTCGCTACGCAAAGCGGGCCCAATGCGAACTGTGAGGAGGCGGGCGACGAGGGCAGGATGTGTTCGCCATAAGTGCAGGGTGTTCACTGGCGCCGGCAATAACCGGATTGGGCTGAGGCTGTCGCACAACACGGCCAAACAACCGCTGTGGCTGAGCCTAAGTTACTGCAGTGACTACACCGGATGATACTCGCATATACCCACCAGTGCTCTCGTAGCAACCGCACCTGTGTTCTCTCTCTTGCCTGCTTCATACCTCCGATCGAAAGCGCTGACCCACCCATTTCCACCCGTACTGAATCCAGTGAGTATCTACATCCAAGTCAGTCACCGCGACACGTAACATACGCTGTATCCAGATTCAAGATGGCTTCCACAAGCAAGCGTCCACCCAACATATCCGTTCCCACTCCACACGTGAAACCTATAATCACCGTAGAAGAGTGGGAAACTGCAGCGCCTCTCGGAGACATTGAGTCGAGGAGCGTGAGCTTTATCCAGTCGGCGGGCCAGAGGTCTACCCTTCCGCTTAAGGTGCGTATTCCCTAGGATGCATGCTAGGATGTTTCGTCATCTCTATGTCAAGTTTAGCGTGGAAGAACCAGGCCCATCGCCCCGTCCATCAACACCCACAACCCACATCCATGGCAAGCTGGGGCAGCTCTCCCGACCCAGTACGCCTAACATCGCTGCGAGTCACCGACCTCCTCCCTCCCATGCGCTGCATCCCAAGCAACCCATCCAGACTCCCCAACAGTTCTACGACTGGTTCGCTCTCATAGATCGTTCTGTCACTCACAGCCAAGAAGCCCACATCCGCGCCCACCTTGGCACAGTGTCCGGTCACTTGGCGACATGCGACAGGCTAGTCCAACGCATTGATGAGATTGACACGGAAGTGGACGACATGCTTTCGGGTTGGCGGTCAGTAGAGGAGAGCGGGAGAAGCTTGAAGGATGCTTGTGAACAGCTCCTACAGGAGCGGGTAAACCTTCTTCCATTCGCAAGTGTAGGATGCGACTGAAACTCTTCCTGATAGGACCGCATGCTGGACATGACCATCGCCATCGACGAGAGGCTAGAATACTTCCAGGAGCTTGAACAAGCGACGCGTATGTTGAACCACCCTGGAGAATCCCTCGTCCTACAAGGGGACTTCTTGTACATGGTCGAGCGGGTTGACGTCTGCATCGACTACTTGAAGGCTCACGTTAGTGATTTTATTCGTGACCTGCGACTGTGCTAAAATGACCCACCCACAGCGACATTTCAAAGAAGCAGAGATATATCTACTCCGCTTTCAACAGTGTATGACGCGGGCTATGACCTTGATCAGGATGTACTTCGTGGGCTCCCTGCGTGCGCTGACCGCGGACGTTTCAAAACGGTTATCGGAAAAGGTAACCGTCTTCCTTCTTTTCGCTTCAATTTCGTCCGACCTGAATTACTGCCTGACAGGATGTCTCCACCACAGCCCAAACACATCTGCTGTACACGAGGTTCCAAACTGTATCAGGACCCCTCGCGCCTCTGCTGGCGGAGCTAGAACGTCGTGCCCAGGCCCATCCTGACGAGCTGTCTGCGCTTCTGGCCGAGTGTCATGCCGCGTACTTCTCGGCGCGCAAAGGCCTTCTGGTCGGCCGTCTGATGGAAGAAATCAAGGGATTGGATCCAGCGAGGACAGAACTTGTTGAGCTCGTGAGTCCAGAAAGGCCTCATCGTATTCGAAATCTCACGCGCCAAGCTAGACCCGGGCTGGATGCAGTTATCTCAAGCAGCTGTGCACGGACGAGTTCACGCTATTTCGGGCATTCTTCAATTCCGGGGAAGAGCAGCTATAGTATGTAGTGCCGCGATCTCTGCCTTGTCCTCGTAAAGCTAACACTCCAGATAGTCAATACCTAGAGAGTCTTTGCGACTACCTCTACGACGACCTCCGACCACGGATCCTACACGAACCTCGTCTAACGGCACTTTGCGAAGTCTGCACTGTCTTGCAAGCATTGATGGTGTTGGACATCCCGTCATTACCGGAGTCGTCTTCTGATGAGGAGGGGGACCTCGATGAACTCACTTTCGATTTGGATCAGCCCAGGCGCCAGAAAGGGCTGCGGACTCTCCACATTAGCCACCTATTGCAGATGGTTCTGCAAGACGCCCAGACGCGCCTCTTCTTCAAGGCACAATCTGTCATTCAGTCTGAGATAAGGTATTACGTCCCCAAGGCAGAAGACCTGGCGTACCCAGACAAACTCCTCGGTGAGCAGTCCGCCTTCTCTCTTTAGTGAGGGTGTTTCATTGACAAAGTAATCGTAGCCGCAAGAAACCCTCTTTCTGGTACGGAGATTAAGGAGAAGCAGAGCGTTAGCCAGCTCTTCCAGCTCAAGTCCTTGGACAAGCAGGAAACCTGGTACCCAACTCTACAAAAAACCGTCTGGGTGCTTTCCCAGCTAAAGGACTTCGTCAAGGTACCATTATGTCTCATGTCCTTTCCACGACACTAACATGTCAGAAAGCCCGCCATCTTCGATGATCTGGCACAAGAAGCAATTAACTACTGCAAGCAGACCCTCGTCAGCGCCGCTGAAACGCTGAAGTCGAGGAACCCGCCATCGTCCATCTTCGAGGGACAACTCTTCCTTTCCCGCCACCTGCTCATTCTCAAGGAGATGACCCAGAACCTCGACCTCGTGCACCGGAGCGTCGACCGGAGAATTGACCTCTCGGGCGTGAATGGTACGTCCGATGGATACATTCCCACACCCCGGCGCCCTCGCTCACGGCCGCTCAGAAACCCTGGCCTCGATGCTCGGCAGGACGACGTCTCTTCTCCCGAACGCCCTCTTGACTTCCCTCGGCATGCCGCGTGACGAAGACCTGACGGACGTCCGCCACGTGAGTGTGCCTTCCCTGATTCCTGCGAGCCCACAGACGCAGCCAGAACGCAGTGTGCTAACACTGTCTGCCGTGCCGCGTGATCCGCCTCTGACAGGGGATCGACCAGGAACTGAAACAGGCTTGCGAAGCCGTCATCCAATCCGGTATCGACGCTGTCTCCGGCGGCGTGCGTGCATGGGTGGACAGAGTCCGCGCGACCTACGCCCTCGCCAACGATCCCATCAACCCAGGCGGGAAGGCCGCTCTCCCTCGCCCAGAGTCGGCGACCGAGTCAAGTTGGGCAGGAGTCGATGTTGCACAGTCGTTCATCGACCGGATGCAGTTCGAGTTGGAGCGCGACATCCACAGAGTCTCGATAAATCTACGCCTTTACATCGAGGACGAGCGCACAGTGGAGGTTTTACTGAAGCACATGCAGGACAGAGTCGTGGACGACTGTATGGACTTTAGCGACCTCATCTCGAACCTCCACAACGGGACTATGCGATCCAAAGCGCCGACTGCGGAATATGTGAGGGCGAGGGTTGTGCGGGGAAGCGCGGAGGACTGGAAACCACAGTCGAATGAGAATGTTATACCGCCGAATGGCAGTAGCAGTAGTGGTGCTATATCCTAATTTCGCCGTGCGCTTGTTGCCGATTAGAACGTTTTTATACACTCCAGAGTCGCGACAAGGGTCTCGCCGTGGGCGCGAGAGCGATGGGTATTCCGGGATGTGGCTACGGCCGGAAAGCAACTAAACGCTACACTATGCAAGGGAGCACTTCCGGTAAATCAAGACTAACGACGACCGTTATTCGTAAAGATATGGTGGGCTGGACGAATCTGATGCGGAGATTATGGATATGGATGTGATTGCGCTGGAAGGTTGGAGAGCTATGTGTTCATGTCCGATGGAATGAGGGGCGTGCGTATGGAAGTAAACGTGAACGTAAAGAAGCGGTATCATGAGTGTTCGTTAGATTCACCCAACAGCGAAACCCAGCACAAGAAGGAGAAGTAGGGACATGCGTCTTCTCGCGCTGTCTATCCTCGAAAAGTTGACAGGGTCGAGGATAGTGTGCGCGCCGACCATTCACTCCCCCCAGCTTTGGGAGAGGCTTCCGACATCCTCTATTTTGAACTCGGTCGCCAAAAACGGTGCCCTACGGTCCGGCACAGTGTTCGAGCTTCCATCGGCTCGCCGGCCGTCCAGAAGGTGGGCAGGAAGCCCGATATCCCGGACCTGGCTGTTCTCTCCCGCGGTCGACGGAGACTCAACCTCGATACCGTCTCCGCCGTTTTGGACGCGCTTGCCCTTCCCACTCACGTCCTCCGTACTTCCGCTGCGGTCCTCCCCGAACCGACCCAGTCGCCCACGCGTTGCACTCCTCCCTTGTCGAGCCCGACCGCCAGGAATGAACATACCTGATCCGCGGACTAGCCGAACGTTCAGGATGGGACGTCGAATTCCTCCATCAGGATCAGCTTCTGGTGGAAGATAGGACGCGTCTCCGGGGTGAAGGGAGGATGTAGAATGGCTGGTTTGAATGGAAGGAGACGGGTCTCGTGAGGGCGTATACGAGGGGATATTGGGTTGGGTTGGATACCCGGATGCAGAAGGGGAGTCAGGTGAGGGGTTGGTTTGGGAAGCGGATGAGGTTGGACGAGGGGGAGTGGTGTTGGCGGAGACGCTACGGTCTTGTCGTCCATAGGACCTTCGGTTATGGAGATTGAAGGGGAGTGGTTGGTTCACATTGACCATTTTTCTGGACGACAGAGACCAAAGGCGCGGGTGAGACGACAACCACCGTGGAAGCGGAACGTGAACGCACCCTTCCTTAGAGCGGACAATGTAGCCTAACCGTTCCTTCATCTTTTGATGGTCAACAGTGTAGTTCCTTACGCTGCATCTGTGTAAGCTACTCGCAAAGAAAGGATGAAGAACAACACATACGGAGTGGCCTCGTCTGAGGGCTGAATGAATGGCGTGCGTTCGTCCGGTTCGCTCTGTGGTGTGGTGAGTTCCCTGCCGCTAAAGTGGATCACTGGATCAGTTACCGTGGTTGAAGGCCCACTCCTCATGCAGCAACTGAAGACGACCTGGATGATGGAGGCCATGGCGAGGAGCGCCGCGGATGGCGACGACAAGGACGAGGACGAGGACGAGGACGAGGACGAGGACGAGGACGAGGACGAGGACTGAGGCGTGGACAAGTGCAAGTTTTGAGCGCTTCCATAACAGGCAATTCCGCTCTCGGAGCACCCGCGCCTGTTACCGGCGCTCGATGCGCCACCATACTCAACGCCCGCCACCACAACGCCACCAACTTCCTCTTAGTATCCATCCTCACCGTTCCCGTCCGGCGACTGACAGCATTACTTAAACCCTACACCACGCGAAGCAAAGTCAAAATGCAGTATACAGTTCCTTTTGAGATAGTCAGGGTAATTGCACTCCTGTTCACGAGTTCTGCCCCAGTGAGTGCCCAAGTTTGGATGATGAGGCTCAGCGAGTCCTTTCCTGCGGGTGAGCTATAAGCGAATGAATACTTGAAGGCTGAAGGCCTAGAACTAGTACTTATATCTCTTATCAATAGCATCTAGGTCAGATAATACACTAGGACGACGAGACCCTATCATCAGTGCATCAGTGACAAGTCCAGGGGACACAAAGAAGGGCCAGAGTCTAGTCTCAAGCCGGACGTTGTGCGCAGAGAAACGAAGCAACTGCGCGTTCCGACAGGAGCATCCACACTGCGCAGCCACTCGCCGACGCCTAAGCTCCGAGGGAATGGCGTATGGGAATCAGCTCTTGTTGCTTCACGCGCTTGAAAGCCACCGTGCTTCGCCACGACTGGGTCTTGTGTCGGTCTGCCTGTAGACCAGTAGCTTCGTGGCCGAACACTTACCTTAGTCTGTACGCGGCTAACCGAACCATCGCATCAAGTTCTCGGCCGTTCTCGACGCAGCTCAAGCGAGGGAACATCTGACCCCTTGGTCGGTAACGAAAGGCCTTCCTACGCTGGATCAGCATATTCTCCTCTCGCGCAAGCAAATGGGGTCAATTTAGATATGCGAAGCAATCTCGGAGCCTTTGCACCCGATAAGAAGCAAGGGGAATACGCAGCGCGGGACGGTGGCTATTCGAATCGCGGCAGAGCGGTCGGGCAGCAGACCCTATTGGTTGCAACGACGGGTTAGGCGGATGAATACGTTCCGATCGAGAAGGTACACCAGTCCCATCCATTGCCACCCCGAATCCGAACACCCAAATGCACCACCTTGCCCAGATCCGGTGCAGCCTGGTATTGGTATATTCTCAGGAACGCTCAGTCATCCAGTTGCTCGCCTGGGGTGAAGCTGTTTCGACTTAAGGCAGTTGGGCACATCCTATTCTCCCAAGTTGCCACGCAATGAGGGGGTCGAAAGTCGGGTGATCAGCGTTCTCCACGGAACTGTTAACCCGAGCCCACAATCCCATGACATCGAGTAGACATGACAGGCCTTCCTGAGATTACCCTGCACCCTTTCAGGCATCGGCCGCCTTTCGTGACGATCCGCCGCATTCGGTGAATGACATGCATCGCCGGTGGAGAGGAAATGTGGAAAAGCTTCGTACCGGCTGGAGCATCTTCAATGTCGGGCGTGGGGCGTGGCAAGGCGTGTGCGGCAGTGAAGGTTTACCTTGGCCCTGTGTTCCAGTTTCAAGGTCCAAAAGGCCGCCCTCTGACGGGTAGGAAGAAGGTATGGTTAACAATCCTAATTGACATACAAGCCAAGATTTCTGGCCACCGGAAGCAAACATGACAAGGCGTGGAGCTTGAGCTTACTGTGAGGATAGCGCCGCCATATCATTGAGTCATCATTTTATTGTCATCGGGGTGAATGAACGGATATCATAGTGATATCAATTGGTATCACTAGCGAGGGATGCTCTGCGTCGCCGTGTCTGCATAGCAGCATTGGAACTGCAAGGAAAGTCATAGCATAATGATCCGATATTGTCGTTCTGTATTCGCACGAGCGAGTGAATGCTCAGCATTGGGGTCTGACGGTTTCACGCAAGCTCTCAGCGTTGGTCAACGTGTCTCGGTTGCGGAGATAACAAGGCAAAACACGCATCTCTAGTGCCTATCGAAGATGATCGATGCTCTTTGGATACTTGTACGACGCCATGTCGGGAGTACATCGCGGGCGGACGGGGATGCATTATGACCGATAACCTTTGCTCCACAGACCATCTGTATTCGGTACCGAGCCTCGACGCAGAGAGCGGCGTTCGACAACGCAACCTGCCTCATGGAGGAAAGTGCGCACACCACCCCATCGAATGATCCGCGATACGAAGCCGTTTACGCCGACATAGGGAGATTCGAGCCACGATAAATTTGTCTCCATTCAGTTGGCAGCGCCCTTGCTTTCTCGTTTCCATCCTGAGCCGAGCCTTGGGGTGCTCACAGCTCAGGGCGTTGCCGGACTGTGGCACCGTACAGCCTCTGGCTTGTTCCCCGGCGCAATTTTAAAGCGTCCGAGTGGCCAGGTGGACAGCTGACAGGCACTGGTGGGTAAAGTTGTCCTAAAAAATAATGCCGAGAAGAGTATGTAACAACGAACCATCCTACGCTCAGACGCCCAGACAAGTCCGCTGGGCAATGCATTCTGAGTCGAAGACTTCGCTGCTGCCTACGCCTGACGCTCCTGGAAGAAACTGTGGACCTAATCGGTCACGATAGGCGGAGCCGAGTCCCACTAGAGGCGCCTCGTAGTGTCACAGATGAGTTCGCTTCTTTCAGGGGAGATATGGAAGACGTGCAACTGCGGCTTTGCCGCCAAACCCAGGCCGCCGCGCCGGTGTACTTAGAACTCTATGAATGTCGCGCCTGATAAGCCAGCTGTGAAGAAAACAAGAAAATAATATTTAGCCAAAACGCTGAGTGTAAGGAACACAATTGGGTTCACCTTGACGACTGCTCCTTCGGAGCGGATGCCGCGGTTCCCCGGAGCGGAGGGTCGGAAAGCGCGGGAACATATGCTTCCCCTCGTGGCCGTGTCGAGGCATGAGCAGACCTGGCCTACTGTATTGCACTGAACGAATCCATCACCGGAGGGATAGTCTCGCCAAGATTTGAGGCCATAAGGACCAATCGCGCAGATGCATGTCGATCGGCCACGATGTGTGTAGTCTTGCCGAAACACATGAAATTCCCTGCCGGTCACCCTGTGAACCGAAGATCATGTCAACAAGTCGGACGTCCAGCCATCTGTCAGTTCAACCTCCTGAATGACCATGGACGCTAAGCGGCTCACCCAAGATGGGAAGAATGCTCGCACCGATCCTTCACGGCGGAGAAGCAAGGCTAACGGATTGAATGTTGGGAGGCCAACGCGGTCGGCCACGTGTGTAAAGACGTCCGGTCCTGCGGTACCAAACTATAAAGTTTCCAATAATCCGAGGACATTTCTGGCTGACCTTGAGAACAGTTCTTTCTCGTGGCTCGAGTCCGGTTAAACATTGAAACGGGCTGTCCTCTGGGATTCAACGAAAGCGCCGTGCGCGTGCGTGTCCCACGAGATACACTCGATCGCCAGCGCGTTGAGATGAAGGCCTACATGAAACTTGGACGGACAATGAGGACATCGCGCGCATAAGCAGAAAATGGCCGGAGACCAACTGTTACGAAGATTCGACGAAGGCGATGTGATGGTCTTCTAGTCTGGAGGAAGGGCGCCGTGCGGCGCGCAGGGTGCCTAATGTTGGTCGGAGATAACAAAATGGGGCACGTTTGGTATACTTCTCTCAAGCAGAGCGTGAGAGAAGGGGAGACCATTCTTGTGGGTGGAGTTTAACAGGCTCGTGGCGTCATGACCCTACGAGACTGAGCGGTCAAGACGGCTGGGGAATGGCCATCGAGAGAAGATACGTCCGAGGAGAGGGAGCCCAGAGCCCAACGGACAGGAGCAGCGGACGGAAATGGTGATGCTCGGGAGTGGGGCGGCCGCCGAGGATGGATTCCGCCCAAGAAGAACAGAGCGTGCAAGGTGAATGCCGAGCAGACCAATTGAATGCGGATATTTCACTCCAAATTGTCGGCTGGATACTTGTCCATACATAAAATATTGGGAGAATGGGACCGGATACCCACAATTCTCGTCCGTGGGATCTTACTGAGGCCCTTGGGAGCGTGGTCAGCTCAGACATGCGAGATCATTCGCCAAGACATACCCGGTCTAGACATGGCAGATCATATGTCGCGTCGTGGAGGACATAAGTGTCGGGGATGGGGGCGGAAGAGGGACGTCGAGTTTGATAAAGTGGGGAGGTTGACAAGGAGTTGGTGGAGGATAGCCACGCTGCCCAACCCGCAGCGCCTCAGGCCTCAGGCTTGAGCTTGAGCTTCAGCGCGTGAATCTCGGCCAGCCCTCGCCAGTCGCGGCTGGTGCCTACCGTGACGACCGACCAATCGCCTCTCACCGCTGGAACAGCTGCGACAGAAGACCGCCAGAAGACATGTTTTCTGGCATCATAAAAACATTCACACACTCTTTTCCCCACCTCCACCACCCGTGGAGGGCCGAGACGCTTTGTGCCACGCCCTTCCTCGTCCATGGCCCCGGCTCCGCGGCCACCACAGCGTCACTGATGACAGACCTATGAGTTCCCAAACCTGAGCCTACATCCTCTGCGCGACTCGTCCCATCGCTGAAGCTGCTGGGCGGAAGGGGATCGTTCTCAATCTGCAGGCGATTCAGATCCCCGACATTCTAGGCAATCTGCGAGAACCTGCACCGGCCGAGCAGGTTCCCATACTGGTGAGTACCCAATCCGTGAACTATTTGTCAAAGTTGTTGAAATCTTACCGGCTTCTAGCAGATCCATCTGCAGCGTGCGCGTCTCTGTCAGTGTCAAGTCTTTTACCCGTGGGTATGGGATTGTTCTGGCTTCAAAGGCACATCTCGCGTGGCTTTCATATCTGCCGACTCCCTCTTGAACTCCCCATGTTTTGACGCCGCGAATCCCTCGTCTACCCTGCCTCCAGACGTTCCCCCGACATGGTCGCCAGCTCGAACGGCGATCTCTATACCCCCTTCCCCCATATGCCCATAGTCGAAGAGGGTTTCCAGTCTAGCGAAGAAGGTTCAGATCTCCATTCGCCTATATTTGACGCACCCTACCCTACGCCAGACGGTACGTACACCTTATCTCGTCGCGGCGCACACAACATTCACATGCACGGCTGGTGTAAAAAGGCCGGTATCACCTTGACCACTACGCCTACTCCGATGTCTCTACGCAGCTGCTACCACCACCGACATCCTTTGACGCTCGCTATTCCGCTCCGACCGTGGACCCACACTCCCGAGATCCCCATATCTTGGAGACACTACAAGTCCCGAGCCCTACTACCATTCACCATCATCTGCCGCCCTCACATCCACCTACCGACCTTGCTCTCCATGGACATCCGATGCTGGAATTAGGAATCCCATCTTCTCGCTTCCATCCGGCTGTCATGAATCCCGTCGCCGAATATTCCATGCATTTACCTCACCACTCCAGGATTCGAGAACAGCAAGTTCGACTGTCCGGTGACTCTGCACAATCGTTTCCTTCCCGACAACCTACTACGATGATTGTCGCTGAGTCCAAGCCTCAGATCTCCTTGCCGTCTGCTTCCGGCCCTGCGCGGAGCAACCCGTCGGGCAGCAACCTAGCTTCTCCTCGTCCTCAGAGGAGAGAGGCGTCCACCGTCGTCATCGCTTGCCGGCAGTGGTGAGTAGACCTTCCGATCTTTGTCATGCGATATGGGCTTCCCCTTAATCTGTTGACATACCAGTCGCGCGCGGAAGATTCGTTGCGATTCGACGCGTCCGTTCTGCCACAACTGCCTCCGACGGAATAACGAGTGCGAGTACGATGCTGTTCCAAAGCGAAGGGGTCCGGACAAGAGACCCGGGACGAGGCAACGCTCATGTAAGAAGCGTCCTCCGGATGCAGAGCCGACAAGTGGTTCAGCTAAGAAGAAGCGGAAGACTAATGCAGATGGTGAGAGCGGTGTGCTCTCGTTCGATGTCAAAGTGAAGAATAACGTAACAGGCGGCCACAGGAGAGGTCAACTCTCGTCGCGAGGCGCAATGGATGATATGAATGCCTTGAACATTCCCCCGCCACCAGGACCGTTGTACATCGACACCTCGATACCTCCGCGGGGGATAGGGCCCGAGGCAATATACCCTAAAGTGAGCAATTCATCTATCCCGTCTTCGGAATAATATTCGACGACGAGTATTTATTCAGTCGCTGTTAGGATGATCTCTCACCATCGTTTCATCGCTCTTCAGTGATCATGGACTATTCCGATCCCAACAAGTCGTTCACCCGACCGGTGGACGTCGATGTTTCTCAAAGGCTCGAAGATCAAGACAATCTCTCTTATATACCACTCTCTTCTCCTCTCGATCGCGCGTCTTCTTGGTGGGACGAGCTTCTGGACCAGTATAACCCAACATCACGAGAACAATCGTTCGTGCCTGTTGCTTTTCCTTGTTGAGTGCGTTACGCTGACCATGAACTCATAGTATGCAAGACGTCATCTCCGACCTCACCTTCCTGTAAGTGTACGCTAGTTGAATGTGTGATCTTGCGGTTTACTTACGCAGTCATCGCAGTTTTACGACCAGCAGCTACTGGCTTTCTTTCATTAATGTACCTCTATTCTTCCGGGACCTGCATCAACCCGACCTCCGCAGCCGCATGCAGTCCCTCGTAATGTCGGCCCTTGCGATGGCGCTCCTAATGAAGTCCAGCGAGATCGAGCTTGGTAGCCGTGGACGCGAGCTTGCGCTAACATTCCGCAACAAGGCTCAGGCATGTCTGGAAGACGCATGCCATAGCCAGACCTTCGACCATACTCTCGCTGAAGCTGCTCTTGTACGTTCTTCCTGTCTATGTTAGAGCTTCGTATTCACGGTTGGAACCTCTGGCCAGATCCTCGCGTTGTTCGAGTCTTCTTGCCATCCTACGTATTCTCCCGAACAAGCGAGCAGCGCCCTCCAACTCCTTGATCGGATCGTTCACGTTCTCTCCTTGTACTCAGTGGACCGCGACGACCCTTGTGCGAGCATCTTTCTGGCTCGCTCAGTGCCTGTCGTATACATGCACGATGGTTACCAGCGGCCGGACAGATGTTCGTGTTCTCCGTACTCGTCCCCCATGGGCTCTCCTGGAAACTCGGACCATCTCTCGGTGGCCTATTCGATCGATGCGCCTTGGGACCCTCACTGGGATGACACGGAAATCCGGAGGGAGGAATGTCGCCGACTCTGCTGGTGTGCTCTCACGTTGGTTTCTGCGTATACTGCGCATTGCTCCGCCTTCCACACGGAGCCCGTCGAGCTCAGTCTTGCAGAGCCTTCTAACGTAAGTCTAGGGGCGCTTGTTGAGGTTTATTTCTGACCCCTTACGCGTCGTGCCGCTATCATCTAGTATGTTCTCCTCTTCCCTGGAGAAGCATGCGAACGCATGCCGGGACATCAGCAAGCTGACGGCCGGTCACCGAAGGAATCCGTATGGGCGCTCTACTGCCGCAGTATGCTTCTCTGGAACAGTTGCAGCTGTGTGCAGCGGGACGAGACTCTCACGACGGAAGAGCGGGCGAGCTTCGCCATCAGCGCCTTCCAGGAGACACGAGAAATCCAAGACGCGCTGGATATGCACGTGTGCAACCTTGATACCGGGCTGATGTACGTCTGCCGGGAGTATCTGTACAAGTGCGTCTTCTTTCTCCCTGCCCTGTCACACCTTACGTGCCGGACTGACGCGGTTGGGCTACCGTGATATACAGCACTCGTATGACCATTACGTACGAACTCCGCCGGTGTGTCTCTTCCTGATCTGTCTACATCTTCTCTCAACCCTGACTAGCTTTAGCAGATTGCAGGATGGCGACATAGCGGTTCTGCCGCCCATCTTCAATCGCCGCCAGGCCGAGGAGTGGCGTGAGTTCCTGGCCACCAGTCCTCCCACTCCGAATCGCTGACCAATGGACCGATTGCGCCGTAGTTCTCTATCAGGACCAGGTTGCGCAGCGCGTCAAAGAAGCCGTGCTTCATGTCGGGGAGGCCCAAGGTCATCTCCTCTCCCGACGCCCCTTCCAGGTAGCCTGGTTCTCCAG
This sequence comes from Polyporus tsugae, assembly GCA_024305745.1. NCBI lineage: Eukaryota > Fungi > Basidiomycota > Agaricomycetes > Polyporales > Polyporaceae > Polyporus > Polyporus tsugae. Next base: position 1,560,198 of record JAHRBS010000001.1, read on the forward strand.
TCAGGTGGCGATCTGCCTCGGCCTGTGGGAGTTCAATCCCGAGCTCATGCATGCACTCGAGCTTGCCAAAGCTTTCCTCATTCCTCTGGATGTGCTGAATGCGCTCTGGCCATGCCCAGGTGCGTCCTTCTCGGCATTCCAGAAGGATTTATGGCTCACGGCAAATTTAGGGCAGTGCACCAGGCGGGACGAACTGCGTCGTCGACTCGAGAATGCGTGCCTGTCCGCCGGTCTCCACCCCCCGCTCCCCGAGGATCTTACTCTACCTCCCATCCTCCGTCGCAATCCACGCTCTGCCATTTAGCTCTAGTTTTCTTACCGCTGTCATCTACCTAGCCGTTCCTCCATCCGCTTGGCTTTTGTATATCTATGCAGCCCCTCGTTGATGTCCCGATTGCTGTCCCATTACACCGCTCCTTCTAATGCGTACTGTTTATGTAGCCTACTTCGGGTCTTCTGTATCGTCTTTCACGCTCATTCTAATGTCCCCGATACGATCGAATCCGGCCCGTCCCCCAAATCATACCCACATTCATTTTCCCTCCTTTTGCTGTATGCTTACTTCCTATCGGATGCCGTTTGGATACCTGCCGAGCATCGAACCACCGTCCGCATAGGGCCATTTAATACGATCGAGTGCATCAAAACTAAGCATAGTGTGGGACTCCTGACGTTCTAAACCGGCTCATGAGATTGGACGGTCGACGTCACTTAGTCGGACGCTACATTTGAGGTTGTGCCCTGGATCGTCTCCTGCACCTCCTGCTTCCAAACAGCAAGCTCCCTTCCCCATCCGCCAATGCGCCTGCGCTTCCCGCCGACGTGCACGCCATCGGTGTGGTACAGTTCGGCTTCGCGCTTGCGCACTCTCGCATGTTGGGTGAGACACCTGCATGCAGGAACGAGTTAGACGACTGAGTTCCCGTGGACGATCAACGATCGAACGCGTCACGGAGATGAACGAACGACCGGAACACGAGGTGCAATAGATAGAAGGGAGGATGCGCCACAACATACCACCAAATGATGCTCTCGCGCGAGAAGAAGACCTCGCTTGCCCTCTCCTCGCAGCCCGTACTGCAGGGTGGGGCGCGCCGGAAGAGCCGCAGAAACGTTCTGTACACCAGACGCGGGAAGTAGAGGATCAGCGGTGGATCGAGCCCTGGCAAAGGGGGGAGGAGGTCGCGTGAGTGCTCTGCCCGGGCCGAAAGGTGGACGGGCGGAAAGAGCACACTGAAAGGCTCACAGATTACATCTGTCGCTTCATCGGACACCTTGCTGCCCAAGAGTCTGGTGTAGTTACCGTCGACGATCCAGCCGCGGGGGTCTTCATCTAAAGCAGCAAAAACGCGAGATCGAAAATCTTCGGGACTAGGCTTTCGCCAACCCGGTCGCCAGTAAAAGCGGTCGAGGTGGATGCATGGTAAATTGAGCATCGCGGCGAGCTCAGCCGCAAGCGTGGACTACCGAATAGATTGGAGTCCGGGAATGTGCACAAATATTGGCAACACCAATCACACACCTTGCCAGCTCCTGCCACCATGCCGTCGCTATCAGCAGGAAACTACAACGATTCAGTATGCTTATCAGAGTGCACGCACCGCTATTTCCAACAATGTTCACCTTGTAGCCACCCTTTCCATCACCTCGCAATGGGGGCACAGTGGCAGGGCCTCTTGGGAAGGCAGTCGTAGGCATCTTTGAAATGAGCGATACGGTTTCAACATCGTGCTGGGACATCCTGAGTGGGGAAGCCTGACGGAACGAGAACTCCCTGCAATCAACTTCCAAGATATAAAAGCGCATCGGCTTTAGCGAGCTCGAGTCACAGTTAATCGGTATGTACACCGCTTACCCGGGCCAGTTGCAATTGACGGTCCCGATGTGCAATGTCCGGGCGGTGATTAATGATTGGTTAGATATTACAACTTACAAGGGAGGCGTCGCTTCGCTCCGCCATCCTCGGTTGATGACTAATGGAAAAGTTGATTGGGGGGTTTTTCGCGGTGTCGGTGGCTTCGCTCCGCCATCGTTGTTTGATGATGAGTAATGGAAGAGTTGAGAACATTGAGTTCAGGGATGGGGCTGAAGTCTGTTGCTCCGAGAGAGCGTTAGGGAAAGCGTTGTTGGAAGCGATGCAAAAGTTAGGATCGCCCAAGGGGCATCGAGGATAATTTTTTTTCGACACGACGTTACATTTTTTGGGTGGCTGCTAAATCCCGACCCCCCACCCCTCCACCCCCCAAATTTTTTTTCGACACAATATGTATCCCGACAGGACCACCCCCCCCCCCACCCCCCCTATCCACAGCATTTTTCAAGCCTCAAATGCCTCCATGTTCACGTCATTCAATGTTTGTTACGATCTGCATCACTGCAACAGCAGGTAAAAGCAGAGGAGGCCCGGGCATTCCGGCGTGCGCCGTGGGTCCGACATCCGACATTCCGCAAGGTTTCGGGCGCCAGCTGGATTAGACGCCCATCAGAACTTGCGCTCTCCGTGAACGTACGGTCAATTTACCTGACAAAGGCCATTTACGGTCCAATGCGACCGCAGAAGGTCTATCCAGTACATTTTACCAGTGTTGTCCGCGTCAACGTCAATGCGTCAATCAACGTCAAGGAGGTTGACTGACCCCGGTTGACGCGTCAATGACCCGTCAGTTGACGGGTCAATAGTCAGGTGACCTCCCCACCTTGTGCCCCGTCCGACACTGCCTTCCGCCACTTGTATACTGAACGTGATGGGCCTGATGGCAGATGAGCAGCGCTGCAGCAATGATGCCTCCTTCATAGTACTCTGAAACATGTATGTAGTAAATACTGCAGTCCAAAAATATCAGCCATTTTGCCTGCTCATCTCCCACTATTCCTCTGCCACTGGCGGCTTCACGCACTTTACACTTATCAACCCGGAAACATGCCTGCTAGGAGCGATGTCTGGGTCCTATTCGAAACACGCCCAGACCCTCGTAACTCACACAAGCCTTTGAAGTACAAGGGTGATAAGTCACACTATTCTGCCTGGTGCACTGGGTGCACCGATCACTTTGTAGAGGTCCAGGCGGCTTCCGATGCTCTGAACTTGGGTCAAGGCAACCTCTCGCAAGATGAAGTACGGACAGCCAATCACCTACAGGACATCGGTGAGTCGGAGTCACACAGTATTGGTAACATCTCATTCACATTGTGACTTCCGGTGGTGTTCAGCCAAGAATGCCGATCTCGAATGTTACTCCGCGAACTGGAAGGGAAGCCACAATATCTACGGTGCTGCCGGTGTCATACCAATCACAGGGAAGACCAACACAATGCTGTCCCATGCGCGCCGCTGTGTCTATATAAACCGGGAGAAGCTCACATGGATCGAGCATCAACTTGCTGTGGCTGCTGAAGCCAAAGCTAAGGCCAAAGCTCAGGCTGCGCAGGTGAACATCGAGAACATCCCGCCACCAGCTATGCTTCCTGGGTGGACACCACCTGCTCCCATCTTCCCCACTGCTCCCGCCACTTATCACATCCCCATAATGCCAATGACTCTGACTCCGGCCCCCTTCCTCCCACTACAGCCTTCTGCTTCCCTGATCCCATTCGCACAGCTGAGGTATTCACGCAGCGAGCCGACCATTGCGCAGACTCCTGCCACCACAGAGTCTAGTACTACATCCAGCCCCGCCAGTACCAACACACCGCAGTGCTCGAGAACTTCAGGCTGTCTCTGCAAATGCCACACGTCATGGGACAAGACCCGCCAGGAGGACTTCGCAGCCGACCTATGCAACATGTTTGTGGCATGTAATTTCTCCTTTAACACCGCCGAAAACCCGCAGACGCACCTCTTCTTCGAAAAGTGGGTTCCCGGTGCTGTGATACCTGATCGGCGAAAGCTCTCGGGTTCATGCCTTGACAGTGCGGTGATAGCTGCAATGGCGGAGACTCAGACGCACATTTATGGACAGTATGCAATGGGCCAGAGCGATGGGTGGAAGAATGTGGCAAAGACCTCCGTCCTCACGTCCACTATGAACGTTAAATGGCGGGTAAGTGTGCTGCATCGGCACATTCAATCTAGATCGCTTACTTTCATTTGACTACAATAGGCGCACTTGGTGCGCACACACGATATGACGGGGCGCCCAAAGATGGGACAAGAGCATCTAGAAGTCATCAAGTCTGATGTTGCATACATGGAGACGATGTATGGGGTGAAGACTGTGGCTTGGGTCACGGATGATGGCCCTGACGGAAAGGGCGCGCGGAGTCTTCTTCGAAAGCTCTGTCCTTGGCTCGTCCTTCTTGTCTGCTGGGCGCATCAATGCAACCTCCTCGTCAGTGACTACCTCATTCTCGATCCTTACCGGAAGATCATGTCTCGCACTATTGAGATCGCAAAATGGTTCAACAGCCATGGCGCAGCCTTGGATCTCCTCAACAGTGAGCAGTTGACGACTTACAAAGACCGAACACGTCCCCTCGCTCTCCTCCTTCCCATTATCACACGTTGGACTGCGCACCTTCACGCTGCTGCGCGGATTCTGGACGTCGAATGAGCACTGGTGTTTGTCGTCGCCAAACACAGGAATCAGCTGGTGGCGATTGCATCTGCATCACGATCGAAGGAGTCGAAGGCACTCGCTGATCGAGTGCTTGAGACGATTGAAGACAAAGAGTTCTGGGCCAAGCTTCCAAGGTCAGATTTCCGTGAATACTAGTACAGTCAATCATCTAACAGCAGTGGCACTGAAGGGTTGTGGCGCACCTCAAACCCCTCGGAATAGCGACCAATATCCTCCAATCCTCACATGCTCACCTCGACCACGTCCTCTTCACCTTCGCAAATCTGTACCACACGTACAGTGCTAACGATGCCGAGCCGGACGTCCGCGGTCACATGCTCAGCAAGCTCAAGGCCCAGTGGAAAAAGAATGCTGACCAGGATCTTTTCATTCTCGCAGGATTTCTGAATCCATATGTCCGCGCCCGATGCTTCAATCGGAACGTGCTCTCACGTCAGGACCTCGGCGACCTCGCTGTCCGGGTCTTCACATGCCTTTTCGGATGTGAACCCGGGCCTTCATTCAATCAAGCTGTTGAAGACTACTCAGAGCGGGAGGGCGACTACACGGATGAGGCGATGAAACTCGATACTCACTGCAGAAATGCAGGGGATAAAGTAAGTGCAGCCGTGACCCACCACCTGGAAACTCGCTGATCGGGAGCCTGACTCCAGGAAGTTGATCTCCTTCGCATCTGGAAACTCATCGACCGGTCAAACGATAATATGACAGCCATGTGCACTGATGGCCATGGCCTTCCTCGCCTTGCCTTCCGCTTGCTCTCAGTGGCAGTAAGCACAGGCGACACAGAACGCGCCTTCAGCGACTTCGGTGTCACACATACCCGGCGCCGCAACCGTCTCTCACCACAAACTGTGCACAACATCTCAGTTGTGCGCAAGTCTCTCCGTCACACACACGCTGCTGCAGGACTACTTACCACCAGACTGAAGCGGAAACTTGCCCCCGACGGCTACGAGCCCTCGCAATCTCCCACACCCATTCTCAATCCGACGGCCGGTGAACCGCCGGAACAGACCTCTGACCGCGAGGCCGAGTCAGATGGCACATTGGAGTTCGAGGTCCTCGGAGATCTGCTTGTCAAGTCCGCAATTGATTCCCGTGCGCACATGGAGGTAGAGAGCGAAGACGAGGAAGAAGAAGGGGAGATGGGAGATGGGAGCAGTGCACCGTTGCGCGCAGCAATCCCGGAGACTGTGCGAGCCCAGCCCCAGCCCGAGAAGTCAAGGAAGAAGAAGAAGGCTGACAAGACGGCCATTCGCCTTGCGGACCTATTCGTCTACCCACGGGCCCCTCCGGGTTACGAAAGGTTGTCCAACGCGGAGAAGCAGGTATTTGACACATCAATCGACGGGGATCGCCTGCGGCGGCTTCGTTTTATCTGGACAACGGGCGAGGCGGAGTACATTAAGGAGCAGCATCTCAGCGAGACTCTGCAGCGTCACGGTACATCGGAGGAGTAGTTTCAACTCCCAATGACCTGCTATAGTACGTTATGTAATATTGAAGTGTCATTGGCCTCCGATTCCCACGAGAACCTTGACGGATCAGTCGTTGACTTGACGAGTTGACCCCTTGACTTGACGCATTGACTTGACCCGTCATTGACGGGTCCATGACAACACTGCATTTTACATCTCTTTATTTATTACGGTTTTTCAAAATGATACGGAATCGAGCCAGGGCGCTCTACCAGAATGCTGTGCCGGGCTGGCGGTAAGCCGGAGAACCGGAGAGTTGCTCTGTCACAGCGTTGTCCGAACTTAGCTTCCTTAGAGCCGTATTCCTCCCCATAAAATGCAAATAAATACTCCTGTATGTATTCTGTACTATACAGACATGAAAGCCCCAACAGTACTCTGGCCCGAACCCGGGAACCCTAGGGTTGAAGCTCATGGTCACTGGTCTCGTGGGCGCTCTGTGAGATGCCAGCGGATCACGAGACCTGAATGGCAAAACGTGATGAGTTACATGTACTTACTTTAATACACAGCGGGCATTTCGTGATTTTGAACGGGAGAAAAGTCGATAAAAACGGATTACCCGCGGTTAACTTTTTCTTACACGTGACAAAGAGAAGAAAAGTGGAGCAAAATGTTCTCCTTTTGGGAGACTTTTGTGCGACTTTTCTCTAATTTGGTCACGTGCGGAGAAAAGTCTTCTACGAGTAATCCCTTTTGTGCGACTTTTCTCCCGTTCAAAATCGTGGAATGCCTGCCGTGATACTTCCGTGACGGTGATGTGACCAGCGATGAGCTTCAACCCTAGGGTTCCCGGGTTCGGGCCAGAGTACTGTTGGGGCTTTCATGTCTGTATAGTACAGAATACATACAGGAGTATTTATTTGCATTTTATGGGGAGGAATACGGCTCTAAGGAAGCTAAGTTCGGACAACGCTGTGACAGAGCAACTCTCCGGTTCTCCGGCTTACCGCCAGCCCGGCACAGCATTCTGGTAGAGCGCCCTGGCTCGATTCCGTATCATTTTGAAAAACCGTAATAAATAATACGATAGTGATTATGATCTTGGACTTTCGCGGCAAAACAATGCCAGGAGCGTGGATTGAACACGCGACCTCAGCCCCCAGTGCATCGGTTCCCCGCCAGTTTTGCCAAACACAAGGACTGAAAGGTGGTGATGGAGCGGAGAGGAGACTCACAGGCGAAACATATTGACGACGTCTTGCTTGTGCCAGTGACACGAAGGCTGAAGGTGTGCTTCCCAGGAAATTTAGAACGTGCCAGAATGAGTATGCGAGACGCCAAAGGAGCCTGAGGCCGAGGCTTCAGTCTGTTGCTCTCCCAGCTGAGCTATCCCGGCTTGTCAAACCATGTCATATACATGCCAAATCGAAACGAGATGCGTCGGACTTATGTAATATTGAGGCGCCAATGGCGTCCGGTCCAGCAGACTCGCAGCTGAGGCCTGAGGCCTGAGGACGGCTGCGGCACAATCTTCCGACTCCACTCCACTTTTGGCCTCACGTTTTGCGCTCCCTCTCTCTTGAAATTGCTGTGTCTTTGGGGCATCTTTCATTAACATGTTCGAACCCGTACGCGGAGGCACCCGTGGCGGCCAGGCGGAATTCAAGTGGTCAGACGTCTCACAGGACAAGGACCGAGAGGTATGATCTCAAACGACATCTATGAGGGGGGTGCAGCCACTCATCACGGCGTTGTTACAAAAGAATTACCTTGGGCACAGCATCAACGCCCCAACCGGACGTTGGCAAAAGAACAAGGACGTACACTGGTATCAGCGTGATGGACCTCAAGGCGACGAGGAACGAAGGGAGGAGCTCAGGAAGGTAAAGGAGGCAGAAGCAGAGGCCTTGGCTGCCGCACTGTGCGTCATTCATGGAACCAACCTTCTCAAGCTTGTTTGCTCATGTCGTTCTAGGGGATTCGCCCCTGGGGCTGGGGCTGGAGCAAAGTCGGGCTCGTCTGGCGGCGCAGGGACGGGGGCCAACGCAATCGCCGTCCCCATCAAGACGGACGACTCCCTTGACCCAGAAAAGGAAGAGCGCCGACTGCGCAAGGCGCAGAAAAAGGAAGAAAAGCGGTTGAAGAAGGAGGAGAAACGGGCGAGACGTCAGGAGCGTGGAGATAAGCCCAGCGCCGACGAGGACTATCGACGTCGTCGGCGATCTCGCTCACGCTCTCCTCGGAGACGGGATCCTGCTCGTCCTTGTTCACCTCCTCCACGGGGTCAGTCTTTTGACCGGGACGGTGTGGCCCACCGAGCGAATTGGTCAAGGACCCCACCGCGACGACGGGCTATGGATGATCGTGACTATGGCGAGGAAGCAAGGAATAGGGAGCGGGCGATAGATAGGCAGCGCTGGGATGACAACTCGCGAAGGGATCGACCCGGGGCGCGCTGGGGAAGGGATTGAGCATTATGTACGTTCACATGTTCTCGCTTTCCTGGACTCCATGATACTTCCTCCGCTGCAGCCCATGCTGTGCATGTGCCCCATGGCTTGTTTTGACTTGCGGGCTCGAGTAAGACTACGAAGACGGGAGGCCACAAGATCGCGATAGTGGAAGGTGAGTGATGCTGTAGAGTATATTGCTATTAATAGCACTAGCAGGCTAGTAGTGGCATAGTTTCAGATCCTTACCGCCCACTGTCATCCCCGTATAACCGTGCCAAGAATGATATTAAACCTATCAAAATGGCACGTTCACACTTTCTATCGACACGCTGCCGCTCCGTGCCCTAGCGTTGGTTCGAGGTTTCGTGAGGCGTGGCGAGGCTGTGAGGGTGCAGGGCTCGATGGCTAGGTGCAGCCTGCAGGTTGGCATTCGTCACCGCGTATGCATTGCATGAGTTGTCAGTAGCCGCTTCGCAAGAATACTTGCTGAGTTCCTCCAGATTGCACGGGCCCGATAGTTGTACTGCGTCAAGAGCGAAGGGTCGGTAAGCGTGTAGGTCATTGACCTCGTCAAGGCCTAAGGCTTTGAGGGCCTTATTTTAGTACGGAAGGGGTGCCTTGTGAGTGCCTTGCAGGGCCGACGCGCGATGGACGGCGATGGCGGAAGACAGTGTGAAGGCCGACCCCGGTTAAGCGTGGTGTTTACTTACACGAGAGTGATGACACGGTGCCAAGACCGCTGCGGTGACATGGATTGCAATTGGCGAGCCTCAACCGGGCTCAGAAAGGTTATATGTACAAGTTGGCGAGCGAGCCAACCACTCTGGTGAAACATGGCGGTTCGGTGTATACGACATGTACGATTCAGACTGTGTAACCAAACGCGCAACTGTCAGAACTGATGCTCGAAGAATTCCCGACGGCGAAGGCCTGTTGTGGATGTCTGTCAATATTGGGTTGATGGTGTAGAGATTGCGAGTCGACATGGCACTGTACATCGAAAAGCAGGGCGACCACTAGTACTACAAATCACATGGATACGTGTGGATAGATAGCGTGCACATGTTGTGTGAGGACACCATGTTACATTGTTGGTCGAGACTCGAAATGATTCTAAGAGTACCGCGGACGTCCGCCTGTGTCTATGTACTTATGCATTGTCTGGTCCTGGTCTGGTCTTCCGACGCCCGATGTGCGCGCCGGTCGAAGGTGTGCCTGGCGGTGTTTTAGCTGGGGGCGGTCGCGCCAGCCTATCGTCATGACATTGACACCCGCTCACTTCAACTTTGTGTCCTGGGTTGGGCACCCGTAACGACCCGCTGGACGCGCCGCAGCCAGCCGACACCCATGTGGAGATGTCATTTAGGCGTGGAGAGTACGGTCTCAGCCTCGAGGCGGCCGGGCACGACGTCAATTAAAACGTCCAAGGCTTGCTAAGTAAGTCCTGAGACATAACTTGCTGTCTGTTTCCTGTCACGAATGTCGAGCGGGGTGCGGCTGAATGATGGTATGTGCGGCGGGGAGATTAGTGTTTTGAGGACGTAAATGCGGAAGAGGAGTGCGTCCTGAGAGGGTGGTTGTACATGTGTGGAGGGAGGATGGTTAGCGAGCGGGGGGAGGGTGTGGCCATAAGCGGGCTAGTGTTGCCTGGCGCGTGGACGACACTTGTCTCGGTCACGGTTGCGCCTCCACTGGCAGTCCCGCCTCAGTTCCGCTCTCCTCTTCTCCTCGTCCTCCTCGCGGCGGGCATATATACAACCCCATCGCTCCTTTCTCCGCCGTTCCTTTCATCCCCGACACCCCTCCAACCCTTCCCTTCTTCTCCTCTCCTTCTTCTAATACTCCCGCCGCGTCTCATTATAATACAACTCGCCCTTTTCTTTGTCCCCTCCCGGCCATACTCCCCCACCTGTCCTCTCCCTGTAACCTCCATCCCTCAACCTCAGACAATGTCCAACTTCGGCTTGCCCTACTTCCTCGAGGACACCACCGGAAAGCTCACCGGCTCGGAATTCGTCGACCTCCACAATCGGATGCATCTTAGTCTCAAGCAAACCCTCCGCGACGCCCATCATACCGCGTACGTCATCTACGACCTCTCCAGGCGGTCCGCTGGTCGCGGTGGCCTGCTCGTCCCCCTCGCCACGCTTGATTTTGGTTCCCAAACCGCCCTCGGCTCGATCAAAATCGGCGACCAGGACCACATCCCGATGGGTCACTACCTCATGAAGAGTGCCGGTTCAGCAGTGTAAGTCCAGGTTGCGTCTTCTCCCCGGTGCGGAAAATTCATGTTCCGTTTCCCTCTTCCTTCCCCTTTCGATAGCAATTCCAAGTCCAGGAGGTTCAAAGCTGCCGACGGTCAAGAATATCGTTGGACACTTCAGGCGGGCGGGGAGTGGCAAGTGAGTCCTGTTCAGCATTTCCTGCGACGTCCCTTCCATATTGACTGCACACATGCGCCAGTGTACTAACGCAAAAAATAATTACCACGTCGCGACGTACAGCATGAAGCCTGCCGGAGAGCCACAGTACCCCAGCTCATCGGGTTGCATGCTGACGGTGGAGGAAGCATATCCCCACCTCGTCGGTGGTATGTCCTGCCTTCGAGTTCACCTCTCTCTGGAACTGATCGCGTCGCCCAGAACTGCTGGCTTCGTTAATTGTCATGCGACATATCGAAAAGCACAACCTTTGATACCACCATCCATCCGGAGGTGTCCAAGGGATGCGGCCGGTTCGCCGCTCGACAACCCCTACTGTACTCACCCCGCCCTTGGAGTATTCTTCGTGTCCCATGTCGCAGGCCGGCGCGACTCCCTGCCCCTCGGCCTCCTTAGTCTAATACCCTTCGCAGCCATAACGCTCTAATACGCCTACTCTGTAATATGTAATTTGCCGCTCTCTTCGTTTCAGATATTGTCCCATCTAGTTGACCCCTGCCAAAACATGTACGCATACTGTATTAATTCGCCCCTCTCCCCAATCGTAGATAGTCCCCGCCACCCATTGTCCATGATCCACTACACCACCAACTCTTGTTCACGACTCAAGTAGCACACACACTTACATTACTTCATCTATACAGGCGCACTCAGTGCTTCAAATGTAATGTCATGTTTTTCCAAATCCTGCCCTGTTTTTGGTCCCCGTGTTTCTTCAATACTGGGGCCGTCATGCCCTAGAGGCTATGCTACTTGTCTCCCTCTTTCGGTGCCGTGAAGGTTTTCAACAGACAGCAGCGGGCGGACAAACATCCGCCATCCGCAACATAAGTACCGGCTCGAGGACTGCACATATCATACTCGACCAGCATGTAGGATGTGGTTGACAACGAGCTTGCAATTGGTTGGGCCAAACGCTATCGCCCCAGAGGATGTTCATGTATTGGAATGTCTATGCGTAGAGTATTCCCACTGTGTAGAGGCTACACCCACGTTGGTGTTTCTGCCGTACCCTCACGGCTAAACACCCCCATCGCCACAGGTGAATCAAATTCAGTGGTGTCGCATCTCACCGCGTTGATTTGTTTCAAGTGTCATTCCACATATAACCTTCAAAGCTACTGTATCACCCGTTCCTGCGCAGTATATTACATGGTCCACGGTCCACGGGAAGCAGGGCTGTCACCGCACGCGCAAAATGTGGAACACCGTGTCCGGTTCACATCGTCGCCCCCAAACCCAGCTTCGTCTTCTTCATGATAGCGGTCAGCGGGGCATTCAGGCCACCAGAGAGCCCGATGCGATCCCCATCAGACCAGCCCATGGCGGCCAACATCTTGAAACCAATGTTCGTACCGTCAATCTTCGCGGCATCCTACAAACGCGCCCGATGGTCAGCCTTCGCGCCCGCCGATGGAGTCGGAGCGACCACCCTACCTTGCCGACTTCTTCACCCTCGCGATGCTTGGCGAGATTCGCCCTGCCCCCGCCGTTCCCATATCTCGGCGCGTCCCAGGTCCCATTCGTCGCCTTCTTCATAACGGTCCGAATCTTGCCCTCTTTGATGCTGACACCGCTCTTCGACGTCTTGATCAGCGTCGTGTACCTCTCGTCGCCCTTCCCCTTGCTCTGGCTCTTCAGGTTGAACGCATCAGCGAGCTCATGAATGCGTTTCCTGCTCTCCTTGTCACATGAGGGGAGGGTCATGGTGTTGCGACCGCCAATATCGGCCAGGAACCGCCTGATCTGCTGCTCGAGTGTGACAAAGTCCACGATGCGGTTCGGAAGGTCTTCTGCGGTGCGCGCAGCGGCCAGCATGGCCTTGCGGCCCTTCTTTCCGCCTTTGTGCATAGCTAGGGGGTCCGCCGCAAGCTTCATGCGTTCCAAAGCGCGCTTCTGCTTGTTCTCTGCCTTCTTTTGACGATCCTTCTCCCACTGCTCATGGAGCTCGGGAGGGACATCATCGCCCTTGTCTTTATGACGCTCTGGGGTAAAGTGATGAAGATGAGTGGTATACCTAGACGTATTCGAAGCGGACATACTGGCAGGCTGCGTCGTGTTGAAAAGCTTGTCGTCAAAATCGCCATTCTGAATGGCCTTGAACATGTACTTCCTTGCTTTTCTGTTGCCGGTGCCGAGGATAAGTTCATTCTCAGCCAGTATATCCTGTGCGATCGTCAGCCCAACACGACATCGTAGTTCCATGAAGAACACACATCGATATGGTCCAGCCATCCCTCTTCTCCGTCCTCCCAGGTGACTTGAATCGACATGGCTTCGTCGCTCGAATCTTCAGTGGCTTTTCCTTTGCCCTTCCTAGTCCTTGTACGCAGCTGCTCGAGGCGTGCTTGGAAATTTCGTCGCGGCGTGACCTCGTCCTCGCTATCGTTGTCCTCATCTTCATCTTCATCTTCATCGTCCTCGTCCTCCTCTTCGTCTTCACCTTCGACGTCATGTCCGGCCTCCGCGACGAGCAACTCCTCCTCCGCATTCATGACAGCCTGGATCTCTTCGTCGTCGTCCTCGCTCTCTTCGGGTTCTGGTCCCTCCTCCCCCGCAGACTCGCGAGAAGCATGCATGTCGCCTGCGTCCTCACCGCCTTCCTCGTCCTCTTCCTCTTCGCTAGCAGACTCCGGACCCCGCGTGGCCTCGTCCTCGTCCTCGTCCTTCATCCTCGCAACGTCCGCAACGTCGTCCATCGTCACATGTCTCGACCCCTCTGCGCTCATGCTGTGCACGAACCTCTTCATCGCGGCGAGGTCGATGCCCTCATCGAGTTCCATCCCACCCATGTCCGCCGAGAGCGCGTCCACGGCGTCCACATCGTCGTCTGAGGTCCCCCAATCCACGTCCGAGTCGCCGCGCCGCTGCTCGTCGCGACGCGGGTCCACCTCGCGGAGCATCGCTTCCTCGTGCGCGGCGCCGAAAGACCCGAACCCGCGAAGCGACCTCCGCCGAGGCTGGCGAGACCGCTTCAGCAGCGCGCGCGGGGTATTCACGGGATGCAAGCGACGCGCCGGCTTCTTGGTGGCCGGGGTAGGGGTAGCTTTGTCGAATGAGAACAAGACCGAATCGAACGCGGGAGGGGGCGGGAGCTGGGCGGCATCTGGGGGTGATGGCCCGAGTTGCTTTGGAGGCGAGGGAGGCGAGGGATACAGGCTGCCCATCTCGAGTGAGAACGGCTTCTGGGGCTCGTGCTTGACCTGGGAGGAGCTCGTGCCGATAGTCGGGACCTCGCGGATCGACGTCGAAGGCGCGTTCGCAGAGATGACCTGAGAGACTTCCTTAAGACTCGTGGTGGGAAGAGGTGCGTTGGGTGGAGGGACATCTTGAAGTGTGGATTTTCCCGTCCGTGGATGGGGCGCGACGTAGACGATAATTTCCTCGTCGTCATCGACGGGGGCGACTCCGAGAGCCCCATCTAGCGCGTTCACTTGAATACGATTCGCTGAGGAACTTGTGCCAACTGCTGCAGGTGTGGTGTCCACGAAGAAACTCGCGGACTCTGTCGCAGTTGCGACTTCGGGCGCGGTAGAGTTTGCCTTTGAGTTTGCTGCATCGACTGCTGCCTGTAGCTTTCCAATATCCGCAAAGTCGATCTCTTCCAGCTGGTCGTCCTCTTCAGCAGACAACTCGGCTTGTTCGGTTTGGTTGAATACGCGTAAGACGGCGTTCGCAGTTGGGGCATGACTTTGCTCGTTTCCGTCGACTGCGAGACAACACGATTAGTGCAATCCAAACAATTAATAACTATGAAGAACGCTCACCAGCCGGCTCAACGACGGGCAAGAAAATATCCTCCTCTTTCTCGAAAAGCGTCGCAGTGTAAACGGAGCGGACAAACTGGATAGGCTTGAGAAGAGGCCTATCCTCGTAGAACAACCTAGCCAGAGGCGCTCCTGCTCTGAGCTTGGCTGACAAGTTGCGGCCGCGGCCACAGGGAAGAAGGTTGTCTGAGCGATCGCCTCTCCCTCGACCGCTCTCCCGGGGAGATCCTAATCCCCTGCGGGAATTGTGGTAAGTACTGTATGGCAGGGGAGACGAGCCCCGCCCTCTTCCGCGGCCTCGAGGTGTTCCGCTTCCTCGATATTCCCCGTTTCCTCGCGGTGTCCCGTAACCGCGAGGGGTCCAATTGCCTCTAGCATAACCGCGAGGGGGAGGGGTCGCGGGAGGGTCGTCTTACAACAACAGGCCAGTCAACCACGATATGAGAATAAACGGTCGTGGAACTTACTGCTCGGCCATTGCTGGATCACAAAGTCGTCGTCATCCATGTACGCGGGTCCACCTCGACCTCGACCACCGGTATAGCCGCGTCCTCCTCTCCCTCTCCCTCCCCCTCGACCTGTAGCTCTGGGATTGTCATTGAAGGGTCCACGGAAGCCTCCACGACCATGGTTCTTGTGCCCTCTAGCCATGGCTTACGAATACAAGATGGGATTGCGAGCAGATATAACGATATAGATGACCAAGCACAGAACAGAAGGTGTTTCAGTGTACGGGGAGAGCAGAGCAGGATTACAAGGGGAATTGAAGGGGTAAATGAGAGTCGGTCGAATCGGACCCGTGTAGAGTACTGAGAGGGAGTCGCTGCCGCAGTCGCACTGTGACTTTAAATGTGGGTCGCCGTCGACTTAAACTTTCCCGTGCACAGGCGCCCGACAGCCCTCCACGCTACCGCAGTCCTCAGCCACCTCCACGCCGTTTCCCGCCTTTCAATTCTTTCCTTCTCGTCGTTCTGTAGCTTGCCTCCCAGAGATCACAATGCCAACAGAACAGGTACTCCACGACCGCGTCAACCTTACGCGCCTGGTGCGCAGACTGGAGAAGACAGTTACGGACGAGACCTGGACTGACGAAGTCCTTGGGTCGTCCACATCCCCTCCAACATGGATTCGTACCAGGGGGGCTCTGCAGGTGCTTATCATGGTCTGAACGTTTTCTTGCCCGTACCAAGTTTGTCATAATTCCAGAAAGTGAAACACGCCCGCAAGCTCTTGCAGAACGTGGAATCAAGCGATGATGCTTCAGACTCGTGAGTGTAGCCCCTTTTCCTCCCTGACTCCCTCATACTCTTCTCCGGTAATAGTTCTGAGCGACCGACAACTAACCTGTTAATCAGGTCCGCGCCACGGCGGTATGACGAGTTTAGAAGAACCCTGGATCGCCTCGAACACTTGGTCTCGGAAGTGGACAAGGTATCTTTCGTTCGTCGCTGACCTCCCTGTATCGATCACACCTCACCGACGATATCCACACTTCAGCGGGTTGAGCCTACAATTTCCAGGCCAGCTCCTATGCTGCCCACCTTGCCGCCACCCATCCCCGCAGATATTCCCAGCTCCGTCGAAGAATCTCTGCCGGAGACCGAACCTAGCCCGACAGACCCCGCGGCGACCTTGCTTCCCGCAGAGGACGCTGCTCACGAGCTGCTTCTCACTCCCTCCGACTCCCATGCTCTCACGCGAGGTCCTATCAATCCCTCCGAAGCTCTCCTGCCCCCGTCGCTCCCAGCCGCAGCACAGAAGTCCGGGACACAAGCCACGCCAGCCTTCATGCAGAACTCTGCTGCGCTGCAGGAGGAGCTCTCCGCGCAGTTGGCCCAGATGGCGACCCAGCTGAAGCGGAATGCCGTCCACTTTGCCAGCGCGCTGGAGAAGGACAAATCGGTCGTGCAGGAGACCCAGGAGAAGTTGGAGCGCAACTTCGACGTGATGTCCAAGGAGCGCGTCCGGCTGCGGGACCATCATTCAAAGAGTTGGGGGACAACCTGGATTACGATACTCAGCCTACTGATTGTGTTGATCGGGTTTGTCATCACTTTCCTCGTCATACGCATCACTTAGGCGTGTAAGTACGTGACGTCCGTGGCTATATCAATGGTCGATTCGCTTGTCATCATGTCCCGCCGTTGCGCGCCGACGGTCTCATCGTCTGTGACTTTCTGTCTTGAAAGTATCAGAGAAGAACTCTTGGCGGTTTACGGAAACTGGTGATAACTCGGCGGTCCGTGCCATCGGGTGATTCCATGATTCTTTGTGAGCACTGCGTCCTGCTTACAACCCATCAGACACTCCTCGCTCACAAATGTCTCTTCCGCACTCAACATCGGCTTACTCGGACGGACGCCGTCTATGCCCGAGGCCGACGCGAATGGGCCGCCGGACCGGTTGTGACCAATTCAATGCATCCGCTTTGTTGGGAAATACATTCAGACCGACCACAAGCTCCCGAACGAAGGACTCAAAAGACCCCTCAAAGTACTTATGTGGCATGTGGGCCTGATGGCTCGGTACCTGGTTGACATGGCTTTATCGTGGGTAAGCTACACCAACAATGGTACATTGCGCATCGTCCGGGCCATAGTTCCGTATTACTCTTACTTCTTAAGCAGAGCACCGTAACCCTGTGAGCGGCATGAACTCTATATGCTAATCATAAGCGGAAAGGACACGTATTAATCACGTACAACATTATGCGTGGGGCCCATTCAGTTTTTTCGAAGTCTAACGGACCTTGGAAACAGACGGATGTGCGACCAAGGTTTCGGATAACGGCTCGTCTCCCGGGACGCAAGGGAGGGAGCAGCAGCATAGCGAGCAGCTGGAGGACCCGATCCGTCGGGGCGCCGTTGGTTCAGAGCACTGATTTCTGCTCGTAGTCGACCCGCTGTAGCACTTGTACGTATTGGCGACGCGTTGGCATCGATCTTCAGCTACACGCATTTCGGGCGTGCGTGCGCCACCAAAGCCGCCTCCTGCTAAAATAGGTAGCCATTAGACGTTGTCTTCGCAGCACGGGAGACTGCGCACGAAGCTTCGAGGATCGCTGCCAAGCTACGGCGCATGCCGATCGACTCGGTCGAGTCGCGATCGGTGGGGGAGATTTGAAAATGAGACCGACGATCACGACGAAACGCGACGACCCGGCCCTGTCACCGCACAGTGCACTGCGCGCGGGCATGGTTCCGCTAGAAGCTTCCTAGCCATGGCCGAGTGAGCCATGAGTCGAGGGCAGGTTATAACTTGGGCGCACCGGGACGAGAGACCGCACTTGGGTTCTGATGGTTCGACGGTGAGGCTCGTCGTCGGCTCCTGTGTGAGTTCGGTTCCATTTCATGGAATAGAGTCCAATATAGTACTCGTTGGCAACGTTTGTGCAAATTTCATGGAATGACCGATGATTCACCTCGGTGCGCGGCATCAGTGTCGGAGATGGTCCGGGTTCTACCGTTTGTCAAACCCGCCCATGGGACGAGAACGAGCCGTGAGCGCGGGTAAAGAACGGCATAACCTGTGTTGGAACCTAGGATCAAGGCGGAACTACGTAAGAAAGACGGAATGGACAGAGTGGAGCATAGTACACGACGGCGTATCGCACAGGAAACATACCACGAATGTTCCAGTTGCATCAAGGACTCGGACGGCGGGCGGACGTAAGCCTATGGTGAAAGCCATCTTAACCTGAGTGCGCACGCTACGGGAAGGTCTACGTCGCTCCAGCTGATATCCAGGGGTGACCCAGTAATGTCTGGCCGAGAGGCCACACAACTGGACGCCAAACTCCGGACTGTAACGAAACCGTCCGAAAACCAGCCTCGACGTCATTCTGAAGCTCAAAGAGTTCCCATACGGTACCGTTCGATTTAGGTTGTGCCTGCGGCCGCCGTACCCGCCGCGGTGGGTCCCTTGTGCTTGAAAGGATGCGCTCGGCACTTGTTGCCCTCATCAATAAAGGGCCGCAATGCGGCTGCGCCCAGGGTGTGGAGTCGGCCTGCCACCCGCTATCGTTCGCCGATGCGCTACGATGTGTGCTGGCAACACGGGCCTAGGAACTCCAACCAGCGATGATCTGCGAATAGCGAGGCAGATCAGTTCTTACGGGTTGCAAAAGTCAAAGCTGGGCTGCTGGTTACATGCATCTTCATTGCAAGGTGCGGCCGTCGGACTTGCAGACATGATCACGCTCGCAATGACCAAGTCATGCGCATCGAAATTGTGACCAAGGGTAGCTCATCGCCCAGACCGCCATGCTGCAGAGCCTGCAGGAGATCAGTAGCAGCGATGATCATAATGCCTTCACAAACATAGTGCCCCCTGATAGGCACAAGAAAAGCAACAGCGGACAGTACATGGCTTCTGGAACCAACTTACCTTGTATTTTGTCAAGTGACACGATAGTGCCAGCCACCAAGGCTACTTACTTCGTACGTTCGTCACAACTGATAAAGGTGAACGCGTCATCGATATCAGCAATCATACAATTGAATGGGACAAGTCAAACTTACTGGATATTGCAGATCCCAAGCAAGGGATGATCGATATCGCAGAACGATACCGTGCAGTGTGCCTCGTATTGGCCTCGTACCTTCTCGCCTGCACCTCCTCATGACGCCACGCGGCGGAGGATCCGCAGTTCGGCTCTAGCATCGCCCAGTCGACTCGAACCGCTCTGCGCACCCGGCGTGGCGCGCCACTGAAGCGACTCGCCCTGGCAGTGGCAGCATGTCGTCCGCTGGCAGAGCTCGACGTCACGATTGACCCATGCGCGCACGCAAGCGCAATCCAGGTCGTCTTCTCGACACGAGAAGCATCATCACTTGACAGCAAGCTCCTCAACTTGCGACCTATGACCTCCCTGGGCGTGCGCATGCAATGACACAGGTGTGGCGTCACGCTGCCATTCGCGCCAATGCCTGTCGAACGATTCAACATTAGTGTAATAGGAACACGAGGCAACAAAACGCTCACGGTGTGCCTGCAACGCTCGCACGGTGTGGCCGGCTCTGGGCTTAGTGCTAGAGCCCGTAGAGTTCTGCGCCCAACAAAACGCTGAGCTAAGAAGTCGCAGAGCGCGTTGCTGTTGTCCACTGGATCAAGTGATGCTGCTGAGCGCGGTCAGATGGGCGCGCCATGTTATTTCGGGGAACGTTAGCGTTGCCCTGCGACAGATTCTGCGCGAGCAAACACGTAAACGATCGCACGACAAGGGCGATCCGTCGAGTTCGTTTACCTCCGAGGCTCCGATGATATACACCAGCGTCTCGAGGACACTCCGAATGGTCGCTGAAGCCTTCCGTTGCATCATTGCATGCTTCCCAAACGCTTCATGCACGTGCACGAACGTAGATGATATTCCACAAGAACACACCTTTCCCAAGGTTGGCCCTCTGACCGGTGACACGCCTCGCTCCGCAGGGTTCTTCAGTTCCAGACCGGGATGTGGGCATCAGAGAACGCGGCGTTATCAGGAATTGTGCCTCACTAACAGCTCCATTCGCAGCGTATTGACGCAACAAGCAATAGTACAATGTGCTGAGCTCCACCCTTCGCAGTTTCGATGGGCGCGAAGTTGGAGCACGTTCAAGCAATACACTTCACCTGGCGTCGGGCGGTCCTCGCCGTGACCACAGGGTGCGAAAAGAAGTTCTAGCCCGTCGGGGAGAGTGGTGAGATTCGAGAACAAAGGTCGAAGTGAGTGAGGCATCCATCGCGGTGCCATTCAAGCTCAGCGACACGTACCCCAGATCCTCGTGAGGACACCCAAACTTTCCGGCCAGCTGTGCATTTAGCGGGCTGTAGGGGCTCGGAATCCAAGGGAGCACATTGGTTGATAGACGCGTCTTCTTTGTATAGATAGATAGCAGCGGCAACCTTGTCGTGGGACACCTTCAAGTCGATGAAAGTCAGCAGTGCCGCCCAAGACGAGTGCTCCCGCCGCAGGCGTTTTCCTGACTCTGGATGGCATATCTCACCCGAGGCTAAGAGGCTCAAACACCAGCGTTGGCTGGCTTCTCGTCCCAAAACAGTCGCCAGACTATTCTCCCCCCATCGCGATCTGCCCGCACCCATACACGCCAAGAAGCACGTCTCCTGCGCAGCAAATCGCCGATCAGCATGGCAGCCAATGTTCTACTGGGCTTCTACTGACCATGGCGAGGCGCAGATGTGGTCGAACGAATCGCTGGACCGCGCGGAAACTGAGCGGTGTTCGAGGACTAGTGAGCACCCGCATGTTGCGCTTCTAGATGCGGGGAGGCTTCGAAAGGGGCGATCAAATTTCGTCGCGCTTCCTCCTTGGGAATTCGCGTTGATTCGGATGCAACTGTGTTGGTGAGCCAAAGGGCCGGAGTGCGCACAGAATCACTCTCCAAGCAATGTGTTAGCCCCAACAGTAACAGAATGATATATGCGCATGGTTGCTTACTTTGTATAGTAAATCCCGCACTCCAAACCGAGAGCAGCACAGAAGGAGCCATACGACGCTAACACAACCTCCGCGGCGCAGAAGGGGCGAAGGATATCTTGATAAGTAGTAATCGATCGCTCCTTCTGTCCATGGAGTGAATAGAACCCATCCAAAAGTCGCGGCCCACCGCCGACGGAAGCATTCGGAGCGCACACCAGCACTGTGTGTACGCACGATCAACATGCGCATGGTCGGGATCGGAATGTCACCACGTCCGTCTCGTCGTGTCCAGAACGCTCGGATTGCCTCTCGTAGGTGTCAGACAAGCAACCGGAGCGCGCTCGGAACGACGATACACTTCCCATGGCACATGGGGCGCCGCGCACGGAAGATCCAGAGCAACGTCCGAGTGCGCACGCCACGGCGTCGGATAAGCCATGCGGAAAAGACTTCCTAGCCATTTGACCATGATGCGTAACGCGCTACTTATCCGCGCGTCCGCAGGCCATGAACGCGTTGCTAATGCCAATGGCGCCTGCTGACTACATATCCTGCTTACTCGTCGTGAGGGAATATCATCCAAGCGTTCAATTGAATGGTGGTGAGAACTTACGTTTGTGTGCAGTTGGCAGTTGCTATCCACTTTGTCCGAAAGAGGCGTGGTGTCCATCGGTAGCCTCGTCCGACACCTTTACGACGTAGAGAGAGACGAGGTCAAAGTGGCTGGCGGCTGGCGGACATCGTTACGAAGGGGAGGAACTGAGTCTAAGTCGACCGCAACAGTTCGCTTCGGGTTGGATAGTTGTGTTACCAGGAAAGGACCCACTGGACACGTGTCCGACCAGGCGGGGACGTCTCCGGTTGATCGCTGGGAGCTGTAACAGCCACATTAGAAATGTATGAGAATGGTATCTCCGTGCAGGCACATTGTGCTTGGGAACTCACTTGCGTGGTGTCGTTAACTTGCCGCAGCTTCTACGCATGCTTCGCAGGGTGAACTATATGCGCGGTTAGGAAGTGACACGGAGGTATTGGTGACGCCTGCGCTCGAGTCAGGACTCAGGGGACCAGGATCCTGGATGTAGAGGTATCACAGGACATCGTCATGGGTGAGGGTTTCGCGATCGGCACAGGGAGCACTGGTTGTCGTGCGTGAGATGGGCCCAGATGGGAGGGCAGGGCAGAACGGGATCCCAAGGAATGGATGAAGAGGAAGGAGAGGAGAGATGAGTCATGACGTTCCTTGCCTGTGGCGGTTTGAGCTCGTCGTTTATGGTGGATAGCGAGACACATGATGGGGGTGGGGGCATGGTAGGATGCAGCGAGCTCCGTTCCGCCTGCGCAAGATGGGAAGGAGACGGTGGCGCTGGTACGTAGAGGCTTGATATGATCATAGCGCAAAGGACGCACTTGTGGAGGCCATATCAGGCGTTCAATTACATGTAGCGTAAATCGCTCACGGCGCTGACAGACGGGTCACCGGGAGAAGTGTGGTGAATGGAGCACTCTCAGTCTGTATGGGTGTATGAACTGAACTGAGGTCATCGAATTCGAGAGGCACCGCACCCCTTGTTCTCAAGCGCACTGGCTGCGCTGCGAGGGAATTGCGAGTGTTCTCAGTTCCGGGGGGACGCAGAAGCGGAGCTCATCCACTTGAATCAAATTGTAGAACTGTTGGAAAGCGTGGCTGTTTATTGGAGAATAACAGCAAAAGCCTACAGGCAGAGGAATGACGAAGGTGGCACCGAGAACAAAGCCGACCTTGTCTTGTCGTGGTGAGCGTGGGCACATTTTAAGGTTTCACGTGGGTCCCTCCAGCGGAGGCCGGCGCCGAACAATGATGCGGTCCAGACCTCCGAAGGCGGTGGCCTAATCTCCGACTGGCGCCCATTCGCTGTGGCCTGCGCCGAACGGCAAGTTCCGCTACAAGGTCAGGAAACCGCGCATGTGCATGGATTACGGATGCCCGTTTCGAGGGACAAAATAGATCAGAGTCACAGCACCGTGTGCCGTCCCCGACGCAGAAAACCAGAGGGGAATACTGGGTTCAGCCCGGAGACTAGATATTGAGTTGGACGTCACTGTGGGGTTGGCGAGGATTGGCGTGTGGGGCAGAGCGAAGCGGCTGATTGGGTATGGAGGCGTGACGTGACAGGGATGGGGCGGGATGGAGCGGAGGTCTGGGCCCGGATCGAGACTGAAACGGGGTGGACGTGACACATCTCGCTTTGCACAAGAAATGAATATTAATGGGGCGCCCGACCACGGCTGCACCTCCCCTCCTCCCGCCCACCTCCTCCCACAACACTCATCACGACCCCCACGACCGACGACGGACGCACTACGACGACTTTGACGACGCTGCCACGCTCCCGCCCACCACACCGTTGACGCGTCAATTATCTCATCTTGTATGCACATCTCGCCCTCGTGCCCTCCCGTCCATCACGCCTAACGAGAACCCCGCGAACCACGAGGCCATGGGCGACTTCTCATCCTCATCCCCTCCTCTCTTGCCCTCGCCTCTCTCCAGACACCACCGCCGGACCGATGTCGGACTCATTTCCCGGCCTCGCACTCCTACCGCCCGGCCCATCTCCAGTCATGCTCGCCCTCACCGCAGGTCCTCGTCGGACGCCGGCAGCAAGACCCGCATCCCTTCTTCGTCCAACCTCGGTGACATTCCGTCCAGAACTTCCTCCCGCGTCCGACATGGTCACGCCCCTCCCGTTACTGCACAAACGCCCCCCTCGACTTCTAAAGTCCGAAGTTACTCAGCCGTGACCTTGCCCTGCAATGAGATCTCTCCGGTGTTCCGCCTGACTCGTCCGACGCCTGCTATCCACGCCCATCAATCTGGCCACGCCTCCAACGGATGCACGACCCAGCTCTCGCCACCGCTGGTTGCTCAAGTACCCATCTCATTAAATCTCCCTCCCTCCCTCTCCTCCTCCCTCACCTCACCCGCACCTTCTCTCACTACCCCGCCTACGCCGCAGAGCCACCGCTTCCCGCTACACCCTCGCAGGCGCAGTGCCTTCATCACCCCCTCGCCTTCCGTCTCTTCATTCCGTAGCCACATTCGGTCCTGTGAAGGAGTCAAGGTCCGGTGTGAGCCGTCACCCTCACCTCTTTCGCACGCAGCGCGCGAAGCGCGAAGAAGTTCCCATCGGTAAGTCTCGTTCCCTCTGACCCTGAGTCGACCCATTCAGACCGGTTCGAGTCCGTTTTTGAGTTCGCCCACCTTTCTCCATTTTGTATTCTATGAACGTTATTCGCCTGGGCCTGGGAACTGGGCATTCGGACTCTGGACCGGTTCATCTCGAGCGCTCCTTGTCCTCTCGCCCTTCTCCTCGTCTCGTGTCTTTCGAAATGCCTCCCCCTTTATTACCTCCTCCGCCGCAGTCCGCCATCCCTTCTCTCACACATGCCCTCTCCTCCCCTCTCCGTGTTTTCGATCACTCGCTGACCATACCATCTTCATCTCGCTCTACTGCAGGTCATCGCTAGGTTCCCCACCCCACTTGTTCATCAAGCCTGGTCTCATACCGTTGCGTGCACGCCCCACCCTCGCCATGTCGATGCAAATACATGCACCTACCCCGGTGCTGTCCACAAGGCCTAACCCTCCACCCCTTTCTTCCACCGCCCGTGGCCGCTCTAGGTCAAGAGCAGGGTCAACCTCTCGTCCTTCCTCACCTCTCACTTCCACAGTACCACTACCCCAACGTCCCCCGATGCCTCGCCCACCCAGCCGTTCAGAACGTCTATTGCGCGACACTCTCCGCCGTGCCGAAGAGCAGGAGAGGCTGATGTATCCTACCCCGTCTCTCTTCGGCCTTGCCCCCCCTTCGAGCAATATCCCTCCCGCCGTCGCACAGATGTTCGGCCCTTGCCGACTGCCTGCCGCCGCTCACGGCGGCCGACGCCATCGCCGTAATACGTCTTCATCCGTCCAGTCCGACTCGTCATGCGACTACTTTGATGGTGAAGTGGTCGACGAAGAGAGTCCAGAGGACGAGGAGGACAATGAGTGGCTGTGGCGTGCCAACACTACAGTGTCGTCCAACTCTGCAGCACAACGGTGCGACAACGCTTACAACCCTGTTCGCGTTGTGTCCGGCAACAAGGCGGAGAGTATTCCGTATGGCACCCCCACCTCGCCGTCCCCCGTGCGTGTGCCGCTCCATCGAGCGGCCAAGTCCTCTCCCTCTGTGCCTCGGAGGCACACCCATTCTCAGTCTGTCTCCCATGTCGCTGGACATCCTCCCTCAAAAGCCGCTATCGACGCAGACCGGTCTGGTCGCACCGTGACGCCTCATGAGGCTGTCCTCCGAAGCAAGCTGGAGGGCGTGCTGAAGAACGCCAAGGCGCAGGACAGGAGGACGCGGAGTGCTGAGCGTCGAGACCTCGACAGCGGGTTCAGCAGTGGCAGTGGCAACTCCATGGCGAGCAGCAGGAATAGGAGTGGCGAGGGTGACTTCTTCTTTGGAGTGGGTGGCGATGTAAGTACTTCCCTGTCGCGCTGTTCCCCATCGGGCGGTGCTGATTGTCCTCGACTCTCACAGTCAAGTTTGACGTCACTATCATCGAACGAGCCCGCGAAGTACAGGTCAGGCCTAAGTATCCCATCGTCACCAGGCGTCCCTGCCAGGCATCTGCACATGCCACCACCTGTCTCGCCAAAGTCCACAAGTAGGCCTCTGTCGTCGCAGAGATACAGCCCTTCCAGTGGCGTTGCTCCCCTCACACCGCCCCCTTCGCCGCCTTTCAACGCGCGTCAGGCCGCCGCGCAATGCAAAACCATGGATGGTTACATCTCTTTCGCGAATATCGAGGGTCTCGGCGTCCCCGACGATAGCGATGATGAGACCGATGAAGACGCCAAGACTCGGAGTCGCTGGTTCCAGTGGTTGCACATCTCCGGGAAGACGGCTACCAACGATCGCGCGCGAGGTCGCAGCGATTCCAGTAGTGCATCGAGATAACCTGGTTCGACAGTTCCCTTGTGAGTCCTCGGGACTGTCGCCGTGTTTGACGATGTGCTGTTGGGTTGCGCGGCTCGCGCTGCTTCCTGTTCCGCTGGTCACGACTCACCGTGTTCATCATGTCCACATGCTTTCGTCCTCACGCCATATGGACGTGCTGTTGTATATACATCTATGCCGCATCACTGTATTTCTTGCTTTGCTGTTGTCCTCTGTCGCTGCATACACATCATCCCCTGCATCATCTCATCGTCGACTTATACAACCTCTCGCCGGCGACGGTCGGGACCCTCCAGACTACCCCCGAGATACCGCCCGTCTATATCCCCTCAACCCCCACACCGCCCGCGCTGCGGACCCATCCAGCGCACGACCCTATATGCCCACCTTTACGATCATCATGTCTCGTCGCGATGGCTCTCGTGCGACCATTCGGCAGCGCATGATTGCTGTCGTCTGACTGCGTGGCCAACTCGTCGCATGGGAAGAAAAGGAGTGGTCTCTCCCTACTTATTCTCGCTTATGATCATACGCATTGACGATACTTCGTTACGCTCATAACGACTGCGTACTCGGACGGACAACGACCTATTACCGTTTGGACTGCCACGAGTCTCGCTAGTCTGTCTTTCATCGCACGGCTCCGGTGCGCACGTACTTGGGCTTTGCAGTAGACTGTTGGCTGTTGGACTAGAGTATCACCGTTGTCTGTTCGTATCGCAATCCCGTTGCAATGGCATATCATTACACGAAACTTCAGTCGCGTGTGCATTGCGTGTGCAGTATCGCGCTGTGAGTTGCACCGGCCCTATGGCAAACATGCCACCTAGGTTCTGCACTCACGCCACCTACAAACGTGAACATGGTATCACCGAAATAAGGCACGCGGATAAAGATACCTATAGCCAACCTTAGTCTTCTCGGCACACCGTTCTGCCTGGATGGTCACGTCTAGAGAAGCCACCAAAGTTGTACCCATGCCTCAGGTCCCAGGGCCATATGCCGGAATAACGCGGCAGGCTGAGGGTATCCCACCGTGGCGTTGACAAGAGCAGGAGTATATCCCGTGCCTCAATGGGCCCACAAGTGCCTCGTATAGCATGCTACCCGTAATGTCCCAAGGCCTGAGGTGTATATGGAAGACAACTATCGGATGCTGTACGGCAATAGCCTTGATCACCCGCGTGGGTGCGCCCTTACGCGGCGGGGAAAGACGTTCGCCGTGAGCTTTTAAGAAGTAAGTTGGCTGTGGGACCGCACGATATCGATGACGCAGCCCCGCGCGGAGGGGCGCATGTATAAGTATAAGTATATATCGATGACAGAAGGAAGGGCTTTAGACCAGCCACAATGCCGTGTCTCCTCCGCGTGCAAGGACACACGGCCGTCAGTGCCGCCGGGGGTCCCACCGTGCCACTGAGGACAGTTGCAACCATCCGCATCGACATCAGATAGAGAAGAAGGGCTGCAGCCAGCCATCGGATTCGTAGGTGGGTGTCCGCAGAGGCAGATGCAGAGTGACAGTTCCGAGGCCAAGTGCGCACTGGCAGAGCTTGCGGTCTAGAATTCTGGCCTTGCTTCCTCCGCGTTCTGCGTTCCGCGTTCCGCGTTCCGCCTCAGCTGGGACGACACGACGGGCCTCGTACAGCATGGCATATGACGAGTCCCCTTGGCAAACGAACCGTCATTGCGCACCTCATGCTGTCCTCGAAGCGGCCCCCGCAGCGCTGGTCAGCCGCCACGATATGTGGTGGGTCCAGAACCTACGCGCGCCGAATTGTGAACGACTGTATTGTCATAAAGTGCTGCGACAGGACTTCCCGCCCACCCGGCCCGCACACGATTACACGCTACCACCTTTAGCCCGGAAGGTGGGCGATGGAATGGATGGGGTTGCTAAGTGGGCACGCAGAACCCACCACCGCCGGCAGGCAGGGCTGTGCGACGAAGTTCGAAGCTGATGCCTAGGCCGCTGGGCTCGGACGGGTTCACACCGCACAACTCGGAGGGGCAGGGTCTGGGGCAATTGTTGGCCGCGTAATGTTGGCGTTAAATTCTGGGGTACAACGGGTTACAATTACGGACCTGGCCCAAGCAGTATAAGTATGAGGATGCATTCCAGGGGCGTGCAGACTCACCTAATGTGGGCGTGCGCCTGATATGGTGCGACACCCTGAAATGCTGGTACTTCTGGACTTGTCGAGACCGAAACTACTTATCACAAGATTCGGTGAGCTACGAACAAGTCATGAAGTATGTACACGTTGGGCATGAGGAGTCTGGGTTGGCTTAAGACGGAACTAGGCATCGTCTGACCACTTTCAATTAGCTCGAGCTCACCATAGGAGGGCGTACCATCTTGTGCGAATCACAGACAAACCAAATCGCAGTGTCCTGCATGGATGGCCGTCGAGACTACTTACTTAATTCCACTGAGGGGCTGGGGTGAACACTTCAAATGTTGATCAAGAACTTTGACTTAGATATCGATGAAGTGATGTCGTAGTCAAGAGTCCTGCGTCCTGCGACTCAAATATTTGGTAACGAGAAGGGGGTTAGCTTTGTTGGTACCTGGATAGAGGGTCGAGTTCTGAGCAGCGGTTGGAGGAGAGGTTGAGGAGAGATTGAGGAGAGATGGTCAACGCAGAGATGGGTCCGGGTCTGGTTTTGATATTGCCTACTACAGGCAATCCCCGACAACGCTCCGACGTGGCGGGCAGCCAAATCGGGGACTCGGAGTCGCGGGCCTGACTCCCGGGCCGGGAAGTACTTCCCCAAGGGCCAAAGTCCGTCATGATCTAGTAGTAGTACTACTGAACTTCGCTTGGTCCTTAGTGTAGTTGAAAGTGTCATGAAAAGGCTCTTCAACCTGATCAAACACAAATCATTATCTAGACCGCATACATATTCTACACGAGAGCGAGAAAAAATCCAGGACCTTGGCGCAAAGCAGGACAGCAGCAGAGGGTATCAACGTGGGTCCGAAACCAAACCAGATTGTCCGTTCTGAATCATAGAAAGGAATAAATCGTTAGGAAAAGACGGAATAAGGCATGAGTAGCAGAGTCATGTAACTACTCTCTGGTCCAGACCAGAGTCGGTGCTTGGTTTTCAAATCGAAGTCAGCAGGATCCAGAAGTAAACATTGTGATGTACTCACAGACACCCTTGTCGGATCGGATGGGCACGTGAAGGAAGGCCCAACCAGGGTAGTAGTATGTGGGAACAAGCGAGGTAGCATACCAAGTAATTGGCAGCCACGAATTCGTGGAGGAGGGTGTCGACGGAAAGGGGTAACGTTCCTCAGGAGTGGGGACGGGTGTCGTGCGTTGGGGAGGCTCGATGCAATTCGTAGGGGGAGCTGGGCGAGCGTACTCGTCCCTGACTAATGTTCGTACACCAGCGCTCTTGATCCGTTCATGAGATAAGAATTGGTCCAAGATCTGAAGAGTGGTTACATGAGTAGGGTTGGAAGGGGGTGGGGTTCGAGATGAGAATGGTAATGCCACTTACAAGAACATAGCGCCATAAATTTCTGGCAGCGGCCAGCCGATCCCCACACCAGTGATTGGGCTGACTGTATGCGCTGTGAATAACGGTGAGCGGATGGTATTGCGAGGTCGGGAAGAGCGTGCACTGACTGTTCATAGAGATTCTCGTATTCTGCAACGTCGTCGGCCGTTAGCTCGTTTCGTAACAAGTCCATGATCTTCACGGCGCCATCAATATAACGAGCTGCTCTGTGGCGCTTGGAGTACTTGGGTTCCATGGTGCCCAACCAAGCGCAGACTTCAGGGCGATCTATCGAGTCTTTGATCTGTTGGATCGTCTGGATGGCCAGAGTTGAAGGCATTTTGACCGGGGGGAGAGCGCAAAGGAAGGTAGTTCTGAAGATCTGGCCTGACCAACGGGCACGCCTTTATAGCAGGATACCAAAAAGTGCTTCCTTCCCCTTGTAGAGTTCGCACTGAATTGAAACACAACGGAGAAGAAACCAAACCAACACTTACCTATTTCGTGGAGCTGCGGCAACACATGGCGATGTTGAACAGCATGAATTGACATATTTGGACGACATGTCAGTCCTGTATGGTAAGTCATCAGACAATCCTGGGACGCTCCTCACAGGCTGCAGCACGACGTCGGGCACAGACCGTCCTGGGTGCTCAGAGAGGGAGAAAAGGCCGCCCGAAGGCTGCGTCGGCGTGTGTGCTGCAGCGTGCCAAACCAATGCTCGGACTCCGTCGTCATCCTGACACTCAATTCTGAGAGAATAAGACAGTGGATATAGCAACACCATCGCATTGTTGAGATCTGAAGTGACGCGTACGGCAGAAGTCGATGAAGGACTACCAAATTCATTAGCATGCAGAACGCACCCGGGACGAAAGCGCCTCACGTCTTGTTCACCGACGCAACTCCGCTGAGGTTTGTCCGGAGGCTCGCAAATCCCTGAAAGATTTCTGGGTGCACGATGGGGTAGTAAAAGTTGACTAGAATCGGTGCCCTGCGTCTAAAGGAAATAAGTACGGAGAAGCATATGGTGGGTGGTCATGTTGTTTGACGCCAGCCACAAGCATCGCCATTTATAATAGGCGCTTACTGCGTCTTGCTTTGGTAAACCTGGTTCGAACCACCAACCGCAGCACCACCAGTTGAGCAGCAGCACGATCCTCCAGCTGCAGCCATCCTCCGAACAGATTCAGTTCTTGGAAATTTCTTGCATAATGCCCAGAATATTGGGTCTCTTGAACAAGTCGGAAAATATGGTACGACGCCTGCCAGGCGCTAAGACGTCATTCAGATTGCCACTTGAGTGCTGCCCAACTGATCATGATTAGAGTGTTACAGTAAAGCAGGCCATGATCGTTTCCGGAGCAAGGGTGTCTCTCCAACGTCAACCTTCGCCGAGGGTTTGCGACTGTTTGCGAGTGTAGGGCACGACGATCGTCACGCGATCGATAACAGCAGTGTCACAATAAGTAGCAATGCATATTAGTCTTGTCTTCCAACCCTGTCGAGCTCCATAAGTACTCTACTTTTCGAATAAACCTTCATCGACATCGATAACAATGCCGTTCTCCAATGCTTCAGTGCTTATCTTAGATGGCGGTCTGGTACATTGGATGCTTATGTTGCGCTATTCCTTCAAAGTGATACCATTACACACAGGGCACGACACTGGAAGACGTTTTCCACCAGCAACTTGGATATCCATTGTGGTCCGCTACCCCAGTTGACAAAGATCCCGAGGCAATCATCTCCACGCATCTCGCATTCCTACGCGCGGGAGCAGATGTCATCATCACATCCACGTACGTATCTTTTCGATTACCCGGTGAGACAAGGAACACATAACACTATGACAGATACCAGGCGGCATACTATACGTACGAGATCGCGGGATACTCCCGCGAAGACGCGAAGCGGCTCATGCTCGAGGCCGTCAAACTAGCCGTCGAGGCTAAACGCCGATACATCCAGGAAACAGCACAGAGCGATCGCAGCGATGCGGGATCGTCGCAGAGCGTGAAGATCGCACTCTCGCTGGGTCCGTACGGAGGCGTGCTCTCCCCCGCACAAGAATTCCACGGCTTCTATCCCCCGCCCTTCGGGCCGATGCTGTCCTCGGATACGGCCAAGACGAACATATTCGACGACACAGAGGATGGAAAACATCGTGAGGCCGCGGCCGTAGAAGCCCTGGAGGACTTCCACTACGAGCGGTTGGAGGTGTTCGCCGAGAACAGGGAGGTATGGGATGAGATAGACCTCGTGGCCTTCGAAACAGTGCCGCTACGCAGGGAGATCGCAGGGATCAGGCGAGCAGTGGCAAGGTTGCAGAGGACCAAAGAGTTGAAGCCTGCTGGGCAGCCAGAGGAGCACAGCGCGAAAACGATGAAGCCCTGGTGGATCAGCACCGTCCACCCCGATGGACATTATCCGGAGATGAAGCCTGGCGGCGGATGGGCGACCATGGTCGAGGTTGCGGAAGCCGCTTTGCTCGGTGAAGACGAGAGGACGAGCATACCTTGGGGACTCGGGATTAACTGCACAGGGGTCGAGTTCCTGCCGAAGCTGGTGCGGGAGGCACGGGATGTGGCGAGACAAGCCTTGGAGGTACACGGGGTGGGGCCATGGCTGGTCTTGTATCCAAATGGCGGCGACGTTTTCAATCCGGAAACGCATTCTTGGGAGGCGAAAGGAAGAGGGGAGACTCGATGGGGAAAGGAAATGTGCACCGTAGTGGCGGAGAGCAGAGGCGACGAGGTGTGGGGAGGGATCGTTGTGGGGGGATGTTGCAAGACAGGACCAGACAATATTTCAGAGCTGAGGGACGAGCTGCACGGCTGCTTGGATACGTAGAGGTATAACATGTGCGATGTAGTTCATGTGTTGGGTGTGCGCATACTTAGGATCCTGTGGCAGTGGTTCACTGGGCAAGTGCAGCACAAATTAGGCAACCCCGCATACGGACCCCGGAAGCGGTCTACGGGGATTGCCGGGGGCCCGATGAGATTGCGGGAGGAAGAGCTCGTCGCTGTCTACCGCAACGCACAAGAGTCGCCCGAAAGACCACACGTCGCCGACACCGACGCCCTCAAAATAAACCCACAGCGGTGAGTGCTCCGTTCATGTTCGTCTGGCGGAAGAATGGGAGGAATGGGCAGCGGGGTTGGGTTGGATGGCACACGCGAAGTTTGGATGTTGATACCCTCCCTCTCCCAGGTCCGCCATGTCGTCAAAACTCCCCTCCGTCCTCAGTGCCACCGATGAGGAGATCCAGCTCCTCCTCGCGGCTCAGTCGCACATCGGCAGCAAGAACTGCGACAAGCAGATGCTTCCCTACGTCTGGAAGCGCAGGTCCGACGGTCAGTGAAATCTGCCGCCGATCTGGACAGTACTGCTCAGACGCGTTTCGCTGGGGTTCATTAGGTATCCACATCATCAACATTGGCAAGACCTGGGAGAAGCTCGTTTTCGCCGCTCGTATCATCGCCGCCATTGAGAATCCCAACGACGTCTGTGTAATTTCCGCCCGCCCGTACGGCCACCGTGCGGTCCTCAAGTTCGCCGCGAACACTGGCGCGCAGGCGATCGCTGGTCGTTTCACGCCCGGTTCCTTCACAAACTACATCACCCGCTCCTTCAAGGAGCCCCGCCTCATCATCGTTACCGACCCCCGCGTTGACCACCAGGCCATTCGCGAAGCGTCCTACGTTAACATCCCCGTCATTGCCTTCTGCGACACCGACGCTCCGCTGAAGTTTGTCGACGTCACGATCCCTATCAACAACAAGTCCCGTCACTCTGTCGGTCTCGCTTGGTGGCTCCTTGCCCGTGAGGTCCTCCGCCTCCGCGGCACCATCCCCCGCACTTCTGATGGCTGGAACGTCATGGTGGACATGTTCTTCTACCGTGACCCCGAGGAGGTCGAGAAGCAGCAACAGGAGGAGGCCGCCCAGAAGGCTGCTGCTGTCACTGTGGACCAGGCCGAAGCGCCTATTACTGACTGGGATGTCACTTCTGCCCCTCAGGCAGGTGGCATCAACCCTGGTTTGGTCGCTGGGGAGGGTACGTCCTTCCTTTTGTACTTGATCTGATGCCGTACTGACTTTCGATGCAAAGGTGGCCTCGACTGGTCTGCGGAGCCCGCTGCAGCTGGTCCTACCGACTGGTCAGCAGAGCCCGCTGCTTCTGGATGGGGTGCGGAGCCTGCGGGCACTGGCGGTTGGGATTAAACCTCTTTGGGGTTGCTACACTTGCATTGTCGCCACTCTCTGTCGCTGTTCAGTAATGTTGTGTTGTACTCGGGATCCTATGTCTACGATGACATGCCCATCCTCACGCCTTTTTATTGACGCAAAACTATGTACAGCGTATGACCAACATGACATGCTTTTTCTACTCAGTCAATCTTCTCCGTTCGCCTTGTACTCCGCAGGTGATTGGATAGATCCGCAAACGTGAGCTCGTCGTGAGAGCAAATCGGTAAACGCGGTCGTGTTACAGGCGGCCCATAGTTAGGTGTGTTTGTCTACTATTACAGGCTAGATCCCTCATATGTCTCTAGCACGTATAATTCCAGCACATAAACGTTCCTGCAGTAGGATTGCCAGGACACTCACTCCATGCTGCCGACGGGCTCGTCGACACCCTGCTTCTTCAGAGCCTCGTGCACGGCCTCGACCTCGTCCTGGACACGCTCAATGGACTTGAAGTACTTGACAGTCTTCACATGGAGCTCCGCCGTCGCGTCCTCGTCCACGACGATGAGGGCCCACGGATGCAGCTGGAGCGCAGACAGCGTCCAGAGGTGGTTGACGCCCTCCTCGATCGCCTTGGAGAGCGCGAGCGCCTTGCGCTGGCCGGTGACGACGACAACGACCTCGCGCGACTCGAGCACGGTCGCGACGCCTACGGTGAGCGCCATGCGCGGGACGGCGGCGATGTCGTTGTTGAAGAAGCGGGCGTTGGCGAGGATGGTGTCGTACGCGAGCGTCTTGATGCGCGTGCGCGACGCGAGGGACGATCCTGCACACGTGAGGCGCAATCACGATGCACGATTCCACGATGAGGGGCCTGTGCAAGATGCGGAAGGAGAAGAAGAGGGATGTGTGCTCACCGGGCTCGTTGAACGCGATGTGGCCGTCCTCGCCGATGCCGCCGAGGAAGAGCTCGATGCCACCGTACTTCTTGATCTTGGCCTCATACTCTTTGCACTCCTCGATCAAGTTCTTGGCGTTCCCGTTCAGGATGTTGACCTGCGAGGGCGGGATGTCGACTGGGTTCGCAGGGTCAGTGTCAGCTCAGAGCGAGCGCGCGCGCAAGGGAGGGCGGAAAAAAGGGGGGCGCTAGAACGCACCATGGGAGAAGAATTCGCGGAACATGAAGGTGTGGTAGGACTCGGGGTGGTCCTCCGGGAGCCCGACGTACTCGTCCATGTTGAACGTGACGACATTCTTGAACCTGCACACCTGACCGTCAGAGTCGCTCTCGTTCCAATGACGGATGTGGCGGAGGCACTCACGAAAGCTTGCCGGCCTTCACGAGGCTGATGAGGTGCTTGTATGTCGCGATAGGGGACGAGCCCGTTGGGAGGCCGAGCACGAACGGTTTCTCGGGCGTCGGGCTGAAGTCGTTTATCCTGCGGGCGTCCGAGGAATCAATGCTCGCGCTCAGGGCTGGCACATGCGAACATATGAACACATACCGCTTAGCGATGTAGTTTCCGATGTACTCTCCGACAGCTTTGGGATCGTCGCGGACGATGAGACCTGGCGAATCGAAGGCAAAGTCAATGGGGACGTTTGACGGACGCCAACAACGAAATCCGTACGCATGGCTGATTAGCTTTTAGACGGAAGAGACGAGGAGCGGGCAGGGGACGCGAACAGTACTGCGAGCTCGATGGCGTCGCGGGGGTAGGTGGTGGTGTATTGAGGAAGGAAGAAGGGGCGGATGGGGGAGGAGGGGCGAAACTGGCACGGACGGGTCCATGATGATTGCCACAGCTGATGTCGTCCTCGACGACCAATCGAGGGCAGGAGGCAGCATATGGAGCTGCAGCCGGCGCGGCGGCTTGATTCTGGAACTGCAGTAGCCATATGCTGCCATCTGCCTCTCAGACTTCTTCTCGACGCTCATCGATCTCACCACTGTCCTCGCGTGGCAGGAGGCCCGCCCAACAACCAACGTGCTCCCAGACACCATGTGCGTGTTTCCTGATCCCCACCCCACGTTCAATCCACTCTCGCCTGCAGCCTGCAGCTGCGTGCTCGTCCCCCACACTTGATTGTGCCTCTGGATCAGGGTCCCTTCGTCCAGCCCAAGCTTCCGCAACTTACTTGCGTTGTGACTCGGAGACAATACGCTCTCTAAACACTAAGACCTGCTTCGAGCTCAGGAGTCGGGACACCGTATACAGCGAATGCATTGTATAGTAATGTACAGTGATCATAAATGACGTACCCGAAACAATGTACAGCTGTTCAGCCACAGCAGCAAGAGAAACACATCATCACCGTGACTCCAACAGCGTAAGGGGTGTCCCAGGAGGGCATCATGCAGGAGCGCGACGCACTACTTATGTATGCGCGCGGGGTCGATCGTACGTGTGCAGCGAGCTACCCTCGCCGTTCCTTCGGAGGCGTCACTGCGTCAGTCATGACCGTGCACCAAGCGCCTTGCGTGCCTCTTCGCTCGCCTTCTGTGCCTTCGCGATTGACCACCTCACCCCCGGTCCCGACGCAGACGCGGTGGTCCCAGCCAGGTTCCCCATACTCGCGCTTGACGACGGCGGGCGCGAGCCCCCCTTCGCGGCGTTCATCGCGGCCATCGCGCGCAGCGTCGTCCCGCTTTTCCGGGGACCAGCCTTCCCGGGAGCGGCCGCCTTGCTTGCAGGGGCAGCGGCAGCGGCCACGCGGTCCTCGACCTTCTTGATGAACGGGCTCGGTAGGTTCTCGACGTCGTTGAAGTCGTACTTCGGTTCTGGTGCCTGGGCGAGTGAGGCAACCTCGGATGGCGCGGCGGGCTTCGAGGTACCAGAAGCTGGTGATGCTGCAGACGAAGATGCGACTGTCGGCGACGAGGCCGCACGTTTCATCCTGGTGTGCGCGGAGCCCGAGGAAGAGCTGGCTGTCTCCGCCGCGACCATGACGGGACGCAGCACGGCTGACGCGGACGATGCGCGAATGGAGGGGCGGCGCAGTCGTGTGGGCTTGACGGCAGGGGCGACTGTCAACGTCACGTTCGCAGTGCTTGAGGTGCTGGCGGTCGACTGCGTTGGGGTGCTCTCGCCATCCGAGCTATTCCTGTCCTTCTCCCGCTTGCTGGCGCGCGGTCTGCTGTCGGTCTCGTACCCGTCCTCGTCAATCTCTCCGTCGCTGTCGCCGCTGTCGTCTTCCGCGTCGAAGTCGAAGATCTTCGCGAAATTAAGCCCGACCCTGGGGGTCTCGACGAAGAGTTTCGCCAGCTCCGCCTGAGTAGGCGTAGCGACAGGCTCCCCGGTCGCGGTGAGGATGACACCCTTCATGGCAGAAGGCGGGACAATGTCGACGCCTACGTTAGCAGACTTCGTCGGCATCGGTGTCTTGAACTCCGGCAGCTTGTACGACTGTGGCGGGGCCAACTTGACCGGTTCCGGCGAGTCCGCCAGACGACTGAGCGGCGCCATGATGTTCTTCACCTCCTCGAGCGGGTTCTTCGACCTCGTTCTCCTTTCCCCAGCAGCAGCGACCTCCAGCGCCTTCATCTTCGTCTCCATCTCCTGCTTGACACCCTCCAGTCTCTGCCGCTCCTGCTCGAGCTCCTCACCGCGCTGCTGAACCCACTGCATGCGCTCCTCCACGGCGCGCCCCATGCCTTCCCGTGTCTGCTGCTCCCACTCTGCCCACATCCGCGCCATCTCCTCTTCCCGCCTTCTCACAGCCTCCATGATCTCCTGTTCACGGCGGGACATGCGCGCCGCGACCTCCTGCTCCTGCTTGAGCAACATCACCCGAAGCTCTTCGTCTCGTTTCGAGACCGCCTGCCGCACGCGTTGGTGTAGTGTTGCCTCGGCGTTCGCCAGCACGTTGCGGAGGGATGCAAGCTCCTCGTCTTTCTGAGCGACAATCGCGGCGAGCTTCGTCTCGCGTTCGAGGAGCGCTGTTTCTCGCGAGGCAATGTCGCGCTCCTTGGTGAGGAGGTTGCTCTTGTGCGCCTTTACGGTGTTGAGCCTGTGCGATGGGTTGTTGTCGGCGGGGAACTCTGTAAGGACGCTAGGGCTACTTACATCTTCTGGGTCTCGAACACCTTGTGTGCGAGGTCGATCCGTTCGTGCTGCAGGAGTTGACTTGCTGATGGTCGCATAGCAGGCTGAAACTGGGTCAGCGACTCACGCTGGGATGGCTAGAGCACAAAGCTTACGTTGAGATTGAGCATTGACTTGATGACAGCGGTGAGTGCAGGGCTGTAACCCTTCGGTAATGGGGGTATACGACCGTTGCTGTGGAGAGCATGGATGTCCTTTCTTTCCACAATCGCAGTGCTCAAACGTACCGAATGAGGATGCTTAACTCGGCATGCGTCTTCGCCTCGTGGAATGGAGGTTTCAATGCGCATAACTCGTAAACTAGGCATCCTAATGACCAAATGTCTGACTTGGAGTCGTACGCCTTTTCTTGCATGAGTTCTGGGGACATGTAATATGGTGTCTATGGGGAAATGTTAGGGGGCTGACGTTCTATGGGTTAGGCGAAGGGGACGTACCCCCACATATGTTTGAGCAAAGCTAGCTTGTGGGAGGGCCTTTGAAAGGCCAAAGTCGCCAAGCTTGACGCTGTTGCCCTCATCGAGGAATACTGCAAAGGGCGGCATAAGACGACTGGGGGAGATAGGGGACAGGATGTGGAAATGGGGAGATACGCTTCCAGCAGATGTTCATGGGCAATGAGACGCACCGTTGTCGGGCTTGAGGTCACGATGAAGAATTTGTGCTCTCTTTTCCTTGTTCTCGCCATCGGCAGTCCCCACGCTACTTGACCTTCCATGGCCGCCGTTCGGATGGTGACAATAGTTGAGGGCAAGGAGGATCTGCATAAAGTAGTTCCAGACGGTATCTTCTGGGATGAGTCGATTATGTCGTTGTGCTTGCTTGATGACGGTGGAGAGGTCACCACCACCGCAAAATTCCATGAGAATGTAGAGGATGCCGGCATCGCGGTCGACGTGTCGGTCGTGATATCGTACAATGTGCTCGTGATGGAGGTCCTTGAGGATGTTACTGGGAGAGAAGTGGTTTATGTTGTGGTTGGCATGAGTGATGAAGAGACACTCACACTTCTGCGACGATCTGTTTGCGGTCGCGCTCTGTCATGCGCTCGAAGTTGAGTTCCTTGCGCGCGAAGATCTGCCAGCCACCGAAGGAATGAGAACCTCATGGCTACCCACCATGGCTTGTGGTGTATGGTTGCAGGAGGAACACTCACGAGGCCGTCGGCTTTCCGCCGGACTTTGCGTATGATGCCGAAGGAACCATTGCCGACGATATCGAGGGGGTCGTACAGGTCGAGCGGGGAAGCCATGACGGCGGGGGGGGGGGGGGCGAGGGGAGGTGAAGATGGGTTGAGGAAACGAAGGGAGGTGATAGACAGGCGCCCAGCCCGGCATCCACTTTCCAACACCCGCGTCACAGGGACACTCGCCCATCGCGTCCCCATGTCATGTGATCGCGTACCCCCAACGCGTCCCGCCACCGCATCGACAACGACTCCGGTTCGTCGCTCCGAGTCTCATGGCCCAAACAACACGGGTTTCCAGGGTCCAAATTCATGAAAATGCCACTGGAACGCTGTGGAACTCAATAATATTATTTCATTACTCTACAGACCCATTCCGACTCCGACTCGGAAACTTCTGGCAGCAGCACAATACAGTATTAGCGGTCGGCGATGGTAGCGGCAACTTCTTCAGTACATGAGCATTGAATTTCGGTCATCAACAGTTTCAAGTCCCATCGCTCATTCAGCCTTGGCAACCTCTGTTCCAGTCGAGGGTTCTGCATTGTGCGCAATGGGCTCCATTGGATCGGCAGAGTCACTGTCTCCCTCCCGCGTCTGCTTTTCCTGCGCGAATTGGCGGCGAATGAGGAGGACAACCCCGGAGAAGTAAATGACCGGCAGAAGCTAGACAGCAAGGCCGTTCAATCCACATCGCTTTCGCTCTACCCAGACAGCACAGAACACTCACCACAATCCAAAAGTACCAGAACACGTTCGCCCCGTTCGTGATGGGTCCCCTCCCCGTTTGCACCGGCCACTCCGAGCGGAACCCCGTGCGGACCTGCCAAACAAAGCCGCGGAACCAATAAGACCACCGTCCCCGAAGACACAACCACACATCGTTAATTAACCCCAGTACTGCGGAGAGCAATACAAAACAGCACGCACCTGGAACATGGCCAGTGCAATGATCAGCAGCCCCGTCACCGCATGGAAATAGTTCTGGTACGGGCGGCGGCCGTGTCCCTTCGCCCACGCGGCCGGTTTGTAGAAGTGTATGGAAGCCCCGAACGCGAGCTGTGCAAGATAGAGCACAAAGATCGAGATCCCCCACCGTTTGTGCACGTCGTTAACGGGTCCAGATACCGCAAGGACGACTGCATGGATGCCCATTGAAACGCCGACAATGATGACTGGGCCCGCTGTTCATAGGTGACATCA
The DNA here is from genome assembly GCA_024305745.1 of Polyporus tsugae. Classification (NCBI taxonomy): domain Eukaryota; kingdom Fungi; phylum Basidiomycota; class Agaricomycetes; order Polyporales; family Polyporaceae; genus Polyporus; species Polyporus tsugae. The sequence goes on from JAHRBS010000001.1 coordinate 1,600,473, forward strand.
TCACTGCATTCAGACAGGGTCGAGGGCACACAAAATGAAAAATCGACGCACCGACGGCGAACTGGATGATCCAATGCGCCTTAAACCAGTTCGGGCTGAACGTCCTCGTGTACCGCGCGACGAGGGCACCCAAAGGGAGGAGACCCAAGAAGCCGATCACACACAGGACCGCGTGCCCAATGATGTACTTCTCGAAAGGCAATAGAGGAATGACGATATCGAGGGCCATGACAGGAGCTAGACGGCGATTAATGAGCGTACAGTATGGAAGAATTGTCTGCCGCCTCTGATACCTCGCCGATACGCGCGTGTGGCAGTTGTCTGTCCGAGTGAGGCTGGATGTTCAAGGCGAGCAGCAAATTGTCAGAGGGCAGACGGTCGAGTTGGACCAGGGCTTTGCAGAATGCTCGCACACTCCAGCGTGTTTATAAGCCAGCCAGTCCTAGTGGTGGGATTTGGTCATTCAGACGATCCCAGACGATATTTGCGTTGGACACGCCGGCTGCAGACCGTTCCCACTGCCGGAAGCTGCGCACAACTTCTTCCAGGCAGAATAGTCTGAATCCGAGATCGAGGAGAGACTATTAGCCAACTTCTTGTGAGAGAAAACCCCTTTGCGTGGGAGATGTTTCCCGCTCACCTGCCACTGGTGCTCTCGAGTCGGGAGAGGTTGTGGGGAAGTGAAGGTGTTCTTCCATACATTCGAGGCTGCTTTGCACGCAGTTGCGCCGAGTTAACTGCAGGTTTGAATGCAACAGCTTCTAGCCCGAACCCTTTGCTCAGTGTGATCGATGGTAACCGGGAGAGTGTATGGGGTCTTTCCACTGGCACTCCACAGCTAAGTCGCCCAGTACACCGGGGTCAGCGGAACCACAAACGAATGCAGCGAGCAGTGCTCACCAAACCTCTAGCTTCTTGATCCTGGTGGCACTCTCGTGAGAGCCAATCTACGGTCCGCATGCCAGTAAAGTTTTCGTAGCCCTAGGGAACGAAACTCACGGGGAGCAACTCCGAAAGCATGATGTCATAGAGGATATAATCTATTGGGGTGTCCGTCTGGTCTCCACGGTAATAGTACTACATAGACTACAGTATTATCCTGAATATCTGCAAGAAATCTGTACATTGGACTCGAATGGAAGTCTAAAAAGGCACCAACCGTCGCGTCATAACCGTCATTTATCATTCGTGAATCAAACTCTCGAACGATGTGAGAACAAGAGCACTGCTCCGAACGACTGCCCGTCGCGCGTCTCGTAGTATGGCGGTCATGGGAGGAGATGCTGAAGCAGGGAAGGCAGGGAGCGAATGCAGGGACGTCGAGGGGCGAACTCGTACTATTTTCAGCCTCGGTCGCTGTAGCGGGGCTCATCGTTATACCCCTCATGAGCGTAGTCAGACTGACTCTTCTTGCCCGGACGCTCCTGCCGGAATTGTTTGGGGAGCAGTGCGAGGCCAGCCAGGTAGAGGACCGGGATGAGCTACGGATACCAAATGAGTTCCCGAGACCGCGGCCACGGACACGAAGGCATTACTCACCACAACCCAGACATACCAAACGATGTCGGCAGCTTTGCTGATTGGCGGCCGGCCGGAGAGCTTCGGCCATTCATCGTAGAATCCAGAGCGCACCTATGGAGAGCATCCGATCAATGCGCGGAACGTACGGGGCAACACATATGCTGACGCACCTCCGCAAACGCGAGTCCAATGATCAACAGACCGAAGACTGCGTGTCCGTAGTTCTGCGCCGGCCGCTTCTTGCTAATAGCGAACGACGACGGCTTCCAACGATGGATGGCATATCCCAACACGCATTGCACGTAAAACAGTACCCACAACGCGATGCCTAACCGCTTGTGGAAGTCCGCCAACTGCGCCGACGGCTGTGTCGCGACGGCGTCGATGCCCAGAATGACGCCTGCGGTGATAACGGGCCCCGCTGTGAACGCACGAAGACACGAAGGATCAGCGCCCCCTGCCCGCCATGCCCGCAGCGGCGATGCTCACCGAGCGCGAGTTGGATCACCCAGTGGCCGCTGAACCACGCATTGGTAAACGTCCGGGTGTACCGCGCCAGGAGCGCACCCCCTGGGAGCAGTATCAGGAATCCGACCGTGCACAGCGCTGCATGCGCGACAATCATCTTCTGATACTGGAGCAGTGGCGTGTCGGTGTTGCCACTCGACGCGTTGGGGTCGGACACGGGATCTGAGCTGCCGCTGCCCGAGACGGCGGTGGACATGTCGATCGTCGTCGGCCCAGAGTCAATGTGCTGCAGAAGGGTCGCGGATACCGACGCGTCATTTGGATTCGTCGTGCCGAACGCCCAAATGATAGATTGCGACGTGCCACCGGAGGTCTAAAACATGCGAGCATCAGCAAACGGAACAACAGATGCAGCGTCAGGCGTTGAATGGGGACGTGTCGACGCATGACACGGGCGCCGCCAGCCTTCAGGGAAACGCACGAACCTCGATGGTAAACGAGAACTTCGGCTGTGACCCGGTGAGATCGCTCCCCGACGTGTCGAGGCTAGCTACGCGCGGCGGATTTGACACGACCGTCGGCATGGCCTCCGATGACGCCTGTCGCTGGGAGAGAGTGATGTTCCCGTCCGAGTTGGACCACATAATGACCATCGGTGAGTTGGCCATGGTCTGTCCGAAGCCCCTGTTTCGAGCAGCGTGAGCCGTGCGATGGTCCTCGCGAATACAACGTTGCCCTCACATTGCCATCCAACCCAAGTCTGCTTTTCCTGTGCTCTGCATAGTGTCTACCAAGGTTGTTCGTGAGTGTGATGCCCCAGATGCCGGGTCGCGAGCAATGTCACTCACATGTCGTGGTCGAGCCATTCACTACTCCAGTGATGCACATGTAAGTCTCGCACACCGTGCCCTTGGTCGCGCTCGACGACGAGTTTGAGCTTGTGGCGGCGCCGGAGACAGTAGTCCCCGTTGCTGTTGAGCTGTCGGCTGAGCTCGTTGAGCTCGCGGAGCCATAGTATGCACCATTGTCGTCGTCGCCTTTGCCCTACGTCGTGCGCAAGCCACGGTCAGCAGTTCTCCGCAAGAAATTAGACGCAGCGGTTGACTTACATGGCCATCACCATCCTTTGCAGCGACGAGAGAAGAGAGGCCGAGGACCACGAGTGCCAGAACCGAGCGCATGGTTCACGTCGGGAAGAGTTGACACAATACAGCGAAGGCAACCCCGGTACCCAGGATCGTTATATACAGAGGCCGCCTGGGAGAGGAGAGGTGCTGCGCGTACACCGAGCGTTATGCGCGTTGCGATACGGATGAGAGGCAGATTCCCAACTCCGGTAGGGATGCGCTTCTTGACCTTCCGAAACGGTTAGAGCGCCGGATATTGTGTGGGATAGTACTAGTGGTGTCCACGAAGCGTTTCATCAAACCCACGCCCGCCTGTTCGCTGTTCCCGCAGCGGCCAATGAGAACGGCGCCCCAATCTGCGGTGACCGCTGTGGCCACCACCAAATATTCGTAGCGCCCTGCTGCTGCGGAGGGTGGGCGATACGACTGCGTTCTGGAGGCCCCTTCCATCCTGCCATGATGTCGTTGCCCATGTATCGTATCTTGTTGTGTCAACTTGATGTCTGCGTGATGTCCTAGAACGTGCCACCTTGTATACGTAGATCGAGGCGGTGGACGCAGCGCAGCAACCCCTACCAAGACGGACCAAGCCTATCTTGAACATCCCGCTTCCCCCGCTCCTTCGCTCCAAGAGCGAATGGGAGGAAGGCCGATGGCCCATACTTAGAGGCTCGGAATTCCTCAGGTCAATCATAGAGCGCCGAGTGGAACGATACTGATGTGGCGATTAACATAAACAACCCAACGGACGATGATTTTCAGTATCAATCCCAGGTTCTCGTGACGAGCTGTCGATGGCGTTGGGTTCCTCGACATCGCGGTAGGAAGATATATAGCAGCTAGAAATCGAGCCGGATGCTTGAGAGCTTTTCGTCATCTGTGCTCAGCGCCACCAAGGTACGTAAATTAGATATAGAAACCGCGCACATTCGTAATGCCAAGGAGATTTGTCCACCGTTTTCTATTAGTAATGCCGGGCAGATTTGTCCACAGCAAAAGGCTCAAACCCTCGAGGAGGCGTCCAAACCGCAGTGCCATAATTGTCTGCCACAGGGTTTGGGGACTGTGAGATAAGCGGCATAAGCCCGACCGCATTGCCCGCCTGGAATGACACCCTTTACACAATTCTGCGATCGCAGAGAAATTCGGTCAGAATCGGACTGCGATGGATACTCGTCCCCCATTCTGCGCGAGCGTTCGAGCGATGTTTAAGTGGCAGCACCCTGCCGGCGTGTGAGCGGATGTGAGCCTCAGTGGGGTATCTGCTCGAAGATCAGACAGCTGCATACCTATCGTTCGGTCCGACGGGGATTTACATGCTTGATACAGGAGCGCGTGAAGCATATGAATGAAAGGGTGGCGAGCACGGCAGGAAGGCAGGCTTATCACGTGTTCTGTGACTGTCGGCACTCTGTGGGGAGAATGTTCGAACAAGGGAACAACGGTAGTGATTGTGGGTCTATGTACGTCGGCAGCCAGCCTGCACACTGCGGGACAAGAACGCTCAGTATACTGGGGTGTGGCGCAGCTCATTGTCGCACATTTATACTTAACCCCCCTGACGTCGTTCGGACAGGCTGAGCATAAGTGATACGGCGCGGGAGCTTGAGTAGGTGGAGAGGATGCGGTAAGTAGGGTTTAACAACTCTTTGCTAAAGACGAACGACTCACGGAGAAGTCGCCTTTACCATGGGCCCTGAGCGTGCAGCAGTGGCCTTGGTCGCAATAACTGCCAGCAAGACAGTATGCTTGCACAGTTAGCACCTTGCATTGCGATCGTGTATGCAATGCTCACCCCTAATCACAAAAGGTACGCTCTGCGTGTCACCAGCCCAGGCGACGGCTCCGATCGGCAGTGAACAACAGACAGAGTACGCAGTTGCGTTATAATTGGAGCCGATGACAGGAAACCGATGGGTGCAGGAGTAGCAGACAGCCACTGCAGAACGGGGGGCCGGTCAATGGATGATCGTGGCCACTGAAGTCCGCGCAGAACAAGGCCGTATCTGAAACACTAGCATTTTCGGTTGATTCCAAAAATGCGTGAAAACACCCTTCTGGGGTTTGACAGAGGACATCGAAGGGCGTCAGTACTAGGCGACGAGAACTTCCATTAGGTACCTGTGCCGACCATTTACAAATGAGGAGTAGCACCACAGGATTACAAGAATCCACAACCGTACCTTCGGACCGATACACTACTGCACTTTTCTCCATCTGAAGAGCTTGGACTCGCTGAAGGCGATGAGCTGGAAGGAAGGATAGAGCTCATGAGGTGATGTGCATACCCGGACCCGCAGTCGATAACGAGGGTATGAATGTGATCCAGAAGAGTTGTGATGGAGGGTCCAGACGGCAGCCTGCGGGAAGTTGGAACAGATTAGCGGTCAAGATGCCCAAGCACTACTAGTACTGGTGACGTTGGGCATGCAGCGGGCCGACGTATGCTGAACTTCAACGGTGCCCAATTGCTGGGAAAGGGCGAATGAGATGCATTCTGGAGCGGGGTGTCAGAGCAGGGCCGTCGAGTAGCAACGATGCAGCAGCTGCAATCGAGAAGTCAGAGAATGCATGTCTTGTCGACAGCGACAATTAATCGTCCTCGACACAGCCCGACAAAAATTTCACACACTCGGGACGCCCGGCATTTCGGTGCCAGGTTAGGAAGCCGTGGCCGGTCCGAAGGATGAATTAAGCCACTGTGGGGCTCGGGGGCGCCGAGCGCCGCCCGCACTGCAACGGAGCGGGGATGCGCAGCCGGGGGCAAGGGCGGTGTTGAAGGGGTCGATATTGGGCTGGGTCGGGCTGGTCGTGTTATTGTCGGCGCACTCTGGCTGCTGCAAGGTCCACACAACCTTGCCTTCAGCCTACACTCCCTCGCCCTCGCCCGCCCCAAGGGGCTTTTTCTCTCTCTGCTGGACCGGTGCAGTACCTTCTTACGCCCTTTTAATTCCCCATCATGTCTACCTCCTTGTCCCCGACGTCAACCACATCCGCCGCTCCTTCCGCGTCCTCCACGGCTGCCGCCTCCCTCTCCGTCCCTGGAAACCTCAAGGCACTTCCTCTTCATTCGCCTACTCTGTACTTCTCTCATTCTGGCTTCTTAGATCGTCGGCATTATCCTCGCCATTGCCAGTGGTCTCCTCATCGGCTCCAGCTTCGTCTTCAAGAAGAAGGGTCTCCTCAGTGCTCAGAAGGGTCAGGTCGCGGGAGAGGGTGTAGCATATCTCAAGTCGGTATGTAGCCACCCCATTTCTCCACCCAAGGCCCATGTTAACCCTCGCCAAGCCACTATGGTGGATCGGAATGACAAGTGCGTCCATAACTATATCCACCACAGCGTGCGGGGGTTAACTCTAATTTCAAGTGATGATCATGGGTGAGCTCTGTAACTTCGCCGGTATGCCACACTTCAATCGTACATTCCCAGTCAATCTAGTGGACTCACTTCGTACCCAGCATACGCATTCGTCGAGGCTATTGTCGTCGTACGTCAACATAAGGTCCTCACCTTTCATCCCCTAACCGCCCTGTGTCTTAGACCCCAATGGGCGCGCTCTCCGTCGTCATATGCGCCGCCTTGTCCTCCATATTCCTTCAAGAGAAACTAAGCTTCTTTGGCTGGCTTGGATGTGGTCTCTGCGTCGTACGTCTGTCCTGCCCTATGCTTGCTCGGTCCTGTTCTAACCCGTTTGTCTGTTTCCCGTCAGCTTGGGTCTGTCATCATAGCGCTCAATGGTACAGCATTCCCTCCTTTGAATTTGATTGCAACCTTACCCCCTCGCGTCATAGGTCCGCAGGAGTCGTCCATAGGGCAGATCACCGAGTTCCAGAAACTATTCTTGTCTCCTGGCTTCTTGGTGTATGGATCCATCCTCATTGTGGCCTCTCTGGTCATCATATTCTTCTTTGCCCCAAGGTGCGTCACCGGACTCATGTTAAATCAAATATCACCTGACCCCCCTCCAAAGATACGGCAAGAAGAGCATGTTGTGGTACATCATGGTGTGTAGCATGATTGGAGGCATCAGCGTCAGTGTCACCACCGGATTGGGATCCGCAATTGTGACCACAGCCATGGGCGACAACCAGGTGAGTATGGTTATCGTACCACTTAGCTTGTCACTCATTCCACCATATTGGCAGTTCAAGAACTGGTTTATTTACTTCCTTATGGTATTCATCGCTGTAACATTAAGTAAGGCGTTGACACCTGGCATTGAGGATGCCGTACTTACAAGTGCCCGACAGTCACGGAGGTGTACTATCTCAATGTGGCGCTGGCGCTCTTCAATACTGGTTAGTAGTCCCTCCTTCCTAGTATGCCTGTAACTGACCGTCGCACATCACTCTCTAGCCATGGGTATGTGCCCGCTGTTTGCCGCTGTTGCAGCTTAACTGACATGCCTCGCAGTCACCCCGACATACTATGTGATCTGTGGGTCGATTCTTCGGCTTTGACATTGCATGCTTCGCTAACTCGCCTCTCCAGTCACATTTTTCTCGATGGTGACCACCATTGTGTTGTTCCAGGGACTGCAGGCACCGGCTGTCCAGATCATCACCCTCGTCATGGGGTTCTTGGTAATCTGTGTCGGGATCACCGTGCTTCAACTGTCAAAGATCGATCCGGCCCAGATCAAGACGCTCGACAGGCGCTCTACGTTGCTCTTGCAGGCGGCGAGGAATAACACCGAAGGCGTCGATGAGAAGAGTTTGGCCGCCGTTGAAGACCCGGGCATGGACGCGCTGCGGGGTAGCTTCGGCACCATGGGCAGCATCATCCGGGCGCGCAGTGCACGCCGGATGAGCATGAACAGCCGCGCCTCCGGATCCATCCGCTCGCGGTACAGCAGCCAGCTACCACCGCCCGGCCAGCGCGACGATTCGCTCGACGGTCTAAAGCGACACCAACTCTTCGACAACCCCATGCCAGCAACCCCGGACAGACTGGGCGACGGGTTCATGGAGAGGGGTTCGATGATGAGCCATCCGTCGGTACTTGGCTCGCCATTCTCCCAGCGAAAACAAACCATCAAGTTCGGCAATGAAGATGTGGTGCACTCGTACCACGTGCCGGGCTCTGGGGATGATTCGGCGACACACGAGCGTAGAAATGCGCCACACGCGAACGGGAGCATCAAGTACGACTCGGTCAGTAGCGGTGGCTGGTCCTCTAAAGCCGTAGTCGGGACTAATGGCGAGCAGACGCCAACAGCGGGCAGTCAAGTCCTCCGCCTGCCCCCCATCGAGTCGAGGGAGGACATCACCGATCCCTCCATACCACTCACCGCCCCCGCCGTGCTCGAGAGTGGGAGCGACGCCGCCCGCCGGCGTCCAACACTCTCAAGCCCATTCGACAGGCTGCCATCCACCGGGACGATGTCCTCCTTCCCCTCCGCTCCTTCCACCTCCGCACCGAGCTCTCCTAGCCGCCATGCTGGTCCGTCAACACCGAGCAAGTCATCCGGCCTGCATTCCCTGCCGCTCTTCGGGCGTTCCCCGAGCTCCAGGCATTACCCGCGTGGCGACCGCGATGACGACCGTGAGGAGAGCACCAGCCTGTGGAACAGGTTGTCCACGGAGAGCTTGGAAGCATCTGAGAATCCGAGCGAGACCGATCTGCCAGGGGGCGGGATAAGGCTGGTCCCTAGCGCAAACCCGAGGCATCGATCGGACATGGTGTAATTTGGACCTTGTGCTACAGTATCTCGTACCTGGGTGGGTACTCTACATCATTCTTGTGATAGATCCTTGTGTGGGATAGATGCAGTATGTAGTAGAAAGCATGCACTGCATTGCGACGGACTTGGACTGGACTCGCTGCCCTTCACTAGCACTGCTTGCGCATGTGCATCTTTCCGCGGTTTCCCGTGTCGTCTGTCTGTGTCTGGTGATATGTCTCTTCGAATTGTACGCATACCCCGTCGCCGTGTGTCTTCTGTACATGTGTTGCGGCCCCTTTGTCTCCCTGGCATGCCTCCGCGGCTTTCGCGTACTTGTGCACCCACCTTCACACATGGGTTACTTCCAGCATGTGAATTGCCTCTCGCGGAGTCGACAAGAACGTAGCCGAAGTTCGCCTCTTCGGGGGTGTCCGACAGAATAGGCGATGTAATTCCGAGGCGCACGCACGACCGGAATGTCGAGACGGTCGCACCCAGCTCGGCGTTCCGTCCCAAGCGGTCCCCCTTCTGCCAATGCCATGCCGTCATTCAAAACAAATTCTGTTTCCACACTGTATTGCCAAGGAGTACAAGTCCGAGTCGTCGTCCGCATCATTCCGCACAATCCCGCACACGCAAAAGGCCGAAGTCCCCACAGTCCCCACGCGCCTGCAATTTGGTTCCGCGAAAGTGCGGCCCAAACGGGAACGGGGATGGTGTGGGATCAGAGGGGCATCTGCCATCCTGGCATATGCCGGTTACAGTAGACACCCTCTTAACGCATACTTCTCATAACGCATAACCCCTTATAACGCATGGCTCGAGGCCTTTCCCGACTTGGGGAAGGGGGGAAAACGCATAATCCCCTGATAACGCATACGCATACCCCTTCGGGCCGGGATAAAGGCATACCTGGACGTTATGTAATTTCAATTGTTGGGCACATACGGTGCTGCGGTTGAATAAAATTGTTCCTTAATCCCCTGTCGCTCCTCCCTATGGCCCCGAAAGCGATCGAAATCCTCAAAAGAGGGCTTAAGGTCCTAGAAGCCACTTTTGCATTGCGAAAATCTCAACTCCTTGCTCGTCGCGCCGAGAACAAATCGATTATGGTCCCTACTGAAATCACTGACTTCTTTGCACGTACTAGATAGACTAGTCTAGTTAGACCACCTATGTACGAACGACTCCACCACATGGTGGGCGCCTATAATCAGAAGTCTCGTCCCTTGGTGGGCGCCTAATATCGACGCCTCCCATAACCCATGACCCCTAATAACACATACCACGGACCCCTTCCCGAGGGGTATGCGTTAAGAGGGTGTCTACTGTACTGTACTGTACTGTACTGTGCATCTCGATGGATCATGGATTGGATTTTCTGATTTTTGGTCCGATTGAATCGCGCGGTGCCCTTCCCGTTTCAGGATAATCTGACGCCACCTGCGCAACCAACCAGCGACCAACCAGCAACGCAGCTCATGATCCAAGTCTTCCCGACTTCCTCCCCATTTCCTTGAAATCCTTCCCTTCAACTCTGCCCCCAGCCGCTCGCGTGCCAATCGCCGCATCGTCAGTCTCCCCGCATCGGGCTCGGCTCGCCGACGGATGCACATTGTCCACGGCCGCCTTGCCCGCAACCAGTGCCCATATTCCTGGGTCCCGAGTGAACGCCCCCCCCGACTAAATTAAGGTCGAGGCTCCAGCGTCGATAGGCCCCAGATGTGTGCAGATCCCCCTCGGCCGGCCGCTGGCCAATCACGATCACGACCAGCGAGTGCCATCTGGGGTCGCACTTCCTTGTTCTGGCGTGCGCCCACGCTCGGATTCTTTTACGTGTCGGGCAGGCGAGTTCGGAGGCAGTCCATTAGGAGGAAGCACCGCGAAGCGCACCGGGGGGGCCTTCTATACCCTCGGGCCACGGGCTTAAAATTCGGCTGCATGCGGCGGGGTGGGTACGCGCGCACGATGCATGACGCAGGCCAGGAATAGCGCTCCCCTTTAATAACGACATGTCGAGTAGGGGATCACACCAGCCGCTCGGTCGGAGTGCGCGCTGCCAGCGAATCGACGGTCCAGTTGGCATTTGCGCATGCTACGCGGATTACTGTATGGTGAGGCGCTAGAAGTGGTACATGCCGCGATACGACAGACATTCCATAACAGTGTCCTCTCACTACTATGTATGACTAGTCTGCGGCCAGTCCGGTGTCACTGTGGGTGGACTACTCGATAAGGTGACGTGGGAGTGGATGGGGGACGAGAGCCCGGGGTATACTGTGTCAACACAAAGCAACACGAAGGGTACGAATATACTACTAGAGACAACAGCGGAACGATGCGATGCGATGATTCATAACGGCGACAATGTGCAAACGGGGGACGAGATACAAAAACGGCAGAAATGGATGATGAGGGGGCGCGAGCAACGATGGCGTTAAGATGGATCTGCCGGAGATGGCGGGGCGATAAAATGACTGTCCGAAGGGGCAGGGAGGGGAGCCGACAGTCCGGTAAGGCTCGGACCCAACGACGATGCGGGTGGATGCGAAATACGAGCGAAAAATGTTCAATGCGAAAGCTGCAGAGAAGGACGACGGTAGGGCTCGTCGGACAAGTCGTATACCCGTGGCCGGATCCCGCGCCGCGAGGTGGACGGGTACACGCACTTGAGCTTGCGCTTCGCGCATTGACTGTACACATGGTCAGCACCGAACAATTCATCTCAAGGGAAAACACATGGGCACTCACTTGCACGTACGATCTGGCGAGCTGGAAGGCGGGCTTTGGCACGCGATCTTGCGCTTGCGACAGAAGAAGCAGGCCAGGGTAAGCGGCTTCTTGGGGCTGTCCTCGATTAACGATGATGGCCGGGGTATAGGCGGCGGGGGTGGAATACTCGGGATTGAGAGAACATGATGAGAGGGGAACAGTGCACGGGTGGCGTCGTCCATGGGGCATGTGCTGTTGTGAAGGGTATGGATATCGTGTACTTGCTGTGGCCGCGGTGCGTGGATCAAGGAGTATGCGTAGCGAGAGGACGACGGCGACACTGGGCTGGACCCATACCCTGACCCTTCGCCGGAAGGATCGATGCGGGGATATGAGTATGGGCAGGAGGGTGGTTGATAAAAGTGGACGTTGGTGTGGCTAGGCAGGCCGGACAAGAAATGTGACTCCGCATGGGGCTCAGGGTGCGGGTAATTGTCGTAGCCAGGCTGCTGCTCGTACGCCATCCCACCTGCGAGTCATTAAGCACAGACGTCAATCCATGGCAATGATTGGGCTAAGAAGGCGGCGCTCATACCTTGTTCTGGGAACCGATCACAATAAGCTCCTTCATCGATCGGCGAGTTGGTATAGCCTTCGTCGAAGTAGCCCCTGGTAGAATAAACGGGGTGGCTCGCGAATAAGGACGAGCCGACATTGTGGTAGGAGGAATGAGTGTCAGGCAAGGAACAAGCGATAGCCTATAACAACAATTAGCCGCGTGGCCAAGTGGAGCGGGCAGTGCGGCTTACGGTATCGCAAGTGAGGTCCTGCTGATGGAACTTGGGCTTGGAGAACCCGGTCTTGTCGCCATTGTCCGAGCTGTCACCGTCATGCTGGGCATACGGCAAGCCTGAGGAGCGCATCGTGAGCTGCGCGGCCACGCCACTCGCGAGCTTGGGCTGGTCGAGAGACGGGCTGGGAACGTTGACTGAGGCCGCCCGGTCTCCTCGCGTAGAGTATGAGCTAGCTGCGGAATTGGTGGTATTGGACCCCGATTGGTTGGGGGCGACGAACGGGTAGGCGGCTATCGAGTTGTCCGGGGACCGATTGCAGCCCTCCGAGATAGTTATCTAGCGTGAAGTGTTACGAGATGTCTCGCGAACATGGACAAGACAGACTTACGGGATACGCAGTCTGGAGAAGCAGCCCGTATGGCGGGGACGCGCCAAAGTAACCGGAGTCCGCGCCGTGCGCATACTGAGTCCCGGCGTGACCAGCAACGTAATCGGGACCTTCGTAGCCGTCCGGACGATGGTAGTAGCCAGCAACTGGTTCGAAGTCAGCTACATATGGTTGTTGTGCAGGAGGGTCGACGGGGGTGCCCAAGTAGTCTGAATCGGCATCGAAGTCGGGAGCGCCCTGGCATAGCTGCGGGAGTAGTTGGGCAGACATGGGGGTAGCTAAAATGGCAAGTGTGCAAGAACGGCGTGATGGGCGCGGAAGCAGATGCAGACGAAGGGGGGCGGGGGTTGGCGAGGAGGATGCGAGTCGGAGCGAGGGCAAGGGGACGGACGGACGGCGGGGTCTTTGTAGGTCCCATCGTATATGAAGTGAAGAGCAAGAGGTGTGCAGGGTTGTGACGCTTAGCGCCGGCGCCTCGGGATAGGAATCCGGGTTAGATTCTCGACGAATTCGCAGTCAGATGATTCCTATTCATCATTTCCCATCTTCTGCACTTTTGTCATCCCAGATTCCGACAGATATCCTTTTCGTTTTCCTTCCCTTTTCCATCCCATCCCCCACATCCGACCGCCTTCCTCGGTCCTCTCGATCCCCGAGGACTCGCTCGCTCCCACTGCGATCCCAAGGGTGAAAGGGTGGCTTCAGAATGCGCGCCAACCATGACATGTCTCAATTTGTATTTTATTCTGGGGTCGCAGCGGCCTGCCCGGGGCTCGCTGTAAAGGAAAGTGAATATCCTCGGGGCCCTCCCCTGGGCTTTATTCGCCCGATCCGGACAGGGTCCTCGCCGGTGCCTTCGCCTTGGTCTTGCCGGCTCAGACAGGGCCAATCGTCTGGCAAAACTTTACACCTCATCTTACTTACCAACACACTCCGACTCGTGCTCCTCCACCCGGTGATGTCCGCAATCGACAGGCTCGGTCCACGCGTCTCCCAGGACACTGGGCTCGGAACGTGGAAGGCAATTCAGTGCACTGACGCCTCGACGTCAATCAAATGGACAATTCGCCAGGTCTCCAGAAGCTATGCCGCAAGGTTCTCCAAACATCGTTCTGCAAGATTGCCGAGTCCGAAGCTCGCGCACGCATTATTTCCCAAGTCGCCGTCCAATACATCATGCTCGCAACTCGGTGTCGCTCACACGATGGGGACGACGCACTTTGTGCCCCACCTTCTGCTTAGCCTGACGCAGATCTCGAACCTGGTGTTGGCCTTCAACGGATGTAGTACCACGTTCACTTGCTTGAATGAAATGCAGCCACATGCGCCTCGTGGTGCATCATTCACTGCCCATGACTCGAGCATATGCTGCGCCAATCGAACGATACATCGTGGCCAACGGGCAGCTGCAGGTAGGCGGGGCAATGTCCCCCTGGCCATGCAGGTCATCGTCTTTCCGGTCTTCAACATTCAACCTTCCAAGTTCCTGCGGCGCACAGTGGGACCCTCATCATGGCGGTGGCAGTGCGTATGCCGGAGCTTTTACAGGGACCAGTTTCCAAGCCAGGAGGTGCCATGGCTTCGTTGCATGAGGTCTCTGCAGGCGGTATCGGCGTTGAATACAAGCCGAATAGCATGACAATGTTGCGGCGCCGCACTACGCACGATACCGTGGAGGCAAGTCAGCCAATTGCAAGCAGCATGCGCCACAAAGGTGGTGTGGTCGTTGCACATACTGGAGCTGTTGAGTCACTTGCAATACGTGGGCCCATCGCTCGAACCCGGTGCATCTGTTGGATGGAGGCAGCGTGGCCCATCACTGTTCTTTTGCGGCAATTGTTATTACGAACATGGTTAGGAACTGCACCATCTCATAAGACCCACTTAGGTCGAGTTAGGTAAGACAATTGTAGGAGTTAGAAAAATGCCCCCGAGATCAACACCCTTGTTCCCGTCTGGAACCCTTCCGGGAAAAGGGCGTCTGTGCTAAATACAAAGTCGCCCTTCATCTCTGGATACGACCGACTTCCAGCTCTCTTCCAAATGCGGATTGGGCGATGAGCAGCAGCACAAAAATCATAGCGGTTCCCGTATCTGCCGCGCGCCACCATCGCCAGTGGCCTCGAAGACTTCACTTTGAGTTATAGTGCCCACATCTTGAAACCTCCCTTCACGTGCCTCACACTGGAGCATCACCCGCTCCCCCCTCCAGCGTACGTGCGCGCCCTGGAGAGGTGATTGGTAAAGGGGGTCTGGCGATGGGCGGACGAGAGCAGGCCCTTCTGACATCACACGAACCTATTGAGAAATCCTTTCGCCTTATGTTCTCCCGTATGTTCGCATGCTCGTGCGTCTTGGGAAGATCAGAACGATGGTGCGAACACACGGCTCGCTCTTCATTTCGCTGTCCTCGGGCACTCGTGCCGTTTTCTCCCTATTACTCCAGCCAATCGCGAGCCCGGAAGCCCGCGGCAACGCCGAACCGGTAGTCAGCCCAATGGAAATCACAAAACGGGATTTATTGAGGCAGAACGCACAGCGCCTTCTTCGCCTTCGCGTTCAGAGAACGAGTGGTCACCACGCTCCCAGGGCCTCCAGAACGCGAAGGCGAAGGTCGGAGTCGGGGCTGAATCATTGGCACGACGCTGCGCTGGGTCTCGGTCGGTGTTGAAAACGCTGCACCCGGGCCAGCGCACGGGTAACTTCGCACCCATCTTCGTCGGCCTCGTCCGTCTTCCCCTTCCCTGCGCGCGCAGACATGCTACGCGATCGCCCTCAATCTAGACCGGGCACACGAAGCGAAGCTTCGCTACGCGGCCCAGGGCACTTCAGGGTTCGCTTCACCCTGTCCGGGCCGTTCGCTCCCCAAGCTGCGTCCATGCCCTTATTTGGACCTGCAGCCCCGGCCACGATGCTGCGACGCAGAGCATGTGTCTGCGCGCGCGAGCACGGCCATAATCGAGGGGCGGGCACTGAGCCCGCGAAGGTGGTAAATCCCAACGTCAAACGCCGCACGCCGCACGCTGGAGCACGTCCCGCGTCAGCGTGCAGCGTGTCCGACAAGGTCTTGAGTTGTTCTCCCGCGGCGCCGACCAAGACCGCAGTAGGCAGGTTTTCTCCGCCGATAGGACCCTCGAATGCGGGCATAAGACGACCAAGAACGCGCCCCACGTCGAAGCCGGGCGCGTTCTGGTCGTGCCAACCGCGGCATTTGCGGCTCCCGCATTAGTGTCGACACGACTGCTCCCGGCGCCGGCAACGCCGCTAGGTCGCGCACGAAGCGTGGTCGGCGAGACGTGAGACGCGCTCCTGCAGAATGAGAACGTCAAGGAGTGGAGGGGCAGGGGCTGGCGCACTAATAGCGCGAGGCCCAGACGGCCGACGCGAGCCCCTCGGATTCGAACGGACGTGGGTTCAAGTGTCGGAGAACGTCGAGAGCCGTGCGAAGCCGTTGCGTGCATGAGTGCTTCACTGCACCCATCCCGAGCTGGCGCTGGCCACTGTGTACTGATCGGGGACTGATTGTGGGCCCCCTCGGCGATATAGCTCTATCGATGCGCTCCCAGAAGCAAGAACCCAGAACTGAGACGCACGAACCTTAACTGGGTCCAAACCCGTCGTGCGCTCGCCCAAGCGCCGCATTATCGCACTCAATCATCTTGAAGTTTAGTCGTCACTATAAGATCCGAGATGGGCGACGTGTGATCGGGCTTCGGGGCAGAACGCGAAGATCCCTGTGGAGGTGGTTGGGCTCGGAGCGCGCTTTGCAAATTTGGATGCGGCTGGCGCTCGCAGCGATGGAGTTCAGTCAATGTCGGGGACGCAGGTTGGACGGTGGTCACTGGGTGTCTCGTTGGTCGGCTGCCAAAGACAAAGGGTTAGCTAAACGCGTGCTTTTGGATCGGAACATGCACGTGTTGGTGGATGCGTCTCACAACGAATCAACGTTGTATGGTCAGGCGATATCGGAGGAACAGCTGTTCGCTCATTCATGCAGTCGCGCGCACATCTGGGAGGCCGGGTGCGGACCAGCGAAGAACGTGTCCTGAGGTACATGAAAGCAGTTAGTACTAGTATGGGCGACGCGTAACGCGAGGACCCCGGATCGTGCCTTTCATTGTTCTGTGTCAATGCCACAGAACTGGTAAATGAACTACTGCGACCAGACCGCATAACGCCCGCCGTAAGCTCGTCCTACGCTGAAACATGCGTCACGACGTTCGGGCTGTACCATCCTCTCGACACTCCGTTCCACGTTCATGTGAAGTGCACCACGTACCGAGCGTCGAAGACAGCTTGCGGGCTTCGCACAGGCGAGGGAAGGCCGCGGACAAGAAGTTTCTTCATGTCAGCGCAGTCTAAGTGTGTCGAGCTTCAGATTACGTTCCTTGTCAAGGCTCCCACTGTGATAAGGATGATGCTGTAATCCGATATAATGAATACAGATGGTCGCAAAATCCCCGGAAACGGCCCTGCAACCCATTACACATGGGAACGTTTGCTGTGATCGCGTCATGATCGGTCCTGGCTCTCGGGGAAAGGAACAGGGTCGACAGTACGGGCTGCCTCACCGTAGGTGAGGACCCCAACATACGGCATCACATTGTACTTGAGGGTATAGTGGGCCGGCGGCACGTCCCTATGGAGATGAGTTTGTTAGCATTTGTCTTCACATTTGTCGAGCAACAGGAGCGGAAGCGAGAGGCGAACACTTCTTGCGCAGCACGTACGACGGAGTGCGAAGGGTGCGGCCTCCAAGCATGGAGGGGCACTCAAGCATTCGTAAGATCTTCGAATCGAGAGATGCGAGCTGCATGAAAGGCCGCAAGTCATGGAACCATGAAGGTGCCGAGTAGTGATAAACAGACTAAGGGAGTTCTCAGCCTGCCATGAGCATGAGATCCGGGGGTTCGGAACTGGTTTACGGAGCGGGATATCCGGCATGGCTCGAGACAGCGACGAATGGGGAAGATCGGAACGTCCGGGAGGGTACTCACTCAAAGGATGTGCTGACTTCGCGGAACACGTATTTGTTTCGTCCAGCAACTGAGATCTGGGCATCTGCCTTGCGGCGGACAATGCGGTCCCAGATGACAACGTCGTTTTTCGTCTGTATGTGCTGGTCAGGTATGCTTGGCAACTGCAAGGGTGGATATATGCTTACGCCCTGCTTGTTTGGGTACTCGGCGGCAACGTATAAGAAAAGTTGCTTCGTGTTCCAGTTGAAGAGGGGTGTGAGATCTTTGAGCGGCGATTGGGTGAGCCTGTAAATATTTATTTCGGCGAAGGAAATCCTAACCTGCTGTGAGATTGAAGTTTACGAAAGTGAAGTCTTGGTTCTTGATCGCATATCGACGTGCGTTGCCGGGGAAGCTGAACGCGTATCAGATAGGGGAGCAGACGACTTTGAAAGAGCACGCACACATTGATGTTGGTCACGGTCAGGTGGCCTGGTGGAGGAGTTGGGGTGAAAAGATATGAGGAGAGAGAGATGGCACCAAGAAGGACCATGAGACAGGTCGAGAGCATGGCGGAGACATTGTTGATCCTGGAGTAGATGGTATGCATGCTGACCGTCTAGACCGAGGGAGCTGAAGTGAACAGGTCGGACAGTGCCCAAGACGACGGCGCGGGGAGGAGGATGAGTGGTAGTGGTGGACTGGCCAACGGAGGGGAGGTCCGAGTCTTGCCATGGCCACGTACACCGATGTCGTTCGCGCACGTGTTGGCATGGAGGGCGGGTCGGCGGGCCGGGGAGAGACATCAAGGGGAGGACAGGACAGGGCGGGCGAGGACAGAGACTCAGAGAGCCATCACACACGTCGACCCCCTTGGACCTGTCTTGGACCTCTCCCGCACCCGCCGACTGCCACCCCCCACCCCAGCTCTTTCCCTGCTCCTCCACCACACCCCGCTGCCGTTTCCTCCCTGCTGGCCATGTCGGACGCATACATTGTCCACAGAATTATCCGCCGCATCGCGGGCTGGGCCGTCGTGTCCTTCTTCACCGAGATTCACGTAGTGGGCGGCGAGAATGTTCCGAAGCACGGCCCAATTATTGTGTGAGTCCCATTGTACCCTCCTGTCCTCCTTATCGTATCCCCGTCCCCATATTCTTCCGACGTCCGTACTCTACAATCTGCTGCGCCATGCACTCCAGGCATTCCGGCAAAAGTATCTCTGCTTCTCCAGCACGAGAGGGGCATGGTTCCTCCCCCACAGTCGCGTGGCATGCCACTATCACGCATGTTTCTTCCAGGCACTTCCGCCCCTCAGCTAGATGCATACCCACGTTGTTCGCACATGAGGCACCAAGCTCTTTATGAAATAGACTTCCCCATTACCTCCCTTTAGCCATTGGATCCGTTTGCCGACTTCTCCAGCTTCAGCCTTTCGGTCTCAAGCCTTGCCGCTGCCAGCACCTACCCTTCTAGCCACCGATCAGCCCGGCATGTCCGTTTCCTCACTCGGATGCTGCTCTATTTTTCCGAAGATGTCTTCACCGCGAGGCGCGCCGCTTCATACACTTGAAACTTCAGTCCTGGTCCTCGAACTCAAACTCAACATACACCCCGAGAATTTTATCCACACTTCTGTGATTTGTGACCGAGACGATGTTCATATTCTGACCGCTTCTCGCAATTAGAACCGCGACGCACCATAATATGATGCTTGACCCCGCCATCTTGTGTACGTGACACGCATGTCTACCAATCTCGCCCACTCATTTCCACCCAGCTTGCGCATTTCCGTACAAGAGGATAATGCACTACTGGGCCAAAGGCACGTGCTTCTCAAATTCAGGGAGCGTTGTCATTCACCGGCCTTCTAGCGTCCTTGTTTGCCAATCCCGCCATGAAATACATCCTGACGTCCGCCTGCAACATCCCCGTCGACCGCAAGGCGCAAGACAGGCGTCTTCTCTTCCGTGGAACCTTCCGGGCCCTGGCTGAGGGCAAGGCTGTGGCGTTGTTCCCCGAGGGTACAAGTTATACCGAACCGCGCATCATGCAGGTCAAAGATGGCGCTGCGTGGGCTGCACTAGAATACATCAAATGGGCGCAGGAGAATCCAGACAAAGTCAGACCCGGCGCCGAGAATGTCATGATCGTCCCCGCCACGATCGTCTATACGAACAAATCCAAGTACCGTAGTCAGGTCGGTGACGTCGATATTTACACATCCCAATTTTACTCTGACACCCCTTACGTCTTAAGGTGATTATGGAGTAAGTTCCCTAGGACCCTCGCGACATCCAGAGTTTCATGGTCACTGTGTCAGGTTTGGACAGCCTATTAGGATGGAAGACTACCTTGGACAGTTCATGTCCGGGGAGGAGGGAGCACCCCGGGCAGCCGTCAAGCGTTTAACGGCGGTGATTGAAAGAGAGCTCACCCAGTCGACGATCAATGCACCTGACTGGTCAGTAGGTCTGTTCCTTGGCTATTTTCTTGACACTGACGCTGGCCTGGCACTCATTACAGGGACACCCTTTACGCTGCTCGGATGGCGCGAGACTTCTTGTGGCTAGATGAACGGTCTATCAACCTCGATGACTTCGTAACCATCTCCCAAACGTAGGTTCTAGGATTCGGCTCCCGTCCGAGGGTCTGTGACAAGCTAACTCTGCATGCAGTCTCGTCGACCTCTTCTCTACACCCGACCTCGTCCCGAACATGAATGCAATCAAACGCCACCTCCTCACGTACTATTCTCTCCTCGAATCAACCCACCTCACGAATTCTGTTCTCTCTTCCCTGCCCCTGCCAGCTACCCTCGATCCCCGCCAGTCCGTTCCTCTGCCTAGCCGCTTGTTCACGTTGAGTCTTCTCGTTCGAGACTCCATCGCACTTCTCCTTCCTCTTCCTTTTTTCATTGTTCCTCTCCTGCTTCACGCCCCGGCGTATTTAATGGGTTACTTCGGCGCCCGGCTGGCAGAGGACGAGGAGGAGACTCAGGCGCAGAACAAAGTCGTGTTCGGGTTGCTCCTCCTCCTAATGATATATCCCGCCGCGTTCTTCTTCCTTTGGGCATTCCTGTGGTATACTCCGGTGGGCGCTCTCGTCGCAGGGTCTTTCGTCTTCCTTTTCGCGATGTACCACAACCGGCTGATCAACCGTGAGTCTCTCCCGTTTCTCCGGGGCCCGAGCCCTCCGTTCATAATGTCTCTGACCCTTCCTTTGCTTGCCACCTCATCCACCTCGCGTACTCACATGCATGCACTCAGACTCATATGATCGGTGAGTACTGCGCGCCGCAGGCGCACCCCACTCATCTTCCCAGAACCTAACTGACACCTGTTCTGATCTGGCCTCTCTGCAGCACCAAGCGTCTGGTCGCTGCCTGGCGGGTCCTCGTTGGCGTCTGGGCACCAAAGCGGTGGGACCTCTCCCGCTCCGCGGTCGCCCAGTACACCGTCCCCAGGATCCCCCCAGAGAACCCGTGGGTAGACCGCACCAAAGTCAAGACGAAGTCCCAGCCAGTCACGCCGTCCCCTACCCCTCCCCTGACGGCTCCCTCAACTTCGACCCCCGCCATCGCCAACGCCACTGCTCGCCCGAGCACCGGCTCTGGTTCTGATTCTGGAAAGCGCCGCCGGCCGCCTTCCCGCCGCCTCATCCGGCACGTCCTCAGCGCACGCGTCGAGGCCGCCAAGGCGCTCGCTTCGCTCTTCACCCAGCTCGACCGCGCACCCGACGGCCAGCGCGTCCGCGCCGCCGTGCACCTCGCGCACGCTTTCGGCGGTGGCGTCGACCCGCCCGAACCCACGCTCGAGCGCGAGTCGCCCGACGACGACGTCGCAGCTGTGCCCGAGCCGCAGGGCTGGCGGCGCGCGCGTGAGGTCGTCGCCTTCCTGCGCACGCACGGCGCCAAGTTCCGGGCACTCGCGGCCCCCGTCGAAGGCGACTGGGCGGCGCTGAGCAGCGATGGGGATGAGAGCGAGAGCGTCAGCACGTCGGAGAAGGATGACATCGTGTGGGTGCCCTCGAGCCAGCAGTGAGGACTGGCGGTGTCTCGGTGCTGTCGGATACGGGCTGGGTTCGAGAGGACGCGTCATCCACAGGGGGGTCACGCAAGTGTTTGGCTTGGAGTGCCTCTTCCTTGGTTTCTCACATACTAAAGCGGTCTTACTCATCTAATTCTGGATTATGCTCTCCCCATACCCTCAAAGGTCTCGTCTTCACACCGTTTCTTGGATCCATGTAAACGTCAGAGTGATGCCTCGGACGAGGCAGGGGATAATGATATCAGCTTACAGTACAGTACAGTGCGGGGCGGGGGAACTACAAGGGTATAGACGAAGAAAACGGTCTATCGGATAGCGAGAGATGTGGATGGGAGTTGGAGAGTACAAATGCAACGTACAGAGGAAAGTGGAAGGGAATAAGTTACGTGGAGTCCGGTGGTCGTCGAAGTCCAGGGGTGAACATAGGTTACAGCAATCATAGCGGGATCGGACGGCACAGCTCGAAAATCCTGTCCCGCAACTCAGCTTGAGGACCAAGCTGGCCCTCGATGCTGCACATTTGCATGAATGCCAATTTGGTCAACGCGTTGTCGATACGGAGCGATAAGGAGTGGAGGACGGTAGTAAGGTGCGCGTCCGACGACGTCTTATCCATGACGGGCAGGTAGAGGCTCGGATCGTCGTACACGACCACTGAGTACTCTGCCATCGGGTCCGGTGTCTGCTGCGGTTGACCAGTAGCGGATGCGATGCTGCCTTTGCGAGCCGGGATAGGACGGAAGACGCGCGAATTGGCCAGGGTCTCCAAGCGAACACAGAGAAGACCAAGCTCGCGCATCTGCTCCACGCTGAACTGCACGCGCGAACCTGACGCAGTCGGCGCGGTTTCGAAAGCTTCGAGGTCGTGTCGGCCAGCAAGGTCAGCAGGGTACAACACTGAGAGGTTCTCGGGAACTTCCAGACCCTTGAGCTTGACCTCGCCCACGGAGAAGATCTTGACACCCATCCTCCGGATAGCATCGATGGCGTTTGGGGGTTGGACGTACGAGTACTCTGTCTTCGGACCCGTGTCCAGGATGCGTGCGTTAATCTCCTTAATGACGTCCGCGCTGCACATGATCTGGCCACCTGCCGCAACAGCGTTGACTCGGGCTGCACGATTGACCATGGGACCAAAGTAGTCCATACGCCCGGTGACAGGGTCAGGCTCGCACACGGGCTGCCCACAGTGGATACCCATACGCAGCGACAACCCACGGGCGATGACCCCACCTCGCGGATCCTGTATCTCTTTCCCATCCTCGCACTCCAGGAGCTCCAGGGGCCACGCGCAGCTGAGCAACTGCGACTGGACGCTCATGCACCACCACACCGCAGACAGCGTGGTCGGGAAGGAGCACATAAACGCATCCCCTTCAGTCTTGACCTCGTATCCACCACAGAAGCGCAGAAGACGGCGCAGAAGGTTGTTGTGGAGGACCATGGCTGATTGCATGCCCGGGTTGACTTCCCAGAGATGCGTCGAGTTGCGGATATCAGTGAACACCAGCGCTACATGACTTATCGGGGGAGAGACCTCGTCGTCCAGGCGGGAGATGTCTCGGTTGATGATCTCCTTCCGTTTCTGCTTCGCCAGACGAGCGAGAACTTCCTCGGGGATCACGGGTTCCTGGCTGAATGATGGGTCGCGAAGAATGTGACGGTTGAACAGGTCGGAAACCTTGATGACCATGATCATCGTCGTGCCCTCTGCGCCGTAACAGATAGCGAAGTCGCGGAGCTTCTGCGCAGCGATCATGGGATCTCGCTCCTTGCGTGCAATGTCGACCGCCGTCTGGTAGGAGACGTAGTCCCAGAGGGCACGGTTGCCGACGATGACGAACTCGTCGGATTCGGTGAGGTCGTAGACGTATACGTCTGGACGAGGGTTGACCACGGGGAGGAGGTAGTAGAACCCAAAGGACCGCGATACATCGATCTCGTCATTCACTAACCCCTTGGGCGACACCCAACCTTCAGCCGCTCGAATACGTTGGGTCTCGTGTCGATCGAAGGGATCGTGCATGCGCGATACCAGTTGCGCGATGCCCTGGCGGGAGATGACTGCGAGAGCATTACCGGCGTTTGCGGCGTACAGGGTGCGGCCAACGAGGTAGAGAACGATGCCCGACGCTCCAATCTTGTCATGGATAGTCGCAGACATCGCTGATGCACTGACATGCGACATTTTTCGCCCCGAGTTCGCATAGAGATGGTCGTGCAGATACTTGTTCAGCTTCAAGAACGACCTTCGCAGTGCGTCCTGGACCTTCTCATGGACCGCGAGCTTGTTAAGCTCATCCGTGAAGACGCGTAGGAAGTTGTCGTGGAGGTACTTCGTGAGACGATTGTTGCTCGCGATATGCGACGCGCGTCCGAACATGGCGAAGATGGCCTCGTCGTGCCTACCGCGGAAGTGCGGTTGGACCAAGTCGATCATAGTGACATGCTCTGTCATCCCGAGCGTGTCGGCGATACCGTACGCCATCCCGTTGACATCCGCCATAGACGTACGTACGCGACGGTCATCGTTCTCGTCCGGGATGTTCGTCTGCATGCCTAAGGTGACATCCATGAGACCAAGGATGCGTAACTGCGTCAAGCTCGAGAAGTCGGAAAGCTGTTGGTGGTTCCCAGACTGTCTGTGGTTCATGTCCGGCTTAATCTCTAAACGCTTGTTCCCCGACAAGTTTAGGTATCGTAGGTTCGTGTTGAAGTTCCTGCGTTAGCCGAAAACGTTAACGACTGTAAAAAGTGGGGTAATACGACACATAAGACGATGACTGACCAGTTCCAATCATACTCCCAATTGCTAATATTGTACTTCAACACGTTGCTGCCGACATCCATGACCGTCAAGTTGAGCAGCTTGCTGATCTCCCGGGGGAGCGTCTGCAACTTGTTGCCGTTCAGGAACAGGACCTCTAACCTCGTCATATGCTGCAAGTTCTCCGTCGGAATCGCTGAAATCGTGTTCCCGCTGAGGTAGAGCTCCTTCAACTGCGTCAGGTTCCGGAAGAAGCTGCCCGGCAGCTGTTGGATGTTGTTGAACGACAGGTTGAGGACCCGCAACTCCTTCAAGAGCGCGAGCGGGTGCAACGAATCCGCCGTGAGACTGTTCTCCCCGACGTAGAGCTTCTCAAGCGACGAGGCGAGTACAGGAAGGGTGGATCCAGTGATCGAACTGTTCGACGCCTTCCTGTCCGAGAGCAAGCTGACCGTACTGCCCCAGGTTTGTGCAGCCAGAACGTCCAGGTCTATGGACCCGGGAGGGAGGTTCCAAGTACTGATGACATTGGAAGTGACGTTGATGACCTGGAGCGACGGACAGTTCCACAGGCTCATGGGCAGCTCGGACAGATCATTGTTATGGGCCTCCAACGTCTCTAACCACTGCAAGCGCCCAATACTGCTCGGAAGTGTGAACAGATGATTGTTGGAGCACGAAAGATGCTTCAGCTGGCTGAGCCCGCCAAGGCTCTCCGGAAGCGAGCGGAGGGAGTTGTGGTCGATGAACAGGACCTCGAGCGCGGTGAGCTGCGCAAGGGCAAGGTCATCGAGTGTTGACAGCTTCGCGTGCGACAGGTTGAGCGTCGTGAGCGCATACGGGAGCCCCAGCGGGCCCGGGACGAGGTTAAGCTGGGTGATGTCGTTGTGTGACGCGTCAAGCTGTTTAAGTGCGGGTCCGAACGAAACATCGAGCGCGTGCATCGAGTTGTGATCCGCGAGCAGCTGCTCGATCTTCGGCAGCGTGCACACGACGGAGATGTCCGTAATGTGGTTTCGCCGACAGTCTAGCACCCGAAGGTTCTTGAGGTTTGCGAATTGCTCAGGGAGTTTCGCGACCTGGTTGCCGACAATGATGAGATGATCTAGCTCCGTCAACTGGCCTAGCTCCTCCGGCAGCTCCGAGATCGAGTTGAACGACGCGTCCAGGTCGACGAGGGAGCGGAGCTCGCATACACCGGCAGGAATGTGCTTGAACTTGTTGTTCGAGATGTTCAGATCGCGCAACTCTCGAAGTTGGGGGAAGTAGTCCGGAAGGGTCTCCATCCGGTTGTTCTGCAGCTTCAGGTGCCGGAGCTGCGGTATTCCAGCGAGGCCTGCGTCTTCCAGTTCTGCTATCCGGTTACATGATAGGTCGAGCCACTGTAGTGTCCGACAATGCCGAACGCTCTGCGGGACCTTCTTCAACGCCATGTGGGATAGCCGGAGTTCCCGTAGAGTCGTGCACGACTGGATAAAGTCCAGTGGAATCTCAAGCATCGGGTTACGGGAGAGGTTGAGGGAGACGATCGCATCCGCGTGGGCGTATAAGGAGACTGGGACCGCCTTTAGACTACGGGACGTCAGATCGATCAGGTCGAAAGTATCGAACTGCATCTCTTCCTCCTACGAGTAGATCTAGTTATCAGCGTTGGTTCATGTAACCTAGAAAAGCGAACGTACCGGTGGCCCGAGCACATTGCTTTTATACACAAACTTCAGCAGGAACTGTATGTCTTCTGCTCCAAGGATGTCCAACCCGTCGGCGATGTCGTATCCTGCCTGCTCTAACCGTCGTCGGACAATGTCCGCCGGCCGCTCCGTCGGCGCAAGCACTCGTTCTGTGGGTGCCAAAATGTCAACCATGAAGCACATCCTACGATGTTTTCACCGTTCGCACCTCTGCCCCTCTCCTTCAAATGCAACCTATGCGGCTCCACCCCAGGGTCCAGCAGCAGCTTCTTGTTCAGCTGTGGCGTCAGCTGTGCCACGGTCACGTCGAGACCGCACTGCACGACGTGGTACGAGTTGTTTGCGCGGTATATCCGGACATTATATAGCGTCTTGTTGCCGGGCGGTCGCTTTCTCCGCTTGCGCCCCGACTTCCCGCGCGCACTCTCGTCTGACGACGAGTACGCCGCGGTCGGGTCCTCACCCTCCTTCTCTACCGCCCAGCTTTCCGGCGCTATCCACGATGGCGAGTCCGCATCCAGGCATGCATGTGTTACGCGGGCCTTCGGGGATATCCTTCGGCCGTCAAACGCGAGGGCCCCCGGCGCGAGCCGCCGCTGGCTGGTGGGGAGGAACGGGTTGCTGAACAGGCTGTGGTGTGACGTGCTCACCGAGCCAACGTGCATCGAAGACACGTCCGAGCCCGAGTGTAAGGACGACTCGAACCCGCTGCCGGGCGAACTATTGTCCAACTTGTCCGCCGTGGGAAGAACGGAGAGGTCAATGATGCCGTCCATCTCGTTGAGGTTCGTGTCCAGCGTATATAGGTTCTCCTTCGGCGGAGGGGGGGGAGGTGTCATGTAATCCGGCTTCTTCTTCCGCTTAGCGGAAGAGAAGGTCGAGCCAGATGGCATCGTTGGGGTAGGGGTAGGATGGAAGGAGAGACCTGGGGACGGGATTGGAGGAGGAGGGTCCGCAGGGGGTGGGTCAGAACGGAGGCGGCTTCGAGACCTCTTGCTCTTCATGAAGTTGAGTGGGTTTAACAACGGCTTCTTGCGCGACTCCGTCGTCCGGCTAGACTCAGCAGAATGGATGCTGAACGTCTCTGACGGGCGGGCGGTGGAGGTGGTCGAGACACTGACAGTCGATGCACTCGTATGACGAGGGGGGGTGAAAGAGTTGAACGACGGTTTGTGCGAGAAGCCAAAGCGGTGCGACGATGATTTCGGGGGAGGGGTAGGCTGGAAAATGAACGATGGGTAAGTCGCCTAGTAAAGCCGAACGGACATACAGAACGACATTCAATCCTCAGTGACGAGCTAACGGGCGCAGGGGGGGAAGGGATCATGACTGGGGAGAGTCACGCACTCCTCGACCCATACGCGCATTCTCCCATATACACCTACGCCCAATCTAGGGAGACCTCACCCAGAAGGGCTACAAACCATAGGTAGTAATGGTCTCTGGTAAACTACGTTCAAACGGGAACGGGAAGACTGTACGCGGAGTCCGAGAGAAAGTGCCGACTGCAAGGAATGTCTCCCGGACAAAGGCAAGTGCAGAGCTTCCACACATAATCCTCCCGCGTATGCACCATCCCACTCAGCAGTCCGCACGCAAGCTTCCAATACTCTCTGGACTTGTAGATAGTTAAAGGAGATACGCACCGGCTCAAAGCCATTTAATGCCCATGGAGCAATCTCTGCGAGATTTGAATCGTCAGTCAAGGTGAGGGTTGACATGGATTCATGGTCGACGAGGTCCTGGTCATGAGAACTGTTGGAGAGATCCCTGGATATGCGGATGGAAGTGGGGTATGCGTTATGGTAAGCATCGGTCTGCATGTTGTGCGGCCCTTGGAGGGGGAGAGAGGTTGGGGATGAGGACGGGGAGACGGGATTCGGCATGTGCAAGCTAAGCTGCCTGATGTGCCCCAAGGCGTCCGCGGGGAGGTAGGCGGGGGGGGGGGGGGGGACGAATGGACTTTGTCGGAGGACGGGAGAGACGAGGGTCAGACTGAAATGCTGGGGACCGTCGACTGTCGAGCGTGATTGGTGGCGGATTCTTGCCATATTTGGGTCAATTACGCTCTTACGTAAAATGCCGCCGCTTGTGCAGGTCCTGACGCCGTCCGCCTTGTCCGCTCCCACGTCCCTTCTCCTGTCCTTGACACCCGTCCGTCCCACCCAGGTTTCCAAGGAAGGCCGCCGCCCACGACCATCCAACTCCACACCAATCGCACCACCAACAAGATCGGCTTCCTTTTTTTGCTTCCGCAGTACTCTCCTCCCACCGCAATGGCGACGCTGGGCGGCCTTGTCGGTCATGCTCATTCTCGACCTCTGACTCCGAACCCCATTCTACCCCTACCTGGCGCTCGCGGGTTTCGACGGTTCCAGATTGAAACAGAAAGGTGCATCGACATCATGAGCTTGAGGCCCAAAGGCTATCGTCTTCGATGATGTCGGATGCATTCCATCGTCTGTGAGTTGAGGCGCCACCCTGGGCCAGTCTTCATGACGTCTTGGCGGGAAGCTCGTGAGTGCAGATGTTTTTATCCGGGCCTGTTACCACCAGCTGTGCTGCACGAGATCCCCATTTACCTTGAGACCATCGAGGATAGTCATGGTGATATTTCCCTCGCCGGGTGCCCACGATGCCCTGGATTCATGCGAACTTGTTCAGTACAGCCGAGACCTTCCTTTCTCCTTGCCTTCTCCGAAGTGTTTTCACTGAGTATAACAGATGCGAGGGAGTTGTCGAGATCCATTACCTTCCCAAGCTTTCTCCACCAAATGCAGTCTTCGTTTATGCCACGATGTGACGTTGTCATTGATGTACACTGTATACGTAGACCTATAACACAATCAACAATTCTTTCCTTTTCTCACTGGGTGCACGTTGCAATGATAGGCGGGTGTGTTTCAACAGATCGCTCTCAGTTTGCGCACCCCAAACAAAGATTCTGCCAGCCTTTGGGCAGCTATTCTCAGTCAAATACCTTCAAGATTTGACTTCTGAACCCGCGTCGTCGGGGTGTGCGTCAAAGTGCGACGCCACTGCTGATATCGCTCCCCCATTGGAGAGTCTCGACGTTCTACTCATCCCTCGGAGTAACATTTAGTTGCCGAGCAACCCACAGGCCTTAGACTGCCCAAAGAAAGTTACTTACAGCCCCAGCCTGCGCACGATCTTGGTAAGATGATATGATTTCTGTTACATTAGTACATTGACCGTAACCACAACTCTGCAGCGAGTGATGACAAGTTATGTAAGATCCAGATAAATGGTCATCGGTGCTTCCACCCTTCAATGCACCTCATGGCAAGCTGAATTGGCGTACACCAAGACCACCAGCTGAGGGAATGCAAGGACAATCGAAGCCCACCGAAGCCTTCTCCGGCAGGACCTCGCTCTCGAGGGAGAGCGAAGAGGAGGTCAAGACCAAGGGACTCGACAAAGAGCGTGTTTGGTGGCGGACGTTTTGCTGCCTCGCCACGGCATATTCGACACGGACACTAACATCAACCCTTAATAATTTATTATTGCCACCACTATCCTCCCTGCTAATGTTAATGCACGCCATTTCTCACGTTTCTCTCACTCACGGATTATACCGACCAGCTTACCATTTGGACTTACGATAGAGTATCGTTGTTCTTGTCGTACACCGTAGCATCACGCGAGGTATCCTCGATAATAAATCATTGTATTTTTAGGAGCATAGAGCAGGGGCAACAGCGAGGTCTCTGCCCATTGAAGAGAGGAGCGCGGGGTATAACCTGTCTCCTTTGAGCGTCGTAGATGACATACGTCCGCCCTGCCCCCGGAGGGGCGAGGATGTTCAGCTTTTCCACAGGAATGCCTGCTCCCGGTTGCCCCGGACAGTAGCGGCCAAAATTTCCCCCGGGGACGTGGCAGCATGCGGCCAAACGCGTCCCTTCGAACGCCCGAGACCTCGACTGCGCGTGCCTACTCCGTATGGAGACCCAACAATGAACCACAACGACAACGACCGCCAAATACGCAACAACACCGACACGGACAACGACACAAAGGGAGGAACGCAGGGACAACCAACGCCAAAACAGACAGAGGGACGAACATGAACACGAACGAAGAAACGAGGAAAGCGCGGCCGTGTTCTTGAGGAGAAGTCGGAGAAAGCCTTGCGACCGATTGGGTCAGCCACGTTGGTGGCGTCGAGCTGCCTGAGAGGTCGCCGAGATGTCGAGCGTCGCCACAGCAGAAGGAATACAAAGAAGCAAGCAAGAGCCAGACAACAGCAGCAGTCAGCCGAGCGGAGAACCAGGGCCCGGGGTGGCGAAGACTCAAGAGGCGACCAGGGCCAAAATGAACCAGAACCTTCTGTGAATGGTTGCGTTGAGAGACACGGTGGTTAGAGAGTGGCGAGGAAGAGGACTCACGATGACTTGTGACGGAGGAAAGGCGTATGAGGTGAGCTGCGTGGGGAGGTCAGTGGTCGAGGGCAAGTTGTGAGGGATATTGGTTGCGGAGATGAAGGGTTTATATATGTGTTCGGGACCGGTGGCTTGCAGCACACCAGTGAAACTCCGCAAATGTCAGCCCCAGAGGGCGCTGAATATGGCAAGAAGCTTTCCTTTCTGGGTTGCGTTGTACTGAACGCATAAGGAGACGGGCCGAGCGGTTGCCGAGCGGATGGAGGACCGCCGACTCGGAGCCTGGGCACAGGCGGCAACGTCACTCGGCGCAGTACTAGTCGATGGAAGTTGTCTATTTGTCTTCGAATTCTGTACACATTCAAAGTGAGGTTGTCTCGCCGTCACGATGATCACATTTTGAGAGATCAGCACGCACCTTGTATATATCCCTCCAATCACAGACAACTCAATTATCGTGCACTGGAAGTTAACTTAAGCTGACCATTCTGCAATATTGCGAGAAGCCTGAGCAACTTAGCCTGACCTCTGCTGGCATCGCGATCGGACAACGGGCTCACCAGAGTCCGAGTAGCTGGCGCTGCTGCCGTCGATGTTAAAGTCAATGCCAGTCTGGAGGATGGCGTTGCCGCAGGTTTCGTCGTCAATCTAGACCCAAGAAGACGCATAAGTAGTGCGCCCCGGAGGTCTTGGAGGGCTCAAAGTTGGGAGCGGGGATGACGAAAATGCCAGTGCTCAGCGCTCAGCCTGCTCGAGACTCAAGTCGACACATGACCTTAAGTTGGAAGCCTGTTGAACGGTTATCCATCATTACAAGCTTCGGAGCTGATTGAAGGCACTGGAACAACACCGTATAGTTTCTCGTTCCACGAATGCAAAGATGAGATGGTAAGTGGCGGTCGCGAACTCGGGAGTCATGCCAGCTCGTCGGAGTCCGACCCTAGCCTCCGGCGCTTGATAGCCGATGTTTGGACCTAAAGTGGAAATCTAAACGCACGTCGGTTCGCGGCACTCGGCGGCCCGCCACTCATGCGCCGAGTCCTCCATGCCAGAGACTCGGAGGACAAGCGCCGGTCAGACATCCTACCAGACTTGAATACTTAGTCGCCCCTTGTTTCCGCCTCAGCATCAGGAATATCCTAGGCAGCGGAGGAATAGGATACTGGACTCATTCGAAGCCTGGATCGGGGGCGAGTTTGATCACCGCTGAGGTGGCACCGAACCGATTATAAGGATGATCCGCTGGGCGGTGTTGTGGAACACACGCAAATCGCAGGACACCGTGACGGACTGCCTCCGATCCATCGCAATCAATCGCTGAGACGAGCGAACAACAGAATCACGCGCCTTCTCAACCCGAATACCGCTGACCTCTTGTCCGATTTCCAGCCTCACTCCAACATCAACATGCCGACATATGCCGAACATCCCAGCCTCCGGTGTATAAAGGCCCTCGCCCTCGCCCATCTTCTCTTTCCTCAGAACTCCCATGTTCACTTCTCCCTCTCCACCCTCTCCTAGGTGCGCCAGTGACTCGCATTGGTGTATGCTATGCGAGTCACTGGTCGTACGCTCTCTCATGAGGGGCTGAACGTCGGACTGGGATGTTTCTCCCCCACATGTCCTCGCCGTCTCTGGCGGGGATGGGGCCTCTGGGCACCTCACCATCGACCTGTATGTCGCCTTGTCCCCGTCTGCCATCATTCCTTCAGCTAACCCTTCGCTATCCGACTGTGTCGGAGGTGCCTACTCACCAACCCTTCTCGGTATGTCCTCTTGCATCCTTCCCGATGGTTGTCACTCATCGTCGTGGCGGACAGGTTTCTCCTCCTTTCTCTCTTCTCTGTGGCGTGTTCACCCTTGTGGCGACAACACGCCACACTGCATGGCTGACCCACCACCACGTACGTTCATTCATTCCCGGGTTCGCTGCGTAAGACCAAGCCTCACCGCCTCGACTCTACCGCGAACGTCAACAGCCACCAGGTGGACTTACCATCGACGGGGTGGCTGACACCTGGTGCATAGAGTCGCACTCAGGCTCCCACCCTCGCCGCGAATCACTTCACTGTGCCGGCGAAGCGGTGGACGAGCCAGCGCCTTTCCAGTACAGTCGTCCGTCGGGGACGGGCGACTCGGATTGTGCGGAGTGGGCGCGTCGCACTGCAAGGCTGAGCCTCCGAATGGTGAGTGTCCCCGACGTTCTGAGGTAGGATTTGGTTGGAGACTTACGCAAATAATTGTAGTGTGTACCGGGATCTTCGAACCTGGACGTGGAAATATGCAGGTGAGTGCTGATGCTCGCCCCTTTCACTGACGCTTGCGAACTAGTCAGGGATGTTACTCCGATCTGGAAAGTGTCCGGTAAGTGTTCCGGAGTACAGTGTCCTAGTAGGAGAGGGAAGTAGATCGTGTCAGTGTCATGTAAATATGGTAGCAGCCTAAAAATATAGTATACCAAGGCAGTAGCACTCTCCACCGCGTAACAAAGACTGCCACGCACTCGGTGAACATTTGTTCGTCAGCATTGAAGTTGGTGAACAACGGTCGCCCGGGTCGACCCCGTGATGGACACAAGCTTCGTCGGCTGCGACTGGTGGGTGAGACCACCGGAGCGACGCGCAAGACGTTTATCAAGCCACTCCTTGGAGGTCAGGATAGCGAGGTCCGCGGTGGTAAGGAGGACCTGGCAAAGAATTGTAGCAGCGAATATGACGGCAAGCAAATGAGAGGAGTGGCAGTCGACTCGAATGGGCTCTCAGCACTGGGCGAACTTTCCCGAGCTGAGGGATAGTCGTCTTTGCATCGATGCTGCTCAGTGTATAAATGTTAGTTGTATCGCAGTCGTACTGGCGGTCGGTTGATTTATGATCAATAGCCATGGGCGACAGCGATAACAAAGCTGATCATGAAATGCGCACGCAATGTCATCGGCTGGATTTGTAGGCCCACGGATGTTGAGCATAATACTGAATATTGTAGCCGTGATTGAATCAGAAGCATCTTAAGGCCTAGGTGGTCTGTGAAGAGAACATGGAATACTAGAAAACAATCGGACAGTGCTATCAGCCCCCATCCGTCATCTCGAATCTCGACGCACCTTGTCTGACCTGCGCCACAGTGGATGATTGCCAGTCAGTGGGGGCGGATTCAGAAAGAAAGGAAGTTGTTTCCCCGGACTCATGGGATCGGTGGTGGCAGTGCACAAGCAGAATGGGAGGAAAAGAAATGTCCCAGGGAGGATTCGAGCCTCCGTCTTCACAGTCTTGCGTTTCCACAATGTGATGATCTGACCACTAATCGACAAGGACCTCCCAAGGTATCGGGCTGTAAAAAATATAGTTCTGTTATTATCGTGGGAAGACCTGCTATGTCATTGTCACTATGTAACTATCACTGTCAGTACGTCAGGCAGTTGGAGAGAGTTGCGGCTCGTTGCGGCTCGCCTTGTCGTCGAGCGCGACTGGGAGTCTGGGCAGCCTCAACCCACGGATGCTCTAT
This sequence comes from Polyporus tsugae, assembly GCA_024305745.1. Lineage (NCBI taxonomy): Eukaryota > Fungi > Basidiomycota > Agaricomycetes > Polyporales > Polyporaceae > Polyporus > Polyporus tsugae. Next base: position 1,634,515 of record JAHRBS010000001.1, read on the forward strand.
CAGCTCCCTTCCTCCTTTACCCTTCTCCCCCATCTGGAGGCCCGCCGACCGTCATGAGGAAGCTGTCTTACGTCGTCGCCTTCTTCGCCGTCCTTGGGACGATGATCCTCGTACGTCTTAACGCCCTGTCACGCCTACCGCGTTCCTGCGTAATGCCTAACGGCGAGTAACTCAAACCCTCTAGAACATCTTCTCCGTCCAGCGTCCCGACTGGTCTGTCTTCGTCTCCTACCTCAGCTTCAGATTCAAGTAGAGACTGCTCACGCCCGCCGCCCTCCCAGGCTCGTCGTGAGGAACTCGGACATCATCCACAAAGACGTTATCGTCACCTATGGTCTCTCCACCCGATGTGAGCTCCGCGTCCTCGAGCTCCCCAGCCCGAACGGCGGCACGCTCACCTACACCAACTACGAGTGCCGCCCCTTCCCGATGCGCGTCCAGGACGGTTGCGAGAAGGAGAACAAGACGTTCTGCATGATCTGGAGCACCTCGCGCTACTTCGGCGAGCTCGGCTTCGGCTTCGCAATCGTCGCCTGCCTCGCCATTCTCTTCGGCGTCACGACTCACTCGCGGAGGAGGCGGATCTGGAAGTCAGTGTCGGTCTTGGTCGCGTTCCACGGTGAGTAGACATTCAATGCCATGCTGTGCCCGCGTGAGCCCTGAAGCTCTACCTCAGTCCTCTCTCAAATCGTTACCTTTGGTGTCGTCACCGAGTTGTACCGTCGCAACTTGTTCCCGACATTCGAACGTGCTCGTCCAGGTAGGTCAACCATGGTGCATACGTTGCGGAGCGGCCATTAACGTCCAGTGTCTAGGATTCGCATACGTGCTGAATATCGTGTCTTGGGTACTCGGCCTCTTCGTCATCATTGGCATCATAATCACTGGGAACGCTGCCAAGGCGGGCCACCCCTGGGCCGCAGGCAACCGGGCATACCGCCCCATTTCCGGTTGAGACACCATCCATTGTCAGCTTCAAAGCCTTCGTCTCCGCGATTCGACTTGAACAAACGTTCCTCCCAGCTTACATCGATAACCCCCACATATATCTATCCACTTTTGGCCTCAGGTTGTACTGTACATTTACGCATGCTTTACTCTCTTGATATCATTCATGAATGTTGTCGTAGCTCGTCGTATAGAATCTTGAACATATGCTATATATTGTCTCGTTTCGCTACACACGTTATCGTGCATACACCAAATGGTCTAGTAGTCCTCCGGATAGTCTACTTGATCGTAAAGCCTGAGCGTCTCGTTCCAGTCCCGCTTCCTCCGCCGCCGCACAGAGAAGTACTTCGCCTTGCTCGCCCACTTCCCCCTCACGCGGCCCTTTTCCCGCCCGCCGCTCTCCGCGAAATACCTCTCCGGCTCGCCCGGGAGCCCGAGCGTACCCACGGCGAGCTCCATGACGCGTTTGTGTAGCCCTTCGCGCCGCTCGCGCATAGTCTGCAGCGCAGGCTTCCCGATCAGGAGCAGCCGTGTGAGCGATGTGAGCGCGCGAAACGCTGCCACGGCGTCTTCCATCCACCGCAGGCTGAGCCACATCACCGCGGGCACGAGCATGGCGGTGAGCGCGGCGAACGGGAGCGTGAGGAGAATGGAGAGCAGCCAGATGCAGAGCCCAGAGATGAGGCCGTACGTGAGCTTGTACTGCGCGATCTCGTCGTACGTGTCCCAGACGGGGCCGGTGCGCTTGAATTGGTGCACGGCGACAAAGGTGGTGGCGAAGACGGGCAGCCAGAGCAGCAGGCCGGGGAGGGAGATCACGAGAAGGACGAGAGACCAGAGGGCGCGGAGGATGATCCGGTAGACGACGACAGGTCGGGAGAGGGGCCGTCGGACGCGGTCATCTTTGATACCCCATCTCGAAAGCAGATCTTGGTACTCCTTCACGTTGTGTCAGTCTTCAAACGCGACTCCCGGGTGAGAAGCGGGACGAACCTTGAGATCACGTCCGAGTTGGACAATATTCATGTCCTCCCGAGCGACCTGTGCAGGTGGTGGAGCGTCGCCATCGCTGGAGGGATCCGTCCGTGGCGCCTCGGCCAACTTGAAGGCCTCGAGGAACGTCCTGACGACACGGACGTAGTCTCCAAGTGTCATGGTCGTGCCGAGCGGCGCGTACATCCTGCCAGCCAGTTTGGCATTTCGTATGAGCCTCCAGGACGGGGCGTCGAGCGTTCCTGAACTAATTTGCTGATGCATCTTGGCTGTTAGGGAACGTATCTCGTTGTAGTCGATCGGTGTGAGCAGTTCTGGGTTGGTCTGCGAAGGTAAGAGTTGAAGTACATGGTCGTCGGTCACATTGCGCACAGAGGTACCTTAGGCGTAAACTTCATGGGCGGGTGGAATGTCACTAGCACGTCTGAGCGGAAGTGTTGTCGATGCCTTACGTTTACAATAGTGCTGTTAGCTGTTGTCTAGGTTGCAAACATAAGGAACGTACATATAAGTGACGGAGCATGGGAGGACGTTGATTTCGAAGTCCAGATTCTGTCGGTTCTGAGAGAGAACGTCTGAGACCATTCTCGCAACTGAGTATTCCGTTAGTTAGGACGTTAGAGGACAGCAAATTGACAAGACGTACCCCCCGTCTTGAGCGGTGCGATCGTGGGATGGTACCTACTCATCCCTTCAGGGAATAGACATACGGCATCTCCGAGCTCCATAGCCTGATTCGATGCTACGTCGGCATTCGTGCGCATGACGAGGATTGAAGCACGTACCTCCAAGAGATGCTGCATAACCTCTGCATTGTCCACTTCTCTGTCTCCAAAGTCTTTGCGCCTCTTAAGTGGGACCGCACCCGCAGATTCGATTAACCAACTCGTGAAAGTCTTCTTTCCGAACTGAGTGGACTTTGCGGTAAGCCTGAGAAGGTTCCGTTTCTGTAAGGAGGGCTGGAGTCAGCATTCACAATGCCGAGAGTGGTGAGTGGGAGCGGACCCTCGATGGAATGGATGTAACCAAGAGCCTGAGTGGTGACTGGTTACATGGGGACACGGATACAAAACCGGCTGAAGACTCACAGTGCATCTGTCAGAGAATTGCTATGGTTGGCGCATACTATACTGTTGCACAGTCAGACAGTCGGTTATTGCAGCTTGGAGCAAGGCTTACCAGGGCACACCTCTCGGGGGTATATTATCCACGTTCTCCACGACAATAGTGCCGTAAAATATCTTGAGGACAAACTTAAAAAGCCAGCTGTCACAAAGCATTAAACAAAAATTTCCGCCTTGAGTAGGCGATGCCATACCGGATGAAAATGTAGGACCACGGCGTTGGGGATCCTGCCAGCGGCGCCATACCGCAACGCGGGAGGCTAGGACGGTACAACGGGGTCTTAAATGGAGCAAAAAGCAGAGTTTCGTGACTAGTCCCAAGCGGCAGAGGTGACGGCTTAGGCAAAGGTGGATGCGCAGCTTGTGCTGGCGGGTGGATAGCCTCGGTTGGTGAAGATGGCAGTCATTTGGCCAAGACTGAGACTCAGAGGCCAGAGCGCCTCGCCCACTCGCAGTCGCAGTGGGGAAACGGAGGCGCCTATTGTCGAGGACGCGTCTTCGTCACGTGCGCGAGACTTGGCAGGTGCAGTCAAGTTTTTTGCAGGCGAAGCACAGATCGACCTACAGGCCTTGCTCACCGTCGGCCACAGCGACGGCAATCTATCATACGCTCCTCGGACCCTGTGGACGACATGGCCGATAACGTCGAGGCCGTTCTCTCAAAAATCCGCCCCCATACATCCTCGTCCCTACCCCACCAAAAGGCTCCTGCGACCCTCCTTCCTGCGATCGAGGCTACCTTCCGCGAACAAAACACCGAGCCTTCCGCGACCGCATATTTTGCTGCTCTTCTCACCACTCTCGATGGCGCTCTCCAGTCTTCGCGAGCGTCGGGGCCGGCCCTTGGTGACGGCGATGTCCTTCCCGCCGTACTTTATCTGCTCGCTGCCGTTGTTCCCCATGTCCCTCATCCAGTGATCCGCTCAAACCTCTCCACGATTATCACCTTGACATCTCCGCTATTCCCTGCTCTATCTCCCCATGCACCCCCCCTCCGCTCTCAACTCACGCTATATGGAACTGTTATCCTTGCCCTCGACCGTTCTCAGCTGGATACGCAGGGTCTCCGTCAAGCTTTCATGACCATCCTGCAACTGGCAATCGATCCACGTCCAAAGGTGAGGAAGAAGGCCACTGAGGTTGTGAAAGACGTCCTCGCAGCTCCTCCGCCTCCTGCTATCAAGCACCCATATGCCGAAAAGGTCGCCGAGTGGGTCAAAGCTGCCGTAGCAGAGGTTAGCGCGGGTGGCCTCCCGAAATTCAAAGGCAAGAAGGCAGAGACCGAAGGCTCCGAGGCTGCCATTCACCTCCTTGCGTTCCTTCGTCCTGTCCTCCCTATACTCCCTTCTGAGGTGAGTACCATGTCAGTACTTTTGTGTAGTTGCTCAAGTGCTAATCCGAACAGGCACTATCATCCATCACGTCTTCCCTCCTCCTCCTTCCGCGTCTAGGGAGCCCATATCTTTCTCAGTCGGCGTATTCCATCCTGTCCGACCTGCTTGCTCTCTCCGTAGAGAATCCTACCGTCAATCTTCAATCACATATATCGGAACTCCTCAAGGTTATCCTCTCATCCCCACCGCTCCGCAGTGACTCTGCCCTTACCGCTGCATGGGCGGCTGTCCTTGGAAGCACAATGGTTGCTTACCATCAAGACAACCCCGAAGAATGCGCCGCTGAGCTGGGCAAAGTTTGGAAGGCCATCTGGAACTTACTCGACTCGTCCGACGTCACGACCCGGAAGGCAGCCACAGAGGCTCTGACTACACTTGGACAGTGCTTCACTACGTCTCTGATCAAGGCTGCGGTCAAAGAGAAGGGATCCGATGATCCTAAGTCTACCATTGGAAACATCATTGCGCAGACGGCGAAGGCACTTGATTCGCTCGCATATGCTCGCGCAATACCGGATGTCCTCGCTGTCGCGTCCTCCCTCATCATGAACTTGCGCTCTCGTAATGGCTCGCGAAAGAACACTACCGCTGCCGAGCAGCTCCTGTTGCCCCTCATTGTGAAAGTCGCGGATCTCAGGGTTCAGAAGACTTTCGAGCACAAGGAGACGGCGGATGCGACCCTCGGTACTGCCATGCGTATCCTAGGGCCGGCAGTATTGTTGCATGCATTGCCCCTGAATTTGGAGGCTGTGGACAGGTATGCGTCTGCTTATGTGCTCGCCACAGGATTGTGCACTGATGGTAGTGCAGGCAGGCCGGTCGTGAACCTCGCGCGTTCCTCCTGCCATTGCTTGCGCAGCCCCATCCTTCCCCTCTTGACCATTTCCTCGCATACTTCGTCCCATTGACAGAGCGGATGTTTGACCTTCAATCTACTGCTGAAACAGAAGGCCGCCAGTCGGAAGCGAAGGTCTGGAGTGTGCTCATCGAGCAGATCTGGGCCGGTCTTCCCGGATACTGCTGGGGCTCTCCTGATCTCAAGCAGGTAGATGCCTGCGTTTCGTTAGTTAACCTTTGTCGCTGACATTATCCATAGTCTCTCACAACGCAGTTCTCTCAGCTTTTGTCGCAGCTGCTCTACAACCAGCCAGAGCTCCGTCCTGCCGTGCTCCGTGCGCTCAAGATCATGGTCGACTCAAACGTCGCCCTGGCGAGTGAAGACCCAGACAAGATTGCGAAGCTCCCAGAGACCGTTCGCGTAGATCCCATCTCCACGGCCGAAGCACAGGCGAACATAGGTTTCCTCCGCTCTCAGGCGGAAAGTTGGCTCGCCGTCTTGTTCAATGTCTTTGGTAGCGTAGGCCGCGACAATCAGCACATCGTTGGTGATGTGATCAGCTCGTGGGTTGCCATCGCGGATGCCAAGGTACGTCTTTATCCCTATACCTTTTTCGTGAGATCTAATATTCCTCCAGGAGGTCGCACAAGCGTACCAGAAGCTTGTCGCCCTCTTCAAGCAGAGCCTCGCGAATGCGCAAGCAGCACCCGCATCAAAGGGTCCTGCGTCCGACAGTATGACAGTCATGACCCAAGATCTACTCCTGCTCGTGCTTCCCTACCTCTCCGCGGAGGACGCCACTGCACTGTTCAATATGTACCTCGCAAGTGATGTGCTAGAGGGCAGGGACAACGGTGTCCAAAAGCGGGGCTACAAGATACTCGCACGCCTCGTCGAGAGCGGCAAGGTGCTAGTCGATGTTGGTGTCGTGCTTAAGAAGCTCGAGGGCCTTGTCGACGGTCTCGCGGCTGCCGCGAAGAAGGATCGCATCCAGCTCCTCGTGGTGCTCATAACTGTTATCCCGCAGGATGCACTGCATTTGATACCTTCGATCATTCCCGAAGCGGTTTTGGGCACCAAGGAGCCGTCAGAGAAAGCGCGAAATGCTGCGTTCGACCTCATTGTCGCCATGGGCAAGAAGATGGCTAGTGGAGGTGTCGTTAAGCGTCAGATGCTTGAAGATATGGATGAGGACGGTGCCGGCGATGGTAAGTCCCTTTTAATGTTCAACTTATTCCTGTTTATACAAATGCTCCGTTTTGTAGCTGCTGGAAATATCGAGGAATATTTGACGATGGTGTGCGGTGGGTTGGCTGGCGCTTCCGCACACATGATCAGTGCGACGGTCACCGCGGTCTCCCGTCTGGTATTTGAGTTCAAGGGTACGCATTCGCTTTCTAACTCCAATATCGCTGGCTAATGTCGCCGCAGACGATATCTCCTCGAACATGCAATCAGAGATATTCACTACCCATCTCGTCTTCCTCACCTCCGCCAACCGCGAGATCGTCAAGTCAATCCTTGGCTTCGTCAAGCTCGCTATCCACACCATGCCCGCCGAGCTCTTGCGCCCGCACCTCAAAGATCTCGTCCCCGCCCTCCTCAAGTGGTCGCACGACCACAAGAACCACTTCAAGGCCAAGGTCCGGCACATCTTCGAGCGCATCATCCGTCGCTTCGGCTGGGAAGACGTCTACGCCTACGCACAGGAGGAGGACGCGCGCAAAGTACTACTCAACATCAAGAAGCGCAAGGACCGCGCGAAGCGCAAGCGGGCGAACGCGGCTGACGAAGACGAGGACGAGGTCCCGAGGACGCGGCCCGCGGCGGGCGATGCGTTCGAGGATGTGCTCTACGGCAGCGAGAGCGAGATCGAGGAGAGCGATGACGAGGAAGGGCCTACGCAGAACACCAGCGCGGCGAAGCGCAAGGGCAAAGATGCTGGCGCGAGGTTGCGGGTGGATGACGACGATCCCATGGATCTCCTGTCCGGCGCTGCGTCCCGGGTGATCAGTACGTGTGCAATGTGTTGTGAAGGTGTCCGCTACTGATCCTCGCCTGTGTAGCTGCCAACGCTGGCAAGCGCAGAAAGCCCGGCCAAGATGCAGCGCGCTTCAAGACCGACGACGACACGGGCAAGATGGTAATCGACGAGTCGGACGACGAAGCACCAGGAGGCGCGGGTGTCGGCGACGACGACGTCGAGGGCAATGCCTATCGTGAGAACATCACTTCCGTCGACGGTTTCACGCGTGGGCCGAACGGGAAGGTCAAGTTCCACAAGGACACGAAGAAACGTCGGCGCGAGAATGAGGACGCGGATGGGGATGTTGAGATGGCCGATGGAGAGGCACAGAAAGCAGGCAAGAAGACGAAGCGGAAAGCGGAGCCGAAGTTGGGGCACGAGTTCAAGGCGAAGGTCAGTCCGCGAATCCTCTTATCGTTTCGTCGCGCACCAGCCGCTGAACAATCTACCCCTTGTACACAGAAGGCTGGGGGAGACGTCAAAAAGGGAGGCATCGATCCATATGCGTACATGTCCCTCACACAAGCCGCGAAGAAGCAGAACCGGGGTGGCCGAATTGGCATTGCAGGCAAGCGCTGAACTGTTCGATGTGGGTGGATGTGAATGTTGTGTTGTGCAAGCAGTTTGCCGGCTATATCAGTACCAGATGTATTCCCACCGATCATGGATCTACGTACCCAGTCATGAAGATGGGTGTGAATGTTAACGGAAAACTGAGCAGGCCCAATCCCAGATGCGCCGCACTATGCACCATGAGAGTAGAAGGGGCTGGATAAGGGACCTCTCCTGGTTCTGGGAATGTCTGAAGAGATCATAGGGGCGGCCGATATTTCATTTCAGTGTGAGGATTCGGAACACTCGTACCCATTCTCGTATCCCACTACACTGTCGACGTCGGCGGATGGCGACAAAACTGCGCGTTGCGATTTGGTACCTTGGCAGTTGTTTGACTTTTGCAAGGATTCAACGTTGATATTCGTCGCAGCGGCGGGGGGATAGGCGGCCTCACATTGGCCGTGGCACTCTCCAGATACCCCAACATCCAAGTGGACGTGTATGAAGCAGCAGGTCAATTCAAGGAGATCGGAGCGGGGGTCATGATATGGGCCAGGACATGGGAGATCCTCTCGCTGCTGGGGATGGCGGAAACCTTCTCTCGCATTGCGCACGCTCCCCCCGATGGGTCTCTCGGTGTGTACTCCCCCATGCCTGCATGACTGTCAGATTTTGGAGGGTAATGGCGTTGAAGGCATAGGGTTCGACTACCGCAAATCCGAACAACCTGAGGCAGGATCGCGGTTCTACCTGTTTGAAGTCCCTTGTGAGCAGTCTTGTCTGTGCTGCATACCTCACTCACCTCATGTCGGCAGTTGGTTGCATCCGCTTCCATCGAGCGCACTTCCTCGACGTCCTCGTCGACCATCTCCCAGCAGGTGTAGCCCACTTCGGCAAACGCATGGCCTCATACACCTACACCCCAGTTGCGCACCGGAGCGAACCAGAGATACTCCTGCAGTTCGCAGATGGCTCCGCCGCGACCTGTGACCTCCTGGTAGGATGCGACGGCATCAAGTCCCTTGTGCGTAAGCAGTTGCTGGAAGATCACGTTCACAAGCGCGGAGGCGACCCTCGATTGCTGGACCACATCGAACCCGTGTGGAGTGGGACGATTGCATATCGCGGGCTCATTCCGGTTGAACGCCTCAGGAGTGCCGACCGAACAGAGCATCGGACGATACGGAGTCCCATGATGGTGTGTGCGTCTCTCGGGAGCGGCCAATGAGTGACGACACTATTGCTGACACCTGAAAACATGTCAGTATTGTGGGAAGAACAAGGCAAGTGCGCGAGAGTTCATACCTCACCAGGGGTGCTCGTGGATCTGAAGGCGCGAGTCGTTGCAGCACGTCGTGAGCTACTCCATCTCCGCCGGGTCGATCGTGAATGTCGTCGCGATGGTGTCCCAACCGCACCTCTACGGAGCCACATTCACAGGACAATGGGTGACCGACTGCAGCCCTTCCGAAGTGCAGGAGTGCTATAGAAGTTGGGAACCGGAAGTGGAGGAGATCCTAAAGGTGAACCAAGCATTTCTGCAGCATCCAGACAGTTATGACAAGTCCATCCAGTGCATAGAACGACCAACGAAGTGGGCCATTCATGAACTGAAACCACTCCCGTTCTATACAAGCGACCGTGTGGTCCTTGTAGGAGACGCAGTGCGTATGTGCGCTTCAGCGAACCGACGCACCTTAACCTATGAAGTGCGAGCAGGCACACGCTATGACTCCCCACCAAGGTGCCGGAGCTGGGCAAGCCATCGAGGTATGTCAGGTTTTCGACGATCTTGCCACTATCTCATGGATTTAGGACGCATATATACTGGCTGAAGTTCTTGGCCACGCCAACACCACTACCGCAAGTCTTCCACAGGCGCTGGCGGCATATGAGAGTGTGCGACTACCGATGGCGAACCATGTCCTCGAAGGTTCACGACAGTCCGGGAACATGTACGAGTTCAACGGTCCGGTAGGGGAAGATTTGACACTGCTAGGTCCGCAGATTGGGAACCAGTGGGGCTGGCTATGGCAGTCAACGCCTCAAAGCGAGCGAGACGAGGCGTTCCAGATGCTGACCCGATTGAAGGCATCATTGTAGTGGTAAAAGGCCAGCGAGAATGTATTGCATCTAGACTGTTGCCTATTGCTTGAGCTTCTCAACAAGCTCCGGCACTGCGTTGTACAAATCGGCGACGTAACCGACATCTGCGACCTGGAAGATGGGGGCCTCAGGGTCCTAATGATGCACGCCTTCAGTCGCCGTCGGATAAATAAATACACACTGAGAATGAGGCAACTTGCCTTGTTAATCGCCACAATCAGCTTTGAGTCCTTCATACCCGCCAAGTGTTGAATGGCGCCCGAGATACCGATGGCCATGTACAGCTCGGGAGCGACGACCTTACCGGTCTGGCCAACCTGCAACGAATTGTCGGCGTAGCCTGCGTCTACAGCAGCGCGCGACGCGCCGATGGCAGCACCAAGCGCATCCGCAAGGGGCTCCAAGGTGGACTTGAATGTCTCAGCATTCTTCAGCGCGCGACCGCCAGACACCACACGGCTTGCGGAACCGAGGTCAGGGCGATCCGACTTGGTGAGGTCTGTCCGCACGTGTTGGGTGGGTACGCTCGAAGCCTCTACTGGGTCGACTGGCCGAGCTTCCGCCTGCGCGCTGTCATCTACGACTGCTGCCTTGAACGCGGTTGAACGAACAGTGAAGAACTTGAGGCGGAGTGATGAGGGGGCCTTGACGGTAGCGATCGCGTTTCCTGCGTATATGGGGCGGGTGAACGTAGTCGCGTTGGAAGAGCTGTCGTGCTCGAGCGAAGTGATGTCAGACACGGCGGGGACGTCGAGTCTTGCCGCGACGCGGGGAAGGATGGACTTGGCGGAAGATGAGTGGGCTGAGACGACGTGGGTGTAAGGGCTATTCTCGCCAAGCAGCTTCTCCAGAAGAGGCGAAACCGCCTCGGGAACGGAGTGCGCGTACTGTTCAGACGCGGAGTGAATAACAGTGTTCAGCCCCTTGAGCCTGCACACTTCTCAGCTCCGCGACCACAGGTATGTGCATGATGTACTCACTTCTTGGCGTTCTCCACGACCCGGTTCACCTGGTCCGGCGCGCCAATGATGAGACCAGTGACCTGCCCTCCAAGCTGTTGCGCCGCCGTCAGGGCAGAAAGGGAGCCCGAGTCGATGACCCCCTCGCGGTGTTCGAGGAAAACCAGGGCATGGGGGCTAGAGAGGGTTGCATACCGTCTGCAGAGAGACCTGCAGTGAAGAACGGGGCGTAAACGGAGCATGGTGATGGTGAAAGCGAGAGAGGACTATATGTAGTGGCTGCCCCGCATTCAATCCGATGCCTGAGCCGACAAACGCCGACGCGGACCTCCTCCCCAGCGCTTGTTGACTTGTCCTTGCTGAACAACACCAGTCGCCAACTTTCTCTGGCCAACGGTAGTTAACGATGCTCACACCGGCGACCATGATGCACATTGACACCCACCAGACTGCGAGGCCAAAATGACCCCTATTGCCCGACATCAACGAGCGTCCGACGTCCAACTTGGAGTATGTACGTCTCTTGCGCGAGTCCTGCGTACCCCAGCCCCAGTTGTCATCAGTTACTCACAGCGCCCGCATTTTTAGCATCGAGGATACAAGGTTCAATAAGTACGCTTCTGTGGAAGCAGTTTCCATGACCGACGGTGGCTCTGATTCACGTACGTTCCCAGGTTTCTAGATCTGTGCTGCGGTAGATGAGGTGCGCGAGCGGTCAGCATCCCCTCCTTGCAAGGGGTTGGTCCGCTTGCACAATCATCTCCCGGAGTGCCTCCTTTCTTCGTCACCACAATTATTGATGCTAGGCTGTCGCGTGGAGACTGGTGCCATTTATGGGGACAGTGTATTCCGAAGCAGACTTTTCCTACAGCATCGAGAAATTTACGTTCTCCGATGACTTAATCGAGTGCCTCTCTACGAGCTGTGGACCATTGTTCGTTTTATCTGGAGCTTGGAGCAATCGGCGCGCACTCATGCCATGAAGTCCAGACCAGAATCCTCGCCTCCTGGCGTTGTAAGCAGCCACGAGCGGTCTTCTAGCGCTCTGCTATCCCATAAATCCCCCTGACAGCATGTGGAACGTGGTCCCTCCCGTATCCTTCTCCCCTACTCCCAATGTCGTCTCGTGGGGTCTGCAGATACTATAGCACCCCTCGAGGGTGTAACCGCCCCGATTGCTCCTTCCAACATGTAGATGGAGGTACTAGTGGCGCGGGCGGACACAAAGGCACTTCCCAGGGCTCGTCCTCCCGTGGGTCGGGTCCGCGGGGAGGAGCACCTCGCTCTGCTCTACCTCGGGCTCCAAACGGTGTCTGCGACTTCTACTACAACAAAGGGTTCTGTTCACGAGGCTCCGACTGTCGTTTCCGACACGAGAGTTCCAGCCAAGGGCTCTCTCAAGCCTCTGCCACGCCGCTAGATAACATCGCTTCATTCTTGACCCCCGCCGCTCTCGCCCGCATCCAGGGTCCTGGCACCGATGGCTTTTTCACCGCTTCGGTTGCTGAGATGAAGCCCTCAGAGGTCAACTACCACCTCAACCGTTTCCTGGAGGACAACTTCAGGTTCCGATATGCCGCCGATGTGTATGGATTTGTTGCCTTGATGAACAACGTCAGTTCCGGAAACGATTCTTGGGTGAGTCATTATCTTCTTCTCATGCATCTCATCGCGTTAACGCTTCATACAGTCTCCTGAAGATGGACAAGTAAGCACTTATCGCTTCTCACTGCGATTCTCAACGTTGACGTTGAACGTAGCTGTTTCTGAACCGTGTCGGAACGGTACGTACCCTCCCGGATTGCTGTCTCCCTGCCCTTTTAACACCTCCTTTGTCCTTGGTAGAATAACGGCTTGCTTCGGATTGGGGATATTCTTGGATGGTCTCAGACTGTGACAATTCGTCCGAGAGAGCGGACAAGTCTCTCATTTGGGCGCGGATATATTCCTCTGTTGAGAGTAAGTCCCAGATTAAATGTTTGTTAGCGATATCTCATTTCCCCCCGCCCATCGTGTAGTATATGTCTTCGGAATACGTGGTGAAGAGCATCACCAGCAAGACCGTCAAGTGAGTGCCTTGTCTCTGCCGCTCAAATATGGCTCCGGTGCTCACTGTTCTCTACAGCTCCCTTTACTCCCTCATACTCGAACATTTTGATCGGCTCTCTGAGATTGTACGGTCTTGTATGGAAGAAGCATTCAACACCCACAAATCGTTCGGGGAACCTGGACAACTCGAGTTGATGGGCAGCTCGATCTTTTCATGTATAGCCCAAGTTCTCTTCGAGTGCGTTACACTTTCCATACCTCGATCAACTCCATCATATTAAGCACTGTGACCCAGATACATTACCCGGTTCAAAAATGCTGTCGCAACTCACCCGTCTTTGCTTGGACTCGTGACGAGTCTTGATAGTTGGACAGAGGCCTGGATCGAGGGCATCTCCACAACCCCTGCCACCTTTGCCGACTCAATCGCCAACGTTTCTCAACAGGCTCGTCGTTTGGTTATCGAGCGCCTCCGTGCATTGGTTGGCCGTCTCGTAGCTATCGTTGACCGTAAGCATAGGGACAACGAGCGTGGCAAGCAGCCCCCTCGCAACCCAGCCATCCTGACGAGCTCATCAAATGAAGGGGTCCTGGCGGCACTTCACAACGCTTATGAAGGGCCTGGTTCGCTTCGCCCTGATGGCCCTCGCCACGATAACGATTTTGTCGACATCGCCGACATCCAGATTGCACCCACTCATGAAGAGCTCATCTCTCCCTTACAGCCATTCTTGCCCGCCAATCTATTCGGCGCTCCACACCCTTTTCCATCAGAGTCAACGGAGCAACTGCTGGACATACAATTCAGGCTGTTGCGTGAAGAGCTCACGTGCGTTTCTCCTTCTCTAATTGTCTGTCTTGCCTGCTAATCGTTTTTACAGTGCGTCCCTCCGCACCTCCGCGCAAGCGATCCTCTCCGATCTCAAAAAAGGGGACGGACAGACCCAACTTGACAAAGTCCTGAAGAAGTGTGGTGGAAAGTACCGTGGACACGCTATCGGTCAAGACACGGTACTGTTCAACGTCTACACCAACGTCGAGTTCCTCACCATTAGTCCCACTCATCGAGGGCTGAACGTCAGCGTCTCGATCGACGCGCCTCCCGGTCGCGCCCGTGCGACGCAAGCCAAGTCCCGTGCGCACTTTTGGGAGACCATGGCCAGCAAACGACTGATGCAAGGCGGTCTGGTTGCTCTCGTCTGGCAGCGCGCGGGGACGACCGAGGTCCACCTCGGCACTGTCGCCAGCTCGCTCAGGGACCTGACGGACTCTGCGAAACAGAAAGCCGAGCGCGTCGACGTTCGGCTGTCGTTCTTCTCCCCCGAGATCGAGTTGCGCATCCTTCAGGAACTGCGCCTCCCAACCACGGAGCGGCGCTCGATGAAGCTGCTCGTCGAGGCGACCGTCATGTTCGAGTCCGTCCGCCCGTTCCTCGAGGCCCTGCGCGTCGAGCCCGAGAGCGTCCCCTTCAGTCGCTATCTCGTCCATCGCCCACCCGAGTTCTTCCAGACGCTCCAGATCTCTCCCCCTGCATACGCTACACTGCCCGACTACTCCTTCCAACTCGCTTCGCTCTTCCCTGCAGACTCGGGAGTGGACGACCTCAAGCTCGTCGTCAGCGACCCGGCCTCTATCGAGACCGCGCGCGACGTACTGAAACGCAGCAGCCGGCTTGACCCCAGCCAGGCTGACGCAATGGTCGACACGCTGATAAGAGAGGTTTCCCTGATCCAAGGGTGAGTGCTCCGTCGTTCTAGCTAGCACCATCTAACGACCGTCGTCTCGTTAGGCCTCCTGGTACGGGAAAGGTAAGTCACTTGTTGTATGTCCCCGGATGCCCTATTGACAACGCATATGTAGAGTTACACTGGCGTCGAGCTTCTGCGAGTCCTCATCAAGAACCACGCTGGTCCCGTCCTTATGATCGCGTTCACGAACCACGCATTGGACCACATGCTTCGCTCGGTGCTTGATGCCGACATCACGAAGAACATCGTCCGCTTGGGCTCTCGTTCCGCGGATGAGCGCATTGCTCCATTCTCACTCGAGCAACAGGAAAACGTTGCGGGTAGGACACGTCTCTCCGCTGCCTTCTCTGGCCATCGTCGCGCACTCAGAGATGTTGAGGATGAAATCAAGACTTTCATGGAGGGCTTCTTCAAAACCGAGGTCAGCAGCAGCGATCTCATCCGGTACCTCTCCATCCAATTCCCTGTCTTGCTCGACTCCATCGAGAACCCGCCGGAGTGGGTACGGGCGCTGCATACTTTCGACGCACAGGAGCAAGGCGAATGGAGCGTCGCTGGCCGGAACGGAAAGGATGTCGGGGAGGTCGACATTTCGCTCTACGGATTCTGGTTGCGCGGAGGGGACGTCAAGTTCCTGAATGACGCGCATTATTCCATGCGATACCGACAGGAGGCTCGACCGTCAGCTGCTCAGCAGAGACCTGCAAATCGATTCGAGATACTTCGATCAGATGCTGCTGACGAACCTGAAGTGCAAGCGGTTGATGAACCAGCTCCGAGTGACGCTTCCATTCACCTCG
This sequence comes from Polyporus tsugae, assembly GCA_024305745.1. Lineage (NCBI taxonomy): Eukaryota > Fungi > Basidiomycota > Agaricomycetes > Polyporales > Polyporaceae > Polyporus > Polyporus tsugae. The sequence continues at coordinate 1,650,058 of JAHRBS010000001.1, forward strand.
CCGAGGGCAACTCGGCGACTGCAAACGACGAGGATAGCGACTTTGTTGTCCTCGATGCGTCCCCGGAGGAAGAATGGCTGAACGACGTCATCCTCGCGGACCTCGATGAGCTGACGGATATCGACGAGGAGGAGCCATCCCTATCCCCCCATCCCGTCCCTACACCAATTCACCCATCATCATCACCCCCTACTAACGAACGGACCTCGCTCGAGACCAGCCCTCAACCTTCGCTCGACGCTCAACCTGGCAATATCCGCCCCGATGATTTCACCGACCTCAAACAGTTCTTTACTGTATTAGGATGCCCCAACATTCCGTCCGTGCCCACGACGTCCCGGCCACTGCATGACCTGCTGGGGGCGGATGAAGCGTGGCTGATGTCTTCGGCTGAACGTCGGCAACTTCATGCGATGTGGTCTGACGAAGTGCGGGTGGCGGCGCAGGATACGCAGAATCAAGAGTTCCGACGGCTCAGAGAGAAGCATGCGCACACCGCCCAGGAATTCTCGGAGGGCCAAGCCGAGGTAAGCTGAGACGTTGCGACTTGCTTGTTAACATTGCGTCTCATTCAATTCACCATTCCAGATCCGCAAACAGCTACTCAGGAACGTTGATATCATCGGATGCACGACAACCGGTCAGTGACCATAACTTTGGTGTATATACTGGGCTTTCCTCGAGATTGATCACCTGTTCCGTGGCTCAGGGGCTGCAAAGCTGACCGCGCTCCTCAAGGTAACGTCTTCTGCCGACTGCTAACATGTCGTAGGATACAACACTAACCTCTACATGATTTGCCACTGCAGGGCATCGGCCCCAAAGTTCTCTTGGTAGAGGAGGCGGGACAAGTTCTCGAAGCACATGTCCTAGGAAGTTTGGTACCAAGCGTCCAGCATATGATCCTCATCGGCGATCCTCTCCAACTCCGGCCGACTCTAAACAACTATTGTGAGTTGCAGCTTGACCATCCCGTTGTAAACATGACTTACCTTTCTTACATGAAGCCCTATCGATGGACCACAACCATGGCAAGATGGTATACAAGTTCGACATGTCTCTCATGGAACGCTTGTCATCTTCGGGGTTGCCTATGTCGCAAATCAATGTTCAGCGACGTATGCGACCTGAGATCGCGGACCTCGTCAGGTATGCCGAAGCAGTATCATGAGTAAGGACTCGTCTAACAGAGTCCTTGACAGGATGACTTTGTACCCTAGATTGGAGGACCACGAGCTGGTGAAGAATTACGCCCACGTCCAAGGCATGGCGAAGAATGTCTTCTTTTTCACACACGACCACAAGGAGAATGGTGGAGAGGACGACTTCGTCAGCAAGTACAATCAGTTCGAGGTCTGTTCGCATCCGAAATCTCCGAGCATGCAATAATTTAGTTTCGTTTCGCAGGTCGACATGATCAAAGATCTAGTCCTCTACCTACTCCGGTGAGACATACTCCTTGACGAACACCCTCCATAAATCTTACTTGATTGCAGACAAGGACCGTACTCCGCTGAAGGAGATATCGTCGTGCTCTGTGCGTACCTTGGGCAATTATCGCGGTTGCGGGACGCTCTGTCAAACGAGGTGGCTGTCGTTCTCGATGAACGTGATCAAGCGGAGCTGGACGACCGGAATGCTGAAGGCGAGGACATGGCGCAATCCGCAAATGCTTTCGAACGTGTGACAGTGTCTCGCAGGGTGCGCCTAACAGTCACATGTTGTACAAGCTGCAGCTGACTCGTGCTCCCCAGGTTCTTCTGCGGACCATCGACAATTTTCAGGGTGAAGAAGCCAAGGTGACTTGAGGTATTGCAAGCGCTGTGTGCAGGGCTAACCATGCCACAGATTGTGATCCTATCTCTTGTGCGCAACTCCGGTGGATCAGAAGAGGACGAAGCCTACGGGCATCACTCGAAAGGGCGTGTGAACATCGGGTTCTTGAGGGTGAGTCTACTCGATAGTCGCTGCCGTCGTAGCGCTAACAGTAGTTTCATTCATCCCAGTCCGAGAATAGAACAAATGGTGTGTTCTTTATTGTACCTCATGAGACGAACCGAGTTTTGATTGTTCCGCGATAGTCGCTCTTTCACGCGCTCGCGAGGGGATGTACATCATGGGCAACGCGACAAATCTCTCTGCGAGGAGTAAGATGTGGCGCGAAATTATCGAGGAGTTGGGCAAACGAGATTGCCTGGGCACTGCATTCCCGATTGCTTGCCAGCGCCACCCGCATACCGTAGAATCGATCTCCAAGCCAGGACAACTGCCCCGCATCGCCCCTGATGGTGAGGCCTTGACGTACGATATCTCTGTGATCAACACGTTATAACCGCCTCCACCTTTTCAGGTGGTTGCCTCCTCCAATGTGACACACGTCTCAAGTGCGGGCACCTCTGCCCGTACAAGGTAAGCCTTCGTTTCGGACCAGTTCAAATATATCTGACATTGTCTTCCAGTGCCACTCGGACGACCCGAGGCATGTCTCCGTTTCGTGCGTGCAGCGCTGCACTCGATTGTGTCCGCGTCAACACCCCTGCACGAAGCAATGCGCCGATCCTTGTGGAGAATGTCACACTGAGGTTCCGAACGTTCAATTGCCCTGCAGTCACATTATTTCTCGAGTATTCTGGTTGGTTTAAACCCTGCAATGCCGGTACTAGCTCTGACTTTCCCTCTCGTTAGTTTCCAACTCGACAATCTGGAGAACGTATTCTGTCCAGAGCTCGTTGCAAAACAGCTTGCTGGTTGCGAGCACGAAGCGACAATGCGGTGTTCCGACGATCCGCGTCGATACCCGTGTCGAGAGACATGCAATGGGATCATGTCGTGCTGTGGACGTTCCTGCAAGGCGCAATGCCACGAATGTCAATTCCTGAATGCCGCTCCCGAGCCTCAAGATGACAAGGCGGACGATGCTGTGGAGGAGCAACTTGAACGCCCAGTCCAGCGAGTTACACACGTTGGACATCCCTGCCAGAGGAGCCTGTTCTGCGGTCACTTGTGCGGGAAGCAATGCTCTGCAGATCATGAATGCAGATCAGAGTGCAAAGAGGCTTGCCGACAGGTCTGCACTCATGCGCGTTGCAGGAACTATTGTTCTGTACCTTGTGCGCCTTGCCAGGAACCATGTGCTTGGTAGGTCTTGCTCGTGATCTTGGTAGACATACAACTCATACGGCTCTAGGCGCTGCTCTCATTTTGTGTGCGCTCTTCCTTGTGGAGCGGTGCGTGACACTTCGTCCCCCAGCATGCTACTACTTATGTCTACCCCAGATATGTGCTCGTCTCCCCTGCGACAAACGCTGCGAGCAAGTTCTCAGCTGTGGCCATCGCTGCCCATCTGGTAGGTTCTACTATAAATGATACTTATGAGAGCACTTCTGATCCAAGTGCTACAGTTTGTGGGGAGGATTGTTCAATCCAAGTCTGCCCGGTCTGTGCCAACGACGAAGTGAAGTCCAGCATTGTCGACCTAGTCATGCAACGCACCCTGGCCGACCTTGATCCCGAAAGCGAAAGCTTGGACGAAGTGACTATCACTATCCCAAATTGCGGGCATGTCTTCACTGTGGAGACCCTTGACGGCCACTGCGAACTCAACCAGTACTACCGGCGAGAGGGTCCAGAGGGAAAGTGGCTCGGGCTTGAGGCTCCTCCCCCCGGCTTCAAGCAACCTCCTACATGCCCAACATGCCGCAGCGCAATCACTGCTCCTCGCTATGGGCGCGCTTTCAAACGGGCTGACCTGGATATCCTTGAGAACAATGTTGCGTTCCACATGTCCAAGTCGCTGAAGGCAGTACAGGCCAAGCTGGACACCATCTCGAAACCTACCTTGGAGGGCAACGTGAGGGAGCTCGCCGCGCATACCAAAGCTGCTCCTTTGAAGATCTTTACGAAGGAGCTGAAGGCGTTGCAGCGCGACCAGGGGGCCTTGCTCAAGACCTCCCGCTCTATCCCGCTCACCCAGCAACATATCGACCCTCTCAACAATCAACTCCACAGACTCCCCGCAGATGAAGCGAAGGCTTTGAAGAAGGCCATCCTGCCGCTATTCACTGCGTACAAGGACACGGCCTTGGCCTCTCAGACCCGATCTGCGCACTCGCACGCTTGGGAAGCGTCCTTTGCCTACCTGTACCAGAAGGAGATGGATGATATTGTCGCGAACCCGGTCAACGCTCCGCGAAACCCTCAGGAGTACGCCATGCGCGCCGCCAGGATGAAGGTCGGCCAGCCACCCCCGCGTGCCGACAAGCGCTTCCTCGTCGAGGCATTCTGGACCACCATCAACATCCGCCTGTCCATCGCCGCGCTCGTGGGGACGTGGGTCGACGCCGTCAGCAACCGCACGAAGTACCCTCCCGGAAACCGGCGCGTCTGGGCGAGCTACGTCGTCTTCGTCCTCCGCTCCTGCGCCGCCGACGTCGAGCTCGCACTCCAGATCACGCAGGTGTCGGAAAGCTTCCGCCAGGAGGCGAGCACCGTGCTCCTGCTCGTGCGCGTCGAGCTGGAGCAGTTCCGCTTCAACATGCATATGACGAAGCAGAGCACGGCCAAGATGACTGTGGAGGGCCGCGCGAAGCTTGCGGACATTGCGAAGGAGAAGCGGGTGAGCGCTGAAGAGCGAACTGCGGCGGTTCGTGTGCGCGGCCAACGTCGACGAGGAGCTTCAGACTGGCTGCGTTCCGACTTTGTCGAGCCTGTTCAGGCCATCTTGGACGACTGGAAGGCGCTGGAGCGCTCGCTCCGCGATGACACGTTCTATGAGCCCGTCTCGCTCGAGGAGCTCACGCAGATCGTCAAAGGACTCAACTTTTGTGAGTTCCAGCCCTCCTTCTCCATGTAAAATGTTATCTGACCTGTGCTACCGTAGCACATACTGGTCACTTCTACAAATGTCCCAACGGACACGTCTTCGTCATTACCGAGGTGAGCCACACCCGGTTTTTAAAGTTTAACCCTCATTTACACCTTGCAGTGTGGCGGAGCAGCACAGACTTCCTTCTGCAGGGACTGCGGCGAACCAATTGGCGGCACAGGGCACAGTCTTCTGACTACGAACAGTCGCGCAACGGAGCTGGAAGATATCGCACGGGCGCATGGGTCTCAGAGGAGCCCATGGAGTTGGGGAGTGTGAAGATAGACGCTGCCAGTAAGCTTTCACCATACTTAAAGGAGTCCAATGGTCGCTATCATGTCTGCCAAAGAACTGCGTGCATTAGGGCTGACTGTACGATATATATCACGGGTATCAAAATTTGTCTACGTTTGGCATAGACCTGAATGTTCTTGTCGTAGCACGGAGAGACGGATGGCAGGGCACTTACACGTGGGTCCGTCTTTCTGCAACCTTCCTGCGCGCCCCACGCACCGCTATCCCGCCGGATCCCTACTGCCACAACGGCCCCAGCACGTCTCTCCCACCGGCAAGAGGCTCCTGTCTCAGCGTCGGCGACTGCGCGTTGTGCAAGCAGTCCTTCCGCTCCTTCTACCCTCCATGACGCATCTTCCACTCGCGGGAGGCTTATGTCTCGTTCACGACCATGCACCGTGCGCAAGGTTACCATCCCTTAGGCCTCCTCCCACTCTTTTGATCACTTTCCCGCTCGCCCGTTCCACCTGCCGCCATAACACACCCAGCGACCGGCTCAATAATAAGGTCCCTACCAGCCCGACTGTTTCCATTGACTTCGGCGGCGTCACCACAACATGTCACTGCATTCTAATCTCAGCGCAGTCATCGGCCAACGTTAACGGAGGAAGGAGCTTAGCATCCATCCCTGCACCACCCTTTCTCCTCCCACCATCATTCATCTCATCTTCAGTTCCCATCTCAATGATACCACCTTCGCCCAAAACTACCGTGATGCTAGGAAACAGCATCGAAGAGTTGTGAGTGAACGGACCAGCGCGCGTGAGGGCACCCGATGGGCTGTCGGCCACATCGTCCGAGACAATCCACTCTTGCCACCCAACGTCGTCGCTGGGGAGCTCCAGCAATGTAGGCTGAAATGGGTTGCCTCCCAGTACTCGCATTTCATGCACGATGAAGAGCGCCGGGAGTGGCGCATGGAGATCGCGAATGTCCAGACCCACAGCCTTCCCGTGAAATGGGCGATGATTGGGGAAGTCGCAGTAGTTGATAAACACGAATTTCTGAGACTGAAGTCTGTCCTCAGCTCCGTTGCCCAACTGATGATACAATACGGAGACATGACTCGACTCACTGGGGGATGAAACCGTATGAAGACTTTGTAGGTTTCGAACAGTCTGCGGTGATTCACACACATGCGGACGGTGTTTCGAGGTTCGAGGGCGGGCTGTTGGTTGGCTTGGTTGGGGAGCCATCCGTGTTCCCGGAGCTCCGCCCACTAGTACAGCGTATTAGCGTCAGCCGGAAAGCATTTTGGGCCGATGGTTAGTATTGACTCACTGTTTGCCCCTCGGACTTAGAAATTATGTTCAAATATCCAAGGAGTTGTTTGACGTTCTGTCCACAGACGACGCAGCGCGATTTCTTGAGGAAAACATCTCGGCAGCGAATCGCCTTCTCGCAGGCGCGAGAGGTTTTGATACTAGAGGAATCACAGTCGCGTAGCCGAGGGGGCGTACCCTTCAGGGGGCCCCTTTGTCGAGAGAGGGAGGGAAAACATGTCGAGAGCGGGCTGTTGAGCGCGGCACTGCCAAGCGCTGGCAGCCAACATAGCCGCTAGGCTGTGACACCGCCATAGCGCCAGTTGTCACACATGCCAGATTACTCATAGCCTCGTCTATGATAATCACGCACAGCTCGACTGTGCACCGTGTATGCTACTGTACAGTTCTTATGTAATCTAGTAGTATATATACGGGCTCCCCAGAGCCCCCAATACAGACAGTTCTTTACACCCTACCACCATCATCACTTAACAAGCCTCAACAACCCCTCCAGGTGAGTATGCGGAGCTTCCGCTAGAGTTGCTGCCCGGTGTGGGCTTTGCCCCCGGGTTCAACACGGGCATGTTGGCAGGCGGCGGCAGAGAGTACAAGTACTGTGGGCGAGCAACGAGCGCGGTCAGCTTTAAGTCTTGCGACGAGGCTTAGGGGTCCACAGGCGCTAAAACTGCCGGGGTTCGGATTTACTAATCCTGGATCACTCCTGGACGCCAAAATGACGTAAGAGTTGGTTGGTAGCCGCGCCGCTCGCGACTCCGAGTCGACGTCCCGAGGTCAGTACTTGGAGGTCGGAAAGGGCTGGGAAAAAATGTGGTACCCTGCACCAATTCCCTGAACATGTATACTGCCCATCATTTACTGTGTTCCATGCAGACCATCAAATAGTTCTGCAAGATCGCTGGGTATTGGAGGGAACGAGTTGTTCAAGTTCGGTGGCGGGCGCTTGTGATACTATATTAGGGGCTTTGTTTGGTTGTGTTTATGATATTGGCGACGGTCCGAGAAATCTTGTCAACTTGAAGTAGTTAAGTACTACTGCAGTACTAGGAGAAACCAGGGAGTTGAAACGAGGTGCGACCTTTGCATGCTGACGAGACTGCATATTTACATGTTTGGTTCAACCGTACCAGCCCCACTTATCCTGTGCCAGTCTGGATCCAATCAACCCTGCGGCTGCTTGTTGATTTCCGTGAAAAGATCCGTCCATCCGCCCAGCTGGCATATCCATCGGGAATCTTCTTCCACCAGGCCTCCTTCGGTCCAGATCTACATTTGGATCATACATATTATGACCTAGTAATAGTATGACGGTACCATCACATCCCCCGACATCTGCGCCACCACCGCTCCTGATGACAGTTGGCTTCTCGGCGTCGTCTCTCGGAGTCAGACAGTCGCCATCCACCACACCATCCGACACTTGGATCCAATCCTGCCACGGAATAGTTCTATACTACAGAAACCTTGTGCGGAACATATTCCAAAGCGAGATCGACATTCACTGCCCTGTTAAAGGATGAGTACCAGCCCCCTCAATTTGACTCGCTGTAGGTCCGTCACTGACAGTCGCGTCCCACGCATACCCGATGTGTGGAGCTCGTTAGGAGCTCGGAGTCCATGTCTTAACACATTTATACATCTTACCGCGACGTCGATGCAGGCGCCGGAGCAAGGGCTTGCTCCGAACCGCCGTGTCGTCGTACTTATAAAGGTCAGCCACCGCCCAGTGACTACTTAGGAGCAACCCCTTCATGACGTCAATTATATTACCCGCAGAAAGCCCATATCAAACGTCTCCCTAGCGAAGACAAGCTCTATCATGCAATGCCTGACTACTACACGCTTCGCACGCTCCGTCCTCATACACCCCGGCACTTTGCAATCTCGTATGCGGCCCCGTACTCTGCATCTCTCTATGCGCGGGGGCGGTGTGACTGAAGTCTATACATCACCGCATCCCCCTGTCACCGCCCCCAGACCAGCTCCTCAGCCCTTCTCACAGTGCGTGGATGAGGATGGAGTTAAATGCTTGGATCTCAGGTTCTTGGAAGAACCCCTGGGAGTGGGATCGAAGCATGGCTTTGGGCACTACGATGCGCAGTTTGGAGAGGTCGTCGGCCCCGCGGATGGAAGCACGTAATACCGTATCGAGCGCAAACTCGCCTGGGGAACCAACTCCTCTGTCTGGCTTGCCAGAGAGCCCCGGTGAGTATCCCTGCGATATGCAACGATCGTCTGCTGTAACTTACAAATTGCCTGGCTTCAGGAAGGATCGCTTCGTGGCATTGAAGATCTTGTCCACTTACACTACCCATTGGCATCATAAGGGCTCTTGCATCGAGGTCGACTCGTTGGTACGCTTGAAGGGTCATCCAAATATCATTCGACCCTTCCGTAACTTCACCATCCCTGCTAAGCAAAGATCCGCCGATCAGGAGAAGGAAGAGCACATCGTTATCGCCACTGAGTTATATAGGGGCACCCTCTTGGACGTCCTCAAGCATTCCACAGAGCGACTCCCCCCGCTCCCATTTGTGAAGCGTGCTCTGCTTCACGTGCTCCGTGGACTTGCACACATGCATTCCAGAAATCTTGTCCATACAGGTACGCGGCGTATGTTCGAGACTGCCTGACATCAAACTTTTGAACTAAAGAGGTCAACTCTTCTCCCACTTACAGATCTAAAACAGACTTGCATCTTCGTAGACAACGGTTCACTCACGGATGCGGATATCAACGCGCTGCTTGCCGCATATTCCCCCCGACGCTATCCTCCGGAGGCGAGCGAATTCCATCCTGTGCAGGTGGCCGTCTCGCAGCCATTGCCCATTTGCACCATCGACGAGGCCATGTCACGAACTTTCTGCATCTCAGACATGGGCACCGGTAAGTCCGTTGCAGTGCCGAGCAATTGTGTTGGACGGTCGTTATAGCTGAATTTTTCGGTCTCGAAGTGTATCCAAAGCGATGTTTGAAGGTCGGTGAGGATGTATCCCCGAGCGACCTTCAAGCGCCAGAGGTCATCCTTGGCGCTCCGCTGGACGAGAAGGTCGACATTTGGCTGTTTGTGTTGCTGGTCAGTCGGTATGATCTCCTCTTTACCCGTGCACGTGCTGAATGTTCGAGAAGGCATATGAGACAGTCACAGGCGAAATATTGTTCGACCGTCCTAGGGCAGTTGGGCCCAGGGCTCCACCTCCTATCACTTGTGGCAGATATGCGCACTCCTCAACGACGTGGATGCCTTTCCGCCTTACTTGCGCGACGGAGTGGATGCGAAAAAGTATCTTAATTCAGATGGAGGTGAGTACCCAAGTGTTGTGGACAGTGGCAGGAAAACGTTGGATGTGATTGCTGAAACCCGCCGGTGTGGCGTGTCTTGCAGTGATCATGGAGCCTCTCCTGCCTAAGCAGCGGTATGGGAACTTGCGAAGGGTGTTGGATAAGGAACGTCCAGGTCTAGATCCTGCGGAAGGCGACGCCATCGCAGCCATCTTGCAGCGTTGTTTGAAGCTCGATCCCCGGGAGAGGGCGAGTGCAGACGAGCTGTTGAAGGACCCTTGGTGGACGGACGTCGATGCGTAAGAGTCACCCAGATTTCTTCTTCCCTTCGCAACGGCGAGTTCCTTAGGCCGGTAGTCCCGTTCTATAGGTTTTTTTAATCTCACTATTGGTCATATGATGTGTCGCATCTCCGCTCTTGTGTTGTCGAATAGTTTTATCCACCTCACCTCTCATTATCCTGGTTGTTTGCATCTTGCCTCAAGTGTCATCGAAGCGACTCTCCTCATGAACAAGGCCTCCAGTATCTTCCCCCAGGACTTTTCGCTGGATGGTCGCTGGGCACGACTGTGTCGCAGGACGCACCAACGAACGATATCTGGGATCCTGAGATCCAATGACGTCAGGATCCTAAGATGTTCTCAGTCACCCATGGCCATGTTGCTCATATTCTTTGCGTTCGACGACCTCGGATCTACTTTGTGGAGTACAGGATGTGGAGCATTATGCTGCATCCTACCATTCGCATCACTGTTTTGTGCCAATAGACGAGACAAACGCTGTCACACGATTCCTCGAGCTCTGACCCCCTGCAAGTTGGAACTTGAAGAGCTCGAATGCATACAGTCTCTCAAACTGTCCTGGCGGACGTCTCTATCGAGAGATCCATGGCCAATGCCCTCCTCTCTACCTTCCTCGGGGCCCTCCAGGGCTCCATTTCCGTCCTCCTCACCCTTTTCATTGGCTATCTCATGGCTCGCCGAGGATACATGGACCACGGCACCGTCCGGCGTGTCACCAAGCTCAACACAGACCTCTTCCTCCCTTGCCTCATCGCCGAGCATATGGGCCCCGAGCTCACCGCACGCCACCTCTCCGCCGACTGGATTGTGCCCCTCTGGGGGCTCATCTCCTCCATCCTCGGCCACGCCATCGGTTACATCGGTAAGCGCGTCTTGAAGGTGCCCTACTGGACCATCGTCGCGTGCGGCCGGCCGAACGCGAACGTGCTCCCGTTCCTCCTCCTCCAGTCGCTAGAGCACACCGGCGTGCTCGACACGATCTCGCGCGGCGGGGAGAGCGTAGCGGAGACGCTCAAGCGCGCCAAAGGGCTCATCCTCCTCAACGCCGTCGTCCAGGAGACGGTCACCTTCCAGCTCGCGCCGGGCATCATCGCGCGCGACCGCGGCCACGACCCGGAAGCCCAGGCGGACGCCAGGGAGGGGGAGAGGCTATGCCCCGACCCACGGCGCGTGCCTTCGGAGTTGCGGGTCCCAGAGCACGTCGGATTGCTTGAAGACATCGACCACAGGGATGCGGAATGGGGGAGGGAGAATCCGAGCACGCATGGACACGCCCTGGACGCTATCGCCGACCAGCCAGACTACCACTGCCCGCGCCCTATCCGGGTTTTCGAACGGCTGACGAAGGCGTTCCACCACTACGTCAGCCCGCCCCTCCTCGGCGCCATCCTCGCGCTCATCATCGGGGCGAGTCCCGAGTCCTCCGCGATACCCAGTGCACGCTCTGACTGACACCCGCTTGCATCCGCAGATCACCCCGCCCTTGCACCGGGCGATCCTGGACGAAGACGGGGCGCTATACAGTAGCGTAACACAGACCGTGGTCAACCTCGGCGAGCTCTTCCCCGCGCTCCAGGCGTTCACCGTCGGCGCGGAGCTCGCCCTCGTCAAGTCGACGCACCCCAGCATGCGCGCGACGCTGTGGGTGCTCTTCGTCCGGTTCGTCTTCCTCCCCCTCCTCGCGCTGCTGTTCGTGTGGTGCACGGCCGGCCGGGGGCTGTACGTCGACGATCGCCTCGTATGGTGTGTCGAATCTCGCTTATTTGTGTGGATGCTTCTGGGGGACCGGGACTGAGTGCGCTCGTGGTCATAGGTTCCTCCTCGTTTTGATACCCGCGGGCCCGTCTGCGATGGTGCTCGTCAGCGTCGCAGAGCTCGTGAATATCGACCAGGGAGATATTGCCGGGTATCTCACCGTCGCTGTGCGTCTTCCCCCTTGGTTCCTTCGTCTCCCCTTGTCGTCGTCGGAGGACGGGATTACTGACTCACGTCGGACAGTACCTGTTATCGCCGCTCATGGCAGTCGTGTGTTCCGCCGGCCTCTCCGTGGTAGACAAGGCAGCGCAGCGTGTGCACGACCTGTAAGCAAGAGACATAGAAAGTACTGATTGGCTTTGTTCTCGGTTGCCTCGATCTTGATCATCAAGGATTCTCGTGCTCTATCACTGGGACAACGGCTGCTGGAAGGGACAAGGTTGAAATATATCTTGTACGTACATCATCATAGCTTCCTCTTTCACAGTAGGATCGCAATCGTGCCGTAAGAATATAATAGCGGGGAGCCGGGGACAGAGCCACCCCCGTGGGTGTGATAATCATACGTGTCGCGCCCCACACCGGCTTCCCATGATGTCCATATGACCAGACACTTTTCGGTGTACCATCTGACGATCGTCTGTCATCGCGTCTTCTCGAGGGTGTCGCGGCAAGGGTGTTCCGAAAGGTTGACGGGTGCCCGATAGGTGCGCGTCGAGCTGGGAGGATCCAGGGGGTCGGTGGTGCGCGATTCTGAGAGAGCACAGATGAGAGACTAGAAGCGCTGCGTTGAATAAGAGAATAGAGGTAAGCGAGCACGCGGGGGGTCGGGCGGCGATCCCGGACACGGGACATTAGACTCTAGAGCGCAGGATGCGCTGCAAGGGAAGACGGTCGTCGGTCAGGTGTAGTGCGGGTAGGGGGCTGGCCGCTAGTATGGCGAACGCCGTGCGTTGGGAGCCGGGACGGAAACCAAGAAGGAAGCCTGCGGGACATGAACGCTGTTCGAGAGCGGGCCGCAGCGCGAGGAAAGCATGCGACCGGGGGCTCGTTGGGAGGGCGGTGCCGGCGAGGGATTGGCAATGGGAGACTGGGTAGGCAAGTGGATGGATTGTGTACCTGGCTACGCCATTGTATTGCAGGCGATGCGCACGACCCTTGCTATTCCACGGGGCATGGCATGCGAGCGCAGTGCGATACCAGGGGTTGGGTGTGGCTAAACCTTGCAGCTTGCCGGCCGGCCGGGGGATGGGCATCGTGCTTCGTGGTCACAGTGGCCGGTAGATGTCTGGACCCTGCCCTGGTGCAGCTGTGTGTCTTCTTCGAATCCCTCGAACGGGGGGAAGGCGATAATGGCCAGCGTCGAAAGTTCAATAGAATACTTTCCGCGCTGAGAAGACGGCCAAGATGACCTGACCGGCTGCCTGCAAGTTAGATGTCAGAGATGATAAACATGGCGCGCAAGGAGGCAGCCTGCTGGTGCGTTGGCTAGAACCGGAGTTATTTGTGGTCAAGAGGACTAACGAGGGAGTGGTCGTCAGCTGGCCCGTTTGAATGCGGGACTGTGGGAGCGCAGTGCCGTCATGACCCTCGTCAGCATCGACCTTGAGGGACGGTTTGATGAGAACAGAAGACGACGGACGTTCCACGAAACGAGTGGGGGGTTCCTTCTGCGTGGTAAATGGAGGAGGGAATATTGGCCATGGACAAGGACAGTATGGCACCGGACATGGTCAGGCCGGATTCCGGTGGAAAGCGCTAGTCTGTACGCACGCGTACGAATGTGAGGCAGGGGTACCGGTCGCGATATGATTCAGGGCAAAGTGGGGGGAGTGCTGGAGATCAGTGAGTCTTGGGTGAGGAGGACAGCGTTGTCGAACGCGGATCGAGGGGGTTCGTTGCGGGTTTTGAGGAATGACGTGCTGGCAAAGGGAACTTGCGAGAGAGAACGAACCTAAAGGGCGAGAGATGCTCGCTGTCCTTACGAGAGGAGCAGGCCAAGAGCAGGCCATGCATATGCGAGGTGGGGACGGTGGGACGGTGGCAGGGCCCAGGTCAGCTGGCCCGAGGGGAATTGGGTTGCCGAATGATTTTGACACGATTGGAGTTAGATTGCGGGATAAGGGGTTATTTGTGGGGTCACGGCCAGGGACGACGGCTGCGTAAAGGGAGACCCCGGCGTCCCGCCTTGCGTTGCGCCCTCTCCTCCCATCGTCTCCCATGTCGATGATGTCCCTCTCGCCCACCACATCCACCTCAAACTACGACGAGCCCACATCTACCAAGCGCCGCCGCACTACCAGCTTCAACGCCCCTGCAAACGGCGGTCCCCGGTCCGACATGGCCTCCCCCCAAGACTCCCCATCCGGCCACGGTGCGTCCTCGTCCGTCGGTGCCGCCCACATCCCGAAGCGGGGCGCGCGGGCCTGCACCAACTGTCGCAAAGGCAAGAACAGGTGCGAAGGCGAGGTCCGTACGCTCCACCTCTCCCGCCTTGCCGCCGGATGCTTACCCGTACCTCGCCCTTCCCCGTCCCGTCTGCCCGCCCATCCGCCCGGCCCGGCCAATTGCTGGCGTTGCGTACATCCTCTTTGTAGGCTCCCTGTCGTCGCTGCCAGCTTAGCGGGGCCCAATGTGTCTTCGAGAAACCAGAAAAGAAGAATGTGCAGGCCTTGTCCACTGCCAGCGTTGAGTAAGTCATCGCTCTCCGTCCCCAATGCCTGATCCTACGCTCATGCCACCATCTATCACTCCACGTAGACGTCTGTCTCGCCTCGAGGGCCAGTATCTCGTATGTCCTATTCTTGTATGTTCCCGGCTGTTCATGTCGTTGACGTGGCTTTTTCGCGTGCAGGTCATGCAGAGTCAAATGATCGGCATGCAGTCCTCTCTGGACCGCATCCTCTCAGCCATCCAGAACCAGAACCAAGCTATGGTCCACGTCCAACAGCCGCCGTACCCGCAGCAAGGCTCCTCACGCGACAGCCCTAACATGCCAGGTCCGTTAGCCTTCACCCGCCCCATAGTAGCCAACTTATCCCGAATAGAGCCTCATCCCCGCGGCCGGACGTTCCCTCCCCTCCCCGGCTTTGCCCCTCCGGTGCGTACTGCTCCCACTGCAACTATTGTCATTTCCCTCACGTTCCCAAAGCCGCACAAGTACGCGACGTACGGCATCGTGCCCAGCACGGCACCGTCCTCGGATGACGAGTCGGAGGACACCCTTCCGCGGTCAACCCTCAATGCCCCTATCGAGGCCTTGCAAGGCCTCGCCAATGCCGCGGCAGAAGCTGCCGCCGCACCGTCTGCCTCTCCGCCACGGCAAGTAGTTTCCGAATGCATGGTACTAATGTAAACACTAATCGTCCGGGTGATGGCAGTGTGAAGAAGCGCAAGCGGGCCGAACCGACGCCCCGCAATGCTTTCCCGCATGTCGTCGAAAAGGTACATGGTGCCCGCTCCTTTCTGACCATCCTGCGGTCGTGCTGAAATGTTTGCGCTAGGGTCTTGTCTCTGATACAGAAGCTCGAGAGCTCTATCATATGTACGTCAATTCCACTTCCCTGGCTCCCTCTAGCTCACATCCGCCCCAATGTAGATTCTTCTCTGGCTGCCATATCTTCATTCCCGTCTTCGACCCCTCGTATGACACCTACGATGCGATCACGGAGCGCACTCCCTGGACGTTCGACGCCCTTCTCGCTGTGGCGGCGAAGGTCCGGAGCGGGACCGGACCGCTTATTCCCGCCTTCTACAAATGCTTGGAGGAGGCGCAGGGCATCGCGCGGTCATCCCTCTTCGGCCCGGTCGTACGCAAGGAGGCCGTGCAGGGTATGCTTCTCCTGGCTGCGTGGAGCACCAACGGGTGGCTCCCAAGTGGCCACGCGATGCGCATGGCCCTCGACCTCGGCCTCCATCGTGCACTTGAGAAGCTCGCTGAGCACCCCGAGAAGAAAAGGAGCGATGAGGAGGAGCGGAACCTCGGTGCGTTGTTTCTGCGCGAATGGTTCTTCCGTCTATAGGCTTAAAGGCTAATGTCGCGTACCTTGACAGTCGTGTCGGCCCGCATCTGGCTGTGCTTGTATTGGTTTGACCACCAGATGAGTTTGGGGACCGGACGGCCCATCGTCCTCCGGGATGAGAGCTCCATCCGGCATTGTCGCGTGCTGCTCTCGCACCCGATGGCGTCGCCGACGGATGTGCGGTTGATTTCCCAGGTCGAGCTGATCGCTCAGAAGAGTGCGTGTTGTTTTCTCGCTATTTTCGGACCAGCGTCGGACCGAGCAAGATAACTGACTATTTTCTCATAGCGCAAATTTACGAGACGTTGTCTCCTCTTAACGGTCAAGTCAACCACAATACGTTGTCGTTTATCCGGCGCGCGAACATCGCCCTCGACAAATGGTGGGCAGATTGTGATGAGTTGCATAGTGAGCTGTTTCCGTGCGTTTCCGCCGTACATGGTGCTAACCTCCCCTGCAGGGCAAACGATGGACGAGGAGGCGCTCCCACGCAAGATCCTCGTCGGTGAGCTGCACTACGCGAAGCTCTGGCTGGTGTGCGTCGCCCTCCGCGGCGTCTCCTGGGACAAGATGCCCTTCGAACAACGCGAGCTCGCTTTCCAAGCCAAGGACGCCGCATCCAACTGCCTCTCCAACCTGCTCGACTCGCCCACATACCGCGCGGCCCTGCGCTACGCAGTGCACGACACCCTCGTCATGACCGCTTTCTCCGGCCTGTTCCTCCTCAAAATGGCGAACCTCTTTCCCGCGGAGCTCGACCTCGGCGCGATTACGATC
The DNA here is from genome assembly GCA_024305745.1 of Polyporus tsugae. NCBI lineage: Eukaryota > Fungi > Basidiomycota > Agaricomycetes > Polyporales > Polyporaceae > Polyporus > Polyporus tsugae. The sequence continues at coordinate 1,666,637 of JAHRBS010000001.1, forward strand.
CAGGTCGAGCAGCTCGCCCAGCTCCTCTCGGACGTCGCCGCCGAGCGCTACGCGCTCACCCTCCGCATCATGCTCGCCAACCTCCGCCGCAAGGTCGGGCTCACCGGCGGCGGCCTCCCCCCGCAGAACGCGCAGATGCCCACCACCGGCGGCGGCCCCAGCGACATCCAGAGCCAGATGATGCCTGGGGGCCCGGGCGGCGCCGCGTTCACCATCGACCCGAGCATCGCCGGACCCCCGCAGCCGTTCACGGTCGAAGAGGTCGGTCCGTGGGCGCACGACCTGCGGATGTTCAACCCGCAGGCGATCCCGCTGTGGCTCCAGGAGCAGAGCCTGACGGACCTCGGCCTGCCCGTCAACGGCTCGGACGGGATCTTCCTCCAGATGGGCGGACAGAACGGGTGGATGGGCGACTTCCCGCAGATGCCCGAGGCCTGGTAGACGTGCCGTGCCACTCATTCTTCGGACAGAGCAAAATGTTGAACGGTGCCGTGCCCAGGCCCTAAGAGTCTCCATTAGGGTGTGTGTGTTCCTTGCCCGCGTTTCTTTTCCTTACCGCGCTACTGTCTCTGCCAGTCGAAAAGTAGGTGTACGATTCCGTTGGGCGTAGCGTATGTACTGTACAGTAATACTTCTCTTGCGTCGCTCTCCTCCCCCTACTCTTCCTTGGTGCGCCGTAGTATCTTGCGATTGCCATGGTTGTTGTGACCGTCACCGTCTTCTTGTCGCCCGAGTTGACATATCTCGCTTGTTTTCTTGTTCTCCTGTTTGACCTGTTGTCGAGTCTAAGCCCCTGTTTTGCCAGCTGCCGCGTCGTCGAACGCTGGTTTCTGTTCCTGTACCTAGCTGTAACATACGTTCCACAGAGAACGAGGCGTCCAAATGCGTTGTTTGTCATTTTTCTGTAATGCGCCATGGGGAGACTCGACAAGATACATGCGGGACAGCGCGGACAGGTCTAAATAGTGTAATGCGTCGTGGAGGTCAAGTCCGTCACTCCTCGTCTTCGTCTTCGCTCTCTTGCTCCTGCAAGAACTGGAGCAGAAGCGTCAGCATTCAAGGTCAACATGATGGAGGGGAAGGGGCCCCACCTTGACGAGAGGCTGAGTAGCCTGGAGGAAGTGCTGCCTGCCCTGCGGCTTAGACCCCTTCTGGTGCCAGTAGATGATAGCTTGATCAGAGATACAATCCTTGTTATACAGAACCTGGCAGCCGCGGGAGGGGTCAGCCACATCTTTTCGGACTGCAACACATCGGACGGTGGACGGACCTTGAGTACTTGAGGGAATGCCTTAATGATACGTGTGTCTTCATAACAATACACTTGTACAGTATTGATGAGGGCGACTTCAGTCTTGGGCCCGTTGCAGAACGGCTCGAGGATATCCGTGAAAGCCTGCATATCATATCATATCACCCATCCGTCAGCGACTGAACGACCCCATATAGATGCACGAGCGGCAGACGCATACATTGATCTCCCTCAGCGCAAGCGCCTCGTTCTGGTCCTGGCGCGCACTCCAGTCGATGCTCGAGATGAGCCCCTGCCAGATGCACGACACAAGCTCAGACTCGGGGAGGGGCTGCTCCTCCTGCCTGGCCCTGATCGCGGCGACGATGTCCGGGTGCGTGTCGCCGTTGGCGAGCTGCTCCTGGAGCTGCTTGATGATCCCGTCCTTGAGGGACGCGTACTGGCGCTTCGTCCACCACTCCGCGATCTGCGGTAGGCCGGCCTTGCGGAAGTGCTCGTCGAGCGTCTTGTCGTCGCGCTTGTTCGACGGGAAGAAGAGGATGAGGTCCTTGATGCCGCCCCGCTTGAGCGCGCCGGCGAGGTGCTCCATCGACTGCATGCTCAGATACCCGCGGAAGATGAGCGTGACGATCTCTGTCGACAGGTCTGCGGTGTAGCGGCCAGGTCGTCAGAATTGGGAGGGGAAGGGAGGCTTGGGGGATGAGGAACATACCGTTCTTGACGAGATGGTCCTTCGTCAGACTCTGCAGGCAGCTCGCGCTCGCGAGACCCTGTGCGAGGAGGAGGCCTGTCGCGACAGACAACTTCGCCCTCTGGGTCTCGGGCCACCGGTTTATGTACTGCAACAAGTTCGGTAGCGAGTTATCTTCAAGAGGCCGCTGGAGGTACTTGTATCTGCGCGGATGCAGCGTCGGCATTGGGTTTCGGTACCGGACGTAGGGAGCGGAGGGGAGTGGGGACGATGGTGGGGGGAAGGGGCAGCTCACCTCCGGATTAGTTTGTTGAACACTTCAACATACTGCTTCACGTCCGCCACCTCCACAGGCTCCTTGGCGTTGAGGATCGAGAAGGGCGAGAGCGGTGCGCCATCGTCGACGTACTGGCCGCCAGGCTGTAGGAGGCCGCCGACGAGGAGGATCTCGAAGAGGGTGTCTGCATACTTCAGGAATTCGAGTGTGGAACCAGCTTGGACTAGTTTGTTTGCGATGGCGTCAAAATCGTTGGGCGGGACGTTCTCGAGGTGCTTGAGGAACTGGTCTCGGAAGACTATGGGGGCAAAAAGGGACTCGTGAACCCACTGCTGGCAGGACTGACCGGTATGTGCTGTGCTCGCACTCACCTTCGGGTTCGTGTTTGGCGTGAGCCTTGACGGCACGTTTCCTGGCTTTGATACGGACGCCCTGGAGCGTAGGCTTTGCAGCAGCAGCTTGCTGAGACATCCACAGGTTTCGACGACCTAGGCTCGAAAGATGTGGAAGAGGAGAGATAAGAGACACTCCGGGCACCCTCCGCCTCAAAATCCTCGGTCGTGATCGAAGCTTGATTCTCATCGCTTGCCCCAAAATGGCAACTCCAGCCAGTCCGATGCACCGCTGACTCCGAGTCCATCTTGTTCGTTCTCACTCGTCTGCCACTCAGTCGCCCTCCATCGGTATCATTAACCATAGCTACACTACCCTAAACGACACTATCGCAACATGACCGTGTTCGAAAACTTCCTCGGACGCGGTGGCACGACCATCAACGATACCCCACTCGCACGCGACCTGTTCCCACTAGGTGGCCTCTCCCTCGGCCTCTCTTCTGGACCATTGTCCGTAGACGTCCTCTCTATGTGGCGCAGAGTCCGCTCGAGTCGCTCGCGTCCGTCGTCGTCGTGCTTGTCCACGTTAGGCCCTCCATCACCTTCGACTGCTTCCGCGGCTTCGCATACACGCAAGAAGTCTCCGAGGCGGGTCATCGCTAATCGTTCCAAACCATCGAGCGAACGGTGTTCGTCTTCGGGGAGTTCCAGTGCGTGGCTCACCGGGATCACCTTCTTCGTCCACTCTCCAACGTCCCTACGCGTACCCCCCGTCTTCTTGATATGCCTGGAGATTTCCAACGTACGTTTGCTGCGCTGCAGGCGAACGCGGATTGCTTCCCTGTCGTCGGCTTCGGCGTCTTCTGCGGGGATGTGTATCTCGATGTCGCCAGGGGGTCCGTTGGTCATGAGCGTGCACTTTGCCTCGTCGGCAAAGTGGACGAGCTGCGTCACGATCAGCGGAATGAAATGAATAGTCACCCTCGAGGGGGGAAACGACCGACTTTAGGGATGCGAGCATTCAGCTGATCGACGATCTGCATTGCGTCTTCATACTGCTTGCCATACTTGGCAGGTAGTTGTCTAGGGATGTAGACTGCAACAGGCTCGACGAGGCAGCATGGAGTGCTCAGATGAGGAGCGTCGTAAACTTCGACCTGCCCAGGATGTCATCAGTCCGTCGCGACTGTACAGTAGTACCGTAGACACATTGACGCACAGTGTCACCGTCTGGGCTGATCATGAGGACTTGCTTCCCCTCATGCCCCTTTCTGCGCTCGCTTTCCCGGAAATCGACCAGCAGAGCCTTTGAAGGAAGAACAACCAGTTGCCCGCGCGAGAGCTTGTGAGTTTGAGGCTTGAGTCGACGGGTGGCGAACTTCCACAGATCCGCAGAGATGTTGCTAGACTTGGAGACAGCGGTAGAGGTTGTTGCCTGAGAAGAGGTCCTATGTATGACAGATTGCGCAGGAGCAGGCAGAACAAGCTGGTCAGACTTGGGCACGGTAGTTCCTGAACGTTGCTTTGTTGAGGCACAGGGTTCAGATAGCACACGCTTCAGCTGAGCCCGAGGGGACGCCAGTTCATTGACAACCTTTTGCTGTGGGGAAAAACGGAGACCAGTGTCTTGTTCTTCCGTTGAGGCGCCTAGAGAAGACACACTTGGCGTTCCGTAGTCAGCCGTAAGAGCAGGCGTAGGGGGCCGAGAGTCCTCGCTAGCGGCCGCAGTAAGCCCAGGAATTGTAGGAGCTGACCTCGTTCGCCGAGGGTTTTGAACCAGCGCTACGTCGTCTTGGGAAACATCCTGGTAGAAATTGGTGATGTCGTCAAGCGGTGTCCGCCTGGATGCGAATTGCTGCTTGCAAGGGAACATCGGTCTGAGGCGCTCGGGGTCTCTGGATAAGATGGACGGATATCGCTGGGACGGTGGACCGAGAGATGTACTATTGGTCGAAGGTGCAATGCCCGTATTCTCGGAACAGTCTGGGTTAAGGTCATTCGTCGAAAGTGGATGAACGGCTAAAGTCGGTTTGAAAAATGGATGAGATAGTATCCTATGGGGAGGGGTACGGTCTTCAGGCTCCTGAATAAGCCTGCAGTTATTGGACCAGTCAGGGAGAGATCTACAGCTCGTCTTACCTTCTGAAGCATTCCAGCAATGAGATCTTGTGCCTCATACGATACCCCGTCCGGGAGCGTATATCTGGCGCAACAAATGTTCTCGAAGACCTCTTCCGTAGTTGGAGCCTTGTAATAAATATATGGTTGCGGCTTCAGTGCACCGAATACTCGTGGATATCGTGGTGACGTACGTAGAACGCTGGCTGTCCCGCCAGACAGGTCACCAACACACTCCCCACAGACCACAGGTCTGTTGTAAATCGATAGGGCAATCCCGATAATATTTCCCTGAGGAAGATGTAAGTATATGCACTTCATAAACACTGTATCAGCGATCCTGGAAACTTACGGGGATACATAGTTCGGTGAACCACAAAACGCTGTCTCCGTAGAATCCGATCGAGGCAGTCTGATGGCGGAACCGAACCCAGATAATTTCTTGTATGCGGTGATGAGAGTGCGTGCCAGTGCGGCATCAGCCATGGAGCGAGAACGTACCAGGCGAAAGTCCCTGGTAATGAATATGTTGCTTGGCTTGATGTCCCGATGCAATACGCGTTCTTTCTTGAGATAGACCAAGGCATCGACGAGCGCCCTCGCGACACCCCGCAGCTCCTCTTCAGTAAGAGTGTGGGGATCACGAGCGTGTAGGAAGCCCGACAGGCTACCGTTCTCGCAGAACTCCATAATTTGGTAGAATCCGGACGGCGCGGAGAACGAAGAGATAAGGGTGACGACGGTAGGGTGGCATAGCGTAGAATGAAGCGAGGCGGCGGAAATCGGATCCTTGACGACTCGCGAGGTCTCGTTCTGGTGCTTGTATGGGGCGGGGAACTTCGAAGATTGAATACATAGGAGTGACGAAACGAGCACTCCTCCACTCACTTTCTTCACCACAACAAGGCGGTTGCGCATACGTCCTCGTTTGCAGATCGCACGGAAGACCAGCGAAGCGGCTTCTGACGCTACTTGATCTTTTACTTCGTAGTTCTATTGAAGCGCTAGCCGTCAGTACGGAAGTCTATGTGTCTGCCCTCTGACTAACATGAAGACCATCCATGACCTGAGTCGATACCCTGCTAGAGTCGAAACTCATGGCGGGTAACTGTTCGGCTCGAGTTGCTTGCAAGGCGAAATGATGGACACGAGAGAACAAGAAGAGATCTAGAGCGTTGCGCAACAGTTAGATTTGGGCGGAACGAACATGATGGGCGTCCATCGCAAGACGGATCGAGTAGCCACGTGATCAGTCAAGAGCGGTAGCGTTGTCAAGTTAAGTATACTTAGAATGGTGATCATTGACTGTTGACGAAATACAACGTTAACCCAGACAACAGAGAACCGAAACATCTGCGTGAAGAGAACAAGACAGGACAAATATCATGCGTCAACATTCAACATACAACGCCTGCCCACCAAGGGTCCTCCAATAGCTCTGCCGCACTCGGTCGCTCCCGAGGATCGAGCTTCAAACAACGGTGCAGGATAGCCGCGATGGCGTCGCCTTCCGCAGGATCCAGACCTGGGCGTTTCTTATCCAGCACCCTTCGCAAGTTCCCATGCCGCTGCTTAGGCAGGAGAGGCTCCATGATCACTGCAAGACACGCCACACCGGCGGGTTTCAGCAATCACATCCAACATTTTCCTGCCACTGTCCACAACACTTGGGCCCGGGTACTCACCTCCATCTGAATTAAGATACTTTTTTGCATACACTCCGTCGCGCAAGTAAGGCGGAAAGGTATCCACGTCATTGAGGAGTGCGCATATCTGCCACAAGTGATAGGAGGTGGGGAAGTTGGGAGCTTCGGGTTCAAGTTCCGTAGGACGGTCGAACAATATTTCGCCCGTGACTGTCTCATATGCCTTTCGAGCTCGAACGTTCAGCACGCGCCACCACGGGTACAGAGGAGATCACACCGACTCACCAGCAACCCAAACAGCCAAATGTCGACCTTCTCGTCCAGCGGAGCGCCAAGGATGACTTCCGGTGCTTGAAGGTCTCTCGGGGACAAATTCTCACCGACCTTCAAACACTGTTTTCCACACACTGCACGACCGAAACCCTTAGTAGTAGTCCCCACTGAATAAGTCGCTTAGCAATGGAACGAACATACCGGAACCCATGTCCGAGATGCAAAACGTCCTTGTCATGGCCTCTTCTATGGTGGGAGCGGGCAACGGCTGCGAGACAGCCACTTCTACTGGACGGAATTCACTCAACTCTGGCGGGTAGCGTCGTGGAGGATCTGTGGCAAGGAGGGCGTTGATATCGACGTTTGTGAGGCCACCATTGTCTACAAGGACAGGGGTCTGCTTCAGATCTGTACGTGCAAAACGAGTCGACCTCTTCAGTGCAAATTTAACGTCAGGGGTGACGGGCGCCGCGTACCTGTATGGACAAAATTTCTCGAATGCATGTATGCAAGCCCATGAAGCACCTGGCGCGGAGCACGCTTCACAAATGAGAGTGGGGGAAATTGCTCTGTGCAACCCTCGAGGATGTCATAGAGGCTGCCACTGTACAACGCAGTGGCGATAACGATGTGCTCCTCATTCTTCCGACGGTCGCGCCCTCCACGTTTAGCCGGGATGGTGAAGTCGCGGAAAGGCTGAATGATATTCGGATGGCCCATCAGTAATGCCAATGCGTCGACCTCGATGCACGCGCCCTTGTGATGCCAATGGGTGAAGTGACTGCTCAAGATCTTTAATGCCACGAAGCGATATCGGCGATGTTTCCTGGAGTGGGTGGACTAAGCACATTGTTAAGTCACAACAGATAGTTCAGCAGATACGCACTGGAACTCTCTGGCAAGCCAGACTGAAGAGCTGGATCCCCACGCGAGTTTGCGCTCGATACAGTACTTTGAGCTTCCATCCGCGTTGGAACGGCTGAGTCGTTGTGGTGGAGTCGGAGATAGAAGGCGGTGATGGACGGACTGCTATCACACTACCGCCCCGTCTATATAGGTGCAGACCACGCGTACGGGGGCGAAAACGACATGCCACCGTGTATGCGAAAACAGCTGCAGCGGCCAAAGGGTGTAGTCAGGTTGTGCATGCCGGGAGGAGGAGGGGGTCGGAGTGAACCATGAACATAAGCAATTCTGAGTCACTGAAGTACCTAAGTTATAGGGGTGAAAGTAAACAGTTGGCGGATGCTGTCGAACTCAGTCGGAGACTGGCCCTTGGGTATGTTTCAACCCTAACCCCATAACGGGCAATGACGCTGTTGGTGGAACAAGCGCCTGGTGGGTGAGACAGGGCCGGCGAACGCACACGGCTTAAACCTAGTCTTATACCTCCCCTCAGCCTCCGCCCCCTAAACCCTTCCACTTACCAACTTCATCTACTTCTTACTCGATCACTCTGACCACGAATGGCTTCCGCAGATGGGTTTTGTGAGTATACATCCGTTCTTGCCATGTTTCTGCGGCGCTCAAATTGTGGCGATTTCTCCTCAATTTCTCTCCCACAAGCCCAGGCCTCTTCCCAGTGAGTGCCCATTCAACGCGTCGTGTATCCTACACTCACGCCAGTATGGCTAGCAGGGTCTTAGAAGATGACTTACTTCCCCCAAATCTATCGTTTAAGTGTGCAGTGACGGATTCCAAGGGACCCCGGCGGTTCATGGAAGACGCTCACTCTATCGTCGTTCCGTTCGGAGGAGTGCGAGGGCAAGGATTCTTTGCCATATTTGATGGTCATGCGGGGAAGCAGGCTGCAGAGTGGTGCGGGCAGAACTTTGCTCTGGTATGTGGTCCGCCCTCCTCTTCTCTGCCCCCAAATCACCGACCCCGTTTCCTCCATGTGCCTCAGTGCCTCCTCCACGCGATGCGAAGAGACCTATCCGCGACAATCCCGGATGTGCTCAACCAGACTTTCCACGACGTCGATATGAACCTGTCGCGACTGTCGGAGGAGTCGGATGGCAAGATGCACTCTGGATGCACGGCCGTCACCGCGTTCCTCCGGCTTGAGGACGAGAGCGGTAACCAATCCTTCCTTCCACAAGACTTCGAGCTTGTGGCTCCACCATTGTCCACGTCAGCAACGAACTTTGTGGCCGCGAGTGACGACAATAGAGGGGACGGCCCAGACAATACCGTCCCTGCCCCAGACAACCACAATACCAAATCCAACAACGCCGACGGAGACGTAAAGTCCAAGGGCACGACCAGTAAGCTCCTGCATGCTCTCAAGAACCTGGGTGGTGCGGCTCATCACGAGCACTCTACCCCCTTGCCCGGTCCCTCAGGCCCGTCTACAAGTGGTCGGTCTGCCGTTCAAGAGAAAATCGCCGTGCCCCCGACGAGCGTGCGTCGAGTACTTTACTGCGCAAATGCGGGCGACGCCCGCGGAGTGCTGTGCCGCGCTGGCAAGGCGGTACGGTTGACGTATGACCACAAGGGATCGGACAAGCAGGAGGCGAAGCGCATCACCGACGCGGGCGGATTCGTGATGAGCGGCCGCGTCAACGGGGTGCTCAACGTCACGCGCAGTCTCGGCGACTCGTCCATGAAGGAGTTCGTGGTCGGGTCGCCATATACCACGGAGACGGAGCTGAGCGAGCAGGACGAGTTCCTGATCTTGGCATGTGATGGGGTTAGTTTTCATCTTTTGTCGTACGGTGCGGATCGGTGCTTATCGGTGCTGCAGCTGTGGGATGTCGTCAACGACCAGGGCGCCGTCGACCTCGTCCGTGCCATCGCGGATCCACGGAAGGCCGCGGAGGAGCTGCTCGAATACGCCTACCGCAATTACTCGACAGACAACGTCACCGTGCTCGTCATCCGGTTCCGGGATCCTCCCGAGAGCGTCCGTGCAGATTGACAATGGCGTTCCCGAGGCTCTAGCCTCATCCAAGGGTACGTGTTACCGTTCGGTTGCGCTTGTGTTTTTGACTGACGAAGCATTCAAACTCGTAGGCTTCGGAAGTACTCTCGCTGGTTTTTATACAAGCTACCGCGCAAGTCATCATCGGCCGTCATTGACGGGAATACGACATTTATCATACCCGACCCCCCATGAGTTCCTACATTCGTTTCCATCTGATGTTGAATCGCTATTCTTTGCTTCCTCAGCCAGTCTCGCACCTTCTGCTCGACGTCCTGTGGTTTTTTTGTGTACGCCCCTCGCATATGTTCTTGAGCTCTCGTCACTCGTCATGCAACTCGGACACTGAACATAACACTTACAATTGTATCCCCTACCCTACTCCGCACAGCCAGTGATACTCGTACTTCTGTATCCACGTAGTATCGGACTCGTCGAAATCTAACACATTGTAGTATATGAACTGCTGATAGTGCTGGTGAATCTTCGTTCAGCATGGTTGGACGGGCGGGCAGAGTCTGCGGGACCCGGGTGACCCGAGCCGAGAAAGGAAGGTGCGCGGGTACTGCATTTGCACCGCATTCTGCCTTTTGCAGCTCGATCCCCTTTAAATAATATTCCCCTTCTTGTTCACTTCACGCCCTCATTGCTAGTGTTGCCTTTGTATTTCACGACAGGAACAATAACGACCATCACGCCCAACTTTCACATACACCCCTCGCACCCAAGAGCCAAGATACCCGTACGACATACCACCGCTGCGACAGCTCCCCTCATAGAGCAAGACCCACCATGTCCTACCCCTCTCACTCATATCAGGAGGTTGGCACCCCGGCACCCGGACCCGCTCCCTACTACGCCGAGAACCCATATGCGCCGCCACAACAAGGACAGTACGCATACGGTCAAAGGCCTTCCTATGCCGAGGGGTATGGCGGAGATACCAAGTCGCCTTTTGAAGGAGAGCGGTTCAAGCCCAAGAAGAGAATAAACGACCCCATCTTCCTCATTCTCTTTTTTGCACAAGTGAGTCCGTTACTTAATCTTCACCTTCCCCGACGACTTACGTTCCGGCCCGTTGGACGATGTAGTTGGTAGGATTCATCATCGTCTCAGTCATCACCTTATCAAAGTTCGGCAATGCCGGAGGGCTCGGAGGAGGTGTTGGAAAGGATGGAACGGGGAAGAGCATCACTTTGAACTAGTGCGTACTGCCAGATCTCGTTGAATATTTGTGGCCAATCCTCAGCGTTACGGGCAGTCATACCGCCATTCTGCTGCTGTTTGTAACAGGAGCAGCATTGATTCTCTCTACAATATACCTCATTCTGACACGCATGTTCACAAAAGCTATCATGCATATTACCTTGATCCTCACTATTTTGCTGAACATGTACGTACAAAAGCTCTTAAAGCCTGCCCCGATGCTAACCCGACCGTTGAAGTGCAATTTGTGTATACTACTGGATCACCAAGTACTACTGTATGTCGCCTTCCATCCATCTCACATCCCATCACTCACGCCACGGGGGTTTCGTAGCGGGAGCGATTGTCTTCACTGTCATTGCACTTTTCTCTGTCTTGGCGTACTGGGGTTACCGGTCGCGGATTCCCCTGGCCTCGCTACTCCTCCAAGTCGTCATGGACGTCACTAAGCACCACCCTAGTGTGTATTTTGTCGCGTTCACGTCCCTCATCCTTCAAGCTGCGCTAAGCGTGTGAGTAAAAAACGCCGCTCCAGCATGTCCGCGTGTGGCTTATCTCCATGTGGACACCAGGTGGTACACCTTCACGGTCATCGCTACGTAAGTGATCTCGAGCTCGAGCTCTTCCGCATCTTCTAATATGGCCCCCTTAGCTATGCCAGGTACACACCTGGTAGCCCGAGTACGTTTCTTCCCAGCCCGTTGCGGCTGGTCCGTGACTGACAAGCTCCCGTGTAGCCTGCGAGTTGGGCGAGTCTTGTTCCACTGGCAAGGTCATCGGCCTCGTCATCTTCGAGACCTTCTCCTTCCTCTGGACGTCCCAAGTGATCGGCAACATTGCGCTCGCGACCCTCGCCGGTGGTCCGTTCGGCTGTAAGTATTGCCCTCGCGTTGCATCATCCCTACCCTCTCCGATACTCACGTCCTTGTACAGGCTGGTACTACTTCGGCCCTCGCGAAGCAGGTTTGATGGTAAGAGCATATCTCCCCACTAATGGAAACCAGAGGCTGAGCGGAGCATCTACACTACACGCTAGCCGAAGCACCCTACGCTCTCGTCCTTCGTTCGCGCCTCGACCCTCTCGCTGGGTTCGATCGCGTTTGGCTCTTTGATCGTCACCATCCTCGAGCTCGTCCGCATGATCTTGAACGCCACGAGGAACAGCGCCAACGCGGACGGTCACCGTACGTCCCTTCTCGCTCCCGATACAACGGCAGATACGGATGGATGCTGAAGTTGCGATTTGTCGCCATAGCTGTCGAGGCGTGCCTCTTCATGTGCGCGGAGTGCTTCATCGGATGTATCGAGAGCGCGATCGAATACTTCAACCGGTGCGTGCATTCGCATCGTTCCGTTTTGTCCAGCATCTCTGACCGTCCCTCCAGCTACGCATACGTCGAGATCGGTGAGTGATATGGCCGAGCCTAGCGCCATCTATCCTGTGCTCATTGTGATCCTAGCGCTGTATGGCAAGCCCTACATTGATGCCGCGAAGGATACTTGGCGTCTGTTTAAGGACCGCGGTATCGACGCCATTGTCAACGACTCTCTCGTCGGCATGAGTACGCACTGCCCTTATGTTTATCGTGTCCTTCGACCTGATGGGACGTTGATAGCTCTGACCTGGGGTGCTTACCTGACCGGCCTTCTTTGCTCGTTGTTCGCGTACCTCTACCTCCGCTGTAAGTCCGGCGCGTAGTCCCATTGGAGCTTTGACTGACGCAGGATAATATGCACACCCTAGTCACCCATCCATCGTACAATGCCGATGGGCAGTACACTGCCCCAGTCGTGCTGTTCGCTTTCCTCATCGGTCTGCAGAGCTGTGAGTGAACCGCCCACAAACGCCACCGGGCGCAAGGCTGACATCTGACCGCCCACAGCCCTGACGCTCTCGTCCGCCATCGAGGCTGGTGTATCTACCATGTACGTTGGCTATTTGAGATCTTTTGACGCAAACGAATTGACATCCTGTGCCCGTCCAGCTTCGTCGGCCTCGGTGAGGACCCGCAAGTGCTTGCCGTCCGTGCGCCAGAGCTGTTTGCTGTAAGTTTTCTACACCACTAGATCTATTCACCGTTCTTACGCGAACGTTCCGCAGTTGATCGCCCAGACATACCCGCAGGTTGTGCAGGGAGTCCCGCGAGTGTAGGGATGGCGGACTACGGTTGTGTGAAAGCTTCAGCAACTGCGGGTCTGTGTGTTTTGAGGCTTTACCCTGGATATTTATAGATTTTGTTTGTGGGCTTCGACATGCCTGCTCTTCGAGCTCGAATTATCCGTGGAGGTTGTCCAGGTAACTGACCGTAGCTGCGTATATTGGGACGCCGTCGATCGAACAACCGACGTGGTGGCGCCAGCAAGTTCTCTCCCGCTTGGTCACGACTCGACGTAGCAGCCGTTGTGGTTCGTGATACCGACTCACGCCCGCTTTCTAACCTTGAGGCTGGAGATGGAGGGCGTGCTTTTGTCGCCGTACTGGAATTTCAAGCTCAAATCCTCATTTTTCACAAGGTGAACGGCCACAGGAAAGCAAGCTTCTCGGCAAGCCCGAAGAAAGCAAGTGCAACTCTACCTTATATGATCGTCCGTCCTCCCCCAGAAATGTGATACCAAACGGCTAGCGCTGTGTAGCGGAATCAAAGGTCTTTGGCATGGTTTCTAGAAAGCAACTCGGAAAGTTGCGACCAGTATTCGCTTAGCTCTCGTGCATGAAAGTCGATGACAGGACTACTGACTGGACGTGTTGATCAATCCAGCTATTAGAGTAGCGGCATCAGCTTGCCACGAGTGGTTGAGAACTCTCGTAACTACTGTCAGTCTGACCGCGGTCCGTACCTTGGACTTAGTGATGCCGTGGGGTGGAGTCGGAGTCGCTCTGGGCTAGCGACTCCGATGCACTCCAGTCATCCTGGAGTGTGACGGAGTGGATTATGTGAGCAACCGCGCTTCCTATGTATGGAAGGTCGGGAACGCTAGACAAGAAAGCGCTTGAAGGTGAGTTGCGCGCGCGCGCGCGCGACCGGGTGGTGGACGCGAGACTCGAGGTGCGCGCGAAGGAGTCGCGGCATGACGTTCATAGTAGTACGGTAACACCAATAACCATAGTTCACATCCCTCTGCCTTCAACTGTGCGATAAAACCATTATTAGGTCTCGCTGTCCGACTCGTCTGCGAGATCATCCTCTCGCGCTATAAACACTCCGTTGGGATCGCTCTCCTGCCGTCGAAAGCGTAGAGAGTACTAGTATTTGACCACCTGCAACATCTCCATAGTATTCCCACCCAGCTTCAAGCAACGTAGCGTGTCTGTCTCTTTGCTTGAGGAAAATACTCGCTCAGATGTCACGGATGACGCCTGGAAGGTAAGCGTAGTGACAGTGATTTTACAGAGTCGGAAGAGGGTTAGTCCCTCTTGTGTGCAAGGTCAAATGGCACCATGCCTTTCGGTAGTCAAGGATATCCAAGTCCGGTTGCGCGAGTCTTCGGGCCTAAGCGAAATACCTCTCGAGCTCATCCTCCACCACCTGTAAAGCTTCAGTAGTGATAGTGTATGCAAAGGTCGAAGCTTCGAGTCTTGGCTCCTTGTCTGATTCCCCCCTAGGGGCAGTGTTGAAAAACGAAGGGAGGGTGGCAAGTGGATAGTACTTTGAGAGAGGGAGTCTGTGCTGCAAGGCCACTGTGTATAGGCCATGTATCAGCCTCAAGCAAGAGAGTGATGTTAAAGCGTGTCGAAAGGATATGTGCCAGGTCGCGCGCGTGAATCGCGAGGAAAGGACTCTTCGCGCGACCGTACAGTCGCCTCGCGCCGTGTAGCACATAAGCGCCTAATGGAGATCCGTATCGGCTTCATCTGTCACTCCGAGTGATTCCTGATTCCTGATTCCTGGAGTGCAACGGAGTCGCGCCGTGGTCTACTCCGGAGTACTCCACCCCACGGCAACACTACTACTTGGACTTCAAGCTTCAGCGCTTCAGCTTCAAGCCGGACGGCGTTGGCTTATTTTGGCAATCCTAGCGCCCGTGGTGCCTTCACCACTTCAGTCACTGGCACGGTACCGTGCATCGCATCCGAGACATTCCGATTTGCGAAATTGAAGTCAAGCCTTTTACATGATCATCGAAGTGACAAATTTAGAGTTGCATTCCACACTAATATTCCTACATTGGACCACGCAGCACGAGGAGATCAAAACCAAGTCGGAGAACTTGAAGGCGGGTACGGGACCGGGGTTTCTCCGTGTCGTGGAGCTTCACTGCCAGTCGATGACGTGGTTAGCAGGAAGCTGGCGGGTACGGTACTGGTGAAGTTCCGAAGCCGTCAGCGCCCGGAAATTGGAGACCTCCTTCTTCCTGCTGCAGACCTCGGTATCCCAGGCGTATCATGTACCTGGCTTGAAGGACGTAGAAACACCTCTCAATCTTCGTCTTGGCTATCAACTCCCTGCCGCCCTGTCTGCCACCCTGGTATGGCAATGCGTATTACCAGTGAATGAGAAGTTTAACTATGGAATACTTCATAACATAACACTCATACCTTGCGAGTTGTCCACTCTACGACTTGGCAGAAAGTGTGTCTCGGGACCGAAACGAGGTTTCTATTACTGCCACACACGAATGTCATGTCCTTCAGTGTGTAGAGCTGCATGCGTAACCGGTTACTCCTTGGGCAGTGCTACAAACTTTCAGCAGCTTACCACTGAATATAGGGGGTACTGCTCTGCGCCACATGACTGCCCTGGTCCAGGGGCCAAGTCTTTGTGGGCGGCCGGATCGACAGAATCCTTAGAAGTGACGATTGTCCGGAAAATCTTCGCATACCGCCTTTGGAAACGATAGACACTGTCCTCGTCCCTTCGAAGCCAGGGGATGTCCTGACCCGGCCGCTGACATGTCCATTCATTAGTGCGCCATGCAAGACAGTGGGAAATGCCAAGAGATGCCCACCTTGGTCGCGCTCTCCGGGGTGGGTTCAATACCGATTATCTCAACGATAGTGTCCTTGGGGAAGGTGGAGCCGCAGTTGGTAAGCAACATCACTACATCCCCGACCTGATTCGTGACCATGTAAACAAGGGGAGACTGTTTCTGAATGATTGGATAAAGCTCACTTGGAACGTTGTACTAGGGTTGTACATTCCGGTGGGTGTAGTAGTGTTGCGACCACCGCTACCCGCGCCACCTGGGAAGTTTCCAGAACCAGTGCGACCAGCAAGACCCCAGCTTCCGGTGTGACCGCGTGGCTGGTTGGTGGGAACAATACGGGAGGAATACATGAATAACGACGAAGAGGGGGCTCGAAGGGAAGTGTGAGAGGAGTAGAGTTAGGTTGTGAACCTGGGGGATGACATGCAAGAATCTGGACTTTATATATCCGGAACCTCATGTCAGATGGGTACATCAAGACTGTAGCGATAACAGTGGGGACCGACTGAATGCGAGGCAGCCATCCTAGTACAGTTCCCCAAAGTGTGAGTCACTCGGACAGATCGGCGTAATAGGCATCTGGTGACGATTCGCCGGGACGAGATCAGTAAGCGCGATATTTGGGTGTCCCAGATGGGCACGCACTTGTCATCGCCCGCCGACACCAAGACCAAGAGGGATATTTGAAGGCGAAGGTTGATGGGATCATTGGCTAATAATCTAAGAGCTATCACCAATCCGGGAGTTATCACGTACCTTAAGCGAAAACTCTTGTCTTCGGGAGGCCAGGGAGCTCAAGCAGATCAAATATTAGATTCGAAGGATCTGTCGGACAAACTCGATAATACTACCACACACCGGGATTCGTATCAACCAGTTCAAAACGTGCCACCAGCGTGGCAGTGGAGGTGTCCGAAATCGGTCCCAGTGCGCTTGCAGCAGGGGAGCGAGTTTGGACCAATACACCTCCGGATCAAACATGGTCTCGTAATCTATACGAAGCGTGACTGGGGCATACAGCACACCTTGAGACGGTGACTCGATGTTGCCCATGAAGAAGTCGAGTGCCTCCTGAGAACTAAAACGACGCGTAACGACGTGAGTCGTCATTCCGTCAAACAGCGCTGGTAAGGCCGGGACCATCGGAACCGCCCCCTGCAAACGGAGGGCGTGAGTCAAGACTCAGCGTGAAAGAAAGGGATTTTACCCAAAAATGCACTCGAAACAGATTTCCGAGCATCGCAACGTCGAAAGCGAACGGGTTGTACTGCGGTTCTCCGAGACACACGTCTTCCGGCTTGTAAAGATCGGAACCCATACATGCCTCATCGGATGGACGACGACAATCTTTGACGGAGACGTCGGGCGGTAGCTGTATGGACTGGTCGTAGTCCATGAAGGCATACACAACATCAAACCCGCCCCGATGCTCGCGCAGATTGTTTCGAAATTGCTGAACGTCGCGATCCGGCCGATAGCAGTTCACGACCATGTTCGACTCACAAATGTCCTGATAACGTCTGTTAGAGCGGTAGGGTTGGCATAGGTCAAATACTGACTCGATGAGCAATGCGATTGGCGTGGAGAAAGGAGAGTCCCTGTGAAACGTAGGTCAACATTGTTTGCAAAGTGTCTCGGAGCCACGCATACCTCAAGAAGGCATCTGATAAACGTTAGAACCTGGCCTACATCCTGCATATCGGTTATGTAGAGAGGCGTGCCCCACCTAGGGATGAGAAATTAAACGAGTTCGCGATCCTCCTACTGAAGAGGCAACTCACAGAGGCATAGTGACGATGGAGTACTTGTGTGGCGTGTCGATAATGGCGATCGGAGGCAGAACACCAGGGAAAGTACGCATATCGGTAAACGATGACTTCTGTTGTAGAAGTGTCTGGAAGATGCGATGTTGCGAGCTGTCATTGTCGACAAGCTTCAACATGATATCTCGTCCAAAGAGATCTTGTCCACACGCCAGTCTCGTCTACCACGCGGAATGAGTCGGCGTCCCTGCACCAAATCCAGTACACACCTTTGTCCGAAACGTTCTCGGCGAGATTCCTTCATCCCATATGCAACGGGCGTACGGGAGGGCAGCCGCCGTGCTCATTAATGGCGTATGCCAAACTCTAGAGACATCCATCTCCAGCTCGGGTTGGAGACCATATAGCTGAATGCCCCGTAGACGAAGCCACTCCCTGGACGTCTCCCACAGCTCCAGCATCTCGTCTATTGTTGGGATATTGTCCTTGCCAAAGTCGTCAACGGACGCGCACGGTATCTGAAACGCTGACTGTTAGATAGGTCATAGAGCTGTCTTTTGTAAGCCACTCACATCCGGGATGGTTGGGGATGATTTCACGTCTTCCTTGAACAGAGCGTCCCCCATCGCTGTAAGATGTGCAAATCTCACAAGTGCAAGTTGGAGATTGAGGTTATACGCGTCTTCAAGTTAGTGCAGGTTCAACTGATCCAATCTTCGTTCCCTCAAGTTCGTCCGACGCCTCTCGCGAACCGAGGTCACCACGGTCACATGATCATCAACCCCACTGGCACCCGCAGGACTCCGCCACTGCCAGCAGCAGACCATCAGAGGATGTCCCTTCCGACCCCACAAGCCTCGACCTCAGTAAGGCGTCGCATTCGCTATAGGCTACACCAGGCTAGTATGATCGAGTAAAGACCCACATCAAGGGATCACCCATGGGCTTCCTGTCCTGGTTCCAGTTGGAATTCGGGACGATATACTAGGGACAGGCCTCCCACTCCGAGTCAGAACAGCCGATCTGGATTAAAAGACCCAAGTAACCTTGAAGGTTCGCGTCTATATAAGGTAGGAGTCAAATCCTAGTTATAGGATACGATACTCGCTCCATGTCCGACTGTCGTGGCAGCAAATGATTGTGACTGCTTCGATAAGGTACATCGAGCCTCGAGGCATATTGGTGTCCTGCTCTTCTCACCGATACAACTCTTATCATGGGGCACCGACCAACGCGGTGTGACCTTGCTCAAGATGAACTTCAAATACCAACTCTTGAAGTTTTTTGGCTAACGTCAGTTTCGTTTCGTCCATGGATGGAAAGAGGATGAAATGATGGGGCTCGGCGCTCCGCTGAGGGGGCGAAACAATCACCCATCTGTCGTCCACGAGTTGAGTAACACACATTTGTGCGATGCAAGGATAACGTACGATATTAGGAGATGTGAAGAAGCCATGGAAAAGACGAAAGCAGGCCAGGATTTTTGCCCCTTCTGCCGGTCATGATGTGAAGGTGACTATGGGGGTCAAACGATCCTTGCAATTGCACAAGCTGTTGTCCATAGTCTGAAAGTGGTAGATTCCGCATGAGGCTCTACTTAATACCCCGTAATGGTTACACTGTGGGCGAGCGCAACGAGGAACGTCAGAGACAGCGCCTCCCATACAATTCCACAGGAACCGAGTTTCCACAATTCGGTAGTCGATTACGGCGTTGTGATGAAACCGGAGTCTTACAGTCAGAGCGTCCGACAAGGGTATTAGTGGGAATAACGTCGCCAGAGTTCAAGCCTCGAGGTCTCCGTACTCTTCGTCCACGCCCAGGTACGCCCTCACGTCCGCCGCCTCGACGCCGTTCTGACGCGTAAAGTGCGACAGTAGCACGAGGTAGTTGTCTGCACAGTATGGGTGAGCGCAATGGCAACAGGCATGAAAGGAGCTCATACTCGCCTGTCCACCGCACCGCCGCCTCCTTCGCGAGTACGATCGCCCGCTTCTTCTCCTCGATCTTCACAGGATCACACGCGCCGTACGCGGAAAGCTCCGTTTCAAGCCTGACGTACTCTTTCTTCAACGTCGCAAGCTTCTCCAGGGCCTCGGCGCGTTCACTCTAGGGCGTCTCTGTCCAGGTGACCTGATGGCGGATACGGACTCGACCCACTCACGCTTTCAGGCCGTGCCTGCTTCTCCGCTTCCACAGCGGCACGGAGCTCTGAAACCTGGGCTTGTAGAGACCCCTGCTGCTCCTTGATCGCCGCAAGCCGGTTTTGCATCTACATTATCCGTGATCAGTAACCGACCTATGCCTGCGTCTCAGCAACGCCGCACAATAGCACCACGTTGAGACGGGAAACTCCAAAAGACTGGTCATGCGCGCATATAGTCAGTATTATACCATGTAAACCCGGGGATAATATGACGTACAGTTGGAGGAGCCAATCTTGTCCGCCTGGACCAGCCCGTCGTCGACCAACGATTGCAAGACGTCCTTCACCGACTGCGATACTGACCGGGCCTGTAGTCAAATCATGTCTCAAAGCGCGCATGACGGTGGCACGTACCGATTCCCTTCATTTTCGGAGCCATCTTCTCAAGTTCCTTAAGCTACGAGAAACAAGAGAGGGTGTGTGAAGTGCGCATATATACGGTCTTAGGATTTGTGACACCACCCAACCTGAAAGAAGTCTTTCTGTACAAGTTCAGCAAGGAGAAATAAAACATTACGAACGTATTAGAATTACAGACCGTCTCATGGAACATCTCCAACAGCTTCACTCGCTTTTCTTCCGCCGAAAGCCCTCGAGGTGCCTGCGAAAAGAACATCCGGGCCCATAGATGTAAAATAAGTGAATACGAATTATTGGTCGCATACCATAGTCGACTGGGGAGTGAAATATTCAGGAGCGGAACGAGGTCAATCTGCAGATAGATGTAGGATGCGAAGACGATACAAGCGACTGCAGAGGACGCTACTGAGCGTGTGACGCCGGAGTCGTCAATGGAGCGGGCCGGGTTGGGCCGGGGTTCGTCTGAGTCTGACGTCATTTTGTCGGACGGGGCCACTGGGCGCTTCAAGTTGCACGTCCCTGCTGGACTTATCCCGTCTGCCCTGCTCAGTGCTCGCCCGATGAACTCGTTCACACTGCAAGTCCTGCGTCATACCACTTGCATCGCTCGCCTACGATATGCCCGAGATAGGTTCCACACTGCAGTCTGTTCCTCCAACTGCCCCTTCTCAGTCTCTCCCATTCGGCCGATGCATGGAGAAAGGAGTTGAGTACATCGACGTCAGCTTCAACCAAGAACCCTTAGGAATGGGATCCAAACATGGATTTGGGCACTACGACGCCCAGTTTGGGGAAGTCATGGGCCCCGCGAATGGAAGCACGGAGTACCGTATCGAGCGCAAACTCGGTTGGGGACTACTCTTCTGTCTGGCTTGCCAGAGAGCTCCGGTGAGTATCGGCTTGCGATATGTTCGTACTTATACATTTTCCTCCTCGCCGAATTCAGGAAGGATCGCTTCGTGGCATTGAAGATCTTGACCACTCATGCCACGAATTTGCATCATAAGGCCGTGTTCATCGAAATCGACGCGTTAGCATTGCTGATGGGGCATCTGAACATCATTGATCCCCTCCGGTACTTCACCATCCCTGCGAAACAGGGACCCGGCGACCTGGAGGAGGAGAAGCACGTCGTTATCGCCACTGCGTTGTACAGTGGCAGCCTCAAGGATATCATCAAGCGCTCCCCAGACCCATTCCCCCCACTCCCTTTTGTCAAACGTGCTCTGCTCCATGTGCTCCGTGGACTTGCCCACATGCATTCGCGTAACCTCGTTCATACCGGTGAGTGGCGCAAGTTATCTGACATCAACCGTGAACTGAAGCGGCCGAGTTCGCGCTTGAAGATCTGAAATCGGACAACATCCTCGTAGACAATGGTCCGCTCACGAACGCGAATATCGACGCGCTACTTGCCGTAGATCCTCCCCGACGCTACCCTCCGGAGGCGAGCGAATTTCATACTGTGGAAGTAGCCGTCTCGCAGCCGTTGCCCGTTCCCACCATAGAAGGAGCAATTGTCTTCAGTGGGATTGTGGCCGAGATTTCTGGTCGCGCAGTGAGTCCAAAGGACTCGTTGAAGGCTGGTATGGACTTGTCCCCGAGCGAGCTTCAAGCGCCGGAAGTTATTCTTGGTGCTCCGCTGGACGAGAAGGTCGACATTTGGCTGTTTGGGTTGCTCGTCAGTCGGCGTTTTCTTCTCCTTCCTGGCTCATGAGACGCTGAGCGTTCTATCTTGTACAGTTACATGAAACACTCACCGGATACAAACTTTTCATCCGCCCTACTAGGGAATTTGCAGCCGACTCCCCCACCGATTCGGAGGAACTTGAACCCGACTCCCCCACTGAGGAACATGAACCCGATATTTGGAAACATGAACCCGATGACCCCATTTGGGAACATGAACCTGACCCTCTGACTAGCGCCATCTCCTTCCAACTGTGGCAGATGTGCGCGCTCCTCACCGGCGTAGACGTCTTTCCGCCTTACTTACGTGGCGGAATATATGCAGATAAATACCTGGATTCGGATGGAGGTGAGTACCTAGTCAGTATGGTTGGTGCTGGCCAGAAAAGCTGAATGTGATTGGTGAACGCCGGGCGTCGCACCGTGTCTTGCAGGGATATCGGAGCCATACTTGCCTAAGCAGCAGCATGGGACCTTGCGTAGGACGCTGGATGGACAACGCCCAGGCCTAGATGCTGCCGAAGGCGACGCCATTGCGGCCATCTTGAAGCGTTGTTTGAAGCTCGATGCCCGGGAGCGGCCGGGAGCGGCTGAGCTGCTGGAGGACCCGTGGTGGTGGAACGTGCAGCCGTAGTATCGAGAGGAACCTTAGGTCAGATGAGGTTCTTACTCAAATATACGACGCGGGGACAAGTGGGGGATGTCCGGAGGAAGGCAGTCCAGGAACCTAGGTGCTTATCTATGATACTGATTCAATTGTTGGCTAAATGAACAGACAGGGTACTGGGTACTGAAACGTGACTCTCATCAGCCCATCACTGGAATAGTACAACGCAAGACGCAATAACCATGAAAACTTTCGAGCAGCGGACTAGGGGGCGGCCTCAGCGGCGGCACCGCTGCCAGAGGCTTCGGCGGCGTCTCGTTTGCTAGAAACGAGATAATGCTCAGGGCAGAAAAGCTAGGGACTGGTAGGAAACTCACATCTGGTTGACCTTGGTTTCGTTTATCCGCCGAAGTTGGGTCGGGTTGTTTCTTATACTCAATATTTCTCTAGGGCTTCCGTCAAGGTACACGTGTACGCTTGACAACCCAGACAGGCCTGCAGAGTCATCGACGAAGTACGCCTGCTGGATGTGTCCTTCGTCCAGGAAGAAGCGCACCGTCAAGTGCTCCTTGGGACCGCCCCCGTCGTGAGTGTGCGCGGTACTACTACGGAAATCGAACACGTCAATAGTTGACTTACGTCTAAAGAACAATGATTGCCCACTCACAACGTCGCCGCGCATACTTGTTGCTCTCCGAGACGGGCGGTCTTGGTATCGCCACCGTGTTCGCATACTTCTGCTTCGTCCCTTTGGCTCGGTGGCGCCAGTTCTTGTACGACTTCTTATCGTTGGGTTTAATATTTTTGACGTCGACCGGCGGCATGGTGACGGAGGGTATGGGGGTTGAGGTAGTACGATGATGAGTGTAGGCTATGGGCTAGCAGGCAAGAGTAGGGCTGGTACTTCGGAAGGACGAGGAAATGGCATAATCGGCGAGCGAACGCCATATATGTGAGATCCGGCACGGTCAGCCCACTTTTGACCAAGGGGGGCGAAATCTCGTGCGCCGAGTGCCGGTGCCAGCCGCTCAACTTGG
This sequence comes from Polyporus tsugae, assembly GCA_024305745.1. Lineage (NCBI taxonomy): Eukaryota > Fungi > Basidiomycota > Agaricomycetes > Polyporales > Polyporaceae > Polyporus > Polyporus tsugae. Next base: position 1,689,946 of record JAHRBS010000001.1, read on the forward strand.
ACGTCCAACTTGCAAGTCCCGCCAGTGCTGACGGCCTCCAATGTGAGCACAGAGGCTCTGGCCGTCCTGACTCCACGACGTCATTTGTTGCTGTTGTTGTTGGAGGATGGGATGGCTAGAGGAGCGGCCGTTATACTAACCACACTAGCGGACGTCAGTTGAAGTCATGCAACCCCGCGCTACCCCGCGACTGCTTCGAACAGCTTTGACATGCATCAACGCCAAAAGCCATGAAAGGCAACAACTAGCCGGAAGATTAATAGACAATTATGATCTACATGTACACCATGCGGCCGCCGATAGGACAGGGCAGGGAAATAGCAGCGGGGCGCAGGGCAACGACTACAGGAAGAAGAGAGTGAGTGTATGAGCAAGGATCCAGAATAGGCTCGTACGCCGAACGACACGTGTAATATGGGAAAGATGCAGAGTGTTCGTTGGCTGATGTCTGAGGGAATGGACGGGGGCGGTGCGATAACGAGTGCAAGGTGGACAGAGGAACGGGCAGCAGTGAGCGATAGATGCTCGGGGTCGAGCAACAGCTAAGTGCAATGCAAAGGTGAGGGAGGATGAGCCGACGAATGAAAGCGTGAGTATGCCGAGTGAGCGTGCCAATGGATGTGCGGGCGAAGAGCAGCGTCCAATGACTAGCGAAGTGCAATCACGAATGATCGATCGCGATACTCGTACAGTTGGGGATGGGAAGACGATGCAGATGAGCCGGGCGGGGGGAATGCCCGATTTTCCATTAGGGAGGGGATACGGGAAATGCGCGGTATTCGGGTCGATACGTATACAAACGACATGGGGAAAGCGAGTACAAGAACTCGGACCAAATCTGGCGGGGATGCGGACGACTACCGCATGACCTCGAGGCGCTGGTCGCTGGACGGGTAACGATACGCGACGAACTCCGGGTCCTGTTCGACCAGCTCAGCGATGCTCTTCGACATGATTGACATCCTCGGCGCGCTGCTGTGCGAAGATCCGGGTCCCCCTGCGCCGTTCCAGCTTGGTTCGTCGCGCTGGTCAGACGCAGACGATCGGTACGGGTTGTAGTCAAGAGGTTCCATCGAGCCGGAGCCGTTGGACAGGCCGCCGATGTCCATCTGCGACTCAGGCCGCTCCATCTCTACGGATTTCTTACCAAACAGTGAAGCGAGGCCGAACCTGCTGCGCCGCTGCTTTGGTTTCCCCGGCGTCGTCAAGGACCGCTTGCCGGGTTCAGGAGCGCCCCACTGGGACAACGCCGGGCTCGACGCGCCGAACTCGGCGTAATTCTCTTCAGCGAGGAATGGAGGCACGTTGACGGGAGGGCGTGCATACGCGCTTCGGGCAGGCAAGGTCTGCGCAGCGGGGTGAGGCATTGACGCCATGCCACCAAATGACTGTCGCCTTACCTCAGGGGTACGGAACGCTGCCTGAGGGGGAGGTAGACCGAGAGTCATGGGGCTCGACGGCGTCTGAAGGAGGTCATACATCGTCTGCGGGCGGGTTTCGGGCATGGGATGTGATGGGAATTCCACGCGCGACTCGCCGGGCAGTGGTGGGAGAGACTTGTCTCGACGCAGAATGACGGCAGACTGGGGCCGGTTGGATGGTGTTGTCGCACCGTGTGTTGGGGGTCCGAGGCTGGACAATGTCCTCGATGAACTATGTACGATCCGTCCACGTATATCCAGCTCGTTCGGTGTCCCATCGTTGGACGACCCAAGCTCAAATGCCGATATGCGATGATCTGGTACGACCATTTCCGGGATCGGTTGGTCCTTGAGCTCGCCGTTCAGCTCCGGAACTAGAGCTGGGTATCGGGATGAGGTCGGCGATGGCAAAGCACTGGAAGGAGCGGTTGGAGGCGACGATGCCCATTGAGAGAATTGGTTAGGAGAAATGGACGACAGTAGCGAGGGAGTGGAGACATGCCGTCTCCCAGTTCCTTCACGGTCGACCAGATAAGACAGTGGAGGTGGTGGGGCCAAAGGCGTATCGTCTTCATGTCTATCAACAGAACGGGATTGACCGGAGCCCTTCGCACTACCCTTGGAGGTACCGGTGACCAACTTCCAAATCTTTTTCAGGCCACTCTTCTTCTTTGTCGACATGGGTGGTGTTGGGGCAACAGGCTCCGGAGAGGTGGCTGTCCGTGGCCAAGACTGGGACACCCGCAAGGTTGGAGTATTGCTGCTGATATCGACCGCCGAAGGATGCGCAGCAAAGTATTGCTGCTCTTGCTGCAGGGCAACGCTGTATGCGAATGACATTCGTCAAAAAGGTATCAGTATCAGGAGACGATGGTACGCACTGCATGTCAATCATGCTACCCGTGGGCGCTACGCTATCCCGACTGTGCCAAGCACTACTCAAGTTCTTGAAGCCGAAGAAACGGGATCGCCTTGGCGAAGGAGCGGAGCCGACGCTCTGCACCTCGGAGAATGACGCTTGCGATTGAGCACGGAGCATAGGGGGGCGTTCTCCGCCAATAGCAAGGACGCTGACGGGGCGAGGAGAGAAAGATTGCGAATACCGCGAATCGCGCGGGTTCGAAAAGAAACCACTGTCTGCTTGCGGCAGAGGGCTGACGAGAGGCACCGAGTACACGGACGCAACGTCCGCCGCCGAACGAGAACTTCGGGAGGACTTGCGCACGCGACTGAGCTCGCGCTTCTCGCGCTTCTCCTCCCTGCGCTTTCTGTCCCGTTCTTCCCTCTCCTCCTTCCGGAGGTCGACATGCTCGACGATCATGCCGTTTTCCAAAAGCGTGACCTCCCGAGAGTGAACCTGCGCCTGTGCGGAAGAAGGCACTCGTGGGGTCTTGATGCGCAGACCGTTGTAGTCGTCCACCGGACTTGAGCTACTGCCGAGCTCGTACGCCGATCGCCGAAGCTGAGAGAAGGTATCGCGCATTTTTTCGTCAAGCAGACGGGACTCGCGCAGCGCCCGCGCACGGGACAGAGCGTCTACCTCTATCAGCGACCGTTGCGACTTGACGTACTGGTCAAGGGTTTGCTGGCGGGATGACGGCTCCTTGGGGTTCTGAGCTGACGTTAGCTAACGGCCTTCCGGGGCAAGGATCAAGTAATACGCACGATGCTCATCCAGAACCGCAAATTCTCCTCCGTGAGCTTCCCACCCTTCGCCTGGGGTCGTGAAGGGTTGTCTGAAGACGACACACCCGACGCTTCCTCCTCCGCCTCCTGTCGACATAACTCCTCGTAGAAAACGTCGCTCTCCCTATCCCACATGCCGGGGCTCGTAACGTCGACGTCCGCCATGTCCTGGTCGCGCATAGCGCACTCCACACAAACCTCCTCTTTCGGCACTTGTGGGGGCGAGAAGGAAGGTTGCATTGCAGGAGCCGTGGAGGGTGTGATATACGTCGGATGCTGAGCATATGCTCGAGGTTTAGGGGAGATAGGAATTTGCATCGCAGAGGGGTTGTAGGTGGGACCCGCGGAAAGTGGGACAATGGGCGGGATTGTGGAGGCGTTCGGGCTGGTGCCATTTCCAGCACCAGGAACCAACGGGTGGCGAGGTGAGGAGGCTCCGCCGGGAGATAGAACAGGAGTTGCCGGGCTAACACCAGGTGGGAGTGAAAGGCTCGCATTGGGAGGGGGGATTGAGTTGGCAGTAACATCGTACTGATCACCGGAAGGCCTAATCTTCGACAACTGCTGCCCCATGTCAAGGGACTGAGGGAGCGGGACCGCGGTTGAGCTGGCGTGATCAGCAGGTGAAGCGGCGGAAGGGCCGCTTGTGGCCTGCTCGTCCGCGGGATATGGTTCGACAGGGGAATTCCCAGCGGGCCGCGCGGATTCCCTCGCAGTAGGCGACTCGGGCTCCGCCTCGAGGACGGGAGCAGGAGACACATTTTGCGATGACTGCCAATGGGCGGGCTCCTGGGTAATGTTCTCACCAAGCCATGATTTCTGGGGGGTCGTCGTGTCGGGCCCGTACGTCTTCTCATAGCTGGCGCGGAGGGCTGTTGTCATGCCTGCGTCAATTGCGGGGTCAACGCGACCGAACTGGGAACGGGCAGAGGGCGGTGATGATTTGACGGAAGATATGCTTGGATAACGATCGTCTCGGAGGTCGAGGTCGGTCAAAGTGAGTCGTTTCAAAGAGTAGCTGTTGGAATGCGTGTGGGCGGCGGGGGAGACCAAGGCAGCGGGGACGTCGTTGACTGGAGTTCCAGCTGTCTCTGGTGAAGGAAGGTGGACTGCAGTCGCCATGGCGGACGAGCTTCCGATGGGCGACGCACTGGGGGATGAAGGAAACGAGGTAGTCGAAAGGCGTTGATGGGTGTGAACGAGGCGGGGAACACAGCCCGGGCAGAAGATTAAGTCTGCGCCACGTAGGATACACTCACCACGTACCACGCTGGCTGGCGGGTCCGCGAGCTGGTGTGGGTGTCTTGTCGTCGGAAATTGGACGAGGGAGAGGTTGAGCACAAGGACGGAAGCGGGGACGACGGCGAGGGCCAGGGTCGGACGTCCGGCAGACCCCGCAAATGCCTTATTGGGCGGTCCAGCACCACGACTCAATTCAATCTCGGTTGGGCTTTCCAACGGCTCTGGGTGGCTCCGGACCCCACAATCGGCGCAGAATTGATTCGCTCATTGGGCCGGTACATACTCGTCGCATCTCGCACTCGGCATAGCACACAGCAGTTATCGACTCTGGTCCATTCTACGGCTCATAATTAGGAGCTAACAAGCTACTCTACCGTGAGCCCAACTACTTCCGATACCTAGGGCAGTTCAAAGTCAGCGACCTCTGATTGAGTATAGAAGTTGATACGTACCAGAGAACACCCTTCCTGCTCCGCCTCATCTTCCGCTGGAGCTGAAGCATGCCGTAGAGCAATGCCTCAGCCGTCGGAGGGCATCCAGGGACGTAGATGTCGACCGGAACGATGCCTAGAAGAGATGCATGTCAGCACTTGGCAACGCATATAGCATCCATTGGAAGCGAAACACGTACGGTCACATCCCCGAACAACGGAGTACGAGTAATGGTAGTAACCACCTCCATTCGCACACGAACCCATTGAAATCACCCATCCTGTGTGCACGATCAGTGTCTGACACAACTTGATACCGGGCACAATAGCCTTCATCTGGACGTCAAGAATTTCCTCTGCCGCTGATACGTCGTTCATCAACAAGGCTGCTTAATCCTGTTGCTCCGGCTCTGTAGTCTTGACGCAATGAACAGTTCTTCTACATTGCACCGTAGACGTAACACGACCCCCTCGTAGCCCAGACCGCTCTCCGTGTCTCTTCGCTGTCCAGCAAACCACAGAGAGCACGAGGCTCGTGATAGCCATGAACACGCACAAACCCGACGTCCAAACGAAGGCAAAAAGCACGAGACGAAAAACACTCACGAGGCTCGGGCATCTGGTCGTACACCTTGCGCAGCGCCGGGGCCATCTTGTTCGTCAACGTCCCCGCGACGATCATGATGTCCGACTGCCTAGGGCTCGCACGGAACACGACGCCCAGACGGTCCTGGTCGTACCTCGCGGCGGCCATGTGCATCATCTCGACGGCACAACACGCCAGACCTAGACACAACGAGAAGCCACAGGATTTGGGGTTTGGAGGCGATAGAGTGGAGGCGATAGAGTGGAGGCGATAGAATGGACACAGCGGAGGTGAGCTCGACTGAACTGGGGTGGGGCATGAGCGAGGGTACGCACCAAACGTCATGGGCCACATAGAACCCTGCCGCGCCCAGTTCGCTATCTTGTCCAGCGTCGAGAGCACATACTCCGCACTGTTCGAGGGGGTCTCCAAGCTCAGTTGGGTCGAGCCGCGTTTGGCAATTTGGGTGATAGGCTCAGCCGGGTCGGTGGAGTTGGTTGGTATCGTAGAGGGCGATAAGGCAGGTTGTGATGAGTGAAATTGGCGTGCAGCTGAGACATGAATGGCAGTATGAGAAAAACCCTCGTTTCAGAAGAGACAGGCGCGGTATTGCAGGGATGGCCAACTTACCGTAAACACCAACTTGGGGTCGCAAGGCTGCTCGCCGACTAGCGTTCGCAACTGGGTGCGCATACAGTCAACAAGAGTATTCCCAGGACGTCGTAACATGGAACGTACGCGCTGCGTTGAATATAGAGAGCGACATGGTGATAGAGGGACGGAGAGGCCCAAAGCGAGCTCGCCGTCAGTGACGATGAGCAGGAAGGTTTGCTAAGCGCACATTCTGATTGGCCAAAGCGGAGCAACCATGGCCCGGGAGCTTCCGGGCGCCTCCGTGCTCCGAGTTCAAGCGTTCGAGCCCAGGCGGTGCCCTTTTCTTGCCCAGTCTTGAGCTCGAGCTTGAGAATTGAGAATGCCCAACGACAACGCTGGAAGTGATCAACGTACGGTCTAGATCTACAAAACGCCTCTTAATTTCTAACTACATGCTCAAGATTCGTACACGAGGTACAGTAGCTCTGATAGTGATGCTGACGAACAACCTAAGTAAACACATTAAGCCAACAGCTCCAAGGAATAGGAAATAATGTACGTCGAAGACACAACGTTAACGATCCAAACAACAATGCGCAATGAGGGTAGTATCGGTGAATGGTATCATAATGCAATGGTGTATCTGCCAACTGTCAGATGGCCAATGATTAGACGTATGCAAGATGGGGACAATGCGGTAGAGAAGCGGGCGGCCATGAATGACTACGTGGGTAGGGCATCTACATATGCAGTGTTGCGACAGGGTCAACATGTATAGAAGAGCGGAATGGCATATGGAAGGATGCGATGATGCGGCGTAGGATGGAATAGAGAGACCGAAGACGAATAAGAATATGACCGAGACTATTTACCGTCCATGCGTCGCCGCCAGAGCGGACGCAGATCGTAAAGCGAGTCCATGGAAGGACGTCATAAGTGACAGGGTATGTGCGCATAGGGAATGCAGAGGGTCGACGGTAGGGACTGCGTCGAAGAACGGCTCAATCCCGTCCACGGCTTTCGAGAGCACCTCGTAGCCAGGAATGATTGCGAACCTCCAGGATATCAGCACGCTGTTCTGGATCCTTCTCCAGACATCGCGCCATGAGGGAGATCGCAGAGTTGCTGAGACGGCCAGACTTCGGCTCCCGGATGACGACGTGGCCGTCTTTTGCGTCCTGCTCAGTAGGGAATGGAGAGTGACCGGTGAGAAGGTAGGAAAGGAGGACTCCGAGGGTCCATATCTCCGCGGGAGGTGCCTTGTAGGGCTGCTTGAGAAGAATTTCGGATGATGCATAGGCTGTCGTTCCAAAGAATAGGTGGTATGTAGGACGGGGCTGCGTGGGGTCGGCAACAACCGCGCTGCCGAAGTCAATTAGTTTGACCTAGATCACGTCGGCGTCAGTAGAGTTGACGGTTGTTGGCATCACGTTAACATACATTCAAGTCACAGTCCACAACAATGTTCTCGTCCTTGATGTCGCAATGAGTAATGCCTTGGCTGTCGAGATGATACACCGCCTCGACGATCTGCGCAAAGACGTAGCGTGCCTGGTTCTCCGACAAACGCTTGTGTTTGCTCTGTTCGATACATTCGAACAGATCATGCGAGGGACGCCGGGTGAACTTGGGAGGAAGTTCTTGAGGAAGTGTAAGCAACTCCTCCCCGAAACCCCCCCGGTCCTCCAAAAGCAAGTCAGCGACATGGCCGTTACTCGACAGCTGCGGAGGCGTGCGCGGTCCCTCGGAATCGAGGGTTGACGCGATGGAAGACGACGGCGACAACATCGGGGTTGTCAATGGCGTCGGAACAGCGAGCTTCCCAGGCGCGGAGGTCTGCTTCCCCTTCTTGTACTTCTTCGACACCCACGGGGTGCCGTGGAGCTCTTGTACCTGTGATCGTGCGGCGGAATTAGGCTTCCACCTGCAGCACAGTCGCTGATCAACCCACCAAGTAAAAGTAGGTCTCGTCCTCGAACAAGTCGAGGCACCGCACGATGTTCTCGTGGTTCACGAGGCTAAGGAGCATGACTTCCGTGGGCACGCGGCCGAAGACCTCGTCCTCCCACCACGCGTGTTCTGGCACCTTGTCCTTCACGATGAACTTGACGGCAACCTCATGGCCCTCTGTCCGGTGCCGCGCGGTCATGACAAAGCCGTATCCACCTGCACCGAGTTCGTCCTCGAGGTGATAGTGCTGGACAAAGAAGGGGTTGAGGACGTGTTCCGGGTGGAACCGCGATGAGTACAGGCGCCCCTTGCAGAGCAACGAATCCTCATTAAGGTTATCTTGCGGCGCGAAGGACGGCACCGTATCGTCGTGGCCACGTGCTGGGGAAAGAAGAAGGGAAGGAGGATCGTCCGAATCGTCGCAGCCAATGTTGGTCAATGTCAGCGAGGGAAGGGAAGATAGCTTGCTCCCTGACGGAGAAGCGTCGGGGCGAAGGAGAGGGGGCGCAGAAAACGCGGGCGAACTGGGACGGAGTGTTTGTCGCGTCGGGGTAAAGGGTGAGGCGGTAGGGTCTAGGGCGCGAGAAGCGTATGTGGGCGATGGGAAGCAGGTCGTTTCTGGAGACGGGTCCGGAAGATTGAGGGTACAGGAAGGAGAGAGATCGGAAAAGATGGAGTCGTGAGAGTCTTCCAGGTCAGATGGAGAACTGCGGTATGCAGAACGACCCTGGTGTGGGGGCGAGCTAAAGCGGGTTTTCCCAGTGTCAAAGTACGAGTCCGACGCATGGTCAGAGAGGATGGAATGGTACGCGTCCTGGGAGAAATGGGATTGTTCATAGACATCGCAGGAATGGAGGCGGTGGTCGTGATGCTCCGTGAGGGGTGTGTGGAGGCTGTCGCCATCGTCTGAAGACATGTCTCCCGAGTCCGAGGAGGGCGAAAACGCGCCGAACAAAGGAGACGGGATGGGGAGGATGCGGGAGAGGGTGCTGGTGCCAGAATGGATCATGGCGGGGTCGCAGAGAGGGTGGCACAGGGGGAGGGACGATGGTGGTGTGCGACAGAGGAAAAGCGAACAGGGCGTGACGGTATTTATTGGAACCCAGGGAGGACGAATGACGTCCGAAGAGGGAAGCGGGCAGTCGAGGGCAAGAAGCAGGACATGAGCCACCGCCCGATCGCCTCCATTGGCTGTCAGCATTTCATTTGCCTTCTCTTACCTTGTCAGAGGCGTGCTCTTTCTCCGCGCCCCGCACGACCGTGTGGCCGATCTCATCTACCCGCCCTGGACACTGTTGCACGCGGGATAAGGATGTCGACGGTGGCGGCCCGTTGGGGAACTGTCGATCACCTGGATACACCTGGATAGTCCGACGATGGAACATCGCCAAGCATCAATGCCACCGTCACCGTCGCGGGAAAACGTGCATGGGAGGACACGATAGACGAGATACAGCAGCCAAGCACATGTGCAGTGCGTACAGCTCCTCGAGGCCGAGAGTCGAAAGCCGGAGATGTGGGCGGTGGCCAGGCCACAAACAACGAAAGAAGACGAAGACGGCGAGTCGAGGCAGCTGCGCGCGCTTAGCCACACAGATCTCACGGCCAGATCTCGTCTCAGCAGTCAGATTGCATTACGTGAGAAAAAGGCAACATTGCATTTGCTTAAGGCGTTGCGCTTCATCATGGCACCCTCTGAAGCGGGAAGGCCCGCCACAGCAACTCCAACTACTCCGGCACGGAGCAACGCCGTAAGCATTCCGATGACGTAGGGTCATTTGGGCTCTTCCGACAGCGCCCACATATAGTACACTCCTGCTCGAAGTTCGGCACCGTCAGAAGCCCATTATACTAGCAGGGTGAGAAACCCCGACGCTCCTGTAGAGCGGGAGACTCAAGCCACGAAGACTCACCGAGGCTCCGGTACGGACGCCAGCTCTCTGCGAGTGTCTCCATCTCCTTGGGGGTCAACAGCGCACCTCTACATACGGACAACGCGTACGGTGTTAGAAACGCCGTGAAGACACGAGCAATCCGGACGAGAAACCCATACTTGATCTTATTCTTGCCGTTCATCCTAGTCTTCATCTGTGCCACAGTGAGACCCTCCGGGAGCGGCGGAGGTTGGAAAAGAACCTCGTCCGGGTTCCCTAGCATGTTGAGCGTCTTGTTGATCGACGGCGTGAATGCCGGAGGTAAAACCATGCCCGTATCGGCCTCTGCGCCAGCTCCATTTGCAGCCTTCGCCTTCCCTTTCTGCTTGAGAGCAGGAGAAGCGAGCACAACTGGGACTGGCGGCAGGGCGGACTCGTCCGGAGTCGCAGCTCGCACTTGGCTCTGGCTTTTGCTAGGGTGTTGACTTGTTCCCTCCGAACTGTTCCTGGCCGGCTGGGCATCGGTGTTCTGGTCGACGAGCTTATCCTTTCTGATGGACACCGGGTATGACGGCGAGTAGAGGGAAATAAACCACCGCAGCATGCCTCTTTGAACACCCAGATCCCCTGGGCAGCAAAACATGCGTCAGCAGCTAGAACTGCGAGAATTCTGGACAGAATACATGCCGACGGGTAGAATGTCAGATCGACGGAGCGAGAATATTGCAAACATATCCACTGCAAGAGTTCAGAGGCATCCGCTGTAATTACGCCAGCGTCACACGTACCAGTCCACTGTTACGGTGAACGGATGCTTAGTTGATTGATGACGCGGTCACTAACGAGGATACTCACTATACCGATGCCGCGCACCTCAGTGAGCATATGATGCAGCTCCTCGTCATCAGCCTCGAGCAGCTTTCTCGTCGACAGGGACCCATTAGCGAACCGAGCGGCGAGATCGAGGACTGCGCACAGTACTCGTCAATACCAACCGCGTCCGTTGTCACCCACAACGGACTCACCGTATTCGGCTTTCCGACCGCTCAAGCCAGCCGTCCTCAGAGTCGCCACGTCCTTGGTGACAACCTGGTGCGCTGTGGGGAAGAAGTCGGACCTTTTCGTCGGAGGGGGGGGCGGGGTACTATGATCAGACCACAGGCATACCGGCGAACATGAATAGACGCACTGGTTCTCCGATACGTCTTCGGGGATTGATGGGTCAAACAGGCGCACAAACCTGTGTGTGATGGCTCTAGCTGCCTTCCAAGAAATCTGTTGACCCCTAAAGAATCCGCGACAGATATCAGTTCCCCTTCTGTCACGAGGCCGACAGGACAACACAGGTTGTTCGAAAGCACTGGGTAGGAGGAAGACAGCGAATCCCATATGAGTGACAAATAGGGTCGACAGTCGCCACAAGTACGATTGAACGACTTGAAATGTTCTGCCAGAATTTTCGCGTTGCCGACAGCAGAAATTTGAACGGGGGGAGCTCTTACAGTATGGAATTGGCAAGTGTCCTGGGAGACCCGTAGTCAGTCGCACTCCAAGCTGTCAAGGTAACATTGGTCTTGACGCACCGGAAGGGGTCTATCCTCTCAAGCTGCTCGAAGGGTTTGCACAACACCCTATTGAATATGTCTTCGAAGCGTGGGTCCGCGCTGATGAGGTGTCTCTTCGCATCTTCAAACGAGAAGGTGAGCACGGCTGGGACGAGCTCTTCTCCATCCGCGGTGGGTATAGGTACGATAGGTATGGCTGGGACAGAAGCGAGTGGAGCCTTCCCTTCGTCGCTTGGTTTGGTCGACGAGGACTTGGTAGCGCGAGGCCTCTTCTGGACAGGCTCCTTTGTCGCCGAGCTGGTCTTCCTCTTGCCGTTCGTCTTGGCCACAACAGCCACGGTCTCCTCAACCTCGACCATGGTCTGGCCAGTGGCCATAGCTGCTGCATTGCGTGTGGCTGAACGTGTGGTGCGCATGTTGCCTATAATGTCGTTGCGGTCTGGGTTGCCTGGGAATCGAAGGGGCTTGCTGAACAGGAGAGATAGAAGTTGTTTTGTGTGAATACGCCTTGAATAGCTTGAGTTGTCGAGTGGCTTCAACGCTAGAGAAGGCCTCATACACAGTCCAAAGGCGACCTGGGTTACCTGGCACAAGGATGTCTCGAGGGTGTCTCATGGGACGAGTCAGTCGCGCGCGGCCTCGCCGGTCGCGCCCCCAGCGCTGGCGGGCGTGTACGGGTCGCGCGCTCATGACGTCACGTGTATCTCTGTGGTCTGGGCCGTGCGGTCCGCTTCATCAACTGTGCCTCCTTCCTTCTTGGATCCGGGGGCGCAGTACTAGTTCCCTTGCAAGCTTCTCCATTATTCCTCCGGAATCCGATTCCTCCCATCCGCATATATAGCCCATCGTCCTTGCACTCTCGTTGCCTCACCCTTCTGCCCACCACCACCACCACCATCTTTGTGTCTGGTTTCCACTACTACCCGCTCCCGCGAGCCGCTTAGCATTTATTCCCATCATGTCCGGAAGTGAGTATTCGATCGATTGCGTCATACTTAACCTGAGGGTGTTGTGCTCAGTTAACTTCGCCCCCACATGCGCAGAGTACATCGTCGTCTTCAAGGACCACGTCTCCCAGCCCGAGATTGACAAGTACGCCGAGGACGTTGCTGCGAACGGTGCGTGGTGCCTCCCCTCCGCAGTTTCGAGCGCATCGCTCTAACCTTGCCCCCTTCGCAATGCAGGTGGCCAGATAGGACAGCGCTACGACACCGTCCTGAAGGTACATCCATTCCACCCAATCTCCACAAAGGCCGCTCCTGAGTCCTATTGCCCATCGCGTCTGTAGGGCTTCTCCGCGTCCATCCCGGACACCTATCTCCAGCAGCTGCAGTCCTTCACGGGCTCAGTCATCGACTACATCGGTATGTCTATCTACCCATTCGATCGCACCCTCGCCGCCCATCCCCTCGCTTCCTGCGTTTCTCGATTCCCCATCACCGATACCCCCATAACGTTGCCCACATCCGGGGGGATCGAGGCGCTCCGCCCGCGGCTTCCGACTGCTAAGGCTCATTCCCTTGAACAACCGAGCGCTGACCGCCCTGTCCATGATCGTTTAGAACCCGACAGTGTTGTTACGACCCAGTAATCCAGAAGTCAAGACGTGGTCGCGTCCCCGATACCTGGTTCTGATGCATGATATGCGGACTGTGAACACCTTTGCGAACGGATCCACCGACGAAGGACTGGAAGATGGCGTCGATTACTGCTGTTGCTACTGTGACATTAGCTGTTGTATCACCACGGCCTGCCGCGGATATCGGATTGTGTAGCCTACATCGTCGTTTGTGTACTTTGGATTACCTTGGGGTTATTGGGGCTTCTTGCTAGATACCACCCCCACTTTGCATTTCTCTCGCTCGGTCAAGAGTGCGTATGTAGCTGCATCAGCAAAAGTCCAAATCCCGAGTGCCCCGATATTAAGATAGGAGACGCAAGCACTCAACGCAGGGTGCTCGTTGTTGCGCTGCTCAAGCGGGGACGGCATGAGATATGTACGCTCGCGAGGAATTTAGAGAATCAAAAGCGCTAGCAATGTGGAGCTACGGAACCACATCCTTGCGCGTCGCTGCTCGTTGCTTGTCAGTGGCAAGTGCCACGCTCGCCGCCCGTAGAAGCTTATATATGTATATCAGGTGGTCGTATGCGCGCCGACTACGATTTCAAGCTCGCCGCCGAATACCATGCTCGCGGTCGCGCGCGGGTGCTCAAGGGCGGATCGGGGATTTGTCGATGATTGTCCGTGGAACATGTATTGCAGCGATAGCGATGGGATAGGTACGTATAAAGCTCCACATAACTGGAAGGGTATCGCGATAAGAACGAATGCGGAAGATAAAAGAAGGTCGTGACGGGTCGTAAGGAGTCATGATGCATGAAGGAGGCTACTTAGGGAGGAGGTATAACAATAAAAACACTAGAACAACGACGTTGCCCGGGTATGGACAGTCCGAGTCCTCCGGGTAGCTATAGCTATCCGCGATGCAGCTGGGCAAGATGGAAATGAACGTATAGGACAGGTTCGAGGACGGAAACACGCAGCTGTGCATGCTCACGCGACTACAGCCCCGTTCGCTGGCACCGCTGTGGCGGCCGCCTTGTTCGTGCCCCCTTCGGACGCGACGGTACCGGCTGACTTGCCCAGCGACTCGGACGCAGTCGGCGTGGGTGGCGTCACCACCACCCCAGGCACTCCCTGCTTCGCGTTCCCGGCAGACTGGTTCCCGGGCGCCACCGACGCGCCGCCCGGGATCGAAGGCGGCGACGCTGGCGCCTGCGAGCCTACAGGCATCGTGGTGGGGGGCTCGGGCCTCGAAGGGGGGAGCGCGGGCTTGGAAGTGGGAGGGTCGGCGAAGTCCCACGGGCGGGGGACGAGCGCGGCGGGCATGATCCACGTTGCGGCGCAGACGACGCCCTTGCCCTCGTCCTGGCCCTGAATCTGGCTGAACTCCATGTCGATGTAGGACGAAATGTAGCGGATGAAGGGGAGGATCTCGGCGACGCCGCCGTTCGCGACCGAGAGCGCGGTCAGGGCGTTGACGACCGTGTGTGCCACCGAGGGGACGTTCTGCAGGGAATCCATGTCAGCGGGGTGAACGATAACGATCACGGGAAGGGGTGAGAGGAGGAAAGGCGCATACACTGAGGTACTGTACAGATGGCTCGGGCATGACCACCTCCAAGCCCCACCAGTCTGAAAAGAGACGTAAGTCAGTTTGACAGGTCGCCGCGCGCATAACAGATACACATACAAGTGAGAATAGACATGCGATCCGTAGGTGGGTAGACACCGTCATGTGAGGGGAGGATGCTCCTGCCAGTCGCATAACCCAGAGCCATCAACTGCGGTGTAATCTCCTCAACACCCTCCACAATAGCCTTCGCGGAGGGAACAGCACCAGCCAAGATACCAGGATGATCTCCAGGCTGGCCGAGTCCCCAGTTCGGTACCGTGAGGAGGCTAACAACGTTGATGTCCTTGAAGATGTCCTTGAGCTTCTCCAGCGACGTCGCCGTCACACTAGTGACACCGCTGACGGCATTCGCCAAGTCCAGACTACGTGATACTCCTCTTGGGGACGCCTTCGGTGACGCGACGATCCCCTCGACCGTGTCCAGCTGCGCAAAGTGCCTCTCGTGCGCCTCGGAGTCCGTGTACGGCAAGCAGACCGCATGGATGGGCCCACGGGGGAGCGCCTTGATCTCCTCGCCCGTGCTCGTCATGCCGACGATGACGGGCACGTCCGAGCTCGGGAGCTGGCGCAGGTGCGCGATGACCTTCGCCGCCTGCTTGGGTTCCAGCAGTTGCGCCTTCACCTTCTGCACCTTCTGGGCTTGGCTCTGGTTCGAGGACGAGGCGGCGGTGACCGCAACTTTGGAGCTCTTCGGGAGCGCCGCGGACGGCGTGGCGAACGGGCCGACGATGAGCTCGCGCACGACGAGGGCGGATTCGTGCGCACGCTTCTCGGAACGGGAGTGGAGAATCTGGCGTTCGACGTACTCCTGGCGGGCCGCTGCCTCCTTGGCGGCTTCCTCGCGCGGTGGGGGGAGCGTGGGCTTGCGGTCGCGGCTGTTCCTGGGCTCGACGAGGACACGCCACGAAAAGCGTCTCTGTGCTCGGGGTCGGGGCTCGGGTTCGGACGCAGCAATGGACGCGGTGCTCCTTTCCTCGGGGAAGGAAACAGACACTTTATCCAGAGTGGGGACCTCTGCCTGCTCTGTCACCGCGCTCGGTGCTGGGGCGGACTCCGGCGGGGAAGGTTGCGCTCCTTGCAAGTCCACAGACAGCTTGAGGGGATCCGACAGCAGCTTGCCTTCCTCCTTCGACTGCACGACGACCTCCTTCGACTTGCCGGCAGCATTTGACCAGAACCCGAAGACCATACTGGCGTTGGGTATCGCGGAAGAAGAAACGTAGGGTCTGGACGATCGGAAGACGGAAGTCAGAGAACGTAGCATTGGCAGGCCCGCCGTTGCACAGCAGGCTTATATAGTGATAAGAGCATTACGTTACCTCTCCCAGGAGTAGGTAGCACTAGCTGGCGTGAAGAGGGGCAGAGACGGAGCAGGCAAAGCGGTGACCAAGGAGCGGTGGATGTCGACGGAGAACGACCATCCCAGTGAACTCGGGGCCTGAGCCTCGCAAGCGCCCGCTTGGGGTCGCGATCACGTGGCACAATCACCTTTGTGGCGTCGAATCGGGCCGGTTCTGGTGGTCTTGCCATCGAGCGTCCACAACGTCCACGACTCGACGCCGACTTCGTCAGTGACGGACATGGGAGTCTTGACGGCACACGGGCACGAGAACACACATTTGCGCGGCCACGATGCCGTCCTCCGTCGTCGAAAGGCGATCGCGAACGGACCTCTCCGTAATGGTAGGCTACACCGCCAAGTTAAACTTCGTCGAGGTTTGCCGGCTTGCTCTCTTATCGTGCTCTAACTGGCTTTACACAGGACTGCAGCCTCCACCTTCGCACTATTTTTGGACTCACGCTCGGGTGCGAGAGGCCGGTTTCCGATGTCATCGCCAGCCTCTGCCAGTGCTCGTATCTCGGTCTTTACGTCGACGGCACTTCTTCGTACTGGGTAGTCAGGTCGCCTCTTATGGCTTTTCTGTGATCTCATGCTTGTTCCCCCGTACGAGGGGGATCAGTGGTGTGGGGTACAACCCACTCCAGGACGATGCGTCCCACTGCACCTCCAGATTGACCATCAGTCTGCCATGGAAACACCAGCGGGAACAAGCACGACAGCCTTGTTTATACCCCAGCGAAGCTCGAACTTGGCGAACTCGTCCTCAACCTCGACCACGGCTGGCTATGGCAAGACCCCACCGCGCCCCGTGCAGTGAGCCGCTCTGCTTTCATCCTCTGACCTGGGCCTGTGATGGAGCACAATGCCGATCTCTTGCAGTGCATGTGTTTCTGGTCTCTACGGATGCGTTGACTCGGACGGGGATACTAAGGACATGCGTTCAAGTTCGCTATTCAATCGTGGATTTGCCTTGAATGTTATGATTCTGTTGTCTGATGGCGATGGGTTGTATCCCTTTGAGAGGCAACGATGTGTTGTATTTTCGGCGTCAACCGAGTGATGGATGAGCGAGCGAGCGCATGCTCCTCAAGCTGTCTCATCTTGCCACCATCTTCCTGCCCCCCGACGGATACCAGCCCCGCCTTTCGTTTATATTTAGGCACTCGTATTTATGTATATAAGGACTTGTGTATCGTCGTTGTACGCTTGGTTGTACGGCACGCGTTTGCATCGGACAAACGCTATCCCATTCATTCTCCCGCCTTTTCTCGTCTCTCGCCCCTTGAGCGCCCTCGAAATTCTACACGATGCTCGCTCTAATACATCAAGCCCTCCCCAGTCTAGGCGCGTCCTCCTTCTACTGAGGGAGACTCAGAGAGGAGCCGAGATGCAGCCGCCCCCTGGTCACGGGCCATTCTAGCAAATATGACATACTGTGCCTACTACATCAACTTGAAGAGCACCAAGGACGCATTCTGATACCAATCGGCTACTACTATATCAGATACCCCATGACACGGTTGAAGGTACCCTTTGGAATGCGTACTTGCCGCTCGTGGCTCATTTCACATTGACCACTGGTGCGCTCCACCCGTGACGGCTTCATCACCGCCTCCGTTCGCAACTCGCCTCATCCCGGGATCGACAGAAATTTTAGGTCAGCCCGTCCAGGTGCCTCTCTCGCTTCTTAGTGTCCTATACGTCCCGATTGACTGACCATGCTTGTCCTCCAGTCGAAGTACGGACGAGGACAGAACTTGTCAGGGAATGATGGCATCTTCATCAAATTGACGGACAGGCATTCCAACGAGTACCAAATCAACCAGTATCTGCTTAACTGCAATAAGACCGGTTCGGAACCCAACTCATTACTCAACCTCTTTCCCTTGCGCACTTTGTCCAACAGCAGTCCTCGATTTGCCCCACGACATCTCTTTCACTGTAGTTATGCCTTGGTAAGCTCATCGATATCCTTCCCATTCGCTCACTGCTCATAAAACCAGCTGCGGTGCCCGTGTCGATACAGAAGACTTCAACTGTATGCGCGTCGTTTGACCTTCATCAGGTGCCTTTTGATAGTGCGTGTGACGTGTACTGCACATTCTCCTTGGCTGTGACTCAATCGCAGCGCAGGGTCTTTCATTCTCCGCGAGCATCGTAGAGCACATCGAGTACGTTCATCCTGGGGAATAATCCATCCTCAGTGTCTCACTCGCCTACTACAGGATATCTGGCAAACAAACATCTTGGTGGATGGACATTGCCCGGATCTAGAAGAATGGCAACGCAAAGACATAAGTAGTCAAGGATCATTTGCATTCTCCCGACCTCGCCTTCGCTCTGTTCGACTATGACCTTTCTATCCACCTCCCCCCTAGCGTGTCGCTGAAACGTTGTCGCCTGCCTTCCTCCGAGGGTGACTGTGGCCCGTTTCATTTTCACCCAAGGGACATTTCGCTGGGGGAGCCGGAGTATAATCCCTTTGCATTCGACGTTGGATTTATGAGGAAGATTTTCATACAACTTCGCGGTACGTTATTCCGTAGCCAAGTGCTCAGCCTCGTTGCCTGACTCATGAAACGACCTGCAGGAGGCAATTCGTATCTTGCCGGAGTTCAAGGCACCCCTTTTCGCACGGATGACGACACCTATTGTTGACCGACGTTTCACCGCGTCAGAGACTCTGGCGTTCTTTCAGGACCACCTCGGCGACTTCCCCGACGACGTCCTGCCAGTGACACTACTGGTCACCAAGCCTTGAGCCCTTCGTTGACCCAGAGGTTTCTCTACTCAGAGCCGAAGACAGCGAGAAATGGAAGGATTTCTGGATCCCTAGGAGGTCATTGTCCCAATGACTCCTGCAATGGATCGCAGAAACGCTAGTGGGTTGGAAGCTTCTTCGTGCCGTGCGTGGTCTATTACACATCTGAACGGAAATAACGTATCGCGTAATATCTTTTCCTTGACTCACCGTGGCTAGACTTGCAAGGACACCTCGTTTTCCGTGATGCCTGTCGGGCCCGCCTTTTACCCATCCAGATGATCTCTGTACATACATACTCATACTGACGTGTGCGCTCGTCGCGCAGCGGAGAGTGAAACAACAGTCAGCCTTCCCATCTTAGTAATAGAACAATGGCCCTTCAAGGATAGTTGGAAACCGTATACAAGGACCATGCGGTCGATTAGTCGGACTTGGCGCATGCATCGTACTTACGTGGTGCAACTGGCACCTGGTTCTGAGCCGTATTGGTTATTCTCTCCCACTACCGCTGCTGCGGTTGAGTCTGTCTCCTGCTGTAAAAAGTTGTAAAGGATATGAATGTTCTAAATGATCAACAGAGGCTATGGCAAGCAAACGAGTAAGTAAGGACGGACGTTCACACGCACAAGTTGCTGAGGTAATTTCCGAGTGACAACTTGCGACTGTGGCCAAAAGAAGAGGGAGCGTAATCCTTTCCCACGCCTCGTCACGACCCCGCGGTGTTCGTGTTGGTTCTTACTCGGTTCAGAACGCGATTCGCCTCTTCACTCTGGGACTCGCCTTTCTTTGCCATTTATCGTTGCGTGTATCGTCAGTTGATATCGCGCAGTCATGCTGGCATCTTACACCGACACCGAAGCTGAGTACAATGATTTCGCGGAGGATGAGGAGCCGTTACCGAACGTGAGTCTTTCCGTTCAACACTCAGCAACGAGAATTGATGGAGGCGGCCCTCAATGAATGTAGATTCCCGGCGGACGGGTTGAAGAGAATTTCTTTCAAGTGGACGACATGATACCCTTCTGGCAATGCTATAGACCTTGGCTCGACTCGTTCGGGATCTACCTATGGGAGCTGAGGCACATGAGCCCGCACATTCTTTCGGAGCGATGGGCTTGTCCACCTCTATCTTCAACTGCTCCGCTGCCCTTCGCTGTGCGCTTAGAACCCGGGTCAACGGAGTCGATAGGCAGGCGAATCGAGGTATTTCGTTTCCAGCAGAGAAAATATTGTAGCACTGACGATATCCGAATAGTCAAAGTTTGGTCTCGGCCAAGATGCTTCAGGGCACGACGTCTATATCAAACTGACGGACAAAGGCTCTGCCGAGCATCGTATTAGTCAATATCTCCTTGGTCTTTCGAGCGACTCGCAGTCGGATCCATGTCCGTATGCTCTCCGACCTGTAGCCGTTGTCGATTCACCCTACGAGTTCTCATTCATTGTGATGCCTTGGTGAGTGAAACATTAACACGAATAATTGGGCTTGCCTTATTCTAGATCGCAGTTGGGGCGCTAGTTTCCTACCTGAGGACCTTAACACGGTACGCCAACTCCTGGTGTACATCAAGTGCCTCTTAACGGTATGTCATTATCCCGTCGTCTCAGCACTCACTGCTCAGATTTTATAGGGTCTTTCATTCTTGCATGAGCATCGGATAGCGCATCGGGTACGCAACAAGTGAGGCCGCGAATGTCGCAAAGCATTGACCTTTCCTTTGTTACAGGATATCCGCGAGTTCAATGTTCTAGTCAACGGGTATTGCCCGGAGCTAGACGAGGACCAGTATACGGATATGTTGAAGGATCATATAAGGTCATCCAACGATGTAGCATTCTGCATCTTCGACTACGATCTCGCCATACAACTTCCCCCGGATACTTCGTTAAAGCACTGTTGCCGTCCTTCGGAGGAAGGCCACTGTCGAGGATCACCCGAATACCACCCTTCGGACCTATCGTCAGCCGAACCGAACTATAATCCGTTCGCTTTTGACGTCGGATGTCTAGGTATGATGTTCATATGCTTCTTCTCGGTGAGATGTCCTCCCACTGCAGCCACGGATCCCGTTCTCACTTCAAACAACAGGAGGCCATTCGAGTGGTACCCCAGCTGGCGCCACTCTTCGCCAGGATGACAACGCATGTCGTCGAACAGCGTTTCACGGCCGAGGAAGCCTTGTCGTTCTTTGACAAGCATCTGGCTCAGCTATCCGATCATGTACTTGGCTCGCCAGTGGCGCTGAAACCCTGGTTCGCAGCCCTGCGCCAACCCGACTTGTACTGGTCACTCCTAAGTCCTGACGATCGCAACCTTTGGAGCGACTACCAGGTACCTCCCAGATCATGGCACAGGGAAATGCTGCTGAAACTTGCGACAACGACAGTGGGATGGAAAGTGCTCTGGTCTGTGCGTCACACGCTCCGTATCTAGCATGTACCATGTCACATTTCCCCCAATAGACGCAGTGGACATTAATGGGAAAAGTGCGCATCCGCAATTCTCATCCGCAATTCTTAGCTAAAAAGGGTCGAACCGATCATGAACGGAATGGGCCGTAATTCCCCTTGATCTACTTCTGTGAACGAGCACCAGAGTCGCCGTTGATGTTGATGCGATAAGGCAGAGTTCTGGGCTCACATTCGCCTTCCGCCACGAATGGCGAGTAGGTATGAATCGTATTCCAAAATGGGACCTCGCACTGACTCGATACTAATATACTTTTTTGGTATACCTGGCCGCCGAGAATATGGACCATTCCAGGCGCCGGAAATACCAACGGGTATATAACCAGAGTGGAAAACTACGAACGCTCCTTCAGCCTCGATTCCTCTGAGCTCTCGTACCCATCGTCCACTTTCTACGTTAACCCCATGATGCATAACCGTGGCGTTGCTCCCACTCGGGGTATGTCTCGCGTAGTTGCTCCCACTCGGGGCACGTCTCGCCCAGTTCGCACCCCTTTGCCCCCGCCTCCGAGACCGGAGGAAGAGGCCCGGTTGACCTATAGGGTAGGTTCTTGACGTCCGTTCACCCTCCTAACTAGCACTGACAGTATCATATGTGTCCAACCTTTGCATCTAGCCTTCGCAGAAGCCTTGGGTCAAACTGATCTGGAACCCCGAGCCCGGTAGCCCGACGCCTTTCGCCCAGGACGGCCGCTCCGTTCAGATATACGCCGCCGAGCAGATCAAAGTGAGCCCCACTCAGGTACGCCTTTCTCTGTGGTTGATTTCGTTTCACGGACTGACTCAGCATATACGTTGCTCAATAGTACTATCCTGGGCAGACCACTGAGTGGCTCCACACCGATCAAGACAGCTTGTACCGCTTCCAGAAGCGCGTGAAGATTCGGCGGGTGCACATTGTAGAGACCCCGTTCTCTGTGCCGCATGTCAAGCTCCTGCCATACCTCCCGACTCCTCAGACTCCGTTGAATGTCATTGGGTACCCGCGAGAGCGCTACCCCCTGGGGCGAACCGCCGTGGTGCGAGTTGTCCAAAGTGCTGAATATGTACACGACCCTGACTTCCTCAGGTGTATACCAAGGAGGCAATGACCATCATGTTCCAAGGCGTTCCTATGGAGGTGAAGATGCACACTGGTATGACTCTTTCGAGGCCCGCTTCGCGTCATGTGCGTCTTGTCTTCCCAGTGTACGTTGCTTTCTAAACTGCTCACTTATGCTCCGCCTCCACGCACTTTTAGCAACGCCTGGGTGACAAGACCTCGAATTTGAACGCGGAGAACATGCACTACATTGCGGAGGTCTATGTGGAGACTCAGGAGTGGTATTGGGTGCCATGCGCGAGGGGGGCCACCGTCGTCAGCTTTGAGCGACTCAGTGAGGACAAAATCGCCGCACTCAACCGCAAGACTCTTGCCAGACCCAAGATTGTGTCGGCAGATATGCTGCCCCTCCAGAACCGCCAAACCAATGCTGCTCAAATCGAGGACATACATGAGTAAACGGTTCCAGCGACGACAATTCTTGACCAAATTAATACGAAGTGTTGCACTCTCCCATTTATTCCAGCTATGGCTGCACCCTCCCGTCCAGTACAGCAGGAATACATAAATACTGGAGGCTACCCTGTATATACATAGCAGACATATTTCCAATATTTCACCATAGCTTGAGGTTATAGTGCCACTATGACTACCAAATGAAAGCATCAATGATACTAGCGCCTTTGGAAGTAGCTGTGAAGACTTTGTCTGAACGCACTGCCCGAACGAACCAGTAATGAGATGGGCCACCAAAGCCGGTTGGTGACGAGCGTTGTCCGATGATTTGACCTAACCAAGCGTGTAGTCCTCGAGCCTCCCCACCGTGAAGCTCTCCCAGATCCCCAGTCGACCCTCAATCCTTTCAACCCACCATGCCCGGCATACTTCTTCCCAGACCTGATGCTTGGCCCGCTCGCTCTCCGTCCATTGGAAACGCGTGTCGGGAGTCAGCTCGCACGCTATCAGAAGCTCCTTCATCGCGTCCGTGAGCGCGCGATACTCCTTCTGTGGTGTCCCGCACTTCCCGTCAAGAGGCGGAGGAATAGAGTGTATAGCGATGCGACGCAATTGCGGCATCACTGGCCGTCGCAGTCCCGCTTCGCATTCACCAACGACACCGGGCGGTTCAACGTCGGCGCTGTCTTGGGCTGAGGGCCGCGTACCGTCGAGCGCAGCGCGCAAGAAAGCGGCGATGCAGTCGTGCGACCCATGGGTGTACGTCGCGTTGGAAATGCGGAGGTATGCGAGGTTCGGCGCAAGGCGCGGGAGGTGGTGGAGCGCGTCGCGGAGGGTCCAGTCGCGATGCCGGCCGCAGATTATGTGCAGGCGCTCGAGCGCTGGGAACCGTGCGCGCGCCGCATGCTCGAGCTCATACCCGGGTGATCGCGTTGCAAGTGTCGACGGCGCGCCGTCCGAAGGGGGTCCCTCGAAACGGGATTCTGGGCTGGAAGACGGAATGGGGGCGGATGCAGATATCGGAGATGTGTGTGGGTGCGGATGAGCCCGGGAAAACGGCGCGCCGCTAGAAGCGGGCTGAGCCGATCCTCTTGACTGATGATGCTCGTTGGTACCGGGAAGGTCTTCATTCAGGATGACCGTGATGCCCATGAGAAGGGTGAGCTCACGCAAGCGTGGAAGCCTGTAACGGAGCGGGGGGATGGTGAACGCGTCCGACTGCAACAGCGCGAGGGTCTCGAGGTGGGGCCCGACCAGGTCGAGCAGGGCCGAAACGACGATGACGAATCGTTTGTCCCATGAGGCTTTCTCCTGCTCCCGCGCCTGTCGCGCTCTGAACCACACGTCGGCCACTGGAAGGTTCGCGCCATAGATGTCTTCGGACCGGCCAAACTCCGGACTTGCCTCGTGCGAGGGGCTGCGCGAGAACGATAGCAGAAGATGGTGCACTTTCGGTTTCTTGGCCTGTATAGTAGTTGTGTGTTCCGCGAAGGCAAGGAAACCTTCAATCTGTCGAAGTGAGGTGAATGCGAGTGAATGAAAGCGGACGAGTTGCGACGCATGGTGAAAGAATTTCGAGACGAGGGTCAGGGAGTAGCCGGTGTATCCTCCGTCGGCGCACGCGTGGAGGAAGATATGCAGCCAGATCTCGAGCGGTAGATGATTAGATCGTTGAGAGGTTGGACTGTTGTTGCGCATGGTAGGCAGATGCGAGTGGGAGACGGTACTGCTGTTTAAACCCGTCCTTTGCGGCCACTGTCGCTTTATAAGCTAGCCCGGGGAATGCAACACGGGAGGATTGAGGATAGATTGGACATATTCGTTAAGCCGATCATTAATCGTACCAAGATCTTACTGTTGAGATCACGGTCTCTATGTTTGTGGCAGCGTTGCATCGAGGTTGGAACCTGACAAGAAAAACATGCCCGTCAAGTCCGAATCACCGTGCTTCAAGTGCAGCACCGCACCGCGTGACATGGCACCGTCGGGTTTGCCGGTTAGGCTCGATTCTCAAGGGCAATCGGCGCCCTTGCCCATGGCCGAGAGCGAATGTCTCAGTTAAATGGATGACGCCCGAACGACGTATTGAATGCTAGTGCCATAATGAGGATCGACCTGTTACGAATTAGTACTGGTATTCAAAGACTGCAAAGACAAGCATGATCGGGAGGACAGGCCTTTCTCTCTAATCCAGCCGGAAGCCCGTTCGAACTGGAATGCGCATGAAAATTCTGCCCTCCGTGTCTGGGCTGGGCAGCCTCCCCGCACGTATGTTGACCTGCAACGCCGGGTGCAGTAGTCGAGGTGCTCCAAGCACAGCGTCCCTTGCCTTCCGGAACTGGATGAACGCGGCTGAATCGACACCAAACTTGACGTGCATGTTCTTGGCGCGTTGGTCTGCCACCGTCGAGAAGCATACCTCATCACGATCTTTCGGATAGTCGTGACCCACATAAAGTCGGTAGTCCTCAGGAAGGGAGAGAAGGCGTTGCATCGACTTCAGCGAGCAAGCATGAGTCTCGTAATCTTAAGTCCAGACACTGAAAACTTACTGCGCAAAGCAACTCGGCATTCCCACCTAGGAAGTCAGCACGAGCAGAGCCAACATCGGGCTGAATGATTCAAAAACTTTGAACGAGCGCCTTGAGTTGAACATCTGACAAGAAACTCACGTTGAAGATCGAGTCACCCGTAAACACGGCTTTGCCAATGACGAACCCCACATGGTCAGGGGTATGTCCGGGGAGATGCATGACCCGGCATGATAAAGAGCCTAGCGCGAACTCTTCGTTATCTCCCAAGTAGATATCGAAGGCATTCTCGAGGGACGGAGGGTCGATGCCATAGACAGGAGCGAACGTATTCTGAACCTGTCGGATACACTGGCCGATGCAAACTGGGATATCGCCGGGGAGCTGGTGCTTGAGGTACTGGGCGGCGGTAAGGTGATCCGCATGAGCGTGCGTCTCTCTGCAAGCTCCATGTCAGCGCCAAGGAGAGGAATATAAGAGTTATTACTTATAGTATCTTCGACACCTTCAAGGCGTTGTGCTCGATAAATGAAATGAGTCCATCTGCAGTCGAGGTCGTGACAGCACCGGACGCAGGGTCGTAATCCAGAACCGGATCAACAATGACAGCCTCGGAGGTCTTTGGATCCACGACGAGGTACTGCCACGTGGAGGTCGCAGGCTCGAAGAACGTGAACACGGTGGGTGTTGCGGCGTCTTGACTGTGATGCTGCCTCCAAGGGACCGCTTGGGGAATGGCGTTCGCATTCGCCCGCGAAACGCGTGCGTGGCTGGTGGCAGGGTCACCGAGGGTCGCCGTCGCAGCAGTCGAAAGAACTCTAGTTCGATTGGCAATGGAAATGGGAAGGCACGGTTGTGGAGATCGAAGGCGAGGTAGGAATCGAGGAGGGATATGAGCCCGAGCAACTTTGAGCATGGTGTGGGGGCCTGCGAGGAAGACGAAGTCGATCGCGGACTGTGCCTGGTCCACTCCAGTATATATGGAGGATCGTCTGAAACGCGGCTGTCGGACTCACCAATAGCAGTAAGTTGTGCGAGAAAGAAGAGGCGTTTGGTTCCAAGCTCTCGTCATGTTACGGGCACCCGAATTCGGAATAGATATTAGTATTCGGAATGTACAACTTGAATTCGGAATGTTTACCGGTCACGAGCGACGTTGGGTATTCCAATTCAAAGTATGAGATAGCTTCACTGCAGTGTAGACAAAGGATCGGATCGAGGTTTTTGGGGGCGGCAAGTAGCAGGCATGCAAGACGGCACGAACGGGAGTCGTTGCCACTGCGGCGACTGCAGCTTGTCCTTGCACCGCCACCACATGTTTCCTGTTCCTGATCACAGGCCTCGACGACCTCAATGCCTTGAACTTGAAGCCTGAGGTTCGGCCGCCAGCCACCAAGTACTGACGCAGTCTAGATGGCCCTAGACTGAGCAGACTGAGTTTTTCCTGACGTGGGCTTCGGAATAGGGACGGCTAGCTAGAAAAGCCGAAGGATGCTCATTGGGTTTACAGGAACAGTAATATCGCAGAGGATCGAGCCGCAACAATGCCGGAGACTTTCGTCCCCATGATGAATTCGGAGATCGTACCTTTGTTGGATTTTAGCCGGAATTTGTTTCGTCAGTAGTACACTCCACGACAGCCTATTGTATAAACGTGGTGGACGATGTATCAAGCGATCCGCGTTGCTGTCTACTGTACAATCCAGACGTTCCACCCTTGTCACCTGCTTTGAAACCACCGGCGCCGGCGGCGTCAACCCCTCGCCTTGATAGCAGCCGCATGCTGAGACTCGATGGGATACACGGGGTCGTCGGGGTATATCTGCCAACCCCATTAGTCTCCTGCATTTCCTAAAAAGACAACAAGGTTTGGTCACATACCGCATAACCATCGTCCGGCGTGCTTCCCGTGGAGAAGTGTGACCCCGCTTGCCTATCAACCGAGATGTTGTCAGTCCGGTTGAAACTAGCCCGCAGGTCCAACGGCGGCTTCGCGTGGCCGAAGAGCCCTCGGCGACTCCAAAATGTCAAGGGGAAAGCCATCATGATACGCACCAGATGAGGTCGCCGGTGAGGCCGGAGGAGATGATTGTGTTGTACCAGGTCGTGTACGTGGATGACTGGTCGTCCGTCACTCCAAACTCCTCAACGATGACGGGCTTGTTCACGGCTTTCCCGGCTGTTTGGTGGTCAATGATCCACTGCGAACCCCATCCAACGGGGTCCGTGGTCTGTCCCCAGCTCCCCTGTGGCATTCGTCAACACACATCACGCGGTTGGCAGTGAACGTGACCTACTGGGTAGAGCTGCGGAAGGTCGAGATGAGTCTCGGAGCTTTAGAACAGGAAGAAAGGAACAGTCAGACTTACATGCGCAGTGCCAAAGTCAAGTGTGGTAATTTTAAGGTTTGCGTCGAAGTCGATACCTTCTGAGCCCCTACAAAGGAAGTCAGTCAAATAATGCAGGTCATTCGAAGTCCGACGTGAGACATACTGGTATGGGTAGCTAGGGTTGCCTGGATCATTGAAGAAGCCCTCATCACCAAGACCGACCAGGTGGTTGGAGTCGATCGACTTGATGAAGGCCGAGATCTCACTTGCCCACTGGGTAACGGTGGTCGTAGTACACGTCCCAGTGCTCGTGCTAGATTGTGGAGAGTCCGCGCTCAGCTCCCACGCTGCTGCACAGTCAATATGAACAGGGCCCACCCAGTGCTGCCTGTGCACCTCGGCTCGTTCGCAAGTTCCCAACCAAGAATCGTCGGTTCATTCTTGTAGCGACCTACAAATGCCTGGATGTAAGACTTGAATGCGGCCTATGACAGGGGTTGAGCGAAGACTCGGGGAGTATTCGATGTTTCAAACGTACTATTATGGACGCGTTCGTGTAAAAGTAGTCGTGGTTTTGAGTTCCTGTGATCTGCGAGACATAGACGTCCATGCCGCCATAGTCACTCCAATTGTTCGTACTAAGTGGAGGTCAGCGGAGCTGCAGAGGGTACCGCTCAAAAGCACTTACAGAGAAACGATGAGCCTGATGCCGTTTGCCTTGGCAGCAGCGATGACATTGTCTGCATCCAAGGTTAGTCGGCGGCCCGAGACAAACAGTAAAATCTCAAGCTCACCAAAGTTCTCAAGACCGGTGGAACCCGTGTTCACGGTACCCTTGCCGTTCTGCCAGAGCTGGTAGTAGATGCCGTTGGCAGAAGTGACATCGTTGAAGCCCCTGGAGTATGATTAGTTCTGGGACCACCACATGACTGGACCAGACTCACCATGTGCGGACGGTGGTTCCCCCGGCACCGGCGATGTCAGCAAATGCCTGGTTCATGTCGGTGGTGCTGTAACCCATCAAACCGACCCAGTACGCGTTCGCTCTGTGTGTTCCGCGAGGTATAGATGTGAGTATTCAGAGCGTCCGAAGGTACGTTGATTCCTTACCCAACAAGAGGGTAGGTCGCGCCATTAAGCATGAACTTTTGACCAGACACTCCAACGAAACCGGTGGAGGCGGGAGGGGCAGGAGCAGTCGTCGTGCCGCTTGCCGACGTTGTCGTTGTAGAAGGAACAGATGTAGGGGTAGAAGGGGAAGTCGTGGTGGGGACGCTCGTCCCCGGCAAGCACTGTGAGTAGTACGGATTTAGGATGGTGCAGACTGTGCCCGTGACACACGCTGTGTTGCGTCAAGAATTAGTGCACCCTCCCAACTGGTTCGTTCCACACAATACGCACCGGTGTCGCCAGTCCAGCCAATACCACCGCACTAACACGGGCATAGAATCAGCGACATGTCTCGTAAACTCACGCGCAACGGACAACTCACCTGTCCCCACTCGGGGGCGGCTGCAGTAACGAACGGCGCAAGGGCAACCGCCAACGCGACGAGACCGGAGGCCTTGAACATGATGCCTATAGGACGTCAGAGAACACAACACCTGAATCTCCTCGCTGCCTCCGTTCGTCGTTATAAACAACTGGGGGAACATGGCCATGGGGCCAGGCCAGCCCGGTATTTCTTCGCGACGGCGCAATCACGCGAACGCCGCGAAGTTTATCCTTGGATCCTGGCGGAACTCCGACTCCTAGGTTACATGTGGCGCGTCACAAGGTTGCTCTTCATCGAGAAGCGCTGCTTAGGCTCGAGGGCGCGCTGCTCCATCGTGGTTGGAAGGGTAAGTTGCACACGTGATGACGTATTACGGGGCAGGAAGCGTTCGGGACCGCCTCTCCACGGACTTCTGCCCGCGACCTGTACGACGGCGTACCTGCCTCCGTCACGCCAATGAACTCTGGCGGAGAAATGTGTCGGCCCCCGACAGACCTCCTCAGCCGCCTAAATGGATGTGTGCTTTGCTATTTCCCCAACGGATGTTCTGGCACACATGGGCGAAAAGCACCGGAAATGTTAGTGTCTTATAATTGTGGTCAGCGCAACATGGGTATGCCCGTTAATATCCCGCAGCGATTCCGTTCTTTCTAGAATCGCTGGCAGCTAAGGATATCCCGCGCTGTGGCGTCAGCCCTCCTATCATGGTGAGCGAGGTAGGAGCAAACGTGCTCACCGTAAAGTGTGCCATCCCGCTTAACAACCGCCTGGATCACAGACGCAACGCGACCCGTGTCAGAAACTGCACCAGACAAACTTAGACGTCAGCCATCCGCTCGGGCCCCACGGCAAAACCCACAACTGCTGCTCACCGGTGACGTTATGGCCCTTCGCTCTAAGGCCGTCCAGCAACGCGGGTGGAAGGATGTCGTCCGCGTCGACCATGGTGGGGAACAGCTGGTCGTGCAGGCGACCATACTCGATCGCCGCACTGACGTCCATGCCCCAGTCCAGGTTGAGCAGGACCTGGAAGACGGCCGGGAAGATGCGGGAGCCTCCGGAGCCGCCGATGGCGAGGAAGAACGAGCCGTCTTCGTGTTCCATGATAGTTGGGACCGTGGAGGAAAGGGGGCGCTTCCCCGGTTCTGGGTAGTTGACTGGTATGCGAGCGAAGAACGGCTAGTCAGCATCGTATGCTTGGAAGATAAGTCCAATCTCCGGTGGATCGTACTCACACGGTGAAGGATAGAGCCCAAATGCGTTGGGGGTCCCGGGCGTAGAAAAGTCGTCCATCTCGTCATTGAGGATGACCCCAGTGACAGGGTCCATGACTGCTGAACCGAATATCAGGTTGACGGTGGTGGTCAACGAGACTGCCATGCCGTTCTTGTCCACCACGGAGGAGTGGCTCTAGCGCATTCTGAGTATATGATTGTGCCTGCGATTGCGGCTACTCACGGTGCCATGGTCAACAACTACGTCGTACATCGGGTTGTAGTACTCGGGTGTATGGGTGCTTTCCTGTAATTTAAGGAATTTAAGGCACACGTCAATGGCCGGAAACGCTTGGAAGCCCCATGCCACGCACGCCAGTGATACTAGGGAAGATCTTGTCGCTATACTCTTTGGTGGGGATCTCGTGGACGCGTGAAAGGTTGTTATGGAAGGCAGGATCACCGATCCACGTCCTGGTTTCAATGTGAGACGCTGTCTGTTCGCTGTAAGCGGATCACTTACCGAGCAGCGAAACCGACTACAAGAAAGGAATTAATGAAAGTCGAAGTTCTGCAGGGAGAAAGGCTCACACTTCATGGCCTCTACAGACCGGTGTGCATTCAGGACAGTGCGGCCATCCTTGACGAGGTCGTCATAGTGCTCCATCAAGTTCAGCATGTGCTGCAGAATTGGACCAGACGTTGGCGCGTGCGGGGTGTAGATCTTGCGTCCACGATAGGTGCCTTGCAGCGCGCGCAAGACTTGAACCTTGTAACCCTCAAGGTCGTCGTGCGTGAGGATGCCTCCAGTCGTCCGGACCTTCTCAATGATTGCGTCGGCGATCGGTCCCTTGTAGAACGCGTCCGGGCCCTCCTCCGCGATGGCTTCTAGCGTACGGGATAGATTCGTCCGACGGATGATCTCATCCTCCCTGAGTAGACGCCCTTCCGGCGCGAAGACGGCTCTCCAGTCAGGCTCATTGAGCATAAGCGCAGAAAACATCTGTCCCACAAAACATCAGGTTCCGCGGATCCGCGGAGCAAGAGCATAGGTAAAGTCAGCTAACCTGGAGCCTTCGCGCCAACTCCTTTGGAACAGGCCATCCTTTCGCCAGATCCGCTGCAGGCTTGACAAGTGTTTTCCATGGCAATGATCCCCACCGTCTATGTGCCTCTTCGAGGCCACGCAGCTCCCCGGGTACGCCAACTGCGAGCCCTCCCCACCGTGAGGCGAGTGGGTTGTCAACGTACATCGTCCTATTACTCAACGCCGGCGCGGTCTCTCGAAAGTCAACCGCAAAGACCTCAGAGGACGCGTTGGGAGTTGTTGGGGGAATGCGGACGGTCATAAATCCTCCACCGCCGATGCCAGACCTGCTTGGATGAACAACGATTCTGTCTATCACACTGACTGATGACTCACGAAAACATGTTCGCGACCCCGATGCATAGCGTTGTGCTGACGATTGCGTCCACCGCGTTGCCTCCCGCCTTCAAAGTGTCAACACCGATCTCGGAGCATAACACATTCTCGCTCGCGACTGCTCCGTTGGCTGCTCGTACGAGGTAGGCCGAATTCCTCGTTCCAGAGGGCACGCGTGTACGATGGCTTCCCTGTGCGCACTTGCGTGTCGGAGATGTTGCGAAGTTCCATTGCGAGTTCTCAAGGAGCAAGTAGCCAGAACTGAGCGCGAGGAAAGCGAGGTAGAGCCACCACGAGCGACGCGCTCGGCAGTGAGACTGCTGGGAAGTAAACGAGACAGGCTCGCCGATGATTCCAGGCTTGAGCATGAGGGGATACTAGATAGAGGCCGTCGCAGAGGTCGACACCGTGTGTCCGTCTGTGGGCATCTTTATCGTCAGGAAACCAAGCACACGATAGCGTGCTGCCCGGCGCCACGAGTATGCTGAGCACGTAAGCCGTATCACTGCAAGGTTAGGCAGCACAGTCAGCCCGAGTCTCGACATCGGCCAAGTTTGCAGCGCGGCAGGACAGCGACGGAGCGAATTGAGAGAGCAGCGATAGACTGGGGGAGGCATCATGGAGGCGTTGAGTACGAGGACGAATGTTCACCGATCTCGCAGCCAGACATGGCGAAATCAACCACTCCGATGACGACTGTGCGCGCCTCGCATCGCTTAGATCTTTTCATGACTATCCTTCCCTGTAAGTAGCAACCGCTTTCGTTGATTATAAGTTTAACCTATGTCTAGAACAAGTCCTTCCCAATTGTAGGGTTTGTACTGTAACTTAGACTTAGTGGAGGACAAGGGGTTTGTCCGTCTACGATCATGTGACTAAAGCACATGAAATCGCGTCGCGCGACATGCGCTTTTGTCGCGTCTGAAGTGACTATTGTAGTGACTCTTGGGTCTTCCTCTTCCTCCTTTGACCCTCCGACGGCCTACGCTCTGATTATCCCCCTCTCATCGGGTCTATCTACCGATGTGTGCTCATCAAAGACAGCCCATGCAACTGGACGAGCATAGACTCCTTCTCAATGGACTGCAACCCATTCGGTGAGGAAACGGTGCTTCCTAGAGTGACCTCCCATTTTGAATATGTGCGTGGCCCAGGCGAATGAGGGAACGCGACCTACTTGCGCGTGAGTGCTACTATCAGGGTCGTCGGAACTCTACATTATCTTTGGCTATTGTTTAGCCTCCGAACGGCCCAACAAACGGCAGAGGACGGAGAATCTGAACTCGCGTTACGATCGCATGATCCAGACCGTCAACATTATGCATCCGTCACCAACCCGTGAATCGCGTTCCAAGGACCGATACAGACTGGTTTCTTCTTCATCTGCGACGACAAACGATACTCCCAGGACCCCGGCGGACGCATATAGTCACCCTCGCAGCGGCAGTCTAGGCGAGGAATTCTCCGTCATCAAGATGGGTGGAAGCAGATCCTCGGTAAAGGGCTCCGATCCATTTGATCCAGCGGCCTTCAGAGGCATGGGCAGAGCTACCGACGAGGTCCTTCCACCTTGGCTCAAGGGTGCAATCTCTACTCTGGAGACCCGAAACCCTCTTCGCTTTTTACTGCCAGACGACGTTGCCGAGCATGAAGATTCTGGTCACTCTGACATTCGAAATACTTTCGACATCGTTATCGCTTCCGAGCAAGAGGTAGTCCCTTTTGCATTCACGAAGCCTACAGCATTATCATCCGAGTTCGCTACCCGACTGGGAAATATCCGCGCAAGCCCAACGACGACTGACTTTACCACGAACGACAGGCCGTCCGCGACAAACAAGAACCTTGCTAGCTGGGGCTCTGAAGTCCAGAAACAACGTGACGATATTACACCTCTAGAGCTGCCATTCTCTATCCCAGGTCCGGCTTCAACTACTTCACTGCTCGCATCTCCTGTGCTGCCTCGCCCACCCGCTTATGCCCCGCGCGTGGTACCGACCGTCTCCCAGAGCGGCCTCGATGAACCCGTTTCCTCCGACTTTGTGCCTTATACGAAACCTGGCCCATGCTCGTCTACCGGGTACACTGCTCGCGTGCCAGTTGCAACAGGTCTTCTACATCTCCGCCAGCATGTCGCCAGTTCACCTGTTCAGGATACGACATTCCCGGTACTACACCGTTTGGAGTCTCCGTTATCTATCCTGCCATTCTCCACTCCTGGACCTATCCCGCCCGTCAAAGGCCCCATATCAACTGCTACGGACATGTGTTTTGTTCGATCCCCTGCCCCCTCAAACCTGACACTTCATACTTTGCCGTCTCCTCACGACCAACCGCAACAAACATCAACACCAGATCTGCTCTACTCTAGTCCGACCTCTACGAAACCACCAACCAAGCCGAACTTGGTGTCACCTCGCTCTTCCTCTGTTGAGGATTTCTTGTTCATCCTACAGGATGGCACCCCTGCCGTCGCTCGACCTCACTCCCCCCTTGTCCCCCGCGACCAGTTCGAACCAGCTAGTGGCAACATCGACTACAATGCGCTCGACTTCAAGTGGGAGAGGTTCGATCGCGGAGATATAGTCGCAGATTCCGCGTTGGCCTCTTCCCCTCGTCCGCCACAACCCGGGTCAGAAGAAACGTTTTGGAGCCAGCCCGTTAGGCGTCTGCCTGCCCTCGCTACTCCTATTCAGCGGCAAGACGATCTTGGACTGGACTCTTCTCCCGCATCCCTGCGGCTGACCGGGATTTCTACTCCCTTGCCGGCCAGCCTCAGCCCATCTCGCGACCACTCCGACGCTACCAAGGGTGCTCCCGGTCGCCAGCAAGATAGCAACCCTTTTGCATGGATTATCCCGCCTCGCCACGCAGGCCCGCCCTCAACACCTCAGTCGAAGAAGAGCTCTAGCCGCAGGACGCCTAGAACACGGGCTGCACGGCGCACTGCAGATCAGGAACGTCTTCCTGGTCCTGCGTCTGAAGCCGGGCCCGCGAAGGCTGGAGGCGGACCTCAGTGTCAGGGTCGACGTCAACCTGGCGTTGTCGACGTCGACGCATCGGAGACGCAGGGACCAGAATTACGCCCCCCCGAACGGCGTGTTCCATTTGCCCCCTGTGCCGGTATCTACATCTCGCCGTTGCAGAGTACCTGGGACAATAGGGACGGAGAAGGGGATATGGATGGGACGTGCGAAGAAGAGTTAGAGTCTGGGCGCAGGCGATCGCGACTGACGACCGAGAGCAAGGCCGGAAGTAGTGGCAACAAGCTTTCGGCGTCGAGCGGCCGCATGGAGGTGAGCAGTTCAACGGGATCGTCATGCTGCGTACTTACCAAATGTTGTGGTAGGATGTGCATCAGCGTTGTTGGGAGGCCGTCTCGCGCGGACCTGCTCGTTGTGTACCGTCAATCATGGCTCCACGTCGGGACAATCCAGTGGGTGTCTCCGGGTTTGGTACGGGCAAACAAAACGTCAGCCGGTCCACGATCAACAACTCGACGCAATCCGGCGAAAGCCCGCGCGACGCTGACGAGGATGAAGTTGAAGAAGTTGATGAAGATGAGTTGGAGCGTTGTTCGCAGGAAACGAGGGATACGATCGAGTCCTGGACAGCTTGACATGCTCATATCACTTCAGTATGCATGATCGACTCGAGTTCACGGTGCATGTGAATTGTGAAGCTTGGTCTGCTGGGATATTGTCCACGCCAGCAAGCCTACTTCCTCGGGCCCCTCATCTGAGGTCACAACACTGCCGACTTTCAGACATGCAAAAGCGACCTCTCGATATGAGAATTCCTTTCCGGAGCCACGTTGAAGCGGGTTCACGTCCCGACTACCCTCTTTCCGCCTTCCCGGCTAGAATTTTTCACACAAACGGGAGGAGAAAGTTTATTCTGCGTAGTCGTACGTACCTAGTAACGTCATCTAGTAAAGGGTACATCGTGACTTTCTATCAGTCGTTAACGATCCCTTCGCCAATCAACTCAACTTCTACTCACGTTATTTGGACATTTGTTAACCACAAACACGGTCCAACTGCACATGGCCAGATACCGCCATGGACTCAGGGATTTCTGTACCAGTGAATTGCGTGTGGACAAATCGGCCGTCCAGATCTTCAGCCGAGTTATTAAAGGCGGTGAACCCGAGACGACCACGGACAGCCCTTCGATTAACGAATGCTGCGTAGAAATCACACAACGTATTCTTATTTAGGGACCATGAGAGTGTACTCTGGTGTTTTATTGCGGAAATCTAGGGACCTTGTGGATATATACTCTGGCATGTGAATCATAACAGCCATAGACGATGAGTAGTAGTTAAGTATCAGGCTCTGACGAATCGACAGCGAATGCAAAGCAAGTATAGCACATGAAACAAGAAAGCCGATCCTGTCTAACGACCATGGCAGCGATCGATCGCGCCTCCGAAAGATGTCCTCGGCCTTTACCAACCGACGTCGCCGCCGTCGTAGGGCTCCACACGCACGTGGCGCTCACCCTTGACCTTGCGCAGACGGTACCGCTCGAGCTCGTACCGCTCGTAGGACGCGGCGGCGAGGCGCATCGCGCGTATGTGGTGCGGGCGCGAATTCGCCGCGGCGGCGTGCGCGCGGGACTGCCAGATGCAGGTCGCGAGGTTCAGGCCCGAGCTGGGGTGGGGCGTCCCGTACCAGTACAAGATCAGCTGTGTGACAAGAGAATGTTTCAGTGCGTTGAGTATGCTGATTATTGATGAGCAAGGATGTCGCGAGACGTACACCACCGTTCTGCACCGCCTCTTCGTGCGCCTTCCTGTCGGCTTCGTAGAGCGCTGCGTGCGGCGGGTCTCGTCAGAATTTGGGGGGGCCGAGGCAAGGCGGATCACGGAGCACGTCAGAATGACGACTCGGCACTAGTACTCACGTCCGCCGTCACTGCCGTCCTTCCTCTTGCTCCGGAAGGCGACGCAGTACCAATCTCGCTCGTCGTCTTCGGGGAGCTCCAGTTCATCCCAGTTAAACGCTTCGAGGTACGGGATCATGGCGTACTCCTCGGTCACCGGGCGGAAGTGGTGGAGGGCCCGGTGCAATGACAGGGAGGCATTGTCGATGGAGGGAAGACGGGAATCGGTGGCGAGCGGCCGTGGGGCGCTCGGAGAGGAGAATGCGGGTGAGGAGGTCGGATAGTTGGGTGCTACCACTCCGGTTGGAAGGGAGGAGAGTAGTGGGGGGAGATAGAGTATCGGAGATTGAGACCGACGGGAGAACGTAGGAAGAACATGAGGGTCGTGGGGTGCGTGGTCGGCTTCCTGGTTTGGAGTGACTTCCGCAAGAGTTGATTTGAGGTCGAGAGGTAGCGTGACGTCCGAGAGCAAGGAGACAGAGCCCGTGAGGGCTGAGGCAGTGACCACAAGGGGTATAGCAACGTCAGCCATTAGGGAGTAGGGATAAAGGCGAGTCCTTGATGAGTCGAACCCTGGTGGGGTAATCAGAGGGCCGACGATGTTCGAAGAGGCGGGAGGGCTCGGGGGTGTCGAGACGACGGATGTCCGCCGCACCATTTTATATGCGGGGTCAGAATTTACCTTTGATATAGTCAATCTGACGGGCATCTAACCTGGCCGCGGACATGTTGCGACGAGTAGAGGGATCGCTCGCAGGGATGGTGCGAGGTGTTGTAACGTGGACCCTGCGATTGCGCGATCCCAAGCTCATCCGGACGACGGTGGCTATTTCGGTTGATGCGTCAGCGTCGACGCAGAGGCAAGCGACCACTTACAGCTCGTGGACTACCAAACATTCGCATGGTGAAGCGTGGTGTATGACGGTTGTCGATGGGTATCTGACCATGCACACCGCGAAGAATAGTAATGGGGTGGTCACCAGTGGGACGCCGCACCGATGTGGACCATAACTTCCCTGGCGAGACGTCAATCCTCTGTCACCTTCATTATTTCCGCTGTTCGTTCGTGACAATACCCGAGTGAACATTGACAGTGTCTCAGAGGACGCTGGCCAGAGCTTGGCAGTCGAGTTAAAAGTCAAATCGAGGTCCAAACAGAGCAGAGGCCACTGGCTCGCTTTAGTCGCCGGGCGAGCATGTGACCCACGCGGGCACAACCGCGTCCTCGTCCCCTGAGCCCTCGCTCTTCGACAACACGCTCGTCGATAGTGTCTATCACTCTCTCCACGCTCATTGCCTCTGGCCATGGCAACCCGCAAGGTCGCCGACCATACCCTCTACCATCTCAGCCCGAAGGGCTTTTGGAAGAAATTCAGTACGCATATTCGAGCCCTCTGATCTCATATGTTCGTGTCTGACGGTATCTGCAGGGGATTCCGTTGCGGTGAACCCCGAAATTTCCAGCGGTCTCCCTCTTCCTAGCGTTCACCGTTTCCCACCCCCGGGCTCGAGGCCGGAGAAGTACTCCACACCTGCCAGCAAGGGTTCGCAGCATTTGCGTTACTTAGCATGCATGATTGGTGGATCTCACCGCCTTTACATATCTTAGCCTCTGACCCCGCACAAAACCCGTACTGGAAACGCGATGTCCGACGCGCATACCCTCAGCTCTCGGTGGTGACCCAGTCGGAGCTGTCTACGCTACTTCTGGAGCATGCTCAGGCCCAGGAACTGTACGTTCCCTTACCCTACTGCAGAACTGTTCGTTTGGCATCCTCACCCTTCGATGATTAGTATTGCCGCCCCTGGATCAGGTCAGAAGGCCGAGGCCTCGTCTGTCCCTGCCGAGCAGCAGCAGAGTGGAGTTGACCTCACGCAAGCAATCGCTACGATTGCCTCTGCTCGCAAGGCATACTCGGAGAGCAAACTCCCACCCTCTCCTCCCACTCCGTTCAAGCGATGGCGGCCGCAACGCGTCGAGGACGCACCTCATGATCCTCACGCATACTTCCCGATGATTCTCGTGAAGTAGAGTAGACTCTAGCGTTCGTCAATTCCATCTTTATCTTCATGCGGGACGTGCCAAGAAGCAAACATGTTCGATTCACTACACATGTTGGTTGAGATATTCTTCTGCAAGTATGGGTCCCACTGAGCATTGCCGAAGGATTGAATGTCGCCGCGGACTTGTTTCCTTGCACGGTTGCAGTCATCATGCCGTGGGAACTGCAGGCTTACGCCCATCTCCGAGTACCTCCTACTGTAACTTAGTAGTAACTACCACTTGAAGCGGCACTACCATACATCATCGGTTGTAAATCTACCTCTTATACTTGAATGCTGCTCTGAGTCTCCGTCTCACGTACTCTTCCTCTGAACATCTGCATCCAACTACGCACCACCGCCCCAACTGCTCTTTCACTTTCCATAATGTCGACCATGGACGACGGCGCCGCCCCAGCCGTCCTCGCAAGTGGTTCTTCCGCAGAAGCCCAGGCCGCCGCATTCGCCAGCGACCCGCGCGTACACTTCGACCAGACCGCAGGTACTTGGCGATTTGAAGAAGACGATGGCATCGAGCTGGAGTATGACGCGGCGAAAGGAGCATGGGTCCCCCTGGTAAGCATCACGATTCCCTCCTGCTGTGAGGCATCTAACTCACCTCGCCTGCACGCCACGCAGGTCGACGAGGAGCTCCTGAAGGCCCAGCAGGCCGCGTACTCCGTCGCCGGCGTAGATGAGGAGGTGCGTCCGCACGTCTGCATCCCCACTTGAGCCCACTCCCAACGCCGCGCCCGTTTCCCGTGACCTGTCTTTGCGTCCCCAGGCCCCTGCCAACCCCGTCCTCAAGCGAATCAACAAGAAGCGTAAAGAGCCCTCAGACTGGCTCGCAGGCCCCTCGGGTGGGACCAAGCGCGGCAAGAAGGGCTCGCCTTCCGCCACCAACAACAGCAGCGGTAGTAGTAACAACAACAACGGCGCATCCACCTCCGCCGCGCCTGCCCAACCGGAACGCAAGTCGAAGAACACCGCCGTGTACATCACCGGCCTGCCGCTCGATGCCGACGCGGACGAGCTCATCGCGCGGTTCGGGAAGTTCGGGCTCATCGAGGAGGACGACGCGGGGTACCCAAAGGTCAAGCTGTACGCGCGCGACGACGGCAGCTTCTCGGGCGACGCGCTCGTCGTGTACTTCAAGGAGGAGTCGGTCGACCTCGCGGTCGCGATGCTCGACGATGCGGAGCTGCGCTTCGGCGAGCCGGGGACGCACATGCGCGTCCAGCGCGCCGAGTTCGGGCACAAGCACGATGGTGGTGGGGCGGAGGGAGGTGGGGCAAAAAGTGGGCCGGCGAAGCCGCGGAAGACGATGGAGGACAAGAAGAGGGCGACGAGGAGGATTGGGAAGATGCAAAAGTGCGTGTTTACAATTCGTTGCGTGCGACCGACCAAGGAAGACTCACGCTTCTGGACGTGCCGTGCAGGAAGTTGGGTGAGTGGGGCGAAGAGGACGGGTTCGGCCCCTCGATCACAGAAGAGGACAAGGCGAATGCGATGAACAAGCACGGGCGTGTGGTCGTCCTGAAGCGCATGTTCACGCTGCAGGAGCTGCAGGAGGACACGTCGCTCCTTCTCGACCTCAAGGAGGATGTTCGGGAAGAATGCTCGACCCTGGGCGAGGTCACGAACGTTGTCCTGTACGACGTGCGTACACTCCACTTCACTCACGTCGTCCGTCCGTTCAATCATTTCACAGGAGGAAGCAGACGGTGTTTTGACTGTGAAGTTCAAAGACCCACTCAGCGCTCAAGCATGCGTGATCGTGAGTCCGGAATTGTCTACTCCCGTCCCCCAATGTAGTTGACTCTTGATACTGGCACAGAAAATGAACGGCCGTTTCTTCGCCGGTCGTCGTATAGAGGCCGCCCTCTACGCCGGCAGACAGCGCTTCAAACGAAGCGGATACGGTGACAACTTCGGCGAAGGCGAAGAGGGCGAAAAGCAGCGCCTCGACGACTTCGCAGAATGGCTCATGGCCGAAGGCGAGGAGTGAAGCGATCGCATTCCTTGGTCCTTTCCCACTTGGATATCAGAACAGGCCCTGGACCGCATCGTGAACTTGGTCTAATATCTACGTGTATATTACGTTGCAGCAGCTGTGCGAGTGTAGTGGACAAGGGTACACAGGTTGGAGCAGTAACCCAACCTAATAATTAATGACTTGACGACGTAACGAAGATCCACGCAGACAGCATTCAGAAAGCAGGTGTGATATATGAACAGCAAATGCGATTTCCCCAAGCGAGACTTACCGGGGGCTTAAGGGCACCCTTACCAGCACGAGCAGAGGGGACTGGCGTGAACAGTCTCCAGACGCTACGATACATTCAAAGTTAGTACAGGCGCAACATTAAATCCTTTTCGGAAAACGCACCTCGACGATGACCGTCTTCGTCTTCGGACTGTCCGCTGGGTCGTTATGGATCCACTCCAGCCCGGACTCCTCCTGGATCGCGCCCTGGCTCGTGAAGCGAGTGTGCAGCGCCGAGTACGGCGCCTCGATGTGGCTCGTGCTCTTCGACATCGCCACCAGGTCCTCCTCGGCGAACGACATCGACAGGTCCGCCTCCTCGTTGATGCTCTCCCGGTCCTCCGTCTCGGGCACGACTGGCAGCCGTTCCGTCTGCGACGCCGGAGACAGAAGGCTCGCGCCTACGCCGGCCTCCGACGCCGACGACTCGCGCGAGACAGGCGGCGAGTTGAAGAATGCGGTCTGCGTGGGCGGCGCAGACGTGGGAATGCGAAGCGCTGTGGCTGGGACGGACGAGGAGGACTCGCCAACGTCGACCTCGACCTCGACGACGCGCTCCTCGTCGTCCACCACGACGTCCTCGTCCACGCCGAGCCGCTTGAGCCCGGCCTCGACGGCGTCCAGGCGCTCCATGTGCTCGAGCACGGTGACGCCGGTCGTCGCCGGGTGCACGCGCTGGAACTTGGCGGAGAACGAGACGGGGCGCGAGATGCCGCGCATGTCCGTGGACGTCCGCCGGATGGGCGGAGGGAAGCCGGACGCGCTGTGGCTACGTGTCCGGCGCGGCTGGATGGGCAGAGGCATGGAGGCGATGGAGGCGTGTGGGGAGATGGCTGGGACGTGGTGGGAAGGCAGAGACCCATTCGCGACTTCGACGTCTCGGAACATATCTTCGGTCATGGGGATCTCGTCGTCCCACACGAGGACTTTCGTCCTGCGGGTGAGCTCCAGGGGACCCTCGTCCTACGTAGGGGTGTTAGTATTACGTATCAAAGCATGTAAAGAAGTCAGCACTGACCGCGTGCTTCAGAGACTGCACAATATTGAAAGCCTGACCCTTAATGACCGCGAGTTGCCGCTATACAGAAGGGGTGAGCATCAATCGCCTACCAACCCGGAAAGCTATTTCACTCACCCTGAACATCTTGGGATGGAAGTCCGGGTCCACTGCAAACAACTTCCTCAGCTCGTACGTAGTCTCTGCCCACCATGCCTTCGAGGTCAAAAGAGGCAAGAAGTGATCCCTCGTCTTCTGACTGAATGGCCGCCCAACGATCGTTACTGGAAGGTACAGCCAGCCGTAGGTATACGACCGCCACCCTTTCGGATGCTCGTGAGGGAACGACAGCGAGTTGTCGATGGCGGCTATGTGTATATGCGGCTGTTTCATGTAGGGAAGGCTGGAGGAGTACGTTTGTGCATACACCGGTGGGGCAGACGCCCCGATGATGGTGTGTCCGCTCCCGATGGTGTCTGTGCGCCGGAGCTCGGTCATCATGGGCATGTCGGGACGTGATGTCCGTGAGGGTGCGACGTCCACGAGGGACTTGGAGTGGTCGCCTTCGCAATACTTGATCATGTAGTTGTCC
The DNA here is from genome assembly GCA_024305745.1 of Polyporus tsugae. Taxonomy (NCBI): domain Eukaryota; kingdom Fungi; phylum Basidiomycota; class Agaricomycetes; order Polyporales; family Polyporaceae; genus Polyporus; species Polyporus tsugae. Next base: position 1,732,343 of record JAHRBS010000001.1, read on the forward strand.
GCGCCACGATCGGTGTTGAGCATTAAGTAGTCTAGAACTGGGTTAGGTCACCATTCAAACCGCATACGTTGTCCTCCTACCTAAGATGACCAGCCTGAAAAGGCGGGTATTAGCTCACATTATGTCAACGAGATGCGAACTATAGAACGTACTTCTCGAGTTCTTCCCGGAAATTGTCCTGTAAAGCAGGTGTCCAATAGAAAGGCTCGCCTGGCCGGCTCTCCGTCCTATCGTAGAGCATGCTGTGGTCCGCGTCGTCGTCGTCGTAGTCCTCTTCCGCACCAGTCTTTCCACAAACCACCTTCAGAACGCCGAGGAATTTCTTGTTGAAGCCACCTTTCCGGTGGCTGTCGTCATCGAACGTATCGGAGATCGCTCGACCTGGCCATGGATGCCTCCGCAGGAAGTCGGAAGCATCTGGTAGGGGCGTGTCGGAAGGGTTGGTGTGCGGGGTGTATAACACGGAACATACCCGTGAAGCCATGCAGGAAGAACTGCATGCTGCCAATCTTGTCGGGCAGTGGCTTGCCCTTCTTTGCAGCATTGCGATCTAACCAGTCATAGAAGAAAGCCTGTGCACACTCATAAGTTGGGAACCGCTAACGGGATATTTGTTGCCTTACTTGACTGGATAGCGACACAAGTTGTGTCCTCGGAACAATGTCAAGGCCCAGACGCTCGTCAAGTAATGAAGCAGCCGCTTCCGAGATGTAACTGCGCGCATGTGAATTTGGAAGAACTGAATGGTGCCGTAGAAGGCGTACCTCAGATTCGGGATGAGGCAGGCACGTCCGAAGGGTATAATCCACCGGAATTGCCTGTGCAGCCATTTGGTGGTCTAGACAGACGTGAACGACTGGAGGGGACTTCGGAGGGAAATCCTCTCACCTTCGGGTTTAAACGTCCATAGGGCTCCTCATCCTTCGGCTTGAATACGCTACCCTCCACCCTATGAACGGATGATCCAATGTGGAGGAACAATGCGAGACATACGCTACAGTTTGGACTCGACCGTCAACCTTGGCGCGCGCAAAATACGACCCAGAAGACCCCTTGATGATCATCTTGGGATGGATGCCTTCGGCAATAGCTTCGCGCACTGTTTGCACGTATCTTGTCCCGTCAGTTGGAGAGAAATGCAAGGCGCGGCTGTAGAACTCACCCCTCGAAGTCGGCAGCGGTCATGGGAGGGTTGTGGTCCAGAGTCTTAACCTGAACGGATCGCGAAGGGCACGTTGGTCCCTGTATAGACAGGAGAGTAATTCGAGGTGCTTACGGGACCAGTAGGCACGTTGGACGGAACATATTGAGGCTCGAACACACTATGCCAGATGTCCTTCTTGGAGTTATCCTCGACCTTCTTCTTCCGTTTCACCTTCTGCGCAATAGACTCGGTCCATCTGGGGGAAGCCAGTCTCGGAATCCTTCAAATGTCAAGCTTGTTGAAGGAAATACGCACCTCTTGAACGCGTTGTCCAAATTCCTCAAGTCGATGTGCACCGGCCTATTCGCCCTGCGTAGACCTCGTGTAGCTGGTTGCGGGAGGGACTCGGAGACATCCGCTTCTTCGTCCTCCGCGCTCTGTACTAGTGGTTGGTATTCGGAACGATTGGGTGGCATTGTCGAGTACCAAGAAAGGCGAAGAAGCGGAAGTGAAGAGAGGAGGGATGCGAGGGCGAGGGCGGGCGGCAACAATGTGCCACGCTGCGAGAAGCGGGCCACTCATCCCAGATGGGCCTGTGTTGACCGGCGCGCGCCAGATCTCTCTCTTCCGGCCCCATGTGCTCCAGAACCACTGGTACCGGTTTTCATGCGGCATCCTCCCTTACTGTATGTTGAACCCCATAGAAGAAACGGTAAATTGCAGCTGTGCTTGTCGTCGCTGGCGCGTACGCTGACTGGTCCGTGCAGTCCCAGACTATCACCGGCGCTCCCGTCTCCTGAAGAGATGCACTGGGCTCTCCGGCCCTTTCGCAACGATGCCGGTCTCGCTATATACATAACTTACCTCGACCCTGAGAGCGAGCGTCGAGACGAATCAAAGAGTGGGCTGCGAGAGGCAGAGCCAACTTGAAGCTAAGCGCCAATGACGACAGACCAGTAGCTATATAGGCATTCCTCGGGACTGCAGGCAAGCAGATACATACGTAGCAAAAGGAGGACCGCGCAACAAGACTGACGAACGGAAGCCCGGTCCAGAAGGGCCTCTCCCTCGGAGTTCCGTGCTCGTCCAAGTGGTCTGCCGCAGTGCCGCACTGTCCGTGTTCTGCGGGGCTAAGCATCGCGGGTGAGCTTGCAGGCTTGGGAAGTGTGCCGCAGCGTACAAGCACACACCGCGGACGTCGGACATATGGCAGGGTTCAATTCTGTTCAATTCCGAATGCACGTCCCTCCTCGCCACGGGTGAGGAGGCATTTGTGCGGCGCCCATGGCTTGCAGTCAGAAGCAAGGCGAGGCCCGCCGCAGGATCCTTTTCGACGTTGTTCCGATACGTACGAAGCTTCCGCTCCTGTCCGACCCTGGCCCGATATCGATATCGATGCTGTAATGTAAGACCGGACCTTGAGTCCTCGTGACGGCCTGGAGCTCCCAAAATAGTATGGACAGAGGGTATTCGCCGTTCCACCAGAACCCGGTTACGCAACATTCGCAAATATGGGGGAATTGCCAACAGAGCATGCTCAAACAACTAACCACAGTCTAATTGTAGGTGGTTTAACGACTGCAAAGACATGGCAGTCGCAAGTCCGAGCTGCCCAGTGGCTGGGGGGAGTGGGGCACGTGGGTGTGGCAGTGATGAACAGTCACAAGGGTCAAACAAGGCAACAACCAACCGTCTCTCGCCACAATCCACTTGCTCCGAGTGGTCAAACAATTCGGAATTCGCTCTGGGCACTGCTGCTCGCCGCGTCCCATGCCGCTCTCCCTTCCATGTTCCCTGTGTCATCTCGTCAGAATCGACCCGCGCTCATTGGCGGCCAGAGTTCGTCTCGTGTTCCGAAGTCTCGTATTCGGAATTCGCTAGCTGTGCGCGTCCAGCTCCGGTCCCAATCTCCTCAAGTGCATTCTTCCCCGTGGAGCCACCTTCGGACACGTAGCCCTCATATACTGCCCCTCTGGCGACTCTGAACTGTTCCTGCCTTTTCCCTTTCCTTTCGGCCTTCGTCACCCTCTTTGGCCTTCGTTCCGTCCCCAATGCCTCTCATACAGCCAGTATACGCATGGAAGAGTTGGCGTGAGCGCGTTCGGTACGTCTTATACTGTCTTATCTAGGCGATGGCAGGCAATTGGGTGTCGGTCGCCCGGGGACGCATGGGCACCGAGGAGCCTTTCATGTTCCAGCGCCTAAGAGGAGCAATCCTGGATCTTGGGAGGCTCCTCAGTGGTTATGCGCAACTACCGTCGTGGGGACTTACACTCGCCACCGCGAACTCCCATGTTCCTCACATTGCTGACACTTGACTTCGTAGGCATTTTACTTGGGCTTGGCATGCTGTGATCATGGGTACAGGCGCCGTCTCGGCCCTTATCCACAACTTTCCCTACCACAACGACAGCCTGGTGCTCAAGATTGTCGCCCTCGCTGTCTTCTTGCTTAACCTCGTGTTGTTCGTGTTCGTCTGCACCTGCACAATACTCCGCTATGTCCTTTTCCCCGAGGTATGTTTCCGACACTCGACACAGAGTTAAGGTAAGTGTCTAGCCACCCGACTAACATAACTATGTGTCTTCAGATCTGGTCCTTGATGATAAAGCATCCAGCACAAAGTCTGTTCGTGGGGTGCTTCCCCATGGGTGCCGCTACTTTGATCAATTCTGCGTTGGTGCGTTCCCCTCCGCGCGTCTATATATCCACCCTACTCACATTTTTGCAGAACATCAACCAGGACTGGGGTTTCGGCGGCACAGGATTCCTCTGGACGCTTTGGGGATTCTGGTGGTTGGACTCCCTTGTCTCCTACGTTATTGCCTTTGGCATGATCTACACCATGTGAGTACATCATGTCCTGTTTGTGGTTTGCTCGTCTCGCCTTTCTTGGATGTTTGCTACGTGCTCTGGCCTACACGTTGGATGGCTCGGTATTCCATCCCTTGCCTCAGTTGCGCGAGCTTAATATGGGCCAGCAGTGGCTAGATGTATGAATTTGCCACCGGCTGTGGCACATATGTGACGTCACAATATTCTCGTCATCTTCATCTCTTCGGCAAAATTCTACAATGCGGGCAGACGTCTTTCTAAAAGCGTGTCACTGACTCTTTCTTTAGGATGACCCGTCAGGACCACTCCGTCAACAAGATGACCGCAACGTGGCTTCTGCCCGTGGTCACCCTCATCGTCGCGTCGTCCTCCGGCGGTCTCATGTCCCACGCACTCCTCCCGCACTCCGTAACCATCGCCCTCCTCACCTCCGCCTTCTCCTTTACGATGGTCATTATCGGTCTGAGCTTCGCGCTCATGATGATCACCGTCTACCTCCTCCGCCTCATCACCAGCGGCCCGCCCGACGCCGCGCTCGTCCTCTCCGCATTCATCACCCTCGGCCCGCTGGGCCAAGGCGGGTTCTCCCTCCTCGTCAATGGGCAGGACCTCTCCGAGATCCTGCCTCTGCACATGGGAGACGAATTCCCGACCATCGCCCTCGCCGGCCAGATGATCTTCGCGGGGTGCTTCCTGGGGGCGTACGTGCTCTTCTCGATGGGCGTCGCGTGGATCCTCGTCGCGCTCGTCACGATCTTCCACGTGCGGGCCGAGGTCAAATTGCCGTTCTCTATGGCATACTGGGGCCTTATTTTCCCGAACGGAGTGTTTGCGCTATGCTGCGTGCAGCTTGCCAAGGTGTTGGACAGCCCGGTGTTCAGAGCGATCGGCGCCGCATGGAGCTGTACGTCGACGTTCCTTCCGAGAGCTCTCTGCAGAACAGACCGAACTAACGCACTCTGCAGGCGTCGTGTTCCTCCTCTGGCTCACCGTCTTCGTACGGAGCATCCCCGCGTTTATCGATGGCTCGATGTTCAAAGCGCCCTACGTCCCCGACGAAGGTGCCGTGCCCGTCGCGGCGAACAAACTGTCCTTTGACCCGGAGAAAGTGCTGGGTAGCAACCCTGCCTCCTCATCTACCGTAGCCCTGTAGTTCTGACGAGAACCATTTGCTTCCTGAACTTTTTGCCAGGTGTAGCCCGTCCCATCCCTTCCCACACCAAACGCAACTCCCGTCCCCCTGTCGTTCCCCCCTGTCGTACCCTCACACCCCTGGACTTCGATATGGATTGCATCATACACATCACTAGACGTGACAGTATAGAGTCGGTATACGCGATTTGACCCGCCCCGCCTGTCTCTTCTTATGTATCGTAGCGGATAGAGTGCCGGTCACCGGACCTTGGAACCCTCACAGCGCAGAGCCTCGCGTGCTCGTGCTTGTCGTGCCGTAGTCGTAGTCGTCATCACCATAGAGTCGAATACTCTACCGCTACGTAACTTAACCCGTGTGCTAGTATAATTGGTTGCTCTGTAATACACGCAGCTGCTGTATTTCTCTCCCTCGATCTCTGTCCTACCGGCACACGGAGCAGCCCTACACTACCGTCCGTCTGCCAGAGCTCAGCGTCCCGCCGCTCTCCCTCTGCGCATTTTCGATCTGCTCTACCTCCAGCCCTTCCCCTTCCCCGTTCGCGTTCGCGCCCTCCATCGCGGAGAGGACGCACGTCGCGTGCCGCGTCTTGGCGTCCTTCTCGACCGCGGCGGCGTGGATGTCGACGTCGTCGAGGCACGGCGCGCGGAACATGGCCCCGTTATATACCAGCGTGCAAGTCCGCACAAACACCCACGCCCACACTATCAGCGTTGCGACCGCGTAGATCGCGCCCCACACGCGGAAGAACGTTCCGTCCGTCACCCGATAGAGCTGGATGGTCAGGTTCGCGTACACACCCTGGAGTCCACGGCAGTTCCGCACGTCAGCGGGCACGCAAATGCGGAAGGTATTGGGCGTGCGTGCACGGGTGCTGGGACTCACGTTGGGGAAGATAAGGCTCCAGAACGCCTGCTTGAAGTGAACGTGGTCGTGCCAGAGCACATCCGCCGTCGCCACGAGGCCGTAGATCAGCCACAACGTGCCCATCGCCCAGAGGACCACGGCGATGGCCAGCGTGGCCACGTTGATGATCTGCCCGACCGTCTCCAAGCGCAGAACGGCCGAATTGCCGTAGTGGAGGGGCAGGACGGAGTTGTAGCCCGATCCAAGGAGGAGGATGGAGTACCCGCCCTGGCCCACGGGGCCCAGCGGGATGTACACGCTCACCACTCCGCCGCTGCGGGGGATGCCGTGGAGCACAAGGCGGAGGAAGTAGAGGGTGAGGATCATGAACGCGAGCGTCAGCCCCATGATGACCGACACCGTGGAGAAGGCGAGCGTGACGAGGCTTTTTGAGGACGAGAACTGGAGCAAGGGCGCTGCAAGGATGCCGCCGGTAGAGGAGGAGACGATGAGTGGGATGATGGGGAGCAGCCATGTCGCAGTCACGCTTTCTAGTGTGTGCTTCTGCCGCGTGAACCTGATCGGAAGGGCTTGTCAGTGACGTACTATGGGAGCTGGTGGACGCTAACGGACATTATATGGACCACTCCATAGGCACTCAATGCCGCTAGAAACACGTCTAACCACCAAAATGCCCAGAGGGTATATAGAAAGCTTTTTCCACCAAAGCCATCTTGTGTATAAATGAGGCCGACGGCGACGTTTATGAGCGTGGACACACCCATGGGGTATGTTCCGAGGAAGAGGCTCTGTGTGGGGTGGTGTAACATGGACAACCAAATTTTGGGAAACATGAAATAGCGTAAGGCAGTCAGGATGTTAAAGAGGATGAAGAGGAATAGGTTGAGGAAGAAGAAGATATAGGTGAAGACATCTATCGTCGTCGAGCCTTCTGCGTAAGGGGAGTTGTGCCAGAGCATTCCAATAGCGCCAGTTCCTGTATAAAAGGTTTCCGTGGTCAGGCGGGACTAGGTTTATCGGCTGCAGGTTAAAACGTATACCCATTATTGCAGCAAACCATGATGGTGTGAAGTGCCTGAAAAGGGGCGGTCGAGTTGTGTCCGCGTACATGTGAGGCTGGCATGCAATCTGACACTCACCTGACGCATTCAACCAACCTCGCCTCGAGCCTGGCAGAGCTGGTGCCCATGGCTGCTGAACGAGTGGAATGTTGGGAACAGCCTGACTCCCTAAGTCTGGGAGAGCACTTGCAAGCTTAAGGCTTGACGTCTTCGGAATCTTAAAATGTTTGGGACGTCTCGTAGATCCCGAAATCATCCTCCAGTAAGTCACAAGATACCGTCGCGTCGGCGCCGGACGGTACATCGCCCTGACGTTGCCAGCCGCGATCCAATGCGGTTCCCAGAGGCGGTCTGACTTTGGGCCGAAGGCCCGAAGGAAACTGACGTGCCCAATGCGCCACAGTGCATCAGTCCCGGTTCCGTCCGACGTCTACAGTGTGGTCCTGAAGGGCTCGCCATACATCGAGTGAAGCCACACTGAATGTGAGGGATGGTCCACAAGTATACTTACATTCGCCGTCAGTACTCCAGTAGTGTAGAAGTGGAGGAGAAGGCGAGATGGATCAAACTTGAAGGAAGTGCGCGGCAGAGCGCGCCGCTCAGGCTCGTGCCCGGGCCGGCTTGTTCAAGTCCTGAGTCCTGACTCCGCACGCAAACAGGGACAAACTCCCTCCTCCACGTCGTCAACAATGTGGCAGGCGACTGCGTCGCTCCGCACGATACCGTACGCACGACCGCACCGTACATTCGCCCTGTCGTTCTCTGGCTAGCATGTTGGTTGCAGACACGGACTGGGACCTGATATCATCCTACGCTGGACTCCTGTCATTAGCATGCGCCTCAATATATGCGGGTTCTCATGGCTCACTATCGGTTAGACCTCTTCCCATTCTGGTCCAATCGTCGTGCTCAACCCAGACTGCAAACGTGACGTTAACAGAGCAAGAGTACCAGGGCTTCAGGGACAGAACATGAACATCAGGAGGAAGAGGAGCAGGAAGTCGAGAGATTGTCGTCTCAGGACGCTTATCTATTCCCAGTGGTTCGTCGCGTCTACTTTTCAGTCTGGATGATACCGTTTCGACGGAGGCCATAGATAGGCTCCGTCGTCTTGTTTGGCCTCTATCTTATCGTCAAGTTCTACGGAAAGGAGTGGATCACATGGTTTTTGCAATGGTACTTTACCTTCGCAGGTGTCGGCAGCGTGGGCAAGGTGAACTCTTATCATGGCCTCTGCTCGTGCCAACGCTGAAATGCACCATTAGTCCCTTATCTCTTTGACTCGTTGGCTCGTCGGAGAGTCGCGCTGGAGCAAGTTTGATAAGGCTAGTATTTTGATACATAAGGGCCCCCGAGGTATGTTCCCCCCACTTTTCCCAACCCTCCTCCTTACCTCGGCTTGCATAGAACTCCTCTCGCTCTCGCTCCGCACTCCTTCCCTCTTCCTCATCCCTGCAGGCGCAATACCCTCCGTCCTGTATACCTTTGGTGGTAGCGCAACCCGTCGCTCCGCTCTGCTCACTGATATCCTCGGCTTATCGTTCTCTCACAATGCCCTCTCCTTACTCAAACTGGATTCGTTCAAGACTGGTGTCGTCCTTCTGTCCGGCCTTTTCGTTTACGATATCTGGTGGGTTTTTGGCACGGAAGTGGTGAGTACGACGCAACTATTACTATTCGCAAGCCCGTCTCTGAAGCGAAGCTTCGGTTCCCTTCCTACTGTAGATGGTCAAGGTAGCCACGACCTTGGATGTCCCAATCAAGCTGCTGTGGCCCAAGTCCCTGATCTTCTCTGGTGAACGGGGCTTCACTATGCTTGGCCTTGGTGATATCGTCATTCCCGGCTTGTTCGTGGCGACTGCGCTCCGCTACGACTACTACCGTGCTTCTCGCCGTGGTCAAACGTCGGATGTTGGGAAGACGTACTTCTATTCTACCTTGGTCGCCTACATAGTTGGTCTTGCGACCACAATGTCGGTGATGCATTTCTTTCAGAAGGCACAGCCCGCGCTTCTCTACCTCAGGTGCGCATTCGAGCTTTCGAACGGAGGCCTTTCGTGAAGTGCTCACTATTTGTCAGCCCCGCCTGCATCCTGTCGTTCTTCATCGTGTCCCTTTTCCGCGGGGAGTTTCACGACGCGTGGAGTTGGTCAGACGCGCTGGAGGACAAGATCGAGCAGCCGTCTGACAAGACCGCGGCCAAGGCGGATAACACCGAGGCCGACGGCAAGGTGGATGATGCAGTCAAAATTTAAGATGAGGGGTTGTTGGAGAACCCCTCCGTGTCGTCATTGCCGCGAGAAGAGGAGTCACACGACGGTTCAGAGAGGAAGAGACGGTCGAAGAAACAGCGGAACTGACTACGATACTTGGTTCTGTATAACCACGCGTCTCAACTACTGGACTTTGCAACTCTACCCTTTCGAGCGATCCGATTTTGCGTGTGAAGGACGCACTAGGGGAGAGATGGATAGGAGTTCGGTAAGGCGCTTACCGGTGGTGTCTAGTCTCGTTAGTCCTCTTGAGGTGAGCAGGATGCCTCTCGTCATCCATACGATATGCGGTGGCATGATCGGACATGGCTTACACCTCTGTATTTTGGGATTCCAGTACTTAAGCTTAACTATCGGAACAGTTGTGCGACAGCGGTTTGTTTTTCATAATCAATGCATCGTCTATTCCCATACTGACCTCGTCGATCTCCAGTAGTCTTCAGTGCATACGATCGACGCCCGAACCTTCATCTTCTGGCCTGAATAATTCCTTGTTCTGAACTTCGACTCTTCGACCAGCCGCACGGGAGGCAGTGTGGAGTAACCACCCCTGTCAAGAATACAACCGTCCAGGGGTACTATCTGGCAGCGAGTATCCACGGCTCCTCAACTGCGAGTTTCGACAGTGAGCCAGACTTGGCAATGACATCGTTCTGCCCCTGGGGGGCCTGCCGGTGGGAGATCTCACTTTCATGCTGCGGAGGTATAAGAGCTATACTGTGCCCACCCGTCTTCCGCCTGACCTACGCTTGACCTCTTCCTTTCGCCATGTTCTCGAAAGCTGGGTTGCTCGTGGTCCTCAGTCTCGTTTTCTCCGCCGCTGCGGACGCTAGCGCGAGCATCAACTTTAGGAAGAAGCGTTTAATCAAGAGGCCTGGCGGTACCTTTGACTACGATGCGGCTTTGGAACAGATCGCGCACGATGTCGAGTAAGTCCTTGCGGCTGCCATATGGCCTTCCTTACTGACGTCGGAAACCTTCCAGCAAGCACCGCAACAATTTGTTTAATATCAAGCGCAACATCGGAGAGGAGGGTTGGAATACGGTCAGCACCCTCAACTGTGGGTTCAGGAGCAGTTGGCTTACTCGGTGCATTTCAAGGGTGCTAAAATCCTCCCGCCGCGGATGTACATCCCGCGGCACCGCAAGCGTCAGTCAGAAAACTTGACTGCCGAAAGTGGCGGCGGTTACTGGGTGGGCAACGTTAGCATCGGGACCCCACCCCAGCCTTTCCGGATAGACTTCGACAGTGAGCACCGCTTTGCCTCCGGTCCCCGCCCCCAATCAACTCACATCGACCCCTCTCTCAGCCGGTTCCTCTGACCTATGGGTCGTCGGCAATAATTGCACCGGTATGTCGTGCGTCAGCAAGAATACGTACAACCCGTCGCAGTCGTCGACGAGTGCCCCCCAGCCCGGCAACTTCACTATCCATTACGCCGACAATTCGACCGTATCCGGACCCATCTTCACTGACACCGTCGACGTCGCGGGCATCAACGTGACAAACCAGTTCTTCTCGCCCGTGGACACCGTCTCGGCGTCCTTCGGCGCGATGAGTCTCGACGGCCTCATGGGCATGGGTCTCCCGAATAACTCGCAGCTCAACGCGACGCCATGGTTCTACAACGCCAAGTCCCAGGGCGCGGTGTCGCAGGGTGTCTTCGCGATGAAGCTCACGAACACCACCTCGAGTCTCTTCCTCGGTGGGACCGACCCGTCGCTATTCACTGGCGATTTCGAATCGCACGCCATCAACAGCACGTCGTTCTGGCAGATCCCCAACGGGACCGTCGTCGTCAAGGGCTCCGTAAGCAAACTCCAACTCTCGGGCCTGTCCTCAGCGATCTTTGCGCATTATTCTAATCAAATACTGCTGCTCAGGCGATCGCGTCCGGCGACACGATCATCGACTCGGGCACCACCATCATCTACGGGCCCCCGCTCGCGGTGAGGCAGCTGTACCAGTCCATCCCGGGTTTCGACGTGTTCGACGTGATGCACGGGCTGTACAGCTACCCGTGCGACGCGTACCCCGGCGTCGCGTTCAACTGGGGCGGCGCCAACTGGAACCTCTCCGCGGACAGCTTCAACTTGGGCCAAGTCCCGGAAAACATGACCGCGTGTGTCGGTTCCATCGCGGGCATGGACCTCGGTCTTGGGGGCAACGTCTGGCTCCTGGGCGACAGGTGAGCGAGTTTAAGTTTGCTGCGCTTAGTGTGCGGTGAGGCGGACAGACATGCTGACGGCGTGCGTAGTTTCATGACGAACGTGTACACTGCGTTCTCGATCGATAACAACACGGTAGGTTTCGCCTCTCTGGCGAGTGTCTGAGCTATGCCTTCATCTCGACCTCGTCCCAGTCTCGGCTTTCCGCACGGTTAGTTCATCCAACTGTATAGAGGTAGAGCTTCGTTTCAATGTTTTTGTACCCGATGGGTAGCATCGCGGACGCGTTTTAGATGTCATAAAGCTCATAAGTTAAAGCCCGAGCGTTGACTGCCTCTGGCCTCCGCATGTGGGACATAAACCCCCTGAACGAATCCTGTTGCGACTTTGCACTTGTGTGGCAGCATGTACGAGCTGCACACCATCAAGACCGCGCATTACATACATTTGATGCTAATGGCGCAATAGTATGCGTCCTCCAAGCGTCCCTAACCTCACACAAACGCTAGTCGAACCCGAACAGACCCGAACTATGTACGGTAATCGTTGACAAACTGTACGGTGGCCATTGGCGTCCGCGCGTCGCGGCCCGACGGGCTTTGCGGAGCTCCCCTTCCGCGACCTTTTCGGAATCCAGAATCTAGGCACATGAGGATCGATCGATAGCAGTCGATAGCATGGGATTTTCCATCTCGTTGCCGGAGTACTTAACCGGATCGGGCACTCTCCAATGTTTTTCCAGTTGGTCCCGGTCCGTCTCGTCCGGCTTGGATACAATTGTCGATTATTCTCTACCGCATATGTGCTTAGTTTCTGGCGTTCCGCTAAAATATGTGGATCGGTGGTTATGGATGTCACGATCGCTGACGTTGTAGATTACTACGACATTAATGCAGGCCCGGTCCCGTCCTGTCCTGTCCGAGTCCAGTGGTCTCGATCGGTTGCCCAGACGTTCCATAACGAGCCCCACGACTATACTGTGTGTTTGAGGGTACCGGTTGTTTGAGGGTGTAGCAAGAACATCAGTACCTGCCCCAGCCTGCCAGTACGCTCGCCAAACTTGCACGCATTAGATACATGTGAAACAAGGCCTTGAACATCAGCACACCATAGGGTTGAAGTTGCACGGCCAGCGACATTGCATCCCGCGCACGTCGGAACCGACGGTCGTATCTGAAGCGTGATGCCCGAGGAAGAACGTCGGGTGGTCGTAGTGATAGTCGACGCGGTTGACGGCTTGGCGAACTATCTTTCCAGGAGCATAAATAAGTATATCTGATCGTGACTAGCCTGAATCTCAAGTTTCAACGGCGCCATGAGAAGGGAAGGTCACACTGTAAGGGGCTCCCATCGAACTTCGGAATACAGGTCTTATCTGCTCATTGGCAAGGGCCGAAATGTATGTGGGCTAACTTACACGCGGCGCTGAGCAGTCAATTTCGCAGAATGCGCTAGTTAAGGGATGGTTTACCAATCAGACCGTCAGCTTCCCGGCCCTGTCATATACGATGGCGTACTTATATCCAGCTTGCGAGATCTACAGAAATAAAACGTGGAGCATCAATAACAAGCACGATAGCACGGATAGTTAACATTAAAACGACAGATGCCTCAATCGGGCACCCCATGTACTGTGGTTGCAGGGATTGTCGTTACATAATTGTGGGCCGCGCACATAAACATATGAGAAGATGCGCGTGCCTCCGATATCTCGACCAGGCTCACACACACTCGTATCATGCCTTCGAAGAATCGGCCATTATCATGGCGTTCAGTATGAACGCCGGGTGCGCAGATCTCTGGCAAGGGCTACTTATTAGCAACTCCAAGTATTCCTGAGGGCCCATGAGACGAGACGAAGGAACACGACCCGTGCGAAAAGAAAAATCTGATCCTGAGAAGCTGCGTCCGCAGTTACGGCAAATTATCCTTAGATGCAGCTGCAGTATTATCAGCGACAGCTGAAAAAGGCCTCTTGAACTAGCTTACTCCGGCTAGCTGTCATTCGAGAAGTCAAGCGCGATTTGAGCGCGACACACACACAAACGTCCACATCTTCCGCAAACAACGGATGAGGCTCAGGGAAACGCGCACCAATGCCGCGGAAAAGAGAGTTCGCGGAGTGGAGTGGAGGAGGAGGGGGCTGCGTCTTCCAAGGATTACTGAGCAGACCGCCCAACCCGACTTCGGCCTTCCAGGTCTCTCTCTCCTCAAGCTTCAGGAGCGAGCGAGGGAAACCGAGTGCGCGCGCCAGGTACGCTCAGTGAAATATAGCCCCAATTGGCAACCCGAGCACCCAAGCCGCGCCGCTGGGGCCAGAGTTTCCCAAACGGCCGTAGTGCGAGAAGTGGGCGCGAGGGATGACATCAGGCCTGGGAGGAAGCTGCGGGTTCGGGCAGAGAGTTCTGGCGCGGGGATGCCGCCTCCAGCTTCTCCATAACCATGCGAACGAGCCTTCTCGGCGCCGACGGGCAGCCGACCACAGCTGGACGGCTTGGGCGACGAATCGGCCACACAGGCCCCGGCTCCGACGCCGGTCCAGGTTCTGCGCAGCCCCAGCATCGGCCACAGGGCCACAGTCCGGATGACTTGTGAGATCCATTACTGAGCTAACAGGCCCCCCGACCGGGACGTCATTGAAATTACCGATACAGCGGCCTGACCGCTCCCGGCGGAAGAAGCGAAGAAGAAGGGCTATTCGGGCAGGCATCTCGCACGCGAGACGCACAGACTGCCCCATGACCTGCGCCCGGGGGCGGGAGCACGACGGCGTAGCATAGCCCTGCGGCAGGCGCAAGCACCAGCGCGACGGCGCGGCGATCTGGGGTAGTGGACCCTGTGGGCCAGAATATGCCTGAGGGGCCACCACCGTGGGGCGGGATCATACAACGGAGATTCAGCGGGTCGGGGGGGGGCGCGAGGCTCATCTCGAAGCACCAGCTGACACAGAAGAAGGCGAAGAGCGCGAGGGAGAGCTGCCACCACCAGTGGCCACTGGCCTTTTTACCTAAGTTCAGCACGGAATTGACTTACGTGCTTGGTGCCGAAGACGGGAGAGTCTGGGAGGTGTGGAGTGGCCCCGTTGCCCCCTACGCGTTCTTCATTGTGCCTTCTGGAAAAGTGGTGCACGGCGCAGGACATGTGTCAGTGGACTGGCAAGACAGGCCTGGCAGACGTTGGAGTTAGGTTTGAGCACGTTTGAGCGCTGGGAGATGGGCCAAAATAGCTAACTGCTGCCGTCCGGGGCCGCAGATATGGATGCGACAAAAGACGGTGAGGACATTGATATGTTGCCATGCGTAGGATGATCTGACCTGGACATGCGGAAAGGGGGGTTCTGTAGAGTAACCATATGGATATTGGAGCGTGCATAACAGAACACAGACCTTGACGCCAGGGTGAGATCCGTCCGGGGTAGCTGCTGGTGTGAGAAGCTGTTCTAGTGAAGGTGACAAACGGGCAGTCAACTAGTCACACGCGGTCTGGCTAGTGCCAAGAGCATTTGAACTTTCCGCGCAGAAGGGACCTGGGAAGACCAATTGAGAAAGAAGAAGTCGCATGATGTATTATGCAACATAACAGGAACGCTTACGAAAATGATCAGATACCGATGCCGGGAAACCTAGGCTATCTCCGTGGGGGATTGCCGATGGAGAGGTTTGCAAGATTTCGAGGAGAGCTGGAAGGAGACGGCTATGAATGTTTGAGAATGTCAGTCGGAAGGTTCACTGCAGAGAGGGGCACGAGAGCCAGAAGTGGGCGGAGACGGGAAGTGGATGTCGTCCTAATTGGGGACGAGAAGGGAGCTAAGGCGGAAGCCCAACATCCAAATCCACGGCGACTATGCATGTGCGCAGTGATGGAGAGCTTGCTGAGTTCGCGCATGAATAAGTAGTCCGCCAGGTCTGATAACCGAAAGCTAGTGGGAACAGTTGAGGTGGGGAGAGGGGCGACCTTTAAATATTACGACGAGTCGCACGAGTCGGTGGATGAGTGCGGGCGGCCGACACTGGAGTGCAGGGTAACTCATGGGTCATTTGAAGGCCGATCTAGAAATGGGAATCGATATGTCGTACGGAAGCTTTGCGGAAGCTGATCAAATCGCATTTCTGCCATTCGGCCGCGGGATGTACAATTGCTGATCTGTGAATATTGTCAAAAACACGGGGAAGTGTCGGTCGTCGGGAGTAGACAAGGGAGGGCGGGGACGTCGCGAAAGGGGAGTGTGTGTACATGTATGCTCGGGTCGTGTGCCGGAGGGGGTCTTTGTCGGGAGGGGAGGGAAGCAAGAGTGACGAGAGCGAGCAGGAGCGGATGGGCGGTGCGGGAGTGGGGGAAGAATAAGGAATTAATTACGGGATAGTTAGCAGCCGAAAGTGGTCGATCTACAAAATTCTGACTAGCGATTTGTTTGCTCTCGGTCACGGTCCGTCCTCCCCTCGCCATCGCCCGTCGCCTGCTCCATTCCCCTCCTCTTTTCTCGACCTCTCCTACGCCGAGGCTGGTGATTTTTCCGTCTTCGTCTACATCCGTCGTCCTCCCGACGACTCTCGGCTCCACCCACGCCGCGACTCCCCAGCACCCAACGCCTCCTGCGTTCCGCCTGTCCCTTTCCACTCGTGCGTTCGTTTTTCACTCTCCACCCCACCCGCGTGCTCAGCTGCATTTGGTGATTTACAGACCAAGCTTACGAGCCTTCCCCAAGGCTCTGCCTGAGGTATCATCGCCGCATGCAAGCAGGCCCTTGTCCCCTAGTCGCCCCACCACGAACACTTCGCCTCTCCCAGCTTCGGGGCTCCCATCCACCTCACTCTACCTCAACACCCCGTCTTTCCTGGGGGTCAGTCGACACACTCCCCCCCTTGGGCTCCTGGTATCCCTCTCGCCGCATCCAAACACTCTCAAACCCCACCCTTCATGTTGCAGCACACTCTCCCGCCCATGTCTAACCGCGCCGACATCCCGTCCCAGTTTGAGTCTCAGGCCTCGCGAGCAAACGCAGACTGGGAAAGCATGTTTTCTGCTCCCTTGGATCCATCCACATTTCAACGCCTTGCTGCCCAGGGCTTCATCGGTCCTCCCACAGCAGGCGTCCCATCGAGTCTACCCTCTGCATCAAATCATACCCCACATGATTTTGGCGTCAATACCCGCACGCAGCCTCTTAACGTAAAGGACTTGAGTCGTCGAGGCCTCCCAATGACATGGTCTAACGTCTCCTCTCCTTATGCCTCCCCTCCCGCGACCTCCCAGGGACTCTCTCCTATTCACCTTCGGTCTGGGTCCGGTGGATCCGCCTCGTTTGTTCGTCGCAAATCTCCAGTTGCTGGTCCCTCTCAGTCTTATGGCCCTGTCAACTTGCGTCACCCCTCCTCCTCTATGCCTTTACCCATCTCGCCCTTCGAAGCCCAGGAAGAATTCATCCATGACCGTCAGAATGTCCTAAGCCAGCAGATGACAGGCCCGCTCGCCGGTGACCCCGGCGTACGGGGTTCCATCCTGGCACTTGGGCTGGACACTCACCTCAACGGTTTTACTCCCAACTTCCCTTCCCACCGATCATCCTACGACTTCAACTCCCATCCAACCCATCACACCGATCGCACCCCAGTCGGACTCCCGCCCTCCATGTGGATGTCCTCCACTACCGCACCTTCTTCTTCGTCGAGCTACTCCGACGCTTCATTATTTTCCTTGAATCAGATGCCGCATCCTCGACACTCCTCTATCTCCGAATCCCTCGTCACTTCATCGAGTCCGACCGCGTTGTCGCTTCGCGACTCGGGGAAGTCGACCGCTCCAACCTCTTTCTCCAGCCCGAAAGGGCGTGTACTTTCCGATCTGTTCTCCGACCCGTTGTTTCCTCTGAGACCATCAGCAATGGAGAATTCCGGGCCGCAGCCATTCGCGTCGCCCAAGGTCTCGGGGTCCCCGGACTTACAGTCCGTCGATCTCGCAGCCGCGGATGCCGATCCGGAGAAACTCGCGAGAGAGGATCCTCTTGCGACCCAGGTTTGGAAGATGTACGCTCGTCAAAAGGCAACGCTGCCTCATGCGCAGAGGATGGAGAACCTGACATGGAGGATGATGGCGCTCGCGCTTAAGAAGAAGAAGGAGGACGAGGAGAGGGAGAAAGAGCGAGCGAAGGAGATGGAGAAGGAGAAGGACCGGGAAGCGGACGCGCAGAAGGGCGGTGGCCCGGGGCCCACGCAGCCTGGCGGTGAGAAGGCGGCTGAGGGCCCCGGGCCATCTACCGGTGGGGCAGAGACGGCACAGGAGACGGAGCGAGGGCGAACGATTGATAAAGGGAAGGCGAGAGTTCAGGTCGTTGGTTTTGACGGCGAAAACCAGGACGGCGCAGACGAAGACGAGTGCGTGTGTTTTGTCATTGCGCCATCTTCCGCCTTACTGAGCCCCGTTTTCCACTTATTAGCGAAGTGCCGATGGACTGGCGTGCAATCAGCAGGTCTCGTTCTCGGGCGCCAATGGACTGGCGGCCCTCGAGTCGCTCTCGTTCACGACCACCCGTAGGCGGAATGTCCGATCTACAGAACCAGTTCAAATTCCCCTCCTCGTCGCCACCAAAACGAGATCTGACGTCTCCCAGCATTCCCATACCTGGCTCGGCTGGCCGGCGCAGCCCACATCCCTCGCTCCCATCCCAGTTCATGCTCCCCGCCGTCTTCGAGTCCACCGGCGAACATCGCGGCCACTACAGCAACGTCGACTCGTCTTCGCTGTTTCACAGCCCTCTTGGCCATCCCTCCTCACTGCCTTCTACTGGGATTCTCACCCGGACGTCCACATCGACGCTTCCATCTCCGGAGGTCAAGGCGTTCCCCAAGCACGTCAGGAAGACGAGCTTTGACCACACCATTGCTAGAGAGGGCATATTTACTGGCGTAAGTGGCCGTCATCAAGTCAATGGCAAACCCAGGTCACCTGAAAGTCTTCTTGGGACCAAGCGGCGCGCCGACGCTCCTCACGCAGAGAGCATGTTGCGTGCTGACCCTCCAGCCGGCTTTGACCTACCTCCTCCTATGGATGCGAAGGATTTGGACCCCTACCGACGGTCGAGCCCGTTCCCGTCTTCTTCTTTCAACTTCTCTCTACCGACCCACTACGATTCCTTCTTCGACCTCGTTGCTGCGAACGGCGGCATTGGAGGACCCAACGTTTCTGGCTCTATCTCCACTTCCAAGGAGCACCCAACTTCCGACCTCTCTTTCTCAGACTCAATACGCACCTCGCTCAACGGGACGTACTCACCGTCCATGGGCGTCGGCAACGAGGGCCTATCTGCCGCAGCAGTCGCCGCCTCAGCCGCCATCACAGACTCCTACGCTCAGTTCAGCATGGGGAACCTAGATATGGAGAACTATCAGCTCATGAACATGATGTACAACTCTACGGCGCAACACGACCTTGGCTCCACGCTGGGCTCGAACCACGGCTCGTTCACCGTCGATCCTCACCAGATCCTACCCCTGGAGCCCACAGAAGCTATCTTCCATCGGAGTCCATCGAGCGACGGGTGGGGCAACGGCGTGGGGTCCAGTTCTGGTGCGTCTCCCGAGCCCTACACCTTGTCGACGGCGTCGACACCCCCGTCCGCCGAAGGTGCTGCGGGAAGCTCCCGCAACGCCCAGCCTCCCCGCAAGATTGCGTCAAGTAAGCGCGTCGACAACGCCACACGCGCCGGCACAAGTAGCGCGCAGCGGAAAGGGTGCGTGTTTGTCGTGCTATAGTGGGGTGACATTTTGGGGCTTACGACCGCCGCGTGGCGAGCAGGAGCACCCCTGAGACGGCGGGCAGCTCGGGTGCGCAGGCGCGGGTTGGAGGCGAGGAGGGCGAGAGCGCGCCGACAGTGTGCACGAACTGCCAGACGACGATTACGCCGCTGTGGCGACGAGACCCCGAGGGTCAACCTCTATGTATGTTTCGTGCTTATCGATGTGCCTTGCGTATCATTGATCGTCTCCGACACATGCAGGCAATGCGTGTGGTTTGTTCTACGTACGTCGTTCTCTACTGTCTTCGCTCCGTGATAGCATCAGCTGACGTATTGGTGCAGAAACTGCATGGCGTGGTGCGACCGCTATCGCTGAAGACCGACGTCATCAAGAAGAGGTGGGTTCTCTTCTTCGCGTTGAACAGCGCGTTGTTCGAGGCTCACGGGTGTTTGACAGGAATCGGGCGTCGGGCACTCCCCACGGTTCAACGAGGAAGAACAACGCCAACTTACCGAAGATCGCTGCGCAGAACCGGCCCCGAGCGTCGACGACGAGCTCGATGCCTTCGAATACTCGACTATCTCCCGCGAGCAGGACCGGCCCGGCAGCATCTGCGTCGATGAAGCGGCAAAGACGGACTTCCACGAGTGCTCAAATACAGTCGTCTTCGTCGAAAGACGGCGGTGGGGCTTAGGACACGACGTGTATTGGTGTTGCGGGCTGTGGTATATAATTGTATTGCTCTCTATGTGCTTTCTAACATCCATGCTTGTAATTCGATTAGACAATATGTAGCTGCTGTGCCCGGTACGTCTCTTGCACGACCCCCCATGTCTACCTTTTA
Organism: Polyporus tsugae; assembly: GCA_024305745.1. Lineage (NCBI taxonomy): Eukaryota > Fungi > Basidiomycota > Agaricomycetes > Polyporales > Polyporaceae > Polyporus > Polyporus tsugae. Next base: position 1,752,422 of record JAHRBS010000001.1, read on the forward strand.
CCGCTCAAGAGGGTTACGAGTTGTACGATGTTGCTGTAGATATTCTAGATTATATTGCTCAACAGTTCTTCCGTTCCGTCCCTTTCCCTCCTTAATTATAATGCGGGTGTGAGATGAGAACCGACCCTGTAATCAAGGGGGCTGGAGCGTTGCGAATTAAATGAATGAGAGATAGGCGGCAAATCGCCATGGATCTGGCCCGTGCCGCACCTTGAGCTCGGACGGCGACCTCGCTCGCCGACGTCGCCCCCGTCCTCTCCAATCTGGCGTCCCTCTTCAGGCAGCACTCGCCGCGGTCTCCGGTACCGCCGTCCTCGTTCCCGGCTGGCCTGCAACCGGTCGCTTCTAAGGACGTCAATGGGCTTGCTGGCCGACGCATCTCCCGCACAGACTTAGATTTCGAGCAGGCTCTCCGCACCGGTGGCACTGTCGTCCTCAAGGAAACCCTCGACGTGGAGAGGCTTGGCCGTGGCCCCGAAGACCAGTCGGACGCCTCTATCTCTCTTTCTCTCCCTTCCCCACCCCAGCAGCGGGGCTACCTGGGCCTCCAGCCAGCGACGCCAATCATTGTACCACCAACTCCTTCTCCTGGCCATAGCGCCGCCCGCATCGGCCTGGCCTCCACTAGTAACGCCGCTTCCCCTTCCTCGTCTACGAGCGAGGTCTTCTACGACGCGCCGGAAGATATCGACTACCAGACGCGGCGGCGTTCCATGTATCGCGCGCAGGGCACTGCCAGTAGTCCGGACCTTGCCACGCTCCTTCGAAAAGCCAAGGAACGCGGTACCGGAGGGGCTGGGAGTAAGGACGGGAAGAAAAACGGTACCTCGTCGTCTCGAGATCGTATGTACTGCCGAATTCATCGTTTTCCATTCCCTCATCATGTCCCCCAGTCCAATCCCCGGCCGTTGCTTCTCCACCACAAGCTACCCCCATACCCAAGGGCAAGATGAGGTCCTCTCAGAACCTGGCTCTGTCCGCCCAGCGCGCTGCTGCTGCTGGTAGTGCTCCAAGTCCGAGTCCTGATTGGGTCCTGGCGAGCCCAAAGTCTTTTGGGTCCATAAAGGACGGAAAGGTGATTGTTTTGGTCGCTGAACGTAGAACCCTTTAACTCGAGTGATTCACACCTTCGCCTTACCCTCAGCCTGCAAAGTCGTCCGTCCGAGCGAAGACGTCTGCGTTCCTGGGCAAGATGTTGGGAACTGCCACTACGCGAGAGCGATCCGTGAGTCCACTCCTCCTCGATCCGAATACTGGCATGTACGATACCTTTTGTTTGCAGCGTACACTTACCTCCTCTCCATCCACGGCCTCCATCTCCACATACAATAGTTCTCTTTTTGACGCTTTTCCGCCCCCCGTCCCACCATTACCAAGAGGCACATCTCGCCGGCCGGCTGCTCCAGCCGATGTTGCCGACGTCTTCTCAGTAAGACCGTCTAGCGATGACAAGCCGCTGCCCGCCATCGGCGACAGTGAACGGCGGTCTGAAGCGATAGACATATCAGACGATCAGTCACTCGTGCTGGTCAACCCGCCGACGCACCGCTCGCGCTCGCCTTCACCGACACAGACCGTCAAGGAGCGCCACGTCAAGCACCCCAAGGTGCCGAGCCGGAGCAAGCGAAGGAGCATGAGCGTAAGCGACGCGGAGCTTAAGAAAGCCATGGCCATCGGTGCGTCACCCAGCCCGCTCCGCATCACAACGGATGCCAGAGCTCTCGAGGGCTCACCTGGTTGGGGAATGCGCCTTGAAGGCATCATGTCACAGTTCAGAGGTGAGCTGGAACAGCTCGAGTCTCGTTCTACGTCGTTGGATCTTCGGGACCCTACGACGCCGTCGAAGAGGCCACTCGCCCCTCGCGCCCACAGCGACACTATCACCCCTTTGTCCGCGCGGTCGACCACTCGTTCAATACCCAGGACAGCAATGACAGCTCCTCCGGAGCTGAGTACCCCTGCTGTCACGCTTCAGACCGTCACCGGCGGAGAGGAGAACCTCATGGATGCTGGTTCTTCTGCACCCCATTCTGCTGTTGAGGCCCCGGTTTCTCCCCTCCGTTCTTCTCTCAACACGCCTTCACGATCACGCACCAGCTCTAATGCTGGAACGTTCCAACGCTCGGCGACCTTCAAATACGGCCCACGTTCGCCCCAAGCTCGATACGGCGGCCCGTCATTGCACCACGTTCCTTCCGTAACTCGAGAATCCAATAGGCTCCGAGTGCAGCATCGCTCTACAGCGTCCGCATCGGAGCCCTCGCTCGTTCCGGACCGGGATGAGAGTCGTGTCTGTGAGCCGCCCAGCGCATTCCGTACCTGAACCGCTTTGTTGACTCCCATATAGTGCCTGGCCTATCCACGACTTCGCAGCAAGATCTCACGACGAATGATCTTGCACCGGGACGATCCCCACTACGCAGTTCGCCTGGGAGGCAGGAGGAAACCGTCGACCTCGACAATAGAGGGAAGGAGCTTGCCGACCGGTGCTGGGCCGAAGATGAAGAGTTCTTGCCGAAGGACAAGATTGCGGAATGGCTCGGTGGACAGTACGTCGTGTGGAACCTCGGTCCGCTTGACGCTAACGGACGTCGCAGGAGCCTGATCAACAAGGCGGCGTTGCGCCACTACATGCACAACTTCGACTTCTCAAATCTCCGACTGGATCAGGCATTCAGGTGCGTTGTTAGATGCGGCGCGTTTTGACATGTGCCTGATGCGTGGTTCCGTTGCAGACGGTTATGTGCGAAGCTCTACCTAAAGGCCGAAACTCAACAGGTAGATCGCATCCTTGATGAGTTCGCGCGGCGGTATTGGGACTGCAACCCGACTACGGTCCTCGGGAATGCTAGTACGTCCTTCACGCGAGGTCCTCGAAGTTTTTTTTTTTCATTCCGGTTGTCCGGCAGGCGTTGTTCATGCGGTGGCGTACTCTGTGCTCTTGCTCAACACCGACCTTCACGTTGCCGAACTTGCAAGTCGGATGTCCAGGAACCAGTTCGTCCGAAACACGATGACTACGATCCAGCTCCAACTTCAGCCGAGCGGCATGGCGTCAAGCACTGACCTTACCTACGACGACTGGAGCAGCATTCGAGGGAGCTCCGAACCCGGAGACTATCCCAGCACCACCATACGCGCTCGAGTCAAACGGAGCGACAGTATTACCAGTTGGAACAGTGTTACTCGGGAAGCCCTCCCGCCCTCCTCCGGCACGCTCGTTAATTCCTCCGGGCAATTGACGCTTGCGTCCTCGGATCCCGTCAGCTCCTCATCGGCGAATCAGAGTTCAGTGTCTGTCGGGGCCTCCAGCAATCCCGATGGCAAGCAGAGCCAAGACGCGAGCTCACTGCCACCCCCGACGACATCAGCACCGTCGACCTCCAGCATTGTCTTTGACCGCAACTGGGAGTCAGAGATCGAGAATATGTTGAAGGTGGGACATTGACTCTGTCTTGCTGTCCGTCCACATGCCGATCGGATTGTACACAGGAAATCTACAACGCTGTCAAAGCTCAGCAAATTCTTCTCCCCACGGGCAACACCCTGATGGCCCGGTCGTCGACGTCATCGCTGAGTCCCCACGGAACGGTACTTCGGAACCGCAGCTTCCGAAGCCAGCAGGACCGCCTGACGACTCTCAAGCGCGGCAGCATTCGGGGGCTGCAGTCCATATTGGGCGCTCAGAACCACAGTCCGTACAGCAGTGGCAGCAGCATTGACGGACGCGCGAGCCCAGCACCGAGTTACGCGACGTCGAACGAGGTCAGCTCACTGTGAATGTGTCTTGTAAAGCGTCACTGATAGTCAGTCTGCCAGGGAATGCATGGCTCCGCTGTCTCGTTTTTGGCACCCGCACTTGGCTTCGCGTCTAATCTTTCTCACACCATTATCCGTGAGCAAAGAGAGGACGACGAGCATAGTCTCTGCAGTGACGCTTCTTCGACGACGGACATTAGCATCAGTGACGAAGAACTGGCGCTTCTCGGGCCTCCGTGGGCGAAGGAAGGCATGCTATGCCGTAAGCAATACTGGGAGTGCGCAGGAAAGCGGGCCAAGTCAAAGAACTGGTTGGACGTGTTCGTGGTCATCCAGAAGGGCGAGCTCAGCATGTTCACCTTCGGCGAGAACGGCTTGGGCGGCTCCAGCGTCGTCGGTGGCGGAAATTGGCTGGTGGGTATTTGTCAATGTCGGACGATGACAGTAAGCGTGCGGGCTGCGCTGACCTCATGCTAGGAAAACGCTACGCCTGTAGGAAACATCATGCTCGCCCACTCGCTCTCCCATGCGCTGCCTCCACCAGGGTACAACCGGCAACGGCCTCAGTGCATGGTCTTGACACTTGCGAACGGCGGCGTCTACTTCTTCCAGGCGGGAACTGAGGAGCTCGTAAACGAGTGGGTGTCAACATGCAACTACTGGGCCGCGAGGCAAAGCAAAGAACCGCTTGTCGGCGGTGTCTCAAACATGGAATATGGTTGGAATCGTGTTGTAGACCCGATTACCCGTGTCCGATCCATTTCGGAGGACGATTATTCCACGCGTGATACGGACACCACCAGCGTTCGCAGCGGCCGCAGTCGTTTCAAGGATATGGCCGCCACCGTTCGAGCAGACAAGTCGCCTTGGTCTGACAGGACGTTCATCAACGAGTGGAAGCCGCCGCTCCCACCCTCCGTGCCGAGCACACACGACGAGGAGACCCAGTTGGAGGCGTTGCAGAAGCATGTCGTACACCTGAAGGAGGAGTTGCAGCAGCACAATGAGCTGAGGACTCCGATGGCCCAGCTGGTGAGTACTCACTGCGATCTGATGTGTCGTACGCGCGGAGCATATGGCCGATCGCTAACCGGCATGATGACGTCCAGTACCAGCCTCGTTCGTCCACCGCACAGAAGGCTTCGTCCAACTGGGAAAAGAAGTCACAGTATCTGCTGACGGAGATTGTCAAGTACGAGTCGTACATCGATTCACTCCAGGCGGCGATGTCTCTGAGGCTCAAGAAGCGGGGGGAGAAGGCGTTGGAGAAGGCGCTGGTAACGTCCTCGCCCAGCGCAGACGAGACTGCGGGGGCGACGAAGGCGCGGTGGAAGGGACAGCCCGAGGAGGACACGATCGAGGAGAGCGAGGAGCCCCCGCCGAGTGCTGGGATCCTGCCCTCGCCTGCACGGATGCAGCATCACCGACGAGAAATAGCGCAGGCGGGTGCTGATGATGAGGACGACTAACGTATGGCGGACTGTGTGCCTGGATCTACCATTCTCTTTACTGTATGCGTATGCCATGTGGATGTGGGGTCGTGAGTACTTACTTTGTGAGGAGCTTGGCGGACGTACTTAGCTATGATCTTGTGGTAGTAATTTTCACTTTGTTCGAGTAACGCACATATTTTGATATCACGATACCCGAGAAAAGCTGTAGACGTAATACCTGGAGCTGTCTATGAACATATTATATTTGCTAATGCGAGAGTGGGGTTTCAGCCACTGGTCTCAAGTGGTGGAAGGACTCAAATCTGTAGGTCGAGGTTGCCTGGCGGGATGGCCCAATATAAGTATTCTGCCCACACTTATGGGCAAGAACCAACGACGGATCACGAGGCGTTGAGCACTAAACAGGAAGACGTTGATGGATCTCCCCGGCTCGTCTGGGTTTGGATGGCATCATCACCGCCGGCGTATGGAAGGAAGACGCCCAACAAAGCGCACTGATGCCGAGCTTGTGCTGAGCAGCATCAAACAACCAGCAAAAGATTAATTGATTGCTGTGTCGTCGAGTTTCGGACTGTTTCGGAACACCCACGCATATGGTGGCGTCGTGTCAATGCAGAGCCAAGAATGTGCGCCTGACGTCCGTTCCTAGACCTTCTGGGGTCCGGTCCAGGACCTCCTCCCAGAGGTTAAAAGCATGGCCATCTCCGAGCTGGTCCTCCATTTCACTTTCGTCTTCCTCCGTTCTTCTGCTTTCACTTTTCTTTTTCTTTTTCGCTGGTCGAATTTGACACCTTTGCACTTTCTTCTTCAACGCTTTCATTTTTTACACTTTTATCTTCATAGTCATGTTCAAGCTTTTTGTCTCTGCTCTCGCCCTTGTCGCCCTGGCTGGCTCCGTTGCGGGTGCTGCCACTGAGAAGCACCACATCACTTTCACCAACCGGTGAGTATCGGATGCCTCCACTGGCGTAGGGATAGCCTTCTGATATCATACGTTTGATAGCTGCGGTCATGGCACTGTACGTGGCGCGTCTCGTGCGATGATCCCGACCTACCTTGCTGACAGTTGACCCGCTTTTCCAGCCCATGCTCATCCAGGGCCCGCATGTCCTTTCCAAGGGCAAGCCATACACTCACAAGGGCCCTCTGATCTCTGCCATTGCGTAAGTCGATTATTCTCACCCTGAATGTCTGATGCGATGTGCTGACCGGTGATTATCAGTTACCTCCAAACCGGTACGCTGTGTTCGCTGCGGCCGTCACAGGCGTGTGGTTGTGCTAACCATTGCGACCCGCTTCCTTCGTCCAGGCAAATGCGGCTTCAACGGTGACCACTGCCTGACGCTCGAGACGACGCTCAAGAACCCCACCTGCCCAGGTTGCGGTTCGTCGACCGACCTCACGTTGATCCCTCCCCACAAGTTCCACGTGAAGACTGGCTTCAAGTACCACCACGGCTGCGGCAAGGCCGCCACGTGCACCAGCCAGCACTGCGGGACGAAGAACGCGTTCTTCAAGCCCACCGACTACGCTGCCCAGCGCCAGTGCGAGGCCAACAACGTAAGCCTCGCTTTCTCATCATGCGGTGATCGTGCTCCGTCAAGTTTTGATATTGACGCATTTCCGGATCCAGGTCGGCCTCGAGATCATCTTCTGCTGAGCGTTGGCGGGTCAAGATATTTGTTTTTATAACCTCAACTTTACTACCTTTAATGCAGAGGAACACAAAACATTGTTCTCGCCGAGGACCTACTAGTCCTCGGCCGTGCGGTGCCTGCGAGTGTTGAGATATTCTCCCACGTGGGATGGGTCAAGGAGGTCTCCCTTCTCGGCGTTTGAAGCGATGAATGGTCCGCATGGTACGAAGACTCGTCCGAGTCGTGAAGGATAATGAAGCCCAGTCGAGGTGCCTGTTTGCCCAGCCCATGTACCGCCTCCATATCACTCCACAAGGGCCTGACAGTGAGAGGGCCTGAGGAGTGCCTGAGGCGGACGGACCTGATCTGATCGCGTCTTGGTGAGACCTGAACATGATCGTCCTGCACGTGTTTTTATGACGGTGCTATGTATCGGCAAATCCACAATGTAACGAGGCTCAGCCCCCAGAGAACCATGTTGTTCCGAGTTTCATTCTGTTGCGTTTAATTATACAGGCAGTGCAAGGATGTGCGCGGTGCGGAATGGCTAAGTATACTGTGTTTATACGTCGCAATTGGCCTCAGCTGGGTCCTTCCCTCGTTCTATCAAAACGGAATCACATGTGTCAACGTCAAGGTATCAGTCGGAAAGCTAAGCACGGATCCGGAACGTATGATGAGGTTGATCGTGGTGTTGGGCAGAGCGACAATATTTGACCGAATATCTGTTTGGCAGGTCGGATGCTCTCTATCTTCACCTATTGCGAGTTACAAGATCCAGGGCAAGCTATGTGCAGACATATATAGGACGAGACCGCATTTACCGACCAGGCGACGCTTCAAGCTTCAATTGGCAGAGGTAAGTTGATCGCGAACTGTGCGTTGCGACCACTGGTAAATACCATTCTTCTATCGAGTGGTCTGGGATGATTACATTACAAGTACTTTCCCGAGCTCTTCGCAGACTGGATCCACTCGACCGGAACTCTGTGGTATGTCTGCTGTCGATAGTGATGCTCAGGTTGGATATTGATCATCCTCCCATGGTCTCCCTCATCCTGCTTTGTCTGGAGTGGCCGAGAAGACGACACCAACCACCGTGATACTCTAATATTGCGAATGCTCAGGCTGACCATGGTGGGTCGTTCAAAACCCGACGACCTGGCATTACTACAGTTCAGCTGCCATTAGCCCCGTTATCATGAGCGCCACAGATACCTGCCTCATTGATCATTGAGGGTATGGCACGGTCGCTACAAGCTTAGTAATAAGACAACCGACCTAATTCCACCACGATAGCATGTGGTCGCGGATGTGTAAAACGTTAAGAAAGACGGGTCGGCGCAGGTCGGCGCAGTATCCGTCATGATCCAGAAATATCAAAGATTTGCAAACGGCGAGACTCTCCTGAGTAAGGCGGTCACGGTGACGGCGTAATACTTTGAGTATTACATCATTGAATTGCGGTTGACATATTTCATCCGTCGAGACTTTCGGATGTAAATTGTGAGGGCGTAGCTATAGACATGTTCGAGTTTCCTGAACCCCATGCGCGAAGACGGCGCGCGCCAGGCTGGATTGCAGATCTAGATGTAGCCACAGAGAGTTTCCGGGGGTCCGGCGGCTAAGCGTCCCAAGGGTCTGGTAACATCAATATTAATGAATTCCTCGTCCTCTGGTAACTTGAACTGCGAGTCGCGCTCGTCTTGTGAGCTTGGCGATTGCTTCCCTAGGTTTCTTCCCGCTGGCTTTATGACGCTTCAGAGTCTGTAGATCTGTCGTCTTTGAACTTGCAGTCCTCGTTCCCCCGGCCGCTATGCCCGAAGTCCAGCCAGTTTTCAGCCTCCGGCCCTCCACGTCCCTCCACATATACACATAATACAGACTTAGCCTCTGCTATAGTATAGACTCGTGCATAGTCACCCTCTCAAGACAACCTTGTTCGGACCACCTTGAATGCCTTCAAGAGCGCTTTGGTCGATCCCTTCGGACAACGGGTGGTGTCCACCGAGAAGCTCGAGCACCCGCGAGAGATTCGTGAACGTTGGGCACCTCAGGACGTCGTACGTGTCTGCGTTCAAACATGTCGTCCTGATAACTTGTAACACCCCGTTGAGCTAAATTTTCGAGACCCAACATCCGCACCGTCGTCCTTTCTATCTAACGCTTGTGCAATCCAGGTGCAATCTATTGTAAGTCGTCCTACGCCTCGATCGTTGTTCTTTCGATAGCGACGACGTGCACGCGCCTGGAGTTCCTCTCTGACCCTGGTTCGCGATTCACCCTTACGCTCCCTTACAGCCAGTTTGCCCAGGTTGGCTTCGATTGGTTATCCCACTCGTCGTTCAGCCGCGAGCCATGGAGTCGTGAGGTCATTGGCTTTCTATGACTGACTCATCAGGTCCTTGGACGTATCGGTACGTTTCTTCTTCAGATCCAGCAGCTGTCCACAACCGCGATCACTGTTGGCGCGAGTATCGTGTAGGCGGTGTTGTCGGATGTGAATGCACCCTAGCATCACATGTACAAGTCTCCTTCGGTTCCCCACATGGACAGTATCGTTCAATAGTGTTATGTATTAGTCGAGCAGGAGTATTCGAAAATGGCACGATTTTCAAGCATTGAGGCGCCTGATTATCTGAAGTTTCCGGACGATTGCAACGCCCAGCTTGCGAGGTCGCGTTCTTGCCACAATTCATGAATCTGCCGGGCCTGGAGACTATTTAGTATTGCAACCCCAAGTGGACAATGTTTGCTGTTTGTGCGTCCCGCCTATTCGAGATTGGGAGGGGGTTGCACTGGCGTTGCAACTATCCGTAGTTTTGACGCTTTCCGAGAATTTCCTCGGAGCCCGTGCGCAATTGCTGGCCTGGAGCAATGTCAGGAAATGGAAATTTGATATACATCGATATCGCACGATTTCTCGAGGTTCCTACAACCTCCTTTACGCAGTGCATGCAGCGTTCCTCCCTCTCGCCTCCAACGCAGGGCATAGAATTTGCATAATTGCAGGACGTGGGCAATCAGCTTGTTAAGGTAGAGACCGAGAAGGGGCCAGATATAGACAAGTCTGAAGCCCTGCCCATGCTTGTGCATGTGTGGCGCGGTGAGGACTCGATCATGACCCCTATACGCTGCGAGCGCGATCGGTTGCTTGCCACGGAAGCAAATGTTGTATAGCTGGACGAGAGACGGGAAATTGCAGCATATACGACGTCCAAGTGCTCGAGTCTGAGTCGTTGTAGCGTGACCGCGACGGTGGAGGCCCAGGGGAGTTACGGTTACAGGTATATAATGTGGGAAGCGCTGGGGAGAGGCAAACAGGCGTCAACAGCAAGTCGAACATGCCCCTGCAGCGAGGTCGCAAACCCTGAACCAAGTTCATATTCTCCTTCCTTTGCTGTGTGACCTCACTCCTCCGCTCATAGCCTTCCTCGTGCTCTTCCGGATACCTTATCGTCTTCCGCTTTCCCCTGTATATCTACACCTGCTGCATTGCACGACCGCCCACTCCCCATCTAGCGCATCCCGACTCCATTCTGAACCAACCCAGCCATGTCTACTCTTGGCAATGGCGGTAGCCTTCACACCCTCATGATGCGGTCCAGCACCCCCGGTATGCCTCATGGCACCTTTGTGATAAAAACATACTCTGATTGACTCGCCGTTATCGTCCGCAGCATCCAACGAGAAAGGTACGAGTGACGTTGTTCGCGTTCACAGCGCACCAGCTCACGTCGGCACCTTCGTAACAGTTCTCCTCTATCTCCAGGGCATGAATGCAAACCCACCCGACGGGGATGGGCAGAGTGATGTCACCGCCTCAGAGGTCCTTCGCTCTCCTCGGCCCAAGAGCAAAACCGCGAGCAGTGTTCGACAATTGGAGCAGTTGGCAGGTGAAGAGATCCCCGGCGAAGACATCAGGTCTGACGTCCAGGAGCACGCTTCTGAGCTTGGTCGCACCATTCCCATTCACACAACCGGCATTGTGAGTACCCTTCTCCCCCACGCGATCTCTGGCGACCCATGTCGTCCTCGCCCTCCAGCCTGACCACGAGCCTGGTCCCGACGACCCGCCCGGTCCCAAATTCGAATCCTACGGATCTTCTTTTGGCAACTTTGGCCCCCTTCCCCGGGAGAGCTTCAACGGTAGGAACGGCATCGTACGTTCTCAACTTCTTGATGTATCTGCTTGCTTCTTACGGCTGACGCAACCGTATATTACCTGCAGGTAAGCCCTTCCAAAGCCGCGGCCGTACCTCTCCCTGAGACGACAGTCGCGCCTGCCTCACCCACGGGGAGCCACCCCAATCCATTTTCGGTAAGATGCTTATGACTGTCCATTCGTAGTGACGAAACCTAACAGCATGTCAGCAATTTGGCATGTCACCTGCACAAATGACAGGCATCGCCGGTGCCCCCAGCGGCGTTGGCTCTCGAAGTCGTCATGCGGCGTCCACCAAGGCGTCGCACAAGTCTCCTTCCGTGGCCGAGAACGGGGTTCGTGACCCGGAAAAAACCGCGATCGGACCATGCGCTGACTCACATCTCACAGGTGGTCTCGCCGAAGGCTACCTCGCGCGCGTTAACGCCAACCCGTACCGCCACGGTCGCGGGCCCCACTCCCGAGCGACCATGGTCACCTCGTACTGCGGCTTCTCAGAATCAGTCTGTGAAGTCGCGGAACACTCAGAAGACCCAGCGTACTGCATATCCACCGTTACCGGAGTCTGTTCTTGACGATGGCCAGCGGACCACGAAAGCGTATTCCATCGCGCCCTCAGAATCTGCATCCCAGATCGGATCAAGACGCCTTCGTCAGCACCAACAACTACTGGAGCAGCAACAGAGGGAGCGAGAGGAGGAGCAAAGGGAGCTCGAGAGGGAAAGGCAGAGGGAGCGCGAACGAGAGTTTGAGAGGGAAAGGCAGAGTGCGCGCACACCCTCTCACAAACCATCAAAATCGGTGAAGAGCACGACAGAGTTGAACGGGCACGGTGGTTCCGGCGGCACGGCATATGCGAAGTCGCAAAGTGCTGGTAGGTACTGTCCATCATAGTATGGAGGATGCTTCCCTGACGCATCTGTTGGTCAAGCTCGGTCGCAGGCTCGGATGTCTCCCCGAAGTCAGGCGACGACGGTGCCTCGCGAGCGCAGCGTTGCCCCCACTGAGGGTGGTCGGTCCACCGCCCCTCCCATGTCCCCGGCGCGATCCAGGCATACCAATCACGATCCGGATTCCACACCGACTCCTTCCCGTCCCGCGTCCCCAGAGAACCCCCTCAGTCTTGAGGAGCAGCGTCTAGTGCAGAGCGTTTTGGATATCCCTCGGACACGCACCTCTTACGCCTTGTCGACAATGGCTCCTTCGGCGCTCGAGCCCGAGGTCCAGAACACGCACTTCCACGATATGGAGCTGTGTCAGTTGCTGCATGCGTTGGACCAGTCCATGGGCGAGCCCGTGAAAAAGGCGGTTCGGAAGGCTGTTAGAACTCGCGTTAAGAAGCTTGGCATGAAGTACGATAACGAGGTTAGTGCTGAACAGCTATTGTTGTTCCGTGGATGCTAAGTCGTATCCTTCGTCTCCAGTCCATCAAAGCCTACCGCAAATCATTCCACGATCATGATCCCGTCGTGCACCTCATCCCTGCGTTGACCGGCGCCAGCTCGAGACGCTCGGCCCTTGGTGGTCCGACTCAAGACCCACCGGAATGGGCAAAGGAGCTTCTGCAGGGCTTCATAAACATGCAGAATCGCATTGATGATCTTGCCCCCAAGATCGAGAAGAGCCTGCGATCCTCACGCGGAGACTCTTACGTGACGGAGCGAGGCAACTATTCTAACGGCCACCAACACTACGAGGGTTCCGAGATGAACGACGACTACACGCACAGCCAGATCACCCAGGGCATACACCAACACCAAACGGGTGACGAGTCGATGTACCAGGCGGGCGAAGGGGAGATGATTCGGGATTCGACACATCTGCACACCCTCCCTGGCTCCATGCATCATCACGACGGGTCGATGCACGGTGCGATCAGGGAGGAGGACATTTATGAGGACGAGGAAGGCCACCACTTCGCGGGAACCGACGCCGACACGCGCGGCCTGGATGTCGAATACAGCAACCAGGATCGCGAGAACTCTCCGGGCCAGCAGTACCTCGAACAGGAGCTGTATAAGCTTCGGCTCAAGCCTTCTACCACACAGTCCGTCACCACGCACAAGACTTGGGAGCTTGCGAGGGGCGATGGCGCCGAGTATGACGAGGAGGAGGACGGCGATCCACAGGTGGCGATCACCGAGTCTGGCCTCCCTGAGATTCCAGACGGCAACACTGGCGTGTACACTCGCGGCGAGTCGCCCCCGCTGCCTCCAATCCCTGCTGAGCGCGGTGACATGCTCCCAATCGACCACGCGCAGGTCTGGCAACAGAACGAGTACAGCAGCGAGCCGCGGATGCTCCCGCCGTGGCAGCGGATCCACCAGCGCCTGCTCAGCTGGGCGATCGTCTGGCCGATGTCCGAGCTCGATAACGCGGTCAACAGCTGCAACCGCGGCATGCAGGTCGACGAGATCGCGCTTAGCATCTGGTCGACGCAGACGTACAAGCGGTACGTGCGCGCCAAGATGACGGATTCCCCGCCCGGGCGCGTGGACCGCCTGTTCGTGCCACCGAACATGGCTGACGCGATCAGCACCGCGGTGTACAACGGCAGGCATGGGGACGCTTGCGGGATGCTGCGCGACCTGTGGGCGCCGTTTGGGCTGGAGGGCATTCCGAGGCTGTTGATCGTGCTGGCGAAGCACCGGAACGACGACAACCACTGGGTTGTGCACCGGTGAGTCCTGAGTTATCGTCCTACGGAGGGTGTGTGCTGACGACACACCTCGCAGCTTCTCTCTCCCTGATGGTTCCCTCACTACCTACGACACCTACCCCGAGCGATGCCTGCCCGATGGCCGAGTGAGTCCCATGCTATCAGCCTTTCCCCCGCTGCCATGATGCTGACAGTGCATGTGTAGCCCCTTGGTTGGTGGTTCGCGATCCGCATCGCCTGGCCGGATGCTATTTACCCAAGCCCCGATCACCTCATGCAGAAGATGGTGCGCCTCCACCGTCCGATGCAGCTCCCGATCGAGAACTCTGTCGCCGCGGCAGGCATATGGCGCAACCTCTTGATGGGCTCGAGAGCTGAGCGCAGCCTGGACCTCGAGCGTTTACGCGACTTGATCAGCACCGAGGTGAAGAACCTCAGGCAACGGAAGATCATGGGCAAGCTCTCGATTGGGGCGCCGCGGCCGAACTGGGAGGATATGAACTGAGGTGCTTAGGTGCTGGCAGGGGAGGCGCTTGCTTACTTGTGCTTTTACGTTACAGACGATCTAACTACGAGTACACCGCGATACGACGACGAGGTTACGGGCCAGTTTTCATCGCTTAGGCTACTGCCACCCGCTCCCGCTTTCCACCTGCGACACTAGTTATCGCATGCGTCCATGGGAGAGAAAAGCGTGTGTTGTGTACATTATTTGTAAACCATCGCGCAGCGCTTCTTTCCCCCGTTCATTTCAATTTGTTTATTACTTCCTACTTCTCCATCGCTTTCCGATATGCGGCATGCTGGCTAGCGGCTCTTCACCCTCCTCCTCCCCTCATGTCCATGCTTTGAGCTTTCCATATTGACGATTGCATCTGAACTCTCTGTTATATCGCCTGTTGGATTTCAAGAACAGTTAAACCTTAGGCCTTAGGCCGTAGTGTCTTCTTTCCCTAGACGGTGGCTCGTTGGCGCCTAGCTTGGTCGTACTTTAGATAGTTACAACAGGACGCCTTTTCCCCATCGTTCCCATGTTACGTGTGCTTCGGGGGTTGAACGGTTGAACGTTGATTACTGCAGCTCGCGATGGTCTGACGCTTCCGATCGTCCGGCGTTGCCAGTCATCAACCTCGCAGTCGTTACCAAGGTGGGTGGCTTCGGTATCTCCGCACGATGTTGACGAACATTCAGTTTAAGTCGCTCCGATGCAGGTTAGGACTGGCGCGCGCCACGGCCAGACAAAACGGTCGTCGAATTACTGGAGTTCTATTAGTGTCAAATTCGCCGATCGCTGCCACCAGCGAACTGATCAGACTAGCTGTCGTAATCGCCGTCGGGATGCACTCGTCTAGGATGGTACACTCCCGAAGAAGCCGGCACCGATAGGTTCCAACGACTGTTATGGCCTCATGTCAGTGAAGCACTGATCGTAGACATCACCCTGGGATGCAGAACACTGCTATTGGATAAAGGACTAGTCTATAAGATAAGTACTCCCTCCTCGAAGTGAGATCTACTCACCCTCATCCATAGACTCCATCGCACGCCGATAACGCTCACGCTGGCACCTTCTGACCATGACTGGCAACAAACACATTATCGCCGTGCCTGTCCAGATGTGGGGTGCGTGGAATGATCATGTTTCTTCTGCGAGCCAAGAGCATTGCTCATGCAAGCACCGTGCCCCAGGGCATACACGGGCGTTGTGCACACTCGTACCACGCATGGTGAAGCTGCGCCCCGTCAATGTCACATTGTTCACGTCGGCGGGGACCTACGATCGTGTGAAGGCGGAGGTATCTCGAGACATTGCTCCAGGCGAGGAGCATGTTTTGTCACGCATCAGGTGGTTCCGACCTGTATATCTTCCTGCGCTTTGGGTGGCTGACCAGGATGTCTAGAATTATTGCATTGGAAGGCCAGGGCCAAAACCCAATGGATTTGAGCGCGCTGGTCTCCTCCTTCCAGAAAGCATGGACGAACATTATCAACGATGAACCTCTCACTTGCCTCAAGACTGGCACGCAATACGAACCTATATGGGGCCAACCCTGTGCTGCCATTATTGACGTACGTAAAGGCAGGCTCTCACACGAAAGCTTCTTCTCACCGAGCATATAGCTCTTTGCGATCGGAGCCTTTGAGCACGCCCGAGAACATAACCCTCATGGCATCAGGCTTATCAGCTGGTATGCATCTTCGATGCTCAGCTTCTTCACCATTTTCGAGCGCGACCTTCTCCCCACCGCGGAAGCAGAGGCAGCCCGTACCGGAAAGCCGTTGGATGTCGTAGCATCGGAGGTCAGTTGGATCGCGCGCCAACGAGCCTCAAGCACGTCTAACCCAGAACACGTTGTAGCTGCTGTTGCAAGCGAAGGGTGAGCTGGTCAAGATACCTTGCCTGCCGACGGTTTATGACTATGAGCTTAAACCCCAGGAGGTATGTGGTTGCACCGCCTCCCTAGGACATGGATTACTCAATGCATGCGCAGGTCAAGATGCCACCGGGATTCGCTGGCCGTGTACTCATCAGGGTTCCAAGGTAAACTATTGCGTCCTGTCGTTGGTACGCGTCTGAACTCAGTTGTTCATTCACCACAGCGTCCTCAAGAGGACGGACGCAGTGGTCACATTCGATGCTGCGGACTTTTACCCTGAAAACACTGTAACGGTGAAAAAGTGGTTCGCCGAGACGTCTCGCAAAGTCTGCTATGCTGGGCCTTTGATACCATCCGGGGAGCAGGCCGCCGCCGCAGAACAACGGGGTTCGCACAATGGGGACAGCATCATCAGTTTCCTCGACAGGCACGCGGCGTCTCGCGGAGAAAAGTCCGTCATATACGTAGGTGCACATCGAGTTTCCCTCCATCCGTTATTTGCTTAGAACACATCAAGATCACTTTCGGATCCGTGTTCTGGCCCAAGGACCCAGCGAAGGTTTGGGCAGTTCTCGACGTTATAATGGAGAAGAAGATACCCTTCGTACGTCCCCCAACTTCCTTTTGGTTCCGAAAGTGCAGATGGATGTTGAATGATTTTCAGGTCATGAGTCACGCGTCGCCCATGCCTTGGGCAGTGATTCCGGAGGACATGAAAAACAAGGTTGCTGCATATGGTGACGCTATCGTGTCAAGCTGGGTGCCTCAGCAGCAGGTTCTAGCCCATCCGGTGGGTCTTCTGTTGCAATCTCATATGCCGTGTGGCATCGACGTAGCTGAATGTTGATCCTAGGCTGTCGGGTGGTGCGTCTCGCATGGCGGACAGAACGGAACCTTGGAGACCATCATGGCTGGAATCCCTCTGTACGTTTTTTACTGGATAGAATGCTCAACATCCTGACCGTACGCGCTCCCAGGATACTGTGGCCGATCGCAGCAGAGCAGCCTGTGAATGCCATTCACCTCACAGACCACCTTAACGTCGCATACGAACTTGTTGAAGTCCGTAACGGCTCTGGGCTGGGCCCCATATACCGCAACGGCAAGAACCCTACTGGGACCATCGATGCCGTCAAGGCGGAGATGCGCGACGTGCTCGACCGAGCATTCGGTGAAGACGGCGGAAAGAAGCGGGAGAGCATTCGAGCTCTGCAGAAGACGCTTCGGGCTGCTTGGTCCGACAATGGGATTGCGAGAACGGAGGTAGAGGTGTTGCTGGACGAACTTTGACCTCTTCTGTAGACGGCGCGGTTTCCGTCTGGTCGGGCGCCGCGATCAGTGTTGTCCGAGCGAAACGTAGACATGGCACGATAGGACCGAGGAGACTTATTTCAATTGAGACCATGCGCGATGATGTCCAGGACCTCATGGCCGACGACCTCGAGCCGCACCCAGCGTGGGATGACGAGTTCGAATTGCAAGGGCTCCAGCCACCTCAGTTTCGGGGCGCCTGATCCACTTTCATCGCGAGCTACCATTGACACATTTGCGAAGCACAGAGTTCGAGTTCCTTCTGGTTATCTGCGACGCTAGCGTCCATGACCTGGCGTAAGTCGCCATGGTGTTACTGAGTACGGATTTCGATCAACTTCATCGACGATTTTCATATTGACGATATATGGTTTCGGAACCTAGATGTGAAAATATAGCCCTCGTGCAGCTACGCCCTATTACGATCACCTTCGTGACCACAAAGACATTCCTCGACAAAGCCAAAGCCGAGATATCTCGTAGCGTCGACCTCGACACCGTCCCCCTACGAATCATCGCGCTTCCCTACTGCATGAAACCCCTATGATTCCTGCAATATACGAAGACGCATTCGAAGGTGTATGGACGCAGGTTGCTGCAAAGGAAGCCGTTACATGCGCATTAACGGGGCAAGTCCAGCCAGCCCTCGGTGTGGGCACCAAAGGCGGTGATATTGGACGTACATACGTGTTCCCTTGCCGTCTCACCCTCTTACAGAAGCCGGGCTCACTGCCGCAATCCAGTTCTTCGCCGCCAAGCCGTTTGCATTCTTGCGCCAGACCTATCCAGATGTCAAGATCTACACGTAGTACCCCAGTGCCGCCTTCAGCTGATTCTACCTCTTCGGTCCCGAAAGTCTTGGTGGGCGAGGAAACCTCCTCGTAAAGGCAGAGGCCGAGCGGCGAAGAATGGGAAGCCGTTTGACATCGTGGCTACGGAGGTGCGATTACATCCGAAGAGTTATCGCGTTCTGGGCCAGACTAACTGTCCTCCGGCTGTTTGGGAAAATCGAAGATGTCGTCGTTCGAGTGCTCGTACTGCCTCCGATTTATGATTACGAATGTCACCCTCAAATTGTAAGCCGTTTCCCATTGCGCCAGCTGCGTGTCTCGTACCGATTCAATGCCGGAATACATCCCCTTTCCTCCTCCTCTGGTCAGGAACTCGTTCGTTAAGGCTCACGAGTACGTTCCTTGCGTGTGCATCTGCTCGCGCTCAAGGAGCGTCTGGACGTAGCTTGGGAAGAGGGTGGCGCGTCGAGGAAGGACGTGGAGTCGTTCTTAGATACACCTGAGTACGTAGCAGCGGAAGGGAGATGGAGACAATCAGAAAAGGCTTTGTAACGAATGCAAAGATGGTATTGTTTCCACTTACTCCTGGGCACTGCGACACATTCGCAACGCAACCTGGAAAGTCAGAGGTGCTCAACGGGTATGGCAATGATAGACCTCGACAATATACGGTCAACCCAGGAGAACAAGAGGATACTTGGCAGTCCGAGCAAGTCCGAGAGACTTCTATCGCCGGCGCCGAGGCGCGCGTTCGTTTCACCCTTCAAGCTAGCTTCAATTAACGTTCCAGAACAGATACGCATGCGACTCTGCCGGATGGTGAGAATGTAATCACAACCAAGAAAAACAGACTGTATGCCATCCCTCAGTGACTATGCGAGGCAGCGGCCAAATAGACAGAACCTACCGGGCGACTTGTCAATCCACAACCGTAGTCAAGGGCCGGCAGATAGAGGGGAATACTGTACTAGGGAGTCTGAACTGATATGAGTAACGTGCCTGTGGCTTCAAGTGCTTTCCATACGTACCTGCTTCGACCCAATACTAATGGCACAATCCAGCGAAGCTTACCCGACGAAGCCTATGGTGAGTACGATCGTCGCTTCTTCTAATCTGCCTAAAGTTATCTGGTTGCGGTAGGAAGCACACTGGAGATCGATTCCCGCGTCAGGAATTTCCGTTACACACGCCATCCCGCACGGAACGCCATCATAGTGGGATGGACTCTGAGGGTCTGAATGTGCGGGAAGACAAGAGGCGAAGGTTACTAGTGGAAGCTGGGGATGAGGGGGTACGACAGGCACAGGCAACTGATTCTCACCCCTCTGAAACGAATTCAGTAGCTAAAAGGTGCTGCTCATGTCAGCGTCATGAATTGACAGTGAGTTATATAGGTATATAGATCGACTGTCATCTATATCCGGTATATTGGTCAGCAACGGAGACTAACAGTGAGTACTGCGTACCAAGTACTGTAGTGTTCAGTGCGGGGCGATCGTTGTCATCGTCCGCCGAGCGCCGGGCATAAATTCCAGTCTCAGCCATTGGGCTGGTGGGGCAAATGCGGGGTTGATACGGGGGAGTCAAACTGGCGGTCGCCACGACGCAGCAACGAGCTAAAATGCGGGGAGGAGCCCACGCGACCGCCCACGAGCCACGATGAGGCGCCGCTATCTTCGCATGCGCGGATCGACAAAAACCCAAGCGTGGCAACTTGCACGACGAATTCGTAAGGCATCCGTTGACAAATGTTCACAGGGCGTCCCACACGCTCCATCGTTAGACACGGCCGCCGCACTGTCTCAATGGTATAGATATCGTCCTCAGCTGCACGGTGGCATTCCCGCAACCTCCACACCCGAATCCCCGCTCAACACACTGCGCGCCCGCTGCACCTATACGGACGCCGACGCAAGGAGGACGCCACTTCACGATGTCGACAGAGAAGCACGACTCCCAGGAAAATGCCGTCTCGGATGTGAAGGACCGCGACAGGGACTCGACATCCCAAGTCGACGACGGTTCCCAGTTCGACTTTGCCTCATACTATGACCACAATGCGGGTCGTCTCGTCGTCGATCCGGAGTAAGTTTAATCTCGCTCTAGGCGCGTCGGACCACATGAACTGAATACTAGCGCACTGGCAGGGAGGCGAAGCGCGAGTTCGGTGAGACCGTCGCCAGCCGCCTCAAGTTATCTGCAGACGGCACCAAGGTGCTCTGGCCCCAGCCTCGTGACGACCCCGAGGATCCTCAGAACGTAAGGGTCATTTGCGGCTGTGATTCTATCCACACGTTCTCATCCAACTTTCGGATGACAGTGGTCGGATTTCCGCAAGAACTTCCAGCTGTTAATCATCACTCTGGCGGCCATTACCCCAGACTTCGACTCTGGTATTGGTATAGCCGACATCTTTGCTCTTGCCAACCAATTCAACACGACCACCGGACACATCAACAACCTAACCTCCAAGTACGTACCTGTACCTTGTTTCCCATGATAAGAAAACGAGACGATTAAAGCTATCTCCCAGCTGGAGCATCTTCCTGCTCGGTACATTTATCGTTCTTCCCTCAAAACTCTTAAACAATAGCTGACGAACCTGGTCGTGACTTTAGGATGGGGTGGTATTTTTGCTGTGATGCTCATGCGCAGGTTCGGCCGCCTTCCGATCCTGTTCTGGTCCCAAGTTCTCGCCGTGGGCTGGCTTGTGGGATGTACCTTCGCACCTAATTTGAACACTTTCACAGGTGAGTGGATATTTGAACCTTGTGGGCTGCGGCACCACTGACGATATGGCGCCTTGTAGCAATGCGCTGTTTGAACGGCTTCTTCGCGTGCGTGTCTAGTTTTCACTCTTACCTCGCAAGTGATACTTAGTGGATGCGGAACATAGGACATGTCCACAAGTCACTGTGCGTACCTAATGGATTTACGTATCCCGGAGAATGGTTTGCTCACGAAGGCTGTAGGGTCTCTACATCGTCACGGACTTGTTCCCATTCCACCTGCAAGCGAGAAAGGTGCGGTTACCCGACTTGTCCATGATACGCCCAATAACGAAAAGAGTTTTTGTTAGCTCAACATCTGGACGATGGGTTTCATCATCTCACCATTCCTGTCGCCCTTTATGATGGGTTTCATTGTCGCGCGCATCAAGTAAGTTCCTCGGATACTCTGGTTACTGCGGGCGGGCCTCAACCATGAACTTGAACAGCTGGAGGTGGACGTATGGCATGGGTTCAATCTACGGTCTCTTCGTCGTGTTCATGCTCGCTTTCTTCGGCCAGGAGACGTATGTTTTTCAGCACTCGTCTCCACATGAGACACATCCTAATGACGTACGTCCAACAGGATGTATGACCGGAAGCTCTCCAACCCCCACCCGATCCCCCGTCCGGAGTCGGCCCTGCGCTACCGCATCGAGACGTTAATCGGTATCACCGGGGGGCGCATGGCGAAGTACCGCGACAGCTGGCGCACCGCCGTCTTCTCGATCCTCAACGTCGTGTGGCGACCCCACCTACTCATGATCCTCCTCTTTGAAGCAGCGGTGTTCGGGTTCTCTATCGGTATCAACGTGAGTCCGACGTTGGCTTCTGAGGACGTAGACATAGGTTCATGTGCTGACGTGTCTACATATAAGACCACAAATGCTGTTTTCCTGGGGTCGCCGCCCCCTCTGGGATACGGTTTCAGCCAGTTCGGCATAGCCGGAGGCTACGCGACCCCAATTGTAAGCCATGTTATGCTAGTGTCGAGGAAACCGCTGACCTCCACGCCAGGTCGCTGTTCTCGTTGGAGAGGTTCTCGGTCGCTATTTCAACGATTGGGTCATGAATTTCTCCATTCGGCGGAACAGCGGTGTGTTCATTGCCGAGAACCGTCTCTGGTGAGTCTCGCCCTTCGCCCCGCACAATAAGTCGTTTTCATGGCCTCTGCCATGCACTAGGACGTGCTACATCGGGACTGGGCTCTACGTCGTTGGGTTTGCCGTCCTCGGGGCTTCATTCCAGATGCACCTGAGCGTCGGCGCCCTCGTCATGGGCTGGGGCATCGCGGAGGTCGCCGTGATGATCAACACGACCGCTATCTGTAAGTACCACACGTCTTCCAGAATCGCCAGACTTGAGTGTATGAAGTTGCTCACGGGGGGAATACCAGACGCATACTGCAACGACTGCTTCCCGCGGATGCAGGGTGAGATCTCGGGTTTGATCAACCTCGCCCGTACGTTGGGGGGCTTCAGCGTCGCGTACTTCCAGGTGCCGTGGGCGACGAAGCACGGCGCATTGCAGACATTCGGCGTGGAGGCTGCGATTGTGGTGGCTTTGTTCTTCCTGATCGTGCCTGCACTTCAGTGGAAGGGAGCCGCCCTGAGGGTAAGTCGTTAGCTATGTGCAAGTATCATCGAGGAACTAAACATATTCTAGGAGCGCTACTCCATGTGACGGCCTCATGCTCTCCTTCGGATACTTCTCCTTGTACACGAATAGCTACGAGATCTCTTCTGTATTTTTTATGTGGAATCATGCAGCTGACTTGGCACGGAGTGATGATCGTGTGTGGCCAGCGGACCTTTGAGGGGATCCATAGGCGCCTATCCTGAATGGCGAACCCGATCTAAGCGCCCACATAAGTTGAAGTTAAACTCAAAGCTTCCCTCGGGTCTCCGACGAAGCTGCCCATGCTGCTCCGCTGTCCCTACTCTGCATCCTCTCTCACACAACTGCCCAACAAACCCTCATCACAAGACCACTCTTCAATCGCTGTAGACCTCGACCCGGGTGCCCTAAGGACTGCCATGACACGCCGTGAGTACAAACTTAGCCTGTACTTTCATTCATGTGCTCATCTGCTGTTGACGCGAGCGCAGGTCATGTTGAGCCTGGAGCTATTTCGGGTTTGACCTTCTCATGGTACCTCGGTGTCCACGGTAGCGAATAGCATGCATATAAGCAGGTGAGACCCACCTCTCATTGGGGATTCTGTCTCACAGCGAGCATGGCAACCATCGGCCTCTTCCTACTCTTCAGTCTTTTTGGCACCCACACTGCGTATGGGCGGGTGTGGAACGACACAGGTGTCGGGAGCATTGCGTTTGAGGAGGCCTGGACGATCCCCGAGTTTATACACCAAGCCGAGTATGTGACTTTTCTGTCATTAGTCCGATCGAGCTGAGCCGTACCCACAGCCAAACCGTGCCCCCAGTCGGTACGACGCAACGATCTGGTGTGATTCCTCCTAGACCGTACCTGACCAGGCATGTGTTCCAGGTCAAACCAACGCGGACCTGGAAGCCAACTTGCTGGACATACACAACCAACGTCTAGCCCACATGGACGCGACGGGAATGGATTTCGCGAGTATCCATGATAGCCGTACCAATATTATATCCAGCTAAGTTGGAACTTTGCAGATGGTCCTGTCCTGCGCGTCGCCCTGCATCCAAGGCATTGCGGACCCAGCGAACGCATCGGCCATGGCCACGTCCACCAACAACGAGCTCGCGAGTCAAATCTCAAACAACACCCTCCGTTTTGGGGCGTTCGCTGCGCTCGCTATGCACGACCCTGCCGTCGCCGCTCAGGAACTTACGCGTGCAGTCACGGAGCTCGGTTTCCTCGGCGCGCTCATCAACGACTATCAGCAGGCGGGGACGGCTGACAATCGTGAGGTGCCCGCCTCGTACCACCAGGATCGGACTGACTGACGAGGTCCTTAGAGACGTTCCTGTTCTACGACCAACCGCAGTACGACGTGTTCTGGCAGACCGTGGTGGATCTTGACGTCCCGGTGTACCTGCATCCTCGCGTCAACCCGCCGCCGGTGTCCACGCTGCTGTACTCGCATGCGCCGTTCTTGACTGGCGCCTCGCAGGAGTTTGCGGTGACACTGTCGACCCATATCCTCGGGCTCTGCACCAACGGTGTGTTCGAGTGAGTGTCATGCTGGTCGTGTCTGGAAATGCGAGCCTGAAGTGCGTTTATTTCAGTCGGTTCCCAAACCTGACGATCATCTCCGGGCATCTTGGGGAGCGCATTCCATCAGACCTTTTCCGTATCAACGACCGTAGGTCATAACGCTCTCCCCGCCCGCTTCCATGTTCTTGACGCTGCTCCACCCAATCAGAACTGGCTCGCCAGGTCTTCGTCGGGATGCCGATGCAGAAGAACGTCACCTTCTACTTCCAGAACAACATCCTCGAGACGACCTCGGGCAACTTCGCGACGGACCTCGTCAAGTTCCACGCGCAGCAGATCGGGCTCGAGCGCATCCTGTTCTCGGTCGACTACCCGTACGTGGCGATGGAGCAGGGCGCGGCGTGGCTCGAGGACGAGGCGCCGACGTTCCTCGACGAGCAGCAGGTGCTCGCGCTGAAGAGGGGGCTCGCCATCGAGGTCTTGCGGTTGAATGGGTGAAGCACGGAAGGCACACGCGACGATATCGACGAAGGCCAAAGTGACGTGTATAGAGGAGAAAGTTTTTTGGCAACCGGCCTCAACTAAATGAATTTAGAGCGTCGGAAGACAGTGCTACGTTCGGACACTGTTTTCGGGGTTCCAGAGGCCTTGGCCGCGCTGCGTCTACGTCCTCGCAATCGCCGAGCCTCGCACAAGGCACTATCTCCTCCCGTCGCAGCCGCTCTATGTATCCGAGGCCAGTACTCCCGCCTTGTCCCCCTTGTTTGTCGCATCGCAGCCGCCTCTGTCAGGCAAAGTCTCTCCGTACAAGCGATCGCGTTGCTGCACAGCAAAGCCTCAGCAAAGTGGTAGCCGACGCTGGCCACGCAGTGCGGGCCCGGCGATCCTTGATCTGATCTGAAGCGCGGATCGGACTTGTTCTCCTTTTCTGTCACACCTTTCTGCCGCGATGGAGCAGGCTTGAAGTTTCGACGGTAAACAGCATCTAGGGCCCGGGCGGTGTCCGTTGAATGTCCGCTGAATTGACCTCGCGTTCTCCGACAGACATCGGAGAAGGTATTTACGCTGTGCCTCTTCGAGCCCGGGGCTTGGAGCCCGGAGGCGAGCACGGTTCGTCTACTGACCAAGATCGAACTAAGACTACAGATCTATGCACCAGTATATGAATCGGCCAGATGAAGGATTGTGAGGACAGGTCTTCGAGTCCTCCCTTTGCACCCGACTCGCCTCGCCGGTAGCACCCCCCCCCCCCCCCCATGTCCTCAAGCTCGGCCGCTGCAGAAATCATCGCTGAGCAATACTCCCTGTACGCGTCTGCCAGCATTAAACATTCCCTCAGCGTGCTGACCAAAAACGTACCATTAACAGATGGGTTTCATTATTGTGTAGTTACGCTGCGTTCAGTGAGTGCTGCATGCCCCTCCTGCCAGACGACCCTGGGCCTTATCGACAACTGTTTTTCCACAGCGTTGATTTGCTATGATTGGGCCTTGAACCTCAATGAAGAAATCAAGCTATTTTGGCGACGCAGAGTGACGGCCGCGTCGATACTCTACTTCTGCATTCGATACCTGCTTATCGTGTACTGGATATTGGGATACCCGACGCTTACGATCCAAGGAGTAGTGAGTTGAATATAAACCTTCACCTCGATGTATGAACAATGGCTGATCGCTTTCGCTTCCAGGGGTACGTCCACCACTAAACATGCGCGAGCATTGTATGCAATGGTATTCACCAACACCTTTCCAGTTGCGACGCGTACATGTACATCATCTTTGTCCTCCAATTGCTCATATACGTCTTCCCCGCTCGTGAGTACCCTAGCTCCTCCCATCCTGGTTCGGCTTGGTTCGACGGTTAACGACGGCATCCCAGTGTTCTCCACGCTGCGCGTGTATGCGCTAACGGCTCAGAACAAAGTGCTCGCTCTTACCACCCTGTTCTTCTCGTTGGGTCCATTGTATGCCAACGCGGTACGCTCCATTCACCATATATATGTGCATGCTTCCTGACGAGCGAATCCACACTAGGTCCACTATGGCTGGGAAAAACCTGAGTACCTCGGCGCCGATTACGGCTGCTTCGTGGTCGATGACGCCACTGACCAAATGGGTATAATGTGAGCTAGACTGTCGTGCCCTCCCCCCCCTTCAATCATGCTAATGAGAGCTGTCTTCCCTCTCCCAGATGTAAGCACAATCACCCGTTCTACCGTGACATCTCGCAGTCCCTGAGTTTGGAGTAGTCACTGGCATCTCACGAGGACTGCTCTCCGTGGGGGACCTCCTGGTCATCGTGGTCACACTCGTGAAGACACTCAGCTTGTCGAGGAGCTCCAAAGGATTGATTGGCTCTTCCTCTCTGGCTACAACATTGCTGTACAACGGTAAGCACGCCGCGCGTTACGCAGAGACCGCTCATCACTGATCAGCGAATCGTCCTCCCAGGCGTCATCTACTACATGTACGTCCCTATGCTAGACCGCGAAGCGTTCTGATGAAGCTAAAAATGCACCTTTTCCAGACCGTTGGCCATCCTCAACATCCTGCACACAATCCTGACAGAGACCGGCGCGGACCAGATCCTGCGCACCTCCAGCCTTGTCTCCGTCTTCATAGACCCGTAAGTCCCCCGCACCCCTCCCGACCATGATACTTTGATGTAACAATAAATATGTCATCGTGCACACAGCGTCACCTCCGTCCTCGCATGCCGCTTCCTCCTGAACCTGCGCATGGTAGAGGAGGGTCGTCAGGGCACAGTCGACGAGTCGTTCGCGCTCACGCCGACCTTGCGGTTTAGCCCAGACCCTGCCGCGACCCTCCCGCCGTTCATCGCGTCCATGGGCGAGCTCGTCGACATGGGCTTCGCGCACCTAGAGCACTCGTCCGCGGACGGTTCGGAGGGGGTGGAGATGACGTTTGCAGAGTCCGACGCGAGCGACGCCAATCTGACGACGAAGGTAGAGGGCGCCACGCCAGAGCCCCGCGGGGAAGAGCTGCCGTCCGCCCCGGGCGGCGTGGTTGAGGAGGTTGTTCCGCGCACGGACGTTGTATGATAGCAATAGTATGTACACCATATGGACACGCCTACATCTTACCCTACAGTACACGTACACATCCTGCCTACATCTTACCATACGCTTGTCCTTTACGCCAATGAACCCTAACAGCAAATAATCTTTAGCATCAACGCCCTCAGACTGGGACCAGCACCAAGGCCAAGCACTCACCATCGGGTCCCACGCGGGCAAGACCACCTTCTCCTCTGCCTCAAACACCCTCACCAGCTCCCTCGGCGCAAGCTGCTTCGGCACGACGACCTGGTACACCCACTGCTCGAACCACTTGTCGCTCATCACGAAATACCCCTTCTCGCCCACGTCCAGCCCCCACGAGTTCTCGACCTTGTACCTGACGGGCCGTCCTTGCGCGTCGAGGTGCACGCCGGAGATGACCATCGCGTGCGTCATGCTCGACTCGGTCGTGCGCAGGCGGTCCGCCTTGGTCAGGCCGAACGCGACGTCGAACGCGGCGCCGTACTCGAACAGGTCCGGGTCCATGATGCCGAGCGTGCGGTCCGAGAACTGGTTCACGTCGCAGCCGAAGAAGACGGGGTGGCCCGCCTTGAGCTGGCGCACGACGGCCTGCTTGAGCGTGTCGATCTCGGTGTTCACGTCTGCGTGCGTGTGTGCGTGTGTGTGTGCATGCGCGCGCGCGATGAGTTCAGCGTCTGGAGTTGTGCAGAGAAGTGCACGGGATTGGACTGGACGTACAGAGCACGGGCCGCCCGCCCCAGAGGTTGCCGAGCTTGTCGACGGTGTAGAGCTTGCCGTACTCGTTCCGCGGGTCGTTGATCAGCGAGAACGAGTCTGCGGGCTGGGTGCGTCGCGCGTGAGCCTTTCCCACCTTCTCCCTCATGCATCACCCCCAGATTGTGGCACTCACCGAGTACTTGTCGTACGCAAACGTCCTGTAGAACTGCGTCGGGGTGCCCGTCCACGACGCGGGCTTGCCGTCCTTGTCGTAGTAGTCCCACGTGAACGGCTCGTCTGGCTTGGGCACCGCGCCGAGCGTCGCGCTCATCACGACGTACACCTCCTTGAGGAGCGCCTCCTTCTTGGCGCGGAGCGCCGCGAGGACCGCGGCATCCGAGAGCGCACTGTTCGCCTTGAGGGACACGTGGAGCGCGCGCAGGATGAGCGCGTGCTCGCGTAGCTTCGTCTTGAGGAGCGTGTTGATGGGCGAGGAGAGCGAGGAGTGGAGGGACTCGGGGTAGATGGGCTGCGGGACGACGCCGTAGGTCTACATGTGTTGTGGTGCGGGTGAGAATGCGCATGTCGTGGTGAGAACGGGGCGATAGGAAGTGAGATAAGGGCACGCGCGCGTAGGCTGGGGGGCTAGGGAGGGAGAGAACGGACCTCGAGCAGGTTCACGACCATGTCCCACTGACCGCCGTCGCTGATGAGCTCGTCAGCGAGGTACTGGATGAGGCGGTCGTCGACGGGCAGCTCCGCGTTCTCGATCGAGAGCTCGAGGTAGTAGTTGGCCTTGTTGAGCTTGTCCCAGAAGAAGAGGTACGACTGCAAAAGATAGCGAAGTTAGCGCGCTATGTATTTATAGTGAAACTGCCTCACGCCGGCCCGCCTTGCACAGGCAGAGGAATGGATGCAAATGGGAAGGGCGGGGACGGATTCGTGGGGTACATGTTATCCGGCTGAGGGGAGACGCACCTGAGAGAGCTGGAACTCGGACAAGTTGAGCTTTTTCATGACGCTGTACCGCAGCAGATTGGTGGTGGCGAAGAGCCAACAGCGGCCGGAGTTCTTCTGGCTGGTGATGGGGTTTGTCTTAAAGTCAAGCTCGAGGTTGAAGACGTGGGGGTCGGCGACGCGGGCGGCGCGGGAGATTAGGGCATCGCGGATGTTGGAGTGGTTGAGGATCGCACGGGAGAGCTGGAGCTTGGGCGATAGAGCAATGTCGCTCTCCCAACCGTCGACGTGGCCAAGCACGAGGGCACCGTCCTTGGAAAGCGGGGCGGTGATTTGGA
Organism: Polyporus tsugae; assembly: GCA_024305745.1. NCBI lineage: Eukaryota > Fungi > Basidiomycota > Agaricomycetes > Polyporales > Polyporaceae > Polyporus > Polyporus tsugae. The sequence continues at coordinate 1,781,552 of JAHRBS010000001.1, forward strand.
CGTCGGCGAGGGACTGGTGGAGAGGCTTCTCGGAGTCGTGGGACTCGAGGTCGGGAACGGACTGGATGGCCTTGGATGGTGCGGATCCCATGTGAGCAGACTCAGACTACTTAGCAACGCTGAGACCTGTCGAGGAGAGGTAGCGGGGCACGACAAGGTCAACGTAGGGCTAGATAAGCAGGGTAACTGGGGCATGTTGGGCGGGTTGCTGTTGTGGCTCCGAAGTTGGGATGCCGCTTGGTTTAGACAGCGTTGAGCATGTGCAAGGTCGACATACAGTATTATTATTATTCCGGGTCTGCACGTCATGAGACCATGATAAATATGAGAGCTCCGATTGGCTGCAGGTGATATTCGCACAGGATGAGCTCGATGGCTTCGCGAGATAGCACTGTTAGCAGGGGAGGATTGGGGGAGAGCATATGCAGGCAGCCACTCTGTGCAATTAAGGTCGGGGAGTTATGAAGAGTAAATGGGAGTACTTACTAAGTTACTTACTTTCCTCGGCACCACTGGAGGATATTTCGTGACAGGCACCACGTGCCTGTGATAATTCGTGTCAATCACATGATGATTTGATGACATGCAAATGTAACTGAACGTTTGGTTTTAACGTTTAACGTTTAACTCTTGCGCGCAGTGGTCACCGGTCACCGGTCACCTTGGACTCTGATCAGGCCTCAGGCGTTGGCCACCATTGCATGCTGTTTACCTTCCGCCCAGCATCTACTGGCACTACCTCCGCGTTCATCTACGCGACTTGACCTCTCACGGCCCATATCCGAACACCCACGCTCAAGAATAGCCCTGTGATAGTTCACCTCCATGGGAGGCCTCGACACCATACCTCTCTTTGTCGCCACCGCTCTCCGAGGCAATCCGTCCCTCTGGGTCACAGCTCATACGTTCCCCTCCTTTCGTTCTGACCCCATGTCGACACGCTCTTGATCTGAGGTCAGTCCCGTCTTGCGGTCGCCATACGGCTTCTAAATGAATAACAACCTCAATCATTTGTCCAGTCCCTTGTCGTACCTCCTGTCGTGCGCTCCAAAACGGGCTTCATAGCGTCGGGAGAGGACGTCGCAGCGTGCACTACATCGCCCAGGACAGACCTGTCCCAGGACATGCTGCCCCAAGGGTAAATATCGAATCGTTCACGACGAACATTCTGTGTTCTTACCATGAGAGTCAATCCCAAGTATATGCCAGTCGCGAATGTCCCAAGGCGGCACCCCGCAGCTCCTCAACTCACTCAAACTTACCCGACTCCATCCAGTCCTCACCCAGCTGCGCAGCAGCCCGCCCCTCATATGCTATATACGCCCTGTCTGTCTTGCTCTCCCTTCAAGTTCCCCTCATCGCCCCCCTTGTTAGAGACCATTTGACTTCTACCCTGCCTCTCAAACCCTCAAACTATCTGACGCCTGCTTGTGGGACCGTCCCGGAGCATTTAAACTCACCCCGAGACACCATATGTTGCCAGTGCCCATCTTTGCTCGGCATACCTCTTTGGGTCGCCTCCCAGTCTGCTGGTCGACCCCCCAATTCATGTCAACGCAAGAATCCTCTTCATCCTGTGCGCGCATCCACTCCGTTGTTCCTTTGAGCGCCCCCGGCCGTGGTCGTGCTGGCCTATCGACGTGGAGATCCGCGGTGGTGGCCCGTATGTTCAAGAACAAGTCGGTGGTCTCCCTCCTCTGATTTCAATGTTCTTCCCGAGCCTCCGCACTGGTCAATTAAGACAGCTCTTCGCGCTGGGCGCGCGTACCTGTCTGGGAGGTCCGTGTCCCACTGTCGCTGACGGAGATGGTGTCCTGCTGACTTCGACACCTCTCTCGCTCTCAGCAACAGGCAGCGTTGATCTGCACTGAACACACGAGTTGGCTACACCGAGAACAAGACCGTCTGCAGTGCGGCAGCGGAGTCCACCGGCTGGTCGTCCGCCCAGGTTCGAGCAACACGCCGACGCTCTGGTCGTGGCTGCCCGACCATTGTCCTGGTTGAGGGGCGCAAACAGCACCGAGGATGCCGCAATGCGCGCGTTGCGATTGGCCTGCCCGTGTCGACAGAGGTAGACTGTACGGTCCTTGTTCGGCCTGCGTTTGCGACGCGCCTGCGGTTTTGAGGGAAAGCGTGCCGCGTTCTGCGACCTATAAAAGACGCGCCGCTCTCGTCCAACCTCCTCAGAGCACCAGTTCTCTTTCCTCAACGCGATCTCCAGGAATGGCATTCAAAGCTCTTCTCTTCATCGTCGCCCTCGCGGCTGCCCTCCAGGTCGCAGAAGGTGGGGTCGTTTTCTTTCCTCTCAATTTGCAGCGCGTTTCTAACATATCTGCGCGGTACAGCTGCGCTTACGCGCCGCGTCGCCTGCCCGGACGGGAAGAACACTGCGACGAACGCGGCGTGCTGCCAGCTCTTCGCGATCCAGGATGACCTCCAGAAGAACCTCTTCGACAATGGCGGGTGCGGCGAGGATGTGCATGAGTCCCTTCGTCTGACCTTCCACGATGCTATCGCCTTCTCTCCCACTATGAACGCTCGTGGCGAGAACGGGTTCGTCCCTTCGATGACTAGATGCCAAGAACTCGTCGTTTTCCTGACAATGGCAATTACGTGTAGCGGTGGAGGTGCCGATGGCTCGATCGCGCTCTTCGAGAGCGTCGAGGCCAACTTCCACGCGAGCTTGGGGCTCGATGAGATCATCAACGAGCAGCGCCCCATTGTCCAGAGGCACAACATCACGACCGCTGACTTGTACGCGTCCCTTTCCCATGTTCTTGACGCGCATCCGCACTGACGCGAAAACGCAGCATCATGTTCGCCGCCGCGGTCGGTGTTGCGAACTGCCCTGGTGCCCCCCAGCTCGACGTCTTCCTTGGTCGTGCGGACGCGACCCAGCCCGCTCCTGATGGGCTCGTTCCCGAGCCGTTCGGTACGTAACATTCGCCCTGAGGACCCGCCAGCCTCCAACTCACAACCTCCTCACAGACGCCCCGGACGACCTCCTCGCCCGCATGGCTGACGCCGGCTTCGACCCGATCGAGACGGTCTGGCTGCTCTCGTCGCACACGATCGCCGCCGCCGACCTCGTCGACCCCAGCATCCCCGGAACGCCCTTCGACTCGACGCCCGAGCTCTTCGACACGCAGTTTTTCATTGAGACCCAGCTCCGGGGTACGCTCTTCCCCGGCACCGGCGGGAACCACGGCGAGGTCGAGTCCCCGCTCAAGGGCGAGATGCGGCTCCAGTCGGACCACCTCCTCGCACGCGACTCGCGCACGGCGTGCGAGTGGCAGTCGTTCGTGAACAACCAGCCCAAGATCCAGGGCCGCTTCCACGACGCGTTCCACGACCTCTCGCTGCTCGGCCAGAACATCGACGACCTTGTCGACTGCTCCGAGGTCATCCAGACCCCGCCCCCGCCCGCGAGCAACGCGCACTTCCCCGCCGGGCTCACCAACGCCGACATCGAGCAGGCGTGCGCCGACACCCCTTTCCCCACCCTCCCCACCGACCCCGGCCCGGTGACCTCGGTCGCTCCCGTGTAAGTGGTACCCAATCATCGCTGTTGCATTGCGGGTGTATCTGAATCGCGGTTGCTTTATAGCCCCCCGTCCTAAGCGTTAAGCGCGAGAGGGACTTCATAGAGGTTTGGAAGTTGAAAGAGTTCGCGGTCGGGTAACCCGCTCGAGCCTCTTCCACGGTCTCGATCTCGGTTAAGTATCTATGCGCCCCTGGAATCGTTATCGTCTGGTGTCTCTTTGGCTCGCTAGGAAGGGTTGTATAAAGGGTGGTGTGTTTGTATCCTTGGTGTTGATTGAATATACTTGTGTTTATAGAGCATAACCCTGCCGTGCTCCGACGATGGACTCCGATCCCGACCGCCGCCACATTCTTCCGCGCTCTCCGCCGCCAAACTTAGAAGCCCTGACTCTTCTTCCGTTTTGGTGCCTGTTATTGCCCGGGGGACGACTATCCGCGCCCCGTTCCCGGGCACGGTGGGACGCTCTCCCTGGAACCTGAGAATAGGCTTTCAGAGCGCTCCCAGGAACATGGGAGCCCGGCCAGACTCGAGGGCCCGAGGACTCAGACATTCGTCCCGGGAGCGTGGCCTGCGCATTCCCGCCGGCCTGGTGCTGGGGGTTTCGCTGCCCCTACGGGACCGACGGGGTTGACATACCCAGGCGGTGGAGCCGCGGCTTGGGGGTTGTGGGTGGCAGGCTGCCTTTGCGAGCTGTCCGCGGACAGCATCCGTCTGAGCCCTAGGGTAGCCTTGAGAAGCGTACGGGAAGACGCGATCGATGGATCGTGTACGCGGAGCGTCCTGCTTCTCTTCATGAGCACTGATACCGGTGCTCGTACATCGTGGTATGTTATGTGCACGCTCGACGTTCCTCCCGCTAGAAGCATCGAAAAACAAAGATGACGGCAGCCGGGTAGTTGCAGGGATCATCGCTGTGAGAGTCGCACGCCTCGGGAACCATTCTAAGGTAGTTACCGGATGGCGACTCGGAGGGGCGCACGACGACTCCTCGCCGGAGGGCACATCCTATCAAGACAAGGGCGCATTCTATCAAAGGGGACTTTGCCACAGTTGCGGGTTCCCTTCGCATGGAATGGGTCGCTCCTTGTCGTTCCGGCTGGCCTGGGACGAGTTCAGCGATGGGATACAGTAGTACGTACTGAGTAAATCGATCTTATGTGCGAACTACACACTCCAAATATGGCAATGCACTGTGCGCCGGCATTCGCCGAGGACAACTTGTCAAGCTACAGCAGACAGAGTTCGCGCATACACAAGACCGCATAGAGGCTCAGAGGATCAAGCCTACTTGGCAGGTCAGTCTGAATATGTGCTTAAAAGTACGATCCATACTGAACACCTCAAGTAAGGGCACCCAAAATTTGCCTGGTGAAGTTTCAAACAGTGAAACTACCTGCAGTGCTGCGAAGCGTCGATTCCCACAGAGAAGAAAATTTTCATACCGCTTCCACACCTTTTGATACCCTCCCTGATACGGTATGTGTTCTGGTGCCGCAGTGGTCCTGTACATGCTCACCAGATTGCACAATTTCTCGCGGCGCTGCTCCACTTCGGTAGCGCCCCCGTCTTTCTGGTCGCAGGCACCGGGACCAATCCTTGCCATCGTCCTCAGCACTTCCCTGCCGCTCCAAGCCGACCGGTCGGGATCAGCTCACCTGCGGTCTTCATTCTCAGGATCAACCCAACCGAATTGTACATGCGCTGCTCGCTCTCTCGGACCTTACCCCTTCTCAAGATATAAGCGCTCAATATCATACCATATGGGGTGCCGGCTGCGTTCCATTGGATTCACCTGCGTGGTGGATGCACTCACAGACAAGAAGGTATGCTATGGACACCCGTTACGTCGGTCTTTGAGTTCACGCTGAGGAATGTGTGCATCGTGATTGGTCGTAGCACATCGTACCGCGATAGACGAGGCGTACCTTCGAGATATCGCACTGCGTTTTGCTGGCGAGACTCGAGAGGTATAAAGAGGGAGGTGCAAAGCCCAGGAGTCTTCAGGACACTCGGCCCTCCACACCTCTCTTTCCTCAAACATGGCCTTCACAGCCCTCCTCGTCTCCGTGCTCGCCGCCCTCCAGGTCGCCAACGGTACGTCGACGGTCTGCCAAGCCTGTTTGGCATAGGAAGTTATTGACTTACTTCTCTCCCTTTGCAATAGGCGCTCTCATCCGCCGTGCCACCTGCTCTGACGGCACCGTCGTCGCCAACAGCGCTTGCTGTATCCTCACCCCAGTCATCCAGGATCTCCAGACGAACCTCTTCGACGGTGGCGAGTGTGGTGAGGAGGTCCACGAGTCCCTCCGTCTCACCTTCCACGACGCCATCGGCATCTCGCCCTCCATCGCCGCCCGCGGGCAGTTCGGGTTTGTACACTCTTATTATCCCGATATTCGACCCGTACTGAAGACCGTACAGAGGCGGAGGTGCCGACGGTTCGATCGCGATCTTCGCGAGCATCGAGACCAACTTCCATGCCAACAACGGTGTTGACGAGATCATCACCGAGCAGGCGCCGCTTATCGCCCGCCACAACATCACCACCGCCGACTTCATCCAGCTCGCCGGTGCGATCGGTCTCTCGAACTGCCCCGGTGCTCCTCAGCTCGACGTCTTCATCGGCCGTGCGGATGCTACCCAGCCCGCCCCCGACTTGACCGTCCCGGAGCCGTTCGACACCGTCGACAGCATCCTGTCCCGCTTCTCCGACGCTGGAGGCTTCTCCTCCGCTGAGGTCGTTGCTCTCCTCGCCTCGCACACCGTCGCGGCTGCCGACCACGTCGACCCCAGCATCCCCGGAACGCCCTTCGACTCTACCCCCGAGATCTTCGACACACAATTCTTCATCGAGACCCAGCTCCGCGGCACGCTCTTCCCCGGCACGGGGGGCAACCAGGGCGAGGTCGAGTCCCCGCTCCGCGGTGAGATCCGCCTCCAGTCCGACTCGGAGCTCGCGCGTGACTCGCGCACCGCGTGCGAGTGGCAGTCGTTCGTCAACAACCAGGCCAAGATCCAGTCCGCGTTCAAGGCCGCGTTCCGCAAGATGACCGTCCTCGGCCACGACGAGACCCAGCTGATCGACTGCTCCGACGTCGTCCCCGTCCCGCCCGCGCCCGCGAGCACCGCGCACTTCCCCGCCGGGCTCTCCAACGCCGACGTCGAGCAGGCGTGTGCCGACACCCCCTTCCCCACCCTCCCCACCGACCCCGGCCCGGTCACCTCCGTCGCCCCCGTGTAAGTGTCCTGTTCTCAGCCGAATTTGATCAACCAGAAGCTGACATGTCGTATGACTTACAGCCCTCCCTCCTAAACAACTCGCGCGAGGTGCGATTAGAGTGAGGTTTCTGATATAGTTTCCTCATCGTTTCTCCGGTCTCGGTTGAATGTAGGACTATCTGTTCTGCGGTTTCCAGCAGTGGTCGGTCGGTGTTGCAATATGCCTCGCTTTCTCGGCGCTGCGGAGTCGTCTTGTACCATTCATTGTTTTTAACGGGTGTATCAAATGTGGAAATAAATCATACGATGTTACTACAACAGCTTGCTATGCGCTCAGGCTTGATGGGGTTGACGATGATTCTCAGAATCCAGGAGGCTTGAAGGGAAGTTGTGCAGTTGAACCTCTTGACATCCAGATGACGAAGACTAGCGTAGCATTCGCGAACCTAGATAATGTACATCGCGGCCAAAGGTGCCTTGACTCTGAAAACACTGGCGGGCCGACAAACACATAACACGACGACAGTTTTACATAAACTCACAGAAACATGTTATCTTACACTGATGGCTGAAGGGGGTGGATACAGTAAGCCACAGCACTTAATAAACTCCGTAGTCCGACGCGCGAGAACGAGAGAACAGAAGAACACGAGCGTGTAAGAACGAGCCATCACACAACGCAAGAGCCGCATTATGTCCTTCGCCGTCGCCTCCCCTTCGACTTCTTCGTCGGCTCGGGAACCTCCACCGGCCGCTGGCAGATTGGGCACCGTCCGGAGACATCCGTCAGCCACGGGTCCAAGCACGTTTTCTGCAACGCCGAGTTCGCAACCCCCAGAGCAGAACGGAACACGGTTAGCACTTCCCGTCGTCGCGCACGCAAAGCACAAAGAACACTGGCTACTCACGTGGAAGACGTGTCCGCACGTCAACAACCGCAACGGCTCCGGCCCTTCGCCCTCACCCTCACCCTCCTTCAGCGCATCCCGCTCCTCCTCCGTCACCGCCTCCACCTGGATCTCCTGCGTCGCCTCCCCGCCTGCGCTCCCACTCTCGCCCTCTTCTCCCACGGGCGGCGAGGATGGGCCGGACTCCGCGTTTGCGCCCGCGTCCGGCTTCGCTCCCGCTCCCGAGCCCTTTGCCCCGCGGACGCGCTTGGGCTCCTCGAAGTCCATGAGACAGATCGCGCACACGGCGCGGTTCCCCTCGAGCCGGACGAACGGGTATTCGCTCTTCTCCCACATCTCGTCCCAGGGTACCTCGCCCTCCTCCTGTTCCTCCGCTGCGATCTCAATGTCTTTCTCTTCCTTGCCCTCGTCCGTACCTGGAAGGGCCTTCGAGTCTGCGGAGCCGGCGGAGAACGCCGCTCCCGCAACCTTCTTCTTGCTCTTATGGCGGAAGAACATGAACCGGCGCTTCGGCGCGGTGGAAGAGGGCGCAGGGCTCTTCGGCGGGTAGGCGTGTGCCGGAACGGGGACAGAAATGGAAGGGGTGACATCGGTGGTCTCCCCCGGTGGCGGTGGAATGTATAGTACAAGGGGTATCTGGTCGACGACGGATTTCGGAAGTTTGTCGATGTCGGGCTTGATGTAATGCGGATTCTGCAGTGGGTGTCGTCCTAGGCAGAGGAGGAGGATATTATACATGATCTGCGGGGCAATCCATGTCAGCTGAGTTTGACTATATGCGCGAGGAGGTTTGGCACATACGTAAAGGAACGGTCCAAGGACGAAGACGAGCAGCCCGAGGAGGAAGATCTCGAGTACCATTAAGTAGAGGGTACATAGAATCGCGAACGTGAGCCACCACAGATGTGGTGAAGAGAGGCGGCAGGTGTTCACTGAGGTGTATTCGAGGACGTGCGCGGTCAGGAACCACGCGAGCGTAAGGAATGAAGTCAAAAAGGAAAGCCTAACGAGTAAAGAGTTGGGAAACGTGATACATTTCCTGTCAGTAGACGTATATATTGGCAAAGACAGAACGTAGCGAACCGACTGAGTACTGGCGAACGAGGAGGATCTTGGTTGTTTCTTCCATTAGACCCACTCGTTCCTTCGTAAGAGAGTCCCGATGTGGGCATTGAATGCTGACGACGTGGCCCCGTCCTTGACCCGGCGTTTCCAGGAGGAGGATAATGTAGCTGTCCGTTCAGAACACGCTGGGTGGCGAGCTCAGTATCGCTATTGTCGCGCCTGTGCTGACGTCTGAATCGCCATGTTGTGAGCCAACATCCAGAGATGGCAGATGGAGAAATACAGTATCAGCTTACATTCTATGAGTCTGTCCCCGCCGCCATCCCCAATAAGACAGCCATGCACTCATCAAGACCTTGGCGAGCCATAGAGCGTTCCATGCTCCTAGAGGTCTATCACATGCGGACCATTCAGTCAACTCCGGCATGGTAGGGCTCTTGGTGCGCGCAGAGATGGCCAAGAGGGCTATGACGACGACGAACTGTAGGTGGTAAACGGAAACTATGGATGGGTCCTATTCCATCTATTAGTAAGTATACCATGCGCACCTGTATCAGCCACCACAGCTCGCCTAACACTAATGACACAAGTGCTCTCCGGACTTGCGCATTTGGACCCGCATAACCCAGCAACACCATGATCTTACCTATGACCCCTGGCGAAGGCTCGCGCCCGTGTTCCTCCTGGTTACCTTCTTGTGGCTCTTCAATGCGCTGTTGTCCCTCGAACAGATGAATTTCCCGATTAGGTGCACCTCGGTTGCCATTGCCGGCGGCGGAAGCCGACGACCCATCACGTCGCGCAGGAGCGGGGTGCACGCTGGGAAAGTCCAAGCCTCCAGGCAGATCCAGCGGTGGCAACAGAGGCCCAGACCCGGAGCCGCGTGTCGGGAAGGTATGTCGGGTCGGGGGGGTCGGTACGCCAGGCATCCCGAGACCTTCTTCGGGGAGGTCGAGCGGGGGCAGGATAGGAACACGCCTCGGGATGGACGATTCGGAGCGGCGTGGAGCATGACGATGGGCACGCGCGGAGCTGACGCGTGGTGCTGAACTTGGGGGCGCTCCGGAGGATGGATATGATGCGCCGACGGAACGCGTCCTCCGGTGGTCTCGTCCTCCCGAGCCCGAGCTGCTGGAACCGGAACCGGAAAACATGTCGGGAGTGAAGCTTTGAAGGCCGAAGGTAAGGACGGGTTCCTTGGGACGACAAGAAACGCGAGCCAGTGGATGAGCTTATGACCCTGAAAAGTGACAAGCCTGGAAGGGTGGGTTCGAGAGCAAAGGTTGATCAGATAACGAGTGTGCTGGAGGAAGCTGACGTACCGCCCTAGTCGGATTAATGGCCCTCTGGATGTTGCACTGCCCAGTCTGGACGTCCGAGGGTGCAGAATGCTGCGTGGCGAATCATACGACCGTCGAGGCTCGTGTGCGCGGGGCAAAAGCCGTCGTCGTCCTTATAAACTCCCCGCGCCTCTGCCAAACTCGGAATAAGCGCCTGAAGGGGCCGCCGCTCCGGATGCTGTCCAAGGCCACTACACTGCTCAGCATCGTTCTCATTCCATTGCCATCGCCAGCGCAGTTTGTGCTTCTCCTGTTGTGCGGCACTTTAAAACCTGTCCTCGAGTGCGATGGGCGAACCAATATCTGGATATGGTTGCCTTAGCCTCAGTGACTGCATTCCCGCCCCCAGAAGTCCTGCCATGCTCGTCCTTCGACAGTGGCGCCGGCTCGGCATACGACCGACCTCGGCACCAGGTACGGTCGTACGGTCCATAGACTACTTCCACTGTGCCGCAGCCTTAGCACAGGCAATGGTTTACCAATATCTGTATGCTCTTCCAGTTCGCATAAGTAAGCATCCGATATCCGCTTCCGGTCACGTAGGAGAGGGATCGAACACAAGCACGGCATCGTGCGCCAGTATACGTACATAGTACTCCAACAGTGCCACTTCCTGCATAGGCTCGCAACCATCGCAACAACCCCACTCCAATAATGATATACAACACTCACATCCGTTGTGCTACAACGCCTCGTCCCGACGTTTCGACCTCAAAATACAACAACGCACGATGGATTCTACACAGCGTGAACGATAACTACGGCACGAAGAACACGCAAGCGGTGAGTTTGCTCGCTCCGAGTCCAGCTCACAGTAATCGTGTAATAACGCCGAGACCCTATATATGCCTGTTAGATTGACCCGTGCAGACGAGGGGAGTAGGGCGGCAAGGCGAAGTAAGGCACCACGTACCTTCGTCTTGCCCTCTCTGAACAGGAGCTTCATGCCCTCCTTGATGAACTCGGGGTGCGAGATGAACTCGAAGGTGACAGTCGCGCGATCCCCAGTACGTAGGATGCCCTGCGGGTGGTCCATGGATATGATCCGCACCGTTTGACGTACAGCCTGTCATCCCACGGTCAGCCACTAGCCATCATAGATGCATCGATAATATAGGTGCCCAAGACGAAATGCAAATACAGCACACGTACCCCGCAGTGCAGCATGGCCTGGTAGTTCCGCTGCAAGGTGGTATTATGGCTACCGGACAATCGGTAAGCAAAATGCGTGAAAAGTTAAAGCACCTGGGGCATATACGTACTAGAGGATCAGTACCTGTCCCTCGAACTGCCTCACCGCTGCAAATCTCACATGAGCACACTAGAGAACCTTGGAGAAGCCTTCCAGGCATACCCTTGGGCGGGGCATCGGCCTTGTGCACCAACACCATCCCCTTCCTGACATCTGTTCTTCGCACCCGCTTCAGGGCAAACGAGACGCACTGTCCTGCCTCAGCCGACGCCACCCGCGCTCTGATACTCGGGATCAGCATACAACCCCATGGAGGCAGAGACGGCGATAACGCTTGTGCCGCCACGCCGCTCAAGAGCATCACACATACCTCTTGCGCTCGATGGTCTTGACCACAGTGCCATGGAAGTTTCCATTCGAGTCGGGACCGAAGAGCACGGCGTCCCCCGCCTTCACTGTGCCCGAGTTCAAGATGCCATCGACCACGGTGCCGACGTACGGCACGGAGTAGACCTCAGTTATCGAATACTGCAGCGCATGTCAGTGACTGCGACACGTAAAAATCGCCGATGCAGCGGATATACCTCGAGGGGCTGGTCGGTCAAGAACTTCTCGTTGTCGCTCTCGCTGGCAGGAAGCAAGTTCAGGAAGGCCCGCAGCTATAATGAGCCACCTGAGTCAACTACGGTCGAAAGCAGTGAAGAGAGAACACCAACGAAGTCCAACCCCTCCCCTGTGACGTTCGACGTCTGGAACACCGGAGCTAACCTGGAAGAATGCCAATTAAATTCCGCGAACCTTCCAGCCCGAGTAAGACAGCGCTACTGCTTACCGCTCCTTTCCAAAAGACTGGGCCACTGCGACGGCAGCCTCCATCGATTTGACAAACACCGGCGTCTTCCTGAACCACAGAAGAGTGAAGGAGGGCGCGAGAGGAAAGACGATCAGATCGCCTATTTCATAAACACCGATATGAGGCGGAAGTTACCTGCACCCTGGGCTACGCAGGATCTTGGACACCTGCTCCACGGTCTTCGCCAAGACGTTGGGCGGCGTCATGTCGATCTACCGTCGGACGCGTGACATTCTGCACATATGCATGTGCTAAGAGACAGACGGACCTTCGTTATGCATACCACCACAGGCACGCTCAAGGCTAACGCGATGGCCAGGTGCTCCTTCGACATGCCGATGAGCCCTGCGTTACCGCCGACTATCAGGATGACGCAAGACGGAGACCCAGACGTCAGGCCGTATAATGTGGTCTTCAGATATCGCTCGTGCCCAGCGAGATCTATTTGGACGGCAATGAGGGATCTATGCGCAGCCCTGATATGGTTCAATAGGACTGACCGCTGAACGAGATGATCTTGGAGGCCTGTATTGAGATCTCCTCCCAACCCATCTTCTCACGTCGAATTACCTCCGGGTCATTAGAGTGGGCAGTGTTGGGTAATATAGGCTTGCCGGTGGGTCCGAAACCGAGAATCTGTGAACGAGTGCATACGGACGTTCGCTCAGGTGGAGTAACGAGACCAGCATACCTCCATGCCGACGCTCGAGGTTCTTCCGCTCTCTACTTCGTGCTTGTGTCGGAATAAACTCACTCGTGCGCGTCCCCTACCGTCATCCAACTGGCCTATATGATGGAGACATTAGTTTACATAAGGATAATGGCTGAATAATAGGCGGCGTGGGATGGGACGCACCTCGCGTTAGGACACCTAATGTGGTAGACTTTCCGCTGTCCACATTCCCCACCACTGCACACCGCACCTCCGGCGTGGAAGCAACGTCGGGCGGTGGTAATCGTAAGAGCAGTGCCGCTCTTGGAGAGTCAGCCCTTGTGTCGAATAGTATTGACGTCTTCCGAGCGAGGGTCACTTTCACTCTTCGAGAAGATTGGTTCACAGAATATACACACCTTTCCCCCAACCGAGTCCACCAAGGTAGTCGTCTCCTGGATGATGACATCGAGCTCCTCAACCGTCCTTCGCGTCCCGAGCCAGGTGGCCTCCTCGGTCGCAGGCTGGCCCGCATACACCCTCGCGCTCGGTGGGTGCGCACCTATTCGGAAGACGTACTCGCCAAAGTTACGCGTGAGCAGCGAAGCGATCAAGTCCCGCGCCTTCTCAACGTTCTCCGGTGTTCGCGACAGTAACAGCGTCTGTGCGCACGACGTCCCCGCCGTTGACGTTAGTTATGTTGCCAGATGAATGGACGTTCCGAAACAGAGGCATCAGGGCACCTCACCTGGAGCTGCTCATCGATATCCGACATCACTCCATCTCCGGCGGGCTTTATTGGCTCCTTCGGCGGAGGCTCAACCGCCTCCACCGCTGGTGTGCTGTCCTTGCGTACATGCGTGTGCGTCTTGGCTGCCGGTGGCTTCTTCGCGTCCTTCTCGAGCTTCGCCCGCTCGGCCACGGCGAGGGCGCGCTGTTTCGCCACCTCGCGGTGCGATATCTCGTCTATCTCGGTCTGGAATGTCCGTAAGCTGGTCATGGTGCCAGCTGAGCTGTGGAAGTGTGAAAGCGGAGTATGTAGAGTTCTGGCTCCTTGAAGGCGGACACTGAGGGGTTTATATGCCCGTTTTGGTGTGCGAGTCAGGACCAGTCAGAGTTGGCGTTGGAGAGGCTAAAGCCGACGCTGTAAAGATGTCACTGAGCGGCGTGCCATGACTCGTCACGCCCAGCCTCGTTCGCCCGGATCTTGCTCAAAGCATTGCCTCAAAGGATTTCGACATACGGAAATTCATCATGAGAACCTAGCAGAGACTTTCAGTTCAGCATGCATTGAGAGTATCATTAGAGGAATTCATGTTAAGGGAAGGAGAGACTCGAACAAAGAAGAGAAAAAGAGTCACGGCTAGGGTGAAGCGCCAGCACGTGACGCCATCGCCGGCGACAGGTGGCTCACGACCACAAGTGACACGACCACGCGTGCGCGTGAATCGCGGCTTGCATTCTGTTCTTCATCTCAGCCATCCCATCTGACACGCTATCTCGTCCTTTACGCGCGTTGCGGCTCTACCATACTCTCTGTAATACTCGCAACACGGACACAACACGTATAGCGATCCACTCATCGACAGTGGCCGCGCAGCCACTCGATCCTAGCCAACCACCGCGATGTCATTCGCACCGGGCCCGTCCCGCTATCCGATGCCACGCAGTCTCACAGGAAGCAGACCTGGGATTCTCGATCCAACCCAGCCGGCGCGCATCTTGCGCGAGAAGGGTGCTTCGCTTTCGTTCGCCGCCTTCGACCCCCTCGCAGCCACCGGCACCAGCACGCACAAGCGCAAGCCACGCGCTCCCGATTTCGAGACCGCCCCGAAGCGCATCGTCATTGAGGTCCCGCCGTTAGGCTCTATTGGACCTCCACGATGGAGGTTTGTACCTCGCGCGCGTCGTGCGCCGGGGGTTGAGAGCGAGGGTGCGTGGCCGAGGAAAGTGACGCTGTGCAAGTACGTGTCAAACCATCCATGTTCCCCTCATGTTCTACCATTACTGACCACGCCGTTTATATGTGCGTTTAGCGAGCCTGTTATTCTCTCAGAAGACCAATGGGACATCTACAAGCTCGACCCCGCATACGACTGTTTCGTCCCTCCGTTCCCACAACTCACCACCATCCGCCGGAAAGACCCACACGAGATCCCCGTTCATACTCACTCAAGTGTCCGCACTCCATCTGGCGCGTTCAAGAAACACCGCCTGTCCTCCCCAAGCGATATTGATGACCAACCACCTGGTCTCAACAAGCGGTTCCGCACGGTTGTTTCGCTGGTCACAGATGAGGAGGGGACCGAGGTGGAGACTATCACAGACTCTGATGAGGAGGACGAAGTCGAGGAGATTGTCGTCGAAGAATCCCCGCCGAAGGGTCCGAAGAGAACAGACCGACAGAAGCAGCGGCAGAGAGAGCACCAAGAGAGGACCCAGGAACGGCGCGAGAAATTGAAGGCGAAGATGAGCTCTGCGTCCCAGCCCGCTCGCCCCACCACGCCCGAGATTGTCGACCTCACTATGGAGGAAAATTCTCCTCCAGATCTGTCCCCTGACGCTGCCGGACCGTATGCCACAAAGCGTAAAGGTATGCGCACGACTCACGCCAAGCACGTTCTGTGCACTGACAACGATGTGTACTTTCCTTAGGTCCTGAGTCGCCAGAACAAGCTTCGCCCAACGATGCACCCGAGTACAAGCCTCACAAGCGTGCACGAACACGGTCACCAGGAGCTTCTCGAGAAGCACTCAATAGAAAACGCTCCGAACGAACGCGACGCAAGACGGCTCAGCAGACCTCACGGACGCAATATCTCCAGGAGGTACCGAGGGATACAATCTGGGCGGATATCTTCGCGGATACTCCATGGGCCACACCCCCTTCATCTCAGACGTCCCAAGCACCCCCGCCGGGTAAGCCACCCCCATCCCAATGTTCCACCTCATGGACGTGATTTCATATATCTTAATCAAGGCGCCGATGACCATGACTTCGAGGAAGCTGCTCCCGAGTCTGAGCAGACGCACGAGGTGACCAAACATCAGGCAGAGATCGAGGAGTCTCGACGGAAGCTCGCCGAACTCGAGAGAGACAAGCCTCTCTGGGACCAAGAAGCCCGCAAACGTCAAGCGCGGCAGCAAGCGGAAGAACAGGCCCACCATGCCCAACGGGAAGCAGAGCGCCGCCGTGCCGCCGAAGCAGCGGCGCACGAGGAGCGACAGCGCCGCCAAGCAGCAGCCGCTGCAGCGGCGGCAGAAGAGCGTGTGCGCGCCGAGCGGGCACGCCTCGCACGCGAACGCGAGGAGCGCCGCCGGCGTGAGCGCGAGCGGTGGTCGTACGGACCCTGGACGACCATCCGTGCGATCGAGCGGTACAGGGTGCTCTCGGAGACGTTCGACACCGCCAAGTTCACCAAAGAGAATGCGGTCGATTTCGAGATGGTGCCGTGGCCGGTGCTGCACTCGCCCGTGACGCTGCGGGTGGAGGACATCGACTGGGCGTCGGTCGAGGCGTTCTTTGAGGCCGCGCGGCGCCATTTGCGTACGCAGGACTACAGGGTGTTCGTCGAGAAGAGCCACAAGCGGTTCCACCCTGATCGGTGGCGCGCGCGGGGCGTGCTCAAGAGCCTCAAGGACGAGGAGCTTCGCGGGGGCCTGGAGGTCGCGGCTAACACCGTCGCTCAGGCAGTCACGCCGATCTGGAAGGAGATGCGGGGTTGAGCGTCGTCATGGAGTAGATGAAGGAGCTTTGAGGCAAGTATAACGGAGCATCGCTATTTTATTAGTATCGGCAGGACTTGTATTTCGGGAACATACCCCTTCATAATGTGGAGAAGAGTCAGAAGACACCTTCGCGGGGCACATCATTCAGCTACTGAACTCTCCGGGAGAGGCCCTAGCTAATCCTTCAGGTACGTCAATGACGATATTCGCCACACTCGCCTTCAGGTTGATGATGAGCGTTAATGAGCAGTGGCTCTCCCTATCTCATTTCTGTTGGGCATGCAAATCACCGGGAGAACATCTGAGCCTCGTCCTGCGTTGTCCGCGGATGGTCCAGCGTCGGCGAATGGACCCACAATCCTCCACCGTTCATCCACTTATCGCATCTCAGCTCGATATCTCATTTTCGCCGCTACTCGGGTTCTCAACTTCGCGGGAGGATCTACCCCCACTGATTTTATTCCAAGGACCCTCACGATCGACAATCGAGTCACTTCTGACTTGTTCTTTCATGATCGCCAGAATTATTGAGGTACGTTACGGCATTTGCACGGACATAATGCTTATTTTCCGGGCGTCGCCCCGCTCTCTTCTGGTATCACCGACGTCAGGCCCCCCCCTGACCGCCCCAACGTTCGCGGGGTGATCATGCGAACGCGATCGAAGACCGCGACGTGGCCGGTTTATTGCTTCATAAAAGGAACAACCTCGCGTGCGCGACTCGAGGGTTCCGCCGGTGACGAGATTTCCCCACTTTTACTCCGATCCGGGTATATCTAACAGCACGACGCCACGCTGGCAGCGTGGCCGTCGTCGAGCCTGCCCAGCGACTGGTGACCTCTGGCAACATGATCTATAGCGTCCTCATTGCATTCAGCTTTTTCCTCCTCGCGGCACGTGTCTCTGCCCAGTCCCCTGTCTGGGGCCAGTGCGGTGGTGTAGGTTGGTGAGTAGTATTCCACGCTTCAAAGTTTTCAGCTACTGTGCACATTGCACAAGAGTCGCTTGTCAGGCATCTGTCTGGCAGTATTGTTTCAATTTGTCTAACAAGAGATCACAGGGCCGGAAGCACGACTTGCGCTGCAGGGTCCGTTTGCACGGTGCTCAACGATTGTACGTGTCTTCTATCCATTAATTTCGATACTGGGGTCACTGTTCTGCGCACTTCGTTGAGTGTCGACGGCCTCGTATTGAACTCTGCACACAGATTACTGGCAGTGCATTCCAGGGTCAGGTGTCACAAGCACCGTTCCGAGTACCAGCCCCACCCCCACCCCTACCACAACGGTTACGGTCCCGGAGCCGCCCAGCACGACGTCTAGTGGTGCAACGCCAACTGGGTCCCAGATCCGTGCCGTTGAGGCTCCTGTGTACCATTTCTACCTGCAAAACAACGGTGCGACACCTGCATTACTGACTCTTGCCGGCGCTGGGCCATCACTGCGTCTGTTGCTGCACGCAAAGACGGGGACAGGGATCCCCAGCCCAGGGCTTCGCATGAGTCGTTTTTGCGTGAGCAGTGAAACTGACAGTCACTCCTGTCTTGCCTCGCTGTAGGTGGGACCCCCGTCCTCGGACCTGAGACGTCGTCAGGGTACTTCACGATCGGGAGCACAATCTCGCTGAGCGACGCAGACGGCAGCGCTCTGTATCTCAACCTGAACTCAAGCGCGGCAACCTCGTACAAGCCGCTCACCCTAGACGCGGTCGCGGCGACGGCGGACTGGGGCCTCGAGGGGGACACGATCATCACGACCGACCCGCGGCAGCTCAACTTCCTGGCATGTGCTACGAGCGACACCAGTTTCTACGACGTATACCTCCAAACCGGGAGCGAGACGCCCGCGGACGGCAGCTGTTCGCTCGCAACCTTGCACCTGCCGTGCCTGTGCTGAGGCGGTTTTCGGGGAGGAGCCGAGTCCAACCGGAGGATTTCTAGGTGTATTGTAGCGACAGCGAGGCCGTGAAATAGAATATATCGTATCCAGCGAGGTGTACGTCCGGCTTCCGGCCGGGCATCGGTGCAACATCGGTGCGACCATGCTCCCACAGCGCAGCAAGAGATTGAGTTGCAGCGAGGCGCTAGGTGTCGCGACGCGAGTAATCACGTGCAGGAGAGAAACGATGAGGTCATTGGTTGCCGGCAAGGGCCGGAGAGAAGCTGACAGTGACCATATCGGTCGGTGACGCTGCAAAGGGACCAAGGAGGCAAGATGAGCCCGCCGCCGTCGTACGAACCAGTCCCCACAGACTCAGACGCTCCCCCGCCTCCCCCGCCCCCTCAAAAGATCCGCTCTCGTCTTGTCACAATCCGTAGAATCCTTCTCTTCTCCATCACCGTCCTCGCCGTCTCTTTCGCCGCATACAAGTCCGGTCAGTGGACCGCAGAACGAGAAATCCTAGAGTCCGGGCACGCAGAAGACGATATCACAAAGAAGCCGCCAATACCTCCACCAGAAAACGATACCACGTCCTCGAACCAAACAGCACCCTCAAACAACACAGACATGTCTTCTGGTGGCAAATACAGCGTCGGCTAGTGAGTACGTCCTCTGCTCCGGGGTGATGTCGTCATTCATGTTCGTCCATTTTATCAAGCTTCACGAACTGGTGAGATATCAATAAACACGTCTTCACAGGGAGCATTGGGGCCGATGGCTTACTTCCATCGCCCCGTTTGCTCTCATAACTATACGTCACTGTCTCATACATGATTTCTGTCTAGGGGAATCTACGGAAGGAAGTTCCCACCATCCCTCATTCCCGTCAATAACCTCACGTGCGTCCGAAGATCCCTTTGTCTTCTCCGCGACCTCATGATTTGCACCGCAGCCACATTCTCTACGCGTTCGCCAACGTCAAGTCCGACAGTGGGGAAGTCATCCTTTCCGACCCCTGGGCAGATACCGACATTCATTACCCCGGTGATTCCTGGAACGATAGCGGCAAGAACCTTTATGGAAACTTCAAAGCGATCTACAAGCTCAAGCAGCAGCACCGTCACCTCAAGGTCATCCTATCCATCGGAGGGTGGACCTACTCCCCTCATTTCCACCCCATCGTCGTCAACCCGGCTTTGCGGTCCAAATTTGTCGCGTCCTCCATTCGTCTGTTGGAAGATCACGGCCTCGATGGGCTCGACATCGACTACGAGTACCCGCAGAACGACGAACAAGCGCGCGGTTACGTAGCCCTCCTTCGAGAACTCCGAGCGGGGCTCGACGCCCACGCGAGCCGCAAAGGGGCTAATTACAGATTCTTGCTCACAGTAAGCTCCTTCTTGCTGCGCCGAAGACAGGAGGCGGTCGCTTAGTACGATCCATGGCGTTCCTTTGTAGATTGCAGCGCCTTGCGGCACTGATAACTACAAGAAGCTACACGTACGCGAAATGGATCAGTCCCTCGACTTCTGGAACATGATGGCCTACGACTTCGGTCAGTCAGGACCTCCCGTTCGGTAGTTTGGTTAAATTGACCTTGATCTAACCTTGCAGCCGGTTCGTGGGACAAGGTCTCGGGCCACCAGGCCAACCTCTTCGGTGGCCAACTCAGCGTCTCGCAGGCCATCAACTGGTACATCGACCAGGGCGTCCCGCGCGACAAGATCGTCATCGGCATGCCGCTCTATGGACGGAGCTTCATGAACACTGACGGCCCCGGCGCGCCCTACCAAGGGCTCGGGCCCGGCAGCTGGGAGCAGGGCACGTACGACTACCGCGCGCTTCCTCTCCCCGGCTCGTACGTCTTCCAGGACGACAAGATCGTCGCGAGCTGGACGTACGATTACAACAAGAAGGAAATGGTCAGCTTCGACTCGGAGCAAGTCGCGCACTGGAAGGGGGAGTGGATCCGCCGCGAAGGCTTGCGGGGCAGCATGTTCTGGGAGCTCAGTGGGGACAAAGGCGCGCCCCGTGATGGCATGGAGTCAGGACCCGGCAAGGACGCCCAGCCTGGGCAGAGCCTCATCGCGATCGTGAAAGACGGGATGGGCGAACTCGATCGGAGCCCGAACTGGCTGCAATACGAAGGGAGCCAGTATGACAACATGCGGGCTGGTATGCCGTAAGAAGAGCGGGGAGAGGACTAATTCTGTATAATAGGTGAGATCACCTCCGCCGCGCTACTGGTGACTTATGGCTTCTCGCTAACGCATGTGCAGTAGCTAGTATGGTATGAATCCAATAATTATAATTAATCGTCGGATGGACTTCTGGACTACTTTGTCAGTTGGGCGGTCATTAGCGGCTCAGTGTCGTGTCTGCGGGCAAGTCCTTTCTAAGGCGTCATGGCTGAGACCAAGTGAGTACGGCACCGTGCTCGGAGGGAAGATAGACTACTTATGTGCATGTTCTGTGCCGCTTGGAAGCCTATTACCCTCGTTAAGTGTGAAAGAAGGACCGCTACCCTGTTTAATTCCTCGAAGCGCCTGGCAATGTTCTTGAACACTTGCCTATTCCGGATGCGGATCAAGCGCTGTGGCCACATTCTGAGAACACACATGTTCCGGCGTATCAAATAAATGGAGCGTTGCGTGCAAATGAACTAAATGTGGCAGCTATTGTCCGTCTCCGACTCTATCGGTGAGTCGATCGTGATGTCTTCAGGTACAAGCACCCCGCTCATGTAATGGATGAGTTCCCCAGGTCTGAGTGCCAACTGCGGTCGCCTCGCTGTGCAATTCAAAATCCGTATAAACATGTGCACCGCGGATTTTCGGCACCTCTCATTTATTAGACCCTTTGCTGGGCATCTGCAAATCCAGCTTCCCCGGATTTTCCCCTCGCCTTCCGGAGAGAAGCTTTGCGTCAGCTGTGACGCGCACAATCCGAATCTGTCGGGAACATCGAGCTCGCGCTCTGCTCATCCGGATGGTCATGATATCAAGGATCCGCGTGCGACAGTATCGCGTCATATCTCCGCTCATTTCCGGCGGCACAGTTCCAGAGGAACCTATCTCACCGACCGACGCCATGCCACGCCTCCCGCCGGTTCAAACCCAGACCTCCTCCATGGCATCGCTCGGCGCAATCTCTCCCACACTATCGCTTCCCCCCTCCACCCCCGTCGAGCCCGGAGTCTCGCCGAGGAGACTCAGGAGCCAGAGCGGTGTTACGTGTCCCCGCGGTGCCTTCGTTTACGCTCTCATGAGGTAAAGGAACAGCCAGGCCCGGAACGTAGTCGAGCGGGAGACAGGCAGGCTCATGACAGCCTGGGGCAGGTTCATCCCTCGAATCGGCGCGAGCGACGCAGACACGATCGTGCAATCGCAGAACACTTGGCTCCATCGACCCTGGATTAGTACACCACTTTGGGACCTTCTCCGAGGCGTTCCACAGTCGACCGCAGAGCGATGATGCGGAATGACAGTGCAGCAGCAGCAGCACGCTCGATCGCGCCTTCCGATCGCAATAGAGTGGGAGTGGGAAGGTTCGCTGCTCGAGGGCGACCTCGCGGCGAGCTGCGCAGCGCCGTGCGTTTGCAGCGTGCCCGCTACGTCAAGTTGCCAAGAAGATGCGTGTTCGACAGCCTGCAGGCCACTCCGCTTGCAGTGTGTCTCATCCCCAGGCTGTCCATCCGAGCTCCCAGAGCCCAGCCGCGTATACCTGGGGCTTCGCATCCTCGGTCTCTTGCGGGCCTGCTCTGTTTCCGCCTCCGTGTTGCCCATCGCCGGGCCCACTGGGCTGCCCTCGGGGTGGGGGTGGCCTTGGCGACCGTATCCCGTCCTGTCTTCATATCGGCTTGTAAACCTGTGCATGAAACACCGATATGAACATCCGTTATCCTGATCTGCAGAAGGTCGTCGTCGATACGACTCGACGGCCGTCCGACGGTCTCGAGCCCTCACTAGCTGATCACCTCTGAGAATTAAAGTTAGACTTTGCCTTGGGCCTCGTGCTTCCCGCCCGCCCGTCGCAAATTGCCTGGATTCAAAAATTCCCTAGCTTTCGGCGATGCACGGCAAGTGCCAGTGGCGAGTGGCAAATTCCAGTGGCGATTCGCGAGATGTAGTAAGCTATGGCATCTTAGCACCGCGTTACGCCACCTGCCTCGAGCCTCGAGCTCCCGCTCGGACGTATTCCCACCGTGACTCGACCTGTCTGTCATATGTCAGCACGGTGGGGGTTGGGGTGCTGAGTGGGCATGTTCACACCTGCTTGTCAGCCACCGAAAGCGAAACTTGCACCATCAAGCCGCTGAGTCGTACGCGGCCGTTGGCAGTAGATCCAGATACCCTGCCTGCCTCCCAATCGCCCCCTTGTAGGTCCACAGGGCGAGCCTGATCCGCACGGCCGCCACGCGGTGATGTCGCGCAGCTGCTCGGAATACGGACTGGAAAGTGCACCCGTCCATCAGATTAGATCTCAAACTCGTGTAACCAAAAAATCGTTTCGGCGGCCGGGAAGAAACAAGTACAGTTAGATCGCAAGCAGCAACGGCATACATCGAGCAGGTAGTATTACATACATGCGCGAATATTGTTCGGGATATCATAAACATATCATCCAAAACCATAGATACGCCCGCACCGAGCGCTCCACGGGGGTATACGCTGGCAAAAGCAGCCGCAGCGACGCGTGCGGGGGGCGTTGTGCGTGTCGAGATCGCCACCGCGAGTGTAGCCATAAAAATTTACAGCGACATCGCCCGACCTGCGCCGACATCCCGGAACCCGCGGATCGTCGAGCGGCCTCGATCCGGGTCGTGCTGTCCGTAGGTGTCCGGCTCAGGATCGAACGCCTTGTCAGCCCGGACGTAGCTGATGACCCGGGGGCTCTTGTGTGTGAAGCCAGCGAATGCGAGGGCCTTGCGCACTTCGAGGATCTCCTCCCCATGGGTCTTGTTGCGCAGGACGGGATCGCGCGTCGCATCAGGAGCAGCACCGTTTGCAGGGGCGAGGGGCTAGATGGTTTGCGTTCGATCAGCATGCCCTGCCATAGTTTACGGCACAGCACCATAATAATGGGAACGATCCGGTTTTGCTACCTACCTCGGGTGGGATATCGTCATCGAAGTGCTTGGTGTCCTCTGGGTTGCGCAGCTCGGGCTGGTACGGCGCGGGGTACCTGTGGATGTTCCCCCAGTCGATGCCACGGAACCACGGATGTGCCTGAGGGGGAGGGTGTCAGCGATTACCCCGCTGCGGTACCGACGAGTCATACCTTGATCAAATGCGCGCCGTCCACGCTGCCAGTAGTGCCTTGAGAAGTGATGAAGCCGCTGCGCCTAGCTTGCATGATCATGGAGTTTGGTCTGCTGACGGAGGATGAGGCTTGCGACCCAAGGCGGTCCTCAGGCTCGCACAAGAGTTGCTCCATCAGGTTGACACCTTCGTGCGACACTCTCGGGCGGGACGGGAAGCGGAGCGATTGTTTCCAGTTCAAAATCTTCTGCCTTGTGACATGCCGCTGTCAATGTCAACGCGTGGGCCAAGGAAAAAAATGCCATAGGATTTACGGCATGGATTGAACAGGACAGATACCGGCATTAGTAAGGCAGACGAGCGACGGCTGTGCGACAATAAGACTCACCGAGTTGCTAACGAATGGAGGGAAGCTGGGACAACGTGGTTGGTCAGCAACAAGGGATGAAGTGTTGGCAAGCCGACGGCTGCGTACCCGTAGAGACACTCGAACATGATCACCCCGAGACTCCACCAATCGCAGGAGAACGTGTATCCATGGCCTCTGATAACCTCTGGTGACACTGCACGGGAGTGGGACGCATCAACGACGAAGACGAGGAACGCGGGGACCCTAAACGCTTACTGTAGGAGTTTGTTCCGCAACTGTCATGGTGGGAAGACACAGCTGTACGTCAAAGTCATGCCAAATCAAACTCAGCGGGGAGACTCACACTGAATACGCAAGCTGTCCAGCAGGGGGAGCCGCAGAGATTAGATGGAACTTTACGTAGGGACCGAGACAGCGAGGCAAGGCGCACCTTCCGGCGATGCTTCTCTCTCCAAGTGAAGACCCCACCTTGGCCATCGCCCCCGCCCATCAGTCGTTCCACCTCCTTGCGATCCAAACGCTTCGTCCGCGTGCCGTCCCCAAGACCATTGCTGTCTTCGAGATCGATGCCGTGCTTGTGAAGAAGGTGAAGGCGCTGCTGTTCATAGTCTGTCCCCCGGTACGAGGTGAGTTCGAACGGGGAAGAATAGGTAGCGAAAGATACGGACAGGAGGTATCGTGCGCCCAGTGCAAGTCAGTGCTGGCAGCAATGAAATGAACGGTGGCAAGGGCCGCAAGGTGGTCAGCGCCAGTCTCCACGGCACTGGGGGATCTCCGACTTACGCAAGGCCGAAGTCGCTCAGCTTGATATGTCCCTCCGGGTCGAATAAAAAGTTCTGTCGGTGGGATGGAAGCCGTTAGCTTCCGCTATCCGTCCGGAGCATGGCAGATGCCTGATCATGGGGCGGAGAGTGACCGGATGGCTCGGAATCAATACCCACATCCGGTTTAATATCCCTGTGAATGAACCCATGTTTGTGGCATGATTCTATGGCGAGCACCATCTGCGAGCCGATCAGAGCATGCGAAACGGCGGAGAATAGTCCGGTGCGAATTCGGGGAAGATGAGGAAGTCAAATGTGAGCGAGCTAGGTTATCCAGCAACCAAATGAAGGGTCTAACCTCAGCCACATAGAACCGTGTGAAGTCTTCTTCAAAGACATCCCTTTCTATCAGGAGGTTAAGAAGGTCTCCGCCGCCCATATAGTCGAGTACCTATCAGATATGAAATCGAAATGAAATCAGTCCACCCGACGTCCAACGGGAGCACAGGATAAGGGGCGGCCCGTTACCAAGTATAGATGGTCGCGATCTTGGAAACTATAGAAGAGCTTGACGATCCATTCCGCAGTGCCTGGTGTGCTGACGAGCGACGCCGACCGGAGAAGGTCGCGCTCTGCCCGTACATGGCCCTCTTGGCCCTTACGGAGCATATCCGTCTTCCGCAGCTGTTAAGATGATCGCAACGAGAGAACAATGTCAACGGCAAGATTTTAAGATAAGAATAGCTATGTGGGGCATGTACTACCTGCTTCATGGCGAAGAGTTGGCCCGTGGAGCGCTCGCGGACAAGAGAGACGACACCGAAGGCACCTGAGCGACAACCGACACACGGAGGAGTCAGCCGCCAATCGCGCCCACGGATATGAAAATCAAACCATGTCCGATGGTCTTAAGCTTGACGAAGGCGTTGACATCGACCTTTCGACGGCGTTCACGGAGATAGTCTGTTTCGTTTTGCCTCCAACGACCACGGATATTGTCCTTCTGCGCCTCGTTCATTTGCATGCTCGCCATCTCCTTCTCCATTGCCATACGCCTCTGTTCGCGAGATGGCGTTTGACGGAGGAGTGGGAAGTATAAGTTCTCAAAGTAGATCTTCGCAGCAACCGCTTTCTCTAGCGTGGCCAAGGATGGGGTGATAGGCTTCTTGGGACGGGGTGTTGGTATCTCCGGGTATTCGTTATCCGAGTCCATAGCGGCTGCGTCTTCTTGGTCGTTCTCAGGATGCGCAGGCAGACCAGCGGTCCACCGAAGAGTAGAGTTGCCGGGTTGTCCGAGAATAGGTAAACCGTGAGCCGGTGGAAGAGGCGCTGGTGGTTGAGACGTCTGCGGCTGAAACGTCGGTGACAGTGGGGAAATGGAGACGTTCTCGCGGGCAGCTGTTGTCAGGATTGAGGAAGTAGTTGGCGTGCTTATGCCGTTGACCACGCGCAGTGGTGGTAGTATAGGCACATCCCCGCGGGTCGCGCTAATCGGAATGTCCTTTAGAGCGCTCACGACCTCGTTAATAGCTCTGGCCTGGTTTGTTCGCTTGATCCAGTCCTTAATGGGGTCTGCCCAACGAGGGTCTGCACATTGAAGAACCGTCAGTAGCGGCAGGGTCACGCCTGATTCCTGGTACACGAACCTCCCAGTTTGCCCTGGCCTTCGGGCCCCCAGCGCGTAAGAAGTGCTTCAGCCTGATCGGCGTCGGATGCATGAACGAGATGGCTGTCATAGTGTTGGCGTCGCTGTCTCTCATTGATTTAAAGGCAGCATGTGTGGTGGACATACATGAATCCCGTTGGCTTCGACACCATATCCTTGCTTATCTTCCGTGCTTTCAAATTCCTTGGCGCGGGCGACGCGACAGGCGAAGTCGGCGGAGTAGGAGATCTTGGCACACTGTTGCCTGAAATCTCCTCGTATCTCGGCCCAGGAATGAGTTCATTCTCGGGGCTCTGAGAACGCCCGGGCCAAAAGAGCCGAGACGGTGAAGGAGTGTTTGGGATGGACGGAATTAGGGCCAGGAGATCGTAGAAGCCTTTGTGCAAGAGAGTTCCACCGCGTAGGGTTGCCGAGGGAGCTTGGTAGTCTGGTATAGTCGGAGGAGATAGATTCGGGGGGTATGGATATGGGCCCGGGGACATGTAGGATGTTTCGTACGAATACGGATCCGGGAAACCGCCCGGAAGGCCGGGGTTAGAGTATGCGCCGTCCCAGTGGTCGCGGGGCGGGTTGACGGGCGGGGTTAGGAGCGGGCGACGCGGCGAGGCCATTGCGGAGGAGCTCGTCGCGGTCTGCACTGCAGCGACGGAGGACTCGAGCGAATCTGATCCATTCCGTCACTTGCCGCCTCGCGCACCGCGGCTGTCCCCATTCGGCAGTCACGCCAGTTGTGACTGCGTTACAGGTCACAGCCATCCAGCTCATCCTCTGGCGCGTTTCGCTGACGGTGCTCAGTGTCCCACCTCCGTCATCCAACCGCTTGTCCCCGTCGGGCCTGTCGATTTTCAAACCCCTTCTCTCGTACAGCCGGCTTCTGTTCTCTGCAATCGGCCGAGGCTGCCACACGCCATCTCCCGCCCGCAGGCACGCCGCTTCCACTGACTGTACCCGATCATCCTCTGAACGTCCCCAGGCGCGCAGGCCCGTGTCCCGCATAGCCAATCTCTAGCTCCCTTGACTTGGCACAAGAATCGGTTCAAAGGTTATTTATTCTATTATTGAACGCCTCAGACCTTTATTCCCATCTCGATGGATCTACTGGATCAGTCACCTGTCTCGAGATGTCCTCCCGACGCCCGTGTACGTGAACTTTTTTGTTGTTGCCTCTCTTGTCGACCTACCTCCCCAGGAGGCCCCATATGGCCATCCGGGCGGTCGCAAGACAAGCGGCATCAAAGTTACAATCTGATGCTAGTACTTCTCCGCTGCTTCTGAACTGAAGTGACGCGTCTACGTCTGTGCGCTCCAAGATTCACACCGAATGTGGGACGCACTCGGGCCACTCCCGGCCGGCAAATGAAAGTGGGATCTTCGCGGAATCGTAATCCCACTGAAACAACGGCCTATTCCGGGCTGTACTTTCTGCCCCGAGTCCTCTCCCCGGCGCACAAACCTGGGAATCGGCGACAGAGGTCCACAAACATCATGCAGCCCGGCATGCCCTCCGACACGAGGCTGATACGCAGTCAAATCCGTGTGCCGTGCACTGGACCCTTTTCTCGGGGTGATTAAACGCGGCGTCTCCTTTCCTTTTTCATTCGGTCGTCAGTGAGCCAAACCTCGTCCTCACGTCCGTCTAGCACCCCTCCTTGACATCCGGTCCTCACAGCCTCTTTCTACGGCCTCCCAAGATCATTTTGCTGATTTAGCAAAACAGTCTCGCTGACCAGAGGTACGCTTGCCCAGTGCCCATCGCCTCGTGTTCCGGAGGACGTCACGCCAACCCTCACTCTGGCCTGGGGCTACATGCCCTCACCGAACGATTGCCGGAGAGTCTGCGTTTGCTTCTCGTTGTTGCCTGTGTGGTGCCTTCCCGCACAATCCAGTGTCAGCTTGCACAGGGGGGCTTGCCATGCGCTTTCCTCGTCGCCTGTCCTTCAAGTACATATTCCAGAGCTGAGAGAGCTGTCCGACGATCCCATTCACTCCCCCTTTTCTATATTCCATGTCGAACCAGCAATCTTACCCCGACGACCACTTTCATTACGGTTGTTTCCCTCGAGCAAGTCGAAGAGGTACACCAACTGGCGGCAACAACAATAACAACAATACGCGCCGCGGACTATTTCATCTCGGACAGGGTGGGCGAACTGTGCTGCCTCCTCTTCATCTTCCGTTTCGAACCTCACGTTCTCCAGGTCTGTTCTCCTTCGGAGTACCTTATACCGTATGAATGAACTCAATCCATCTCTCTCCAATGCAGCTCCTGACTCTTCACTATCTTCCCAACTTCCCCAGCAAGATCCCACGCAGACGCATACAGATCCAAGTATCGCACACTTTAGTCAACAAGGTTGGCAGACCAATCAAGGTAAACCTCCTTTTCGTCCTCCGTTACCCCGTCCCGTCACTGACGGGGTCTCGCCCGGGCAACATTAATCCGGCGTGTAGTCCAAGGACACCAGCAGGCCGTGCCCTTCTCTTCTGATCCCCGATACCAGAGTCAACAACAGGCCGCGTACGGCTCATATCCGTCTCGCTCATCGCCGAACATGATCGGAGGCCCTCAAGATTCGCGTATATTACCTCCTCTTAATATGGGTCAATCGCAGATGCCCCCGCACATCCCTATGACACCAGCTAGCCAAGTTCGCTCACCTACTGGTGGCTATCAGACCTTCGCTACTCCCTATTCTCAGCATCAACCTAATCCCTACGGCTACCCCACTGCGCCAGACCCCCGCCAGCTACCCCCGCCCCTCGCTGGGATGACCCCGTACGATCCGTCTGGCCTGGGGCAACGACGTGGCTCTCTGGTCGAGAGGTCGAATCCTATGCGCCCCAGCGGACATGGGGCTTCTCCTTACCCACGCGTTCCCTCCGTCGCTCCCCACGTCCCCGAACCTCCGGTCGAACCTGTCAAGAAGAAGCGCAAGCGGGCGGACGCCGAGCAACTCAAGGTTCTCAACGAGACCTACAACCGAACTGCGTTTCCCTCGACGGAGGAGCGGATTGAGCTGGCGAAGAAGCTGGGGATGTCTGCGCGTAGCGTTCAAATATGGTGCGTATCCCACTCCTGCTCTCCCCCTTGCATGTGTGCCTCGCACGCCGACCGACAACCTGACTGACGACGCCGCACACTCTACTTGGCGTGCCTGACGGCAGGTTCCAGAACAAGCGGCAGGCGATGCGTCAGAGTTCGCGTCAGGCGGCAGCCAGTGCACCCCCAACGACAAGTCAGCCGTACGCAACGCCGTCACATTCCTCCTCCGCGACTCCTGCCGCGCCCACGCCCCAAGCAGCAGGATACCCCAGCTCGTTGACAGGCGCATCGAGCGCGAGCCAGGCTGGATATGGCACGTCCCGCCCCTCGAGTGACATGGGAGGGGTGCACTCCGCCGCAGGCCGCCTAAACACATCGCCGAGCCCGTCTTCCCATCGGAGAAGCCATGAGGACGACCCGCACAGACACGATGCTCGGCGGTTCTCCCCTCGTCCGTTCTAATTGCGATGTCATCGCACCTTGCGATCGCGTACGGGGCCACGCGTCCGTGTGGTCACGTCCACACCGCATACCTCTTTCGTCAATGCTTCCCTTTTCCATCGCCTCCGAACGCCATGCACATCGCGCGCCCCGTCCTCCGTCATCCTCATCGACATCCATCTTGCAGCGTGTTCCGCTCCCTGTGCCCGAGTCGCCCACTAGCACCGCGATTCGGCCTCTTGCCAAGGGGCGTGTCCGACGCTCGCCCGTCGCGCCCCGTTATTTTACACCGCCTCTACACGTTGCACGACTGTGTCTCTAACGTAAGGACCTCACCACACACAGACTTTCTAGCTTAGGACTGTCCTCTGTTACGTTCCCTCGTTGTTATCGCACGCCATCGGATTCGCCGCTCTCACCCGCCTTCTTCCCCTCGGCCTCTCACACGCATATCGTCACTGCATCGCATCTATCGAGTAATCTAGTCCATCTCGCCCACCCTCACGTTACCCTTCCGCATCCTTCGCTCTTCCCTCCCGCCATTTGTATCCATCTATACGTACCGCTTCGCATAGGCCTTACTGCATAATTATGTATACGAACCCCCACATTCGCCACCCCTTGACTTATCGTCTATATGATCACCTCACTACTTTACTTGCTTCCGTACTTCTAGCCCCTCCTTCCCCCCGCTATATTATTAGTCTAATATTCTATGCGGTATGCTAATATGCTTCGTTGGGATCTCGGGTACCTGCTCCGGACTCTCATCCGCCTCCATACTACTATTACTATACGCATAGCCTATACAGTTCAACTTGACATGACATCGGCGTGCTTTCTACTCTCTAGTCCCTCCTCAAGCTTCGGTCCCTCGTACCTCCTCGTCGCTCGACCTCTACAGCCTGCCCGCCGTGCGATACTGAGATCGTAATCAATGCTTCGAAAGCACCCGCGTCAGCCTTCCGTCACTCTCGTGAACACGCTGGACGTCGACTTCTCGCGCGGCCCTATCTTCATCCGAGGCCTCAACGACGCGGGGCTCACTAATGCCGCCGGCGTCGCGCACCGACGTCGACGTCCCACACGCCGCATGGCCGGTGTCACAACGCCTTCATCTTCATCATATTCGCGACTTCGACTCCCTTTGACCGCGCCGTACGTACGTGCGGCGGCTCGTTGCTATTAGTACTATCTCAAGACCGATCTCCCGCGGACACCGAACCAGTGCAAAGTTCAGATCGGCTCAAGACGATCCTAGACTGTGCGGCCTGAATGATACTAGTAAGTATGTACGCTTTCCCGCTAGCTGTGATCGACCCTGCCACAGTACGTGTACGGAGTCGGAACAATGAGGGCGTTGCTCTTCGGCGACGAGCCCTTCACGGAAGCAATTATCCGGCGCCCAGACGATGCAGGTGACAGTACTGCCTGGAGAGGCCCCGGCGTGGAACGCCGTGGCGAGATTTTGAAGGTCAATCGCTGGACTGGCGTGTAACACGCTTGTCACTGCATGGCCGTCGAAGTTCCTCGATCTGCCACCAAGCGCCTCCGCGTCCACCAAAAGACATAAGTGCAGGCGCACCGCCCGCCAGCCACGAGCCACGTGCGGGTGTGTACCTCGCCACGGGGCTCTGGACACACTTCTTGTGGGTCTTCTGGTTTGAACCACACCGCTCCCAGACACACACGAGGTAGAAGGTCAAGAAGAGAACTGGAAGCATCAGTTGTCATTGTATTCCTGTACAATCGTGTGGTGCGTGCAAGCAGGCATCGATGGATACATAGCATGTGGACGATAGCAGCGAGGAGCAAGAAGCAAGAAGACTTGGTAATAAACAGCATAAACAGTGCGCAGCCCAAGACGGACCCCCTAGGGGCGGGCGTGTGCATGGAGCACGGACAGGAATCTACCCATCCATCGACCGTGACGTTGATTGAGATCCCGTATCCCAGTGCTTCTCAAAAGCAAATCGAGATCTCGAAAAAGCCAAGAGCCTAAATCCCAAAACGTGAATGTCAGACTCGAGCACTGCGTTCGAGGGACGCGTCCCACGGGGCGGGGGATGTAGCAACTCACACACGGAAAGAAAAGCAGGGAAATCAGTGGTGCCTCTTGGCGTGGTGGGAGACATGGCGCTTGACCATGCCACGGCGACGCTTCGACCTGCAGCGGCCCGTCGATGCGGCGGCCGAGGACGAAGCGATCGAAGTCTTCGCAGGCTCGGCAGTGGTGGTCGAGACAGAGATAGAAACGTGGGTCGACGTTGCCGAGTGAGAAGCCTCCGCGGAGGAGACGTGGGTGGCGGAAGTGTGAGTGGATGAAGCGGCCGCGGAGGACTTGGCGGAGGAGGACGGAGCGGGGTCGCTGCCTTCGGAGCCAGAAAATGCGACGGAAGGGCCCGGAGCGGCGAAGCTCTTGAAGTTGTCGTCCCAGATGTCAGGCCATTGGACATTGTTGTAGATGCCAGGGATCGACACCAACTCCGAGCCAGAGGGAACCGTAGTACCACTGCCAGTTACGGAGAGCTGACTGTGTGGGCAGTTAGTCACTGCAGCTTAGCGAGCAGCGACTTGTGTTACTCACGCGCAGCTGGGGTAGTACTGAGGCTGGCCGATGGAGTGAAGAGCGACACTGTGACGATATTAGCAGAGTTCCCACCAATGACCAAATTTGTAACACACATCTCGTTGCGGATCAACTACGGGAAAGCAACTCAGTTGTGGCTGATGAT
The DNA here is from genome assembly GCA_024305745.1 of Polyporus tsugae. NCBI lineage: Eukaryota > Fungi > Basidiomycota > Agaricomycetes > Polyporales > Polyporaceae > Polyporus > Polyporus tsugae. The sequence goes on from JAHRBS010000001.1 coordinate 1,814,214, forward strand.
TGCATGTCGTCAACAAGTGAACTCACGTAGTTTCCAGGCTTGAGGCCGCTGGGGATGGTGCTGGTCCACTTGAAACCATTGTCAATGAGTTGCGTAGCAGCCCACTTGCCATTGGTGTAACCAGACGCATCGACCTTGAACCACTTGGCGTTAGACGCATCAAAGGTCTTGCAGTCGCCATTGCAGGAGGTCATGTAGGTGGAAACCGGACCCATATGATCAGAGGGCCACTATGACGAAGGTTAATACCGGGGTTGGTCATATTGCGAATGAGAGCGGAAACACTTACAGTCAGCCAGTCGAAAACAACCTTGCTCCCGGCAGCAGCGGTGGCAACGGCACCGGCGGGAGACTCGCCGCCCTTGTTGCAAGCAAGGTCGGACGAAGACGCGTCCAGGACTAGGTTCGAATGTCAATGTCAAGAAATGACACAAACGCCTCATGTTGATGGAATCACTTACCAGGACCGTCATCTGGAAGCTTCCTCACGATGCGGTTGGGAACGGGTGATTCGTAACTGGGTCATGCGGCTTTTGAATGCTTATGTTGACATATCCGGAAACATTTCCGATACTTACGGGTCGGTGAATGGAAGCCATCCGGTGTAGTTCTTGCCACCGACTTCGAGAGAGTGGACGTAGCCGTGTGCGTTGACGGCAGAGGGTGCAACAAAGGCGACAGCGAGAGCCGTGAGGGAGAGGGAGAGGGAAGAGAACATTGTGATCGGAGATCGGGGGTAGGAAGGGGGTGTCGTAAGGACAGAAGACGGTCAGGGAATGCGACCGACTGGTCTGGAGAAGGGACCGGGAACGGAAAGGAGGGGGAGGGGAAGAGAGAGGATGGTTGACGAGGGCGTCGTCCTGAACCAAGGCCAGTTCGCGATCGAGGCTTTTCTATACCTTGGTCGTACTTGGAAACGATCATCAACAACAACTCCTCTCTAGTTCCGGCGCCAACACTACCCGAACACCCGGAGCGCCGCGTCGGCATATCCTCTCCGTTCCGTCCTGCTTATTGTGCGCCAGCCATCTCAGCCATTGTGGCCGTTGTGCAGCTATTTCGCGCCCAAACAACCCTCCAGGCTACCCTGTCTGAGGGCAAACAGTGTAAGCTTGTAGGCACTTTACCACCCACTCTCTTCGGGCCACAGCCGTGCTTCGCTGCGCTCTTATGCCAGCGATATGCTCCACGCGGCGTCATGATACCGAACAATTCCCAATCCCTTCGGCAGCAGTCATTTCCAAAGGGACGTCCTCTTCGCCGTATCCTTGATGATTCCCTCCGTGTCAGGCGCGAAGCCGCCATATGTACTTGCGGGGTTTGTAGCGCAGCATTCAAGTTCGTGGCTTCCATCCGGATGGTGCTGTCCGGCGGCGTGGAGAGCGGCGAGCTTCGCCAGCATTGAGACATCGATCGCGCACAATTACCGGAACTCCACAGTCGGTGATGCCGATTCCCAGCACCGAACGTCGAGCTAGTATGACAGTCTGCGAATAACCTCCTCGTGCCGTCTTTGAAGTGATCTTCGACTGACATTCGTCGTAGTCCTCATGCGGCGCAAGGGACGATTAGAAGGCGAACTCAACTAGGCCGTTCAATTAAAGGAGTTGCAATCCTGTGTGGGTCAGTCCAATTCTCAAGGGTGCCTCGCATAGCGGCTTGCATTCCGGATTCGCTCCCCGTACAACCAGAAAATAAGGGGTCTGCCAAATTCGTCAAGGGCAGCCAGTCTTCCCAGTTCGAAGGGGCTTGGGGAACACGTACGATGGACCGCCAATGGCAATGGCAGCGCATGCCAGTATCGTATCTCCCTTTCCATAATGCAGAGCGTTGTACATCGCGGGTGCGAACAGCGGGAACACGCACGCCGACACTGATCGGAAGAACGTCACCGCCGCAAGAGCTGCCAGCGGGTCGAGTTGAGCTTGTGGGGCACAAGTTGGGAAGGGCGGAGCGCATACCTGATGCAGCATGAAGCGTGAATGCGTCGATTACGTACATCTGGATAGACTGGAAGTTGAGGATCATCCCAGCGCCGACGATGACGATCCCTATGTCCGGGACAATCCAATGGACGTTTGGGCGTGCGGTCCAGCCGGTGATAAGGAGTCCCAATGGGAGCAAGAACGTCCCAGGGAACATGAAGACTAATATGCGTGAGCGTCAGTTAACCGGGTTACTGAAGGTGGGAGGATGCACAGGGCTTACGCAAACGATATTCAGGTTTGCCTATACCTCTATTCTTGTTTGCGAGGCGCATATACACTACGTCCAGCAAACGTGCGCTAATTTGGGACACCCCGGATAGTCCGATACCGAGTGCGATGTAGTTGAGACCTGCAATACCAAGCGATTCACCGTAGACCCCTTGGAAGACCAATGGTATCGTGGTGAGGAAAACTGTGAAAGCACCGTGAGCCACAAAGTCATCGAATCTCAACCATCGACGACGCACGGTATAGGGTGCCGTACATGAATGCCATGTAGGAACCCAGAAGCTGGATGATTGGCTCTCGGACAAAAAGTATGAACGGACGAAAGAGGGCCTTCGTGACGAAGTTCTTCCACCTTCGAGTGTAAAACAAGTGAGTGTTTATCTGGACTGACGTATTATTCTCAGGACTTACCCTCTGCCTGCTCCGTCAAAGATGGTGCGCACTTCCGAGTATTGGTTGCCTTTCTCCGAGTCGGCAAGTTCTCTCCTGATGCGTTTCGCTTTTCTCGCGAGCAGCACAGGCGGATATGCTGGATTCATTGTCAATGAGTACATTTTCTCAACAGCGCGAACATTTCAGACGGACTCACTTTCTTCTAAAACGTAGAGCCCAATAAGTTGTACAACCACGGCGATGATCGTCGGAGCCCAAAACTACGCAGAAGCACCTTCATGAGCCATGTATCGACATAAAAAAAATCAACGATTGCTTAACACTCACCACCCATCTCCAGTCTCCTTTTTCCGCGATCCAAGCACCGCACATTGGACCCACTACGGGACCGAGCAACGGAGCAAGTGTGTACACAGCGACCGCTTGACCTCGTTGCTCTGGTGGCCATACATCTCCAAGCACTCCACCTGCGATCTGAGAACTCGCGCGGTGTCATTCTCCCAACGACGAACTCAAAGACAAAACTGTCTTACAGCCAACAGCCCGTTCCCTCCGAAGCCCGACAGGAAGCGAAAAGCGAGCAACTCCCGTTCGTTCTGGGCGAACGCGCACCCAAAGTTCCATGCTGTGCGATGGCAAGTCAGATAGGACATCCGTGTCATACACGCTTGGGACTGTGGTGTGGCTTACCGAGGTACCAGAAGTTGGCTAGCTGGAGGATCCGTTGACGACCGAACACTTCGCTGAGTGGCCCTAATACCAATGGTCCAGCGGCTACAAATACTTTCTGTAAGCGAACTCGCAACGACTTTGATGTGGTCGGAAGCGCACCGTAACCACCGAGGAACATTGAAGTTTGCAGTGCAACGATTGTGGAGTCGGTCACGCCGAACTGCGCCGCGATGCGTTCGCTTGCGGGGGCCATCATCGAGGACGAGACAGGACTCATGAACACGTAGGCGGAGACCATGGTGGTCACAACCCATTTCTTGCCGAATCCCCAGCTGTTGGTACAAACCGTACGTGAGCATCGACTGAGGCGGGGAAGGGACATTCAACGTACTTTCTGGGGTTCTCCGTGTCATCAGGCCCATCCCAGTCGACAATATACGTCGACCCGCCTGCGAGGTTAGGATTGGCTGCTGAGTCACCACCTGTCTCCGAATCTTCTTTGGAGTCGACCCCCTTGTCCACAACTTGAAGCGCACTGGGTTTGCTGTTCTCATGGATAGAAGCCGTGGATGGTCTGGTGGAGGCCCCCGGTATTTCCGGCTGTACCATGCCGGCTGGTGATATTCTTGAGGTCATGCCAGGAGAGAACGTCTTGACGTGTATCCGCCGCACGAAGTCTTATAAGTCACCAGGCTCACCGCGCGGAAGCCTGCGTCAGTGGACATCCTCGGCGGAGCTAAAAGTGTCCTCGCACGGCGTGTCCGAATTCTCCGAATGATAGCGGCAGAGATCGGAATTTGAATCGTGCAAGTATTCTGGCTTGTGGCCATATCCAACCTTGTGACTGCCGGTGACTGAGCGCCGCTGAGTGCGACGTTCACGCCGTCTTCGACGTATCCTAGTGGTCTTCTATACACCTGCGCGTTGGTCAATAATTCTTTGTGGCTGCAAGTGTGACTCTGAGGACGCACGCTCGACGTCTCACATGCAGGGCCACCGATTGAGAGGATATGGCCGGGAGTCCGAGTAAGTCCGATTCCGGCCGTGAACTCCTAGCCACGTTGAATGGTCATTCGAAGCGCGTATCAGCCACAGCATGACTTGCCTTCTCCAGGATTCCAGAATGACGTGAAGAAGCTTGTAGATAACGAGCGGGAGCCTTAGCCTGGCACATGGGACCTAGAGGCAAAGCTCTTACTAGTAATGCATACCTGAATCGCGCTAACGTTGTAATCGTCGCCAGGTCATTGCAGAGATGCCGGAGAACATGATGCCAGACTGCCGCCCCTTCTCGAATTGCGCATCAAAATTTCAATGATACCCATCGCACGAAAGGCGACAGAAGAGGGGCTTGCGATACAGAGATATCAGCGACTATATATTGCAGGAGAGATTATTGGGAAACATACTCTATGGGTCTCGACAACTATTGAGCTTCAGGATACACCCTGGCAGTCCGTATCGTTATGGTACGGTGGTCTAGTCCTGTTGCACATCAATACACATGAACAAATCAGGATACAGGCTGGTGGTACAATGCAGTGGCGACGAGTAGTGGGGAAGGAAGTGGAATGAGTGTGGAACGATTGCTATTAAGTTAGGACAGGTGGCACAGCAACAACACAGCGGCGGCACCGAGCAACAAGACGTCAAAACTAGAAACACAGGAACCGGACAACGGTCAAGTGATCGATCGATCGACGCTGTCGTCGGCAAGGGATAGGCACGAAACACAGCGGTCGCCGGTCACCAGGAGGTCCACCCCGACGGTGGTGGTGGGGCCCGGGGTCGTTTCGACGACCGTTTGGGAACCACAGGCGATGCGCCCCCCTGTGCCACCGCGGGCGCCGTGGATGGGCGTACGGTGGGCGAGACAAGGGGCGCGCCGCCGCGCGTCACGTCAACCCAGCCCTCATTAGGCCGCCTTTGGACATTGAGTGGAGCGACGGTGCTCGTTGGGACAGGCGGGGCGCGCGCGTTCTCGTGTAGAGAGAAGAGCGTGGAAATCGAGGAGATGGAATTAGGCCTCTTAGAGAGTGTGGGGGAAGGGGCGGTGTCGTTCGCAGCATCCTTAGCTGTCCCCTTGGTCAGCCATCGAATCTGCGGAGGCGTGGAGGGATTGGAGTTTGCGCCCGCACGGACTAAAGACGGCGTTGAGGCGTTGGGAAGAGCAATTGGGGAGAACGCGTTGGGTGATGACCGACTAGCATTTCGTGTGGGCTTTTCGACGATAGCCTCGGAGCATTCGGAGGTAGTAGATGTCCTAGGAGATGGAAAGGGGATTTCGAATTCCATCGCGGTGGTATCGGTCAAGATAGCAGCTGCAGGCGGCTTCGGCATGTTAGTGACCCACGGGGGCGCACTCGCGGGAATGGGCTCCAGCGTGAAGGTCGATCGTGTGCGAGAGAGGTGTTCGTGAAGGTCCAGCGGCGCGGATGCCGCAGAATAGACACTGGCGGTCTCCGCACTGATCGAGTACGGCCGCCTCTGAACCCCACGCGCGGGAATGCCCAGGTGTGCGCTCCGGCGTGTTGCGTGACGATGTTTCGTCTTCGGATAGTACGACATTCCGTCGAGGTTCTTCATGTCCTGTGGGCGGAGGATGAAGTGTTTCAACTCGGCGCTATCCGTGGAGCCCCGCGGTGACCCAGGTGAGAGTCGAGTAGGGGATGATCGGGATGGAGTGGGAGGCTGGATGGCGGGCTGCTGCAGGGAGCGAACCAAGTAGTATGAGATCCCACCGGTAGGAGCGCTGTGCCCATCGCCCATTGTTTTGAGCGGCGCGGCGGCGCGGCTCGCCTTTGCTGAACTTGCGAAGGCGGCACTAGTTTCGTACTTCTCGCAGTCGGTCGGGGCCGAGATACGAGCCTTGCGCGATTTGGCCTCTTTCAACTTCTTGCGCTGCCTGAAGACGCACCATGATAGCGCGATGACGAGGATGAAGCCGACTGCGACCACGACAATCCCTGCGATGAGCGGTGGTCCGAGAATCATGTCTCGCTTCGCGAACGCCTGTGTTTAGGAAGGTTCTGAATGCATTGCTCAAGGAGTAACACAGGGTTGACTCACATGCGTACTGCTGCCCGAGGACGACATGCTGCTACCAGCGCGATGGGAGAGTGTGTCGCTGGTCTTCACCGCGGGGCCTGAGGACGAGGGTTCGCTCGGAGGGGGAATGGGACAACCGGGACGGGACGCGGGCACTTGGAGCATGGCCTTCATATACCTGGATACATATCAGCATACATAAGTAGTATTCACACCGAGGAGCGGAAATGTGGCGCATGATTTTCCTCCGAAGCCCTAGTACGCCACATGGGTCGCGAAGGTACGTGACAATGGCATGATCGTTGACGGGACTGAGATTCGGTCGCCCACATCGACCCACGACTTCAGTACGACTTCGCGCAGAGGCGGTTGCGCGGCTACATAGATCATCGAATAGATGGGCGTGCTCGGCCCTGTGGCCTGAATCCTGATGATACTTCAATGGCCGATCATGCAACAAGGTACCGCCTACCTGCAGTGCACGTGCTCCAACGCAGATAACGGGGGATTTGTAGCAACGTTAACAGAGATGCCCGCAGGGCCAACGACAGAATTATAAGCACAAGACAGAATAGCACAGACTCACACTTACACACTGAACATTGGGTCAATGGAGTTTACACAAGACACGGGCATGTGAAGCAGGACGGAGATGACGCCTCGCCGGCCGCCCTCTGACAATTCGGACCTGTTCAGATACCCTGTGCATCTTGCATGCCTATTTTCAAAATTTGAATGCTCGTTGACGAGAATGAGCGCACGATCGCGCGGGAGACAAGCAAAGTGGCACCGACTGGAACGAGCGCTGAGACGTGTCGCTGTTGAGCGTCTAATAGTGGCCGCGGTAGATGCCGAGAGCGTTTCACATGCCTGCCAAATTGGGCATCAGCACTGGTCGATGTCCTCGAAGATTTCGTTTTGCAACTTGGTCTTCAGCACCGTCCTCCCTGCCCGCCTGCACCCTGCAGCGAGCAGCTCTTTCTAGACTGCAGGCATCTTCCCCCCGAGCCCTCCTTCTACTCGTCCCCACTTAGACTCAGCTGCTGCCGCAACATACCACGACAAACGCATTCTACAAGCCTCGACTAATCCTCAACGTCTCGCATAGATTTCTTGCTTTGGGTCCTCCAATTGTATCACTTGTATTCGCAATCATGTCCCCTGTCGCAATGCCTGTAGCCTCGGTTTCCCACTTCGCACCCTTACTAGATGCTCTTCGCACCGCGCCAACTGGCCCAGGTGAGTTCTCCTGCACACCCGGTCACATTACGGCTGCATAAACGTTCTTTCGATAGATGCAAAGGCTGCTGCCGACCGCCTTGCCCGCGAGATATCCAACGTTGGTCTTAACTCTCTCAAGTGGGTATTTTTTTCTCTTATCATAGCTGCAGAGGCGTTCCAAGTGCCGGACAAGCATGGAGAAATATCCATTTGGGATGACAATACGGGAGTCTAAGATGACACTTAGAGGAGGAGCCGCATGTTCATTGATCTAGTCATCCGATCTTCCTATGGAGGACGTGATAGGTCGGCGTGCGCACCAGGCAGGGGTTCATGCATGGAGGGCCCTACGCATCGGACATCTGGTGCATGATCATCCTCTACTTCATCGTTCCTCCGCCATCGTATCCGTCCACAGATGCAAAACTGACCTATACTACCTCTTAGCGATGCCAACATCCTCACCGCACTTCACGGCTACGCAACGAACAAAAAGTCGGGTTACGAACGCGAGTCCGCGGCCATCGCCTTCCAATCTTTGACGACTATCCTCGGTGCATCCGCTGCACCGCTTCTCCTTCCTTCTTTACCAACCCTGTTCGATCTCTACATGGACAAAGGTGATGTTGTCCGCATCGCGGCCACTGCGGCAACGAAGAGCATTCTCAAGCTATTCCCACCCGAGTCTACTCGTATCATCTTTAGAACGCTGGAGGATATCGCGGAAACGGCCAAATGGCGTTCGAAGGTCGGGGTCCTCGATGCCATGAAGTCGTTCGTCAACGTTGCCAAAGAACATGTAGCAAAGGAGCTAGGTACTACGATACCCAAGGTGGAAGCCGCTATGCATGATACCAAGGCCGAGGTATGTCAACTGTCTTAGGCTCGTTAAGTGTTCCCGGAGGCCTGACCGACTCTAGGTGTCTACTGCCGCCATTAAATGTGCCACCACTCTCTGCTCCACCCTAGCCAATCCCGATCTTACCCCTCATATTCCTACACTCGTGAAGTGTATGTCAAACCCCGATACCGTACCACAGTGCATCAAGTCCCTCTCGAACACCACGTTCGTGGCCGAGGTCACTGCACCCGCTCTTGCCGTCCTTGTCCCACTATTGATTCGTGCCCTGAATGACCGTTCTATGGAAGTCCAACGCCGCACTGTCGTCGTAATCGATAACCTAGTCAAGCTCGTTCGCGACCCTAATGTAGCAGCCACCTATCTGAGCCCTCTTGTCGAGGGTGTTGAGAAGATCGCTAAAGGTGCCGCATTCCCTGAGGTACGTCTGAGTCGTTTTGTGCTTCTTCAGTCTTCCTGCAGCAGTGCTGACGTCAATCGGTAGGTTCGTGCATTTGGCGAAACCGCCCTCTCGACTCTCCAGAAGTCCGGGGCCTCAAAGGATGGCCCTCCCCCTGCCCACCGTGACGTACAGGCGGAAACCACCGAAGTCCTTTCGACCCTTCTCACTCTCCTCCCCGAGGAGCTTGCCGTAATCTCCGGGAATGCTCCTAACGGGCCCCGTACTCCCTGTCACCCTCTACTCCAGCAGGTTCTCGAGTTCTGCGCGGGCATCCTCGCAGACCTCGTACACGCGCGCAGCTTCTCCAATGCCCAAGTCTGGCACCGCTCTCTCGGGACCTACGTCGAGCCCTGGTTTCCCGCAGGTACCACGGACGCGGTCAAGTTCACCGAGCGGGTTCGCGCGCACTTCCTCGCCATCGATCAGGAGAAGCACGGTGGCGTCTCGAGTGTCTCTTCAGAGGAAGGCGAGCTGCTCTGTGATACGCTCTTCTCGCTCGCATACGGTGCCCTGCTGCTCCTTTCGCACACGCACTTGCGCCTCTTCCGTGGTCGCCGGTATGGCATCCTGGGCACGAACGGATCTGGCAAGTCGACGCTCATGCGCCAGCTGCGCGACGGCAAGGTGGAGAACTTCCCACCGCAGGACCAGTTGCGGTGCGTGATGGTGGAGCACTCGCTCCAGGGCGAAGATACGTCGCATTCGGTGCTCGACTTCGTTGCATCTGGTAAGCGAAATCTGTGATTTATGGGGAAAGGAAGCTGAGACGTAACGTATCTCTGTGATAGACAAGGCACTTGCACACATTTCGCGCAAGAAAATCCGGGATCAGCTTCTCGAAGTAGGCTTTGATGATGCCCGCCAGGCGGAGGTTGTGGGCGGTCTGTCGGGAGGATGGAAGATGAAGCTCGAACTTGCACGTGCGATGCTGTACAATGCCGATCTTCTGCTGCTCGATGAGGTAAGGTTCTAAAAGTTCCGTACAATCGGGAGCTCCTTTACTAAATGCGGTGGCTACTAACAGCCCACTAACCATGTAAGCCGCATCCACTAATCTGGTCTGTGATGGTACGCTAACGCATGTAATGTAGCTGGACCGTGCATCCGTCAAGTGGCTTGAGAAATGGCTTATGGGGAAGAAGAACGTTACGTGTCTCATTATCAGTCACGACTCTGGGTATGTCAGCCGATTTACAGTTGTGGGGAACAGGAGTGATTGACCGCCGAACAGGTTCTTGGACACCGTCACGACGGATATCATCCACTATGAAAGCAAGAAGGTGAGCGCCGGCGTTTGCACAGGCCGTGAGTCAACGAAGCTGACGGCTTACTTAGCTCGTCTACTATCCTGGTAACCTGTCTGCCTTCGTGGAGAAACACCCTGAGGCCAAGTCGTACTATACGCTCGCTGCGACGTCTGTCAAGTTCGCGTTCCCTCCCCCCGGCTCTTTGATGGGCGTTCGCAGCAACACTCGTGCGATTCTGAAGATGACGAATTGCACATTCACGTATCCTGGTCGTCCGAAGCCCAGTCTTCACAATGTTAGCTGCGCATTGACTTTGTCAAGGTGAGGAGCCTTTGCGTTACTTACGTATCACTGCGCCGCGGCGGCTCTAACGAGGGAGCCTCCGATGTAGTCGGGTTGGTATTATTGGCCCCAACGGTGCTGGGAAGTCCACACTTGTAAAACTCCTGACTGTATGTCGCTTGTTTATTTTTGCTGTGCTCCTCGCTGACCGTAACTCCGACTCCGCAGGGAGAGACAGAGCCACAAGAAGGCTCTGTTTACAAGCACCCGTCGTTGCGTATCGGATACGTCTCTCAGCACGCCACACACCACATCGGTGAGTGATCCGACACCGACCCCCGCAGAACCCAATGTCTCATGCACTGGTCAATATAGAACAACATCTGGAGAAGTCCCCCATCCAATACATTCAATGGCGTTTCCAAGACGGACACGATCGTAAGTCTCATTTAAAATTTGCTGTGTACAAGATGCAGGATGTATGATTATTCTTGTGAATGAACAGGTGAGATCTTGGAGAAGGCCACTCGTGTTATCACGGACGAGGAGAAGGCATTGCTTGAGACGGACTTCGTTGGGAAAAATGGTCAGAGGCGCAAGTTAGAGGTACTATTCAATACAATTATCGAGTGACCGTTGCCATGGTTGGCTGACAGCTAGCTGAACCCTACCGTGTAGTTGATCATGGGCCGCCAGAAGCTCAAGAAGTCATTCCAGTACGAGATCAAATGGAGAGGTAAGGGTCTTCAAACTCAGCGATCATCTTTGCTATTCTCTTCTAGTGCTGATATTCTTCAGGCTTCGATCACAAGTTCAATACGTGGATCCCACGAGATGATCTCCTTCAGAAGGGCTTCGGAAAGCTGGTCCAGCGATTTGATGACCTGGAAGCTTCCCGCGAGGGTGCGGGTCAACGTGACACCTCCCTCCACGTCGTTCGCAAGCATCTCGAAGACATAGGATTGGATGGCGACATTGCACAATACAATGAGATTTCTGGGTTGTCCGGTGGTCGGTATCTCGGTGATCTTTGCAGATTCGGCAGGAGCTAATCGTCTTTTGTCTTGTGTTCCAGGCCAAAAGATTAAACTTGTCATCGCCGCTTGTCTGTGGAACAACCCTCAGGTACGTTGCGGATGCATCGAGATCGTATTGTACCGCTCGAGGATACTAAATGTGTCTTCATCACTTGGTCATGCAGATTTGCGTCCTCGATGAGCCTAGTAACTTCCTTGACCGTGAAGCACTCGGAGGCTTGGCTGTTGCCATCCGGGATTGGGCTGGCGCAGTCGTGCGTGATTTCGTATCTACGTTGACTCCTCCGTTGCTCACCCTGATCCTTTGCAGGTGATCATCTCCCACAACGAAGAGTTCGTCACTGCCCTATGTAAGTACATTACGGGAGTGGGTGCCACCCAGCAACATCTGACCCCACCTATTACTCAGGCCCCGAGATCTGGAACATCGAGGACGGGCGGATGACGCACAAGGGCAAGATCGCAGTCGTCGAGGACGCATTCGCCTTCAAGTCGCCAAAGGGGAGTGGCAGCAATACCCCTGCAGCAATGTCCCGCACGCAGACGCCTGCCGCATCAGTCGCCGCCACACCCGCGGGCAGCGGTGCGGAGGACAACAAGGCGCAGGGCACGTCGACGCCCCCGATCAGGAAAAAGAAGAAGGTCACGCGCAACCAGATGAAGGCCCAGGAGGAGCGGCGGAGGATCAGGAAGCTCAACTGGCTTGCGTACGGCGGTCCCAAGCCGGAGGACACGGACAGCGACTAGCTGCCAAGATCGGGCGCACGCGTCCCCACGACGTCGGGTTCTTGCTTCCTCGCGCTGATCCTATCGTCATATCTGGCGGCGCAAGCGCGGCGGTGTGGCCTAGATCTACACATATGTCTCGATGTTCCTTACATGTAGAGCTCGTAATGCATAGCTGCGGACAAGCCGTTGCGGTGTCCGGTTGCTTGGAACGCTCCATCGTGCCCGATGCTCGCGAACATGCTTCATCAGAAGGATCTGCACAGGAAGGGTTTTGTGTTTGGCATAGGATCATTGCCAGAATGAAGCTATATATATATTGCAAAGCCACGCAGTCGGTGCGGGCGACTATGTACGGATGGTGGTAAGTATGTACTACTTGCAATAGTGCGGTGCGCGGTAATGTACCTGTTAGGTGGTGTGTGATGTATGTAGCTACGATGTGTGCAGTATGCAAATGCAAGATGTGGGATGGTAGGATGCGATGCGCGGATGATACAGTGCGATTGCTGGGGGAATGCGAGATGCGTAGTGGTATCCGATGGGAGCGGGGGAGAGGAGATGGTGTTGTACAGTGCGGAGTGCGGGGTACGAATGTGTTGTCTAAGGCACAGACTAGAGTGACGATAAGACTACAGCAGAACAGGGAACATGGGGAGAGGAACACAGACGTCTAGACGATCCCGAGATGATTTCGTCCGGAGCGGACGTGCCGAATAAATAGAGAGGGATAATACAGGGTAGGAGACGTGACCCAGAGATGCGCGGATAAATAGAAAGCGAGTGGATGCGGATGTTGGTGTCAATGAGCGTGAGTTTGTTTGGTGCGCTTGAATAGATAAAAAGTTGCTGGTCAAGAACTTGGAGAAATGGCCCGATCGCAGCCCGATCTGAATAAATATGAACAACGGAAGGGAGAAGGGCGAAAGAGACTCCGCGTTCCGGATCCAAACAAACAAACCGAACGGAGAAGAACGGATGGAGAGGAATGGATCAGCAGTGCGTAGTGTACAATGCGGTGTGCGACGATAGCGAATAAATAATGTGGGGTTGCGTACGGACGATGACGATGCCATGGAAATAATAATAATAAATCTTGAGATCTTCTGTGCGAGTGTGCGGGTGCTCGGGTGTCCAAGAATCGACGGTCGTGAGGAGCGCGGGCAAAAGGGGGCCGGAGTCGGAGGACGAGGATGCGTGGGAGGGCCGAGCGTAACGGAGAACGTGTCGGTGGACCGAGCAATGGTGCAGCCGCGGGTAGGCGATAGGCGGGTTGCGCGAGACGCAAGACGGGTACGGCGGCAGCGGGCGCCAAGCGAGTGTATGCGGTGGCATCGTGGGCACATCACTTCTTCTGCGAGTTCGGAGACGACCCTTCGGAGGACCCGTATTCCTCCTGCGAGCCCTCGCTCATCTCGTCCAGGTCGCCACCCGCCGCTTCCGTCCCACGCGTGTGCACGCGCGCATGCCGGCGCATGTTGCTCTGGACACTGAAGCTACGGCCACAGCCTTCGAACGGACATGTGAATGCTGCCGCGCGCCTCAGCTGTTAGCGCGCGAATCATAGGCAAGGGAAATTGAACGAGGTACTCACGCTTCTCCCCCGTATGAGTGTTGATATGGATCTGCGCGCGCCGAGGTTTCTGTCAGTATATTCGCCCCCCAGAGGAGGACGCCGAGGCGGACGGAACAGCGACGTACCCTCAAACTACTAGGCCGGGTAAACCCTTTGCCACAATAACTGCACTCATATCGAGATGACGAACTCCGATCGGCTACCGCTTGATCCGCCCCCGGGTAAGGCTGGTGTTGGGGCCCTGGAGGACCGACCATGCCCATGCCTGGGTGGGCAACCGTTTGTGCGCCAGCATATGGGTAGCTGCCTGTCGGGATCGGGGTACGGGGATGGTTGACCTGCGCGTATTGGGGTGGGTAGCCATGGGGGTAGGACTGCACGGAGGGATGTGGCGGCACGCCTGAGGCGTACGCGGGATACGCTGCGGGGTCGGACGAGTTCCGCGGGTGGTGGGAGGGGATGGACTGTTGTTGGGGGTCCGGGTAGACTGGAAAAGAGTGTGAGGTGCCTGATGCGTACCCGTGAGGGGCAGGAGACGACGCTCCGCGAGAGATTCTCCGGGGGTCCTCATCGGCAAGTTGAAGGCGGTTGAGATGGGGAGAGGAGGATTGACGGGCCTGATGAGGGGGGACAGACCGCGACAACTCCTCTAGATAACATGAAGAGAGAGATGTGAGAGAAAAGTCGCGCTGCGCAAGCGGCACTGTACACTCACGTCCGAATATCTGTCGAATGGGGGGTAGCGTCGGCCGTCGCTCGCCTCGTCCGGAAGGGGTTGGGTCACTTGAAGAATATTGACGAGGCGGCATTGGCACGACGTTGGGGTTGGGGGGGTAGAAGATCGGAGGGGTAAATTAGGTAGGCCAATCGAGGCCAGCATTGTGCTATATACTGCTCGGACGACGAACAGTTGGAGAAGGGATGTCAGCCACAGCCGGTGGACCGAGCCAACGGATCGTGTCGGGCATTCCATGGACGCGGGAGGGTCGATCGGGAATGGATCTGGAGAACTGAATGGATGTCGAGCTGATTCTCAGTACTGTAGATCCATTGCGACTGCGCCGAGGCGGTCTCCATGTATCCGTGAGGGCGTCGACAACGGGAGTGATGACAGTCGCGAACGGATAGACATACAGTGCAGGATGCCGGGCAGGTGGAAACAACTCGCATATTCCGATTGGTAATGCATGAGGGTGCGAGGCTGAAATAGATGACTTGGAATGAGGACTGGTCCATCCGAGGGGGGAAGATGGACGTGCTCACCTGCTCTGGACATGGATGAATCTGTTAGCGCTCGATGTGCGTGGGCGCCTAGAGAGCCAAATTCAGTGCGGTGATCCGATGTTTGGATCTGAGATCGAGAGCTGCTGAGGCCGTTTTGGGCAGGATCAGAGATCAGCAAGGACTACGACGGTCACCTGATGGCCTCTTGTCGCCTTTCGTCGCGTCGTCCGCGACGAGTGTTCGAATGCTCGTCGCTCAACAACACGGCGACACGCATGCGGAACCCATGATTGCCCAGCCCAGTCGTGAACATTAACCTTCGCATGTCAATCAGCTTCTTCGATTCGGAAATCTGTCCACAAGCAAGCCAACGCGGAGCCGTAGGCACGGCAACTTGCCCCACCATGCTTGTGGCCGCATAGCGTACTTGGTTCCTGGAAGCACAACATTGGTCCGCCCTTTGTATAGGCTGGACGATAAGGAATACACGCTCACAGGTACGGAGAGTCATGACTCTCTTGGGCACTGCGAGTGACGACCGCCACTGCCCAAGGCTCCAATAAAATGCACCTGACATATTCTAACAGGAACTGGGGACAAACCACGCTTCCTACTGCAACCGAGCACCAAAGCCACAGATAACGCCAAACAAGGAAGGTGAACCCCATCCTGCGGGCCTGCGACCCGAAGCTCCCGGACGACGATCTCAAACAAGTGAACCCAACTCTCGAACGCATGTTGGATGCTGCTATGACAATACGGCACGTACCTTGGCGCGATTCCCCGAAAATTCGGGCAGAGTGCCCCACTTGGAGGGGCTCAAGGCGCCCGAAGGTTTCAGTCTCTTTTTTGCTGATCATGAGAAGAGGATAGGTCCATGGCCACACGTAAGCGTAGGCTACAACCACAGGTTTGTAAAACACCGAAGGCAAGGTCGTACGTCGCCTCGCCGCTTATTGTTCCATGTTCACCCTGGTAAGTGCTGACTAGGCTGGTGTGCTCGACCGCTCCTCCGACGGTGTCTTTGTCTTCAGGGACAACGCGTGCAGGCCCGCGGCGAATTCATCTGAGAGCGCAGCGTAGATCATCCTGTGCCGTTGCATGGTGCTCTACAACCATTTGTGGAGCAGTCAAGCACGCGAAGGGGACAAGTCGTCAGCACTACATCCCCAGGCAATAGGGTTACAACCATCGACATTACCTTGCCTTGGAACTGCTCTGACACCACGTGGACCGTGAAGTCTGCGCACGCGATGATTGACAAACAAGTCAGACGATCTCACACGGGGAGCACAGAGGGGATGGCTGCGAATGGCAAGCCATAGCCAAAGCAGGATGCGAACATACGGGTCTCGCCGTTACCACCCCCTGCCGCCCTCATGGGTGCGTGATGCCTATGTTGCCACGAATCGTTTGCGATGTCGAGCTGTGAAGGGCGCAAAAGCTCAGCGAGCTGCTCGACGCCAGCAGTGAAACAGCGTGAGCAACCAGCGTCGGCGCGCAGGTGGGTGTAGATATCGATGTGGATGGATATGGATATGGGAACGCCAATTAGCAGTCGAGCATGCGCACGGCACCTGAGATTGGCTGCATACCTTCGTCCTAATCGCCTGTTCGACGGCTCCGACTGGAGACGGATCTCCATGATCAGCAGCAGTAGTGGACATGGTCGCCATGACGTGGGCTTTCGACGTCGGACGGTTTCGAGGAAGGGCGATGGGCAATCGCAATCGCCTGAGAGCGAGCATCGACAAAGCTGTGCCAAGTTTCCCCCGCGAGCGAGTGTTTGGCTCTTCACGTAGTCTCCGACTCCGCGTCCACGTTGCCTGAGAAGCAGACCCAAGGAAGATCAGGCAGGCACCGACGACCGTGACAGAGATTGCGAAGCGAGAACTGGCAGTGAGAGTCGAGACAGATCTGGCGCTTGCCTTCGCTGCCTCAGTTACCTCAGACGCCCGAGCGAGTGGGCATATCCCCCCGGGGCCCCCCGAGCCTCCCGACCCGACTTCCCCGAGCCTGGCGCCCTGAGCAAACAGTGTTCGCCGTCCATCGTCAGCGACTCAGCACGTTAACAACGGCCCCAGACTGATCCCGAAATTGTCGCAGGTTGGTTCCTTACCTGCCGACAGAAGGGCATATCAGGCCATCTTCCAGTTGCGAACCTTTGCGTTGATATCGTTATGGCATGTTCGACATTGAATTTGTTCGACATTGAATTTGAAGACTCAGGTGGGTGCCTCGCGCATTCTGATGCTTATAGGGGTTTGAGCCTTGAGAGTTGACAGTCACCTTGTTGCGTTCGATGCAGCTGACTTGACGCTTCTGTCCCGAAGCTATCTGAATCCGAACGGTTTGGCGATACTGGAGCGACCCGCGACCTGCCGAGTTCTCGACAAGTTCTCGACGGACGGTCGCACGATGAGAACTCGCTTGTCCATCCGTAGACTCGAAGCTCGCCAGATACACAAGAATATTGGTGGCTGCCATCCACATGGGGACTTCGTTTGGCTCGCTATTCTGGTCGGTGGACACCGAAGCTTTCAGCACAGCCTGAGACTGATATAATTTCCTGGAGAACTTAACAACCCCTTCGTGGGTCGATTTTCATTCACTGGATTCTATCACCCCGAGACTGATGATCCGCTGGTGTCTGCTCGTCAGATCATAACCGTGACGAGGGACACATACGGACATAGCAGATAGCATTATCGTAATACGGGAACTTAACGACGATATCACCGACGGAGTGTCCCAGCAAACCCTTCTTGATCATCTAGTGCGTATATGTTTTGTAAAATCCTCGTACCCTATTGGCTGAAGCATCTACTACTCAGAGGTGATAAGAGGGAACCATTTCATACATCATGTGTGCGGCTACAGTCAGTGTAAAGTCGAGATGCCCCGGTGGTTGTTCCTACGTTCGTAGAATTTGTTCTAAATCTAAACCAAAAAAAGCGTGACTAACCCACCGGGACCGAACAAGCTGCCGGACTAACTTGAGCCGTACATTGATTGATAGGAGGGACGTAGTTGCATAGCGTCCTCGGATCCGCATTCAACCCAGGGCGCGCCCGGAAGGGGGAACCTTCAGGGTGGTGATATGACTCGTGGATGAAGCTTTGAAGCGGGATCCGTCGGAAAGGCGTTGAACTGGAATATTATGGTGCAAATCTCAGTTGGACTCACAGTTGGACTTCATATTTATGACCGTATGCCAACGTACACCAGATTTGAGTACTGTACGTAGCCTGCTGGGGCTGCCCATGTACCACAATCCCATGTTATGTAATCTGCTTCTGCGCTGTAGTGCTACTATGCTTGGACCAAACTCTAATGTGCGGTCTTCTTCAGGTCTATACCACTTACTATTTGGCCAGGCAAACTTTAATGCATACCATCTTCAGTTCCACAGGCGTGCATTCACAACCACGGCGCTTCACGCTACATAGGTACGTACGGGTTGGATTGGATGATGATCTTTGTATCAAAGCCTAAACAGAAATATAGATTGAGCACACCAGGACTAGATCATACGGTTATAGACAAGTTATAGAGGAGCAAAGTCGACATGGGAGTGCAGCTTGAACTTGAAGGTGAGTCAGGCTCGGTTCAAATCACGGGTGTGCATTGTTTTGATTAGGTAATTGTTTACTACAACTGCAGATCTAGCCAACAATAGGACCTGTACCTCTCACCCACTCTCACTCAAACCATCACGAACCCCAACTCACTGAACCTGTCCCGCCTTTTACCATGGACAGGGTTACCACAGTCATCATTACACCCCTATACGAAGCCGGCGTCGACCAGAAGACGATGTACATCTCCTTAAGGGACGACGCCACCGATGCCGCACCGGAGCGCTGGCCTCTTCAACGAGTTCCCAACCGCGACGCGAACGGTGACGTGAATCACTACGAAGAGGCAGGAGAGAAACTAGACAGAACGTGGAGGACGAAGCTGGGGAGGTATCTATATGAGTACGTTGTGAAGGAAGACCTTGAGAAGCAGGACATTCGTCGTGCGTTTTTTTCTTTGTCCCCGAAGCCCTCTCCTTAATGCTTGCTCCCTTTGTTATTCTCAGTACCGTATCCTCCGGACGAGATTATCCTCGTGAACCTCCCCAAACACTACACCCTGTGGGTACACAAGAAAGGGAATGCCGTCGACCCGCGCACAGATGCTTACCTTCGTGGTGAGTCAAGCGGCCGTTTTCTTGATATCACAAGCGATCACCTAACACACCTCCTTTTGTGCCCTAGGATCTCACTTTGTACACCAATTTCGGTCCCCTCCTGAGTTTTGTCACCATCTCAAATGGTTGTTGCATGGACAGCCTATGAAGGCGAATGGGAAGCCGGCTTGCGAATGTCGCTACTGCGATGGGACGCGGCCCCAAGCCGAGATCTCGCAGAGTTTCGGGGTGTACCACAAGCGCGATCCCCGCAGCGGTGGTAGGAAGTCTGGGAAAGGGGGGGAGGGAAGCGGGGGAAAGCCCCGCGCATCGACGTCGACCACGATTGCTTACAAGGACTACAGGAAGTGGTAGTTCGACTCCAAGAGGCCTACCCACATCATATACCCTTGCTCCTAGTTACGTTTGCTATGCCGCTGCTTAGTGCACATCCTAACATGCTTTCTCGTTCTCGTACGTCTTCATGCTTGTATCTTTAACCTGTATTCATTAGCACTTAACAATGCCTGTCGACATCCTGATCTAATCGTAGTTAGTTTCCGGTGTAGGATATGGACGCGGTGCATGTAAACACAGCCTATGTTCTCGTGCGGACATATTATCCTCATAACAATTGGAACGTATTCTTTGTTTTGGATGGAATGTGTGTATGCACTCGAGGCAACGCGACGTCTACTACGCGTTGTGACCTGACGCGTTCTGTGACGATACAGGGATCCGCCGGTGCTGACGCGTGTGCCACTGCCACTTTTCCCCACTTCCAAGTTCCCTCCCTCCTTTCAACCCGGCCTCTCGACCTTCGACGACACCAACCAGACACACCGGTCCCGAAGTTCAACACGCAGGAAAGCCATGTCGACAGCCGCCACAAGGGCGTCAGCGCCGTCGGAGAAAGACCTCACTGTCCACCAGAGGAGCCTCGCGGATAACTGCTTTGACGAAGGCCAATACGAGGCCGCTATAGATGCGCTCGACCAGAATCGTTCACGCAAAAACAAACCACACGAGTGAGTCATCCTTCCATACCCGCGTTCTCCCGATCCTTGCGTGAGCCACCTTTGTATGCCGCGTCTTTGTTGGGATAGGTCGTTGTGACCACTCGAGCAACCCTTTGTTGCCGTGGCCAGGATCGTATCCCTTCGAGGCGTTGCCAAGCGAATGGAGAAATGTCGTACACCCAAGTCAATGCACACACCGTGTTGACCCGCATACATCCATCCACTGGATTCCAGTGTTCACATACGTCAACTTCTCTACATCGCCTTATATCCGCCACCATCTCTTGAAGACCAGATAGAGGAAGAAGTCATCAAGCTCGAGCCCGGCAGTCCAAGCAAATTACTCTTTCGACGACACAAGTCTTCCCTCGCACCATCGCTGAAGGCGGCAGCTGCCGCCCAGGATCTCCTCATGAAGTTCGCGCGTACGAATACCCCCGAATCCTTGGTGTGCGCTCTCCCGAGCTACCCTGACAGCCCTAATGCGAACCCAAATGACGCCACCGGCTCGGAAGACTCGCACATCGCACGAGAAGCCCTGCGTATCCAAAACGCTCGGTGTTGCTGGGAGATCATCAGGGAAGGCTTCATTCCGCGCGGCAACGGTGACGTTATGGCGAGCCCTCGAAAGCCCAAGGGCCGCCGATCGAGAAGAGTGCAGGACGATGACGACGAGGGATGGGAAGGTGAGGACACGGCGGCGCCTGCGCCCGTCAGCGACCATGCCTGGAGCGTGCTGGGCTGGATACTGACGCTCTTCGAGAACAACGAAGCTGCCACGGAGCGTAATGGTCAGGGTGAGTACCATCGCTCCGTCCCGTGTTCTAGCTGACGCCCCGACTGCGCCCAGTCCGCTACTCGCCTCTCCTCCTACGCCAGATACCTCCATCGCGCCCAGACACGGCGCCGCGCTGGGACGTCCGGATGCCGTTAGACGTCGCGTTTCATGCTCTGGAGCAAGAGCGCGAGCTGCAGCGGTCGCTGGGCGTCCGTCTGCTTGCGTCGGTGAGTACACGTCTCCACCTCTGCGCGATCGCGTCCGCCTCGATGTCCGCCCGCCCGTCAGCACGTCAGCAAATATGCACTTACTTTGCGCGCGACTTCTCCTCGCCCTGCAGCTCATCAATCTGACGTCAACGGCCTTCGTCGACTTTTCGATGGTCTTGAACGCTGTCTCGACCCGCGTTTCATCGCTTTCTCTCGACACGCTTTCGTACCTCTTTACCGCCCTCCCTCTCACACGCACCGTCGCACAGTTCAAGGTTATGCTATGCCGACAAGCACTGGGAGGCAACCAAGCTGCCAGCGGTCCGAGGCCCAAGCCCCAGGCCCGTGCCCGCGCCCAACCGCGCCGGCGCACGCGCACTGACCCGACCGCAGACGTCGGCGCAGAGGGGGCAGCACCGTCCGCGTCCACATCCGCGCCGACACAGGACGGGGGAGATGCAGGCGGATTCAAGTACCCCACCATGTCGGCAACCGACCTTCTCGTGCTGCTCGGGCGACCAGGCAAGGCAGACCGAGCATCTGCCCTGCTCACGATCTGCCTCAAGTGCGAGCTTGTGATCAGCTTCGGGTCGGTGCAACAGGAACTCGGGGAGAATGATAGGGACACGGGTTGGCAGGGCGTCGTGCGGGACGGGTCCCTGATGCGCGCGGTGGAGGACGTGTTCGACACCGGTCGACGGTCGACGCCGACGGATGCACAGAGCAAGGAGTTCATTCGGACGAAGAGGGACGCGCTCCTCGCGATCGTTTCGATGTGGTAGCTGGCCACCGTCATCGCACAGCACAGTCGACCCTTCTCCAAAGAAAAATCAAATATCGCAAGAACTAGGGACCAGGGTGCATTGTCAGGCGTGCTTGAAGGTATTAGGGGTTAAACGTTAAATGGCGAGCACGCAGTGCGCGTGTATTGCTGGAGTAATGTCGAGCGTTTGCGAGCTGTACTTTCGCGGGTCTAGTAGGGATATGGGTTGACAGTATCATGATATATTGTCCTGTCATGCTAGCCGCCCGATATACAGTCGTCCCAGCCAGCGGTTCGTAATCGCACCCGCAGAGCAGCATGGACGTCCGCGAATTCGAACATGTGGTACGGCGGCCTGACCATAACCGCGCGACTGCTCAGTCTTATTTGGAAGACTTGGACGGACGTGACGGGCTTACTTACTTATTACCCCCTGGCAGGAAGCCGGTCTAAACGGACTTCGGGTCTTCTGTTCCTGAATATCCGGAGGATCTTCGTGCGTATGTTCTAGACGCATGCCATGTACCTTCCATCATTGTCGGAGAGGATTCCGTCCCGAGTTGTCAGAAAGTTCACAGCGATTCGTAACAACGTGGTACAGCTCGGGTAAGTATGATGACTCGCGACGGGTAATGATCCGAGAAACGAGAGCGTCGGTCGGGCAATGCGAAATGCAACCGTGATGATGTCCATCCTGTCTATGTAAGTATCCGTCCAAATTCCCTTCCGCATCGGTATTGGCATGGTTCAGAGCTCGATCGTCGAACTAGCCAGAACATGAACATGCCACACTAAGTACTTGCTGCGATCCATTCAGTCCTGCGTAACCAGGATCCTCCCAGCGACTCCAAACTCCGCCGCGGTCTCGGCGGTGGAGTTCGCAGTCTGGTACATGTCGAGGGGAATGTACCCAATGAAGTGTTCGCTTCCGAAGCCGCCCACGTAATAAACCGACTGAAAACAACGTGAGTAAGAAAGCCTTGGTTAGTGGTGGCGGGGCGACCTGAATATAGCGATGACATACGTGGGGATCGAAGCGAGTCCAGTACGCCTGTGCAGATTAATTTCTGGTCAGCGGTGCAGGCATCTCAACCGTGATGATAAACAGGCGACTTGTATGAAGGGCGGACTGACAATGTGGGGCTCCCTCGGGCCAGGAAGCCACCAGCGAGCGTCGGGGTGCTGGGCGACGTAACAGGCCTGGATAGCGGCTAGCTCGGGAGTCTCTTCCAGGACGGGGAAGAGGGTCACGTTCCCTATCAGGGACACCCTCTTACGGTTCGCAGCAGGGGGATCGCTCCAGATGGAGATCGAGGCGGCATGCGTGGGCGACAGTAGAATATTCTGGCTGTGGCGGGAGATGGGCAGGAACAGGAGAGTGAGCGATCCGTTCGCGTGGCAGCTGGGACGATCGGAGACAGGTCAGCGGAAGGGAAGGTACTTAAAAGCTGTGCCGCCGGCCAGCGGAGACGTGCCTGGCGTAATATTCTTGCAGGGAGAACGGTTCTCCTACAGGGGCAGGACGGTTGTAACTCGAACCTGGCGATCAAAGCAGTGTGGCAGGCGTACCTGCAAGTGTCGCATGACCTGCTGGATATGTCGTAGCCATATTGCCTATGGAGGCACCATTAACCAGCTGCCTGGCGAATGAAGCTGATAACGGCGTTAGTAAGTAACGGTGCAAGGATTGAAGGAACCGTGCAATTAATGCCAATCCGATCGGGGATTCCAAGGTGTAAGCCATCACTGACCTGCTTCCTCCACCGACTCCTTCGCGTACACACCCGCCAGTGCACTAAAGAGAAACAGCGAACTCGAAAGCAGCGACAACTTCATGGTGAGACGAGTGGTTCAACTTGGAGGCGATTGGGAAGAAGCAAACCAAGAGGGATGGCTTCGACGATGAAGCATGCTTTTATCAGATAAGATAGTCCAGACCCAGCGTACCAACCGGCCCGTCAGCCCGTCAGCACCGATTCGCGTGCTCGTCCCTAAATGGAAAGTACGAACGCTCATCTGGTATGTTACGCCACTGACGTCGCAACCTCCCGCCATGTCCGCGGGACGCGCTGGGGGAAATGAAAACTACGCCACAATGCCTACCGCCTATCTATGAGTCCGCCTCTGAATCTCCGTCCTCCTCGTCCTCGTATCTGTCCTCGAATGCGACGTCGACAAGCTCTCCCTCGTCCGCACCTGTCTGATCCTTCCCAGCGGCTTGTTGCGTGCGGTACATCCCCGCTAGGAATTCCGGCGTGCTGGCGTGCTCAACGCCCTTGTCCTCACGCACCGACATGAAGCGCGGAAATCGAAGGCTAAGCCCTCTCGTCTGCGACACGAGCCCCAGAGCTGCAACAGAAACAGGGCTGATCGTGATACTGTGGGCTGATGAGTGAAACCCCACGGTCTAGAAGAGCGAGATTAGCTTACTCGGCTCCCCGTATTTCCCAGACCTCTTGCGGTTTGAAGTATATTTCTGGCTTGAGGCCTAGTGCACCGTCGCCGCCGACATGAGCAGAGCGCCCCGGAGACAAGGTGGCCCGAATTCACCTCCTGTATCGCATTCAGGCTGCCACATCGGTTGCGACGAGCAGGTGTCAGAGTTTTCGGGGTACCTTTCTTGCAGGCTCTGAAGTTCTGTGGTCAGCAGCGCCAGAGGATCGCGACGCGCACCGGTTCACGGGGCATTTGCGTCTTCTCCCACCTTGTAGAACGCATCGGTAAACCCTGGTACGGCCTGTCAATCGCCCCGTGCCGACGCTAGTCCATACGGAATCGGCCGGCGGCCGTTGAAACTTACCTGACATGCATTTGCACACCGCAACGAGCTTCTCCGCGTCGGGATCCCATACGGCAAGCAGGATTGGACTCCACCATTGGGCTTTCCTCCCGTTGCCATGCCACGCACCAATTGGAACCAGATCGAGGCTGTCCCCAAGCCCTATAACATAATCCTTCTTGAGCTTCAACCACGCGGATGTCCGTTTGTCTTGAAAAATGAATAGCGCGTCAAAATTTTCATCGGGAGCGCGAGCTCCGAACCGTGCAGAGCGGGCCGGATCTCAGACGCACCTGGCTCATAAGTGGCAGGTAGGGGCTTGCGCCGTGGTTTATCTTTCTTCTGTTTAGGTTCTTCCAAAACCTCGCCGCTGTCGAGAAGCTGCTCGGAAGTGGATGCGGCCATCAGCCGCGGTGACACAGATGGCGAAGGCGAGCACAAACCTTCACCATGATACCCTCGCTGGAGCTATTCACGGCGGCCTGCCAGAATTCCTCGACAGCATCCCGACCTTCTTCGCTCTCGACGCTCTTGACATGATCAAATCGGGCCGCCTCCTTCTGCTGTTGCGTGTAGGGGGGGAATCGTGTTCGAAGAAGGGTCCTGCGCTCACGGAATGGTCTTTCAAGTAGGATCTATTGTCGGTTACAAAACCTGTGTCAGGGGAAAAATACACCGGTAATCGCCGACGACCCACCTCACCATCAAGATGCATGAGGTCGAACGCAAATATGCAGACAGAGACTTTCACCTCATCGAGCTTGACATCTTTGCGGGCGCGGTTAGATAATTCCTGGAATGTCTTCAGGGCGCCGGTCGTAGGGTCGACTGCTACGACTTCTGCGTCCATGATGAAAGACGAAGTCTGCGGCGAAGTCTGAAAAAGTCTCTCCACCAGTGAGACGACATCTGGATACTGAATTTGGGCCGAGGAGATCAGCAAAATTTCCCAGCGGTCGAAAATTAAGGACCCGTCGCGCCTACTTTTTCGGTCATGTCCTCGAGATGCCGCGAGAAGATCTTGACAAACGCCTTATCGTTCTCGTTCCTGGAAGCGTGAATTTGCGCGCGCTGGCCGTCGTACTTGAACTCTGCCGTGAATGGCAGGAACCCGAGTCGGTCGTAGATCTCGTCGAGAGAGCGTGTCGGCGAACCCAAGGTGGGGAGCAACGGGACACCTGTGTGCGGCGCGCCCGGTCAAAAGATACGGACAATCATATCTGAGCACAACAGCGCAACTCACCGACAGTCAACGGAAGCTGCGCTGCGAGCCCGTCAAGGCCGACTTCCAGCAGCGCCTCCACGATGTGATCGTAGTTAGGATGCTGAACGTAGACCCGCTTTATCAGACTCTCCGCTCGGAGGTATACCTCGTTCAGCGCGTCGCGCGCTCCGTCGGCAACCTTCTTCTTCCCATTCAGCGGCTTGACGTCCGCGAGCAGCTCTGCACTAATGCGGAAGGGCGAATCGTCTGAGATTGGAGCGGAGAGGGTCTCCGGCGGGCTGAGGACCATCGCCCTCCCGAGTGCGGCGAGAGAAGTTCTGACGGCTCCTACGCGGAGGTTCTGGCACAGGGTGCGAACGAGGAAGCGCGTCTCCTCTCCCTGGGCGGAGACCAGAAGCTTCTCAACGATTGCCTGCTTCGTCTTAGCGGCGCCTGAGCCTTTGGCGTTGGCAATCTTCAACAAAGACGAGTAGACCCCGGTGACGAGAAGGGGAGGGTGCGGAATGAGGGTTCTAACATTCGATTTAGCTTCGAACGCTACGTCCCCTACACAACGAGTGAGTCAGCAGCGAGGCTTTGGCAACGATCCCAGGCTTACCAGGATCACCGGTTGCGTTGTACAGGCGTTTCAGCGCAGCAGAACTTAGGCCGGATACATGCTGGATAGCCTTGGAGATGATGGACGGGCCCAAGCCCAATTCTATGGGCGAATAAGGCGGCGAGAGTGAATTGGATAGTAAGTACAGTGCCGGGAGAAGAGAAGGAGGATGTTGTCGGGAGATGGAGCGCAACGCGTTTGTCAGCGTGTCCAATTTTGCTATCCTGGAGCGGGTCCCAGACAGTGTCGCGAGAGTGTGTGCCAGGAACGAGTATGGGACTGGCGTGTTGGCGGCCCAAACGGCGCAGGTCGGATTGTATGACGGGGTATCGACGTTAAGGGGGTTGTACGTAGGATTCTCTGAAGGGCGCGCATTCCCGATGGTCAGCTGGGGGGCGGACGAAGGAGGTTTATTGCCAGCAAGAGAGGAAACCACGCCAGGTGCGGCGGATCCAGCGGGCGTGGCATGAATGGAAGGCCCCGGGGTGTTTTGCAACACTGTCTCGCCAAGCGCGTCGACGTCGATAACCTCAGGGTTCGTGCTCTCGCTGTTAGTAGCTCCTGACAGATGAACGCTGTTGGTTCTCTCAGACTCCAGCTTCCGCAGCGTGTCCAGGTCAAGGCCGTCGGCAGAGGCAAGGGACCACGCCAGCTCTTCGTCCGTCAAGGGACGGTCTGCAAGCTTCTTTCCTTTCTGAACGACGCGATTCTGTGCCGAAGACCTCGAGCTAGCCGCTTCCGTGCCGGTGGTTTGCGAGAGAGGGTCTGCATTGGGCGAGCGACGAAAGGGAGTGCCGAAGAAAGAGTCGAGTCTAGATTGTCCCGCCCCGGTTGATACCTTCGCCTTCTTGCTATGGCGGCCTGGTGACACCGAGGACGCTAGGGAGCGTTTGGACATGTTGCGGAAAGAACCTGATCGTGAAATGTTCAAGAGAGAAGATATTCTGTAGGCTGGGAAACGGCCGATCTGAACGACATATGTCAGTTTGTGTATCCGTTTCAGATCTCAGCGGGGTACGTAAGGATCCTGCTGGGCGCGCGGGGGGTGCTTGGGAGAAAGAGAGCAAATGAGGGGAACGGTGGAGCGAGCTCGAGGATGAGGCTGACGAAATCCAACTATCCTCCGCGCCTCTCCCATCTGGGCGCTCCTGCCCGATTTGGGAGCCAGCATTGGAGCTGCGTCCACCGTCACGACACAACCACCACTCGAACATGCGATTCTGTTCTCGCCGAGGCCATCTCAACATTTTCACTGCCAGTCGATCGACGTTGGCCAGGCGGGACAGCATCTTTCATCTTCAGGACAGTCTCCGTCTTCATGGAGCTTAATACTTATCCCCCCCCTAAATTAAAATCACAGGGCTCCATCGGTCTCACGCGCGTTCGGACATACATTACGCCTGTTTGTAACGCATTGAAAAATTGTCGTACCTCGCGATCATGGCTCCGATATGTCTCCGACTCGCCGTCCACGTCGGTCTCACCATCCCCCATTGAGCTCCGAACATTCCTGGCTGTGATCAAGCTGACTTCCCTATGACGAGCTACGCATCCCGACTACAACCGTCTTTGCGATCCTCCGGCAAAATGTAAGTACTGTCCATCCTGCACCGTGCACTTTATGATCCAAGGTGACCGGGGACATACATAGCGAGATGCACAAGTTACAATGATGTAACGGTACATCATTGACTGAATACCTGCATCAATCAGGGAGTCCAACCCCAGGTTGTCCTCGTTGTCCCCTAGCGATTGGTGCGCTGACCGTGATGTAACCCGCTGCGGGTGAGGCGAAGAACGACTACGACTCGGTGAGTCTTTATACCACGCTTCAGCTTCAACCCTCGAGAGCCTCGGCGTTGTGGCGTCCATGGTGGCGCTCTGGCAGTGTCCCCAGCCCAACGCCACGGAGCCTTGGTGGCGGCGGGGTGGCGATAGTCGCGACGAAACAACCATGGCGGGAAAGTACACTAGACGCTTGCAGTTCTCAACCGGAGTCCTGAGACCCTAGACTTGATGACTAGCGCGACGCTGCGATACATTCCGTTGAATGACCGCCTCGAATGCTTGGAGTCTGAGAGGGAGAGATCAGACTCCATTACTTGTACTTTCAGGCATGGTCCGCGGTGCTGTCCAGTGTCTCACATCATGATATCGATGCACCCTCCCTCCCTGCGATTTAGGCTTCCGTTCAGTTGGGCATCTCTGCATATCCCGCTAGACTGCAGTGTGCCAGCCGCGCTAATCTTGGCGGCCAGTGCTAGACAAGCGCTTCGGCTCTCGGGGACATGTGCGCCCTCTCCATCACCGACGTGACATACTTACCTGCCCAGGTTTCGACGATGATGAAGGGGAAAGGCAGGAACCGTCACGAAGCCGACTGCGGATTGAGCGCTGCAAATCTCGAACGCCTCGAACTTCACGGGGTTGATAATCATAATTGCGAAGCGGAAGCCTGGAGTTGAGTAGACACGGTGGCCACGGTCTCGAATTGCGATGCCGATTGCAGACGGCGCTGGGCCGCCAAATGCGACCTTCCCGGGCCCGGGGTAGGAGGGGGCGGAGCCTTCGGGGTTCCGGATTGTAGAGAACGCGCGTTCCTCGCCGTCGTCGACTGGTGCCAAAGATGATCGGGCGCAGTGTACACCGATATTGGCTAGATTGAGGGTATTTGCACGGCCAGCAACCGTAATTTCTGCGCGCAAAAGGCCCTTGTGTCATTATCCAGATTCAATTCTTGAGCCAAACCTTTTATAGCACCCCCCGATAGACTGGCATCATTCGGTCCATGACAGATCAGTGCTATTGGACCTTACTTGTTTTGCCTTTTATAAATTTGCAGGTTTCTGGTAGCAACGCTCGCGCCTTGCGCTCTCCAACTCCGAGTCCGTCGTCTTTGTGGCAGTGAAGATTGTGCCTGAGTATGCCGCCCTTGAGGTTGCGGGGTGAGCGCCTTCCGAGACTACATATGAATGGTGATCATGCTCCTATCCTTGCATTAGCCTCGCCTACGGCTCCCTCCAATGTCGGACCGACGCGCCCAGCAGTACCCTCCAAGTGCGCACGTCGCCCTCGCCACACAGTGGTCCGGTAGTGGACCGTACCCATCCGGCTACGCGTCGCAAAACCAATACTCCTCCGCGTACCAGAACCATCCCTCTCTCCGTGGCGCGAGCCACTCCCCGCATTCCGTTCCCGGGTACGACGCCATGTCTGCGCAAGCGCAAGCGATCGCGGCACAATACCAGATCAACGACGGACAGATCCACTACTCCCATATCCCCACATCCGACCGACGGTCGTCCATGTCCATGTCGCAGTACGGCGCGCACGCCGTGGACACCCACTACGGCAGTCCAGGGTCCCAGGTGGCGGGACGGCCGCACTCACACTCGCACTCGCACTCGTACCCCCACGCGTCCTCGCACGCCATCCCGCACTCGCCCTCCCCCTCGCACGCGTACTCACAGACGCAGACGATGGCGAACGCATACGCCGCGCCACTGTCGTCATCTCCGCAGTCGCCCTCGGCGATGTCCAACATGGCAACCGCACAGTACGCATCCCAGGCTGCGTACGCTCAGCAGGTCAGCTCGTATCCTGCTTCTCCCCCGCGCCCGTTCGCGTGCGACATGTGCGCGCTGTCGTTCAATCGGCAGCACGACCTCAAGCGCCATCGCGACACGCACACGGGCGAGAAGCCGTTCTTCTGCAACGGTGGATGTGGGAAGACGTTCACGAGGAAAGACGCACTGAAGAGGCACCAGGTACGGGTTTCGCGCTCCGAGCTTCTAGTTCGCCCGCTGACCGTCTGCCTAGCTCGTGAAGCGTTGCGGCATCGACGACAGTAATTCATAGGTTACTTGCGGTTGACTCATCTTGTACGTCGTCATTTTGGTCGATGTTCGGAGCGCGTGCTGACCATTACCCCGTAGAGCTTACACTCACTAATCGCGGGCACAAGACTTAGCCTATATTCCGTCGCGTCCTGACTTATACGTTATGCGCCACTTGTGTTTCTGCTGTATTGGTACATGCATTGTAAAAGTATCGCTGACACGGACTGTACTGTCGCCTCGGGAGGTTAGCTCGATTTGTAGTTTGCGCGTAGACTCGCATTAAGGTGTATCTTACTGTTGTCCTGGAACCATATTCATATCTATCATTTAACTTCGACAGTTTTCGCCTCGACGTCTCTCTGTAGTATCCAAGCATCGTGTGGCGTAATTTTCTTGTAGTAGTTCTCGTATAATCCTATTTCCTTGAAACCATGACGCTCGTAGAACCGCTTTGCTTCGTCGTTCGAGATCTGAACGTGGAGGTAGATCGCGGTAATCTTCGGCTTCATGTGTGCGACCGCCGCGTCGATGAGATGTTGCAGACTCTGAGATCCAATGCCTCTCGAGCGATACGGCTGTGGGAAGGGGATAGATGGGAATCGACGTAGGCGAGATTACGATGTGTGGTTGGCTTACCGCAAGTACTGCGAGCGTCATGAGGTATAGCCTTGCCTGCCCGTCCTTCTCCTCGACCCTGCAGCACATGGTGCCCACCGGGATATCATTATAGTAGACTGCAGGGGGAACATGAATGGGGTTTACGGGGATGAAGATCGGTGACACACGCACTGAGCTGACAGAAGTGTTCTACATCGGGGTGGACGATGTCACTGTAGAACTTCTCGCTGTATTTTATGGGGAAAAGAACGGAGTTCAGCTTCCGCACGGTCCCTGTAACGAAGATCAGCTGAAATCGGGTCTTCGAGCAGAACAAGAGACAGACCAAGGTTGTTTGGGGTGACGGCCGCGAAGGAGACCCGGGAGGAGGGCGTGCGCGAGGACATGGGAGACAAAGAGAGCAGGAAGCGCCGTGGGCGGGCGGGCGTCTTTGGTGGGTCTCGTGTGTGGCTCGAACACGACGAGAAGCCGTCTTGGCCATCACCTTGCCTCTCTCTCGGTCTGGGCTTCCCTCCCCTCTTCGACGTCCTCTCGAAGCATCATGGAAGGCACCCGGCCTTGGGGAACGAACAAAGGAACCTAGGGACCCGATTTCCAGAACGACGGGCACCACCGCTAGACCCGTACCCGCACTTCCTTCGCTATGATCGCTATCGCGATCCTACTTCGCACCTCTCGGCTGCTACCACGGCGACGTTCCACCTATAGCACTTCTCACCGTCGCGTCAGGTATCACTCATCGTCGGAACAGCTATTCAGCGGACATGGTCGTCAAAGCATCCGCTAACTACGGCCGCACCTTCCCCGTGCTTCGACGATGCGCCTATAGCTTCCCCCGAGGTTACGACGACGATGCTATGCATGGCTGTCATGCCAAGTTAGAAAACATGAATATGTGAGTCAGTCAATCAGCACGAGATGTGCGGAATCTGTTATTTCGCGACCAGCCGACTCCTTACATTGGAAATCAGTACCTGTTCACCGTATCCCAACTCAAGAAGGGTTCTTGTTCACCAAACCCGTACTTCCCCATCACCAGAGGAGGGTGACGGCCCTGTTTGGACTAGGATAGTCTCGTCAGGTATCACCCCGTTTGTCTTGTCAGCAATCAAACATTTGAGCCGCCTTCTGAATTCTAGTGCGCTGCGCTCGCGATCCCTATGCCGTCACTGCCTGCCAGGCGTGAACGAAATGTTACCCCACCTGTCTTCTCTCCGCTCATCGGGGAATCTCGGCGCGGTCCCTCGCTGCATTAAAAACCGTACGTTCCGTTATCCCTTCCTCAATCCAGCTCTTGGCAAAAGGTATTGACATTTCCTCCACAAGCTGTGCGCAGGATGCTCTGGACTAGCCCAAATTACCTGGACAGCGACTTCTTCGCAAACTTATCCCACTGCAACTTTCCGGGAGCGCCGTACCTGCACGGACACGTTTCCAACTAGAGGTTTGGACGATCAGGGTGCCCCAACATTACGATGCCTACGATGGCCCTGCGTAAGGACTAGCGGAGGGGGACTAATTTTGCTGGATTTCCCGTCCCTCACCTGGCACGGGACGCTAGGGTCTGTTGCATCGGCGTGCTTGCTTTTTTGGATACACTTTGTGGCATTGGGCCTCGTTCAATTGAGTTTGTGGCTGCTTACTCCTCTCCCTCGCTAAAGAGCTGCCGCTCTTGGCCTTTGTTGGTCTGCTCTGAACCCTCTCTGCTCCTCTGTGTTCCTCCACAGAAACTGTAGGGCGGTGGCGTCCTGAAGTGTCCGCTATTATCCCAGGTCCGACGTGAATAAACAGCGTCATATCAGGGCAGCCGCAAGACCTTCCTCAGCGACAAGTTTCGCAACTTCTAGGGTCCCTTCTATTGCGCATTCGGAGGGTCAAGGGTCTTCTTTGGTGGTGCTCTCACGCCCCTCCTCGGCATCTGTTCATCCGGGGCTGCGAAGTTGTTTTGGTACGCTGACATCTTCGCCGAAACGTGGGGGGGAGGGGTTCTGCCGACAGAGCGGTTTGCGGCATGTGTTAGACTGTGAGTATCCATCATTCTCAGACCCGTTGCGCTGGCTGCTCACAGCCTTTCGATCTTGAGGCACGATTTGTAATGTACGATTGACAGGATAACCTTAATCACCGTCCTACACGTCGGTCTGTCTAAGTAGCAGTCAAGACAGGATCCGTACATCCAAGTTCCTAGCTTTAAGGAACATCGCCTTACGGAAGGGCATCGATCGTCGACTCCCGCATCGGGTTCCCATATCAGTCTCCGGGGGTGGGGCACACTTTTCTGCGAAAGTCTGTCCACTCGAATCTGTCAAACCACACACATCTCACCAAGTGGTGTGCCTGATCGAACCTGCGACCTGACAACGGCCCCAGAGCCCCTCTGGTGAGCTCTTCCTGAAGTTACCTTCTTGGCCTCTCGCAGCAATCATACTTACCGCTAGACCTTGCGGAAAGTTGCAGATGTCTTGTTCGCATTTGCATCCCCGCCTCCGCCCTATGTGCGTAGCTGTCTGCCGTTACTCGCAGCAGCGAAGCAAGACCCTGAATGCATGCAGCCTAGGCTATTACCGCATTTATTCCATGACAAGTCTTGGAAGCAGTTGACCGTGCAATTCGTCATACCTCACCTCACTGAACGCTTAAAGTTCAGTGGCCACAGGGATTATGCGATTCCGTGTCATCTGGCGTAGAACCTACAACGCAATTATACTTCGTCTGGTAACGCGACGCACTTCTAAGACCCACACTTCCAACTCTGTGCTGACAGCACAAGTGTGTGATGACACTGTGCTTCAAGTCCAGCGACCAATTGACTTTTTAGGGGATATGATTCGTACAGTCGCCCGCCAGGCTGTCCAACGTCCTTCACCTGCCCAAAATATCTTTCACAGCGAGTTCTTTTCCTCATCGATGAGCGCGACGCATCCTTGATATGTTTTCACTTTCACACAAACCTACGGACTCCGTGGTTACAGGACTCTGACCTCCGCTGTTGTAGGCTTCCGCTTCCGTCTCCCCTTCGTAGCGACGCCACGCTACTGATGTTGTCCATCGTACCAGCTCGTTCCGGCTGCTGCGCCACGAGGACGTCTGATGTTCTTGGCAGCATAGCCATGACATACACTGTCATAACCGATGATGGTTTACTACTTACGGACCTTCCGCGCAGCCCACCTCCGAAATTCCCGCATCTATGGGCCCCGACCGCGTCTGACTACGGTGCTTCGATCTCGCGCAGCCGCAACTCGCTCCCCCCTCCACAACTATTTGCCGCCACCATTCTCTTCCAGGAGCGCGCGCCTCTGTCATAGCGTCACATCGGTGTCTGCAAACCTTCCGGCCGCTGATACCCGCTGCGACATTGCACCACCGGCACGATGCGCAAGCAAACTTCACCCGCCTCGAAACACGTCTCGCTCGGTACCCAGAAGCCTGCGTACTCGGTTCCGTGTCGGCCTCGCACATACTCTGTATGCCGAGAGCGCGGTCCTTCATTCCAGCCTCACAACGGCGATTTCGTTCCAGAATGAGGCGCCAGGCAGCCCAAGTTATGTCATTCAACCCCCCTTCATGCCCTGATCCCAGTCTCATCTTATCCTTGCGGGGACTCGGCGTCGGCGCTCAGGACCACCTCGCGCAGCCACTACCGCACGGTGACACCACGCGGACGCGCAATGGACATACATATCAAGCCTGCGATTCAGTTGGCGTCTAACGGGACGTGACAAATCCCCAGGGGGATACGGAGCGCGTGTCCCGACTCACGGCAGCCTGGTGATGCGCCTGCAGTGACTTGGCCGCTACGTTGCGTGCGGTGCGATCAGAGTGCGTGCAACCTTGTACGATGTTATGTCGCCCGCTTTGTTGATGGAAGGCTTACAGGACTCTTGGTTTACCACATGGTTCATGGCAAGGGTCCGACCCGTTCTCGAACTCGGACCCAAGCTTGAATGCAAAATGCAGAGAACAGAACGGATGTGCTGACTAAGGCCTCCCTAGGGGTGGTGCCCGACTACAATGCTCTCAGGTGCGTTCCATACAGTCATTGCATTCTCACAACGCTGACAGAGATTTAGATATCTGCCAAGAGTCAGAAGTGCATGACCCCGTCACCGGCATGCTCGTCTGAAACTCCTTGCGCTGGACGTCTTCTGCGACCCTGCGACCCAGCTTACCGTTTTAGTCTTTCCCCGTCCGCCAGCCTCCCTCCAAGGACGCCGCCCACAATAACATCGGGCGAGGCGACTGAATAGGCTATTCGCCGGCGCCGACGTTAGATATCATTCGCATCTGTCTAAGAGAACTATGATCCTTCAAGGTATGAGTGTATCGCTTCGGCTCACTCCGTTTCTCCCGAATTTCGTCACTGAGAATCACCGGCGTTAACCACCCGCTCGTGACTAGGCCTCATTCTTCCGAGCGGTGACGGGAAGTTGTCGACCAAGTCTCAGCGTTACGGTCGGGTTAGAAGGTCGAGGGCGGTCACGGAACCGTTACGGAAAGAAGGAGTTAGCGCAGCGCGTGCGCACGCCGATGCCGATTACAGTATGAGGGCATTCACACCGGAACGCAGGCGACTCGGAAGACCGACATTCACCGTGCTCCATGACCGGTAGAGTGCCCTGCTGCCCCCTAACGTACATTTCCTTCGTCATCCTTTTCACGATGGCCGATTTGCTGACACCGAGCGTTGATCACAGGACGGGCTATCGGACTAAATATATCAACATCTCCGCAGGCAGAAAAGGCTTCGGAAATGAACAAGATTTCTTGAGTCTATCCCTTCCACACTAGGGAGGTGTTAAGGAAGGTGCGTGCCCATGCTTTTCCTCACGAATGTACCGCATTTAAGCCTTTCGATGAGCAGGACTCAGAACAGCCCATTGGGGAATGCTTTCCCATCTCGTGGAACTTTGCAAGACAATGCTGAGTGGCGATCCCCGAAGCTCACTCATCAGGTGAGTTCCTTGCAGTGTATGCTATGCCTTGCACGACGCACCTGCCATTGGGCTCCCATCTGCATCATGGTACAGGCAGCATAAGGTATCCCCCTTCACATAGGCTTCCGCATTGCCACTGGATTAGGCTCGCTGATGTTGAGACACCACGGTGTAGATTGCGGGAGGATGGCTTCGCATAGTCCAATGTACTAGCTTCATATATGTGCTCGATGATGTCAAAGGTCTTTGCGGCGCTGTCGTCGACTCGTTCCCATCCGTTCCAGCGCCGACTGATGCTTCTTTCGTGAGTCCCCCTTATTCGGTCAGCGCTCAGCTACTACCTGGGCTGCTTCGTGCGCTCAGCAGGTTCAACACATGGGCTCACGCGTGATACTTGGACGGCCGTAGTACTATGATGCTAGCGCAGCAGCGACGTGGGGGCAAGAGACGAGACTATCGCTCTCGTAGCACCTCTTGAATGCACAAGGTAAATATGATCCGAGAGCCTCAGCTGCGGCGATAACCCCTTCTTCTCGACACTTGCATTCGCGCACCCTCCATTTATCAGCTTGCATAAATTCAATCTGATAACCTCGTCTTCACAGTCTACAATTTGCGACGTAGGACCATCACAGCTCCCAACATAACCGCAAGCTTGAATCGGAGTCATCGTCACGGAAATAGAAACCGTAATATGTATCCGTCGGAGACAGCCAACGGACATGAACGCCCGAGCCTTGCGATTGGCTGGAACCTACGTTCGAGTAGGGTATGTAGAGCGGCACTCAATCCACACTCCACACCCTCAGTTCAAAGAAAGCTGACGACACTCCTCCCATGGATCCAGACGTTTGCCCTTCGAGAGCTTCAGACCCAATCGGGGCAGCCTGCTGACCTTGAGCTTGAGCGTCCGCAACGATGGTCCACCGATGCCATGGCGGACTACTGCCCCGTGACCTGACGTACTAGCCAAGCGGTATGTTTCTCTCCAGATCCAGCGCACAGCCCAAATCGCTTGGACACACTCGGCAGGCACTACTCAACAAGCACCCGATATGCACTTGAACCCCGCCCCTCCCCCCCCTATCTCCCAAATTTCAACCGCTCTCCCAAAGCGGACCATCGCGGGCCAGGAAGGGCAGGCGTGCGCCGGAATCCGATCGGCGCCGCCCCGCCTCCGCTCCCCCGACACCCGATTCCGAGCCCTTTCGCTAACCGAAAGCTTTGCTGTGTAGATTCAGATAAAGCCTCTGCATCTGCATCGCGTCTCGCCTCTACTTATCTCGCCTCGCATCCAAATGACAATGACGCGCCCAAAAGGACCAGTGTAAGGATGCCGGCGGCCGCGGCGGGTGGCCCTTTCCGATTCGAGCTGCAAGGGCAAAGGATTAGGATAAACCGCCCCGCCCGATCGCGATACGAAAACGAAAGCTTACATATCCGCACCAGGCTCATCCTTGTAGACTCCGCTGGAGGCAACCATCAGCGGCACGACAGCGTCGGCAAGGAACAGACTCTACTCACCTCCCTATCCAGGTACAGTATTATCCAGGTCCCTCCCCTTCCGACCTCCGTTACGTAGGCCACCGCGTCCCTTGAAGCTTGGCCCCTTGCGGTGACGACACTCGTTGGTGCCTATGCGGTCCAGCACGATTTGGGTCCCGAAGAACCTGCTCCTTCGCAACAACTTCGCAACCTTTCCCTTTCCTTACGAGAAGGGGCCGTTGGCAAGAGGACGGTAAAAGTGAGCGGAGTTCTGCATCACGGAACAGACCTGTCTCGGGCTACTGTCCGCGAACGAGTCAATGTGATACAATAATAGCATTCGGGGGCGACACGGAGTAGCGAGGTGGTTGATGGATAGCGTAAGTAAGGCGTACACGACAACTAGCAAGGTACAACAAGACAGGAGCACGACAGCGAGTGAGACAGATGGGGACAGATACACAGAGAGAGATATACAACAGATATCGTGGTTGAGATAGTCCGTTCAGGCTGTTGCGTGTGTGTGCGATGGTGATGATGGGATACGATGCGACTTGCGATGTGCGTGCGTATGGATGATGAGCAGACTTGCGCGAGCGATTCTGCAGCTCTATGCTTCTTCTTCTTCAGACCTTCACAACAGGCACGAGAGCAAATTAGTTCGGAGGTAAGAGCGACGAGCAGCTCGGACTCACTTGTAGATGACCGACCAGACGTGGTGCCCTCTCCTCTACTCCTTCACTCTTCCAGAGTTCTTCACGCGGTCCGTCCCAACACCCTTCACAGTGCTCTACCAACGACCCTTTGCACCTGACTTCCTCTTTCCGCCCTTCCGCTTGGGCTTCTGGCCGCTCTTCTCACCCTTCTGCTGGCCAGAAGCCGGCGGCGCAGGCCGAGACGGCGCGGAGACGGGGAGCTGCGGATTCGACGTGACATGCGCCGGGGCAGACATGGGCGGGGGAGGGGCGGCCGCGCGGAGCCCGTCGAGGTAGACGTCGGCGTAGTTCCGGAAGACACACCTCTCCTTGTCCCTGCCGTCGTACTCGGCCATCGTCGCCCAGACGCAGTGCCAGCCCGGCTCCTCCTTGAACTTGAGCGCAAGCGCCGCGTGCCGCTGCGTCCAGCGATCCTCCTTCGGCGGGCCAAGTGCGGCCCCTTTGGAAGGAGAAGCAGGGGTAGTGCCCGGCTGCGCGCATTCATGGACCTGGAACGCCTTGTCGGAGAGCGTGATGGACGTGGCATGTGAGACCGTCAGGCGGACGTCCGCCATCCCGTTCGAGGCGAGGGGATTGAGGATGGGCGAGTCGCTCTCGAGCACCTTCGGCAGCCCGGGGTAGTGGGGGTTGTAGCCGACGACGAGGATCTGGTACGCACTGCCGTCCGAGAACTGGAGTGTGGTGCAGGGATGGGTGCGCGAGCGGCGGACGCGGATGAGCTGCTTGCCGACGAGGGCGTCCGGGGCGACGCCGATCCCGCGCGGTCGCACGTCGAGAGTGAGGGCCCTGGTGCGTTGCGACGCCTGGCATTGCACCTGCGGAGGAGGGGCGGTCTTCAGTGACTCCTTTGAGCGACTCTTCCAGGACAGGGAGCGGTGGCTGAGAGGGAAGGGCGAAGGTGAGGGTGGAGAAGTGCTGGGGGAAGTGGAGGGTGTGGTGGGATAGTAGTCGGATGATGAGCTGGCGGGATCGTAGCTGCTCAGACTGGTGCTGCTGTAGGACGACATTGTTGGCAGTGTCTGCGAGGGTGCATTCGTGTCCTTAAGGCGAGAGGGCACCTGGACGAGAGGACGACGGAGACGGTGAGTGAAGAGAAGAGAAGCGGGCCGATACGATACCATCACGAGCGATCCAGGCCAAACACACGGCCAAACTGAGCCAAACACGCCAGCAGCCGTCGCCTCATTGTCCCCGCCGGCCATAGCGTCGAGGACAATAGGGCCAACAAACGTGTTACCGCAAGAGGGCCGAGCTTTGTTTTTATTCTGTGTATGGAAGGACTCGGAGTAGACACAAGACACGTTACGCGCACAGGTCACGGGATGGGAAAGGACTGCGTGACTCCCCCACTGGCCACCGTCACGGCGTCCTCAGTCAAGTCACACGCTCTTCAACTTGTCCCGTCCCGACGTCGACGCGCCGGCATAGTACCTTCAGTGGTATGAGGTGTTATGTCTCTCGCCGGTGCACTTCAAGGAAAGGGAGCTGATACTGTGTCGATTTCAGAAATTCAGTGCCCGAGCGTTCGCTGGGACGAGAAATGCCCGAGTTCCCCTGAGATCTCGCGTGCAAGCGGGTGGCAAGTTAAAAGCCTAATTCGACCCGAGATTCGCTCCAGAAAACCGATCCACCGGTCAAGATTCCTACGCTGTAATAGGCCTTGGCACCCACACCGACTCGACCGGTCACAGCGGGACGGGTTGCTTTCGATTATAGCAACCATGGCACAGGGTTCGGTCCTTGTCCTTCTCGGAGTACTTTGAATGACACCTTTTTCCGACGACAAGCTGAGGAGACCACGCGCATCTCCTTCTCGGAGACTATTGGCCTAAGGTTCGTCGGCCACGAGTTGGCGTGTGGCCGTCTCCTCACACAGGGTAGATGCGTTCTCTCCGGCGTCGAGCCCGTCAATCTTGCGTTTGAAGGGACCCGAGCACGCGCTATCGAACGCTCTCCACGGTTTCGAGTCCGTTGCCAGTGGCGGCTCGGTACGATTGCAGGACGCCTCCGTTCAGGACGGCGGACAAAAGCGCATGGGCTTTGGGAGGGATGGTAAGCACTTCGAGTTGGGATTCCCTGTAACATTCCGGCATGATGCAATTCATCCCAACGCTAGTTCTTCCCGACTGCAGATGCGAGAGGTTCAGAAGCAGCTTCTAGAAGTAATCTAGTCGCACCGCTTTGTGGTCAAGACCAGCTGGCACGCGGCGCCGTTCGGAGCATTGGACGAGTTCGCGCGCAAGCCGACAACCTGCCCTGAGATGACTCTGACAGTACTATACTGCTCTCCTC
Source organism: Polyporus tsugae (assembly GCA_024305745.1). Taxonomy (NCBI): domain Eukaryota; kingdom Fungi; phylum Basidiomycota; class Agaricomycetes; order Polyporales; family Polyporaceae; genus Polyporus; species Polyporus tsugae. The sequence goes on from JAHRBS010000001.1 coordinate 1,854,589, forward strand.
TTTTTGCCTTACTCCCTAGTGATATCGTGCAGCGGCTGCAGCCTACGGCTACCAGCGACTGTTCCCTGAGTTAGAACGCACAAAGTTGGCATTCTGGTACTAGTACCATCGATAATCCAAGTATGTGATCGGACTAGTACAGGGCCATGACCCCTTCCCCGCCTCCCTTTGTCAATATTTCAATATCAATGATCAGCTAGACCTGAGTTCAGCGTTAGACATGGACAAGTTCTTCCTCACTCTGGTCGAGCTATTCGTGCTCGATCTCAACGACGTCGCAAAATGAGGTAGCTTCCCGCGTCAGACTGAGATCTAGACACGAGACAAGCACGATCTGTATATGCGCATAAAAAGTGGATATTGGATCCTGGGAGGAGCACTGTGCACGATTGATTGCATAGATTGGACGTACAAGTCAATTTGGCCTGTCTTGTTCGAACATGGACTAAGTATACTGGGTTGAGAGCCATGGTCGCCTTTTAATGCTTGGCATGTGATATTTGAAGCTGCTGGGATCGACTACAGAGGCGGAGTCAAGAACGACAAGTCCATAGTCCATTGTCCCCGAGTGATCCTTAGGGGTGGAAGACTATAGGGTAGGTGCATTTTACATTTCTGGAACTGGCAGTCAACGTCGTTGCACCGTCAAGAGATTCGACTATTACGTACACAGCGCAACAGTTCTCTTCTCATATCCTATATTCGTCTCTGGAATCATAAAGACATATTTACTCGTTGAAGAACGCGAGCGGTGTGTCGCGCTTCTGGATGGCGCGCCAAGTAGTCGGGTGTCCATCAGCGTCGCGGTTGCCTTCGTCCGTCCACAGAGAGTGGAAGAGTACATCCTGGACTCCCTACGCAAACGCTTTCAATAACAGATGAGGCATAGGCAAACTCGGTGCGTACCCGGTTCGGAGGATCGTGAATCCTATGTAGCGTTTCAGGGCGACTGGTGGAGAAAGGCGAGCGAGGATGGCGTACCGGACATGGATGTAACCGTCTCCCTCTGCGTCGTTTATTGCAGGGAGCCTAATCTTGCCGAGTATGATTGTCCCATATGACGTCGGCGCGCTGCGAATCTCGACCAGGTCGTCGCGGATGGTGAAGGCGACAAGGTCATGGTCGGACAGGCCCTCTGCGCGTGACCACATGAGGGGCTCATGTTTGTTCCAGTCGTGACGAGACTTGACGATCTCTGCCTTGATGGTGTGTTGGACTGTTATAAAGGCTTCAAGGGCCTTCTCCGTAGGAGCGTGGGGCGCATTCAGGTTGATCTGCTCCTCGGAAGCTGTTCGGAATTGGGGCCCTTGAGTATACTCGTTTACGGGGACGTGGCGGAAGAGCCTATGGACGATGCTCACCCATTGATGAGGGATGCGTGGAAGTGGATGAGACGAAAGGGGGCGGGGGATTGCGATCACGCGTACGGAGCGAGACGCGATCGCCTTCGGTGGCTGTGCACCCGACTCACTCTGCTGCAACTGCAACTCTCTACCTTAGATCTTTCCTCTCTTAAGTTCCCGGGCCCCTTCAGCTTCCTCTGCCACGCCCACCATCACCTCCATCCTCGCCACGGACCACCACCCCCGTCATCAGCCGTCGTCTGGCCACACACATCCATTCTACCATTTCCTCAACCCTCGTTTCGCTTCCATGTATGCCATCTCGACGACCATCCAACATCGGATCCGGACTTGCCCTCCCATCCCTCGTTGCTCCATGACCGCATGGAAACCCCCTTCGCGATAGAAAGGTCGGCGTTTTCGCAAGGGAGAACCATTGCTTGGCAGCCTTCGACCGCATGTGCATCGCTCCTGCCCTTCTAAATCCATCCCCCCACGTGCTACCTCTGAGCACACGCCGCGTTGAATCACAGATCGAAGGTTCGTCTCTCTGGTTTCTTTGTCATTGGCGTTCCTCAAGGCCGCAAGCCAACAGTCTTCTCTAGTTCCGTGATGGGCGAACCGCTGCCTGTACACCGCACTCACGATGTATAAGAGGCTGCGAAGGTTATTGCGACCTCCGACGACCCTCCTCGTTCCCTCCCACTCCACAGGTCGTCTGTGTGAGCACTTCCGCGTCTCAATATCTCAAGATGCGCTCTGCTCTCACCCTCGGCGTTCTCGCCCTCTCCACATCCTCGGCCGTCTACGCGACCCCCAAGCCTGTGCCCGTGCAGCTCCAGGCGCGCAAGACCCCCAACGGTCACATCTCTGGCATCCGCAGGCGCGCCCTCGACGCGATCGGCGTCCCCTTGGATGACTTCTTCCTCGGGACGGACTTGCAGTGGTTTGGCAACATATCTGGTGCGTCATCATCGTAATCGTTATATACAATCTCGAGAAGTTAATTCGTCGCTTATTGTAATACAGTCGGTACCCCGCCCCAGCCGGTCAGCGTCGTCTTCGACACCGGCTCGCAGACCCTCGAGTTCGCGGAGACCGGGTGCAAGTCCTGCACCCAGACAGGCAAGTTCAACCCGTCCAAGAGCTCCACCTTCAAGAGGGGCACTCGCAAGGAGACCCTCCCCTTCGCCACCGGCGTCGGCGTGGACCCCGTCGTCGACAACGACTACGTCCTCACCATCCAGAGCGCGACCGACTCGGTCACCGTCGGCGGCATCACCTTGGACAAGGTGTCGCTCTTCACGATCATCGACCAGACGGCTGCGTTCAATATCGACCCTTTCCTCGGGATCCAGGGTATGGGTTCGCAAGCGGAGGGCTTCTTCGCAGCGCTGAATGACCAGGGTCTCGATGGTCAGTTTCAGTCCTGGTTCGCTGAATGCGTTAGCAGCCGCATGTCTGATCCGACCGCGTCACAGCCCTCTTCAGCTTGTTCCTGACCCCGGACACGGTCGGCAACGCCGAGCTGATCATCGGCGGCGTCGACGACAGCAAGTTCACCGGCGACCTCGTCTGGGCGGACCAGAGCGGCCAGGGCGACTGGGTCGTCTCATCGACGTCCATCACCGTCAACGGCCAGACGACGGACGTCCTCGACCAGTCGCGCGACATCATCTTCGACTCGGGCACGTCCAACGTCCTCTTCTCCACGCAGACCACCGAGGCCATGTACGCGCTCATCTCCGCGGACATCCAGCCGTTCGACGCGGAGCCCGGCGCGTACGGCCTGCCCTGCGACAAGATCGGCGACCTGCCCGCGGTCATCGACATCGCGTTCACGTCACAGGACGGCGAGCCGTTCACGCTCACTATCCCCAGCACGGAGCTCAACGTCGGGCCGTTCAAGAGCGACCCGAGCACGTGCCAGACGCTCATCAATGCGTTCGACGGGCTCGACCTCGTCGGCGGGTCCGTGCTCAAGCACTACTACTCGGTGTGGGACGTCGGAAACCAGCGCATGGGCTTCGCGCCGAACGGTAAGCGTCACTTACTATCGTCAACTCCATTTTCGGTGTGTGTATTGGTGCTGATGAGTCTCGCGGGTCGCGGTTCGTAGGTTTCTGAAGCCCACGGATGTCCACGTCGTGTACTTGTGCTTGTTGTATCGATAGCTTCTATCAAGGACACGAAGTTCTTTTCGGGAAATGGTTCGCGGAGAACTCGCCGTTCAATATTACGCCGGCCCACCTTCCGGGGGCTTCTCCTGAAATTTCTTCCCCTCATTGCCGTGAGGAGGTCGGAAGCTTTGGGGCTCGTTGTTACCATCAGCCTGGCGGAAGGAGTGTGCTCCGACCCTTGGGCGGCCAGACATGTAACAGTTAGTGCGCCGTTTGGGGTGATAATCCTGTGATGACGATCTCTTGGAACACCACAAGAACAAATGGGGTCGCTCTTCTGCCTTGGGGCTCGCTCCGAGTTTCCCAATGCCATTAATTCAGCGTGTTTTGTTTTGCCAATGCTTATTGTGCTGCAGCCCACGGTTTCGAAGCAAAGGACCACAGTCCAATGGTTTACATTGTTGTTTTGTACATTTCGTGACCAGCCAACATGAAGACGAATAGATCAACTCTGACGTGTTTCAAAAACAAGAAATTGCAGGGACATCGCCTTTACAAGCGGAACGCGCAAAGTGCATTAAGTAGTCTGGGAAACCATATAACCTATGAGTAACAACAGCGCTCGAAAAGTCCCGAGGGAGTTGACACGGGTAGGGAAGTGGGTCCTGGAGCATGGCGAACTGTCCGGGCCGTACGAGAAGGCTGGTACATCGGGCACAACTCCCCTTCGTTTCTGCATCAGGAGGACAATGTGGTTGGAAGTAAACAATCATGTCCAGTGGAAGATCCGCAAGAGGGGGGAGGATGGAGAAGTTCCTGGAGATGACGTCGATAAAAGTGAGTTGTCCGGAAGGAGACAAGCAAAGTCGCAGGAGCACCCAACAACTTGACAAGACACAAGACCGGGGTGTAGAAGCCGGCCGCGCTGACAGGAGGGGAAGGGGGGCCTATGGAAACGCGTCCAGTTCGACGCCCGCTCCATGAGGGAAGATTGCTTCAGTTTTGTAAAGTCCGGAAGGGCGGGACGGTTGTAGGAAGGTTTGAATCAAGGAGCACACAGTCATGAAACGCCATGGCGGCGAAAATGGAACGCGTGTCGTCCGAGAGTGGTGGACGACCATGTTCGGAAATCTCGTAGGGGGAGTTGGACCTCCACGTGCGTGAACTTGGCATGAATGCAAACGTGACCCCATTCCTGTTGGAAACAGACGTCAGTGGCTTGCATGACTCTGACGGACGACCAATACACCGCATGACCAGTTCGAGTCGGTCAGCAAGGACCCCTCCAAGCCATTCAGTGGTTGCATTCAGTAGTTGTATTGCGCGCCTTGTGCTGCTCGGCGTTTGCGCGTAGTCGAGCCCTGTCACGTATCAGCTCGAGACCATACCGCGAACATTCTTTTCCTAAAGCGGACCCGCCAGTGAATGACTGCAGTGGTGTGCAGAGGTGACCGGTGACCCTTGGCAGAACTGCGGCCCCTTCGAGGACAGCTTCTCCAGAGCTATCCCGTAACCAAAGGTCAGCACACATTTCCCAGCGCAGAAGCAGCATACCTCGGCAGGCACCACCAGCCCCACGCAACGTGTAGCCTGACCGAGACCAAGGCGTCGAGACGCACGGATAGCATGTATAGTTATCAGCTCTCGCCACGATACCGCACGACGACGCCAAAACGAGAGAGGACTTGCTAAGCTTATCCCAGCCTCAGCTGGTCCAGATCCCCCGGGATCCCAGTCCGGCAAAGTTCAAACTTCCACGGTTTCGCAGTTCGCAGTTCGCCCCTCGCGGTTCGCAGTCCCTGTCACTGTCAAAGTCAAAACGCGAGGGAGCGGACGGCCAGCTCGGAGTCCCGTGGCGTATACGCGGCCGTCCGATACACTTTCGGTTTTGGATGATGTCTTACACTCCAGGACTCGTGCTGGCGACTGGTGACCGGTGACCCGAGTTGGCTGAGGCTTCCCGAACGGCCAGCCGAGCTTCGCGCGACGGCGCGCACGGGCCCGGGATCCTCTTCCATGTCGCGCGAGGACGTCGGGGCTCGCGCGGCCGCGGTCGAATGGAAACATCTGCCTGCCCTCGCCTATACCCTGCCGCGCGCAGTATAAGCGGGTACCCTCATGCCTGGAGTTGCAGCCAGCGCATTCGTCGAGTACTTGCCACGCACGCATAGACGTACGGACATCCATGTCCGACCTCTAACACCAAGGTCCCGCCGTGCGACGCGCCCCGCCCCTCGTCCTCGTCGCCGAGAAGGAGCGCAGGCAGCGCGACCGGGCACCGCCGCCGCCACCGGGATCCATAGGAGAAGACGAACGCGACGCAGTCGTCGAGGTCCTGCCCAGGCCCGGTAACGCACCACGGATCCACGGTCCACGGATATACGGCCTCGGGTGATGTCAATCCTGCACTCCCACATCCCATAACCCAACACAGCAGCTCACAACGCGGGTGCGCGGGAGCCGCCGTAGGAGCCCATCGCGAGGACACGAACTCCTAGGGATAATGTGAGTGCGCATACGTGTTGGTATGGTGCATAGAGGAAGGAGACCATATCTATGTACAGAGGGTGAGAGTACAATGTCAGCAAAGGAAATTGAACATGAGATGGGGAACAAACTACAGGTACCAGGGCAGGCAACGGGAACGTAATCGTAGTAAGAAGAGAAGAGGCGGTCACCGAGAGTATCACGAGCCAACAACGACAATGGGCTATCCACGACGCCGAACCACCAAAGGAAGAGACGACGGAAAGCAGGGAACGACAATATGTTGCAAACGAAGACAGGGGCATCGATACAGAAGGTAAACCGTTCGGGTAAGAAAGGTGAGAGAAAGGATGAGATCCAAACCAATAAGATAAAGTCGACCTCCTCTCTCCCCTTTCCCCGCAGGGGACTAGGGAGACAGGAACGCCGCTATTGAGTCCCATTCTCGAACATGCCAGGATTAGAGAAAACCTCCGCAAACGATGGCAACGTATGAGAAACCTGCTTTGTACCAGTCGGGTTGAACGCCGCCAGCGTCGACCCAATAGCCGCCTCCGTAGCCTCCATGTCGGCCGCATACGTAGGATTCGAGGGATTGAAGTAGGAAGTATACGCATTAATCGGTCCAAGGGAACCGTGGGGATTTGCGGGATCCGCAGGGGTGTAAGTGAACGCGCTTGCAACCCAAGGCCCAGGATTGTTGCCAAAAGTCGACATCGCGGGCGTAGGAAGATCCAAGAACATCGACATCTGAATAGTCCTGTCTTCAGAACCGTCCGACGACGACGAAGTAGACGACATGGGCGAGTACGAGAGGGAAGGCGTAGAAAGCGATGGTGACACCTCGCCTTGGGGCTCCACGTCCATCTGGAACGTGGCGTCGTAGCCCGGGCCAGGTGCCTCTCTCGCCTCGTAGCAGTACCCGGCGCCGTCGGAAGTCGGAATGAAGAAAGGATCCACGACAGTAGAACCGCAGTCGGCCCCAATAGCGGGTACAGTCGCGCTGCGCGAAAGACCACGCGTCCAACTCCTTGGGAGTTGGACCGGAGGCGGAAGACTGACGAAGGAGCGGGCAGACGAGGTAGCAGTAGCCGCAGCCGGAGGGGCCGCCCACGCCGCAGTAGACGGAGTGGTACAAGAACGAGTCGACGCGTAAACGACGTCGCCATCGCTCCTGCTCCGTGTGACTGTCCTACCACTGCTCATTCCAGATGTCGACGTCGACGATGCAGGAATCTTGCCAACCCAAAGTCGCCATTCCAATGCGTCACCGAGAGCGCGCTCGCACCGGCCAATTTCCCGGGGAGGGAGACCAGCCAATTTGGCCCAAGCCCGGTTGGAGTAGGAGCGATCCTGCATGAACTTGGATGCCAGGATGAGGCACGCGAGGAATGTCCTACGCGGGCAACAGAGGGGAGAAGGAAGCGCGGGGAGGGGCGGGAGGGAAGACTCATCCTTGCCACTGCTGGCTGCTGTAGCCAACCGGGAGACGTCGATATCGATATCGCCTACCAAAACGGTGTCGCCGATGCGTATCGTCTGGAGCGTTGAACCGGTGGTCTGGTCGGAAGCGTTCGAAAAGTCGGCTGGATCGTCGAGGGCTTCGATCTCGAAGACCCCTTGAACAATTCGGGGCTCTGGCACTTCCATACACTCGGACGTCGGCATCTTCTCCGTTCGGAGTACCTCCGGAACCTTGGACCGGACGGCTTCAAGATAGCAAAGGGCAGTTTGAAGAACTCCAGTCGAGGTCCGGGACCGGCGGAGGACTTCATGGACGAATCCCTTGATCGGGATTAGGTTGCTTCCGGCGGAGCCTTCGGGCGTCTGCAAGTATGACTCGCATTCGTCTACTGGCGGAGAAGGCGTCTGGCGGGTCGTCGGCGAGACGGGGGAAGGAAGTTGCGTGTTACGGCTAGCGAACAGCGTCGAAAACCCGGTCGAGATCAAGGGAGGGGAGGTAGCGCATTCGGCGTGCGGGATAGGCGGTTCGGGCTGGGCGCAAAGGGCCTCACGCGTACATGCGGTGAAGACGGTGGGGATGTCCTCGGGATGCCAGGTTTCGCAGAGCGTTTTGACCGCTTGATCTGAATCGCACGGAACCTTGAGCCTGAGGAAACGGATACATAGGAGGTGGGGCACGACATCCGATTGTGGCAAGGCACGACCAGCCCCTCGAGCCAAACGGCATACTCGAGAAGCCGGCCGTGCCTCGAGCCTTTGAACGATACGGTGAAGATTGGGATGATGAGGGCAATCACTTACCGACCAGTTTTGCGGCATATTTTGCCCTCTGCGACTCTCGAAGAGGGTTGGTGAGTGGCGTCGATTGGAGAGGGGCTTTGAGGCGTTCATGATCGCAAATGGGAGGGAGGTGGATGGTTTGGGGAGAAATTGAGGAGACGGAAGAGGCAGGAGTGTGGAGATAGACTGAGGGAGACCTTGAGATAGCTGATAACGTGACGTTGGGAGCATAGGGTTGCCAACGGGTCCTGGCTCGTGAGGCGCCAGGACCGCGATGGGGAAACGAATGGGATACCGCATGGAAGTTCATTGTCGTTGGGGCCACAGATGACGGAGTAGAGGATCGAGATACTAGGGACCGGAATTAAGCGATTAAAATTCAGAGAGTAGCAGTAGCATGAGCAGAGGGGGAAGTCGACTGGGAGATAATGATACTAGAAACAGGCGAAGCAGAGACGGAGACAGAGGCGATAGGCGATGGGTTCGGGTATCGACGGAAGCACATTTGACACATTGCGAAAGAGTTGAGGTTAGGTCGGATGCCCTTAGTCGAGGACTGACTATGGACGATCCGGGGGGGGGGGGTGGAAGAGCTCGCTGCTGATGTCAGCAGAGGCTCTGGGAGAGGGATTGTTGGAAGGCGAGAAGTAGAGCTGGATGTGCGGGCAGAGACAAGCTGGGAGCACGGATGGGAGTTATAAGGGGCGTTGTCAGAGTCAGCTGAAGGCCACAAGAGAGTCAAGGTGGATATATCGAGCCGACACCTCAGCCACACGCAAACACGGCCAAACAATCGCTGGAGTCACTGGCCCCAGAGCGCCCACGCTGCACCTGGCGGGCACTCGCAGTCTCGCACTGCAGGCCACCTCCTACCTTACTCTCAGGGCCATGGCCAGGCTGTGCACTCCCCCACCATGCCATTGCCACCACTCTTTCTCTTCCGCTGCGCAAATCCCGCAGGCGCACATCCTCGACACACCCTCGTCATATCATCGCCTGCCCGCGTCTCATTCACTCCCAATTCTCCCGCATGACTCGGTCCTACGCAATTCGCGCGCTCCCTATGCATGTGTGATTCTCCAACCTGACTTAGCCTTCCACCCCTCCGTCTATCGCCTCTTGCGCATTGTTCCCGCGTGTCTCCATTCACTCTATCGTTCCCTCGATTCGGCATTCTCCTCCTCCGTATCTACGCTATCATCGTCCCTCCCAGGCAACCATCTCCCCGCTGTTTGCATATCCCCTCCGACGTCGAAATCGAACAACTGCTTCTCAGCGCTCACCTCCCGCGTCCATCTGCATCCAACAATGCCTGTTCTTGAACAGCGCGAAATGTCAAATATCGTCGTCCTGGGCCTCGTAGTCATCCAGGTCTTTGTATGGTCCACCTCGTGATCCGTATTCTGCCGTGCGACTGCACTGCTAGTCTCTTATCGACCATGGACACGGTGTTCATACATTCATTAGCCAGAACTTCGACCACAGCATCGAGGCCTCAAGCCCTCAACCATTGCAGCTGTGCACGCTGTACCCGGGGCTCGCCTATATTACTCTCTTGGTCTGGCATGCCGATTCCTTGCTGCGAGTTGCGTCTGCTCAGGGTTTTTGACAACTGCGCACATCCGTCGACGATCGGCGTGTCGACGTTCCCATTCTCGCCCGGTTGGGCGTTCGCTGCCGAGTCGAGCACTCATATCCGTGCGATCTTCGTCTGCCTCGGCTTGTCTTCCATCCCCATAGCCCTGGCTTCGCCTTCGCATTACCTTCGGACTCGTAATACAACTTGCTTCCTCCACGCCATTTCGATCGTTCTCGTCCCTGTCCATGCACGTAACGTGCGTGCGATGCTCTAATATAACTCACGTTGCTTCTCCCGAATCCTATAATTGCCGTCTGTTGAACTCAAATACCAACATTGCTCTATCGCCGAGGTTGCCGTTCTACCTTTATGTATCTGCCAAGCCTTCAGCTTCTATCTCGCACTTGCATCAGAACGAGAGGCGTGTGTGGACTCGTTGCTCGCCACATGTCATCAGCTCACGCCACTTGTGACTTGAGTCACCCACGGACTTAAAACATCCGCCCCAAATGTTCACGAGCGGCCATCCATCTTCCTTAGAGCATCCAGCTGAAGGGGTCCCGTGGCATGCCGTAAAGTACATTTTCGGGGCGTGGCGTTCTCCGATGCCCCCCCCCCCCTTGAACCTTCTAAGTTCTACCGGATGAGCTCCTTTGCTATGTACTTACTTATGATCCTCCTTCCACGGCACCTTCTGACAAATACATACATGCCAAGTCACCATCCAAAGTATTGACATTTAAAGTGACCAGTGTTGTCTGTCTGACTCTGTCAGTGTCAGATGAGCGAGTCAAGAGGTAACGCCATTTGTACTCACTGGCAATTAATATTGCTTACTAGATCTTCTTGCAATCGCTTCCTCAGACGCCCGAAAGCGCCGGCGCTACCGTGGATGACCCACAGCCTGGACGGTTAGTTTCAACATCCAAGATCGCAACCATACTTATGTGTACTTGGACGCCGTTGCCGCCTTCCGTACACATCCTGCTCCATCTTTCTTTCTCGGAAGTGCGCTGACGCTAGTTTCATCCTGGCCCCTCATGCTTGCTATCTTTGGACCGCCGCGTCGCGCGGAGGCACAGTCCAGAATTCGGCGTCCCACACCCTCCCTGACAGGCTCGAGTGTTCCGGAACGCGCAAGACCGCAGGAGAGCGTGCAAGCATGGGAGGCCGAATGGTGATATCTACTCGCTCATGGAATGAAGCACGAGGTGCTTCGTAAGTGCGTCGTCGGGATCGACGGTGGGCACGGCGGAGCCTGTGCGTGCGCCGAACCCGCGCTGACGCGTCGACGCGTCAACCTCGAGGGACGTCCTTCATGTGTGCGTCGAGGTACGCTGGGAAGGTGCATCGCTCCCTGATAGCTGATGACTAGGACGCAGATCCTCCGCACGGTCAGGCGTGACGTGGCCCCCGTTGGGAAAGGTAGAGCGAGGCGGCGACAAAGAAACCATCCGGCCGGTGTTTCACCATCATGTCTTCCCTTCGCTGGACAAATATAAAACATACGGTCGGCATTCGCCTGTGACAGTTCGGTGTCTGAGACTTCATTCCACCAGGCGTATCAATGATACAATTCACAGTAAGCAGCTCGTCTCCGTTCTTAGCACGCTTACTCATCGCACGACGACAGGCATCCCTTCCCTTCTACGTCGTAAAGAACGCCGACCGGCACCAGATGTCTATCTTATTCTATGTTTCTCTGATCACATACGTTCTCAGAACTCGAACTTCGATCTCCCCGAACGCGCACGAGGTCTATTGACTTATCATGGTCGGCAACGAAGACCACAGAGGGCGACGTAGGCCCGGGTGCACGGCATACGACGTACGGCTCCGCCTCCGCTGACATATCCCTACCTTGCCCTTGCTCGGTGGGATTCAGGTGAGTGGCGGGCCCGTTCCGCAGTCCCCTATTTTCGCCCAGTCACGCACAAACAGTCAGCCCCTCATGTGGTTAGGATGACATACCTGATTTGCCGATCGGAGGCGGCCCGCAGGACTCTGTGTTACCTCCGGCCTTCAGGTCTTCAGAAGACGATCAGTGTCACCTACGACCCTTCTTCTGCTGCGCGCGTTGCGCGTGACGGTGCACGTAGGCCATGGAAGGCCGCACGTCCGTCGTCGCACCGCGCGCAGTCCTGAAGGAAGGGACGTAAGTTAGAAGAGGACGGGGGAGGCGATGCAGCGCGACGACCGGATGCAAGACGGCGACCGGATGCATCCTGCTGCCACTTACTTGGCTTGTCCTGCGCGGAACGGGGCCGCAGTCATACCAGTATGCGCCACCTGTGCTGGGAAGATACCCGTGGTGCGCAGTCGTTTTCTCAGTCGGTCCGTGTCTCGGTCGGTCGATATCTGGGACCCATTTGTCTCAACTCGCACCTCAGGGCTCCACCACCGTAGAACACGGTGCGAGTTAGGGCGAATTGGTACCAGACGAGTTGGTCCGACGGGCTACATGGCACAGCTCGACACGCACTTGGCTGGATGTGCTTGATGCTTGATGCTTAGCTTTCCTTTTTGCGACGTTGCTCCGCTTCCTGCAGCTCCGAAGCACCGAATGTGGTTCTCTTCCATATCCACTTTATCTTATAAGGGACGCAGTTAAAAGCCGTCAGTGCCTAAATGGAGTAGGTGGACATCTCGACTCCTCTGAACCGCGACCCTTCCGTCCACTCGTTCGTCTGCTCCAACGTGACAGTACGAGAGCTCCCGTCATGACGGCTCCCCACTCCACGGGAGGCTCCGCACCTCATGTCATATCAAAGTCGACGAAATAGGGACCAAAGACGCTCTGTGCCGACCGGTGTTCGATGACAGATGCGGTCAGGCCCGGTATCTGAGCGATGCGCTGCGACGATACCATCCGGCTTCCGAGCATACCCCATGGGCTTGCATCCCATCCTAGGCTGTCTCGCCATCTCTGCTGTAACGACGAGCTCCCGCCCGTCCCACACTCGCCGACGTCCTTCTCGCATTATCCGTCGCCGTCTGAATAAGGCGCTAACAAATTTGCTCGGACAGTTGCGGACAGGCTTTCTTTGCTACAGAGCGCTGCCAGAGGGACTATTTAAATGTTACCTTAGGTGAGTTCCCAGCTCAGCATGGGGTCACGGTCATGACAGATCTCACAGGCCCGTTCAACTTCGCGTTGTATGTACCTGCCGCCGTGGGGTTCGTCCAATCATCTCTCCGTGTCTAGCGGACATTAATGTGCTTCTATAACTATCACGGCTGCAGTCTCGACATTCCCTCGCGGTCATCAACCGGGTTTTAAGTTGGTGAATGACCGAAATGCGATGCCAACTGCGGGGCGCTTCGCGGTCATCCACAAGACTACGGCCAGAGCTTGACTGCGCTCTCAAGTGGCACGATCGGGTGGCAGAGACGGGTGAGCGGTGAGTAGTGAGCACACCATTTTCATTGTTGGGCAAAGCCACTGTTTAGCGTCCGTCGGATTGATTCTGCTCGGCGCGGTTTCGCTATCGGAACTTGGGTGTGGAAACCCACCTAGAACATGAGTAAGTAGAACACCCACTGCTGGCATGTGCATGTGAGCGCTTCTGTTGGGGCCACCCCGCCTTCCGATCATTTCTTCTAACTTTTGCATATCGTTTTGACGGGGCGCTCACGATGGAAAACAGGTTTGGCCAGACGCATGGTTCTGTTGTGTCGAACAGCGGCCCACCGTTTATTGGCGTAAGGCGCGGACCCAGGTGGCTTTCGGCCCTGTTTCGGCCTCTGCCAGATGCGGTCAAGCACCTGAAGTTCGTATGCAAGCTCTCCTCCAACCTTGCTTCGGACACGATATATTGCCCGTGCATTCAACCACTCAACAGACCGGCTGTAAATACAAGGCAAGGTCCCCATGTGTTAGTCTCGTCACAGCTCGAGGCCGATCAAACTAGGGCAGTCACCAAGTCAAGCCCCACGATCCGCCGCATGCAGAACACTGAGAACAGATGCTCAAGTTCGGTTGGCAGCATGGCATGCGATGATGATCATGTTCGGGCCCGCCCAGTTGCATCCCATTTGGGGTAGGCGCACCGACGCTCACGACGGCGTGATGGTGATCGAATGGAGGCGGCTCCCATGGATGGCGATGGCGCCTTGGTGTCGAGATGTCAAGTCAAAGACTGATGTCAGTGTCGCTCGTTGAAACGGTTGGAACCTGCAATTTGAAAGCTGAGCGGCGCCGCACAACCTCGATTCACCTTTTATATGCTATCGCCAAAGGAGGGTGGGTACCGGTGATGAGTTCAAGTTGCACCGGCGGTGGTACTTAAGACATGCCTGGCTGAAACCGAACTTGCTCGGATTCAGAGAGCAAATAGGACTTGACACAAGCCTCAAGGACCGGATATCGTTGAATCATGGGTCAATTGTGATGCATTGATATCGATGCGTCGCGCCTGCTGGGTTGAGGCGATGCACGGTGATCAAGATGAGCCAGGCCTGCTGCATGCCGTCCCATTGAACAGAGTGTCCGCGTGCGATCTCTGTTCTACCATCGTGTCAAGCCTGTGTCACGCACTCTTCGAGTAACTATGCTCTATTGTAACGACGAGTACCACGTATCTGCCAGTGCCACTTGACAAACGCTCCTGGAGGTATTTGACACTTGACAAATATTAATACCGTAATCTCTCCTTGGTAAGCACACTCTTCCCTCCCTGACATCCACCCCGTTCTGGTGATCGAAATCCGGGGAGAGCCGGGCTCCACTCCAGTACTCACAGCCTCGTGTTGCTTTGCACCCTTCCTCTGCCGTCATACTAGCAAGTGCTGTAGTCCGTGACCCAGGCATCGTAGAATTATCAGAATGTACCTTGCCAAAACTTCAGACGCTTCTTAATTGCGTGTAAGTATATGCAAACACTCCATTCATCTGGAGCGACGTTCTCTATGGCCTGGACCGGCGGCGCTCGGAGGGTTTGACGTTTTACGCACTGGGTGTGCGGGCGCAGCGAAGAAACAGCGTGGATTGATCTCACAGTACTTCCACCTTACGTTAGAACAATACATCCCTACCCCAAAGCTCTACAACTCTTACCTATGGTGTAGTCACCACCGTCCGCGGTGCTTGTCCCCATTTCTACATCGTACATTCCTTTCACATTGTACGAGACTAACACGTTGGAGCGCAGGGTGTCTGGGCTTCCAAGACACCCGGGCCACCCTACGACTCGATAATCCAAGGTTCGCATTGCCGTAATTGACGGAACAGCTGTCCCACGCCTCCTCACAGTCAAGTGAGATGTCTCGGTCGTCGACGTGCGGTCCCCTGTGATCGGTCCTTGCTTATGAACGCCGCTGATTATGCACGTTCTCGAACGACTAAACAGACCCTCCTACTTGAAGCACCCCCACGCCAACATATGGCCTCGGAGATCTTCCCTATTCTCTCCTCCAAATAAGATCACAGAAAGCACACGTGCTTCTGTGGTGAACGTGGTCGTATTGCTTCCCGCGATGCGGTCCGAGGCATCAGACGTCATGGCCCGCTGGACGGATGCATGTCCATTGAATGCTTATTACCCCCGCACGGCTGTGGCACCTAGGCGTCTCGTTGTGCAATAACCCAAGTCCGGGAGTATTTGTCGGGACTTCGTACTAACTTATTGATCCCGACTGTCCGTGCCTGCCTTACTTTGTTTCCTTCTTGGGCCTACACAATGAAGGATTTCTCACATCTAGGTCATGACGCTCCTTCTCCCGTATCGGTCATGGGACTAGGGTGGCATGTGGCGGCAGGTAAGTACTTAGTACGAGACGTTGTCTAGCACTAATAGCTGCGGAGGGTGGGAGCGGACGAGGCTGTTGTTAGTAGTAACCCTGTGATTCCTTCATTCGAGCACTCCAAGCGTCGAACCGAACTGCCTGGCGACATGCACGGTCCAGACGAACCCTCTGCGCCTCCTGGATGTGGCAGGGAAGGGCAGAAGGCGAAATTCGCGCTCTCCGCGCAAAGCAACGTCCCTAACGTTTGCGCGGTATGAGTCAGCGAAGCTTTCCACACAGGGGGTCGCGGCCTCAAGATCGGACCATCACAGGGTGAAAATGGCGACGGCGACGGGCGAGTGCTGCTGGCATGTTGGCTCTCACGGCCGCCCCTCTGCCAAATCCGTCCCAATGGGCAGTCCCGTGTAAGACTATGAGCCCTAAAGCGTCCTAGAGGGACGGTGGACACACCAGAGCACGATTCTAAAGTTTATTCTTTAGCTGATAGGAATCTGATCAGAACGTCCAAAAAGTCTACCTAGAATGCCAGCCGCGCGGCGTTGACACGGCCCCTGTCCTCTTCCACCATATGTTGCGCGCACGCCCTAGTGGCGGCCTCTAGGCAGACGGAAGTGTGAAGGGTTGCGGCGTGGTGAGAAGAAGCCGCCGTGCGATGTCCGAAGGAGAATTCGTCGTCGGAGAATCTTAATCAAGAGGTCTTCGAAGGGCGGCCGTGAAGGCGCCAGTGGATTGTGCAAGATTGGTTAAGACCTCCGGGACGCGCAGCGTAAATGATCTGGTATGTGAGCGTCCTGAGAAATTCCTCGCAGAACGTAACGTACCTCATTGCAACCGCATGCAGCTGAGCGTCGTGGGACGGGGCCTTGTTACGTCCACAGGAGGGCCGTACTATGGGAAAGGGGGTCTACTAGTGGTCTTCCATTAATATTGCCCTCATCGGCGGAGCACTATGGAGAGAGAGAATCGGTCTAGATCCTAAACGTACAGTTAATGCCTTGACGTTGTCAGGTCTAACTTACAAACCCCGCTCTATACAAACAATCGATACGGAACAAGAACGCGGGAGAAGAGAGAGCTAGAGAATGAGAACATCGAGGTCGTTATCCTGCATCACCGAGCGCCAGTCTGCCTGGGGATGATTCGTGTCGAGTCGCTGCCACACCTACGTTGGTGGGCACACGTCAATGGTACGTCACAACACCGACGTTGCAGAACGTGCAAGGTCCTCACCTGTCGCACAATGAATTCGGACGTCTCTATTTCGTAGCAGCCTGGAAAAATCGATGCCCGTGAGTACCTAAACTGATGCGGCGACCTCGCACGGGCGCTCTTACATTGTGTCCTGTGGAGATCGGCGTCCGGACCGCCGGGACGAGCCCAAGGTTCAGGTTCAGTGGAATGATGGAGAGGAAAAACGTTTGTTTCGCACCTGAACAGTTCGAAGATGGACAATACCCTCGAGCGGTCCGCACCATATAGCTGAGACCCTGCAATAATGACAGGCCATGTGAGGCTAACGAGTCGAGCATCGTCAGCAACCAAGACATGGATGACAGGCGTATCAGGAACATAAGACTCACTCTACCCCCATCCTGCTCTGACCGCAATCCATGCAGAGCGTCAGAATCATGCTCGCGTGCTCTTGAACCAGCGCGTCTGTGGGGGGCGCCTTCAGCACGTCACGGAGTAGGAGTATCTATGCGCCCCGCGCCCGCGCATCAGTGTTCGGACCTAAAGTCAAGCCAGACGATCCCTTCGACGAAGCACGTACCTGCGCAGCGTGCTGATAGACGCAATTGCCTGCCTGAACCCTCTCATGGAGATTGTTCGCCGCGCTGCGCCAATTTTCGAGGGACTTGTAAAGCACCTCCGCTTCTCGTGTTTGAGCGTCGGTATTGATCCGCGGCTCCCCGTCCTCCAAAACTTCTGTGATCTTGGAGGTAGACGGGTGGACGGCCCGCGCGACCAATGTGGCAGCCTGTTATGTTCGGCGTAAACAGAGTTCATGATGCAGACAACAGGCGTCTCACCTGTGCGAGGGTCACGATGAACTCTCTTGACATGCCGAACACCTTGTCGATGTATGATACGTTGTCGTGGGGGTTCGTCTTCGTCAACCTAGACGTACGGTGTCAAATTGCGTGTCAGCAGCCGACCCGGGTGAAAGACGGACCACCAGCAGTCTATGTTGAGCAGGTTGGGCACCTTGCCCCGCGCGAGGCTCCCTGCGTGGAGCACACGTGTAAGCGGAAGCATCCAAGTGGAGTACTGAACGAGGTAGTCACCGAAGAGCTCGTAGACGGCAATGATTTCCAGCAACAGCCTTGCGCGAGACACGCCCATTACGGAATTCGCCTTGTGCCCCTTGCTCCGTGCCAACAGCAGACCCGGCCCGCCTCGCAACTTCACCAGGTTCTTCGCGAAGTCCACATTCTTGGCCCAGTTGCGGCCGCCAGAAAATATCTGCGTATGCAGGTGCTCACTCAACTCACAATTCGCGCGGAAAGCGGACTGCAGCACTCACGTCGATGAGAGCAATCGCGACCGTCGCCGCCAACGCCGCATCGTTGTGGGCTCCCTCGGGAGTGGCGCATGCCGACGCAAGGAGGTGGTTCGACTTGGCGCGGAATGAGTCCGCCACGCGCATCGCTTCGTCGGCCGCGAGTGACGACACGCCGCTCCGGGAGAGCAGGAACGATTGGTGCACGGCCGCCACGCCGAGCAGGGCCGCGCGCAGCGATTCAACAGCCGAGTCCGTACCTCGTACTCCGTCGAACAGGAATTGAAAGTTAGCGGCGAGCACAGGGTTCTCAGACGGGTAGGCCATGATTATGCTCAGCGCGTTGTCGCAGTAATGACGGATCTTTGGAAAGCAAAACAAAACACTCGTTCATTGATATCTAACGGGATGCGTAGCGTGCGAAGAAGACCCCACCAGGTTTCTCTCCTGAGGCGTAGGGAACTGTGATGCCATGACGGTCAACAAACGGATAGCGCGGTGCGACCAAGGGACTCACGTAGGGTTCAATCGGGTCGACTGGAGTCAGGAGCTGAGGCGAAGACCATTGCGAATCCGGAGAGGCACTCTCCGTGCCACGGGAGTGAGGGTCGTGATGAGCCGTGATGCGAGGAAGAGGTGCAGAATGCGACTGAGAATAGTGATGAGACGGGTAGCTGTGGAGGTATTGGGGTTGACTGGTATAAGATGCAGCAATTTCAGGAATAGCAGGGAGAGCGTGGGTATTATGAGGGTGCATAGGGTATCCATGAGATGAAGTAGAAACTGGCGCGACGCTGAAGTCGGACGTTAATGCGCACAAGTCGGACATAGGTAGGTGGGCAACATACACAGAGCGACGGCCATCATTAACGGCGACAGGATTGTTGACATTTGGGTCACTGAAGGCCCGCACGTGAGGATTGAGAACAGCAAGAGTTAACGGGAGGCACATACCTGTGGCGACGAGACACCATTGGAGGAATACCCATCTCCACGGGCTCGCCACGTCGTGGGGGAGTCGGACCACGCGTCGGAGGGGTGTCAGACACACCCGACGAGCCGGCTGTCGACGGCCGTGTCTCCGTACCGTCGATGGGGGAATTAGGCTCTCGACGGGGCGTGGGCTTTTTGCGAGTCGGCACCCCTTCCGGCCAGGTACACTGCGCGAGCGCCCCGACGTCACACACGAGCTCGACGCGTCTGACGCGATGAAACACGTACCTCTCGCTGGCCGTGACTGCAGCGGACACAGGTGGGCTTGGTCTCGTCGCACTAGACGTTGTTGTGAGTCTGAGAGTACGCGACGCGCGCCAGCACATCGGGCTCACCTTGATCTTCTTGGCGCGACAAGTGAGGCAACCGGTCTTGCTTCGGGTGTACTTTGGACGCTTGCGCTGGGAGGCAGGGTCTTGACGCATAGTCGAGGGAGCAACTACGTGCATGTGGGCCGTGCCAGCGTGCATTTGGGAAGCGTAGTAGGCATTAGGGACGTAGTGGTGGGTAGGGGTCGCGGCGCTAGAGGGTACGGTGAGACGCGAGAGGGGGGGGCAGAGGGGGAGCAGGGAACTCACTAGTGAAGACTGTCGGCCATTACGGGGTATGAATGAGGAGGGGAGTCGTAAGGATGGGAGGCATGATGGGGCTCCATGGTTTAAAAACGAACTGGGAGCAGCGTGCATGGGACTGTCGAGAAAAGTACTCCTCAATGTTGATTGTTGTTGCGGATCATGGCATATCGGGCTCGAAATCCCCGATGAGAGATCTGGTCGTGCAGTCGGTCAGTCGCATGTCTCCTTCCTTACGCCGTCACGGAAGAATCCTTCGGCTATTGAATAAATTCATCTTTTTTCTGCTATTTTCTGGCGTTTTCTCCGGACGGCCTTCTTTCGGCGACCGCTCCGTTGGTCACAGTGCCAACGCTCTCTACCGCCCACTCTCATCTCTCCCTCTATCGAAGACGCGCTCCCGTGGACACCGTGGCGTCACGCGCAGCGCGAAATTTGTGTGTAGAAGCAACGAGGGAGAAAAATTCTGGCCCAAGGCGCACGACAAAACGGTGAAGGGTGTGTGGGTGACAAGGTTCAGAGTCAGGGTCTAGTGATGGGATATTGATCTACGGCGAGGCGGCGACTGGCCCAAGAGACTGGGCTGTGAATCAAGGCGAAACACAGCAAGAGACTAGCGTGGGTCGGCGGGTAATTGGTTCGTGAAGCCTAATTTAGGGTTACTGTGCACATGATCTCCCCACGCGACCCACGCCCGCGAGTACTCCTCCCCAGTCCAGCTCGACGGTGATGGCCTCTCCCGCTTGCACCGAGCCTCTTTCCCAACTTGCACCTCCGACATATGTCCCCCATCCTCCTCAACCCGTTGGTGCTGCCCCCATTTTTTGCGTTCTCTCAGATCACCATGGCCGTGCATGCCAGAGATCCAAGCTCACTTTGTCCCTGCACCAATTACCTTTGATAGCTAAATGCATAACGTATCGTCTCTCCAGAAGGCGTTCGGACTATCCCAGAGATCCCGGCGTGGTGCTTCTTAGCTTCCAGAGCCTCAGCCATGTGTCTCAAGGCAAAGAGGATTATCTCCACCGTTCCCCTCCGTTCTCACGCGCGAAACACCATCATCCGTCTCGTCCCTCCATGGCGCCTACCCACGCCACATGCGTTGTGCTCACGGCTGATTCATAATGTTCACTTATCATATGAGGATGTAGGTCCACCGCAACCCGTCTTCCTCTGCCCTCGTGAGTGACGTCTTCTCGCATACGGCAAGACGCTGTACACCGTAGAGCAATACATCATAACTCGATCCGAGTACCCGAGCGCACGCATTGTGTATGCTCAGGGTGGAAAGCCCGCGATGCATTTCGAAGCCCTGCTTTGGCCCTGCTCCTTGCATCTCAATAGGACTTGTGCGAAAGGCATGGCCTATTTTCTGATGGGCCGAGGAGTTGACAGTTGACCAGAACCTTTCGCCCATCCCCCCAAGTACCTCATCTCATGCAGGGTCAGTATCGTTAGTCCAGCGGCGTGACCGACTTGCCGCATCCGGGAATTCACAACACTCAATGTTCTCACCTCGTCCGTTCCCTCGGCATATCCCTGGACCATCCAGACGACCTTCGAACTTCGGGGAGCCTCCCAAGGTGGCCATGACATACAATCAGCCTGTGGCCGCCTTGTGCCAAAACGCTCTTCGATTCGGAAACAACGCCCTCGTCCGTGCGGCCAAGGGGGCAACACATGCGGAGATACGCACTGCACGCAAAACCGGCGGCATATGCATTACCCACACGCCCGTGCTTCCTCACGGGCCAAAGACGTCAAAACACCGGTGTTTTAATGCGCGCGATGGTTCCGTCAACCCCTTTCCAACACGGTGCGGCAATGGAATCACGGATATTACGACAGCACATTCGACATGCACACGCCAGCAGGACGCTGCGCGGGGGACGACGTTCACTTGCACCTGTCGCCGTCAGCCGGCGGGCGATGCACCCCTCGGACGCGTAACGTAAATCGCAGCTTCGCTGTCCCAGCCATCGGACCGCTGGCAATCAGAACCCCGCCGTGTGGTTTGCGTTCTGGATTGTATGGCCGCTGAGTGCACTTGGGAACCTAGATAGACGCATACAGTTGGCTTTCCCCGGAGAAGCCACCAGTACGACATCGGACAGTGGGAGGCCACCACGCGCGCCGGATACGCCGGATACGCGACCCTCGATCCCGTTTACGTGCTTCGCGGATGCGGAACCTGCCGGTCGACGCTATTGTCCGTGTGCGCACATGCAAGATCAAGCAGGCGGGCGACGTACAGTACGACATGCGCATTCTCATGAACAATTGTGTATGGGAACAAGCGCGCCCTCTTGAGTCAACGAAGACACCACTGTTCCTCCGAAGCTTCCCGCGATAGGAATGCATGCCGTAGCCACGGGGGTTCCGAGGCTGGGAAGGTGGGGAGGGGTGAAACGTGATGTGGGATATGTGGGATTGCGGTATCCGTGCGAGGGTCGCCGGGCAGGTCTGGCTACACCGCAGCTATGGAAAGTCAGTACCTTCGAAAACGAGTCGCCAGGGCGCGCTGCTTGGTGCAACACTAGTCTCTGTTGCTGATTTTATCCAGTTGACAAGATGACAGTCGATTCTTCCTGAATGCAACACTGTGTGTCCTAACCGCGCTCTGCTACCCTCGGTGAGCGCGATCGACTTCTCCTACCAGGAAGCTGCGTCGCTGAATGAGATCAGGAGCGGCGGTGGCGAACGGTGGCCACCTCTATCTAAGTAGGAGGATCATTAAGGCGCGAAGAAAGTGCGCCTCATGCGTCCGTTTGATCAGGCGATGACCGGACTCTTGCCAGCAAGACGACTTGGCACGTACGCCGGGAGAGTGGGAACGGTCGTCCGTGGACTACTTGCGGACGCGACGGCCGAATCGTGGTGCCTTGCATCGAGGCCAGGGACAAGGATTTCATTAGCTTGCAGCTCGGACGGATTGGGCCTCGGACATAATTCCAGCACGTCAAGGGGTGAGGATACAGGACGGATAGACGTCCAGTATCGCTTCCACAACGTCAAGACGCTGTTAACATTAAGCGGGTCCGCGGCGGGAACCTTCGCGCTTCACAGGGCCCGACGGGACGTCGGGCCCGGGTTGAAGATGGCGGAGGCGGAGGGCAGGCGTTGTTTGGGCGTTGTCGTGAAGTTTCGCGGGACAGCTGGAGGCGAACGGCGGGGACGAGGGAGATTGGCGAGGAGACGCTAACAGGCTGAGTTCAAAACATTCTCGGTGCGGCCTCTAGGCGGCGCAGTCTGAGCCTTCGCTGACCGTGAACCTTCCAACTTCAGTGCCACATCAGTACTACGGCAGTTGCCGATCACTCCGATCGCTGTCCAGACTCCGCAACGCCGGTGGTCGGGCCCGTGGCGGCGGACTCTAGGTTGCCGCGTTCGCTCACGGCCCAGTATTGGCCAAGTTGCACTGGCAACCTTCCAGTGCGTATTTGTATTCACAGGATCGACGAGGAATGAGTGTACTGGAGGCCGGAGGTGACTTACGATTGCACGGCCCTCGTTGGACGTTTTCATTAATCCCACAGAACCCCACCAGCTTGGTAGAGTTCGAGGTCAATAAATACATACGTTACGTAGCTCCCACTATTGAGAGGGAAGCCTGCCTTTCGGGAGATTGGAAGAGGATCAGTAGTCTGACAATTTACACGTACACGTCGTCCGTGTGCTACTTCCGGCAGAATCGGTAACAGTGTTTAACGCCCCAGTCAATCCGGTCTCTCCAGAATTTCAATGATAAGTATCAGTGCTTGACAGTCAACGCTACTCCAGTAACTGCGGGATCTACAGAGTCGTGCTGCGATCCCACCCCAATCAAAAATCTTGAGACCCGGCACCGCCGCTCAGGATCGTAGGTGTCACCTGGTATAACTTTATATTTATGTAGAGAAAACACATAAGTAAGAAACTTGTGCATTTTCTCCTTGTACCGTACTTTGAAATGGGACGTACCGGCGGGAGTTTTTCGCCTCAACGTTCTTCCCATTAGGCTCGGTTGAATCCTGCAGTGTAGATGAATGCCGGCATACGCGACCAAAACCTGACCAGACCCGACAAATGGCCTGCCCGAGCCGTCCCTTGCACCCAGACAATGACTCGAGCCTACCACCACATATGCACACGTCGAGGCTGTATGCTTTTCATGACAGCCCTATAGCACCTGGCACAACGCTGTCGCGAAAGACTTGCCTCAACGTCCGAATACGTCATCTTAGGAAGTACCCTCCGCCAATCTCGCCTTTGAGTCGGCAGCATCGATATCGTCGGGTGTAAGCGTAACGCGCCTGTGCCGCTGCCGCCTCGGGGCGGGAGCTTCCCTCCGGTTCGGACCGACAACTTGAACGGCATCGTCCCACACTGACCTCCTGCACAGTCCCTGCGCACTGTCAGGACACCATCAAGAGTACGTGGCAAGTTCGAAAAGTCTGAAGTCTGTCCAACAGAGAGTTGTTGCCATCACCAGTAAATAGCGCCTTCGGTCTGTGCACCGCTCCAGTGACGATGATTTCGGGCACGTCTGGTTGTGCGGGAACAGAATGGTGATCGGCCGAACGCTTCTGAATCCTGTCCCTTTCGCCCCGAAAGATCGTGGACGTACTTACTTGAAACGGAAATCCCGTCAGACATGGCGAGTTGGGGTCGAGAACCCAACAGACCATAACTCCATGCAGCAGAACTTAAAAGTCACGGTAGGGTTCGACGCGTTGCGCACCTGTGGCTGGCATGCATGGCCCACACTGCACAGCACTTCACTATCCCAGGCATATGCATGCCCGGCAGGTGTCCGCTTCCTTGAAATCCACTCCCAAAGGCTCCCAACCGCGCGATATCATGGACGCTTCCCACGAAGGCGGAGGCTACTGTTACCGAAACTGGCCGATATCGAATTCCGCCCCAGGCACTCGTCACGGAATGCCGGGCGGCGAATTGGTGGCGAGCACGGCTTTGCACGACTGTTGCGCTCTGTCGCGCAGCCCCCTTCCAGCCCTGCAGGGGAGCGGATACATGGGTTCGTGGCTGACTGATGTTCGTCGACCCATACCGTATGTGTTGAAAGCGGCCCCCAAATGCGGACACCGAACCTGAATCTGTCCACACAAATTGACATGCAAAACTCAGCAAGCTCCTTGAAAGGCCCAAGGGCCGTCCTAAGCTCTGAATCGAACAAACGACGTGTACTTACACGGTTTGAGTCACGATACATGAGGTCGGAGCATGACGGCACGTCGTAAGTAGTTGATCCGCGTGAAAATTTCCTGGATGGGAGGGTGCCGCGCCCTTGTCTGGCCTGCGGGCGAGAGAGCGGAGGGGATGACGAAACTGTTGCTTTGAATTAGAGCCTCGGAACGAGGCTGGCACGGCGGCATGCAATGTGTACTTAAGCATTGGCTAGCAGCCATGGGCATGGGTCTAAGTAACGCAAGGAGACACGAGGAGACGTGGCATAACATGTACGTACGTTTCAGTATTGATGCCTGTCATGGACCTAGTCTACAGTCTCAGGCCCTGTATGGCACACTCCGCACTGTGCCCATGGCACGTTGGCCTCAGGAAGTACCAGTCTCAGGCTAGGATAGGAAGAGGAGATCTGAAGACGAGGTTGGTCCGCTGAGAAGAGTCTACTACTGCCGCCGCGGAGGTGTGTGACATCAGGGTTACCCACATGGGCGCGCTTCTTGTGCATACGATTTTGCGCAGACGAACCAAGTCCTCCATGTTGTTGTCGCAGTGTTAAGTGTTTACTTATCATCTCCCGCGCGACGTCCGACAGGGCCATCGCGCACGTCACCGTTCTCATAGCGCAAATATCCCTTCAACTGGACGGGTCCGAACACGCTCGTCCGAAACGAGCAGAGTGTCACCAACCCGCGTCACCAGTCACCCGTCACTGGTCACTGTGCTGTCCTCGATGACAGCGCGTGGGCAGCACGTTGCGCAGACGAGCCTCCGTCGGCTTCTGGCGTCACTTCGACGCTTCCCTGTCAGAATTCCATACTGACCATGATAGCCGTCGTCATACACGACGATCACCCCTGCAAGACCCCAGTGAGGAAAGTAGGAACGACTACCGATGGCTCGGGGAACGCATGCAAGTATTCTGCGTGGAACCGCGCGTGCGGGTTCCGGGGGTGTGGTCAAGCAGACTAGTCTTGAGAAAGGCAAACCAACACTCCATTGTGAGATTATACATGAATGAACGGAAGACAAACAGTCCTCCCCGCTGATTATGGTACGCCGCCAAAAACTCATGACTTGACAAAGAGGTTGGTGAACTGGTCGACAGAAAGCTTGTTGAGGGACTCGGCATCGCTGACCGCCTTGATAATCCTGGATGCCGGAGCCTGCATTAGAATCCACCAACTATTCGAGACGGCAATAAGCAACTTACTTCGCCTGGCGCTCCTGGTTGAAGTGCGGAGCAATGTGGTGCTCGAACTTCTGGAGCAGGAGTGGGGTACCCTCCTCACGGCGGCGCTTGTGGCCGACAGGATACTCAATTTCAACCTCGTCCAGCACGGTACCGTCATTGAGCTCGACAAGGATCGCATTGCCGATGGAACGCTTGGAAGGTTCGTGGTACTCAACGCTGAACCTCTTGTCCTCGACGCAAGTGATCTTGGCGCGGAGGGCGTCAATGCGAGGGTCCTTCGCAGCCGCGTCAGTGTACGACTCCGAGGTGAGCTCGCCAAAGATTAGCGGGTAAGCAACCATGTAGTTAATGTCATGACTGCGATAGGCGAAACGCGCTCGTCAGCACTACACGATCATGTGACTGAAGCAGAACAGCTCACTCGCGGTCGGCGAAGTTGTCGAGTGGGCCCTTCTTGTTGATGATGCGCATAGCCGCCTCCTGGGTGCGGATGCGGATGCTTTTGATGTCGTCGGCGCTCTTGCCGAGAGCCTTTAGCTTGTTGTGGAGGATGTGTGCCGCCTCGACGGCGGTCTGCGCGTGGAACTCGGCGGGGTACGAGATCTTGAAAAGCACGTTCTCCATGATGTACTGGCTGAAAGGCATCTGGAACTCGAAGGGCTTGCCCTGCAGCGGAGAGTGAGACAAGCCATGGGGAGATCATGAAGCAGACACGCACCTTAAATAGAACATCGTAGAAGCCCCAAGTCTTCGCTGTGAGGACGGAGGGCATACCAATCTCGCCGCGTTTGACGAGAAGGGCGATGTTGACCGCACGAGAGCAAGCGTCACCGGCCGCCCACGACTTACGGGAGCCGGTGTTGGGCGCATGACGGTAGGTGCGCAGAGACTGGCCATCGGCCCACGCGTGGGAGACTGCGTCAATGGTCTGAGCGCGGTTCAGGCCGCTGCATGGAAGAGAAGCTGTCAGCCCCAGCCACGTAGTATGTGAGGATGTCAGAAAAATGTACTGACAGCAATTTGGAGACGACGGCGGTGCTGGCGACCTTGACAAGGACGACGTGGTCCAGTCCGACACGGTTGAACGAGTTCAGGAGGGCAAGGCCACCCTGGATCTCGTGCGCCTTGATCATGGACTCGAGGACATCGTGCACGGTCAAGGGCTCACCCTTGCGAGCAAGGTGGTCTGCGACAGCAAGGATAGCACCGAGGTTGTCCGAGGGGTGCCCCCACTCAGCAGCAAGGAAGCAGTCGTTGTAGTCCAACCACCGGATCTGAGTACCGATGTTGAACGCGCCCCGGATGGGGTCAAGCTGGTAGTTCGTGCCGGGGACCTTCGTGCCTTAGGAAAGGAACGTTGGACAATGGAGGAGAACGTGGAGAATGCGTTCACGCACCATTCGGAACTACAGTACCCTCCACAACCGGTCCCAGCAGGTTCGCGCAGGCGGGGAACCTGAGCGCTTCCAGACCACATCCGATGGTGTCAATCAAGCAGAGACGCGCCGTCTCAAAGGCGAGAGGGCTCTCGATTTTGAAGTTGTGTACGTAGTCGGCGATGTCCTGAAGGACCTGGTCCGGGTCGGGACGCACAGCTGACTCTGCGGCAGCAGACATGGTGCGAACAAAGGAGTTTGCGGGCTGGAAGGGAACAGGGGCAGATGGACGAAGACACCTCTGGGAAAGCGGAGCGGTCGATCTACTGATTGAGGAGATAGCCGCAGTCTGGACGCGCGACACCGGGGCCCTCGAGCGCAGTGTCTGGGGCAGCGAGCGACGAACAGTGGAGAGCATCGAGGACGACGTGGAAGAGGACAAACTTGTGTCTGACACTCCGGCTCGGCTATATGCTACCTCCCGCAGGGCGCTCCCCGCCCGGAACTGGGCTTCCATCCCCCACGACGTCGCGGCGGACCAGCGGTGACCATCCTCTCCCTGGGGTGCATTTGCCCTCAGCCTCACCTCACCGTACGCGACGGAACTTGTGTTCCGTAGCCCGTCCTCATCGTCAGTTGAACTGGTGACCACCCACGACATCTTCGCCCGTCCGACGCGTCCCGTCCTACACCTTCGGCCGACTTGCGCCCCCTCTCCCTCCCTCCTTGGCAACCTCGCCGCTATCAAGATGAACCTCACTCCCGGACAGGCACACGAAGCATACATAGGCCCACCTTCCGAGCCAATCAAAATGTCCGACTTCCTAGATTCAGCCCAGGAGTTGGAGGAAGGATCCGAAGGCTCTCCCATTCCCGTGTTCTCCCAGTCCGCAGCTGCGCTTCCTGAAGACATACGGACGTTATGGACATCTCTTCCCCAGGATGAGAGGGAGAAGATTGAACTGGAGTGTCGGTGCGTCTTCTCACTTAATTCACTCCACGAGCCCCAATACTCCCACTGTACTGATGCGTTCGTCGTAGGATAGAGTCGACGACCTCTGCAATGTGCTCGAGGACACGATACGTAACCCCCAGCTGATGGCGCACGCCAAGAGAACGCACGACGCGGCAGTTCATGCAATATACGAGACCGCTGAGCCTACTCGGAAAAAGCGGAAGAGAACAACGCTAACCGACCCGGACTCGGAGTCTCCTGAAACGACTGCTTTGCGACTGAAGCACGAAGCGATCAGGCTGAAATGTTGGCCGTCAGTGCTCTGCTACACTCCGT
Organism: Polyporus tsugae; assembly: GCA_024305745.1. Lineage (NCBI taxonomy): Eukaryota > Fungi > Basidiomycota > Agaricomycetes > Polyporales > Polyporaceae > Polyporus > Polyporus tsugae. The sequence goes on from JAHRBS010000001.1 coordinate 1,883,218, forward strand.
CTCCTGATCCCACCAGCACTAACCCCAATATGCTAGATCAACGATTCCTGCAGCGTCGTTCATCCGGCCCCCAAGGCAGCCGGATCATAACACACTTGTCGATGTCGTAAGCAGCGCCCTCGCGCAAGTCTCTCCCGCATCCGTTCCTAATAATTACGCCTACAGAAGAAACTAGGTGCTTCTCAAGCCAAAGACCACGATGCATTACTTTTTATTACGGTCTACAACCGACTTTCATGGGGCCAGAAGATCCTCCTGCGGGCTTCCCAACACGTCCTCCTGTCGTCGCAGTCGCTCGGCGACCTTTTCGAGGCACTGCCGTGCACCTCGAAAGAGATACCTGAGGAAACTTTTGATGAGGCCGGGCTAGTCACGGGATTTAAGGCCTCGGATGGTGAGAATGATATGGCGCTCGACGGCGGCCTCGGTGTGGCTGTATGTATAGAAGGCATTTTGTATGGAGATCGCCAGAGCCAGGTCGATTACGCCGAGTAAGTCTCAGACGTTCATTTTCTTCACGACATAACGGCTGACCGTCAAGCAGAAGGGTATCGAGACAATTGCAATCAGTGCCTGAAGGCAAGCGACCGATTCTAAGCAAGGGGGGAGCAATGCGTGATACGAAGCTGTCTTCACTGACGGTGCGACTACATGAACCCTACTGGATATTGCACGCCGGTAGCTGTGAGCATTTCTTCACCATCACAACCATCCGGTAAGCTCCCGTTTTACCATTATTATATGTATATCTCACGATTCCTGAATACGTTGAAGGCTTCGCCACCCATCGGATCCGCCGTCTGGGTACCCACTTACCACTCAGATCACTCCGCCTTTATGCGACAATTGTCGGGTCTGCGCGAAGGTTCCAGCGGTGTATTCTGTAATAGGCGATATCCGGTTAGGCGAGAGCCCATTCCAGGTTTGTGGACCGTGTTGGAGATGGATGGGCGAGCCCAAGGATGGTTCAGATGTTCTTGTAGTTACTCTCCCGAAGTACGAGTTAGGTTGGGTCACCAATACAGCCGCCTGATTGGGGTCACTGTGCCACGATTGTTCCGACCATCCCTCCGATGCACTCGAAGTAGACTTTTCTTTGAGAGCAACAACCGAAGTCGATGTCTGTCCAGTATGCATGACGTAAGCGTCTGTGCCTCGAGGAAGGCCGCGCCTTGTATGAGCGCGCCTGTGGCCTGAGGGCGACATTGGCCAACCTCCGTCATGACCTCTCCCTGAACGCGATAACGCCGCCTTGTATCTGTGTCGTAATCCCATATACCATCTTCCGGCTCTCTACCCCAGTGTCGTCTTCGATTTGGAACCACGTTTTGGAGCGTCATGGACAAGCCTTCTCATCTCAGCGTGATCATGGACCTATCCCCAACGCAATGGACCCTATGCGCACAGTCCACGAACCCGCCTGGTCTTTCACTCCAGACGTTCTTGTCGCAACTTATGGCGTTCTTGAACGCGCACATCGCGTGCATGGACGAAAACACGCTAGCAGTCTTTGGAGCGTTTCCGGGGCAGAGGTACGTTTCTGTTTTGGCCTCCTTTGCGAGGCAGCCGCTCGAGCCTTCGCGTGAGTGCCCATAGCTCACAACATGCAGTGTGATGTTATATTCGTCAACCGGAGAGGTCATGACCACAACCACCGAGGTCACGGACGCCAACACATACCGCCCGTTCCGGACGCTAGACTCGACTGTGATGTCATCAATAGCGGAGCGTTTGGACTCTTATGATGGTGCCGGGGAAGAAGGTGAGCAAATGTACTTTGCCGCTTCCGTTCAAGTCTGGTGGTGAACATGGCTCCGCTACAGCGCCGATAGGGCTGGTTGGGTGTCTCACCAAGGCACTATGCTGTGAGTTCTCATCTGCGGTTTCGGATCCGGTGAACGTGCGCGATTATCTCCGTAGACATCAACAGGTCCATTTCCGCTGCAACAGCGTCGGCCCAAGGAGTGGAGGGAGGAGCCACATCGGTCGATCCACGCATTCTAGTGCTATCGGTCTCCCCGGATCAGTCCTCAACGTATATCCCTATTATGAACTCCATATTCTCGGCGCAGAAACTCGTGAGTGTGTCTTTTGATCTCGATGGACCATGTGTCGACACCTCCGCTGACTGTAGGCTACCCTCAGAAAGTCACAATAGACGTCTGCAAGATCTTCGGAGCGGAGAATGTGTTCTTGCAACAGGCAGCACATTTGACCGGCGGCGCGTACGTACAAATCGAAAGGATGGACGCATTGCTGCAATACATGATGGTATGCGCTCCCACTCGTGCGCCACAAAGGTGCCTCCCCTCATTGTGATTTCGAAGATGTCGTTCCTCCCCCCTCCGGCCATCCGCCAGCTGATCTCAGTGCCTACCCAAGATAGAGTTGACTTTCGTGCCGCTTGTTTTTGCCACAAACGCATAGTGGAAATTGGCTTCGTCTGCTCCGTATGCCTGTCAAGTAAGCTCTATGACGGTCTCACTAGGAACGCTGCCCTTCACTGACCAACGGTTCCTCACAGTTTTCTGCCAGCCCGTACCAGTGTGTTCGACATGCCGGTAAGTTGCAGCAGCATGTCGCCGAGTACTTCCCCCGCCTTCCCGCGTGAGGCTCGACCCAACGCGGCGGGCTCTGGTCGGTTCTCGTCCCGCCCGGCCCCTCCTCCCCTGCTTCTTACAATCGAAAATTTGGTGCTGATCTCCTGACGATCTATTCTCAGAACAAAGTTTCCGATCAAGACATTGCAACGACTCAATGCTTCACGCCCGATTTCCGCGGCGCCGTCGACCCCAGCAACTCCTCGGCCGTTGGCACAGAAGAACGGCGGTGCCCCCTCCCCCCTGAGGCCCGGGTAGTCGGTACCAACTCACTCACGGCACCAACTCACTCACGGCACTCCCATGTCACTGTTGGGTATTCTGTACTTCCTCAATACAGAGTTCAGTCACGAGTCGCCGTGGATGTGGTCTGGAGCCCCATGGTCAAGTCACTTGTATTCTGAATCCTTATCCACGCTTCTCTTCAGTCCTCGAGGTTCGGATGCAGCACCTTGACCGGCCGAGTTCGGTGCATGGAAGACAGGGTCACAATACACGTACTCCGGTTAGCGTTGGGGGTTCGGCAGGGTTCGAGCGTCGGGCGTTGGACATGGCGGTGTGGGTGTCGGGGTTGGGGGTGTGGTTCTTGCTTCCTACTCATTGTCAACGACGGTTGTCTTGGAATGCTTGGGAATATACGTACGGCGTTTACTGTGCTTCGCTGCTGGCCGCAGAACCGGCGGTGATTGCATCGTTACCTGGACATGAGCGCTGGCCTCAATGACGACACTGCGCGCCCTTAACAATTACGTGATAAACCAGCGCCTTGGAAGACCGATGCCCGGGATGTGGGACGAAGGTTCTAGCCCAAGACAAATGACGTACTAATCCAACATCGTGGATACTGAACCTTGCAAGTTGCGTGTGACATACATGGTAGAGTGAAAGGGCAACGGCCTGCGGGTCTGGCGCGCTACAAATTTTCTTGTCCTCAGGCCACTCCAGCCCTGTCTCATACCAGTGCCCTCGTCCTGTCCGATCACTTTCAACGTCAGCAGTCCAAGGGCAGCGCGGTGATGTATACGGAAGGACCCTGGCTGCTCCCCGGGGCCCGCGGCGGGCGGCGCAGAACGGCGGCCTTCGTGATACCGGACATGATGGGAGGAGTCAGCGAAGCAATTCAGATGTGGGCGCAGGTGAACTCGCGTGTGCTCGCTGGACGTACGCTGGGTTTCGGGCACAGGGACGTCGTATACCCGACCGCCATGCTCTCCGTCGTGAATGCGCACCAAAGGCGGGCTAACCGTGGCGTGTATGTGTGTCGGAGTCCGGACAATGGCATCCGGACACATGAACGGAATTGAGGTCGAGTTAGGTTCGCGGATGGGCAGACATGGGTCGGTATTGGAACTTACGCTTTATTGTGGTTGGCTGTCCTGAGCCGCCGCAACTGGCATTGCAGGCAGCGGGGTTGTTGCTCTCGTTGCCGCCTTCGCTGTCGCTGGCCATGTCGCTGTCTGTGCCCGCGCTGCTGCTATCGGAGTCGTCGTGGGACTGCACTTCTTTCACTAGAAGCAACACACCCGCCTGGGGTGTCCGCTCACCCCTTTCCGAGCATAACCCTGTCCATACGCCGCACGGCCGATAGGGTGGGAGAACTCGTAAGCTGGGCGAATCACCCACAAACTGCGGGCGAGGCTAGGGTACAGGTTTGGGCGATTGACGTACGTAGGAAGTCTCTGCCAACGACACGTTGGAGGACGTCATGCGTGCTTTCGTCTTTCCCGGCCGCCTCTACAGCCTCGCAGATCGCTCGCGCGAGGGACATTCTGGTGATTTGCTCACCAGCGCCTGGGAAGTTGGGACATAAAAACGCCGCGCAGTGAGTCTGGTGATGGTGATAAATGGGGCGCTGGGAGACAGGGTCCGCGAGACTAACCTGATACGCTGCACGCCGTCCTGGGCGTGGCCCAGCAGCCTGCGCCATAGATTGCTGCCTGAGTGGGAGCGCAGGAGAAGCTAGTTTGAGTACGGGATGCGGAAATTAATTACTGGAGAAAGATAACAATATACTTCGCCAATTCGGCCTGGGAGCTTGAGTAGCAACCCACCACTGTACGTATGTCAGTGAGTTTCCAGGACGAGGAGTGGGCTAAAGGCGGGCTACCTTGACACGCCAGCCGCTAAGTGGCCATCTGCGTCCCATGCCACAGCGCCGACAGTATCTTGTCTGTCATGGAGGCCGTCGACCTGCATCAGAGGAGATGCCAGTTGTCCGGTTGAGTTAGAAGGGCCGCCCGATGAAGCGCAAGACCTTGCAGCATCAAGCTTGCTAATCCAATCAACCCATTCACGTCGCGCTCGAGGTGAGATCAGCGATTCGGACGGACACTGCAGCCCATTCGACTTGGCGAACTCTGACGCTCCAGAAGACACCAAAATGCTAAGAGTTATGAATAACCCAATCGTGGGTAGAGGAAAAATGAAAACGTACAGCGGGGGGATACGACCCAGAGGATCAGGCTTGCGTGAATAACGAAGGATTTCATGCGCGAGTTTGATTGGGTTCTTGACGCCTAGAGCGGTCGGTCGTGAACGAGTATCGCGCGAGTGTCGTGAAGCCTGCTTACCCGATACGCTGCCGACAGCACCGAAGTCGCCGGTATGGCCATCCATAACGGAGGCGTCGCATTCGGCGGTGCCACTCAAAGTTAGGTTGGACCCGTAGCCTACACAAGGCGTACGAGGGACTCTTGTGAACAGGCTTGTATGTTTATACCTCGGAAAATGGAACGGACCAGCATTCAGACATTCGTCGTCTTCCAAGATCGATATTCCTCCGCATACTGTGGGTAATGCCGCCTCGCCACTGCGCGCGAACGCTATACTAGCACTGGTGCACGCTCTAACGTCGCACAATTCAGCAATAAAATCATCTATGTGTATTGAGAATACTCACAAACGCAACGCACGCTTGACATCTGGATCAGCCGATTTGGGATGAAACCCAGCACCTGCGTGCACGGCGATGATCTGTAGCGTCGGCGAGTCCGCCATTACCAATTGGCGCAGCTTGCTTGTCCCTACGTCAGGGCGTTAGCTAACTTGCAACAGCTATCTTTATTTCTCAGGTAAGTTTGCTGGTCCAATCGACTAGGTACTACTACTACTTGACTACTACAAGACAGGGTTACGCGGCTCGCGTGAGTAAGTAGAGCCGCCGAACACAGGCGCCCTGTACAACCATGGGCATACAACGCGATCGCGTAGCCACAGGCGCGTTTGAATCCAGTCCTTGGCCTCCTCTTGCCTTCACCTGCACTTCCGACCACTGCCCTGCTGGCTTACTCCCCGACCTTGAAAGGAGGAAGGGATCACTTCTAGAGATTACTGTCAGATGGCGTGCCACGTCGGCGTTCTTCCTGCAGGTTAGTTACTCAGTGGCTTCTTCATCCAACCACCCAGTGGCTGAACAGCATACCCTTTAGATTTGCTCCAAGCTCTGTCCCACCAGTTGGAAGACAGTGCGCCACAGGGATCAAGATATATTGGGAGTGGAGGCGGTGGACTTTGTTTTCTAAGATTTCCGCACCCGCGGACAGGTGCGTCTTGGCCGTTCGAGAATACAGAGCGCATCACGAAGTGGCTAGACCAGGCATACCTTCGTTATTTCTACCGTACGAACAAATCGATAGCGTAAAAAGCTCGCTACTGGAGGTCCAGGCGATAGCTCCACCTAATCCAAGGTCATGGTTCGTTCGCGAAGAAGTTGTGGAAGGCGAGTCCGAATTTGTCATATCCTGGCCGTGTCTTATATCCTCCACTCCGATGCAGATGGCAAACTTCTCATGATGACACCGATAGACCCCGTCTTTCTCCTCATACCATTGCTACGAGTGACCCAGCCGGTAAATACTCTCCTCGTCTGTGCATGCGCAGAGCGCTGAGCTCCCCAAGCAGACGGCTGGTTCTGGCAACTTCCTCCCGTCAGAAGACCTCATCGAGGAGGCTGCGAACAAGCTTGTTTCTGGAAATCCTGAGACCCCATTGTCTCCCGACGATGTCCAGCGGCTTTCGTCATTGCGCTGCATCCAGGCTGCGATGCGGCACGTGTGCGAATACAAAGGTTAGCTTTCATGGACACCCGCAACCATACATACATATACCTGACATATGCGCAGAGATCACAGCTGAGGTTGTGGTATATAGATACTCTGCCGAGCGCGTGCAGACGTACCTGCGCACGAAAGTCGCGCGCTTATCTCATATAAATGTATCGGAGCTATCCCGCACATTGACTCGGAGCTTCGCGAAAGACGGTTTAATGGAGGACGGCAAGGAAGATATGTTACAAGGTGAGCCAACGAATGATGATTGCCCCAATAATCTAACAATCCCTCGCACCCTAGCGGCTCGATTGCGCGCTGCGTGTGACCTTGTCTCTCAGTACCTCGCCCGGGATGTCTACGAGAGTCTTCTCTCCTCATACGAGTGTGTCATGCATAATTGCCACCATTGGAACGTGATTGACTGGTCTCGCTGTAGCTTCGCGGCGCTAGACGCATATATGAAGGTCCTGAGGGATGAGGCTATGGCGCTTGCCGCCTCAAAGATGAACGCCATCGAAGCGAAGGAGAGCGGAGATAGCAAGGTGCCAAAGGACCAAGGCAACGACAAGAAGCGCAAACCTCGGGCTTCAACAGGCGTCGACAAGCTCAAGAAGGCTAATACGGGGGGTATGGCTAAGTTATCGACCTTCTTCCAGAAGAAATGAGCATGTATGCTGGCGATGCTGTTTCTTGGTATGCCCGTATCCTTGTATTCATTTATGACGTTGTACACTCGTTGTTTATCGCTTTGTTAATTGCATCCAATGTTGGCAGCTGGATTAGCCTTTGCCAGAGCACGAGGAAGGTATCACCTCTTCACAATGTGACGAGTGGTCTCGGTGGAGAGGTGATTCGAGCTCCGCTAAGACTCGCGTCTTGACAAGAGCGTTCATGTTCAACTTGCAACCAGCTCGACGTCCCCCAACTCCTCCTCCTCTTTGATCGTCATGCTATCGAGCACTCGCCATTTCGTCAAGGAATACATCGAACGCGGCGTTCAAACCGACCCTGTCCCTTTCAAGACCCCACCCGCCGAGCTACCAACCTCCTACCTCATGGATTCCCCATCTCACTCGCAGAGGGCCGACGCCTGCTCCATATCGGCGTCGTCTCCGCCTACCCCCGGTCGCGCTAGGACGGCCACGCAAGATGAGAGCGCATATAGCCAGTGTCAGACCGATATCTCCTTCGACTCTGCGAGCTCCACTGCTGACCGGTCCATGACCACCACCACTCGAGCTTTCAAGACGGAGCCAATCCCACCCAACAGGCCGACAGCACTCCTAGACAGGCAACCATCGATCCGCACTGTTTCCCTTCCGGAAGCAACGCCGAAGTTCCGCATGAAGACTGTCCTAGAGAAGAAAACCGCCCGTGTCGTATCCATGCCTATCTCGGCTTTGCTCAATCCGCTGTCCGATGGTTTAGATGCCCAGAGCATCGTTGGCGATCCTTTCGTGTCCGAGGACGAGCAACACACCCGTGTTCGCGTCCGGTCGCACGCGACCGATGTTCCCCATACTCCGTCTATCCCCTCCTCCCCCGATTCGGTGGTCATCATCGCGAATATCAGCAACCAACTTTCAAACGAATTCCTCAAACCGCGAATTGACGAGGATTCTTCCCTGGAGTCGGGTGAAGAAGGTGCGCCGTTGCGATGCTGACGCGTCAGATGCTCATCATGCTATTGTTCTCATAGGTTGGATCACTTGGACGAGGTCCCCTCCGCGCCCCATCCCTGCATTGCACGGGCCTCTGTCATTGCCATACGCACGCTGCCCTTCGTAGGTACTCTCCATACCGTGTTCCAGCTGTTTCTGATGCTACCGCACGTAGGGGTGCTGAGGGCACGATCATCGAGGAACCCGACAGCCTTCCTCGCGTCATATGGGGCTTGGATGGCGACAGCATGAGTGGTCGAACCCAGCTGAGGGCTAGCAATACGCAGTCCGCGGCAGGTAAACCTCCGGCTGAGACCGCAGGCGAAACGGGACGGGCGATTGCGAAGATGAAGATTAAACAGGACTACCGGCTTTCATTCGCCCGGAACGTTCAACCTCCGAGCGTGGTGCCTTCCGATCGTCCGACGCAGGATCGACAGAGCCCGATGGCTTCCGGTGGTGCCCAGGAACTCCCGAGTCCTCCTGAATTTATACTGAAGCATTCAGAGCCCATAGACCTAGGACGTCTTCTGGGAAGTTCTCTTGACAGAAACCATCTGGAAGTGGTGTCCGATGGAGCCTTGCCCAGCGCGGGATGGCAGGCTTCGTATTCCAGCGGCCTTCCGACTCCAGAACTCATACATGATCTCAGTCCCGAGATGGTGTTCGCTCAAGACCGCTTCAAGAGTCATGGTCTGACCACTCCGTCCGGTTCCGCTAGCGACATACACGGTCTGTCGAACGCTTCCATTCCAGCATCTCTGCTCTCCGGCTCCCCGCTGGAGTCTCTGAAGTCTTCTCGATCACCGATTCTCTTGGAAGAGCTCGCACCTCAGCAGCTGCCTTATCCCCAAGGACCGATGCCTCGGACGTCTACGCTAGACGTCGCTCAGAAGTACCGTCAGCAACACCTTCAAAGTATTTTGCCGACACCGCCCGACTCCACTTCACCTATCTGGTCGTCTACGTTCTCTCCGTACCGAGGCGGAATGTTATCTCCGGAACTTCTGGCGGCTGCTGGCTTATCTCAGATGAAGTCTGGCTACCCATCCTCTCAAATCGTCCCACCTTCGCAGCACCTGCTGAGACCGGTACCTAGCGGCTTTGGCAATTCTAGTCTTGGCACTACCCGGAAGGTTGCTCCGTCTCCGGCGTGTCTCATCAACGCCAATGGTCAGAAGCTTCCACCTCGTCTGGCTGTGGAGTATGCTCGTCGTCGCACAATGCCAGACACCTTCCTGGAAGGTTTCCAACCGCAGAACGAACTTGGTCTTCGATATTCATCACCCGTGCGGATGATCAACCATTCTCCCAGCATGCCGAAGGCGCCGCCAAACACGCCTCACGATAACGTTTCACCGTATGGTCCTCGGCATCCAGATGTTGTGGCTATCACACACCCATCGCTCTTAGCTGCGCCCCCTTCGCCCACCTCTGCGCGAGAACTCCAGAATATCTGCTTACCCCAGAACATCCGTTCAGTCCCTCTCAGCAGGCTTGTTCAACGTCGGCTCTCGACCGTGCCCGAAGAAGACTATGCTTCTAGCGCAGACACCGGTCGGACCCCTCCTGTCTCTGGGCGCGAGATTTCACAAGGTCCCACCAGCAACGCCTCTGGACTACATTTGTTCCTATCACCGTCCCGTCGGACGAATGTCAACGCCGCACCCTTGGATTTGTTGGGCGACGATGTCGGAGCGCGCTATGGCGCGGGGAACATGGGAGTTTCTGCAAACCCGGCGCGCACCATCCCTGGCATTCCATACGGAGTGAAGCTGCCGAGCGTCCAAGGAAAAGGTCCCGGGCCGGTCGCTGGCAGGGAAGCGCACTTCGTCAAAGAAGCTTCCCGTCGCCAGGGCACCGGCAACATAAACAGTGACGGCGGGAAACGCGGCGAAGGTGCGCGGGGCAGGGGCCACAGGCGTGGCGGGCGGGGCAGGAAAGGTCGCGGCGGGAACGGACATGGAATTCACGGGGCGGAACGCGTTGATGGTGGGTTGGTTGTGAAGTCTTGAGCTTGAAGGTAAATTTGGTTCGTGAGTCGAGCTGCCATTAATTTCGGAGCCGAGAGCTGCGTTGACGGAATAGCCTCTTCCCACACAGGTTCCGCAGTACTCAGCTTTGAACATCGTCGTCTGTTTTCTCTCGGTCTGGAATGTCTCCGGTTTCGGCTCATCTGAACGCGTGTGTATCCTAGATGTTCGATCGATTCGGTGGAGTTGGCAATGGCTTCGGGCAATTGGGACTGTATAGAGGCCGCATGTGATCTGCACGTCGTGCATCAATGTCTAGAGCGGGGTGTTGGGGCGTGCAATCGAGGGCATCGGTGTTTGTTTGCATGCCGCATGCGTGCGCTGGGTGGAGGCTCGCGATATGACATTGACGGGGCATCGCTGGATCTGGGCGGGCGGCGACATGAGACTCGACCGAGAGCTGGGGCCACGTGGCTGGGCTGCTCGCCTAGACGCCGCAATGTCCTTAAGCCGTTGTGGGCTTCAGACAGCGACCATCCTCCTCCTCACCGTCCGGCACAATGCAGTCCCTCCATCCCAGCCCCGCCAGGCCAATCGGGCCTCGCTCTCTCCGTTCAGCATCCCCACATCCTTTCCCGCCCCCCGAGGTAGCCCCTCTCAACATCCGCAAGCCTTCCAGGGACCAGCCCAATGGTTCTTCTCTTCTCTCGCCGCCCGCAAGCACCAGTCCATCGTCCCGCTCGACCACACCTACCCCGTCCATCCAGACATCGCCAATTCTCATGCCTGGCCCTTCGCCGCGACGAAAACCCGCATTCCCCAAGATTGAACTCAATACCCTCAACTTGGGCTCCGCCTTTTCAGGGATAGGCGGTCCTCAGCCCCAGGACTCACCACAGCAACCTTTGCGCCTACACATCACCAACGATAGCGAGCCGACGATTCGCCCACCGGACGACACTATCTCGCCGCAGCACCCTCCTCCGCACATGGTGTCAATGGTTGACCTCCGGTCGAAGGTCGAGGAATTCGATCACTGGTCGGACGACATGCTTGAGGAGCTCGGCCGGCTGGGCGAAGGCGCGGGGGGCGCGGTGTACAAGGTGCGCGACCGGCGGACGAACGTCGTGATGGCGCGCAAGACGATCACGACGCACGAGGCCCCGATGAAGCAGCTCCTGCGTGAGATCAAGATCACGTCGAGCACCGAGCACGTCAACATCATCCACTTCTACGGCGCGTACATCAGCCCGAGCAGCAGCGAGGTCAAGGTGCTCATAGATTACTGCGAGGGCGGCTCGCTCGAGTCCGTCGGGAAGCGCATGCGCGAGATCGGCGCCAGGGTCGGCGAGAAGGTCGCCGGGCGGCTTGCAGAGGGGGTGAGTGCCTGTTCATCTCGTCTCGTCGTGGGGGGCTTCAATTCAGCGTGCTGGATTTGAATCCGTCGTCCGGTGTCTGTCGGTTGCGAGGGCCATATGCCCTCGAACGTTCACTCCACTGCGTCTGCTGCGTGCTGCGTTTTGTGTGGGAGGCGCGATTGGGAATTGAATGGCTGACTGACGGCTCCGGGCTACGTTGATGTTGCAGATTTTGCAAGGGCTCGCGTACCTGCACTCACGCAAGACAATCCACCGTGACATCAAGCCACCGAACATCCTCCTCACGCGCGAGGGCGTTGTCAAGCTCTGCGACTTTGGTGTTTCGGGCGAGCTGATAAACTCCGTTGCTGGGACGTTCACCGGGACGAGTCTGTATATGGCCGTACGTGTCCTATCTCCAGAGATGCTGCGCGGGGACGCCTTCGCTGACATCACTTCTTCCGTTTGTCTTCGTGACCGCGTTGTGTCATACACAGCCGGAACGCCTGTCCGGGAACGACTACACCATCCGATCAGACGTCTGGTCAACTGGCATTACGCTCCTCGAGCTCGTGACAAACCGCTTCCCCTTCCCCACCGATCTCGCGGCGATCGAACTCATGATGTACATTGTCCAGAACGAGGTGTGTCTCTGATTTTTGAACATACTTTGCGGTGCCGTGCGCTGAGCTTCTTTATGACGTCCTTCTCCCGCGTCGCTGGTGCTTCCCACGTTTAGCCACCTGAGCTTGAGGATGAAGAAGATATTGTTTACAGTGCGGAGATGAAGGATTTCATCAAGAAGACGTCAGTGTTTTTTCTTGCCGGACCGGCTCTTGTCGTTTATGCTAACTTTGAACTTTTCGAAGGCTGACCCGAGACCCCGCCGTGCGTCCCTCACCAAAGGAGATGCTGGAACATCCGTGGATCGTCAACGTCATGCAGCACAAGCTGGATATGGCCTACTGGATGCGCAAGGTCTGGAAGTGGCGGAAGACCGAAAGGTTGGTCAGTTCGCTCCAAGGGACTTGTGTGCTATACTAATAAACTTTACCACAGTCAAGCTCCACCGTCGCGTCCAAGCTCTAGCCGGAGCAATCGTGCCTCATTGGATGCATCGATCGCCGGCCTATCTATCAACGACTCGGCCTCCGAGGCCTAGAGTCCTAGACTGCTGTCACCGTCCCATCTCGTTCATCCCTCCCTAAATCTGTCGTCTCGGACGATGTAAAGTTTGGCGCGCGTGCTGTATTCTGGCGTGTATCTCTCCCACCTTTGTTTGCCATAGTGATTCCCTGCACCGGATCTCCCTCTTCTGATTGTGTTTGCTTCTCGTTTGTGTTCTATCTCCCAGCCTCGTCTCTCACTCACGTCCCCCTTTGTTTCGTGCTCGCCCTGTCCAGCCAATTATCCTCCACGCTCTGTGACCCGACATCCATAATACCATTTGCTAGCTTTTGACCTACGCAAAACAACCTATCTGTAACCATAGACTGCAATATCACTTGGTTGTGCTTAGTTAGAGATCGCTGCTTGATGGTGTATAAGGGCACAAAATGAAGTTTACGTATGGCAGTGTAGCCAAGTGGTTACGGCGTCACGTTTAGGCCTTGAGCAAACCGTGATGGGTTTCCCGCGCGAGTTCGAATCTCGTCACTGTCAAGACTTTTTGGGTATACTTTTGAGCACCCATCCAGCGCCTACTGGCTTACCTGAGGTGGCTCAGACGGAGACCTTGCCTTGACCTCCGACGTTCACCATCTCCACCATGGCCTCAGCTTCTGGTGCGTATTTAACCTTCTTGCCCATTTTTGCGTCTCCTCATACTATGTGGGTGTCATAGCCACCGGAAAGTTGTCCCGCGAGGAGTTCCGCCGACAGAAAGACCTCGATGCGGCTCGGAAAGCTGGTACTGCCCCTGCGGCACTGGATGAGGAAGGAAAGGCTATCAACCCTCACATTCCTCGTAAGCAAGCGGACTTCTTCGCCAGCTGAAAACTGTAAAGTCTCACTCGCTGCTTCCAGAGTACATCGCCCAAGCACCATGGTACCTCGACACCGGCGCACCCTCCCTCAGCCATCAGCGCATGCCCGAGTACGACCGCTCGGCGGACAAGCTCGACAACTGGTACGACCGTGGTGCGAAGGCGGGCCCCGCGGCGAAGAAGTACCGGAAGGGCGCGTGCGAGAACTGCGGCGCGATGACACACAAGAAACAGGACTGCCTCGAGCGGCCGCGCAAGAAGGGCGCAAAGTTCACCAACAGGGAAATCGCGCCCGATGAGGTCATCCAGGACGTGGCGACGGGCTACGACGCGAAGCGCGACCGGTGGAACGGGTACGACCCCGCGGAGCACAAGCAGGTGTACGAGGAGTACGCGGCGGTCGAGGCGGCGCGGCAGAAGCTGCGGGAGGAGGAGATCGACAAGCGGACGACGACGGACCTCGCGGCGGTGCGGAAGGTCGCGAAGGCGGGGACGGGGAAGGAGAAGGGCGAGGGGCGGGACGATGACTTTGGGAGCAGCGACGAGGAGGACGAGGATCAGGACAAGTACGCGGAGAGTGCGGACGCGGTGGGCCAGAAGCTGGACACGAAGACGCGGATCACGGTGCGGAACCTCCGTATCCGTGAGGACACGGCGAAGTATCTCATCAACCTGGACCCGTCGAGTGCATACTACGACCCCAAGACCCGTTCTATGCGTGACAACCCGAATCAGGGTGTTTCGGCGGAGGAGGTATGTGGACCGTCTGCTCTTCTCTCTGTCACCGTTCCTCACGCCAGTCTAGTCGCAATTTGCTGGAGAGAACTTCTTGCGGTTCTCCGGAGAGGCTCCCGAGGTGCAAAAGCTCCAGCTCTTCGCATGGAATGCCGCGGCTCGGGGCAATGACGTCCATGTCAATGCGAACCCGACGCAGGGCCAGCTCCTACACTCGCAGTACATCCAGAAGAAAGAAGAGCTTAAAGATACAACGAAAATCAGCATCCTCGCCAAGTACGGCGGAGAGGAGTACTTGGAGAAGGCACCGAAGGAGCTGTTGCAAGGGCAGACGGAGGAGTACTTGGAGTACTCGCGGACGGGTCAAGTCATCAAAGGCAAGGAGCGGGCAAAGACGAGATCGAAGTACCCAGAGGATGGTAAGTCTGCTGATCACGACTGTCTATCTCGTGTGCTTATCGCTCCCTCTAGTCTTTGTTAACAACCACACCGCGGTATGGGGTTCGTGGTACGACGTTGCTTCGGGGACGTGGGGCTACGCATGCTGTCACTCCTCTGTACACATGTCATACTGTACCGGCGAGGCCGGTATTGATGCTGCACGCGCATCAAGCGCAAAGCATCTTCTGGAGTCGTCATCATCAGCGTCGATGCCACCACCACCCGTGCCCTCAAGTGACGCAGAGGAGCGCAAGAAGAAGGCAGAAGAGCTGTTCTCGAAGAAGCGGCTGGGCGAGGGAGATCTCTCGCTCGACAAGGGCAAGCTCGCCATGGCCCTCAGCGAGGAACGGAAACGGAAGGCAAGGGGAGACGATGATGACGACCGCTTGGGGAAGAGGCAGCGGGGTGGTCTGGGCCAGAGCCACGAAGTGTCTGAAGAAGAGCTTGGTACGTTCATTTGGCCGTTGCTCTTCCCAGCTAGACACTGACAGCGGTTCGCAGAGGCATACCGGATGAACCGACGGATGACGGAGGACCCGATGGCCAACTACGTGGACGCGGAGGCGTGAGAGGGACATTCTATGGATATACTGGGGGTGCTGTACTTTACTGTCTTGTTTGTGTTGTAATGCGCGGAATGTTTGCACGTCTAAGCGATCGTTCCCACGTGTGCGATGTGCAGCGGGTTCAACTTTGTGCGCTGGTTCTTACGTCCTGTCCGTCGTGGTCCTCGTCCTGCTCGCTTCTCGCGGGGCCGTCGCCTCCAGCGGATACCTCTTCATGCTCGTGACACCTCTTTGAACCTGTATGCAACTCACGACTGGTCTTCCTCTCCTTCTCGCCCTCGGCGCGCGCGTCTTCATCAACGCACTCGTCCCGTCCACCTCCACAACCCCTCCTTCCACCCCCGATTATCTCCTCAACGGTCTTTTCCAAGGAGTCCTCATCCACAACACCCTCACACAGGTCCCGCAGGCAGTCGTCGTAGTCGTCGTCGGCGTCGTCGCCAAGCTTGTTATCGACTTCGTCCGCGTCAGCGACGTCGTCCAGACAGCGTGCACCCTCCTTGGCGTCGCGCTCGGCGTGCTCTTCACCGACCTCCTCGCACAGATCGTTGACGGCGCCCCCGGAATCGGCATCGGCACCGAGTCCGTCATCGGCCGCTCTCCAGTCGTCCCCGTCTTGCGGGGAGCGCCCCCGGAGCCGCCAAAACGCATCCGCCTCGTCTCCTTCGGGCGCGACCGCACGCGCTCCCATCGGCACCGCGAACGTGAACAACGCGAACGAGAGCGCGAGAGGGAGAGGGAGCACGCCCAAGATGGACACGGACACGACGATCGCCACGGTCGCTCAAGCGAAATCCGACCCATCACCCCAACCCTCACCTACTGCAGCACCGCGCCGTCCATCTCGCTCGACTCGGTGCCCTCATCCATCGACCCCGAGGGCAAGCTCACGCCGAAGGAGCGTGAGGTCGCGGTGCTCCGCGCGCGCGCGAGCCTGGCGGACTCGGAGCGGCGGCGGTTCAAGGAAGAGCGCAAGTGGGCGATGAGCCAGGGGAACGCCGCCCGCGCGAGCCAGCTCTCGTGGCAGGTGAAGCGGTACACGGCTCTCATGGAGAGCTTCCACCGTGAGGCCGACGCCAAGGTCGTCGAAGGTACGCCCCATCACGTTGTGGTATTGAGCGATGCTGACGCGGGACATGGCTGTGGCGAGCAGCTGCACGCAGGGTAGCAACAGCGCCACAGGTCGCAGGGGCGAGCAGCTCGTCGAGGCGTCGATCGCATTCTCGACAGCGCAAGTCCAGCCTGACCGGCGGCGGGTCGACCGCGAACAGCCAACCGCTCGTCAGTGTTAGCATCGGCGCGAGCCCCCGTACCCGCAAGCGTAGTGGGGGCACCGCAACGCTCAAGCCGGCCATTTTCGTCCAGGGCCGAGAGTGAGTGCCTTGCATGATACTTGGTCTCGGATTTTGTTTTTCATCACGCCAACCAACGGCTTGTTACGTTCGCGCGGGTGATGCTGCTGAACGTTCACAGCATCACCGTAGGTGTAAAGTAGGAACACGAACGTTGCCCATGGTGGACCCTTGCATTACGGCCGACGAAGGCCATTACTCAGTACGGATACAGCGACTTGCGGAGGCGGCGACTCGGAGCGACATGCGCGCACAGGAACCCTATGTACATTCCCCCATTCGCGGTTGGCTTTAAATCCGCATCATTGTAGGACGACTCACCGTCATTGTCGCTGTCCATAGGCACGTCACGACTGTCCACCTTTCCCCTCGGCCGAGCGACTTCTTGCCAGAGATATTGGGTGGAGGTAGACATACAGTAATTGGCTGCGTTGTGATATATTGTTGTATTACTATGATTATGATTGCACACAGTGATACATGGGAGTAATTCAGATGATTGCGTGCTGTAAGTGCTACGAAGACAGGTGATCCTTGACTGAGAGCAATAAGACGACTTGTGTGAGTCAAACGGGAGCATGTATGGTACGAGAACACTGATGGATAAACAAGACGGACTAAGCGGAGAGTAGCGTTGGCATGCAGAGGTATGGTCGTGACAAAAGTACAGTAGGAACGAGCAGACGAGGGTCGTACAACGATACAGTGGGTGAGGAGAATGTCGTAATTGAAGCAGGAATCGTCTAGAGAGCAGCGGCCCAGGTTCAGCGGGAAGGCTGGTTGTCACCGGTGCTTCCCGTTTGTATGCAAGGACGCCGTGGATGCGGATGGAGCTGCGGGCGCGCCTGCTCGACTAGATGCACCCGCGCTGAGTCGCGGCTTCTTGGCAGCGGAAGTGCCATCACTCGATGAGGCCCTCGGAGCGCCTTCCTTCATGACCATCTTCGCATGGATCTCCTCCAGTTTCCCTGCCTTGACTTTCTTAGGCCAAAAGAGTGTGACGAAACTAGCCAAAGCATTAGTACAATGGACCGAAAGATGGATAGGAATGTACTCACGTCCAGAGGTGTCGTCGCCATCGATCGCGATCCTCGCCTGCGGCGACCTTCGTTTGAAGCACCGCCTCTATGCGCTTGCCGATAGCAGCCAACGACTCCTTGAGAATGGCAACCTTGTCTTCTCGCGGCATATCACCACCAGAGAGCTTGAGGTTTTTCTGAAAGAGCAAAGGTGAGCACGGCCATCCCAAATAGACAAGAGTATTAAAACGTACCAGCTGCTTCTTGACAGGCCGCAACTCCTCCTTCGTAGCCGCCTCATCCATCGACGGGCTTGTTGACAAGTCAGCATGCACCGAGTGGAGCCAAAACCAAAGCACACGCACCACTCATCCGATGAAGAGGAGTCGGTGAAAGTCGGTGTTGGTCTCCGCTTCCGCTTCTTGCTCGCACCCTCATCCACCGAGGCAACGGCCTCGCTCTCGGCACGCTTCCTAACCGCAGGCGCGTACGATGTCGACGCAACAGGGGGCGGTGGCGACAACGACGCCTTCTGTCCCCGTCGCGAGAGCGTGGACTCGATCGCACGGATCTTCTCGTCATGTTCTCGAAGGATGCCGAGCAGATAGTCTCCTCTTCGTACAAGATGGATAGCGTTCGGGATGGGCTTGCTCGCCGCGTCCTCGCCTTTCTTGCCCTCCTCGAGGAAGAATTTGCCTTCGAGTCCTAGGCGGGTATCCTTGGCCATGGCCTCCCAGTTGCCGAAACCATACTTGTACGCGCCAACGAGGAGCATCGCGTCTTCCTGAGGGCCCCACCGTCCGGACCAGTTGAGCGTTGGACGGATGTTCTCAATAGGAATCGTCCAGTTGTATTGCTCTTCGTCGTTGAGAGGGTCGAGGTATTTGAACAGAATCTGCAGGTCCCGGTGCCGGGAGAGGACGGTCTCGGCATTGATGTTGTTGACGTTCCTGTACGTAACCAGGACTGCCTTGCTCTTCTGCGCGTTGGTGAGAGTCTCACCAGCCTCGATGCGTGCCCGCTTCTCGTTGTTGTTCTCATCCACAGCGCGTGCACAGAGCTCGATGATGTCGTCCGAAACGTCCTGGATCATGCCACGGTTCTTCTCGGTGAGCTTGGCCTCCGTGACCTGACAGAATAGATCCGAGTCAGAGAAGGTAAAAGATGGCAATGGAAGAAGACGCACAATGGTATCGTATCGCTGCCTGATATCGCCCCACTTCTGCAGACTCCGGACGAGTACACGGACGTCGCGCTCCTTGAGCTCCATAGCCTTCTGGCTTGGTGTTTTCCGCTGAGGTGCAGGATGACGAGGCTTCTTGGCGGGGGGTGCCGAAGAGGGGTGCTCAACGTCCATGCCTTCATAGGATACGGGGGCGTGGGACCGTTTCCTATCCTTGGTCTCCGCCGCAGCAATCTCCTCGGCCCTGCGCTGGTCCTCCTCGTGCTCGAACCGTTGCCTCTCCTCGACGGGGATAATGTCTTCCCAGTTCATGTCGTTCTTGACGTCGGATATGTTGGCGAACTGCTCCAGGAAGGCCTCGCCACCGAGCGACGCGCCCTCGTTCTGCGCCGCGACCGTCTCGTGCTGCTCAGCACGGTTCAGGATATCATCGAGGTCCATCTCGTCAAGTTTCTGGCTCTGCTGGGTGTCATCTTTGTCGAAGCTAGTGGGACAGGAGACGAGTTAATCGGCGTAACGAGGCAAAGAGTATGCAAGGAAAACACACATCTTCTGCGCCCCGTATTTGAGGACCGCATGGAGCTCGTCCTTGCTGAGCGCATCCGGCTTCGAGGGGTCCTTGGAGGCACCACCCTTCGAGCTGAGGTGCGCCTGCGACGTGTCCATCTGGTTGATGACTGCGCGACGATCGTCATGGTCGTGGTCGGAGGCCAGACCAGGCAAATCACTTACTTGCGTACTCAAGGACCATTTTCTTCTTGGCCCGCTCTAGAACGTCCTCTTCCACGGTATCCTTGCTCACAAACCGGTAGACGCTGACATGCGATTTCTGGCCGATACGGTGGGCACGTGCCATCGCCTGCAGGTCGTTCTGAGGGTTCCAGTCGCTCTGTCAACAGAAAGGCGGAAGGGGGGCGTCAGCAACGTGTTGGAGACGCGGCGCAGACAGCACAGCGACTGAGCTCAACGCATGCGGATACAGTACTCACGTCGAAGATGATGACCGTATCAGCCGTCTCAAGGTTGATCCCCAATCCACCAGCACGCGTGGAGAGAAGGAACGCGAAGTCGGGCGAGCCGGCCTGGTTGAAGTGATGGATCGACTTTTTCCGCTGCTCAGACGTCACGGTCCCGTCGAGGCGCTGGTGCTGATACCCGCGCAGTGTCATGTAGTCACTCATGATGTCAAGCATCCGAACCATCTGGCTGAAGATGAGGACGCGATGACCGTCGGCACGTAGTCGAGCAAGCAGCTTGTCAAGGAGGACCATCTTCCCGCTGCTCATCACGAGACCCTTGAGGACTTCCTCATCATTAGCGGACCGAGTCTCGGCGCCTTCGAAAAGGAAGGGGTGATTCGCAGCCTTCTTGAGCTCCATCGCTAAGGATATGTTTGGTCGGCAGCTTCGACACCACGGACTTCGTGCACGTACCAATATTCAACAGGCTAATGTTGTTGTTGCCATTGGCGCTCTTGACCAGAGCTTGGAAGTTCTTTTACCGGAATGAGGGTTTCGTCGGAGTAACGCTCGCGGCAGAAGACCACGTACCTTCGTGAGAATGTTCTTGTAGAAGTGCGTCTGCATAGCACTCATTTCCACACGAAGGATTCGCTCGCTCTTTGTCGGTAGTGAAGTCAAGACGTCGCGCTTCAGGCGACGCAGCATGAGAGACCTGAGCTGGTCGTGCAACTCCTTGATCTTCACTTCATGATCCACGTCGGTGAGATCGAACTCGTTCGTCAGTTGGACTGTAAGATTCACTATCGTTAGAATCTCGATCACGCGAGAAGCAGAACGCTTACACTTCTCAGGCATGAGGAAGTGCATTAATGAAAGTAGTTCTGCCGAATCCGATAAGTAAACTAACTGGTTACAAAGACGGCTGTGGACTTACCCTTGACGTTGTTCTGGAGCGGGGTTCCTGTAATAAGCACCTTGGATGCCGCCGAGAACCCACGAAGAGCCTCGTAGAGCTGACTCTCAGAGTTCTTGAGACGATGTGCCTGGTTGAGAGGGTTCAGTTGTTGCTCATTTCCGCCGAAGCTGTGCCGCTATACACGTACCTCATCCACCATGAGCATCTGCCACTTGATCTCACCAAGCTCCTTCACGTCCCGAAGCGTGATCTCGTACGTCGTCAGCAAGACGTTCATCTTGAGCTTCTTAGCCGACGGGCCGAATTCATATTGTCGGGCCACTGCACGGGCGGTGGCACTTCCAATGTATGTGACCACATGCATATCCGGGGCCCACGTCGCGAACTGCGACTGCCATGCGGTTATCGTGGACAGAGGCACGATAACGAGGAACGGACCAAACTGCCGCCGTTCATGGAAGAGGTATGACAGGAAAGAGACAGACTGTACGGTCTGCGAAAGCGCATGGTGCTTAGCACGCGAGCCTGTATACACTAGAACCACAGAAGCAGCTCACCTTCCCCAGACCCATCTCGTCCGCAAGGATGCCATTCTCGCCTCTGCTCCAGAGGTACGCTAGCCAGTTCAAGCCAGTAAGCTGGAAGTCCTTGAGCTCGCCACCAGTGTTGACGATATACTGAGGGTCCTCCTTGATCTTCTCGAATGAAGGGCGGGCGTGCCGCGGATATACTGCACTCTTGAAGGGGAAGTTGGCCTCAGCCTCCCGCTGTCGGAATGCGTCAATCTGCTCCTTTCCAATGGGTCGGATTTCCTCCTGGGTTTCCCATGTGCAGTGGTCGTAGTTGAGGCCGGTCCATTTGCAGGAATACTCGACCTGCCCTGTCTCGCTCTCGCGTTGAGCAATGATCCGCTCGACCGTCTTGTGCAGCTCATGTTCCTCCTTGTCGCGCTCTCGCCGGAGCAAGATCGTTTCCCTATCTTCCGGCGAGATGGCGCTGGCCGCGAGGATATCTTGTTCGACCTTAAACGCCTTGATGTAGTTGTCGACGCGTTTTAGGCCCTTGAATCGTTTGAGGAACTCGTAGACCTCATCCGTATTGTGCAAGTGCGAGAAGTTCTTCCATTTGATATGGAAGCGCTATTTCAACGCGTAATGAAGCGAAATGCGCGCATATATGAAGGAGGGGACGTACGATGTTGGTATACCAGTCATCTTCTAGATCGGTTTCGTGCCCTTCGTCTCTACAATGTCCCAGCACGTTCTCTATCTCGTCCTCCTCCTTCATCGGCGCGGCAGTTTCGGTGTACGTGATGGCATCCGCATCGTCGTCAAACTGCTCAAAGTCTTGGACATCGTCTACGTAGTTGGGAATCTTCACTCCTCGACTCGAAACGCGAAGTTCGTCGCCCGCGTTCCGCGTTTTCTTCTTCTTCTTTGATCGCGCGCCATAATCGGAATCGGAATCAGAGTCGGGAGCGGGTTGTCGAGGGATGGCTGGACGCGAGAGCTTGGTTCGGCAGGGAGCGGTGGTTTGGATTGCGATGGGACGTACCTTTCGGCTTGGATGGTGCTTTCTTCTTCTTAGGTGCCTTCTTCTTCGGGGCACCATATTCCTCATCTGCATACGAGGCATCCTCGTCGTCGTCGTTTGCGTCGTCTAGTTCGTCCTCGTAACCCTGGGGGATGTGGCTATGAGCGGAGCCAGTAACACGGGTATCAGACGCGCGTACCGACTCGTCCTCATCCTTCACCTGCCATGATCCCTATAGTGTCAACAACGCTGAACCACACCACCCGGAAGCATAACCACGTACGACGCGCTTGGAGTGGTAGGAGGACGATGCGCCACTAGCCTGGGGGATGCCGTCAGCCTCGTCATCGTCGTACTCGCCGTCGGCGTCGGCGTCGGGATTTCGGGTCACGTCCACATCGGAGTCGACCTGCATGGTGTTGTCGCTGTCGTCGCTATTGCTGAGGGGGGCGGGAGAGAGGGCGCCCGACGCCATGGGGTCGTCGTCGTGGCCGTTGAGCATGTAGTCGTCGGAATCCAGGGTGAGCGCTTGCGGGGACGGAGGGGCGGAAGGATAGGACGACGACGGGGAGGGGGATGATGGGGAGAGGGGAGGAAGCTGCTGCTGGGGGCGTTGAGAAGGGGAAGGACGAGCGCCAGAGCCGACAGCCCAGCTCGGACTCGGTTCGCACGCGTGCGCCGGGCCCACAGCGCGGCCTGCTCGTCACTGCCCATGGCGAACTCCGACCAGTCGCCCTCATCAGCTTATCTCCGGCCATGGGGCCCCCTTCTGCGTCCTTCTCTCCATCTCCAACCCTCTTGCCGCCTCCGTGTCCTGCCCCTCTTTTCCCCCTTCCCATGCCCGCTCACAACCGTCCGCGGTGACGTCCCCCGGCCTCTGGTGGCGGCGCCCATGCGATCAGCGCTACATCTCCATCCACCCCCGTTCTCGACACCGTGGGAGTCCCCCGTGTCTCTCCATCAGCTGCCCATCCATGCACGGCGCCGTCTCCCTCCTCGCCGACGATGCGGCCGGCAACCTGCGCGGTCCTGGCTGAAAGCGTCCTCCATTGTCCTCCTCATCCGCGCTTCCATGTCACGTCTCGCCCTCACCCGCACCGTGATGCTCGTCACGCGCAACGGTGAGTGGCGCCATGCTCCTCGCCGCATTGGGGTACAAGGACGCCGCCATCCGCGGTCCCAGCAATGCAAGCCCAGACCAATCCCGTCCTGTCCCGCATCATCGCCTCCTGAACCTTGTCCACTGCGCCCTTGTCCCCGTCGTGTTGCCGTCGTGCCGGGGTCTCGCCGCCGGAGGACAATGACTCGATATCGCGATCTTCGCTGCCCAGCCCATCGCCCGTTGCAATCTGTTGCTGCAGCCCATCGGCCGCGGTCGCTCCATGCGGTGAGTCCACTTTCTCCCAGTCCCGGCGCGCAATTAGCCGCGGATCGCGCATGCTCCGTCGCCGTCATCTTCCGATGCCTCCGGGCCCTGGGGGCAAGGCGGTTCGCATAGAATGGTCGTGAAGGGCTTGAGAAGCAGCCACGGTCGGGAGGAACGCTAGGCGCAGTAGTGGGCCTAACTTGGTGCGTAACTGGTGAGTCACCGTAATGATCCTGAGATTGCCTAGCCAAGTTCAACGAAGGAGTAAGTACTTCAATCTGTGCCTAACGGTACCGGAGCAGGTCTACTCAGGGGAATTCAAAATGGAGATGATTACGATGTATGTATTCATGCAAATAAGTACATTGTGCTACTGTCCATAGATGAAAGCAAAGATCACAACAAATATGCTTCGGGATCAGGAAGGAGAGAT
Source organism: Polyporus tsugae (assembly GCA_024305745.1). NCBI lineage: Eukaryota > Fungi > Basidiomycota > Agaricomycetes > Polyporales > Polyporaceae > Polyporus > Polyporus tsugae. Next base: position 1,907,350 of record JAHRBS010000001.1, read on the forward strand.
AAAGCAGAGCCTCAAAAGAGAGCTCACTACAATCAGTAACGACGGGTAGGTTGGTAGTCCTGGAACGGCGCGCTATTGGTGGCGTTCGTAGGCAGTCCAGCCGGTGCAGGGTCGTGCAGACGACGGTATCTCCTCTTGGCGGAACTGCGGTACGACACGGCGGCGATCAGGGACAGAATGATCACGCCAACTGCCACACTCCCGGCGATGATGTACGGGAGGTACTTGTGCAAGGTGTCCTCCTGGGGTTTGTTGTCCTTGCCGTCATCTCCATTGTCCGGGAGGGCGGGGAGAAGGTGGAGGTCGCCGCTCTTGTCGATACCATCCATGCGGATCTGGACGAAGTCCGTGTGCGCCTCGGCAGGGTCCGTGAGGGGGACCAGCTGGATGTACGGGTCGCCGACCTTGGTAAGCGCCCCGTCGACGAAGTCGCCGAAGTTGATGAGCATATACGCATTGCGTAGGAAGGACATGCCCAAGATAATGTCGAAGCCCTCGATGTTGGTGGTGATGGGCTGGAAAGCACCGACACAAGTAGGGGCACCAGTGTCATCCGGGGGACCCTCCAGCGCGCTCGTGACGGTGTCGAGGGGGTGGATGGGGATGGAGACATTTGCGAAAATGAAGGTGACGTTCAGCTCGGTTGAGCATGGCAGTGTCCACATCGGGGCGGTACCCCCCGTAATGTTCGTGAAGACAGCACCGGGCACTCGGCCGTAAATCTGGTTTGCGATGTTCCTGTGCGCAGGTTATATATGCGGTTATCAAACAAAGAAACCAGACATGATACTCACATGGAAACCTGAGGGAAGGTGAAGCCGGAATCGAACATCACCGTCAGCCTATTGCCCGTAGCGTGCTTCGTCGTGTTCATGCGGTTTCCGTCGGGGCCGATGATCCCGTTCTTGTCAAGCATTGCAGTCCAATGTTGTCCATTCCGGTTAGCCATCTGCGTTACGGGAAGCTTTGGCTGGCTGGTGATATTGTTGAACGGTGAAACGACCTCTCCAATAGTGAGATCTCCAATGAACGTGTCTGTAGGGTCGCCAGCACGGCCCAGTAGAATGGTGATATAGTTCGGAGTGGAGGTATTCTGCCTGAATATGCGGTCGAGAATCGGATCGCCTGCACTGGAACCCATGATCTCCTGAATAGTGGACGCGCCGCCGGGCCCGAGGCCAACGATACCGCCCCCTGCTGAATGCTGGCTGTCTACCGACTGCTCGACTAGACACAGTTTCATCAGCTCCACTCGCGCACCGAGGACGTTCGCGTTATTGTACTCACTAAACACTTGACTGTCGACCTTGAACCCCTCGAACTCGACGGTAGCGGTCTTGATCGGCCCTGCGACGACGTCATAAGCATCCGAGTGTGCGCACACCGACGAACCAAGAAGCACACACCTTTCGTGGAACCGATCGCGTAGGTGACCGAGCCGGTCTTTCCAGTGTCATTCGCACCATTCACGCTTCCCACAACATACAAGTCCGAACTGCGTGCGTCCTCTGGTGAGTGTGAGTGGCGACGGCGTGTGAAGTGGTACGAACCTTCCGGTGTCGATGAGCACCTGGAACTCCTGGCCATTCAGTGTGATATTCGTCTGGTACTGCATGTTTCCCTGGTTCGTCAAATCCGGAGTACCCGTGAGACTCGCCCTCCGTGCCAGCCCGCCATCCCCAAACCCTCCCATACGTGCCCTCAGGGGGAGGTGGATTGCCTGCGCGATCCGAAGCTCATCGAGGAGGAATGAAAGGTAGAGGAGTAGGGATGGCGCGAGGAAGTTCATGACGCAAACCAGAGGGCCAGGAGAGTGAGGAAGGAGATGAATTAGCAAAACGCACAAAGGCACGCACCCACGACGGGCCTGTCTATGTATGTATTCGCATGCGCAGCGGGGCTGTGACGCCGTTTCCGTTTCCTCTCACCCGCCGCCGCCCAAGCGCTGCCCGTTTGGGTCATCGCCATCGCCTGGACTCGCCGTGGCACCGCATCCGCCCCAACTTGCAAATTCAATTGGCAGTGGGCACCATCGTCAGTGCCACTAAGTAACACCCACGGGGCGGGGGAAGCAGGTCTCGATCACCATTTCCGCCAGCTACAATATATAGAGACTTCGGTCTTGTTCTGAACCGCACTGGGTATATATATATCTTTGTAGTATAAATCGCAACACCCCCTTCGGAAGGGCGTTTTTGCCCACTCAGTGACGACAAAATCTCAGGCCAAGGCAAGACGCAACGTTAACGTCATGGGCAATTCATGGACAACGCCTCTGTCGCATGGCACCCAGCTCCAGATGCGTATGGCCGCACGAGACAGATGGTCTGGCACCCTTTCGGGACATGTCATTGACGACGACGAGTAGTCCTCCAGTTCGCCCCAAGTTCGCTCGTCTGGCGTCACCCTGTAATGCGAAGGAGGCGGTCTTAAGCATATAGAGGTATATAGAAGTATCGTCACGATAATTATAACATCCAACTTGACCCGTGTGCAGCGATATACAATGCATTATAAGTTAGTCCATGTTGTATATAGAATGTGTGTCCGATTGAACGTAAAATGAACGTGGGCTAGGGAACGAGTGGACGTCTCAGGTCGAGACAGTAAAGTGGATTGAAACCGTCGAAAGGGATTAAAAAGTATGTAGCTATAGGTCCGATCCGGACATGAACATAAACGTCTGGGGGTAACGCTAACGTAAACGAAAGGGGACGACATCGCGCCAGTGCTATGGCCGACCGCGAGAGCGTCGCATGCTGAAGACCCGAGAGGATTTTTTCGACTCCGAGGTGGGCTTTTCCTTCCCGAGCATCGCGCTGGAGGTATCGAGGGAGGGGAGGACACTTGGCTTCGATCGCTTGGTAGCTGACCGCCCAAACAAGGATTCGAACGCACTAATCGTCACCCGTGAATGCCGCCGGTTTCCAGGCATCGTATGAGGGTTGGGGAGCGGACGAGACGCGGCCGCCCCCTGCGCGGGAAGGGAATCCGCTAGTAGCAATGGTGGTGGAAGTGGTGGGAGGTCGTAGGGGTTGGGTGTGTCTGCCCTTGCTGGTGCTCTGAGGGTCGCAGGGGTCGAGGGCATCGTCAGACCATACGAGTTGGTGAGCTGTCCGCGGTCGGATGAACTCAGAGACAGGTCCGAGTGGTCTGCTTCGCCTTCCGCCGCAGGGTATACTTCCTCTTTCTCAAGGCTACCCTCTTCGTCGCTTCCAGGAATCGGTAGCGGCTTCTCCCCGATGATCAGAATCGGGCCATCCTCCTGAGCGTACACCGACGAGTAGTCCTTTGGGGACTCTGGGGACGGCTTGATGCCCGGAGCGGCGGCGTTGTCCAGAAGCGACGCTCTCTCTACTCCAGGCAGTCGCGGGACACCTATGGGGGACCGTGGAGCGGCGGCCGACTCCCAGTTCGGTATGAGGTCGCCCGCCCCCGCCTTTCGCGCCAAAGAATTCTGGTACCCTTCGTGGTGATGAGAGACCTGTCCAGGCACGGTCGCAGCCGACTTGTGCTTTGAATGGACGAAAAACGGGAGTGAAAGGATTCTGAGAGGGGACTTTGGCTCGGGGTCATTGAACTCCTTCGAAGCGGGAGAAGTCTGCGCGGACTCGGAAGGTAGGGAGGCCTCGAGGGTCACAGCGTGGCGACGGTGATACCTCCGCTTGCGGTACCAGACGCCAAGGATGCCGAGGATGCAGAGAAGGACGAATGAGCCGATGACAGCTCCTGCAATGATGAAAACTTGGTTCCTGTCCACCGCTGACTTGGACCTTGAGTTGTCGCTCAACCCGGCAGTATCGCGGAGCAGCTGTTGGGAGCCAGTCGTGTCGACGCCACCCAGGCGTTGCTGGACGAACTCCAGGTGGGCTTGCGCGGGGTCGGTGAGGGAACGGAGCTGGACGTAGGGTTGGTCGCCAAGATCCATGAGAATGTATGCGTTGCGTACTGAGGGAATTGTCATCAGCCTGTTCAAACTCTTATAGTAGCCAGACTTACGGAACGTCATACCGAGCAGAATGTCGTAAGGGTTGCTGGCATTCGTTGGCTGGAACGCTCCAACGCAGAACGCGGAGCCTTGGTCATTGACGGGGCCCATGATATCTCGCATGACCGTATCAAGGGGATGAACGGGATAAGCTACACCACCAAATTTGAAAGTGACGTTCAGCTCGAAGTCGCAGGGCACCGTCCAGACTGGAGATGGAGAGGCATCGATCGTGGTCAGCTTGGCCCCAGGGACACGAGAATAGATGGCCCCTGCGATTTCACTGTCGTCCGCCGAAATTAGATCCTAAAACGTGTGCATAAGTTGGGATGTACTTACTCTGACACTTGGGACATGGTATAGCCCGAATCGAAGACGACCTTCAGCTTAGTACCCTCAGACGCCCTAATCGCCAGGTTGTCGGGCCCAATGATCCCACCATCGTCCAAAGACACCAGCCAATGCGAGTCCCAGCCGTTCTTGGAGACTGGCAACTGGACCGCCGAGTGCACATCCACATGGTCGGATACAACCTCTCCGATCGTCAACTGGGCAAGAATGGTGTCCGAGCCGTCGACAGGGCGGCTAACGAGGGACGTAACGAAGTTTGCTCCCGAATCTTGCACCGCGATGAGGTTGTCGACTACCGAATTTCCAGCAGGAGCGGAAAGGGCTGAGAGGACTGCGGATAACCGAGAGGGGCCGATACCAAGGACGCCCTGACCGACGGGATGTGATGAGTCGACAGCTTGCTCGACTGTTCTTCTTGTCAGTGAATCCATTCAGTCCCTTGTGCATCCGACATACCGTATGATTGGTTGACGATCGTCACACCTGCAAAGTGAAGCGTTGCGGTATTCACCTTCCCTACAAAAGATTGTCAATGCGCTCCATACCGTCGGTAGGAGTACACCTACCCAAAACATACGTATCTCCGTAGTGGATGGTCACTACATGTGGCGTAGCAGTGGACTTAGGGACCTCTCCCGCAACCCACAGGTCGGCGCTGCGACAAGATGTGAAATCCTTCCACAAGTCGCACAGCCAAAATAAACATACCTCCCACCGTCCACTAATACACGATACGACCGCCCTCCAAGCGTCACATTCGTGTAATACTCCAAGTCTCCACCATTCTGCAAGTCCACGACCCCTACCCTCTCCGCCGACCCGTGTGCCGTGGCCCCCGAGCTCCTCCGCACGCCTTCCAAGGATATAGTCGCCGCGCGCGCGAATAACACATTGGCAACAGAAAAGAATCCAAGAAAGAGTGACAAAAGAAAGCAAGACAGGCGCGTCATGAGTATGGAGGTAGTCCGAACACCTCCAAGAGCTCTAGTGACGACAGGCTGGGCCCAAGGAACGGCCGTGCGAAGCCTGAGAGGACACAGAAAGGACAGACACAGGACGGGACGAGCAGAAGGGAGGGAGAGGAGGGCGCACCCGCGTCGGGGGGTCGCCAGCCTGAATTTACCAATACATCTCGCATCTCCTCATCGCGCATCGTCTCGCCGAGGCCCGGGGGGCTGTCTGTTGGTGGGCTGGCTGTGTGTCGCCGAGAGATGTATTGGGAATCAGAACACAGGAGCTGTTGAATCTTGATGCGCGCAACGCCACAGCTAAGGAGTGTCCGAAGCGTCATCTTCATCAGCTCCTGGCCATGATGTCCATGCAGCACTGAGACGATCCATCGACTTACCCTCGGTGGTGACATTTGACATTTCCACACTACTGGTTGCCCTGGTCCCTTAAGTCTGTCAAAATTCACATGGGTCGGCCTTCGGCGCATGGTTCAGTTTCAGAAACCTGAGCTTACCCCGATATGTCTGCTAGAGAAAATCCCATCCTTCCGCATACTTAGAATATCGTTAGCGAGGAAAAGACGAGTGTGACCACGATGGTTGGACGTGTCACTAATTATAGCGACGGCAACTTGGACTTGGTCGTGTGGTTGAAGCGCTGTGGCAGTCCCTGCAAATACTGAACTTGCCAGTGAGCCGCCCGCCTGCAGACCTCCGCGGACCTCTCGTCATTTTCTCCCTCAATTCTCCGACTACCGTCATGATTCCAGTACCAAAGGATAAGTATCCATGCTTCTCGTGAATACCATGTGAATCGTTGTGCATCTTTTCTGGACTAAATACGAGTATGCCAAACTGAACTCCTTTAGGGCGCTTGCACCTGCGGCTGTAGGCCTGCTGTGTAGCTGCCTCGGGTACTTACTTAAATAGATATAAGAGCACGCTTTTCTCTGGTCGGAAAGTGACCCAAGATCATATATGCAAATTTCCGTCCCGTGGGTTCATCCATTCATGCTGAAGACGAGACAGTAACACAGTGGTACCTACCGGTTCAAGTTGTAAGGTGAATATGGCCTCGCGTCTCCAGATCCCCAAAGTCTTATAAAATAGCGACGCATCACTACTCTGTAGCATATCTGCCTTCCCAGACGAAAAGCAGTGGAGCCAGAGGCGGAGCAGACCGACTCGTCTCCCAATCATTCATCCGTATCATGATGATGCAAAAAGAACGAAGACCTCAGGTTACGTGTAACATGTGCACCTAGTCAATGACTGTAATACTTCGTGACTATTCAATATTCAAGTGGCAGCTGTGAGCCAATTGAACTTAGTTTCGCCCCTACACTGGCGTCCTTCACGTCCTGGATGCTCGCGCCGAACCCAACCATCACGATGCAGATGAGATGAATGCAATGCGTGGAGGATAAATTATCGTGCGCGATCTCTAGCATATATACATGGTCTATCCTGGTCCTACAAACATACAGCACTGCCCAAAACATATTGATATGATCTAAAAGATAGGCGGCCAGCCCAGAGATGAGTGTTCAGTTCAAGTTTCAAGTGGTACCCCCTGGGACCACTGCAGAGCTCGCATCTTCAATCCACCCATCTACAACAGTGACTCGGTCTCCAACAGGAGGACGACGCCTTGAAGAAAAGGACGGGTCAGGACAAGTCCTCGAATGGCATGCGGAAGGACAACGTACTGTGCACGATCTCGGGAATGTTTTGCTTCGTCACGTCGACGGTGAGCTGTGCCCGCTCGAAGGGCTCAAAGTCCACGTCGACGCCAGCGACACCAGAGATCTCACCCGTGCGTGCACGGGCGTAGACACCCTTGCGGTCGTTCACCTCGCAGTGCTCGATGGGCGTCGCGACGTCGATCGCGAAGAAGTTCGCGCCAGAGCCCGCCTGCGAGAGGATGGTGCTCTTGACGGTGTCGCGCGCTGCCTGCGAGGGGACGGTCGGGGCGAGGATGACCGCGGCACCCGCGCGTGCGAGCTCCGCGGCGACGAAAGAGAGGCGTTGGAGGTTCTTGGAACGCTCCTCAGGGGTAGCGGAGAAGGCTGCGGATAGTTTGATGATGTCAGTCAATTGCGCCGAAAGAGACAGCTCCGCCATACGTACGGGTATCGAGTTCAGGGAGAATGGTATCACCAAGCAAGAGCGACACGCTGCGACCGCCCTGCTGGTTGAGGGTCACCTGGAGAGCCTTCGCGATCGTGTCCTTGCCCGAATTGTGGAGACCGGTGACGAAGACGACGAAGCCCTGCTTGAGTCGTGGGGGGTAGCTCTCTCGGAGGGTCTTGACAACAGCGCTAGATAGAGGGTTCCAAAGTTTAGCAACCCCCGGCGCAGTTGGGGTTCTAGCATAACGTACTCGTAGCTGAACCAGTCAGGGATCGCCGCACCCGTCTTGAGACGGCGGCGGAGCTCCGTGCCCGAGATGTCGAGGGTCTGGACACCCTTGGGGACCTCGTCGACAGGCTGGTACTCGTCTGAGGACGGCAGGTAGGTCATCTGCTGGAAGGGAACCATCTCGATTTGGAGCTCGTCGTGGTACTTCATGACGAGGTCCTGCGCGTCGTACGGGCCGTAGAAATCCTTGCCCTGGGAGTTCTTGCCGGGACCTGCGTGGTCACGGCCGACAATGAAGTGCGTCGTGCCGAAGTTCTTGCGGATAATCGCGTGCCAGAGCGCCTCGCGGGGGCCAGCCATGCGCATCGCGAGCGGGAGCAGGGCAAGGTGGCCCATGCCGTTCGGGTACTTGGCCATGATCGCCTCGTACACACGTACACGGGTGTAGTGGTCGACGTCACCAGGCTTGGTGAGACCGACAACGGGGTGGATGAGGACGTTGGCCTGACGCTGGCGGGCGGCACGGACGGTGAGCTCACGGTGAGCGCGGTGCATAGGGTTGCGGGTCTGGAAGGCGACGACCTTGCGCCAGGCGAGCTTCTTGAAGTGCGCACGGAGCTCAGAGGGAGAGACTGAGAAATCGTTTAGCGTATGACATAACGGAGGCGGTGCCAATAAAACTCACAGCGGAGAGCGACGTAGTCGAAGTGTGTTGGGGGCTGGATGGCCTGAACCTTTCCACCAACATAGTATTCTTGAACCTTGTTGCGCAGGTAGGCAACGGCAGGGTGTGCGGGGTCGTCAGCGCCGAAGACTTGAATGGCCTCCTTCACCTGGTCAGGACGGTAAACATCGTCCACTACGTATCCGCACTGATTAGCTCCTGGAGTGCAGTGTAAGACATGAAGTGGGTACCGGTGATGATAGCGAGAGCCTGGTCGTCACGAGGATCCCGGAGAGCAATGCGCAAGCCGGGTGCGATGGAGAGGCGGTTGATGTCCTCACGCGAGATATCGAGAGTGATGGGAATGGGGAAGAGGGTACCTTCGGCCAGACGAAGGGAGTCCACCACACTGCGAGAATCATGAACATATTGCTCCAGCTTGACTACAACTGTGATGCGTACCCCTTGTAGTCCGCCTCGTTCATGAAACCCTCAAGAGGACTAAAGCCACCATTCATGATGAGCTCGAGGTCGCATAGTTGACGCTATGACATCATCGGTAAACAAACCTGGTAAAGTTACAAGGAAAGACATACCTCGGTCAGGACGATGTTAGGAATAGTGTGAGCCTCGGCCGTGAGGGTTTCGCGAAGGTGCTCGTCTCTTGCGATAAGATCCTGTCATTTGACGATAAGCGGCGTGTCTGATACTCTAAAGTCGGTGCGCGCGGACCTTAAGAACACCACCGTGGGGAGCGTTGGCCATTTTTCTAGCGAAGGTGAACGGGTGAACAGGGAAGGTGACTGAGTGCTCTAAGAGGTGTGTCGGAGGACGAGATCGGGATATCTAGCGGTGAGTGAGGCATCTTGTCGTGGACCGGCCGCTGATTATATAGCATGAGGAAGAGTGAGCAGGAGATCACGCAATCGACGCGCTCTGACTTGTTGCCGCAAAATGTGCACAGTCATCCGCCACCCTCAGCGACGACGACACTCCCGGAAAACACACGCACCACTGATAGCATGTCGCGCAGGCTGTCGAGGAGGACGTGCAAGGGGGAAAGCTGGCGATGCGAAAATGAACCCCAGGCCAATCGCATTGGGCAAGATACAAAGGCGCCGGAGAGGGGTGTCCGCAGCCGCATATGTTCATGTCCTCATTGGACCTCGACCGACCCCGGTGGCCTTCGCACATCGCCCCCGTCTCTCCTCTATCTGGAATTGCAGGCGTTGTCCGCCACGGTATCTGGAATTGCTCGCTGCGACATGTGCTTGGATCTGGAATTCCGCTGGCCTTGGCCCCGATGCACGCTTCTGCCTCAGGATTACCGCCTCGCTCATTGGCTTCTTACCAAACTGCTTACGGATCGTCTGGTTTAGTCCTGCCGAGGCTTGTTCGACATTACGGGTTGCCGTGGATCCTCGGTAACAGCCTTGGGTGTCTGTTCTCTTCCCCTTCCTCCCCCATTGGCCCAGGTTCCTAACACCATGTCCACTGCGTTCCGTTCAGCACGGATACGTTATCTATGGCGGCGACATGCATACGTCGCACCTCGCAACGATTCTCCCAAGACTTCCTACCCCCAGCCCATTCTCAACTCACGTTTCCCCTACACCGACAACTTGGGTTTTCAGCATCAACGGCGCTCTCGTCTTCTCAGGGCTTTCACCGGTACTCGGCTGGACGTGGCGAGATAGAAGGCATCGGTGGTGGGAAGGGGACCGGCAGCCAAGAGTCGGGAAGCATCTTCGTGGTCAGTCGCATGATTCGTAGATTTCCCATGACTTCAGCGTAGCTTCCTTGTCTCTCCCAAATCAATCAAGTTGCATCTGCCCGGAGACGTAGCAAATCGTCCGCTTCACGATTCTGGGAAATGCTAGTGTTTGTTCAAAGCAGGTCGGTGAATATTTTCGGCATACGGCCTTGTTTTTGGTGACCAGTAGGTCACGCCTTCCCATTTTGACGAAGTGAGTTGGGTCATCGTTTCTCCATGAGCAGACATTCTGTTGGCTATTTGCTGCGAGTCCCCATATATGTGTCCAGCGGCTTCTTCCTTCGGTTGTTGTCCGGAAGCATCGCCTCACAAGAGTACTGCGCGCGCACAGGCTTTCGAGTGTCCCCCAGATTTCGAGATCTGGTCCTTGCTGACTGGGCTGGAAGAGGCTTCATTCGGTAGAATGGACAAACTCCGACCAAGGAAATGGAAGGTCCTCTTCAATATTCTCGCCAGTGCCAGTACTGACGAAGACTTTTGAGCAACGATCTTGTAAGTTAGTAGTTACTACCAAGTCATCGCGCTGGCGAATTTAAGTTTTGTACGGAATTGAATGCTCGACAAGTAGCGTATACTTTCTCACCTAAGTAGGCCTCGTCAGGTCATCTTAAAGAATGTACGTGGCATCACTTTTCTTCGGCATGGGCGACGGGCCCAAGCTATCCATCAATATTCAATCTCCACGTGCGCCCCAACGATGCGCGAAGGTTCAGAACGTTCAGATCTTCAGAGCCTGGCCACATGGAAATTGAGTAGTCAAGGAGTTGCGTCGTCAAGTTGGGAGGACCGGCCCTTGTTGCTCTGAGAACATGGTGGTACATGTGACATACTGATGCTTTACATGCTGGTACACACCAGGCCTTGCCGGGATAGCAATGCTGCCGATAACTTCCCAGGTAAGTACGGTATGGAATTCCCCGAAACGCGTCCATGAGCGTCAGTACGAGCGTGTTGAAACACTAGCATCGAATTTGGGAGGCCTGTGCAGACGGTTGGATGTTGCGGACGTGGACACTTGCATGTCGTGTATGATTCGACTTGGGGATTGGGGTGGAGGTGAGGAGGCATTATTGTGCCTTGTGCGTGCGCGCTGAGTGGGGGACATCTTCTGGATTGTGTGCGACGGGCCGGGGAGGGAGGAGGGAATAGAGTGAGAATGGGAACTTGAAGAGAAGGAGCGTACACGGGACCAACGGAGCGATGTGGGCAGCGGCGAATGGGAGCACGGCTCGGGAGGCGCCGAGAGCGGCTCTGGCCGTTGCGACTCCGAGCTCTCGCACTCTCACCAACGCCCCTCTCCTCCCGCCAGGTCCCTCCTCAGAGATCTCCATGCCACTCAGCTTATAGTCCTCCTGGCCATGATCCTGCTCGATGGAATTGACAAGCACGACGACGAGCAGCATCCGCCAAAGCTCGTGGCTGAAGCCTCTTCCTCCTCCGTCCCTGTTGCTCGGGCCCACACTCCGACCCCCTCCCTCCCCGACTACGAAGCTTCGCAGGCCCAGCTGAGGCCAACTACACAATCTTATTCCGATATTCTGACGAAGCGTACCCGCAGGCGGAGGTGCAGGAAATATACGATATACGTGCTTGCTGCATATTTTGTCCTAACTGTTGTGATTGGTGTGCCCGTCATTGTCATGGTACGTCCCTGCCCCCCTCACGGTCTCTCCTCGACACAACCAAGCTTTACCTTTCATTTGACCTCAACAGAAGACAAAGCGGAAACCGGTCCTCACATCGAGTCCCTATCAACCATGGGCAGACAATGACCCTCTACCACCCAAGAGCGTTCAATTAGGCGACGCACCTTTGCGGATATCAGCAGCCAAGTCATGTAATGCCTGGAATGTGAAGGATAGACCAGATGGGGCGATGTATATGTCACAGTGCGTTCTTCGCTATTTCAATCTATCTGCCCATTTATTGATCGTTCCGTTGCATTGCGTCGTCCAGACTGGAATACCACATCCCTGTCAATGGCTCCGTATTCCTGAACACTAACATCACATACGCAACCAACACCAGTTACCTCGACCGGTTCGCGGGCTCATTGCTTGTCGCCGTCAATGACGACGTCTCCGTCCCTGACGGCGTCGTGCATGTGACAATGCATCACACGAGTATGGACCTCGGACATGCTACCAACGTGTGTCTCATGGAGACGGGTACTGGCGGTGGACTTTATATTTTTGTATGTTCTTTTACTACAAGAGGTGTCTACCTCCGGGGATCGCTCACGGTTTCGCGTTAGGCTCCTAAAAACCTCAGCACATCCGATGGCTTGATGTTCAACATTACCCTCCTTCTGCCTCAGAATAACACCTCTCCTCGCAATATTCCTTCCTTCACCTGCCACCTTCCCCATTTTCAACACACGTATCAGCAACTCGATCCTCAAGTGACATTCAACAACGTAGTATTTGGTGGAGCCATGTCTGGCGTCTACGTCGAGGTAAGCCTCACTTCCTTGTCCCATTGTTTCACAAATCCAATTCTTTGCGCAGTCCCTACAAGCGCAATCAGCTACAGTCAAGACGTCGTCAGCAGAGATTCGAGGGAAGTTCAAGGTGTCCACCCAGTTGGACATGGAGACAGTTTCTGCGTACGTACGACGTTATTCCTGCTCACGTTATCCATCTCAGTGTCCCTCCCTATCTAGACCCATAAACGCTCAAGTCGATCTGTATAACGATGGAGCTGGGCCCACATTCATGCACCTGACCACTGGCAATAGGTCGGTATTCTGCCTTTCCCCGTTGCTAGGTGTTCTGATTAATTACATGGTATAGCGTCATCAACGTGAACGTGACGTTACACGCTCCGCAAACGACAAACTCAAGCTACGACGGTCAGGACAGTCCTCCGCCCCCTCCCCCTGGCGCACAGTTTTATACGTACGCGGAGACGTTCAACGCCCCCTTGAACGTCGCCGTCGCACATGCCGCCGACTCTCCCAAGGCGAACTTTAGGCTACGAGCCGTCAATAACCTCGGTAACACTCGCGTTGCGCTCGACTCGAAATACGAGGGTACATTCGACGTAAACACGATGTTCGCCCAGGCAGACGTCCTGACCTGGGACGGAACTCAGTTCGATGACAACTACGACGACGATGGTGATGACGATGATGACGGTGGTTCCAACCCTACACTGTCAACTTCCTCGTCTTCGTCCACTCCGACATCGAGCAATGACCCAGACCTAACCGAGGACGCGAAGGTCCGGATGTTCCTTCCCTCGTTGCCAACGACGACGTCAACGGGCGACGATTCGACATCATCTGCGGCCGCTCAGCCGTCAGGCAGATGTCTCGAGTACGATCTCATATCACCCTCGGAAATCCGTGGATGGGTCGGCGTCCCCCCACGACCGTCGCAACGGTTCTTCCATGGGCGGCCGTACGACAACCAAAGCCATGTTGACGTCGTCTCCTCGCTCAGCGGCGCACAGCTCGTCTTGCAGCCGTAAAGCGCCGTTCGCTCCTGTCGGGTTGTGTTGCTTGTTCTACGGAGGGTTTCACGAGAGCTCATTTGTGTTGGCGCACACGGACAATGCACAGACGCGTAGTACCACAAGCGCGACCTGCGGATGGATTGCTGCTCCCTACGAGGTTTTTGGCATTGAGCAATGTACTTTAGGGCCTGACGTTTTCCGTGCGCTTTTCCTTCTCCCCGACCCACTGATATGTTCTGTTCAACTTGTTATAGTTTTTCACATTCGCAGTATCTTATTGCCACAGGTGCGTCTTCCTTACAAAGTGTCCTCCCGTGCGCGCACATACGCTTTCCGGCTGTCGTTCTACGTAGCATATATACCTCACACACTCGCTTGCAATCCATCATGTATAGTTATAATTGCGCAGGGAAAGGAGCTACATAGAACAATCGTATATACCTCGACAAAATGCTAGTCTGCGGTGCTCTACAGGGCTGCAAGGCATGAGGGTTGCTACTACTGCACTGTACTAAGTAATTTGTGACCACCATTTCGACAGTCCTTAGCCTGTTCGAACCGTCCCATCTTCGGTGCCACCCTTCCTGCATTGTGACCTTTTCACGTCGGACTCCAGATTCTCGGCAAAACTCGAGCTTGCCTCGTCAGATCCAGTTCAGAGGCAGTACGAGGAGAGCCACCGACGTGGTCAGACGACATCAACGGACTGTAACGATGGGCTATATGCCTCTCGGCCGCAGGAGGACGGCCCGAGCGTGATGAAAGGTCAAGATAGTGCGACCAGGAAGGGCGAGGGTAGCCGAGGAGGATGCCTAGAACCGACTGGAGCGTGAGGCGAGTTATACGAGCGCGGAAGCAAAGGCGCCGTTGTTCTCGCGCCAACGTGGCTCAACGTGTGCATCCTTCTCCCGGGTATTACTCATCGAGATCGCCATCCCGCCCATTTACCTTTCCCCACGACCGCCTTGCTTTTAAGGTCCTTTGGGTACCTGCACGCTAACGTATTACTTCTGACGACGACGTGGACGCCCCTGCCTCCATATTTCTGAAGTGCGTAGACGCCTTCAGCCACCCACGCTATACCGTTACCGATCTTCGGAAGACTTTCGAAGGCGGGTTCCGAGGCCACAGATGTTCCCGCATCACCTATACGCGTTGCTGTTCGCGTTCCTCATCGACTCTCCGACGTCATATGCATTTGGCTCGCAGCAACAGTCTTTCCTCGGGAGCTCTCCCCTCAAGAGCGGGCAGGTGAAGTCGGTGCTGGAGAGGGAGCCTGTGAAGGTGCCGGCATGCAAGCAATTCGTACGTCTCCTTCCCCGTCTGGTGTTTCTTGCCCTCCTCACCTCACCTGTCTTGATCCATTCAGCCTACAGGTCCTATAGAGACCACCGAGTGTGACTTCGAAACCATGGAGAGTGTAACAGAGACGCTTTACAATGAGTTACACTCGTTAGTCGACATGCCGTTCTTTAAGTTCTTCCGGGTATGTTTTCTGGCTTTCTTTCGGTACCGTGTAGCTCATCCCATGTGCCACAGGTTGATTTATACCGTGACTGTCCGTTTTGGCAAGATAACGGCTTGTGCATGAACCGGGAGTGTGGCATCACTACAGTAGATGAGGTCAGCATTTCGATGCCCTTCTGTGTGTACATGCGTTCACCTGCTATCTGCCAGAGCGAGATACCCGAGAGGTGGCGCGCCGCGGAGCTCAGTAAAATCGAGATGCCAGAAAGCGACCAGGTGCGTTAACCCGAGTTGGGCACAAGCATTTGGTCTCATTTCACGACAGAGGACAGCCCTCCCTGGGTGCTACTACCGTGATTCAGACTATTGCTTCCTGGACGACATGACTGAAGGGGACTACATCGACCTTTCGCTGAACCCCGAACGCTTTACTGGGTACGCTGGACCTTCGGCGCATCGCGTATGGAAGGCTATCTACGAGGAGAACTGCTTCGGCATGTCAGAGCTCGGTCTGTTGTCTTCAAACTCGCCGAACCCTGCCCTGGTCAGCCTTCCTGACACTATGACAGGCGCGTTGCGAGCGGACGGCACGGAGAGCTCGAAGGAGTGTCTGGAGCGGAGAGTATACTACAAGGTCGTCTCGGGTCTCCACGCTAGCATTTCGACACATCTATGTTATGAGGAATTGAACCAGACTACTGGTGAATGGGTACGTTCTCACCGCTTTTGTTGCTGTGCAAGCATTCTCACCTTTTACTGCGCATGTAGGGACCGAACTTGCAATGCTTCATTTCGCGCGTCGCTGCCTACCCTGAGCGTCTCCAGTACATCTACTTCGACGCTGTCCTTGTGCTCCGCGCTGTCGCTCGCCTCGGCTCCTATCTCTCGGCCTACGACTACTGTGCGACAGGCACGCATGACGACGACGCGGAGACTCACGCCCGTCTGTCGAAGGTCATCGACATCGCGCGCAGGGTTGGCCGCTTCGACGAGACGGTCCTTTTCCGCGGCGAGAATGCCAACGTGCTCAAGGCCGAGTTCAAGAACCACTTCCGAAATGTCACGCGCATCATGGACTGCGTAGGATGCGACCGGTGCAGGCTGTGGGGCAAGGTGCAGACGACCGGCATCGCGACTGCATTGAAGATTCTGTTCGAGCTCGATACGATGGCGCTCGAGTGCGTACCTTTTCCTTATCGTGTCTGGGTTTCGTGTCACTTATGCTTGCGCTTCTTGTAGTCCGAAGTCGAACGCCAACCTGCTCCAGCGCTCGGAAGTCGTCGCGTTGATGAACGTCCTCCACCGACTGGTCGAGTCCCTTCACATGGTCCAGCACTTCCGCCGTATGTGGGCAGAGAGTGGTGTTGAGGAAGAAGCGCGCCTCATCAAGGTCGCAGAGTCCGAAACGGAGAGTGCACCCAAGGCACACCATTCTCCCGACGCGAATGCGCCTTCGCCACCCCAACACTTCCTCGTCGACCTTCTCGATCGGGTCGCATGCTGGGTACGCGCATGTCGCGACGGCACTGTGGGGTGCTTCCGTGGGCTCATCGACGGTGTTACGGCGATCTTGAACGTGGCGGTGAGCGTGTTCAAGCTGTCTGGGAAGGACCAGGGCCCTGGTCGCAGCGATCTATAGTTGGGAGCGCACGTTTTAGTGGTCGTGGAGGGTGCGGTTATTTATGGGGACTACGCAATTGTACAGCTATAATGATCAAAACACATGTCTACTATACTGGCAGGAAAGTGTACGGTGATTAATGAATGTCATGGGCCGTTAAGGATCTACACGTTGTGGACGACATATGAGGCGTGTTGCAGCCGGAAGAGGCAGGAGAGTCGCACGAGAGGGGAGACGCCTGTGGGGGGAGAGCGAGTGGCCCAAGAGTGCCCACGTATATTCCACACACTCACTCTCAACCGGACCCCCATCTCCTTTCTCATCACGACATTCGTCGTCGGTTTGTCGCTTGGATCCCCCCGTCTCAGGCCTCGCGCTCTTCGGACACCCGTAATCACCCCCCACCATGGCCCTCTCCGCTGCTGACCTCCAGGTAACTCACTTGCCTTTTCCTACCGCCACCGCCGCATGTTTACCCGCCCTTCCAGAGGAGGCACGAACTGGAAGGTGCCCCAGACCCGTTCCCCAGCCTTGTCGAAGATACCCCCGTGAAACTCCGCACGGCCACGTCCAACGGCAACGTCGACACCGAGTCGCAAGAGGCGTTCCCGTCTCTCGCGCCCGCTGCCCAGGCCGGCAACAAGCCTGTCCCCTCCGCCTGGGCCGCGAACGCAGGCCCGCGCATCAAGCCTGCGGCGTCCAAGCAGCCGGTCGTCTCGGACACGTTTGTGATCTCGTCCATCGAACCGTCCACCGCCGGCAAGGATGGCAAGCCCACGTCGCTCGGCGAGATCATCAAGCAGGTACAGGCACAGCACAAGGTCAGGCTCGACGCGTCGACCCAGAAGTCCCGCCAGACGACGTTCTTCCTCAAGGCGGACTCGAAGAAGGAGCTGGACAAGGCCAAGCGGAGCTTGCTCGCGCTCCTCAGCCCCATCGTACGTCTCTCCTCTCATTTTGCGCCCCCTTCGGTCTCGTGGCGTCCCACGTCCACGTTCGGTTGCGACCTTTGGGGTTGGACCTGGAGATGCGTGCGCGATAATGTAACACGTTATGACATCCATCAACATGCGTCGGCACGAAGGGACCGCTTAGACTCGTGGGCGAGCAACGGGGTACTTCCCCACAACTTCGTGTGGGCGTTTCCTCTCATATGGCGTCCTTCGGCACGCATCATGCCATGCAGATTGCAGCAATCCGTGTATCGACGGAGCTTCCTCATGGAATCGAGGTCACTCAGAACTGGCTTGCACGACAGCGGGGAAGAGCTTCGCAGCTTGTTCTTCCCTGCTGTGGTGTTGGGTGTTTTATGTGGCGTTCGGGGCTCGATTTCGGAGGCCGAGCTTAGCCAAGAAGCCTCCGAAGTACGTGGTTTCCCTAACGAATCACTAACTATTGCACGCCTTGCTCGCCTCAAGAACTTACCAGCATGAACTGCGGTAGACCCTAACACCCCTTCGCACCTCCAGACCTATTTGGTCTATAAAGTTGACTGCAGTAGCTTATCGTGCTAAGCAAACATTGAGTGTAGAGGACGCATCGAGAGGGTCCGTTACCCCCCTTTAATCCCTCAGAAACATCATTTTCCTCGATGGCTTATATTGACGACGCGTGTCCGTAGGTGACTTTGGTTTTGAACGCCCCAGCTTCCACCATCCCCACCATCATCGGTCCCAAGGGCGTCACTTTGAAGCAGGTTCGTGACCAGACCAACGTCAAGATCGACATCCCCCGCCGCGACACACTCACCCCTGCCAACGGTACTGCCTCGATCGACCCCTCGCGCACGGCTACGCCTCTTCCTGGCACCCCGGTCAACGGGGATGAAGAGGAGGAGCCCACTATTCCCATCACGATCTCCGGTCCGCAGCCTCTTGTGTACGAGGCCCAGGCTCTGCTTAACGACATCATCGCGACCAAGCGTTCTCGCGCTACTCAGCGCGTCCGCGACATCCCCGAGCATATTTTGCCGTTCATCCTCCCGCGCCGCAAGACGTTCGAGGACGCGGCTAACGGTGGCGACATTAGCCTTACACTGAACGCCGCTGCTCGTGAGATCACCGTCTCCGGAGACCGCGAGGCCGTCTCGCGCGTCATCGAGTCCATCAAGTCGGCGGTTGATTACTTCACGGCCGAGACCATCTCGCTCAAGTTGTCTCTGCCCAAGCGGCAGCACCGCCTGCTCACTGGCAAGAACGCAGAGGAGATCATGGCTAAGGCTCGCTGCGCGGTTATTCTTCCCAGACCAGAGGAGGCCAGCGAAGAAATCATTCTTTGGGCCAAGGGCACCGACGTCGGACTTGGTGTTCAGGCCGTTATGGAAAAGGCTAATTCGGCGTATATTCACGAGTTCCCCCTCCCTGGTCCCATCTCCGTCTCCCGGCAGTTCCTCACGTACATGGTGCGCGTCAACTATGCGAAGACACTTTCTACTGCGAACCCCAGCGTGCAGGTCTTCACTCCTCCGCTCTCAACTCTGGATCGCGCCACGACTATCAACGTTGACATCGTCGGCGATAAGCCCAATGTCGATTCGGCGGTCAGCCAGCTCTCTGCGCTCATTGGCAAGCTCTATGGCGCAACGAAGGAGGTCCAGATCGACTGGCTCTTGCACCGCATCATCAACTCGCACAAGAACGCGAAGAAGATAAAGGGTTTCCACGAGGGCCACAACGTCCTTGTCTTCTTCCCTCCGGAGTCTGCGGAACAGTCCACAGTCCTCCTCGTCTATGACCCCACCTCTCCCAACGCGTCTCCGTCTCCGATCGAGAAAGCCAAGAGCGTCGAGGATGTCGAGAAGGAGCTCCTCAAGCTCGTTCGTGACGCTGCGGATGTGAAGACTCAGACGATCGAGGTTGAGCAGAAGTGGCACGAGGCGGTCATCGGACGTAATGGCACGACTCTCAACGCGATTATCGGCGAGGACAAGACGCTCTCGATCAAGCTTGGCGCAGAGGCTGGCCAGGATTCCGAAGACTACATCCTCGTCCACGGGATCAGCGCTGACGTCGACCGTGCTGTCGCCGAGATCCGCAAGATCGTCGAGGATGCGAAGAACGAGGCGATCGTGAGCAGCCACTTTACCGAGTTCGAGATTGAGCGCGAGTACGTCGGTCGCATTGTTGGCGCTGGCGGGGCTGGCGTGAACAAGCTCCGCGACACGCTCGGTGTGAAGATTGACTTTTCGGACGAGGGAGAGGAGAAGGAGAAGGAAGGTGGTAAGAAGAAGAAAGCTGTGCACCTCAAGAGCAAAGTTAAGATCGTCGGCCGCAAGGAGAATGTCGAGGAGGCCAAGCGTCGTATCCAGGCTCAAGCGGAGCGCCTTGCGGACGAAACCTCCGAGGTCCTCAAGATTCCGCACCAGTACCACTCTTCGCTCATCGGTCAGAGTGGCAAGTATGTCATCCGGCTCGAGGAGAAGTATGCCGTCAAGATCACATTCCCTCGCGAGTCGTCTGCCGACGGTGAGGGCAAGACGCGCGAGGTTCTCAAACCTGACGAAGTTCTCCTCAAGGGTGGCAAGAAGGGTGTCGCGCAGGCCAAGCAGGAGCTTCTCGATGCCGTCGAGTTCGAGAAGGAGTCGAACAATGTCGTCAAGTTCACCGTCCCTGTTCGCTCCGTCGCGCGCATCCTCGGCAAAGCTGGTTCGACCATCAACGAGATCAAGGACACCTCGAACGTTCAGATCGATGTCGACAAGTCGCCCGACGACAAGGACAACGCGAGCATCACCATTCGCGGCACCAAGAAGGCCATCGCTGATGCGAAGGCTGCCATCCTCACCATCTCGGAGCAGGTCGCTGAGGAGACGACCGCGACGGTCGACGTGCCCAGCAAGTTCCACCGCACCATCATTGGTGCTGGCGGGCAGGGCCTCAAGGACCTCATCGCCCGCTGCGGTGGACCGACCGACTCGAGGGCTCAGGCTGGGTTGATCCGATTGTGCGTGTTTTGCATGGTGTGTGCTTGTGTAAGGCGATGACGTTGATGCTGTGTGGTGTGTAGCCCCCGCCAGGGTGAGCCTGGTGACGAAGTCCGCCTCCGCGGTGAGCCCAAGCTCGTCGCAAAGCTTAAGACGGAGCTCGAGAAGGTCGCTGCAGACCTGAAGGACCGTGTCGTCCTCGGTGTCGACGTCCCCGTCGCACAGCATCGTGCTCTCATCGGTCGCGGTGGTCAGCACCTCAACGACCTCCAGAACCGTACCGGGGCGCAGATCCAGTTCCCTGGTTCGCGTTCGTACGCTCAGGTCGGCGAGCCCGCCAACGCTGCTGATCTCGCTGGCGTCGACCCTGGCAACCTCGTTAAGGTCTCTGGTCCTCGTGCGGCTTGCGAGAAAGCTGTCGCAGAGCTCAAGGTAACGCATTCATGCAGCAATCTGGCATCCCTGCGACCTGGTACTCACTGTTGGTCTATCTGCAGGCTCAGATTAAACCCCCTGCTCCCGAGGGCGTGACTGGCACCGTCACTGTCCCGCTGAAGTACCACTACGCTGTCTCCCAGCAGGGTAACCTGTTCCGCCAGCTTCGCTCCTCTGGTGTACACGTCGAGCAGTCCGTGCTCCCGTCCAAGCCAGCCGTGCCGCCTCAGCCTGCTTCTCAAGGCGCTGGTGCGACTGCCCGCATCGACGATCCCGATGCCGAGGAGGTCACCACCAACGCGGAGTGGCAGGTGGTCTCCAACTACCAGGAGGCGGAGGAGGGTGACTCTGAATGGACGCTCAAGGCCCGTGACCAAGCGGGTCTTGACCGCGCGTTGAAGCTTATCAACGAGGGTCTCGCACATGCCGAGAAAATGACCCATGTCGGGTTCCTCACTCTCCCCGATCGCTCGATGTTCCCTCGCATCGTTGGTTCGAAGGGCTCGAATGTCGCGCGTCTACGTAACGAGAGCGGCGCGGACATTACTGTCAGCCACGAGGACAGCACCATCGTCATTGTTGGTGCGTATACAACATTCATTTGATAGGTGGGGCTTGGTATGCTGAACCGTCCCTTTGTTGCAGGTTCTGAGACCGCCATCATTGCGGCGAAGGATGCCATCCTGAAGATGACATCCAACAGTGGCCCGAGGCGTGGCGGACGGAGGGGCGACTAAAGTTCTAGCTTAGTATCTCACTGGTAGTATCATCTAAGGATAATATGTGAAATCAGTTGCATGGGATGGTTCATGCCCAGTGAGAACCCCTCCCATTGCCAGCGATTGGGAGGCAATTCGAGCAATTGAGATCTTTTGCCTGCCATTCTCGGCGCTTGTAGGGTCTATTTTCGGGTCGAAGCTATATACGTAGTTGTAGTTTGGGTTGACTTTTATAAACAGGTTGCTCGATTTATACAACTACCTCGGGCGCCTGACACGTCTTATGTCGAAACTAAGAACAGGTTGATACATCTAAGTATGTTGTACTTTCATCCACTCTGCCCCAACCTGTGTCCGTTGTCGACTGCCCCCCGATCCCGCGCCGTCCATGACGCCATCAGCATCCCCGACATACTTAAAGACGGGGGAAATTGTCCTCCCCTCTGCCCACTTCTTGCTTTCCCCCACCATCTCCCCCATGGCGCGCTCCCCCGACATTCGCTTTCCCGCCCTCTGCTTCCCTTTTCCGGCCACACGCGCGCCACTGTGAGCAAAGAGGTGCGCAGATCAGTAGGGTTCCAAGATGACACACGCCGCGAGCTAACTCATTGATGCGCGCAGGACTCGGAGCTTCTTAGGGCAGGTGGCGAACGGTGCGAGCATCTGCGCGGAGCGCTCGCGGGCGGGATTGGGGAGTGCACCAACATGCGCGCGGGGCAGGTGGACACTGGGCTTACAGAGTCTGAGATCTGAGGTGCAGAGACGGTGTGGGGTCGCGCGAGCTCGTAGGATCCGCGGACGTACGCAGCGCGCGGATTCGGAACCAGTACTGGTACAGTAGACACCCTCTTAACGCATACCCCTCGGGAAGGGGTCCGTGGTATGTGTTATTAGGGGTCATGGGTTATGGGAGGCGTCGATATTAGGCGCCCACCAAGGGACGAGACTTCTGATTATAGGCGCCCACCATGTGGTGGAGTCGTTCGTACATAGGTGGTCTAACTAGACTAGTCTATCTAGTACGTGCAAAGAAGTCAGTGATTTCAGTAGGGACCATAATCGATTTGTTCTCGGCGCGACGAGCAAGGAGTTGAGATTTTCGCAATGCAAAAGTGGCTTCTAGGACCTTAAGCCCTCTTTTGAGGATTTCGATCGCTTTCGGGGCCATAGGGAGGAGCGACAGGGGATTAAGGAACAATTTTATTCAACCGCAGCACCGTATGTGCCCAACAATTGAAATTACATAACGTCCAGGTATGCCTTTATCCCGGCCCGAAGGGGTATGCGTATGCGTTATCAGGGGATTATGCGTTTTCCCCCCTTCCCCAAGTCGGGAAAGGCCTCGAGCCATGCGTTATAAGGGGTTATGCGTTATGAGAAGTATGCGTTAAGAGGGTGTCTACTGTAGCACCCCCTGTATCTATTTTTGGTCACCCGAATAGACTGCATTCAACGTACCGAATAGTCGCGGATGCACGGAACGAGCGGAGCGTCGGAGGCTTCCTGGGTCGATTGCAAACCTTTCCTATCTTTTTGTGGCGGACAGACAGCGGGAAACAGACCAGTTTCGAACGAAAAAGATCACCGCAAAATGCGCGGGAGGACAACTAGCTTTTGGTCTCGATATTTGACCATTCCCCTCTTTTTCTACTAAATACAGCCAAGTATTACAGATATTCGACGGGAAAAGACGACAAAGGCCGGAAATGGGAGGGGTTCTCACTGGGACGCGTGATGTACGAAACGAAACCCTTGCATCAGCGAACACAGCATATACGATATCAGCCAAAGTAAGTACATCCAACAAGTGTAGCCAAAGGCATCAAGCAGCAGACATCAGATTTCATGCTGAGACAGGTTTACCATCAATGTCGTCCATTGGCTCGCCGTCGACGTCACCTGAATCCATGGGTGCGCCGTCAAGGTCGTCACCAAAAGGTTCGCCATCGAGGTCATCCATAGGAGCACCGTCCACGTCCTCCATCGGCTCTCCGTCAACGTTCTCCAGCGGCATGCCATCGACATCCGCGTCAATGGGGTCACCGTCCACGTCGTCTACCGGTTTCCCGTCAACATCGCTGCCCTCATCCATTGGCTCTCCATCATCGGACTGAGCAGCAGCAGCCATGTCTGTGGCTTCGGCCATGCCAGCCGGCTTGAACGCGCTCGTGTTGAACTTGAATGTCAAAGCGGGCGCGGTCTCCTTGACAATGTCGTCGGCTGGCTGCTCCATCGTACCTCCGCCGTCGGCCTGCATAGTCGCGCCCTCGAGGCGGGCCCGAAGTTCAGTTGTGTACTCAGGCGCGAAGACGATCCAGTCCTCCCAGATGTCCACGACGCCGGTAATCTGCTTCTTGAACGTTTCCGCGGTGATTCGGCCGGGGAAGGAGTGATAGATCGTCGAGAGGTGGTCGAAGACGAGGCCGAGGCGGGACTGGAACTCCTGCCGGAACTTCCACGCCATGGGCAGGGGTGCCGCGGAGTTGTGGAGGATGTCGCAGATCAGGTGCAGGCGCGCGACCTTGCGCGGGACGGCCGTGCCGTCGACCACGAGGGATGAGATGATGATGTCTGCGACCTTGTGAAACTTCCGTTAGACAAACGCGAACGCTGGGGGAGGAGGATGAGTCAGAGGAGCGGCGTACCTCCGCTGCCGCCTCAGCGTGCTCCAAACTGAACGTCATGCAGCGCGCCATCTCGCCCCGTCGCCCGGACAGCGCACGAAGCATGGCCTCAAATCGGCGGCGAGCAAGCTTACCCAATTCATGCTTACGGCCGCGCTCCCGCTCCGATTCCTCTTCCGAGTCCGTAGAATAGATTGAATTGTAGCCCTGCAACGGTGTCGGCATCCCGATCGATCGATAGAAGGAATAAGCACTAGTAGACATACCTCATCATCGAACTCAGGTTCTAGCGATTCTCTTCTTTCCAGTAACGAACGGTAGTACCGGTGGCGTCGGTGCTGCATATCCGCCATGAGTATGCTGACGACACTGTGGTCTGGGCTCGGCATTTCACATACCTCTTTTTTCAAAAAAGCATACTTCGGATTCGATTTCTCCCGCTCTTGCAGGGCCTTTTCATATTCCTCGTCATGCCCTCTTACTTCCGACGCAACGGTTCGGATAAATTGTTCCGTAACTTCGTCATCCCCCGGCATTTGGGAAGTCGGGCTACGTGATCTTCGTCTTCGCGGTGAACGGCTACGACTATCATCATAGTGGTGGGAGCGCCGATGGCGCGAAGGGGAACGGGAACGACTTGGAGAATATGAGCGGCTCCGCGACCGGCGTGAAGAGCGGTGATCGCGCGAGCGATCAAGTTCCCGCCCATGAGACGGTGAACGCGATCTGCGTCCCTGCTCCCGGCCCCTGTCCCTGTCTCGTCGAGCGGGCGATTGGGACCGTGATACTGATCTTGACCTCGACCGTTTCACGACTGCGGGAGTCGGTAAGCCCTGTGCTTACTAACACCGAAAAGTCGAACGGTGGCTCACCATACATCGGCTTCGCAGCAATAGGAACGGCTTTGCTCCATCCAACCCGAAGGATAGAACCACCCCAATCATACCCGTCGAATTCCCGAAGGGCGGCTTCGGCATCCCGACGTTTCATGAATGAGACAAACCCACTCAAGCCCGCGTTCTTGTTTCTCCTCGTGGCCGTCATGTCGGCTCCTGGACCTTGGGTGGCATCGCTCCGCGGCCACATAATTTTGACCTAAGACGCGCACATACAGTGAGTGAGAACGGGGCAACACTGAGATAAAAATAAATCGACTTACAGAGCCTACGGGCCCCGCTCGGGCGAAAAAGGTGCCCAATGATTGTTCATTGACATGGGCAGGGAGATTCGCTACGAACACGTTGGACGTCTATTGGCAGTCCGAGTTAACAGTCAAATATACGCGGAAACGAACGGCTTACTAACCTCGGGGTCCCCTCTATCCTTGCTGCCACTTTGACCCTCGTACGCTAACGGCGCATTAGCAACGTTTGCGAGCCCCAAAACAGTGCTACTCACCGGCGATGGAAGTGACAGACCTTCCCTGGGTAGCTAGAGGTCGCCGTGAGCATCCCAAATCCGCTTGTGCATCTATCTGGGCATGGCATACCATGGCGAGATAGACGGGCTTCCCTACTCGCCTGATCCCTGATCCAAGATGTCAGGCTCCTGCGCATAGAACACTTGGTGGCCGGACTTACTTCTTGATCTCTTCTAAGAAAGAATCCATGGCCCGCTTCCCTTTCGGCTTCGGAGGCGCAAGAGGGGGAGAGGGTGGCCGCTGAATGGCGCGGTGGTTTAACCGGTTGCTCATGCTGCACACTAAACAGGAAATGGGACGCGCACCATGGATGGCTCCTCAAAGGCACGAGACACGTCCACCGCCTTGGGCTTCACGGCGGGCGCATACGTCGACCCGGTATCATGTCCTGCCTTCACGAATGTCGACGCGCTCTTCTTCCTGTCTGACCCCTCTCCCTGGAACGCGTCCAAAAACTCCGCATACGCCTTCGCCGCGTTCTCTTCCTCCTCCTTGCGCTTTGCCTCCGCAGCCTCCTTTTCCTTTTCGCGCTTGGACTTGCGCAGAGTGCCCTGCGTGTAGACGTTCTTCTTGTGATCGTCTACTTCCTTTTGCTAATCACATAGGGAAGAACGGTCGGTGAGCGTGCATGCGTGGAGAAGAAGCTTGAGTCCATCGCACTGGGAACGAGGTTTCTTCGTCGTCATTGTCGAAGAAGGCCGCGAGACGCGACTTTGTTTTATCCATCCTGTCCCCAGAAGTAGTCCACGAGTCACAAGCAGCAGGTTACGCGGATACGGAGTAGCGGAGAGTTGTGGCAGGCGGTCAAGGCGTGTTGGGCGCTTCGCGGATCGAAGTGAGCGCTAGCGCCGCAGCTGTGCCGAAGCACCGTTCTCCCTGTATGGTAACTCTGCCGCAGGTAGTACGTTCACCAACTTAACAGCCTCACGATTTGCTTGCATCTATCGCCCGAGACATCATCTGCATCACACCGTGACACACGCCACCCGCTCAAGGGGAAGAACATATCTCTTTAGCCGCGCGACGACCGCCTGAAACATCCCACTGAGCTCCCTGGAGATGTTGTCAGATAGTACATCATGTAGGGCCGAGTCGGACCCACTTCGACTACATTCCCCGATTTTGCCAGTGTCAGATGTCTCAAAGGCCCGAGGTCATCCCAACGCGTGTCGCTATTTTGTAATTGCAGCAGCTCAAGGAAAGCGCCCTATCTTCAGCGTTCCTACCACATAGTGATCAGTCATCCTTCTCGGATCGCAGCCAATTGAATAAGTATCTCTCCTCGCGCTTCCTACCTTTCCAGTTCTTCCCAGCCGTGGATAAATGGCCGCTTCCTCGGACACCGCTGGAGAAATCGAAGCGCAACACGATGTGTAATTGGACCCTATGACAGCAGGGCACAGCGCTGTGTCGGTGCGGTGCACCCGATCGCGGATGTTAATGAAAGCGATAACGAATCTGTAAGTACCCTTCCCAGCAGCAGTACTTCTGACGTTCTGATACAATGCGCATACCCGTCCCGCAGGTGGCCCGACATGACCTTCTTCTGTGTGCGGGGGCGTTCAACCCTGACGAGTCAAACTCTCATCTTCAGGCATGCCCCCGCATCGGCGGTCTTACCGCATCTTCCGACCAAAGGTTGGTTTTGGTGCTGGTAAGTAAGCTACACTTAGATAGTTCCTATGCTCTCACAACAAACACGCGATACACGTCCTTATATAGCTTCTACACCCCTTCCAGCTGGCCCTAACAAACTCTATCATGCAGCTCGCGCAGTCTCTCACCAGCGACCACTACATACCCGATAGTAGCGTCCATAGGCCGTTCTCATCTACATGAGCAAATTCGCAAGTCCGCTCGACGCGTAAGCCATGGGCTTCATCGGCGGGTGTGGCTGCGCCTCGAACTGGGTGTATTCTTGCGTACCCTGAGCGTCGATGCGGATCTGCGAGTGCAACCCGGCGCATGTGCGGACGGATGAAATAAAACAGAAGGTTCATTAGCGCCACATACACACGCGGCAATGTGGGCCGAGGATTCCTTACGAAAGCTCCCTTGTTGCCTGCCTGGTCGACGTAATTTGGCGCCGAGAATACCTGTGCGGGGTTAGATCGTGAACATGAACGACAGTGAGGTCGCAGAGTGGGGGATAATGAGGGGAAAGAGATCGTCGTGAGTGCACAGCACCGGCAACGCAGTTGAGCACCCTTACCGTAGTGCAAAGGCCGTCGTGCTCCACGGAGTAACCATCTGTTATGGCTTAGATCAGTAACCTCGGGCAGAACGTTGCGTGAGAAGCCGACCTTGGCGGACTTCATGGCTGCGAATGACACCCGTGACCCCGTTAGCCTGGCACCACCGCCGAGTTACGTCAGGTCCAAATGCAATTCCAACTCCCTATCCGGTCGTGATACAATCGTCGTAAGTTCTCGAACCTTCCCAGAGAACGTAGCATATTGCATGGCCTACTCACGCGTTTGCTCGGTCCTCGACCTGGGAGTTCCTGGGGGTCCGTCCACAGTAGCTATGCGAGAAACGAATATTAGGTAAGTTGCCAGTGATGTGCTAACTCCGCTACCGGCACAACCTACCTCGCCTAGATATGTGCATGAGCATCAGCTAGAACGAGCCACAGACGCGAGGAGACGAGAACGCACACATGAGTCCCTCTTGTCCTGGTTGATGGCCTATTCGCTGGACCTTACGGATATCGTCGAGTGTCACGCCGTCTTTACTGAATAACCCGCCATGGACGACAAAGTAGCGTTTCTTGTCTTCAGGCGACAAGATCGCCTCCTTTGACTTAGCTGGTGGCGGTTTCGTAGCGCTGACGAGGGTCGCGAGGGGCACTGCAAGAAGTGGGGTATTCAGTGTCATACAAACCCATTCGAAGATCGCGCTGAAGGCGAACGTACTCGCAGTGAAGACATGAGCGAAGAGCTGTCGCGTCGGATTGTATTGTGGCGTCCCGGAGTTAAAGAAGCTTAGTCAATGAGCCGACGAACGATCGAGAGTGTTTACCTTGTACGTCTGATCGCCAAACTTGTGCTTGGCCTCCCCCTCGAAGCCGTACGTGCGGTTCATCTCCTTGGCCTCGTGGTTTCCGCGGTTGATGTACATGTTCCTGGGGTAAAGCCCTGTGCCACAGGTTCACCCTCAATTCGCCATACGGATATGCTGGCACTGCACACTTACACTTGAACACGAGGGCGGTCAAGATGACCTCAATTGACCATGACCCTCGGTCAACGAGATCACCGTTCATGAGCAAGCTGTGCGTCTCGCTGGGCTCTCCCGTGAGGGATAGCAGATGGAGATAGTCGTAAAATTGGCCTGATGAAGTGATCAACGACAAATAGACCCGTGGATGTCATGCAGAGCGTACCGTGGACATCGCCGATTACATCGATCGTCTGGCCGTCCGGGACGTCGACGTCGACCAAACTCTCTTCCTTTTCGAAATATGAATGCGCGCCGAGAAGGATCTCCCACGCGTACCTTTAACTTCCCCATTGGTAGAGTCCTATGAAAAGCGAGAAGACAGAAGACTGCACCTTCTGGGAATTGATTTGCCATCCTTGAACCACTGGATCATGTCCCGCACGAACTGAATGTTGATCGTGAACTTCCCGTCGCTGTCAGTAGGGAGGATAGGTCCGGCATAACCCTTGTCCACGTCGCATCCGCCTTGCGACCAGAATGAGTGTTGCAAATCCCAGTGGGTGTTATTGCGCAAGACGACAGGTCCGCATACCTTCAGCGATGATTTCATAACATCGTATGACGGCGCTCTTCTCTTCTTCCATCTCAATTGCCTATAGGACATCCGGAATGAGTTTCCTCAGCAGCCGTAACGTGATCGCCCAATGCACCTTCTCGAATTCCACCTTGCGGAAGATCTTCTGAGTGCTATCCAACTGCATCCGCACGAGCTGGTTTTGCGGCTCGAGCGTGAGGAGCTTCTTGAAGTCCGCAATCGCCTGCTTGTATCTCAACGTTTGTAGATAACAGGTTGCTCGCCTGAAGTGACAATCAGACACGCGGAAAGCCACAAATAAAAGGGCAACGACATGCCGATAATATGCCTTGGCGTATTTTGGATCGAGCTCAATGGCCATGCCTTCAAGCAACCGCGCATGTTAAGGAATCGACATCGCCCGACATGAGCGAGATATATACGCACCAGCATCGTGAAGTCCGTAGCCATGTTCCTCGAGCTTGACCCTCGTGTACGCCCGATTGCACCAAAGCGTAGCATCACCAGGGTTCTTCTCGATAGCACGCGTGTACAGCTCCGCCGCCTTGTTGAAGTCGTGCGCTGTGCTCCCCAATCGACCACAGACCCCGCGCGGCACCCAAGCAGCCCCGCACAAGGTTCACATCCGCACGCACACACCCCAAGATCAAAGACGTCATTACAGCCCACACCCGGACAACACGGAACACACAAGACACGCACATGTAAACGCCTTATTGGCCTCCGCCTTGAGCGTCGCCGCCTCCGCCTTCGCCTCGTCCGTGATGTCCTGCAGGCTCAGCTTCGACAGCAACGACGACGACGGCTGTGAGGTCGTCGGCGTACTCGATAGGGACCCGACGTCACTGGGGACCGAGTCGCTCGACATGCTTTTGATTCTCGGAGGTCGTGTTCTCGCAAGGGGTGGCTGTCAGATTAGATGCCGGGGGATCTAGAACACCAGAGCAGCCTCGGAGAGGCTAGACGCAGAACTTCCGCGTATTCAGGTAAGTCGCTCTGCCTGCTTCGAGGACTGAGCGTAGAGTTAAGCCAAGAAAGCTTAGACGGGGGTGTGGGAGCGAAGGTGAGGAAGCGGTCCAAAAGGAAAGAGGCTGATCAAAGATTTGGTCCCTCGTCTGAATCGTCCGAAGCCACTGACCACATAGACGCTCGAGCACGGTTATCGTCGTTCAAGCGGTTCTGATCTTGGATGCAAAGAATACATACAGATCATTACCTTATTCGATTCCGGCGAGTCGTGTTCAAATTAGTACCACAAAGAGTGCATTCATCGCTGGCAGGGTATTAGAAGTGTGTATAATGGGGTATAGCAGGTATATATTCTCGACCGACAGGACTATACTCGTACATATCACTCTCACTCTCACTCGAAGAGGAAGCAGCAAACGCGACACTACTAATAATGAGAGACGGCCCACTGAGCGTGGAGAGGGTATATCGTAGTCATAACTTAAAAGCGATGAAGCACGGCGCTCCATGAAAATCCAATGCCAAGCGACCGACAAAACAAGATGCGCGCTGCACTGCAAACTTGGAGCTCCTCAAACCATTATCGCCATGCGGACGACAATCAATGGCAGTTGTCGAGGTTGAAGTACTTGCCAATGCGGGGGCTACCAGTGTAGGGGTCCTTGTTGAGGTACCAGCCGTTGAGGTTCTGGACGAGGCTACCAGGGACTATTCAGTACAAGCTAAACCATATTCATCGCGAGCACGCTCACTAGTCCATGTTGTTCTGGCACAAGCAGCAGCTTGACCACCTGGCCGCGGTGGCCGAACCCTGCAAATTTCGTGTTCAATCCCATTTCACACTACGATGTCGACAATTGCGGCTGCTTACGACTGTCATGTGCTGGGGCCAACCGTTGTAGTTCCCGAGGGTCAACAACAAGTTTCCGCCGTTCGCATTGAGGGTGTCCGCGAAGAACTTGGTACCAGTCCTGATGTTGAAGTCCACGTCCTGACAGTCACCGTTGGGAGCACCGCCACATTTGTCCTTCGAAATCTGCATCAAGCCCTGCTCGCCTCCGCCGCCAACCTCGTGGGGGTTGCAAGTAGACTCCTGCATGGCAATCGAAGCGATAATAATCGGGGGAACTGTGCCACATTGCGTGTGAGATTGGGCATAGGACGACCATAAAAGCATCGTAATGCACTTACTGCCGTGCTGGTTGGCGTAGTTGACAAAAGTGTCAATGTACTTGCTGCACGCCGTGAAAGGGGTGTTCGGGTCCTTGAGCGCATCATACAGGCTGACAGTAACGACGTCGTTAACTGTGACGTGAGGCGGGTTCCAACCGCCTTCGGTAAGGCCGCAGTTCATCCAATCAATGTTACCGTTAGGGCCGTGTGTGGCCGTGAGTTCCTCTGGACGCAAAGCCTGAGATCCGGTGCACAAGTTCAAAACGACTAGCATGATACGTACTGGTAGCACCGGAGTTACCGCAAGACCAGTCGGTGATACGAATCAAACCAGCAAGGTTGACGGAGGTGCTCGCGTTATTTCCGCTGTCCGGGTTGCTCTCGCTTCCATTATTGTTGTTCGAGTTGCCCTTGTTTCCGCTGTCGTTGTTACCACTCGAGCCATTGGAGCCAGTGGTCAATCCGGTAGGCGCGTTCTTCTTGGTTGAAGTCGCCTTGGTTGAAGTCGCCTTGGGTGTGGAGGATGAGGTGGAAATGAGCTGATTGGAATGTCATTCATTGTTCCACCAACCGACACAACGACGGACTGTAACTCACAGTGCTGGTGGAGCGGGTCTTGCAGCGGCCAGAGCTGGCACGCTTGGCATGGTCGTCATTACTGTCGTGACGGGCAACGTTGTGATGCCGGGCCCCCATGCGCGGGAGGCCGTCATGGCCGGAAGCCTGGACGACGCCGATGGCGGCGGCGAGAAGAAGGAAAGGAGCGGACAGCTTCATTGTGGCGAGCTGGTTGCGTACGACGTAGAGCCGGGAGAGATGGTGGTGAAAGCGAGGGAGGAGGTGGAGGGAGACAAGGCGCGGGGAGATGACTTCGCGGAGACTTGAGACATCCCAAATCAGTCGGAGGAAATGCGCCAAGCCACAATTGCCGTTCGATTGGAAACCCACGCGTGCGCGTCCAGCATCCGCACAGCCAATCGCGACGTCCGCCCAGAGCCGAACTGTTATAATGAATTCGGCCCCAGTCTGCTTGGAAGCGGACACCCTCTGCCGTCTGTGCATCCCGGTCACAGAACGGCTCAGGTTGCCCACGAAAGCGGCGATGAGACCGGTTGCTATGGATTGTGGTCCATCCAGACGCCATCTGGAACTGCAGAGATGGTGAACCTGTGGCGAGGGGTCGACTGTGGTCGTTGTCAAATGACCTGGCGTTGACTTGGTATTGACATCTCCCCGCTCGGTTCTGATCGGCGCCGGCGCCAAGGCATCATGCATTGCTGTGCCGGCGGCCCGGCAAGCTGGACGGCAGCTGGCGGCAGACCCGGCGGAGCTTCCATCTTGCCGTCTTACACTTGCCCTTTACACACGAACGGCGGCAACTTACTAATTGAACCAAGCATGCCCGGAAAGCCGCGTCAGACTGCACCTCGCAAGAACATTGGACTGCAGCTAGTGACGCGGCAGACCTACAGTATGTAAGTAAGTATACGTCTATCCCGCACGGATTGCGCACGGATCATCTACTTCACAAGGTGTCGGGTCCGATCACATATCTGTCCACCCGCCCCCAATCAGACGATAGGCGTCAAATTGAACACATCCTCCCCGCCTTTCTTCACTGCAACACCCTTCTCGGTCACAATGGCTGTGATCAGGCTCGCCGGCGTGACGTCGAAACTTGGGTTGTAAACTCCTTCCAGCCCTTCTGGCGTCACCATCACCGTCGCCTGCTCCTTTATCCCCTCTCCGTTCAGCATCGTCGGATATAGCGCTCCTCGGACGAGGCACGCCTCGATTGCAGGCCGATGTTCAATAGGAATGCTGTTGCCCGGGTTTCCCAAAATCGCTCAGCTTTCTCACGCACACCTCTACCAAGCAAACTCGTTGCGCTTACCCTTTGCCGTCTGGAACCTGGAGGTCGACCGTGCTGACCGGCGCCACCACGATGAACGGGATGTTGTGACGTGCCGCCAGCACAGCTGCATTGTATGTCCCAATCTGCGGCGTAATATCTGTCAGAAACGCTGATTGCGACGCTTCCAGGCACCTGCGACCTCACCTTGTTGGCAGTGTCCCCATTGCGAGCGATTCGGTCGGCACCAACCGCTACGAAATGTTCCGGCATAAGAAGTCAAATTGATCAATCAATAGGATGTCTTTGGCCGATGACCCACCGATCGCGTGGATGTTGTGGTGCTGGAACAGCGACCCAACCATGCTGTCGCACAGCATCGTCGACGGTATGTTCAGCGACTTGAGCTCGAACGCGGTTAGTCTACCGAATTCGAGGACAACGGGTGAGTGCCTAGTGTCCTTAAAAGTTTAACCAACTCTGAACCAACCGCGAGCCCTGATGGTATGGCGTAGACTGGGTGAAGAATGCCTGTTGGAGTTTTCCGGTCTCATGCAGGTATGTAATCAAGCCGAGGGCTGTTCCATATCCCTGTATCATCGGAGAATTCGAATGTCAGAACGAAAACGACGGGGCAGATGACAGATATTTGACAGACCGAAGTCGCCAGTGACCCGGTATTGCAGACAGTCATCACGTTCAGATCCGTACCGCTCCCGCCTTGGCTCTGGACGCGCTCAACGAGCCATTCGCCTCCCCATTTGGACATCAGCTTGTTCCTGCCCACGTCCTCCGCATCGATCTCCTTTGCCTCTGCGATCAACTCCTGTGCGATCGTTTGGACATCTTTGCCAGCATCGATTAACGTTTGTAGTTTCTTGGAAAGTCGACGGGTGGCAGCGCCAAGATTCACCGCGGTGGGACGGGCGGTGAACAGGTGCGCGAGGATGGTCTCGAGATGCTGCTTGAAGGCATCCGTGGTCCCGAGCCATTCAGGCGACGGTGAACTACCCAGCGCATGGGTAAGGTAGTCAGCAACAGCTAACGAAGCCAGAGATGCGATAGCCGGTGCACCGCGGATCTGCAAACGATGAAAAAAGCGTCTGTTCAGCAACGCTTTAACGGGTATGCATATGTGCACGTATGCCTGCCTTCATAGACTTGATAGCATCGAATGCGTCATCGATGGACTTGATCTCAAGGAACTCGGTAGTATGTGGCAGAAGGAGCTGGTTGACGATCTCTAGCTTGCCTTCGCTCTTGCGGATTGAAGTAAGCGCCGGCATTGTCAGGAGATAGCTCTGCGTGTTGATCGTAAGCCCTGCAGAACGAGCAGAAAACATGCATATACATACTGCTATACAATCCAAGAGGATAATAGGATGGATACTGTCAGGATGCAGCTTAGAGTTTCGGGTGCTTCGAACAATTTGACGAACTTCCTTTTTGGAACTGATCACCCAATCTCACGATCCGCGATCGCAATTCGGGTACATAGCCACGTGCATCTCCGAAGGTGCACCGACACCGTGACGACACCGGCGGTGGAACATTGACTAAACAGGTCAACGACCGACCCCGCCTTCGCCAACATCTCAGATTCCGCACTTCGACAGAGGCTATAGATCAGACAGCGAGACCCAAAAGACATTACTGAACGGTCTGAGTGGCTTGACAGATTTACTAGATATATACGCAGCGGTTGAAACCGAAGAAGGACGGACACCACTATACAATCCACAACTCAATCGAAGGTGGGATCGTGCGTGCCATCGAGTCATGACGCTGCGTGATAGCCACGCTTCACCTGTATCATGCCTCATTTACCAGCCCTAAGTATCCCTATCATTACTTATGTAGCCATGCCTTCTGGGCCTATAGGTCTTGAGCGCCGCGTGCGCCAATCTGAAATGCTTGGTAATGTATCGAACACGCTGCTCAGCGCTCATGCATCATGCACGACACTGCGGTGCCTGCCACATCCGAAAGGAGATGGCCCCCCATTGCCAACCCGCCGTTGCTGGCAGACACGCACAGTCGCTTTTGCGTGTCAATTGACACAATAACGCATCATTGATGTAAGGTACTAGACTGCTTACATCGAATATGCTCGCGAGGTTACAGCATCCGGTCATGTGTATGCGTTGACCGCAGAACACACTAATATGCGCAGGCTGACTCGGAGGAATATAGGATACAGTACTAATAGGATGTTGTAAATTAGCGTGTGTCCGATTCGATCGGTCCGTAGTTGGGTCGATCGGGTCGGATATGTAGTGTCGCACTGGTATACGTAGTACGTACTATGTAGCTAGTGGGTTTCCTTGGTGATCACCCATATCTCGGGTTATTCTCCAACTGCACCAAGGGGTCAATGTCAGGTCGACCGCCGTATTCCCCAACTCGCTCTTGGATCATACTGTAAGTAAGTACCAAGCAGTGTACATACAGAGCACTGGGCTCACGCCGCACGTCAATGATCCGCACTGCAATTACTCCAGAGAGGAGCCAATGCTGTGCCGCGTCCCCCGCGCGCGAAGATCCGATATTCAATTCGTATATCCCTTTTTCGTGCAGTAGGACCCCGGACCATCTTGGCCTCGTCAAATTCGTCGCATGCGTTGTGGGGCCACATCACAGAACTGGGGGGTTCGAGACGGGCCCCACGACTGTGTGATGTGTGCGACTTCGATCTATTCAGAACCCACTTGCTACTACATTTGCCATCAAGTAGCGGGCATTGCGGGCGGACTGGGGATACGGGTGTTTCGTGGGCCGTGGAGAGTCGGAGAATTCGGAGAAGGATGAGAAGCTGGTGTCTACTTATGTCTATTGATGTCAAGTTGTTTTCGACTGGTTCCGTACGTACATAGCAGATGTACAAACTATCAGGCTGTGGGTATCTGTACCCTGTAGTAGCCTGCCGATCCATTGAGATCAACAACCTCACAGTCAAGGCTGTCACCGTTGCCAATCTGCGTCTCCACACAAGTGAAATCCATGTTCTAGGCGTAGAAGGTAAGTCATACGCTTGAACATAGAAGTACACCAGATGATGTGGCTCGTACCTTATGTAAAGCAGCCATGGGGTGATCTGATACAGATTTGCAAGGGGCCAGTGCCAAGAACAGTGCATAGTGGAGGGTCCACACCCCGTCAGAAAGTTAGACGTGGATCAGCATTCATCCCGCAGATCAAGACGACGCTCGAAAACGTGGTACTCACGCCAAATCCCGGTGTCGTATACGATGGCCTGTCCGGCGGAAGCGATGAAAGCACGCATGCTCGCTAACTCCGGCCTGTCGTCCAGTCCATTCTTCGCAACGATAACGAGGTATCGGGTGCCCGGGTCTTCTAGCGCGTCTCTGTCCACAGCACCGACGCCAGCACCGCCGCCCATGGGGATGAATGCTTGGTTCGTGCACGGATGGCGCTCTAGCAGCTTCACCTCCCACTCGCCTCCAGGCTGCACGTCGATCGGCCGGCATCGGTAGACGGACAGCCGCGCAGTGGCGTCCGCACGGACTTGCTCCGGGTATGACGACTCTAGCAACGCAAGCTTGTGGAACTTCGTCGCCGTGCCCTGGTTCGCTCCGGTAATGTGCGTGTGGCGCGGATTGGGCACCGCGCTCACGTCCGCGTATGCCTGGACCAACTTTCCGAACGACGCGAATGCCTCAGCAGTCAGCGGAAGTGCAGGGATCTTGGGGCCCTTGGTGGCTTGGCCTGACTGACTGGAACTCGGAGGAGCTTCCTTCTGCTCCAACACCATGTCACTCGCAGCCTGAGAGTTTGCTGGTTGAGTAGTTGCGCCTGCCGCCCTCTGTCCCAGCACGCGCACGCGCTTGATGCCACCGTCAGGATAGATGGTGATCCTCACGTGCGTGTAAGGTGTCCCTTCGACGGCTGCGCGCTCGAGCTGGAAGAAGTGCTGGCGGTGCGGGCCGAGCTTCGTGCGAGACAGAATAAGCGTCCACTCGTCCTCTGGCACATCTGTCGGGACCAGAGCGTCAGGGCGGTGCAACGCGTGCAGCTCGCAACACTCTGGGAAGTTGCCCTTGAAGTGCGCGGTGTCAATCTCGACTTGCGAGAGATAGCCGGTGTCTCCCCTGTATGGATCACAACCGGGTCAAGGGTTCATAGAAGGTGTTAAGTCAAAGAAGCAGGTTGATGGGTGGCGTATTGCAGTTTGATATGTGGCATGCGGGGCGACGACCGGCAGCGGGATTGTGTGGGCAAATCCAAGAATGTCAGCGTACCCACGGAAAGGACGGATAATGACGATATATGCGGCTTCTTACAGTCGGATAATCGCCCAATCCCTATGTCCGGGAGCACGGCTGCGCTTCGTTTCCCAGCCATCGCCCATGTCTTTACCTGCAATATGACAAGCGCCAAGGGTATGAGTCGGGATTACGACAAATGCGACGACTGCGGACTAATGGATAGAAGCAACATACGTACCCCTCCCAGGGAGAATTAGGTTTGAACCCACACCGAAATGTTGGTCGGACGTGTAGACCACACGGCCACCGGCAAACACATGCGCGAGGTCAAATATCGCAGAGGTGTCCGGAGGGAAGACAGGTGCTACCAACCCATAGACACGGAATCGCGCCTGACAGAATTCCGGGAAAAGGACGCTTAGGGAACACGGTCTGCATATGGCAAAATTGCACTCACAATCCCGCCGTCAGGATACATGTTCAGTTTGACGTAGTTGATAGGCTTCGACGGTGGCACGCCAAAAAGATGTCTGGAACTCGGTCCGAGATTCACCTTGGGCAGTAACTCCTCCCACTACAAATTCAGAACGGTCTGATTGAGCATCATACCAGGAACCTGAGGGACAGACGAGCTGACCCCAGGATCATTGAGCTCAGGTGCTGTGTCATCCGGGGAGTAAAGAACGTCAACCGACGCTTCTGGTGCCTCATTTCCTGATGTACCGCAGCAGGGGTTAGAGAACTAGTACGAAAAATCGACATATGCGAACTCCACCATTGAAATGGCTGGTATCAATATCAAAGCCACTGATTGAGCCCGTTGTCCCCAGCTTGACGATACACCTATAGAAAGGTCTATCATGGTGGGGGGAAGAGTCAAAGCAGAATCGTACCAGTCGTAGTTGGGATTGTGTCTTCTAGATTCCCATCCACTGAAGAGGGCGCCCTTCGGGCCGAATTGACCCTTCAAGCTCGGAGCGGGCTAAGAAACCCTTGCGTTATAAAGAGACGTGCGATTGCGAAGTCGGGAGGGTGCATACTTCGACCAGGAGCAGATGGAAGGCCTCTGCGAAGAACTCGTCCGACACCGAGGCGACCTGGCCCCCGAGCGCAACGCTGGAGAGTTCTGCATAATGCGACGGGATCGGACGGGTTTTAGTAGCACATGAGGTTGGAAGCGGTTGTCGGACTCACCAGTGGTTGCGGAGAATGGGTCTTTGAAATCATCGAGGGGAATGCGGTTGTAGCTCATGATGGATGCCGACCAAGGCCGAGGAGATGCGCACGCGAGAGCGACGTAGGCAGCAGCGCCACCTACATACTACTTATCACGCAGCCGCCCAGCAAGGTGGCTGCGATAAGATCCCGATCGTCGGGGGGACACAGATAAGCGAACACACTGTTGCATGTTTTTCCGGAATACAATTGGCGGCAATCGGAATCCGGATGACTTGAGGAGTTATCGGCCGCCGGTTCAACTCTACGGTGGGATTCTCCCATCCACGACAATGTCGGCAGCGAGGCAATGCGTACCGACGCTGCGAGGTTGCACTCTGGCAAGGAGTCGGACGGCGCCATCGCTGCATGGGTCAGCGATAGGTTAGCGACAAGGATATCCGGAGGATGCCGACGCAACCTAAAAGGGGCGATCGCACAGCTTGCACAATCACATGCTGAACCTGGGGCAAGCCACAGCACAAATGTCCTCCACCGTGCCTCCCTCTCGCCCTCCATACCTCTCTCCCTTGCCACGACCTGCTCATGATAGACCATCTGCTGGGCCGTCCCAGCCTTAGCTGGAAACGGACCCAGGTGCGCTGCATCGCTTCCAGGAGTCTCGACGGTGTACTGATCATGTCATAATTCCCAGGTCATTCTGGTAATCGTCTTTTGGTTCTGGAGGATCTTGAAAGGAGACCCGAAAGGGCCAAGGTTACTCTGGATTAGGCGGGCAAACAGAGCTTTGAGTGCGTATTACCAGTGACTCTCCCACAGGCGAAAACTCACGTTGAGTGCAGAGTGCTTCACGCCGTGGCAACTCATCGTGAGCACATTAACTGGCGTCTATGCCATCCGGAACTTGGACAAGATTTTGGGGTTGCAAGGTGCGTCCTTCTGTGCAGCTTTGTGTCGTCCCACAATCCTTATCGCCACAAAGCGCCGGAGCCGCTCGTGAATTTGGTGTGTAACCTCCCCGATTGGACTAGGGTGGCGTATTGACTTCAATATTTCAAAGTATTCCCCTTCCTACTACCGGGCGACCTGGATTGTCACAGGCCTCGACGCTGGATTTGCCACAGCTATGCAAATAAAGCCGCGGTGGCTAAGAGACATGTGCTCTATCCTATTTTCTATATATTACATCATATATGCCAATGAAGCTGACGAGAAGGTACGCGGTCGCCTGAGTCCTTCCCCTCCGTGGCGCCACCCCTCATTCACTTCCATAGCTTCGCAAATTCCGTGCCGTGCCCACTGTGGAGATGCTGCGTGCGACGTGGGAGAAAACCACGAACCCTTATGTGGGTATTACTTTATCACTGTTGTCCGCAAACAGCACTGCTTACGCTCCCTAAGTTACGCATGTTAACCGTGCATCCTCGGGTCAGCATCCGCCGGAAGATCCTACTCGCCCGCCCGATGGACTCGACCCAGCGCCGCCCCATTACGACGTGGTTGTTTTTCGCCCAGCCGGTGGATCAGCTAGCACAGGCTACTGACCTCATTCTCGACTTCCCGGGTGGCGGATTCGTGTCCATGAGCCCAGAACATCACGAAGAACGTCTTAGGACATGGGCGATTCGAACCGGCAAGCCTGTTCTCTCGGTTGATTACGGGAAGGCCCCAGAATGTGAGAGCACTTCGTCGTCTGTTGTTATTCTTGACTCACCGAGGAGCCCGTATACCGGCGGCTTGCAGATCCTTACCCATTCAGTATTGACGAATGCTTTGATCTCTACCGTGTGCTAGTCGAGACTACTGGGCTGGTCATCGGAATGTCCGGGCACGCGCTCAACACCATATTCACCGGCGATTCGGCGTATGTTACTCAGCTTGCCTCTCCAAGTGATCTCCTGTACTGACCGCCCTCCAGCGGCGCCCATATTGCCGTATGTGTCATGTTCAAGATCCTGGAGACGCAGATGAACCTACCGAGCCCACTCGCGCTGGTTCTGAACTACGCCGCCCTCGATTTTAACTTTACGTCGTGGATGACGCCACAGAACCTACGCGTCCTGCAAACCGAGCAGTCCTCCGGCCACCTCTCCCTGTCACCCGATCAGAAGGACCATCTTCGCCACATCAGCCCGTTATCTATGGTTGGGGACCGGAGACCCCGTCGGCGGAGAAGTCTCCGCGACACCCTTCGTGAGCTGACCACGCCTTCCTCGGCCAAGTCGATGCCTCCTTTGCGCAGTCGCACCACGACGTCTGATACGAGACGGTGTAGCCATGACGGCGCCAATTCCGAAGAGGCAGGGGCAATGGGGGATGCGGAGGACGAATTGTCAGATCGTCCTGGGGAGGAGAAGCCCCTTCGCGCTCGGATCCGGTTCAGCCCTGAAGTCGACCGCAAGGAGTTTGAGCCGACAGCGGAGGACGACACGAGCGAATTTGGTGAAGTCGTGGCTGAGAAAGTTCCGATCGTGAACGGAGCCCCCATTGGGACACGGCTTACCATGACTAGCCGAACAGGGTACTTCCAGGACCGAATAATACCTCCCAGCATGGTGAGTACTCGAATGCCCACAAGTGCACGAGCGGCGCACCGTTGCTGCCCCCCCCCGCACTGCTTCTTCAGCTTCGCATTCAGTGAATATAGCTGATGTGGATCAAACCTTGATTTTCAGATGCGTGCAATGGCAATTCTTTACATTGGACCATATCGTAACCCCGATTTCCAATCGGACTACCAGCTTTCGCCCATCCTCGCCCCCGACCGCCTCCTCTCGCAGTTCCCACCGCTGCTCATGTCCTGCGGAGAGAAGGACCCCTTTGTGGACGACACGCTCGTCTTCGCTGGGCGGGTGCGCGAGGCGAAGCGCGCCCGCCGCGCTGAGCTCGAGCGCATCATCGCCGGCAAGTCTTCGCAGTTCGGCGAGGGGCTCCGGATGAGCAACTACGACGTCGGGTACGACCAGTCCCTGCGCGCGCTGAAGCGCGAGCGCGAGCGGCTGGCCGCCGAGTCTGAGGAGGACTGGGTGCGGATGCACATCTTCTCCGAGTGGAGCCACGGGTACCTGCAGATGCCCACGCTCATGCGGGAGGTGCGCGGGGTACTCGACGACCTCGCGGACTGGATGGACGACTTGTTTACTAGGCACCAATGGGCGACGGCATCGGGCACAGACCATGGGCAGGGTGCCGGCAT
This sequence comes from Polyporus tsugae, assembly GCA_024305745.1. Lineage (NCBI taxonomy): Eukaryota > Fungi > Basidiomycota > Agaricomycetes > Polyporales > Polyporaceae > Polyporus > Polyporus tsugae. The sequence continues at coordinate 1,949,451 of JAHRBS010000001.1, forward strand.
CCCGGCGACGGTGGGACTTGGAGGCGACTCCCAGGGCCCTGCGAGCTTGAGCCCGAGCAGAAGTCCCCCGCGGGCGGGGCCGAGGCCGTCCCCCAGGAGGTTCTCGAAGGCGGTGCGCAACACGGGCGGCGACACGGACGGTTTCGCGTCGACCACAGCGTCCGAGACGGAGTTCGATACGGACGAGGTGCTCACATTCGCGCCGAAGCGGCGCTCGCCGCCGTCGTCCTTCGCGAGCTCCCGGCGAGACTCGGCCGGGTCGTCCACGGGGACGGCGCGCCGCCCGTCGAGCGGGCAAGGCTCGAGCATCCCGCCCACGCCGGGGCTGCTGAACGGGCACGCGAACGGGTACGGGGACCTGCGGCGCTCGGCGATGATGCACGACGGCCCGATGTCGTCTGGGGAGGCGCTGCCGTCGTCGACGAGCAGCTCGCCGCCGCCGTTAGCGTCGAACATCAGGCGGCCCGGGTCGCTGACGCCGGGCAACCCGCCGACGCCGACCAAAGGCGGCCAGACGATAACGGAGGTGGAGCTGATGAGGCGGCGACGGTTGCTGGACGCGCATCTCATCCCCGTACAGCAAAGCCAGGATTCGATTGGGAGGTAGCACTGTAGCAGTATTCGTAGAGACGAGCCCGGACGGGACGCGCAGTGGGTGCGACGATGGGTGCAGTTGGCGGGCGCAGTCCGACTTGCGCGGAGGGAGAGTGGTCATGGTATTCGATATCTGGGGATTAGGAGGAGCCTGGGAGGAGCGGTGGGTCGCCGTCCCACCCGGCACAGCACCCGGGGGGGCCATTATATCGGGGATCTCTCTTGGAGAGTTGGGGCGGCGGTGTTGTGGGGTTGGCGGGAAGTTTCGTGCCTCGTAGGTGTGAGGACAGCAACATGTATGTATGTATGGAATGTAGTTACTGTTGTATCGCTGGACTACTTATTGTATAATGCATGCCGTGGCATGCCCGTGCAGAATTGTTTCGGACGCGGAGGTCACTGACAGGATGATTTGTCGCTGAATTGGTTTTGGCCGAGTTTTCGCGCCCCGAGGTTGGAAATCCGACTCTCGGCTGGAGCATCACCCGCATGTACGTCTTCAACTCTATTCGAATGGGCCCAAACCATGTCGTTCCGCCTTGCCGGGGCAAGCTCTGGGCCGAAAAGGTACATATGTATATGTCTGCAAGAAATGTAGCGTCTAGCTATCTCCATCGAGGTTCCTCGTATTATGTAGGCAGCCAGCCGCCTGCCGGCCTTCAGTCTCTGGTGATAGCCCGCAGCCTAAGATCGGCTAATAGTAAGAGCCAAAGCCGCACACCACAGCGAGCGATGGCCGGATGTCGTCCCAGGGTGTGCGGCAGCAATTTATTGCTTGGGCGAACCCGATCGACGTTCAACTTGCCGCAGTGCGTGCGCGGTCAGGGTGGCTCAGCTGTGTCGCGTGCAAAGGGCGATCGAGCTGTCGATGTCGTAAGTGCCATGCGGTGCCGCGGGTTTGTGGGCTAAACAGCCATTATATAGCTCTTCACGATGCTGTGCCGCAACATCCACTGTCACGCCTTTCGTGCCCGCGGTATTGCTGGGGTGGAACTGTGGAACGTTCTGTGCTCGCCAGAGTGAGAAGGGGGCGCCGGAGGAAGAGGATTTCCGATGTTGACGCGACGACGGCGGACGGTGCCCGGCAAGAAGGGTGGGCCGGAGACCGAGGTGTCGAAGCGGAACGCTTCAAGTTCCTCGTTTGCCTGTTGTCGTGCGAATAGGGAGCGGCGCGTCGGAGTGACCGATGCCCATGTCTCGCACTAGTACTGCTGGATGCGGATGAGGAGGGCGGGGAGAGTCGCGATGACGGAGGGCGGAGGACCCCGGGGAGTGTGATTGACGCGGGGATGCGAAAGAGAGTGGTGGGGTGGCGGTACGGTGAGGGATCAAAGGACGTTGGATCGAGATTGGGCATGCCATGACACATCGCGCTTGTCCCGTCCCTCCTATCGTTATATTCTATAAAGCCTCCCTTTTTGCCCTTTCCCCCCGCCGCCCGCCTCATCCTCCACGACGTCCCGACGCTCGCCCGTCTTGCTGCCCCCGACGTCTCCCCTTTCTTTCCTTTCGCAATCCAGCCCTCCCGCTCCCCGATCCCCGCTCCCCTGACCTATCGCACCTCAACATCAGCACCAGTGATTACCAGCGCTACAAGACTGACATGGAAGTAGATTCCTCTTTCCGTCTTCCAACAATGCCCCCACCCTCAGGAGCTCCTTTCCGTGCTCTCCACCCATACCAATTCGCCCCTGCCGAATACAACCCCCTCATGCCCTCCCCAGACCATCCCCCAAACGCCGCGCCCCATCCCCCACCAGCCCGTTCTGAACACAGTGGCCCCTCTGAGCCCCACGATCGGAATCATTCTCCGCACAACTACTACTCCCATCCTCCTCCCCCTCCTGCCCACGCCTCCACCAGCCGCACTCATTACCAATCCCCTCCAAGTCCCCAGTTCCGCACTCATGCTGTCAACTGGGGCCTACCCCCGATCGCCTCCACCCAGCAGCAGCAGCAGCAGCAACAGCATCTCCCACCCCCATCTCAACTTGCAGGCCCTTCGATGCCCTCCACCCAGTTCCCTCCTCCTGCGATGGCAACTCGTCGCTCAAGTGACGATGCCCAACGCGCGCCCCAAGCCGCGATGCTCTACGCCCAATCCCAACAGCTTCCCCCCATCCAATCCAACCAAGCAGGCACCCCGCCTGCCACACGCGCACGCTCATCCCCTGTGATCACCGCCGCGTCCTCCTTCACCCAAGGCGCGAACGTCCCCCGCCTCCCACCAATCATGCAAGTCGAGAAGCAGCAAGTCACGACTAGCGCGACCCAGGCAGCCAGCGCAAGTCGGCGGCGGAACGAGGCCAACTTCGTTTGCCCCGTCCCCGGCTGCGGGAGCACGTTCACTCGGCGCTTCAACCTCAGAGGTACGTCCCCTGCTTTTCGCGTCACTTTCGACGCCCGTGTCCGCACCGGTCATTCAACCTGTCTCTTTTCTCGCCTCGTGCGCCTGCCGCGACATCTGCGTCCTCGCCCCCGTCTCCGCTGACATACAGGCCATCTCCGCTCCCACACGGCCGAACGCCCCTTCTTGTGCGAGTGGCCCGGATGCAACAAGGGATTTGCGCGCCAGCATGATTGCAAGTGAGTGGGCTTTCCCCATGTGAGACCCTGACATCGCTTTCAGTGAGCTAATCGCTCCCTTGCTCGTTGCGCATCCGCTGCGCGCTTCGTTTATCTCAGGCGACACCAAGCGCTACATACGTCCCGGTCACAATCAAACGTATGCCAGGGATGTGGGAAGACGTTCAGTCGTCTAGACGCGCTTAACGTAAGTCCCGTTGGCTCATCTGCGCACCCTCGCGCAGCAACTGACGCCGTTTCCTCCCACAGAGGCATCGTACGTTCACAAACGAAGTCCGAGAACCATGATCCCCGGCTGACTTTTTGAACTCCTACTCCTCACACACAGTGCGTTCAGACGGAGGCGCTGACTGCCGCCAGGCGACGGAGGCCGCGAACGTCGCGAACCGACTGAGCCCGCTGGACGACGAGTGGGAGAACGCGAGCAATTCGACGGAGCGTTCAGAACGCGGGGGCTCGCGCCGGTCCCCGCAACGCAGCGCGACGAGGTGATCCTTCGCTGCCAGGTCATTTGCAATGGCTTTTTGGCGTCCAAGCGCATCCATATCCGTATCATCCATCTTCATCAGCACCCTCCGCAAGGACATAGTTCTTCTCTTCTCTCCCGCACAAGTTCCTTTCCCTCGACTGTTCGCCCATTAGGTGGGCGAGAACCACCAATCGAGTAGTCAAGCCGTGGCTGGGACGCGTTAAGATTATGTCAGCACAGGATGTGGGGGTTAACGATTCGCGTTTGGATGGGAGGCTCAGGAAGTTCTGGGGTCGGGCCGTCAGGAAGACGCGCAGTTCGATGTTGTGTGGTAGTTCTGCTGTCATGAGTTAGTTCTGTCTCTGTTCTGGTCACGTTCGCGTTCGCAGCATGTCATGCCATGATACCCGCACACCGGGGTCGCTTTGCAACTATCGTGTACATGTAGTATTGCCGGGCTTCGCTCCTAAATTAATGTTGCTAATGCTCATCGCGCTGTCCTTCTGTGCATGCTTATCTCTGTATGATAATGTACATGTACCACATTCTACCTCCACATCCATATACGATCGCACTGTTCAAGCTCAAGCCGGGGCTACAGCATGTGCACAGTGCGACTGGCGAGTCGAGTCGCGATGTCTCAATCCGCCATGCGGCCGTCGGTCGGCCCTGGTCTGTTTTCACCGCTTGATCACTGCAACGAGCACGTTCACGCTCCTGATCGCGGCGGGCGATCACAGTGCTGAGCGCTGCGCCGAACATCCCTGGACCTCGGGGCCCCCGCAGCCACGAGTGGGACCGCATCACGCGGCCGACGGATTCGCGCTTACTTTAGTGACTTGCTCGCCATGCGCCATGTCATGATAGACTTGTTAGAAGCGTTGACGCGGCTCGGAGGCGAGCGTGAACAGATCAACGAGAGTGGATCCTGCCCGCGCGGCGGCCCTTACTATGCATAACATGGTATACATATCAGGTACGTCACGGAGGATTTGCGCGGCCGGAGGGGTGCGTCATCGGCTCTATTTTGGACGTGCTGCTCGAGTTGCTCGATGCGTTTAGGCTACGCAGGCGTGGGGGAGCGAGGTGCCAGTGACGAGGTTCAAAATTAGGGACGCCGCAAGGGGCACGTACTACGGGTACCTCGATGCGTCGCGCGAGTGTCGTGTGGCGTGTGGCGCTAGCATTTGCAACGGCTAGTGAGCGAGGGTGAAGAATCGTACGTGGCAAGCCCGAGCCAGGAACGCGAGCAGCCTGGTGGAAATTGCGGACGACATTTGAAGGATGCATTACTTGCTGTATGGCACGCGGCTGCCACGGATGACGTGGAGCTGGCAGGGACGTGGCGGGCTAAAGGGAGGCTGGAGCGAGGGACTAGCGAGGGGCGGGCGGGTAAGCGAGAGTTCATAGTTGCCCGACCGGGCTAGCGCGACGGCAGATCTCGTGCACAGCACCCCGCCATTGCGGTGTCGTGCGTGCCAAGCGCAGTCTGCTGCGCGCCCCGACGCTACGAGCTGTGCTTCATTTCATCCTCCCCGAGCTTCCACGCCTTCTCCCCCCCTCCCCTTCTCCCCCGCCCCTCTCTTGGACTCCCAGGCCGGATAGTCACCGGGCGGCCGTATATGCTAACATACTGGTGGCCGGCGTATAGAGCCCCCACTGCTCGCTCCGACGTCGCACCGACCCCGTCAGAGCGTCCTTGCGACGCCGCCGTGCGCGTCCCGGGGTCCTTGCGGGCCGAATGCAGACGCGGGCTGATGTGCTGACCGATGGACTCCAAATACGGACGCTCAAGCGCTCAACACGTGTACCGAGTGAGTCCTGCCTTGATTGGGCACACCCTTGTCACAAACGTCATGTCCTCGTGAGTGAGTCCGCCCCATAATTCTTCCAACTTTGTTCTAAAACCTGAATTCTTCTTGTTTGTTTGTTTTTCCGTTCGGCGCGCGGTAATCTGACAGATGAAAAAATAACAAATGCATCCGCCTCGTTCGTTCGTTCGTTCCAACAGCTCTTGCTGATCGTTACAGTTTGCCCGCTCGAGATCCTTCGAACTGGCACATTACATCTGCCAGCGGCGGTAGAAGGAGCTGTCATTCCCGTTCGCACCACGCCTCGTTCTTCGGGCGGGCATCTGGAACTCAACGCAGGCGCTTCGCAATCTGCTCCGGCCACGGCGGTTTCGCGGTGTACAAGCGCAACCGTGACGGCGTCGGACGTCCCTACTTGTCCCGAGCGTTGGTGAAGCTGGGCGACACAGCACCACCCCGTTTTTGTTCCTCCTGATTTTCAAAATTGAGGACGCACGCACGGTGACGAGTCGCGTAATCGCGCGCCCGCGCGGCGTCTGCCTGTCGACAGTCGCTCGGACTTACTTACTCCAACCGCATGCGGTGGCATCTGCGCAAGCGAGAGGGAACGCGCGCGCCAGAAGCGCTTCGAGCATGGTCCGAGGACCTCGAGAGGCGGTGCGTCGCCCTTGGCTCCTTTACCGCCACCCCAGTCGAAATGGCTTCGGGATATTCAATGATTGCACCCGCTTGGGGCGCTGCTTTCGTCACCTCGATCGGGCGCCTCAAGTCCGATTCCGGCGGCGATACAGCACTCCTTCAGCCTCCCGAGTCCGTCGCCCACTCGACCGTGACCAGCGGCCAGTTGTGTCCCATAGCCTTCTCGTTTTTCAGCCAGCGCCCGGCGGGCGCATCTCCTCAGGCTTCGGAGGTGTGAGCAGCGGGGCATGAAGGGGCGATGAGGGGCGACGTCTAGCATTCTGGGCGGCCCGGCGTGGGCCATCCACACGCACACGCCAGGACGCCATGGTATTGCCGCCGGCGTGTTCCTTGTCGATGAGAGAGATACAGTTAATGCCCCGTCTTGGACGGAGCGTTCAACATGCCAGCTTGCCTGTGCGAGTAGCTGTTGTCTTACTCGGGGATAAGTCGCCCCATCTCCCTCAGGCTTGGCCCCCTCGACCTTGTCCACCTCCATGGCGCGGGCTCATCGCCGCGGTGGCGAGTCCCGGTGTCTTACGGAGTAGCGAGGCGAGATGATCAGGACCCGAATTGGGTGTTAGAAGACGAGCGGTTTCCCGTCTTGCTTATCCGACCCTCGACCAACGCCCCAGCGCGACGCCCCGCATGGGAAACCCACCACGCCAGTGCCTTTGTGGAGGCACGATGGTGTCACGACCCGAGTATGGGGTTGTGCTATCTCGGCACCTCGGGGCTGGTGTCCCCGGAGGCCCGCAATCACGGTCTGAATTGCACGCCCAGCATCGTTGCCCACCTGCAGGGTTCGGACCACCCTCCCAGCAGCCCCCGCTAGAAGCCCGCCCCGTGTCGTGCTTCGACGTGCAGGGAACGGGGCTTTACCACATGCGCGCTGGCATACCTCTGCTCTGCCCTATGCTCGAATGCCTCTGAAGGCGTGCCAGCTTGTTCAAGTTGCCCCTGGTGCCAGGGGTCTACGCTCGTGCTTCCTCTGTCGGTGTCCCAATCTTCCTTCATAGTCCGAGATGTTGATGTTGGGCCCAACCCTGTTATCTCGCTCATGAATCGTTCAGTCGACAGATCGAATCTTGTGACCACTGACGAACAGTGCCATAGTGGACTTGATTTTTCGTCGCCCCGAGCCCGCTCCGTCTCCTGTAGCCCGTCGCCGTAGCCTGGCAGCGATCCTGACAGTGTGATCTCGTTCACCACTGTGCAACAGGGACCGACTCGTAAATCCCTCGGTCTCACGTGCAACGTACGACATCCTAACACGAAGTGGAACCCGCCCGTCGCCGCGGCGCATCATCATCGATGGAACAACCTGTACCATTCGCAACACATTTGCCAACGGAACGGCCGATGTACCAAGTACTCGGGTGCTATCACGAAAGCCCCCGGACCTCTGGAAGCCTTCCCTGAATGCACATTGCCCACTAGTAGGAACAGGAATAGCTGCGCAGATGTACTGTAGACCTGTAGATGCGCTGTGGCGAATATCAGAGTCATGCTCGAGAGGTGCGCTCGATGCATCGCGAGGTTTGGCAGTTACCGTCAGCCAAGATTGAGACATCGACATCGACATCGACATCGAGACACTCCAGCGGCACCATGGGCAGGGACCACTGGCACCAGTCTCAACATGCCAGTCGGTTTTCAACCCTCGCATTCAGCTCTCGTTTTTGCCACATCACGCGTTTTGGCTGCATTGCAATAGAGTTGACCCTCTCGATGCAGTGCTCAATGATCAAAGTGCAGCGCCCAATTTGGCAACTGTTGTGGATGCCAGATGAGTCTCAAGCCTCCTTCCCCGAACCAACAATTGCTGAACACATATGCGCATTAATTATGAGATCTATAATACTCGTGGCAGGAACTTTGCTAAGGTGAACTGAGGGAATTTGGGGTGTTGCCGAGTCAATGATAGCCGGTTGGGAGCCAGTAGGGTGACAATCGATGAAGAGAACGAGATGGCCCAGCGTTTCGGGGTGGTGTAGTCGCATGCAATAGCGTTCTGCCACTGATTCAAGAGAATATGTGGCACCCTGAAAAGTCCTGACAGCGGAGGGTGGTCATTAGTTCTCTGTCGCGAAACATTGACTGCAGCTTGGTAACTTACGTCTGCAGGGTCGTTAAACCGCAACCCCACGTCCAGGCCGGATATCGCGCCCATCTCCTCCTCCGTGAGGTCGATATTCGCGCTCTGAAGGTTCTCGCGCATCATCTCTGGTGCGTTACTCTTCGGAATGATCGCGAGGCCCCGCTGTGTTGCCCACCGGAGGATGACTTGCGCAGGGGTGACACCATGTAGCTCGGCGATGGACTTCACCGTTGGGTGAGTGAAGAGAAGCTGGGTGCGTAATGCCTTCGGCGAGCTCAGCTCACGGAAGCCGAGCGGCCCGAAGGAGGAGTAAGCGGTGACGACAATGCCTTGCGATTGTGCGTACTCGACCGCTCGGGTCTGGACGTTGTAAGGGTGGATCTCTAATTATATACAGGAAACATGGCAAAATGAGTCTTGCATCATCAAGCCGAGCCGTCGGGGTTAGTGGGCTCACCGATCTGCAAGACCGAGGGTTTCACCCTGGCATATTTGAGAAGGTCCATAAGCAGCGCGCTGCACATGTTTGAAACGCCGAGGTGGTGGATCAGGCCCGCGTCGACGAGCTCTTCCAGGGCTTCCCAGGTCTCGCGAAGCGGAACGGAGTCGTGCTTCACTTCGCCCTTTCCGTCGAAGTACCAGCCGGGAGGGTAGCGCTTCTCGGGCGGCACATATGCCAAGGAAATCGCTAGATCAGAGATATCGGGTCAATTCTATTGGCATTCGCTCGCCGTTCGTTCGCAGTAGATACCACTTACGGAAGTGGACATAGTAAACGTCGAAGTAAGACACTCCCCAGTCCGAGAGAGACCGCTTGACGGCCTCTGCGACGTGCTCCTTGCTGTGGAACGTGTTCCACAACTTCGATACGACCCAGACGTCGGCCCTTTCGACGATCCCTTTGTCGATGGCCCGCCGCAGCCCATCCCCACATTCCTTTTCATTTCCATAATCTGTCAGACGTGTCCCTAGTCAGCGCAAGGTAATTTGGGACCACAAAAACGTATCGTCGCCTAAGGACCAAGGTACTGTCCGTGGACGGCAGACGAAGACTTCGTCGAACAAGGGATGGAGTGCTCACCGCATGCACCGTCGATCAGACGGTAGCCGTTCTGCAGCCCAGCGTACACAGCGTCGGCCGCCTTGGTGCCGCAGTGCTTCCAGGTGCCCATGCCTATTTGGGGCATCTCGCTCCCATCTCTGAGACGGAGGGTTTGGGAAAGTGACATGACCATAGCCTGAGGCTGTGCAAGCGGGGGTGGCAGTACTTGAGTGGTTTGGAGGATGCTGCCTGAGCGGCAGGATTGAGAGATCTAGTGATTGGTTACAGTGGCGAGAGATAGCGGAGTATCGCTCCGTCGTTATGGGTCTTATATGCAGTTCAGCAACCCTATTCTTGTTGGCTGACCGAGCTGCAAAGTGTAGACAAAGCCAGCCGCGAGTCGGCCAGGCCAGGTCGAAGTCAAGATTGTGTGCCTGAGACGGAAAGTAAACAGCGAAGACGAGAAGTGGTCGAAATTGAAGCCCAGGTACAGAAACGGATCTGTGAGAATATTGTGCGCAAAGCGTTCACAGGTAAAAGCGTCCGCGGTCAGGCGATGCCTGAGGGGAGACCAGTGGGCTAGACCCGAAGTCTGGGGCGCTCTCCCCTCGGACCGTGCCCTCCGAATACGGTGGCAATGATGTAAGAGCCTGGCGGTCGATGCTAGATCGTTGGCGAACGAGGCAAAACGAGCCCTGTATTCTTGTCGCCGAGCAGGCAAGATGTCAGAAATAACAAAATAGGGCGGATCGAAATACTGGATTGGAAAGCAAAAAGCAAAAATGTCCCGGATGTTACACAAAGTATTCACGCTCCCATCTGGAAGTTCAAACGGAACGCTGCCAAACATAAACGCATGTGAGCGCTCGAACCAAACATCAATAAGGGGTTGAGTAATGGGACACGTACCCTCCAAGTCATGCTGATCACACAAGGTTGCGAGGTCAAGCCTCTGCATGTGAAGAGAGCACGTCTTCAAACTCTCCCACAACGCGGTCGAGGTGACGCCCCGACCGGCTTCATTCCCGCCTGGATCGCGCACACTGTCGCTGTCTTGGAGGAAGAGGGCATCCAGGATGTGCTGCGCAGCCTCGTCGTAGCGCTGACGGAGAAACATAGCTGGGTGAGCAAGACGCCTTCGGTCGGGTTTGAAGAACAAGGATAGAAACTCACGCGCAAATTGGTGCAGGATATCCCCAAGTTGAACCTATAGTCGGTAACAGCACCGAAAATCGCGCGCACAGAAGTCAGCTTCACGTCATTCGCGCCAACGTAGACACGCCGAGCGGGAGATCAATAATGCGCAACGCACCTCGCTCGGATGTAGGCCGGATTCAGCTCAAGGGCGGCATAATAATACTGGAGCGCCTCGTCGGGATGCCCGCTATTCGCAAGCGTCGCGCCGACGCGGTTGTATAACAGCCAGTCCTACGGATCAAATGCAATTGTACATGCGTCAATAGGGCCTTGAAATGCCGGCTGGAAGCCGTAGCGCTCAAACACTCACGTCAGGCCGCACGGCTAGGGCTGTAATGAAACAGTCTCGCGCCTTGTCGTAATCCTAGAATAGCCCATCGGTCAGACCAGGTTCGCCCTCCGTTGCATCGGTATGCCCGAGGTCGGTGGACAAACCGAACCCGGCGCAAAGATGCGGAATGAGGCACGTACCTCGTTGGTATTCAACAGTACAGCAAGGGCGATTTGGATATCAGCATCTATCTCGCCGCCCGCGTTCTCGCGCACGATGCTCATCAAGCACTGCATGAGGTTGGTGAGCCTCTCGCCCGGACGCGCGTCCGGTTCCTCGGGGTTGAGCGCGCGAAACTGTTCGACTGCTGCAGAGTACCGCGGGTTGCGCTCGATCCATTCGCGGATCGCGTTGTACGCCCCCATGCGGTCGCCGTCATTCGTGCATGAGACTGCAAGCGCGAGCCAGGCGGATAGAAGGGTAGGATCGAGCTCGAGGGCCCGGCGCAGAGCCTGAACAGCCTTCTGTTCGCGCTCGTTCTCCTGCTGCTTCACGCCAAGTTCGTACCAAAGCGTTGCAACCGATGGATCACGCTGGACAGCGGCCTCCATCTCGAGGACGCTCTAACAAGGGAATTTCGAAACTCGTCAGCATTGACAACCAGAAGACGTGGCCGCAACTTGGGCATATCATACCTCATAGAGCGATTGTGGCATGCTCGCATGTGCGATATGGTGCCTGGTGCGAGAGGTTTCCCCGCTGACATAGGGATTGTTCGCCTGGAATTGGTAATTGCTCATCGGACGCAGGCCGTGCGCCGTCGCTTCGAATCTTTCCCAATCCCCCTGTAAATTGTCCCACTCCGCCTGTTGAGATAGGAACTGGGACGAAGGTATTTGCCCTGCGCTCGCCTTCCCCGTATGCATTGCGATGTACTCTTCGTTCTCCCGGCGGAAATAAGCGTCGTTGGGGTCCTCCGAATGCAAACCGCCGATTTCATCGGAAGTTTGGTCTCTTGCTGTTATTCGTTCGACGGGCATGGCGGTGACGGGCTGTTGAAAGAGGGGCATTTGCATTCTGTTTGCACTCGGCTCGGAGATGTCTACGGCGCGCCCTTTGCCCTTCACGTCGGTGGATGATTGGACACCGCCGACAGCTTCAGACCGCTGGACCATCTCGTTGCCTTCTACAATCACTTCTCCGTCACGTAATTGGCGCATGAGTCCCATGAATGCGCTGTTCTTGAATTTGGCGTTTGGCTCGCTCTGCACTGTGTTCAACAGAAGCCCCGCCGTGCGTGCGAGCTCATCCGGATCGTGAGTCTGCGCTCGCAATGGTTCCTCGGTGGCAGTTTCGGCTCCCAAAGGAAATTCGACCGCCGAGTTAAGGGACAGTTCTTGTGACCGGAACTCTTGGTCCCATTTGGCAGCTATTGAGGGTAATTGTGGTTGGTGTGCGGGATTACATACTAGGATGTTCTATACTTGCCGTCAATCTGGGGCTGCGATTGGGGGAAGCCCGCCTGGATCCCGCACATCGGGGCGAATTGGGGCGCACCCATTGTCAGCGAAGGTCTTAATGACATGCCTGTAATATCAATATAAGCATGTGAACGCAGTTGTCTTCTGGTCTGATGAAATGGGGCATTTGAAGGATTGAGCATGTAACGAGATACCCCTGGAACGAGAGACCACGGCGTTGTGTCCACGAATGCATACGCTTCGCCCCTGTAAAATCATCACAAGCCTCTTGGGGACTGCCATGATTACACGCGTTGAACCGGTACACAAAACCCAATCCCATGCGGCAGGGCACGCCACCGGTGCTCAACGTGCTGAACCTTTGAGCCAACCAATCGCCCAATCATACCGCTACACCTTCTGCAGATGTCCCACCTATGCATGCACCAACAGACAAACAGATTAATAATGAAAAGGTGCCAGAACAGTCGATTTGCTAATGGCTATCCTTCATCCACAACCCGTCATGAAGTAGAGCGGGATGTTCTTGTTCATACGATGGGACAGTACGACAGGCATGATGGACTATATGCTTAGCCTGACAACCGAATGCGTAATAACGGCATGAGGAAGTAACCAACACATGCATAGGATACTTACTAGGGATGAATGCACTGGACGCCCCGTGCGGCAGAACGGACGCGTGTTGTTCAATGGACATCGGCGTCCCCTGGCGTTGGACACTTTTGCCAGCCAACGAGGAGGCGGAGGGGCCCGGAACTTGCTGGAGAAAGTCGGCTGCCCATGGGGCCGGACCTGCCTGGAGAGGGGGGGAGTGTACGGGTGATTGGGCATGGGCGACCGGTGAATGGGATGCAGGGAGGTTACGGTGCAAAGACGAGAGATCGAATGCGGAGGGTGCTTGCAAAGCGGGGACGGGGGAGGGAGCTGCTGCAAAGAATCTTGCCGCGTCTTGGTTCACTCCGGGTGCGGCGGAGTATTGGCTGCGGAATGTCTACGTCCCTTTAGCTACTTAGGTGCTAAGATACAGGGTTGTGAAACTCACCTCTCTCGAAGAACCTGCCCTGCCCGCCCCGAACTGGTCCTGCGTGATCCAAAAGAAAGTAAATGTCTGTCGTATGACCACGATCACCCCCCGCGTACTTGCTGGATGCCTCGGTCTTGATCGAAACGCTTGGAGAGGCCCTGCAGAGGATTAGATGGACCACATTCCGCGCCGTTTACCAGTAGAGGTAGAGACATGGCTGAGTCGGGAGGAGCAAGAAGGTGGGTGTAGAAAGCAAGAAGCCTTCAATTCGTCGATCTCCGGCAACGCATCTTCAATGCGTTAACCAGCCACTCGCAACACGTGAATTACCGCTTATTATTACAGTCAGTGTCAGGTTAGGGTTACTCCATTATCTCGGCAACACCTTCTACTACTAATCATTACAACGTTTGCACAGCACTTGGCCCACGTCCAAATTTACTGTGACCAGCATTAAAGACATGTATTACACCTGATCACCGATTATGAAGGGGAGAGATAACTGGAAAGAGGACGGGAGAAGCTCTACTTCGGGACAGTATTGACTATGATGGTACCCCACGACTACGCCCGCTGCACGACCTTCAAACTACGTTGGTCGAGCGCACCCAGCCGCTTGTGGATGAGCGACGCCACCGTATCCTCCGAAAGGTCGCAGTGAGTGACATGGAACAACACCTCGCGAACCGAGGCGAAGCGCGAATCATCGAGCGTGCGCGCAACTTGATACCAGTCGAACGCCTCGAAGTCCTTCAGGGTGGCGTTCTGGGTTTTGAAGACGAACTTCACCCGCCGGAGCTTGGGAGCTTGAACGGAGTCCAGGAGAGAGGAAAGCCAGCGGAGATGGTCTACGTCTTCCTCGGGGCGCTTCAACTTCAGCTCGAAATTGAGCAGACGCAATCCACGGCAGTTGGCGAGTGTCAACGGACCTGTTTCATTCAAAGGGCTCAGGTGGTGAGAAACACGGAACGGAGGTGCGGAACAGTGTGCTCACGCGTTAATACCGCTTCAGGTCGAATCCCGATCGTCAACTCGCGCAGGCTTGGTCCAACAACTTGGAGGAAGCGATCAAAGGGATCTGCATAACCAGCGGGGAGACGGATGTCGAGCATACGGAGCTTGCTGAAGGCCGCCGGATACTCGAGACACGCCTCGAACACTGTGGCCGTGGCGACGTTGAGTGATGCGTAGTTGACGAGAGATAGCGACAGTAACTCGGGGGCGTTTATGTCCGGAATCGGAGACATGCCATACGACCTCGACCAGCAATGTTCGATGTCGAGGTGTAATAGCTGCGGCAATCCTCCAATGACGGCGAGGAACGTCGTGGGTTCATCGGCATGGCAGGCTCGCAGACTGAACTCCTTCAGGGATGACGTGGCTGTAGATACCACTGTGGTTACCCATGAATTGGATAAGTCCATGTCCACGAGTCGCAGCCGACGGAGAGCCGGCAAATGCAGATCTCTTGGGGGCTTGGGTGTCCCGTTAATGCTGTTCAGCGTCAGCTCTCGAATCACTGTGGCGAGCTGTGGTTGAGCGCAAAGTGTCGCGTGAATCAAGCTGATGTTCTTCTGGTTGACAACCACTCGAAGATGGAGGTTACGTTGTGCTCGCGGGAGCCAAAGCTTGCATGTCACACAACAAGCCTTCAATGTCTTCGCATCGCCGATTAGGAGGTCAAGGACCGAATCGTGAAGTTCCGCGGGGAGGTCGTTCATGGTGGCGAAAGGGGACATGGCGAGAGGTGATAAGGTTCAAGGTGTAGATGGTGGAATGTTAGGTAAGAGGGCTGAGCAGGATAGTCGAGTCGACAAGGGTGGGGGGTGAGTGTGGTTCTGTGGTAGCCAGCGGTGAGTCTCAACGATGAGGTTTTGTGGGATGCACCGTTCCGGCTATAACAGCCCCGGAAGCAGTGAAGGGCATTATGTCATTCTTTCGTCCGACTCACCTCATGTCTAGCACTTATACAAACGCGTCCAGAAAGGGCTTCGAGACAACGGTCATTTGGCCGTGATGGGGTGAAGAAAGCGTCAAAGGGATGCAGATTGCATTCGATACACACATTGTGGTCGTTCTCTTATGATACAATGGAAGAATATTCGAGGTATGAGGCATGGAAATCTGGATGTACTTACGTATGTCAGACGGCATGCAAGGAGAACGCCACTGATACTCACCTCTTTCACCGTAGCCCGAGCCGTTCCTCCCGCGTCATAGCTTCCCTCTTCTTCTTTGCCTCCTCCGCGTGATGGTATGGCTGTGCCGGCGTACCCGGAGCCTTGGCCTGCGTAGGCGTGGTCCCCGGTGGCTTTCCAGTGAGCTTAGCGATTTTCTTGCGCATGATGTGGTCACGGACTTGCTGGACGTCCATGTCCGTCATGGGAATCATCGTTGGAGGCCTGCGAATCATGTTTGCGCGTGCCAAAGGAGTGAGATATGGCCTAATTAGACGAGTCCTGTGCGCTCAGGCGACGATTGGGCGACGTGTAGGCTGCGGGAGGAGGTGACGTGGTTGACGTGGTCCGGGAACAATGAGCGGCTTGTTGCAGAGGACTGGCACAGTGGCAGAGGGGACAAAGACAGCTTGCTTGCTGCGGCGCAGGCGAGCATGAGGCGCCCGTCCAGTGTCCTGCTGCAGCGTTGCCAGTGAATGTCTCGTCGTCTGTCCGCATATACTCTCACCTCCGCACTCGCTTACACTCCTTCTCTGCCCTTCTTGCTCTGCAAATCCTGGATAAGACCCGCCCATACGCCAGCAAACAAATCACTATGGAGGCTATACTCCGCGTCACCGACACTATCAAGTCCCTTCGGGTCTGTCTCGCCCATTTGCTGCGAATCTATCCGCGAGGCTTACACTTCTTCGTTGCGAATCCTTCAGGAAACCCGCTTCAGCGCGCTCCGTGCGCCGACAGAGTTCTTTGACTTCAACCGCGTCTCAAGACCCGCCGACCTTAACCAGGCAACACATGTGCGCACCCGCCCTCTCCTAACGGTTCTGCTTTCGAGGCTCATGCATTTCCAAAACTTCATACATCTAGCGGATATCATACAACACCCGCTACTTCTCAGGTATGTAGGAACGTGAGACTGCCATAACTCGCGGATGCTGATTTGCGTGCATAGGAAACTATGGTCTTATTGTGGCCCTCCTGGCCGTCTATGCACTGTACGTCCACACAAGTCGACCTTCGTTCCACTGAAAACGGTCGGTTCTGACCACGGTGCAGCCTCACCAACGTCCTCCTCATCTTCGCCGTCCTCTTCCTTGTCGGCGGCTTCGCCGCAATCAACCGCTTCGGTGCGTCCCACATTCGCCTCCTTTTTTGCCCCCCTTCACACTTTCTAACGTTGCCTCTCCTCTTCCCTTACCCGTCTCCGTCTCCCTTCTGGTCAAATTTCCGACCCCTCGCACCTTATCTCTGTCCCTCGAACAACTCCCGGCCCCGCGCCTGTCCATCCTTCTGCACCCAATCAAACCGCAACGCATCACCTCACCCCGCCGCCTTCAATCCACCGCATCAATACATCCATACTGCGCCCAACAGCGCCCGACCCAATACAAGTCGGCGAGCACGTCATCACCCAGAAGTCGCTCTACACCGGCCTCTTCGTGATCGGCATCCCCCTCCTCTGGATCTCGTCCCCCTTCAGCACCTTCTTCTGGCTCGTCGGCGCCTCCGCCATCCTCATCGTCGGCCACGCAATGATCATGGAGCCCGGTATCGAGAGCGAGTACGCCCAGGTCCAGGACTCCGTCTAATCCTCAGCTGCTGCCTTGCGAGCCGAGCAGGAGAAAATCGTTGTTGGGGTTCCGTACGCACCGAGCTGGCTGGCGGACCAGGTTAGGATGCGGGATGGAAGGCGAATTGCTCCGGATGGGCTGGCTCGTTTGGGGGTTGGGGAGTTGGGTGGGTTGGTGGCGGAGGTGAGACTGTGGGCTGTTATGTAGAATCTCTCTTCGGACATGCAGTTGTCTTACTTATTCATTCGTCTTCTTCAACTCGGGACACCCTCCTACTCTCTCTATTCTATCTATCTCTCTATCTCATCATCCATACAGCAAGTACGCAGGGGGAAATCATGTTGCGCTCAAGCCGCACACATGCAGTATGTACAAACTCCCGCCCCAATCAAGAGGGAACAGGTAAGGGTGAAGGGGAAAAAAGGTCGGTCGGTTTTATACAGTGACTAATAAATGTACATGATCCTGTAGTGTTAGCGCAGGATCCGGTCAGATATATCGAGGGCAGATCGTGGATGTGCGATAGCGATGAAAGCGCGAATAATACAGAAAACTGGATGGGCTCAACGCAGGTTAACCGGGACTCAGGGAGAGGACGCGTAGGGCGAGGGGCATGGGACGGCAGGATTCTCGACCGGAGCAAACCGTTCGGTCGTCCTGCTATAATAACGGCAGCCATTGTCCTGCTCGCACGGTCCCGAGTGAGCGAGACGTCTACAGTACGACCATAACAAGGAGGACGCAGGATACGCACCGATGACTAAACTGGGGAGGTCCATAATGTCCCTCCGTATCGAAAAGCAGAACGTGCACGGCACCGGCGCGCCGCTCGGCTTGAGGAGCACGCAGTGCGAATACACGGACTGCGTCGTGTTCTCGAACGCGTGGTTCGCAAAGTTCTCCCAGTACTCGACCACCGACTGGTTTTCGAACAGCTGTTGCAACGCACGTGCCCCCCATTGGCACGACGAGAGAGACGGCGACGATAAGCACTCCGCGGTCCGGAATCACAGTCAGAGAAGAAGAGCGCGTGCGCACCTCGTAAATGTACTTCCTCTTCCCGACCCCGACGAGCTCCTCGCGCTCCCAGCCGGTGAGCATGCAGAACTCGGGGCCCACAAGGCATATCTCGCCCGTGCGGCGCCACGCGACGGTGGGCGTGCCCGAGAACGAGACGAGCTTGTCAAGCTCGATGAGCGAACGCTGGAAGCACTTCTCGACGAACACATCGTCCTCCTCCGTCATCGGCATCTGCAGGGCGATGAACGACGGCCGCACTATCGCCAGCGCGCGCACGATCCGCAGGATGTCATTCTTCTCAAATCTGCTCCCGTCGTTTCGCCGAAAATGTCAGGTGGGGCAAGTTGGTGGATGAGCGGAGGACATATGCGGTAATCGCAGACGGCCATTTCGTTCCGAGAGAGGATGGACGGGGTCACGATTGACAGGTGTGGGGGGACAACAGCCGTCGGGTGCCCGAGACATTGCACGAGACGGAAAGGAAGCCATGATCAGATGGGCGGAGAGACAGGAAGGATCCAGCAGCACAGCATACGCCCACACACGAAGGTTGACAGTTCCACCAGAAGCCCGAATCGCCATCGTGAACGCAGACGAGTGAACCGATGCCAAAAACAAGAAAGGCAAAGCGCAGGTTAACATCGATGCCGCCCCCCGAACGAACATGACGCGACGACGCACCTTCTGGTCATGTGCTTCATCAAGAAGTGGTATCCCTCCGTGTAGTCATACCCCTTCGTCACGTTCCGATATACGCTCTGCACCGCACCCTCATTCCCGCTCCCACCGACGTGCGAGAACGATGTCCCGTTCCACTTGCCCCCCGTCGGCGATGCGATCGACATCTGCCGCCGCGGACGGACCAAGAACGACTGCGGCGAGGGCGACGGGTACGGCGCTCCTCCAACGCCCGCGGCGGTAGGTTGTGGCGAAACCTGTCCCTGTGGTACTTGCGCTTGTGACTGGTCATACTCCGCGTACTGCGAGGGTCCCCCTTGACCGGGCTGTGTAGCGTAATACCCTGGCGCTCCAGGTGCGATGTACTCGGGTGGTACTCCTCCCGCAACAGACGCCGCCTGTATTGTCATCTGCGGCTGCTCGCCATACGACTGCGCGCCCGCTGGGGGATACCCGGGGGGAGCCCCTGGCTGCCCGTGGACGTACTGCCCAGGGAGGGGTTCTGCGGGCCACGAGGCAGCCGAAAGGCCAGATGACTGGGCATGGACATACGATGACGGACCTGCGCCTGCGACGGGGCCTGGCCCAGGCTGAGGCACGGTAGCGTGGGCGATCCCGGGCGAGCCGCCAGAACCAGAGTCGGGAGAGCCGCCTAGGATAGCGGAGAGGATGGAGTATTCCAGGTTCGCGGCCTCTGCGGGAATGCCGAACGAGGCTGCGACGGCGGGGTTGACGTTATACACGGGAAACATGGCATCGGGCGAGATGTATTGCTGCTGGGGCGGAGGTGGCTGTGGGGCCCCAGGTTGGGGGGGCGGTTGAGGAGAGGCTGGATCTGGCGGTTGCGCTGCGAGGCGGGTAGTGTGAGAATATGGACGCGAATAACCGTGCATGACGATATGTGGAGGACGGGAGGGTGGGCAAAGGAAGAAAAGGACGCACACTGCGTCGTGGGCTCTACGCTCTTGGAGGAACCTTCTCCTGATTTCGTGCGCTTGAGAACCTCTAGGGCGAAGGCTAAGTTGCAGGTCGGTGTCAAGCGAGGGGGTCATGTGGCACTTGCCTAGCTCCTCTTCATCGAGAAGGTACTTTGCCTTCTTGCGGTGACCTTCCGTACAGTTATCGGCCATGCCGCGCTTGACACATCGCTGACATGGTCGTGCTGGTAGTGGGTATAGAAGTTTGATATCAGTTATGGGATTTACGGTATAAGACAGTCGTGTGAGTGAATAGGAACGGGAACTAGAGGCGGAACAGGAAGATGGCAAGCAGCGGCCAATTTCGTACAATGGCAACAATGCCCGCTCGACGGCGATGATAGATGAGGGGACATGCAGCGTGGACGCGTTGATGGGAGAGTGGGATACTGCAGAAGAATTGCCGAACCCACCTGAGGCATCTGCAGCAGGACTCCGGCGTCATATGGGAAGCATGGGGATAGATGGGACGAGTGCATCCTGTGCCATTTTTGAATAAAATAATGGGCTGTGGGCTCAAGGGGTATGACGCCATGGGCAATGGAGGGCGTCCGAGGCCAGGGTTCGCGCTGAAGAGCGCACCCCGCTCAGCTTCCCGAACTGTGCGCGCGCACGAGCGCACGAGCGCATCGCAGAGGAGTGTTGCAGAAGAAAAGTGAGAGGAACTCACCGTCGTCGCAAGTGAGGTGGGCCTTCTGGCAGTGGAAGCAGGCGCGGTTAGCCTTTTTCTTCTTCGGACCGTCGCGTGTCCTCGGCTGGGCGCCGGAGTCACCGTTATCGTTGGCAGTGTCGGCTGTGCGCTTGCGTTTGGCGGGGGGCTTTTTCTTGGGATCTGAAGCGGAGGCGGAGGGGACGGGGGTGGTGTTCTCAGAGTTTGATGAAGAGGAGGGCAAGGAGGGGTGGTGTGTGCCGGGAGGGAGGGGAGTCATGGCAGGGGCGATGGGGGGGTGGCGAGTGGACGGGAGGGGCTGCATGGGCAGAGGAGGCTGGTGTATAAAAGCAGTCAGTGCATGGGCGAGCGAGGACGAGTGAGAAGAGGACGTCGGTCGAGGACCGGACTCCCCATTCGGAATTCAGGCCAGCTTCCCGCGTCCGCTCTCCTCCACGCGCCTATCCTCCTCCTCCTCTTCCCTTGCTATTCCCGGCTTCCGCTTCCCACAGACGCCCGTTCACGTAATCAGAAATGGCTGATTGGCTGTTACGTCACGCGCCTCTCTGTCTGGTGGTCTGTCAGTGTCACAGTCCCGGATGCATCGGCCGCGGCAGCAAGTCGCAACGCAGTTCGAATTCGCCATTCTGAATCTCTGCCAGACACTGCCAGTGCGACAGCCGTGTGCTCGCCTCGCTTTGCCTCTCGCTTTGCACGATCGCAGCCAATTGTACGTATATGCGCCATTATAGTCTATAAACGCCGCTCATCTCTTCCTTCCCATTCGCCCAGCCGACATCGCGGACAAGCCGAGCCATGCTTTCCTGATCGTCGTCTTCCTCTCCTGACCAGCTCAACAGCTCGTATCATCTGCTGCCATGACGTCGACCACCCTCCCTCGTGCCACCTCTCGTCTTCTGTTTCAACTTGCACATGCCATTGGTCGTCAGTCCGCTCAGGTTGAGTTCAGATGGATGCAACACACCCTCAGCAGTCCTCCTCCCGGCATTCCGCCATCCGCAAAGAATCTCGAGGAAATGGTGGCAAGACGGGTCTCCGGAGAACCTCTCCAATACATCCTCGGTGAGTCTCAAAATCATCGAGTCACCTCCTTACTACCACCTGTCACGTGTATGCTTGCTCCATCGGCCATTGCTTTCGCAGCACCGTCTGCTCCTCTTGTCCCGTTTTAACGCCGCGTATGGGTTTCGAAGCTAGGGCACAAATCCTGAGTTCTCGTCTTGGCTTTGAAGCGGGTCACTTGAACGTTGAAAGCTTCCCACCTCCGAGGTAGATCCCTGCCACGAACACGATTCATTCATCAGAATTGCGCCAAAAGAGCTCCCTGCTTCTTCCAGACGTTCGGCATATAGCGCAGTTCCTGTTGGTCTATCGTTGGTGTCAAACGAATTTGTCTGGGGTATCGGACGAACCTCTCAGAAAATCAACCTATCCCCACCCGTGGTGCGGTCAACTGGCGAGTCAGACGGAAGTAATCCCATTTGATGCTCTCTGGTGCCACGGTATCTCCCCAAGCACACACCAGAGAGCTCGGATCACACACAAAGTCAGGTCAGTGAAAAACTGGACGGATCCGGGCACGCAAGTATGCTTGTCGTATCACTCTAAGGAATATTCTCCATCGTGTTCGTTATAGCCGTGACAGGCTTGACATATACGATGAACACGGAGGACGTTAACGTTGTGCTTCTTCTGCCCAATGATCATTCATATCGATATTTTTCTGTCGCTTTATGTACTGCTGTATGCGCTAACACATCTGAGCCGCCAGGCTCACAACCCTTTGGTCCGCTTAACCTCGCTGTCCGCCGTCCAGTTCTCATTCCCCGGCCAGAGACTGAAGAGTGGACGATCCGCCTCGCAGAATCCCTCTCCTTATCTCCCACACGGCCTCTGAACGTCCTAGACCTCTGCACAGGCACCGGCTGCATCCCGCTCCTGCTCTGCCACCTCTGGCCATCAGGTTCTGCCCACGCGACCGGAGTCGACATTTCGACGGATGCGATCAACATCGCTACGGAGAATGCAGCGTTGTGTGGGATTCCCGTACTTCCATCTCCGTCGCATGCCACCAAGGGCCAGGCCCAGAACACGTTCACGCCGGTCCTCGGTGACTTGATGCATCCCACCTTTGTTCATGAAGCCCGCCTGGAGCTGCCGTACGACCTCATCACGTCAAACCCGCCGTATATTCCCAGAACTGAATACGACGAGCTTCCGGCGTCCGTCAAGGACTTCGAAGACATCCGCGCGCTCCTTGGGGAGACGCCTGGCCACACTTCTCCTGATGCTGAGTTGCCGGACACCGATCGCATGAAGGGCCTGGTGTTCTACTACCGGATCGCGACACTCGCTTCGCGGCACAGCTTGCTCCGCAGCTCTGGGGGCACACTCGCGCTCGAGGTGGGCGATGGGCAGGCGGCGGACGTTGTGCGGATCGTCGAAAACAATTTGAAGGCGCGTTTGGACAGGATCGACATATGGAAGGACCCTTGGGGGAAGGAACGCGTGATCGTTGCGCGCACGTAGACGTCGGAAATGGAGTATGAGGCCACCAACGATCCATGCATGGCATAGATCACGTGCATCCTCACGAAATCAAACCACACCACCGTCCGCTCAATCTCTCTGATCCTTGGCCTCAACATCAAGCTCGCTGGCGGCACCTTCTCGACCTCCGCTCTTTCTTCATTGCTTTCTTCTGTCCATGGCATCGCCGACGGTCGATCTACATGTGCATGGAACCACATCACCATTCACTCGTCTCTAGTCCTCAGTCTCTACCCCACCTCATTCTCGTTCTCTACACTACTCCCTACCGACATTTCCTCAACCTCCGCTCTTCCTCCGCATTCACTTGTCTCAAGTCATCGCCGATGGCCAAACCACACGTACATACATCACGAAAGCAAACCACACCGCCGTCCACCCACTCCTAGCTCTTGGTCTCTACCGGACTCCCTGCCAACACCTTCTCGGCCTCCGCTCTTTCTCCATCGCATTCTCTTGTCATCGTCGACGACGCGGCGTCTCCCACACCAACCGATGTCATGTCCGCCGCTAGTTCTCCTCGTGCCCTGATCTCCGCGCCGACGGGGTTCCCCGCCTCCACATCGGTCATCGACGTCCATTTCAACCCCTGACGCAGACGGAGCGCGACCCACGTGAGCGCAAGCAAGACGGGGACCTCGACGAGCGGCCCAATCGTCGCGGCGAGGGCCTGGTCCGAGCCGACCCCATACACCGCGATGGTCACGGCTATCGCGAGCTCCTGTGAAAGAAATTAATAATACACATATGGCACGGGCTCTTGAAAAGGAACACGGTACTTACGAAGTTGTTGGAGGCCGCGGTGAAGCTCTGAACGACGGCCATCTCGTACGACCACTCGGCGCCTCCGCCCGCCCGCGTGTTACCATGCCTCGCCTGCGTTCTTCCCTCGGTCGCCGGCACCGCTCCCGACTCCCGCTCCTCTCTGGCACCACCCGTGTTTTCTTTTTCGTGTCCACCTGCAGCGCGCCGCGCCCACCACCACACGAGCGCGAACGTGGTGGACCACATGATGACGAAGTAGAGGACGAGCGGGACGAAGACGCGGAAGACGGGGCCGAGGTTGTGCACGATGTGGTGGCCCTGGTACGCGAACATGACGACGATCGTGTAGAGGAGGCCGAGGAGCGCGAGCGGGCCGAAGTACGGGAGGAACGTCGTCTCGAAGAACCGGCGCGAGGTGAGGCGGAGCATCGCGAAGCGCGTCGCTATCCCCGCTGCGAGGGGGATGCCGAGGTACTGCACCAACCTCATGTCAGTACGGCCGACCTGGGAACCTAAATGATGGACGGGCACGTACGATGAGCACGGAGATCGCGACGTTCCCATACGAGACGTGGAGGGTTTGCTCGACGCCCCCGCCTCCCCCAAGGACGTTCACGAAGAGCAACGCGAAGGGCGCGTACAGCACGATCTGGAGGAGGCTGTTGAGCACGACGAGCACGGCGCAGTACTCGCCGTCCCCGCGCGCGAGCGCGTTCCAGACCATGACCATCGCGATGCAGCGCGCGAGCCCGACCATGATCACGCCCGTGCGGTACGTCGGGAGGTCGGGGAGCGCGGCCCACGCGAGCGCGAGCATGAGGAAGGGCGCGACGACCCAGTTGAGGAGGAGCGAGAGGAGGACCTGGATGAGCATGTGCCGGGTCGGGAGGAGGGCCGGGAGGGCCTCGTAGCGGACCTTGGTGAGGATGGGCCACATCATGACGATGAGGCCTATTGCAATAGCTTGGGGTTTGACGATTTTAGAGGTTGGTTGTAGTCGTGTAGAGAGCAGGATACTTACGAGCGGAGACGGACTGGAAGCGTGCGGTGTCGAAGGCGGCCTGGACACCAGGGACGTAGTTGCCGATGAGCACGCCGACAACCATGCATACGAGTATGGCCGGGGTGAGTAGTCTATCTAGGACCCCGAGCTTTCTCATGAGAGCTGTACAGAATGTTTGTTAGTCGTTGCGCGTGTTGTAGCAGCAGCGGTTTTGGAGTTACCTGCGGGGGCATTGAATGATTCCTCGTTCCTATGTTGATTAGCCTCTGCATCTCTAGCTTCGTCATTTCTTGTGATTGGTATTGTCCAATTCACTTCGCTCTTGTTGTCGGCCATATTTTGCGGTTGCGTGGTGGTAGAAACGAAGCAAAGCCTGGCTTCGTTCGAATGCATTGACTAAGTGGTAGGCGCCTATTTTGAATTTCCTCGTCAAATTCGGCTGCGGTGATGCACCTTCCTTTTCCGGCGACCGGCGTTACCTCCACGCGGCAGCAGCGGCACGCCCTGGGCAGAACTCGTCCCCTGCGCGTCGCGGTTCAACATTCCCTTGGTAGTCAACTCCTTGACGAAGCCCCATACCGCTCTCTTGTGCTGCACATGCTTGTCTATATGTACACCTTCCCAATCTGCTGCCCTACCAGCGCGTGAACGAAAGCGGCAACCCTCATGGAGCCCGATGCGGTCATGCCTATCGCCGAGGCGGCAGCTTTTGTGATCGAGTGGGAGTGGAGAGTGTACCAAGTATAATACAGTATCTGCCTCCGCCCGCGGAGCAGCGTCCTCAAACACCTTTATATACCACTGCCATGATCCTCCCTCGGACTCCTCCCATCCGCCCACCTTCTCTCAGACGCTGCTGACTTTACCGGCGTGACAATGTCCACCGCTCTCAGCTTGATGTATGCTCTCTGCAGCCCCCACATATTGTTTTCCCGTTCCGATAGCATACCATGGCATGCGTCTGATATCCCAAATCTCTCAGGAAAGGTGAGTACATTTGGGTTTCAGATGTGCATGGTCATCATATTCAGTCTTTCCCCTAGGTTGCTTTAATCACTGGCGGGACGCAGGGGAAGGGGTTTGAGATTGCGAAGGCGTTCGCATACGCCAGAGCACGAGTGCTCATCGTAGCGCGCGACGAGGACAGGCCAGACATCGCACTCTTGCAGATCAAGCGGCATTGCAGAGTACACGAGAAGTTCGTTCCGGACGTGAAGTTTGTCGAATGCGACCTCGCTAGTCTATCCGACGTGAGGCGTGTTGGAGACCAGCTGTGCGAACATGAAAGCCGTCTAGACATGGTGGGCAGTCCTTGACTCCTCATATTCCCTCCTACACCTGAAATCGTCCACCCTTGCAGGTAGTGTGCGATGCCGGGGTCGGCATACAGGCTTTCGACGTCTCTGCGGATGGTATAGATCGTCACTTCGCCATAACCCACCTCGCCCACTTCCTCCTCATCAACCGCCTCCTCCCTCTCCTCCGCCGCTCCGCCTTAACAGACCCCCCGAGTCGCTCACCGTCAACCTCGCCCTCGCCTTCCCGAACTTCGACTCGTCCCCGCACCCCGCGAGCCCCACGGATAGTCTGCCTCACCTCCACCCTCCACTCCGTCTCCTCGCGCGCCGCCCAGTTCATCTCCAACGCCGAGCTCTCGTACGAATCCGGCTCCGCGCAGTCCCCGCTCGCGCTCTACGCCCGCGCGAAGCTCGCGACGGTGCTCTTCGTCAAGGCGCTCGCGCGGCATCTCGATCACGACATCCTCGCGCTCGCTGTCGACCCCGGCGCAGTGCACCCCGGCCAGTCGAATCAGCTTCTGAAGGCCTACGGCCCGCTCTGGGGCAGCGCGCTCCGTGCGCTGACGGGCCCGTTCGAGCACTCGGTCGGGGAGGCGTGCTTGACGGCGTTGTGGGCGACGACGGTGCTGCGGGCTGAGCAGGGAGAGGAAGAGTGGGAGCGATGGCAAGGCGCGTACGTCTCTGCGGTGGGCGTCGCGGGCGGGGAGGGAGAGATGGCGAGGGACGAGGGGCGCGAGGCGCAGCTGTGGAGGATGAGCGAGGCCCTTGTGACGCGGCGGTTAGGCAACGACGCGTTGCGGCCGTGGTCGGGGTAACGTTCTTGTTCTGTTCTGAGTGGACTTTGTTTTCGGACACGTGTTTCTTCATCGTTTTCTCCACGAAGCTGACTTGGAGATCGTTCGAGTGCCGTGCCTGCCTAGTGCCGATTCGTCGCGGTTGGCCCAGCAAGTATTTAAAAAGGGCCGTTGGTGGATGTAAATGTCCGTGCCAGCGTTGGCGTTGGCTCTACCGCAGCCGGCTGGGGACAGCTCGGGTGGGTGACTTCAAGGTAGCCGTCTTCGCAATCAAATACGAACAGGCTTTCTCCGCATCACATGAGGCTGTGGAAGACACAACATGCGTCCGGGTTTCGAAACATGGAATAGGCATGGGTGGCTCAATAGACGGCAACGGTAGGGTCAGGGAAGCACGCATCCTCCAGGTCAATGGCTCGGCAGGCCAGCGGTAACTTGTTGTAACAGCCGCGGTATATTGTAAGTGCCTTTGATCGCCGATTCCTTTCAGGCAACTGACAGCTGACGGTGAACTCATGGTAAATTAGCTGCTTGTGGTCGTCCGTTCGATGGCCGAGGATGTATGCTCAGTCTTATGCCCGGTCTTTGACTAAGCACCAGGTCTTTTGCGTTGACGGAAATGAGGGAGGGGCGGTGGAAGGGGGAAGGGGGTTTCCCGTCGTCGTTTCTGGGTAATAAGCGTACTTCCCCCATGCCACGGCGTAAGGTTTGTTAGGTTTGGCATCCGTCGCCCCCAGCAAGGCTTATGGGTAAGCCACGGTATTGTATTGTTAGCCAATCGTGGCTCATCAATGCCATCGGCGACGTGTATGAGGGTGCGTTCGTGGGTTGCGCCCACGTAGGCTACTTCGCAGAATGCTCATTTCTATATCCCTTGATCACAGAAGCCTTCTTTTGCATAGCTCGTGGACATCGGTTACCTTCTGTTCGATTCCGCCGGGCAATCGGACTCGCAGAGCCGTCCTCGTCGAGCGTGGGGGACAGCAATCGACCACACGGTCACGCTAGTCCCCCCCTGGGCCCTCGCTCCGTGCTCGCATTCCAACCTGCTTCATCGTTCCCCAGAGCTCACCCGCATGGCTTCGTTTGCCAGAGCCTTTCCTACCGAAATCGAAGAAAACATCATAGACCATCTTTCCGACCAACCCCGAACTCTTTTCAGCTGTGCCCCGACCTGCCGCAGATGGTTATCCCGCAGTCGCGATCGCTTTCGCCTACTCTCCACCGTCTATATCAAGTCGAGAGCACGGCTTGCTGCTCTTTGCACCTTCCTCGATCGCAATCAACATCATCAAACGTGGATCCGCTCCGTGACCATGTCGCCGACGGTCGAAGAGGAGACGCTGTTACTCTGTAGAGTCTTCCCTATCCCTTTACTATCACCTCGGTCACCCAACCTTCGCCGATGAAGAGATGAGGACCCGCATATCCTCGTACGAACGAAGCCTCTCCTTCAACAAGGCCACTCTCATTCAGCTCCGGTATTCGTCGTCCAGCATCGAAGAGTTCAATCTCAGGGTCCTCCGTTTGACGTCCGCCGCGGAACTTGTGCGCCTCGTAGGAGGTTTCCCGATGCTTAGTCTGGGATAACATATTGGTTTTAACTCGAAGCTAAGCGCTCTCAATGCAGCAGACGCACTGTTTGCTCGCAATCATTTGCCGGGTTTAACCACCATGGATGTGAGTCGCTACTCTCCGAAGCCTGTCGCACGCTGCACGAGTTCAAATGCACGCCCACCCTGCGCACCTTCGCGATCCACCTCCGCTTCGGCGGCGTCGTGCACGGCGGGCCCCGCGGGTCGCCGCGCAAGCCTTCGCAGCTCGGCACCATCGTCTCGCGCGCCCTGCGCTTCCTCCACGACGACGCGCGGTGCACGCAGCTGAAGCGCGTCCTCTACGAACACACCCGCCTAGAGCTCTTCACCGTCGTCCTCCGCCTGTCGCGGGAGGAGAAGCGGCGGTGACCGGCGGTGCTGAGGCACCTCAGGAAGCAGGGCTTCTTCGCGCTGCACTGGGTGGGACCCAGGTCGTTTCAAGAGCATCGGGTGGCAGAGCTCACAGCAGCGCCAACCTTTCTGACAGGTCGTGAAGCCTCCTCCAGAGCCTCGGGATGTGATGACGACTTGGACTTTGGAAGTCGTACCCCGGCGGCGTGTGGACCCCCTTGCGTAGCCTGAATGTGATTTGGGCCTACCCCTTTGGAATTAGAGGAGTCCAGGGGGCAGCCGACGTACTCGCAAGAGGTCTGGCGACTCCGCCAAGCGTGGTCGCTTTCACATGCAACCGTGACAGCGACACTATGTGAACCTAGTAGTATGTGACATTAGTCATAATTGGGCTCGATGGAAACTCCCTGCTTCACAGTAGTTCACAGTCCACAGTATGTTTCTGCAGGTGTTCGGGTGTTACTGCGAGGCCTCCGACCTACGTTAGTTAAGTAGTCGACAATTTACCCTTAAAACGACAGGCCGCATACGATACTCCTGTATTAACATGTTGCATAACATATTCTTAACCCCCAAAGATGTAAACTCAAGTGTGGACGTGCAAAGCAAAGCTTGGATTTTGAGGCTACATGCAGTAAAAGCGAAAAACACACACATCCCGCCGAGCGTACATACAACCGCTTATCGTCCCGCCAACTGCCAATGCGGCCCACCACCCAGCAGTGCCTCCGTGCACTTTTCTCGTGAGCGAAATAAGGTACGACGTGTAGATCATAATGACGGTGGGGCGTGAGCGGATTATGAGACGACGGTCCACACCCGGACGAGGTCGTCGGTGAAGCCACCGAAGAGCGTCTGGCCGTCGGAGGACCAGGCGATCGACACACACTCGGGTTCACGCGCGTTCGGGCTCTGAGCGAAGTCGGGCTTGAGCTCGTCGACGATCGACCTGGAAGGAATAGATGAGTCATGAAAACACACTTGCGCCGTGAGCTATGCACTCACTTGCTCTCAAGGTCGAAGATCTTGATGCAAGACGCAGTCGCCGCGCAAAGCCAGTAGCGGTTGGGGGAGAAGACAAGGGCGTTGACAACGTCACCTGCCTCAAGCGAGTAGAGGTGCTTGCCCTCGTTGAGGTCCCAGAGCATAGTGATCCCGTCCTTACCACCAGACGCCGCAAGGGAGCCATCGGGTGAGACAGAGATGGTGTTGATGTAGCCAGTGTGGCCGTAGTGGTTGGTCTTGAGCTTGAACTTCGAAAGCTCCCAAACCTGTCAATGGGAAGTTAGCATACACTGATACATAGATATCGTGTACGAAAACAAAAACAGAATACGGTCAGAGATCTTGGTGATTTAAAATAGTCTCATAGGGCATGAACCCTCTGAAGTAGCAAATATTGTTTGTAACATCATACCGGGGGAAAAGTGGAGAAACAGATGTAGAAAATAGGAAAACACACACCTTAACAACCTTGTCCCAACCGCAGGAGACAATAACGGGGTTCATAACGTTGGGGCTGAAGCGCACGCACGATACCCTGACCAAAGCGAGTTCACGGTCCGGCCCTTCCGCTCATCGAGTAATTATGCCAGCACTCACCACTCGGTGTGGCCGTCGTCCTTGATGTCATACTTGCACTCGCCAAGGGTGTTCCAGAGCTTGATTGTCCTGTCGCGCGAGCCGGAGACGATCTGACGGTTGTCGGCAGAGAAACTGACGGAGAGGACGTCGGAGGTGTGGCCGACAAAGCGACGGGTGGTGTTGCCAGTGTTGAGGTCCCACAGG
Source organism: Polyporus tsugae (assembly GCA_024305745.1). Lineage (NCBI taxonomy): Eukaryota > Fungi > Basidiomycota > Agaricomycetes > Polyporales > Polyporaceae > Polyporus > Polyporus tsugae. Next base: position 1,979,945 of record JAHRBS010000001.1, read on the forward strand.
CGCAGCGTGTGGTCCCACGAGGATGAGAGAGCGAACTGACCGTCAGAGGAGATGACGACGTCCGATACGAAGTGGTTGTGCCCGTGGAGGATGCGCTTCGGGTACCCGTACTGGTCCTCGTCGCGGGTGAGCTGCCAGACGATGATCGTCTTGTCTATGCGAAGAACAAATAAATTAGCTCTCTTCATAAGTGGTATTTCGCGCCCCGGGTCGCTTCCTTCGACACGAGAACGCGAAGCAAATGGGGGACATACCACGAGACGCGGTGAGGATCATGTCAGGGTTTTCGGAGGAGGTGGCGATCGCGGTGACCCAGCCCTTGTGGCCGGCCATCGAGCCGAGGTAACGGAGGGATTCCATGGTGCTGACGGACGGTGATGGGCAGTCGTCGGTGTCGGTATCGAGCTCGTCGCTATTTTGCCGTCTTGCGTTCTCCGAGTGCGCGCGTCAGGACTGCGTGACAGCCACCGTGACTGGTACTGTATAGCTCCGGCAACTGCCGCCTATAAGGCTGGTCAGTTCGCCTAACTTAGGTGCGTGTGCCCTCGTCATCCGCTGTCCCTCTGTGTATCTTATTGCGTGCCGAAGAGCCAACAGCCTGCTTGCGCCATACGCTGAGAACGTTTCCGAGACTGCAGGTCTGCGGCTGACAACGCAGAGCAACATCCCGACACGCCTTTGTTGCCATTCGACGGGTTTTGGAGGCATTTGCTAAGGTTAGTACTAGTCCATGACCACCCTCTTCGTGTGATGTTCCTTCTATATATTTGCTACTTCAGAGGGTCTAGCCCTATGAGACTACCTTTTCCACCAAGATCTCTGACTTCTTTCCGCGTCTTCTCTTGACTATCCGTACTTGAAAATGCTGACCCATTCTGTTCTGTTTGCAGTCAAGTAGCTACCAGGAAGGATTGCTGTCTTCGGCAGGTCTCAATGCTAGCCAAGGTGTAGAGGAGGAGATCTATCCCGGTGATTAAGAAATGAATAATGCCCGTGATGGGTGAGCGTCCTAATCTTCGTTATGACATAAAAGCACCCGATACATTTCTTTCTAGTTGTAACTAATAGTACCTACTCTCAATATAACTGCCTTTTCTCCCCCCTCCCACGAGGATCATTTCCTTGTTCAGATCATCATCTATGGCATTGCTCTGCGTACCTGTCACGTGTGTCCATACCGATGCTATCGCGATTCGTGATCAAGCAGGTACTGTAGCCTGGCTTCCTCCAAACGACGATCGGGTGCTCGAGCTAAAGGGAAAGGCCGCCTTTCATAGCATCTGCAACAGTCAAGTATGTCGGCGAGGATTCCTGTTATCAGTATGTATCATATGAAGCTTGTCCGAAACGAGCCTCGCATTGACGTTCGGCTACTACATGCAGTTGACACAGACCCAGGCGTCGACGATATTTTGGCATTGTCGGTGAGCTCCTGCCCTTGTGTCACACTTTCGACGTGACAGTGCCTGCGCTGCAGGTTGCTTGCACTAGCCAGTCCCGAGATAGAAGTCCTCGCTATCGTCATCTCGTTCGGTGAGTAATTCAATGCATCCAGTCGGACCACATTGACATGGCCCTTCATTAGGGAACACCGATGCACTGTCATCCTAGTGAGTGAGACTTCTGACTGTCATAGAGTGGAACACAACCTTACGGCCTCCGGATCAGCGCCAATATACTGAAGATGTACCAAGCTATCTCTAAACAATTAGAGCAATTCCCCCAGGATACGTCACGTTTCGTCAACGTTTTTCAGAGCAGAAATCCGATCCTGGCTGTGGGGGAAGATCGCCCGTTAGAAGGGGAACTGCACAGCGCCCAATACTTCCACGGAAGGTTCTCATTGTCGGCTTCACTTCTCCGCCGTAGCTCATTCGTCCTGATGTTGTTAGAGATGGTTTGGGTGACATCACTCAACGACATCCCGATCTCAACGTCGAGGATGAGCGTCCGTCGCAACACCCGCAGTTGGAACTAAGCAGCAAGTCCGGTGTCGAAGTCGCGCTCGACCTGATCAAATCAGAACCTGCGCAAACAATATCATACATCGCCCTTGGTCCCCTCACCAACTTGGCGAAGATGCTGCTGCTTGACACGGAAGCCGTCCGGAACCGCATTGGACGCGTTATTTGCATGGGCGGTGCGCTGGACATCCCAGGGAACACCAGCCCCGTCGCTGAATGTAGGAAAATCCACCTGCTCCCCAGCGACAGTTACCAGACCTGACTGCGCTTATAGTCAACTTCTTTGCGGACCCGTTCGCCGTCAAGGAGCTCCTCACGCCGACCGAGCCCGGACAAGGCTTGCCGCTCGACCGCTTCCTTTTGCTCCCACTCGACATAACAACCCCGCACGAGCTCAGCTTCCCTTACTATAAGGAGGTGGTGGACCCTGCATTCGAGTCAACGGCATCCCCGTCGCGGTCTGAAGGGAAGCCGCCCCTCGTGCACTTTACGAGCTCGTTTCTGGAACGGACCCGAGAAGTCATGGTCAAGTTTGGGAAGGACGCGATGGAATTGCACGACATTGCCGCTGTGTGGTGCGCTATCGAGAACCCCCCTGTCAAGGAGCAGGACCAAGATCCGACCGCACTGCCCATCTTGCGCCAGGGATGGACCGCTGCCCGCAGAAAGTTCGAGGTCGAACGGTGAGTGTTGGAAGGCGCAGAGCTGCTGATGCACGTGGTGTTCCAAAGGAGCTGACTCTACCCCTCTTTCTTCTCCGACTGTGCTCTATCTTCCATGGCTGGATCCCCGCCGCCGTCGACCTGTTACACGCAATTCGGACCCACCCTTCGCGATTTGTCGCACCGGCATCCCAATCGTCGCCACGACCCTGAACCTTCGCATTTCCCCCTCCGTTCCCATCGCTGGCCTGCACACGCCATCGACACACAACGCTGCCCTGAACCCACCCGCAGCACAGGAGAGTTGACGCGCGGCATGCTCGTCGTCGACCGGCGAGACGACATCGGCGCCTACGCCCCAGGCGCGAACCGAGCAGCGGTCCAAGCAGAGCTCGAGCGGCACCACTTCCCGTACGCTGGCGCGTACTACGAGTCGACAGCGGTGCCCGCCCAGGTCGAGATCGAGACTGCCCCAGCATTCAAGGGCACGAACCAAGGACAGGTGTCCTCCGACGCTACCCCGAGCACGAGTACGATTGCGAGTACGTATACGCCGCCGGACGGACAGATGCACGGAATTGCGGTTGCGGGTGGGGTTCCTTGCATTACGAGAACGCCTGGTCCCGCCGCGCTTGTTGCGTTGCTTCTCGAGCGGGTATGGGGAGTCAGGCCGTAATCAGCGGGCGGTGAGGGAAGGTTCGGGTGTTCTCGCGCCGACGAGATCGGAGGTGCTGTTGTACCCAGGCTGCGTTTGAATAGGTTTGAATTGCATTGCGAGCGCACATCTCGAAAGGACGGGCAGAAGGCCGCCGGTGCTACTACCTATTAGTGAGTGCGTGGGCGGTGCTCGTTTACAGGACCAACACGGCTAGGAAAGCGCAAGGTTCCAAACTCAAAAACATGCGAGCCTGTGCGCTGAGTGTATGCGCTGTATATACGTAACCCAGTTATCCCGGGGCGCGCGAGAAATCCTAGCCGCAAGAAAGCCAGTATGAGATTCGTGTGTTCGTAGTGTATACGTATTCCATGGCGAATCGTAAATGCTTGATGTCATGCCCAACCAGGAAATGCTATGATACAAGTATACAATCGTATGTGACAGAGACAATGAGTTAAACAGAGGAAAGCACATTCGGAGCCCCACGACGTTTCGCGAGTGACTAGACGGCCTCGACAAACTCTTGGCTTCCCTTCTTGTCGGGGTCGGAGTCCGTCTCCTTGCTGTCTCCTGCGGGCCGGCTGTGCTCCAGCATATCCCGCTTCTCCGCAATCTCGTCGACAGTGCGGAACCGGAAGCCGCCTTGCCGTGCTTGGGAGATGACCATGCCACTGTCAAACAGAACGACTCGCCGTCAGTCCCTGTGCTTCGAAAGTCTCCCTGACACGACGGCAGAAAAAGGGTTTCAACACGATACGTACAAAGCATACATGCCCATGATCGTGTAACCCGCAAAGGGGATGGCGTACGCCTGGGCCGTGGAGATGTGGTCGCCGATGGCAGCGGCCATCGGGGGCCACCAGGCACCTCCTCCGACACCCTAGTAGACAGACACGGGCATTGTCAACCATGAAACCTTACGCATGAAAACCGCCGATATGAACGCGGGCGTACCATGACAATCAGACCGGAGCCGCGCTTCGTGTGTCTGCCCAAGTTCTTCGTGCCGAGAGTGAAGATAACCTAATGCGCCGCGCGCAGCGATGTGTCAATGCCGGCTATAATGCACAGCTTTCCAGGTAGAAGACATACCGGATAGCAGATCGACTCGAAGAAGAACAGCGCGAACAGGCAACCCACACCGGCCTTGCCGGGACCGTATGTGACACCTAGGGAGAAAATCATGCAGGCGACGGAGTGGATAGACAACATCAGCGCTGGATCTATGAAATTGAGGAGTACCACTCCGACGAATCTGTCGATGCACCAATTAGTTACGGTTGCGCTTAGCTCTGAAACATGGGGTGAGTTGTCGGGAAAATAGTAATACACATACCGGCCGACCGTGAACGTTATTTGACAGTAAGAAAAAAGCTGGCTCGCGAATGGTTTGTCGATGCCAATGCCTTGTTCGGAAAGGTAGTTGACTGCGAGTGCCGCCACGGCAACCTGCGCGCCGACGTATGTCGTTTGCGCCACCCATCCGAAAATACAGTGGTACTGCTTGCGGAATGGTTCGTCGTCGGCCGTGAAACCGGCGTCATGCATCTCCTGAGCCAGTGCATCTCCCGTGATCTCAGGCAGTGTGCAGAAGCTATTGAATGGTGCGATACGACGTTGGTCCGACTTCAACCGCGAAGGGAAAGTCACCGGGCACTCACTAGAAGAGGATGTTGAGGACGAGTCCGAGTCCCGCAACCGCAAGGTACACCCTGACATCGGAAAGTGAGTGCGACGCTTGTCCGGAGAGCGGATGCAATGAATCAAGCTCGCTCACCACTGGACGGTGTCTAGGGTGGTGGCGTTCTTTCCGACGAAAAACCAGCGGGAGGCGATCATGGGGCCCGCGAACGACGCGACGCCTTGGAAACCCTGGCTGAAGTTTAGCCGTGCTGCGGCATACTTCGGGCTCCCCAGAATGGAGATGTACGAGTTGGCCGCAACCTCGAGCGAGCAGAGGCCGCAACCTGATTCTTTTGTGAGCCCCAGGACGCTCGCCTGAACGTTCGGCCGCTCACTTACCAATCACGAACGTGCAGCCTACAAATCCTCCGTACTTCGCGAACCTTGCTGACGGCCAGAAGAAGATCGCGCCTGGGGACAGAGGTCACATTGTTAGCAATGGAACCTTAACGATGGCACCGCAGTGAGAAATGCGCCGTACCGATTGAGTACAAGCTGAGACCCAAATGGATTCCTTTCTGGCAACGATGACGTCGGCTACCTTTGAGAATGGCGGGGATAACAGTTGTCGCAGACGAACTGCTCACCTTGTATCCGTACTTCTCCATCTTTCACACGACCGTCAGTACTTTGGCATCGCAACAGACAAATTCACTTCACTCACGAAAAGACTGGCAAACGGCGCGAAGACAAGGTACGCGCCCTAGGGTCACAGGGACGAACGCCTCCGCAGTCGGTCAGATGAACATTGGCACGACAAGAAGAAAATTGAAGTGAACACGCACGAAGTACGCCAGTTGCAGGAGGGTGCTTTGTGTTCGGTCGATGCCGAACACCGTTTGGAAGTGGGAATTGAGGACGTCGAGGAGCTATGATACGTCGCCAACGTCAGCTTGATCCACAGAATTTCGTGGGGTGAGGCCGCTGAGGACGACGTACGCCATATGCAAAGCCCCAAGTGAAGAACAACGACGTTACCAGCGCGAGGGCGTATGCCCACTGCTTGCGCGAGAGATCGTTGCCTGCGCAATGAGATATTCAGCAAACGAGCTCGAAATGATGCAAGGTTGTCAACGAACCAGTCAGCCCGGTGGATGGGGCCATCGCAGTGAGACAAGGGGAAACGGCGGGCAAGGCACGACGACGCGCACGATAAGCCACGGTCACTGCGGATGTCGAGCTATATACACCAGCAGCGGCTACTATTACCCCAGCCTCGCCTCGGGGTGGGGCCCCATGAATCTGCGCAATGATGGAGAAGAAGGTACTTCCTCCCCCGCGTGATCCAAAATATTCGAGACTGACGGGCCGGGTTTGGCATTGGTAGCAGATCAGCGCACGCCAACCTTCCCGCCATCTTGGGACCTACCTGGGACTTGCGGTGATCACCCAACTGTTCCCAACTGGCCACGAGCAAAAACCCCGCGCGATCGTGGGCATGGGGTGTCAATCATAGTTCATTCAGGTTCAGCGTCGTCTTCTTCAAGCTCGGCTGCACGACGGGTGCGGGCTGGCGGACAACTGTGAGTGTCTTGGCTATGGTAACGAGGAAGACGGGACGAGACTCGCCGTCGGAGGGGCACGAGACCACGACCATCCTCCCGGGAAGAAGAATGTCGCGGAGGATTGGGCTGCAGCTGGTCCGGGACGTGGTGAGCGGCCAACAGTGTATGTATATGCGGATGTGGACGCATGACCTGCACTCTCACTTGGCGGTCGCAACAGGCGCCGGGCGTGTAATGGAATAGCCGCTGGGTTTTTCTCCCTTTGAGTCCGTGCTTCCGAATCGTACCAGCTGTATATCTTGTCGTAGCAGAACGCACCTACATGGACACGCCACATCCAGCTGGGGACAGCGAACCGAGTCTTGCACGTTTCCTCGCGGTCAGCAACCACTCAGCCCTGATGATTCTGACACGCCGCAACCATCTGGCGGGCTGATCGCGTCTGTGTCCATCCAGGAGCATTACGGAGCCCTCAGAGCACGCTACCCCGGCGAAGGCAGACGCAAATGGCGGCTCGGGGTGGCGGACGCATTTTGGAGCCTCTCGCCCGAGCAGAAGACGTCATATCTTGCGTCGGTGAGTGACCGACCACCGTTAACGTTCCCATCTGGCGTCCTATTCATCCTCAGATTGGAGCGGGGCCCAACTCAATTTCCGTTCGATCTCACATGCACACCCAGATCAGTCAAAATCCCCCTTCCCCGGAAAGCATAGAAGACGCCGACTTCAGCACGGACGACGATCCGCTCGACGACGTCTCAGACAACGCTCCGGGGCTCGGGATCCTCCTGCGCACGGACTACACGAACGAGGACGCTTGGCAGGTCTTCTGCGCTCGCCTCCAGGACGCCGAAGCCGAGCTCGCATCCGAGGCCCACGACGAGAACGTCAGCATGGACACGGCAGACGGGAATGAGGGGCCATCCATCGCCATAGCCGCAGCAGCAGCATCTTCAACCGATGCTGAGGGAGGCTCGGCGATGGACGAGGAAGACGCAGATGTGGACGCAGACGAAGACAACGAGGACGGAGATAGCCAAGGGGGCACGGCGTCCCCCGTTTTCTTCGTCGTCAACGCGGCATCGCCTGACGAACGCGCGAAGCTGACGGGCATCTCCAACCTCGCTGCGCTCCGGCTGCTCAACGACGTCGACGTCCGGCGCGCCCCTGCGCCCCCGCGGGGCACGAAGCGCATCCGGCCCCCAAACCGCCTCGTCGACCACGACGGATGGCAGGAGGTCTACAGCGGGAAGACGGTCTGGATCTACGACGACAAGTCGAACCAGGACCAGTCCGTCCGGCTCGTGAGCCAGCGGGGCACCCCGATGTACGGCACGGCAACGTCAGTGGTCGTTCTCGTTCTCATCTCCCGCATCGAACTGTTTTGTCTGATAACATATCCATACCCGTACCCATGGCGCCACGCTCGTCGGAAATGCATTGCGATGCTCACACACACACCGCGCGGTGCAGTGGAGACAGTTGGCGGGCACGCGTCAGCCACATTTGCGAGCTGCAGGTGAATTTGGCGACTGGCGCGCTGAGGATTGATTTTGGCGGCCTGGATCGGTGGGACTACGTGGAGCGGGCTCGGAACCTGGAAGAAGCGGCGAGACCGGCGAGCTAAAGTCGGCCGCATACCGCTATACTAAGAACGGGCGTGTAAGTTTTATGGGGTTGGAGAATTCGAAGCTGCACTGACCAGGTGAAATAGCACCGACGGCGAGAAGGGGATGTTGGGAGCCGATGCTCCTTATTGGAAGGCGGCATTACGCTGTGGAAGTCCTCACCAACAATCACTCAATTGTCGTATCATTCTTGTGCCCCTGCCACGCACACTTCGAGGATGACATTGACAGCCCAGGGGGTTCGAGAGCAAGAAGATAGCGTGGAGAGGGATGGCATCGTGCCGGGAATAGCCTAATCGTAAGTGCGTATGTTATACAATGGGTGATTAGGTGATACATCGTGGTAGACGGGACAAAATAAAGTAATATATGTAACACAATCATGATAGCGCAGTGTGGGTAAGTCCGACGAGAAAGGCCATATGCATACAACACAACCTACAGGGTGACAGACGCCATAGAAAGCAAAGACATGCGTCAGCTACGGAACGCCGCCTCGTGTTCGTCCAAGAGTTCCACCAACGTACCATCATGCATCATGAGTTCGTGGGCGCGAGCGTCAGGACGCCAACTGAGTCATCGTGCACCGGCCGACTGCGATGAGCCGCTGTCTTCCGGCCCCGACGAGGAAGACGTCGTGGATCTCACGTCAGACGTCCGCTGCGTGACCCGCGACTGCGACCGCGACCGGCCATCGTCGTCCTCGTCCATCGACTCGTCCTCGTCTTCGTCCTCCACAAGGCCCCGGCAGTCCACATAACCCCCGCAGCAGTCGGGGTCGTCAGGCCCAGGGAAGCGCAGTGCAGCTGCCTGCTGGTGTCGGTGCTGGGTAGGCGCAGGGCCCATGACGGTGCTGGGAAGCGAGCGATGCGGGTATGCCGACGGTAGCGGCTCGCGACTCGGATACGGCCGTTCGCGTTCGTGTTCCCGATCGCGCTCCGCGGAATGGTGGCGATGGGGATGGGGCGGCGAAAGGGCGAGCGGCGGAAGCTCGATGCGTGGCGAGACGCTGAGCTTGTGCGCGTGCGGCGGCGCGACGGGCGAGGGGGTGTACGTCGGCGTCGCGAGCGTAATTGGCGTGCGGTTCACATGCGGCGCGGGCCCCGAGCCCGCGGGGCCCGGGTAGAATGCGAGCTGCTGGAACCGTGTGATGGAGGCGGCGGCGATGGTGAGGTGGTGCATGAGGTCGGACGAGGCGGCGGCCTGGCGGGAGTGGTACATACTGTGTTAGCGAACCCGGGTGCGGCACCATGAGAAGCCGGACGTACCACTTCAGGGCCGTATGGCGACTGCGTCTGTGGAGGTACTGCGGCCTTGAGTTTGGCCTGGAGGGACTCGACCTCTTTGCGGAGGAGGACATTCTCCTCCTCTGCTTTCTTTGCGCGGAGCTCGAGCTCTGCCAGGTATTGTGCCTTGCGTGCGCGATAGTCGCGTTGCTGGAGGAGAGCGCGAGAGGGGGGTATGGTCATGTCCTTTCGGCGTCCGCGAGTCATAGTCTTGTGGGGGTGGATGGGTTTGGTAGGGACGGGACGGGGTATTAGCGGGGGTGTGGAGGAGGTGAAGGGAGGGAGGCCAGGGGATTTGAAGGGGTCGGGGGAGGGATGGAACTGTATTTGACTTGTGGCGCCGAGTGGTCAATGGAAATGTTTGATTCCGTGCTCGTGGGCTGTCGCGAGCGCAGTTGGAGGCTTGCCATTTGCCATCAGGGTGCATCACTGGCCCGGCCACGGGCGCCGTTTTCCTCGGACGCACCGTCTCCTTTGATTGCTACAGTATATGCCTCCTTTTCCCGAGTCTCCTCATGATCACCGTCTCGGGCCCATCACTCGCGGCCTTTCGTAACCTCGATTACTTACTCGAATTTAGTTCTCGCCACTGCGCCAATCTCACCCAACCTTGAATTTGATGTCGCGATCTGCACTCTCGGTCTCACGCTCCAGCGCCCGCAGCACCTCCCCTCGCCTGCGCGGCACCGTCAGAGGTCGCTCAGATAAGCCTATTCCACTACCCAACCAGCGCATGAGTAAATGAGGGCTTGTGGCCAAACGTCAGACGGGTATGTGGCAGACAGCGGCATGCGCGCCACCGGTGGACGCGAACTTGGCCTCGATCTCTAACATCGCCGGTGTATTTGATCACGCTGGTCAAATTGGACACAACTTCCGTCCCCAACCGGCGAATCACCGCGCGACTTTCACGGAGGTTGTCCGAGTGTGCACCCGGGGTGGACAGGCACCCCAAGCCTGGGGCCTTATCATCGCCGGAGGAGCGAATTCCTCCCTATTCCTATCCTCTTCGCACGCACACGCCGATGCCATCAGTTTCAAGCTTTCCTATGCACCTTCTCTGCACCCGCGGCGCTCGGCGATGCTCGTGCGATCTCCACCTCTTTGCCGACCGCGACTGTAATAACACCTATCTCCGGTCGGATGCCGGTCTGACACCTCCTTCTGTCCCACCACCGCTCTTCGACACGCTGCAAAGAAATCGACCTTTCGCTCATGTGGAAAGCTACGTAACTATTGGTTCTAGAACTCAACCCTTTCTCAGGAACTTTTGCCAGCGGCGCAAGCCTTCGGCGGAGTGCGATTCCTGTCGGCACAAGATCATCTCACCTTCAATTCGACGTCAGATGAAAGTGAAATAAGTACTTACATACTGATTGCACTGCGCGCACAGGCCCATGATATCTACGTCGAATTTGACAGATAAAAATCGCGTCCTTGACGGTTTCATGTCACGTCGCTGATCGTTCGCGATTCGTGGCGTCCTCTGGATTCTGTCGGTCCCCCTCCGAGTGGACTTGGATGTGCCCAAACCTTTCCCACCTCCTCCTCCCCCCACTAATCCAGACCATCACCCGGGCCACCACAGGCTGGCGCGCGTTGTGGCCGCCACTGACTCACTCCCGATTCAGAAGCCCGCCCGCAGAACGCTCGCTCTCGTGTGTGCGACCCAATTTCTGATCGATCCTCCAGTTCCTCACGTCATGGGCCGACGGGCATCTTCCCATTTGACTGCTGACGCATCCTCGCACGTCGTATTCAAATCGCTCTAGGCGCTCTCGCTAGCTGAGGACTCACCACAACAGCGCCTCGCTCACATCCCCTGATGCCATCCCCGCCATCCTAGGATGGCTTGGTCCGACGCGAACACACTTAATATGCAAATGGCGGTGAGTTTGTCTAATTCTTCCCAACGATTGTATGTGATAAGAGCATCTCATAAACCTCGTCTCTCCGGATCCTTGCCAGTGGCAGCGGCTACGATCGGTCAAAACGGGTGTCATAGGCATATGCATATGCAGGTTTTGTATGCATGTCACTCCGCAGGACCATTGACATAGCCACTTTAGCAACGCGCCAAACTTGAACTACGTACGTATGTCATCGCCAGGATCAGGATATGTGGGTGTCTAGCGGTTGAACTCTTCCTAGTCTTCCAGAACCCCCCGGATTAACCTCCGAGCATCGTACCGCTCGTCGTTGGCCTGTCATTAATCGCTTTGAGCGGCCGTCTGACACAATCGTCCATGACCTGTGGGTATCGCCTCATCCTCTCTGCGCAGCGATCTCATCTGCCCTGACTCTTTGGTATAGCGTCCCGCGCTGCTGCGAAGCATCCAGAATTCCAGGTATCCGGCACCGTTTGGCCAGGGTGAAATGGAACCATTTCGTAACGGCATTCGCGTCTTCTGCACGCGACATATCCGGTCTGACAGCTTCCGGTCTCCGTTGCACTAGTCCATTCAATTTCAAGCAGCCCCCAGCGCCGACCGAGTAGAGTTTCAAGCTGCACAGTTCGCAGTGTGACATTACCGGACGACCACGGCCGCGCCCGAGCGTGTGGCCGAACGAGCTTCCAAGGTGTCACTCCGTTGCCCCGTCGCCTGTGCTTAGGCTGTTCGTGCAACATTGCCGTCCTGTACGTACATCAGGCCCGCCTGCATCTCAGTTCGGTACGCTCACGAATCCGGGATCGAATTCGGGAACCAGACGCGTAACTAGGGATGTCGTCTTCGCGTCCATTAGCACCGAGGGAAAACGGTCTTCCGGCCTCGTCCCGTCCGCAACAGTCAAATCGCTTACCTGCGGCGCTACCGGCTCCATTTCCTAGGACGACGTCTTCCATCGAGATACATACAGACCTGGACGAACGAACCGACGAAGAAGTTCGGTCTCGTAAGTGCATCCCTAACTTTCGTTCACACCAGTCCGATCGACGGCCTCGCCTGCCGCATGAAGCCTCGAGACAGAATTCCCCTCCATAGATCGTCTTAGGTCTGCCTAGGGGAGACAAGCCGGCCACGGTTCAATCCTCGGGCCGACCGAGTTTGCTTCAGTTCTTGCCCATGTGAGTTCTAAGTAGTTCACGTTAGCCTCGCACCACCCGGCGTGCGGAGAGAAGACGGGGATACCACATTCCATCGTGTCCTCTCGGCGCCGGGACATCGTGGCACCATGCGTCGTTGCTAAGATTCTCAGAAACTCGCAGCACGACAATCTTCGGCGGCACGATCCGACCCACCGCATTCGCCGCAGACAAATTCATTGCGTTATTACCTCATAGCTGCCAGGAAATCATCAAATGCTCATGGTTGGTTGCCCCACAAGGGACCGAAGAGGAGGTATTGTCGTCCGAGGTCCCCACAGATCGTCTTGTCACACGTTGTCGTGAGTACTGGTAAGCATCCGTGTATGCCGATGCTCTCACATTGCTAATTTTTAGTCCTGGAAACCTCACGGTCCGAGCTTGGCATCTATGGAGTCGGCGCGTACACCCATCGCAAAGCTCTAGAATTTTGGACCATCGTCAGCCCGGCGATATGTTAGCAAAAACGAGGCCTTTGACAATGATCGCGCGAACACGATGAGCAGTGCATTGATAGGCAGGCCTCCACTATGCATTCAACGTTTCAATGTTACTGAGGTCCAAATTGTAGGCACCATGGCAGGAGGTATGTGTCATTCAATCACTACATCTAACCTTCTCACGCTGCGATTATATTCCCCAAGGTCTCATTTGAATGACCGAACCCGTGAAGGAGTGTCTATCCTTGTTGGGATCAGCGTTATCCTTGTAAGTAGTCATGTCATGTCCGGGAGCAGCGCTCACTGTTCACGCGATACGGGGTAGCTGAGGTGCCAACGCCATTAGAATCGATGACAGCCGGCGACCACCCGCGAATTCATTATTCGGCGGCGAGTGGCAATCAGTGGAATTGTTCGCCACGAGATCTCCCGAGCCGCTGCGACCAGCCTGCCCTCACTGCGCATGATGCGCCCGCCGCGATGCCGGTCCTTCGCGAAGGCGCCGCACGAGGGGTTCGTCATACCACCTGCCTTGTCCGCAGATTGCTCTGTCACCAGTGCCAGGAACTGCGACGACGCCCGTGGTTCGCGAAGATCCAAGGTCCGGCTTTCAAGCTTCGACGCCCATGTCGAGCCCGCGGCGTTCCTCAGGAACTCCGCAGAGCTAGCAACGGTCTCGGAGCCACTCTTCCAGCACCTCCTGGTTCCAACCGATTCAGAATGCCGGCAGGATCACTTTCGGGTCTCAAATCTGTAAGCTTACCCCCTGGCGTCTCGGCAGTTGCTTTACAGTCCACCCTTGGTTCAGGTTCATCTATTTTATTCGCCGGTGTGAACCAGAGCCTCCGTGGCTCGTGGGACCGGCGGCATGATATCAGTCAGTAGGTATGTCGTCATATCGACGCGCTCACATCGTTTATGATACGAAAGACTGATAATGATGCACGACGAGTTCTGTGCCGGTTTGGGAGGTACGTTCATTGCTTCCAGTGTGCCCACCTTCGTTGACTTACCGAGGTTTGGCTCCCCGGGCTGTCTGTAGCGTCGTGTGGTCGGTCACAGTCGTCGTGGAGACCGGAAGCCTTTGAAGCGACGTACGGCGGTTGGGATGTGTTTCCTTGCCGGCCCGAATATCTCAGACAGACGAGCTTTTCCGAAGACAGTATGGTCTGGACATGGTCTCAACGGTCACCTACTTGTCGTCCTCAGGCTGTATTTCATGCGGTCGCACCGTCCGTTGTAGTGCCAAGCAATGTCGACATTCCCACAAATAAGGACAGTAAAGAGATTCTTGCCCTCAGATGTGGACTGTCTCATTTCGGCATGTGCCCTCCACAGGTGCTATTTCTAGCCCGACTTGGACTCGATCGTCAGCTCTCTGTTGTGCACGACGAAGCCGGGTCGCGTCCAGTCTGTTCGGGTGACAACAACGAGGTTGCTCTTCAAGTTACATAAGGCGGCGGCGGCGAACAGGACATGTTCAACTTCTGCCCGCCGCTCTCGCCATGTTCTCGTTCTCTATCCACGACCATCACTATCCACAACCATCACTATCTGACACGACCTTTACGACCCAGCCACATTCCTTAGCTCACTCTCTTTTCTCATACTCATGCGGTTCTTACTCCTCTTCACTCAGCTTGCAGTCCTGGCCTCTTTCTTGGATGCTGCCCCCGTAGCTCCGTCGCCCAGACGGCTAGGGCGCCGGCAAACCGATGGGAGCGTCCCACAACCATCCTCCGACGTCGTAACCAACGATGTACCCTCGCAACTCATTCAGATTCTCGGCGCAGCTTGCAATGCTGCCAACGTACGTCCCTTGCATTCGTCTATCCTGTGGCACATTTCGCTTACTATGGATTGTCCCGAATTATCCTTTCACGCCAAAAGCCTCCTGGAGGCGGGACTTGTTCGAGGGATCTGACTCAGATCGAGGGCATCGTCGAGAACATCGTCAGCGAGCTGTTACTTGCGCTCAGCATGATCGTCCCGCCCTGTGACAGCGGCGGTCAAGCCGCATCCGTTTCTGCCACGCCCCCGGACCGCTCGGACGCAGGGCCCGTCGGTGACCAATCCGACCCATCCCAGGCCCAACTTGGCGATCTCGACGGACCGGATGGAGACCTCAGCGGTGGTGGATTTGGCTCGAACGACGGCTCTACGGCAGACGGATCCGGCTCGCTTGGAGACACCGGCCTTGGAACCGCCGTACAAGGAGGCTCTGGCGGCGATGGCGAGCCCGGGGACTTTGGGGTCTTCAACTCGGGCGACACTGGGGACTCTGTTCCCGACGGAACCCCTACTGCCAACGACAACGCCACCTCGCAAAGCGCTGCGCCTTCGACGTTTGGTTCTGACGACTCCGGTAGCAATGTCACGGTCCTCACGGACGGCGCCTCGGGCGACGTTACGAACCTAGGTTCGCAGGACAGTTGTTCAGGCACAACTTGCAGTGGTCCCGACGGCCTCTCCCCTAGTGGTTTCCCCACAGTCCAAGCACCCGACGCCAACTCTGGCTCCGACTCCAACTCTGGATCTAACTCTAACTCTGGGACTACTGGCACTGGGGATATCGGGAACACTGGGACTGCTAGTGGTACTGGGAGGATCGGCGACAACGGTATCGGCGTTACCGACGCATCTGGCGCTCCCAGTTCAGGGAGTTCTCAGTCGGAGGCTTCAGACACGGGAGCCACCCGCAATGCCGCACCCAGCAACATTCCAGGAGATGATTCCAGCCACCAAAGTGGAGCAGGCGCTGCAAACCTTGACCCTAGCAATTCTCGGACTGGAACGGCTGGCGATGGACCAGAATCTGCTTCGGCGGCTTCATCCCCTGCCCAGGGCGCATCCCCCCCTACCGTAGGCGTGCCTTCCCCTGCCCTTCCACCTTCCCCTCCACAAGCTGGTGTTTCCTCCGCCTCGAGTGGCCCTTCGTCTGCAGGCAACAATGACGCCGATGCTCATGTGACCGACGCGATTCAGAGTGGTTCTCCCTCTACTTCCGGTGGTTCTCCCTCTACTTCCGGTGGTTCTCCCTCTGGCTCCGGTGGTTCTCCCCCTACCTCAACCGCTCCTTCCACCGTCCCAAATGACCCTGCGTCTGTAAACAACAGCGGCTCTGAGGTGGCCATTGCGAGCGGTTCGCCCCTTTCCTCGGGGAGCGGTAGTCCGGACGACGGGATTTCTGGTACTGGGAGGACTAGCGGGGTCCCTGTGGATACGTCCGGCGTTCCCACCACAGGCTCTGGGCATTCAGAGACGGGACCCACTGGCGACGGACAGCCCGGCAACATCCCAGGAGATAATTCCGTCCCTCAGACAGGACTAGGCGCTCCGAGTCTTGGCACCGGCGATTCTCGAAATGGGGCGGCTGGCGAAGGAACAGGACCTGCTTCGGCTGGCTCTCTCCCCAACTCGAGTCCCTCTCCCCCCGCTTTGGGCGGCCCTTCGTCTCCAGGTGGTGACAGCGACGACGACGACTTCGGTTTCGGCACGGACCAGCGGAACGGACAAGGTGGGCCGGACGCAGCTGGTTCTCCCCCAAACAGCGGTGACCCGCAACCCACTTGTCCCCATCAGAAAGACGGCATCGCGGATGTCCATGGTGAACTGTCTACCGATATAGCCCGTGTATGCGTCGATGTCAAAGTGGGCACGCAGGGCGCTGAAGTGAAGTCTTGAAGGGGAAGGGGAGGCAGACCATGGGTTGTTTTGTTCCTTGATACGGGTTTCAGGATGCTGTAGTTATTTTATACTAGCATGCTTGGACCACAATATGGATGACTATGCTTACTCGCATTTGCGCTGTCAACGAGAGCCTAAGATTCGAAATCTGAATGCATTTTTTGCTAACCATGCTAGGCGCCCAATTGCAGGCGTGGTTGCGGTTGGGTTGCGCCGGATACGTTGGATCGTATATGGTTCGTGCTGCGCAACTGGCCTCTGTCTCGAGCCGCCACTCCATGCCCTCGTCATTGTCGTCCTCGTCTCTCCCTCCTTGATTGCCTTCCCCTCCGCGTAGATGAAGAGCTATTTTCCTAACGAGCTCTATTTCTCTGCCGCCTTTCCACTTCCCTTTCGTGTGCTGTGCCTCGTCGGCCTCGGGATCCTCGGCTGGGCAACGAATCTCCATGGATTGCATCTCTGGAATATCGACGCGGCCAGCACACTAGAACTGAACAACTATGACGGGTACCGCCTAACGTCCCCGCTCCCGACAGACCGCAGGACCGCAGGATGGAAACAAGCGCAACAGCTGTCCCAGATGTCTCGCCCCGTCTACGGGGTATTCGTTGCGTTCTCGGGATGGAGCTTTTTATGTTGGACGCTCTTCCGATATGCGACAAGTGGGGATATCGCAAAGGTTGATACGTGGAAGTTTGTCCCTGCCGTTGCGGCGCTGTGCGCTCTGACGGTGCTCGTGTGCCCGCTCCCTATTTGCTACCAGCAAGAGCGGGACAAGTTCCTTGCGTGAGTCATGGCCCTTCATCTACCCGCGTTACGCGTTCCTTGCTCTGGTGGTGTTGCCAGACGCCATGGCTGGATCGTCAAGACACAATCGGCTGACCGACCTTGAAGCTCTATCTATAGATGCCTGTTCCCTTCCCCACACCGTGTCTATTTTTCAGATGTGGTGTTTGCCGATATCCTCACATCCTTCGCGAAGGTCCTCGGAGATGTCTGGCTATGCATATACATGCTACTTCCAAGCGGAAGTTTACTCGCCCAACCCGCCCAAGACGGGCTGACCCGGTGGATATTGCCTACTATAATGAGGTGAGTTTTATGCATTGACCTTTAGTCAACCTTCGATTTGCGGAAGGGAGTGGCGGAGATGGTCGGCATGCATGCGGCTTGTAATGTAATTGACAGTGGCCGTTCACATTTTGTCCGCTTCCGCCTGCTGTGCCCTTCGGTTTCTCTCAACCATCCCACTTGATCGGGAACTTCTTGGTTGGGACATACACAGCATAGCAGTTTCCTGAATACTGTTAATGTGCCTATGTATCCTCAACAATCCGTACTTACCTCCTTACCTGCGCAGTATACCCTACGCCATCCGTTTACGCCAATGTCTGGTTGAGTACAACTCTCCCAACAACGACAGTCGCCGACCTCTATTCAATGCCCTCAAGTATGCCTCTTCTTTCCCCGTAATATTCTTGTCGGCCGCTCAGCGTATTGTCGTATCGGATATCGCTGCCGTCGACGGCAAGAATGCCGTGGAGATGCCTTGGCACGGCGAACATCAACTATTCAAATTTTGGTCCGTGAACACATCACCTTCCTTGTAGATGCTTGTATCTGATACAATAAATCAGGCTCTTAGCGGCGGCTATAAACTCGCTGTACTCCTTCTGGTGGGATGTAACCAATGACTGGGGTCTTGACCTGCTAGCACCAAAACACACTAGCGGTCCGGTGCGTCCGGCGCACCTCCCCCGCCAGCTTCTGCTCCCTCGCCTGCACTTCCGGTCGGCATCCCTGAAACACCCGACGACCTCCTCGGATGAGCTCTCAGACGACGCACCCGATGATATCCCCCACGCGGTCGCGCACCAACAAGAACGCCGGCCTCACCCGTACGGCTTGCGCAAAACGCTCCTTCTTCCCCTACCTGTATACCCCTTTGCGATCCTCATGGATCTCGTGTTGCGCCTGACTTGGTCCGCGAAGCTCTCGACACACCTACACGCCTACGGCGAGGGAGACCTGATCATCTTCTGGATCGAACTCGCCGAGGTCGTCCGACGGTGGATGTGGGTCTTCCTCCGCGTCGAATGGGAGATCGTCAAGGAAACGCGCGACCGCGACGCCACCCGGTCTCCCCCGCCCCCGCTGGGGTCCTCGGGTCCCCCCAGCGCAAGAGCAGGGACGGGTGCGGACGCGATCGCGATGAATGGCATGGACCCCTCGCACTCGTTCCGGCAGTCAATATTCGAGCATAACGATTTCGAGATGGTCGTATCCGATATCGGCGGTCGTGACTCTGAAGCGGGGTGATTACTTGGGGGCAAGATAACAGGCATGAGAGGGGGCGATCGGGGAGACGAACGAACGGCACACCGCGCGAGGTGGGAAGGAATAGACGGATTCATCTCGTGATGAGCTTGGCAGGCTGGTGAGTATGAGTGGGATCGGGACCGGAAGCTGCGCTCACATCAGTCATTCCACAGGAACTTCTACTAGACTACTAATGTACTATTTCTACCACGCCAATATTGAGGAGCATAGATGTTAGGTCTTCCGAAAGTCGGACTTCCATAGGCGCCTGCAATGCTGGCATCGCTGTTTTCGCAGGTATGCGTTCATACTCTGCAATTGCAAGGCCTGTTGGGATCTTGTGCGTTTCGCTCGTGGAGATTTTTAGGAGATCCCTGCGGTAATGTGGCGAATGGCCGCTCGGTGGCGCCGCCGCGTGTCCTTGCCATGTGAGCTCTGCCCTCCGAATTCGTTTGCGCAGTGCGGGGAACTGACAGAAGCTTTGAACATGTTCTAGGTACTCGCACGCGAGCTCATTAAGCTCAAACCCATGCAGCCGTTCGGCCCCGTCATGCGACGGTTGTGGGCGGGGGCTAAGAAGGTCGAGAAGATGACAGCTCCGCCCGAGGAAAAGACCCGTGTCCTCAGATGACCAGCAAGCTTTGTACTCTTCGCAGTGAGTACGGCCTTGGGCAGGTCTATACGACTCCGAGAAACTGATATCCGACGGGCGCCGAAGCAGGACGATGGGAAGAAGCCGGGTCAAAACGAATACTGTGTCACGGTCCGGGCTACGCTTTTTCCCGTCCGACTATTCTCGTACTATGTTCAGAAGGGTTCGTGTGTCTAAACGGCTATGAGCGAAGCGTGCGTAAGCCATCTCAAACCTGAGACTCAAAACTATAATTATGGAGGCTGGTGAGGGTCTACTGACAAAGGTGAGAGACCGGCCACAGCGGGACGTGCATCCCAGGGGATTGCAGTGGTTGTCGTGGGCATCCGGGACGACGGCATTCAGGTTACTGTTGACACGTTCTGCTCATGCGCCTTACTTCAGAACATCGCTGCGTCGGTCAGGACAGGACCAACTTTGGGCTAGCCGTAGTTGCGAAGTCGGCAGGACAGCTTGCACCTCTGCTCCCACGGGGAGAACTGCTTTGGTATGGAGGAATGAATGAGCCCTCCATACTCCTTCTGTGTGTGCGGATGTCTGACCGGTCGATTGGAGTCGATCCCACAGGCTTTCTAAGATACCCTGTACACCAACCAACCGATGACCAGAACGATGCCCTCCTATATAAGGCGGGGTCTTTTGACCAAGCCAAGGTCCCCACACCTTCCCAGCTACTTTCGCACTTCCACTCCTTCCTCTCATATCACCTTCGCCAACCGCATTAGCCAGCCGACATGAAGGTGCGTACGCTGTTCGACACCACTAGTGGGCAGTCGATGACGTCATACCGTTCATACATGCGGTCTTGCACTAGGTCCTTGCTATCCTCTACAAGGGCGGCGAAGCTGCGCAGCAGGAGCCCCGTCTCCTCGGTACGATAGAGAACCAGGTGTGTTTGTCTTCAGCATTTTCGCGAAGGGGGGCTCTCATATGCGCGCATGCCGACCAGCTCAACCTGCGTGAATGGCTCGAGAGCGAGGGTCACGAACTCATTGTGAGTTAGAGCGTTAAACGGATCGACTGAACATGAATGCTCACACCCGGTAGGTCAGCGATGACAAGGAGGGCCCGGATTCTGTGTTCCAGAAGAACCTCGTCGACGTACGTTCCATTAGCGTTATAGTACCGAGGTCGTTGCTTATTCGTACCACCTTAGGCCGAGGTGCTCATTACGACCCCTTTCCACCCCGGATACCTCACTCGTGATCTCATCTCGAAGGTACGAGCATACAAGAGTGGTACGAATGTGTGCCGTGCTGATAGGATGTCCGCACGCAGGCGAAGAACCTCAAGATCTGCATCACCGCCGGCGTCGGCTCCGACCACGTCGACCTCAACGCCGCGGTCGACGCGGGCATCGAGGTGCTCGAGGTGTCCGGCTCGAACGTCGTCTCCGTCGCGGAGCACGTCATCATGAGCATCCTCCTCCTCGTGCGCAACTTCGTTCCCGCGCACGAGATGATCGAGCGCGGCGATTGGCAGGTGTCCGATGTCGCGCGCAACGCGTTCGACCTCGAGGGCAAGGTCGTCGGCACGATCGGCGCGGGCCGCATCGGCTTCCGCGTCCTGCAGCGGCTCGTGCCGTTCGACTGCAAGGAGCTCCTCTACTACGACTACGCGCCGCTCCCCGAGGCCGCGGCCAAGGCCGTCGGCGCGCGCCGCGTGGCGGACCTCAAGGAGTTCGTCGCGCAGTGCGACGTCGTGACGGTCAACTGCCCGCTGCACGAGGGCACG
This sequence comes from Polyporus tsugae, assembly GCA_024305745.1. Lineage (NCBI taxonomy): Eukaryota > Fungi > Basidiomycota > Agaricomycetes > Polyporales > Polyporaceae > Polyporus > Polyporus tsugae. The sequence continues at coordinate 2,001,248 of JAHRBS010000001.1, forward strand.
CGCGGGCTCGTGAACGCGGAGCTGCTCAAGAGCTTCAAGAAGAGCGCGTGGCTCGTCAACACCGCGCGCGGCGCGATCTGCGACAAGGACGCCGTCGCGGCCGCGCTCAAGAGCGGGCAGCTCACGGGCTACGCCGGGGACGTGTGGGACGTGCAGCCTGCGCCGAAGGACCACGTGTGGCGGACGGCGAAGAACCCGCTCGGCGGCGGCAACGGCATGGTGCCGCACTACTCGGGCACGACGCTCGACGCGCAGGCGCGTTACGCGGCGGGCACGCGGAGCATCCTCGAGAACTACCTCAAGGGCCAGGAACAGGAGCCGCAGAACGTCATCATCGGCAGGAGTGAGTCGATTGCTTTCGTGTTGGGGTGGTTCGTTGTGCCTGACCGGACGGTTTGCAGAGGGTTACGAGACCAAGGCTTACGGCCAGCGCTGAGGGACTGTCCTGAGTACGGTTGCTTGGTTGGACGATGCTGCTGCTTCGTGTCAAAGCATGTGTATTATCCTGTACCAATAGGCCTTGTATTCCTCAACAACGAAAAGACAGATCACGTGCATCTCTATCTGTCTTTCAGGTACTCAAAGGTCAGTAAAGTCTCCCGGATCCAAGCGGACTATATGGTAAGGTTGAGTTCGTTTCGGTTGAGTTCGCAACGCGCATGCAGACACGGCACAAACATTTACACCGTCGGCTTCCCGTCGATCGGAACGAGCCCTGACCACGAGTCGACGACGAACGCACCTTGCGTTCAGGGGAAGGAGGCGGGCGCCGGAGCGTGTACGTGCTACTGTATGTCGAAGCACAGACTCTCCACAAACTACGAGTACAATACATGTAGCATTATTCATCCGAGCAGGTATCCAAAGCAAAAGAAGGACAATACAAAGAGCGAATACAGCGGGAGCAGTGTGTGGCTGAGAGTTGGGATTGCGACCTTGAAGACGTTGCCTGCGGCGGAGGTCGTGGTGTCCGGGCTATAAGTCGAAGAGCGACAGTGTGAGCGAACGGCGCCTGTTGCACGGGATGAGAGAAGGTAGGGACGTACGGGATGCCGTTGTCGTCCGAGAAGGACGGGCATGTGTCGTTCGCAGATCCCTGTGACGCAAGGATGGGGATGCATGAGATCGACTTGACTGACTTGAGCAAGGGAAGGTTGGGGTACATACAGTGGGATTGGCGGGGCAGCATGCGCTGGAGCCGTCGTCGACGCTGCCGAGCGCGGCTGCGTGCTTCGCCCCGGCCCAGTTTGTGAGGCAGTTGACGGACTGGTAGCTGACGTTCCAGACACCGAAGTCCTAAGTTAAGTCGCATATCAAGACCAGGTTTTCCAGAAGACATCTGAATTGTGCTGACCGTATAGCCTTCAGATATGACATTGCGTGAGGACTTGATCTCGTGCACGAAACCTGCTTGGGACTCACCGTAGAGAGCCTCGTCAGATGGAAAGAAGTCGTTCGGAATGGCAACAGACGGCCACGCAAGGTCAAAGTTGATGTACTGGCCAGACCTTCATTGACACACCTTAGCACCTTGCCCCAGCAATACCTGATCGCAACGCAAGGAAAGGACTTACTGGTTAGGCTTGCTCGGGGTGGCCGAACACCAACCCGCCCCTCCTACTGGACACAAGTCGGTGACCTTGACAACGACGCTCTTGGATACATTGGGGAAGAAAGGCGGTGAGCCGGTGTACGAGTCGAGGAGAGTGATCTTGAAGCAACGGCCACACGAAGGGCCGTATGAAGTGCTGCTCCCGTACGCGTACTGGCTCATAGCCACGGTTGGGTATTGGGTGCTCGCGCCTGTGCAGCCACACGCGGCGATGTAGCCGTCAGGGAGGGTGTAGTGGGTGAGGGTCGCGGTGCCGTCGTCGGGGTAGTCGATCCATTCGGTGGCGAGGATGAGAGTAGAGACAGACAAGACGAAGACGAGCCAGAAGTGCAGGGTATGTACAAGGAGTGGCATGGGTGTCATGATGACAGACCTGGTCTAGACATAAAGACCCGAGAGAGACAGAGGTAGTGTTGCAGAGTTCGCTGGGCACGCCGTCATGGAGCAGGGCAAGGTTATAGATAGCTTCACGGCGACCATGGCGCGGGAGAGTAGACACCAAAAAGATCTCATCAAAATTGACTGGCGGTGGAGCACGGCCCCTCTTGAATTGGGGCCTCAGGAGTAGGAGTATGCCATAGAGTAGTTGATAAGGAAGAAGGAGGCGGAGGAGATACAGGCTCGAATACTGAAGTGAAGTAATTGTGCGCTCTTCGACTCAAGGCGCTTAGCATAATGTGGTCGCCAGCGAGTGTGCTGCGGTTGACTTTGCTGGCGTCGGGCCCTGAGTAATGATTCCTAGTGATAATTCAAGATACTCAAGCTCAAGGATGGTCCCAGGATTGCGGTCGACCTGCCAGTGCATCGAGGACTGCGACGGGACGAGCCGGGACGTCGGTCCGAGCGTAAAGGGCAGGCACAGTCGGTGGTGCGCCGGGTGTTGTCATCGTTGCTTTCAACCTCGTCCTCGGACTTGCTTCGCCTCTTTGACCTTTCCACTCTCGAGCTCTCGTCGCGCGATGAAGGTCCTATACCCAGCCTCCCATGATATACCCAGTTTACCCGACTTTCATTTGTCCCTCAAAATCTCTCGCCATTCCCGCTGTTCCGCCTGCTCCACATGTCTCGGTCTTCACCCCCCGCCGGCGTGGCGAGTTTTCTCAGACGCATCAGATGGCAGCGACTCGGACGACGACGGCGAGCCACCATCCAAGTACCTAGACCGTTGCGCGTGCGGCCACGGCGTGCCACACCACGGCGCGGACATGTCGTCCATCGGTCCCGAAGAGTATGCCCGGAGAGGACGCGTCGCAGTCCGGTTAGATGAGCTACTCGAGGTGAGTACCTCCACGCATTCCCTGTGATCGACGCGCTGTAACGTTGTATTCTCTTTGGCAGGTATGTTCCTTGCGCGCATGTTAGTTCCGTGCTCTGAGCCCTCCCTCGCCCCTCCCAGGACTCCGGACGGCTCCTTGATTTTGACTACTCGGACGAGGACATAGACTCCCTGCGCAAGCAGATGGTCCTCCCAGGCCAAGACCCCCCCTCTCCCGCTAGTTCCTTGTCAGATGAATTGGGCGCGTTAGGTACGTATCTCTCCCGTCTCTTCTCACGCGGACGACATCTCATTATCGCTCCTAGTCCCCTCGTCCCCAGAAAAGCACCCGTTATCCCCGGCTTCGTCATTCCTCAGCGATATCATAGAACGACCCAACAAGAAGCGCCGCGTCTCGGTCGATTACTCTTCCCTAAGCGAAGCGGAAGACGACGACGACGACGATGAAGAAGAGGAGCGACCACTCGCCGCGCGAGTCGCACGCACGGCCGGCAAGAGGAAAAAGGATAACAACGGAAAGCCACTGGCCAGTCAAAGGAGCGGCAAGCACAAGACCAGCAAAAAGGCTAAGGGGTCAACCGCCCCTGCGAATATCCCACCACCGACCGAGGAACAACGCGAAGAGATGCGGCATGTGAATGGCATAAACGGGCGCGATTCCAAGGTCAAGGTCGAGGACAAGATGGACGAAGGGCAGTTGTCGCGGTTAGCTACTGGGGTCACAGTCGATGCGGCTGGCCCTGCGTCTGCAGCAGTATGCCATTGTCCCTTGTGGGATTTTTCCAAGCTGACATTCGCACTTGTCCCCCATCGTTAGCCCGCAGGAAAACAGGAGAAGGCTGCCTACGTCGAGCTGCGAAAAGGCATCATCCAGGTCGTCGCAGTGGAGAACGACCGAGAACCGCGGTCGTCAGTCCTATCGACTGGTCTGAAGACATTATTCCAGAAACAACTACCTAAGATGCCACGAGAATATATCGCGCGGCTGGTCTACGACTCGAATTCTAAATGCTTAGCCATCATCAAACGCGGGTACAAGGTCGTTGGCGGCATTTGCTACCGCCCATTTCCCCATCGTGAATTCGCCGAGATCGTCTTCTTTGCAACTGCCTCCATAGACCAAGTCAAGGTTGGCACCTCTCCTTTCCCTTTGGAACGCATACATCCAGCTGACCGTCACCCACCGTCTTGCAGGGCTACGGCGGGATGCTCATGGACCACTTCAAGGCGCACATCCGCAAGACCTACCCCGAGATGACCTACTTCCTCACCTACGCCGACAACTACGCGGTCGGCTACTTCCGCAAGCAGGGCTTCTCCAAGGAGATCACGCTCGACCGCGCCGTCTGGGCCGGGTACATCAAGGACTATGAGGGCGGCACGATCATGCAGTGCAAGATGCTCCCCAAGGTCGACTACCTCGCCTGGCGCGAAACCACCGCGCAGCAGCGCGAGGCCGTCCTCAACAAGATCCGCGAGAAGAGCAGGAGCCACGTCGTCCACCCCGGCTTGCCCCAGTTCCAGGACAGCATGCCCCCCGGCGTCGCCGTCGACCCCAGGGACGTGCCCGGCCTGCGCGAGAGCGGCTGGACGCCGTCGATGCAGACCATGTGCGTACATGCGCTCTTTCCCTCCCCCCCTCTTTCTCTTGGCCCCCGGCGACGAAACGGGCGCGGTATCTGATCTCGACTCTTCTGAACCACTGTAGGCCGGTGCGTCCGACGGGACGCGGCGCGGAGCACACGTCAATGGAGAAGCTCCTATCCGACCTCAAGGGCCACTCCTCGGCCTGGCCGTTCGTGGAGCCTGTCAACGAGAAGGAGGTCGCGGATTACTACCTGCACATCACACATCCCATGGGTGCGTCTCTCCCCTACCTCCTCCCCCCCCTTCGGCACGCTTCCCCCTCCCCGTTGTGCACATGGCTGTGAGCTAGCTAACCTTGCCTGCGCTGCAGATCTGGGCACGATGGAGCACAAGCTGGACACGAACCAGTACCGCGACATGGACGAGTTCCTCGACGACGCGCAGCTCGTCGTCGACAACTGCCGGCAGTACAACCCCGAGGAAACCGTGTACCACAAGTGCGCGACCAAGCTGGAGAAGTACATGCGGGAGCGCATGAAGGAGTACGGGATCGTCCGGAGCTCGAAGGTGAAGCGCGAGCACGATTAGCGATCCCATCGCAGGTCTTGGGGCTAGGGAAGATGGGCTTTGTACATATGTATGTCCACATCTTGTGGTTGGGTTTGGGTTCGGACCATCATCGATCCGTCGCTTTCTGTTGTTGTAGCATTGACTTTCACCTGACGTACTTACTATGCTGTATCTGTATCTTTATTCGTATTGGCATCGGAGCTTTGGCACAACCATCCATACGTGCCCAGATGAAAAGAATGTTGATAGAAGGAGTGACAATAAACCCAGCAAGAAGCTCAAGAAACTACCGCTATAGATATGTATGTACATGTACTTTCCCGTATCCTACGTCTACTCTAATACCTCGCCGTCTCGACATCGTTCACACGACGGTAGGCAGCGCGCTCGCGTCCGCTGAGGAGCAGCTTCACCTTCTGGACGCCGTTGTACCTCCAGAAAGCGAAGGCTGCTCCAACAAGGACGAGTAGGAAGACGAAGGAGGAGAACGACCACCCCTCTTCAAGCTCAATGGCGGACTCGGACGACGCGGCACCCGTGGCCTTCGAGATCTCGTCGAGGGGCTTCACGGACGTCGCAGCCGCCTCCTTCTTGTCAGTCAGGTCCGAAGCGGGGACGACGGCAACGGTCGTGGCAGGCGAGGAGGTCACGACGGTCTGCGTGGCCTGTTCCTGCTTGCCGGCATCGGTAGCGGTTTGGGTGGTGGAAGACGTAATGTGTATCCCGGCGTAGTCATCCTGTAAATAACCAAAACGATTTTTCATTCGTACGACGCCTAAATACCAGGAAAGAGGCCAGGCTTTTAGAGCTCAGCATGAGTAGGCACCTCTTTCTCCGAAGCGGCCTCAGGTTCGACCAAGAGCTCCCCGCAGTCGGCGATGATGACATCCTCCTCGGGGCGGTCATTCCTGCCCTTCGAGACGTCCTCTGTACTGTGCGGTCAGGACCGAGGTCCCTTCATTGCAATAGGGGGAAGAAGACGTACCAATAGCGTGCACGATGTCCATACCCTCAAGAACCTCGCCGAAGACGACCTAAAAGAAGTATAAGAAAGCGCATATATGGGGAGGAGACTGAGGTACTTACGTGCTTGCCATCCAACCAGCTCGTAATAACAGTCGTGATGAACTACAGAAATATGCAGGTCAGCTTATTGAGTATATGGGAGACCCAAATTGCCTCACGAATTGAGAGCCTGCATAGACATGGATGGTAAGCATACAGGGAAGGAAGAAAAGATAATGCAATGCATCATACCGTTAGTGTCCTTGCCAGCGTTAGCCATGGAGAGAAGACCGGGGCGGGTGTGCTTGAGTTTGCTAGATGTATCCTCAGTACACTGCCCGCGCGATGGTAACGAATTTCTACTCACAAGTTCTCGTCCGCGAAGCGGTCGCCGTAGATGGACTTTCCGCCAGTGCCGTCACCGCGAGCTAGCACGGTATAGTGTGAGCGCGCCATTGGACCACATAGGACAAAACACACGTACTGAAGTCACCGCCCTGGATCATGAAGTTCTTGATGACACGGTGGAACCTGGAGCCCTTGAAACCGAAGTTGTCGGGAAGCTTCGTGCCATCCTTCTTAACACCAGTCGAAAGAGCGCGGAAGTTCTCCGCAGTCTTGGGGACGGTCTGTTGGTGTCACTAGTCAACGCTGGCGCATACCACCCGCAATAGTTTCCAAACACGTACGCCGCCGTAGAGACCGAGGACGACTGCCAAACACATGTCAGACAACAATGTATGTCCCGCCAAGTATGTCCAGGCGCAAGCAAGGAGGAATACGCACCACGGCCAAGGTCCTTGTCACCGTGCTTGATGTCAAAATAGACCTTGTGGCTAATGCGGGGGCCCTTGGCAGCCTCGACGGACTGGGCACAGAGGAAGGCCGCGACGGTGACGAGCAAGAAGCCCAAAGTGAGCCGACTGAAGATCATGGTGGAAGAAGGTGAAAAGGTGTGTGGGCATGAGCGCTCCTTGACGCGTCCTTTTGCAGACGTGGCGACTCGATCACGCGCACTGCCGGTTGCAATGGCATGGCATCCCCAGCATCACTTAAGTCCTCGTTCAACCTGATCAAACAGACCTCGACAGCAGAATACATGCAGAATACTTATGCGTATGTGCGGCTCATAAGTAGACGGTATACATGCTTATACATGCAGGCATACAACCAGGAGAAAGCTACCATGAAGAGAGACGGACATCAAGGGCCTCCGAGTCTACGTCCGAGACCCCATGAGTTTCTCCAAGTCGTATCCTCCAGCAAGCTGGAACTCGTCCGTTCCTGACCTAACCATCTTCCCGCCCTTCTTCGTGAGTCGACCTTGTGCACGCACAACTTTCTCCATCCGCTTCTCCGCATCTGCAACGTCGTGCTCGTCATTGTCGTCAGCGTCTCGTGGATGCTTCCTCTTCGGCTTGCGGTCGGAGGATACATTATTAGCCGCTAGCCTTGGCTTCGTTTTGGTCTTGGAGCCCTTGTTCGACGTGAGTGCGGTTGGTGCTTCGCGCAGCCCGAACGCTTTGGCGAGGTGTCCAAGATGAAGGTGTCGAATGTGGAACATCTGCTTCTCGTCCGAGGGATGGGTTGCGTACGCCCGCATGTGGGACACAAACGCTTTGCGGGCGAGCCCGGCATTCTGAGATAGCACTCGATGAGACATGCAATGGCAGAGGCATACGCTACCACATACCTGCTTGTCTCGCAGAACCCACCGCTCAAACGACAACTGCACCTCCGTCGCCCGCGCCTCGTACTCACCCCCCTTCCCACCGAAGCCCTTTCTTAGGACGCTCTCCATTGAGACGCCATCCAGAGCGACACTACCCTTCTCGTCCTTCTCCGGCGCCTTCACGTCACCCTGCATCTTTGTCTGCACCCACTCCACCCACTCCGTCTCGCTGGGGGCGACGAAGCTCCATGCCTCTCCACCCTTACCTGCGCGAGCAGTACGTCCAACTCGGTGGACATACTCTGTCGCGCCGGACTCGGTCGGGAGGTCGTATTGGATGACTGCCCTGACGAGAGGCAGGTCCAGACCGCGCGACGCGACTGATGTGCACAGAAGAATGGAGGAGGCAGTGGTGTTTGGTGTCTTCGCCGTTGGGACAGAGGAAAACCCCTTCAAGGAGGCGAGACGCGTTTGAAGAGGCAAGGAGCCGTGCAACCGATAGATAGAGGCATCCGGGAGCAGAGCGGACTTGACTTCGACCCGCTCGCCAGAGGCTGTCTTTCTCCCCGGCCGTTTTGGTGACTGGGAACCCTCCGCCTCGGAGCCAGAGTCGTTGTCGAATTCATCCTCGCCCTCTGGTTCAGATGATGAAGACCTAGATTCGTTCTCGTCCATCGTGGTCCCACCGAGAAGGTGCCAGTGGAAGTCGACAGAATCCGTACAGGTCAAGAATACAAGTATCTTGGTCCCCTTCCTGCTCTGCGACTGAGACAGGAGCGACCGCAGGAGTGCAACGAGCGTCACAAGGCGGAGCTTCAGCGGCACGACCACGTACTTTTGCGACAGCTGCGATGGCGGGGTGAACTTCTGCGACGATGCACCCGCGGAAGGGTCCACTTGGGTATCCTGGAGCGGGTCGTCCCCATGCATGGCCTTGATCATCATGGGATTGATAAGCGTCTGGCCAGCGAGCTTCTGCACATCCTCGCGGATCGTCGCGGAGCACAAGATGGTCCTCCGCCTCCTACTCCAGTCCCAGCCGCCAACGTCCATACTTTTTCCTTCCTCCACGGCCGTCACGGCGAGCTTCCGCCGGCCATCCAGCCCCTTCAGGATACCCTGAATCGACTCCTCGAAGCCAAGCTCCATAAGTCGATCCGCCTCGTCCAGGACCAACCAACGACACTTGCCGACGTCGAAGGAAGAGGTGTTTTGAAGGTGGTCGAGCAGACGACCTGGGGTGGAGACGAGGATCGGCACGCCCTTCCGCAGACGCGCCTTCTCGTGAGACCGGTTCTCCCCCCCAGTGAGTAGCCCGGATACGAGCCAACGTGTTAGGCGGGGAGCGGCGGACTCCTCTGCGGTTTCATCCTGGGCCCGGAGGCGAAGCTTCAGCAGCCCTTCCAGCACGTCCGAGATCTGCTTGGCCAACTCGCGAGTAGGAGCGATGATAATAGCCAGGGTTCCAATGGACCGATCGATGTAGGAGTGTGAACTGAGAGGAAGGAGGTCTTGGAGGATGGGCAGGAGGAAGGAGAGCGTCTTTCCGGAACCGGTTTGGGACTGGATGAAGACGTCGCGAACAACGGGATCCTCCAGAGTAGGTAAAATAGCGGGCAATACCGCTCTCTGGATAGACGTTGGCCTGGAGATGTTCATCTTGGAGGAGAGGTGGGCGACTATGAGAGGATCCAGACCAGAGCCAGTGAATGTGGAAGAGTCAAGGGGCGCATTACTTGGCTTCCCATGTAAAGACGGTGCAGAACGCGGGATTGGTTGTTCTATCTTGGGATTGGAAGTGAAGAGAGACGAGATGATCTGGTGTGGGGGACGGGTTGAAGGAGGTATAGTTGTCGGTAGTCCCAGGTGTTCTTGGTCATGTTCTTCACGTCCGCGTTCCTTGCGGGGTCGCTTTGCGGGTCGAACATCGGCTACACTCGGTGCGGGGGCCTCCGTGCGTGTTTTGCGTTTCGCTACGCGTTTAGCTTTCAGCCTACGGGCTATGAGGATACATCTGGGACATAGTCGCTAATAACTCACCTGTCCGTCCATCGTCCACCCTTCTTTCCTTGTCCTACTTTGGCTGGCGCGATGTAGTCAACATCGAAGTTAAGAATAAGCCCGTCGTCCATAGTGAGACAGTCAAGAGGAGAGGGACAACAGATGCTTTTACTGCCTCCTCAACTTGCAAGCAAATTACTTATCTCTGGACACCGGCCCGCCATGTTATATCGGGCGTCTATGAGGAATGTTGAGCGTCTACACGCGTTTATCTCAGTCTACTTACTACTCAGCAGCTTACATAATTACCCTCCCATTTACAGAGTCATCCTTGAGCCACTCAAACCCACCGCTGAGTTCGTGCATCTCGTCGATGGCGCCGCATACACCCAAGGACGAAGGCTCACAGCCGCCACCACCCATCACAAGAGGAGGGGAGTACACAATCCAGGTGAGTCGTCGTCGCGAGCTACAGCGGCGACCAATGTTTAGCGCCCGCCAACGCATGGCTGACATCTTACGACGACCAACCAGACTGTCTCGGTGGGCTGCAAGCTCTACATCCGCCGCCCCGGCCCCGACGGCCAGGAGGAGGAGCGCCTGGCCGAGATCCTATCCATCCGCGACAAGCCCGTCAATCCCTACGCTGCGCGCCAGGTGAAGAAGGAGGAGGACGCGCAGCGACCCGAGGACCGCCTCGAGTTCTTTGTCCACTGGGACCAGTTCAACAAGCGCCTGGACGATTGGGTCGCGGGGTCCCGCCTCGTCCTCACCCGCGACCTTGAGTGGCCCCGCCCCAAGGCCCCGCCGCCGCCCAAGAAGTCTGCCACTCCCAAGAAGCTCCCCGCGAAGAAGAGCCAGCAGTCGCTTCTGAAGAGGGCGGCCACCGCGAGTGCTCTCGCGATCGGCAAGGCTTCGCAGGAATTTGGCACCCCTACGCCTGGGACCCCCGGTCCTTCTGCCCCTCCTTCTGCGCGCGCGAGTCCGTCTCCGGCACCTTCTGTCGCAGGACAGAAGCGGAAGACGCTGCACGACGAAGATGAGGAGGAGGAAGAGGACCTAGATGCGGACGCGGAGGGCGAGATGGACGTCGACGCGGAGGGCGAAGTGCTCGACTTCGACGCTACCGAGCCTCCCCCGGCCCCGGCCCCGCTTGCCTCGTTCAGCAAGGAACAGGAGATTGAGAAGTTACGCACGTCGGGCTCCATGACGCAGTCAATATCCGAGATCGCGCGCGTGAAGAACCTGAACCGGCTGCAGATCGGCAAGCACGAAGTCGACGCGTGGTACTTCAGCCCATACCCCCAGGAGTATGCGCACCTACCCGTGCTCTACGTCTGCGAGTACTGCCTGTCGTACTTCGGGTCGCAATTCATGCTCACCCGACATTGCAAACGCTGCAATCTTCTCCACCCACCGGGGAATGAAATCTACCGGCACGAGGACATATCGTTCTTCGAACTGGACGGGAAGCGGCAGCTGGGCTACTGCCGCAACCTGAGTTTGTTATCGAAGTGCTTTCTCGACCAGTGCGTGCCTGTCCGTCGCCGTCTGCACCCGTATCTTCTAACATCCTTCGTCCTCCGCAGCAAAACGCTGTATTATGATGTAACCCCATTCTTGTATTATGTCATGGTACGCTCGTTCCTTCACTAACCGCCCACCCCGATATCGCATACTTATCTGCGCTGAATAGTGTCGAAGGGATTCGACGGGCTGCCACATGGTTGGATACTTCTCGAAAGAGAAAGAGTCCGCGGACAACTACAACGTCGCTTGTATCCTCACGCTCCCCCAGCATCAGCGCCACGGTTACGGCAAACTGCTGATCGAATTCTCGTACGAGCTCTCTAAGCGAGAGGGCAAGCTGGGAAGCCCGGAGAAGCCGCTGTCAGACCTCGGACTCCTGAGCTATCGCGCCTATTGGGCGGAGACGATCATCGACCTGCTCATGAACACGACCGAGGATATCAGCATCGATGATATTGCACAGAAAACCTCAATCACCCATGCGGACGTGATGAACACGTACGTCCTTTTTTGGCCACCTGAGAACTGCGGATTGCTAACAAGCTCCTCGGGTTGCAATCTGTCTGGCTGACACCGACAGCTGCACGACACTCCAGCTGTTCAAGCATTACAAAGGGCAGCACGTTATCAGCCTCCCCGAAGCCGTCCAGGAGCGGTACAGGAAGGCCAAGGAGAAGCGCAAACGTCGGATCCATTCCGAGTGTCTCATATGGAAGCCTCCCGTGTTCTCTCGAGATCAACTGAGATTCGGCTGGTGACGCTGTGTTGGTTTCGTGCGGGGTGGGAGCGTGCGCGAGTGGGAGAGTCAGAGACTTACGGGGCCAGGGCGCACTTTGCAGGCCACATGGCAGCGATGCATTATATGGACCGTGTACGAATGATAAAAATACAGCTGTATAATACCATCCTCCCAGAACTCGCTACTACAACGAGCAGTCGTCCCTCATCCCCTGACGAAGCGACCGAACTGCGGACGCAATCGCACATGGATGCGCGAGACACATCCCGTCCGGCACAAGCCATACATAGGTCACATAACCGAGCTGGAGGATAGCGTCGTTCGTGCCTACTCCGCACCGGCTCCTGTTCCCGCCCGTGTCCTCCTGCGCAGCACCAACCCCGCGTCGTCCGTCCCCGAGCCAGAGTCTCGGTCCAGGATCGCGTACGACTCGTCCCCGCTGCTCGAGCCCGCCGAAGCACGCCTGGACAGCCCCCTCCCGCCGTGCTCTATGAGTCCAACAAGTCCCTCGTCCCCATCGCCTCCATCTCCGTCCCCGTCTCCGCCGCCGCGGCGAAGCTTCTCTGAACCGTAATCGCCTTCTCCGTCACCAACCCCGCCGCGGCCCCCGCGGTCGCGGCTGTAGAGCGACGACGTCACAGCGTCCCAGCCCGGGTCGTAGTGTGCGTGCTGGAGCTGTGCGAGCTCGTGGCGCTGGAGCGTGGGGGAGCCGGGCTGGGACGGCGCGGGCGAGAAGGTGTCGACGCCCGAGAGCTTCAGGTTCCCGTGCTCGCCGTCGTCGGGCAGCGGCGTCGCCGCTGCGAGCGCCGTAGCGTCCGCCGGATCGTGGACGATGATGGCCGGCGGGCGGACGTCGCGATTCGGGATGTTGGCGTGCGCGTGCAGGTCCGCGACGTCGTGTTCGCCACCGCTCGTCGACGCCTTGGTCTCGTCGATAACGCCAAGCGTGCGCGCGACGATATACGATGCGACGTCCTGTGATGGGTGGCGATGATAGTCAAAGTGACAGTGAAATGGGAAAGTCAGAGGGGCGCGGGGTATGCTGGATATATGCGTGGACGCACCAAGAGTGTCAAGAGGACGAAAGGCAAGATCATCGCGAACGCTAGGAAGCGATACGTAGACGCAATGCTATGGACCCATGAGCCCGCCTTGTATTTGACGAGGTTGTCGATATAGAGATGCCAGAGAGTGTGCGGGAGGGATACGAGAGTCATGATAAAACGAATGTCATGAACGTGATTGACGGTGTGGATGTATGGTCTAGTCGCGGGGAACTCGTCCCTTCCCCAGTTCAGCGTGCGCTGGATGTCGATGTCTTTGGACCTGATGAGAACAACTCGAGACGAGGTCGATGTGCGAGATGGTATACGGCGTACAACGTCCAGGCGAGTGAGCAAGCTTCAGACGCGTTGCGGCCCCCAAAGCTCGTGAAATGCAGACCAAGCGCCCGTTGCGGGCCGGTTAGACTAACACTTGAGCTTGAACCCTTTACTAGCACTGGCAAAAGAATCACAACAGGACCACCGCACATTCGTTGGCCATACGGACGCGCACACAACAAAGGCATTGCGATGCGGAAATTATAAATTCGCAAAGTCAAAAGCATTGGGAGTCTACTATACAAGTACATAGTACCACAAGTCCATTTAGCCTATGACTCCTGAGAAATGACACACATAGATAACATGCGACAAAGTCTAATGGCGCAGCAGCGAGCAAGGGATAGCAGGAGGGGTAAAAGCACGACGGACAGACAGGGACAGATGCGAATGTGAGCGACTCGATGGGGACGGGTGTAGAGGACTAAGTGAGTAACAGACGTGAGCGGGGAGAGCGTCAGATGAACGCATGTATGTAAGTGGACGAGGGAGGGAGGGCTGAAGACATGCATGGAAGGGGATGAAACGAGGATGTTAGGCTAACCAAGCAGCACCACTAGATGGACGACGGCGACAACGAAACGCCAACAAACCTATCACAACCACCAGTGTACGACCACACCGACCCAGCGAGCGCGACGAACGACCATGGCAGCAACAGCGGCGAGAGCGCGACCATCTCACCCATGTCAGCGTCAGGGATAGTACGTGGTCGATGGGAACACCACGCCATCCGGCCGGACGAGGATGATGGGCCTACGCTTCGTGCTCGCCGAATCGGGCGGGAGGCACCCGAGGACCTCCGTGCACCGCACCTCGACGTACGGCGACGGCTCCGAGCCAAAGAAGACTGTCACTTGCTCCTGCTTGGAGAAGTTCTCGCCGTACAGCGTCAGCATCTTCGACGCGTGTGGGTTCGGCTTCGCGAGCACCGCGCGCGACGCCGCGCAGTTCGCCTTGGGGGCCTCCGATGCCCTATCCGGCGGCAGGTACTTGACGACGCCTGGGAACGGCGTCACCGGCTTGGACGGAATCGGGAACGACCCGCTCGACGAGTTCTGGCTGTCGTAGAGTACCGGCGGCACGTAGAAGTTATACCGCACCTGGTCTACAGACACACACCGAACGAAACATCATCAACACTCACACTCGACCGACAAGCACACACGACACACGGGGGCACTCACCAGTGCCAACAATCGTCCACACGCTCGTCTCCCCTATGTCGACCTGCCACAGCGCGCCCGAGGACGCGCCAGAGTCGCTTCCAGAGCCGCGCCGGCTCCCCGAGCCCGCAGAGCCGGCCGACGTTGGACGCCTGCGGCCCTTCTGCGAGACTGGCTTCGACATTGACAGACTGCTCCCGCTGGAAGACCCCGATCCGCGCTTGCCCTTCTTGACGCGGCCACCGTCGTTGGACGGGAACTCGGACGGGTCTGGCGACGTCGGCGCACTGCTGCCGTTGGCGCTCGATCCGCCAAAGTAATCACCCGTACCTGTGCTCGATGTTGGCGTCGTCGCCATAGGGGACGCAGGGATCGCGTCGGGGGAATCGCTCTCCCGGGACCCCTGTGGGCTGCGCCACTGGCGGCCTTCCAGCGGCCGGAAGGTGTTAACCTTCTCCCCTTGACAAGAGAGGAACGCGCCGCTCAGGCCGGTCGTTCCTGGCTCGGGAGCGACCTTGGCGGGGTCGTACACCTCAAACGCGATCTTGTGCAGTTGTGATACGGGGTCTCCGCACACCTCGCCAAGCGCGCAGTAGTGGTCAGCAATGCCCTTGGCGCCTTCCTGCAAACCGCCGCCGACGACGGTGGTCTGGTGGTCGACCTTGCGGATGATCAGCACGGGACTAACCACCCCCGAAGTCAAGCACTGCAGGACCACGGTCTGGTTATAGTAGACCGGAATCTGCGAACCGTTGTTGGTGAAGGGGATCGCATTTGGAGGCGGTGAAGGGTATTCTGGCTGCGGCGGAGGAGGCGGAGGGGAGTCGACGCCGCCGGCGGGCTTGTTGACGTCCACGATGTACACGATGAACGGATCTAAAGCCATGCTGTCAGAGTGAAACAGAAGGCCGTAGTAACACATGAGACTCACCCCAACTCGCGGTACGAGCGATAAACGACGGCGTCTGAGAGCGAGAGCGCTGATCAAGGCCCATGAGGGGTGCCCCATCTGAACCCTTGAATGAGGACCCAGAACCGGAGACGCAGAGGTATTTGGTCGAGACGGTTTGTGACCGCAGACGGTGGAAGAGGGAAATCGTTGAGCCGTGATTGATGCACACTGAAGTGTGCCACAACGGGTCAGTTTGTACCGTACGACAGGGAGCGCGCCACAGCCACCCCGACAGAGCGGCAGCGCCGGTATGGAGGCGGACTCACATTCGAGGTTCTTTGCGCTCTGACGTTTCTTGCTCGGCTTGCTGATGACCTTGATAGGGCGACTGGGGAACGTGCCGATGACACGCTCCGGTTCGTCGTCGGAAGACGGGGCCATGATCTTGACGAGGGCCTCGACCTTTTTCTTCTTCTCATCCACATCCGAGATGAAGAGTTGCTTGCCGACACAGCGACCGATGTAAGTCGTTCCGGTCGGAGGGTCAGAGACGTCAAACGCCTTGCCCGTCGCGCTCGTCCACTCGATCGAGCCCTCCTGTGGCGCCGGTTCACCGGAGATGGATACCACGACGCGGGGTGGGCAGAGTTTGGGTTCCTCACCCCGACGCGTGACGTCCGACCACCATGAGTTGCCAATCATGATCGCAGTCGGCGGCGGGCAAAGGAAGCTAAGTGCCCATTTTAGCCTACATACAATAAACGGGCCACTCCACGAAAACACGTACCGCTTTTCAGTGCCATAAGACTTTTGGGCGACTTTGCTCGACATGACAATGACGGTACGCTCGCCGAACGCGAGACGATTCGGCGTGCGGACGTACTGGTCCAAGTAAGGGCTGCGCACCAGGGCGTCTTAATGAGTGCGCTCGTCAACAGGTAGCGGTCAGAACGTACCGAACAAACGTCTGAAGGTCGGTCGCGGCGCCCGAGCCGTTAAGACGCACTCGAGAGATGGACTCGTCAATGCCAGACAACCTGGGGAAGTCGACATGAGAGTTGGGCGCCATGAAGGCGAGGTCGCCGCCTCTCGCAAAGTCGAGCGGATTCACGCCATGGACGAGATCCGGAGAATGGTTTTGGTGAAGATGTGAGGGGAGGGAGAGCGGGGGTATGACGGAAGGGGGATAACGCGATTCGGGTTGCATGCGACGGTCCTGGAAGGGCGGAAGCGAGGTGGGGAAGGATCCGAGGCCCATACCAGAGTTCATGTTGTTGTAGTCGTCGTTGTAGTCGGAGGCATAGGACATACGGCGATCGAGGACATTAGGGAAGTCGTGGCCGTTGTGGAAGTCCTTGCTTTGTCCGTTGCTGAACGGGAAGGCAGAGGAGTGCTGGAGGGAGCCTACGGTATCGTTGGGCGTCAGAGGCGAGGGTTTGCCGCTGCTATAAGATGAGGGTAATCCGTTGCCCATCAAGTCGTACGGGTTCGGACTGGGGTTATGGAACTGAGGAAGAGACTCGGAGAAGGGACTCTGAGAATACATGGAGTCGACGGCGAGTCCGTATGACGAGGACATGGAAGAGCTGGAGGTGCTGTTTCCGCGGTAGCGCTGGCTCGGGAGAGAGGACGACTGGGCAGAGTTAGAGAAGATGTCGTAGCTACCGTGATCGGAGACGTCCATGGGGTCGCCGCGGTCGAGGACGTGGCCATTGAGGGGAAGATGGGAGGACTGATGCTGGTGGGGGTTGGTGGAGATGTCGGGGAAGGGGTGGTCGAGGTCTTGCTGCGGGTAGAGGGAGTGCTGGGGGGGAGGGGGGAAGTCGAGAGACATGCTCCTGTCGCGTGATCTGTGGAGGGAGGCGGACTTGAGGATGTCTGTGGAGGGAGGGAGGAGAATGAGCGACAGGCGCGAGGGCGGAGGCGTTGGCGTTGGCAATGGCAAAGGGAGCAGGGCCGGGCGAGGGAGAAGTGCAGTCGGGAGAGACGATCAGCCATTACATACCAAATTCTGATCGGCGTTCGGCGCTTGCCGACAGCGGGAGCCAGGCTGCTTGGGCCATCGCCAGTCTCTGTCCACTCAAGCTTGTGCTGCTGCCCCGGCGAGCTTACTCCTGTGTTTTATCCTCAGTCGCTGCAACACCCCGCCGCCCATTAATCACACTCACCGTCTTCTAACTGCCGCGCGAGGGCGAGATCTTCGCAACTGATGGCAGTTCTGCGCAAGGCGGGGCGGGCTTGTGGGCGCGTACGCAAGAAGCACCAGACGCGGACAGACTGTACAACAGCCTCGTCTGTCCCGGTCTGTGCGTTATATACGCGTCTGCGCAGTGTCCTGATGGGACTCTCTCTTCTGGATACTCGCCAGGAACACGTTGTTCCCCACTCTGAATCTCGCTAGGGTTCAGTGTCCGACAAAATACTCTTTTCACTCGCGCTCACGCTCACGCTAAGTAACATCAATCATCGCTGTCACCCACCGTCGATTCCATCTCACCCCTCGTCTCGTTCTCCGCTCCCACCCAGCACACACCTCGCGAGATCTGGCTTCGTGGGTGCGTCCGCCTCGAAACAAGCCCTTGCTCGTGGCCTGTTCGATACCGTGGAAGTCGGGTTCGCCTCTGCGTTCTCTCGACCCTCCGTTCCGATTTTGACGCCGCTCTTCCCGATTGGCCACACACTCTGATTGACCGTTTCGTCTTCTGAGGAACCGCCAGAACGGGCCGCTGACGTTATTCATGTTGGCGGACTTTTTCTCGGTCGAGCCTCCTCCTTTTGGCTTTCCCGCAATCTCAACAAATCTCCATCTCCCCCTCGAGACCACCGACCCTGTCGCCTTTCCGGTATTCATTTTATTTCTCACCTTTTTCCCCCGCTCGCCCCCGGCATCTTGCGCAACCGCCACCCCGCGCACAACGCACCCCCTTCGCAAGGCCCGCCCGTCCTCGTCTCCAGGCCCTTCCCTGCACAAGATAGCCACCGCCGCTCCAGATCCTGGTCCGCTCCATTACACCCCAGAATACTCCCGTCTTGTCTTGCGCTCGGCAGAAGATCTCGTCTAATGCGTTTCTCCCCTTCGACAGTTAGAATCACATCCTTCCAGCGCCCTCCCTCTTGCCCTGACATGATCGACGATGCCCGTTATCCTCTATCTGGGCCCACCCTTTCGGATCCTCCCATCACATGCGCCTTCCACCAAGTCTAGTATTCTGCGAGAAGCGATGTTTTTATCTTAGTTCCGCTCATGATGCTCCCCAGCAGAACCTCTCCCGGTCTTCGACACGGGGTTGCCCGGGTGCCCGCGCAAAGAACCCATTCAGACCATCGGTATCTGTCGTCCATGCGGTCCACCTGCTTCGGCCCCCCCGGCTTCTATACCATCCGCTTCTCCCTCTCGCCCTGGCCTGCTGCGGAGATGAGTAATGACGACGGCCGCTGCAAGGCGGCGCTCTGTGGACGCGAATCCCTCCCGCGAGCACCTTCTCGTTACGACAGCACAGTCGCAATGACATGCACCCTTGTCTGGCAGATTGGCGCAGCCGCGGTTGTTGGCGAGTCCTCCGAGTGGGACGAGCGGCTACGAAGCGCACCCACCCGGTGCCTCGTTCTCTCAAAGAGAGTGGGGGCGCTTCTGGGCAACGAAGCCGCTTCGCCGACGTCGACGCCTTACCCTAGCTTGAAGTCCGCTTCGCGTCCGCGTTCCGGAAGCAAGCTCATGTCGGGCTGACGCACAGTCGTCGCATTCACTCGCATGGCGGCCGTGCTTCTGCAATGTGCAGAAGCATGGCCACTGTACCCGCGCCCACGTATTGCCCAACCGGGCCCGAAGGTTCTGAGCGGAAGGCGTAGTGTCTGAATCTGCAGTTCGCATCCAATCCTCGCGCCCCACGCAGGCCCGTCGCCCATTGGCCGAGCGAGCTGGCAAGTCGCGGGCGTCGTATTCGCCGTGCCCACACTAGAGAGCCCGCGCCGTATGGGGGCCCGCGGGACCTGAAGGGGGGCGAGCGAGGCCGGAGGGTGAGAGCTCGCGTGCCTCACGCTGGAAGTCGAAGGAGATCCCGATAGGCTATTGCGCGGCGACCGCTGTGGCGGACACGGGCCACGGCCCAGGAAAGAGAGCGGAGAGGCCGAGGGAATGAGAAGGATGGTTATGAGCACGGCCGTGTCTATCAACGCGGCCCCGCCGATCGGTTCAGAGATCGGCCTGCCCTCGCCCACGCCCACGGCAGGGTGTCTGAGAGCAGAGCGTGCCTCCTTCCCTCGCCGAGTGCACATGCGCCCCTCCGCTGCGTCTGAGAAACCTGGAGTGGGTTGGGAAGCCTGGCCGTCGCGCGTTTGTGATACATGTACGACGCGAACTGTGAAGCGGTGGGGATGCGGGGCGCCCCGTTGTTCGTTACCCGTTATCGGATATGGACCCCGTTCATCATCGACAATGCAGGATCACGTACAATGGCGCAGATGGCGTAACGCAGGAGGCCATGGTGCAGGGCTTCTGGAGGACGACAATGGTAGTTGACCTACGAACCGCGGTGGGCTGACAGGGTCCAGCGATGATCTAGGTCGCGTTAGCCGACAGAATAGCGCGACTGAGATTGATCGAGCGTGGTCATCGTGATTTGTAGGCGTGCATTTGCTTCCGCGACCCTCATCGCGAGCTATCGCGGAAGAATCTGATAATGTGCCACCTGCTTGCAATGTATCAAACCGTAACTTAAGTACTTACCTCCTCGGCGCCCAGCGGTCCGGGCCCAATCTGAGCTGCACTGGGCGCCGACCCGAGTCTGCACAGCGAACGTCCCCCGTCCCGTTCCACCGTTCCTGCTCACCCTCTGGCCACCGTCATCGTGAGCCTCGCTTCGAGGGATCCACTTCACTCGGCTCCCGAGAACGACGAACCTACCACGCCCGGGGCTGTGGGCCGCGATTAGCCTGCTTCCCCTCTTCCGCGGACCAGATGCGCCAGCGGCCAGGCCCACGGGGAGCTCGTCGCTCGCTTCGGCCACGTTGACCATGACGGGTTGCTAGTCTGCACATGCATGCAATACAATACAGTACTGTACAGCGAGACGTGTGCGCATGACGGTGGCATGCCTCGCCACCCGCTGGGCCTTGGAGACGCCTCGAGTCTGCACGGCCTCGTCAAGTGATGCTGGGGCGCCGCCGGACCAGACTTGACTTCCTTCTGCCGAGCTTCGGCTCGCGGAGCTGCCAAGCACGATCCCGTAAATGAAAAGCTGACGCTCACCGTTGCCCTTCGGTTCAACGTCTATCGTTCCTTCCTCTGAGCACGACGCGCGCACTAGTCTCCTTCGGGAGGGGGACACGGAGCCCATACGTAACTCCCGCGCGCTGGCGGACGACGGCGGGTGATGAACAATGGAGCTGGCCACTCGCTGTCCACTATCGGAGTGTCGCTTACCGTACCCGCTGCAATGACCTTGCACTCCGCCGCCCAACAGTGATCCCAGATGGCGATGCCGTTCGTTCCAATTGAAAAGGACATCCACGGCGCAAGATGCGAGCCAGATATCAGCACTAGCGTTATCGGCACTGCGTATTCGCCGCCTTCATTTTTACGACAAACTTACTTATGTTCTGGCAGCTGCGACCAGGCCTAGCGACAGATGGACATTTGTCCCTGACAGACATACTCGTGATAGATGCAAGCGCGGTCTACCGCCCGCCGATAGATCATAGATGGGCTTGGTAAACCATGGATGGCGGCAGGCAAAATATCAGCCCACCTGTCCACATTCACGTGCACCCCCTCAGAAACTGAGCACTGCTGCTCCGCACTCTTGAGTCTGTCACGGTCAACACCCCCTCAAACTATATCCGTCGACGGGACCCGCGGCGGGCAACTCGGCCTTTTAGGCCAGACATACCAACACCATTCAATATTCAAGCTCAAGATTCAAATTCATTCATGAGTCATGACAGACATATCATGCCTCGATTATCGATAACATGCCGTTGTGCACAGAGCGCGCAGAGGGTAACCATCGCCTCGGCGGCAAGGTCGGCTCGTCTCCATTGCAGGCACTCGGACTGCCCAATCCATCCAATGACGGCCACTAGCAGCGTCCCGACCGGTCTGCACAGAGATCTGCGCTGCGCTGCGCACAGGGCCAGAGAGAAGGAGCTTCTAGCGCGCTCCGTGGCTCACCGGCGCAACTCGTAGCCTCCGCCTGCGTCCCTCCTCCTGGTCGCATTCGGCGACGGGTGCGCAGACCGTCGCAACCGCGGGCCATGGCGCCGCTACGTACCATCTTTGCTTATGGTCTGCCCGCCCACAGCGGAATGAAAAAAAAAGAATAATAAATCTACATAGAGAGCTCTGTCTGTCGTGCTGGCGTACGTAGATCTGGTGGAGATACGGAGGTGCATCATCAGCGTCCGTTAAGGCAATCGAATCACGGAAAACGAACTGAATTTTTTTTCCGAGGATTCGATTATGACGGGGGCACTTGACTCGACTTCCCGGCGGGTATGCAAGCTACGTGCTGCATCATCCATCAGCCATCAGGGACGAACCGCTGCTTCCATCCCGACAGGGTACAATGGCGCCCCTACGCATATTCTGAACGGCAGGAGGAGGTATCTCCGCCTGCGGTCCAAGACAATGTTGCGAGCGGAAAACAAACGAGGTGGGTGATCGCCCGTACCTGACCTGACCTGACCTGGTCCGAGGGGGAAGGGGAGATGTGGTGGGGGCGTGCATGCACACCTGGTCGCGTGTTGTTCGCAGCAGAATTAATGTTCAGGTCAGAGCATATGCGTATGTCAAGTGTCACCCGTTGCGGCGCGACGGAACCTCATTCCCCCCAGAGTCAAAAACAAAGGCAGTTGGATTGCCGTATTGCACGCGAAGGCGCAGAATCGCCGTAAGTACGTCGAGATGGGTCGTTGGGTTCAAACGCTATGGGCGTGCCGGACGCCACATTGATTCCTTATTCTACGGACCCTCGTCAGACGGCCCCAGCACCTGGGCGAAGGGGCCCGATACTGACACAGATACTGGTTCGCGCGGCGCTCGCGTCGAGCCTAATTCCCGGACAGAGGGATCACGAGTGGGTCGCGGCAGCTGACATGGTCCATGGATGAACACCGGGTACGACTGGGTGCACCGCGTCTGTCCACAAAAGGTTTGGGCGAATGTTGCGCACTATGTCAGAGGTCACGGCGGGGCAGGGACACTGCCGGATATCTCCAGCAGCCGCGCAGACGTACGTCACAGAAGCAAGGGCGGATCCCAGGGAAACGCCGACTTACGGGATGCGCGGGCCTCGTGGATAGCTAATCCAGCAGCAGGTCGCCGGGCGGCCCAGGGAAGGCGGGAAGCCCTCGCAGAAGGCTGTCGCAAGGCAGGAGGTGTGATGTGGTTTATGTTGTGCGTTCCTTGCGGCGGGGCGAGTGCGCTCGGAATGACGCAGGAGAGAATTCATAGAATCGTTCTGAGGGGGCATTCACCACTCACCGAGACTTAGGCCGACTTGCGTTGTGCAGGCGAGGCCTGAGCGTATCACCGCGGTAAATGCCCAACAGATTCTTGACGCTTACATACTGAGAAAAAGAAGGGCACGGCCATGACGGGCCCAACGGCTGTAAAGGCCTTGCCGAAGGGGGAACTTTTTTGCTTCCAGCCGATCATCGGAGGGTTTCGTATGCCGAATTGTGGTCGACCACAGTCAGAAGGAGGAGTGGCCCCCGTTAAGGGCATTTCGGCCGCCAAAGTTCTAGGCCGTAAGCGAAGTTGTTGTCCTCGGATGGGGCGGAATGTCTGCAGGGTCCAATTGGAGAAATCAGTTGGGAGTTATGCACTTGAGTGCGGCGCATCACTGCGCTCGCTCATTCCACGTCCGATTTTGTGGGTATGAGTGGCCAATGCCGCGCGCCGGTGCTAAAACGAGGCTCCATCTTGACCGGACGCGAGTAAAGCGAGGAGACGAGTTGTGGTCCACTTCC
Source organism: Polyporus tsugae (assembly GCA_024305745.1). Taxonomy (NCBI): domain Eukaryota; kingdom Fungi; phylum Basidiomycota; class Agaricomycetes; order Polyporales; family Polyporaceae; genus Polyporus; species Polyporus tsugae. The sequence goes on from JAHRBS010000001.1 coordinate 2,024,648, forward strand.
GCGCTGTGCACGCAACGCGGCAACGGAGACGTACGGACGTACCTGGCAACCAACCATTCCTCACTTCTCGGACCGCGTCAGGCCTGGGGACAGAGAAGCTCTATGGCGGTGCCACAGCGGAGGACGGTCGAAGGCGGATGCTCCAGAGAGACAAACAGACCGCTCGGGAATCAACTTGACCTTGCGGAAGGAGCGCAGGAAACGTGGTGGCCTAACGACATAAGCATGGACTTGCGGTGAACCACGACTCTGAGTGTGTGACCGAGGTGGTGCTGTTCGCGTACTCGAAAAGTTGCCTTTTTCTAGAAGACGGGCATCTGGAACAAGACCTGGTCAATGTCGACGCCCCATGTCCGATTCCAGCGCATCTGGTACGTACGTGCGGCTAGTCGACGGCTACTAGTGAGCACTTGAGAGTCTTCGGACAACACAGCGGGTCCGGGATTCGGACAGAACAGACAGCCTGGTGCTTGCAAGAATGCGCTTTCCGGATGCAATAAAGCCCACGCGTGGTGCGTTTCATCTGGAGAGCAGTGACTGTGGCTAACTGTGCTCTTCACAAAGTGTACAAGGAGATGATGGTGGGTGTTAAAAAGTCTCAGACATGGGCTCGATCACTGGCCACAGATGCCAGTGGGTCCACAAACGCCCATCCCCCCGCCACGTGGCCCCGCTCTGGATCGGCAGGCGCAGCACGGCGCCATCGCCGCGTTGGGGGCTGCAGAGCAACGAGGCCGACGCTGGCGGTCCCTATCCCCTCTCCTCCGCCCCCTACCCTCAGCATCGGCGACGCACCCATAGGCAGCGTACGCCGTCGCATGGACGTCTCCTCCTTCTCATCTTCACAACTGGCGCATATCTAGCCGACTATCTTGCCTTATCTCTCCTCCCCGACTCCCTCCAGGCGATCACCGAGCTTCCTGTCCCTCGCTAGGAGTCCTTTGTCGTCGGTGCCACCGACTCCTGGCCCGTTGACGAGGTCCTCCTTCGTCTGCTATGTCTGCACCAGCCTATCGGCTGGAGACGCCTCGTCCACGCCCTCCGCCGTTGCCCATTAGGACCAACAAACTGCCAATCAGGGATTCTCAGATCCTAGGTCAAAAAGATGCTCCGAACACACTCCTTTATGACCTACCCTCGTCGACCCCGACCTCCCCTACCCGTATCACTTCACCCACCTCTCCAACCTCCCCGTACAGCCCTCGCTCACCTAGTACCCGCCGAGCTAGCAAGATGATGTCCCCAAAGACGCCTTCCCGTCCCATGCAGAGTGAGCTAGAAGAGTTTACAGAGCACTGTCGATCATGGTACGTCTCTTGCCGCGTTCTCAGAAGCCAGCCCGGCAGCTTAAAATGCCATAGGTATTTTCAACAAGATGATGATGCCGGCAGACGTATGACACAGACGCTTGCTACCCTTCCCCCCTCGCAGCGAGCACCGTTTGCACGTTTGCAAGCTTCCATTCGTTCGGCGTATCACGCCAGCGTGACCGCGCGCAGGGATGTGGAATTCAAGGCGCATCTGAATGCGACCAAGCCCGGCGGCTCGCTGATGCCTCACTCGCGTGCGGACCCTAACGGCCAGCTTGCGAAGAAGGAACGCTACGAACGGCTGGACCGGTTCATTCGGACTTGGTGTACGATGGGCATGCCCGGCACGAAACCGTTCTTTGAGGGCCTCTGGGCGGTCATGAGGCTCCAAGTGGTGCCGCAAGAACTTGGTGGTGCGGGGCTATACAGGATCGAGTGGGAAATTGATGACGCCGTGTTCAAGGAATCTGGGTGAGTGCACTCGCCTTACGCCAGCAGTTTATGCTTGATTGAGTCGATCCCGGCAAACTCCCCACTGCAGCGGGAAAGATTTCATGCTCGAGGCTATCGACGTGCTCAAAGGAGTAAGTGGTCGCAGTGATTTTGTAATGGATTTGATCTCCTGACGGCCAGCCGATGTTTTCTGCTAGGTTCTCGCATTCGATGCGACAACAACCCTCAGCCGCACTTCCTCGACAAATAGTTCCGCACAGCACCCCATATTCACTCCTTTGTCGCCCATACATTCGAGGTCTCAATCCCAGCCGCTTCCTTCTGGGGAACGCCCCCCTTCCACGCGTCCTCATAAGCATCCACCAATAGCCTCCACGACCCAGACCAAGCGTCCCCGGGCGCCCAGTGACCCGTTCTTGGATACACCCACCCTCTCGACCTCGTACTCTTCAGCGAAGACGGCCGCCAGTGGCCTCTCTACTTCCGGTTCATCAGCGGCAGACGAACCAATCACACCCACTACCCCATTAGCAGAGGTCGACGATCTCTTCCCCCCGGCGCCTGCGAACCGTGACTTCGCAGAAGCTGATGGCGGCTACCTACGAACATGGACGGCGCCAGACCTACCGAACCCTGAATTCATAAGTCTACTCAGCCTCTTCCCTCCGTTCATCGCACAGACCGCGGCCCCACGGTTTCCCGTCGCCGCTGCGTCCCGCCGGCTAGCGGACGAAGAAGAAGGGCAGGCGGAGGACGGACGGAAGGAAATCAGGGTTGGCACCGGGTCCATGTGGCTTGGTCCTAAGCGTCGCGTCGACGGCTACCAGGGCGGCTGGTGGACAAGATTTAAACTCTGGTTGGCCAGAGTTTTCTGTTAGACATTGCGTTGCGTCGCATCCCGTCGCTCGGTTCTCTCCTGGTCCACGAACCGTGCAGCCTGCCTGCTCTTCCATTATACACCCGCCTGGAGCGTTTGGACGATTGCATCTAACGGTGTTCGAACCTCCATCACCTTACATCCCTTGTGCAGTCTAGACGGTTAGAGCGTCATTTACTTTCTGGACTACGCTGTGCTGTCTAACGTCGCCCATCACTCCCCTCCCCCTCCCATATGCTGTATATGGAACAGTTCAAGGGAGGGCGGACGACATTTCCGCCGGGTACATACTCTGTACTATCATTGTGTTGATTTTATTTGTTATGGTTATGTGCTCGCTATGTCCGGTGTTTCTTTTCCTTCATTCGTGCCCTGGACGCGCGCGTTTCGCTCGGTAGTATCGCTCATATCACGAGTTTTGTCAGGGTCCAATCGCACGTAGTGCACTCCCACCCCGCATTCGCCAATACATCAAGGTCGGAATAGAGTTTGCGAAGCTATCGCCTTGCAGACGAACGAGGAAGCCGTGTTGCTCGTTATGCGTTCACCGTTACCCGCTCACACCCTCGGCTGCCGCAGGTCAATCCTCCAATCCCATCATCCCATTACTCGGCTTCGTCAAACACACCCATGAGAACCCCGAGTCGTTCTCCGGCCAGCACACCGTCAGAAGACCCAAGGGCCGAGCGACAGAATGGTGCGCTGAGGATCTTACTGTCCCCGAACAAGTGCGATGTCAATGTCGTGATCTGCTCGTGCGTCCAGGAGATCGTCTCGCGACCCTGGTGGCATATGCAGCTTCTGGCTCGCATCTCACGCGTATCTCTGCGTTCCCACCAATTCTCTGCTCCCAGACGTCGCTCCCGAAGGTGTGTGGGTACGCAATGCTATAGCGCGACGTGTCCGGCTTTCACCGTTATTTAGACTTGACGTAGGAACGGCGTAGAGTTGCCGGTTCGAGCGAGCCTTCCCCCTTCCAGCAGGTCGGTCCCCAGTCAATGACGTCGTCGCCTTCGATGCTCACGGGTGGTAAACTGTACGGCCTCCCTTTGTCCCGCTCCCCCTACCGCGTCCCCCACGCCTACTCCCCCCGACTTACCCGGCATCGCTGAGGGCCTGACAAAGCACATTGTTAGTGGCTGGGGTGAGAATGCGTGCCATTGGTTGGCCATGGCGTATGTGCGTGCCTGGCGAAGACGTACCAACCTGGAAATTCGGGTGGAGCTTGGATGTGCTAGGCGTTTATCGCGCGCCTTGCCTCTCGATATTCACTAGCCCATATGGTCGCAGCTTGGGAGCAGGCCCGGTGTCGACCTTACGAAACCCTCCTCTGCACGCAATACCCTGGCTTCTCGATAGGCAAGCAGACGGTACCGGTCCGTTAGAATCTCATCTCATTATGAAGAGCTCTGTTATCGGCATTCGACCAGGAACTCAGAAGCCTCTGCTACTACATTGGCGATGACGTCTAGAAATGTATTCTGATATGATCCAGAGACCCCTTCTCTTCCGACATACAACCTGAACGCAAGGTAGTGCGGCGATCTCAACTATTGGAAACGGTCTCATGGTCATCCAGGGCATGAGGTCATTTCCCCCTGTCTCCCTCATCGTCAAGGTGTGTCCCTACTAGAAGTCCATTAATAATATGAGGCTGACGTACGACAGCCCACTGTCCTTCAACTTGAATACCCCTGCCACCGTCGCGGACTCCGAAGCGCGGGGCGTAGATTCGGCACACCGCATTGACAGTCGGGAGAAGCTGAAGAATAACTTTCAATTTGTGGACGTCACCGTCCTCATCTTGATTTCCTTAACGAACGGCCACGATCCGGGGTGCTTCTCCGTCACGTCCGCACACACGCTCGACAATGGTGAGTCCCCCCTGGCCGCTGCGTCGAACTCCCTCAGTCTCTGAGTTTGATCTTAGTGGCCTGTCAATTTACCTCACGGCCGAAATCTGAGACGAGGGAAGCCGGTGAAGACCCTGAGACGATCCTACGCTCAAGCTGTCAGGCATCGTCCACCCGTCCATCGATCTTCCAGCGCCCCCCTCCTCAACCGCGTGCGTCCTCTGTCCAACTGTCACGGAGAACGATCCGCTAACTTGCGAGGACAGTTGTCCTTACAGGATGACGTAGCCTCGGGGCGGGAACAGACCCCGTTTGTCTCAGAGGTATCTATGTAAAGCTCAAAGCGTCTGGGGCATTCTCAAAATGCACGGACCTGGCTCCTCAGGGGTTCAGGTACAACTACTGACCCCTCGCTTCCACGTACTTGTGCTGAAGGTTTACAACTAGATGGCGAGGTTAACACACGCGAGTCGTACTTCGACTTCAATGGATCTTGTAGGTTACGCCCAGGCCTGTCCGTATACAGGCACTAGAACTTTAACCTTGTCCGCCATATTTCCCGAGCGTCATCACACGGCCTGGACCAGCTCTATTGGTCTAAATGTCTCGTTGGCCTCAAGGCGCGCTCAAGTTACCATGATTGTTTGGAATGTTAGAATGACACCTCTCCGCGGGGTCCCCTCCCCGTCTACTTCCTAATCACTGTCACTTGCGAATTGGGAGGTCTATTGGACGGCCCTGAACACTCTGTGACGAGCGGCCACCCGCTCGGTGCCTTTCCTCGAATCCGAGCACGGAACCCCGTCACGGCCCCTAATGCGTCCTCAATATCAACACATGACACACCGGTGGGTGAACTCGAGACAATCCGGCGAGTCGGATCTAGGATATGTGTACTGTCTGAGGATCCGAGTATTTGCATTCATTGAAAGTGCTTGGCCTGTCGACTCACCTGGTTGTGGAGTTCGCTGCGCCTTCCGGATACCTCGGAGACGCGGGCACAATGCAGCCATCATTGTCAGGGAGGTGGACGTATCCATCTGCGCACCTCGCCGCGCCCGCAATGCCCATAAGGTCGTCTGCGCGGGTCGCCGCCGGATTCAATTGCGGCCTTCTCGACTGGTCACGCTCGCTGCGGCAAATTCGCGGTGGCTGTATGCGTGAGCACTGCGACAATTCGCCTTCCTAAGATATTGATCTCAGCTGGCTCGCGGTACCTGAACAAAACATGCCGTATCGTTGCGCAGAGTCTTGATCGTAGCCGTTGAATCAGTTACGTGCGTAATTGTCGGCCCATGCTTGGGCAAACTCGTCTCGGGCGGCACCTGTTGTCGTTGGGGTTCACATTGAGATTGGAGGGGGAATGGGACGAGCAGTGTTGGACGGACGCCAGCAACCACGCAAAATGTTGTCGAATGAGTATCAATTCCAAGACGGACGAGCACATGAGCGGAGAGAATACCCGGGAAGCGCATAACAAGAATAACTAAGAGACCCTCCATCCAAATACCGACAAGCGGCGCCCGCACGCCCGCCTCTCTCTCCACATAGCCAATTACCAAGTCCGGGGAATTGGAGAGCGGCGTTGGGGATGTGGGGAAAACCGACAGGGAGGGCGGGAAAGCCGCTGGGGAAGCCAAATACCCCACATTGGAGACCCGATACAGAGGAAACAGCGAACAAGCAAAGACAGCGACTATCCGTTCCTTCATTAATATAGAACGTGGAATGCGACCGAGAAAACGTGGACGAGGGGGAAAGCAACCACACCACAGTCGAGAGAGAAAGAGCCAAGAACTAGTTAGTATCGCAAAGCTTGAAGACGATAGATACGCAGAATATCACAGCAATGGAGCGGAGGGGAACAGGTGGTCGAGTCGCGGGATAGGAGTTGATGCGAAGGAGTTTGACGTTACAAATACGGTCATCGTCGGGCCTCCAACGCAGCAACAGTTTCCTCCAGCGTGCGATTGTTGTTCCTCAACCTAGTATACACAACACCCACCGGTATTCGTCAGAAAACAGGTGATCCCCGCCTTGTATGCAAACCAACACGCACCGCTGCACCTCTTCCTCGAGTCGAGCAATCTTTTTGGCTTTGACCTCCGCGCTCTTCTGCGCCGCCCGTTCTCTTCTCTCAAGCTTTCGGATGTATTCCGGCAAGCCCGCCAAAGAATTGAGTCGCTGCTCGACGAGGTCAGCGGAGAGCGGGCCCGGCAGCCCATCTGCGCTCCCAGCCCGAATTTCAACCCCAGAAACCGCATCAACCGCGGGCTCGGTCTGAGAACTCGCTCGAAGCGCAGCCACGCGTTCGTGGAAAGGATTATCCTGCACATCCCACCGCAGGTGCAGATGGAACGGCGCAGCCGCACGGAAGCAAACGCGAAACAGCAAAACAGCCAAAGAAGAAAAGAGTCGTTCCGTCAGAACTTCCGCGCACACTCGACATGGACAACACTGCACGCGCACCGGGTCATCCTGGATCATCTGCCACTGCGAGCGGTCTCGGCAGCTCCCCTTCGAGGGCGAAAGTGAGGGTGAGGGGGACAGGTCCAGCCCCCGCCCCTGTCTCTCGCGAAGAAGGTGGCTGTGGACGCTGTCGCGACCGCGTCGACCCGCCGAGGAAGGGGCCCCATCTTCTGCGAGCTGGTGGTCCCGCTGCAAACTTCCGGGCGGAGTGAGAAGCGTGCTCATGCTGCTTCCTCCACCGTCGACCTCGCTCGCGTTCCCACCGGAAGCATAAGCACGCGAGGAACCCGCCTGCCGGGAGCTCGGGGTCTGAGGCGGGAGGCGAGCCGGTGGGCACTGGGACACACGCCCAGGCTCCCGCAACTGGGTGGGACCTGAGGCGCCGGAGCCGAAGGCCGCATAGTCATCGACGTCCACGCCTGTTGCCGGCAGGGTGAAAGGAATGGAGGCGACAGAGGCTTGCGAGCTCCACATTTCGTCAACGGTGGAGGCATCGTCGAAGTCGTCGTCCTCGACGGGGTCGGTCTGTATCTGCTTGTTTTCCAAATTGGGCTCGTGTTCGATCCACACTGCGTCTTCTATCTCGTCTTCCATGTCTGCCTCGCAAACTTCATCCGGGATAGAGTGCCCAGCCTCTGATTGAGTAACTTGAGATGAAGGCAATCTCGACCTGGAAGAATGCAGTAAACCCATCCCGTGCGCCGGAGTCCTGTTCTGCATCGCGGGCGAGGGTGGGGGTGGGGCGGACGTAGAACTACCATCAGAATGTCGCTGAGTGTGGAATCCTTGGACGTCCATCCGGGAGGATGCGCTGGGAGAAGAGTGGGTCTGAGGAAGCCGTCGATTTCCTGAGGGGGTCATCCGTACTTCCTGAGCGACAGCAGCAAGTTCTTCCTCAATGCTCTTCAATCGCGCCTCAGAACCTTGCGTCGGCTTCAGTGCCGCTGCGATGGCGGCATTTCGGGCCGCAAGGCTCTCAGGAGTGCTGATGAAGCCGTTCAATCGTCTCTGTTTCGGAGTAAAGGGGTTGCCAGCCGAAGGAGGGAAAGGAGGTGGAGGGCTAGGCGTTCGCCGTCGCTTTTGCGGGGAGATAGGTGTGTCGGGTGAACATGCCATTTGGGCCCGATGCGCTTGGGAGGGCCGATGAGGTGTTGCTGCCGGTGTGTTCACGGTCGTGTCCCTCATTGTTGCCCGTCTCGACTCTCTGGCTGCGCATATGGAGTGATCGTCCGCCCAGGCTGCAGGTGAACACAAATGAGTTACTCGGCGATCGCTTTCCCGCTCAACTCATGTCCATGCACCACTGCGTTATTTATTCCCCTTGAGCTCAAAGAGAACGAAACCCTGAAGTCTTCCCCGGACATTTAAGGACAAAAGCTGTGCGTAGGATTCTGCCCAGCAACTCAACCTCGATATGCTCACTCGCGACCTTGCACCGGGGAACACAAGCTTCCCTGAATAGCATGGGTGGGGTATGTCTATGATGGAAGCTAAAAACAAGTTTGGGGCTAGCATGTCATAGATCTCCGATGCGCCGGGGTGCGTGCGGTTCATGGACACAGGTCTGAATCAAGCAGCCATTTGTAACATGAAGGTACTGACCGAAGAAACGACACCTCTGTGGGTCTTCTCGATCCTTGCGGCAAGCAAAGAAGGCGCTTTTTATCCAGTTATAAGAGATCAGGACGCACAGGTATGCCGGATTGATGAGCAACTTACCGGTCGGGATTAGCAACAGTATGGCTGGTGAGTGATATCGCTGGCTCCTCGTGGTAACAGACAACTTGTCCCTGCGAATTCACAGGTGCAGTGTCCCGGTTATATCTGTGTGCTGAAACGTTGGATTCTTGGGACATGGGGATGATGAAGGGGATGGGAGAGGTGGTTGGCCCCTGTCGAACACTAGGCAGCCGGCTGGGCTAAGTCATCGAACCCTCCGTCAGGGGCACGGGCGCCACTGAAATTGTGGCCAGTTCGACCACAGCGCTCTTGACCACATACATCCTTCCCGCCTCCCGCTAGAACCCGCCCTTGACGACGACGATGCAGCCTCGGATTCGTGTTGAAACCCGCCACTTCCCGCCTGCGGAACCTGCACTTCCTGCACTTGCCGTTCAGATCACACGTCTGGTGGATACGTACATGCTTTGGGTGGGGACAACCGATGTCGAGGCGGAGGACGTTCAGAAGGCACCTTTACAGGGCTCTCTGTCCAAGGATTGGGCGTGCGCGATGCCGACACGAGACACTGTGAGTCGAATTACATCGCTGGTTTGAACCGCTCTCAGTCGATCGGTCAACGTTCAACGTTCAACCGTCGCCGTCTCCTTGATTGGCCTTGGCTGAATGCGCGCTCACACACACGGCAACACCTCCTGCACATTGCTCCTCAAGTCAGGCACGGCCGCCGCGGCCACTTCGCTGTATCGTTCTTCTGGGTCAGATGCCTCATTGGCGATGGCACAGCGTCTCGGTGATATTCCCCGTCTTTCCTGTCATGCACGCGAAACACGCACTGACCGTAGCTGTTGTAACTATGTTACCGCTCACTGGCACATGCTGCAATGGTCGGCAATTCTGGGCTGGCAGCACGTCGATTCAAGAAACAGATTTTCCTGTCAATTGATGTCCCGCCGTCGCTGGGGTCGATGGGACAGGAGGGCCGGTTGCTGCTTGCGATCGAGCGGGCGGTAGTGGAGGTTTTGAAGGTAGAATCTGACGAGTCGAGCTGAGGCTAGGGGCGGCGTTGGGTATCCTGACGTGGGCTGTAGTGTATGTAGGATGTAACAGGACGATGGCAGTGTATGGGAGGGTGTATGTCCTGAAGTTGATAAGAAATCGATGTGATATGTTGTTGGTCGAGGGACAAGTCATCTGAGTTGGATCTTGGCCCGCTGCGCTCGGCGCTCGCATGATCGGGTCCTCGTTGCCCTTTCCTCATCATCCATCTTCGTCCTCCTCCTCATCCACACCGCACACACCGGCCAACCCTCGTCCGCGACCACCACCCGTCTCTCCATCCCGGAGTCGTTCTCTTCTGTAGTCCAAGCTTGCCCACTTTACATGTCTGAACCTGAGCTTGCCTACATGACCGGCACGAACGAAGACTTCGATCTCCCCCGTTGGCACACCCAGTCCATCCACGACTCCCTCTCTTCCTCCGCCCAGGCTGCCCAGTCTGCCGCACAGGCGTCGTATCTGTACTCCCAAGGCCCTCCTCCCCAGGCTGCGAACCGCCTTCCGCCCATTCATCAGCCTCCTTCAGGCTCTTCAAGACAGCCTCGCATTAACCAGCTTCTTGATGAGGATCATCAGCTTGGGGTGAATCCCTCGCCGTACTCTGCCGGAAACCTGGCGCGCAGCCTTTCCTTGGGTGGGCCATCCACCGCATCTTCGAGAGGACGCCGTCACCACCTGCAAGACGACCTGGAGGGAGCGTTTCATGTCGACGGCGATACCAGCCAAAGACAAACTCCCGCATCCTTGTACCCTCCTAGTGTTGCATACCACGCAGCTCAGCAAGGAGCAGGCAGCGCCAGCGCTGCCGATCCCTATCAGGACGCCTATTACGCCGGCCCCAACGGTCCCAACCTGCACACCCCAAAGAGGAGTCAAACTCAGTACGAGCCGAGCTCTTCTCGAGCTGCAAGGTCACCCCAGCGGCAGCCTCAAAGCAATAGTTTCCTTGACCCCTACTCGCCACCACAGTACAACTCTGCTTCGTCCAACAACTACCCATACTCCCCAACGACGGAGCAGAGATCGTTCCAGGGGGCGGGCTACCAGTCTCAGTCCCATTCTCGCTCGCAGTCGCAAACCAAATTGGAGCCCATGTCGCCGTCAATGCCCCCTTCTGCCTACTCTCCACAATCGGGCGGGAACGCGCCATTGTACTCCGGACCGTACCCGATGGATACGACGAGCCCAGCGCCTTCGTCAAACAACCTCTCCGCACAGCGACATCCTCGTCAAACGTCGATTTCTCAGCCAACCACCCCGTTGTCTTTCACTCACGCGCCATCGGTGCCGGGCTCCGCGCAATACTTCGCGCAAGAGCATCAGCCAATGGCCGTGGAACCGCCACCGCCGAAGCGCCGTCCATCGGGGCTCAGACGCGTGCGTGACCATCGGGACCTGCGACCGTTCGTCGACCCCTCGACTGCAGGACGCAGGGTGGACGCTAGTGGTGCGCCGATATCGGTACGTCTGTTGCCATTGATAGAAGGGGGCGTTCTGCGAAGCTGATAGCGCGCGCTATCTGTTTTTCACTTCCGTTCCTTCCCCGGACATAGCCACTCAAACAACTCACAACGACCATCGTCGAGACGTACAACATCTGCAATCCTCAGTTCAAGTATGAATCAACGCACAATCCGCGGCGCGTCCTTACCAAGCCAAGTAAGCCAATGCACAACGAAGGGTATGACAATGAGGACTACGATTATATCCTCTACGTCAACGACTGGCTGGGACAGGATGATGGTCACAAGTGCGTCAATCTGCCGTTTTGTACCGCTTTGTCTTATCGCGGTGCGACCTTCGAGTAATGGTCTGACAATAATCTGACACATTCAGGTATCTGATTCTTGATATCCTGGGTCAGGGAACGTTCGGACAGGTGGTGAAATGCCAGAACATGAAGACGCATGAGGTAGTCGCGGTCAAGGTGGTGAAGAACAAGCCCGCGTACTTTAACCAGAGTATGATGGAGGTGACGATACTTGAGCTAGTGCGTTGCATCCTTGCCGCGCGCGCATCCATCCGCTCATTGTCCCTCGTTCCGCATAGCTCAATCAACAATGCGACCCGCACGACGAGCATCACATCCTTCGGCTCCGGGACTCGTTCATCCACAAAAACCACCTGTGCCTCGTCTTCGAGCTGCTTTCGTCCAACCTATACGAGCTCATCAAGCAGAACCAGTTCCAAGGCCTCAGCACTCAGCTCGTAAAGGTTTTCACGGCGCAGCTCTTAGATGCACTCACGGTGCTTAAGGAGGCCCGACTCATTCACTGTGATCTGAAGCCGGAGAACATTCTGTTGAAATCGTAAGTGCCGTCATACTTCACGTAAAAACTAACTCAGCCCCCGAATAAAAATGTCTCTCGTTTCACGTAGGCTACAATCACCCCAAATCAAGGTGATCGACTTCGGTTCGGCATGCCATGAACGTCAGACTGTCTACACCTACATCCAATCTCGGTTCTACCGGTCCCCGGAGGTCCTACTCGGTATACCCTACACGGCGGCGATCGACATGTGGTCGCTGGGATGTATCGCAGTCGAGTTGTTCCTTGGTCTACCGCTCTTCCCAGGCACCAGCGAGTACAACCAGATCACTCGAATAGTGGAGATGCTAGGGTACGTTTCGTTCGTGGGGTGTAACGCGAACCGGCGACTTACGTTAGCGTTTTGTGAAGGATGCCTCCCCAGTACATGCTGGACATGGGCAAGCAGACGGGCCAGTTCTTCGATTCCTATCCCGACCATCACGGGCACAAGAAGTACCGTTTGAAGAGCATCGAGCAGTATTCGAGGGAGCACAACACGAACGAGCAACCCGGCAAGCAGTACTTCAAGGCGACCTCGCTGCCAGAAATCATCAAGCAGGCGCCCATGCCGAACTTCAAGGCATCGCAAAAGCAGCAAAACGAGATTGAGAAGGGTGCGTCCAACCACATTTCAATGTTCTTGTCAGGGCTGACAAGGACATGTAGAAATGAACAACCGCATGGCGTTCATCGACTTCTGTCAAGGTCTGCTGAACATGAACCCGATTGAGCGATGGTCTCCCCAGCAAGCGCGCTTACATCCGTTCATCACTGGCGAGAAATGGACAAAACCGTGGACTGTAAATATTTCAATTATGTCTGACTATTGTCTACCCACTGAAACCTATGGCAGCCTACCGGCGCTGCCTCGTCCCAATCTTCCTCGCCCTCCGGCCAGTCGTCCTCTGGAGGTTCAGGTGGCTCCGCCGTCGATCCTAAGCGACCATACGGGGGCCTAGTCCCTTCTCAACCGAAGGGTACCCGTGCCTATCAAGATGCCGCGGCGTACAACCAGCACTTGGCCCAGCATCAAGCGTACACCGCGCAAGCGCAAGCAGCTTCTCAGGCGGCGCAAACCGTGTACAGGAACCCCTACCTACAACCCCAGACCTCACAATCACAATCAGCGTCGTACGGCTCTGGTTCACAGGATAATGTAGGGCCCAACTTCCCATCGCCGCAACAGTTCCCTCCCCCTGCACCCCAAACTTCATCCCATCGCACCTTGACCCACCAGACTTCACATGGACATCTGAACGTCTCTACCAACGCCCCATTCTACTCAAACCAACCGGCGGCTGGGCCAGGGCCAGGACCAGGGGGCTTTGCTGTGCCTCCGCATATGAACCCCGCCGCGCCGGGGCAGTCGTATTACTCGAGTGCCCGCGCGCGGTCCAACACTATCCACAACATGGCGGACAACATCCCTCCTGCGCTTGCGCGGCTGCAGCATATGAACCAAGATGTTATTGGTGGTCGCAAGGCGCTGACACCCGTGCTCAAGCGCGACGATCCGCTGAAGGAGTGGGAAAGGAGACAACAGGGGAAGACGGCGGCGGCGGCAACTGCACAGTCATACCCGCATCTAGAGCAGCTGCAACAGCAAGCGGAGCTCGCCGCGGCGCAGGGCTTGACGAACTGGGCCCATGGCGGTTCCGGGCGATATCACCCTCCTTCCGGACTCGCGCATTCGTACCAGCCCAACGCCATGCTCGTCGACGAGGACCGAAGGGACGTCATCCTCTCGAACGCTCGGAATGCCGCCCACGTTACCGGCGGTGCGGATCCCGCGAGCAACCTGTTTGCGTCTCCCTCGGCGAACATCATCCCGAGCCCTCCCCAGGCTTACGCCAGCAACTCCACCACAACCGGCAACCGCTACGCCGCAACGTACCCGCAGCAGAGCCAGCAGGCTGCCGCTGCGACCAATCCGCCGTTTGACGGTGTTATCGACCGGCGTGGGGAACTGGGCGTGATGTATGTGCCCCTGCAGCCTGACCAGTACGGCCCGTACAACCCGGGGTCGAACGCTGGCGCTGGCACCGCTCCGAGGCAAGTCGTTCCACCACAGCAAGCGGTTCCTACATCGTTCTATGGGGCAGGAGTCGTACCAGCTGGGCATGCGCTCGGGAATGCCCAGCAGAGGAACCCGTTCACCGGTACGGACGGGCAACCGCAGCCGAACGCGAAGGACCAACGGCGGAAGAGCGGGATGGAGTTATGGACTCAGTGAACGGAGGCTGAGCCAGTTTTTTTGTCGATCCGGATGTCTGGCAGTCTGCACTCTATTGGCGACCGCTCTCCGAGCCGGCGGGTTTCACGGCCGAAGGACTCTTGGTTCTCCTTGCAGGGTGGCGAAGTGCGTGTATCGGCTACTCGGTATGCCCCTCCCCTCCGCATGTACTTCCAAACATTTTCATTTCCGTGTCCCATTGTACTTTGTTTGCACTTGGCAGTTCCCTTTTTCTCGCTCCACGCTATGGTTCGCGTTTACGCGTATACACCCACAACTGCTTGCTGGTCTACACACGTCCTCTTTCTTCATTGCTCCTTCACCTTCCCTTCCATGCAACGCCTCCGCCCCCGTTCCGTTTCCGATGCCCATGTCTGTTTGATATCACGCAAGGTCGCTCGTCGTCTCGCACCGCCTACGCCCAATGTCTATAAATGCGCACGTCTTTCCGCACGTCTTGACTCACGCCACCACCCTCCCAACGATATATACATCGCTTGCACTTCCTCTCGGCTTGATCAATGATATCTTCTTCCTTCTGTCCGCTGTCATCGACAATGCCCCGTCTTGTCTGAACGATGTCGATATCCACGGACTTCGTGAATCCTCGGAAATTTTTTCAGTCCAACTTTAAAATGATATGTCATGGAAGCCGTGGTTGTACATAATTTCAACCTCTCAATCCCCATCCTCCCCTTCCTTCCTCCACATTTAGGGCCAGTGTCCAGGTGACTGCGAAACGGTTGAGGACAGATGGGTACATTGAGGTGGTACATGAGAAGGATACACGAGGTTCCATCTCGGTTGAGCGAGTGTGGCAACAATACACTAGGCTAGACTGAGGTCGCTTGCTTTTTATGTTCTCATCTGGCACTTCATGGCCACATCCTGGCTTAGAGCTGGTCGAGGAGCGCCTCGACTTCCCAGGCGCCCGTCCAGTATTCGACTCTCGGGTGAAGGCGGCCCTCCTCTTCGTATTCCCTGATGAGGTTATACAAACCCCGGGAGCGACGGCAGAACACAACATCTTGTCTAGATAGAAGCCATCATGTTTGTTAGCGCGACACCACATGGCCGTGTACATTCAATGAGCTTACTTGCGCATCCTGAGGACGGGACAGAAGTCATTGGCCCCATCGCCAACGTAAATGACTCGGTCAAACTCGGGTTGGTGCTTCTTCAGGAACGCCTCCAGTTCGTCACCTACACAACGGCCGTGCCGCGAAAAATATCGTCCAGTCAACAACAGTCCGAATGCAAATGCCGCTGATGGAATGCCAGCGATTACGTTGGGGTCGACTGGCCACACCGACCTTTGCACATGTTCGGGCTGCAGCCCACCTGGCAGCTGTGCTGCGGTCCGGAGGGATCTATCTTGCGGCGCAGCCTGAGGAGGCCGGACTCGTCCCATTCTGCGGGATTGGTGACGATCTCGTCGAAGAGGTCGTCAAGGCCTTTCGCCTGGAAAGCGGAAGTGAGCGGAAGGCTTGCGGGATCGGCAAAACTAACAAACTTTTAAAATTGTGGTGATGTAGATGATGTTCGCGTTCGAGAGGCAGAAAAAGGTTGTCTTTCCCCTCGACTTGAGTGCCGAGACGCCGCGAACCATCGCTGGATGCTATAGGGAGCGTGAGCACCGAGCGTCGGCCTCATTCCCATGGTACTGACGAAAGGCATGATACGAAGAGCCTCTTCGATCTGTTCCTTGGTCCCTCCGAGTTCATGCAGATCTTTGAGGGTCATTGCACTTGGGCTATCAGGCCGCCGGCAACCTCGAAGGACAAAGCGGTCTCACACAAGATCGGTCCACTGGACGTCCTTCTGGAGGTCCCTCATCTTCTTGCGCAGCTTCGGCGCGAGGACTTCAAGGACCCATCTGTCTGAGTCCTGATCTGCAAGAGACCTTGTATGATATCAGTCAGGGCAATGGGCCGAGGTGACACCAGAGTTGGCTGCACAGACCAGTCAAAATCGAAAACGATCAGTTGGCGTTCTACTGCAGGGAAAGGCTTGGTGTGCTGAGTCGGCGACATGGCAGATGGCACCCGATAAGCTGGGACAGTTGGTGCAATGAAGGGATGAGGGAGAGGTCGATGTCGAGTCGATGTATTAGGTCGCCGATCGGCGACAAGTCACGTTTAGAACACAGCCACTCAACTCGTGACGTCGATCCTTTCAGGACGCCGCTTATAGCAATGAAGGCGCGGGGCCGACAGGCCTCCGAGATGGCACACTCCGTCCGATCATCTAGGAACATCTTTGGATTGCAACTCGTCCTTACATGTTGTAAATCCGAAGGCTTTAATTACACTGTCATGTGTTGTCTCATGTCATCGTCGACTGACCACAGTCCATATGGACGCCGCCAGGCGCCCAAGCTTCTGACCTATCCGCTTGTTCTCAAATGTTCTGAAGCGCATGGCCGAGCGCAGCTCCAGCGTCCACCACTAAAGCGCTAACCCCGGAGCCTGAGCTACATAGTACAAAAGCCGGAGACATGTCGTCCACACAGATCAGCAGACACCCCGAGTCTACGAGTCCCTTCCCCGTCTCTCATAGCGATCCAGCCAGACATGAAGACCCTCTCCGCTGTCGTCACACTCGCCATCGCGGCCACCGCTTCGGCGCGTACGTTCACGGTGTACAACCAATGTCCGTTCACTATCTGGTATGTTCATGCATTCCACTGATCGCGACTGAAATGAGCTGACCCACGTCTTGCAGGCCTGCTGTACGTCTTCGGAGTCCATGGGGTGGTGCTGCTTGTCCACCTGACGTCGAATTCTTTCGTAGATCTTCACCGACCTCAACGTCGGCTCTGCCACGCCCGACCACACGACTGGGTAAGGAAATGTTCGGCTTTTTGTCGGGTGTCTAACGGCCAGGCTTACTCGCTTCGCAGCTGGGCACAGAGTGCGTACCAGACGATCTCATTCAGCGTGCCGAATAACTGGAGGTCTGGTCGCATCTGGGTTCGTACCTGGCCTTGTCTACGCATGCAGGCACGGCAACCTGCTGACTGTTGTACGTCTACAGGGTCGCCGCAACTGCGACTTCAGCACAAACCCGGGCCCCAATTCCTGCTTGGATGGAGGCTGCAACGGTGGCCTTGTCTGCGACCCCCATAGCGGCACTGTGCGTTATTTCATCTTAGCCGAAAACATGTGCTTATTGTCGAATGTCCACAGGGTGTCCCCCCGGCTACCGTTGCTGAGTTCACCCTCGGCACTAACGGAGTCCCCGACAACTATGACGGTATGTGGTATTCTTACTTCGACCGTTCTTGCTTGTTGACACCATGGCTCCTCAGTGTCGCTGGTCGATGGGTACAACCTGCCCCTGAGGATCAGCAACAACAAGGGCTGCCATGTTGCCGACTGCCCGGTCGATCTTGGCCCCAACTGTGAGTCTCAGATCAGCTCGCGGTACTCGTTCCTGACTTGTCTCAATGAACTTGCGTCTGCCAATGAACACAGGCCCTTCTGCCCTCAAGGGTCCATACGACTCCACTGGCTTCCCTGTGGGCTGCAAGTCCGCGTGTGACGCTGGCCTCGGCGGTCCCATCTGTGAGTTACACTTGTCTTGGGCGGCCGGCGCAGCTCATGAGTCTGACGTCTCGACAGCGGACAACTACGACTGCTGCACGGGCTCGCACAGCACCGCGGCGACGTGCCCGCCGTCCGGCGTCGACTACTACTCGTACTTCAAGAACAACTGCCCCAACTCGTACGCGTACGCGTACGACGAGTCGAGTGGCACCGCGCTCTTCACCTGCGATTCCAGTCTCGAGGCCGACTACACCATCACCTTCTGCCCTTGAGGAGACCACGCCTCACGCCATTTAACGTCAGACAACGGATCAACTATGAGAGGAACACGATCGGATGCATGCGTCTTTTTTGATGCAATGGGACTGTACCGGATGTTTTGACGTTTATTCGACTTACGATTTCATTAGGGTCGGATCAAGTCGCCTTTCCGTGCTCCGCACGTGCCTTCGGAGGTGCGCGAGCGCCGGAGCAAGGGGCTTGCTCCGAACTTACAATTTCATGATAACGGAAATGTACGATCTTGAACCTCACGCGTGTTATTTTTGAACGCATAGTGACCCATGTGTAAGTCACTGGTCTGTGGGCCTGTGGCACAGTCCGGGTGACCTGGACGAGTGATTTCAGGTACGAAGATGGTATAAATATAGGTGTACTCATTAAGTACTGGGGTAATGTCGCGGGGTAAGTCAAGGGTAGTCTCCGTTGCTGACCTTTATCGGGACGAAATGATGACAGTCATACCAGGTCATACCAAGCATACCACTGGCTCCAGCTTAAGTTGCCGGATGGGCTAGGTTGGACACAAACGCCCTCCCCTGAGCGGGAGACACGTGGACGGTCTTGGTATGAGACTACTTACTAGCCGGATGGGCCACAACTCCGAGGCGGATCCAATAAGTATGATAGCAGCTGCCTGTCGGAGGAGCGCAAACTTGATGCCTGACTGTGGCTTTGTTGCGATGCCGATCAGAATATGTCATACATCGAATCATCACATGTGAAGGTTACGGTATAATGAGGTTGAATGACAAATTTCTTGCTGGCACTTTTGAAGGAGTCTCACTGGCACTACGGTGGCAGCGGGATGTACAGATCAGATTAGCGGATGTTAAGTGGCTCTACTATGTCTTGGGCGTATATTTACTGTGGACGCAATCTGACTCGTTCAGGTTCTCTGGATGCACGCATCGGAGAATCCGAGTCGGAGTTGGGTGGGCAGGTTGTGCTCGAGCCACTGGCACCCAACCTGCTCCACTTATGGCAATGGAAACGCTGTAGGGATCGTTCCCATGCTCCGGTCCGAGAATGGAACCCGGTCAGAGCCGGAGCAGCCCTGTCAGGCTCTGTGACTCTGAGCACTTGACCTTCTGTCGCTCCGATCGCGCCACATTCGCATTTGGAGACGCCTCTAGACATTGCAATATGCTGTACCATCCGGACCATGATCGATGATCTGCGGCCCCAAGGCAGCCTCGAGTCTCGGCATCCGTCCGGCGGGACTACTAGTACTGCGGGACTTCGTAATTCTTCGCGAGTGAAGACCAGTGCTTCCTTCGGCGCCGAACAGGTCTGAAAAAAGATGGAATGAAGCCCTTACTCATACAACACCCTTCAGTATGTTTCAGAAACTACCTCCTCGACCGAGCTCGAGGCTCTTGCAATTGGTATACGCCGCCATAGACGCCCGCACAGCTTGGAATTAGTACGCTACATATAAGGGCGTGGCTCGTAACTTACGCGCGTTCAATTGCGACAACTTGATCTAGTGGGGTAAGCCGCAGACCGCAGCGTATTGGGCGGTACTCTCAAGCACCCCATGGCCACGACTACTCAAGTTGGCCGGTGGGATTTCGTGATCCTTCCCTGTCAAGACGAGTGCCTGGATTCTCTCGGCGCCGAAACAGTCTGATAAAAGGTAGACGGCGCCGGCCCCTTCTTTCCAAACAACACTGGTACCCACCCTAGGCCTAGCGATACAGTATGCTTCAGAAACTGCCTCCTGGACCAAGGTTCTTGGCACGGCGGATCCACTACATCTCCACCCCGCCTATCTGCGTCTTCCTGGGAACGTCTCTTGCCCGAAGCCTTGGCGGCGTCCATCTGCCCACTCTAGCGGTTATCCTTGCTTACCTTCTCAGCTTCCCGCTATTCCTGCTGGGGTACCGAGCATGGAAGGACATCTCGACCAAGAGGGCTGCCGCTGCACATGGAGTAGTTGTGGCACCGATGGCCAAGTTGGGAGGAATTAAGATGAAAGGGCAGAACGGTTATCCTCGTACGTCAGTCGTGCACTTGTTTCGTGGACAGTTTTTCTGACTTCAGAGATATTAGGCGATTTCCTTTTCAGGCTTTGTGAAGTCTGGGGTAACTCCTTCGTCCTCGAATTATACTATCTTAAGAGGGTAGGCTTGTACCCCAAGTCGTCGCAACGTGTCCAATGCTGATGGAATACACGTTCCTCCGATTCTCGTAGCTCTTCACCGTGGAGCCCGAGCACATCAAGGTTGGAATGATTTGATTTGATCTATACTACTTGCTCACGGGGGCTCAGGCAATTTTGGCCACCGACTTCACCAGCTTTGAGAAAGGTGAGCGCGTTAAGCGTATCGCGGTTGTCACAACTCGTACTCAAACGCTAGTCAGGTCAACAATTCCGTGACCAGATGCACAGTTTGTTGGGCGTGGGCGTCTTCAATGCTGACGGTGAGTTGCCAACCCCATAGAAGACTGTTTTCTGCAGCTTAAGAACAAATACCACTCAGACGAACTGTGGAAGTTCCACCGTTCCATGACGAGACCGTTCTTCAGCAAGGAAAGGATCGGTCACTTTGACAACTTCGACAGGCACGCAATGGATGCACTTGAACAGATGAAGGCCCGTATGCGCGAGGGATACGCTATTGACTGGCAGGTATGTATGGCTCGCAGAGTATTTGCATGCCCGCCGGCTCACATCTATTTGAAAGGACCTCGTATCCCGCTTTACTCTGGACTCAGCCACGGAATTCTTGTTCGGAAAGGATGTCCGCTCTCTTTCCAATGGCCTCCCGTACCCGCCTACTGCCGAGGGGCGGTTTATCCCGGTGGACGAGAACGACTTTGCGTCAGCTTTCTTCAAAGCTCAGGCTGCGTCCGCCGCCCGCGGCCGTCTTCAAGAAGCCTGGGGTCTGGGCGAGTTCTGGAAGGACAAGGTTCTTCCTCACAAGGCCGGCGTCGACAAGATCATCAACCCGATCCTCGAGGACGCCCTGCAGAAGAAAGCACAAAAGGCTGCGGCAGGGCTTGTGGAGTCCAAGGAGATCTCAGACGACGACACGTTGTTGAGCTCTCTGTTGAAGGTTACGGATGGTATGTCTTCATCTACTGGACGAAGCAAGTTATGGTAGCTGATGAGGAGTCTTCTACCACGCACGCTAGATCGACAACTTATTCGCGACGAGATCTCCAACATTCTTCTTGCTGGCCGCGACACCACGGCGTGTACGCTGACGTTCGCCGTCTACCGTCTGGCGGAACACCCGGACATACTTGGACGCCTTCGTGAGGAAATACTGAGCATTGTGGGTCCATCGCGACGTCCATCTTACGATGATATCCGCAACATGAAGTTCTTGCGCGCTGTGATCAACGAGACTCTGCGCTTGTATCCGCCGGTGTGAGTATCCCTTCCTTCGACTCTATCTTGCAGGTTCTTGACTGAATTCGTTTCTCTATCGTTCAGTCCTGTTAATATTCGGTGAGCTTAACGCTTAAGAACACATGAAGACCATCAGTAACTGATCATTTGATCTTCAGAAATTCCGTCAAGGACACGGTTCTCCCTGCGACAACCACCCAGGAGCCCATCTTTGTGCCTGCCGGAATGAAGTGAGGATTGTCTGCTTGTCTACTCCAGCTCTTGGACTCACGTCCCTCCCAGATGCATCTACTCCGTCTTCGTCATGCACCGGAGGAAGGATCTGTGGGGCCCGGATGGTAAACTGAAACTATTTAACTTCCAGTCGTGGCACATACTGAAGAGTCTCTGCCACTGCAGCTTTGAAGTTCGACCCCGATCGTTTCATCGACGAGCGCCTGCAGAAGTATCTCACTCCGAACCCGTTCATCTTCCTCCCGTTCAACGCGGGCCCGCGCATCTGTCTTGGGCAACAGGTGCGTTTTGCAAGACTTCCGTCCCACTAGAGTGCTCATGATAGTTTTCCATGTAGTTCGCCTACAACGAGGTGTCGTTCATGCTTGTGCGGCTTCTTCAGCAGGTCTCCGCCATCGAATTCGTACCGGAGGTCGCTCCCAAGTCCGTGGTTCCACCCGGTTATATCGACTCTCCCGGGTCGGACGGCACTGACAGGGTCTGGATGGCTAACCATTTGACCATGTACGCCAAGGTATGCATTCACTCTCCACCCGACCTTCTCGGGTGAATCTGACAGCTTCGGGAACCAGGACGGGCTTTGGGTCAAGATGACGGAGGCGACCAACGAGTGAATGGCGTTGGACCTGATCGTATACGGATATTGAAGTTTTGCGTGTCTGGTTTGCAGATGTACCATTTATTACTGGATGGGAGTTTGTCTTGGTATACCCCCATCTATAAACAAGCATGTTGCGTCGTTGAAAAGCGGCTGCCCCGTTGTTTGGAGCGAATCTCCTTGTGGCCACTCGATCTGCCCCAATATCCACTTGCATTTTCGAAGGAAGGCCTATTCGCGGCTTGCAAGGAGCCACATCGTCTTACCAGTAACTGAGGCCACGGTGGGGGGACTCAACTTGATTCAACGAGGTCCATTAAGCGCCGTAAAGCTTACCTAACGTATTAGCGGGAGCGGAGGAGGACGCCGGCATGCCTTCCCTCGTCTGCTCCGCTCAGGCGTCCTACAAAAAGCTCCCTGGTCTCCTCGAGCTCACCGATTCCTACTTGCAATGGACGAGAAGTGGCGACAAGGCCCCCGTTGTGAAGTTCTCCTATGCTGACGCTGCGTGTAAGTGGCGGAAACACGTCTGACAGAGGCGACGCGGTCGCTGACCTCACTCTTCGCGAACCTCTCTACTTTTCTCTGGAATCCAATCCATCAAGCCCTCTCACGAAGCAAGGCAGGGGCTGAGCAAGTACGGCTGAAGATCGGGCTGGTAAGCAATGAGGCCGGCCACAACTTCACGTTCACGTCGCCACAAGCCGTCGCGCTCGCCGAACGCGACAAGTTCGAGGCCGAGCTCACGAGCATCATCGCCCGCAACCGCGCACCCCCTCCCTCAGCCCCGACGACCGCGGCTCCTACCCCGAAGGCTCGACCAGCTGGGACGCCTGCGGTCGGCCCCAATGGGAGCGCTGCGGCGACACCTCTGCGGCCGCCACCGCCACCCGTCCGACCATCCCAGTCGAGGGCGCAATCGGTGGCGAGCGACTCGAGGGCTTCCGGCACACCCTTGGGCGACCACCCGACGATTGACTTCAGGTTACGGAAGAAGGTGCTGCTGGGCACGCCGGAGCTGGCTCAGCTCCATCGGGAGCTCGTCATGGGAGGGCACATCACGGAGAACGAGTTTTGGGAAGGGCGAGAAGTGAGTCTCTGTATCTTTCATATCGTTCCGTACTGTTGTCTTTGTCTGACACGCGATGCGACTGTCTCAAGCACCTGCTGTTGGCTCAAGCGGCCGCGGAGAGCCAGAAACGCGGGAAGCCAGGTCAGCTCGTCGACCCACGACCGCAGTCGGTGGACGGAGAAGTCAAGATCATCATCACGCCACAGCTGGTCCATGATATCTTCGAAGAGTTCCCTATCGTCGCGAAAGCGTACAGCGACAACGTGCCCGAGAAGGTAACGTGCTTAGAACCCTTGCCGCACTATTAATGAACCTAACCCGTGTGAAGTTGTCTGAAGCAGAGTTTTGGAGCCGCTACTTCCAATCGAAGCTTTTCAACGCCCACCGAGCATCCATCCGTTCCTCTGCCGTGCAGCACGTCGTGAAAGATGATCCAATATTCGACAAATACCTGGAAAAGGACGACGACGGTAAGCGGAAGCCCAGTGAGGTCATAGTGCAACGCTACATCGCTTCACGCAGAGCTCGAGCCTCGGAAACTGCGGGACGAGAGGGTTGATACCTTCATCGACTTGGGTGCAACGTTCGTGGATCATGAAGAGGTGCATTCCGTCCCGGCTTTCTTGTCGCGAAGTGGGCCCTCATCTATTTTCAGACGGGTAACGAGAAGGATCTCACAATGCAAGCTGGGAAACAGCGGGCCGTCCTACCGCTCATCAGGAAGTTCAACGAGCACTCTACCAGGCTGCTTGACACCGCACTGTACGAACCCAATTCTCTCCCACATTGATCGACTGACCTCTGCGTCTAGGGGTGGCCCCACGGTTAAACGGCGACGATTAGACACTGGCGACGAAGTGAGCGGGCTCAACTTTTCGAACGTGGCCTGGCTGACATCCCTTCAGCGTTATGAGCAAATAGACCTAGAAGATCTCCACGACAACGAGTCATCTGCGGGCATTCTCTTGGATATGCA
This sequence comes from Polyporus tsugae, assembly GCA_024305745.1. NCBI lineage: Eukaryota > Fungi > Basidiomycota > Agaricomycetes > Polyporales > Polyporaceae > Polyporus > Polyporus tsugae. Next base: position 2,048,962 of record JAHRBS010000001.1, read on the forward strand.
GAACAGGCAACGGTACTTTGACGGGCGAGCAAATGGTACAGGGAAACCAGGTTCTGAAGAGCCAGTATGTGATCTCGCGTGGACAATCCTGATGAGCTGTTGACCTGACGCGTGGTATAGCGCGTTGCCTTTCGAGAAGCCATGCAGCAAGCAAAAGCTAGCACGTTGGGATGGTCTGGTAATCTGGCTCAGGTGCGCTCATGTGGGTTCACCTTTGCCAATTCGTGATAGCCAACGTGATGTTACAGCTCAAAATAGAGAAAAAGGCTGGCGATTCGGCACTCATTAGCATGACGCAGAATGTCCAGAGCAGATTGGATGTCAAACAACGGAAACGTGCGTATTCCACCTTTATGCTATGCCGTGTACCTCCCCCTGGTCTTCGTTGACGTGTGGCCGTCGTGTGTCTCCCTCCAGATGATATACCGGAGATGTTGTTCCGTCAGATGACCACATGCCAGACGGCAGCGAATGAGTTCCTCAGACAATTTTGGCTGGCGATCTACCCTCCGGCGAACGAGTCTCAACAACTGTCCGTCGCCACGCCGGCGCAGAAGGCCGCGAAAGCATCGAAGATGATTGGCTATCTGAGCAAGACGCACGAGAAGGTCGAGGCGTTGGTCGTGGAAGCGCAGAGGGAGCAGGTTGACCCTGCCCGCGTTCGTGTGGTGAGTGCCTGGGCGAGCAGCTTGTATGCGCTGGATGTCATCCCAGTTAGGTGGCTGACGTTGGTCTATGTCTTCTGCTGCAGGCGATGCAGCCTATTCTTGATGCTGTCGACAAAGCCCTTGGGTTCTGGCAGACGAGGAGCGCCAAGACTCCCGGAGCAAGGTGAATGGCGGACGTGCTGCGAAGGAGATATCTGGTCGAGGCTGGTCGATGCATGGTATAAGATTCACGGACTCTTTGCATACAGTACTCGCGATTATGGTACCGGTAGCTCACTCTGTCATTGCAGCATTAATTCAAGAATATGGTTCTTGTCCCGCAGAAGAATGACGCCATTTTTGGCGATGATGTTCTGTTTGCCCTCGGCCCCTCGAAGAGATGAAGGTCGTTCCGCAATGGAGTGCGGCGAGTTGCAAGGTCACCCTCCACCATCTACGTGTCGCACAGTCGCCAACGGTATGTTCGTTGTCATTCTGCGTTGATGAGTTGTGCAGATTACGCTTCTCGAGCGTTCGGAAATTCACAGCCCTGGGACCCTGCCCTACAGTCGCCGGTCCACGCCCAACGAACGAGCTGCGGTTCTTCACCCTATTCAAAACAAATTGCAGTATTTGTGGTGGTCGAGATGATAATCACGGGGGTCAACAATAAACGCCTTCGAAACGCAAGTGTCCTGACACCTGCAGAGAAGGTGGGAGATAAAGGGGCAGATGGTGGAGCTGCCCACCGGATGTGGTAAGCTATGTGGTTCAAACACTCGTGTAGCGTGGGCTCATCATTGACTCTTACCAGATTGAGAACCGTCGAGCTGCAAGGGAACTAGGGAACACAGTGGTGACGTAAAGCCGCCTAAGCCGAACCACCACCGTCGCGATGACAGTGGTATGCGATGTCGCCTCTGTCGCGATAGACTCAAGGTCAAATGTCGAACAGGTCCTTATGCCATAATCGTCGATGTCGTGAGTGGAGTTATTGTCGGAGCGCGTACAACGCATGCCATCGCGCTCGCGCCCCTTCGATAAGTTGGGATCTAACTTTAACCCAGTGGGCGTCATGAACGCAGGTTATAACAAGATCCATGCGCCCGTTTGCAAGTGGTGGCGAAATCTGCGCCGTTTACGACCTTCACCATCCCTGTTCCAAACTTACTGGCGCATATCTCGGCCTGGTACTCGCCTTGTGCGATGCCAGTATCCCAGGAGGTTATGCCTGCCGCGCAGCTGGTAGCAGGTGGGTTTCTCATTTTGTTCCGTTGAAAGCTAAGCAAAAATTCATGCTCCACTCCGCTCAGAGGCATCAGCTGTGCGGCCCCCGTTGTCACCAACGCACCATCGTATGCTCTCGGAGAGTATGATCGCGGAAGAGCCAAAACACAACCCCTTCCAAGCGGCCCTCGCGTCTATGGCCTCGCCCCTCCCGTACGGACCAACCAGTGCCTTTACTGTAGATTCAAAGGCGTTCGAGGTCGGGGAAGGGAAGTCGAGGGAAGACTGCCCCTCGATGGAGGAAAGTAAAACTGGTCGACCGGCATGGTGGGGCAGAGTCGTCCAGGTTTACGACTTGTGGTACCATCACCTGAAGTCGAAATGGCCCTTTTTCGTCGTCCTACTGCTCAGCAGCATCGTTTGCTGTAGTATCGCCATCGGGTGGTCGTTCCGGTTGAAGACTTTCAACATCGCTGATGCTGACAGCTCCCACAATTCCATCGTGAGTCGCACAAGTCCCTTGTTTCGTACAGCAACTTGTTCTATCGAAGATGATAGGTTCAACTGTCTGCGAACCTGGTCGATGTCGATCCGTCAGCCCAGACGATGACCCTTGACTGGCTGATAGACTACGGCTGCATCCCAATTGGATGCCCGGATGTGAACGTCTTCTTCGACGCGTGGGTCCATGCTGTTCCCTTCCCCTAGACTTCGCACTGCGCCTAACGCTTGGGTGAGACACCCTTCAGAAATTCTTTGCGTTCAAGCTCGACTTCCACACAGAGCAATGTCAAACCAGATCCCATCTTCTCGATCATCGGTTCCAACGTCGAGGCCATGCTCAACAACACCGACCGTCGTTCTAACTCACTCACATTCCGGACCGACGTCGCCGTCTCCAACGCAGACACTCACCGCACACTTCAGTCGTACCCCTACGATAAGTGAGATTCGTCATTATCTTTCCTTCTCCTCGACTCAAAATGTGATAGGTACTTCGCTCAGCTTGTCTTCTTTGCGGAGCAAGCCCAGACGAACGAGTCGGTCAGCATCGCTATCGTCAAAACGACTGGTATCGCCGTGTAAGTCTCTACTTCGAACAGTTTCAATTGGTGTCGAGCTCATCACACTGCTAGCGGCTTCAACGTCCAGCTCCAAAACACCTCCGACATCATCTCTGATAATTTCGGTACCGTGATCAAGAACGTTGAGCTCACCCGGGGACCCGTCGTCCGTCTCTATGCCATATTCATCGTCCTCGTCATTTGTGAGCGTGATAATGTCCGTTCCCCCCTTCGGAGCTGACGTTCGCGTATTACGCAGGGCTGGTGACTTTGACGTTCATGGCGACCTGTGTCATGAACGTCTTCTTCGGCAAGGGCATCTCCGCCGGTGTTCTCGTGCTGCCTATGGGAACACTCTTCGCCTTTACCCAACTCCGCTCTACGCTCCCTGGTGCCCCGGTCGGATTCGGTTTGGGTTCACGCACGCATCCCCGCCCGAGATGATACTGACTATGCTCTTTTTGACGCCCTTCTCTTCTATCTGATCCTCGTTGTGCAGGCGCGGTCATCGGTAAGTCTGTCTCATGACAACCTATGTAAGTTAGCTGCGGCCCGTTGTTGATGCGCGAGATATTCCGACAGACTTCGTTGGCCTTCTGCCGTGCCTTGCTATCCTGACCTTCTGCGTGAGTGGATATGACCGTCGGCGACAATCGGCGGAGACGGGGAGGTTGGAGTTCGCGCTGACAATCTCTCGCCTTCTAGTCGATCTTCATGACGGCCATCTTTCTGCTTCGGAATCCAGAGCACGACATTCCACGCTGGAGATGGAAGAGACCTGGAGAAGGACGGAGGAAGACCTGGCCGGGTCCGGAACCCTGATATCTAGCACCGGCAAAATTTGTACGGATGTAGCGACTTTTGGACGGCTTTCGATGATGTCGTCATGATGATGGCCATCCATCTATAGCTAACATACTACCCTCCATAATTCCATTATTATGTTGCAAGCTCGTTGGGGTGAGAAGTAAGAAGAATATATGCGGTGGTATATTATAATGAACTAGTAACAATGTCCGAAAGCAAGTAGCATAGCGCATCGACGTGACTAGTAAGAGCCCTTAGGGCGTTGCACCGACGAACCTGAAGAGGTGCTACACTCATACAGAGTGAACACGACCAAGAGGTGCAGTGCCAACGAATACAAGATGAATACGGTCCGAGTCCGTCGGTTGCCCAGTATGGCGCGAGTCAATGCGAGCACGCCTCGTTCTAGAACATTCAGAGACTCATATGCCCGAGTCGCCTCCTGTTGAGAATCATGGACGTCAGGTTTATGGACGTGCAAGACAGTATACAGAGGTACGTGCCCTGCCGCGGAAGGCCTGGAAAGGGTTCATCGCTTCCTCACTGTCAACGGCATCAGTCAAGGCGGGAACAGATCTTGTGGAAGCGGAAGACGCACTATCTCGCCCGATACTTGCTCATGTCGTCCGGATGACCGGCAGCATTGGAGGGTAGGGGGTCAAGGGTGGATGGTCGAGTGGACGCATCCTCGCGGTAGCTTTGCATGTACCGGACCTTCTCGTAAAGCTTGAGGTTGTCCGCTTGCAAACTCTTGACCTCCGCTCTGAGCTCTGAGATAATGTTGAACTGCTTCCGCAATTCCTCTTCAAGCTCAGCGTTGCGTTGTCTGAAGCGGTCCCGCTGGCTGGTCACGATCGGCAAGATGGACGTATCAGCTGAAGGGGCGAATGGTATGGGTGTATTCCTCGCTGGTGATTCCTATCATATGCAACATGTGAGCCTCCGATGAACGCAACTGAGCTCTTGGACTCACACCAGACTTCTTGCCTAGCTCCAAACCTGCCAGAACGTCAACAGGCGTGGATGTACCGTCAGCCGGAGAGGTGGCTCCGGTATCGCCCTTCCGTTGGTCCATCTGGAGCAAGTCGGTCTCCAGCTTCTCGTTCAAAGTACGTTGCTTGTCTAACTCTGATTCCGTTACCTCGAGCTGAGACTGCACGGAATGCAACGCAGCCTCGAGTTCCCCATGCAGAATCTCAATGAAGGCTGTCAGCATTCACTGTTTACCGGAATCACCGGGATCAACGTACTCGGAACTTGGTTAGCTCCTCTAGTATGCGCTTGTTCTTCGTCGCTAACAGGACCTCTAGTGACTTGCCCCGCTGAGCGTTGGCCTTCTCAGCGTTGGGATTGGGTAAACGAAGTCCAAGTGCGTCTCCATTGAGTGTCGCATCGTCTTCCGCATCATCATCGCCTTCCAGGCCTGCGAACTCGACGTACTATGACCCATGACGTCAACTTGGGGGAAGGTACTACGTGACCTATGGAACAAACCTTCATGATCTCAAGCTCACGCTTAATCTCATCGTAGTCTGCATACTGTTTGACCTTGGCCTTCAGTTGATCGACTTCGGCAGCCTGTACAATATAACGTTGAGCACCAATGTAGACATGGGACAGTGGAATATACCTTTTTCTGAACCTCCCTTCCGAACTCCTCAACCTTCTTCGATGCTACAGTTTGAGCCTCCCCTGCAGCAGCCTTATGAGATTCCAATGCCTGAGACAGGCGGTCGGTCTCGGTCTCCAGGTCAGCAATCTTATTCTCGTACTCCGTGATCCTAACGGGAGAGGTTAGGATACAAGCCATAAAACAATGCAAATGCGCAAACTGCGCACCGCGCGGTGCCTTCGTGTCCACTCTTCATCGCCTCGATTTCAGCACGGAGAAGCTCCTATGGCATACGTAGGAAATGAGAACCCAGGCCCAAAGTGGACTATGCAAGACGTACATTGCGACGTTCAACTGTGGCCACTCGGCTGTTGGCGTGTTCAAGGTCGGCGACCATCATATCCAGCTCTGCGAGCTTGGATACAACTTCTTGGTCTATCCAGCAGGGTTCAGCGAATCTGAACCTCCAAACTAGAATCAGAGGACGCGTACCTTGCCGTTGAGTGTGGTCAAGAAGCTTAGCCTGGTTCGACTCGTTAGACGTGCGGAGGTCGCGGAGCTGGTTCTTCGTCAGGGCAAGCTGGCGCTGAAGATCCTGCTCACTGACTATATGCATAAGCTGCCGCACACAGCCAACATCCTGTAGACGCACCGCTCTTCGTAGTTCCGCATCTTCTCGTCATACGTTGCGTTGAGCTCATTCTCCTTCTGCGTCACCTTTTCTTGAATCAGGTCGTCCATCTGTCCTCCCGGGTCAGCGTATGCGTGTGTTGGATAGCAGATCTTCCGCACACACCTTTTGCTCCAATTGTTCTACACGGGCATCCGCCTTCCGCTTCGCGTTCTCGAGAGAAGAGCTCTCATTCAGCCGTCTGCGTAGTTCGGCATTCTCTTCGCGAGTACGTTGCAGTTCGGCCTCTAGCTCGCGTGCCTCCGCCGCCTTAACTGTTTGGTCCTGAGATCTCTGTTGAACGACGGGGCGCGAAAGAGCATACTCGGGAAGGACATACCACAGCAGCCTCCAGGAGAGGGTAAGGGTCTGGAGCCTCCGCCAGAACCTTATAGACACCTAGAAAGGCATTTTCGGCCGTCTTGTTGCGCTTCGTGAGGTTGTCAATCTCGGTCTGGTAGGCTGTCACAGGCCGGACGGAGCTGTCAATACAGTGTAGGTGAGCGGGTCAACTGGGACGGACCTTTCAACAGACTCTTAATCGCAGGCGGCTTCTCCCCATCCGGGATCTTCTTGAACTCTGTGAGGAATGCAGCTGCAGCGTACATAAGATACTGCAGACGGAGGACGCACCCTTTGTCCGGTCTGCCAACGCCTTCCGTCCCACTACGCTCTCTTTCTGGTTCTCCACGATTTCAATTCCTTGAGCGTCGAGGATTTTCTGTCGCTCGGAAAGGTTGATATCTGTGCAACACTTAGTCCCCGACACGTAGTTGTAAAAACGCATGAAGCGTACCCTTCCATGTTGCTAAAGCACCAGAGAAGTTCTGTTCCGGAGCAGTCATGGCGAGCCGTTTCAGAGTAAGCTACAGGCGGTTCCAGAGTCTATTGTCAAGTCTGAAGGTGACAGCGAAGCCAGTTGTGCCAAGAGACCCGCTCTGGTATATGAAGAGTAAGAAAGGGGGGTTACACGTCGAGGACGTCGTGGTTCTCGTCGAGAGCGCGTTCGCGGTCTCTGCCACCGTCCGCAGTGGATCGCTTCAAACGGAAGGAGGCTCCCACGACAATGAGAGTTTGTTGTGAGCGCCTGCCGAGTGCGCTGGACGGTGACCAGCCTGGACCCGTCTGCGACAGCGAGCTCTCCCTAGAACGCGAACTCGCGCGTCGCTGGGCCCCTTCTCCGTCTTCCCCCCATGAATGTTGCTAGGCACGTCGCTGGGAGCGCACTCCGCTTCAGGACGTACGCCACCGCTGCTTACGTCCCCCCGGCCTCTCTCGAAACTCTCCAGAGGGCCAGGGCTCCTCCTCCCAAACTAAAACCTGAGTCTCCCACTTTCTATACCGGCCGCGCCAACTACTACGACCAGCTCCTCGCACTCGAGAATGCTACAAAGCACACCCGCTCGGCCCTCCAGGAGCTCCAGCTACTCCCTCTCCCCCGGTTTGCGCGAGAAAACCTCCCCCCTCTCTATGGTGTGTGGAAGAACAAGGTCGACCTCGGAGAGCTTATGACTGCCAAGCTCACCACGTCGCGTTACCGCCGATTCCTTACCCAGCTCAACCAGCTGAACGACTATAGACGGCTTGCGGAGTTGGCTGGACACGTCGAGCTGGCGGAGCGGATACAACGCGTGCTCAACCTCTTCGAGAGGGACAACAAGGACGCGATCCTGTCGCGAGGGAAGAGGAAGCCGGTCAAGTTTGACGAGTTCGGGCGGTCATACACGATTGGCCGGAGAAAGGAGAGCACCGCGCGTTGTTGGGTCATCGCTGCCCAGCCTTCACCAGGGGACGAGTCGCCTTCTGCATCCCCTGCAGAGACTCTCACGTTGGAACCTCCGGTCACGCCAGAATTATCATCTTCCGCTGCGACTCTGGATCCCGGTGTCCAAGGTTTCATGAGTCCCGCTCCTCCGATCAAGGTGCCGACAACAAACATACTGGTCAACAACATCCCTCTTATCGAGTATTTGTGAGTCCCCTCCCGCCCCGTTCACTTGCCCATCCCCCTCACAGTATACGTAGCCCACACGTCTCCGACCGTGAGCGTATTGTGCGTCCATTCCGGATCGCTGGTCTCATCGGCGCGTACAACGTCTTTGCGATCGTCCGAGGCGGAGGTAGCACCGGTCAGAGTGGCGCCGTCACCCTTGCAATTGCCAAGGCACTCGCAGCGCATGCTCCCGATGTCGAGCCGTTGCTCCGCAAGGGTATGTTTCGAATGACTTGACAAGCGATTGTGGACTCATTTCTTGATTTCACCTCAGCAAAACTCCTCAAGCGCGATCCTCGTATGGTCGAGCGTAAGAAGACGGGTCGTGCGAAGGCTCGCAAGGCGGTATGTCCATTGGTTTGTCTGAAATGGTCGCATGCTGATCAGTCTCCCCTTGCAGTACACTTGGGTCAAGCGGTGATACCGGAATCTGCGTGTACCTTGGAGACATTCTACTACAGTCGTATAGTATCACCCCCTACTGTCGTAATGCACACATCCTGCTCTAGATTTCCGTGGAGAGCCAAGCCCCACATTTCTCCGCCGCATGGCAGCAGAGTTGAAGACTGAGAGGTAGGTTCCCAGTCGGCCTTTGCGGACGGAGTTCCCAATATGTGAGGAAGGTATTGTAGAGCGGTTTGAGGTGATCACCAGGCATGACCGATGATTTTAACAAGGCAACCAGGGTGAGGCAAGGACGAGGTCAAGATGGAGGATTGTAAGCAGGGTGAGACCTTGGCTGTGTTACTTGGCATCGTTGTGGGAGGTTGCGGGCAAGGCGCGATCCTTTCCGTACCGACAAACACACCAGCTGCAGGTTGCCGTTCGATACTCAGAGAAAAAAACAATACTATCTGATCCCGCCCAACCATTGCCCTACATCGCATCATCGTGTCCTAACCCACTCGGCTTCAACCAAACTTTGAGATTGGTAAAGGCCAAGGAAGTCCGCACCGAGCTCATAATATCGGGCTCGCATGCGAGTCTGTCAATGTCGCTTGGATCAGAGAATGGATGTAGTATTCAGACGACAAATTATGCGTCAATTGGTCGTGAAGTAAGCGTGAAGCGATAGCAACGAAAGTAATAAGGTACACCAAAGGCAGAAGATCCACAATAAGGCAACTGACGTCCCGTACCACAAGCAGATGCGTAAACGACTGTCATTGGAAGTAGACCTGGCTGACTTCGCCCGCAGAGAAAGCGAGGTTGCACGCCGGGCATTTGCGTTGCCGCGTCGATATGCGAGCATCCACGCATGACTTGCAGAAAGCTGAGAAACGGTATTAGCCAATGTTCACACTACGAACAATGGGTGCGCTTACTGTGCATGCACTTCGTGAGGATCGTATTGCGGAAGTTCAGCTGACAAGTTGAACATTTGAGTACGCTCTGCCCAACACCCATCGTCAGATCCAGCTGCGATGACAACCACTGTCAGCCGTTCTCACCATGAGATTGTCGCACTCCTTCTGTAGTGATGCCTCCTTGGCACTTGGGTCCAAGGTGACAGATGAGAAGTTGAGCTTCGCTGCCTGCTTCTCAGCGTCCTTCTTGCTCTTGAGTAAACTTTCCTCGAGCTTCCGTAATTCATCCCGTTTCTTGTCAACGGTCCGAGAATGTTCTTGGAACGAAGCGCGTAGCTAGTGGTCACAAACCCGTTGCACCTCTTTAGCATCAGTATGGTGAGGAATCAGCTTCTTCTTCACCTCTTCCACATTCTTGTGCTCTATAAGAGCTCGTGTTCGCCATTCTGCGAGTTCGGACTCGAGGTCTGTTCCTCGTTCCTGGTGCTTCTCTCCCATCTTCTTCCAGAGGAAAAGTTCCTTCTCGAGGTTGGTCTGCAAGTGGCCTAGATGAGTACTGGCTAGAGTTGCCACCGGTGACCTTACCACTCGGGTCGTGAGGCTCTTCTCGCTCTCAGTGAGCTTCTCGATAGCTCTCGCTGCCTTTTCGAGATTGACAGAAAGCTTCTTACGCTCTGCGTCGACCGCATCTTTATCGCGCATGCACTGGTAGAACTTGTTCTCCGACTTTGCCCTCTATTCAAGGTTGAGAAGCTTCGTCAGGGACATCTGTGAGGACTACTTACCTCCGTGTTGAGCTTAGTCATGCGGTCTTCGAAGGCAGATAAGTCGAAAACCTTGTTCTTGACTTGACGGTCGAGAAGCTCCCATGCGGATGATAGCTTCTCAATCTCACCGTACAACGCAGACTCAGCCTGACCTGTGTCGTGAGAACTAATGAAATAGCGCATATAAGCACACGAAACCCACCTGTTCCCGCTGCTGATCCTGAAGCCTGACCTTCTCCAGTTCCGCCTGCTTGTGCCGTAGCTGCTCGGACAGTCGCGCGGCGTCGGACGACATCGAAGACGCATCGCCATAGACGGCTTGATACTTCTGCAACTGTTTCTGTACCTGGGCGAGCTGACGGCGAACGTCTGCCTCGCCGCGACCACCACCCGGAACTGAAGCAAGAGTCTTCTCAAGCGCTGCAGCTCGTTCTTCGGCAGCACTACAATTGCGACAATATGTGAGCAGATGTCTCTCGTAAGTAATTTGGATGTTACGCACGATAGTCTCTGTTTTAAATCATCGACAAACGATGGGCTATCCGAAGTACTCTGCCACAAGAATTTCAAGAGATCCTCATCGCCGGCGTTAGCAGCGAGACGGGTCTTCAGCCGCTTGTTCTGTGACTCGAGAGCCACTATACGTTCCTACAACATCCATCAGTTTCGAACACTCGCACCCAAATTACCGTACATACCGCACGATTCTCAGCCAGCGCTTTGAACTCTAGCACTGAAGCTAATCTCGTTTGCTCTTTCATCTTGCGCTCGTTGATTTCGGCCTGAAACTGATCCCGTAGTTCACGAAGGCGCGAGCTCTCGACGTCCCGCTTGCTGAGCATCTGCTTAAGCTCGGAGAGGGCAGCGTCTTGTGAGGCCTGCGTCAGGATATGAGCAACCACAAACGCAAGTATATGCCAGAGGACGGATCTACCTTCATATTAACCTCGAACTCTGAACGCGACGCATTCAAGCTATCCAGTTGCTCCTTGAGTTTGGTCGCTTCGGTTTGCGACTCCTGAGATGCGTGTTCTAGCCTCGATGCCCGCTCTAAGAGAACCTTGTAATATGTGGACTGCGTGACAAGTTCTTCCGATGGTGATTTAAGCTATAATATTAATAGCCGATTAGTATCTGACCACCATCGACCCTCAAGGTTCAAGGGTATAACCTGTAATTGTGCCTCTTGCAGCTGGTCACGCAACTCTCCGTTCTCGTGTGTCAACTCCTCAATCTTGGCTTCTCGAAGGTTGGCAAGGTCACGCCATTCGTCGGATTCCGGGGCATGGTTGCCATTAACCATAGGCGGCTGAAGATAACAAGAAGGCATAGTGGGTGAAGGGTAAGCCAAACTGAGAGCAATAATGGAAAAAGACTACTCACCGGGGGAGATGATGCCCCGTTCTCTACAGAAGGGCTTCGCGCGGGCTCCTCAGGCACAATAGCGTGATTTGGGGCCAAGGTTCGACTCTGTAACCTATCTGCGCGCTTCTCTGCCGCGAGAAGTTGTTCATGGTATCTCTCCTTTTGTGTCTCGATATCACGGCACCGTAAGCGCATGAGAGATAGTTCAGCCCGGAGGGTAGCGCGCTAGATGGTGTTTTAGTCATAATAGCATAGGTCTCACATACCAACCACGCACTTCTGACTCCACTTCCTGAGACCTCCTCAAAATGTCCTGATTAGATGGGCCTCCATGGCTCTGGCTACTCAGCGCAACGAATTCTCGAACAATTTCCATGGTAGAGTTCATCTTGTCTTGCAGTAACTTGACATACTCCGGCTCCGCTTCTGGAGGAAGGTGACGGGTAGGGTCATGAATGCCTATGGTAAGTGGAAACATTAGTATGGTGCTATGTCAGCGCGATGCCGGAGAACAACTCGCCTTCGGACTCAGTCGGGAGAGAAGGGAGGTCCTCCGGCTTAACGAGGGAATGGATTGTGCCAATCAACTACGCACGGCATGAGGGATGAAATCAAACGCATGCCGTTGCCGCTCACCTGGGTCCAACACGCCTCCAAGGCAGCCAGTCCCGCTTGACAGGTGCTGAACCGTCGCTCCAGCTCTGCGACTCGTGCCTGACTCCTCTCCGCCTCGCGTGAATAGTGCTTCATGCGTCTGAAAATGGCCTCCTTTCGAAACAACTGCATACTTTCACGTCAGCTACGCGCGTACAACTCCCCACTGCAAACAAGGCACCTCAATGTTGTCGCCATCCTTTGGCTCGTCACTATGGGATGCGACCGTTCCGTTAGGGTGACTTGGCGAGGCCCGGTCGTCCGATACCGCCCGTTTCTTCGCTCGTGAGTGCTCTCCATCGTCAGCATGAGGCCTCTTCTTGGATTCCATTGCTAAAGAGGTGAACGGGGAGAGGTGAGAGACGGCGACAGCAGCCACAGCGAGGTAGAGAAGGGAGTGGACGACCAAGAGACGCTCGCTCTTTTCCAACTCCGAACATGCTTGTCCTCTTTAGTAAGCGCCCGACCTTGGTCCGCTTTCGTGCCACCGCCGCGCCCGCGAACTGCTAACTTACCCTGTCCCCACCCTCTGCCCTCCTGCTTGACATCGATGAATAAGCTCTAGCTGAGGATCCCTGCTGCGATCTTACATACTCTCGAAATAAACAAGGGATTCGTTTTTGCATAGCTTGGCAGCTCCGCCGGTGCGCAAGCCCACTGACCTCCCTGAGGATCCACGGCCGTGTCTTGCAGCGTTAAGTATCTGCATCCATGCGTGGGTCCATGAAAGGATGCCTCAAGGTCAGGCTTTGGGACAGACTGCTTCAGCGCCGCCAAATTGGTAACTTCCCTGGCTTGCATCCCTTCGCCGCTTCCGGACGTTCTTCATGCAATATCCCAGCCATCATACGTCCTTTGTCATAGTTATCCGCTCGTCACAACCGTGCTGCGGCTCTCCAGAACGCTCACATTGGGATATTCAAGGAAAGGTATCGCGGCAGCCACGGTAAAGCTCAAATCCCAGTCATCCCTCGCCTCGCCAGCCTGCAGGCCGGCACCACGCTCTCTGTCCACGCGGTGGGTGTACTTAATCTTCTGGGCGTATATCAAACATAAATGCAGTTCTATCCAGTAAGTTTATTCCTTCTTGCTGCCCTTGAACGAGGCGTGACCGCTAATACTCCGTAGACCATCCAATCAATGTACGAGGCTCGATCTTCGTTAGCGGTACAAGTGCGCCTGGTTCGCAGGATGGCTGCACTAGTGCTAGTCCACGGGCACATTTGACTTCAATAGGGAAGATTGTACGGTGAGGTCGTGCTTCGCTGTCTACCGGTTCCTGTTGTCGGCTGCTCATAGACCACCTGGCTTTAGCACCTTTGTCGAATAGACGGGTTCTTCTGACCCAACATTGACGCCACACGATATACAAGACATCCTATTGCGCGTGTACGGAGGCATACTCATCGATCACCCCGTTGGAAAGAATGTCGCAACCCCTCTCCCTTCTTATTGCTCCAGTCGTCGTCGCTGGTATCTTCAGTCTCGTTCGTGCTCTTCGACCGAAGTCCAAACGCGGATTCCCGCTACCTGGACCAAAACCTCTGCCATTCTTCGGCAATCTCTTCCACATTCCGAGAGAGCTTACTTGGATGGTCTATCGAGACTGGTCGTTGCAGTATGGTAAGTCACCGGTCATACGCTCTAGTTCGAAATATTGACGGCAGAGTATTCAGGGGACCTCATCGGGCTGGACCTCCCCGGCAACCAAACCCTCCTTATCGTGAACTCCGTCGAGGCGGCAGTGGAGTTGCTCGACAAGCGCGCCGCCACTTACTCGGATCGCCCCAAGTCCCTGGTCGTTGACCTGTACGTACCCCGCGTTTCACGCCACACAGTGACACGCGGAAATCATGTGCGCGATTGTATTCAGGATAGGATGGAGCTGGAACACAACCCTTCTACCCTATGGCGAAGAACGGAGGCGAACGCGGCGGGCATCGTGGCAGCACTTCACCCCTAAAGCCATGCCCAAGCATCACCCTGTCCTTCTACAAGAGTCCCGTCGCTTCCTTCGTCTGCTGCACGCCGAACCGGATCGCCTTCGGGAGCTGTTAGAGTTGTGAGTAGCGACAATATTATTCACGTTCGTGATTTCTAAAGTCAGTGTAGCTCGTTTGCTGCGACAACGTTGGAGACCATGTACGGGATTGATGTCGCTCCAAGAGACCAGCGCTTCGTGCCACTGCTTCACGCCGCCCTCGAGGGGCCTACGGAGGCTCTCATGCGAGGAAGCTTTATGGTAGAGCACATCCCTCTCCTTCAATATGTTCCGGCAGGGGTGCCTGGTGCCGGGTTCCAGAAGAAGTTCGCTCAGTGGAGACGTCTTGCGGCTGAGCTCCTCGAGAAGCCATTCGCTGAAGCAAAGCGCACCTGGGTAAGTCGCTCTGTGCATACGCGACCGTTCGCTCACTGTTGTACGAATATAGGCGAGCGGCGCAGGGTACAACTCGGCTGCACACGAGATGTTGGAAGCCATCTCACAAGCACAGCTCGGTCCTGCTGAGGCCGCTGACGAAGAGCGTGTCGCAAGGATAGGTGCTGCAAACGTCTACGCAGGTGAGCCGGCATGGCATTGGTCGACTCAACCATTGATACTTAGGCTGTATTTATTTAGCGGGGTCTGATACGGTGAGTTCACTGCGGCGGTCAAGGCCACTCCATGATCTGAAAGGCAGGAAAGACATCTCCACGCTTCTGTCGTTCTTCATGGTCATGGCCATGCATCCAGATGCGCAGGCGAAAGCGCAAGCTGAACTGGACGTCGTCGTCGGTTCTGACAGGCTTCCAGAGCACAGCGACCGTGAGGCCCTCCCTTACGTCAACGCCGTCGCTAAGGAGGCACTGCGCTGGCAGAACCTCCTTCCACTGGGCGTTGTTCATCGCTCGATGGCGGACGATGAGTACAACGGTTACTTCCTTCCCGAGGGTACGCTTGTCTTGCCGAACGTTTGGTTAGTCCGTCATTATCTGTCGCACTGCCGCAAGAAATATTAAACACCTATCCAGGGGAATGATGCATGCCAGTGATCCCAAAGTCTATCCCAGTCCCGAGGTTTTCGAGCCCGGGCGCTACATCAAAGACGGTGTATTGAACCCAGATGCACCGGACCCTGCAAAAGTAATTTTTGGGTTCGGACGCAGGCAAGCTTCCTTTCCTCATAGAACACGGTCTCCATCTTCATTCCTATTGAACACAATCTGCCTGGGTAAGAACCTGGCAGATGCATCCTTGTTCATCAATGTTGCCTCTATTCTGCACACTTTCAACATTTCCGTTCCCCTGGACAACGATGGGCAACCCCAGAAAATGGAAGCGAAGATGTCCACTGGATTCCTCTCGTACGTGCTTACCCTACCCAGTAATTTGAACAACCTTGGAGCTCATCGCCCGTCTCGGTTAGGTATCCGTTCGGCTTCACATGCGTCATCAAACCACCTTCTCGGGCAGCTGAAGCGTTGATTCATGGGCAATAATTTCCTGACCCTGTTTGCCACAAACCCTGTGTCAACTACAGCGTGTGGCGCTCCGTAAACTGGTCGTGTGGTTCGAGTGGACCGCCAGGGGCTTAGTTCAAGCACGACACCTAGAACGTTATACGCATGGAGTCTGTGGAAGCTTGTGTACCTGCTAATGGTACGCTGCTCAGTGGATAGTCGTGGATAAAGGCGGTTTGCCACGGTCGGTCACCGGCCCCCAACGGTTGTGCTCAGTCAACGGTGGCGGAGAGGCGCCGATCATGGCGAACGGTGTCAATGGTCACTGGCCAAGCGCAAGTTTAGGAGTCATAAGACGCGCCATCGCTTCCCTTCGGCCAGGTGAAAATTGTAGATGAAAGACTTGAGACACTCGGCACAAATTGACTCTAAGGATAGGATACAATACATATATGATGCCAGTCCATGATCAGCTCGTCCACAATCAATTACAGTTGCTCTGTACATTCAGTACCCGTTGCGTCTTGCCTAGTTCGACAGCGACGTGGACAAGTTTGTCTCTGATTTCATCGCGCAGCTGCTTCAGGATTGACTTCGGAATCCCGAAGTGCGGCGGATCCCATGGGAGCACAATATTATGTGTAAGGGGCACTATGAACTCTACATCCGGACCACATCAGCAAACTATCTGAGGATACACTGGACGTCGCTTACCCAAGTCGGTTTTATCATAGTGGTAGTTCAAGAGCTCGCTCAACCGGGAGCAGAGGAGACAACACTTCTGGCTGGTGCAGATCTCCACGCCGTCCGCCGCGCCCTATTAATATTGAGGAGCCTCCGTCTCAGCCGCGGTTACCATGGCAAAGAACGTACCATAACACTTACCACTGAGAGCACATCGTCGAGATGGTCAAGCCCCCAGTATCTCGCGCACTTTGCTGCGCTCGCAAGTGCCATGGCTCCGGCTTCGGCGTGAACGTGGCAAGCTGATTTAACCTCTGGCGCTGTAGCCGCGAGGTTCTGGATCCACTTCAATGCTGCGTTGCAAGCCTCCCAACCGTACGGGGTCAAGCGATGCACTGTCTCGTCTACGGTGGACTTAGTAACTCTTTCGTGGGCAGGCTGGTCCACAAGATTGTGGTGATCAAAGGAGACGACGGTCACCTTCGCTGCCACGAGCCGGGGCAGGAGGGACGGCGCGCCGAAGCGAAAGATAGCTCTCGGCCAGCTCATAAGCATGCGCATGTAGCGCAACGCGTAGTGTCCGTAAAGGTTGCAGTCGTCCACAGTTAGGGGATCCCAGCCTGAGGTCACGCACATGAGAGAATGGAGGTAAAGAGGAGAACCGTAGGCCTACCGTCAGCCCTTGCCTGAGAAATACTCTCTGCGTGCTCTAAGGGATTACAGACTCGTGTTAGTAGTCAGCACCGCAATAGAAAAATTTAAGCATACCTTTCGGGAGCAGCAGCAGCGACAACGAGGTCCTGGTAAAGAGGTCCTCGACAGGTTTCTGGTTTAGGATTATACCAAGGAGAACGAGAGCGTCCACGAGCGATGTTGAGTCGGCCGTCAACCAGTTGAATGAGGCGCCCTCCACGGCCTGCCGGACCTCCTTGCAGATCTTTCCCATGGTGTTGATCAAGAGCGCGGCGGTATCCATGCTGAGGTGGAAGCTACCGGTGGCTTCGTTGACGTGGCAGACGGTCCATCCGTACTTGAGATAGAACCCACTCAGCCGGTCTGGCCGAAAGACCGAGAGGGTTTCGGACCGAATCTTGTCGCGGGCCGCGGGCGACTACCGCTCGAGAAGGTCGAACATATCCCCGTAGAAAAAGTCCTTCCTGCTCCTCTCGAGTCGTCTCTGGAACTTGGACCGATTGCGCTGGAGGACCCACTTGATCATCTAAACGCTATACTATTCCAGTCTCCCTCGCTCGGTATGATGACATGACCTTGTGTCGAAGGTCCCGATTCAGCCGGGTACACGATCGTAGCGCTAACGTGCTCCTGCGTGGTGGTGCCAACGACGGCAACGACTGCGTCGGACTGGGCGCTCAATAGGTTCGAGATGTGCGAAAATGGTTCAGGCTGGTTGTAATCGAATAGATCGGGAATGGTCATCCTTCGGATCGTTCGCTTGCTCCAATCTGGGCGTGTCGCACTAAGAAAAACGAGAGAGTACCCCGATGTCGCTGGCGAGGGCGATCAGTTCGGGATCGTCCATGTTCTAGGACGTCGTATACCAGGAAGCATAGGCCGGTTAATTATCTTAATATCGGAAATAATGCGGCGCCTCTCACTTACCATGTCGATAGGAGGCGGAGAACGGGGAGGGAGATATCGTCTCATTCGGAGCGAGGGATAGAGAGGGGGGGAAGAGAGAGAGAGAGGAGAACGAAGAGTAGAAGACAGGGCCATCGGGAAATTGGCCAAACACTGATATGACCTGGGTAAGTAGGTTGTCCGAGTCACGGTCAGTGCGGCGGATGTATCCGGGAGGGTGGGGCACCCTTGCGCACATCTGGTATCAACAAATGTATCCGCTGCTAAGCGCGTGCCAGGACCAATCAAAATAGGCGAGCCAATGGCTGGTTCGAACGCCGACACTCATGAAGAGGCGGAGCGGCGTATAACCTCTGCGCTAAATGATGGTGTCGTTCTCCTTTCAGGTGGTGGGAAGTTGAGACAGAATGCTTACCGACTAGCACAAAGAGCGTGGGGAAAGCAAGACATCGCGCGTACACGCTCTAACAACGAATTGGACGGGGATGCGCTTCCTCCTCGCGCGTGAGCTGTTCCCGCATTGGCCGCGGCCAAATCTGGCAGTCTAGGCGCCCGCCGACAAGTTCTCCGGCACCATCCGCCTCTCGCCTTCGACATTATCCCGACCGTCGAGTTGGGCACAGCCCTCTCGTGAATCCGAAGGGCACCGCGGGCCAATGCTGATCCGCGAGCAGTACTACGCTCAGCGTGATCGCATGGCAACATTTCCGACATGTTTCGCTCCCCTGAGTGGACGCTCGCCTTCTTGTCTCCCTTCTGCCCTCGCTTGCAGCTTGCTTTTGCCCGCACTTGCTCCCGCGCTACCTCGCCACTTTCCTCCCCCGAGCTTCCCTCTCCCGTCCTTCTCCCCCCCTCTGCCCAATCTCTACTTGACGACTTATGCGTAACACGAAGGACAACGACTCAAACTGTGCTGCAGCACCGCCGCAGAACGACCAGATGGCATGAAGGAGGACGGGCACAAGGCTAAGCAGGACTACGACAAGAGTACATGGAGATGTGCGCCGAGGAGGATGACATGGCCTGTAGACTCGGGTAGATCAAAGTGACTTTTCGGTCCTCTCTTGCGTGTTTCCCTAGGCAGGACGTGCCCAACGCTCTTGTGTAGGTCCACTGGCCGCGTTATAATGCGCAATGCATCTTAGGTACGTTACCAGGACTTTGGGAGCTAAAGTTTGCTCCTAATCGCGTTCCGGCATGCATTGTTTCCCATTCTAGGTGGTCATGGCACGTCTTCAGCCCTGTCGCGCTCGTCTCCCCTTTGCTATTGCGCCTGCCCCCTCCCCCATGGCAAACAGGTGGAGGAGTCTAGCTATGCCTAGGATGGGGCCTGTGGGTTTCGCTGGTACGTACTCCTCTCGCGCTGATTCCCTTGCACGTCCCCGCGCGCCCATCTCGTACATCAAGGGTCGTTTCCCCACGCCTTCGTTTTCTTTGTTACATGTCGTTCATGTATACCGGCCCTCTGCATACACCTGCCCCCTGTTTAATGGGGGACAGTGGCACGCGTACATTCACATGAGCCGAGGCAGATGTGGGTGCATCTCTGATCATTACGGTCGGCGCCCCGAGCATGTGTGGTATGTTCGAGGTGGGGAGCAACGGTGCTCGCACGACCTTGGCTAAGGTCATTCGACCCGCGCCGTGTCGTGCGAGCTCTAGCGACTTTCCCCTCATCATATCCCTTCTGTGCAGCTCGTTCTGTGCAGCTCGCGAAGTTCTCGCCGGTTGCCCTAGCTCGTGCCATATGCCATGGCCATGGACGCGGCGAACGTTGGTGTCCAGAAGGCGATCAACTTCCCGATTCACATGTTATGGCCGGCCGGTCCCGCGCCTCGACTGGAGTGCTCCAAACCGCCCTTTTCCAGAGCTACACCGAGACTCGGAGAAGACGAGACCAATGTCCGAGTGCAAGGAAGCACCAGGGCTCCGAATTGTTCCAGACAGTGTCTTCGAGATTGAAGGCCTCGACAATCCAGCTGACTCTATGAACGCTTCCGACGACCAGACGGCTGGCTCGACGCTCCAAACGATATGCATTGGCGACACGGTTTTGGTAGGGGATGTCAATGTCGCCATCCCTCAGCCAGTCCACGACAACTCTAGGGTGCAAAGCTCACATCGGACTGGGATGACTCGGACATCTACCTCGAGGTCGCGGAGACGATCGTGTCGCTCGGCATGAGCATTGAGGGTTTGGGTGTACTACCTACGCTCCGGCTCCCGCGATCCATTGTCTCGGGGGCCATGATGCATCCGGCGCGGTTATGACCCTATCGTATTGACCACCATCCTTTAGGCTTTGATAGGCTCATGCTCATTGTGAACATCGTTAATCTCACCCTCACCATGCCCGAAGTTGAGGCTCTTACGCAAGTGAGCTATGTCGTGGTGTTCTCGGAGCTGTGCTTAAATTGCTGTACAGAGTATTCCACTCGGTCCTGACAGCCTTTGTCCGTGAACAGTTTCACATCAATCCTCGTCGCAAGGCTCCTCTTGAATCTTCAGGAACTGGACGACAACTTCGATCCGTCTTTGCAAACGACGACTGGAAAGTGGTCATTAACCAGACTATATAAGATATCCGACTTTGCTAGTCGCATTATCCGACTAATGGGTTCCTCGCTCAGGCTCGTCCGATCTGTCCTACGATTACGATGCACAGGACGACGAGACACTGTAGTAATTTCCGAGTCATTCACCGTTGCTTATGAATATAGCTAAGCGTCAGTACTCGATGTAAGGTTGCTCGATCCTGCAACCACGCATGTGGCACGAATAGGGGCATGATAGGGATGCGAAGCGCGAATCTTTGTCAGACTCGGATGCTTTCGTGTTTAGACCGAAGCTTGTCTTGTCAGCGCAGAATTCGCAATTTCATCCGAGTCCCGCGCCTTTCTGGCTGTATAATTATCTCGACACGAGTCTCGTGGATCTCATCTCTCCGGCCCAGCTCCGGCCAGACGCCAAGTATTCAACGATAAAGGGGACGACGGTGTGAAAGGTGAACAGTAATACTCTCATCGCACCGGTTGAGGTCTGACCATCCACCCACATACTGTAGCTTTCTACGATGGCCTCTGATTGGGAAAAATACGGGTTTGCCCCGGTTGCTCGTGACCCCGAAGTCCTTTTCAAGGACCATCCAACCGCTTCGGGCCCTAACCCCAAGCAGGACCTCTTCACCGTCGAGGACTTCCCGCTGCCCGTCACCCCTCTCGTCCAGGAGGTTCGCGCGTTCGCGCAGGTACGTCGACCAATCCACCGTTCGCTGTGGCCTCAGTCCTTGTGGCCGCATATACTAACGGGCCGGTACAGAAAGAGCTGGATGAACAGACGTTCAATCACAGTAACCGTGTCTTCGTCTATGGGTCCGCATTGGTGAAAACCCACTTCCCGGAGTGGAAGTTCAACGAGAACGCGACTGCGGTGGAAACGTACGCGCTTTCTTGCCTCCTGCACGATATCGGCACGGCGGAGAAGTTCCTCGCAACGACGCACATGTCGTTCGAGTTCAAGGGCGCGATTGTTGCGCGCGACCTCATTCTCGGACTGGGAGGCCCCGAACCCGAGGCGGATAGTGTGTGCGACGCTATCATCAGGCACCAAGACATCTTTGTCAAGGGGTGCGAGGATCATCTGTGGCCTTGTCAATAAACGAGCTGAGTTGAGGCGTCATGTGGCAGGGGGAACATCACCATGGTCGGCCAAATCCTGCAGCTCTCCACGATCCTAGGTGTGTATACGTGCCCTTTTGCCCCATTGATTTAGAAACTCATCAGCGCGATGAACAGACAACGTCGGACTGTGAGTGACGCACCTTAGCTCAAAACAATTGCACGCTGACGATGACTCTGACCCCATGCAATGGCATTGCATTAGTCGTGCGAACCTCATTCATCCACGGCTGATCGAGACGACGACCGCGAAGTTCCTGCGCAAGGGCTGGTCCGAGCACTTCGCGCGGGTCATCGAGAAGGAGCTCGTGCTGAAGCCGTGGTGCCACTCAAGCACGTTTGAGGTGCCGAACTGGAAGGAGGGAGTGCGGAGCAATTTTGCAACGGATGTGCGGGGGAACGAAACGATGCGTCCATTCGAGTGAAGCACCGTAGGTTTCAAGTTGTAGCATACAAAGGGAATCCAAGTTGTACTTACTGCACCGTATGAGCATCACGGATTCGGCGGCGAAGTTGTAAGAGTAGCCGTTAATTCGGGTCATTATAGGGGACTATAAGCCCGGATTAGAATACAATAAGGTGATAGTCAATAGTAAGAGTAATGGAATTATCCTGGTGATGGCAACGTCAATCAATAGTTGCGCGCTCCACAGCCTTGTTGGAATCCACTTCCAACGTCCTCCCAATCCCCTTGCAACTCGATGCAATTCCCTCCTGCCCTTAGTCTCCGTTGCTGACCTTTATCAGGACGAAACGATGATAGTCGATCGTTTCTGATAAAGGTCTGCTCCCCCACACGTCGATTACTGTACCCCCCTTTCAACGCTTGGGTCCCCATCTGCGCGCTAAAATGCTCGCGAGCCAATGAAATTTTAGTTGCCGTCATTTGTATTACGATGCGCTGTCATGCAATATTACGAGACTGCCCAGTACATCGTGTCGAAGTTAAGCAAGGGTGGCAATACGTACGTTTCTCTATGGACACTCAGTACTCGGCCGAAGACACAGAATGGTCAACACTTCTCTCAATACACAACATGTCCACTACCCCATCCCAGTCCACCCAGGAATCTACCATGTCACCCTTCGTGCAACCCCCGACCACTCCGAGGCCCTACCGTTATGAGGCCATCACTGAAATGAGTGCATTCGCAACACCCTCCCGCCATCCAAACATACATCAAGAAAATCTATTGGGTACCCTGCGTATCCCATCCCTCCTCGCCCGCTCCACGCTCCCAGCATTGATGACAAGAGCGTTCACGCCGGCCTTCTCAAATACCAGGGCCTGTAATGTGATGCTCATGTCAGTATGCATGCGCGACCCAACCTGGCGCGCGACGAATGCTCACCTGCTCCTCCTCCAGTCCATTGGTCGGATAAACAATCACAATGCAAGGGTCCTTGGGAACAGGCTTGTATGGGGGCTGACAGAGCGATGGATTCACAGAAAGCTCCAGAAGCACGAGAATGTAGAACAAGTAGAAGCCGGTCTTCCCAGACCCAGTAGCGAGAACCGCGACAAGATCAGTGCCGTCAAGCAGCCGGCTGACCCCGTCGAGCTGATAGTCATGAGGAATGAATGGTATGTGCTTGCAGATGATAGTTTTCAAGAGTGCGTGACCAGAGGGAGTGTTAAACGTGTACCGCGACCGAGGGACAACCGAGGTCATGCTCCAGTCGGAGCGCGAAGACGACAACGACAGACACGGTGCTGTTGATTATGCGAGACGTGTTATTTGGCTTTGTTTACGCGTAGACACATGGGAAAATCAGCATGTGACACGGGAATTCCCGAACGTTGAAAGGGGGGTAAACGGTTTGGAGGGATCAAGACTATCCTGCCCTTGCGACTGCTTCGAACAATTATCTTGGGCGAGCGCCTCCATTCGACTTTTGGTCGTTACCGGATAGCGACTGTCCCGGTACTGTACAGTACCACGTCGGAGCTTTAATCAAAGTGAGTGCCCTTGGTCACACTCGTCTCTCTCTCGTCCAAGTCCTCGGTCTCTCCCCCATATACCACACACAAGACCACACTAACATATTTGCTTCTACAGGGATCTGGGCGTCCATCTCAAGCCTCTCATCTGTGGGCTCTCCCGCGTCATCTGGCTCTCCCGCGTCGTCTGGCTCTCCCACATCGTCTGGCTCTCTTGCTCGCGCTCTTCGAAGCCAGGGTCTGCCATCGCTACTACTGTCCTGGGCTGGGTCTCTACTGCGCTGTACTCGTGCTCGTGCTCGTGCTTGTTACCGGATAGTAGGATACCTCTTGGCTCTTCGCTCCTGGGCCGGGATCAGTTCATCCAGCCACACTGGCTACCGCTGTCGTGTAGTCACCCCTGAGGTAAGTTCGTTCATATCTTTGTCACAGGAACCTTTGCTCTCGCCCCCATTGTTGATGTGCCGTTGGCGGGCGTGTCATCTTGTACATCAGTAAGTCACAAGTGTTGCCTTCTCGCTATATGTATATGCGTATATTGTCTATGTATCATACTGTAGCTCGAATAAACATCAGGCTTTTTTCTCATCATCCATGAGTGTGACGTTGCAACCGGAGTGAGCCAGCAAAACCTGTATTGACGTTGTACGGCTGGGTAAACTGCGATAGCTTGAAACGTGTACAATCATTGCATCAATTTTGTCACATTGGAAGGGCGTTGCAATGCACTTGGAAGCCTCCCAGTGCCAGAATAGTGCCATTCTAATGGATTGCGAAGTCACAATCATTACACTCATCAAAATCTGATTATAGCGCCTTCTAATGTCATAACAATTAGATAAAAATTCCGGGCTAAATCAGTGATGAGTCTGCATGCCGTTGGCTGCGCGTCTGGAAACCCCGGCCCGGCCGTTCCGATATCGACGAGCATCCGAAGGTCGTCATCTCGAAAGCCTTCAGGAGCACATCTCGCTTAACAGTGACGCTTTGACAAACGGCCTCGTTGTGCCAAAGTAACAACGTTGATACACCACGCAGGCGACCGCCTCTGGTCGTGCTAAGGGCCGATTGCGACGCTGGGACATCATCGGACAACATCTTCAAGCCGCTACTTCCCTCAACAGGTCTCACGGGTCCTTGAATCCTTGAATAACAATTCGATCGAGGAATCAAAACACAAAGCTGGTCGCGATGACGCTGGAAGAGACATGATATGAGATGGGTTACATGTACGTTCTCCAACGCTTCCGAGTCGCCTGTTGCCATGCGGAGTGCTATGTGGCAATCCCGTAGTACCCGTACGGCCTTGTACCGTAGCAGAGGTACGCTGTCGCAGGATGCCGGACACGATCGCTCCGCCCAACATTGAGTCACGTCCTCCGCGGCCTAACCCCCGATACATTGGTGGCCGTTTTTAGGTCTTGTCGCTGTATCCATCGGGTCGGATAGAAGTGACCTGATTCATTGCACAGAACTGGTGCGCCGTATCCATGTCTAAGAACAATGGACGTTTCTGTGCTTCCTCAGCGTGGCTCGATACTTACATTGAACAGGGTTTTCGACAGTGCGACGAACAACTTCTGACTAAAGCTCGAAGTGTCATTGCACCCGCGCCTCATCCTGCGGCGCAGGATCCGTCTTCTTTTCGCATTCATGTCAAATGAAAGCAACAGGCCGATTCTAACCTTAGCCAGTGCTGGGCATGCCACATTTTGGGTCAGGATACTCGCATGTTTGGCGTAGAGCTCTAGACTACAGGTCATGATCATCAACTAACTTACCACCCTCGTATGTAGGACATTGCTTGACCGTCGCCCCGTTCTCACAGAAGAAACATCTTCTCTTCGAGAATCAGGAGCATAAGCGCGTGTTACGGTGCCTGCCCTCCGGCGGAAGCATGTTGGTTGGATAGGGTTGGATGCTACTGCGGACTTCGTCGCTCCCTCATGTAAGTATATAAACCTCCCAAGACCCAACTCGAGTCGCTACAGTACCCCTGAGTCACGAGAGGCAACTGTGCGGTGACTGGACTACACCTCATGGATCCTCATTCCACTCGCAATGCCACATCTTTCATAACCTTTCAAACCGGCTTGTCAGTCATTCTTTGGTGCAAGGATTGCCTTCGCCAGCTAACAACTCAATCCCACAGAACGACAGACAACTATTGCTCTATATCGGCGTTAGGTATGTTCTTCACTAGCCCATTAAGACACCACACACCCTAACGTTCCTCCCTTAGCATTGCTCGTGTACGAATACATCATTCTACTTGACAAGGAGGTCGACCTGTTCTGGAACCGCAAGGTTGCCGGAGCGTCTGCCCTATTCTTGCTTAATAGATATCTCCCTATCGTGGCCTACATCATACGGCCTAGTACAATGATTCAAATGTCGTGCTTGGTGGGTGGCAATCGTTTACACGATGGCTGACATTCGCTCACCATCCTCTTGCAGAGGTGCGTTGGACAAGCAGTATGGGAGTTATGCATTTCTTACGGGCTCTGAAGCAACTCCATCATGCAACTCATGTCGCAAACACTGGCTTTCTTGCAATATATTCCATGGGCAGGTACGCTGTTCACTTTGCCTTCGTTCACTAAGCTGTTCAACGACACCTATGCCCGGGCCTGTTATCTAGCTTTCTCCGCTCTACGCGCATTCGCCTTGTGCGAACCACCGTACAACTGGCCCATAGCAGCCCTGGTCTTTATGCTATCATCTGTGTCGATTGTGACCAACTTCGTTTGTGCATGTTCTTTGATCAGAGCTTGCCAATGTCAGCTAATGACGTACTATAGACCAGGTTTTATTGGATTGTTCCTGTTCCTGCGAACCCAGTGTTCGGTGGGAGTTACTGCATCCTGTATGAGGTTCACCCTCCTGTCTACATTGAAGTGTAGTGAGTCTCCTTCATTCCGAGTACCCCGCTTCCCCTTGCTAATGTGTCGAAGTTGTGAGGTCTTCTATATTTGTAGTCCTCGGCCTGCCGGAGTTTGCTTACCTGCATCCCTTCCGTTTAGTCAGTCTTGCCGCTCGGGCGTGCCTCATTGCCGCTGACTTCATCGTCCTCTGCGTGACTTGGCGAGCCACATCCTATAAATTCCCCCGACTCGTTCGCAATAGCATCCGTGGAGTAGGAACCAAGAAGGATACATTCGCCAATATTATTTTTCGCGATGGTGAGTATTCAAATCCTGCTCGATTTGCAAATGGGTGATCAACTGTTTTTGACACACAGGCGTGATCTACTTTATGTGAGAATTGGCCAAGTCTGTTGGCCAACGCACGACCATGCTCACCATTTTACAGTGTTCTGCTCATCATGAACGTCATCTACTTGACCCTTACTATGTTCCCAGTGAGTGGCCCCAATCGAACTCACAAAATGCCTTTCGCACACCGCGCTGCCATTAGGCCCAAGTGGACCCTCTGACGCAAGTGAGCTACGTGGTCGAATTCTACGAACCGTACGTTGCGTGCCGAATGGCAACGGCTCCTGTCGAACCACTTTCTGACTGACCTGAGACCATTGCAGTCTCACGGCGGTGCTTACATCAAGATTCCTTCTGGATCTACACGAAGTGAATCGCCAGTTGGGAAATTCCCAGTCGGCGGCGGCGGCGCTCAGCTCAGCCCCTCTTGGGCACAGCGTCGTTTTTGCGGATAGGGCGGTTGGCAGTGGGTGGTCCTTCGATTCCTCATTCTCGACGGCGCAGGAGGACGTTGGCACCACGACCGGCTCAACACAACTCTAAAGATCAAAGCGAGAACGTCGCAGCGGAGTTGGTATCAAGGAGTGGTGTGCAGGCTGTTACCCGACGATGTTTGCAACTGTTTCATGCCAGCGGGTGGTCTTGCCTAGGGGATGTCGATGAAGCGGATGAGTCGACATGTGCATCAGGGATGCCGATTTCTTCTATTTATGTGTTTTTGTAGCGTAAACTTGGATCTGTACTATTCTTGACCTATCCAGGACTCTGGTAGTGCATGAGACCGCTCAAAAAGACGAAAGGCCGCGCACCCTTCCATATTCTTCGCGAAAGTCCTCATGATCAGGTCTTTCAGAGCGCGCTTGAACTTGAACCCGGGCTCGCCCTCCTCTTCCCACCGCTTCCTCGCCAACGCGAGGTACAGCTCGTCCACGACCTTGTCGAACCGCACATGCCCTTTCGGATTGCGCCATTCGTTCTTCCAATCCGGCACGATGATCGCCATCAGCAGCTCGAGGGCGACCTCAGACTTCGTGCTCCCCGGCGCGCGCGGCCATCCGCGCAACCTTCTCGACGTCCCCTACTAGGAACGGTGTGACAGCATGTGGGTGGTCATTTATGCCGAGGATGTTTTTTGAGCGGGTTCAGGCGTTTCACCTTAATCTTGGTGAGCAGTTCCTTCGCGACCGTGGCCGTTGCATAGGTCACGGTGGACGGCATGTCGGCAAGCAACCTCCATCGCGTCGTGTAAGTCCTGTTTCTCCCTGCGCGATTCCAGCTCACCGAGACTATTTCTCACACGCTCTCTCAGACCTCAGGCACCCGCCGGGCGAGCAAGCATACCTCACCCGCTGGTCTCTCGTCTTCTTCACCCGTCCCGGTAACTCCGTGCAGCTCCGCGCGCTCGCAGGGCAGAGCTCCATCGTGGCGGACGCAGTCGATCGGAAAGCCCCAGCGCACCTGCGCGAGATCTTCGAGTCCGGCCAGACATCCTTCGAGTGGTTCACACGGCAGGTCAAGAACATGCGCACGAATAACCAGAAGGTTCGTCATCGTGGAGTCCCGTACTCTATCAACCGCAAGCAGGAGTAATGTGGGCTGGTTTACAGGGCGCGGATGTGTGACGGGCTGGCAGGGGCAGCCTCATGCCGCGTGAAGAGTCGGTAGAGATCACCAGGAGTAAAAACTTCTGCGATTTACGTTTTCGAATGGTCAATATGGACCAGTCTCTCGTCGTCTGAACCGGGGTTGGATACGATGAACAGTTTTGATGGGCAATGTAGACGGGGGATTTCATCCCAGAGCTACCGTCTGAGATCAATGTAAATCTATCATACAGTACAGTACACAAGTCAATCCTGAATGCGTGCAAGCAGAGAGTGTGTGGGCGATATACAAACAACAACATATGTACCGATGATGGGAAACGTGAAAGAAGTCCGTGTCGTGACAGCGATGACAAAGGGTCGTAACGATACCGGATGCAAAAGTCCGAAGGGCCACGCCTAGCACATGCCGTCTTGGAGAACGGCGCCGCAGCGGTTGCAGTAGACCTTTCGGTCGAGCAGGCAGAGCCCGATTCCCAGCGGGAACCAGACAATAGCAGCGATGATGCCTGTCGGAGTCATGTCAGAATGCCGCCCAACTGTCGTTCGACCGTGCCAGTCCCAGGGCAGCACCCGGCCACACATGACAGAAGAGCGCATGGGGGGTAGCCACCGCCCGAGAGCTGGAAGCAGAGTACTCACCGAGGAGGCCGAACTTGGAGGTGGTAACGTGCCCGCCCTGTTGTAGGCAGATCATCTGCGGGTGGTCTGGGGGGAGAAGGGAGGCGACGCGCTCGCCCGTCCTCGGGTCCACGTAGTTGTACACCACCGTCGCGGGATGTCCGCCGGCGTGTCGAGGTGAGGGCCCTGCTGCGGGGTAGCCCGCGCCGGGACTAGGAAGACTGGGGACCTTCACATCCTTGGCAGGTGCTTGACCTTCTGGGATGAACGGGCCCGAGACTGACGAAGGGACGTGATGTGAGATGAAAGAGACAAGAGACAAGGAGTGAAGGGACGTACTATTGGGACCGCCGTTCACCGCAACATCGTACGAAGGGGGCTGCTGCGCCTCCGAGTCGTCGTGGTTGGCCTGTGTAGGAGGATCCCGAATATGCGGTTTGAGAGTCAGCCACCCTCTCGCTGCAGCGCGGATGCCGACGAAGCACGCACCATGGTAGGATATGAGGGAGTTGGGTCAACGATCATGGCGGGGGAGCGGATGGACAGGGTATACTTAAGTAGCCTAGCAGGTATGGAGTCAGGGCGAGTGGGCCCAACAGCGGTTTTGTAATACTGGCTGTGGAGAGCACCGGCAAGACGTGGCACTGGATGTCCGCCACAGCTGAGTACTGCGGCGCGGTTTGCTGCGCCCCTTCCGAGGCGGTGTAGGTACTTCCACGTGTCCGCGTCTGACCAAGAGAGCGGGGCGTGACAGACACCGAGCGAGGGCGGGATGTGATCAAGCGTGACTTGACCCCGCCCGTGACTTCTCCCTCGGGACGTCCGAGATCTGAATCTTATCAGGACGCGATCGAACAGGTCGATGATTTTTCTTTTGCTTTTTCTTTCCTCGTGCGGGCGCCTGTTGGCCA
The DNA here is from genome assembly GCA_024305745.1 of Polyporus tsugae. NCBI lineage: Eukaryota > Fungi > Basidiomycota > Agaricomycetes > Polyporales > Polyporaceae > Polyporus > Polyporus tsugae. The sequence continues at coordinate 2,078,766 of JAHRBS010000001.1, forward strand.
TTATCGTTGAATTCTGCCCTTGTCCCTCTTCTTCTTCTCTCTCGCTGCGCCCTTCGTTAACTGGACTCTCGTTGTCCTGTCCCTCTACCGCGTCTCGCTCTCCTCTATATTCTACCACAACTGTGCCTCTAGCATATCGACAAGTGTAGCATACCCCAACATCTTCCTCCCTCAACCAAAACTCAACAACCATGGCAAGCGCGGGACCGTCTTCCAACCCCGAGTCATCGCAGCAGGATCCCGTTAATGCTGATGGAATGACATCTAGAGACTAGTTCGTCTGCGTCATCATACCTAAGACTTGGAAAGAATGTTTACAAATTGTTCACCCAGCTATGCGGACTCGTACGCGCACTTCGGTCAGTATCATCTGGTTATCTTACGTCCATGCAATGTGACTCACGCGCGTGGCCCGACGCCCCATGCCCTGCAGGCATTCATGAAGAGATGTTGAAAGACACCGTCCGCACGGGCTCGTACCGTAACGCGATCATCCAGAACCCCCATCTCTTCAAGGACAAGGTCGTCCTCGACGTCGGCTGCGGTACCGGCATTCTGAGCATGTTCGCCGCCAAGGCCGGCGCGAAACACGTCGTCGGCGTACGTAAACCTCGCCCAGATCTTTCAAAGGGGTTCAGCTGATCGGCACCGCTCGTAGGTCGACATGTCGAACATCATCGACCAAGCCGTCAAAATTGTCGAGGCCAACGGCTTCAAAGACAGTGCGTATCGTCTCAATATTGCTCTTCCCTCTGCCATCCCTCTCCCTCTTCACCAACCATGCCATTTTCGAAATGAGAGGTAGAGTAATGAATGCAGTTGGTGGAGCGAGCCACGTACCAGTCCACGCGTCCTTAAAAGGATTATCCATTCCCAATTCGGTGTCGTTGTGACGGGGTGGGCCGAGAAGGGCCCCATTATGTTGGTTATCCAGTGACGTGCAACCTAAGCTGACTTGCTTGCAGGGATCACCCTTGTGAAAGGGAAGCTCGAGGAGGTCCAGCTTCCCTTCGACCAGTTTGACATCATCATCTCCGAATGGATGGGCTATTTCCTCCTGTACGAGTCCATGCTCGACACTGTCCTGCTCGCTCGCGACAAATATCTCAAGCCTAACGGCCTCATCTTCCCCGACGTCGCTACGCTCTACCTCGCAGCGATCGAGGATAATGAGTACAAGGAGGAGAAAATCAATTGTGCGTGATCCTTTGCTGTTCGGATCCCGCATAGCATTGCGGAGTCACTAACCGGGGTCCCCTCCCTTCTCGGCGTTACCCATTCTGTGCGTTCACATTCACACGTCAAACAGTCTGGGACAACGTCTACGGCTTCGACTATTCATGTATAAAGGAGATCGCCTTGCGCGAACCCCTAGTCGACACGGTCGAGCTGAAGGCGGTAGTAACAGATCCCTGCCTGATCAAGGTATGCGCTTTCCCCGTATGCCACGTCTCTCCCACGTCAATTTAGCACACTTTGCGGCTTTGCAGCACATAGACCTGAGGACGGTCAAAAAGGAGGACCTCACGTTCACCCACACGTTCTCATTAACCGCCACTCGGAACGACTGTGCGTATCGCCGGCCCTATCTCCGCGTAGATTCTGCGTGCTGACGTTCGGATGTGGATTGGATTTGGAAACGGGGTCTAGACGTTCACGCATTCCTGGCGTGGTTCGACATTCTCTTCGACTGCACGCACACCAAGGTCAAGTTCTCGACCGGGCCGCATGCGAAGTACACGCACTGGAAGTGAGTGCTCCGAACTCTGCGCATTTATTCTTGGGAGGACAGCAGAGGTAACTGACTGATTAACCGCCTGTACGCCTAGACAAACGGTGTTCTACACGCCCAACACGCTCACCGTCTCTGCGGGGGAAAAGATCACGGGGCGGCTGTCGTGCGCGCCCAACGCACGGAACAACCGCGACCTGGACATCACGATCGCGTACAAGGCCGAGGACAGGGACGAGACGGAGGTCCAGTACAAGATGTGCGTCCCTCTTTCCTATTCTTCCTTGTCCATTCCCGCTGGCTCCCTGGCCCCCCTTGTGACAACCATTCCGTTTCTACCTCCGTCCGTCTGTTGTTCGCGCGGATCGTGTTGTGTGTATGTGTGGGCGTACGCTGACCGTCTGTCAGGTCGTGATTGAACCACGGACACCTTCCCTCGATGCGCGCGTCCCACTCACCCACCTCGTATCTTCTCCTCTCCGTCGTCGCATTGGGATCTGGCCCTGCCCCGCGTCTTTGTGCGCGCGATCATACCGCGCGTGTCGATCGTGCTTGCGGTTGGCTGTGATCGGACGGGATCGGCCCTGCAGGTACTGAACGCGGCTGCCAAGCGTGTGTGTGTGGCGTGTCGCAGAGTCTATGGGGGAAGGGAGCGTGGCTGCTGCAGTAGCGCGGGTCAATCGCTGGTCACAGTTCAGCCGGGAGGCTAGGTTGCAGGTCCGATCGAAGAAGACGGGCATATGGGCGTTTTGTATTCTTGGACGAGGGGTCCTGGTTTTTTACCAGTGCGCGACATTAATAGTATGGTAGCCCATGGGACGATGACGACGGCCGCATGAATATCGGCTCCAAAGGACGGAGCTCTCGGAGTTGGAACATTCAAGCGCAAGATCTGACAAGGGTAAGCACTTTGTCCGGAACTTCGGACCCGCGTCGGGCTTCGCGCTGCTGTGGTCAGGCGGATATCTATGGGGCGTAATGCTAGTGGGGACATGGGTAAGGCGAAGGCTTAATGCACGTAAGAGATCCAGAGGTTTGATGCAGCGAAGTTGCGAGTCAAAATGAAGGCGCGATCGAGGGTGGGCACTGGGAGGGGAGGCCACTTGCCGCCGGATTCGATCTGTGATGGTGGCCTGGAAGCTGATTAGGTTGGGCGCGTCGCGTCGCGGCCGCGAGGGAGTGTGGCATTGGTGTGGCAGGATGTGGGAGCGCGAACGGCAAGCGGCGAGGCTCGCACTCAGCGAGCGAGGAGCGCAGGATCCCGCAGGCGCGGCGCACGCAGCTGGAATGGCGGAATGGCTGCATTTGGGCCCGAGGCTGGAGGCTGGCCCTGGGGATGCCGGCGGTAGACACGGCAAGATTCAGAGGCTGTTTTGGATGATCTCATCCGAATTGCCATTGGATTGTGTTTCGGTTTCGGAGACGGTCTTCGGACGAGCGGCAGCGGCCGTGGCAGTGGATGAGATGAGCCATTCAGGCGCCCTCTCGCTTCCCTGCACACTCTCGCTCATATATCCTCCCTCCCCTTGTCCCGGCTTCCGCCCTCTTTCCTTCGTTCCTCCCGTCACTACTCCCCCTCGACTACGCTTTACAACCTCCCTTGCTTCATCTCCATCTCTTCGCTAGCCCTGGTCCCCCCTCGCCTCACCACCCCACCATACCACCCCCCCTTCGCCGCAACCCTGCAAACCAATTTCATGATGCACGCACGGATCCACACGACCGCAATGACCCAAGACGTTCACCCTACACTCGACCGACTCCCGGCGGAGATCCTTCTCGAGGTCGCAAGCTACCTCTCCCCACGCACCGACGTCCTCCAGCTCAGCCAAGTGGTACGTTCCCAGTCATGCGACCCCGTCCGCCCACCGGACCGAGTGTTCTGATCCGACGCTTTCGCGCGTGCACAGTCATCGACGCTCTACGCGAAGGTCGTTCCCGCGCTCTATGCCGACGTCGAGCTCCATGGGGTGGAGCAGTGCGAGCGCACGCTCGGCATGCTCCAGCGCTGCCCGGAGGTAGCGCGACACACCCTGCGCCTCGCGGTCTTCCCCGAGGACGAGCCTGCACGCCCACGCGACCACCTGAGGGCGTGGGATAACGCCGGCATCGTCTCGCGCCGTGTCATGAAGGCTGCGCGCCATCTGGACGCGCTGGCGCGCTTCGAGTGGGACGGGGAGGATATGCTGCCGGATGACAGGATGTGGGTGGAGCTTCGTTCCAAGTGAGTGTCATTCGTCTTGTGTTTTGTTCGTGTGCAAGGGAGGGGATTGTGAGGCTCTTGTTCGTAGGCCACATGCGCGTGCTGTGGCCGGTGGCGGGTTGTGGTTTGCAAGAGAGCGATCTGGGGTCCGATATCGTAGTGCGATGCTAAACCTAGTTTCTTATTGTTAGATGTCCGCGGCTTCGACACATAGGCACGACCTTCGGGTGTTTCCTGCCCCGCCCTACGAGTTCGGTAAGTGCGCTATGACATCATCGCGTCGGGGTCGTGGGCGCCACCATCGCCTCGACGCCGATTCGTCGGTTTACCTTTTGGGTTGTTATCGCGATCAGATGGGCTGAGGGTTCAAGTTGTGTTTCGCAGCTGCTGCAGTTCTCGGGTCTGACGGGGTTCTCGCTCACGCTCAAAGACGGCTTCTATGCGCACTCGCTGCACTTGCCTTCCAGAGGTCAGTCCGATGCCGACAAACATCACCTCAACGTCCTCGGCCTCGCTGACCCCCAGTCAGAGAGCGAGCCTGTCTTCACCCGTCTATGGGACATGCTCGCTCTCCGTTGTCCGGACCTCCAGTCCCTTAGGGTTGTAGGAAATTCGTCGGAGCCTTCCGATGCTGCGCGGCTATATACCGCGTCCTGGCCCAAGCTCCAGCACCTCGCATTCGGCTCCGTGGTGTGGGACGCCGAGACGCCTGGGCACGCTCAGGCGGTACAAGACTTCGTTGAATTCCTGGAGCGCCATCCCACCCTCGAAAGTCTGCACCTCCTCGGTCGTCCCACTTCCAACCAGATTGACCTTTCAACTCTATCCCCGGACGCGCTGCCCAACCTCAAGGAGTTCAGCGGCTCCTTTGGCCTCCTGCGGACGCTGGCGGAACGCTCTCACCCACCGGACGGCCCTCCAGTCCCAGCTGCAGCGAACGTCAATCAGCAGTTACCCCCCATTGTGCATACGTCTCTGTCCAAGACCCTGCAACGGATATGTTTCCCGCATGCAATGCACCTCCGTGACCTGACACCGCTCGTCATCTCCCGCGTCCTGCAAGGTTTGTGTGCACTCAAGTCGGTCAAGGTGACGTTCGCCATCCAGGGCGGGTACGACAGCAACGAGATATTCCGCACCATCGTCGCGTCCTGCCCGCATATACTCGACCTCGACATCACATGCACCAACCGCCCGTCGTTCTTCTTAGTGAGTGTAAGAGCATAGACCAGTTTGCTGGCTATCTACTTATTATATGCTGCACTGTGTCAGGACGCGTTCGCGAATTCGCTCCGCGGGCTCTCCCGCCTCCGCACCCTCTCGCTCTCGCTCGTGCGCATGGCGGGCGAGGAGCCGATGCACGTCGGCGCGTCCCGCATCGCGCTCGCGAACCCCCGCCTCAAGTCGTTCTCCATCGCGTTCATCCCTGCGCAAGGCGGCGGCGGCTCTGGCCCGGACGGCGCCCTGGCGCCCCTCGAGCAAGGCGCGTTCGAGCTCGTGTCGGACGTGCACGGGATACCCGTCTGCCTGCACGTCCTCCAGCGGCACGTCGCGCGCTGGCCATGGCAGCGCGCGTGCCCGCTCGGCGCGGGCACTGCGGCAGGCGTCGCCGAGTGGTTCGCAGCGGTCGCGGGCGCGCTCGGCGTCGATGCACCACTGATACTATTCGAGAACAGCGCGGGGGTCGCGAGCAGGTTCGCGCTCGGGCTCGGGTCCGGGCTGGACTTTGCCAGCAGTCTCTGGCTGGGGCTTGGGGGGCTCGGGGTCGGGCTGGGGAGGCCGCGGGCGAGCGTGCGGCGGTGGGTGTGCGACCTGCGACCGAGCGGGCACCCCGACGTCGCGCAGAAGGGCGTAGGGGAGCTGCTGGTGGAGAGGAGCCCGGCGGGGGAGGAGGCGCGGCTGCTGCTGTTCTGCCTGTGCTTGCTATTACTGACTCTGTGGGCGTTGGCGAGCAAGGCGGAGCGGTAGGGGGAAGACTGGCTGAGGGTTCGCGCGTGAGAGTGCGTTGGTTAACGTCCGGCACGATTGATATGGCTTCTCTGCTTTTAGACGAGTGCACGTTACGTGAGGTGTTGTACTGCTATAATTGCGTGTTTGCTGATGGATGACGACAACCAGCATGTTGTTGGGTGGATGGAGAAATGATTCTTACGCTTACGTTATAAAGTACCAATACAATGCTAGAGTCCGAGACTCCGAGTCGTTGATATATTTATGTTCTCTCCTGCACCTTCTGTTTAACTGCTTTACAAGATTGCTTTAAATAGAACCGTAGGATTTGCTAGTTGTTTGAATTTCACTCACACCATGAGCATAACAGGCACTTACGGTATCCGACGCCTTCATGCTGCGCAAGGGCGATGGTTATCGCTGTCCTTAGCCGCGCGCAGCAGGTAGGAGTTTTATCCGTGATTACAACAACAATCCGGTAAGGAGAAGTTTCGTGACAATGATAAAGGAGAGGATTTATGTCGGGTGACAACGAGAGGAATCTCTAAAGAGCGACATTCTGGTTGTTCGAGCGAGCCTCCCTGTTACACCAACCACCAGCGCCATTACTCGTAGACGTAGCAGAGGAACCCGCCGGTGGTGTTCATGACGTCGTAGATTGTCACCTCGTCGAATAGGCCATCCGCCGGGAGGGTCGAGTTGAGCTGCGAAAGAGACACGTCAGCATGCTGACATGGACAAGACCGGGATGGGTGGGCGGTCGTCAGGGTCACGAGTCAAAATGACGGGTAAGACCTACGTGGAGGTAAGGCGCCATGCCGTTGGGGTAGTCGGCGAGGGCCTGCAGGGACGTGAGGTTCTGCACCGACCCGCCTCGAAAGGCCCAGAAGTTGGTAGAGTTGGCGTTCTGCCAGTCGTACCACACCTTGTCGACCATCTGCCATGCGTAAAAAGCGTAGTATTGAGTGGATTGTTTCTCGAAACGGAAGCAGCAACAGTGTGCCTACCGCGTGATGCATCTGGAAGAGTGGCTCTGGATAGCGGAGACCATGTAAGCAGTGCACCCACATACATATAGGAAAACCATGACTCACCGCTGGCAGAGAAGGTGGGCTGGCCGCGGGTGCAGTTTGCGGGGGCGTCCGCAGGGCAATAGCCGGCCAAGTCACTGAAGCATGGGGGGGGGGTCACCGAAAGATGTCAACCCCAGTCCAACCCCACACGAAGTTGGGGTTCAACGTACCCTCCCAAGATCTCGTGCACACTCCCGTGCGGGCCTTCGGGGCGCTCCATGTAGAACTGCATGCCGGGGTAGTCGCCGGGGGTCCATTCCACCAACTTCTGGACCTCGGACGGCGTGAAGGACAGGTTAGCCTGCATGCCGGGGTTCGTCATAATCACGTTGTCCGCGAACGCGAGCCACGGCTGCAGGGTGAAGTTGCGCCGGAGCGTGTGCGGCGCGGGGTACGCGAGCTGTAGGTTGCGGAAACCGCCGTCCTGGACCTGGATGTCCTTGGCCGGGTCGCCCCACCCGCCGAGGCCGCTGACGGGGTCCGAGTCGAGGAAGAGCGGGCTGTTCTTCACGTCGGCCGAGTCTGTAGGAGGTGGTAAAAGGAGTAAGCGATTATGACGAGAGGCAGGCTGTGCTGAGGGGGATATCTCACCGATGGACCAATCCCAGTAGGGGGCGGCGCCGGTGAAACCGCACTTCGTCTTCATGGCGCTCTCGACCATCGCGACATACCAACGATGCCAGGGGAGGAAGAGGCCGGTACTATGGATCTGCATACCACCTATCAGTAGGCGGGGGCTAGGGGGGGAACTGTCAAGCTGACTTTAATGTTCAGGTCCATGTGGACGTATACAAGATCGTCCCAGTAGCTACCCGACTCGTTGACGGCCGGGATGTTGGAGACCGTCCTGTCGACGGTAGGCGTAAGGTTGGGGTTGTGGGGAAGCGACGCCAGGCACTATTAGGTATCGATAAGGCGGTAATGAACAATTAAAAAGCGAATAGGGAGAAGGCAAAGGACTGACGTTGACGGCGGCAATCCAAGCAGCTTTCTCGTCGGTGGACAGCGAACGCCATTCCTTTCGGACCGAAGGGTTCGTGCACTCAGCCGCTCCCGCCTTAAGAGCGAAGAGGCTCAGAGCAACGGTGAGGGAAGACGCGAGCTGGATCCAGCGCATGGTGGGACGCGAGGTGACCTTGGTTGAAGTGGAGAGGGTTGCAACAGAGGCTCGACGAGTAAATTGTGCGGTCGCTGTGAGACTTTTATGCTGCTGCTGCTCCCCTAAACAACGCAAGTCCTGTGCGCCCTATAGCTGGTCCATGACAACAACCGGAATCAGCCCGGACTTGCGTTCTGATACCATGGGTTAGCCGTTAGTACGCTGCGCAGTGACCCTCTCACGAAGACCGCTGGGTGGAGAAAGATAATACATACAAGTTGATACGAACCCCCTCCATACGCAGCATGTGCCGTCCGGTATGGTGCGTGATCGCCTTATTGTCCGAAAAAGATAATAACCCAAAAACTTCTAGGTTCGACGTAACTTCAGGTTCACCTGCTCATCTTGGCCGTCTCCCCATGAGCCAAATGACACAAGCGTGATAGTTTGTACTTACAAGACCTGTTCGACATATCCCCGCTCCACTTTCAACTCTATCGTATTATCCCTCAAGGCGCCAACGGCCTCAACAACGATGCGTTTTACGGTTGGACGGCTAGGACGGCGGACTACGCCAAAGTGGGGTAGTTACCGTTCAAACGGATCTTTTGCCTCATTTAAATTGCAGAGCAAAAGTTGAAACAACTGGAATATTAATACGGGGTGGTCAGAACGTCAGGGCAACCCAGGGGTAAACCCTCACATGAGGCAAATATCAGTTTCGCTGCTGAGCTCACTCACCGGTCGCGGGACGGGATCAGTGGTCATGTTCAACCCCAATTCTTTCGCGGTGGAGCCGAAGAAGCACATTGCCGTTAACCAGTGCGGCTAGAACCTAGGTCAGACTCAAAGGTGAAAGCGCAGTGCGACGGTCGGCGGGCCTTGGCAACCCACTGGAACTCAAATGACGCACCCCAGATGTTTGTCGTAGTAAGACGCCGGGGCCGGAAGCAACCCCGAAGCCTGCGGTTGCGAGGATCGCGCCAAGTTAGACCGTAGAACTGTGTTTGCAAGTCATGATGCATGAAGGCCGACTAAACCGGATAATGCCAGAGAGGATAAGTAAGTACTCACCTTCCGTCTCTTTCCCGCTCCACTCACGCTCGCGCGGGGCTCAGAAATATCAGCGCTGACATTAGAAGCGAGGGAATTGAGCGCGAATTGCGATTATACATACAAAATCTATTCCGATCCCCGGAGCCATTGTACTTGGCGGGAGATTCCTACGTATGAAAGACACCGGGGGAGAACCGTTGCGTGCGTGCGACCAAGTAAAAAGATGTATACAGATGGTGGGAGTATTAGCAGCCAAGCCATGGGTATCGAACTCGAACACGACATTGTGAGAAGCGAAGAGTGTGGAGAAGCGGGGTGGAAAATATTCGTGAGCAATAGTATCAGTACTCAGAGTAAAAATCGAACCATATGCATATGGAACCAGATGGGGATGGGTACATGGGGTAGATGGATATTGTCTTGGCATCTGCGTGCGCAGTGCCAAAACAAAACGAACGGCAGTGCGGTTCAGAGCCCGATGAGAATGTACACCCGACCGCCGGGAGGATTATTGACTATGATACACCGTGTGGGGAGTCCGTCGTGGCGTGCGTGCGTCGCGTTCACGGCTTCATCGCAGGGGGAAGAACATCCGAGAACGTGATCGCGAGACAGCCCAACCAAGCCATCTCAACCGCAGCGCGTCCAATGGGCGTGAGCGTGTAAACAGGATCGAAGTCGTCCATCATCTCCTCTTCGTGCACGGGAGAAGGCGGTTGTGGTGGCGGGTTTTCCTCCACCCCGATCGCGAGGCCGACGCAAGCAAGACCCTCTGGGATGAACTCGATGTCCCTCTCTTTCCCAGAACACACGCCAATGACGACGTCGCCAGGGTGCTTCTCACGAATGGATGCGGGAGGGAGCTCTGCCATAGCCGCGGCCATTTGGCCTGTGATCGCTAGTCCCTCGCTGGGCAAACGAACGCCGGTTCCGAGGAAGTCGTGGTAGCATACCAAGCGCGCACAAACCCGGAACGCAGATTTGGGTATGCCCTTCATCTTCGGCGACGCGGCAGTGGACGTGGCGAGCGAGTCGGACCGAGATCGTTTCTTGTTCGCTTCGCCTTTCTTCTTCTTGTCCCTGCGCTCGTCGAAGGGGACGTAATAGACGATCAGGTACTGGCGTTCCTCGACAGGAAGGATGAACCTCGCTTCGTCCTCGCCAAGGATCGTCGACGACTCGTCCGTGTTGCAAGGCCAAAGGGGAAGCAGCATGTGAAGCGCGTCTAGGGGAACCTCCTCGAAGACGTTGACGCCGGAGTTGTTCTTCGTCGGCTGCTTGCCCTTGCTGCGTTCGTTGCGATTATTGCGGAACGTCGGGAGGAGGCCCACATCCTTGAACGACTCGTTGAGGTTCTGGATGACGCGCTCGCGTTCCTCCTGTTTCGAACGAGGCGCGAGAGTGACCCATGGCGGAAGCGTCGGGGTGAACGGCACATCCGGCGACGGCGTTGATTGCTTCCCAGCGATGCGGACGTTGTTTCCGCGTATGCGTCGCGCGAGCCTCTCCATGAGTCCCCCGCCGCCGGAGTGCTCGTGTTCGACGTGGTGCTCGGACCGCCCGCGGAGATACTCGATGCTGCCTGAGTCGAGAGTGGCAAATGCCTCGGCATGCGACGTCTTCGGGTAGATCAAGGTCTCGTCGTCGTCGAGCTCCATGCCCTCTTCACGTTTGTTCCGACTGAGCGAGGACGGGAGCCGATCGCGAGGAGGCGTCGTGATATCGATAGACGACACAGGAGACCGAGTGTCGACTGTCTGGGAAGAGAGGGACGCAGCGCTGATAGAGGCGGCGTAGGAGGTAGAAGCAGCGGAGGGCACAGCAATAGTCGGAGAGGTGGGCACGGAAGGCGGAGAGGACCCGTATTGCCGTCGTCTCAGAGTACCGTCGTTGCTCACCGCCGTCTTGATAGCCATAGGAGTCGCTGGCAATATCGCGCTGCCCGACGCAGCGCTGCCGGAGCTGGTGGTCTGACTGGACGTATCCGATACGCCGCCCACCTTCTGGCCTGGCTTGCCCTTCTCCTTCGTCTTAAGTTTCTCCTTCGCCCGATCACGATCCCGCTCCTTGTCCTTCGACCGTTCACGCCCGTTCAACTCGCGGTCGACGGGTCTCGACTGTCCGTCGGTGAGAAGCCCGTGAGCGTTCAGCTGGCTTGTCGTCCGAGTACTCGTGAATTGCGCCTGCACATCCATCGTTGCGAGCAGGATAGTGCCGCTCGTGTGCACATGGAACGACGTGCCGCCGGGCTTGTGGGAGCGTCCGAAGAGGCCGTACTTGCGGAAGATGCTGAACGCGACTGCCCGCGAATGTCTGTGGATGATGGAATGGGGTCCGCCCTTCGTATTCCCTCTGGAGAACGGGTCGGTGATATGGCGGACATTAATGCGCTGCGTGGGTGCCTTCGACGGATCTAATCGCCATTCGTTAGTAAATGGACAACTTCTACTCTACTTGGAAGAACCTGGTGCTTACGCTCGGTCCACTGCTTATCAACCTTGAACCTGCCAACATACTGATGCCGCCAGAGCTCGTGAATAGCTGGCCGGCCGGGACGAGGAGGTATAGGGGTGTTGGTTGAGCCATCCGCCATCTCCTTCCTGAAGCTCCACTCCTCGCGTCGCCTGAGATATCCCTTGTCAAGCTTACGAAGTTGCGAAGTGAACGCGTCGTCGCTCATCGTCGTCGTGCTCGAGCGACGACCGCTCGAGATCGAATTCGAGTATTCCCATGGGGCAATAGACGTGCGGCGGGACTCCAAGCCTCCTGGAGCGATATATGAGGGCGCGCCTGAGGACCATGACCGCCGGGTTCCGTCCCCAAGAATATACTGGAGGTTGAACCCTTCATACGTGTCCGGGATCACCGCTTCCGCTTCTGGAGGAGCATCATCCACCCGGATTTGTTCATCGGGCTCAATCTGCACTTGCTCCTCCATTTGCTCTTCCATTTGCACCTCTACTTGCGCCTCCATTTGCGCTTGCACCTGGGCCTCCAGGATCTGCCAATCCGCGAGCGTGGTCGGTTGGCTCGTCGCCTGCACGAGGGGAGGGAACGGGGGATGTTGTTGGCCGAGGTCGTCGTCAAGGCTCCGGCTCATGCGCCGTGCAGCAAGGATCGTCACCTCGCTGTCTTCGCGGTCACGAGGAACAGAGCTCTGCGGGGCAGGAATAGCCCATGGAGTGCTTCCGCGACGGGATAGAGCAGGGGATCCGATCGAACTCGGTGTGCTTTCCTCGCCACCGCTGTCGCGCATCCGAGCGAAGGTGACAGGGGAAGACGCACCAGGAAAGGTCTGATCTACGTCCTCTTCTTCGTCCTCGTCCTCGTCCTGATCCTGCGTCATAATGCTCGTTGTGAAGCTCAGCCTGCTATATCGGTCATCCCGAGCCCGAGTGGGGCCGGGTGCGTAGTAGCTCTTGTCGCCGCCACCGAAGGTATGCAGAGATGCCGCGTCTGAGATGTCTTCACGGGAGACATGCCGGTAGTCGAACTCGACGTCCGTGTCAAGGTCCTCGCTATCGTCGTATACCGTAGCCGAGTCAGGCTCTGCTTCCGAGTCCATGTCGGGACGAGGTGGTGAGACTGACCCCGATGAGCCCGAGTAAGCGTTGACCGGGAGAGAGGGTCTGCGGGTGCCATCGTCAATAGCACGCATCTTCGCTCTGTTCTGCCTCGCAGCTTCCTCCTCGTCATCGTCTGACCTAGACTGACCCTCAACGTCATTCGTAATGATCCTTGGTGTGCTGCGACGGCGACCGCTTGAGACAGATTGTCGTGGAGTGCGATCGGCGCTGTTCGAAGTCGGTACGGTGAAGGGGCTGATCAGCTGGTCTGTGCGCCGAGGAGGAGATCGCGCAGCACCGAAAGTAAAGGTGGAAAGGTTGGAATAAATGTCGTCAGAAGGCGTTGCAAGGTTGACATTATCGTTGGGTAGAGGAAGTGGAGGCTGTGAAGGAGCAGCTTTAGCCGTCGGCTGATGGAGGACGTTGGGAAGCGAGCCTCGTCGGGAAGAAGAGGTAGAAGAGGATGGCGTATGATTCGGTCGCCGAGGGAGGGGGCGCAACGGTTGCAGGAGAGGGGGTCGAGAGACGGTGGAGCTACTTTGGGCTCTGAGAAGGAATGCGTGTTATGAGACGAGTGATATGAACGGGCGATTGCACGTACTGGTTCGGGATGGATCTACGTCTGGAAGAAGAGGCGGGGTTGCCGTTAAGGCTATCTGCAGTCGTACGTGGGACGATAGGCCTGCCAATGCCAAAGCGTGCAGGGTCGGTTTCCTGAGAGTTGTCGTCAGGACTGTAACCTAGGAACGAAGATGATGAGGACATCGGATCGTCAGCAGCGAGGGGGGCGTTGGGGGACTGAAGCGGGGCGAGAGGAGCACGTCGAGGAAGGAGGGGGGCGTTGGCCGAGGATGCGGTGGAGGATGTGGACGGGGTTTGACTGGAGAGAGTTCTGGGTCGTGCAGTAGGTTTTTCGGGCTGATCGGGAGGGGCGTCGCTGCGTCTGAAGTGAAACATGGAAAAGGAGGTCGTAGACGTGAGGGCGGATGCGGCAAGCCCGAGGAGGTGCCAGGTATGTTATGCGGAAGACATTCGAGGGGAAGGAGGAGATGGAGAAGGATGAGGAGCACAATGGGTCCTGCGAGGCAAGCCTTCCCACGTGGCCGGCCGCTCTTGTGCCCGTTTTGGTCGATTTGCCGCAATTAGACGCGTTTCACTTCCACACTCGGCCTCGTTTTATTCCCCTCCCTCGCCAGCCATCCCCCGCGCGCTGTTCCCCCTCGAGAGCCTCCACTGATTCCATGCTCCCTAACTAAGTAATCCCCAACGAGCCCCCAACGCCATGCCGGCACACTCGATTTCAGACGACAACCATCTGCCAGCGCCAAAGCGGGGCTCGCTTGTGTTGTTGTCTCCACCACGGATCTCGCCTCACCATACCTAATATTAGTAACCGGCCGCGCCGTGCGTTCACCTTCATCCGGGCAGCCACCCCAACCTTCTTCCCACCAAAACAATGTCCTGCAGTCCGCCTTCACCCTCACAAGCCTCCGCTCGAATCGAAACAGTACCTAACAGTTTTCGGCCTTGTCCTACGGATAGCACCACCACGCCACCAACGTCGATCATCTGTGTGCGCTGTGATCGTGTTGGCAGCATTTTTAGCCGGCAACAACTGCCGCTTCTGTCGCCCCGGACTACCCTCCCTGCAGCTTGTCCCCGATGCCACGAGACTCCTTAAGTATACTTAATGACTGGGGCTGACTATGTCGGACTGGTCCCACTTCTTGTCAACAGGACACAGCCACGGCTCACGGAGTCTCTGACAGCGGTTATGAAAGTCTATCACTCCGAAACGTGCCTCGGAGGCTCGGATGACGGTTGGAAACCCGGCCATGTGCGTAAAGTTTCAATCCGGCATGGCGTCTCGCAATTTTCTTGGCAACTCATGTTTCGCCGATTTTCTCGCAGGCACATACTTCAACAGATCAGCCGGCTTCAAGCGCGCTTCAAGTGCTGACAGGCTGCCAGTCAATCCCGTCCCGGCATGGGCCTTTTGTGTATCTCACAAGAGCTTTTTCAAGTACTGAAGAGGCTAACATCACACTGTAACGGCAACCCACCATCTGGGACGACACAACAACACTACTTATCCTCCATCCTTCCTTGGGCAAATGTTTCGAGCATTCCGAAGAATCCGAACGTCTCGGTTTGCCGGTGAGCGCTCCGAGTCCGCTTTGAGCTTTTAACGTCTCTAGGCCAGAGCTGGCCAGAGCCGTCACGCGTCATCCGTCGCAGTGTCCGAATACGGTGTCCCAAGTGTTTTGGGGCCTTGTAAACCAACAAACCCGGAAGCCTATATTCGATTGACGTATATCGGTCTTTTGGGTAACGTAGTAAGCAAGGCGCTCATGGTAAATTGTTTGGCAAGTACTGAGCCAGGTTTGTTTGCAATGGAGGCTGTGTTTCTCTGGCCCTCTGAGTACCGAAATGTCACACCAGTTTTGTGTAGAATCGCAAAGACGGGGCTTAGCCTTGAGATCATGCGAGCGGAACACTTCCGATTCGGAAGTCTTAAGCTTTTGGAACTGCGTCGTCCCGTAACGCTTGGTAGAGCTTGGTATATGCATTTGGAAGGCCAGGGAAGGGTCGCGGCGTCTCGTCAATCAGCGAGAGGGAGATCACGCAATCTCTCATATGCTTGCAGGGGTGTGTACATACTACTAATCAGTACAGCTGCAGTAACTAAGATTCATTGTTTTACGTCGACCTCGGATCTCGTGCACGTTGCAAGCTGAGCCGGAGTCTGGGTTCGTTCTGAGACCGTTGAAAATCGCTGAGTCCAGACATTTAAATTTCCCGTCGGGGCTGCAGGCTGTGCTGCGGGGCTCGGGAATGCACAAGGTAGCAAGTACTTGCAGGATTACGCAGACTACAAGTTAGCCGAACTTATCGGAGATCCACTAGTAAAACCACGCTGCATGCTGCGCCGTACTGAACGCCGGATTCCGCACTTGCTCATGGCCCATCATGTTCATCGTTCATCGTAGAGACAGCGAACCTACCCACAAAATAATCAATGAATACTTTGTGAAGAGCCTGGGCGGTTGTGGGCTACAAGGCGTCCCTCGCGCGGCCGATGATCATGATGTGGTTATGTGTTTCTATTTTGAGAACAAAAACGCGACTTTGTCTGAGCTGCTGGCCGCCGAAAGTCCCCGAGCCGGAGTGAGACTTGAGTCGCATAGCAATTGCCGTCAAACGCTCGGCCAGTTGTCGCTGTGCTTCTCGGCGTCCCATAGCGAATTTCTTTCGCCACCGGGTGCGATCAATTTAACAGCATGATACAACTACACAATCACCGTTCGCCGGCCGCCAGCGAACGTCCTCGCGTCACGATCTACAGCCTCCATCTCGGCTCGCCGGGCTCTAGCTTGCGGTTACGCTGGGTGTAGACATACCGTAACCCCAGCCCGAGGAGGGCTCCGGAGAACATAAAGCCGGCATTCGTATAGTGACCGGTGGGAAAGCCCGGCGACTCGGAGGACTTGTAAATGAATATTCCTGCGGTACACACCATCATCAGTGATCGTCAGATGAGAATGCGCGGGATGATTTCGTTGGTAAGAACAGGAACAAGAACAAAATGGCTATGACAGCGCGCGGGTGCGGGGACGGCATGGTCCAGGGAATGCATCGGACAGAGAACATAAGGGCGTTTGATGGTAGATGAGCGGACGTACCGATGATCTGTCCAAACGTCGCGAGCGACCCGTTGAGCGGGACGGCCAGCGTGGACGCCCCGGTCCCTCGGAGGTTTGCCGTGAGCCAGCTGAGCGTGGGGCCGGAGATGGAGAATGCGAAGGGGACGGCGACGCACAGGACCGCGTAGCGGGCTGTGAACGCAGTCGGGGGGAGGGACCCTGCACGTACCACGCAGTCAAAATCAGCTTGGGACTGCCCCGCAGAGATGGCAAGGACTGTGCGGACCTTCGATCACGAACGCGACCCCGCATATCGCGAACGATGCCACCATGGACCACGAACGGATTTCATATCGGTCGGATATCCATGCGACGGTGGTCACGACGCAGAACGCGATCGCGTATGGGGGCACTGTGAAGAGCTGGGCGCGGAGCCCTTCAAATCCCAGGCCTTGCACGATGGTTGGTGCAAAGAGGGAGATGCTAGAGAACCCAACCGAGTATGCGATCCAGACCAGATGGTGGAGGTATAGCCGCCAATCCAGGAGGGTGTCCCGTGCGTCCTTCCAGGTGATCATCTCGTGTCCCAACGATGCCACGCCTTTAATGCGCTTGATGGCGAGCTTGCGTTCTTCCGGAGATAGCCAGGAGACCGTCTCGGGGTAGTCGGGATAGAAGAGGAAGATGAAGGGTACGAAAAGGCAGGACGCAGCCCCTTCAATGAGGAAGAGCCAACGCCAGCCTTCCAGGCCATGTGCGCCGTTGATTGTACCGATGCCGAAGGCTATCGCACTACCGAAAGCACCGCCCAAGGTCGCTCCAGCAAGAATGAGTCCAATGCGAACGGCGCGTTCGTTCGGCTTATACCAGAACGTGAGGCAGTAGACAAGCCCTGGAAAGAGTCCAGCCTCAAAAGCGCCGAGAAGGAAACGTGTCGCGATAAGACCTCCGTAATTATGCGTGGCCGCAATAAGCATGGTAACCGCGCCCCACACGAGCATAAGGAAGGCAAACCAACGGCTGGGTTTGTATTTCTTCAGGAGGTAGTTGGATGGTACCTCGAATACGGTGTAGGCAACGAAGAACACCATGAGCGCGATGAGATACTGGGTTTCTGTAAGCCGCAGGGACTGTTCCAATGAGTCTCCGCTATCGCTGTTTAGGATTTTGGCGTTGCCCTATTAAGAGGAGTGAAAGACTGCGTGAACGCGGAAGTGATGAACTTACGATGTTGAATCTGTCAATGAAGCAGAGCATGTACATTGCCGTCGACAACGTGATCATCCTCAAGTCAATCCGTCTGACGAGCCTGTACAGTGATTATTGGGTGATAACCACCATGCAAACGGTGCTAGTACCGACCTTTGCTCAGCCTCGCTGTCCACCGCGCAGAACAAATCGGGGACGTCCAGGACATCTTCACGATGAAAGGTAGAAGCTTGTTTCTTATCCTTCTCATTGGTAGGTGAGCGTGCTTCGAGGTCACTTTCAACCTGGGGTACGGTGTTGGTGGCCACCGTCGACATGAGAAGTGGGAGGAGAGATGATTCCGTTGTCCCTTGCCATCAGTGCCTTATCTATATACCATGAGGGAGACTCACGCGTAATTATGGCCACCAGGAACTTGCTGGAGGAGAGGATTGGGACGTTGCTGGTCATCTGAGATGAGCTAATTCGGCTCTGCAGTCACAGGTCTTCTAGCTTCTTTGCGCCTTTCTCCCACACTGCGACCGGTTCGGAGTGTGCCTTTAATTTGAATACCATGCAATGCCACCCGCGTGTGGCCGTAAGGAACATGGCTTGAACCTGACAATGCTCATAAGTCACGGTATAGACTACTAAGTACTGTATGAAGGGTTGAACCTACCAGTATTGAAACGTGGTTCTGGTGTCCACTAACAGGCACATTTTCTGCACTGCTGGTTGGATAGATTCGCTCATTGAACACCCAGCAGAGGGCACAGTCGACGCAGTGATGGTAAATGGACATCGGAAACCATACGAAAAAGGGTTCTGACCGTTCAAAGGTAAGGCTGCGGGCGAGCCTATAGGGAAGTTCTGCTTACGTGATCCAAATTTTGGCCTGCCGATCTAAATTGCACGCAACAGAGCAACCCCCTTGCAGTGCCCGTATTCTGCGCTTAACTTGACTATTCCTCTCTGGTTCCTATGATGTCTGTGAAGAGAAAGCGCACTGAGCCCGCGCCCACAGATTCAGAAGCCGATTACTCCGAGGTTTCGCTTGGTTCAGAGGACGAAATCGACATATCTTCTGCTCTTACTGGAAAACGTCCAAGGGTCGCGTCAAAATCCAAGACGTTGGAGGTTGAGGATGATGAAGACTTGCAAGACTTCATTCGCGAGTCTATTGCCAAGCGAGATGTCAAGGAGGGCACAGAACTGTTGAAAAAGACCAAGGGGAGGACCAAGATCGTCAAAGGCGAAGTTGGTGGAGGAAGCTTCCAAAGCATGGGTGTGTATCTATTCTGTAGTGTTTTTTTTTACTGCATCCTCAACATGATCCAGGTCTATATCCATGGCTCCTGCGGTCTCTGACGCTGCAAGGGTTCCGCATACCTACTCCCATACAGCGTCTCTCCATATCAGCCTTACTCACTAACCCACCACGCGACCTCGTCGGAATGGCTCGGACTGGTTCAGGGAAGTCGCTTGCATACTTGGTCCCCCTCGTGCAGCGACTTAGTGGAAGACATTCGGTCACTTTCGGCGCTCGAGCTCTCATTCTGCTTCCAGCCCGTGAGCTCGCTCTGCAGATCCTCAAGGTCGGAAAGGAGCTCGCGCGAGGCTGGCATGCAGGGGAAGGTGACCACGCAGGCGATGCACAAGATGCGGATGGGGGCAAGAAAGGGCAAAGCTTGCGATGGGGCCTGGTCGTCGGTGGTGAGAGCTTGGACGAACAGTTCGAGATGATCTCCAACAACCCGGACGTGTATGTACCCCTCCTCCCAACGTATCATCACTGCTTACGTCGGGGTCTAGTATCATTGCTACCCCGGGTCGTCTGCTTCACCTTATCATCGAGATGAACCTCGACCTCAAGTCTGTGCAATACGTCGTTTTCGACGAAGCCGACCGTCTCTTTGAGATGGGATTCCAGACAGCCCTGACGGAGATCTTGCATCGCCTTCCAGTGGCACGACAAACCCTCCTGTTCTCTGCGACCCTCCCAAAATCCCTCGTCGAGTTCGCGAAGGCCGGTCTGCAGAACCCGAAACTCGTCCGCCTTGACGCAGAGACCAAAATCAGCGCCGACCTCAAAATGGCGTTCTTTTCCGTGAAGCAGGCCGAAAAAGACGCGTGTCTCCTGGTCCTCCTCCGAGACGTGATTGGTGTCCCATTCGGCAACACTCCGACCGAAACGGACGAACCCATGGACAAGAAGGGCAAGGGCAGGGCGAAGGCGAAACATTCGGAACATGCCGCCGCCCCTCACCAGACACTGATCTTCGCCGCGACGAAACACCACGTCGAGTACCTCACGAACCTCCTCAGCGCCGCGGGCTACGCCGTGTCGCACATCTACGGCTCGCTCGACCAGGTCGCGCGCACGCAGCAGATGGACGCGTTCCGCCGCGGCCGCACAAGCGTCCTTGTCGTCACGGACGTCGCCGCGCGCGGAATCGACATCCCCGTCCTAGAGAACGTCGTCAACTACGACTTCCCGCAGGGCGCGAGGGTGTTCGTCCACCGCGTAGGGCGCACCGCGCGTGCCGGGCGGCAGGGCTGGGCGTGGTCCTTCGTCACCGCGTCCGAGCTGCCGTACCTCCTCGACCTGCAGCTCTTCCTCTCCCGGCCGGTGAAGAACGAGGTCAGCGGGGCCGGGGACCAGGCGTACACCGAATCCCTGATCCTGGGGCCGTTCGACCGGGACAACCTCGACGAGGATGTGGCGTACATCAGGAAGCTGGACGGGGAGCACCACAATCTCACCAGCCTCCGCGACGTCATGCGCAAGGGCCAGGGCATGTACGAGCGCAGCAAGGGCAAGGCGAGCCCGGCGAGCTACCACAAGACCAAGGACATGCTCAAGGACGGCCGCTGGGGCTACGCCGGCACGGAGTCCGGCGTCCACCCGGTGTTCGTGCGGAAGAGCCCGGACGCCCCGGCGAAGCTCGTAGAGGAGGCGAAACGGCGTGCGCTCCTCAAGCTCGTCGACGCGTTCCGCCCGGCTGAGACCATCCTCGAGGTCGGGGCGCGCGGGAATGCGGAGACGGCAGCCCTGATGAAGCAGCGGCGCAAGGCGCTGTCCAAGGCGGCACAGCGCGCATCGTTAGCGTCGACCTCCACTGCTGCCGTTGCAGCAGACGACGACGACAAGGGAGCCGGGCACGGGCGGAATGGCGATGCTGCTGCTGAAGAGCCGGAAATGGCAGATGAGGACGACATTGCGGTAACCATCTCCTTTCCTCCAGTTCGTTCACATGCGGCTCGCTCACGCATTCATACCTCCTGATGCGCAGGCCGTGTTCGACGTGTCAGGCAAGAAGTCAAAGGCCGGAAAGGACGGTTTCCGGGACGAAGAGTTCTACATGTCGCACTACCAGAAAGATGCCGACACAGAAAAAGGGTGCGTTCCATCTGTCACATCTTCGTCGTCTCGCAGACGCAGGCTTCCTCGCCGACAGCGTGCTGTTCTGCTCTATATTTGAGCTGACGACCTGTCGTCTCTCGCGGCTCTCCCGCCCAGGTACTCGCTTCGCGACGGCGCCTCCTTCGCCGAGCAAGCGCGCAATGTCGCATTTGATCTCACCGGCGACGATGGCGCAGCGCAGGAGCGCCAGCGGCGCGAGCTCAAGTGGGACAAGAAGAAGAAGCGTTTCGTGAAGGGCACGGGCGAGGGCGCGGACAACGTCAAACTTGTAAGGACTGAGAGCGGCGTCAAGCTGCCCGTCACGTACCGCAGCGGGCGGTTCGACGAGTGGAAGGCGAAGAGCCGCCTGAGCCTGCCGAAGGTGGGCGAGGCGGAGCCAGAGGGCCCACGTAATGGAGGTGGCGGGCATGGGCCGGGCGGGAGGAAGTACCGCCACAAGCAGGTCGTTACGGCGAAGCCGCTTGATAAGCTGCGGGGTGACTATGAGCGGAAGGTGCGGCAAGTCAAGAAGGGACCGCAGGACGGCACCGACGAAGCTCCTGTTCATGGGGCGTCCTCGCGGCCCCCACCGGGCAAGGGAAGGGGGCCGCCCAAGAAGGGGAGCAAGTTCGGTGGGAAGCCGATGGGCAAAGTCAAGAGCGAGCTCAAGACCGTGGACCAGATTCGGAAGTCGCGGAAGCTTGTGGAGCAGAAGCGACTCAAGAATGCACGGGCACCTCGGAAGAAGGGCAGGCGGTAGTTGTAGCTATAGTTGTCCTCGTAGTACTGCGTACATCTTCCACCCTGCGTCCATCATTGCATGCGATGCGGCACTCCATGGGTCTATCATACTGCATCGGAGTACTCCCACTTGGCCCCATCACCAGGGATGACCTTGATATCTGGCCGGTCCTCCAGGAGGTCCACCCCGACGCTTCTCAGGGCGTTTACGCACCACTCGGGATAGCCAGCATCTCCGAAGTAGTTTGTAAAGAAGTGCTTCAGGTACTGCGGGAACGTTCCGTTCATAATTGCCTCCCGTGCACCGCCCATGATTCGCGCTTGGAAGACCAGGTTGTGCTGTGTAACGGCTAATCACTCACGTTAGGCTCCGCATCTATAGTACCCCGGAGCGCTCACCATGCGCAGCTGCGGTTTCTAATGTTGCGGTGTGGTTCAGCAGCGCTCTTGTCATACCGCTCGCACATGTCGGGCAAGGGCAACCTTCTTCGATTGGGCGCATGTCCTTTGAGTGCTTGCCCAATCCTGCGCTCTATATCAGCCGGCGGGAACAGCACCGGTTGTCAACTGGCTTACGGAGATTGAGGGGGCCTTTTGATGTCAAGGCCACCCCGAAGCGTGCTGTCCGCGTGGGAAAGACACAGTCCGCCTGGGCGATTTCTCAGTTCCGAATATCGTTGCGTGAGAGGGTAAACTGACCATGTCCACGCCCAATGCGACACAGACCAAGAGGTCTGGAGAGTGTTATACAGAGAGCATCGGCTGCGGGACTGTTCTTCTCACCTTCTGCGAAACCGATACCCATGGAATAGCGTGGCCCTGTTGGCAATCTTCAGCGGAATATTCTTTGGTTATTCGTGAAGCACCCACGGTCGTCCGGAAGCTTGTCTGCACATTGCTTGATTCTGCAGGCTGTCAGACCAGGTACGCAGGATTGGAGGATAGTGAACTTACACTCTCCAAAATACATCTCCATAATCCGTATTAGCGTGGAAGTTTCCGACTCGATAGAAAATTTGCGTACTACCTTTCTCCTCTCCGCCGCTGAGCCCGCCGATGGCGTAGCCGGCGACCTTGTCTCTGCGGGCAATCATTTCATCTAGACATTTATCTCGGAGATCGGTCTCAAGGCCACCTTGCACGATCGCAAAGAGATTTTGCACGTCGTCTTTTCCGGACTTCTGATGAAATTCTATGCATCGGTCGAGCCAGCGAACCGTTCTCCACATGGCCTCTTCTACTCGAGGTCCAACTGTCAGACTGGACACTAAAGAGATACGTTAGCGAATGCTCACTTGTTTGGAATAAGAACCATACAAACCTACGTCATCCAGTTGCATGATGATATCGGCTCCAATTGCATGCTGTATTGAGATACTCTCTTCTGGCTACCGGAAAAGTCAGTTTGAACAAATAGTAAACATGAGCAGCATATAGCCCGTACAGTCAGCATGGTTGGTTCACCGTCGAATGGGCTAGCGAAAAGAGCGCCTTCCTCTGTAATCTTGGTGAACTTGCTCAATGAGACTAATTGGAAGCCTCCGCTATCCTGACGGCTTCTTTAGTAACATCGACAGAAATTCGCTCGGGACGAAATTATTCACGGTAAGGAGGTTGTGATTCCATCCTTGGAATTTGTGTGCACCACCGGCCTGTTTGAGTACTTCAATACCAGGTCTGAGATTGAGATGGTACGTGTTGTTTAGGATCAAGTTCACTCCTAAGGCTTCAACCTGTTGGGGTGTAAGTCCCTTGATCGCCGCCTGCGTTGCGACCGGCATGAAGGTCGGCAACATCGTGACTCCATCTAGCTTCAGATGTGTAAGAATGGACGTGAAAATAAATGGTCTAGATTAGTAGGACCCACGCGCAAGCCGCATTTTAGAGACTCTTGCGCGGGTCGTATGGCATTTGGCGAGGACCTCGAATTGCATTGCTATTGGCTTCAGCTCAACGACTTGTTTGTGGGAGTCTAGAGTCCCGATTCTGGGTGGAGTTTAATGCGGAGATGGTTGAGAGGATGGAGAAAGGAAGTCCGCGATGCGGTGGTGGCAGTGGGCAACGACTCAAAAGGAACCCCACGTGGCGGCATTGGCTTCCCGATCCCATCTCAAAGAAATTGGCAGCGCGCGTCACTGTTACTACGGTAGTGACACTGGTGTACATGTACATTACTGCCAGACCCGCCGTACGTCGCGCGCCCTCCTTCGGTCACTTCAGCCATGCCACTCCACCCTCGCGCTCTACATAAACTCAACTCTGTCGCCAACGCGACCTGGCGCCCACTCCGCAGACAGTGCCGCGGTTTCCACATGCAAACCGGAGTGCTGGAGGATCTGAGGGCTCGCGGACTTATGGCAGACATCACTAGGTATGTTAACGAGGGCAATTGTATCTTCGCGTGCCTCTGACTGTTTCAGACCGGAACAGCTAGCAGCAGAGCTACAGAAGCAGCCACAGACCGTCTATCTGGGAGTAGACCCGACAGCGCGCTCGCTACATGTCGGCCACCTTGTCCCCCTCCTTTCGCTCCTCCACTTCCAGCTCCGTGGGCATCAAATAATTCCACTGGTACGTCCTCCTGTTGAATCCCCAAGGGTAATATTGGAAACATAGCCTAGATAGGTGGAGCAACTGGGCTCATCGGCGACCCTTCTGGGCGTTCAACGGAGCGGCCGTTGTCCGCACGCGAGACGATCGAGCACAATGTCACCCAGCTCACCGCGGGGATCAACCAATTCTTTGAAAAAGCGACTGAGTACGCGGCGAAGCGGCTTCCCTCGTCGTCTACACGAATACCCCCGCCTAATGTCCAGAACAACCTAAACTGGCTCAAGGACCTCAACCTGCTCGAGTTTCTCCGCACCGTTGGATTCCACAGCAGGGTAAATACCATGTTGGCACGCGAAAGGTCAGTTCACGTGTCTCAAGTGAACCCCACGCTCTCAACGGCTGGTCTAGCGTCCAAGCGCGATTACTCTCGCAACAGGGAATATCCTTCACAGAGTTTACCTACCAGCTCCTCCAAGCCTACGACTTCCTCACCTTGCATAAGACCCTCGGCTGCACGATTCAAATAGGCGGCTCGGACCAGTGGGGGAACATCATAGCTGGGATAGAGCTCATCAATCGCGCCAACGCCGTGCCAGGCACCCAGGACCCTGGCGCGAGCGTTGAGAAGGGCTTCGGCATTACGACGCCATTGCTCACCACAGCGTCCGGCCAAAAGTTTGGCAAGAGCGCCGGAAACGCCGTCTCGCTCAACGAAGAGGACACGAGCGTGTACGACTTCTACCAGGTGAGCACCGTCGAGCGCTGCGGTAGTCTCGGCCCCCCGACATCCCCGAAGTCTTGGCCCGTCTTCATACGCATCTTTTACTGATGACCCGAACTCCGACAGTTTTTCCTGAGGTCGTCAGACGCGGATGTCGGTCGGTACTTGAAGATGTTCACTCTGCTACCCCTGGAACAGGTCGAGGCCGCCTTGGAAG
This sequence comes from Polyporus tsugae, assembly GCA_024305745.1. NCBI lineage: Eukaryota > Fungi > Basidiomycota > Agaricomycetes > Polyporales > Polyporaceae > Polyporus > Polyporus tsugae. The sequence goes on from JAHRBS010000001.1 coordinate 2,103,912, forward strand.
CGCACAATGTACGCGCAGTTTCGTCTCCGCCATCTGCCCAGCCGCTCACCTTTGCCCAAACATGTTATCATCGGTCCATGCGTCTCCTTGACCCGTCCGTAAATGATCCTCGCATAGAATTCACGAGAGGCGCGTGGCGCGCAGCGCCTCCTCGCAGAAGAGGTCACAGAGCTCGTTCATGGCCGTGCGTAGCAGTCCAGTCCTGCCTCTTCCAAGAAAAACCATAAACTCCCCCGCTCCCTCGTTCCTTCCTTCCAGCTCACGCAGATGCTGACCGTGTTCCATGTGTCACAGGTGACGGAGTAGCGCGTGCGCAGCTCGCAACCAGGATACTGTATGAGCGAGACATCGCTGCTGCGAAGGCCGACGAAGTCCTCGTGGCGCTCCGTGGCAACCCGGTCCTCCATCTCTGCGACCTGTCAGAGGTCATAGACGTCCCACTAACCAAGCTAGCCGCAGCACACCGGGTAGCAACGTCGAACAGTGCGTGTCCTCGTTCTCGCCCGTTCCGTGTAACACGCTCTGACTCAGGGTGTCGTATGGTTGGAATGAATGCGCGTGCAGGTGCCGCGCGCCAGCTCGTCTCGTCGAAGGGGCTCTATCTCAACAACACCCCTGTGACGGACTTCCAACAAAAACTGACCGCTGCCGACCTTATCGACGGGCGGCTCGCCTTCCTCCGCGCTGGCAGCCAAAGAGTGGCGGTGATCGCCCTGAAGTGACCTTCAGAAACTCTGCCGGCGTACCACGGCTTGTTCTGCTGCGTACTACTTCACTCTGAATCAGACCCTACATGCGCTGCTAGGTATGCACCAGGGCCAGCTTCCAGATGTCATCAGAGGGGTATTAGAGCACTCTTTACAGTCAACCTGTCTGATAATTATCCGATAATGAGAAGTTGAACTGGGGCCTTCGAGACCAAGCACCGCCCTGCAGCAGTCCAGGCAGTTCCCTTCCAGCGCTGACCGAAGAAAACCACACCCAAAAACTCCCGAGACAACAGGCGCCCCGACATCGTCACCGTCACCGTACGAGATACCAACGCGACAGGCGGAACGCGCTCGCCCGAACATCGGAGTCCTATTCTCGCCACCTCATTAGTCGACACGGATAGCGCTGTATAGCCTCCGGACGGCCCAGTACGTTGCGAGGAAGCCGATGGTGCCTGTCAAACGAGATAGATAAACATGAGTCCACAGTCCACAGTGGATGAAAGGGTGCAAGCGGATCGAAGCCGCGCCGCAAACGTGGCAGCGTGTGGTTGAAACCAGGGCCGCGACGCCACTGTGGTCCCGGCGGCGGCGGGAAAGAAAGGAAGAAAGAAACGCGGACAAGGACGGGGTTCGAATGGAAAGCGAATGAGAGGACGACGCACCGGTGATGAGGAAGTCGAACAAGCACAGCAGGAGCAGGTACCCAAAGTAGAGCGCCGCGCTCGTGAGCGAGTCGAGCGACAGGCGCAGGGCCCAGTACACAATGCCGTACGCCAGCAGCCAGAAGGCGCTCCCTCCGCCCGTGAGGAACGCGCGCCAGTGCCACCTGTGTGCAACAGCCCGTCAGCGCCAGTCAAACACGGTCGCTCAGGACTCAGGGACAGCCCGCCGAGCGTCGCCCGCACTCGCAGGCCGCAGATCCCCTCGGCGCGGATCAAGGTCGACACACGAGGGGGTGGGCGTGGGGCGCCAGGTCGGGGAACGCACCTGTAGTCCTCCGCGCAGAGGATGAAATAGGTGAACAGGATGGTGACCGTAGCGGTGGTGAGCGCTACGACGGCGGCGGTCAGCGCGAGGAAGCCGAACGCGTAGTACGCGCGCGACGCAAATAGGCTGGAGAGCACGAAGTAGAGCTCGATAAACGCCGCGCCTGGCATGGGGCCAATCCAATGAGTTTGGGGGTCCATCGATGGTGTCGCAAGGCAGACGCACCGAAGGGTAGAATCCCAGCAAGAATGGTCGCAGCCTATATGAACACATGGAGGGAAGCGGAATTCAGCGTTCGCTCTCGAGGTCCACGGAGACGTATGCGTGAAGAGGGAAGAGAGCATACCCATGGACGGAGGTATTTTGGTTGTGGCGGAATTTGTCTCGGAATTTGATTGACACGGACGGGGTGTTGAATGGCCTAGAGAAATGTTACATGGATATCGTGAGACGAGCGGCACCGGGGTACTCACGCCACTTTTTGAACCGTAGTAGGAGCCCACCGCAGAGAGCGGTGCTGAGATACCGAACCAAAGGACGATAATTAGGACCAGAGTGCCTATACGTAGGATGGTTGTTGAGTCCGGAATAAATGGTTAGCCGTCGGATATGTACTAGAATGAATGGAAGAATCGAACGCACCGAAAGGTACCGCACCCGACGAGCCAGCAGCGATAAGGAACAGGTTCAGAAGGAAAACCACCGCGAAGACGAACCTGTGACGTATGAGGATCGTTTAAAGGAATCCCGCGGACAAAATCAGAGGGTCCGGCTTACGTGGGCATGATAGTGGCGGTGAAGAAGGAATTCCGCCTCTTGTTCGCTCCGCCAAGGGACGTATACACCCTACTGGAGATGTATCCGGCGATTCTGAAAAAGCGTGGCATGAACGCATGGTCCGGGCTCTACGGAAAGGCCTTTCTTACCCTCCGAAGAATGTCCAACAGACCATCATGACCGTAGCCAGCGATCCCCGGTTAGAGGGTGACAGGAAGCCGAGCAAAGCAAAGACTGAAGACGTCAGGTAAGCATGGGGAGTTGCAGATTAATCCAAAGTAGGGAAGCTTACCCAGGGTGACGCCAACCATTGCGCACAGTTGCGAGCCGTTCCCAACAAGAACCGCAAGAACCATCGGGTTACCTGGCGTCCGGAACACCTCGCCATGAACCAGCTTCCAGCCCCAATCTTCTTGAACGTCTTCCTGAGCACATAGTGAGCAATATTATCCGCTAAGCGCGAATAAAATTGACTCACGCTGAGATCTATGGCGTTATACCGGGATATCTAGATGGTGGTCAGTTTGAAAACAAATGCCGAACGCCAAGATACGCTCACGTCGCGAGTCACCGTCCGCAGGAGGATCATCGATACCATGAGGCACAGGAATACGACCACAATGATGGAATTTATCAAGCTGAACCAGTGAATGCGCTGCAAAAGAGAACCGGTTAGCTCGACGATTAAGGCAAGTAGCGCTAAGAACCCCACAGGGTCAAATATATGCAAGTAGTTATCCCATCTTGTAGCCCAAGGTGTGTCTGATTGCTGCCGTCGAGACGTCAGCATAGACTCCAACCCATTCTGACCTGCATGCGTACATTCCACATTACTCGGTATGTATAGGTGATCGTGGTGTTCTGAGCCTCGCTAAGGAGAAGTGGTGCCGGATTTGCGGGCGCGCAGTCCACGATGCCGTCCGAGGGTACATCTTGAGAACCGCCCCGACTATAGCGGTGTTGAGTCAGTTTCCGTGGACCAACGTGTCACGGCTTCGCACAAACATACCTAACTGGCCACACGAGGACGCCGACAATGCGGTGCACTCCGGGGGTCGGAGTGTGATACCTGTGTATATTCCCAGAACATGACTACTTACTGCATCGCGCAGCACGTACAGTACGCAGACTGACCTTAGAACGATGTCGTAATGATTGTGCACAGTCGGCTGCTCTGAGAATTCACCCTCGTCGTAACCGAGATTGAAGCCCTGTTCGAAGAAAAGTTCTCCCGTCTTCTTGTCCTCTTTCATCTCCGCGGCCGGAAGCCCGTCAATCAGCCAGTTGATGGCGTAATCTTCCCGTATGCGTTCGTTAAAGAACTTGGCGTCTTGTGGGGGAACGGTTTCGGTACACAGGACCTTGCATGTTGTATTGTCTTGCAACATCTTGATCTAGCGCGCAAATGAAGAAATGCGCGTGCAGTATAAGTAGCCGGACTTACGTCGTATGGGGAATTGAATATACGATCTCCGAAGAGTGTGGACCCTAATGACGCTGGCTCCTTCTTGGGACCTCCCTCGGGTTGACAGAAATGGAAAGCAGGGTTATAGTAGTCATCTGGAATGTGACATGAGCCGAAGGGGCTGTTTGGCGTAGACGTCCGACATACAGTTTATCAGGGATTTCTACATTTCCGCCAACAGCACGTGAGTGCTGAGGCGTTCAGTGGAAAAGGTGGGCTACGCACAAGCTTTGCGTTGTCATACCCTGCAATCATGGGCGTAAGGGCGTTCACGAGGAGCGCGACCTTCTCTCCCGACTGGTAGTCATGCGGCGCGGCTCCCGGGAGGTAGAATGCGTCGGCGGTTGCGAGCAAGGCGAGGACCGCGCTGCCAAGGAAGCAGAGCCCGCGCGACAGGCGAGCCATGGCTTGTAGTCAAGCAGAGATTCGAAGGAGGGTCCGCAGAGCTGGCCAAGCGAAGGAAAGAAGAGGTGGGTGTGTAATTTAGAGAGTGTTGGGTGGTGTTCGCAGCGAGACTCGCGGATGCGCCGCGGCCGTGTCACTGTCAATCCATAAGCGCCAAGACCAAGGTCCCATGGGCGTCTAGACTTCCTTTCCCGCGTCTGGCACGGGTGACGTGCTCAGTCACAGCGCCTGCAAAGCCACAGACGCGTTCGCACCGCTACGGTCGGGAGGCGGGAGCTCGAGGCTGAAACGGAACACACTCACACTCAGACTGGCACTCCGACGTCCCGACCGCGCGCCTGCGACCGAAGCTTCAAGGGAAATTGTGCGCGTCATGTCGTCACAGGCTTCCCTATTTGTGTCCCTCGGCTGCCCACCGCTCTCAACGCCTACATCCTCCGAACCAGGTCGACCAACGACCGCCATACCACTAGTCGACACTGCCCCGCCCACCTTTGGAAGCGTCTTCGCTGCCAGCGACGCCGGGACCTCAGGGTATGTATCTCGCTTAGGCGCGGTCCCCTTCAACCATGTCAGGTACACCGTTACCTCACCAGTAGCTTGTCTCAAAAATCAGGGCGCCCGTATTCGGGTACGTCCCTATAAAGCGGACCCTTCCAACTCTGTCGCAGTCTTCGTCCTCCACCTTTCCTCCCAACGAAACCCACCACAATGGACTGCCTTCCGGAAGAGCTCATCTCGTACATCTTCGACTTCCTCCACGCCGGGGCCACACTCTCCTCCGCGATGCTCGTCAATCAGCGGTGGTATATGTACGGTGCGCGCAACCTCCATCACAACGTCGTCCTCTGTTTTGGGCCCGGGCTCACCATCAAGTCGTCCGACGTCGCTGTCTCCTTCATGAAACGTCTCGTGTCCTCTTCCCTCTCTACCGCGCACCTCGTCCATCATCTTACTCTTTCCGGCTTCGCTTCCCTTGATATCCAAGAACTCATCCTCGACATCCTCGGCCGCACGCACAACCTCCGCTCCCTCAACATGCACTCCCTTCACGTCTTCCAAGGCGGCATGCGATTCCCCCAAGACATAATCTCCTCCCCCTCCTTCCTCCCCAACCTCGTCGCGCTCAATACATCCTCCGCCGCTTTCAGTGTCTCCCTTGCCCAGACACGGCAGTACGTCGAAGCCCTGCGCATGCACGAGCCGATGGATGACGCGTGCCTCCGCCGCCTCCTTTCCCCCGAAGGCAGCGCCGGCCCCTGTTCTGCGCACAAGATCAAGCTGCTCGAGCTCGCGCTCTCCGTTGACAGCACGGCTTCTGCCGTCGCGCGCGTCGCGTTCCTCGCCTCCACCCTCGCAGGCGGCGCCTTGCGCGCGCTCGCGCTGCAATTCGACTTCGACATGGATCGTCCGAGACCTGTGTCGTGGGACGAGTTCGAGGTGCGTTTGCGCTTGTCGTGTCGACCGATCTGGCGATTCCCGCACCGGCACTGTGCTTCGTGTTCTGGCGGTGCTGTCCGGGCCCGCCAGGTCGGCGCGTATCGTGCAGGTTGCTGATTCCCGTCTTTTGTGCTTCTAGGGCCTGATAAATGAGCTGGGGTCGCATCTGCAGCCCCTGCAGAGCTTGCGACGGTTGAGCATTGTCACTCGGCCGGATCCACCCATCGTTGCCGCAGCAGTCGACGGACAGCTGGGGGGAGAGCTATACCGAGAGGCGGTGACACGGCAGCTCGCAGAGCGATTGCTCGCCGATAGCAGTCTACCGTCGCTAGAAGCCATCGAGCTTCGGTGGCATGGCTGGCTAATCCAGGATGCACAGATGGTGGGAGTTCCACGGGTGCAGCTTATGAGAGGCCCCCATCGGTGGCTGTTTGAAGCCTCCGGCTCCCAGCTGGCGCAATAGTGCGTATCCGGTGAAAGTTCTTCCTGCAAAGGGCATTCCCACTCTGACGTCATATTCTTCTTCAGGGCGACCGTTGATTCAATTGCGAAAAGGGCCTTCCATTTGAGGTCTCCATCATGCTATGAGAAGACAAAGGCTTGAATAAGCTCATGCCCCACCATCCGATGGGTCGGGGGCCTGAGCACCAGCTGGCAGTTCCGACGAGCACCGGCGAAGTCGTTCATGCACGGCGAAAGCGGGGTTGTTCTCAACACATGTGCCTCCGGACGTCTGCGCGCTGCCTTGAAGGGGGTCGGGATTACGTCGTTGTCTTTATGTCTGTGAGAGAAATCACCACACCGGAGAAGGGTGACCTTGTGTTAAATGACGTCGCTATATAATCACGTCTTCTGAGTGGCGTATGCCCCGAGCTAGAAGCTATCGTTTGCAGCCAAGCCTGCGCCCATGGCGGAATGTCATCAGTCATCAGGCAGCCCCCTGTAGAATCCCAATAGCAGAAACTGGTAACTAGTTTGGGACCATGATGATGGTTTGGCCAGGGTTTAAGTTGATCTCACGGAGACTTCCGTGTTCCCCACGTGGCAAGCGCTACTCCCGCGATGCCTCTCACTGCAGGCCTAGGCTTGGGCCACTACTGGAGATGCGCACTGAAGCTTTGAATGAAGGCCACATCCAACTCTCAGTCTCCGATGGGGCATAGTGGGAGCTACTCCATACGACGGCTCTGATCAAATCGGCCGTCGAATCAGAGCCGCTCTCAGGTGACACTCGACCGATACGGCAGGATAGTTTCTTCCCGCATCGTCCCTTGAATCGGACCAATCTTCGCAGGTGCGTCAGGATACTTTACACGTGGATTACGCACAAGCTGAGATTGGGATGTGCGGCAGTCGATAGCAACATTGACCCGTCTCCGACCTTCTAGCCGTGCAAGCCATCTCGGAGAACATCCCTGAAAAGATGTCCGTCCGAGGGGCAGCGGCTTGGTGGCGATATCGCCGCCTGATACCATACCGAAAGCCCAACACACATTATGGTAGGCTTCCGGAGATCGGGACACCGGGTCGAATTACGTGTTTCGCGAGGCGTTAAAGACTTACTTAGACACAATCCCTGCATGGTCCGCTTTGGGTTGCCTCGATGCGAACTTGATTGGGTGAGTGGTCGAAAGTGACATCCTAATTCGTGTACAGGTGCCTGTCTACTGCCACAATCATCAGTCGTGCACGGTGCGTGTGATCGCCGACGTCGAACTCTTTTTATTTACCGCTCACTTCCTTGTCGCCCAGGTATCGTGCGATACATCGAAGCTATTCCGAGTGCAGCTTTGTGGACGACGCACAGGACGTCCGAAATATTAGGTTATTTGAAACTACTCGACTTTTGCATCGTGTTGCCTCGTGTTCTTGTCTTACGCAGCAATTTGTGTACGGCGGGTAACGCATAGTGTTCGTTACAGGTAGTAGGATGATATTCCAACACCGAACCAATGCTGTGATGGAGAGTCCGTCGGGATACCTTATCCATTTCTTCCCTCAAGGCATCAAATTTCCCGTCGTCCTCACTGCACCCTGAACCAAACTTGTAACCGGGTCCGCAGTACTCTGACCTTGCAATCGTGGCACGGTATGTGGAAAATCCGCCTTCCGATTAACCTGTCGCCCCTGATGTTACATTCTTCATTTACAGGTCCTAAGCTGATTCCTACGATGTCGACTAGTCCAACACATTGGTGGCTGTTCTGCAGGTTTCCTAACTCGCCAAATTTTGCAGGTTGGTTGAAGTAAACTGACCCGCGTTGACACACTTTTCACAATCAACCGCTTGATGCGGGATGCCGTAACAGGTGGGCCGGACACCCGGCCACGAGCTCACTGCAGTGACTACACCTCAATGCGGTGTATTCGGATCTACGTGCCGCAATAGTTGCGTTCTAGAAGCACGCGAGGAGCCCCCAAGTAGACGTAATTGTAACATCTCCGCTTTCTTCCGAAGGTGTACTCTCTAACTGCTCTGCAGCCTGTCCAAATCTGTGGCATTTTACGGGCCGTTGAACCGCAGACTGCGCCCGCCACGGAGTCAGGGTTGGCTCCTAGCCACTAGCCTCGACGGCTCATTGCCCCATGACATCCCGGTTCATCCTATGGGTGGGTTCTGTAATTTGGCACTGGTGTTGTCGGAAATTTCGTCCTCTGACTCCTTTCGAGTATTTGTAGGGTCAAGGGCACCTACGCGTAAGTAGGAGCCTGTAGTGACAGGTCTAACCACAGGTAAGCGGTGTGCGGCGGCTTTGAACAACCAAATGCGCTGTTCCGCGGTGACTACCCCTGCCGGCGAAGGGGCTGGAGACGATCTGTCTGCCGTGCCTCGTCTATATTCCTGCTAAACTGCGGAGCTTCCTTGCATCGAGTCGATCTCATCTCCGAGAACGTTCATCCTAGGATCCGCTTGTGGATTCGGCCCTAGGCGACACATGTCCAAGTTGGCACTCTTACCCGGCCGACCCCCGGGTGCACCCTCGATCGTGTATATATTCCGAGCCCGTTTTTCATTGGCATCTCAACCCCTTTCGATTTTTCACCGATCGTGCGTTACCAACCTTCCTGCCATGGACGGCCCGGCGACCGCAACATCAGGACATTTTTACAACCAAGGTCCCGAAATTGTATGTTTCCCTTCCGTGTTGTTGTATCTTAGTCTAACCATGCTCCTCTTTACTAGCTGGCGAGTCCAAACGAGGCGACCTTCTTCCGGACTGTTTACTCCCCCGCAGTGCGTGTAGTGGATTACTCTGGTGCCCCTCGCATCCAATCGACCGCAAGCTAACGGAGATGTGCATCAGGAACAACGATGTCGTGACACCGACGACATCGACGCTGTAGGACAAGCCTCGAGTACTGTCTTCCATAATCATGGTGCCGATATGCGTTTCATCTCGCAACCGAGACAAGACTCGTCCCATATCATGTCTTCGCAAACCATGTTCGTTCCTCCAGCCGTTCATCTACGAAGCGACATGATGGTACGTGAATCCTCGGCTTCGCACCGGCAATGAGTCAGACCGACTTGTGAATCGTAGATCCTTATTCAAGAGCGGTACGAGTCCGGCCAGTCTTTAAACCATCTACGAGCGGTCCCGCCTATATACTACGACGACGGGTTCAACCTTCAGAGCGCATTTGTTGGGGACTTCAGCAATCTACCGGGCGGCGACCAGCCTGCTTGGACATCCGACATCCGACTACCACCGAAGTTGGCTATAGTTTTCTGGGTAAGACATTAAGCGCTGGTAGTCCCTCCATTGCTCAACACTCCCGCCAGTTTCCCAGATACCCCATATACAAACACCAGGTGACAGTCATTCGAGCTCATAACCAGCCCCCTACCCGCGGAAAGTTGGCGCGCATCGTCGCACGGGAAATGAAAAGACTTCTGGTGCGCGTCTTTCTATGGTAGAACGACCCATTTCCTTATCCCTCCATGGTGGCAGGACAAGGCGCGGATCGAGTACCGACTGCCACTCTGTTGCGATGGTCAGGAACTGTCACTGTCAGATCTGTTTCTCATCGATATCGAACATATATCGAGAGGCAGCCTGCAGCCTCGCATTGGAACTCGAAGGTACATGGGGCGCGAGGCCTCCGGACTTGTCCACCCCATGAACAAATTGGTTCCCAGCTTCGCATAACCAGCACGCAGCATGCACGCCTCGTTCCCCCAGGACACGGACCTTTTTCTGTCCGCTCACCATCTCCCCTTTACCGCTCGATGACGCCTCGTCTTGATATGACTTTACGATGCGACCCGACTTTGTAACAATCATTTCCTGTTACCCCGGTACCAGCGAGCGAGAGCTAGGACGCTTTTTTGCCCTTACGATAATCATCTTTTCAGGACTTCTCTGCACGGACATCGATCATGTATGTAACTCCGGCAATACTGGTACCAGGAGTACAAAGATGATTGTAGGTTCGGACTCGACTCGGATTCAATGATGGGCTTCAGATCTTCCGCTCTAGTACTACTAAGGGCCTCAAATACGACCCATCGGCCCGACTCAGGTTGCGTGTGATCCACAAGAATTTGTGAGGGCTATGTACGCAATCTCGAGTAAGGTTAGTGTAATAACTTCCTCCGTTCTCAAGTCTAGCGAGATCATAGTCACCACTGCCATTGGGAGACGCTGAGCAGGTATGGAGCGGTGGCGGTGTCAACCAATCGGATTTAGCCGGGCTGCACCTCGTCGGCGAGGATGATCTTTTGATGGCTCTCGCACTTTGTCTCTCATTCTCTTCCCCTCTCCGAATCTATCCCCCTTCCCCCTTCCCCCTTCCAAACGGACCCCGGCACTGACTACAAGCATACGCCACCGCGCGACGTAGGTGTTGCCACGAATGCACATTACAGTTAACTGACCCTTCCAAGAACTCGATTCATTACAAGATCTTCCCCTGCCATCGACCGCCTTGCTCCTCGAACTCCAGTTATACTGGAATCGTCGCTCGGAAACTGCAGTAGACCACGCAACCTACATTTTTTCACCCACACCGCCTCGCAAGTGTCGCAGAAGCTCTCCCTCGTCTTGCGCAGGGTCCTGTGGCATCAATTCCTTTAAGCCCCTGAGCGCTTGCTATGCTTGGGGACACCAGTTCGAACTTGCTCTCTGGCTTTCAGTTCACCACCATAGGCAAACTACCATCTCTTCTAGGCCGTATCACGTCAAGGACCGACGACAGTCAAGATCCTGTGGCTTCTCCATCTTCATCCCCCCTGTCCTCCCCAAAGATGACCGTTTCTCATGGCACACCGACCTCGTGGTTTGTCAACGCGTCTACCACGCACCAAGGGGGGACAGCGTCGGACGAAACTCCCCAAACTGGCCAGAGCGCGGCGAAGATGTCGGACGCCAGTAGCAGTACGATGTCCCACCACAGTCTCCCCGCGCGTCCTTCCCCCACCGTCGTCGGCAAGGCGGAACAGCACAGATCATCTAAAGCACCCATCTCCGGAGCTCGAACCTCCCATGCCTCTTCATCGTTGCCTACACATTATTCCTCTGGCTCCGCGCTTCGTCCCACCTCGTCTGCTACTTCAGACAGGTCTCCTGTTTTGCCACCCCCTCCAAGTCTCGCGCGCGCCTCGCACCCCGACTCCATGTCACCACCATTTGTGGACAAATCCTTACACGAAGATGAAGCAGACACGGCTAATCCTTTGCGCCAGGCGATCGCTCGCTTCGAGGCGGGAGTCAAAGAGATCCGTCACTTACAGGCAGAGGCGGTGCGCGCCATGGCGAGCTTCCAGGACAAATGTGCGCACGTGCACGCGCACGGCGAGGGGCTCCTCGAACAGTTCCTCTCGAAGTACGCGAACGATGAGCGCCGCGTCGCTCGTGCAAACCATCGCGTAGACGAACTCGAGAGGCAGCTTCATGAAGCGCGCAACACGATTGCACAGCGCGAGAGCGACCTCCATGAAATGCGCAACACGGTGTCACAGCGCGAGCGGGATCTTCGCGAAGCGCGCAACGTGATCACGCGTCTCGAAAGGGAGAAGAAGGATCTCCGTGGAGAACTCGATCGAGTGCATGGAGAACTCGATCAATTGCGTGGAGAATTGGAGCGGGTGCGCACACAGGCGGGGAAGGACGAGGCTCGACTCAATGAGGCCCTCAAGACCTGCCAAGAAGCTATCAGGGAGACGGAGCTGGCGCGTGCTCGTTGGGCGGTAGTACAAAAGAAGCTCGAGGATCAGCTGGCGGCGCAGAAGCGGGATGCTGACGCGGACAAGGAGGCACTGTTGGCTCGACTAGAAGAGCTGAAACGCGCTGCGGAGGACTTGAAACGTCAGGTTGCCGTGCTTGTCGAGGAAAAGCGCAAGCTGGAGGTTCAGATTCAGGCCGACGTCGCCCAACGCAAGCCGTCCGACGAATCCCAGAGACCAGGTTACCAACAACCCGGCCTGCCTGTCGAGACTGTTAAGACGGTCGAGGACAACGAGCAAACGCACGATTCCCCTCGCAAGCCCACTGATCCTCCTGCCTCCAAGTTGCTCCCCGTTTTTTCATCAACCCCCTCACCCCCATCGACTGTCTCTACAATTTCTCACCCCTCGGTTTCGCATCGGCCCCCGAGCGCACGCCTGACTACCAGTGGCGATAGAGCGACGCAGCGGAGATCGAGGGGCAAGCTGTTACACCTTACCGACGAAAGCCCGCCTTGTCTTAGCATTCCCAACCAGCCGTCGCTCGATGTTAAGGACGAAGATCAAGACGAGGTCAAAGCCAAGATCGAGCCCGTCGATGAAACGTTTATTGGTCCTTCATTCACATCCCAGTCTCATCCTTCCGTTCGCGAGCAACGACGAGAACAATCCCTTGACTACGCCCCTATCCCACAAGAACCTCCTCAGAGTCCTTCTATGTATCAACCTCGACCGGAAGTCACAACGCTCTCCAGTTCCGTAGTGCCCCATACCGAAGAGCACGGTCTGGGATCCCCTGCCGTATCCTTCGGGAGGGATACTCCCGAGTTAGCGTATCCCTCCCGGCAGTCTTCGTATGAGCCGACCCTACCACCGCGCAAACTTTCTCCAGCTCCGTTCGCTCGCACATCTTCTGGGCGACCACCGGCTGTTGAGTTCCCCCAACCCCCGATCAGTACAAATCTACAGCCCACTAGCGAACGCCGGGGTCCAGTGACTCCGCCCCTGGAGAACGCGCCGTCTGCACAAGCCGAGAGGTTTGTCAAACGTCGAGGGCCCCCGCAGACGCCCCCACCAGACCAGGCAATGGACTCCGCAGCTCTACCAGCACTACCTATTCAACCTCCTGTCCAGAGGTCGCCATCACCGTCTACACGTCGCGGATCCGATAGCTGGCGTCCTCCTCGCGAGCATGAGTCCCGTCCACCGGTTCGGTACTCTGACGAAAATCGGGACCGGCATAAGCGGAAACGAGACGATGATGGGGGCACCCGCCAAGCGGTTCTTCGCCGTCCCAGGCTCACTCCTCCTCCCCGTGGGCCTGACCTCTATCCGCCAGCGCATGACCACTATTTTCCACCCGCGAGTCAACAAACGCCGCAGGACTTCACGCACTTTGGCGCACGGACTCCTCCGCGTCAGCTCAGTGATGATCGTTCTCCTTACCAGCAACCGCTGCCTCAAGAGCACCAGCACCACAACGCCCCCTCTTCTGATGCCGAACGCCCTTACATTGCTGCCCCGAATGGGAACCTGCGCCGTCGCGTTGATCACTACTCGCCTCCCCCTCAGCAGAGAACACAGAACTCTACTGATGCACCTATGACCGGGTATGCACCGGCGCGCGAGGCTCGAGCTGCAGCTATCCCGGACACTGAACCTCCCTGCCCCCAGATGGCGCCGTCGCTGGCCCAGCGACTACAGAGCAACCCCGATGCGCCTGTACACGATGAGCCCTCCGCCCCTGCCGCAAGCAAGCCTGTGTCCCGGCCGGGCCCCCCCAGAACGAATGGCGGTGCGCCCCCTCCTCGAAGACAGGCTCAGCGACGACCGTCGCCTTACGAGCGCGTCTCGCCGTCAACGTCGTCCCAGGAACCAAATGCAAACGGATCAGTGCCGTTGCTAGACCGTTTCAGCGATTCCAAGACATACGCGCCTGCGTCAAGGGGCCGTGGGCCGGGTAGGGGCAGGGGCAGCCGCGGGAGGGGAGGACAGCCCCAGCAGAGGCCACCCGGAGACCGTCCGCAGAAGACTCTGGAAGAACGTCTCTCCGGGACCCGGAAACCTGACGGCGGCGAGCCCTTGTTGAATAGGATTCAGTTTGAATGAATGAAGGTAATGGCCAACAAGCAGTCGCCTCAAGATGGCTCGTCACAACCCCCTTTTCGCTGTTTTTCTTGCCGTTTTTACAATAGGCCGTAGTCACGACTGACGACGACGACAACGACAACGACGACGACAACGACGACAACGACAACGACGACGACAACGACAACGACGACGACGACGACGACAACGACGACGACAACGACGACGACGACGACGACGATTGACGTTGTTTTGTTCCCCAGTTCCCCGTTTTCGTGTGTTGGTTCCTTATCTTCCTAGGACGCCCGCTGTTGTGATATTACGCATACTGTCTTATCATATGCGCATCTGTTGTAGCGGTACGAACGAGAAGTGGTCCAAAAGAATATAGCCAATGTCCTATGATGGGTGGAGAATGATGTTCTAACAAGCTCTGTGATGGCGAAGAAAGAGGCACGACAGCGTCGGTGGAAGACGAAGGGAACGACGAAATAAAAGGATCTAGTAAGACAGTGATATCATATATGCTACATTGTCGCGATAATCCGTTCAACTAGCACCGCAAATGGTGAGCTCCCGCATCTCTTGCAGTACATTCTCGACCTAGCCACATCAGTATCAGCGGTCATGAACAAACCCGACGCCGCAACGGGGTGCGTACCTGTGCATCCAGTTGACCTGCGGCATAGTCGTCGCGTACGCTGTCGTCGAAATATCTGCAAGACAAGGCAGGCCAACGTGCGTCAGGTAAACGGCGGGGCACGAGCGAGCAAAACAAGATGAACCTTTGCACGCCACCCAGCTTCTCGTAGCCCTCTTCCGCGAATTTGCATTGCATCCGGATCATGGCCTCGAAGCTGGGGTCAAAGTAGGGGATGCGGAGATCGAGGAGCTGTGGGAGTTCCGAGATGAGCTGCTCGTTCATCATGTCGAACACCTCCTTCGCCTCGTCGTGTTCTTGTTGTGCCTGGGGGGTAAAGCAACGCATCCCGAAGCTGGTCAGACGATGCCCGAGAAGAGAACAGGGGACGCACTTTAGGAAGCTTCGTGGGGTCCTCGCTCGGCTTCTGGATGAGCTTGTTCATCCTGCTTCTTGCCGCATCGTAGTCTAGGAGCTGTTGGGGATGAGATAGGGAAACGCGAGAAGAAGAGAGGAAGGGGTGCGGACCTTGTGCGCTCGCTTGCCGATGTGCTCGTTCACGACGGGGAATATTGCGTTCATCTTACCGAGGGGCTCCATCACTGTTGTGCGGTACGGCGTTTCCTTCGATGCAGTTCGTTGGGACGTTCTGGTCGGGATATCAGAGAAAGACAAGCGGACGTACGAGTTCGCGACCGATGCCGGTATCCAAATCGTCGACAGCACGTTTGTACGCATGTGCAGCCATCGCCCCTTCCGAGGCCTTGTCCGCGGCGCCGTAGAAGACGTCGATGGTATCTGCTAGACGGCCCTGTGTTGCGGTCATGGCTTCGCGGTCGTCAGACGGGAGCACCGGAGAGAAGACCTCGACAGCTCCGAACGCACCCTTCATCGCGTCCGAGTACCCCTTGCCCGCCTTCTGCAAAGCCTGACATTCCTTCTCGAATCTGTTCCCAAGAGAAGCACCATGAAGCGACCCAATGGAGAAAATCACGAGGCGGGGGAGGAAGAACGCACAGTTTGTACTTGGCCTCCTCATCCGCGAACTCCCGGTCGACGGTGCGCTCGATCTGGCCGGTCTTCTGCAAGAGCTGCACAACGCAACAGAGATCCAGAAGTCAGGCCCAGTCCACATCCAAATCGCTTAAGAGACGGGGTTACCGAAGTGCCTGCGCGCGAAAAACCCTTCTTGAATCTAGGGTGGTGCATGCGGTCACCGCCCGTCAGCCTCTCCGGCGTTGCACTGGAAACGACGGGGGCATGCTCACCCTGTCCAGCTCATGGCGCGTCAGTTGTCGGGAGGCGAGCTAGTGGGGAACGGAGAAGAAAGGAGTGTAGTCTGCCGAGGCAGGCGTTGGCGGTGCGGCAATTGCGAGGAGACTGAGCTGCAGCAGCCACTGCGGATAGAGGCGTCTTTCAGATCGCAGCGATGGTGGGCGCCGAGCTCATGGCGGTTCCGCACTGCCCGATTAGGACTAGGCACACCTCCGCCCGGCCTCATGAACGTATCGCGGCTAGCCTTGCAAGGGCTCAGCAAGCCGTTTCTCTGACGATCTCCTCGTCAACCACCATTCTTCGCCAGAATCGAGTATTTGCCACCCGTTCTCGACATGCGAAGCACAACAAACCTGACTATGCCCCAGCACGCACCGGGCAGTGGATTCGTCTCGAAACTTTGTTCTAAACCCGGATACGCCGGAACAGAAGCAAGTACGGCCACAAAAGTGACAGCATCGTATGTGAGTTCGTACCACGAGGATAAGAAACTTACATGAATAAAAGTGCGATTCAAGGTTGCCGGCGGTGCTCGAAGGAAACGCTTCCGACCAGCCCGCCTGAGAACAAGAATGACTCCCATCGCCGTGGCAACAACACGAGTCGCGAAAGTTAGAGTTTCCCCGACGGTCTGAATCTCGTTGCTTGCCCACCCGTGGCCACGCCAATTGTCGTCGAGCCACCGTAAGCGTTCGCTAGTCCTAGTACTAAAATCGTCTCGAAAGGGAAGACCGCGACATCATTTAACCTATTGCCTCTTACTACTTAGCATGGCCCCGGATGCGAGTTGCCCCGACGTCGGGTGCGGGGTCATCGGAGGTGTCGCGAGGGCATGGAGGCTTTACCTAGATCGTGCTACTCGTAGATCCGGCTGGTCGGAAGTTTCACGGCTCCGGGGGTAGAGGCTGTCGCTTACAACGACAGCATACTAGAACCACGCATATGGTCTCCTAAAACAATCTGAGGCTACAACCGAAACTAACCGCTGACGTACTCTTTATATTGAAGAGGGCGAGGCATTGTGATTGAGCATATGCCTGCAGGTATGCTGCGCATAACCGTGCCATGGTGACAATAGCGTAAGATTCCAAAAACCCATGCGGGTCCAAGGGGATCGATACGCACAAGGCTGCGCACTCGCCATGCGGATATTTGTCGTTACATCGGTATCCGCTCAACCTCCTCCAAGGTCCAGTATTTCCTCATGTTTTCTCCGGAGAGGTCCTTCACCTGCGTTATCATTCGGATGCCCATCGGATATTTCCAGGTCGATGTCGGGCGAGGGTATGAGGATATTAATAAGGACCCCCTCCTATCGCCCGGACACCGCAAACTCATCAATGCCACTCACCTCTTGATCCAAGTGACTGAACAGCACTTCCCGCCAACTGTCGAGACATGCGCGCATCTCCTCGGGATTGTAGGTAGCGGGCTCATCGATCCACTTCCGAACGAGCTTCGTGAGCTCCTCCACACCTATCAGTGCGCCAATCGAACACGTCAGTTGTTGCCTGTATCAAGACGTAACAGCCGGATAGTATGGCTCGGACTCTCACCATGGTGAATGGCTTCGTGCGACTTTAAGTGGACTTCGTTATCCTGGAAATCTTCCATGCGCTTGGCGAGGATCGGGAAGATATGGCGTTCCTCGATGGTGTGATGCACCGTCAGGCCTAGAAGTCAACCGAGGCACGGCCGACAGCAATGGTGGATCAGTATTGCCCTCATCCAAGCGCAATTCTCACAACGGACTTTTCGAGAGCTGCGATGCGAGCCGGAGATACATCGGTAGGGACATCCCTCTCCTCGTGAACGAGCCGTCTGCGAGCTGTCCACCCAAATCTATGAGCAACGTTCCAAACCCAGACGAGAGCCCGGGAGGCGACCGTCGTCAACCTATTGCTGTGACACGTACCTCATACAGCGCGTTGACTATTTGTGCATGCCGTCTGTGAGCGACGCCGCAACGGTGCTGATAGGCGGAGAACGTGCGTACATTCGTGCTTGAAATGGTCGTGGAAGAACGACATGCCCTCGGACAGCTGCGTGGCACACGATCAGCATACATCGCGTTCCTTGGACAAGGAGAGCTAGCGGTGCGCGAGTACTCACGCGGTTCCAGCGTGCCTCTTCGTTGGTCATGTAGTCGAGGTGCAGATAGCGAGATGTTGCAGGATAACGCCAGCTGGAAAAAGTTCGCCCCAAGGAAGCTGCAGTCGAATAGCTCAGGGCCAAGCTCCTGAGCATATGCAAATTCCTAGGACCGCTGTGATCAGCTCGTGGGTTTTCGTTCAAGTATAACTTACCAGAGCCTCAGATGGCTCGGTGGGAGTAGTGGTTGTGATCAAAGGTCGTAATGTTGCTTACGTTGGCGCTGGACGAGATTCGCGATCGTGCACACATCCTTCCCAATCCGAAGTCGCACGAAGCGCCGGAACCACATTGGGACGCTCCCGAACTGCTCCCGAACCCTTTGAAGCTGGCCACGGTGAGTGCACGAGAAACCAAAACACGGGCGATGTGCCTAACTTCCTGGGGAGCAGGACTTGCTGGATCTTGGACTGCCCGAGTCTGTCATATGACGGTGCGGAGGGTTAATATGAGGAATATACGAGTACCCGGGTCACGGCCGGTGAACCCCGTTTCTCGTTGGGCAGTCCAGCCTTGGCGAACAAGAAATGATTGCCATTCATACGCGTTAGCGGCCTCATGACAGTTTTACGGAAGTCGCGGTGGTGGCATGCGGACACTCGGTTCTGACTTCTTCTGAGTTCAGACCAGGGGCCCAGGCGCGGCGCGGTCGTCTGGGACGCCGTGAACATTTGTATCGATATGCGTCCAGTGTCTCGAACGAGAGCTATATCTGCGGGTAAGCGGGGCATGGGCGCGCACGACGGCGGAAGATCCTGCGTTCTCCTTGGTTACACTGTAGTGAGTACAGCCTGGATTGAAAGCAAACGCTCCAGGTCAGAAATCGGAAACCCTGCCCTTGAAGCTCCAATCTCCACCATCCTCGGCCCAGCGCCTGACAGGCTCGCGCTTTGGCCCGCCCTGCTCCCCTGTTACAGGGTTCGTGTTGCCCTCGAATTCCGCTTGGATAGGTGCGCGAGCGTCGGGATGCATAGTCATGTCCATCTCCACTTGAACGGTGTCGGCCTTCGCTGAGAGAGGGGCCTGTGCTGCGCGCACGAGTTCCTCGAACTCGCGCTGCTGCTCTCTAGGGAGGGGCGGCGGCGCTGGCCGGACGAGCGAGCCACCGGAGGACATTGTCCTCAGAATGTTTCGCACGAGTTTAAGGTTCCGCGGACGAGGACGCAGGACTGATGTGATGGCCGCGCGGTGCATCGTTCGACGACGTTCCGGGAGTTCTGAAATGGAAATCGCCTGGCCAGAAGCCTCAGTTAGTGCACACAAGACTATGCCGTCGGTTCGCGTACGCAGTAGATGGTCCCTTGCGGGTGATAGAATTCTGTTGCAGCAGCAAAACGTAAGTTACCACACGGATGGGGTGGACTGGCTCCGAGAGCGTACCGGGATCGAATAAGCGGCGCGCTAACGTTGCGAGGGAGCCTCGTATTCCAAGGCTTACACCGGGGCAATGGTTAAAATACTGGAGGCGCGTCCCCGGTGCCAATGTACACGTGTAAGGCTGAGGTTGATGGGGGGACGGATGTAAGAGACACGGAGCCGGAGACACTCCGATTCCTACAGAGCGCCCACGCGGGCCACGTGGTTTGCACGCCAAATCTCTGGGCTTCTTCGTCAGCCGATTCGCAGGAGCGCGGCACAACGATGAGCCCTACTTCCACCGCGCCTCGTCCATCGTGTCGCCCAGGGGAGGCAGGAGTGCGCAGTACGCACGACGCGATGGCTCGCCGACACACGCCGACACGGACCACGTTGCCCTGGCGGCCAGGTTTGCCTGTCAAGGGAGGTCAAGTTGAGCTGCGGCGGGCTAAACTATATCGAACTATGGGCGCAGGTTGACGGACAACGGTATCGATGCCAGGTGTTAGCCGCATGTGTTTGCACGGGCCGGATGAAACCCGTTGCGGTACCGCGACGGGTTCAACAGCGATTGATGCGGCGACGCGCGGACTTGGTAACGCTCTATGTCCGCGCCTCAGGTTGTTGAAGTCACCGAAGAAGGTTGGTTGGCCCTCCTTGGCCCCCGTGGTCTGTGCCAGGGGAACCCTGCAGCTGCAAACTCAAACCAGGGACTTGCGTAGCGAGCATGCGGCGGGACAGGGACCGATGAGTCGTGGTGAGTGTTGTATTGTCGTGCTGTGGTGGTGTTGAGTTGCTGAGTCCGAACATACGTGGGAAAGACATATCAGAATTCGGAAGAAGAACATCGTTCGAACAGTCTTCGAACACATACATGGGATGGTCGGCAACTTTGTGGTGAAGCGGTCGTCCGGACTAGCGAGAGATGGTCCGAGGCAACCAACACGGTGCTCAGGCGACAAGGAGGCGGAGAGCGCAACGGAGCCATTGCCAATGTCAAGGCACTAGTGCGAGCCGGTCCCCTTGGTTGCTCGGGTTGGCGTAAGTAGGACGTGTTGGTGATCGATGGGGCAGAGTGGGATCGGTGAGAGAGGATCGGATGGACGATCGAGGGCGGCGTGGTCGAGGAGGGTGCGGGGGAGGAGCACGCGAGGCAAACGTGGCCGAGGCTGTCGAAATGTCGGGGATTGGGGCGGGTGGGGAGAGGAGTTCTGCCGAGGATGTGCACGTGAGAAAGTGGCTAGGAGAAGTCGGCCATTACGAGAAAGTCACAGGAGCAGAATGGGAAAGTGATTGCGCCTCTCCAGCGCCCTGGAAGATGGGCGTGAATAAGAACTTCACAAATGTCCCTCTCCACCGCCCGCTCTCCGGTCCCCGCCTCCAACTCCCGCCCCCCCCCCGCCCACCATCCGTCCACGCCGTCCCCGTCGGTCCCACAGCGCCCATGCACCCATCCGGCCCCTCCGGCTGGACTCCGGGACAGCCTACTGCGGTTATCGACCTCGGCGAAGAATTCGCCCCTGATCCGTCAAACGCTTCCACGGCCGCCTTGCAGTTCTCGGCCGCCTACTACGCCATCGACTCTTCCGCTGAAGGAAATGGCTCCAAGAAGCGAAAGGTAGAACGTGCTTGTGATTTCTGTCGCAAGAGAAAGGCCAGATGTGACGGTCCAAAAATGCCCGACAACATATGCAGCAATTGCATAACCAACGCCAGGACATGCACCTATCTGTACGCATATTTCCCCCCATCTCTCTACCCTATCGCCTTCCTGATAGCCCGCATACACTCTACAGGGAAGGATCAAAGCCCCGGGGCCCGCCCAAGGCGTGAGTGTCGCGCCCGTCCTCCTAGCCGCGCGCCTTAGCTGACCGCTCTCCAGCTACGTCGTCGGTCTCGAGGATCGTGTAGAGAAGTTACAGGCCATCCTCAAGCGGGTTAGTGTCCTCTCGGCAATCTTGTCGGGCTCCCCGTCCCCGTCCCCGTCCCTTCCCCAAAGTCCCCGCCATTCTCGATACGCCCAGCTACTAACTCCCCTTTTTTGCAGCTCCGCCCCGAATGCGACTTTGCAGCGGAGCTGGGGCCCCCCATTATCCGTGATTCCTGGAAGAACGCCGACCCAGCACCTCCCGTACCCTCGTCCGACAAGGCACGTTCAGACTCGCCCAAAGTTATCAACTCGCCGTCGATCAGCAGGAAGCAGTCCCTCGCCTCTCTCGCGGCACCCCAGCCCAATCGAGCGTGTCCAACGTCACACACTGGGAAGGGCAGCGACACGGCTAAGACGTCCAAAGGCGGCAAGCACGGTCGCATGTCAAGTGGATATGACTCTCCCTCGAACTCGGACGACCCCTCCAGCTCTTCTCTGTCCGATTCGTCCGATACAGATGATCTAGGAGAGTTGAGTGTAGTGCGCGGCTTGAAGAGGTTAACCTTGCGTGGCCTCGAACCGACGGAGGGCTCGCCTGAAAGGTATCTGAATGACAACCAGCTCCGCTTCCATGGCAAGAGCAGCTCCTTCAAGCTAATCTCTCACACCCGCGAACTAATTCAACGCCACATCGTCGAAACGTCGAGCGACGGCCGTCAGTCTAATTCTCCCGCGGACATCCAGCTGCCCTCCCCAACGAGCAACAAGCGTCCCGAGTTCTGGACACTACCGCCGGTGCGTCCTGGTCGACGAGTGTGCGGCCGTAGTCCCTGGCTGATTACAATCATAGTGGGAGAAGACGTTTGAGAACGTGGACGACCCTACGCGCCTGCCTGATTGGCTCTTGCCCGCGTTCCCGCCACAAGACCTAGCCGAAAAGCTCATCAGCGACTATTTCAACTTTAACAATAGCACGTTCTCGGTAGGTTCATCTTAGCCCCGCGCTTCCTTGTGTTCCACCTCATTTCCTGTCATCACGCGCTCACGCTTCCGATCCCAAGCTTCTGCACCGGCCGACGTTTGAACGACAATGGCGGGAGAAACTGTACACGACAAACGTTTGGTTTGCATGTGTCTGTCTGGCCATCTTCGGTGTCGCGAGTAGATGGAGCTCGGACCCCCGCGTCCTTCCCGACGATGTGGCGGACAAGGCGACTGAAGGCGGCGACGACGGCATATGGACTCTAGCCGGTTGGCGGTACATTGCGGTCGGCGTGAGTGAGTCCCACATCCACCCTTTTCCCGAAAGGATTTCTGAGTCTTATCTTCGTGCGCGTCAATGCGTTACAGAAATACACGAAACGCGGCGGAGCGTGCTGCTGCCCCCAGAGCTGCTCGAGATCCAAAGTTTCTCTGTAAGTCGTGCGGGCGCCGTCGTTGTGTGCGGCGAATTCAATTCTGACGCCCCCCCGACCCATATCCGTGGTTTCCTTCGCACTGCGCTTCCCGTGGATGCCTGCGTCGTGAACGGCTGACGTGGCCGCACGGCGCCCATGCAGCTCATCGGTCTGTATTTTCGTGGCACTGTCGCACTGCACGGATCCTGGTTCTATCTCAGCGTGGGCGTGCTCAAGGCGCAAGACATCGGTGCGCACCGGCGGAAGATCTACGGGCGGAAGCCGACCGTGGAGGAGGAGCTCTGGAAACGCGCGTACTGGCACCTCGTTGCATTCGACCGCATAGGCAGCATGCTAATTGGCAGGTCATGCTGTTCGCGCGAGGAAGAGTGAGTGGCACACAGCCGCCGTTCTGGGGTCCTGCCATATGCGCGTTTATCTGACTTCTGACTTCTCCCGCGTCCTTTCCCCTCTTCGATCTGCAGCCTGGACCTGGACTTGCCCCTCGAGGTCGACGACGAGTACTGGGAGAACGATGACCCGGAGCTCGCGTTTCGCCAGCCTGACGGCAAGCCCGCGCTTGTGTCGGGTTTCGTCCACTGGATCAAACTCAGCCACGTTGTAGCGTACGCGCTCAAGATGCTTGTGAGTTACTCGTTGGATGCTTCGATTCTCCGAGGTTTTAGCATAATACTCACTGCGCTGCATCGCAGTACACTCCCAGCGAGTCTAAAGCGGCATTAGGTTTGACCGGGGCGGACTGGAAAGAGGAGACGGTCCAAAAGCTCAACGATGCTTTATTGAAATGGGTCGAAGAACTTCCAGAGCATTGTAAGCCGCTTTTCACATAATCAAATGTTGACCACCCTTCGTTGACCCTCCTGGCTGCACAGTGAGATGGAGACCTGACATGGAAGATCGCACGTTTGCGAGTCAGGCTGCGACGCTATACACCACGTACCACCTCGTCCAGATCATCATATACCGACCGTTCATCCACATTCCTCGCGGACAACTGTTAAACCGACCATACTCGAGCCAACGTTCCGCCTTTTCTCGGACAGCGCTGTCGATATGCCTGAACGCTGCAAGAGCTGGCGCATACATCATGGACGTTCAGACGCGTCGTGGCATGCTAAATATCACGAACGTCATCCACGTCTCGATCGTATGTGCGGGCGTCCTGCTCGTTCGCCTCTGGGATCTCATCGGACAATATGGCACGTCGCGGGGCATCGTGTCACAGGAGGGGCGCGCTCAGATGTCGCAAGAGATCTCGTCCATCGTGGACGAGATTGGAGATGTGATGGCGAGGTTGGAGGAGGTCAGCCCGAAATGGGAACTAGCTCGTAAAATGCTGTAAGTGGTTATTTCCGGAGACGCACAGACTCCGAGTGGGCTAAATGGGTGCTGACTACGCGTCTATATGTTTGTAAAGCGACGAGATCAAGGATGCCTTACCGAACAGCCCGACGGGAGAGACGTCCCCGGGCCGCCTCTTCCCGCGAGAGTCATCCTACGAAAATCTAGTTCCGCCGGCTTCGGCTTCCGACTCACCCGTAGTCCCCTCTCAAAGGTACGGTCCCCCACAAGCCCCTCCGCTCACCCCACGCGAAAGCTACGACCGTCGCGGGTATATGCAAGAATGTATCTCCGCTCCACAGCCTAGCTTAACTCGCCCATCCATGACGCTATACGAGGGTCCATCCTCTCAGGCACATTTGTCCTTCGGGTACGGAGGGAACGTTCCTCAGCTTTGGGACATGGATGGAGCGCCTGCATCTCCTCCGCCGCTGCTCGACTTCAACTTCTTCCCATCGCATCCTTCATCCCAACATCTCGTTCCGCCTCCTCCCCCACCAGGGGCTCCATCACATAAGGGCCGCGATCCAGCGCGGATCTACATCCCCTCTCACCCGATCCATTCCGCCTCTATCCCTCACCGAAGCTCCTTGTCATCTGTCGCGGCTTCTGATCACCGGGGCGCGACCTACCATTCCGTCCGTCCTCCGCCCCCACAGCCGCATCCTATTCGCACGAACTTCTCCCGCGGCTATCAGGAAGGCTATCACCAGCATTCCCCGCAAGTGTATGGCCCTGACACGAGCTCGACACGCCCTCTGCCCAGCGACTATCGCGCGTCGTACTGCAAACACGAAAATGAGCCGCTGGGGGACCACGAGTGTCTCCGACTGAGGCTTCTCGAAGAGGCATACCAACATCGATCTCTGCCTGGGCCCCCTCCGAACTCGGGCAGCAGCTCGGGTGTGGTATACGGCCCGTCGCACCATTCGTCGGACCAGTGGGCGAACGGTGGGCACAGGTACGTTTTTACGGCTTCCTCAAGCTGGAATTCACCGACTGATCGTCCGTGTGTATAGGTGGTCATGACGTCTCCTGAGAACGGACCTTCAAACTCTTGTCCGTGTACGCGCGATCGTCGGACGTCCGAACGTTCTTTTCTCGGCTCCGCCTCGGTGCCCAGCCGGGGTGTTTGTGCTGCCCTGCCGCGGTGTATCTTTAGACGGTCCTCTAGACTTCTGATCGGGATGCCATGAACGTTTTCTGACGCTTGGCATCATGAACGTTGGACCCCGGCTGTCAGCTCGCTCGGTTTCGTTCTTTTAGCTTTCTATGACTATTGTACCATTACTAGTAGCAATGTGACTTTATGATTGTAGACACATAATCGCTCCGTCGTTCGCTGTACATGTACGCGTCTTGTTCTGATCGGGCTTGGACAGTTGCTGTATTATAATTATAGGCGTAATCGCCGCGACTCGCACCCTCACGCTTTCCCCGTATCTTTCCGACATCCCTTGCTGTGTATAGTGTAGCTTTCACACACGTATTTTAGCCCCCATTCCCAAGCAGTCGGATGGAACCGGCACCACTCGGGCACGTCATGAAGCCGCGATGATGGCGGAACCGAAGGGACGGGACGACACATGCACGAGGCCGCGATATCGATATCCTCCACCACAGAGTGCCATTGGCGTTGGGCAGGGCACAAATGATCAACCTCAAACTCTGACGACGGTTTCGACTGGCTACGGCCCAGTCGTGACACGTGGCGTACGGGATGTACTTACTCAAGCAATAGACTACGCTGCTACTGCGCATGTTGGGCGCGTGTATCTCGGAAGGAGTTTGCCAATGACTCGGAGACTATGTATCATAGCGTCTTGCGACTTTATCGTCGGCTTCGGAGGGCCGTTGTGTACGGGTTCACGTATGTGCACAACAAGAGGTGATAGTGTGCCGAGTATAATTGAGGACTGCGGGGGCTGTGTTGAGTGTCGATTGATCAGCCTCCTTGCCTGCGTGCCATGTACCTGCAGGCTGCAGCATGCGAGTCACAAAATGTTTGTTTGCCTCTGTTAGGATCAGAAGCCTCAGGTCAGCAACGCCAAACAACGCCACAGATCGTGGTCAGTCGGTGACGTCATGAAGATCATTACCCAGGCCAAGTTTGGGCCAACGCCACTGAAGGATTATCCACCGAGGACATCAAGCAATGAATTAAGGACGTAGCTAGCGGGTACACATTGCGGAGCGGTCAAGGGTTCGCGCGGATTTGCGCGCGTGTCTCGAGCAATATTTACATATAGGACATAGGACAGACAAGTACACCATCAACATACTCCGAGAGGCCCCACCCAACATCAACGAGGACGGACAAGTGGTTATTAGAGCCGCGACATACGGCCTCCTTTCCTGACAGTCCGATCCCGAACGACGGCCTCCGCACGCTCCCACACGCTCTGGCCGCCCTTCACGGCGTCCTCCCACTGACGCACAACTGACAACGGCGCGTGCTCGGCAACGATGCGGAGCGCACTCCCAGCGGCGGAAACGGCCGCGGCGTTCAACGCCTTGACGGCCTCGTCGGCAGAGCATGGGTCCTTCTTCGCACCGGCAACTTGGATAAGCATGAGCTGCAGGGAAGGCAGCCCGTCCTCCGAGTTGCCATTCGGCAGTAAGCGAATGAGGTGCGGGATGATAGCGGCGGGAGGGGTGGCGCCAGTCGGTCGGTACACAATGGCCAGGTGCGTGAGCGCGGGGAGGGCCTTCAATCGGTCCCAGCCCGGCTCCCGTTCGGCCTCATCGGAGAAGGCGAAGGGGCAGTCAGGGCGCCTGCTGTCGAAGGAGGAGAGGTGTATGCGCAGGTGGGTCACTGTCGGGTTCACAAGCGACGCGTCCCACCCGTCACGGCAGGCAACGCCGAGGAGGTGCTGCTCGCGGGGCCGTGTCAGCCCCTGCAGAGCCGAGTTGCCCTGCGACTGTTGGTATGCGGGGAGCGAGAAGCCACAAGCGACGTTCTGCGCGCCTGCGCACGCGAACAGAATCCGGTGTATGCTTTGAACGGGTCCGAGGGTGAAAATGCCGAGGTTGCGGACGCGGGCACGAACAAAGTCCGTGGGCTTGTTGGAGATAGCGCCTACGAAGGCACGGATGGAGCGCGCAGAGGATAGGATAACGGTGCGGTATAGGATGGGGTCCGTCCAGCGTCGTACCGCGGAGGATACGAGGGCGAGGTTGCGCGCAGTACCGCGGTCGGAGTGAGAAGCATGCTCGAAGATGTCTCGGATGAGCTCCACGGGTAAACCGGAGAAGACGAGTGGCGGGGTCATTGTATTTGTGCCGTGATGTCGTGAGGGAGTAGGGTGGGGGTGGGTAGGTATTCAGATGTGATGTGCTGTCTATGAGCTTTCGTCTGGCTGACAGGGTATAAAACACCACGGAGAACTAGGGGGTATCCGCAGCGTGAAGCCTAACGGGCTTGGAGGTGATCAGCATGAGGAGAGGAGCGAGAACGACGCACCGAAGGCCGCTGAACGGCGTATATATGCGTAATATGGCCCGACATGAGCGATTCACTTCGGTAGATGAACCGTGAGGCAAGCGGTGGTGGAGCTGGCCGCGCCGTTTTAGGGTGCTCGGCAGGACAGAAGGCGTGTCGTCATTTTCTCATAGATAAAGTTCTTCTGGAGGCGCTCCGTATGCGCGCACAGAGGTAAACGACTGAGATTGGAGCGCGAGGGGAGCGCAGACCCCCGGAGGTGTTGCAGAAGGGGAGAAACAAGCCAAAGAGTCCACTGAACGCTGAACGACAAGTTCGTGGCCAACGTCTGCTGTATTCGTCTACACTAAGTTAGGTATGTACAACAGGGCCTACATCCAACGCAGCCCGACGATGACATCATTCCACGCTGACTAAACACAGCACCTGGTTTCCGCCCGAAAAGGAAGGCGGCGATGGATGGGCGAAATCACTCCCCCGTTTCCGCCGTCAACAACAAGTGTGGCTCTTGCAGGCTGTTGCAGCCTCTTACAGCATGCCTTGTTACAGAACGTTGTCGGCAGCAACGGCAGTGCCTATCTATTGATACACCAATAACAATACCAACACTCAGCGTGCGACACCAGCAATAGCGCGCAACGTCTCTGTCCGTCGTCCCTGATCACCCTCTGCCATCCCCCGCTCTATGTGCTACTATCCGGCCGACGGAGCAGGTGTACTCCCTGTCGACGAAGTCGAAGTCGAAGGTGCGGGGGTATTCGAAGTCGTAGAAGCGGCGGGAGAACCCTTCGAACTCGCCACGTTCGCGGTGGTCGCTCCACTAGAGGATTGCGCCGCCCCAGATGATGCTGCCAGGGGGCCAGCAGACCCTGCTTGAGTTGCGCTCGAGCCATCCACGTTCACGCCCCTCGACGTTAACGCGTTCAGAATCAACACGAGCCCGCTCATCTGCACAGACTGCAGCAGCGAAAGGTTGATCTCGAGGCTCAGCGACGTCCCGTTCGTCGACCTGATCACCGCCGGTGGCTGTGGCTGGCCTGCAGGCGGAACCGAGGCTGCTGCAATGGGGATGATCCCGAGCGCCGCCAAAGCAGGCAGCGAGCTAACCGGAAGCTGGACAGGGATCGCCGTGTTACTGGCACCAGCAGCTCGAGCTGCCTGTTGTACCTGAGCAGATGCTGAAGACGTCGGCGTCGTCATCGAAGCAGTGGCAGGAGGATTGTATGCGATTCCAGTGGTCGAGGTCACACTGGCTGGCGTTTGGGGGGCAGTGCTGTAGGTGGTTGATGTGGTGGGCGTGTATGAGCTGTACGCGTATGGGTTGTACGTGTACTGCGTTGTTGGGTACTGGGAATAGGACGAGTATGGTGGTCGATATGGAGGCATGAACGTTGCCGTGGCGGGTGTTGATGCTGTGGAAGGGGAGTAATAGTTGGACGTATTCGCGGTGCGTACAGTGGGGGTTGGCCGAGCGGACCTAGATGCAGCTGGGGCAGGTGGGGCAGCAGCTGCACGTTTTTCTCGTTCAAGCTTGTCCAGTTCTGCTCGCGCTGATCGTAGCTCTGCGGTCAACGCCCCATTTTCGGTACGCTCGATCTCCAATACAGCCTGTGCGACTACGTATCCCTGGTCGGGTGGGGACGCTCTCTGTCGTGCACATAGCAGATCAATATCTGGCCTTGAGAGGTGCCCAGGAGTGCCCACGTACCTTGCCTGACTCCATTTGCGCCGTTTCAAAACGGCGCTCCAGGGCCCTCCGCCTTTTCCAGCATTCAATCGCAAATTTCGTATCTGTATGCCCGACGTCATGTCATGTCTTACCTACCGAGATTGAAGACACGCACCAGCGATTTCCTCGCGAAGGAGATCCTCCTCTGTGGCCTTCCGCTTTCCTTTACGGGATGGGTGTACGGTGCCGTTTTGGGGCAGCACTTCGAGATCTTCACGGGGAAGCTGGAAGACATGGTACGGCAACAGCCGCTTCACCACATCGACCTCATCGACGAAAGGCTCATCCACGTCAGGAAACAGCGCAGCGCGGTGGTCCTCCGCCAGCCTCGATGCAATCCTACCAAAGTAAATCCCAGAAAAACCAATCAGGACGCTTCCGCCACCACTGGCGAAAAAAAGCTCCACAACAACTCACCGAGCTGCAGTTTGGACCATGACTGCCTCTTCGTCCGCCCCACGTTTGTGCCCTCTGCTCAGTGCGGTCGTCCTCGCGTTGATGGCGTCCAGGTCGACCGCCACACTAGCCCTTGAAGTCCGCGCAGGAGGGGCCAGGCCCACCGTCCCATTCTGCAAGGATGAAGCGGCTACATTCCCCGTGGGGTCCTGACTAGGCTCACGTACGTCCGTCGCCTGCGAGCTCGAGCGTACAATCGGCGTCGGGGGTGCGGTCGTCGGTGCGGTCGTCAGGACGGGGGTAGCGGGGACGGGGGTGCCAATGCTGATGCTGGACGGGATCGCGCTGTCGGGAGCATCCTGTATGCGGCGGAGCTTCGTAGAGATCGCTGGGGGCTGCCTCGGGTGCGTAGGGAAGGAGGAGAACGGGTGCGTGCTCAGGCCCGCAATGCTCGACATCTGGAGCCCTCAGCGATTTTGTTTGTTTTGCTTCGTTGACGCCGTCACGCTTGCCTTCGCACCGCGTCAGCTGTGACGCGTGAGTCATGCCCAACGGGTCACATAGTCACGCTGGTCACGGCACCGCAAGTACTGTGGTTCCAGCCGTCGGTTGAAGCAGACCCAAGCTTCTAAGTACGCCGAGCCAAAGGCCCAACAAAGGAGAAGTACATTTAACGAGAGCATCAGATTCCCCTCTCGCCATATCTACATAGCCGGATACAAAGAGGGGGTTGATTGTGGAGCAACGACGATCCTCAGGCTGGGCCTCATGCAACTGGCGGACCCTCGGACGCGGCGCGTACCTGAGCATTCTGCTGCTGCTGCTGTCGCAAAATGGCCTGGGGCAGGTACCGCCTAAGCAACTCTGTGGCCTGATTCACTTCTTCGGCATTGCTTGTCGCCACAAACTCGAGGTACTGTCGGGCCAAGGCGAGGTCTCCGCCGCCATGCTGGATATGATAGCGAGCAACGTAGACAGCGGACTTTGACCACTCAGGAACCGGTTTCTCTGCGACATGGGCGTCAGCGTGTCAGCACGATTTCTATCCACCGCTGACGAGAGAGGGAAAATGGTGTCTACCCGTTGACGCCGCGGGAGGTGGCGGCGAACGTGGGCAGTTGACAAGAGACAGCGAAAATGTGGGGGCGGGGAACAGAAGGAGACGTACGTGCGGCACGACAGACTTCCACTATCCGGCGATGGTACGCAGCTGCCTCGGCATATTCCTCGAGATCATTGTGGAGTTTTGCAAGCTTCGAGTGAATGACCGTCTCCTCCGGATCCGCGCCGATGAGAGCGCGTCTGAGGCATTCGACCCCTTCCCTCAACCTGGGATGATACGCCCACGCCCGTCATGAGATAGTCGGACGGCACAACATGGGGAAAGGTAAGCGTCAGCGGACATAATGCGCAGAAAAGAATTCCGACGGCTCAGTGGTACGTACCGGCCCATCTCTTCGTAGCACATGCCCTGGGCTTGCCAAATTCGAACATCATATGGTCTGATGGATGGAATGTCAGAAAGGGCGAGGTCGTCATTGAAAGGCGTAACCGTATAGAGTCCTCACCGGAGCGCCGTGGCGTGTTGATAGTAGTACAAGGCATATTGGTGCATACTCAAGAGCTCATACGCCTGAGCCAAACCATACCACGCCCGATAGTCTTTTCGATTGACATCTGGGACGTAACGCCACAAAGGCCATTCAGTTAATTTGCAGAGAACGAGGTTTTTCTGACAGCTGGTTGATACGCACCCACAGCCTTCCTATATGCTTCAATTGCGGCATGAGAATTCTTCATCTCGACATACTCGTGACCCATCAGCGTCCACGCAGCCAGGTAGGTCCTATCCAGCTGAGTAGCGCGTTTGAAGTACTTGACCGCTTTCTCGTGCTCTGCCCGTAACGAGTAATAATTCCCTGTACCAGATGCACCGAACAGCAGGTTTAGCAACGGATAAACGGCGCACAATGCAAACTCACCGATGATACAGCAGATCTCCGGACGGTCCTTGTCGATGGCCAGATAATCATGCGCGAGTTTCGACAACGCGGTACCGTTCTCCGTGACGTAGAGTATATTCGACAGAATGTCGATGTCGTCAACACGGTAAGGGTCGATGGTAAGAATCTTCCGGAATTGGGCTTCGGCACTGGTAAAGTCTGCGGATACAATGACCCGGCGTTGAGCCAGAAAACTACTTCAAAAGGAGACGGCGAGGTACGATACCGTGCAGATAGTAAAGCACGTTCCCTCGCAGCGCCATGATCCACATGCTCCTGGGAAAGAAGTCCTCGCTAAGAAGTCGGTCACATAACGCTAATTCGTTGTCGGTAGGGCTGTTGAGGCTGTTCAGGGTCTTCACCTGGAACATCAGTACAAGCGGGTGGCTTGCAGGAAGTGGAAGCAGGGGTAGCATCGAAGATAGCTGTCGGCCCACAGTAACTCCTCAGTGAGTGTACCGGCGGAACACGATTATCTCCTCACCTCGTCGCCATCGCACAAGGAATCTCCTAGCGCCACCCACGCAGACCAATTCCATGGATACTGTGAGATCGAGAGAATCGCGCTCTCGAGAGCTTCTTCACGTCTTGAAAGTCGGCAAAGAAACACAGCCTTTCTGTGCACGCCAAGTCAATCGGGATTCTTCGGCATAACATGAATACGCTTACAAGAATAGAAGCCAGGGGTCGGTAGCATTGCTGACCGACTGTAGCAGCTGATGCAGAGACGTATTGACCGGCTCGGGTGGTTGCTCACGAGTCTCTGAAAACCCTGTTGGAGCGGCCCGCCCATAATACCGAAACGAGGCATACCTACTTTCAAGTTTATACCATTCCCGCTGAGCTTTCTTTTCACTCTCCTACATGTGTAACCGTCATTGAATGGATGCCATGAGAATAGTTTTAAATGGGTATATTTACCAAGTACTGACTATAGATGCGAAGGAAGGCGGCCTTTGAGCTTCGACATGGTTGCAGCCAGTGAATAACCCTGAGGAATTCCTTCGCCTCCAAGAATGTCTTCGCCATGGCCAAGTAATCGGCATCTTGCGCTTCCCACTCCGCCTCTTGCTCCAGGACATCAGGAGACTGACCTTGGAGGGGTGGGGCATCGGGGTGGCGAACTTGGAAATGTTGAGCTGCCTCGGACACGTCGGCACGAGCTGGCGTCTGAGCCGCGAATGATAAGGATGGGCGCGGGGACCTTGATCGCGCAGGGGTAGAGGTGTGGAAGTTGTGTAAGGACGACGCCACAGCCGCCGGCTCAGGGTGTCGCTTTGAGGGTGGTAGCGAGGAGAGGAGCTCCGACGCCCTTCCGTACGCGTTAGATGGAATCCGCAGACGAATGGCGACGGCACACACCATTTGGACGCGTATAGTAACCCTCTGTCTGAGCAGTCGCGGACTGCGTTCCTCAATGCAGCCACCACCTCAGTATCGACTTTGAATGGTGCCTCTGCCATGCCTTGGTTGATTCCGAACGTCCAATGGTATCAACTATTGTCCGGAGGTGATTTAGGAAGGAATGTACAACGGTGGAGGGACTAGTAGTCGCGCCGACGTCGAGGAGGAGGAGAGAAAGCGGGAGGAGCGTGTCGTGCCACTGCACCGGCCCGACATCGCGAACGTTGCACCAAACAAGGCACCGACGTCACGGCACCCGTCACGCCAGCCAGCTGTGGGCGGCAACAGCCTGAGCCTGACTCGGGTGGCAACACCCCTCCCCGCACTTTCTGCAGCTCAACAACCATGCAGACTATACGTGGCACCGCGTGGGCTCGGTAAGGTCGTGCTTATTACCTACACTGTTCAGCGACCGTTCTGTGTC
This sequence comes from Polyporus tsugae, assembly GCA_024305745.1. Lineage (NCBI taxonomy): Eukaryota > Fungi > Basidiomycota > Agaricomycetes > Polyporales > Polyporaceae > Polyporus > Polyporus tsugae. The sequence goes on from JAHRBS010000001.1 coordinate 2,137,402, forward strand.
CCTCTGTAGTCATATTGCTCAAATGGTGCGTGAACTAATTTGTTACGTTCAATTGCGCTGCTCATCCGACACGAATGTACCGTCATCAGGACATCCTTGGCTTTCCCACTCTCATCATTGTTCTGATAACTGCGTCGACTTTCATACGTCTCTACGTGGTCCTCACCGCGACGTCGGACGCCAAGCCCTCCGGGCGCCGCGGAGACTCCGGTAACTGTAGCTTCGCTGTCTTCCTCGGTTCAGGTCCGTGTTTCGCCCGCCCTGTGTAAGCTCACAATGCTGAGAACACTGATGCGCACAGGCGGTCATACCAGCGAGGCTCTCAGCCTCCTCTCAGCGCTCGATTTCAACCGCTACGTCCCACGGATTTACATTATTAGCGAAGGCGATACATTGAGCATGCAGAAGGCCAAGGTCCTCGAGTCGACTAAAACCGCCGATGCCCCTCAAACCACGTCATCCGTCCGTCCTTTCCTTATCTCTCCATGTTATCTCATCTCTTTGTGTGTGCGAAATGTTGACATCCAAGTCAGGTCACGCAACAAAGCACGCCCTACACATTCGTGATCATACCCCGGGCCCGGCGTGTCCACCAGTCCCTCCTCACCACGCCATTCACTGCCGCACTTGCACTTGCGGCGAGCATCTGGCATATTACGGCCGCGCCGATCTTTTTTGGCCCGCCTGCTCCGGAGGTTTTGCTACTGAATGGTCCCGGGACATCTTTTGTCCTTTGCATAGCAACGTACCTGAACAGAGTACGAGTCACTTGTTTCCTCGCGAACCGGATTGGAATTAACGAGCAATTTCTCTTCCATGCTTCTACCAAGTTTCTTGGGTTGAAGTCTCCGAAGCTGATCTACGTGGAGTCGTTTGCTCGGGTCCGACGTCTATCCCTCTCCGGGAAGCTGCTTCGGCCATTAGTGGATAGGTGAGCAGATCTGTGAACAGCACTGTAACTAGCTACGACATTCGCACCACAGGTTTATTGTGCAGTGGCCCGAACTACTGTCCGACAAGATGAGGGGTGAATGCCGGGGGTGGCTTGTATGACTCTGGCGGGTCCAGCCATGGAAGCCATCCGATCATGTGAACTCCAGTCATCTATGTAGAATATTTGTGTCCATTGTTCGCCAGACAGGTTTGCCTGCCATGGTCGATATCCTTAAATTCACACACAAAGCATATGATCGACGTGTCCTCAAATGGGTTCTTCCGAATACAATGTGCGCGATGAGACGTGCACCATCTTAATACACTGATAATTGGCAACCCCACACTATGTATGACAGAGCAGAGAAGAAATGGAAGAAAACGCTACACCCCCTCTACTTGCGCGTCCACCTGTCCTCGCCCTCATGTCGACCCCCACGCTTCGCTGGGCTGGCGCTACGTCCACGGCCTGCTTCCCTCTTCCCTGGCTCCCAGCCTCCACCACCCGTCGTAGTTGGAGGGTGCAAACGCCGCTCTAGACGTTGGCCATGGCGAAGGGAACGGACAAGATCCGCCGATGCGAGACGGAGGTGCATGAAGTTGCAAAAGCCCCCCCGATTACATTCACCGTTCTCGTTTTGACGACAGCACGCTTCACGGAAGTCGGTCACAGGGGACAGCTCCGCGTACAGCGGACGACCTGTGCGCATGTTAGCGCATCGCCAACATGGAGTTGCTCGGTAAAGGTGACGTACCTGCATACCAGCGATCGTTCAAGTTGTCAACGGCCGCTTGCGCCTCGGTCTCCCACTCGTAACGCGCGTACACGTTCCCAATCAGGTGGTCACCCACATTGTCGCATACCTTCCGCCCCCACAGCTGTTAGCACGGCACAAAACATTACATGAAGCTTAACGGTACTCACGTGAAGCTCCAAGAGGTGGCCAAACTTCGCCAGCTCACAGTAGAGATCCTCGTACACCGCGTCAAAACCTTCCTGCAGCTCCTTCTCGGTCTTGGTGCATACTGGGTCGTGCGCGGGGTTGTGGTAGACGTTAGGGAGGAGGATGGTCTGTGAAAAGGCAGGCTTGATGTGCTTGCGGGAGCAACGATCGCCGTGGCGGCATGCGCCAATCTACGCGAAGAGCAGTGGTATGTCAGTGCGATGCGGGAGGCGCAGGAGATGGTGAACATACTTTGTAGTAGAACGAGCAGTTGACACGATCCTGCTCAGTACCGAAGATGTTTGCCTAGTGCCAGGGTTAGCTGCTGGGCTTTGTGGACATCAGAACAAGGAGAACGTACCAAGTGGGAAGCCATGGTGGGCGTGAGTGCAGAGGCAACAGCAGCAAGCGTCGCGTCGGACGTGCGAATGCGGCGCTTATCCAGGTGGCGGAGGCGGCGCTGACTAAGGCATTCCTGCCTTTTCTAGCACGTTCCACGCGGTGGCACGGCGACATATCGTGCGCGGGGATCTCAGGTTGGTTACTGGATCCTGCAGTCAGGCTAGCGCTACTAACGACGACCTAACAGGACGCGTACGCAAACACCTGTAGGGTGCGTAATTATGTCGGTTTCTTACCTTGTATGCTGACTTCAAGACCTTGCCACAGCTAGCTCATGTCGTGGATGAATGGCCGCGGCTATGACAATAGTCATCTCGCGAACAGGCTTAATGGAGAGCAAACAAATGCTGTACATAGCGACTCGTGTGCCAACGAGAATCAAGTAGCAACCCGGCGGGCGAAGTCCTATGGGCATGGCGGGGATATTCATGGGACATTTATGAGACCCCAAGTGGTGCATGGCAAATGTCCCATGATGAATTTCCCCCAGAGGCTCAGAGAGCTTTCCCCGCCGCGCAAGTCCTGCGCGTACCCTTTCGGTCCACTGCGCTCCCGGACCCGCGCCGGCACACGACAACCGCAAGGCTGATGCGAAATGTCTACTGACTATCTACGCATGCTATGTATATGCGTTGAAAAAAACCTGCCACATATCACGGCGTGCATCCGCAGACAGCGCAGGCCGCGACATGCTCGTGGAATCCCTTTCTGACGGGCGCTAATATCTAAGTGCCATCAAGCGCCCTGCCATGCAGGACAGCAAGGCGATTCCAAAAGCATGTCACGGCCTGCGCATGCGCCATCTGGGGATGCTTCCCGTGATGCATGTCTCAGGATTGTTCGCGCAGCACTGCTTCCCGAATGATATGTCGTCTATCGACGACAAGAGATGCGTACCCCGTTTCCTGACATTCTGCCCTATCGGCGGATTTGTCGCTGCCTGCCTTCGTCGCTGGTGATCCAAGACTTGGAAGTTCTCAGGCTTCAGCCTATGGTCCACCGGAAGTGGACTGCACGTGAGATGTTCCTGCGTGCCTATCGTGGATATCGCTGACCTTTTTCGTTGCAGCCGGTCTCCACTTCTATAGGTCAGAATGTTCCCAATTCAGCGACGAGCCAAGAACACCGTTGGGGTAACGACGTCTAGAATCACTTCATGTCGACTATGATCTGCCCTGGCGTTGCGTAGGCTCTCTGTCGGGACCGTATATCGGGACCGTCTCTGGGGATTCTCTCGTCAATAGAAGTACGTATCCCCATTGCGAATGATGAGTTGTCGCAACACCCCAGACCGGATGTCGTAAGATACGACGACTTTGTTTGTGATGTGGCTTGGCACTTTGCTCATGTGCTTGGCTTGAGCTTGGCATGCGAACCTCGTCTGTGAAGGTTGCCGCTACCGGAAGGTAAAATGCCAATGGAAGCGCCTTGCTCTCTTCCATTTCTTCCCTCGCGCGGTCCGGTGTCCTCGAACACTGACCCCTTCCTCTCGGATTAAAGGCTGTTGAAACCGGTGCTACTGGACCTTTCCTATCTAGCGGCCATCTCGGCCGGCCCAAAGGTCCGTGTCCGACATAGACCAGTGACATGCGCAAGGCAGACCTCTCACGGTGAGTTATCAGATGTCGAGAAGGTACTCACGGCGTTCATAGGAAATTTAGGCAGCATCGAGCCCAAGATGAACATCGCCGAGACCCGCTCTGTTGGTGCCCTGACCCTACGGTTTGGTCTCAACCTCGGAGCTTGGCTTCACAGCGCGCGCATGCTACGGTCCGGCGGAACAGTCGCTTCCACGTCGGTCGCCACCTGTATATTTGCAAATCCTCCGTCGAAAATCCCGATCGCTTGACAGATCATTCCCGGTCTATGGAGCACCCGGTCTCCTACTTGGGTTCTGTCAAATGTCGCGCGCACGGCGGCCTTGCCATTATTCGGTAAACCTCATTACATCATACAAAGTGTGACCGCTTTTCAGCCGTTAGTTTGGACTGGAGCGGGGTGGGCATTGAGTGGTATCAGAACCCGTACAGAATCCGAGAGAACAACGTCCAGGGACCGGGCAAGCCCCCGTCATTCTGCCCAATTAGCCATAGGACCGAAATCATCGGTCCTTGTTTGCATCTTGCTCCATTGAAGTGCGTACTGGAGTCGGTACTCTCGCGGATCCAGCTTTACGGTAAATGAGCTCCTTCTGTCCTCGTATCAGAACGTCCGGCGCCTGTGGTTCATTACCGCACAATGGGGAAGCTTACGAGGGTGTACTGGCTGGCGCCCATTATACATCCTCATTCTCCTGAGCTCACAATCATCATGTTGTAACTCAACGCCATAGCCAGCACCAGCGCTTGAGTAAGGGGACGGCCCACGATCTCCCGATCGAGGCAAGATTGTTTTTAGATTGCGATTTGATGGAATCGTTTGTGTACGATCTGGGCGACCGAAATTAATCCCGCGATGAATGTTCACGGTCGTTCAGGAATATCCAAGCGCGAAAGAGCAGCTAAGTACAGAGGATCCAGGCGTAGCTAATAATATACAACAACGTGAGGAGTCCCAGACTAGTATGCGCTCTACATCTCGCCTGTCTGTGCGCCTCACAATGCGCCCCCCTTCGACCAATCGTTCTGGTGCCTGAGAGGCTCCCAGGACATGAACGAATCTTCCCAAGGTGGGCTGGGATACGATGCGGGCTGCGCCTGCTTGAAGTCCCAGGCACGTGGAGCCTGGATGGTGTGCGTGGACTGCGACGGGGAGGGTACTCCCAGACCCGGACGAGCACCCGCGTAGGGCGGTTGACCGAATACTGCGCTCGTGGCCACGGCCGTAGTCCGCGCGTGAGTCTGGGGAGGAACCGCTTCAGGTGGTGCGAGGATGTTGCCCAACGCGGAACTGCGTGCCACGAAATGAAAGCTCATCAGTGCCAGAAGTGTTTTAGGCCTGTCGGGCTGCTTACGTAGTGAATCGATCGAGTTCTGAAATTTCCTTGTGAACTCTGCAGTCCGACTGCGGGTGATGCTTGGCATAGCGCGAAAGGATCTCGGTCGCTCTCCGCAGGCGCAGCGAGAGCTCGAGAACGGTGTGGTAACTTGTATGGTCGTTCAGGCACCCACAGTGCTGGTCGGACCGGTGGTGCATGCAAACCTCCGGGGGCGCGGGTAGCATGGGATCTAGCATGTCCCCGAAGAGAGCATCGTCGATACCGGGTCCGTTGGAGAACTGATATGATGCCAAGAGAGACGACAGATCGTAATTGGGATTGCTCAGCAGAGCAGAGACGTCTGAGCTAGGTGGAAGGCAGGCGTCGACCGGAGACTGCGGCGTTGGGGAAGGAGTATGCAGAGGAGATGGACTACTGACAGAGGATGACGAAGAGCGTGTGTTGCGTGAAAACGATGCAGAAAAGGGTGGAGGAGACGAAATGCGATGGGCGGAAGGGGACCTTGGTGAGGATGAGGAGGGAATTGGGGCCGTGTTTATGGAGTGCTCAGGGTGCTCAGGGCCATGCGTAGAGGGGGGAGTATCGTTGGTCTCGGAGCCCGGTTGAGCCCAGCGCGGATGTGGCTTATTCTTCAGCTGTCATTGTAGAGGGGCGGTCAGTTAGGAACGACACAGTTCAACACATTCCACATACCTCGCGGATGATGCTCTCCAACTCTGCAACACGTTTCTTCAGTCGTCCGGCTTCGTCCTGAGCATTTGGCCTACAAGAGGGGTGTCGGATGGGCAGTAGGGAACTGGAAAAAGATGGAAGGCATACCTGTGAGACGGGTTGTCTACTTCATAAACACATAGGCCGGTCTGGCATGTTGACGTGTATGAGTATAGGTCAGGAGGACAGAGGTCTCCATACATACCAATCCGAGTTGGGTGCATCGACCGCAGGGTCGTTGACGGTCGCACTGTAGGGAACGGTAAGCGACACGCGATACGCACTGCCAGTAGTACCGACCATGCGCTTCGATGTATGGCAATTGAGGCAAGACTGTGTCGGTCGGTTCCGACGCTTCCCTGCTCCTCGGTCAGTGGGCAAGGGGATAGAGACCCGAAGGACGGACTCACTCCGATGATCATCTTCGGAGGTGCGCTTCGGGGAGGTCGCGGAAGCCCTCTTCTTCGTAGCAGTGGTTTCGGCAGACATGCTTACTGGATAATGGATCTGGGGGACGGAAATGAATCCGGGGCATATAACGGTGGGGACTTTATAGTGCGCCTATTTGCATGCTCTTGGCACCCTGACAGCGGCGAACAGGGTACGCTGGTGCCTCTGTTTGGAAGTCCATGAGCCGGACGCATGGTAGGCAATTGGAAGGGCTCCAGAAGGAGAATCCAACGAATAACGGACGCCGATAAGCGCGCGCCGAGGGATACGGAGTGGGAATGCTGGATAAGTCCGGCCATGCGCCGTGAGACTTGGAGGAGAACGCCGCAACACCATCGACAATCAGCATGTCACACACGCCGTCCTGGCAATGGAAGGCAGCCGAATCGTATCTTGGGAGACGAATCTTGCAAGTAACGCCCAGCTTTCAACGCTCACATCCACATATGGCCGAGGCTGCGCGCCAGACCGCACGGTATCTATCTGCTAAGTATGACTTGGATGGCGCTCAATAGATAGCGGAATTGAGTTCGGCCTATTGCACAAGCTGTTGACATGTCAGACACAAGCCGCTGACAATATGACTAGTGGAGTACGTAACTGGCAAATCGGCGGATACGCCTACGCGGCAGATATCGGACGAGTGTCGTATGCATGGGAGAGACTGACTACAGCTCGCGTCCCAATCTGGCTCGAGACGCTGCGGAACATTGGGAAGAGATTGAATCGTGACAGATACTACCGCGCATCCAAATTTGGGCCAAATTGGCTGCGATATCGACGTCGGAGATACTTACACATGCTCGCCGACGCCCATCGACAGGGCTCATGAACGCCGGGAGGTGCCATCCTGCCTTGTGAACGTCTTGGCGGGCGAAGAAAGGGTGTTTTCCATGGTGAGAACCGCCGATGGGTATGGTCGCTTGTTCAGGTACGTCGTCACCAGCACGAGGACTGCCAAGCTGTCGCTGATCAAACGCTGCATGGGCAGCGCCAGGACGCCGGATTCCTGGACCGGGAGGTTGGAACACGACGTAAGAGATGAAAATTCGATATGCTTATGTACAGTTATACTCTGATTATATTTACATACATACTGCTCTGTGCTGAGCTCGGGGCCAGGAATGCTTGGGCTGTGCGCTTGGCAATCACCGGGGAAACAGGCGCGCTCCGACGGCACATTCAACCAATGGGAGCCAGCGTGACATGGTCGGCTATCTATCCACGACGCGCGCGGGACCATCACCGCAACATCTCGAAGACTTTTACTGTAATGTCGCACCCTCTGGATCATTCCTCGAGGCTCTTGACCCTTTGATGGGCATTGCGCGTCCAGAAATTGCGTATGTGGCACGCCACCCTGAGCCCCTTGACAGTGCGTAATACTGTAATACAAGCTGCGAACAGAAGATGAGTGCGTGAAGGGTTCGTCCCCAAATATGGCAAGGGAGAAGTCCGCCTCCAGGCCGCACGGACGCTATCATAGTTGCGCCGGAAGTCGAATTCGTGCCGGCGGTGCCGCATCTCTTCTGACCTAGGTGGCTCACACCCTGCACAGCCTACATGTAAACCATCGAATGGTACGGGCAAGATTGGATGGTCAATGAGAACCGCTAACTAGCCCCGCCCTGGTCCCGCCAGGCGGCCTACTGGGGGCCTTCCCATCCACAAAGAATAGAAATATGTTGGGGAATTACAATTCACGACACGAGACTTCGTTACGTCTGAGTCGTGATGGCGGAAGACTCGCACCAAACGTCAAAAAGGATTGAGACGAAGGTGTCAGTATTTGGGGAGGCTGCAAAGTATCCCCCGGGCCGGGAGCGGCATCGTCTCCTGGTCAGGCACTGTGCATCTGCACTGCGGTTCTACCGGAGTTGGTGCGATCTTAAAGCCGGAGCCAGTTCTTGGCCGTGGACGTTGCCTCTATTGGAAAGTGGTCGAGGATATCCAAGAACACTTGACTTGGGCTCCTGGATCGACGACGCCAATCGTAGTGTCTAAGAGACTAGCTGTAGCGGAGCTCGTGACGAAATCGAAGAGCCAAGTTCAACTTTTGCGCCTTGTCCTGATTAATCCATTCCAATGAGCGCAATATGGCAAGAAAATCCGAAATGACGAGATCATCATACCATGTGATGAGTACACTCGAATCAGCCGCGCCGTAGCAGCATGCTCCATATCCCCTCAGCACGCCCGGGGTTCCACAATACCAGCAAGTATCGAGGGCAACCGGCAACCAAGATTATTCAAGATGATCGCAGGGGCAGCGGGAAGGTGCGTAACCTTCACGAAGGATGCATGCCATGCTTTTAGCCGAGGGGTGCGGAATTGCAAGGTGAATAGCGAGATAAACGACCGGTCTTGGCAGAAGGGAAGCGTCGGCTCAGGGAAGACCGTGACAGTCCGCGTTGTCAGCTTCTGGTCCATAGTGTAGTCCTCAGGATCGTAGTACACGGCCCGCCGTGCGACGCTTGATGCTCCAAGTTGATGCACTGCGAGGAGATGTTAGTATATTGCGGACAACCCGACAACGGATGATCTTCGCTGGAGAGACATCAGACCGAAGGGCTGTATTATCGGCCCGTATCGACGCTGCGGGGGGGGGACTTTGTCAGTCGAAAGGGAAGTAGTGGCTACCAACATACGGGTAACCTGCTCCAGCTGCACATGGTGCGGACAGGAGTTGCCGATGTGACATGCGACTCTCTGTTTTCCAACATTTGTCAACGGCTCGACAGGATCCAACGGTTAAAACACATTTCATGTCGACCTTGTCGTCAATATAAGGACCCCTGACAATTCACCAAAATCCCTGATCCCTGCCTCCAAATTTCGCTCAGAATTGTCCGAAGGATCAGGCCGTACTTGGCGGCCAATTTGGCCGGATTAAATCAGGCGTTCGGGCCCTGGAGCCCCGTTTGTCCGGATAGTCGGATGTGGCCTCCGAGAGGGCGATTTTGTCCGGATCCGAGAGCATTAGGCCGATTTTTCGCTCTCTGTTGTCGGAAAACACAAGAAAATGTGATATAAAACTGCTAAATGGCTGGCGAGATATAACTGAGGGATGCTACTTACAGGGCGTGGAGCAAGCAGCGAAGGATACGGAGGGTATCTACGGATCATGTCCACTAAGTACGCACTGATCAAGATTCCACACTCCGCACTACGCTTGTACATTAGATTCAGTTGTTAATACATGGCTTCAAGAGATTTGTACGGCGCTTCTAGACACTATATGAACCGTTGGACACATCAATCGACGGTAAGTATGAGTGTTACTACAAACAGTACTGTAGACTTCACAACCAGGCCCTTGCTGGTCACCAGACCGCCAGCAGGCCGGTGCATCGGCCGAACCATCACCCAATTCTGCCCTGCTCCGCCATAGCCTTGCCGGATTTCCGTCCCGGGATCAGGCTTCTGCCCAAGTCGACCGCATATGTCTGGATCATGGCATGGGGCATTTTGGCCAAATGTCCGGATAAAAATCATGCATGGACCCCTCCAAAATCCAAAAATTGTCCGGATTAGGCATCAGGGATATGGGTGAATTGTCAGGGGTCCTTCAATATAGCGGTCCTCTGGGTGCCCTGTCGCCCCCCCATACTAGACCCGAACCGCTCAATGTGCGTCTGGCCAGCAACAAAGAGTACGGTGGGAGCGAGGCGGTGATGGCCTGGGAAACCACCTGAGCGCACCGCGTAGGAGAAGCACTGCAGAGAAGGTCTTGGCAGTTTAGCATTCAATTTTGCAAGGACCTTTACGTCCCTTGAATCGCTCGGAGAACGGCCAGGCGGCTGCACAAGCCAAAGCACCGATGCTTTGGAGTCTCTCCCCGTTTTTGGTTTGCGAACCGCCATGCGCTCCTGTGATCGGGTCAATGGGGAACCGATGTCGAGCGAGCGGTTAGGCGACATGGTGTCGTAGGTGATCTCGGCACATGATCCTCCCTGAGACCCATGCAGGTGGTGTCCCCGTCATTGTGCTTAAGACACCGCTGTGAAGACCGGAGTCCGATCCCGAGCATCGCGATGTAGACGCTTCCCCCAGGAAAACTTTGACATAATTCGGAATCGCTGCTTCGGCGTCCATCACCGCATTACAATGCAACCTGGGCGGGCGTGTCAAGAGCCGGGAAGGCGCCAAGGTAAATAGACGACGACCCGAGCATGTCGGAAAAACCAGTTGGCCCCAGTGGTCGGCGACGTAATTTCGTATGATTCCGAGATGCCCATCTAAGGCTGGTAGAAGGGTACCTGGACAAGATAAGAATAACATCAGGCTCGTTATACACAACTCACCGGATCGAAGGGGGGACTGCGACATGCCCCATATTCATACATAACTCCACAGACTGGATTGGGCGTAGCGGACAGGCGCCCGCGAGCGCTTTGGCGCCTTGGGGGGTCATAAACATCTATCAGACAGAGAAGACAGAAAAACGCACCGAAACCGTCCTGCAGAAGCAATTGTAAACCTTTGCTGACCAAGGTTGCGGCATTATCGGAGGCGAGGACAGCGGTAGCGTCATAACCTGCGCTGGTTGCGATAGCCTCACCATGGGCTGTTGGGCGGAACGAGAATGTTCGACTAAGACGCGATGACTGCAACGATGGCTGGAACATGCTTCAAACATCGGTCACGACAGACATGCGAGACGTATGTACGTACCGTCGGAGTTGAGGGACGCCATCGATCGGTGAGCCTCACAACGACCCGCACCAACTCCGAAACGCGGCTCCCAACAGGTGTGTTAACATTCGGCGCCCAGCTTCCGCTCTCGGCTGCCAGTACCAGGAGATGCTTCAAGTCTCAAGAGGCCTCGCATTGGGGAAGTTACCGGCGGCGTCTCGCGCATCGAGACCGGCGTTTAGCGGAGCAACGGGGATTGCTCTTTACCCTGCCAAACACTATTTCAATTAACTGGTCCCTATCTGGTAGCCCATTGTGACATACCTTATCTGCCCGCTCAACACACATTATCCTTCATCAACGACTCCAAGCTTCCGATAAGAGCCTGAGGACACGCCACAACAGAAGAGAACCAGACCTTGATCATACCTCAACTAACGCATTTCCGCCGGGCGTTAAGTTCAGAGGTACTCCAAAAAAAGGACATTTCAAAATACGTTGGTCCTACATCCGGGGAATACATAGAATTGTATGGCGAAGTATCTATCCGAATATGTTAGCCACCGAGTCACAGCTACGGTTACGGTCACGACATGCACATACGTACGAGATCAGTTGTTTCCATCCATAGACTGAATGACCGCGGCTCCGGCAGCAAGTGCACCCAGGATTGAAGCCAGCGCGGTGACCCACCAGGCCCGGTACAAAGTCTGCCACCCCTCCTCGTCAACGATGCGCTTCACGCAGTCCGCGAAACTAAAGTAAGGATCCTTCTCGTGTCGCAACCTAGCAGAGCAGTCAGAGGAGCTGCGACGTATCATAATCGCTAACTTACCCAATAACGTCCTCCTCCTGGCCCGAGTACTCGGCATATTCAGGGGCTTCAACCGCGTCATCCTCGACTTCTTGCTCTACGGAATTGTATTCGGCGGTGGAATGGTTGCGCTGAATGGCCAGCTTCGTCGTAATGACTTCAAGAGGGCAAATGATTGCCGTGCTAGCCATCTCAATGGCCACGTAAATGCCGAACTTAACGGGAGAAAAGCTGTCGACGCGCAGCAGAAGCCGACGAAGGCTATGAAGAATCACGGCCGTGTACGCGATCTGGAGGACTTGAGCGGTCACCAAACCGGGAGTGAGGTACAAGATCCATGGTCGACGGCGTTCCGTGGGGGTGAGAAGAATTCGAAGGGAGTAGATGGGACGGAAGTACGGCAGTCTGTAGGGTGTTACTATAGATCTAGGTTGCGGGACAAGTTAGCAAGACGACCTAGCCCACCCCGTGGACAGCTGCGCACCGGTACGTTATGATGGCCGCGGGAAGCGCAACAAGCGTGCCAAACACGCCATAGACAAAAGCTGCCAGAATGCCAACATCCGGAGGATCTACACGGCCATGAGTAGCAAGTTTCTTGGAGTCCATCGCGGCGATGGCGAAGCCAGTCATGACAAGGGTTGCGGTTGCTGTGGGCACTGTCCCAAGGTTTAGGGTCCGCGGAATGCCCGTACACAGAACGTAACGTACTCAAGCCCTTGTAAAGTCCAGCCCATCCCTGTGAGACGATCAATAGTGTGAGGCAATGCCGTAGCGCGCCGCGACGCAATGATCGGGTGCGTACCTCAATACGATACACCCTCTTGAGCATTCCAAAGAACGACGTCACAATTGGCCCGGTGTGTACATCTACATTTCCTTCCGGATCGAGCTGGAGAGCCCTGGGGTTGTAGTTGGCTAAGAGGAGAGCATGTCAGCGGGCGTCACAGTTGAGCTACTGCGCCGGTGCTACTGACCTCGTAACCGGACGAGTGCGCCTGTGAGGGGGACAGTGATTCCAAGAGAAACTGCGAGAGAGATGGCGAGTGTGACTGCGAGGAAGAGGGACTCGAGGAAGCCAGCCATGGCGGGGAGACTGAGATGGAGGTCGAGAGTCAAGTTGTCCTACGGCACACGCAGGCCGCAGGCACTTGCCCCGCCCCGCGCAGCTGACCCATTATGGCAATTCACAGCCACCGGCAGCGCTCCCCAAACTCGCCTAAACTCGCCTCCACGTTTCCCAGGCCTCTTTCTCCTCGACCACCATCTGCTCCATCGATAAGACCTCTACCTTTCCTCCTCTTTCTCCTCGCCCTCCCGTCGTTTCCATATCACCTTCGGCCATTCAGGCTCTGACTTCATCCTGTTGTAGTTCTGCTCATGGTCTTTTGCTTGCGTCCTCAGCCGTGTTCGCCAAGTTGCATCTTACAAGGCGGATATGTCTTCTGACGTGGCAGTACGCTCTCAACGAGCAAACGGTCTCAGTGTTAACAAGACGTTTTCCCCCTCTGGACGGAGTGAATGCCACGAATATGTGCGTTCCATGCATGAAAAGAAGCTTGCTTCATCCGCCATGGGCTCGTTGCGTCGGTGTAGGATGTTTTGATAGCGATCAAGGTACGAGTTCTGTTCGATAAAATTGGACGGCAAGCGCTTTCTCACATGGGAACTTCCGATTAGGCCTCTCGGGATCCTTGGGATGTATGACCCATGGAACCATCCTACCCTGGCTGAGAGAGCCTCTCCGCTCTTAGGGGTTGTGTTCTCTTATCTGGAGGATGCCAATCGAAGTCGAATCCGGATGTTGATCCAAACCCGCCTAGCTCGATTGTGAGCTTTCCTCTCATTACTAATGTGTCGAACTTATGCTGGATCGACTAGGATATCGTTGCAATATCGCATTATCCACCTAGTTGGCCCTTGTGCCGACTTCTCGACTTCGATCCTCCAGTCATTCGTCTTGTGTGGACCACCTCCGCGTGCGTACAGGGGATACTTCTAGCGAAGGATATTTGCCGAGTGTTCACTCATCCAGTCGCAACTTGCGCCGACGAGACTTCGATGGACTGGGTCGTAAGTGTGTATCTTGCGTTCCGTTCGCCCTCCCTCAATCCTCGTCCAGGTTGGTTGGGTTCGTCCTGTTATGGGATGTACGTCTCTGTTCTGCTCTGATGTTCGCCATACTATCTGTCATATGGTTGTGTTTACAGCGTCTTGTGATTGTAGACTTAGGTGCTACTATTTTGTGTACTAGACACTGGTGCGGTTGAGCACGAATAAATTCAACTATTTTCCCCCACCTGTTGGCGTGTCGTGTGTCTGCTTGCATGCGTGTGTGATGTGTTGCACGGGCAAGACATGTCGGTCGTTGAACATTGAACCACAGGCGTGTATTGTGTTGCGTTCCTGCTAGAAGTGAGAAGTATGTCTACCGACTGTCGTCCTGCAGCTTGACTGTATGCCTGGCAGTCAAGCCAGGGTGGTTGGATAATTGCTGAGCGTCCTGCCGCCACAGCAGTTTGACTCTCCGACTGGGCCACATCAGTACGGTTCCTCTGCCTTGTTTCCATCTCCCCCACCTGCACGTCGTCCTCGACCTCTGCCCTTCCTCACCATAGTCCTTGTCTACTTCGGGCATCGTCAAGGATGTCCCTTGGACCTGATGCTGCTGTCGCTAGAGTCAGTATACTCCGTCCATGGGGCCTGTAGAGTGATCGACGCTGACCTGCCGACCGTGGCTGCCTCGCGTTATTACAGAAAGCAGCCCTAGAGCGACTCAAGTTCAAGAAGGTGCAAAAACAACAGAACACACCTTTGAGCCATTCAGCTTCTCCTGCGCCACCGCCATGGGCAACCAATACGGACAGCGCGATGGTAGTTCCACCTACACAGTCGCGGGACGCTACAGCCACATCGCCGTACTTCCCCATACCACCATCATCCTCAGGAAGAGTCCTCGTTCCAAGCTCCAGTCCTCTACGCCCTGATCACTCCGATGTGTCCCAGTTCGCCTCCAACGCATGGGACCTCTTCAATGACGAAGTGCCGGGTCTGGGTCGTTCAGATGTCCAGGTACGCCCCACGACCTTTGCGGCAGACCCTCTCTCTATGCCAAGCGGCTTCCGTATGCCCAACGGCGTGTCAAGCGCGTCCTCTACGCGTCCGTCATCAGCAACAAGCAGGAAGATATCCGAGATAGAGGATGCGGATGAGGGTGACCGTCCGGCGAAGAGGTTGAATACGGGACCGACCAACTCGCGAGACCCAATCGACTTCCTCACGCCCCCGTCGCCTGAGGTCCGCATGGCCGCTCCGCGGCCGTCTGGACCGAACACGTCACTATCGTCGATCTCCCTGTCGTCCGACGATTCCTTCCCGGATGCGAAGGACCTCGTGAACGCTGCGTCTCAGCCTAGGATTTTCCGTGCCCCACGCGTGCCGGAGGAGAGGCCACCATCGACATCCTCCGTTCGGCCTAACGACGACGAGGATCGCTTCACTCACTTCCGTCTCACCCACATCGAGCACGACACGGCTTTCGCCCGTGCGGCTTGGACGGAGGCTGGCGGCGATGAGCCCAAGGCCATTGCGCTCCTCAACGACCCGTCCTGGAGACCTTCTGCGAAGACCCCACCCCCCAAGGAGTCCGAGTCCGTAACGGAGACCGGGAAGGTGAAGGAGGTCGTGGAGGCAAGCAAGGCGCAGCGGCTAGCTGCTAGGGAGAAGGGGCGGAAGTCTATGATCTACAAGAACCGCCTCAACGATGGTAAACCGACGAACGATGCCGGCCCCTCCACGCCGCCACGTCCCAAGGCTCCTCCTCCCATGGTGGTCGATTCGCCTTTGAGTCCCGAGATCGGACGGCCGAGCAAACGGCTGAGGCGCAAGGTGGTCGACTCGGACTCGGAGCCTGAGTTCGTGGATAGCGATGAGGAGGACACGAGCCAAGGTCGCAAGATG
The DNA here is from genome assembly GCA_024305745.1 of Polyporus tsugae. Classification (NCBI taxonomy): domain Eukaryota; kingdom Fungi; phylum Basidiomycota; class Agaricomycetes; order Polyporales; family Polyporaceae; genus Polyporus; species Polyporus tsugae. The sequence continues at coordinate 2,153,189 of JAHRBS010000001.1, forward strand.
AGCTCAGATGAGCAGCGAGCTCTCGAGTACTACAATGAGACGTCGGCGGAAGGTCTACAAGAGTTGACAGGTATGCTCAGCACCACTTATTTTCATACATATATGCCGACTAGTTGGGTCTAGGCTGTACGCCCGTGCAAGCCCACAAGATCATCGAGCTCCGACCATTCACTTCCGTGGAAGACCTGAACACCAAGCTCGGCCAAGGCAGGAAGAAAGCCGGTCCCGCAGGCATTAGTCCACGCATGTTCGAGGACAGCGCGGCTATCTTCGAAGGTTACGGCCGGGTCGATAGCATCCTGGAGGACTGCGAGGGTATCGGTGCTGAGCTGAGGAAAGAGATCGCGAGCTGGACCCATAGCAAATCCGCCAAGGGCAAGCAACGCGAATTGGCCGAGAACTCTCGCGACTCTTCTGCGTCGGCGGAGGACGGCGCGATTATTCTTACCCACGTCGCGCTCCCTGCCCACAAGCCGAAGTACTACATGACTTCTCAGCCTTCGTCGCTTCAACCCGGCGTCATTTTGAAGGAGTACCAGATGATTGGTGTCAACTGGTTGGGCCTTCTCTATCAGAAGAGGCTCAGCTGTATCCTCGCAGACGAGATGGGTGAGCAGCATTTTGCCACAGTGTATGCATGTGTGGTCCTGATGTTGTCGCACAAGGTCTTGGGAAGACGGTTCAAGTGATCAGTTTCTTTGCCCATCTGAAGGAACGAGGTCGCGACGGACCACACCTCATCGTTGTGCCGTGAGTGGACTCATAGCTGTGGTATGACTGTGTTGGATGCTGAGTCGGTGTCAGTTCGTCGACGTTGGAGAATTGGTGTCGCGAGTTCCAGAAGTTCGCTGGGGACAGCATAAATGTCGAGACCTACTACGCCGACAAGAACGACCGTCCTAGGTTGCGGGACGTGCTCAATAACACGGTCACGACGAAGAAGCCTGGCGGTTGGAACGTCCTGATCACCACCTACAACCTCGCTCAAGGCGATGATCACGACCGCAAGTTCTTCCGCAAGATCGAATGGGACGTGAGTATATGCGCTCGTTCTATAGCCCGTACCAGCTCAACACCCGGCTGTCAGACCTGCGTTTTCGACGAGGGTCATGTTCTCAAGAACTTCCAGTCGCAACGATACCAAGCCCTCTTGCGCTACAAGTCACGGTGGCGGTTGCTCCTTACTGGGACGCCGTTGCAGAACAACCTGCAAGAGCTAGTCGTATGTCCTGATACCTCGTGTCGTGCTGGATGTGGCTGAGCGACGCGTCCTAGTCGTTGATGAACTTCATTCTCCCGGATCAGTTCGCGGACGACCTTGATTCGCTGCGAGCGGTCTTCAAGACGAAGGGCGATTCCAAGGTGACGTTGCTTGCCCAGCAGCGTGTTTCCCGAGCAAAGAAGATGATGACGCCCTTCGTACTTCGACGGCGCAAGGACCAGGTAAGGTCACAGCCACGGGAGATTATTCATAGAGGCTGACCACGGACCCAAGGTGCTCCAAGACTTGCCAAAGAAGACCGAACGGATCGAATGGTGCAATATGACTGCGCTCCAGAAGTCAATCTACAACGAGGCGTTGCAGCGGTCCCGGAAGACTATTTTCGACCTCGAGACCAACGGTGCAGAGACGCCCGACCCACTGGCTACCAATGGTCGCGGAAAGCCGGTGAAGAAAAAGACTCGGGCGACGGCGCGAACGAAGGACAAGATGTACCTGGAGAACAGTTCGAACGTGCTCATGGACTTGCGCAAGGCGTCATCCCATCCAATGCTGTTCAGGAGGCAGTTTGCGGATGACGCGCTGAGCGCCATGGCGAAGCTCCTCCTTAAGGAGCCGGACTTCAAGAAGCGTGGGGCATTGTTCGAGTTCGTCAAGGAAGACATGGAGGTCATGACCGACTCGGAGCTTCAGTCGTTCTGCGCGACCTACAGGGTATGTCTCTACTTTGCTTACGTGCGGATCCTCGCTGACGACTGCTTCAGTGTCTTCGCAAGTTCCTTCTGGACGATGACTGTTATCTCGAGGCCGGTAAAATCAAAGTCTTGATGACCCTTCTTGAACAGTACAAGAACGAGGGCCGTCGGATGTTGATCTTCTCGCAGGTTTGTCAGCTGCACGATGGCGCCTTTCATGTGTTGTTGACGCGGATGGTGTTGCAGTTCACGCAGATTCTGGACATACTTCAAAAGGTTCTTGATCTCAAACAGATCAAGTACCTTGTCCTGACCGGCTCGACGCCCGTCGATGTGCGCCAGTCTTTAGTTGACGAGTTCAACGAGGACGAGACGATTCCAGTCTTTCTGCTTTCGACCAAAGCCGGCGGGATGGGTATCAACTTGACTGCAGCGAGCGTGGTCATCATGTGAGCATACCTATATTGCTACTCATCACGCGCCATTGATCCACGGTTCTCGATAGGTTTGACCAGGACTTCAATCCCCACAACGACAAACAAGCTCAAGACCGTGCCTACCGTATAGGCCAGAAGCGCGATGTCGATGTGGTGAAGCTCATCACAAAAGGTTCCATAGAAGAAGACATGCTTGCGCTCGGCCAGATGAAGCTTGCATTAGACGAGGCCGTGGCGGGCGAAGAGGCCGAAGAACGCGTCGAGAGCGAGATGAAAGTGTCGCTTATGAACGCAGTGCGTAAGAAGCTAGCGGCCGACGACCCCCAAGCCAAGGACACTCAACTGGCGGCGGAAACTACCAAGAACGAATAACGACTTATATCATCTATAGAGTACGCATACCCGGACGCTGCAATTCCGTGGTAATATCCCTCCAGACCATGACATTACCCCTAGTACCCACCCGCATTCCCCATTACCCACTGCACCTGCACCTGCATCGCTGTATCTATTTTTGTACTGTAGCGTTGTCTTGGTTCGTTTTGCTATCGATTGCAATTGCACACGGAAGCTCATGGTCTGAAATTGCGCTTTGACCTCGGTCCGTGGGGCGACAACGAGCGCTCGTTATTAGCGCCAGCGCTGCATTTTGGAATCGTACCATCATCCTCCTACTTACAGTACTACATAGTAATGCAAATCTGCCAGAGCGAGAGCGATTTACATCTGTAATTAACCGACAGCACTGATCCGGATTTCACATCAGTGGCGGAACGCGCAGTAAGCCCTATTTTGCCCAAGTGCATCCGATGATTCTGTGCTTATACATAACGGTACCTCGTTTGTAGGACGGCGGCTTGAGCAGCAAGCAATGCTCGCGTGCTGGGGAACTGTCGCACAGGGACATGGCATGGTTGCCGGCATGTTCCTCGTGAGCAGCCCAATTTCGATACCATCCCATTTGGATCCCAATAGACCCAAGTCGTTACTTGCAATTGCAAAGGGACGCTGAGTCGATTCTGTTTCATCTCTCTCCGCCAGCGTCCCGTTGATTCTACTTCTTAGTCTTTGTTCACGACTAATGGTCGGATCGTTCACACCGAAGGTGGATCCACAAGTATTGGGGAGCTGTGGTACGAGTCGTCTTTGCTGTGGAGGCCTTGTGTTCTTTGGTGGGATAAAACCTACAGAGATGCAGACCGACGGCACATCCGAGTCAAGTCACCCCTACTTTCGCTTGGATCATGTTCTTAAAGCTCGGCTACACTGATTTCGTGTTCGACGTATCCGACGTTCTCATTACCTGGCCTCCTGACCTCACATGCCCTATCGACCGCAAGGTCCTCCGCTCCTACCTTGTCACCCGGACGTGGTTCCAGTACGAGTCTGGCAAAATCTCGAAGGAGGAATGTCTCCAGCGCCTGGCCACCAAGTTTTCTCATGACCCTGTCAGCATCGACAACGCTTGGAGACATGTCGCAGCTGCCTTGCGTCCCAATGAGGAGATGGTGGCTCTGATCAAGGAGATTAGGGAAACGGCCGGCGGGAAGGCGCGTATCTTTGGGACTTTCAACGTCTCACGGCCGGATTACGAGTTCTTCCGTTCACGGGTGGACGTCGACTGGTCGATCTTCGACGCGGTTTTCGCCTCACACGAGCTTGATATCCGCCTGCCAAACCCTGGATTCTTCAAGCGCGTCCTCGCCAAAGAGGAATGGAAGATCGAACCCCACGATACGGTCTTTGTGGGCCACGATTCCGACGATGTGGTCACCGCACGCTCTTTCGGCATGCACGGCGTCCTCCTTGCCGACTTCAAGGAAGCCCGCCGAGAACTACGGAACATTGTGGGAGACCCCGTGAAGCGCGGCTGGGAGTACTTGCGTGCAAACGCGGGGAAGCTGGCTTGCGATGCCGACCGGCCAGGGGTATCACTCATGGAGAACTTCGGTCAACTGTTGATCCTCGAGGCCACTGGCGACAGGTACGCAAGGCGCGTATGAATGCCTCGTGTAGAACAAACTGACATGTAGCGCAGGAGCCTTGTGCAACTGACAGAGCCGCCACGATACTGGAATTACTTCCAGGGTTTGTCAAACAATATATGCGTCGCCTCTCATTATTTGGCTGAAATTCAAACAGGCAAGGGCGTTTTGACGCACGAGAAGTTCCCCGATGACCTCGATACCACTTCTTTGGGACTCGTCACCCTGAAGCCCTCGAAGGAGCACTGTAACTCTCTCATGGACGAGATGCTCACCTTCCTAACCGAAGACGGCCTCCCCTACGTGAGTCACGATCGTGTAGCGAGCCGTACCTTCACACTCATTTTGTCGCGTGCCGCAGACATACTTCGACCGGGACATGCCCCGTCTGGACCCCGTAGTCGCCGTCAACGTCCTCCACCTCTTCTACACGCACGGCCGCGGCCACGAGCTGCCGGGCGCGCTCGAGTTCGTGCACAGCCTGCTCCAGAACCGCGCGTACATCGACGGCACACGCTACTACTTCCGGGAGTGCGTCCTGTACTTCATCGCGCGCCTGCTCGAGGCGTCGGACGACCGGCACCTCCACGAGACGCTCGAGGACCTCCTCCGCGAGCGCGTGCAGGAGCTTATAGGGGCGCCCGGGGACGCGATCGCGCTCGCGTTCCGCGTCGCGACGTGCGCGAGCGTAGGCGTGCGGAACGAGATCGACATGCGGAACCTCCTGCCGATGCAGTGCGAGGATGGAGGGTGGGAGATCGGGTACATCTACCGATACGGGATCTCCGGGATGAAGGTTGGGAGCAGGGGCTACACGACGGCGATGGCTATCAAGGCCATTGAGGAGTTGGACAAGCTACGGGCGAAGCAAGGCGTCCAACGACGTTAGTAGTCGTAAGTGGAATGCGTTGTACGATCCCCCCCGATGGGTCCACCCTATGTGTGTGTATACGTATAAGTTAGATAGAACCTGATGCACACTTTTCAATGACCGTGAACAAGGGAATCTTAGTGGGAACAACTAGCAATACAAATGAATGATGGATATATGACATGATAGCGAGTCGTCAACGATGGTAAGAAATTTTAGGCTTTAGTCCAGCGAAATTCCAAATAGCATTGAGTAAGTATAGAGTCCATTAGCGAAGAGGTATATTTATCCATAGGTGACCAAAAACGAATCCGGACTGTGCCCATCACACCTGACTCTTCTCCGGCTCGGGGTTTGCATGGGGTTCGCCGTCGGACTTCACTTCTTGCTCCTCGGCTTTCTCAGACGCCAAGCGGGCCTCCTTGTCGGTGTCGCGGATGTTCGACAGGAAGAGCGTCAGGAGGAAGGACACGCCCGCCCACGGCAGGAGCGAGATGATCGCCCAGCGTGTGCCCTGCTGGAACGCGGTCCTGACGTACTGCTGCACCTCGGGCGGGAGCGAGCTGATGCCCTGCACGGACGTGATGCCCGACGACAGCCCGTTCTGCAGGATCGCCGCGTCCTGCGGCGAGATGGTGCCGGAGGTGACGAGGGCGCGGAGCGAGCCGGTGACCTTGCCATTCAGGACGGCGCCGCATTGTGCGAGGCCGACCGTTCCGCCGAGGGCGCGACTCTAGGCGTACGACGTTCGGGTAAGTATTAGGCGGTGGGAATAAAGGTGCCGGAAGAAGACCTACGAAGAGGGTGAGCGCGGAGATGATCGCGATGCGGCTCTCCGGCTGCGAGAAACGGGAGTGGACGGCGAGGGGACCGATGGACATTCCGACGCCGACACCAGCCACGACGAGAAAACTACAAAACGGGTGAGTATATGCGCCTCCAGTGACGGGAGCAGGCGGAAGCGGCAACTCACCCGTCGATCTCGGCCTTGACATTGCGATCCATAGCCCACGACACTAGACCGAGCGAAACGCTAATGATCAAGCCTCCCAACACAATGGGGATCTTCGGCTGGCGCAGCTTCTTTATCATGACCATCGCGCACAGCGAGCCCGCACCTAGGCCGGGCGCGAAGAACAGCAGCTGCGCGCCCGAGCTGGTTCCCGTGAGCCCGCCAACGATAGCGAAGAAGATGGAGATGAAGTAGAACATGACGAGCATGACCATGCCCGACACGAAGATCGCAAACTGCACGGCGCACACGTCGAACGACGTGAACACCTGCATCGGGATCATCGGGTCCGTGTTCATCAGCGGGTTCCGGCTCGTCTTGCCTGCGGCGGCCTTGCGCTCGAGGAGGTACTCCCAGAGGACCCACGCGATGTAGCACACCCCAGCGACGACGAAGCACGCGATGACGCGGGCGGAGGACCAGTCGCCGACGGAGCCCCAGTTGAGGGCGAGGAGGAAGGTGATGCCGGCGACCATGAATAAGAAGGCGCCTACCGAGTCGATACGCATGAACTTCTCAAAGAATGTCTCGTCCCGATGTGTGGTCATTTCCTCAGAGTTGTGAGTGTTGTGCCGTGGTTGAGAACCCTTGGTGCGCCCGCGTAGGATGAAGAACGAAAGAATCATTGCGATTACGCAGCACGGCAAGCTTTGAGTGGATGAGTAAACATGTTGACTGGGAGACAGAAAGCAAGACGTACTTGATGGCGAATATCCATCGGAAAGATACCGTGGTCAGTGCTCCACCGATGACAGGACCGACACAAAAGCCGATTGTGAAAAGGGCGAACAGCATGGATTGCTGCCAGTTGTTGTCGTCGAGAGAGCTTGAATCCGACAGGATTATACGGACGACCTGGATGTTGGTTTTGTCAGCGCCGGTCCTGAATAACAGACGACAAATTTTCGGACCGCCATCATCCCACCAGCACCAATACCAGCGACACCACGGCCCGCAAGCATGGTTACCATGCTCTGGGCTCCGGTGCTGATTGCGCTACCCACACAGAAGAGGAGCAATGAAAGTTGGAGGGCCCAATGACGACCCCAGATGTCGGCAAAGGAAGCGAATAATGGAAGGAAGACGGTGGAGGTGAGTAGGTAGATAGTCCCGATGTAACTCTGGAGGTCTAGTCGGTTGAAGACGGACTTCAAGTAAGGATCAGCGCTACGTTCTGGTCCTAAGCAGGAAATGAATATGAATGACGCACAGCGATGTGCACTTGGGCAGTGGCAACAACTAGGAAGGGCCATTCAGACTCTAACCTTACGAAAATCCACGACATGATGCTCACCGGTGTAATCTAGGGTCTCGAAGAAGACTGGTACCACAAGCGCGGCCATAAGCAAGAGCTTCCATTTGACCGATGATGAGGGTTTCGAGGTTGATTGGGGGGTTGAGGAAGAGTCGATGGCATTGTGGGTAGTCTGCCCGCCGTCTTCCGACGGCAGTGTCTGAGTTTGAGGTGAAGGAAGGCCAGCGGACTCGGCCTCTTGCGCGGCTTTGGCCCTTCTTCTCTTGTCCCTGATGTACTTGTAGGCAAGATACATGCCAGCAAGGAAGATCCCCGGACGAAGGAAGGAAAGGGACGCGAGGAGAGCCTTGAAATGAAGGAGAATGGGGGCCAGAGCTGTACATCTTCCACTGGTGCCGTCTGCTTTAATATGAGTGCGGACAGCAGGTTCGAACGAGGGGAGACAGGTGCCATCTCGATCTTGATTAGGGACTGGGAGAGAGCGTTGCATTGCCACCGCCACGCCGGACGGCTCTGCGATGTTGTACAGTATTGACTGACATAAGTATCCGAGCCAAACGCGGCTAGCTTACACGGGGCTAGACAGAGCTGCGGTGCGATGTGGGCGTCCATATGTGCCGCGACCGGAGATCGGGAATGTTCAAGTTCCCTGAAGACCATTACTGTTTCAGTCGTTTATTGCGGTAAATTGGACGTTGAGCGCGGGGATGCTACCGATGTGGTCTCCTATGTTAGATGTCGTACTGAGTCTTGTGTAGAGAATCGATATCCTCGATGAATTCAACGCGCGGTGGGAGTTTAAATAATATGGTTCACTGAGTCTAAGTGTATGCCGGCCAATGAGCGGTAAACTCGCGGAGAACGGCATGCGCGTATATTTGCAATCTGGTTGGGAATGAGGCGGACAGATGGTGACAGGGGGAAGCAGGGGACTTGAAAGTTAAATGACGATGGGGGCGGGCGCTTGCTGGCATTCGCAGTGGCTGTGTACACCTCGGTTTGGATTTCCGCAGCCGACATACCCGAGCCCTCTTCCGAGTCCGGGGTGGCCGCCCTCCTGGACAACTCCTGGACATCGCACTGGACGCCGCCTACTCTGGCTGCACCGACTCGAAATTGCCATGACCATCTATAGTTTGTACATCTTCGACAGGTCCGCAGTCTTCTTCATATCCGCAACACCAGTATGCACAGCGCTCTCGCGACATGCCTACTGATCTTGCTGCGCTCTATTCTACAGGCATTGTGCCTGTGTGTTCTACCAGGACTGGCACCGCACCGTCCGTCCCAAAACCGCAGTCGAGGGTGGCATGCTCCCCGCCGTCTATGCGCCCGTATACCCTGCTGCTCACCCCGACTCTCTGTACGCCAACCGCGGGTCCCTCGCCTTGTCCTCCGGAGTTGTCATAGCCGTGAACGACGACGACTCCCAGGCCCCTCTCCCAACGCAAACCCACAGCCCGATCGCACCCCTCCCGCCTCCCCAAACAGCATCCTTACCGTTCGACGAGGAGTCAAAGCTCGTGTACGGCGTCGTGCTCTCCCTCCGCAACATGATCAAAAAGCTGTCCGGAAAGTGCGTATCCCCGCTCTCTCTTTCCCGCACCCCTTCTCCATGATATCCACGCGCCTCCCACCGTTTCCGCGCCCCACAGGGACGAGCAGTTCGTCAACTACCAGACGTCGACGTACAAGCTCCACCTCTTCGAGACCCTCTCGGGCCTCAAGTTCGTCATGCTCTCCGACCCGAACGCGGACTCGCTCCGCTTTGTCCTCCGCCAGATCTACTCGGGGCCCTTCCTCGAGTACGTCGTCCGCAACCCGCTCATCGCGATGGACACCAAGGAGCGCGGGATCGACAACGAGTACTTCCGTGTGAGCACGGACAGGCTAGTCAGAGGTCTTACTGTCTTTCAATGATATCCCCCGTTTCGTACCATCGCCCTCCTCAGCGTACCTACAGTGCACACAACGGTCGAGCGTGCCGGTTTCAACAATCTCCCCGACTGATTTGTGCTGCATCGCTTCGGATCAACTCAGAGCTATGCAAGTACTTCAAACGGCTCCGTCGGTCCGGTCCCACATATCCCACAAGACGGGCTACGTATGCGGCTCCAAATCCTTTATTTCCACGAACGAGGACATTGTCTTGCACAAAACACTAAAGGAAAAGGGGCTACACTGAAGCAACAAGAATAGAAAGCGTCCGCTCGCCCTAACAAACACCGTTCGAGAGCATGTCAAAAATGGGCACAGTCTGAACAACAACAGGATGACAACGCCAGAGCGAGGTGCTCGTACAACGTGCTAAGTAAAACCGATCGTCCGTATGGTATGGGCAATGTCACAGAGGCCGCAAACGTATCGAGGAGGGAGAGCTGCTTAGACCTTGATGTCCTCGAAGCTCTCCTTATCGTGCGGGAGGTACGTGTCGTTCATTGGGCCGGTGTAGTCGGGAACCTTCTCGTCTCGCTCGTTGTAGAGCGGCACGCCGGGCATCGTGTTGCCGGTCGCGTGATGGGGCTGGGCGCGATTGGCCTGCATGTAGTAGCCTCCGGTGACCGGGTCCATCGGCGGGTTGACGAGGTACTACACGAACGATATTAGGTCCATAGTGCGATATAGGATCGAACCGAATATGCGGACTTACGGGAGGAAGGCCGGCCTGGAAAGGCGTGACCATGGGGCGCGGGTACGTGATGAGGATGTGCTACGGGATACCCGCCATCAGCGGACGAACACCATCAGCGTGAGGGATCAGTGTAACACATACAAGTGCCTTGCTTCCCATGCCCGGCATCTTCATCGACCACTGCGGGACCTGAGCGTTAGGCCCAGCCACAGCGGCGTCCTCGACGCTGAACTTGCAGAGCATCTGGTTGACCTGCCGCTTGCCCTGCGAACGCGATAGGGGGTCACCCGTCTGCCATAAGCTCGGAAACAAAGATTAATGCCACTTACGTGCGCCTTCCACAGGTAGAACGGCACCCAACCGAATAGAATAAGACCAAGCAGGGCGCCGAGACTCGCCCCACGCGCCTGCCAGGGTCGGTTATCCTCGAAGACCGGTTGATTGTCGAAAGTCCCAATAAGTTTGCGATTCACTGGGAGAGCGTTCAGGACGAGGTAGTAGGTGACGATCGGGACCGCAAGCATCGCGCTACAGAGGGGATGAGCATGATTAGTGAATATGGACGATAGAGGTTCCGCCAGGGATGGGGAGGCAAATGTGAAGAGACCGTCTCAGGATGACCGCAAGATGGAAGCAAGAAGCAACGGGTGCACGTAAATACTCACAGACACATGAAGACAGCCCAGAAGATCTCGAAGCGCGGCTTGAGGTACCGGGAGCCTTTCATGAGGACGGCGCGCTGCCTCGCCAGCCAGATGTCCCTCGAGTACTGACGGGCGATCAGGAATAGCACCAACAACACATTAACGGGTCACTCACGTATTGCTGTATCTCATACGGGACCATGTCGTTCGGGGCCTGCTTGAGTGGGAGCCGCTACATGCGATCGGTCGTCTCAGCATCCATCCCATCGCTCTTTCACCAGCACCGCCTTGCGAATCGGACTCAAACGTCGACGTACCAACGCGATGGTCTGGGTCGGGTTGACCTGCACCTGGATGTTGTACACTGGCGCTGCCATACTGCTGTCTGCGCTTGCGCTTTTGTGTCTGAAAGAACGAGTTCTCCGGGAACGGGAAGCGAGAAGCGGCAGAGGAATGTGCGTCGAGCACGCGGACGTTGGCTAGAATACAGTGAAGAAGATGTAGTGAAGTACAAGACGTCGAACCGGTCGACGGGAAAACGAGGAAGTAAAGGGAGGTGGAGAGGAGCAAGGAGGAAAAGGCGCGCGCACCCGACATGATAGCTCAGCTCACCGGGGATGCCGGAGTCGCTTGCAGCCGCCGACGTGGCACCGCCCTCAAGCGAGCGCTGCGCGGAGTACCCTCTATCTATTTCGCGGCCATGGTGACGGTGACGGTGTCAACACCTTCGAAGTCTTCGCGAGTAATAGCAAATCATCCTCCGCCTGGACTCTGCTTCCCCGCCCCGTTTGTGTCATGGGAAAGTTTTATTTTGGGCCGGTCTTGGCCATGTAACTTACACGACCAGACATCTGCAGACTATGGGCTGCGGCGGTGTAATATTAATGCAAACAAACTGAACCTCGGACATCTGCCCAGAGCCGCTTCTCTTTCAGAGTAGCTTCATCCTGCCTATTGGTAGACGATACGTACGCATCGCGAAGTACTCTCGCGTCTTGCCCCATCTGTCGACGTCGCCTTCGAAGACATCAACGTCGCTCCATTCGACATCGATTCCGACATCCGCCAAATGGAGCTCGGAGACATGCCTGTACACGTCATAGAACATGGCATCTGCGGCACAGCTATCAGAGAGGAGCCAAGGGACGCAGTGTGGGGGGGGGGGAAGGAGGTTAAAGGGACGTACTCGTTGCACCTAGTCCATTGAAGAAGCTAAAGCGGGAGTCTGGTCCCTCAAGCAAGTCTGGTACGTGTCCAAAGAACCTGTGCAATTCTGGGGGATAAATGGAACTGAGCGTCCGTTCATCCGCCAAAGGCACCGATAGAGGCAACATACCTGCGTAGTCTTCCGAGAAAGTGTCGGTGTAGATCACATCGAAGCCACCAACGCCGAGAAGATCTTCGCTCTCCACGAAGTCTTGCCATTTGCCTTGGAGGATCTTGACCCCTTCCTTTCCGTGCCATCCCTGGTCCCGCATGTGCGTCAGGACGTCAAGGTGCGGTTCGATGATAACATGGAGCGATGGCTTCGTTGTCAAGTCCTGAAAAAGGGTGTCGATCTGAAGAAAACCGGTCATGAGTATCCAAGAATACTGCGTAACTGTTTCAGAGAAGCGATCGACACTCACGATACCAAGACCAAATCCAACATTGAGGATCTTCAGGCCATTCCGGAAGTTTGGATGGTCTGTGCACAGCTTACGGACGGTTTCCTGCACTTGGCACTAACCCACTAAGCACACAACTCCAGGAACACGAGTCAAGGAAGACTCACTGATTCCGCGCTCCCATCCCATCATCACGCCAACCTCTTCCTCGTCGTTGAGCTTCACAAGGCAGACGTCTTGACCATGCTCATCCTTCGTGTACTCCAGTTTCGTGCTCAGGAACGCATCCGTCGAGCCTGCGGGTGTTGAATCCGTCGCCTTGAGGATTAGATTTAGCGGAGAGCTCGCCTCCGGCGCCTTCTTCGCAAGCAGTCGAAGTAAAACCTCTGTCACAAAGTGTCATTTCCTCGTACATGCGCCTAGACGTCGGGTCCGGGCATACCTGAGCGTATCCCTGCGTCCCGAACGATCTTGTAACATTCCTCATTGTTCAACGACAACGCAATGTCGCCAGCCGTGTTATGCAGGTTATCCACTGTATGGCCACCAACAGATGTAAGCTCTGGACACCTGTACGGACGCAACAGTAACTGTCATACCAGCGTTCCACAACGCGCCCTCCGCAATCAGGAAGCGGATTAGCTCCTTGTTTTCCACATAGGCGGCCGCATGCAATGGAGACGTCCCCTCGTCGTCTTGATACCAGACCGGTGCTCCAGCTGCAATCAACGCCTTGATCTCAGAGAGAGGTCTTCGCTGGAAGATGGCATCTACGAGCTCCTGTCCCTGTCCGACGAGCGCATCAACGTCCATGTCGTCGTCCGAAGCATCTGCGTTGTGCTCTGGGTCGACAGCCATTGCTGAGAGGAAGAAGCTGCGAGGTTTAGAGACCGAATCAGATGGCAAGTGCGAAACCGTGCGAAGGGGGAGACACGCTTGTGGCTCATGGGCTTCGAGTCTTGGCATCGATCTCAGATTTGGTGTCGCGTCTCGATCAGGAAGGTATCGACTCAACCCAACCCTAGAGCAACTCTTCTAGTAATTCATTCTACAATTCTATCCAGCGACTTCCAATCAAACACGAAGCCCAAGTCATCAGAGGGACAACAGCACTCGTACCTCTCAAACGTTGTCATCGCCTGAACGCTCAGAATATATCTACGACCTCGCGCCTGGGCGAAATTATGGCTATCACCTTGCCCTCGTAGTCGAGAAGGTCTCCCCCTGCAGTCGCGACCAGATCGTGTAACCCGCGATCATACTCCAGGCCCAAGAGCTTCGCGACGTTGACGGTCGCTAAAGCGAAGGCGCCTCCTTTCCCTAGAGCACCTGGACCAGCGTCCAACATGGCCTGGCGTTTCCAGCAACGTCGTGAGAACGAGATAGGCAGATGTGTTTTGGGGCGATAAAACCTACCTCTCCGACGTCAAAGCGCAGATTGCGTGCGCGGGAGTTTGCCATTTCAAGAGCCCCTGGATGGCCTACAGAGCTGACACCATGAGGACCAACACCCACGGTAACGCCGCGCTTGATGAGATAGCCGATGAGGCTATCTGCGCTCAATGGAGGTCCGGGAAGCCTGAACGACACGTCAGATACACCAAGATGTCGGGCAACTTATCAAGACTGACGTGCGTCTCTCGTCCCACGTGTAAGGCTAGCAAATACGGACATCAATCAGACAGAACGGAGCTAAGAAGGGAAATCACTAACGTAAGGCCGCGTTGGGGTAACGATGACGCCGATGTTGGCTTTTGCGAGCTCATCTGCAATTAGGTGGGCTTCCGTGGCACCCGCGATCGTAAGCCTCAATGCAACGCCCGTCTTGGCTTCAACCTCCTGCTTTAAGGAAATAAGAGTAGCGATAATGTCCGCGCTTCCGACGTTAACGACCAATGGTAGTGTTCCCTAGGGAGATTCGCACAATTAGTACGCACATCCGGTGAACGCGGCGGATGAACACGTACATTCGCAACCTTCTTGAACCATTCCCCAAGTTCGCCTCCGACGTCTTGCGTGAGCAACCGCCTCATCGCAGCGATCTTCGTGCTGACGCTCAGGTCGGGATCTCCGTGGGAGAGGGATGCGTGGACGGCAGCGACGTCGCGGACGATCGCGCCGCGCTCGAGCTTGTGTGCGGCCCCAAGTGAGAACGCCGTGCTCAAGCCGCTGAGCCAGGACAGATGCGACGGGGAGCTGACGCTTACAGTCACCCCCGCACGATATGCGAGTAGGGCGTCCCGTGTCCCGAACTGAAGGCCGTCGACCGCCTTCCCGACGTAACCCCCAGCGCCAAACAAAGCGGGCTGGTCCTCCAACGGATCCTTGACGTATCCATCGGACGTGGACGGCTCGGCTGGTATCTCCGTCAGCCCTAGTGCGGTGCCGTACGCGACAAGTCCAGGTTGTATCGCGCCGCCCTGTAGGTCGACGATCTCGGCGCCGGGACGGGCAAAGTGCTCGTTGCATGACGGGCCACGTGCGAAGCAGATAACGTTCCCGTCCAGTACGGCCACTGTACCGCCTTGCTCTGGCTCGGCTTGGCCATATTGCGCGAATAGATCGGTGATGTTCTCTGCGGTGCCGCTCTCCGACCAGAAGCTAGAGACGTTCATGAAGATGACGATCTTTTTGCGATTAGTCGGCTCGAGGGGAGGAAGACCGTTGTACTTGAGTGCTTCAGCAGTCTCGCGATCCCAGTTGAGCGTCGACGGGGCCCGGTGGTGCGCAACGGGTTTGGGAGCGGTGTGTGGGTTGGGGATTTGAGGGATTCCGTCGATGATCACCTGCGTGGGAGTTGCTCCGAGTGAAAGCGGGTGACTGTCCCAGAGAACGATGTCTAGTAAGATTAATCGTTAACAGACTCGTCGGGTGACATGTATGTATGAGGCTAGTACCTGCGTCGTAACCTATATCCGACACATTGAGCATTAAGGATGACACGGAAACAATTGGGTGGCCGACCTTCTTTGATAAACCCAATACGGTGATCAAGACCGAGAACTCTTGCTGGGGTGCCGATGACCGATAGAAGGGCAATGTTATCGGCGAGGCCCCAGTAATGTGCGATGGCTGCCTCGGCGAGAAGGTTGCGAGAGGGGATAGCAGAGTGATCTGACTGTATGGATGTAATTCAGACATCCACAGTGTGCGATGGCAAGAACCGCTGGCTTACTTTCATAACCACATCGAGACCTTCATTGGCAAGGATTCTAGGAGCGAACTCAGAGTGCAGATAAGCTTCGCGTTTATACCTGTCAGGGACGTTGAGTGCGTTGTAGATGGAGGTCAACTTAATAATATCTAGCAACTACCTTGCGAACGTCGAGAACATTGCGATTGCGGGGGGTTTCTCTGTCATATCACGACTCACTCCATGATCTATAAACACTGCAACAGAACAGAAACACCTACTTCCATAAGCCCTTTTGAGCACCTCGGGAACCAACCATGCCTCATGAGCATGATGGAATGCAGCAACTTCGAATTGGAACTCGTTGGATAGCTGTGAGGAAATTGAGTACCACTGAATGGGGACTAGGAAAAACCATGTGATCGGACTTACACGAACGAAGTTATCAATGTCGACCGCTTCATAGCAGTGGGTTTGGACCTGACCATTTTGTCAACTGTTGCCCTTAGGTCGCACATCAGCAGAAATCTACCTTGATTTTGCCTCGTAAAACATCGATAAGGGACTGCCACTGCAAACTCCCTGGGAAATTCTGGGTCCGCAACGAACCCCAGTCGCCCGAAAGTGCCTTCTCGCAGTAGTCATCTTGAGCAACCTTGATGGTGCGAGCTGTATCGTACCTAAACACCACCGCGAATCAGTCGCGCTTGAAGGTCTATGCGAGCATGGGGGAGCGCATACGCTTGGCGAGTAAGCCAGACCGAGTCCATGCGGGTGTCTCCATAGGACTTTGGGTTTTCACCTTTGCGATAAATACGCTGAGATTTCTGATCCCGACCCTATTTCGAAGTAAATGCTCACCACAGGCGTGCCTACATGATTACAAAATCAGCGACTTGCTACTTGTAGACAAAAATGAACGGACTTCATATGTCCCCAGTGTCGCGCAGCCTCTGAGGAATGATCTGTGCCATTGAATCCAAGGTACGGCTCCAGCAGCATGGAAGTCGGAGAACGTTCCTTAGTCGGTCGCAACTTCATGACCAAGCCCTGTCCGCCTGTGTGGGCGATGTCAGCTCAACCTTCCGCATTTACGCTAATAGGTAGCTCACCAATGGCATTGAGGGAACCAGGGAGGATAAGGGACGTGGTCACTCCACCAGACATGGAACTCTCGTAGCCTATGTATCACACACTGTCAGTCGATCTCTTCTTCAAATTAGCGATAGAAGATACGACTTGCCCAGGTCGTGAGTATTGAGGGCATCAATGATTCTCAGCCAAGGAGTTATCGGCCCCTTCCACGAATTGCCGTCGTCGGAGCCGCGGAGAGCCGGCGACGATCCTCCGAGATGAGAGTGGAGGTCGACGATTCTGCTGAACGTTAGCCGAGACGCGTCATGAAGGATCCAAGAATGGCGAACCCAGGAGTAAGCCAAGCACTGCAACAAGAAGATCAGTAGCATGAACGCTCCCCAATGCAAGCGGAAACGCACCCATCCGCCTCGATCACCAGAACATCGTTGCGTGCAGTCACCACATCGCCAGGGACATTCCCAATGGCTTTGATGAGACCGCCGTCAAGGAAGGCGTCTCCGTGCAAGACCTCCGTCCCATCACTTCGACCCGTCCAGATAGTCGCATTGCGAATGAACACAGCCTCGGTATCAGGCTGGTATCTATCGGATTGAGAACGCAAGTGGAAGTCGGAAGGAGGTCCCGGTCTGACGTGTAAGGACCGGCACTGTGCCAGAATCGACTCCGCGTCGAGAGGGATGGCCACGCCTCCAAGCTCCGACCCAAACAAACCAGAAGAGAGGTAAAGAGTCGAGGTAGTCGCCAAGAAAACTAACAGCCCAAGAAGAGTGCTCCTCGGCCATAAGTTCCGGCTGCCCTTCACCGCGGTGTTACGCCGCCCTATCGGGGCTGGCAACGCAGCCGGCACTCCTTTGCGGCCAATAGTTTCCATGATTCAGCCGAAACCCCAACCTTTATGCGACTCTGCCACCCAATACACCAGCAGCGAGAACGATGGTGGTGTCTGGATATGTAGCCGGGCCGTCGACGACCTTGTTACTCCTGCGAGCACGCACACCTTGACGTTAGCGTACTGTTGTTTGGAGTAGACTCTGATTTTCATTCACCTGAAAACCGAGGGCGGGCACTTGCAGCTTCGAAGACCGAGTCGCGATAAGGCTCTCTGCGAACTCGAAAGTGCCACTGCACCAATCTTGTGGGGTCGGTGGGAAGTCGACGTCCTAAAGCGCCCAACAAAAATAGCTATAGCTTCGGGGATGGTCCGGAAGTTGGAAACAATATCGAGTTGCACAAAAACGTTTATACATCACGATATCCTCAAGCTAGACACAACCAGGGGGCCCACCAACCTGTGCACGACGAAGGAACTGCAACTATATATGGATAACTGTAACCCGTAGCACTAGCAATGAGGTATACGCTAAGATATTAGGCGTTAGCTGGAACGCACAATATGCTAGCCGGCATCGATGTAGGAGTACTATGTAGTCTAGAGACGATGTAGACACGAAACTACAAAGGAAATGCAATTCGAAGAGGTCTTCACAGAGCAAATAGGAACGGGAAATTAAAACGAGACCAGCCATGGCCATTAGGTAGACTTGACGAAGTACTTGCGAAGGTCGGGCTTGCCGCCCTCGCGAGACTTCAGCGTTGCGGCGCGTTGGTAGTGCACGCAGAAGGAAAGGCGTTGGATGGCCGCCTTCGCGCGTGAGCGGTCGAGATGGGCGGCACGAGTGTCCACTGTAGCAAAAGGATCATTAAGACATGGGCGCAGAGACCGCGCACCCGAGCAGACGTACCAATTTTGCCATGAAGTAGGTCAAGCGATCTCGAGACTTGCTGAATCAAGGTCAGTTTTGGCTCCAGCTCCAGCTCCAGCTCCATGTCCATATCCATGTCCATGTCCTTGTCCTTGTCCCTGTCAGTGCCTTCCTCTGACTCCGGCTTCTTCGGCGGCTTCCGCGCTGCCCGTGTTTCCATCACGGTGTACTCATCGATATCCGAGAGGGCCCGACTGAGTACGGACAGCCAGCACGTGAGATCATCGTAGTACCCCTCTTTGTTCGTGTTTCCCGAGATGTCGAAGTGCTCACAAGAGCCTGACTCCGGCGTGAGAAGGACGATCACGGCCCACAAGTTAGGGAGGTGCTTCTGGTACCCGGTAGGCGAAGGTCCTGTGCCGAGAAGGAGCGATCGCGCCACACATCGTGCCATACGAACAGTTGACGCGGACGTGCCGGGGACGAAGGAGACGAGGATAGCTTGGTTCGGAGGCGAAAGGCTCTTTCCGAAGGCGACGAGCTTCTTGCACGCGTCGAGCTCTACCTGCTGCGCAAGGTCCATGGCTTGCTCGACGCTGTCGCAGGCCTTCCGAACCTCTGTCTGGAGATCCTCCGGGGTCGTAGGATCCATACCAACCAACACCATCGCAAGCAGGATGTCACTGAGCTCCTCGGTAGGGAAAGACCTGGTAACAGACGTCAGTGGTTTGATTCTGTAGAAGAACAAGCATTCCGACGCTTACAGAGCGAAGGCGTCCACGAGAACAGCGAGACGATATATCTTCTCCTCTCGTTGCTCAACGTCAGAAGCTGCATTCAACGACTGGTCAGAGGAAGCAGTCCACCCATACTTTTCGAGAACCGTGGAGGAGGCTCCGAGGCGGTACAGAACACGCAGGACAGAAGCCAAGCAGAGCCCCGATCGACGCGAGCCCACGTGTGGAGCGAGTCGCACAAGCTGAGTGTACGCCAGGGTGGTCAAAGGTCGGCTAACGTTCGAGAACGCTGTAAATCAGACGTCAGTACAATTAAAAGTCATCAAGAACGAGAGAACGCACCTAAATCGACGAGCCAAGAGACGACAGCCGAGTAGTGCGGAGGAGTAAGGAACATGACGAGGCCAGATGTCAAGAGGGCGGAAACTTGTGCGACATCTATGGACGAGGACTGGACGTGAGACGCGCATATAGTCAGCTAAGACGGAAGACACGCACCGTTTTGCTCAGTAGCACGCTTCAGCAGCTGAAGCGCAGAGTGTTCAGACACGTCTACACCTGCCGTCAAGACAGGCAAGATCGACTCCACATCCATGCTCGCGTGACGATCAGTCTGGTCCAGAGGAGCCCAGAGAGGCACGCCAAGCGGCACCTGCTTCTGCTTTGCTAGCTCACGCGCCATGTTCTCCTTCATATCTTTGGCCAAGATGTCGCTGACGGCATTTGACTTCTCGTGCTCGCCCTCGTCGTCGCTCCCGGCGAGACTCTTCCGCGATGACCTCTGCGACCCAGGGGGTCCGGTGATCGGCGAACTAGCCTTCGACATGCTCTTGCGGTTGCCGCGCAGCACTCTCAAGCCTCCCTCCCATGATTCTGTATCGCTGCCCGAACCATCCTCCTCCTCCTCCTCCTCCCCTTCCTCCATCTCCTGATGAAGGTCGGCTTTGAACTGGGCGAGGATCTCTTCGCCAGCGCGGACCGCAACCATACCCTTACCGGTCCGTTCCTCTCGCTTCTTCTCGCGCAGAAGGATATCGATTGGGATCTTCTTGCTTGGCTTGCGCGTTTCGGGGGGCGGAGTGGTCGGCCTTATCTTAGGCTTGTACGAGGGCGAGTTACGTCGGAGGTTGTATTTCTGAGTGGCTCCTGGTGCTGCAGCTACTGGAGTAGCCTTCGCGACCCTACAGAGACCGAGGACGTTAATATAGGGCTTCAGCGGTCGTGAAAACGGGAAGACCTACGCTTTTGCTGTGCCCTTGCCTTTCGTCTGCTTGATGAGGGTAACAACGTCCTCGTCGCAGCTGCTATCGGAGTCGTCGTCGCACAGCGCATCCAAGTCAATGGGCGGTTGTTCTGGGCTCGAGTGTACTGACGCATACGCGCGCGCTTTGATGTCCGCAATGAGTTTCGCTGTCTTGCTCGCCTCGTCCAGCGCCTCGACCGCTCGAGGCGTTTCCTGCTCAGGCTCCTGGCCCATGTCTGTATCGCTCGACGGAGGCGACGTTAAGGAGCAGAATACTTCAGAAGGAGATGCGTCAGGGATCGAAGAATTGCGTTGTAGCGGCTCGCGGTCGGGCCGGGAGACCGAGGTGGCTTGAGTAGATGTGGACGACGCTATTGTCAAGCTGGACGCTTTGGGACACGCTCGGAGGTCCACTCCCTTCGCAGAGCATGGCGAGTGAGGATACTGATGATTACTGACGCGTCCCTCGGTGAGAGGCGTCTCCGGCACACCCTCGTGGGGTGGCAATGAGTCGAAGTCGACATCCATTGAGATCTCGCTGAGCTCCGAGAAGGGAGAGGAAGGGATGGATGCAGGTGGAGACGCCGAGCGGCTGGGTTGGTTAGCTAAGGTCTCCTTTCTCCATTTGTCAACGCTCTCCTGAACAGAGACAGGGTCCTTCCTGACGGGGGTCCTAGGCAAAGTGAGTTCTTGCTCGTCCGATTGACTGGTGGGGACGAACTGGTTGTCGTCCAAATCCGTGTCATGGACTGAACTCGGTGGGAGCGGGGTGAGGTCGGAGACCGGGGAGGAGAGGCGCAGCTTCTTATAGGAAGGGGTACGCTCGTCCTTGCCAGCGACTGAAAGATTGTTGTCCTTGGGTAAGAGAGGACGCTGCTGACGTGAAGACTGACCTGTAGCATGGGACGATGCCGGGTCGACCGCGATACGAGGTATATGCACCACCTCCCGGGAGCGCTCCGCGTCCGCGTCGGAGGGTGGGGAGAACTTGCGCTTCAACGAAGGGTTCCTAGCTTGAGCGGACATTGTGGTTTTGGAGGTAGATGAAATGGAAGGAGAAGCAGAGTTAGAAGATGCTTTTAGCCGGAGACTCCTTTTGGGAGGCGGGGGGATCTCGACGCAGTCCATGGCAGCGCGTCCAACGCGTGGAGGGAGCTTTGTGGAGGTAGCTTTCTGTGGCCGCTGGGATTTTGCTGCAGTGTCCATGGACGCGGAGGGCAACTCCTGAGAGGACCGGGAGGATGGGTCGCTTGTCTTCGGTACAGATGTGAAGGATAGCTTGGTCTGTTTAAGGTTCTTCATATTGGTGAAGAGCGCAGTAGTGCCACTAGCCGGGGATCGACGAATCGGTGAGTTGAGAGAAGGCGATGGGCTAATCGCTGTGAGCCTGCGTAGCGTAAGGTATGATGTGCGAGTCAGCTGGGAAAGCTCTGGAGGGATGGCGCGGACTGGCAGAGCTGCAGCGTTGTCGTGGTTCAGAGCAACGAGCGCGCAACAACCACATTAACGCGACTCCGCGGTGTGACGCCGTGATCGTAACGCGAACGTGATATCGTGTCACACCCATGCCGGCAGGACCCCGGGGACGTTACCATGGTCAAGGGCGCGTGTGCCTCCCCGGCTGCGAGCACACACGACGTCTGGCGGGCGCGCTGCTTCTCCGACTACGACCGTACACATACATGACATGCCTATGCGCCATGCCCAGCGGAAGCATATCATACACTCCGTACGTCTTACCAGTCCCATAACATGGAGGCCATAGCTCACCATGCACCACACTGCAGCTTAATTCACTCCTCTACCAGTTGCATACAATCTCCTTCCTCCTCTCACCGAGACTCTGGCCATTACTATGTCGCATCGCAACTCAATTCCAGTTCTCTCGACCGCGTGACATCGACCCTCAACGATCGCTTCGGTTCTGGTTCATTCTCGTCGTCCTCGTCAACCTCCAGAGCTTCTATAATCACATCTTCAGAGGACCGGCGGAGGAGAGGTCCATCGTCCTCGATTTCGTGGGTCTTGGTGAGTAGGAGTCCACTTGTGTTAAGCGTATTTGTGCTAGACAGGTCTCCTAGCCCACAGGCCATCGAAGACCTTCCTCCTCTGCCTTGATTCTTCCATTGTCTTCCTCGAATTCATCCTCATCACCATCGCATTTGAGACGTCCTTCGTCCTCGCATCACCACCGGATACCCCGGACCCGCTCCAACCAGATCCTATACCCCCGACATCCGTTTCGCCCCTCCCCATCGACGGTTCAGACACCAAGCCACTCGCTTCGACAGCCACCTCGTACGAGAACGATCCCGAGTACATTGTTGACATTCGACTACGCCCGCTCCTCCAACGGCTGAGAAATCCTCCCACACCTCCCCCGCCACAACAAACTAGTCTCAATGAAGAGCTACTCCCGCTCCCCAACACCACTTCCTTTCAACTCTCGCAGAGCATAAACATGCTTGTCCGCGCCCAAGCACGGATGCGTGAGCGTGCAGCTCGGACCGCGGAAAATCAGCGGGCCAACCGATCTGCAGGCGAGTCCCAGAGAATGAGAGAGCGGCAGCCGGGTGAAGCGCGGGATGAGAGGAGGGTTCCTGGAGGGTTGGGTGGAGAAGGGGAGGATGATACATGATGTTGGCGTGATGCACCTCGGCATTTATTGTTGAGCAATGTGGTGATCATAATGTTTTCTCGCATGCGGATACAACATGACAGTAGACCCCCGCTCGCCTGCGAGGAATCGTGCATTACCATTTCCGCTTCATCTGGAACGGACGTGGAGATGAATGAGATTCGATATGCGTAGAGGAATAAGTGCATCTCTCACCGCCTCACGCATGCATCTTCCGAACTTCTCAAACTCCTCCTTGCACGTATCCTTTTGGACATCCATGTACGTCGCCAGAATACACTTGCCATAAGTTGACGCTGCCGCGGAGCAAGTAGTCGTGGAGTGTAGCGCGAGACGGCGGAGGGGCGTGGACGTGGTCTTCGAGACAGGTTGCATTGTCAAGACCAAACGTGCCGTCCTAAATAAAGAAGAGGGGGTTGGGCTGCGCAATAGAGAGGAAGTGGGCAATTGCGGGGACACAGAGGGTGTGTAAGTCGGCTGTGTCGACAGGCTCAGGCTAAAGCTGAGAACAAATTGAACCGACCTCAAGGATTCGGAAATTGTCTTCATGGGCGCTTCCTGTCCACACTTCCTTCGCTCACTGGCCAGAGCGAGTTGCCTTGCCTGCTGGCTGCTCACTGGTTGCCCCTGGTGCTACTCTCCCCGCGACTGGGCTTCTCGTGCTGGCTTTACGGCCAACTCCCCAGCTTTCCTGCTAGCAATCTGTTCCGAACCACACTTGGAGAGCATCGAGGACGTGCCGAGCGCGACTGGTACCCCTACTGTCTCGAATCCATACCCAGGCTCAGTGGACAGTCTCGTCGGAAATTCTGGAGGTCTTTGACGCACTATGCTGAACGCCGTATTACTCGTTGTATGCGTTTGCATACTACTGTGCCTTATATTCTACCTATTCTACTGGAACCGTTTCTTCGCCTTCGCCTTCAGCATAATCCTCCGGCTCCTGCTATGGAATCAGGGAGAGTCCAGCATATGGGTTCAAGTTGGTGCGTCTTTGCCGCTATGTTGTGGACATCATGGGTGTTCAGACTCGTGAGTTACAGGAGCAATCCACTTCTCGACCCTCGCGGGACGCATTCTCATCAAGGACCTCCGCTACCACTCAAGCAACCAGACGTTCCGCATCGTCAAGCTCCAGCTCTCGTGGAGGTACTGGATCCGACGACCTGCGGAAGAAGAGGACCTGAGCCATGCCCGTGTCATCGGAGAGGCCGCGAACCGCAAGGGCAGCTCGCCTCTCGCATGCCGGGTGCACGTATCCATACAGGGTCTCGAATGGCACATGTACAACAGAATCCCATCGTTTGACAACATTGTGTCGCAGTTGGACGCTGGCCTGCCTGCTACCCCTGCTGCCACGCCCATGCCTGGTAGTGCCGCGTCTGTTCGGAAGGTGTTTAGTCGGACGTCCGTGTTCCACGATTGTACGTCTCTTATCTCGTTGGGCTGCGGTCTACTCGCACTTACCGTTCCATATAGCGTATGTTATGGGGGCTCCGGTATCCTTGGCATCCTCCATTTACAAGCATACCCCGACGTTCGTTAAGCGATGCGTTGCCTGGGTACAGAGTCAACTACCAAGCCTCGACCCCAAGCATCTCCTCCCCATCAGCATCGAGGTGACGAGAGGCGCAATCACCATCGGGAACGCATCTACGCCCAACTTGCTCGTTGCAGAGTTCCGGCGGGCCGAGGGCACGTACGGCGTCGTGGAGGCGCGTTCCAAACACGACCTCTACAAGCAAGTCTTCAACGTTACGCTGCAGAACCCCTCTCTGTCCTACGTGGAGAACGACAGGTACACAAGTCCCATGCTCGATGTTGGACGCATGACGCACGGGCGCATTAACCGATCTGGCAACACACCTCTCCCGCGCGCCTCGTACCTCTCCTTCGATACTTTCAAGAAGGTCTGGCAAGACCTCGAGATGCGGAAGTGGTTGTCTGGGTTTGACCGCTCGTCGAAGGCTTCGCATCATAACGTGTTGGCGCCGCATTCGACGTCGTGGGTGAGGCGTAAACCTCAGAAGAGCATGGACGAAGAGACACCGCTCGGTGCCGATTTGGCGACGCTGGAGTATGCGATCGAGCGCAAGGTCCTGGAGGCGTCAGCTCTGGAGTTGCTGTATTATGCCGATGTTGTCGGGGTTGTGCCTGCTCCCGCCGATGAACAAGCTGGTCAAGCTGAGAGTCTCGACCCGTTCGATATCGGCAACGGCGATCTTCCACCCGAGTGGGGTATTGACCTCGTCGTCCGTGGTGGTTTCATTCGTTACGGTCCTTGGGCAGACCGCCAACGGTATGGCCTCTCAATCATAGACGATGTTCATGTGGTTGACAACCTACGCTTTAGGGTGGTTCTTCAACATGCGTTTTTCCCGCCTACATTTGCGAACGCAGCACCCACACCTCGCCTCAAGCCCGGAGATACGCGCGTATGGACTGGGATGAAGGTGTTCATTGAGCTCAGAGATGGAGTCTCGCTTCTTATCCCATTTCGTGAAGCGTCCAAGGTGCGTCTTGAAGTACTCGAGTTATGATCGCTTATCTTACGTTTCTGAAAAGAACTGGCAATGGGACGGCAAAGTCGACGTAGCGGATAGACCGAGGAAACGCGAGGCCGCTTCTATTCATCTCCGCGCCGGCGATAGTTCGACGATCAGCTATATTGTTCCTATGATTGCCTCCTCACAAGGCTACCTTTCTATGCTTGAGGTACACCTGGACACGGTCACAGTCACATCGAGCTTGAACGATATCCGTTTACTCACCGCGGAGTCCTGTCGAGTAAGTGTTTCCTAAGGAGATACGCATAGGTGCCACCAAGGGTCTCGCTGACCAACCACACAGATTCGTAGCCACCTCCCAGCTCCGCTGAAGTGGAATGGGCTGAGACAGTGGACGTTTGCTGTTTCCCTTCGCCAGCCATGTTTCTACTTGCTGCGCGACCACATTAACATGTTCACCGACCTAGGAAAAGACTGGAGTTCAGGACCGCCAACCGACAATAACCTCTTCGTGCCGATGATCTACGTCATCGACCTGGACATGCACAACTACGCGATCAACCTCTATGTCAACGACCACAATATCATCGACAAGCCTCTCATCAAGGAAGACAACGGTCAGTCATGCCTCGCATCCACTTTTCAGAATCTCGCTGACTACTTTGGCAGCGCTCCTAACTCTACGAGGAACTCACTTTACGCTCGGTGCCCGCATGCCATTCATCAAGTACCGACCGGAAGCATCAACTGTGTCCTTCTGGCTTGAGGTTCCCGACCTCTTCATCGACCTGTCACTCCCACGATGGAATATCTTCAGCCTCCATGCTACTCCAGACCGGGGTCAGGTCGGGCGCATCGGCATGCTGAATATGAGCGGTTCATATCGTTACTTCGCCCACGTGAAGCCCGAAAATGTGGACCAGCTCAAGCTCGAGTTCGTTGGTCGGGACGTCGTCTACAAGGCATTTGGATGGACGATCCGGCACTTCATGATCATGCGAGACAACTACTTCGGCTCGTTCACTCACTTCTCTACGCTCACGGAGTACTTGAACAAGCGGAAGACCGGCCAGCCGCTCGGAGACCCGATCCAATTGCAGTATCGCGAGGGCCAGGTGGATGACATCCGCTCGTATTCCCTTGGACAGAATTGCTGAGATCTTCGCAGTCGAACGCCATGCAGGTTGCTTTGAGTCTGGAGGTGGACAACGGACTGATCGTTGTTCCCGCCGGACTCCCCGGGTATGAGAAGTGCATCGCCGAATATGCCCACAACTCCCCTGAAGACTTGGGTCCGTGTTTGATGCTCTCCCTCCCCGCTCTGCAGGTGCACTTGAGGACGAATGACTATTACATGGGTATGCTCCCCTAGCTGTTTAAGATTGGTACATGGCTGACCGAGGCGCAGAAATGTCGCTCAACGTCGACACCATCACTGGACGTCTCAGCGATCACTGTTATAACGCTTCTGTGTTCTCCACCTCCAACCATTTTGGGACGAGAAGGGAGAAGATCATTGTCGATGGCCTTGACGTCACTGCAAATCGACTGTTTGGGCATCGTCCAGCCACCTCGACATACGTCTGTATTTGGGAGATTCATGTCGGAGACGTTAAGGCCGCCCTCAACGCCTACGAAGCGCGAATCTTATCTGCAGTTGGATCATCATTTGGACTCAACTTTTCGGACCCTGTCAACTCTCCGGCGAAGGAATATGCGATCCCGGTGGATCCCGATGGTACGTCAACAAATGCTCGTCTCGTAAGGTATCCGATCAAATATTGCGACAGTGACGTTCCTGAAGGTTCAAGTTGACACCGTGAATGCAGTGTGGTCGGTTGAGGGCGCTGCGGTGGAATTCACGCTTCCCAGGGGATTGAGGCTTGACTCTAACGATCTTGCCGGGATGATGTTCCGCAAGGTTACAGGTATACGATTGCCAGAAGCGACTGCAAAACTGCTCCTCGCGTCCAAGCAAGACCGAACGCGGTGGCTTGAGGCGGCCGATGTTCATTTCGACGCCGATATTGACATATATTCCTCGCCTCCTGGGTGGCGTGAGTCAGCGCGGCTGCAAACAGAGTTCATCGCCGCACAAGATGCAATCACAGGACGAGCCAAGGTCCTGTATACGTCTGAAGACCCATCAGATCCTGCTCAGCGGCTCCGACCGGGTATGACCTGTATCGTTCACCTTGTTTGCGACTAACTTGCATTCTAGGACGAGGAATCCTCGACAACGACTTCTACCTCCCGCAGATCAGGATTCCAAGACTGTATCCGGTAAAAGCAGCACAAGAACACCTCACTGTGCCCATGCCAACTTTGCGGGAAGACCTGTCGGAATCAGATGCAGAGCCTCTTTCCGAGGCCGTACGCGATGCCCGTGTTGCGTACGTGAAGTCCTTCAGTCTTCCCTTCACGTTCTAAAAGCGCTTATCCAGCGACCTCCGCCCGACCAATATCGCGATCGAGGTGTTGAGTGATGGGGATCAAGACTTCACGAGTGGTGACGAATCGGACGAACACGACTCAACAGACTATAACACCGACTACGACGACGCCTTGGACGGTACGTTTCAGGGTTCGTACGAATCCAGGTGACTTGTTTTCTAACAACAACAACAGATGGTTTGGCGGAGGCTCCGTGGCCTTCGGTAAATCAATATAGTGGTTATTGCCGACACTACGAAGGACACTCCATTTCTCGTCCATCCCGATGGGCTATATCGCCGTTCACGCGTACACGGGTTAGTGGCTCATGCTATCACACACCGTTCGACAGCTCACCAAAGCGTTTCATAGGACATGGTTCGCATCGCTCGGAGCTCTTCCGATCACTCATTGCACGGAGATGTAGTCCCTGCATCTTTGTTCGCCGCCACCTGGAATGCCGCAGCCGATGATGATGTTGAAGACTTCGACAAGACCACCTATCGTCTTCATTCGAAGCACGGCGTTCACTTATGGGCGACTCCCTTGATCTTGCCCGCGGTTAGCCAGCTGTTGATGGACCTCAATGCTACTGTATGTGTCTCGCTTCCAACAAAGGTACTATTGCCTCAAACCCGCATTTACAGACACCCAACCCGGAGCTCCGGGTCGACTCATTGACCATACAATACGTCAAGGCATTCAAGTCCCGTCCGGGCTCGCCAGACACTGTTACTACATTCGATATCCAGATCCCCTCTGTGGAGATTTGCACGCTACAGTTAGTGCACGCACCCACTCTGCTCGGGGCCGCGAACAAGGGTGGCGCAAGGAAGGCATCCCAGTCCGGCGAGCCTTACACTACCGTGGTCGAGCTTCTCACAAGAGGGTTGCACCTGCGTGGGCGGTCATCATCAGGGCCAAATCGATCCCCTCAGAATGACATATCTGGGACTTTCACGTCGCTATCAGCAGCACTCCTGTCGAAGGCGGTGTCTAGAGGTTCATACAGGCAGAACCCCGACAAGCTGTGCTACGTAGAAATTGGGCCGAGCTTTGCTTCGGCCATACGTCCTAAGGTTGCAGTCTCCCTCGGCGTCATCTCTTCGGGTATCGGACATCCCGCTCCGGATTATCTATTCGCAACATCAGTCGTCCTCGCGAAAACCCTGTTGGGCATTGTGAGCGCGCAGAAGCAAGCTGGAGCTTCCGTCACTGTATCAGATCGACAACTCATCCATAGCATCCTTATCTATTCGCACCAGAGGGCAGTCATTGATCCACTATCCACCATTCAACCTTCGTTCCTCATCCAGCACGGTCTCCCCGACAAGCTCCGCAAAGACGTGGCCTTCAAGTTTTTGGTCTACCTGCGAAACTGTCTACGGCTCATAGATGACCACGAGCGTCAGACTATTCCCACTTTACAGCCAGACGTCTCCGTCGACGAGGTCATTGACGTCCAGACGCAGTGGTATAGCCTCGCCGGAGATGACGACTCGTGGAGTCTATCGCAGCAAGCCCTTCTACAGGAGCTGCTCGGCGGTCGCCGGGAGGTAGATGTGCCTCCCAAGACTGCTTTCTGGGAGTCTCTCTACGATTCGATAACATTCTCTTTAGCTGGTACGCGCCTATCTCTACGACATCCCGCCGAATCTGTGGAAAGCAATTTCGTCTCCGGCCTAATCAATGTCGCGCTTCATCAGCAACCCGGGGACCTCGTGCAGCCTATCACATGGATACCGGGGAAGGTTCACCCCACTTTGTCGGCAAGGGATAGGGAGCGTCGTGGCGTACTTCGTGTTTCTCTAGCGGTCTCTCTGGACCATATCTTCTCCACGGTACACCCTCAGTTGGTCGAATTCACCCAGATCGCATTACGGGACTACAGGCAACACAGCATCGTCTTGCAATCGGTGCTCAAAAGCACTCGCACGCCCGATTATGATCCCACCCCTCGTCGTTCTTCCCCGTCGCCCGACGCCTTCGCTAGGCAGTGGCCTTCCGTAGCCCTTGATTGCACGCTCACCATGCGGTCGTTCGCGTTCACTGCAGCAGCTGAACAGCTTATCGTACGCTTCAAGAATGCCGATGTCGCCTACGCATCCTCCCTCCTGGTCAACTTCCATTCGCAGGAACATTCCGTTTGGGATATCTCGACCAATCATTCCCTTATGTTCCATCAGGCAGCCTTTGAAGCATGTTCAGCGGCCAACGCAGCGTCACCAAAGCCACACGTTCTCGCTTCATTGACATTTGCAGATGGAAGGACCAACGTTGTGCTGCAGCAGGACGTTCACAGCAATCTGGTTGTCCGTGTCCTTGCAGGTCTAGGCAAGGTACACCTTGACGTCCCTCGCAGCGTCCTACGGCTCTACCGAGTCGTTGAGGGCTGGCGGGCGGACTACTTGCCCGGGATCGAGGCTACCGTACGGGCGCTGTTGGCGGAGCTGGGTAGTTCCTCGAAGGGCCCCAGCCGATCATCCTCTCAAGCATCCCATTCCCCCAAGCTGCTCACCTTCCAGGTTCAAGCGTCCGTGACTTCTACTCGAGCGACGCTCCAGGTCATGCACGGCACGTGGATGTCTTGGGAAGTTCGCGAAACTATCGCGTTCTTGCTCAATGATAGCCGCCGCAAGGGTGCATATGTCTTCGGTCTTCAGATGGGGCCCCATGTTTTCGAGGTCTCGGGGTTCCGAAGCGGGGTTCAGCCGATGCAAAGTTCTGGGATACGATTGGAGCTCCCCACCGTGACGCTTCGTGGCAAATACGACGGCAATGGTTTGCAGGGCCTGGCATTGGTCGAGTTCTTCCATGTCATTCTCCGGCCTTCTGACTGGGACACCCTTCTTTCCGTACAACAAAAGTCTGGTCAGGACTTCAACGATCTCATCCACATCATTGAGCAGACCCGCCAAAAGGGACCTTCTGTCACATCCTCTGCATCCTCCGCCCCCCCTACCACCGACGCGGCCAACAAGAAACCATTCAAGTTCAATGGCTCATTCAAGATGAAGGGTTTCCGTATTGGTCTCGAGGGTCTTACATCCACCTTGTTCCTGGAGTGCGACGATATCAGTGGTGGAGTCGGGAACTTAGGACGTTCTCTCTGGCACGTCAGGCTATCCGATTTAGCGCTGTCTCTTGCTGCCCAAGGTTCGATTGGCGTACCTTCGCACAGAGACCGCCGATCAGCGTTCGTTCGTGTGGACGTTGAAGTCGGTATGGGGAAGAAGGCAAATAGCAGCGTGCACCACTTGCAGGTCTCGGTCAACAAGATCCACGCTGTCATGCAACCCAGTTCTATTGGCGAGTTGGGCGACTTCGTGGACCACCTGCAGGTACGTTTGATCACCGCTTCTAAGGTTTCTCCATTTTGATTGTACATAGGCGGAGGTCATCATACGAAGGGTGAAACGCGCTACCGAACTTGAAGAGTTCAAGGAGAAGACGAGGAGTCTTATGAAGTCTCTAGATGTCAAGATTGGCGAACCGAAGGCTTCAGCAGAGAAGTCGCTGCTCGAACTGTACAACATCTCCGTAGTAGTCAGGAACGTCGGAGTGGCCTTCCCGCTTACGCTCTCTCGAGACCTCCACCTACCTCGCTCAGGAAGTCACGACGATAGCGCTGTCCGTGCCTTCCTCTTTTCGATCAAAACCATCGAATTTGGAACACAGCTGGGAGAGAATGGGCAGGCGTCAATGACTGGCTTCTCCTTCCAGTTTGTCTCGAGGTATGTGGTTGCTTCACTAGGGAGATTTGCGACAGTCTATTTATCGACGTATCGTACAGGTTCAGACAAGGAAACCCGGCAGACTTCTCTGGGGAGAACCACAAGACAAGAAACAAACTCATCTACCCTGAGATGACTGCCCACCTTCGGTCAGAACGGGTGGCGGATTCTCGTCGTGTACGCGTCGGGGCTGAAGTCAGCGGCTTCGTGCTGGATGTTGACTCCACTATCCCCGACTTTGTTTCATCCCTCTTGGAAGTGTATCGTCGGGGAAAGGATCGTGTCGAGCGCTTAGCGAGTAGCGCGCCTCGTTCTTCGCCCAGCACCGAATCACCCCCGGTTCTAGAACCCGCCCAAGCAGAGGAACATTACGGAGCACTCCCTACCTCAAACATCCTCGCGTCCCTGACTTTTGCCAGTGGGAAGGTCCGCATGCACTCCAAAGAGTCGAGTGCGCATCTACCTCGCAGTCGCCCACTATCTACGTTGCTCTATGGCCGTGCTGAGGATTCCGGGGGTGCGGAGGAGTTTAACCTTCCCGAAGTCTCGGTATGGGGAGAGTTCCGAGCTACGCCTGCTGTGCAGAAACTCGCCAACAATGGACAGACGACGGAGCCATCCACCTTGATCTTCAAGAGCACCATCCACCCGAGCGAGAACACTCTTCGACCCGGTCTTCTGCCATTCCTTACAGAGCTGATGTCCAAGATCGAGGATCACATGCGTACGAGTAACCCCCAAAACCCTCCCGCCTCTCCAGCCCCTAAAGCGCAAGGTTTGCTGCCTATCACCCCAATGCCTGACGAGCCTTCAGTTCGTGTCCCTGATCCCGTCTCAAGCATGAAGATCAGTTTCAGCCTTCGTATCGACCAATCGAAGTTATTGCTCACCTGCCGACCTGACGCGAATGTGATCGCTGGTCTTCACTGGGATAGTGGAGGGTTTATCGTCAACATCGCTCCTGGTGCCCGCCGTGTCTCTTTCACGGGTACGGTGGGTGGGCTCACCGTAGCTCTGAAGCATGGCTTTCTCAGCGAGGACTGTGTCAAGCTCGATGCTCGTAACCTCAATTTCTCGATGGCGTTCGCCAAGCTGGAGCCGGAAGGTGGTCGCGTGATGAGCTCTATATCCGTCGTTCTCGATACGGAGTTCGCAGGCAGCCTTCGTTTCTCTCGGTTCCAGGATGTTCTCTGCTTCAAGGCGGTGTGGTTGGATAGGATACCCGCATTCAGCAGTGGATCCAGTCTGATCCCCACTGAGCGACAGATTCCTCTGAATGCCACCCTCGTCACCACTCCCCTCGCGTCTTCAGTCAAGGAAGAGCTTACGACGGCCGTGCTGGTTCGACTCCGTCGGGTCGAACTAGAGGTTGACCTTGGACAGTCGATCAGTGCCGTCAAGCTCTCTTTGGACAATACCCTAGTCCGGACGAAGATTACCGAAACGTTGTCGGAGCTGTCTCTGGGTATCGGTCACTTCTCCATTGTGGCCACGGGTAACCTTGCTGGCCAAGTGGAGATGCCGGACTTCCAATTTCAGACGGTGCGACGGAACAACCACGAGTACGCCAAGGAGGCTGGTGGGCGAATGCTGGACCTCACGATGACAAGTGGCTTGTTCACTGTGAAGCTCGACTCGGATTATCACGAGCTAATCCAGTACCGGTACGACCTTAACCAGATAGATGCTGTCTTCAGGACGCTAATCGATTCTTTAGGGCAGAACCCATATCGATCTACATCTATGACGACTGGTCCCGGATATCCTCTGATGTTGCTGCAGAAGATCGGCGCGTTACCCTTGACTTCATGGTCACCGGAACTGACGTCCTTGCTATCATGACCGTTGGAACTGTGCCTAAACTTGTCTCCTATGTCAACAAGTTCCGAGTAAACTTGGAGGCTCAAAGAGAAGGCGCAGCTCGCGAATCACGAGCGTTCCGGGTAGCGAATGCTCCCAAGCCCGACAATCCGCTTTCGGCGGTCGCGAACGCCATGTTCAAGTCTGCGCGGTCCCGCCTCAAGGAGAACGAAACCGGTCTTTCGTATGTGATTGGGCAGCGGATGAGTCTCAAGCTGAAGCTCCTTCGGCTGACCGTCTTGCCCCGGTCGATGCGGGACACCGAGCTGGCACAGTTCGTCGGCCAAGACATTCATGCCCGTCTGCACCGACTCATCCAGACCGAGGGTGAACCCGCTCAGCGCGATCTCCAGCTCTTCTTCTCCAGCATCACTATCTCGAAAATCACCCACTTGCACCACGGACTCTTGCCAAAGGAACAGTCCCTCGACAGTCGTGAATGGCTCTCCACGGTCGTCGCCCATTCTCCCGAGGCGATCATCTTCGGTCTACCGTCCATGGACATGCAGATGCACTCCGAAGAGACACGTGAAGCGCAAGCGGGAGACACGCGACGCATCCTGAGTTACGACTTTAGCTCAAGTTTCTCCAAGGCAGGACTCAAGGACGCAGAGGACATCTACATTTCATTGAATATGTCCCTCTACGCATGGCTGACCGTCCTCCGCAAGACTTTCGCGCGCGAGATGGAGCAGGTGCAGCTTTCTGCAGAGACACGTGGCCTGACTGTAGGCAGCGCAGCGCAAGCCGCTATGTCTCTTCGGAAGAGACACGAAACGAACGGGCCGTCATTGCTCCCTACCGACCGTGACGACGGTGCCGCTCAGGAGGCAGTCGCAGGGATTCGAACCCGCTCACGAGCACGAGGTTCAATCTCTACCAGGTTGTCTCCACTGTCCATTCAGACGGTGGACGTCGATGCCAAATTGCCCGTAGGTCCCTCACCTCTGTCGAGGATCATGGCGCCTACATCCACGACGTTTGCCGCTACGGCAGATTCGCCCGCACCTACCACTGCTGGGCCATCCGCTCTGCCGTCGTCTGTACCGAACGGGAAGAAAGCCACAGGGCTTGTCTACACGCCGCGCACGCGCAAGATCGAACGCTTGACGATGCGGCAATTGGGCGAGGCGACACCGGATGTCATGCATCCGTTCTTCATGAAGAAGGCCGGGTTCAACTTGGAAGACTCTCTGCCACAATACGTGCACGAGTACGCAACACTGCCGACCGAGGAGATCATGAAGGCTCTGCTCAAGCTTTACAGTAAGCAGCTGACGAGGAGCGCGGTGGATACGCCTTGACGGCCAGGTCCTCCGAGATTGGACGTTTGAAGAATTGCGGCTTGGATACCCGGTATTTACGTGGACTCGAGATCACTTTATACGATCCTCTGGAAGCACCTCGCATTTGTACCTTACCTGCCATAATGATTATTGTCTAGCGTTGTAATAACATCGTTCTATCTCCGACATGCAGACGAGCGGAGGCGGTTCGAAGGGTCGACGGTCCAAGAAATAAATCAAATGGCTATATAACAACAGGTTACTTGGCCGAGCCGCTGCCGACGCCAACGTTGAATACACTGAGAAGCGCAAAGCAGCCATACAGCAAACCGATGGGGTACGCCAGAAGAAAACGTTGGTCCGACATACGCAGGACAGCAGTGAATATGCCTGATGCTGCGTATGTGCACCACAGAATGGATAGCGTCGAGAGCATATAGCCCACCGTTCCACTATGAGGGATGGTCAATGTGAGAATCGTCGTAGGTTTGAAGAAGACTCACTCTAGTGTAACGATGACACTGAGAGCGCCAACGGCAACCATGGGGAGGAGACAGTAGCCGAGCACGGAGACGACACGGTAGGCGTCGATGCCCTTTTCTGACATGAGATTAAGGAGGGTATAGATGGATAGTGAGCCGAGGACGCCGACGCCGTAGATGTATCCAAACTGTGGCTTCCCGGACTGGAACACGGGCGCATGCCGTGCGTGAGCATGAAGGCATATAAGCACCGCCATTCAATGGTGCGACGTACGAATAGCAAGAAGGTGCCGAAACAGAAGACGAACAGAAGCGGTCCTGCGAGATCTGCGTCGTCCATAATGTGCTCATCCACATGTCGTAAAGGATTCAGGACGGCGAGCGATTTGGCGCGTATGTGGAAGAAGTTGATGCCAAGTTCTATATTATCATATTGAGCACATTACAGGCCTAAAGACGAGCGGTAGCACGCACCTTCTAGCAGTGGTGGTTCACCCTCAAACCCTCCAGTCCCAAATGCCGTCCACCATCCTCCCGCCGGCTGAATGTTTCCCGTGTACGACCCGCCACCCTGCTGTATTGACCCCTGCGCATTCATATGCCCCTCCAAGCTAGACCGCGAGCCGGAGTAGAAGGTACTGCCGACCGGACTGGGAGCATAGAACTGAAGTGGTACGCCGGGCTGAGGCGCGCCATGCTGCTGGGGGTAGTACTGAGAAGACGATGCGCCGTACGCCGCCGCGTTGTTGTTGTCTTGCCACATCGCCACTATCGTCTCCGAAGGCAGTTGTCGCTGAGGATTGGGGGGAACTTGGAAGTGGGGGGAGTACAGGGTAAGGTCCACGTTTTGGCTGCGCGAGTCTAAGTAAGTAAGACGTGGACTCCGAGATAGTATACTCACCCTCACCTGACGCCACGTGCGCAGACTTTTCACTGTCAGGCATGGTCGTACAAGCGCCGGTCTCTGCTCTCCACCGTCAGGTTCTCCTCCTTCCTCCCCCAGTTCGCGATGGTATGTCGAGCGATGTGTTTGGGAGTCAAGTTTCTGCTAATAGCCTTCGTGCATATATAGCCTCAGGTGACGTTACCCCTTGGAAATATTCAAGACCCATTCTCACCCTTCCTATAGAACGAGTACATCGAGGAGCACATCAAGCGACATGGTCGCCGGTTGGATTACTTCGAGCGGAAGTGTGTAATCTTTTTTCCAAATTCATGGCCTTCGGCATTCACGGTGCTTCTCCAGGCGGAAACGCGAGGCTCGTGCCGTCCACCGCGCATCGGCAACCGCTCAAAAAGCCTTCGGTCTGAAGGCGAAACTCCTCCATGCCAAGCGCCATGCTGAGAAAGTGCAGATGAAGAAGACCCTCAAGGCGCACGACGAACGCAATGTCAAACAGAAGGATTCGTCATCTGCTCCTGAAGGTGCTCTGCCGACATATCTGCTCGACCGTGAGGGACAGAAGGATGCGAAGGCGTTGTCGACCGCAATCAAGGAGAAGCGGAAGGATAAGGCGGCCAAATATGCGGTCCCGTTGCCCAAGGTCAGAGGTATTGCGGAGGACGAGGCATTCAAGGTGATGCGCACGGGAAAGAGCAAGAAGAAGGCGTGGAAGCGGATGGTGACGAAGGCGACGTTCGTTGGGGAGGGGTTCACCCGGAAACCAGTGAAGATGGAGAGGTTCGTTCGCCCAATGGCGTTGCGCTACAAAAAGGCCAATGTTACACATCGTATGTCCTCGCTTGTGGTCTGATGAGGGCCTTGCTGAGCACACTACCCTACAGCCGACCTCAAAGCAACGTTCCAGTTGCAAATTTTGGGCGTCAAGAAAAACCCTCAATCGCCTATGTATACACAGTTGGGTGTACTCACTAAGGGTACGATCATCGAGGTCAACGTTTCCGAGCTGGGTATGGTCACGGCTGGCGGGAAGGTCGTGTTCGGCAAGTATGCACAGATTACGAACAACCCTGAAAATGACGGCTGCATCAATGCTGTACTTCGTATGTCCTTCCGTTTGCTTTTCCCCATTCATAATCTGATCCCACATAAATCTAGTTGTGTAACGACCATTTTGCATAACATTCTCGGTTTACCCCAGTCACAGTACAGTAGCTCTCAGGTCGCTCGTCGATTTCGATGCGACACCCTGTATTAATATAGCTGTTACGATGGATTTCGCGACCAGAAGTCAGAGCATTATACCATGGCTCACCGTCTGCAGAAACAGTTTGAATACATGCCACCCACGCGCTTGAGCTCGCTTAATTAGGCCAGATGTATTTTAGCGCCCCGCAGCGTGGGGTTCGTC
Source organism: Polyporus tsugae (assembly GCA_024305745.1). Lineage (NCBI taxonomy): Eukaryota > Fungi > Basidiomycota > Agaricomycetes > Polyporales > Polyporaceae > Polyporus > Polyporus tsugae. The sequence goes on from JAHRBS010000001.1 coordinate 2,190,715, forward strand.
GGATGCCAGTGGCGGCGGCTTGACCTGTACCACTCAAGTACCACTAACCTCATCCTTCGTCTCGTCATGTCTGCTTCACCTGCACACTCTCCCTCTCCTGTACCCACTGGCTCAAACAGCCGCCATGCATCTACACCTATGGAAAGGCAGAGGGCACAACTTGAGAAGCTGCTCAAAGATCCCTTAAAACCTGCCCATATACCCGCCGCGCCAAAGGAGAAGACCATCCGGCCTGCACGCGAGATGATGAAGAATGTCCAGGGTTCGAGTGCAGGCGCGGGTAGTGGCGAATTCCACGTCTACAAGGCGAGCAGACGGAGAGAATACGAGAGGCTGAAGATGATGGAGGACGAAGCCCAGAAGGTACGTCTCCTCCCCGAAAACCCATGGCGGGTACAGAGCTAGCTGACGACCCATTTGCTTTCCTATCACACAGGAAATTGAGGTTGCCGAGTTCGAGAAGAAAAAGCGGGAGTGGGAGGACGTTGCGGAGGCTAAGACGGCGAAGAACAGGGCGAAGCGGCAGAAGAAGAAGGAGCACGCAAAAGGGAAAGGTGCGGAGAATGGAGGAGCCAAAGACTCCGTGGCCGGTGCAGGTTCGGGGACAAGTGGAGATCAGCCGTCGGCACCTCTCAAGAAAAGACGCCTTGTCAGCGGGAAGGAACTCGTTTTCCGGCGGCCGGGCGAGGAGGGCAGCGACGAGGAGGATGAAGACGACATTGGTCCGACCCCCGCAGCGTTGACACTCCCCTCTGCCGACCTAGACGCGGTCTCTGTACCAGTCGTGAACGCGCCGCGGATAACCATCATCGAAGATGACTAGACTCATACCCCGCAGTCTTCCTCAGCTCTCCGCCACGAGAATGGCGGCATACGTGGACATATCCAGATGGCGATCATGTGGGTACGAGGGCGTGCAGATGGACGATGTATGTTCAGCTTGCACTCAATGACACATTACCTCAGTGACTACTAGCTTTCCGCAACAAATATCCGAGCGACGCGCGATGTCACGACGACAGACATCTTTCATGACTATTTTAGCTCGACCTTCTGTATTCACTCGCCCAGTCGGATATCCTCAGCGGGATGCTGCTTTCTCCACCCCGATGACGATAGCATGGGCTTCTCGGAACTATTTATGCCCTTGTAGGTTTAGTGCAATGAAACAGCCGGCTCGCCGATTAACCTCCCTTGCCTGTTTGGACAATCTGACATACTCGTGATGCTACGCCGTTGCAGTGTGTTGCTGAAGCACCTGCGCTCAATCCGAGGTAAATCCCATATATTTTCCAGGCACAGCACGACGGAACAACATCGTACACATACCTGCACCACCACAAGACAAAGGGAAGGTGATTAGCCAAGATTACTCAGATAATTTCTCGTGCATATAAGTCCCCCAGCGCGAAGAGGACAACGTCCCACTGTGCTTGATTGCCTGCTCAAACACAGTACTAACCCTTTCGACATGTTCGTCGCTGCTACTCTCGCTACCCTCGCCCTTGGTGTCACCCAGGTCGCCGCGCATGGCGGCGTCCTCAGCTACTCCATGAACGGCCAGACCTACCAGGGGTTAGCTGTTTATGTTCCCATCTACTGCGACTAAACATTATTTACCGGATCGTGTTTGTTTGCCACAGTTTCCAGGCGTACAACACGCCGACCGGTCAGAGCAGCATCCAACGCGAGTGGGACACTTACAACCCGCTCACGGACCCGACCGACTCCTTCCTCTCCTGCAACAACAACGGTGCCAGTCTTGGCTCGGCCAGCTTTCTGCCACCGTTCCCGCTGGCTCGAAGGTCGTCGCTTACTGGAAGTGAGTGTCTGCAAATGTAGCATGACCCGTGAGTAGGTTTGCCGATGGTGTTTTGTGTTGGAATAGCCAATGGCCCCACACCATCGGTCCAGTCATGGTCTACATGGCGAACTGCAACGGTGCATGCACATCCGCCACCACATCGGTCCTTGAGACGTAGGTAAGTGACGGATATGCACTCTGTCGTGAAGAAACCAGAATCCTCAACGCCTCGGTCGTGTTCAGTTCAAGATTGACGAGGCCGGTCTGATCTCCGGTGACCTCCCCACCGGTCTATGGGACCAGGGTGAACTCGCGTTGCGAACAACAGCAGGTATTCGTCTTCGCGTCAACCGGTCTGTTGTCTACTCACCTCAACCGTCTGAAGCTGGACCTCCACCATCCCCGCCTCTCTCGCGTCCGGCGAGTACTTCATCCGCCACGAGGTATCTTGATCGAGGATCCCTCGAATCGTCAGCCACAAGGACTTCCCGCTGACAATCACTATAGCTTTTCGCCATCCACACTTCGGACCAGCCCCAGTTCTACCCCGAGTGTGCGCAGCTGAAGATTACCGTAAGTTGCTTCTCTTTCGTCGATGCAAGAGTATGGAAGGTTTCTCACTGTAACTCTGAATCCAGGGCTCTGGCTCCGCTCAGCCTTCGGGTTCGTATCTTGTCAAGTTCCCTGGTGCATACAGCATGTCCGACCCCGGTGTCTTATTATTATTATTATTATCATTACTATCACGTCAGAGCTTATCAGAATACAACGGATAAAGCTTTGTATCTACGCGTGCCTGATAAGACGACTGCTATCCCCGATTCGGTTGACGGTTTAAGAACCCCGGCGGGGCCCACGACTCAGCACGTGGGGAGTCCGACCCCGGTGTCGGCATTGACGTCTACTCTCAGCCTGTGCGTATGGGTATCAGTTGCCGCCCGCACTTACACGCATCGTCTTAAGGCGTCACCAACTACACCATCCCCGGTATGCTTTTGTCGATACATGAAAGTTAAAGGCATGCTAATGTTCGCTGTTTGCAGGTCCCGTTGTCTGGCAGGGGTGAGATAAGTTATATGAAGGAGCTGTCGTTGGTCGAAGCTCCGAATCCTCCGATTTGTGATGTGTACGCGGTTGTTGTGTATCTGTATTTCCATAAAACATGTCGCTGTGTTCTCATTTTCGCGCAATGTGTGAGTTTTGCCCCACATGAACGTGTGGATGATTATTCGAGATGTAGCCGCGGGACTCGGGAGGGGAATCGATATCCAAAGCTCACACAATCGGACACGTCCAGACCACCAACTCGGGCAAAAACAAAAACAAAACTCAGTTCCCTCAGGTTTAAAGCTTGAAGACCCATAGTGTGAAATATCATGTCCTTCCAAGGACCGAGTAACATTGCGTGAACTGTGAGCCGACAGTCTTATTCGATTGGTGACTGTCAACAGATCGATATTACAGTAAAAACAGAAAACGAGTGGTTCATTGTGTGGCTGGCTATTCAGGGAGTTGGTTATGTGTGACGCGACCGGGAACGCGGGTAAAACTGGTTGTATCCTGATCCCACAAACCATTCCAGTTCACTGGACCGCCCAGTGGCATCTCTGACGGTCCTGTCCTTTCTTCTCCCTTTGTCTTTGAGGAGGATGGAGCGCCTGAACTTGTGCATCTGGCATAACGAAAGGAAGAGAGACGAGCTCGCGCATTGGCCGGGAAATTCTTGGGGCCCTTCGTCACAGCGAGCAACCATGCCAGCTCCTTTGTCAGCCTCACATCGGCCGCGGAGCCTTCCACACTGTCCGAAGGAGGATACCGACCCCCACGCCGCGCTAGATACGCTTCCGAGGATCCAGCCCTGTATGCGCACGGAGAGCTCGACGAGCTCTCGACCGTGTCGAAGTCGGACAATCGATCAGCGGACGAGCTTGAAGTAGAGGACGACGAGTATGAGGAGAACGAGGACGAGGACGATGGCGGCGGTGGCGACGCGCTGCTGGTACATCCTACAAAATGCGCGGAGCGAGGGGGGCCAAGGATTCGAACGTCACCGTCAGCGCTAGATCCATCTGTCGATGAGGATCAACGGGGCAGCGAGGCCGCTGGGGAAGGGAGGGGACATACCGCCGGATCATCTTCTTGAGCGTACCGGACGCGCGGTCGATAGCAGTATCGCCCCGTTGCAGCTGGAGACAGTCGACACATGTGGAGGTCAGTCACAGTCATGTCAGCTCATCGTACACAAGAAAGACAGGCGACGGAAGGAGACGGAGAAGGGGAACGAGGAGGGCGAAGGTGAAGGAGGAAGGACAACATGGTAACAGGGCACGTACCGTATCTCTCGCGTTCTGGATCTGCTCCCGCTGGCCGCGTAGACTCTGCAAGATGTCTGCGCCTTGTTCCTCCGTCTCGAGCGCGGTCCGCTGACTGTCGAGCAGCCGCCGATTCCCGGCCTCAAGGAGCGCGGTGCCGGCGAGGAGGCGCGTACGGTCGCCCGTCGTGCCGTATGGCTCGTCTGACGTCGCTGTGCCGATGCCGGGACGAGCGAGGAGTTCCGAGCGGGAGAGCTGGGCGTGGACGTCCTTGGAAAGCTTCTTGTAGCGGGCGAGGTCGGCTTTACAGGCCTTGATGCGGGTTTGGTATGAGGGCCGAAGGGATTGGGGGATCCCTTGAATTTCTATCTCCATTTGGGAGACCTAGGGACGGAAAGCGTCAGCATTGGATTTCATGCAGAATGCGGGCTGTCAACAGGTGGAGCAATAGACGGAACCATACAGATTCGGGGGGAAGGGGTCAGGGTAAGTATCTCTGTTGTGGAGGAGGACGTGACCGCGAGCATAGTACAAGTTACGCAACCTCTCGGAGCTTCTGAAGCATGCGTTGTGCAATGTCCACGTCCTCCAAGGCCAACGATGCGCTGCCAAGCTATCTGCAGACCCTCTGGGGATGTAGTGAGTGCCACATAGTTTCCATCCAGTCGCACAGCGCGATTGCGTCCATTGACAGACAAAAGCGAGAAGGCAAAAGATACAAACCATCTCATCCGCCTCGTCAAGCTCCATCTCAACCCTCCGTAACGCGGCCTTGCGCTGGTCGCCGTGGATATCCTCGGCGGCGCCCTCAAGCTTTTTGCGAATGTTACGGAGGACCTCCTTGAAGTCATATTCGTACGAGTCAAAGAGCGCGATGGGAGAGTTGTCCATCGTAATTGGCAACCTTCTGCAGAAAGTAGGATGAGCTCGAGGAGGAACGCGCAGCCCGCGCCGCACCGGCCCACGACGCGTCCCCTGTTTGCCTATGTTTGCTCTCACTGCCTGGTTTGGAAGAGTGATCGAGAGTCGAGGATGGGAGCCACACAGCGCGAACGCGATGGCGGCCGCACTTCAGGAACGTTTCCAGACAGTCTCGACCGACTTTCAGAAAGTACAAAATGACCTCTCGCTTGCCGTCGATGCTCGCCAGAAGCTCGAGGCGCAGCTCTCCGAGAACGAGCTCGTCAAGAAGGTGCGTCCGTTTATGCTCTCCACATGTGGGTCATTGCGAAATTTACGCATCTCATCATCTCATAGGAATTCACCGCACTGACTGAGGATAACATGGTGTACAAGCTTGTTGGTCCCGTGCTCATCAAGCAGGACCAGGCAGAAGCAAAACAGAACGTTGACACTCGCTTGGATTTCATCCGGGGGGAGATGTGAGTGGTAATCTGTTCTTCGTCGCATTCATGAGCACACGGCGGTGCAGAAACCGGTTGGAAGGCCAGCTGAAGGACCTGGGCGATAAGTCTGAGCAGAAGAAAACGGAGGTACGTCCCGTCGCCGCTTAACCCGCTCCCACTGAAGTACTGACCCCTCTCCTCAACGTCCGTTCCCAGCTCGTCGATATCCAAACCGCACTCCAACAACGCCAACCCGCGACCGCATGACACCCCCATTCCCTCCTTCACGCTCCCATTCCAGTTTCCCCTCCTGCGTCCATCGGGTTCGAGCGATTTCGTCGATTACCGCAGCACGGCGGACATTAACAGTAGTGTATGATATCCGGCGCCGAATCCAATTCAACATGTATCAGGTATTATGCGGTACTCCCCGTCGCTGTCGCCACATCGTTTTGTTCCGCATGTAACCGCGCAGCGGCCTCGGCCGCTTGTCGGGCGTGGAGCTCTTCACGGGCCCCCTCGGGGGATTTGAGGACCTTCTCCAGCATGAACCGCTTTCGTGCGGAGATCGGTGGGCAGTTCCGGATGAGCGCCGTATCATGGAGCCTCAGCTCTGCATGCGGAGGAACAATTGGTAGGCTGTGAACGTGTGGGCGAGAGCAAAGAGAATAAGGAACGTACGATTCGTCTCGTCGTGGGTAAGGTACTTCTTGCTACGTTCTATCCGCTGAAATATTCCACGCGAAGTGAGCAATGACTTCCGAGGCTTGGGCCCAGACAGGCGACGTACCTTGCCAGTCCTGGTATGGTAGATGTACCGTGAAACGGTGATGGTCGCGGTCTTGTTCATGTACCCGACCTTCGTCACCTGGCCGATTAACGACATTGGGGGCATTTTGGCAAAATTTCGAAAGAGGGAACGAGCTGAGTGCAACGAAGAGCGAGAAACAGTGGTTGAAACGAGACCAACAGAAAGGAGACAGAGAGTTTTGAGGCCTGAGTACTGACAGTGAGTAGCAGTGGCAAGATGAAGAGTGCAAGCAAAGCCCGCACTTCGACAAGTCCACGTGGCGCCGGTTGAACATGTGATCTCTAGACAGTCGTCACCGCTACTTTTGTACAGCGGCCAATTTGACCTGGAGGTTAACCTAACTTAAGCGCCTTCGAAAGCGCCCAGCGGACCGGTCATCTCGCCGAAAACTGCTCCCTTTTCAGGGACGATAAAGGTATGCTACTGCACCAATCCGTTGATATACTTTGAAAGGATGCACGAGTGCTATACTTCGGCGTCTACACTGCTGTATATGGTAAGAGTTACTATATATGGAAGTTAATTCCCATCACTGGCCAATTTGGCGACCTACCAAATTTGTAACTCGGTCAGTTTTTCGAATTTCGAAAAACGCCTTGACAGATTTGTTCTTCTCCTCAAACGGAGTCGATTGGTCAAAATATATATGAAATTGGGGCAAATCTGGGGGACCAGTTACCCTTGTACAAAAGTAGTGGTGACTAGCCGCCTTGCACCATACATTATCCCTTACCCTTACGCCCACGAATATGCTTACTCCCGTCTGGACCTCTATCGCTTGACCACTGCAATCAAACCACCTGGCGAGAGAACGGACTGGAGGGACGTGTGGGCGCTGTCTGATGTCATGCGCGGCGCGTCGATCCCAGGTTGGGCATTCTTGAGAGGTGAGCCTTGCGCCACATGGTGCGATACACAACTGGTCCCGTGGCTGACAGTGTGTCCTTTCAGAACCCTCCGCAAGCTCAGGCGCACCGTCCGAAGACGAACTTTTGGGACACAGCTCACAGGAAGTCGTGGACGAACTGGTCCATCCGCCTCCTCTTCAATCCGCAACGTCTTCGCGTCGTATGGGTCCACCTCCGGTACCGGGGCCCAGCTCGGTTCGCAATCATGGGGGCGGGAGACAAAGCGGGAATTACGGGACACAGCCGTCCAGCTCAGGTACGTTTGCACCTTCCATCCGTGGTTCACTTTCGCTGCATACCTGGCAAAAAGCCTCCCGGAGGCCGGCATCACCGTCGCGTACAAGGCGTCCTCATTCCGGCACAGACGAGGATGAAGAACGACCAAAGAAGAGGAAACGTGATCTCCTCAACCCCGACAAAGACGGCCCTCACCAGTCGCAGAGAGTACAACTGTCGGACAGCCAACGTTATACCAAAGGCACCCATCAGAGGCTTCTGTTCAATGCACCTCTTTCAAATGCGGCGGCTACTGGGTCCGGGCAACATCGGAGAGCGACGGTGGCTGGTCCATTTGCGTCCAAGAACGCGCACCCGAATGCGGGACCCCTCAACCACCAAGGCGTAGATAAGCAGGGGAGAGCTGGCGGATCGGCTTCCTCTCTTGGAAGGCATCCAGCCCCGTTGTCGCAGGCTCAGACGCGCAATGCACGGTCGTCGACACAAGTAGCGAGTGCCAAGGGTGAGATCCATACCATGTATGCATCATGCAATATGGCTGATTTGAAGTTCAGGGTCTGTTGCCGGAGCATCTCAAGCAAGCCACCGGCCGCCTCGTGCAAGACCCGATGCGTCCGGAAGTTCCACTCAACCGACAAACAGTCAGCGGCGCAAGTCGGCGATTTCGCTAGATGATGTGGTTGACCTTACTGAGGAAGCGCCAGAAACACCAGGTATGTCTTTGCACTTTCAGTGTGCATATATCCGTATGATTTTGTCCACTTCAGCGAATTCTCGGGCGCACCGTCGAGCATCTGCTCCTGCAATACCGCCACCTCCTGAGGTGATCGAGATTCTCGACAGTGACGAAGAACCTCCTCTACCTCCGCCTCCCGACTCGGAAACTCCCCGGAGGGCAATTAAGTCCGAGCCCAATGCTTCTTCAAGTTCCGGAAGTTCGCCTCCTCCCCGCAACCGCAACCAGCAACTTCCAAAACCCGTCGCTCCAGCGTACAGGGTGGACATCGATGGCGCCATCATTTTGGACTCTTCTGACGACGAGGATCCGCCTGCGAGAACCTCGGCCCCGCAGAAGAATTCAGCATCGGCTCAGCGGAAAGCATCATCGCTAGCTCGGTCTTCTCCTCCCGCACAGTACAAATCGTCACCGCCGGAGTCTCCTGTACTGTGGAGCAAAGCGCAACCACTTGATGTTCGTATGTCGTCGAGTTCTGTGCCGCCACCTGAACCGCGTGCATCATCGGTTGCGAAGCCTCCTCCATTGGAGGACGTGAACATGACTGAATATGCTGCGGACTCGTTCGATGCGGGTGATCTTTTGGAGCCAGTCGAATGTGAGATGGAGGTGGTGGAAAGTCAAGCAACATCTGAAGAGGTCCCGAGGTCAAACCCCGAGGCAATTCAAGAGCTGGAGCCCGCAGTGGCGCCGGTAGTGGACTCGCCTGTCGACGTACCGGCTTCTTTCGATGAGGCGGGGCCCGAAGCAAGAAACCCAGTGGATTCTGGTCACGCATTCGTTCTCGAGCCAGAAGCAGAGTGTCTTGCAGGAGCTTCATCGACGGAAACAGTCCTTCGTAATGGTAGTACAATACTTGACAGCGCCTCATCCCACGATGTTGCCATGCACTCAATCCCTCAAACAACGCGATCACCGGAAGCTGCCCAACCGCCACCCCCTAATATCCTATCGACTGCTTCATCTTCCACTAGGGTTGCAAGTCTGCGGGCGGAAACAGCCAGTCCAGTCTCCGCTGTATTAGATCCAGGACTGCAAGGCCTTGTGATAACGGAGAGCACCCCCGGATCGACCGATGTCGCCAGGAGTGCTGCGAACATCAGTTCACCTTCTGGCACCGCAGTCAGCACGTCGGGTAAGTAAATGTGTTACCTACCAGGTCACAAAATACTAATATCCCCTTAGGCTCCCCTAGAGCAGCCTCCAGAAAGCGTTCGTTGAAGCCCACTGACCGCTCCCCTTGGAAGATGCATGGAGCTGCGCACGGAGGGCCGACTGGGTGGTTCAACCATAACCGGTTATCCCAGAAGAGGCGGTCTGGACTTCAAAATCGCCACTCTATGTCGCCCGTCCCCCAGTCCCCAATGGCCGCCAGCTCGGCGAGTTCTCCTCCCGTTTCGACTGCCGTGGGGGGAAGTTCCCCCAGAGAACTGCTCCCAGAGTCTCCAAATGCTGCAACCCCCATGGCAGATGCTCGAGCTGCTCCGCTGGATGATGCTCTTGCGCGGGGGGAAGTTTCCTTGTCACCTGTGCCTTTGCAACCAACACAAGACTCGGACAAGAGCATCCTCGACGGCCCAGTCCCGCAAGGGGTCAGCTCTGATGGGGAACCCAGAGTGCAGTCCGACATATCACAACAACGACCAATCCAGTCGTCAATACCGCCAGTGGTTGAAGGACAGGCTCCTTCAGAGGCGACAGTCACGGAGGTACGTAGCTTCCTTATGTGTAGGCACGTATAAGAGCTCAGTCAGTCATCTTCCCCCAGATGCGCGAGTCCCGTGGTGCCAATAGCAGAAGTGACACGCCACCTGCCGACGACCCTCTGCCTGCACCACTTGGTCCTACACTCTCGCAGATCATCAGAAATGCAGCAAACGAGAACGCGCGCAGGAATATGATCGATCTAACGTTGGACAAGTCGGATGACGATCGAGGGGCAGTGTCTCCTCACAGGCTCCCTGATCAGCCGGTATCAAAGTTGTGCATGGATAGCCCGCATTGGTCCCCATCAGGTAAGTGCTAGTTTATCATGTACACTCATTGGGCATGAAAGTGGATGTTCAATCCGTTCTGACTTTTGCTGACGAGAACGTTGCCACAGCCCCGCCAGCAAGGGCCCTGCCAGCAAGCACCCCGTTAACCGTAAGGACGATAGATTTCAATAGTATTGGGAAGAACCGCAAAGTTCATCTGCGCATCTCACAGCTCCAGCAGTCATCCCCCGTTAAGGCCCCCGTCAGACCTCTTCCTCCGCTGCCACGGTTCGGCTCGTTTCGGAGACGCAGCGATCCGGACGCTCTCAAATCTCTTCCGATGGTACGAACAACCCAGTCCTCTGCTACCGCCAGTGTAGGTGCTGTACAGGACCCTGGCACGTCTCAAGTTCCTGTCCAGGACAATGTGCCTACTTCCGTCCCTATCGTAACTCCTGCAGCTTCCGCCTCTACGAAACCGAGACTTGTCTTGCCGCGCCGCCCCCAAGTTATGCGGAATGTACAAGCTACTCGGTCCTCCGCGTCGGGAAGCTTGGACGCACCACGAGTACTCTCCGCTCCTCCTGTTCCAGCAGCTCCGACGACTGCTCCGCCTGAGGATGGGATGATTGTCGATGACTCGGGGCCTGCTGATGTTCCTCCATTGCCCCTGGCGGTGCCCTCCACAAGTGGTCTGGACAGTCCTCCCCGCTCTGATTCTCCGGTCACGAATGCAACAGACGAAGAGGAATGCCGCAGTCTTATCTACCCAAGCACCACTCCGGAAGAATCTCCCGAAGTCGAGGTGCGTAAATTTTGCGTTTGCCAATGAGACTGCAACTCAATGGCCTGTAAGATCCCCGACGAGGACGAGTTTCCCATCTGTTCCCAAGCCGGCCGAAGAACACGGAGCCAAGCATCTTCTGAAGCATCTTACGGTCCTCGTCGATCCGCACGTCTCTCGTCGAGCTCTGCCAGTTCATCGGTGGAGCCTGAAGAATTTCCTCGTCCTCGTCTGCGCCGACGTGAGCGCGTCGCCATTCGTACCCCTAGCGATGACGAGATCGCTTCACAGGGTGGGATCTCTCGTTTTCGCACCCGGTATTCACGAGCCTTCGAGGCTGCCGGTTTCGAATCATTGTCTTGGAAGAAAGACCAACAACGAGTGGCAAAGGAATTCGCGCCTGTCACCCAATCGGCTGACAATATTCCCCACGACCTCCACGACCGTCTCAATGCACTACCTCCCTCTGCGCGGCATGCTAGCAATTTGCAGGCCATCTTTGAGGCGGAGATCGCTGCCAACACCGCGGAGGATGAACCCAATGCTCCACCCATCCGTGTTATCAATGATGTTGATGACGAGCCAACGCCGCCGATGGAGTTCTACTATTCCAACTTGATGTGGCATAGCACGGATGTCCCGAGGCCAGACTTCGATGCACTCAAGGGTTGTGGCTGCGTTGGTGCATGCAACCCGATGTCGAGGACATGTGCGTGTGTCCGGCGACAGAGGGAGCACTGCGACGGGCTGGGTGGTTTCCTATATGACCAGAAGGGAAGGCTGAAGACCCACGAATATCCCATTTTTGAATGCAACATCAATTGTGGTTGCTCTGATGACTGCCCAAACCGAGTATGTGATTTGACCTGTTCAAGGAGTACATTCAATCTTACCAGCTTACAGGTCATGCAACGCGGAAGGCAGTACGAGATTGCAATCCGGAAGACTGCAAGCAAGGGTTGGGGTAAGTAGTTGTGTTGCCTCACTTGCCTCACTTGCTAGGCTCTTCAATTTACCTTCATATATAGGGGTATTTGCTGGGCCCAAGAGGATACCAGGCATGAGCTTTCTTGGGGTCTATGCTGGGGAATATCTTACAGATGAAGAGGGGGAGAAGAGAGGATTGTAAGTGATTTGCATCATTATCATTAACAAGAGGACTCAATTGTTTTATTGTAGGCACTACAATAGTTTTGGGAGAACCTATCTCTTTGATTTGGACTTTTATCATATCAAAAAGGATGAAGATGATCCTCCCAAGTATACTGTTGATGCATATCATGCTGGCAATGTAAGTGAACTTTGCTTTCTATTCATCATACCTCTGTGCTAAACTACTTTATAGTTCACCCGTTACCTGGTTTGTTTCCTTAGTCAATGGTTGGTCATTGTGCTAACACTGCTATTCAGAATCACAGCTGTGATCCCAACTGCGCTATTGTTCCAGGATACATCAATGAGTCCAACATTGACAAGCCTCTTCTCACCATGTTTACCCTCCGGGATGTGGAACCATATGAAGAGTTGTGCTTTGATTACAATGGTTCAGATGATGAGAAGCTTGAGGTATGTGTTTGTGCTTTTGCAATAGATAATCATTCCCTGATTTTGGTGAATAGGATCGAGGAAAGGATGGCGCAGTGTATGTCACATGCCAGTGTGGGACAGTCAAGTGCAAAGGTTTTGTTTGGAAGTAGTCATGGGATTCTAATCACTTATTGTTAATTATGCACATTAGCTTTCTTCTAGTTTTGTACTGGTACATGGACACTTTTGATGAGTATAGGGACAAGGTCACATGAAGCTGAAGGCTATCCAGACAAGGAGAGGTATCATAAACACAGCAACACAGCAAACAAGAAAGCAAAACTAAAGACGAGCAGATCAGAACATATAGAAGTCAGGGCATCATGCCTGAGAGCTTGAAGCCTCATTCAGAAGGCTTCCCCCAACTTGATCAACCTCTGGTGGCCTTCCCAGCCAAGGCCGACCACCATTCTCCTCAAATTCCCACTGTCGTAGGGCATCTTCATCCCAAGTCTTGCCAGCTGTGTTGCCCTCCTTCCACAAAAACTGGTCATTGCGGAACTGAATAGGCAGATATTCATTGGTAACGGGATGCCTGGAGAAACATCAATGTCAAGGTTGTATAACCCCATGCAACAGAAGCAAAGGTACGGGCTACGCACGCATAGTCGGGGTTATACCGGTAGCCACGTGCATAACCAAGCTCCTTCATAAGGTTTGTCGGCGCGTTGCGCACAGGGAGTGGGACAGGAATTGACGGGTCGAGCTTGGCTGCCTCCTCCGCGCGCTTGTAGCCTTCATACGCGCGAGTCGACTTGGGTGCCTCGGATAGGTACGAGACGAGGTGGGCGAGGTTGATGCGGCACTCCGGCATGCCGATGACCTGGCATGCCTGGTACGTTGCCATTGCCTAACGACTTAAGGGTCAGCTCGAGAGCAGACGTCGACAGACACGAAAATGTGACACGTACGAGCGGAAGGGCGTGGCTATCCGCGAGTCCGATATCTTCGCTCGCGCATACAACCATCCGGCGGGCGACGTATAGCGGGTCCTCGCCGGCCGTGAGCATCCGCGCCAGCCAGTACAGCGCGGCGCTCCCTTGGCTTCCGCGAACGCTCTTGTGGAGCGCAGAGATCATGTCGTAGTGGCTGTCTCCGGTGCGGTCATAGGCGGTTGCCACCGAACGTCGCAGCGCAGCGAGGAGCTTCGTCTCATCGGAAGTGGTGGGTGCAGACAGGACAAGCTCAATGAGCGACAATGCCGTCCGTGCGTCACCGCATGAGAGCGCAACTATCGAGGAGAAGACCTTCGACGTGAGCTGAGGATAGGCCGAGGCGAACTCCAAGCTAGGCTCAGCAGCGTGAGAAGACCCCGCTGAAGCTGTTGAGCCTTGCGTCGAAGGTGGGTGCGTCAGTGGCTCCTCAATGTCCGGCTGCGAGCTCGCAACGTCACTTGAATCGTCGTCGTCGATGTGCAAGTCGTTCGGAGAAGGCGTGGGCAGCGCACTGCAGGAAGGCCTGACCGAAGCGTCCGTCTCCGACACGCGCTGGACAGCCTGCGTGACGATCCTTTTGATGTCCTCATCGCTAAGTCGTTCGAGTGTGAACACGCTACGTGCGAAGGGCTTAATTCATGGGATGACGCACACGTTGATTTCGCTTACCGACAACGACTGAGCAGCGCACTCGTTAAACGGAAGGATGGGTTTTCCGTCGTTGCGCCTATTAGCTTTTGGTGAGGTTAACACGCATAATGGTCATCATTATCGGAAGAGCGGTACCTGCAAGTGCCCTTGTTCAAGGAAAGGCAGGAAGATGTCCTGTCCCAAACAGTAAGTGATTACGCACGGCTGAAATCGAGGTTCAGGGCCCTCATACCTGCTGGGCTTTGTTGAACCTATGAACCTCGTCAAGGAACAGCACGGTGCGCCTGGGGAGAAAATATGCACACTCAGTAACATGCCACAAGAGCACTCGTGTAGCCGATTACCTGCCTGTGAGCGCAAGAAGATTCTTCGCTTCATCCACAACCAACCGCACATCGGCGATCCCGGAGTCAGTTGCGCTCAGCTCTTTGAATACAGCATCGGTGCGGCTCGCCAACAATCGCGCAAGCGTCGTCTTGCCACATCTAGATTCCCAAGGGTCACATCAGAGCGAAGGGATACGAGGAAAACACGAGGCAGAAACGCACCCAGGCGGTCCCCAGAAGATGATACTACCCGTAGCTCCGCGGTCGAGAAGGCTCATTAGCAGTGAGCCAGGCTCGGTCAAGTGAGACTGGCCGACGAATTCGTCCAGTGAGCGTGGTCGGAGGCGTTCGGCCAAGGGCGCGGCGGACTGCAACCGGGAGGAAACAGTGACCCTGGGGCGTTTGAGAGGGGTGGCTTCCGGGGCGAACGCGTCTTCGATCTCGCTGTGCTTTCGCGTATGGGCAGCTTTGGAAGAGGCCGCTGCATAGTATGCTCCTGGACTAGCATGCTGACCCTTGCCGGAGGGCGTGAAGAGGGAGGTGATGGAAGTCTGGGACATCTTGCCCTTCTGCGTGCTTGAGAATGTCGCTGAGGGCCGATCCTCATTGGAACAATTGTTGTCGAGGTGCACGTTGATATCTCGTTCCAAAACAGGCTTGGAGCATACCGGGCTTGAATGCACGTTTGAAGGTTAGCGCATGTAATAGTCAAGTGATGGAATTGCGACTATACCAAGTGACTACATAAGACGCGTCAAGCATTGGTCTGTAGTCCTGATCAGATATGCGTGACGTACCTTTTTGGTTCCCAGGTGCACTCATCTTTCTACCTGCACCAGTCACTCACGACGCACATACGGCGGGGACACAGTAGATGATGGAAGCGAGAGCGAGACAAAGTCGGCCGTCGCGGAAGTCGGTCATGCGAATATTAAGCCAAGACGCGTCAGTCACGTGTGCCCATGCTATCGCTTCACGGTCACCGGTCAGACTCAGAGTTGACCAAAGCTCGACACTGGACAGAATTCCAACTCTACGTCGATCGACTCCGCCACTCTTGTGTTGGAGGACTTCGGGATCACACCAGGTCGCCGTCGGATCGGTTGGGTAACCTGGTCCTCCCCTCGCTCACGGCCTCACGCAACATTGACGTGAATGATAAGCCGTGGCCCGCGCTACCCGCGCGGAGCTCATGGGAGCCGCGGGGTATCCCTGGCGAACGGAATGCGGAGACCGCCTACGGATGAGACGAGTGCGGAGATTGTACTGTAGGGAGGGGGTCATGAGTGCGCGAGTGTGGCCGAGATGTGGAGCAGATTGAGTTCGTCGACATTTGGTTGGATCGATTGCAAGCTCCGTCTCTTTCTCCGTCCCGGTCCCCGATCGCGACCAGGTCCACTCCCACTTAAGTTACTTAACTCTCCTTCTCCCACCTTTCTTCCACCCCCTCACCCACTCTTCAAAATCACCCCCTCTCCCCTAGCACCACCATGCCGCCTATTGTCCCCGCCACCGACGGAATCGACCCCAATGCGCTCCGTGTCCTCATAACTGGTTTTGGCGTGCGTTGTTCGCATCCTCAGTCTTTTCTTTCTCCAACACTTATAGCACCGGACTCCGATCCTCCTCCGCTGCCTCGCACAAAGCCTTGGGGCAAGTACGTCGAAAACCCATCATGGCTCGCCGTCAAGCCCCTCCACAATACCATCCTCTACAAGGACCCTCCCGCGGAACTTCTTGTGCCCAGCGATCAGACCGCGATTATCACCGACGAAATGGAAGAATTCCTCCGTCGCCCTCAGCAGATCCACATCACTGCTCTCCAGATCCCCGTCTCCTACCAAGCCGTCCTCAGCACCGTTCCCGGCCTCCATGGTCGGCCCCCCGTCCTCCCCAGTCCGAATGATCCCAAATTCGCCGTCCCTCCACCCCCGGCTAGCGGGTACGACTTCATCTTCCACGTCGGAGTCGCCGGACGTGGTCCCCTCCGTATTGAGCGGATAAGCCACAAGAACGGATACCGCATGAAGGACGGAGGCGGAGAGTACGCACCCATCGTTCACCTACCAAAGGACACGATCGGAATCGACGCAGAGGCCGAGCTCGCGCGCATGGAGCGCATGTTAGTCAGCGGGACTGTCGATGTTCCGGGGTTACCAATGGCCCCCGGCGGCGCGGAGGTGGTAGACATTCCCCCCGCACCGAACCGCGGGTTCGGCAAGGGATATGAGACCTTCGCGGACGAGCTCTCGACCGAGATCGACGTACCGAAGCTTATCGTGCACCTGAAGGAGAACGGTATCGACGTGCGTCTCTGCCCCTGCATTCTTCTAATCTTTGTGCGCTTGGTCGACTGATCGTACACGCCCATCGCCTGCAGCAGGTGTACTCGTCGATGGACGCCGGTCATTTCTTGTGCGACTTCATCTTCTATTGCTCGCTCGCAGAGGCAAAGCGGCAAGTTGCCCCGCAGGATAAGTTCAAGGAACGGAACACGCCAATCAAGAGTACTCCTGTGCTCTTCATGCACTGCCCCCCGGCGGACCAGCCGTTGAGTACGGAGCAGGTCACCGACGCCATTCAGCGGGTGGTTCTCTGGGTCTGCGGGCGGTTTCACCAACCGTAAGCAACACCAGTCCATGATATCCTCACACCCTTTTCTCGTTTGCCTCCAGTGCACGGAACGGCCAAGGGGCGAACACGCAGTGCTTGATCGTTTAAGGCGGTGTTGTATGTTTCGGTTCTCAGCTTCTCTGTATCATGTCCCGTCACGTCTCGTCTGCCGCGCATTCGCATGTTATACCACGACATCCGCATTCGTCGCACGTGTAGCTATTTACCTGTATGACATACCCATTCATCACACCTTGGCGACAGCAGCCACTCACAAAGTCACATTGCCTCATTGTCCCGTCCCAACCGGGAGCTGCGCTCGAGCCAGTAGGACGTCTCAGGTAACCACCGCCCTCCCATGAGCCCATCCTCCGAATCAGCAGTTGAACATACCAGCGCGCGACCATTGGCCGCCCCGCCAGCCCCTTCTGGCAGCAATCTGGAATTCAGAGGGAGCTGAATCATCTGTACGCTGCCCCCGCGAATTGTCTCGCGCGCGATTCGCTGCAAGGGAGGCGCGACGAGAAGGGCATCACGTGCGAGAAGAGTACATATACACCTTGACCGCACCTCATCATGGCACAAGCAGCCCGCCCCCCTCGAAACCCGTCCTCGGACACAACGCGATTGCCATCAGAGTCCTCGCGCCTCTCGTCACACATCGCACGCCAGACTAGCGCTCCGCTTTTTGCAAGAACGATCTGAAGGGATGTCCACCAACATCACTTTCCACCAAGGTGCGGACGCGCGTGCCTTGGGCGATGCCACTAGTGGTGCTTATGGGCAAACGCTGATCGGTTGTGCGCGTTATGACCATTGCAGGCTCGGTGAACGTGGAGGAGCGCGCGACGTTGCTCTCCCAGAAGGGGGTCACGATCTGGTTCACGGGGCTGAGCGCGAGTGGGAAGGTGCGTGCGATCTGCATCAGCCGTCCCGCGAGCGGAGCAACTAACGACTTGCCATCTGCTTCGCGCCATCCCCCTCTGATGTCATCGTATCCGTCGTGTCCGTTGCGGGGTGGGCATGCGGGGGTCGCGGGGTGCAGTCGACGATCGCCTGCGCGCTCGAGCAGCACCTCCTGCACCTCCACAGGTTCACGTACCGGCTCGACGGGGACAACGTCCGCTTCGGGCTGAACAAGGACCTTGGGTTCGACGAGAAGTCGCGCAACGAGAACATCCGCAGAATCGGCGAGGTGCGTTCCGTCCCCCGCACCGCACCCTCCCTTCTCTTCCCTTCGTCCCATACCTCTTGCTCATGTACGATTTCCTACTCCCCGTTTCCCCGCGCATGCTCCCGCATGCTCCATATTCTTCACATCCACCTATTCATCCCGCATGCTATGCGCCGCTTCCCCGGTGCCCACACTCCCACCCCGTTCTATTGCATTCCGCCGAATAGGTCTCGAAGCTCTTCGCAGACTCGTGCTGCATCACCCTCACCGCGTTCATCTCACCGTACCGTGCGGACCGCGCGGTCGCGCGCGAGCTGCACGAGAAGGCGGGCCTCGCGTTCGTCGAGGTCTTCGTCGACGCGCCGCTCAGCGTCGTTGAGCAGCGCGATCCCAAGGGCCTCTACAAGAAGGCGCGTGCCGGCGAGATCAAGGGTGCGTCCCTCTCTATTGCTAGCTCTGTCCACGTTCCTGACCAACTCGACACCCCCACGCAGACTTCACTGGGATTTCGGCGCCGTACGAGGCGCCCGAGAGCCCAGAGGTCCACATCAAGACGGACGAGTGCGACGTGACGGAGGCCGTGCGGCGCATCACCCAGTACCTCACGGAGAACAAGTTCATCTAAGTTATTGCTCATGGATATCGATATCTGTTCCGCGCATTCATTCCGTTGCACTATAATCTTGGTACATATGTACAACTAGACAGACACTAGGTTTCAATGCAGATACCACCAAGTATCCCAGTACGATAGGCCTTCTGCAAGCCTACCGGTGTTTACGAAAGCTCTGGGGGCATGCTTACCCTAAACTTCGCCATTTTTATTGCAAAGCAAGGAGCGTTTGCCTCGAGAATTGTGGTTAATATCGCTGGTGGTAATACGGTTGGAGAACTGAGGTTTTAAAAGCACATCCAGAAGAGAAGTCGTGTAAGTGTACAAAATGCAGGAAGCCGGTCATGATATACTGTACATGCAGGAATGTCTCTAGAGCACGGGCCGATGATGCAGAAAACATCCAGAGAGTACTCACAACTTGAGATCCTCAGCAGCGCAAATGGAGAGACCTAAGGAGCTAACAACCGACGCAAAACCATCGCGCGATCACCTTACACATGTAAAAGCTACTCGAGCGCAACAGGCACCGGATAGGGAGCAGGAGCGGCTGTCCAACCGTCCGGGGGCGGAAGGGGCTCGTCCTGAAGGTAGCGATCGTACACGACGACGTCCTCCGTCTCCTCCTCGATCGTGAGTTGGTCCTGCGCGGCGCGGTCGAGCATCTGCACGAGCCCCACCTCCACGATGGACATCCACTTCTGCAGGTCGTCGACCGTCCGCGCGAGCTCCGCGTGCGTCAGCTCGTGCGAGTGCATGAGTGGCCCTAGGTCTAGTGGCCGTATGGGAGGGAGGTCGGAGGGAACGGCGGTGAGCGTCTGGGAGCCGCCGAGGGAGAGGGATCGTGAGTGCGACGAGTAGGACGTTTCTGACATGGACATCATGCGAAGGTCGGTGGAGGACATGTTCGGCTGTGATGAGAGGGAGTTCAGGGAGGTCGTCGAGGACGAAGCGGTCGAGTTCAGCTGTGTGAGGCTGTGCGGTGACTTGGCGGATCTTGCAGCTAAGGGATAGGGTGCTGGTGACGGGGGTAGAAGATCTACGTGGCTTTGCTTATGCTCGAAGTTGATGGTCGGGATCTATGGATAGAAGTGAGGTGAGGCATATTTTAGACGAGCCGTATGCGTTACCTTCAAGACATCCCGGAGACCAGGGAGATGCATGCCCGAGGATGTACTAAATGAAGACTCCGCCGGACTACCACTACGGTCTTGACTTCTAGCAAACGGTCGGATGGGCATATCGAGGGCAGGAGCAGACGCTAGACGGTTCAGGCTGGGCCGCCTGGACGGCGTCTTCGGATTCATGATGGAGTTTTGTGCAGCAGCGAACGGGCTTGATTCTGTTGTTGCCGTGGCCGACCTTGCGCGCATAATAGGCGGCGGTGTCGGAAGGGATCCCCCAGGCGAAGCAAGGCGCTTAGGGATGATGGACGCATCCAACGACTGAGAAGTCTGGTGGATACTGGAGGAAGTGGAAATCGTGGAAATCGTAGAGACGCTGGAATGTGTCGGTGATCGTCGGTCGTGCCCATGGTTGAGCTGAAACGTTGGTGTGGGAGAAGTAGTAGCAGCATCTCGGTCGGCACTGAGAGGGCTTGGGGCTATGGGTGGGAAGCGGAAATCGGGGGTAGCAAGGTTGCGTTCTCGAGGTGTGGAGGGAGCTGGAAGGGAGGATAGTCCGGCGACGCTACTTTGCGATCGTTCCAGATTCATAGGCGGCAGCCTCGTAGTCGTATGCTCGGGGGAGGAAAAGGACAGGACGATAGGGGGTGGACTATCGACCGTGGCGCCTACGGGCAAGGACTCCGGTATTTCGATATCCGGCACGCCACGATTCGACCTTACTTCACGGTATGCTGGGGCGGTCTTGTTGGATGGTGGAATTGAGGGGGGTTCGTCACTGTCCGCCAAGGTAGGAGCTGGTGCAAGCATCCGTGGGATTCCAGGACCGAGAGGGGGAAGGCGTTCCCGTTTTCGTTCAACAGGAGAAACAGGAGGAGGCTCATTCTCATCTTGTTCGCCACCAAAAGACTTTGAACGAGCAGTCAACGCCTTTGGAGGAAACACGAAACTGGCTTGTTTCGCAGTGCGTAGGTCCTCGCCGAGGGTGGGTTCGGGTGTGGCCAACCCCCTAGAAGGGCTACGACCGCGTGCAGGGGTGGTAGAGACGTTAAGAGATGGGTTCATCAACAGAGGGTCGTCGGACGGCGTCTCGAACGTGGGCATGCGGAAAGGTTCTGGCGGAGGGGGGTCACCATAATCAAAGAGGTTCCGCAGCCTAGGAGGGACGTTCGAGATGGGTGGAGGTCGGACAGTCGACTGTCCGCCTGCCAATTCGTCTTCCAACAACGTGAGCAGCGAGCTGTCGGGCTCAAAGTTGTCGACACTAGACGTCGATCTTCCTCTAACTGTATCGAACTCCCATGGGGTTTCGTCTTCAACGGGCGTGTCTGCGTACTGACTAAGGGGCCCATAAGACTACGGTTCTCAGGACGTGGCGACGATTGCGGCAGGGACGTACTTGCGCTCTCGTTCCTCTTCTTCCTCCCACGGAAGAGGTACGGCCATGCTCGCACGAGTACCGCCGCCTTTAGTCCACGCATCGTAGCGGAGGATCAGGTCTTTCAAGACGGTGATAGGTACTTTGCGGATTAACATAATCCACTTGGTCTTGGATAATTCGTCGGCGGAGAGTCGCTGCAGCCATATGGTGTGAGCTACCTGGAGACAGAGCGAGAATGGACATACGCACATCGCTTGGCGACTCTCGCAAACATGCCGCCACAAAGTCCCGCAGCTCTTTGCTTCCCTCCCCTTCAGCTAACCTCGGCGGCTTCATGCGCGGGATTAGTTGGATGAGCTTGGCCTGGTCTACGATGTGCGAATTGGGGGCGCTCCCCTTGATCATTTCGTAGATCATGATGCCCAAGCTCCAGATGTCAGCCTTGGTGTCGTATGCAGATGCATGGGCAACCTCGGGCGCCATCCAGTGCGGTGTACCAACAAGAGTGTTCCGCTTGCTAGAAGCGGTGACCAGGAGCGCGGAGACACCAAAGTCGCATATCATGACCTTCCCCGTAGAAGTAACGAGGATATTGGCGGCCTTGAGGTCGCGATGTATGATCGACGACTTGTGGAGGTAGCTGAGACCATTCAAGACCTCGCGGGTGATGACCGAAACGTACTTCTCCTCCACGACGCTATCCTTGCACGCCTTCATGAGTGTCCGAACGCTTCCCCCCTGCGCATACTCCATGACGATCCAGACCCTTGGGCCATCCATGAAGCAACCGAAGTACTTCGTGACATTGGGCGCGTCCCGGAGCTGAGTGAGGAGGGCGACCTCGCGCTGGATGTCCCCCACATCGTCGTCCTCGGTGTCTAGGTCGATGATCTTGAGCGCGACTACCTCGCCCGTGCGGAGGTCCCTGCCCTTGTGCACGGAGCCATATGCGCCCTTTCCCACGGTTTCAAGACGTTGGTAAAGCTGATGGACAGAGACGGGCGGCATCGTTTATCGTTCCTACTAGGAGAAGGTGGGGTGTGCAGGGACAGGGAGCGTGGAGAAGACTTTGGATGTTGAGAACCAGCCCAAGGAGAAGAATCATGGAGAAGCAGTACCGCGACGAGCAGCAACCGGGTTACGTGTCAAGCAAGGCTAGCGGCAGAGAAGAACATGAGGCAGATTGACCGAGCTCAGCGACGAGGACAGAGACAAGCGCGAGGCTGAGCATTCCATGGACTCGCGCCCGGCGCTCTTCGCTGACGTCTTTTACTTGTCGATCGAGCACAGCTTCCGTACACCGTGTCTCCAGGAACACTAAGTAACACTTGTGTGTTCTGACGACGATCGGCTGTCGTTCGGGGACGGCGAACGATGTACATCGTTAGCTGCCCTCAGGGACAATAAGCGAGCGGAACATCTGACGTGAGTAACAGCGCACGGAGTGATCGTACGGAGAGCGTGCTCATCTCAACGTTCGGGAAGACGAACGATCAGGGGAGCGGATGGGGTCTCGAGGTCTCACGTATCTATAGGCAGCATCGTAGCTGAAATATTATAAGCGATAGTGGGCTATATGATGGCAATGGGAGTGAAAAGGGAGTGCACAGGGAAGAATAGATAGCGCGTAGTCAAGCGGGAGGTAGCGCAGTTCGAAAAAATACAGGAAGACATCAGAAAACACACGGACAATAACGTGCTGTTGGCATGATAGAGGGAGGGATTTACTTGCTCCTCGCAAGCTGGCTGATCTGAGGGAGACCAGGGAAGTAAGCTGTCGGGATGGTGCTATGACGCTCCGGCTTGAACATAACTCAATCAGAACTACAAAAGGATACTCACGGGGTCGGGATAGCAGCATTGGTGGCGAAGCCGGAAGCAAGGTCTCCTTTCACGGTCGTCGGGGTCGAGTAACCAGCCGGCTTCGTCGCCAATTGCGTCACCTTCGCATAGGCGGTATGGGTGCTACCGGCGCTCTTGAGGCACTTCAAGACCGCTACCATATGCGCTCTCGCACTTCAAGACCGCCTTGTCTGAGACCACATATTCACGTCCTTGAGGGTGATACCGTGGCAAGGGGCGTCATATGCGCAAATGAGCTGCACAGGCGGACGATTGACGCCATCCACGACGTTACCGTCCCAGTTTTGCTTCGACCAAAGGTCAGCGATACAGTCGCAACGAAGACTGGACGACGTACGGAGAAGGTAATGTTCGAAAGCTCAACCCCTGCGCCGGAGCCGGCGGATTGCGAAGACCAGCGGATTGCGAAGACCAGCGGATTGCGAAGACCAGTATTGATCGATGTTAAGACCGTACGCAGTCCCCCTCGACATGAAGTTCTGGAACTGTGCATTCTTCACGTAACCGGAGCCGTAGTTGCTCTTGATCATGAGCGCCTGGTTGCCGCCATTCGCGTACACGTTCCTGCAACAATGGTCAGCACACCGTGCACCGCCGTTTGAGGGTGTGTCGCACCGGTAGAGGACGTTCTCAATGGCCGTGCCATCGGACAGACTCCCAGTGGCACTTCCACCTGACTGGTTGCACCAAACTGGGGAAATGCTCAGTTCCCGGTAATCCGCGCCTAGCCACGATGGGATATACTCACTTCGCTCAACACGAATATTGTTGCTAGCAGGCGGCTGCAAGTAAGTATTAGTACAATATTCACTAGACCCTCAAGGCAATCGTATACCTTGACGGTGAGTCACTCGTCGCGGTTAGTGACCTCGACGTCGTCGATCCAGTAATTGTTTCCCCACACATTCACACCATCCGAACCACCTGTCAGCAATGTCAGCACATACTAGACAATCGTGATCGAGAAACGTACCCCGAATGGCCATGTTGTAGACCTCTTCATTCGAGCCAGATTGGATGACCAGGTGGAATTTCGGCGCTATAGCCTAGTCAGTTTGTCTAACGCGACAATACAGGTGATGGCGCACAGTCAACAAGGATGGGATCGTGGATGGACCAGTTATCAGAGTCGACAACACGGATGAGACGTGGGCTGGAAAGAATGAGAATTGTATCGGAGGAACCGGCAAACCAGTAGGAATTCACCTGCGTTGCGGCACTAGTATCCATGACCTTGTATCCTGCCGGCGCTGTTCGCTGAATAAAAATCGAAGTCGTTGGCGTTCTCGATAGCAATCATGTTTCCACCCGTTGCAGCTATCGGCGAATATCGTCTAGTGTAAGGAGCAAATAATACACGAAGACGAGGTGGACGTACCCGTACGGGTGATTAACCCATCGAGGAGTCGGAAAGCCCACTTGATGCCATGGGAGAGGTCTACCCAAGTCTTCATGCCGTAGGTGCCTGTGTAATCCAGACCACAGCGGCACTGTTACGGCGCATTAACACATACCAGGAGGGACATACAAGGTAGAACCTGAGTTCTTCGTAACACAGTTCTGTGAGACGACCGTCTCAGCCATACCCGAGACAGCGAATTCTTAGGGAGCTTACGTTAAATGCGCTGGCTTTGGCAGGGCCAATGTTGCTGGAGCCGATGCTCCCGCCGTAGTCGAGGACATTACAGATGTGAGTTTTCTTCGAGAGCGGGGTGGTAGGCCCAACGCGTTGGGCAGACGCGGCAGCGGCGAGCCTCTGGATGCTATCGTCACACCTGTCACTAGAACATAGATATTTGAGGCGATTTATCAGTGCTTATATGCGTCAGGTGCCGAAACGAGACGGATAGCATGCCCACCGTGTGTCTTGATTGACTTGGGGTCCGGGACACGAGCCTCGGGCCCTGCGCATGCGATGCGGTCACGACGAAGGGCGGTAAAGAAAGCAGTGTCGAGATCTGGAGCTCTAGATCTGAGCATGTACATGTGAGCGCTTGTCACATCATACTGACTCCGTCGAACCCTAGATCGAGGTTTGCAACTTTACCATGGACTTCGAGGAGACATCCAACAAGATCGTAACCCGCGAGTTCGTCGCTGTAGTCCTTGCGGGCTTCGGAAACGAGTAAGGCATCATGATGCTCCAGCGGGCGCGCATGACTGACGTGTTTCGTGTAGGCTTATACCACTCACGAGCAACCATGGAGACGAACCATCTCCGAAAGCGTTGCTTTCCATTGCAGACAAACCTATGATAGAATATCCTTTGTCATGGATAGAGAAGTCTGGCATAACTGGTGAACGAATTTCTTGTGTGTGTATGTCTTGTTATCTCACTGATCTCTCTCTCCAGACGTCTTGCTTATTTGTCCGACATCGCATCGCTCCGCGATGTCCAACTACATCCAATCCGATTCCTCATCATTTCCAACTCTCAGAATCGACCTACAGACATACGAGGAGTCGCAGGACCTCGCAGTTGGGACATGTACCCTCCTTCGGCACTTCTCGTCTCGCATTCAATCGGACTTCATAGTTCTCCCATGCGACTTTGTTCCCCCTCCCACCCTCTCCCTCACACGACTCCTGAACAAGTTCCGAACTGAGACAACGTATGACGGTTCCATTGCCACCGCCTGCTTCTACGAGGCAAGTCGCGCAGATAAATCGACGGTTACCGAGGAGTGGGGCATCCTCCCAACCAACGTACCGATCGTATTCGACGAACGGTCGGGCACGTTGCTGCACGTCGACACTCCAGATGACGCCGACAAGAACAACGAGGAGTTCGAGCTGCGTATGAGCCTTCTTTCGCAGTCAGTATCCAATTTACCGCAATACATTCTTCTGATAAACTCAAACTCATATCGTGCACCTTCAGATACCCACGGACGAAGCTTTCGTCGAGCTTCCGAGACTCCCATGTCTATGTATGCAGAAGGGCGGTGTTGGACGCGCTCAGCGAGAAGGCTCACCTCGATTCAATCCGTGATGAATTCATCCCCTGGCTGTGCAAACCACAGTATCAACGAACTCGGCGGGAGAAGTATGGAAGGAGTGAGCATCCTGTCCCTCTGCAATATCTCATGCTTGCTGATGAGGTCCACCTACCGAAGTTCTCAGTCCCGTGTCGAACACCGTCTCACAAGGACTGGCCCTCAAGCACTCAACACTCCATCTACCCGCACGAAAAGACCGTCTAAGAAATTCGGAGTTGGATCAGGAACCGGTCGATGAGCATCTACGATCGGTCGTACCCTCGCCGGTCGAGGACGAGGACGAGGACGCCGTCGAGCCCAGCCTGCGCGTCGGCCTCGTCGTGCACCGTGCCTCGTCTGGCTTTGCGCTGCGTGCGAACAACCTCCATTCGTACCTTGATCTTAACCGCTTCGTGGGTCCCTTTGCCTTGCTCCCGCTGTCTTGAACGTTCCCCATTAACTCCATGCGCTGCCTAGTTCCTCGGCCAAACAAACTACACCCTCCCCACCGACCCCGAAAACCGCTCGCTCATCGACCACAAAGCCCAAATATCCGGAGACTCCATGATTGGACGCTCAACAAAGGTCGAAGAGCGGGCTAGCATCAAGCGATCGGTGATCGGGAAGCACTGCGTTATTGGCAAGATGACCAAGATCGTTGGCTGTGTGATACTCGACCACTGCGTCATTGCTGATGGGTATGGGTCAAATAGGGTGTTTCCACGAGATGGTTATCTGACGATGATGGTTGAAATAGCGCGAAGTTGGAGGGTTGTATCCTCGGCGCATATACCAAGGTTGGCGCCAAGGCGGACTTGTCTCGCTGTGTCACCCAGCCTGGCTACGACGTCCCTGCAGCAGGTGAGTTCCTCCGCATTCACTTTGCAATGTTTTGTGCTTAGACCATGAGCAGAAAGCGCCAAAGGTGAAAAGCTCGAAGTCTCAGACTGGACCGCACATGAGACCTCCGAGGATCAGGACTCCGGCGACGACGACGACGACGAGAGTACGGAGGACGACAGCGACGAGTAACGGCAGTGTTCATATACGACATGACTGTGTGTATGCTAGTGATACAACAGTACAGTACAAGAGAGCGCACAACAGAAGGGACATAGACATATATGTATCCATAGCTCAATCGTAAACGGTTGCGACAAGACCGCATACCTCTCACCGGTTTCTTTGCGTATTGCCAGCCATCTGTGACCCAAGACCCTGCGCGAAGCGTGCACCACGGCCACCCCGTGCACCGCCTGCAACACAGCGAGTTAGCATACCAGAATTAACAACACCAACGACAGTCCACTCACCACGTGCGCCACCCCGTGTGCGATCGCCACGGCGACTCCTCTCCTGCGTCTGCTCGCCGCGCTTGTCGCCCTTGCCGCCATCCGCACGGTCGCCCCAGCCTGAGCTCACGCCGAGCTTCTGGTCGAGCGCCTTCTCGTTCTGCTCGACCATCGCGTTCACCTTGTCCGCGAGCGTCTGCGCGAGCTGCTGCGTGCGCGTGAGGTCGACCCGATTGAACACAACCACGCCGGCCGCCTGGTCGAGCGCGGCCTGAAGCTCCTCGCTCCAGATCATCTTCGACACGAGAGACGTAACGGTGCGGAGCGGTAGCGAGAACGTCTTCGCGAGGAGCGCGAGCGACAGCGTGCGGTAGTGCGGCGCGTATGTGAACAGGTATGTCCGGAGGCCGTCCTCCTGGATGCGCTTTGCGAGCATCTCCTTGACCGCTGCGCATTCGGGCATGAGGCTCCAGATCTTGATGCTCTGGATCAGGTCGCGGCACTTCTCCCACTCGCCGTTCTGGAGCGCCTTGCTCGCCTGCATGATGTGGTCGCGCGTGCTCTCAGGGGGACCTGTGAAGACTTGCCTGTCTGCGAAATCGAGAAGACGACGGAATGGCTTCGAGATCGCCTTGCGCTTCTGCTCCTCGGAGTCGATGCTGGCGAGCAGAGGGATTTCGACGAGCATGCTCGACACGAGGAATGCAGCTTCCAGAAGCTCGGTGTTGATGTGCATATGGAAGGGGAGCTGCCTTTGCCTCTCGGCCTTCTCTTGTTCCGGATTGATCACCTGATAACGCTGCTGATGCACACCCTGTGCAAGCAACTCCTTCACGCGCTGCGTCGCGAAGATGTCCTGCAGTGTCGCCTGTGACTCCTTGATGAGACCACAGCGGAACGCGCTGAGACCCAGCTGGACCACAGTCCGGTTGTACAGGATCTGGGTGGCAACGTCGGCGTTGTGGATAGACTCCTGAAGGTGTGACATGAGCAACATGTCGCGAGCGGTGTGGAAGTCGTTGTGGAGGGCGAAGTGGTAGATGTGGCAAAGCATGGCACGAGTACGGAGCAAGGAGTTGCCAGACTTGTAGAGGTGGACGCAGAGGGAGTGAATGAGGGAGGAAGTCTTGTCATCGGTCGAGAGTATCGCTGATGGCTTGAGATCCGAGGAAGCGACCGTCGCCTCGAGGGCAAGAACGACAGGATCCGGCTGCGATGTGGTTTAGTGACAGGTATTACAGAGGACAATGGGTCCGATTACCTTTGAGTAGATGTGTTCAAGACGGCGCATGACGACTCGGCCAAGCGGGTCCTCCTGTCGTGTCTTCTCGTACAGAGCTTGCGCGCGGCAGATTGTGCTGTACAGTCCCTTCTCGTCCTTCAAACGGTCAACGTACTCGGTTCCATGGGGGTCGATGTTTTGGAGGCTCTTGGTAAACTCGTCGTCAAGACGGTCAACGAAGCTAATGACGCTGCCGCGGATGCGGACAATACCATCCTTCTCGGTCGCTGGTGATCGCTCCGCCTGATCGTCGTAGTCTTCCGTTATCTCCTGGATCGAATATCCCGGCTCCGTCGCTACGATGGAGATGAGTTGGTCCACCTCCCGCTGGGCCGACGACCATAGCTCTGCAGGCATGTGGGTCGCAACCGAGGAGTTGTAATCAAAGCGGGAGGCGATCAAGGCAAGGAGAACGCGTATGCGTTGGTACGAAGTCACTGACACCTCCAAAAGCTTCTCGAGGATACGGATTTGCTCTGAGCGGTCGGTGTTCTACAAAATATATGATGTGGTGAGTGTGAAGCAACTGACGGGTTGCGTTTGACATGGACTGACCTTCTTACCACGGGCCTCCTGCACAACCTGAAGGTTTTTGAAGATGCTCTCGGGCGTGAACTGGATAGCCTTGCCACCCTTGCCGACCGTCATGAAATCCTCGTCCTCGTCCTCCTCTTCGTCCTCATTAACCTTCTTCGCCTTCTTTACCTTGATGGGTGCGGGCGCGACCTCCGGTTGGACGGCAGTTTGGTACTCACGCAAGAATGCTTCAGGATCCTATGCATACCTTTCAATCCAAACCACACGGGAGACATCGGGACTGCAGCGTACCTCCTGGAAGCGCTTGGCCTCCTTCTCGAACTCCTTCAAGAGTTTCTTCACCTTCTGCTTGACGGCGGTGAGTGCACGAGCATTGCTGGCGTTCATCTTTTTCTTGGACGACTCCTTGTCCTTCGCAACAGCGGCGTTGAGCGAGTTCTCGAGGTTGACAAGAGTCCGGATGTAGAACGGAGGGATAGGCTCGGAAACGTTTTGTTGCCGCTGCACCATCCGTCCGAGCTTGTCGAACTCTAATAAAACCACAACATGCATTATAAGAACCACCGAACGCAGAAAATGCATGCACACACAAAGGTTTGGACGCACCATTTGAGATCGCAACCCAGTCGTTGATCTTGAGCGCATTGTCCATCACCTTGCCCGTCGCCTCCATCTCGTCCAGCCGCTTGTCCCTCGCGCTCTTCACCACACGCTTCACGTCCTCGTCCGACTCATCGTCCGAGGACGCTCCGTGCACGAACCGCCCCAGTTTGGGCTTCGCCTGTGCCTCCCCCTCCTCATCGCTGCTTATCTCACTCTCCTCCTCATCAGAAGACTCGTCCGAGTCGGAATCTCCAGCACTCTTCAGGAATCGGGACATGGCGGGCTTCGCCGCGGGTGCGGCCTGCTTCGGGGCCTCGTCGTCGCTGCCAGACATGAGCTCCTCCTCCTCAGAGGAAGAGCTGTCGGAATCGGAGTCGCCTGCAGTGCGGAAGAATCGAGACATGGTCGCTTGTTTTGATAAGTTGAGTTGGAACTCTGGAGGGAGTGCGCTGGAAGCGACGGTGTCGAGGGCGATGTCAACGGCGCGGGACCGGTATTATCGCAGATGACTGCTCGAAAAATTGGGTTTCGGCATCACGCGCAGACGCATGATTATGTAAGAGCCCCTTCCTTCTATATCTGGAATCTTCCCGCAAGGCCAACGCATACTTATTATCTCGAGGCTCGAGCTCGAGCTCAGCCAAGTTGTCTGTTGTCGACTATTTGACCTCCCATTGTCTTCCAAAGAGCTTTCCATTCATTCATCAGTTGAAATCGTGGTCAAACTGCGTTTAGCAACTCTTGCCGACAAATTGAGTACTCGCAAGTATGGTACGCTCCTTCATGGTATTCGTAGAAGAGTGGTGATTCTGGCCAAGTCATACAGGAATAAACTAACAATACAGAATTGGCGCTGCAGAGTGGTAAATTGTCCGTCATCTTGCGCGATTACAACGCACATTTCCCTTTGGTGGGCACTTCAGTGGTGAGTGCTGCGATAACGCTCAGCGATGTACCTGTATAACATTCAGTTAGACGGATCACTGATATCCGTAGCTTAAAACGTACCCTTCGCTACCCCAAAGCGTGAGCAAGCCCACGGACACGGCAGATACAACTCTCCTATCCCAGGTTGGCTTGTTCCAATTAGTGTACGACAGATACCCGACCGCGCCGAGGACGCCAGCGTTCACTAAGCAAGAATTGAAGCACGGTTCCTGAATACACGACGCAAGTTGACTCACAGACACTGAGCAGACCACCAAGCACGCCAGGCCTGAGGACGTGCTCCCGAGCAGTACGGTAGAGCGCCGCGCCTTCGCGTTTGGCCTTCTTAGCTTCACGTTGACCACGGGGCGTCTCCCGATACTTCTCTGCGGCATAGCCTTCGGCACCCAAGAGAGTCAAAGCACCAGCGACAGCCGATACGATAGCACGGGTGTCTCGCCTGAGGTAGGGGTCGTTGTAGAACTTGTATGCGGCCCCAGAAACCAAACCGACATTGACTGCAGGACCGATATTTCAATAGGCATTCCACATCCCGATGTTCGTAAGACATACCGAGACCAATAAGACCACCTGCAACGCCTGGATGGAGGAGGTACTGTTTCGCTAAGTTCCAAACATAGAAGCCCTCCCTCTCGACCTCGTCGATGTAGCGACGACGCCTGTCGCCACCGGGAGTGGGTGCCCCGGAGGGTATGTTTTGTATGGATGTCTCGGTCGCTGGATTCTGCCTGAAGTCAGAGGATACGAGGTTGACCTTCGCGGCGTCGTCAGCGATGTTATCTGCAGTCGGGGGCTCGGTGTTGAGAAGAGCAGGATCAGGGTGGGGCTGATTCAAGAGATTAGCGGTCTCCCAAGGCGGCGGGTATCTAGAAAAGAAGAATACCTGTTGAGAGGGAGCAGGGGCGTTCTGAGCAGCAACGGATGCGTACGACATGTTGGTAGTCACAAACAAGGGCGATACGAAAAAGGAACGGATCGACTGGGGCGGGTCCGTTCAAGTTCGGGTTTATGTATGTGTATGCGTAGACTATGACATCATCGTGGGTGTACGTCAGAGAATGAAGCCCTCGCGTGCAAAGCCGTCCTCCACCGCGAACGCGCATGCTCCCGTGTAGAATGCTCGGCCCTCGACGCGCACCCTCTCGGCCCCCACCCCGCTCCCCACGAATGCCCCCGCCTCGCCGCCCCGCCGCACGGACAGCGGCGAGTCAAACCGCACCCGCTCGCCGTCACCGAGCAGCCCTTTGGCGCGCGCAAGGGCGACGCGTGCGGAGACGCCCGACCCCGTGGGGGACCTGTCCACCTGCTGATCTGCAAAGAAACACACGCCTAGTCTCCCCTCCAGTCCACCCAGTCCCACCTCCCCTTCCCCATTGTCAACGACGATCACCCCATACAAATATTCCAAGTCGCTCTCGAGCCCATGACCCTGGAACAGCTCTTTCTCGGCACCGACTAGTTGCTTCACTACCGCCGTTGCCGCATCCAACCTCTTCAGGTCAACGCCACCCTCTCGGACGTGTCCAAAGCCGAGCTCCGTTTCCTCCACGATGACGTAGAATGCTCCGCCGTACGCTACGTCCACTTTGACTGCCCGTCGTCCAGTGTCGCGAAGCTCCGGCCACAGATCCTCCTCTGGTACCTCGAGGACTATCGCCGTCGCTCCCGCAAAGCTCCTCACGCTGATAAACTGCACTTCGCGCTCCGGATCTGACTGCACCCAGTCTCCGTCTTGTACAGTCGGGACCGCAACGTCCACCACCCCACACGGTGCGTGCAACCGGACCTTGCATTCGCCCTTGGTTGGATCGAATGCAATCTGCTTGCGCCTTGGAAATATGGCCTCGTCTTGCGTGTCAACGAGGAATCGCCCAAGTGCGATGGTGGCATGTCCGCACATAGTCGAATATCCCTCTGTGTCCAGTATTTAGCCCAATGCTTTGTACGTTTGCATCCCTGACTCTCTCACATACCGTTATGGCAGAATAGGACACCTATGTCCGCATCCCCACTTCTCGTTTTCTCCGTTTCCGGGACTAGTATCGCACCATACATCTCTTTGTGTCCGCGCGGTTCTCGCATGAGTCTGCCGTAGTGCATGCCAGGTCAGTGTTGCGCTTCGGGGCGATGTTTAGCGCAAGCATCTACCTTTGTCGAAGTCCATCTAACTTCTCCCGTGCATATGCCCTCTTTTCCAGCAAAGTGTCTCCTTCCAGGTTGGGGTACCCTTTTACGATGATCCGTGTTGGCTACCATGAAACGTCCTTTGGTCTGCTTATCACAGGGGGTGTTTGCTATTGACTCACCTCACCTCCCGTATGCATATCTACCGTATTGATTACGGTCGTGCCGGGCAGGGAGTAGCCTCCTGAGGAGAGTCTCGAAAATATGTCCATGGTCGGGTCGAGTTGTGGTAGATATCGATGCCTGTGCGGGAAAGACAACACAGACGAAAATGGATCGCAGTGATTACTATATAGAACACCACACAATACAGTCATGTGCTGTTCAGAAAATCAGATATATAGGCATCGTGAAAAGGGCTCAACTTGGACTCAGACTCTCAGGCAGTGGTGCGTCTGAATCGATACCGGGACGTTGACCGTGATTGTGGGCGGTCTTTCAGGGCGTTATGTGGCAATTTGTTCAGGATGGTTCCCAGCTGTTAGTGTCAATACTTCTTCCTGGTTACGTCTTGAAGCATGCCGTCTGTATGTTTTGTACGCCATTATAGCGCTAGCTAGCGCTGCCGTTTTCTCTTGCTTGAGCGCTGATGGAATAGGCGCCGTGCGACGCCGCGGTCACGTGGATGGATGTATTATGTCGAACATCGGCAATGAAACGCCTTGAGGCTTTGGGCCACAACCGTCCACAACCGCCATTGACGATTCTCCTTCTCTTCCCGCCCTTCATTCTACTCCAATCTTCTCCGTATAAACTGCAGCACGCTCTCGCCAAGTACATGCCTGCTAAAGCTCCTTTAACCTCCATCGAGGTCAGTGATGCCAAGTCCAGATTCATCCTGACATGCCTAATTC
This sequence comes from Polyporus tsugae, assembly GCA_024305745.1. NCBI lineage: Eukaryota > Fungi > Basidiomycota > Agaricomycetes > Polyporales > Polyporaceae > Polyporus > Polyporus tsugae. Next base: position 2,224,574 of record JAHRBS010000001.1, read on the forward strand.
CATGGCGTGCCTCTTCCGCAGTGCTACTCTCTCTCCCACCTCACTGAAGAACTTGCCTCCATACAAGATGCGTTGTCTGTTGCGGAGACCGAGGAGTCATGGGATTCAATAGCCAAAGCCCTCAACCGCTTCAGTGCCCTCTGCAACGGCAACGCGAACACCTACCCTACAGATCTCGTTTCCGTTCTCCGGGGATCTTCTCGTCCACTCAGCACCGCACTCAACTCTGAGCGCACCCGTCTCTCTGGGGCTGCAACCGACTTGCTAACCACCGCCGCTACCGCCCTTGGAAGCGCGTTCGAGCCTCTTGTCCCCCACTACTTCCCCACTCTCCTCACGCTCTGCACACGCACCAACAAAGTGTTCCTCAACCGCGCCAAGACATGCATCGCTGCGTTCGTTGAATACACACAAGCGCCTGCTATCATCCACTACTCCTCCCAGTCTGTCTCTGACAAGTCTGTGTCCCTTCGGCTTGCTGCAGCAGAGACCATGCTTCTGTGTCTCAAGGGCTTCAACCCGCCCGACCTCGAGAAGGAGGCACGGGCGAAGGAGATTGAAGCGACGATCCGTGCGACGGCTGTCGATGCCAGCGCGGACGTGCGGAAGGTTGGGCGGAAGATCTTCGATGCGTATAAGATATTGCTCCCTCGGCGGGTCCAGAGGTGCGTCCTTCTTCGATCTTGTGCGAATAGATATGAACGTCGTGTACTCTTGCAGTTTCACCGACCCCCTCACACCGAGGACGCGCAAGTACCTGGAAATCAAGACAAGCGCTGCTGCCTCTCGCTCCCAGCCACCGTCCCGCCCCACATCTTCACAGTCCATCCGCTCCAACCACAGCGACACACGTCCTATTCCGGCGTCCACCTCGCAACCTTGCACTTCGACAGCTGCAGCTGCTCAGCGCCCCGTCAAACATGCCCGTTCCATGTCTACTTCTCAAGTCTCTTCCCAAAGTGCGCCCCAGCGGCCCATTCGTGCGCCGACGCCAGAAGTGATCGCAGCCTCAAATACCCGCAAGGGCGTACGCCGACCTGCACGAGAGGAGCCAAAGCGACTGAGGGTCAATATGCCCCCGCCAGACTATATCCCGACGCGCTCAACGGACACAGGTCCTCAGCGACCAATGTCCGCCACGGAGCTGCACTTCCCGGTGCATCACACGACCTCCGAGCGACCGACGTCTGGCCCACAGCGTGTTATCCGACCCGACGGGGCCCAACCCGGCACGTCGGCCGCAACAAATGTGGTGCGCACGGGACCCATTCGCCCAGCGGTGTTCTCGTTGAAGTCGGAAGATGGCCCGACGGTGGAGAAGAAGGAACGTGTTGTCGGGGGTGCACGTCGCGTGCTCCGGATGCCTGAAACGGCCGATTCCGCTCCCGGGGCGGTGGCGGAGGGCAAGGGCAAGACCGCCGCCGTTCCCGTTGCGCCTCCCTCAAAGCTGATCCGTCCTCGGGTCATCTCTACCAGCAAGTCTACTCCTGTGATTCCACTGCAAGCTGTGGCCTCCAAGGAGGAGGCCGCTGCGAAGAAGCTCGCGTCGTCGGCTGGTGCGTCGTCGAGGAGGGGGACGTCAACAGCTACTACCACAGCGCTAGCCACAAAACTGGGCCGGACGACTTCGACGTCGACGCTGACGCAGCCTACTGCGGGATCAAGGGCACGGGTTGCCGAGAAGGGGCAGGTCGACAAGGACAAGGCGAAGACGAAGGTATCCTCGAATACGTCGGCAGCACCTCGAGCAGGACCTGGCGCATCTGTCACTGTACGGGACAGGCCCGCTCGTGCGGTGTCGAAGTCCAAGTCGGGTGCGGCGAAGGTCGCGACGAAACCCTCTCAGAGGGCACCCGCGAAGTCGCGCTCTTCACCTGAAGTGCCAGAAGCGGCCCAGACCGTGGCCCCGACGGAGGTGCCTCTCCCCGAGTCACCCAAGCTTGCAGCAGCAGCACCTTCCCGCGAGCCTTCTCCTCCCCCTCTGATCTCTCTTGATACCCCCGAGAAACCGGTTGCGCCTCCTGTTGTACCGGAGCCGACTGCCGCTTCCACTCCCACTCCCACTGCTGTGGACCCCTTTCCCAACCCGGCGGACATCCCCCTCCCTTCCAGCGCGTCAGACGAGCTCTCTTCTACTTCACCTTCGGAACCCACGATCACCATCTCCGAACCGCACACGCCCACGCCTCAGCAGCGACCGCCCCGACAGGACGCTGAGGTCGAGCAGACACCGATCTCGGCACTCGTCGCGTCTATCCAGCGTGGGTTCCTCTCGATGCATGGGAGCACGCCGCTTTCGCCCATGCGCGAGGAGGACGAGAGTGTGCTGGTAGTCGACGAGCCTGATAACGACGGAAAGGTGTTCGCCGCGGACGGATTGCTGCCGGCGCCCGTTGTACCGTTGTTCTCGAGACCGAGCGTGTTGCACGCGTGAGACATTCTTTTTTCGTTCGCATCTGCATTCACCTTCCGTCGTCAGATTAGGACACGGGATACGAGCTACTTACGAATTTTACTTTCGATCATTGCTTTGATGAGTTTTCGAGGAACGCTTTCGTGCATATACTAGTTCGAGTGGACTGTATAATATTATGCAGAGTATAATGCATTCCACTACCTCTACGATGGTAGTACGTGAGGGAGGACGCCTGCGAAGACCTCCATCAAACGAGTCAGCAATTACAGCGAAACGCATACGCGCCAATGCATGGAGGGCTCACCAGCGAAACAGTCCATGCACGCTCCTAGTGTGAGAGGAACAGCCTGCCCTTCGCCCGCCTCCGTGCAAGCATTTTGCGCCCGTTCACCGACCTCTTGCGCGAGAGGAAGCCGTGCTTGCGCTTGCGCTTCCTCTGGGATGGCTGGTACTCCTGACCCTTCGTGTTGTGCCGCACTTGCAGCAGAGGTGAGAACATGGGCGAAAGGGAGGAAGGGATGAGGTTGAAGCGCGTCATGAGGGCAGGTAGAGACCGCAGGAGGGAAGAAGTAGGGGTGGCGGAGGGGAGGATTGGCCTGAGGGGAGTGAGGGACGAGGCGAAGGAGACTGAGGTGGCTGGTCGGGGTACCGCGGCCGGGAGGGATGGCGGTCGGGAGAGCAGGCGGGCGAGCGAAGGGGGTATTCGCGGCATGTTTGTTTCGTGCTATAGAACCTTTAGTAGCTGGGGACGACAATATTGTCCGGAACCACTCACGAGAGCTGGACGACCAGACACAATTCCAGTCGCGACTGCCCCGGACAGACACGACACGAAAGACGTGTAGCGCCCGTGAGTGAAACACACAGAGAGACCCTTGACACCCCGTCCCGTTATGGGGTTTGACCCCGAGGACAGCTGCGGTTAGGCTAAGTTGGGCAAGGGGAGGAGTTGAGTTACCAGACAACTTTGAGCAGTCTCCCCAGCTGCGTGCCCTCTTTGCTTGACGCAGAATATCTGGCCGTGCCCGTTCAGTACTGTAGTCTGGTCTATCCTTTTATGTTCTACCGCCACCATGTCCGTCACCCCAGGTAAAGGCCGCCTCTCTGGCATCCCAACTCCAGGCAAGCCGGGCACTGGTACTGGCATCCCGACGCCCGGCCTCCGCCCCCGATCGACCTCCTCCACAGGACAGAGGCCGTCCGTAAGCAACCAAGACGACGACTATGCAAACAGGGCGTTCCAGGACGCGATCCGCGCAAACGACCCCGCACAGCACCGAGCCCAACGCGCGGGAGAATCACATCCGCCTTCCAGCTTCGCGTCCTCTCTTTCCCCGTCCTCCTCTTCCTCTTCCGCCTCCATTCAGAGCCTGGGCCTCGGCTTCAGCCATAACGGCGCACGTTTGGCCAACCTCGGTGCGAGCTTGGCCGGCGTCCGTCCGTCCTCGTCCGCTTCCTCTGCGTCCTCCGCCGGACGCACGCCCTCGGCCAAGGCGTCGGCGGTGCGGCCCCCTAGTAGGCAATCGGACGTGTTTACGAGGAGCGCGAGCCGCGCAGGACGGCCATTTGACGTCGACGACAATGTGCGGATTGAGTCGCTCGGCTTCGAGGGCGTACTCAGGTATTTCGGCGAAATCGACGGGAAGCCGGGCATGTGGGCTGGGGTCGAGCTCAGCGGCGGCTTTGTCGGCAAGGGCAAGAATAACGGGTCCGTTGCTGGGTGAGTCCCGTTCCGCGCTCCGTTGCGAATGGTCTTTCCCATTGCTGGTGGCGGAACGTCCCAATTCTCGTGATGTATCATCTCCAGGTAAGGTAAGGACGGATGGCATGGGAAATACGCGTTTCTCGACGCGTTGGCGGATGCTCTCCACACTACCACACCACCAGCAGTGATCGCAAGCCGCACAGTGTTGAGGAATCCATGTCGTTCTACGTCTTGGCTCCTTGGGCCAGTTGACGCCTATCCCATTCATAATCGATGCATAGGATAACCTGAATCCCCTCGCATTTTTGCTTGTCACCTTCACGCTTTCACTCGCGTCTCCAGAGCAATGTCTCTCACAACTCCTCTCCGTCGTGCACTCGCAAGCGATATATTTACTGACTCTTCTGTCCTCAAGTAAACAATATTTCACTTGTCCACCCAACTGTGGCGTTTTCGTGGCCTCGACGAAGCTCTCTGCCCCTACCGTCGGAATCACCTATTCACGACCGTCATCCGTTGCATCGAGTCGCAGCGGACGTATGACCCCCTCTTTCTCATCATCCGGCAGGATGACTCCCTCAGCTCTCCCTTCCTTCGGTAATGGCCGAAAGACTCCGTCAATATCCAATGGACGAGTAACCCCATCGATTGGCACCGGAAGGGTAACACCATCCATCAGCAATGGACGAGTAACGCCTGGTGCTTCCACTGGCCGGAAAACACCCAGTCTACAGACACCCTCCGCTCGCCCGCGAAACTCAGCAGTAAATACGCGTACTCTGGTCACTCCAGCACGTAATACGAACGTACCGACAAACATTACCCCCGGCTCGCGTGCTGCGAAGTATGTGGGCATGACTGCAAAGCAGCTCTCGGGGGCACCGCATAGTCCCAAACGAGGAGCTGGTTCCGCCAGCCCCTCGAGATCGACAGGATTTGGTTCTCCGGTGCAAGCTGTGCGGCAGCTAGCTTCACCGACTCGGGGTGCCCGAAGTACCCCTGGATCGCCATTCACCACACCGAAGGCACTTGGCGCATCACGACCGTCTGGTATTGGGATGGGTCTACCTACATCTACAACACCCTCCAAGTCACGTCCCTCGACTAGTAATACGCCTCGTGCAAGACTACCCAGCGCAATCGCGATGCCGCCTCCCCCTTCCCCATCGAGCACCACTTTATCAAGCCGATCCGTCTCGCTCAACGGTCCACAAACGCCTGTCGATTTGCCCGGTTCGTTGTCCGACCTGGAGATGAACGCGAAAGCGATCCAGGACCGCATCTCCGGTCTCATGTCATCCCGGAAGACCCCATCGAGTCCACGTCCCGACTCCCGCGTATCGGCATCCGACTCTCTCCAGCTGCTCGACCTCCAGGGCCATGTCGAGCGCCTCCAAGCGCGTCTCGACGCCGCGGAGGACGAGAACAACCGCCTGCGCGCGCGCACAGACGGCGCAGAGCGCGAAGCATCGTCACGCATTGAGGCCCTCGTCGCGGAACGCGACCGCCATGCCTCGCGCGTCTCCGAGCTCGAGGCAGCTTCCCGCACGGCGGAGAGGACGCTCAGCGAGCGCGAGACGCAGATCGAGGCACACCAGCGCGCGGCGGAGCAAGCGGCGCGGGACATCGAGAAGGCGCGGGTGGACGGGGAGACCCGCCTGCGCGACACACAGAGCAAGCTCGAGGACAAGGAGGCGCTGGTGGCGCAGCTGAAGGAGGCAGTCGAGGCGCGCGAGGGCGAGCAGAACGAGAACGCGGCGCTGCTCAAGGCGAAGAATGCCGAGATCGCGCTGCTGGAGGCACGCGTGCAGAAAGTGTCCGCCGAGCTCGAGGAGGAGCGGAGAGAACTTGGGGGGCATGTGGACGAGCTCAGGATGGCTGGCCAGGTGGGTTGTGTGCGCGCTTTTTCGTGGGGTGGTGAGGTTGTTGATGACGGCGTGGACGTAGGAAACCATCGCGTTGTACGAGGAGCGCCTCAGTGCCGCAGACACAAAGCGGTACGAGCTCGAGGACATGGTCGTCTCGCTCGAGGAGCAGCTCCGCACCCAAGCCCGTCCCGTTTCTCCCAGCATCGTCGCACGGCAGGCGACATCCGCCGTGGAGATCGACAACGAGATGCTGCGCGACCAGGTGCAGCACCTGCAGAAGAAGATTGGGACACTCGAAGACACGCTCGAGGACATGCGCACCGCAAATGAGCACGAGGACGTCGCGGTGCGCGAGCGTATCAAGCGGTATAAGGAGCGCGAGGATGCCATCCGCAAGGAGCTCGCCGAGGGCCGTCAGGAGGTCGAGCGCGTGCGCAGGGGGGAAGAGAAGGCGCGCATCCGTACCGAAGAGGTCGAGGAAGCACTGCGCGAGAACACCATCGCGCTCGAGAACGCGCGTGCAGAGGTAGAGACGCTCAGAAACGAGATTGCGGTGAGATTCCGTTGCTCGTGTTTCGTCGTTGGGGCGGTGGAGCTAATTTCGGATGCGAACTCGGCGACTAGGACCTCGAGGGTCTCGCGGCAGCTGCGGCGAGCAACTCCACGGACAAGCTCGGGGAGCTCGCGCCTCGAGCGAACGCCGAGCGTGCGAAGCTCCAGGAGGAGCTCACGGTGCTCAGGCAGCAGCTCGCAGAAGCCCAGGCCGCCGCGCCGTCTGCCTGCTCCAGCGTGCAAGCCCTCGAAGACGAACTTCACTCGCTCCAGGAGGACAGGGAGACGGTGAGCCGCAGTGAATAATGTGATGCACACTGACCAAAGACCTAACTCGTCCTTCCCTGCTTTCAGCTGCAAGAGTCGCTCAAGCGCGCACAGGCAGAGCTCGCGGACGAACGTGCGATCGTCGAGGAGCTGCGCGTCTTGGCGAACGAGCGCACTGTAGGGCTGGACAACATCCGGAAGAAGCTCAACCGCGACGGATCTGTGAACGGGTACGAGCTCAAGGCCCCGGTGTCGCCCTCCTCTAAGCACGACTTGGCTGCGGCGCGGGATGAGATCACCGGTCTCAAGTGCGTGTTCGCGTTGGCATCCCCGTGGGATAGTCGAGGCTGACACCATGCTTGTGATAGGCATATCGTTCAGGAGCTGCAGAAGGAGAACGGTGCATTTGCGCAGCGATCCAAGGTTCTCGAGTCCGAGAACAGGCTGTTGTTATCAGAGACAGAACAGCTTCGCGATGTGGGATTTGTCGTCCGTGGGTCTAGTCATTAGGATCCTGACCTCCATCCCTTTGTAGGACCTGAAAGTCCTCGAGGAAGACGTTGAGAAGAGCTTGGCTCGTGAGGAGGCGATGTTGTCGGGCGAGCAGCCACCATCCCCGCCAACACCTTCTCTGGACGACGTTCAAGCCCTACAGCGGAGCTACAAAGATCTCAAGTCCAAGTACGAGGTAAGTGTAGTCGCATGGTCTTGGATTGATGTGAGTATACTGACCACCTTGGACAGACTGAGGTAGAGCAACTCCGAAAGAAGCTTGCAGATATCGAGATGAAGAGTGCACGACAAGTGCATGACGTACGTTTTCCCAGAGCGATTGGTCTACTCAAACTCGGTACTAACAGATGTGACAGTTGAACAAGGAGATCGGCGAACTTGAGTCTCTAATCGAGTCCAAGGTATGTGACATTCATTTTGTGATACATTTTCTGTTTACATATACTGTTCTATAGATCTACCGCGAAGATGAACTCGAGCGCGAAATTGAGCGACTTAAGGATAAGCTTTCTCGAAGCCAGAAGAAGTCTTCCAAAACCGATTTACCACTCCCCGAAGACTCGACCGGACGGCCTCCATCTGTTGCATCCACGATGTCCTCGACAGTCGGCCAGTCCGATGACGTTGTCTGTGAGATCTGCGAACGGCCCGGCCACGATATCTTCACTTGCGACCTACTGAAGGAGGATGCTAGACCGCCGAGCGCGGGCCTAATAAGCAGCTCTCTTCGCGCCGACTCCGAGCTGATCTGCGAGGACTGTGAGGAGCGCGGACACACGGCCGCGAACTGCCCACACTCTTTGGACGTTTTCTAAGCGCTGCTGCTCTTCTATCAACTCAGAACGCTATTCATTCGCTATCCTTTCCACCTGCTTTCTCCGTTCTGTTTTCCCCTCCCGCGCCGTTCTCTGCCTTCCGTTAACAGTCGACCAAACCCAAGCAAACTGTAGCCAAATATCACAATACCGTTCCTTCGTCCCGTCCCGTCATATGCATTGTGCACAATCCATCACTACTACCCTCCTTTGTCCCTTGGTAATCGCCGCATTGTACTTATGTGCGTTCATTCATTCGGTTGTCATTTCTCGTTCTGCAGCACTTGGTTCGTGCGTCCTCCCATACTCTACATACCCCACAAATGTTGTCTGCCTCCATTATAGGGCACAGGTATACCAGGGTCATCATATCCCGTTCATTCCACGACCGGCCCTGTTTCGGCCTCAGTACTCAGTCTCTGACCGTGCCGTGTACCGCATGGTTTGTCGCTCTCCTCATTGAGGCACCATCTCGGTAGGCTAGGGAATGCCAAGCCCTTGATTGTGGTTGATGTGGTCTGTGCCCAGACACATCCGCCCTCACCCCCTCAATTACTCAGACATCGCGATGACGGGTGGATATACTGCCCTAAGTGTACATTGGTCATGAGATCTTGAGACCTCGCCGGTGTAGACAGTGGTACCTAGCGTAAGTATGGTACCCGCCCACTCTCTGCCGTCTTCGCTCTAATTCGACTTCAGACTACGTATGAGCCGGCTGGCAGGACGCTTTTAAATTTATGGTAGACCATGACGGTGAATATTTTCACACACCTGGAAGGCGGAATATGAACGACTGTCCAGAAAGACTAGGACAAGCACATGGGCAGCAAAGTTTTGAGAAAACGAACCCAATCAGTGTTCGACGAGTACACGGTGACGGCCCACGGGCGCCGATTCTCGCTTCTGAATCGTTGTGTAGGATAATCTCATTACTTCGGGATCAAAGATTTTGTAGCGTTTGTCGCCAAGGAAGTTGTGGCGGACCATTTATTTTCAGATGGTGACACGGGGTGAGCAGATGAGCGCTATTAGTATACGTATATGTTTAAATTCATTTAAATGTTTGTATGTAGAGGCTACGGAGCATACGAGACTCTGAGTCTGAGGATAGGACAAGGGTCGCCACCGATCAGCGATGGGATGAGTGCAGACGTGTGAAGGGGCAAGGGACTGGCGGGGAGCAAGGCGGTTGAAAGGCGGAGAACAAGGGCTATTCTTGCGGGATATATATAAGAATGCTCCGCCGCAGCACGGGTGAATCGACTCCCATAACCATTCCCAGAATTCCTCGAGTGCGCAGCCGTGTCTGTGGTCGAAGGAGTCCCGTCGACGTCGCCCGTAGATCGAGACCTCAGACTCGGAGACGGTTGTCAGCCAATAGCAGGAGAGCAGCCGGCTCCCTGGCAGTTGCACAGCAGCTCCGTCACTCCCTTGGCCTATATTACTTGCAGCCTCCGCCGTCCAGCGCGTCCTCTCCCTTCCCCTTTGCTGCCATGGTCCAATATACCCACCTCTCTCTCCTTTCGCTATTTGCTGCTGCCGCTGCGACACCGCTCCACGTTCCTCCACCTCTTCACATCCCGCTCACTCGCCGATCATCGCACCGCAACGCCTCGATCGAACGATTCGCGAGCCATGCCGATTTCCTCCGTCAGAAGTACGGCTACAAGACGACCTCGACTCTCGTGAACCGTGCCGGGCAGACTGTTGGGATAAGCATTATCGACCAGGTGCGCAGTCCTGCTCCCCCGGGTCCCCTTCCCACACTTAACCCTATGACATCCTCAGCAAGCCGACTCTTCGTACCTTGGTCAAGTCACCGTCGGCACTCCTGCCCAAACCTTCAAGGTCGTCCTTGACACCGGCTCCTCCGACCTCTGGGTTGCTGGAACACAGTGTCCTTCGTGCGGCCAAACCCCTCCCTTCGACCCCAACCAGTCCTCGACCATCAAGCAGCTCACTGACGCGACCGGAAGGAGTCAAACCGTTACCATCAACTATGGCAGTGGCTCAGCTGCCGGCATCCTAGCCCAAGACACCGTATCCATGGCTGGCTTCACCGTCAACCCGCAACCATTCCTTGTTGTCGAGCAGATGACGTCTGGCCTCCTTCAGGGCGATGTCTCCGGCATTATGGGTCTCGCGTTCCAATCCCTTGCCTCAACCCAGGCGACACCGTTCTGGGAGCAGCTCATGAACAACGGTCAGTTCGCGAGTCCCGAGTTTTCGTTCTGGCTAGCCCGCCATCTGGACGACAAGAACCCCGCGGACGAGACCGCGGGTGGTGTCATGACGCTCGGCGGTCAGAACAGCTCATTGTTCACCGGCGACATCGAGTTCAACACGCTCTCCAACGCCAACTCGCCGTCGTTCTGGATGCTTGAGCTCTCAGGTGCGTGCATGCCCTCCTAACATTCCCACGAGAAGGAATCTCGACAGCGGTGATGATGCCGAGTTTGCGTCTGACGTGATGTTTCCGACAGGCGCGACTGTGCAGGGAAAATCTGTCTCCGTGCCCACAGGCAGCGCTGCAGCCTCGGCGATTGACACCGGCACGACTCTCATCGGCGGTCCTTCCGACGCAGTCACGGCTATATATAATGCAATCGACGGCGCTCAACCTCTCGGTGGCCAAATGCAGGGCTTTTGGGCATTCCGTGAGTACTCGCAACTCCTTTAAATAACGCCATCAACATTTTATTCGCTTCCGATCCTGTTTACTGAAATGAATCCTCCGCAGCCTGCAACACCAAGGTGGAAGTTGCGCTTGCTTTCGGGGGCAAGGCGTGGCCCATCAGCGATGCGGACATGAACCTCGGCACGGTCCAAGCTAACATGTGCTTGGGCGGTATCTTCGATCTCAACCTTGGTTCAAACGTCGGCAGCGGTGGAGGCAACCCGGTCTGGGTTGTCGGTGATACCTTCCTGGTCAGTTTTTATCGCCATGGGATCCATGTGCTCCGGCCCCAGCTGACCCCCCCTTGTGACACGCACAGAAAAACGTTTACACAGTTTTCCGCGCTAACCCTCCCGCCGTGGGTTTCGCGCAGCTGTCCACCGCGGCCGGTGGCTCACCCGGTATGTCTGTCATGTTCCTGTTTTCGTCACAGTCCACATGAATTTGACAAGCTTCGGCCTCTTCGGTCCCTTCGTCTTCTATCCCTTCTACCATGCCTGGTGCTTCTTCCATCTCTGAACAAACATCTATCAATCCGACGTCATCCTCCGCCCCCGACGGTAACTCAGGCGCTACAGGAAGCCCGACAGCCGTTGTGAGCGCGACCTTCTCTGCCTCTGCTGGTGACCCGCTTCCATCTGTCTCTGGCGCTAGCAGCGGTACGGGTACGTCTTTGAGGACCCCTGTAGCAGCGGATGTGGTTAACTGAAGTGGTGCTTGTAGGTTCGGCTCCGTTGAACCCCACAGCGTCTGCTGGAAACACCGCCGCGGCGCGCATAGCGAGCTCACAAGTTCTCGCCGGTGTAGCACTATCGCTTCTAGCGAGCGTCGTCTCGGGATGGGTCGTCCTCGCATGATTGTGGACATTGGACGTGGCTATTGAGGTCGGAGGCACCACACACGTGTGCCCCTCACCACGCTCTTGCAGACAGACATCAGACATCTACACATATTCGTACTTGGATCGAGCGGTGCATGATGACGTTCACGCTTTCCCTTCTTTATTGGCTTCAGGTTTTTGGATTGTCGGACAGGATCGGGAGCGGAGATGCGTCGCGAGAGAGCTAGGACTCGGTGCTGTGTGTTTGTTTGTTGTAATGCTCTCAGGACGCGTTTGGATAATGCTACAGCTGCTTTGCGCTGCCCGCTAGACCGTCGACAGTTATTACTGACTTCGTTCTCGCACAGGTCCCGACATTGATCCTTTCGGCGCAGATATAGATCTGCGACCGAATGCTGCGCACGCACGGATGTTGTACAACTCTGCTGGCAGGGACGGGGAAGTATCGACCGTACCCAGGCCTCGTGCCAGTGGTACATTTTCGTCCTGGAGTTCTGGACTCGGAAGTGCCGGCTGCGCCGGCGGAAACCTTGCTTGACTTGCCAATTTTCCTATCAATTACTCTGCCTGTAAGTAACTTACCCATGTTCCCTGCCACAATTTTATGGCCACGCCAATATTACTCTGCCCATTATGTACTGCAGGTTGAGGGCCTGTTCCTTGTGAGATTAAGAACTTGAAGAACTTCGTGAAGGTGAAGGCGAAGCAACTGAGCACGGACGAATTGCATGCGCAAATCTGCCCTTTTCGGCATGGGCGCTAAGGGTTGCCCAGAGGTCGCTGCGGCTCTCGGCTGAAGAGTGTTGCAATAAAATTATTGAAGATAGAAATCGGTCACTACAAGGGTTCCATGCAGATGACCAAGTAAGTCGTACCGCCGATCTGCAAGATGCGGCTGGGTATCGGAGGGACTCACAACATGAGCTGTGGGCGCTTGGGTCATTAGGCATTTATTTGGTCGTGTTTACGATACAGTATTGGGTGAAACTGGCTTCAATTATGACAGTCCGAGAAACCTTGTCAAGCAAGGTAACAACCCGGGTGCTGCGCACGATGGACTCCGTTTGGTCCTACGCAGCCACGGTTGTCCGCCACATTGGCACCGAGAAACAAAGATCTTCTCCGACGTGGTGTCTATTCGCAAGATGGGGGTATAGAGTTCAGACAGATTGGGTGCTTCCGCCACGGTGCGCAGCACCACTCCCATGGCATCGGGGTGACATGCAGTCACTGCAGCATCAGTTGACAGTCGGTGAGCGCAGAGTATACGTTACGTAGTTAAACTTCAAGGTGCCTGGTGACTTTGCCCGGGGCTGCCAGTGGGTTCCGCGGATCCTTTCAAGTTGGTCCCGGATCCCGAAATCATGGTCGCACAAAGTATCGGGGTGCTGTGGGTTGGACTAGTAGGTACATAGTAGCCTCTTTGGTTGATGCAAGCTCTGTCGTCTGGCGGCCTCCTCATACCTAGTAAATATTGTAGTAGGGAGTCAAGTCGGACGAGATGACGAGGGGGATCAGTCTGCCCTTAGCGGCCTTAGCGGCCTAATGTGGCTGTTCTAGTCAGGTCTCTCATAATGACTTTTCTTATCAAGTAATACCAAAGTAATACTCTGGAGTGCATTTGTTACTTGAGTCAGTAAGAGCTTAATTACACTCTGAAGTCCAGGAAGATTAGCGCCGGCATTATCTTTTATCGCTTGCACAGAGTCTCAGAGTAGAATCTTTGCAAGCTCCGTTTCTCTCCAAACCTCCTCGACCCTCCTTCTTCCTCCTCGGCCATACACCAAGATGCGGTATTACGAACAACGCTATCCAGAAGTGGACGAGCTGGTCATGGTGCAGGTGCGCCAGATTGCGGAGATGGGTGCCTACGTGAAACTTGTATGTTCCCGTCCATCGAATTTTGCGTAAAGGACGGCCGTACCTGCTCATCAGCCTACCCCAAGTAGCTTGAATATGACAACATCGAGGGCATGATCCTGCTCTCAGAGCTCTCGCGGAGACGTATCCGATCGATCCAGAAGCTCATCCGTGTGGGCCGAAACGAGGTCGTCGTCGTCCTCCGAGTCGACAAGGAGAAGGGTGCGCCGTCCTCTCTACTTCTACAACCTCTCCCCACATCGCATTCCACGCCTCCAGCTCATTACGATCCCCCTTTCTCTTGCTCTTGTCGCACGCAGGCTACATTGACCTCTCCAAACGCCGTGTCTCGCCCGAGGACATCACGAAATGCGAGGAGCGCTACATGAAGTCGAAAACCGTCGCGTCCATCATGCGGCACGTCGCCTCCAAGGTGCCCTCCGTGAACGGCGAGGTGCTCGAGGGCGAGCAGGCGAAGCAGGCCGAGGCGGATGCCGCGGAGACGAAGCGCGCCCGCCGCGCTGCGAAAAAGGAGGGGCACGACGAGGACATCGTCCCCGACGAGATCCCCGGCGGCGGCGCGAGCGAGGAGGCGCGCCTGGAGCAGCTGTACGAGCAGATCGCATGGCCTCTGGGAAAGAAGTACGGGCACACGTACGATGCGTTCAAGCTCGCCCTGACGTGCGTCTGCTGTCCTTCCCCGTTCTCCGTTCTCTGCGAAATATGATGGTTGACGTTGGGGAGGTAGCGAGCCCGACGGTCTGTTCCAATCATTGCCGGCGCCGGTGCAGCCCGCGGTGCTGAACGTCCTCACGAGCACCATCGCACGACGGCTGACGCCCCAGCCCATCAAGCTCCGTGCCGATATCGAACTCACATGCTATACGCCTGCGGGGATCGACGCTATCAAGAAGGCCCTTCGTGCAGGAGAGGCTCAGAGCAACGAGGCCGTCCCGATAAAGGCAAAGCTCGTTGCGCCTCCTCTATACGTTCTCAGCACGAACGCTACCGACAAGGTCAGTTGAACTTGTATCAGGATGGTGCGAGTTCAGACGACAACAATACTGACACCGTTTTCCTAGTACGCTGCTGTCGACCGGTTGGAACGTGCAATCGAGTCCATCCAGTCAACAATTGAGGACCAGGGAGGGTCTCTAGTTGTGAAGATGAAGGTGCGCTTTTCGGTCTGGATTTATTATGTGGCGGAGCCCCTGTGTTCACGATATTTTCTAGCCCAAAGCCATCTCGGAGACGGAAGAGCAGGACCTCGCCCAGCTCATGGCGAAGGCGGGCCAGGAGAACGCTGAGGTGTCTGGCGACGAGGACGAGGAGGAGCCGGTGTAAGGGATCGAGGGGTTGCATTGAGTGTACATGTACAGTAGTACGGGCTCATCACCACTGTAGCCATCGAAATGTCCGATTGTATCCTTCAGGTATTCATGACCACATTGCTTTCAGAGACCCCTGCCTTATATCCCATTCATCTGGCGTGTGCGCTAATCTATAGAGTTTGTGTTGAGACAAAGCATTGCAATATACAAGTGTATACAAGACAAAAGCACTGTTCTAGCGCCTGGAAGCAGAGAAGATGCACCGTATCCCGTGGCAACCCCATAGAGGGCCAACGAGCGATTACTATAGTGTAGTTGAGGGGCTACGCGGTCATCTATGAATATCTATGTATATTGGATATACCCAGCAACAAGGTCCCAAGTCACGGCCATAGGTTGTTGAGGGCCCGGCTCGCGAGCTCAAAGCCAAGGAATGTCGCGCCATTCGCAAATGGCGACCTGGAGACGGATATTATCAGCAAGCTCTTGCTTTCATTAGGGACCAAGGGGCGTACCTGATAAGGGTGGGTGTGAGCCCACGTGTAAACGCGGGAAGGCCTTCCGTCCGCCACACCGTCCGCACGCAGTGCAGCGTAGATTTGTACTTTTGTCCGTCGGCGGCCGAGAAGCCGTCCGTCTGCATGCGGGACTTGATCATGTCTATTGGGTATATTATGGCCCAGAGCTAGAAAGAAAAGAAGCACCCGCGTTAATGAACGTGCGAAATGGAAAACGCTCGTCGAGCGACAAGACAATAGCATGGGGACGGGGAAGGGGATGAAATTGAACTTACGGCGTATCCAGCGGCGGCACCGAAGAGCACCGCGTTCGCGGGGTTCACCTGGTCCCGCCGGATGCCCTTCTTTTGCATTTCGCGCTGCATAAGCTTTTCGTACGCCCAGAAGTAGATGCCGTATCCAGTCGCTTCGCGCCAGAGCGTCACGACCTGGCCTTTGTAGATGCCAGCGATGCCATACTGGGTAAAAATCTTCTTCATCGCGTCAAACGGGCCGGCATAGACAGGGTGGGTGGCCGACTGAGTTTGTAACCCTGTCAGTGCAAACAATAAGTCAACGAACAACTCCGCGGCGCGCCAGGTAGGGAAGGAGGGGTGGCAAAATGCTAGCACATTCGATCGGCCTAATTCAATTGACGCCTTACGACACGGCACCCTCATAACTAATCGGGAAGCCATGATATCCCAAAGATTGGGGGTTAAACGGGAGGTTATAAGAGCTGGTGGGACAGTATGAACAAGCGATGCACAGAGCTCGAGTGAGATCTGCCGCCCTGGCCAAAAGCTATCCGGACATTAACATGTGCGCACCACCGTAGAGTGCATGCACGATGGTCACGATGGCCGCACATGCATACAAAGCGCAGGAGAACCCGTGGTGGAAGGAACACTCACTGATACGAATGTGTTCGACAGGGCCTGAGACTACGCCGTTCGCAAGACCTGCAAACGACCCAGCCAAAACCAGCTGCCCACTTGACAGCGTGGCCCCGTCGGCACCTCCCCGCCCGTTGCGCGCATTCTGTGCGGCGAATAAGCGTTTCGACCACTCGAGCGCGGCGAACTGTATGGAGACGCAGACACCGATCCCGAGGAGCGGGGTCAAGGTACCCTGCATCACATTGAGGTTCAGGGGGTTGGTGGGAACGGCGGGAGCAAATAAGCATACGGGGATTAGCGGAAAAGCACGGGGCGCACCAAACCTTGTAAAATGCCAGCAGGCCCTCGTTCTTCAGGATCCCGCCCGCGCAGTGCAGCATGCCCTTGTACGTGCCGGCAGACGCGGTCTGCATCCGCTGTTTCCGGTTGTGTGTGTCACCACGCCGTGTCCTCTGTAACGGGATGACGTAGCGGGGTTGAACGTACCACTTTCACGATATCAAACGGTTGCCCGACAAGTACCTATGAGACCGGGCCGCTATTGGTGAGTGCAGGTGGGTGAGCCGAGGTGCCGCTACGGACCTGTGCGATGCCTCCAGCAGTGCCCGCGGTGAGGTCCTTGACTGTCTTGGACATGGCTGGAGTCCTTCGGAGTGCCGCGCGAGGGAAATGGGGGTGAGCGAGATGGTCGTGGAAGGCAGGGAGCTCGTCGAGTCACCGCTCGCCTACGCATTGGCAGTAAACCCCAGGTTTCAGCGGACCTCCGCCCCGCCCGATAAGTGCCCGCCGCCCAATCACAGCTCACACAGATAAACTTTCCTGGCCGCATCGCGCGGAGATAAGATAAGATGCCCGAAGCTGCCCTCGAAAGTCGGGCCGCTGCGCGGACTTCGAGTTCTGGTGACTGTCTCAATATGCATGGCAGACAATCCGTGGATCAATTAAATCCCTGCCCAGTATACTTTCATAGCACCCTATAGTATGAATGGTCGACCATGTGCATGAAGCAGTGCATGACCTGCGTAAAAACCATCTTACTTGACACCGACGTACCTGCCAGGCTGCCATTCCAACTTCACCAACCAGACGGGATATCCTGTGGCATGTTTTTCATGATACATATTCATGCGCATAACGATATACAACATATACAAAGCGAACGAACGAACGAAGATTATTAGAGTCCCAGCGCCCTTGACCAGCGAAAGAGTCCGCTCCCTCGACGGGGACTGATCCTACGAATGGTGATATGTAGATAGATAGTACCTCCGCGGGCAGCTCAGCGCAGCGCAGCGCCAGCCCCCGACGTGTCGTCGCGGTCGTCCTTCACATCTTCGCGCCGATCCTCTTTTTCTCCGGCCTGCCCGTGTTCCATCGGATGGGGTTCGTGTACTGCTCCTGGGCCCGCACGTCCGCCTTGCGCCACTGCGCCTGCGCCTCTGGCGACTCGCGCATCCACGCCTGCGCGATGGCTTGTGCGGGGGATAGCGTCGCGCGCGGCGTGCTGCACGGGGTTAACGTCGTCTGCGCGCGGTGAGGTGTTATTGGGCGCTGTGTGAGCGTGTGCGGGTGTGGGTGCGGGAGCGTCGTCGGCGACGGGGGATCTGATGGCATCTGGTGAAGGAAGCGCAGAACGCAGAGACGGTAGGTTAGCGAACGTCGCCGAGAACGCGGACGCGACGACTCGAGGGCGTACAATGGTCATGAAGGGGTCATAAACATGGCCTAGCGCGCCCGCAAAGTTCGAACTTATATAAGATGCACCCGGCCTGCCGCTGGGTTATCGCAGATCGCATGACCGCCCCTTGCTCGACAGCTCGCGAGGAATGCAGCCCGTCGAGCGAGGAAAGTACATAGGAACGGCCGTAAACAGGCCTGGGACCGGAGTGACCAACTCGCTCTCGGCTGCCATATATGGAAAGTTGAAGGGGGCTCGGAACCTCGCATCGTGTATAGGGTGGCAAATGATGAGCAGAGAACGGCTTACAACGCTGCACATCCACGAGGAACGCGGCAGGAACATCATCGTTCGCTGTCGAACGGAATACGGGCGGCGGTGAGAAAGAGGGCGGGGTGGGAGGAAGGGGAAGAGGGAGGTTGTTTGGCCGGTGCAGCCCACGAGCAAGAGGGTTATGTACTCCCTCAGGTGGTGTCACCGCGTTGAGAAGACGATGGGGAGCGCGGCGGGCCGTGCTGGCAACGAGTTGTATGACTCTCTTCGCGGCCTCAAAATGGCGGACAATGGTGAGATCCAGAACCGATGCGCTGGCGGGAGCGTTCCAACATACCAGATGAGGAGTGTGCAATCAAGTACGACAGGAGCAGACGATGGCTCGCGACTGCCGGCCAAGTCAGATTGCCCCAGAAAAAGCAGCGTTGGGTGCGAGATATGGCCATGGCTACCCGAGCCTCGGGGATATCCCAGGGTCCACGACTTCGCGTCCGCACCGAAAACATGTGGCTGCAAGACGCGCTCTGTCAAAAGTCTCCGCGTGTAAGAGCACTAGAACACTGGGAATTAGTAGTTTGCGGAAATGGATATTCTGGACTAACGACCTGTCTTTTCTGGATACTTTCCCGGCCACTTTGGCCAGGCTTTTGTGCGTCCGGAAAGGTTAACGGCCACTTCCACTTCCAAGCGCGGCCGGCAACTTACTGCCCTACTTCACTACCGTCTCCCGCCCTTTCACACCACGTATGGCTGAAACGTGATTGACCTGACGAGTCAGTTCCTCTTTTGCTGCTTTTCGTGATTACGTATGTCAAAGTTGGATGGAGTGCGGGAAGCGGCTGTTCCAGGTCAGTCATCCCAGCTGCAGTAACACCTAAGCGTACCGGTTATATAGAGGTAGCGATGGCGATTCAGTTAGCGCAGATTGGACGGGCATGTGTGAAACAGGGAGGCTGAACAGGAGCCATGCGAATGCTTGACGGTTGCGCAACTTTGATGGGGGCCGAGTCGAAGTTGCTGGAAATGGTCGTGCGCGACAAGTGCGCGAGGCTGCGCGCGAGCCTAAGGGGCCAAATGGGGCAGTAGCCGCGGTCTCGTCGTTTGCACACAGGGTCGCTTTTGTGGCACCGTTATGGCCTTATTACGGCGGCGCGGGAGGCTCCAGGGCGGTTTGTGATGCTGATTATATTCACCCGTTCACATTCGGCTAGAATCGCAGCGTGCAAGTGGGCGGAGTACCCTTCCTATCCCTACCGTTCTAGGCAGCCGCACCGCGGATAGTTTCCCTAGCAATCTCTCAATGTCACCGCATATCCTTCGCAAAGCACGTCCGCGGTGCTTACCTGCAGACCATTGAATTGTAGAAGAATCAAGTTGAAGGAGACGGCGCTTAGTTAACAACCGATGACGGTCAATGATCGGGGAGCCTCGTGCCGCCCAGCGATTTTGGCGCGCATGCCAGCCGTATTCTCCCGAGGTCGGCATCCTCGTCTTCCTCTCCAATGACCACCCCCTTCCCGTACACATCTATAACACCATGTTCCGTCTCACGCCGATGAGCGACAGAATTGCCAGGCGGCCTCCGGGTATACGTGAACTTCCTGGTTTCTCCGGCATGACAACCCGTGAGTAAGCGGACTATGGGAATGTGGTCATCCGACCGATCCACCACGAAATCCTCGCGATTATATCTTGTGTACTCCTTCGACCATCGACGCTCCAGAGCACACTCGAACCGTGCTCAGCCGTCACCATTCACCGCCAGATCCTTCAGTCACTCCGTCGCCCACTCTCGAGTCTCTCGAGGTTCGAAATGGGACCAGAACCGTGAGCGGCCAACGTTTTCTGTACTTTCTGGCATCCTTATATTGGGCGACTCCATTTGCGCCTCTGTTCCTAAACCCCCTTCTTCCCTTACGCATGCCCGTCGCATGGCCTAACGTACAACTGCTGAAACGGGTCCCGTCTGCCCAGCTACGCCAACTACTTCAGCGGTAACCCGCTCAACCGCCTCGCCTGGCTGCGCACCTCCCAACCGTTCCTCAACGCCATCATCCACGCCCCCGCAACGCGCTGGGTCGTCTTTCGCGAGGGCCAACCGCTCCTCCAGTCCAACGCTTCCGCCGCGACGGATGCGCGCTCAGGCACGTTCAAGCAGTCCCTCGCCCACCTGACGACGCTCGACGTAAAGCCCCTGCTGGGCCCGGAGCCGTACTTCTCGCAGGGCCAGCACGATGGCGAGCTTGCGCCCCCGGACGTAAAGGCACTCGAGGCCGCCCGGCTCCGCGGGAACCCGATCGCCTTCCTCGGGCTGCACGAGACGCAGACGACGTTTGCGGCGGCCCTGCCCTCGTCGGACTTCAGCGCCAAGGCGGATCCGCAGACGGTCATCGCGAACATCAAGGGCACGCCGTACTTCTCCCTCGACGTGAGCGATGCAGACCAGGCAGAGGTCGATCGGGTCCTTCACGAGAACGCTTCCGTTCGGGAAGCCCAGGGCACGGAGCTGAACTTCACGGAGCCCAGGGCTGCGATGGGAGCCCTCGATGTCTTCGAGTCTGCTATATTTGCCGAGGCGCGGACCATCGTCGACTGGAATGCGCGGAATAAGGTGCGTGCCCGCGTCCTCGTACCCGGCTGCTACCGCCGTCGGAGATATGCTCGGGGCTTACGCAATGATCTCGTGCGCGCGTTCGTCCTCGGGACCAGTTCTGTGCCTCATGCGGCGGTTCGGTCCACTCGTCCTGGGCGGGCTGGAAGCTCACATGCTCGACTCTCCTCCCGTGGGCTGAGAACACCGGGAAGAAGCCCTGCGCGACCGCAACCGGTCTGCACAACTTCTCGCATCCGAGGACAGATCCCGTTGTCATCACGGCTGTGGTGGATGAGACCGGGGACAAGATCCTCCTGGGCCGCAATGTGTGTATCGTCCCTTCGCCTGGCCGCTCGTCTTCGAATTCTCAATTCATTCGGATTTGTCATTGCAGACAAAGTGGCCAAAGAACTTCTGGTCCTGCATGTCAGGATTCAACGAGCCGGGCGAGTCGTTCGAAGACGCGGTCAAGCGAGAGTTGTGGGAAGAGGCTGGGGTGAAGGTTTGGAACGTCCGGTATCATTCCTCTCAGCCATGGGTATGTCGCGTTTTTCCTCGCCGGCGCTCCCCGCTCTGAATGTCTGACGCTCGTGTGGACCCTAGCCTTTCCCTGCGAACCTCATGTGCGGCTTCTACGCGACCGCAAACTCCAACGAACCGCTGCGCACTGATCTTGACAATGAATTGGAGGGTGCGTAGTGGTCCTTCGCGTCTGCCTTTCGCCTTGTCCCTGACATCACCTGTTGATTGTGGTGTCGCCCGGCGCTCCTGCAGAGGCCCGGTGGTTCACACGTGAAGAACTGCTGGCGGTTCTCAGCCACACAGATGGCACCAGGATCACCCGACAGGAGCACAGAGAAATCGCCGCGACGGCCGAGAACAGCAACCCGAACGCGAACCCCGACGCGGCGTCGGCAGACGCGAAGGGGGTGAAGAGCACCTCTGCACCAGCGCCGTCTGACCGCGCACCACCGTTCAAGATTCCTCCTCTCACTACGATCGGAGGGGTTATTCTTAGCGAGTGGGCATATGGACGTGCAGGACCCCAGCCGGTAAAGCCGAAATTAGGGAATCTATGAAGAGCTTATGAGATCCTGCCCAGTGCCCGCTGAACCTTGCTTGAGCTTGTTCGGGGACTGCTCTTTCGGGATAGGCGAGGAAGAATGCATGCCACTGGAAGATGTAGGATATGATTCAAGTTACACAACGACCGCTTGTACTTGTACAAAAACGAGATATCTGATGATAATCATGCTGGTATGACGATACATCTACAAAGGGAACCTGGAAGGGGATGATGAGGGACGATAAGTAGGTGGTGGTCGGAGGTATACGCCTGCCCGCTGCAACGAGGGGCAGGTCGGACGAATACTGTTACACGGCAGAGGCCAAGTACTTACTCACTGCAAACACGGGCTGCTCGGTATGACGTTATGTGATGTGTGATCAAACATGCCGTCGAAGCGCACACCCAACCAGCCCGGCCATGCGGGGACTTGGGGGAAAACCCGGGACGCGAGCCTCGAGGCGGCACAGGCAGCATGCGACACAGCGAGCGGAGCTCCAGCGAACGCCTCAGGCCGCTAGGCGGAGCCACCACGAGGCCGCGTCGAGTCCCTCTCCTCCGGGCGTATCGCCCAGATACTGCTGCCCGTGGGGCTCGCTGAGGGGAGCCTTGGCATGAGGACCACGTCGTCTCCGTCCTGTACGGCGTTTGCGCGCGGCGGAAAAGAGAGATGCGTGTCAATTCAGATAAACTGATGTCAACACGCACACACGCACCTCGAGGATGCGGTCGTACAGGGGCCCACGTGCCAGCGAGTGCGGGTGCGCAGCAGGAGCGAGACCGTGACCTGACGGAGTGGCCTCGCTGCGTGGCTGCCGTGCGTGGCTGCTAGCAGCTGGAGTCGTCAAGGGGCGCGGTGGGGGGCTCGTCGCGGGGCTGGCGAGCGGCAGCCCGCCTGGGTACTGACCGTAGCGTGCACTAGTGGGGCTCCCCAACGACATCTGCATCTGGTGCGCGCTGCCGGGGTACACAGGCTGAACTGCCAGTGGCTGGAGCGAGAGGAGGGTCTGGAAAAAATGCAGAGGAAGAAACGTATGAGTGAGCGTGCCAGAGCTATGCGCGATATAAAGCAATCGGGTTCGTACTCGTCCTGGCGGCGGCCGCTGGGGAATCGCCTCCTCCTCCTCGGCCAGCCGTCGCACCTCGCGCTGCATCCGCCGCACGCGGGTGATGGCGACCCCCGCGCGACGCGTCTTCTTCTTGCGGGGCTGGCCGTCCTGGGTCTGGGCCCCGCTGCTGCCTGCCGGGTTCAGCGCGTCCTGCGCCTGCTCGTCCTGCTCGTCCGCGTCTGCGTCTGCATCTGCGTATGGGTTCGAGACCGCGCTCATGCTCGTGCTCTGGTTCTGAGAGCTCGAGCCCGAGGGAAATGATAGCTGTGAGGATTCTGCCGTGATGCGTTCGCCTGCGATACGATCAGCACCCCTCCTCGTGGATGCCAGAAGCTGCTCAGTGCGCGCACCAACACCGACACCGCCCCTTGATGTGGACGTCGACGGTGGATGGTTCGCCATAGCCGTGTCCGAAACCGAAACCGGGGTGCCAGACACAGAGAAAGAGTCCTCTTGCCAGTGAATGCCAAGGTGCTCAGACGCGGGGGCGAGTCTGAGTGCCAGTGTGTCCGCGGGGGCGGGGGTGGCAGGAGTGGAGGCCCTCGAGGGGGAAGAAGAGCGTTCTGCCAGGGGGAGAGCCAAAGTACCAGCAACTGAAGCGGCGGCGCATGACTGCAGGGCTGTTTCGTCGCCAACTCCGCATTGTGTAGGAGCATCCGGGATTGTCGCCACAGAAGCCTGAGCCCCTCCAGGATCCGCTGAGCGCCGCGAAGGTGAACGTGGGCGTGGACGTGAACGTCCTTCGTCCGATTCGGACCCTGGCGTGCCGTGCCGTAGTAGATAAGCGAAGAAACGAGGAAAGCGGCCGGTAGATTGTTGGGATTCTGCCACAGAGCGACCTCGGATCTCTGTTTCGTCTAGCGCATGTTCAATTGTGGGTCGGGTCGGACGAGCGTTTGAAGCAGGGAAAGTGCCTGATGAGGTCACCAGAGGAGAATGGAAGCCAGTTATGTTTGCCGTAAGAGAAGCGTCGAGGGCTGCGCTGCTTTTCGAGAGGCCCTGAGATGGTAGTGGTGTCCAGTGCATCAGTGTCAAAGATAGTGATAATGTGCGTCTGGTATCAGGCGTCATCTCGCCCCTCATGTGGGCAGGCAGGAACGACCCTGCCTCCAGCTTGCTAGCGAGCCGCGCCTGGGTTATGGAAGGTGTGTCGCGTTCTGTCGAGACCACAGGATTCAGTGTTTGGCCAAAAGCACTCTGGTGTCGATCTGCACAAACGGTCCAGTAAGTAAATGGCGGAATTGTGGAAGGCAGGCCCGGCGAAGAGAAGGGAAGTACACGTACTTGCCAGGATAACCATAGTGCGTTTGGATGCAGCCAACGAGATCTACAGGTGCTCGAAAAAGAAGCGGAACTGCTTGAAGGACGGAGCAGGCGTGGAGGAGCGAGGTGTTCCGAGGGTTTGAATTTAGACTGTGTGTGAACTTCCGCGGGAGAAAGATGCGGCGAAGAGGGAGTTGAAAAGGTGGCCACGCTCCTAGCTCGTCGGTGATTGAACTCAGTGGGACCGCTACGTCGGTATTGAGGCACGCGTTGAAAGGAACGTACAGTGAGGCAACGCGATTGCGCCAGACTGGCTGGTCCTAATCTCCCGAGTAACAGGTTGTCCGAGTAAGGAGGTGACGCTGAAGGATATCGCAGGCTGTAGAGCGGGAGGAATGGTCGGAGAGGGAGGACGGAGGGTGCTGAGGTGTACCGAGAGAGGAGAAGAGGGCCGAGGAGAGGATCGTGTTGGGTTTGGGCCATGGCCACAGCTGCCAAACTGGCCTCCCGCCACATGTGAAGTGTACGACCGTTCGTCATCTCCCTTCACCGGCTTCACCTCTGAGACGGCGGGGACGGTCAAAGAAGTTGGAAGGGTGCCGGTGAGAGTGGAACGCGGTAAGGGTAAAGGTGGCAACAGTCGCCCAGCCGTTGGC
The DNA here is from genome assembly GCA_024305745.1 of Polyporus tsugae. Classification (NCBI taxonomy): domain Eukaryota; kingdom Fungi; phylum Basidiomycota; class Agaricomycetes; order Polyporales; family Polyporaceae; genus Polyporus; species Polyporus tsugae. Next base: position 2,249,456 of record JAHRBS010000001.1, read on the forward strand.
AAGAGGCCGTGCACGCTGCCGCTGGCAGAAAGCGCAAACAGCTGCGTGCTCGGATCTTATAAAGAGACTAATGCCGAAGGAAGAAAGACATGTTAAACACTCGTGCTAGGGCGCGTTGAATGCAAACTACTGGCACCGCGGGCCATCAGGCCAGCAGGGGGAAGCGAGCGCGTAATGCGCAGGAGACGAACTCATGGATTGAATGGGAAAGGACGGATGCGCAGATAACGTGAAATAAGGGACTGCCAACTATCCACAGCCCCGGAGTATGCCTGCCGTCTTCCAAAGCATCTGGTCATGCTTCAATACGGTGTCGCTGATAAGGGGGTTATCAACGAAGGAATGAAGGCTGTCCGGTGCTCGTGACTAACACCCACGTTTGCAAGTCTGTATGTTTGATAAGAAACCAGTTTCTTAGCGCCTTCCAACGCAAGGTCAAGCATGCAGAGCGAGAGGTCTGCGATAGTTGCAGGTCAAAACGTCCATGCTTCGTAGGAAAGTTGCAACAAAGAGGTCCCAGATCCGGATTCAAGGTTTCGAGCCAAAAGGGGACAAAAAAGTAACGCGCCGAGATGGAGGGCGAAGTATGATAGAATGCCGAATGAATGATGAAGGGGACATGTCCATCCAGGCATGTGCGTCGTCACGGTGGGCCTTTGGCTAGTCCATGAGTGTCGCGATTTGATCCATTGCGCAGGAGGAGGAAAGGGACCGGGAATGTAGGCTTGAAACGTTTGACGGGCCGGGCATAAGCCAGGAAGGATGTTGTCTTGAAACTGAGGCTGCTCGCCTACAGAATAAAGCATCTGAAAAAAACGAAGGGGGGTAAAGCAGTCTGAAGGTAAACACGCGCGGCCTGCTTTGTGGCGTGTCGAGATGGTCGTCTAAGCTTGAAGCCTGAGGGTCAAGGGAAAACTGAAATGACAACGCAAAAAGTCAAGCCAGTTCATAGAAATGGTGGCAAAGGAAGCAAGGGGGACGAAGGGCGTGAAGAGGATTGCGAAGGGGAGGAATGGTCCATTCATGTTGCCTTCAAGGTGAGAACGCGAAACCAGCGTGACAAATCCTTGAAGGTGGATTCTAATGCATTACAGCGCACCAAAATTTACGCCGTGTAAAATGGAGTGTTGGTAATAATTTTAATAAAAACTTGACCTCCGCCAGACGAGGAGACTTCAAGCTGACCGATTGCGACACCAGAGTCCGCGATCGGCAGGCTCTCCATCATTTCAGAATTCGCGAGAGCGGTTATCCATGTAGAAGAGTAGGGATCTGTCGCACAGCAGGAGGAATTCTGAGACGTAGATGGTGGTCAGTGGATAAGAAACCAAACCATATGTAAGTAACTTAGTAACCGTACGCGCGCGTCATAACCGAATGGGCGCTAACATTGTGTCGGGGAGGCGCGCGGCATAGCATTGATGGTCTGACCTTGTTCCCGGACGTGGATCATGCCTTGCTCACCCCCGCATCCTGCGACACGACGCCGGGCTCCTCTCTGCCCACTACCTCACTCCTTGGCCCGTCCTCGACTTGACTTACACACTGCGCCTGTGCCATGTCCATAATAGAGGTCCTCCGCGAGAAAGAAGAACAGCTTGTCGAGCTGTACCAGAGCAACTTCGAGACCGCACGGAGCTTGCAGGAAACGCTGCGCAGGGAAATATTGCCGGGGCTGGTGGACGAGTTGAACCTGGATGAGGAAGGAGAGCAGAGAGCGAGATCGTGGTTATATGACCTCCGTACGTTTCGGCTATCACGGTGGCTTCTTCGCGTTCTCAACATTCCTTCCCGCCCCCTCTATCTTGCAGAGTCAATATTCAGATTGCTCAAAGTACGCCTCCTCATTCGCCTTTTCTTCTATCCCTCCTGACGCGATATTCCTCGTAGCGTCACAAATTCACTGTTTCTTTTGCTCTCGAGAACGCACGCGACGTGCTTCTCTGGCGTTTGGCCGTAATACCTGCTGCAATACCTCGCCCACCCACGCCTTTTCTGCGGTGTCTTCCCAAGAATGCCCAAGACCCATTCGGAAGACCGATCGTTGTGGTCAAACTTAGTCAGTTGCTCGGGTCCCCGCAAGATGTCCGCCCAGCTCTCGTTCAATACATGGAATTACTACGCCTCAATTTAGAGGCAGTCAACGGCGAGCGAGAAGCTGTCGATGACCATGAGCCACCGATATTGCAGTACATCGCACTGATCGATATTGACGGCTTCTCGATGCAGAGCGTGGTGCGTCCAGTCATGCTGCCCATACAGAGACTAGTGTCCTCACCTTGACTGGCTGTAGCAAAGCGTAGACCTCATCACTTGGTTTCTCTACGAGCTGGTCCCTCGTTTTCCCGGCATGCTCGCTGCCGGTAATTAGGTTTCGCCTTCCTCCACTCTATTGGCGTCGCTGACTTCTTCTCGGTAGTCTGCATCCTCAACTATTCTTGGGCACATTCAGGGGTCTGGAATATCATTAAGTACGACTTTGGCCATTAAAACCGCAGTCGACGCTGTCTTCTCAACTTTATCACTTCATTCATTTTCAGGCGCGTGCTGCCAAGGGCGGCTTTGTCGCGCGTTTTTTTCCCTTCACGAGACGAGCTCCACGAATTGCTGTCGGCAACCGCGATACCCCACGGTGAGTGTCTTCGAGAATCTGATCCTGTCGCCAGTGCAGTGCGCATTTACTGACAGTCTTCTAGATTACGGCGGCAGTCTGCCTCCTTTATCACGACTGGAGGATCCCCTGGAGAATTTTATGGCAACCCTGCAAGACCCTGGCAGCCCCACCGGCGCGTCGAACCCTCCGACGGAACCTGCAGATTCCGCTGCACCATCGTCCACCTCCCAACCGATACCCCGCGTTCCGTCGATGTCCCCATACTCGCACCTCAATCCCTACTTTGGCTACCCCGTTTCTGGGAGAGGCTCGCACACGCCTAGGCTCAGACATGGTCGACAGCGCAAGCGCGATCTACTCCGTACGCTGGCAGCACTATGGTGGAGCAAGTGGAAAAATCATTTCCTTCTGTTCACATGCATACTGCTCTGCGTTATAATGTACAGGCTCCGTCGGAGCCTACGCATGCTCAGGTGGAGGCACGGTGTGCGTGGGCTGCTCGGTTTACCCTCACGGACGTAATGGACAATTCGGAATTCCTGTTCATACGCCCTCCGCGGAATGAAACCACACTTGTCAAACCCTCCGACCTGTCCAAGTTGACCGTCCAATCGCTGGCGGAATAGCAACCGACAGCAACCGAAGTCGAGGTCAGTATCTGTCTTCTTTGTTTCCTTAACGTTGAGCGAGACCCGGGGTGGGATACACCGAAGACCGACGCAGGGTGCGGGCGAACGCAGGGAACCGCACGCTTTTACATTTCGAGTGGCCATCTCTAGATCGAGAAGTAATTGTGTGCAGGGTCTGACAAGCTTCGTGATGCCCGATTGCTCGCACCTCCCAAACAGTCGGTCGGGCTGTCGCTTGGGGAAACCGCATCGTTATTCTCATTTCTGGCTCGTGATCGCGAGTGCCATGTATCAAATCGATCAGTGCCCGTGTCCTTCCTGAATTCCATTACTCCCAGCAGCCTCCGGCATCGGAGTCGGTGCATGCCTGCCCGTAGCATCCAACAGCGGGTCGATAACAGCGCGAACAGATTGCAAAGTACCCCGTCGGGCTTCTCGTTGCGCATCCAGCTCGGTCCCCAACGTTCAGCCTCGGGCGTGCCGGCGGGCGACGCACGTTTGGATTTTGGCGTGTCTTCTGCTCCCAAGCCCAGGTGCCAGTGGCCTAGGCTCGTCTCCTGCGCGATGGCGCTGATTTCCCAGAAGACGGCTCGATACATGTACAGCGGCGTTAAGGTAGCTAATCGGCTGAGCCTGTCGGACAGCACGACGTACAGTACGCTCTGCGTGCTGCTGCTGCCATGCAACCCGCCGCTGGCTCGCAACCTGCTTCGGGCAGCTGGACGTCCGCATACGTGCGGCAATACAGCAGCTCCACTCGTCACGCCTCGCTGATCCGCTCGTAAGGCGGACATCGCGATAATATCAGCCAAATTCCGGGGATCTGCACCCTCCCTCAGCCTCTCGTCGTCATCGCAAAGCCTAAAAGTGTGCGCTCGCGATCGCCCGCGCGACGAGCTCGCGCTCTGTTACTCAGTCGCGAGCACAAGCAGTCGTCTCGGACCGAGCAAGGGCAGACGACACGTCCAATGATCCCGCAATCCCGAAGCGCGAGCATCACACGTACGACGAGCTCGAGGGGCAGAGCACCTCGTTGCCCACTGCCAGCCGACTCGCGCAGCGGGGGCCCAAGGCCCGACGGCCTGGCCACACGGAAGCACACGCCAGGCGACGTACAGTACGTACGAGGTTGTGGCTCCTGTCGGCCGCCGCAGCCTTCTATCAGCGCCCTGCCCCCGCCGTCCCACCGCTGTTCACGACACACAAGCTAGTGTGGGCAGCTGCCGGCAGCCCCACAAACTGCCGCGGCGTCGACCTACTCCAGATGGCGCGAACCACGGTTATCGCCTCACCCCCGCCGTGGCCAGTTGGCCCTGTGGCTCGCCCGGGCAGCGGGCTCTGAGCGCGGGCTAGCCGATGTCCGCCGCACGCTCCTTCCATGCCATAACCCCACCCGGGGCCATCGCGCCGAGCGTCGTATACGTGTGGGCTCGCTCGTCTCAAAATCGCCGTCGCTGCTGCAGACGCGTATTCGCGACCGGGTCGCGCACCAAGCCCTCAGCTCCAAGCTCCAACCTGAACTGAACTTGGCTCGAAGCCTCGCCCAGTCCGAAGAATCCAAGCCGTAACCGTGGAACGCCTCCTCGTCGCGCTGCAGGCGCGTAGTCCAGGGGGCGGCGGTGGCGTGAACAAAGTTCTCGAAACACGCCCCGCGGAACGTGCGCACTGGCCCCAGAGCGTGCAGGGCGCGGCCCCCTGCGCCCCAAGCGTTGCGAGCCGCGTGTTACGAGCGCAGCGGTCGGGCCTGATGCGGTGACGCCGAGCTCGTTTCTTCCTCGCCCTCGCCCTCGTTTGTCGTCTCCCACCGTCCCACCAGCCCTGTGTCAGCTGAGACCGTGTCTCCAGGTGAGACCGGGGGCGAGGCAGGCTGACGGCTTCAATGCTGATTTCTGCTGCGGGCGGGGGACCGACTGGCCGAACATGCGACTCGCACGGAAGCCAGAGGGCAGTTGGGGGAAGGATCGAGCGTCGGGGGGTCGGCCCTGCATCGACATCCTCTGGTCTTCGCGATACGCGCTGTACGACGCATAGATACTTGTTGACGAGGAGGCACCGGACGACAGATGAGTTTGGAAGGAGAAGACCAGCAAACATACGCAGCACAGCAATCCAGGGAAACACTTGCCACAGAGCCCACGCTGCTACCGTTCGCCCAAGGAGCCTTCGCTTCTTGATGTGCATATGTCCTGTAATATCAATATTTCTACAATACCATTGCGGGTCCTAGCGGCCCGGGCGATTGGTGAGCACTACACGCTGGAAAGGGGTATGTTGCATAACATAAGTTACAGAAAATATTCAGGCAGCTGTCGATAGTGGGAATAGTAACGACATCGCCAACGGAACGGATGGCGAAGCGCAGATGACGAGAGAAAACACCGGACACGGACACCGGAGAACGGGTGAACGGAAGGAGGGTCCGGAAGGGAAACGAAACAACGGGATAAACGGGTGAGGGTGAAGAGAAGGAGAACAAAGCGGACATTGAGTGGGCACATGCCTTAGAGAAGTAGAGCAACGCTTGACGCACCTTCCCTCCTGCATTCTGCGCGGCTTGATGGCTTGGCCCATCCCGTTCGTTCTCCGGAGCTGCCTGGAACACATTGAAGAACATCGAGCCGCCGGGGCCCACCTCGAGTATGCTAGCAGAGTTGCCACACCGGTAACAGTAGTTCGGCGCGGACCACACGGTCGAAAGATGCTCGTCGAATAATGAGGTATAGCCCTCCATGCAGAGTTGGTGTGCCCGAAGGATGTGCGACATCTGGTTGGTCTCCAGGAACTTGTATACGACACCTGATCCAAAGGTGTAGCCCGCGCCGCTAGCAAACCCTGACGTCAGCATACATATAACGGGACTAGACCGTAGACCCTACCGTGGTGAAATAGCAAAGTCCTCTTTCTCAGGGTCTGGATCTGACCATACAAGGTCGGCCATAGGACCCTCGTGAGGAATCTCTAAAGGGTCATGAGCACCGTCAACCTTGGAGCATGATAGACGTAAAACGCACCCCGAAACCGATCAACGACCTTTATTTGATCTATAGAGTGTATCGAGGGCGACAACCCTAGAGCATACTTGGATGAGCGCGCTGGCGCAGCGCCGAAAGTACAAGGTGAGTCGCACCACCATGGACACAGAAGATCTTGTCGTCGATGACCACGGAGAGGGTGAGGAAGTCGAACATGTCGGTGAAGTAGGTCCAGACATGAGACGATCCATATTTTCGCACACACTCTGTGTAGAACCCATACGTCTAGCGCGTCGTAAGGCATGATGCAATGCATGAATAGTGGGGCGATGGTGGCAGGGAAGAATACGACGTACCTGTGTGACTGCTCTCGACTCGTGGTTCCCCCGGATCAACTGCACCCTATCTGGCCAACGAAGCTTTAGGCACGTCAATAGTGAGATCGTCTCGACGCTGAATAGGCCACGGTCGACGTAATCCCCTGCAGGGACGTTCAGCCCACGCGGGGACATTGTCGGTCGTATGACTGCGACGCGCACCGAGGAAGAGATAGTTGGTATGTGGAGCGTATCCGCCTATCCTGAAGATCTCTATAAGGTCGTAGAACTGGCTTGAATGTCGGTCAACCGAGGCACGGACGCAGAGAACGGGCAAAGGTTTCTCACCCATGGATGTCGCCGACGACGGTTACAGGCGCGCTAACGTGCACGACGTTGGATTCGCGCATGAGCACTTCCTTTGTTTTCTCGCATATTTCGCGCAAGAGAGCCTCGTGGAGGAGTTGTTTTCGGAGCAGCTGCTGGATGCATGCGTCGAGATCAAAGGGTGCCATAACGGTAGAGTCCGAGTCCGAGTCCGAGTCCGAGTCCGAGTCACGGTCTAGGTCCAAGCGGGCCGCGCACTCGGCTATGCTTTGCATGTGTTTGTCCCACACCCCATTTCAGGTAAGTCCCCCTACCAACCCTCTCCTCGCCATATCGGGCAGTCGGTTATACGAAACGATTTCTCACGATGTATCTTTCCTTCACAACTTCTCTCTCCCACATTCCTCATCTACCCGCATCCGTTCATACCCCGGTTCCGGCCATGTGTTGTACCTTCGGAAAACCATCGCACCTCATTCCAAATTCTCTCCAACAAACCAGAGTCGCGATCTGCCTAGATTTGAGCAGATAATGGGTTTGGGATGTGCGTCACCATCGCAACCTTCAGTAAGTTAGCGGGATGTGTTCCATCTTCCACTTCCATGACTTACTGGCTCGTCATATGTCCAAGATGCCGTTGCTGATGCATCACGCCATCCGGTCACCGGCCTCTTTACCCCGGATCGTGGACACCCCTCTACAACCACTCGAACATCACTCGACGACGCACTTTGGGCCCCCGGACCTGATTCTCTCATCCGCTGTCAAGGGAGATCTATTCCGCTCTGTCTACTATCTCTCTTGGTGGTTCGATTCCTATACCAAGCGGACTCATGTATTGCACATGGCTCGCCGCCTCCATAGTCCTGCCTATCGCAGTTCCAAGGCTGCGGACATATGACAGCTGTGGTGTCTAGGAATACCTCCGATGCCGTCTCCAACGCTGGTCCTGGCCATCGATGGTTCTACCGACCGGTTTCCGCACCGCGGTCGCGTAAGTCGATGCGAAAAAATGGCCTCGAGCGGCAGGAGTTAACCCAGCTTCCCTGAACGCGTTTCTTTCCAGCGGTTTGGGACCCAACCAGAGCGTCCGGGCGCGGAATGTGGAATGTTGCAGCACAAGCGAGATGTTCATGAACCGGAATTGGGAGCGCGAGGTCCTCTGCGGGTGAAGGTTATGTCCTGCCCACATCTCGTGAACAGCGTCCGAGCGGTAATGATCCCGTCTCGACCCTACGCCAGGACATCGTGCGTTCCTCCGCGAAGATTCCATGATGTCAATTCATCGCGTTTGATCGGGCGGCTCGTCGTCGTTCTCTCTGTTGGAGGAAACTGGAGCGACGGATCTGGTAACCCCGACGAGAGCGCGTATGGCGCAGCGCGCCTTCTGGCTGGGCTCGGATATGGAATTCATGGGTGGAAGCGCGTGCAGCGGGCGTGCTGGGCCAATGGCGTTGCTGGCATGGCTTCGCAGGTAGCAGGGTACGTATAGATGGAGGGCTGGCGAGCCGCTGACGGAGCCCCAGGCGCGCAAGAGAAGTCCTTGGTGTCCTGGGTGCCGAAGTAGAAAAGCATACGGAGCAAGATCTCGATGTATTGATCTACGAGAAGAGTCATTGGCCCCTTGCGAGCCTCAAGGGTCGGGCTCCCAGGGACATGCAGCAAACACGCGCAGGGATCCGGGTGGGCGACGTCCTATTGGGCGCTACCCTCGGCTGCACCTAGCTCGTTGTTCTCGCACTCACACGCGGCACGGCGACCAGCCCATGATTATCGCGGTCGTGCAATCCTTCCGCCTGACGTAGTGGTCAGTAGTCCATAGGGCCAGTAGCCCGTCCGCCCTCCGTCTCCTTTCTGCCCTGCTGTTGTTCCGTTCTTGCTGCTGCCCCGCGCGCTGCGTTACGTGACGCCCCAAGGCCTGGGCTGCATTCGGATCGAGCGTCCCCATATCCGGGCGATGCCGTTGGCCGGAATGTATCCGACCAGGTGGTGTCGGGTGCCTCGCACATACTCGCGTCTCGTTGGAACAAGGGTGTGAGGGGTGTGTGCGTGCGTGGGCCGGACGAGAGTGTTTAGCCTCGGAGACAAGACGGGTGCAGCTGACAGATCTCGAGGAGCTGACGTACCGAGGGGGAAGGCGAGTGGCCTGTCGGCAGTCGGTGTGCATCGCTCGAGACGGCGCCGGCAATCCGATGGGACGCAGACGCGGGACGGACTAGGATCGAAGCCTGCCTAGGAGTCTCCGTGCGTGGGCGGAGGCGGGGCAGCTGCTGGGACGAGAATGGGTACATTCTCCTTCTCGACCGCAGGCGGCAACTCCTTCATGATCGCCAACGCCCGCACCGCTGTTACATGTATCGACGACCAGAAAGGCAGCACCATTTCCTTCCCTTCCGACCAGGGAGATGGGCATGTCAAACTGTGCGTGAATGATACATTGTCGATCTGCTCCCATCCGGCACCGTATTGCGACAGGATGCGTTCCCGTTCAGTCCCCCGTGCCGTGTCGTTGTTCACCGACTGTATAAGACCTCCCCTCGTCTTCGTCCTTCGTCTTCATCGCCATCGCTCTCTCTCACCAGAGCTCTCCCCTGCGCTACATGTTGATGCTCGCTATGGACCCCAGGTACTCCCCGTACTACCCTTCGCCCGGCAACGTCTCCCCGACCCACCAGCACTCCCGCTCCCAAGCTCACCCCTACGGCCGCTCGTCCGACCCACAGCAGCCCTCCGCGAGCCCACCATACGCCTACGCCCATGCGTCAGCATCGCTTTCAGGGTCTGGTGTGCCTGCAACCCCAACTTACCATCACGGCAATGTCTCCGGGTTCCCTCAACCTCATCCGTCGAGCTACCACTCGCAGCCGCTTAGCAGCGCAAATGCGCTTCCCCCGCTTCAAATTGCTCATGGCCAAGGGTATTCTTCCCGCGATGTCAGTCGGCATGACGTTCCGAGCGGGTTCGCGGTGCCTTCGCTGGGTATGTCCTCAATCTTCTTTCCTCCCATCTTCGGCTGCAGGCTCATCTGCATTGCTCTCCTAGGCCCGACCCTGCACGAACTCCCCTTCGCCGCGACCCGTTCCCCTTCGTCTTCGTCGTCGAGCAACCGACACAGCGGCAACTGGGGAGCCGCCCACCCGTCCGTTCGCACCCCTCCTCTCTACGACCGCCAGGCGAGCTACCCCCCATCCCGTCACGGATCGCAGCACCCGTCTCTCTCCCACTCGACCCACCTCATTCCGACTCCGGCCCAGACCGCCCAGACGTACCACGGATACCCATCCCACACAACTCCATCGCCTCCCCTTTCCGCCACGATCCCTATCGTCGCGACGATCCCTCCCGCGTCGTCGTCTTCGCCTCCGCAGGAGCGGTACTATTGCGACAAGTGCGACAAGTCGTTCGGGCGGGCGCACGACAAGAAGCGGCACTTCGAGAGCACGCACCTGCAGCAATCGCACACATGCCGGTTCTGCAACAAGACGTTCAGCCGGAACGACTCGCTGAAGCGCCACCAGGACAACGGGTGCGACAAGGACCCGGAGTTCAACTCGTGAGCCGAAAGGCGCACTCTTAGTCGGTTCGGGATCCCTTATTGCCCTTCCCGGAGCCGCGCGTCGGAGGAGTCGGAGGGGAGAGCGCCAGTGCTGCTCGCTGCTTGATGGTATGATACTGAGCCGCGGTAATTAATTTCTTCCGCTCAAAACCGCCCACGTCTTGCTATCCACATGCTCAGGCTCGCTCGGACTCGGAGTGGTCGGGCCCCTTGGTAGATTGATTTACCGTATAATTGCTCTAGACTGCGCCCGGCTGTGCTGCCGTTTTCCGGTACGCTGCTTACCCTACTACTACTATCTTAGCCATGCTGCCTGCCTGCTTCCCGCTAGTCGACCCCCGCTTCCTGTCCTGCTTCTGCGTCACGTACAGGCTTCGCACCAGCACTTCTCGTCTTTACCCATCGCCCCGCCGCATCTTCCCTGTATTCTATTCGGCCGCCGCCCACGGCGAGTATTTAATAAAACCCGACGCCCATCTGCATTTCGCACCTTGGCCTGTTTTGTGTCAACATCGTCATCGTCGTCTTGTTCGCGATCGCACATGCGCAACACATCTTCTGCATGCAGCCTGGTGCAGATCCTGATTATGAGCGTCTCAGACAAATTGCCTTCCAATAGCCTCAAAAGACTTCACATGAAGATTTGCGTGGCACAACGAATGAATATCCGTTTCGGAGGAGGGATATTATTGATCGCAAGACAGCGTATGCGTCAGGCCCATCCGAACTCCGAGTCCGGCTAGCTAGAGCGGGTTCGTGTGCTCTCCCGCAGGTGAGGTATATCGCCGAGGAGAAGAACGGGAACCGACAGAGTAGGATAAATGAACACCTGCTGACATGGACGTCTGCTCCCTCCGGGCACGCTCGTTCCAGAGGGCTCTTCGTGAGAACCCGACCATCGAGAGCAGCAACTCTATCGCCTAAGAGACAAGTCACACCCACCCCTCGCAGTGGGCCCGAGTGGCAAGTGCGGGTCAACGGCCACACGCCGCGCACTCTCCTCGACTCGGACTCGGGGCCTGGTTGGGATCACCCGCCGTGTGTCGAGTGTTCCAGTCCTCCATACCCCGTGCTTGGAGGCTCGACCTTCTCCCGACCGTGCTCTTTCTCTCTGGAGGGGCGCACCGAGGACGCATCTAGATTGGAGCTGGAGAGGGTAAACAACACGTCAGATGCCCGATGTGAGATGCGGGTGGCCCGATTGATCGATAGGTGACCCCTCGGACGAACCGGACTTGGTTGCTCTTCCTCTTCTGCTGAGCACCTCGGGAGGGGGGCCCAGCCTGAGACGGCGAAGGCGAAGGTGCCGCAACGACCCGCTTCCGAGTATTGCCTGGCCGCGACCCGTGCTCATTCAATGCGCCTCAGATTCCCAGATTCCGACACGTAAAAATTCGCCGGGGATCTGTGCGCCGGGCGACGCGACGTACGCGACGATTATTACGATGCCAACGATCTACACGACGTCGCAGGCCGCCATTCATATTGTATACACTACAACGCTTTCCGTCGTTTCCGCTTCCACCAATATTCCGCATGCGCACACCCTCCGCCGCACACAGTGCGACGCGGGCGTACGTACACACGTGTTTGTGCATCCGAGGCAGACAAAGTTCAGAACCGTGCATGCTCTGACCGATGCTGCCACTGGCACTGGCATCATCACCAAAATGCAGTAGGGCACCTACCACGATCAAGAGTCGCCTCCCTACCTCCGATAGGTCGGCAATTCCTCCCCATCCGACACTGGCACTTTCCCTGGGGCCCGAAAACTTCTCCGAACGTATGCAGCGACGCACACAAGCCCGAGCCTGAGACCGAAACGGGGCGTGTTCTGTGGATGCATCGCATTCCTCGATCCCATCGCAGATGCGCAGGCGGCGGCGGACAGCGAGCTCTAAAACAAATAGAGCACCCCCACCAGAAGCTTGAATGTTCGTCATTACGATGCGCGCGCACATGCACACCCGGCGACATGAACAACAACATCGCCTCGCAACGCGTGCCCTTCGGGGTTCCTGCAGCTGTTCCTCTGCCCTCGATCACGGGCACGGACGGCGTGCATCGGACGCCCGCCCCGTGCGCGCGGTCGAAGAACACGCGGCTCTCGTCCCGCCTTCGGGCCAGACGTGGTTAGGGGGTTCTCAGCCCCCGTCTCATGCCGCTCCCGACAAGGCAACCGTCCTGTTTCCTCCGGGCGGGGGCGCGGGAGGCGCGTGGTGCGCGTTCCCAGTTCCACCAAGCCCTGCCTGCTCATTACCAGGCGTGCTGACGCTCTCTCGGCCGCAGTGGCCTCTGGCGCGCACCGGTGCGCTTCGCAGGTAGTGGGGGAAGGACGATTTCCTGGGTCGGAGCCACGGCCGAAGATGGCTTCGTTTCATTACTAGGGGGATGCTGGGACCATGTTCCGTAGTGAGTGGACTCGGGCTTCCCTGCCACAGGCAGTGAGTTATTACATTCGCTGCGAGTGCGAGCTGCCTTGTTGCACTGAAGAGGACCGTAACGGGTGCCTGATACAACCCAGTCAGCGCGCGTATGACAGAAGAGAAGGCGAGTGCCTATAGGTAAGCGTACACAGCGATGCTCTCCAGAGGTACTGACTCAGCACGTCACTCACCATTGTGCTCCTCAACATACGTTCCATCGCACTCGCTCCCTCGCACTGCCTGGAGCACTGGTCTGGAAAATGCGCCGACTGCACGCTGGTCAGCTGCGCCGCGCAAATCGCAGCATACATATATCCATTCTCAGCGTGGGCTGGCCCGACAGCTCGGCTTGTTCGGGAGCACGGCGACGAAGAACGGTTGCAAGCTGGTGGGCAGGGTCTCGGACTCGATCAGAGCATGCTCACCCCCAAAATCCGAAAAGAAAAGTCAACATTCAGCATCCATCACCAGGTCTCGACTCGGCGAAGATGATCACGGACGCCTGCAGCTGCGGGTGGCCGAGGGAAGACTTGAGCTCGATTGACTCTCGATAGGCTAGCGTACGTTGGAGTCCCGCGAGCGTCATCTCGGGCGAGAAATGGGGTTCGCGAGGCCTCGTTGGGAGCGCGAATACGAAGGAGGTTCGCGGACGTGCGTCATGCAGCCCGCGCGAGGAGACGGCTGTCATTGAAACTCCCGCGGGGACGTCCACGCCGAATCGCGCCCTTAATGGAGAGACGAACCGGGGCGTGCTCCTGCCGCTTCTGCTTCACTTCCACTTCCACTTCCACTTCGACCCACCTCCCCGTCGACTAGTCCGACTCCTTCCTTCCCTCCTCGACAGCGGACGCCCAGAATCCACGTCGAACATCCGCACCACCACCCCACTCGTCTGGTCTGTTCCGTTCGTGCCCGGTCGCGATGCTTATGGACAGCCCCTCGCCTTAGTATGCACCTCCTGTCCGCGATTTCCCCGGGCTGCCAACCTCGTCCTTCCGCGAACGGGGCGGATGATCTCTGGGCACGGTGAGCTCGGAGCTCACAGCCTCCCCTCATCATTTCGACAGCCGAAGCAGCCCGCGAACATCAGGATGAGGCTCATTGTAACACACCTGCGCACGCGGTCGCCGTACGTACCTGTCGAGCACGTCACGCCGCAAATGCGCTACGCTATTTTCGCGCTGTTGGAGGAGGTACGGTCCTGTGATGAATTGTGTAAGGCGTCCGTCCAGTCGACCGGCGTTTCGGCGTCGGCCACTTTGGCGGGGGCTTCTCCAAACGATGCGCAAGGGTCGGGCCGTCGTGAGCAAGCAGCGGGTGCTGCCTGACAACTCCCATCTCGAATCAAGACAGCGCGTCCGGAGGATGCTCGCCTCGCCTTCGTGAATAAATTTTCTGTCATGCGAGCCACGACGAAACTTGGTCAGTGCAGAGCTCCTGATAGGAGGAAGAAGGATAAACCAAAACCCATCATCGTCCAGGAATGAAAATCTTATTGCAGTTTGAAAGCCGGTACTCCACGGTCTCACTGGTAGCACATCAACGGCAGTCAGACATCCGCAAACGGGTTGGTGAAACATACGTTGTACGTACAGCACGTTACAAATCCGACAGATGAAAGAACAAACGTCCGCTCCACTGCATCCACCTCCGTGCGTCGTCGGAGGCACCGCGATGTCCAATGGCCTAGCTCCCTCACTCCTCGTCCTCATCCTCGCTCCCATTTGCATGTCCGAGGCCCTCGATCTGTACGCCGCCGGCAGGCCCCTCTCCCTCTCCGTCCTCACCTTCACGGTCGCCGTCCTCCTGCTTCTTCTTCAGCTTGGCAATGACCTTGTCGGCACGGTTGAAGATGCCACCGGTGGGTGCGCCGCACGCGGCGCACTTTGGTGTCTTGGCGAAGCGCTTGATCGCGCACGCTGAGCAGAAGTAGTGTTCGCACCGGGTGACGACCGGGTCTGTGTACGGCTTGCGGCAGACGACGCAGGCGAACGGGATGTCTTCGTCGTCCGAATCCGTGTCGGACACGTCTTCGCCGGCCTGCTTCTTGGGGTCCGCGGCGAGCTTGTCGAGTTGCCACCCTTGGAGGTCTAGAATAGCACATGTGTGAGTTCATCGTTCACCACTCTACCGCACTGCACGCATTCTCCGGATACAAGACGACCGGACACGTATGCTTGGAGAATCTCCTTAGCACACACGCTAAGAAGCATACCCAGGTGATCCCCTTTCGGTCCGCGCCTCGGTGATTGGGAATGCGTGCCTTGCGAGAAGCAAAAAATGCACTTACATGTTCCTCGGTCGTGCAAGAATTTACACGTATCGCCATAACCACAGTAGCCCGTCTCTGTTGTAAATTGGTTGAATAATCAGCAAGAGCTTCGGGCGTAACCTGCTAGCATTACGTACCTTTATAGTCCTTACACACGTCGGGCTGATAGTCGACGATTGTCACCGTCCGGATCGTGCTGTTATTCGACCTCTGCGGGCCCACACGCATCGCCTTCGGCACCTCCTTGTTCTTCCGGATGTGCGAGGTGTACGCCTTCTGCCCGCGGTATAGCCCGTCGTCCGGCACCTCCTCCTCCTCTTCATCCTTCTTCTCGAACTTGCGCCGCTTCGCCAGGAGCTCCGCCGCCTCGTCGCCCTGCAGGATCTCCAGCGCTGCGTTCACGTGCGAGCCCGCTGCCGTCCACTTCACGTCCGGGCCCTCCCGCGTGTCCTCCTGGTCGTCGTCACCTTGTCGCTGCGACGCGGTGCGTTTGGTCCCGGCACTGAGGAGGTTCGCAGCAGCTTTACGCGACGGAAGGACGACTTCGGATTTGGAGGAGGACGCGACTGGGGCCGTCATAGCGGTGGCCCGTGGTGATGCAGACCGTTTCCGACTTGTGGTGGGGCGTCCGCGGCCTTTCTTCTTGAAGAACGGTACGGTGAGGTTTTCAGTATCAGCCATTTGGAAGACGCAGCACTCAGACGGTCTGGAGGTAACAAGCAGAGATCTATGCAGAACTGTCGCGCACAGACATACGCGGTGGCTGAAGGCGCTTATTGGGCTTAGTCATGGGCTGCATCAGCACACCTAGACGCTTGCAATTCTCAACTTGGCAATGAGCATCTTGTGGCCAACGTCCGCGCCTACTTATGTCAAACTTATGTACACTCCAACTTAACAGTCTATCGTGGGGATGGGAGCTGCGCTGGGAGTTAGCGTGGTAAGGTCTTGAAATTTACGGTTAAAATGCCCTCCCAGCTATGCCGTACTATTAACTCTTGAATGGGACGACAGTGCCATGGCCTCGAACATGCCGTACGCACATGCCAGACCATTCGCGTCCGAGCCCGGTTCCTATTGCTGCAATTGCGGAGGTAGGACGGTAGGGCAGTATGTATGTCATTCCTCTACGGACACTGTTCAGCGGGTTTCGATCGATGGCGTTCTGCGAGTGCCTGGCTTTTCCAACCGAACTTATTACTTTCTCTACTTAGCGGCCAGTCGCAGGTCTCGATCGTCCTCCGCCGAACACAGCGCGACGCTCTACCACCGCAATTCCACTTTGGAGCCCAGACCCGATCTGTGTTCGGGACCTTGTCGCACAGGTATGTCCGAAGCTCGGATGCAATACCAAAGTCCCTGCTATTCAACGTCTTCCCTGAGAATGACGTACTTCATCTTCCACAGGCAACTTACCTCTGCGGACGCCACGGCGGGTTCCAGCCCTCCCACTCTGCTGCGAGAGCGCGATGCGAGCCTGTCCAGTGCGAACGCATGTCAGTCACTAGGTCAATCTTAGGATAGCACAATAGAAACTTACGGCACCCTGACAGCGCACCCTGCTGCGTCCGAGCCCATCGACCTCAGTCCTTACCTGCGATGGTCTCGATAGCTCCCTTATCGTTTCCGAGGAGTCGTCAGCGATCACTTGACACTCGCGCCAGAGAACCAGCCCTGCCATCCGCTACCCGCACCTAATGTCCGTCAAGTGCTTCGCACTAGCACCAACACAGCAGGCGCATACCGCAATCCATCGCTCGCGCACCGGGGAGACGAGACTAGGCTACACCTTCCCGGATGCGAAGAAGGTTATGCCACCACGCCAGAGGGCGAATGCACGCACGCCTCCCCCGGATCCACGGTCGCACCCGACCGCACGCTGCTCGTCTCCCCTCCCCGATCGTCCGCTCCGCGCTCTTAACCGCATCGAAAACGAACGCGTAGATCCTGGAAGGGACACTACCAAAATCATTACGCTCACGTCCGTCTTCCCCTTCTCGACGACGTCTTCTTGGTAGCGAATACACGGTGCGTCTTCCCTGCCAGACAGGCCGATGGTGCGCGATACAGACCCAGGCGATCGGCGGGGCCATTCCCAGGGCTTTGTCCCCCGGCCGTCCGACTGGATCAGTAACCTCGTAACCGTGACAAGGACGTAGTGTGCGTACACCGAGCGGACGTCATAGTGCGGAGTCCGTGGACAATGGCTGGGGTTTGGGCCGCAACGGTCTCATGCCTTGTGGTCTGACGGTCGCTGGTGGAAATATTCAGTTGGTGCATTCAGTCGCACTGCTTCAGCCCGCATTCGCCCGGAGCGGTCCCAACGAGCAGGAACTCCAGGGCGTCAAGATTCTATGCGCATCCAGGCCCCAGATTACGACCGTCCCGGTCTCTGGTCTCTGAGTCGCGACCGAGCCCGAGTACGTTCCTCCAGGGGGCCTGCAAACACCACACTTACGACGATGATCGCAACTCGCAGTCGGCAACTTGGACTTGCCGTTGTGCTCCCATTCTGTCAGTGGTGCCAGACAAGCGGCTACTGGCGATACGCACTGTTGTGCTGCCTTCTGAGACGTTGATTCCCCACCAGCAAACGGGCGAACAGGCTCAATTGGCCTCAAGATGTTCAGGCTTCGCGCCTCGGACGTCCGCTTCCGGCCTCACATGCGCTTCATCCCCATGCGGGTCATTTCGCTCACCAGCATGCTCCTATGATAGGTTCGCATCTCGCTTGAACTCGCAGGCCACATGGACACCCGTGAAGCCCTGGCCGCGCCGCGTTTTCCCCGCCAGCAGCCCTTCACCGGAGACGCTTCTCGTTCTCCCGCCCTTCTCCTAGAACGAGAACCCCCCTCGGCTGCACCACGCACCCCAGCCTCCCCCCACGGTGCACTAAGGACCCCAGGACACAACAATCGCGAAAAGGAAAGGACGATGGGGAGCGGAGATGACCGTGGCCGCAGTCCGTGGCCAGGCGCTAAGTATCACCGAGGCTATAGGAACCTTGTGCGCGACGCGGTCACGATTCGAGGGGCAGGCCGGCGTTAGCACGGAGGGGTGCATGGGAAGAACCCGAGGCTTGCGATTCTACGAAGGCTTCGAAGCTCTCGTGGTCCCGAGTAGCAGATAGCGAGGAACGCTCAAGCACTTCCGTTCCCCTCTGTACGGCTGCGTTTGGGAGCGACAATCAGGTCCTCGGCCAATCATGAATCACGATTCGGGATGCGTGTGTGGGGGGGGGGGGACGATCGCGTCGCCGCCTGCCGCTGTGCGCATGCGACGTATACGCTACTGGTGGCTGCAACTCGTCCTCGCATTGGACGCGCTCTGAGGCCGAGCGTGGAGGATGTCGCACGTATGTTGTTGCTCTGGGTCAGCCGCGCGCACACGAGGGACGATGTGATGCCTTCAACGTTCATGTTCGCATTCATAAGACGTTAATAGCGGAGGAGGAAAGCTCTACGGGATACATGGTCTTGGTACTTCTCCGCGCCCCCTTCGCGCCGTTGTCCTTTGCTGCGTTCATTACCGAGAGTACAACATACGGAACGGAACCTGGACGGACATGAACAAATCAAGGTGAGTGAGTGGAGGACGAACAGGGAATGACCCGTTGGCGACGTGAGTAGTGAAAGCACGTATGCGCGGCTCGTAGTATGACGAAGCAGAGGGATAGTATGACCGACGTAGGAGGGCATATGCGACCACAGTACCAACGTGTCGGCGGGTGGAAGGGACACGAAGCAGAATTTGGAAGTAGATAATTTGATACACCAAACAACAAGACAAGGGAATGAAGGAGGAAGAGGAAGCCGCGGAACGGAGGAGTTCGCGGACTACACATACATTCACCACATCACGCGTCCTCCTCCCGGGGGCGCTTCAAACCCGCACCGTCCGATGGTGGCGGCGACGCCGACTGTTGCTGTTGCTGTTGCTGCTGCTGCTGCTGCACCGCGCCCGCGCCCGTAACACCCACGACCAGGCCCTTAAGCCATCCGTTCTCTCTCCTGAGCGCCTCGCATTCCTTCTCGAGCTCGCTCACGCGCACCTCCAGCTCCTTCGCCTTCCGCTCCAGCGCCGCCTCCCTCTCCTTCTTCTTCAGGCGGAACCGCGCGGACGCAGCCGTGTTCCGGCGCCGCTTGTCCTCCGCGGGGCCCAAGTGGGTCCCAGACGGCGCATCCTCGGGCGACTCAGGCTGGGGAGAATCTACCGTCGGCGACGGGACCGAAACGGAGTTGCGGGCGGTCCGCGCACGCTTGTTAGTGGTCGTCGTAGCAGGGGATGCAGGGCTGGGTGCCTGGGACTGCTGCGGGGGTGATTGCGCGGGAACAGACTGGATCGAAGACGGTATAGGCTGCGAAGGCCCGGGCCGGAAGCTGGATGCGTGCATAGAGAGCAGCTGGGCGATAGTGTTGGCAGGGTTGGGAGCCTGCGCAGGCATTGGCGCAGGGGGCGCCATGAAGGGGTCGATGCCAAAGGTGGCGAGGAGAGAGTTGATATCGAAGGGGGGCAGCGGGTGATGGCCGCCGCTAGAAGACGAAGCAGCCTGGGGAAGGATGGTACCCATCACGACGTTCTCGTGCGAGTGGGTCTCAGCGATGCCGCTGCGCTGGACGTCGTCGTCGGGGTCGTTGTAGCGTTCGGGGTCATCCTCGCTGTCGTCGAGCGTACCGCGCTTCTTGCCATCGGAGGCATCCTTTTTGCTGCTCGGAGCCTCGCCCGGGCGGGTAGACTGGAGGGGCTCGTCTGACTGGAAGTTGAGGTTCGTCCATAGGTCAAGCTGGGCGCTCAGGTCTGGAAATGGGACCGAGAGGAGGTCGGCGTCCGAGAGGTACGGGTTCGGCGGCGGAATGGGATGAACGACGTTAAGGCCTTGGAGGTTGGATGGTGCCATTGCTGATAGTGATACAAGTTTGCGTGCTTCGGGGCGGCTTCTCTTGCGTGGAAAGCGGCCTCGAAAAAAAGGATATGACTCCTCTGCCTGTGTCCATGTCAGCTACTGCGGTATTTTGCCTGCAGGTGGAGCATACCAGAGGGAGAGTGCGTGGGGACGAATGGAAGAGATCCTGCGGTAGGAAGAGGGCAGAAGCAAAGGAGGAACGGGGGATGGGAGGACGGAGAGGGGAGGCGGAGCCGGCAATCTGTGTTCTAGTATCTAGCCGAGCTGTTGGGAGTGGCTGAGTAAGGTATCCCATTCGGGGCCCCGTCCACATCGCAAGCTGATTCTCCGAAAGCGCCCGTCGGTGCCACTGCCATGCCCCCGCCCATCTCCCTCTGACGTCGCATCTCAGTTGCACTTGCTCCAGCGCATCTCAGCACTATAAAACACACCATAGAAGCGGATCGCGCTCTGCAGACACCCAGTAGCCTCAGCAGGGGCGACGGCGGCTGCGAAACAATGCACAGGGGCAGGCGATCGGAGTTCCAAGTCCATCGATTGGCCTGGCGCCCAACATGATTGACACGAAAACACACGCTGACACCGCCTAAAACCGTCGGTCCCGCCCCCGCCCCGCCCAGAAAGCCCACAAAAAAAAGTTTGGCCCACCTGCCAAGGTGGCGGCTATCGTTGTACGACATCCGGTAGCGCAATTGCGAATGCCCTGACAGCGATAACGTCCCTGGCCCCGACGCCCGACCTCCCCCAACCCCGCGTCTTTTCATGCGCTCACCCGTCTGCCACTTCGACAGAGGATGATTATGCCGTACAGGCGTCCTATCGATGCCACAGAACCCACGTTTCGTGAGATGCCCGAAACCGCCTCCAATACAACGAGCTCGTCAGCTGCTCCTCCACGCTTGGGCTTACTCAGATCCGCCAAGGTCATGTTCACTACTGAGCTCAGCGTTCCGCACCGCGACTTTTAACTAAGTATGCCAATGAGATGCCAGCATGCCATCAGTTGGCCATCAGTACAGCGTGTCCACAGTTTGGTCGGCCCGCGGTCCGGAGCGGCGACGAGTGTACCACTTCAAGTAAGTACGTTGTCCAACTTCCGTCTGTATATAAACAGGGAGGGAGTTGTCATGAGACGGCCAACTGGCAGCTGTAGGCGTCCGAGAAGTTCCTGCAAGGCACCGTAGCAATAGTCTGAATTATGGCGGCACAACGGGTACGTAGTAGTAGCAGACGCGGAGCCCACCGCGGGTAATAAGATATAGGATGATGGTTGGATGGTGGGGGGAAGGAGGTTATATACTTAGACTGACTCATTTCAACCGGGGTTCGGATATCGTTATAATGTACCAAAGCAGAGTCGCAAACCAAGAACTGTCTCTTCGTCGTCCGTCCGTCCGTATCGTCACCAGCATTATTCAATGTTTTCCACGCCAGGACTGTCGTCCTACGCACACCTTGAACAGCAGAGGGTCTAAGACGTCAGCGCCAAGACGACCGGGACCTTACAGGAGCTGCTTCCAGCCCGCGTCGCGGCACTTCTTGACAAGCCGCTTGACCTCCTGCGACCGCGCACGAGTGGTGACCAGCAGGGTATCAGGCATGTCGACGATGACCAGATCGTCGACTCCAAGCATAGACACCAGCCTGCCCGAGGCAGGCACCACAATGCCGCCTGCCGCCTGCTCCGTGACAACTGCAGCAGATAATCAACGACATGTACGTGCCACGCCAGACACTAGCTGAACTTACCCAGACCGCTGTCGCCGAGAATCCGAGGCTGGTTGGTCTCAGCAGGCAGGAGGTCCGCGAGGGACGAGAAGTCTCCAACGTCGTCCCAACCTGTTATTGATTGCGCACGCACAAATTCCGGTTAGAACGCCGACGCGCAAGTTAAGAGCCATCGAGACTGACCGAACGTAGCCGGCACGACCGCGACGCGCCGGTCCATGGCCGCAGGCTCCGCGACCGCGTGGTCGATGGCGATCTTCTCGAGCCCAGGCCAGACCTCGTCCAGGACGCGCTCCCGCGTCTTCTCGTCGTCCCACGCGAGCGCGATCTTCTCGAGCCCTGCGTGCAGCTCGGGCTTGTACTCCTTGAGCAGCTGCATGAGGAACGTGGCCTTGGTCACGAACATGCCCGCGTTCCACCGGTAGTTGCCCGTCTTGATGTACGCCGCAGCGGTGCGCGCGTCCGGCTTCTCCTTGAACGACGACACCAGCCGAGCGTTCGGCGCGTCCGACATACCGAGTTTCTCGCCGAGGCGGACGTACCCGAAGCCGGTCGACGGGTGTGAGGGGGCGATACCGATGGTGACGAGGTAGTCCTTCTTCGCGACCTCTACAGCTTCCGCTACCGCAGCGAGGAAAGCGTCGTCGCCAGAAATCATATGGTCGGCGGCGAACGAGCCAATAATCGCGTCCGGGTCGCGGACTGAAAGAACAGCCGCCGCAAGACCGATGGCAGCCATGGAGTCCTTCGCGCTGGGCTCGCAAAGGAGGTTGTGCGCGAGGAGGTCCGGAAGCTGATCCATGATGCTCCTGACATGCGCGGGGCCTGCGACAATTGCCGTGCGGGAAGCGGAGGAGAGGGGGATGAGACGGTCCCAAGTAGCCTGGATGAGCGATCGGCCCTTGAGGGTAAGGTCAAGCAAGAACTTGGGGTGCTCCTCTCGTGAGAGGGGCCAAAGACGCGTCCCAGCGCCGCCGGCGGGAATTACGACCCAGAAACCGGGGATTTCGCGGACGCCGAATGGGAATTGCGTGAGCGCATTATCGCTTAGGGGGGAAGGGACATAGAGGCTGGGTGGTACGGCAAGGGACGGGATAGAGTTCGGGGTTAGGAAGGGAGACCTCGCGCGCAGCTGGGGGCTACCAGGGGCAGGCGTGTGGAAGCCAGGTGTACCAAGTTTCGAACCGTTGTAAGTCTGTGGGTATAGCTCGCGTTAGCATCGTCCGTCTGTTATCAACGGTCGAAGCATGTGAGATGCTACCCGGGATCACGCTCCTGCCCAGCTAGCTACAATTGCTCGCTATCATCGCTCGTAGGTAGCTATTGGCCGAACAACGGCCGCTGCATTGTCCGAGAGACTGTGCATGCGGCTCACGGTGAACTGGTGCACCTGAGACCGCACACAGAACCACCTGCTGCGCACGCCGCATGCGCGCGACACACGCGCGAAAGGTCGCTCTGCGTCAATCAGGACGCATCTATCCCCGTATTGACTGCGCGCCGACGTGGACGCACGGGCGATGGCCAGCGGACCCAAAGCCCCCGAGCGACTGTCTGGCTCTCCTGAACGAAAAGACAGCATATAGGAAGGGGAGCGCGCCCGAGCCTCCCAGACATTGCGATGACAGGGTAGATGACACGGCTCAACAGGAGAGCAACCGTGGTGCTTCGCGGCGTTGTGGCGGACGAAGGCGTACAGAAGAAACCGTGCAGAGGACGTACCAGTCCCTCCCGAACCTGCCGCTCCAGGCTGGCATTCGCCTGTCGAAGCTCGTGACACTCGGAGCGAAGCTCAGCGATCTCCAATTGCTAGAACACACGTCTGTCAGCGAATTCCGTCGATCGCGACGTCGCGCGAGGGGACGCTCACCGATTTGTGCACGGCGTCCAAGATCTGCTTGAACATGGCTTCGACCGGAGCGCCTACTCCGGCCTGTACGCCAGAAGAGGACGTCGCGGAATGCGCGGGCGGGAGAGACATGTCGCTGGCCGTCGTCTGGGATACTTTCGAGAGTGGTGGGATAGGGAAAAAAGGGAAGAGGGGGAGGATGTTGTGGTAGAGTTGGCGCAGCTTGACGTGTCCGCTCTCGCGCCCTGTCCGAGCCAGCGCTCCCGCAGGCGGCCCCAGCCGAGCCGTAAATCACACGTGGGAACAGCCTCTCGTTATGGGCGTCTACACCCAAATGTTTTCGGGCACCAAGTCCAGCGTCCAACGTCCACGCCCGTTCATGTACTGCACACGCGCATTTGGCTCAATCCGTACGGCAAACGTCTCGAGATGTTCGTACTAATCATTATCATTAAGGTCGTAAACCGTACATGCATAAAACGCATCTTGACCGACAACGAGCCATGTCAAGCAAGCCATGCTGCGAACGCGAAGGACGGATCACGTTCGTCATTCAAGCAAACCTTTTCTTATGAAGGAAGGCCTCGCTGGGTACGAAGAAGTAATGTGAGCTCACCCTTTGCAAACTTCTCTCCTACAACTTGTACCCCCCGACGAGGTCGAGGTCGCGAAAAGAGGCACGGCTGAAACAATGGAGTTGCGGGAGGTGGTCAACGCAAGCGCGGCCGCGGTCCACCACAGGAGGTACGTTTACGAGACGTGCAGTGATCGGCACGGGAGTGGAAGTGAACTCTAGAATTATGCGTAAAAGGCGTTAGTTTTGCCTCTCGTTGGATTGGGAATTCGTAATATACATAATAAGGAGTGCCTGGTCAATTATGCGGATGACACCTACGTTTCATCGAGTCGCATAGCATGGTACAAGTCATTGGTTATCAGTTCAACTGACGTGTGCCGTGGACACCGATCTGTTCGATGGTCGCGGTCCTGTGAGCGTTGGGCTTGAGGGTCTTTATGGGTTGTGTACCGCATCTCGCGGAGCTACTTTCAGTCTCCGCTCGTCGTCCGACTCGTCGACAAGGCCGCGGGTTCCTGTAATTTGTAAACTGGCCTTGGTTACGCTCGTCAACCAGGCCGGTCGCGTGTGTGTGTCCACAGCGGCGCGGGCTTCTACAATTTGTTCCACAGGCAACCTAACAGAGATGAGTGCGTCATATGATCACATATTCATCAGAGCATACTTACGTACCAACAACGCCAGCATACTCAGAGCCCGACGGTGGTTGGCCTGCGTAGGATGAGGTATATAAACCTTAAGCAGGGTCAGGTGGGTAACTATCGGTGAACTGGTGTATAGCTTGAGCACCCTGTCCGGCAGCTCGTCACCGTCGCCTCTGGCCATTTGGGCCGGACCGCAGCAGCGAGTCGACATGGCTCCATCTACCGACGCCTTCGTTTGAGGTAAACGTCGACACTGTCGCTTGACTGGGGTATGCGGACTTACAGAAGTCCGTCCTTCAGTTGGGGGCAGTCGTGACCACCAACGCAGGCGTCGGAGGCGGGATATGTGGCGAAAGGCGGAGACTCGGAGGGGCTCGGAGAGCTTTGGGGGGAGGGGAGAGAGTGCTGCCGGTGACTCACCTCAGAACTCTGCGAGGGGTGGACGATGGGAAGGAGGCCGGCAGATGACCCAGGTTGGTACTATGCCCGCTTCTCCGCTAGAACCTGGGCCATTCGATGTCTAGAGTTTGCTTGGGCCTTGCCAGCTGTCCACCGGCGCGTGGTAGCTGATTGGGTCGTGGGCCGTACGCTATCAGACGGCGACAATACCTGGGCCACGATGGCGGCCTTCGACCGCTCTTGCCACGCACCTGCCAGTGAGGAGCGAACTCCCCGGCCTCGCCATACCACAAGGTCGATTGCGTCCTTCTTGGTCGGTGCGAGAACGGGTGTGGGTCGATCTGCGCCAAGCAGCGGGGAATAGAACTGAATGGCTGGATGGAGAAGCAAGGCGAGAAGAGCAATCTCGTTTCCGCACGACGGGGGGTGGACGAGTTGGTGGAACCGGGGTGGTGTCCTACAAGGGCAACGCTGGACGGGGACCCGCCGCAGCTCGGCCAACGTCCTGAGGGGCGTTGGCAGGCGTCCGTGGGCTAGGTAAGGATCGTGCATTGCAGAAGGGAGGAAACGAACATCGGTACTCACGAGCCGCTCACAGGGCAATCACTCCTACAACTTCTATGAACGTGACGCCCATTCGCGGCGAACTCTAACTTTTCAACAGTCAGTTTCCTCCCTCCGTCTTTCCCAGATCTCTAACGGGCTGCCGGCCTCTACGCCCATTCCATCTCAACCCACCGAGCCAGCTTTCGGAGACTTCGCCTTCTACTCAGTTCAGTGGCCGTGGAGAACTGGGGGCTGTCCCAGATACTTGCCGTAAAGCTGCGGACCAGGAGCAAGCTCCGGGAGCGTATGGCCCATGGGAAACCAGGTTGGTCTGCAATTTGCTAATGGCTGGTGTTAACTCTGACCTTCTATGACAAACCCCCCGTTTACAGCACTCGTCCAGAAGTCTCGAACTCGGCGATTGAATTACCCCTCTCAAGAATGTGCCAGACCAGCGTGGCGGCGCATCTAGTACGTTGCAGACTTCGACCTCAGCCTCGTGTATTAAGCTCGTAGCTTCGCAGGGAGCCTTCACGCCCCAGCGGCGAATCATGCGGCTGATCATCAAACCTCGTTCCCCAACCCTGTCAAGGTGGAGCACGGATAATTCATCGGCGCAGAGTGCTGTCCACCCTCAATAATAGAGTTTCTGAACACGAATGTGTTTCGGCAGGCCAAAGCCTGCTGTTCAGACCGAGGTGAGTATGATTCGCACCCTCGATCGCCTTCGTTTTGCCTCGCGCCATGCCGAACGTTCCGCGACCATTCTACCGTATGCCCAAATCTGGCCGTGCCGCTCGCAGGTTGGGCGACGGGCTTCACTCCGATCTTCCCTTGTCGGCGCAAAAATTTCGGGGGTGAACTCAAACTTCGAGTCCTTCCGACAGGGAACAGTTCACAGCGTCGCCAAGACAAGGAGCAGGACTACCCACGTAAAATTTTCCAGTGGTTTCCACTTGCTCTGCTCATAGAAGATCTCCCGCTTCTCCGCCCACACTTTCCCAACTCCCACACTCCTCCAGAACCGTCCCAGATCTCCGGCTCGCCTCTGCGGCCTCGTGCACATCGGCAACACCGAACGCAGCGAGCCGGCCGTCCTTAAAACGGTCGACGGCGGCGCGTAGGGCGACCGCTCCCCCCGTTCGCCGTCTAAATGCGCCTGCGCGATGCAATGAAACCACACGAAAATTATAATTACGCTCGTGAAAGAACACAACCCCTGTCATAATTACATCCGCCTATCGATGTTGAATGGTCGTGCCTTTACGGGCGGGTCATGAGATGCATCATCCGTATGCATTAGGGGTTCGAGGGCTTGCTTCCAGGACGGGGTCGCATTCAAGGTTTGATATTCACCTCATTTCAAGGCACCATGAAGTACCCTCGATCTGGCCTCGTCAGGAATCACGTCCGGGCCTTGGTGGTAGCCTGTGAGCGCAGGTACGAATTATGGCTCCTGTCCGGTCTTCCGGTGGGGGCGTCCGTTTCGCGGACGGAGGCAACACGTTAAGTGTACGTTTGGTTTACAAATGTCTCAGCTAAGGACGGGGTTCTCAGCCTTCATGTATTTTCAGCACTAGGACATAATACCACCCTCCCCACGTTCGCTATCTGAATAACGGTCCAGAACCAAGTCATCCCGGCAGCGATCTCAACGATTGCACCACTCTGCGCCAACTGCTCCCAGACAGACGCGCCGCACCCGTTCCGACCTGCGAAGTGGGGAACTGGTGTGGCGGCAATTCTCATCACTTCGTCGATTCCCAGTTCTGGATCACCGCGGTTGCTGCTAGTTCGCCTATCACGCTTCCATCCAGTAAAGGCAGCGGGCTCTTGAGCGAACCACACGCCGGCGTTCTCGGAACCAATCTTAAAACTATAACTCATGATGTTCTTGACCATGCCGACGAAGCCATGGGCGGTGTGCGGAAGGGCATGCGGCACTTGTGTGTGCACCCCTCGGTGCGGATTTCCCGCACCTCTGCACAAATTAGTCAATTCGAACATTCCTAGATACGGCAGGCGATCGTCCTTACGGCTGGCATTGCTCTGCGCGCGAATGGCTAGAACGACGTCGGCACATTTAGGCCGACTATCCAGGCCTGAGGACCCCAGTTTGCCGACTGCACCAGAGGGCCTGGACGTGACGTTGGGCGCAAGTTCATCACGATGGAAGCTCCGAGGCGGGCGGCGTTCCTGCTGTCATGTTAGGTCCTACATATCTTGGGCCTTCTTCGCATCTTTGGGCCCTCAGAGGTGAAATATATGTGTGAACGTTAAATGCCGGCCATGGTTTTGGATGCGAAGCTCGGCGGCTCAGGCCAGAACACCGCTGTCGGCGTCTTGTTCCTTACTCCAATCGATGCTTGGCAATGTTCGTGGCTACCCTGGTCAAGCTGTCGACTTGCCGGGCGGAGAGCATCAACCACCGACGGCATCAAGTTGGCGCGAAACGTGTCACATTCTTTCTTTCTGTGACTGTGTACTGCGGCGGAATTGGCCTTTTACGGGGCGATCAGAGTTGTCTGTTATACTTACTTATCGATGATCGTGACTCTGATTATCCCGGCAAGGGGGCGCATCGCCGCGCGCGTTGGGATCATTATTCCAAACTCTAAGCGCCGATTGGAACTCCGAGCACTCGCAACTGCAACCACATCCAACGTTCCTGCCTTTGAACGCTCACCGTTCCAACCCTCCTTTCTTCCTCCAACACTGCGCCTCGTGTCCACACAGTCTGCAAGCCATCCGCGCCATACCAGTCATTCTCAACGGTACGTTCTTCTCGCGTCCTCCGCCTTTCCCCTGGTGTATTCACATGGACTTCGCAAGACGGCATCTGGCACATTCCAGCGGGATAAGATGTGCTGCCGCAGCTCATCTCAGGTTCAATCGCGATGTGCTTCTAGCCCGAGGCGATGGCGCAAGGGTGTTGTGGCCTCGCCGCCCAAAGACGGGGTCATTGTGTGTCGGTGCACAATACTGTCCCCTTGACAAGTACCGCTACCAACATACGCAGCGGGTCTTCAACTCAACCAACTCATTGAGGAGGGTCCTTTCGAACATATGTTGATCTGTAGGCCACGGGGTGGACCCTTGGGACATCCGTTGGCCTGTAGGTTGCGGGGTGTTGTCAAATATTTGGTCCGCCGATTCGGCAGCAGAGCGTCGGAACTTCCGAGGTAAAGTCGATGCTTCCATGTTTGTCCAGTTTGTCAGCTGGCCTCTGGTTGTTGTCCTACAGCGTGGGCTCGGCGCCCTCACCATTTGAATGTCCTGTCCTTCAGCCGCCCATGTGTCCCAGGGGATCCTAGTCTCTGCCCAAATCCGTACTCGTCTTCCCTTATGCCTTTCCTTTATCGCGATAATTATGATTAGAGTGCTGGCTTCTCGGCTTAATCGCAATCAAAGGGTCCAAGGGCATCTCGTCGTCATCTATACAGGCCTTTTCGGGCATTTCACTATCCCTACCCTGCGTTCCATGCCGAAAGGACCCCAATTCCGCACAACCCCGCGCAGGCCCGCACCAGACGAACGGAGCGGCGACCAGTCGCTTTCCAGCCGTTTGCCGGCCAGCCAGTCCTTGCGTCCGATCCTACTATCCGGAGACTCCTCCTTTTCCCGAAAAAGGAGGTGCCTCTAAGCTCCTGCCGTGTTCTCCCAGTGTGTCCTGATGTGGGTCGAATGGCGTGGATGGATCATGTTTCGGCCCCCCCTCTTCTCACAGTCGCTGGGAGCCATCTGGAGGGGCGAGGCAGGATGTGCAACGTTAACGTTCGGGTTCGCGGCGAATCTAAGTATCGCCCCCCCGCGACGAGCTCTCGAGTGCTACGGCCGCACTAGCTTCCGAGTGCTCCGCAGACGCGATGTGCCTCTCTAGGCGACATGCCGTGTCACGCCCATGTGGACTAGAAGAGTACAATCTCCGTGCGCTGGAGCCAGCATTACTGGATGCAGCAAGGGTCCCTTGTAGAGGGCGTGAACATGTCCTGTCGACAGTCGACCCTCCCTGCCTTGCGCTGATGCCAGAAGCCCAGCGTTTGACAGGCGCACTCCGTCCGCCCTCTCACGCACTCAGGAATGACGCATTGCTATTCCCCTCGCCTCCAGCTGCGTGCCCGTCTAATGATGGTTTGCTGCTTATGCTCTATCTCGGCCTTCGGTCCCTCCGTCCAGCGAAACTCGGCGCGCCGTGACGGTGCGTCGTGCCGTCTTTCAGAAGGCTGATGATTTCCCATCATCAGAAGCTGCATGTCTCACCCCCTTTAGGGACTACGTATGCGAACGCACGGCGACGAGCCCACCATGGCCCCCCGTTTGTCTTCCTGCTACCCCACACACACGCCCCGAAAACGCGTCTCTATCGTGGTTTCCGATAATCTGGTCGTCGACGCACGCAGCAGAAGGAGACGGAGATGCGGACGTGGTTCTGGAGCTCCGCGTTCGCCTCCGCGCCTGGCCGCCCGTCCGAGTTTCATCATCGCACTCAAAAGGCACTAAGCACTACATAGTATTTAGCATCGCGGGCGTGCCGGCATCACACCGCGTTTCGGAGAGTGAACGATGGCGATGCGCAGGTCGGTCTGTGGGCATTGATATTGATTTCCGGCCTGTGCGGGCTGAGGTGCCTATCTGCCCCTCTCGCGAAGGAAAGTGCACTGCTGATACCTACAAGCGTCGCGTCCGAGAAGCCTGTCGCTTAGAGCCAAATTTACCTTGCCTCTCACGCCCTCGTGCACGCACCCCATGAATAACGCCACCCTTCATTCTGCCTTCTGCTGCTGATCTCGCTGTCAGGCGACCGGGTTCGAAATGTCATCGGGAGTGCCAGTCAGAAGTCGTTCGAGGGCAGGTCTAGTAGCGTACATAGCGAGACATAGCGTGCTTCCAGATAGCCAAATACACGTACAAATAAGCCTGTAACTATTGGTGGAAACCGTCCGCGCTCAATAACATTATTACGATTACCTAGATAGCGAGGTATGCATCCGAACGCGAGGAGAGGGTAAGTAGCTATCATACAACAGAGCGTAGTGGCGATGGGGGGAGATCAGAGAGCAAATCGAAGATAAGATGCGATACAAAGCCTGGTAAAGAGTCCGCGAAAGCGTGTAACATCGCCAAGTCGTAGAACGTGTCAAATAGAGATGGCTTGGAACTGACGAAGGGCCTCGTCGTCGATGGGATCCCGAGCCCTCGGAGAGATATTTTGAAGATATTCTAGAGGGGCGAGTCGACGATCGGAGAGAACGAAACCGGCAGGGAGGGGCGCGGCAGGGGGCACCAGAGCGTGCGGGGGAGAAGGCGGGAGGGGATACGGTGTGGGATAGAAAGCTTCGGGGCTCGACGACGGTGACAAAGATGCGCCTGAGGAGTCGTATGTGAAAGGATGAAGCATAGGCTCCGCGACACCCTGCCGTTCTTTCCGCCGCCCACCGTTGTTCCGTGCACAGACGTAACAATCGCGAGGTACCTCGATATCCCGCAGGCAAGGGATGTCGTCGACGGTCTGGAGGGACTCGAACGATTCCTGGGTGTAATAAGCATCTGTTTCGCGTGCATAAGTCGAATGACGTCGTGAATCGCACAAGGACATCACGAACTGAGGTGCCACTTTCTCGACTTCTTGGGATAGTCGATAAATACGGAGTACGTCTGCTTGATCAGTTGAGGGGCGCTAGAGGGGCGATATCATATAAGCTGGAAATTAACGGGACCAGGGATGGGCGATGAAACTCACGTTCTAATGTTGTTGCGATGGAGTATAGAGGACCTCGTTTGACTATCTTTCTCGTAGTATATGAGGAAGTTCTTGGGGATGGGGCGTCAATGGGGAACGCGACATGGAACTTTGAGCGCAACTCACATCCCGAGCCCTAGACGGACCCCAACTTCGGCCTTCGGTGAATCGCTGTATCTCTTGTCCGGTGGCTTCCAAGGGGTTGGAACTACGCTCTTCCCATACGTAGATGCAACCAGGACGAAGGGCGAGTCGCTCCTCGTCGGCGAGACGGTGCATGACCATGGGCAGACGGCCCAAGGAGACGGCGTGGAGGATGGTCTCCGCGTCGCGAACGGAGCGGATGCGCATGTTGGTGATAGTCGGTGGTTGCCTGGGAGCCATGATGAACGAGGTGAAAGGGGAGTAGGAGAGGTGGGGGATGGTAGAGAACGTGAAAATGGCCAAGGGGGTATTTAAGATGAGAGGGACCGGGAAGCCGCACATGGAGTCGGGAAAGACTAAGAGTTAAGAAACGCGACCTGTCGCGCGCTGCGGGACTAATAAAGTTTAGGAAGCCAGGTGCTAGCCCGGGGGAGAGAGACGGGCGACAACTAGTGAAAAGAAGGAAAGGGTCTCACCGTTCAGGATCGGAAGCAAAGGATCAACCTGCGTGCTGGCCACGAGCGCGCGACAGCTGACGATAGGCCCGGGCAATCGTTCACTTCTGAACGCAATCCACCACGCGACATGGTTCTTGTGCGGCCATAACACGGCAACACCTAGAAAGGCACGTTGGACTCCAAGATTCCCCGGCGCTGCGAGATCGTACCAGGAAGCCCACTTACGATCATTCATCTCTCCGTTTCATCTGGAAAACCTGCCCGGCCCATGCCAGCGTCAGGGTCGGCCAATGTCCACCCGCGCGGGCGATACGCTGGCGAGTTGGGAGGCGGGGTAGCCTTCTTGGTGGCGCTTGATGACATGGAAACAATCCATCGACCGTTCTTGCGCGAAAACGATCCGCTGTGCTGGGTCTGATCTTCGAGCCTGGGTGGAATACATATTCAACGGCGGAGGTGGGGCGGATGATGGGAGACTGCAAGGTTATCTGCCAGGCTGGCCCGTCTGCGTCGGCTAATACTACAGTATGAGATGTGACGGTGACCTTCCCGCGCGTCTCCGCAGTCTCCGCGCGCGTCCCTGCCGCCGGCGCGGGAGCGGCATTGTTCCACTCGACTCACCTAAGTACTTACTTCGTACGACGATATCGACGATGTGCAGCCCGTACGCGTTACGTGAATCTTACTTTCCATGAGCATCCCGGCGTTCCAGGCACATGCCCCATCCTTGCCGCCACGTTCCCAACCCCTTCCCAACAGCCCAGCGTCCTCGGCGGTTATGCGGTCTAGAAACACAAATAATTCGCTCCCGCGAAGCTTTTGATGTGGCATCTCCAAGAACGGTCCCTCTGCTCACCTTGCAACTTGCACTCATTTAGCCTTACACGGTCAGGATGTCGCCTTGCCATTCATTCGCCTTTATGATGGATCTGGACGGCTGACAGAACTATCATCATCCTACTTCGCACACTCTTGTCGTCCTGGAACCTGCTCAGAGTGTCCAAATCAATGACAACCCACTGGACGCGGGCCGTGCCACCTAACCGTCTAATGTGCGGCGAAACCAGCCGTCCACCATGTCATCCCTAGGCCTGCTTCTCCTCCAGACTTCTAGCACCATGTGGTGAGAAACACATACCCCGCCACACGATCTTCTGACCCACTTGCAGTGCATCGTAGCTTCCCCCTTGGCCCAAGTCCTTCCTTGGGTTCGCAAGCACAGGTGACCTTGTGAGCCGTGATTCCATCCCGATTTTGACCTCAATAACATATCATAATATAGCGGTGGGCTTCTAGAAGCAACCGCCAGCTATTCATGAGCATATCGCGCCTATCTCGCGAGATATCCGCATCCATCCTAGGGTATGCCCCTTCACGGCGCCTCAGGGCCAGACTTCACAGTGAGTTCCATTCTGCCATCGCAGGTACGGAAGTCAGTCTCATGACAACCCCCTTCATAGCGCCATCTGTTCTAGGGGTCTCTTCCCGTAGGTTTGACGTTTGGCCCAGGATGTCTAGCCTTCTCACACGGACCACAGGATCGATGCCCTTGCTCAAGTTGTGGGATTCCACCCCTGGGCCTCGACGCATGAGATTCCGGAGTCATCGGAACATGGAGTCTGGCCGACCTTTGAGGTTCGCAGCATTAGGCGTCAAGTTCAAGCGCGACGCCAGGCCTACTTCGGTATGGCTCACATCCCACCATCACACAGTTTCCGAGACTGTGGTCTTATGCCAGTGATCTTGACGATTCTAGCTTGACATGGGTTAACCCTGTGGCCATCGGCGCTGATAAGGTCGGAAAGGGAGTCCCTAAGAAGCACCCCGGAAGCACCGCAGGTAAGTGCAAACCCCGCCCAGCCGATTTTCATATGCCGCGCGCACCATGCAGCCCTCCTCAGCTGATCATAGAAGTCCCGACATTACCAGGTACACGCGCAATATCCGTCTGCGCTTACTTCAAATGGACATTTGTTCTACCGGGGTAGCATTTAGCACAAGCGTTCGGCGGTGGCGATCGGACGCTCGACGCCTATCGCGTGTATCTGAGTTCATCCTTGGAAGGTGGAAGTTGACCATATTGCGAAGTGCGTGAACGACCTTCTACGACCTCTTTCTCCAGATCCGTCTGTGTCTCGAAACTGACGTGCTTGTTTAAGTTTGGTGCTAGGCCCGAAGACCGTATGGCAACCTCGCAGACCAGGCGCTAGCCTAGGCAGGTTGCAGCGAGGACGCCTGCGGCGCGCCAGGCTGCTGCAACACCCTCGATCGGAGTCGGTGAGGTCGATGACCAGCCCCAGAAGAGGGCCGTATTGTGGAGTATCTACACAGATGAGCGTCACCAGGACGTGCCGGCTTTCCCAACAGGAAGTCGACTGACTTGACGAAGTGGCATGAACTCACATAGCCGCTTCCACTCAGCGGGGTGTCAGCCGGATTTACGTGCGTGCCGCACGCGTTCCTCTTCGCGAATTGTTTTTGTAACCCCAGATTTGTTTCATTGGATTCGCCGAGTTCGGAACCGGGCTCCGTTCGGGGGCCGACAACCCGACAATTTAGTCGCGCTGGGGCATGCGCAGTGACATGCTCCCCTCAGCCAAGTGCGGTAAAGGATCGGCACAGAGAACGCACAATCCTATACGGTGGTCTAGGAAAGACGCTACAACATTAGATCGATCAGCTCCAAAGCGACTCTTTCATCTCGCTCGGCTGGGACCTATGTGCGCCCCTCTTTCGATCGTCATGGCCGGGACTTGGAGCCCGGGTGTCGTTCTGGATCCGCAGATGTATGGCCGGCCCGTCTCGCTGACTGGAAGTTTCTGGGTGAGTCCCCGTCTATATCGTATCAATTTGTTCTGATTCGCGACCAGCGACTCCAAGCTCCGTGGGTAAATCTCTCATCTGGGTCTGGCAGATTCGATGCTTCAGTCGCGCTCAACTTGAATATCCCCGCCACATGTCTCCGGGACGTTCGTCATATGCCAAGACGCTGGGAGCTCAAAGGGCACATCTTGGTCGAACAGCATGTCAACGAGGCCCTCTCTTTCACCAATTGACGTTCGGCCTCCTCGGCAGCAATGCGGACCCTTCTTTCGGCTAACTGTCTTTGGAATTTCGACACGAATGTCGTTTTCTGATTGTCGGCGAGCTCAAGGTTCTCCGGCGGGGTATGTCAACCTCAGCGCAGCCCCTTGGCAAACCTCTCTCACTCTTCTGTCCTGTCACCCTCCCTGACGCTCAACCGTCCGCGTGCGTCGAACCGACACCACGGCGGGTGCTACAACGCGCTACATGACTAGTCTCAGCGTCCGCTGTGCCCTGACAATAAAGGCGCCATCAAGAGTGGAGTTCATGTGTTGAACCTCATACATTGTTGACGAGGCCAAGCCAGTGAGTACTGGTTTTGGGGCCGACACCATTCAGCCGAGCCCCTGGGCTCGATTCATGCCCCACTCGCTTCTGCCAACATCCTTCTCGCTCCACACCCGGAACCATACGGTGGTTCGTGACGCATACGCCATGTCCACCCGTTCGGACAAGCATAGGCATAGGCGTCCAGCCGTTAGGCTCTGGACGTCCTCTCGACCCGATAGTAGGTTTCGTCGCTATTATAAGGTGCGTGGGCGCCGAAGTCTGTCAGCTGCAGGGTCGACTTGCCTAACCCGTCCTTGAACCTCGTAGCGTTCTCATTCATTCCGCCGCGCCCCGTCATTCCCTGACCCTCAAGCTTCCGAACAACTTCCGGCTGCTTCTGGATGCGCGGTCCAGCGGGCTCCTGCGGGAGCTGGCGCGGGTGTTGTCTTGGACTTGGCCACCGGTTCCGCGCCTGAGGTTCGGGAGGTATTGCGACGATGGATCGGGCCCAATCGAGGCCATGAGCTCAATCGCCGCTTCGAGACGCGCCACAGGAAACCGCTGGAATGCGTACCTCTCCTCGCGACGCCCAGAGCGTTCTTCCGGGGACCTGTCAGGAAGAGCTTGGTGATCATGGTTCGAGAGAAGATGACGTCTATTCACTTCTCTCGTTCCCATGTACCCACAGTTCGGATGGCCACTTCTCGCCATTTTCAGAGAGCGGCATCACACACGCCTGGGCTGCCTGCCCTCTTCCCCGGAATTCCCGACGAGGAAACGTTTGAATCAGGGTGCGTCCACGCCAGGGTACTCACACAACTAGTACGTAGTAACGCTCGTGCTATTGCAGGGTCCTGTCGACTGGTCCGGACGACGCGCGTCATCTAACTCTATGGTAATAAGCGCGAGTGCGACGCAGGTCAAATCCTATTGGACAAGCTGACGTTATTCTAACCTGACAATGACATACATTCGTCTCGACCACTCCCAGGCGAGCAATTACAGTAGACACCCTCTTAACGCATACTTCTCATAACGCATAACCCCTTATAACGCATGGCTCGAGGCCTTTCCCGACTTGGGGAAGGGGGGAAAACGCATAATCCCCTGATAACGCATACGCATACCCCTTCGGGCCGGGATAAAGGCATACCTGGACGTTATGTAATTTCAATTGTTGGGCACATACGGTGCTGCGGTTGAATAAAATTGTTCCTTAATCCCCTGTCGCTCCTCCCTATGGCCCCGAAAGCGATCGAAATCCTCAAAAGAGGGCTTAAGGTCCTAGAAGCCACTTTTGCATTGCGAAAATCTCAACTCCTTGCTCGTCGCGCCGAGAACAAATCGATCACCTCCGAAGACGAGCGATGGCTGGATGAGGAAGGGAACCTCGTCGATGAACATGTCGCTGTGGATGTGCTCGAGAAGGCTTCCGACTTCGAGAAGGCAATCGATGCGCTCCCGGAGCAGCAACAAGCAGCAGTCACCCGACTCCGCGAGATGGCGTTAAAGGAGGAGTCCGAAGAGAAGTCTGTCAGCGGCAAAAGGAAGCGTACGTGGCACATCAGTGTGAGCGCTGCAGTGATTGATTTCTCGCTTTTACAAAAGGTCCCGAGAATCTCAAGACGACAAAAGGCCAGTCGAAGAAGAAGGAGGGCTCCGAGACAGCGGAGAAGAAGAAAAGGGACAATTCGACGAACGAGGAACGGGTCGAGGCCCTCGACTGGCACTACGCCAATGGGAAGAACCAGACTCGCACTGCGGCGCACTTCGCGAAGAAATGGAAGAGGGATATCAAGCAGCCTCTGATCTCGAAATGGCTGAAGGAGGAGGCGATGTGGCGGGAGCGGCTCGCTGACAGCACTCGAGCTGGAGACAGGTCGGCGAAGAGGCTTAGGCAGACACAGCATCCAGAGATTTCGGATGCAATGGATCTTTGGGTGTCGACCGCGATGTCGAAGGGCATTCTGCTTACCGGCGAGGTGCTTCGCCAGAAATGGAGACAGTTCGCGGTCCACGTGGGGGTCCCCGCAGATGACCAGCTCGAGTTGAGCAACGGCTGGCTGGACCGGTTCAAGAAGCGTCATGGATTGAGGGATATCAGACGCCACAGTGAGGCAGCCTCAGCGAACATGGCAACTGTGGAAGCGGAGCGCCTCCGAATCCAGAATCTCATCAGGGATGGTGGCTACCAGGCCCGAGATATCTTCAATATGGATGAAACCGGCCTGTTCTATCAGTGAGTGCGCAATTAATTCATTGCATATTTTTGCGCTAAGTTTAGTCGACGGCGGCAGGATGCCCCCCGATCGTGGACTCGCTGACAAGCCGGGCGCGGGCATGAAAGGGAAGAAGACTCGCCTTACATACGCATTCACGGTGAACGCAGACGGCAGCGAGAGGCGACCAGCCTTCGTCATCGGCAAGTCGAAGAAGCCCCGATGCTTTGTCGGCAAGACGGGCGAGCAACTGGGTTTTCGCTATCGTAACAACGCGAAGGCTTGGATGACCGCAAACCTGTACCAGGAATGGTTGTCGAACTGGGATCAAGAACTTGTCGCGAAGAATCATAGGCCGATTCTACTTCTTCAGGACAACTTTAGTGGTCACATTCCCCCACCAGACCTCCGCGCCATCCGTGTTGAGAATTTCGAGCCGAACCTCACGTCACATGTCCAGCCAAACGATCAAGGGATCATCCGTTGCTTCAAGGCTCATTATCGCGCGAAGTTCATCGAGCGCGCTATCAACCGTTACGACTCGAATGTTCCCCCAGCCGACATCTACAACATTGATCAACTCCAGGCCATGCGACTCGCCGACGCGGCTTGGCGGGAGGTGGATACGACGACAATCCGTCACTGCTGGCGCAAGGCGGGGATCCTGCCGCCCGATCTTGAATCTCCCCCGATCGCCACCCCACGCGTTCCCATCTCATCCCTCATTCACGACACTCCCGCCGCTGATCCAGTGGCCGAAGCCGAGAAGGAAGTCGAGCACGCGCTTGACGGCCTCTGCGCAAGGGGCACTCTTCAAGCATCCAACAAGATGAGCATCGAGAGGCTCCTCAACCCGGAGGAGGAGGCAATCGACCTGGACATCACTGACGCCGAGATCTTGGAGGCTGTCCGGGAAGCAAGGGCGGTCGAGGACTCAGGTGAGCCCGAAGACGATGGACCCGTCGTCGAGCCTCCGACGCGCTCGGAAGTCCTGGAGGCTGCCGGCCTCCTTACCCGGTTCCTCGATGTGACAGATGATCCAGTTGCGCGCAAGTTGGAGGGTGTCTTGGCAATGTTTACGCGACAGATTCGGATTGGTATACAGCGCGATATGGTCCCTACTGAAATCACTGACTTCTTTGCACGTACTAGATAGACTAGTCTAGTTAGACCACCTATGTACGAACGACTCCACCACATGGTGGGCGCCTATAATCAGAAGTCTCGTCCCTTGGTGGGCGCCTAATATCGACGCCTCCCATAACCCATGACCCCTAATAACACATACCACGGACCCCTTCCCGAGGGGTATGCGTTAAGAGGGTGTCTACTGTATGCCTGAAATTTGGCAATTGCACCCTTCCGCCTCTGGAAATGTGAGTGTTCCCGGTCACACGCAGGCCCAGGCCGTGCTTGTTTACTCTCGTATTCTAACCCTGGTTCTCGTTGCTTCCCTTAGCCGGTCAACTCGTTCATCCTGCACGAAGGCTCGACTCGGGTGTGCCGCATACCATATGTGCCACCAATCATAATGCATACCGCCCAAGGCGTGTCAACTTTTGGTATTCCGACAGGCCGATCTGGAATGTCGTTGGGTGGTGGAGGTGCGCCTGGGCCATCGCCCTCTATTTCAAGGTCATAGATGTCGAGATACCATCTCACATCGTGCTCGTGAAGTTCTAGGCGGAGTCAAACTGACGGCTGGCAACAAGGTTCGGTGGTCTCTCTGAGAACAAGCGAGCCTTACGCGGCGATTTACAGCTACCAAGATGTCTCCGTTGCAATTCCCGTAAGGTCGTGTTGTACATGTGTATGGAGTCTTGTGACTGGAGAACATGGTGTATCAGAATCCCTTGTTGTACCCACCCTTCTCGTAGAAGTCTTCGAGACGCTTGACGATGCCGTTGAGGGCCGCGAGCCACTTGTTGAGCTCCTCGTTGAGCTTATCGGCCGGAACTGGGGCGCCGCCGGCAGGATCCGCAGCGAGCTTCGCATAGAAGTCGGCACGGTAGGGGCACGCCTTCATCGCGACCTGCACGCAGAACAAGCGGTGCCGTAATCAGTCACCACGCCCCACGATCGCCATCGCACGCATTAAGCCGGACGAAGCCCAAATGTGGATACTGACCGCGAAGATGCCCTTTACGACGAAGTTGTGGAACTTCTTGAGCGTGCCCTCGTACGACTTTGTGAACGCGGCCGAGAGTTCCTCGGTCTGGTTTGCCTGCGCCGCTTGGAGGGCGTTGCACGTGAAAGCGAGGCCACGAAGTAGCCACATGAGGCCCTCGGTCGCAGTGCGCTTCTTCTCGCCCTTCTCGTTCACGACGAGCAGTTCGAGCGTGGAGGACTCTGCCGGGTGGGATTCATAGCGAGCGCGGACTTTCTGGAGACGGCCATCTGAGTGCTGTTGTGTCGAATCGGGAAGTGAAACTCACGGCGATGTTGCCCCTCAGGTCGCTCTGGACGGCAGCGAAAGCAGCTGATCCGAGAAGGTCTGGAGGGGGACTTTGTGAGGGTTATCGATCCGAGTAGGGTTCACGAGAGCACATACCGAACAAGCCCACGACACCCTGAGAGGCTTCGAGGAAAGCGAGTGTATCGACGCCAGCGTCTGTGATCGGAACGTCTGCGAAAGACTGCGAAAGCTCAGTCGCATGCCACAACCGAGCCCCTGAGCAAGGATACCTTGACTGTCTCGAGATATGGGGCCATTGGTATCTGTGGACGGTGGAGGAAGAGGAGAAGGGCTGAAGCCTGCTGGCAGTGGCAGGCGCAGTGTACAGTGTGATCACCTTGATCGGGGCGGTCCCGCTGCTCTATCTTATCTTATCTTATCTTATCTAACCAGTCATCGCATGTGTTGCCGCGTGCCGCGCCGGCTGCTCGCCTGCGTCCATGCGACGACAAATTAATATGTTTACGGACATCTCCCGCGAATCCACCCACAAAAACCATTTCCCGACCCATCCTAGCAACTGCCAACAATGCCCCACGCAGACTCGGCCATGATCCCGTCTGGGATCGACAAAGCGGCCTTCTGGGACCACGTCCACGAACAACTTAGCCACCTCTTGGCAGATCAGAGGGATTGGGTGTGTTTGCGCATATGTATCCTTGGCCGTCAAGCTAGCGAGTTTCGCTGAGTGTTCGCCACCCAGGTGACAAATCTCGCGAACGCGGCCTCCCTCGTCTTCAACGCGCTCCAGGCGTTCCCGGAATTTGGCACCGCCGACCGCATGGTTAATTGGTGTGGTGCGTCTGTCGCGTGCCCTCCATGCCTCTCGTTTAACCTCTAACCCCGACTCGTGTCTCGTGTCCCCCGGCCTGCTCTTCACAATCTTCCAGGATTCTATCTCCACTCGGACCTCTTCCCAGCCCCCCGGTTCAGCCCCGGAACGCAAACTAACGCCGGCCAACCCGCACGACTTCTCCTGGGGCCTTTCTGCGGCAAACCCGCCTGCCAACTGATCAATGTTTCCCCAGAAAAGGCGCGGGGCGTTTGCGCGGACGCATACCTCCAGCGGCGCACGATGTTGGTCACGGACGTCGAAGCATACCCCG
Source organism: Polyporus tsugae (assembly GCA_024305745.1). Lineage (NCBI taxonomy): Eukaryota > Fungi > Basidiomycota > Agaricomycetes > Polyporales > Polyporaceae > Polyporus > Polyporus tsugae. The sequence continues at coordinate 2,290,691 of JAHRBS010000001.1, forward strand.
GCCACATCGCATGCGACGGCGAAACAAAAAGTGAGATCGTCTGCCCGCTGCTTCTCGCACTGCCCGGTGAGGAGCCGGAGCGCGTGCTCGGGGTCTTCGACTTGGACTGCCTCGCGTTGGCGGGCTTCGACGAGCGAGATAAATTTGGAGTGGAGAGGATTGCGAAGCTCGTGGTGGACGCGTGCGATTGGTAGTGACTCAGCACTCGTGTAAACTCGACGCGGGAGAACCTCGAAGTCATTGTCACCGGGAGCCGCTCGAATCGACGGCGTCCGAAAATCTGGTGGCCAAGCACGCTTTCATTTGGGCTCTGAATTAACTTCCTTGTCAAATTTCAAACGTCAGACAGAGCAAGCACTACGCATGCAGGATAACGTCGACCACAAAGGGCGGAACACCGGGACGCCGCCCTGCCTCCCTCCCTGCAGGCAGCTACTGCAGCTCCTGCTTCTGCCATTCGAGGAAGTCTCTATGGCGCTTCTCCTGCAGGTCCCACTCCTTCCTGACCTTCTTCGTTGCGCTCTTGGTAAGTTCCTTGCCCTCTCCATCAGTGAGAGGCACGCCATTCTCGTCCCAGCCTCCGTACGTGCCCTCAGGAACGTTGGGCGGCCTGAAGAGCTCCTGGGGAGGCACGCGGCCCTTCTCAAGCGCGGCGTTACGTTTCTGTCTCTCCGCTTCGACTGCAGCGGCCTTCCGGGCAGCCTTAGCTTCTGCCTGGGCACGTTTCTCGTCGCGGGCTTTGATGAGCTCCGCCGGTGGAACGAGCTTAACCAGCGCCTTGCCGTCTGTGGCCAAACCAACCCCGAGAGTGCGGGAAAGCCCCACGGCGCCAGCCATCCAGAATGTCGGTGTGGGTACGGGAGTCGTGAGGTCGGCCATTTGGTGGCGTTAGGATCCGAGGGTATGGGCGTCCGGTGGTCAGTAGCCTATTCATTACGCCACGCCACGTCGAGCCACGCACCTTCCTGGTCATCCAGGGCGACCCCCAGCGGGACGAGATCGTTGTCCCTCAGCTTGTCCGACAGGGCAAGAATGTCCTTGAGCGCGCTATCGCCCTTCGCGATCGCAAGTTTCCGGACACCGTCGCGGAAGGACGAGAGCGTCCGGAGGTACGGCATGAGCACCTCCTCCCTCTGTCCCGAAGAGCAGTCGTCAGTCAAGCGTGATGTGGCGTAAACGCGAATTGGCTAATCCTACGCACGTTGACGCTCCCCTCCTCGGCACTGCGCTCCTGGCCCCACCCGAGCTCGGTCGTCGCGCCCTCCCCGAGACCGAACATGCGCAGCTGTTCGCCGACCCAGCGCGCGACGCGCTGCACGAGCCCGATCTCGATGTCGCCGCCCGAGGACTTGAGGTAGACGTTCGTGCGCGAGACGAGGTCGCGCAGGACGGTGACGGCCTCCGGGGTGTTGAACGAGTCGCAGAGCGCCGCTCTGAAGGCCCGCTGACTTGCGTGGAAACTGAGTGAGATTTCAAACGGGAAGGGATCAGCGCACGACGTCACGTATTGTGCCCGTGCAAGCCCGCCCTTCCCCGCCTCCCGCGAGGGGTCGGACGGAGAAGGGAAGGCCCGAGTGGCAGAAGAAGAAGAAGAAGAAGAAGAAGAAGAAGAAGAAGAAGAATAGAGCTCAATTTTACCTGTCCGTCAGCTCGCGTTCCGCCTGCTGGAAACGGTTTTTGCCGTCGAGGGAGGGGCCCTCGGCCTCCGCTTGGGAAACTAGCGCTTTGACGTTCGTGAAAAAGTTCTGTGGGGAAGCCCAGATGGGGGCCGGTCAACATACGGCGGCTAAGGCGGTGCGCAATCTGGTGCGTGTGTGCAAACACGCATGTGGACCGTGGAGGGCGGCAGCGCGCGACGTGGCAGAACGCGCGAAATCCAAACGAGAGCGGGAGGCTGGTTGAAAGGACGAGGATACGTACATTGAACACGATCTCAATACCGCGCACTTCGCCGGTCATGAGCGACTCGGTGAAGTCGACCTTCGAATTCCAGAGCTGCGTCAGGAAAGCGAGGCGGAGCTGGCGCGCGGTGTATTTCTGCAGAATTTCCTGCAAGCCAGACATTCACGTGGAACGAAGTCGAAGTCAGCCGGGCGCTCTGCAATAGCAAGAAGACGGGAAAAAACCACAGTAGGCGCGCGCTCGGTCGCACCCTGTACCGTCAGGACGGTGTTGCACTCACGTCAATGGTGATGAAATTTTTGAGGGACTTGCTCATCTTGAGGCCTTCAATGTGTAGATGGCCAGTGTGAAGGAAGTAGTTTACCCACGCCGGACAGTCGTGGTACGCCTGCAAGAAACGTAAACCGGTGTCAGACGGCGATCATCCACACGAACGGTCATGTTACGGTATTCGGCGTTGTTCCAGCACCGTGCACAGCGACAGATTACGCACCTCCGACTGGGCCATTTCGTTATCGTGATGGGGAAACGCCAGATCGATGCCGCCCGAATGAATGTCCATTTTGTCGCCCAACACCGCAGACGCCATGACGGAACACTCGATGTGCCACCCTGGCCGCCCGGGGCCCCAGGGAGATGGCCATGAAGGCTCGCCGGGCTTGGACCCTTTCCACAGTGCGAAGTCCGCGGGCGAATGGCGGCCGGTGGCCATGGAAAGAGCACCCTCACCCTCCTCGAGGAGCTCGGAGTTTCCTTTGCTCCAGGGCTCGAGCTTCGCGTACGAGTGGGTGTCGGCTTTGTCGAAGCCCCGCGTGTCGAAGTAGACGCTGCCCTCAACCTCGTACCCGTACCCGTTCTTGACGATCCCCTCCACGAACGATACGATCTCGGGCACATACTCTGTGACCCGTGTGAGAGTATCAGGGTCGCGGACGCGCAGCCGGCGCATGTCCTGGAAGAACTGGCCCTCCCAGTACGCCGCAAGAGATCGGAAGATCGTGTGGTCGCTCACAGTGCTGCCGAACTGATGATTTCAAAAGTCAGCAGGGCGCTCGTCCCGGACGCGGGGAATCTGAGATTTTTACCTGCTTGTCCAGCGCCAGCGCCAGGACGTCCTTCGATACATCTATCAGGGTATGAGCTACTCCTGCGTCCGTCTGTCCGGATTGGAGCTGTCGCTCCGCTTGGACGAGAGTATTGAATGTGGCGTTCTAGCATAATAGACAGTTCAAATCAGCTGTCACGTATCGGCGCCAGGGCATGACCTACTGCCGCGTTGAAATGCATTTCGAACTTTTCGTCTTTTTGGAGAGCCTGTAACCTCCACGCCTTGTCCTGGAAGCGTTCGACCAGCGCTGGCCATCTTTCTCGCTCGGTCCCAAGCGCAGGTCGTTCAGATTCCGTCAGGCCCTTGCCCACCTTTGATTGAACATAGGAAGTCCAAGCTGTGGTTATTTCGCCGATGAGATCGGGGGTCAGGGCGGTCGTTTCTGAAACGAGCTTTGAGACGAGGTGGTTGTGTCGGGCGCGGAGAATGATCTAAAACAGCGTCTGGTTAGAATAACGGAACATCTACGTCGATGCATTGGCTGAGACGAATAAGCAACAGGCGTCAGCGCCAAGGCAGATCCTTTCGCAGAACCGCAACTCGGTGAGACGAATGGTTGCCATCAATGAGATTTGGACATTGAGAAGACATTTGAAACAGGGACCGTGTGCGACAGCGAGCGGGGCACGGATATTTTCGTGTGGCTATCCAGACGGTTGAACCTCTATCCATATCCTTGCCCCGTTCCACATGCCAAGACCTCTGATCAATTCGCCCGACCTTCGTGCGACTCAAGAGACAAACAACTGGCGCTGCCGCCAAGGAAGTTTTGGCTCTGAATCAACGGTGCATGAGATAAGAAGACCGCATAGGGAATGATACTCCCCGCAACAGGTGATCGAAACATACTGAAACTCCCAGCGAAATAATCCCGCTGCAGTTATCAGCCCTCCCCGCTGACAGAGACAGTGTTCCCGAGCACTGGGATATTCAATGTCGTATGAGGGACACTTTCATAGTGTTCGTGCGGCACTCCATAGCGATGAAATGCCGTAAAGCATGGACATCGGCTAAGCGACCCCTAGAGACTTTCATGGACTCGTTCCACCGTTTCCAAACATCGACGAGACAAAAAATCAAATACAGAACTGTCACCACGTGCCGCCAGATGAGTTTCGAACATAACACTAGGTGAATTGTTTCCCACTAGCGGCCGGTCTCATCGGCGACGTGAGAGCTTCGTCGTCCATGACCAAGTTTCAGGGTGGAGGGTGCAAGGAACCCCCCGTAACACATCTACGAGAATGCTGCCGTACTCCAGCTTCGAAGCCGGGATCATCCGCGCAGACAAGAATACGGACAAAGAGTGTCAGAAGCCCCTGGTCTGCTAATTGGTCGCCATGCCTTACTCCACCTGGCACGTAAACATACACAGAAGCCCAAGTATTCTGACGGCTTTCATGGGCAGGCCAACCAATCCGCTCAAGACACGCCTCACCGAGGTGCGAGCAGGCGTTTCGGACAAGGATCCATGAGCTGTAGGCTCTATTAAGTAAACCGTACGAACGCATTCCCAGATAATTGTATCCTGAAGAACGGGCGTTCCACAGAGCCTATCGTGCCGATGGGGTTACGACAACCGTAGATGTTGTCAAACGTCCGACCTCTGATCTTGCCTTCGCTCTTCAAAGCCACATAGAAATTATGAAGGGAAGAAATAGTTAACACGTACCTTGTCGTCTATATCGGTAATGTTCATAACAAAGTGAACATCATACTTGAAGTAATCGGTCATGATCCTCCGCAGGATGTCCTGGGTGACATAATTCCTGGACAGCACCGACCGGAGGATGAGACACTCACGCGTAGACCCAGCGGATTGCATTACACACCTCGCATGGCCCATATGTGAAGCATCATACACGGTAGGACCGCAGTTGTACCACTTTACATGGCGCCCTTCTATCGCGACGAACTCTGTCTGCAGCAGCCCAGCCTCAGCTGCCACGTCCACCGGACACGACGGGATGTGAACGGAAACCGACTTTTGTACGCGTGAGGGAATTGTAAACCTTCAGGATAGGCTCCGGATCCCTCTGTGTCGGTAACGACCAGAGAGGCTGTTGTACGGCCATGCGGGAACCTGAAAGATTGTGGCGACGGAGGGCGGAGGCAGAGAGCGACCTGGTAGAGAGACGTCTGGAGGAAAGGGAGACGATGGGAGGGCGAAGGAGCATGCACGCGGCCTCTCTAAAACCTCGGGGGAGTCAGGATGTGTAGCCAGTCTGACAGCTGAATAGATCATAAATATGCAACTTTGAGCCAACTTGAACAATCCCCGCGCTTATCGTCCCATCGGTGACCGGTCCGCTGCCCCGCTGCATTCCCCATTCGTCACTCGGCTAAAGCCTGGCAGAACGAACTTCTATGCCACTGGCCACCAAGACAAAATCTTGCCAGTCGTCTAGCTCGCCATCCATGGTTATCGCATGTGTGGATGTCCGGGACACGAAACTCGGCCAGTCCACGAATATGAGCTCGTGAGCTTTACAGTAGGCTTAAACTGCACATCATATTACTATACTGGACGGGACGACCTCGTCTATAAGTACCGTCTGCAAGCGTTCAAAAGAATACGAAAACCAAATCCCGGAACGAAAACATATCTGACCCAAACTATGCAGCATCGTCCCTCCTATCGCACTCCGCCGAGGCCTACGCAGTCTTGTCAAACTCACGAGACCCACCTGGCCCAGGGAAGGCCCATCCGTGAAGCTCGTTCTCGCCCATGTACCACACATCCTGGGGACTGTCCCCCCCGTACGCGACGTCCTTGGACGCCTCCGACCAGTACCCGAACCCGCCCCAGCCGTCCGGGTAGCTCAGCCCCAGTGCAGCCCGGAGATACCTCTCGTTGTCGACTTCGAGGTCGGCAAAGCCGGATGTCGAAGGAGAGCCGTTGACGAGGTCGTCGAGGACGCGGCGAGGCTTGTGGACGGTCAGTGTATCGGAGAGCGCCAGGCTGGTAGGGATGGGCGCGGGTGGCGTGTCGAGAGTGCTGTCTGGGGTGCATGGGCGGCCCGTAGAAGGCGACGCGGAAGAGGGAACGAGAAGCGGCGTCAACAAATCCATGGAATCCATGGAGGGGATCTGGGGCTTCCGGAAGTGAAGGTTCGTGCCGCTGTGCCTATGCGGGGTAGCGAGTGGCACGTCGTCGAGCTTCTGTGTCTGCCCTCGTGGGGGCGCGGACGGTTCTGGATTGATATCGGGCTTGTCTGTCGATCGCTTGCCGAGCTTGAAGATGTCTTCGATCGTGTCGGCACCGGCGAGGCGGCTCACGGGAATTGGCATGCCGTTCGCCAGTTGGGCGTGCGTTTGAATGGCCTGCAGAATGCGGTGTGTGTAAAGATGGGAGGTGGTGAGTGTAGCTGCGATATGATTCGCACCTTGGTGATGAGGAAACCAGATATGCCCAAGAAGATAACCATCATGAGCACTCCGAGTAGTACGGGTGTAGTACTCGACATAGTTTCGTCGATTACGAAGACGTCTCCAACAGTATGCCCTACGAGTACGCTTGCGCCATCCGGAGGCTGGACGGTAGCTTCCATAGGGTGGCCGAAAACTAGGAGGGAGGAACTGAGAGTGTGTTCAAAACGTGTTAGTCACAAACTGTTATGTACCGAAGACATGGTAACACTTACTCGAACGTGACGAGCAGTGCAAAGTACAGAACGAGAGAAATAAGACAGAAGCTATCGAGCAGAGAAAGAAAGCTGTTGGTCATAGGGAGCACTGACGAGAGGGGGTGGCAGAATATCGGGGGCAGGGCGATTTGAGCAGAAAGTCGTTGAAGTGATATAAGCCGTTCAAGAGTTGGGGGTTGACAGTATCGATGCCGACCAAGACAGCCACCCAACAAAGCGTATGTGCCAGGCTATCGCCGACACTTTGAAAGTGTTAGCCACAAGGTTATAATCGCGTCCAACATCTACCGGGACAATTAGAAACAACGTGAGTGCGCGAACGTTCACATTCGTGGCCGCCAACGCACCTACACACATTCCTCGAGAGTAATTCAAAATGTTTGGTGGCGATGGATTTGAGGTTTCTGTTCTGGTGAAATTTTTAAACAGCTGCAGCCTTGAGGGCTGTATGCTCACCGCCAACGCTTCACAAGTTCACGAATGTTTGAATTTCGGCTGGCACGGATTTCACCTATTATTATTTGTACGTGTGTTGTTACAACAACCATCTAGTACACTTGATGCGCGGGGAGTGATATCACAACAAACTCTTGAGGATGCCGTCTCCCTCGACAAGGATACAGGGCCCGCCGTAGATGACCTTGGTCTCGAGCCCATTCTCCTTAATGTAGTTGACGACAGCCTCATCTTCGGCGCCAGGCTGGAGCCACAATGCGGGGACATTGAGGGTCTTCGCTTGTTCGAGGATACCAAGAGTGATCTGATATCGAGGTTGGTTTTCATGTTCTGGAGAAGATAGTGAAATGCGCATACCTTCGGAGGTGTGATGATGCTGATGGATGTCTCGGAGGGAGAAGGCAGGTCTCCGATAGAGCGTATGGTCTTCAAACCTTCGAGTTCGTCCTCTTTCTACGACGCCGTGAGACCGGGACCGTTCCTGCGACGGAAGACAACATACCGGGTGCACTGGAGTAACATCCTTCTCTCTAACCTGATACCATCTCAAGACCTAAACAGATTGCAAGTCAGATAAGAATGTCTTCAACTTGTTGCTAACTCAGAGACGCACCTTCGTCCCAAACTTTGTCTGGTCTTTGGAAGCACCGATAACGGCGTACTTCGGCGCGGACAAGAAAGTCTTCTGGATTTCAATCAAGCTAGACATGCCTGAAACCAAAGCAGGAGGTGTTGGGCGATGAGAGGGGTGATTGTCGAGGTCAGCCAAAGCCTTTGGGTATTTGAGGATCCTCACATCCGGAATGGGGTCATGGGTCTCGCTGAACTTGGAGGGGAGGTGGAAAACGCATATCGCGTCATTGGAGCACACGCAGGCTTACGAGATGACGGAAGAGTTGCGGAACATATCCTGAGCAGATTCATGACAAGCAGAGCCCGTTGTCAACCCGTTGTCGCTGCGTACAAGTATGTACCTTCGAACTCCGAAGGAGTGTCCTCGCACAGATGGACCCATGTGCATCGTCGTCCAATCACAGGCTCTGAGACAGACGGAGCGGACGCGGCAACCGGCCCTTAACCAACATGGTCCGTGCGCACTCCAGCAGTATAAGAGCGCCATGCACGCATGGAAGCAACTCATACTTACCTTGATGGCACAAGCCCCTTCAGGATCCTGGGTCTGTGGGCCGTGGGGGCCTCTCATAGCACGGCGACCATGTCCCCAGGGGGACCTCGCGGTTTGTATGGGCTTCGGCTCATGCACCGTCTCAATATTTTCCTGTCCTGCTTCGGCCCTCGGGCTGGGCAGGCCATTATTTTTGCCAGTTCGCGGTCCTAACCCTAACCCTAGGGTATATCAGATTCAGATGATTGGATTGCGCCATATTTGGAAATATGATCTCATTTCTTACACTCATCGTCCGTCTAGGCTTGTGTGCAAGCTCAAGCCACACCATCTGCTCTCTTGTCTGATTCCTGTTCTTGGATTAACTGGCCTGGATGAGTTTTTTAAGCATCCTTGATAAATTGCCCACGGCGTCATCAACCAGGCAACTGTTCTACGGCGTCCTTGTAGGAATTGCACTCTCCCTCACAACGACCTCTGTAAACAACTATTTCCAAGAACGAAAACGAAAAAATGCGGCGGGAGCTTTTGAGCCCCGTCCAATTGAGCTACGAAGCGATGAGGTCGTGGATGGCGTTGTCGGTCTGATTGGTTCGTTTTTCATCTTGTATCCAGACCAAAATGCTCATCACGCGCGTCAGGTAATACCCCACTCGTTCGAATCAATTCCCTCAGCAACGCATTGGGCGTCGAGGTGTTGGGAAAAGCGGAGGTAGTATTACGATTATTACTGGATGCTGGATCGTGACTCACCACGTCCGAGTCGCAGTTCATGAACCCGGGCGGCAGCGTAAAAGATCGTGTCGCAGTGCGAAGTAATACTTCTCTTGGGTTTCCTCAACGAGGGCTACTCACCGTGTCCACTTAGTGATCACTGATGCTGAGGAGCGTGGTCTCCTGCATCCCCATACTGGCTCTCGCATATTTGAGGGCACAGTCGGGTCCACGGGCATCTCCATCGCAACGATTGCCCGTGCAAAGTATGGGTTTTCTCTCTTGTACTCTCGCTAGAGTTTGTTGCTAACCCAGGAACCGCAGAGGATATGAAGCCAGTGGGTTTCTACCGATCATTCCTGGCACCCAACCGCTGACAACGCGTCGTAGCGATCATCATGCCAGATGACGTTGCGGAAGAAAAGGTCAAGGCGCTTCTTGCCCTCGGGGCGCATGTTGAGCGTGTTCGTCCAGCGAGCATTGTCGACAAGAAGCAGGTAAGGTTTCCCGGCCTCTAAATTCTTCGCTGCTATACTCATTGTATCGTGTCAGTTTGTTGTAGGTGACTCTGCGATATGTCTTGACACGGTAGCCGGCTGATGGGCCCGCACCGTAACACAGAACCTTGCCCGCGAGCGAGCCAAACACTTCGGCTCAGAGGAGGCGCAGGATCCTGCGAAGGCGACGTCAACACACCGTGGCCATCTCATTCCGACGCTCTCGTCATCTGTGGTCGTTACGACGACAGCAGACGATGCGCTTGTCGACGGTACCCTGACCAGCCCGGAGGAGGAAAGAGAGTTCGAAATGAAACCAAGAGGATTCTTCGCCGACCAGTTCGAGGTGAGTCGTCCTTGTGTCTCGCACACCGACGGTGCGGAGTGCGATGTTCTCACGGACGCGGTAGAATCGAAGCAACTACTACGCCCACCTCGATGGTACAGGCCCCGAGATCTGGCGCCAGACGAGCGGTTTCATCGACGCGTTCGTTTCAGGCGCGGGGACAGGTGGTAGTATCGCCGGGACGGGACAATACCTAAAGAACATGAAAGAAGACATCATCGTCGCCCTCACCGACCCGGAGGGGAGTGGTCTGTTCAACAAGGTGAAATACGGAGTCATGTTCGACCGCAAGGAGGCCGAAGGTACGAGGAGAAGGCACCAAGTGGATACTGTTGTAGAGGGCATGTACGTGGCTATCGATGGCGAGGTCGGTCGTGGAAGCTGAAGATCAGGAACCACCAGTGGTATCAATCGCCTCACGCACAACTTCGAGCTGGCCCTTCCCATCGTTGACGATGCGTTCCGGTGCGTCTAAGAGTGATATACACTGTACCTCGTTGAGAACATTAACGTCACTATGTCATACTTTAGCGTCACCGATGAAGAGGCCGTGGCGATGTCGCGCTACCTCGTCCACCATGACGGACTATTCTTGGGTTCCAGCAGCGCGTGCAACCTTATCGCCTGCATACGGCTCGTCAAGAAGCTGGGGTGGAACAACGGCGAGCGAGTTGTCACGATCTTGTGAGCGGGCATCCGGGATGTTGAAATTTGAACTGACGCCTCTCCGTAGATGCGATTCGGGCAACAGACACTACTCCAAGTTCTGGTCAGTATACGACAATGATGACCTGAGGAGATCACTCATAGTGTTTTCAGGAATGACGACTACCTTGCGAAAGCTCATGTACCTGTGGACATGCACTTCATAGACAGGATCCTCGCCGGGGAGGCATAGATGCGGCTGACAGACAACACCGTCATTGACTCTAGGATGAGCGGCATGTATGCATATAACAAATGCTCGCAATGGTAGTATACAGATGTGATAGTCTACAGCCAGTACAGTATAATGAACAGCACGATAGCAATAAGGACAACAGCGGAGTATAAGGTATGCAGGCATAAAGAGTCCGAACAGGTCCCAGACCGCTCCTCCGCTCAGCTAGGCCCAGGCCAGGGCTGCGCAGGCAAGCTATTTTGCGAACCAGACGAGACGTTCGACCCGAGCGGGACAGTCGTGAACGGGGGCGGTCGGGGCGACACACGCGCCGTCGAGTCCTTGCTCGGCGACGCACTCAACGACGGTGGGGCGGTCGGTCGACTGTGTCATAACAACATTGCAACCGCCCAAGTTAGTTTCCCATCCCGGACAAACTGGTATCAATTCGCGAGGTGCACAGACCTCGCATCTCCCGGACCTGGCGCAGCCGCTGCGGCGGTGGCGGGGACGTCCATGGAGCCGACCTTGAGGAAGCCGGCCTGGACGAGGAAGTCCCACACCCTGCTCGTCTTGTTCACGTCGATCTTGACGAGGTCGCGCGCCTCCCGCCGCCGCAGTTTCCCGCCGCGCCGCGCGTACTCGCGCACAAGCGTCTCCTTGATGACAAGGTACGGTTTCGGGAGGATGCGCAGCTGTGAGCAGAGGGTCTGCTCTTCGGGCGTGAGGAGGTGGAGGGCAGGGCTGTTGGCGAGGTTGAGCGGGGCGGCTGAAATGACGACGATGTGAGGTCAGATGTGATAGCGATAGGCATGGGAATGTGGACGTACGCATCTTGCGCGCTGGGGGCCCCGTTCCTGAGGTACCTGAGGCGCTCAGCTTGGGTGTTGCTTCTCGTTCGTGGTCACCATCCATGCTTCCACGCCGTGGATCAGGTCCATTAGACGCACGGCCGCCAGCCAGCCTCCGTTCTGAGTAATAGTCCCGCGCAGCCATGTTCGCCTTGACGTTGGTCTTTTCAACGACATCAGCCACTACGTTGGGGTGTCGGGTTGGGAACAAGGTGACTTACTCGCTTCACTACATCCGCATCGTACTTCTCAATGTCTGCAGACGTACGGAGGCCCATGCGTCGGTAGTGTTGCAGGTCCTGGATGCGCTTCCGAAGCATGTGTTCATCTACGTGGGGACAATGAGTCACGCGCCGATTGCGACCGGGGTTATGGGCGTCTGGTTCAGGAAGTAGTACGTACAGAGGATGTCCGCTTGGAAATGCTCGAAATCCTCCGCCGTCTGCAGACGTGCGAACGGCCGCAGTCGATGGAGAATATCCTTGTCGTCTTTCGCTCGCTTCTTGTCCGCAGCTTGTGTCTAGACCCCGTCGCGGTAAGCGACACATGGCGGGAAGAAAGGTCGAGGTTGTACTCACCTGCTTGTAATTGAGGAGCCCTCTATCGAACATGACGCTTTTCGCTTCGTGCCGCTTCTCGACGCGTTGGTAGTAGGATTCGAGCAACGCGAGCTTGAAGGCAAGAGACTCCTGCGTCTCGTATGGCGGGGGTTGGGTCTGCTCGTCGCCATCGTCCGCCTCGTCGTCCTTCTTGTCATCTGGCTTCGAACTCAGATCTCGGCGGGGTGTGTCGCCGTTCGAATGGTACCCATTGACAACACCGTTGATAAGCCCGTTTGGCAGCCGCTTGCCGGAGAATGTGTCCCTTGCCTGCATAGCGGCCTTCATCTCCTCCGTCCACTTCGCACGCGCCTTCACATCCTGGTCGTTCTCGTCTTCGGGTATCTGGTCTCCGCCCCATTCTAAGCAGATCCCAAACTCCAGATCCTTTACGATGTCTTCGGCTTCGTTGTCGAGCTCGTGCTCGAACTCGAGTCGTCCAGGAAGGAACGTCGCGACCTCGTGTACACCGGGTGCGGAGACGGGGGCGACCTTGTGTGGGGGAGGAGCGCTGGTTGTCATGGAAGATATTCGACGCCGCTTCTTTTCGTGGAATTCAGCAGGGTCGATCTCAAAATCGACGTCCATGCGCTGTGGAAGGCGAAAGAGACGGTGTAAGTGGGGGGACGCGCGGAGGTGAATGATAGGCGCTGAAAGGAGGGTTGACGCACAGGAAGCGGCCAAGTGGGGGAGTCTATGTAGACGGAGTAGTAGTGCTTTTCTACTTCCTCCTTTGTCCTTGTCCCGACGTGCTCCGAAATCGCTTGCCAGTTGCCTAGACCCTGCAGGGTTATCCCCTCGAGCAACAGCAACTCCCTAACATCGGTAAGTGCAATGACCCATTTGAAGACCCGTAGCACCTACTCATCGGCACCCCAGTCCTCGACAAAAATCGGATACGAGTGCAACTCCTGAGAATGGCAGGTGAGCCATAGACTACGCTCGGCCGATGGGTAAAGTGACTTACCACGACCCGATAAGCATGCCCACGTTTGTGGTTTCCGAACTCTTTCCCGCTGCAGAAACATGACGGGCAGATATCAACGCCGTCGCCAGTCTCGCAGACGGGGTCGGCGCATTTCATTCGGATGGAGTGGGTGAGGTCGCAGACGCAGCCATCACACTGAATCTGCAAGCCAGGCTCATTGACGGCTATTACGTAATCAGAGGCAAGGTGCGTGAGAACCTCAAAAGAGGAGGAAGAAATATGGCCACCAGGTACAAGAGACCGCTCACGACGTACTTTGGATCTCCTCTGGCTGATACTGTCGCTTCCGGTGCGTCACCGTCATTTTGAGCGAAAAAACGTAACAAATCCGCGCAGAACAGGCCGCTCCAAGACGCGTCCTTTGCTGTGTAGCAGACTGGTCTAATCCCCAAGGAATCCCGTAGGGAGGGTCCCCTAGCCTCGGACTGGCCGCGAACTATCCAGAACTATGCGCTGGAGGAAGAAGGTTAAGCAGAATAAGGCCGGAACACCGTGGGATCGGGGGCGGGTGGTTGAGGATGACGAGGATGTCCTAGTCGACGATGTGGCGGGATTCTGCGACCTCTTGAGCACGGGTGTCGATGGGGGTAGAAGGTTACGAGAGGTCCGAGAATTCGAGAACCCGAAATCGGCGAGGGAGGAGGGTGTTGTCGTCGTCGTCGACGGCGGCGGCGACGGTGCACAGACGCCGACGTTTTATAAACAAGACCAAACAACGCGTCTCGCTATGGGCGCCTAGTGACACCGAAGCCTGAACCTGGCCTGAACGGTGCCAAGCTCCAGTGAGAGCTCGGCCAGACACTCCCTCCCACTCCCTCCTCCTCCTCTGCCTTTGCTCGGTCCTTGTTTCTGTCATTTTTACACCGCTTGGCTTCAAAATACTAACTACTGGATTCGACCAACATGAATGGCTCTACGTCTTCTCCGCCACCTGGACGTACAATTGACATCGAACTCGGCGGACAAGAGGTCATCACAGTCGAACTGGACAGTCTCGATCCCAACCCGGACGACTTACTCGAGGTCTTGAAGGAGGGGCAATGTAAGGTCTGGATATGGACAAGGCTAGCCGCGGAGTATTGGCGTAGAGGCCTATTGGATGCCGCCGAGAAGATCGCGAAGGCTGCATTGCAAGGTGCGTTGCCCATGCTCAATTGCATGAATTGCACCTCTTATCCTTGCAAAGTGCTCCGAGACACAGATGCTTCTGGGTCCGGGGGCGTTTCCCCAGTATTATCCTTCCTCGCGACTCTCTCGATTGCTCAGGCTGCGAAAGCACCTAAGCTCATCCTTAACAACGCCAGTGAGTCGCATCATATTCACTCATGTATATCACCTCATCGCCATCAGTTCACGACAGGATGGTCAAGGAGCGCCCCCGGGAAGACTATTACAAGGAGGCGACATCGTACTTCAACTCGGGAGAGCGCGCGGCAGCGGAAAGCGGCGAGTCCTATGTCATGCTCTCTTCTCTCACGCGAGGTTCGTAGATGTGATTTGAGGAGCATGGTTGAAGCTCAATTTCATTACACAGGGATATTGCAACTCAGCTCCGGTCAGTGGGATGATGCTGCAAGGACGTTTGACTCGGTGCTCTCGGACAAGCCAACGAACGTGGTTGCATTGTTGGGAAAGGTCGGTGGTTTGTGGCGATGAACCAGTCTTCATGTTCTCACACTCCTTGGTCAGGCCAAGATTGCATACGCTCGGCGACAATATCCCCAGTCCCTCAAACTGTTCCAGAGGGTACTACAACTAAACCCAACGTGTCTTCCGGACCCACGAATAGGTATTGGTTTGTGTCTATGGGCAATGGATCACAAGGCGAAGGCGAAGGCAGCGTGGCAACGAAGTGTCGAAGTGGTGCGTATGCAAAAACTACGCGAAAGACGGCACGGCTGAAGTGTGGAAATAGAACCCTGAAGAATGGTCTGCGCAGCTTCTGCTCGGTCTCGAGGCGTTGAACGCCAGCAAGAACGAGAATCAGTCGGAAGAGGAGAGACGAGAAGAGTTCCTCGCGGGAACTCGTTTGATCGAGCGAGCGTTCAACGCCAACCAGAGGAACTCTGCTGCGGCAAATGCGCTGTGCGAAATCTTCCTGCAGAAGGGACAGACCAAGAGGGCGAGTGTTTCGGCTACTTTGGACCGCGCGTGCCAGCTTACCCCTCGTTGAATAGGCGTTGAAGCTGGCCGAGCGCACAATTCAGTTCGCGGACGTCAAGGGCATTCTCTGTGATGGTTACATTCGCGCTGGCAGGGTTTCACATCGAGAAAGTTCACTGCCGGATGCTACAGCGCACTTCACCAAGGCGAAGGAGGCGCGCAAGGACAGCATATTGGCAACCATTGGCTTGGCGCAAGTTCAGTTGAAAAATGGTGGGCGAGATGAGCATGTATGCACCATGCGTTGCTGACGTGCTGCCAGACGAGACCGCCGGCGCGATCCACACACTCGACACCTTTCTCCAGACCCCTCAGAACCCCAAGTCTGTGGAGCTCATGGCTATGCTGGCGTCGATCCGTGCGACTTCACGGCCAGGTATGTCGGACAAGGACAAGCTGGAGGAGAAGGCCCGCGCACGGGACCTGTTCGACCGCGTGTGCAAGTCTATTGGTACCACCAGCGACGGTTTGGCACAGTTGAACGGCCAAGCGCAAAACCTCACCCCATCCGCACGCAAACTCGGCGAGGACACTGACATGTACATCGAGATTGCCAAGCTCTATCAAGACGAGAGCATCGAACGGATGGAGCGCGCGTACAAGCAGGCGTTGCAGAATAGCGAGGCATCAGGGAAGACTGAACCTCGCCTTGTCAACAACCTTGGCGCACTTCAGCACCTGGAGGGCCACTTCGACGAGGCGAGGGCGATGTACGAGAATGCGCTCACGCACTCGGCGAGTCTTGACCAATCGACGGCCGAGGCGATGTCAACATCCATCCTGTACAACCTCGCTCGGGTGTATGAGGATCAGGCGGAGGTTGCTAAGGCGAAGGAAGCGTACGACAAGCTGCTGACGAGGCATCCAGAGTACGCCGACGGTGAGTGCTTCGTGGGTCCTGTTACGCTCGCGTGTTTATGTTTGTTCAGCCAAGGTCCGACAAGCACAAATGCTCGCCGACCTAAATCATTACAACGAAGCCCACGAACTCGTCAAGCAGGCGCTCGCCTCCCAGCCGAACAACCTCAACCTTCGCGCCTACTACACCTACTTCCTCGTCCAGTCCAACCAGGCCAAGTATGCCAAGGACTTCGTCTTCCTCACACTCCGCGACCACGACAAGTACGACGTGTACTCGCTTTGCGCCGCCGGTTGGATCCAGTACCACCAAGCACGAGAGAATCGCGACCTCTCCCCAGAAGGCATCAAGGATCGTCGTCGCGGGTTCCAGCGCTCAGCTGAGTTCTACGAGAAGGCACTGCAGTTGGACCCACTGTGCGCAGTAGCTGCCCAGGGCCTCGCCATCGTCGTCGCGGAAGATGCGCTGGGAAACCTCAGCGGCGCACTGGGGCCCATAGGTCAGGACGAGAACGCGAAGCGGATGAAGAATTCGCGGGAGGCGCTGGACATCTTTGCGAAGGTGCGCGAGTCGATCAATGACGGCAGCGTGTATGCGAACATGGGCCACTGCTACTACGCGCGGGACGAGTTCGACAAGGCGATTGAGAGCGTGCGTGTTCCTTTTCTTCATTAATATTCGGGCATTGTCGGGGAAGGATTGCTGACGGGGATGTTGCAGTATGAGACGGCGTCGAAACGGTTCTACAGTAATCAGAACGTGCCGGTTCTGCTCTGCCTTTGCCGTGCATGGCATGCGAAGGCGAACAAGGACCAGTCCTTTAGCGCGATGACCACGGCGTTGCAGTACGCCCAGAAGGTGATGCATTCACGTGAAGCGCTGCGTACTTCCGCTGACCCCAATCGCGTTTAAACAGGCATTGCACCTGCATCCCTTCGACAAGGCCATCCTGTATAACATTGCCATGATCCAGCAAAAGGCCGCCGAGTTGCTCATATCAGTACCGCCCGCTAAGCGATCGCTCAAGGATCTGCAGAAGGCCATCGAGCAGGCTGGGCACGCTCAGAAACTGTTTGCCTCTCTAGCCGCGGACAAGTCTCAGCTGGTGCCCTACAGTCGCGACATCGCCGATCAGCGCCGGAAGTATGGTGAGAGCATGCTGCGTAGGTGCGAGGAACACCTCGCGACACAGAGGCAGTGGGAGGCGGACGCGCAGGCCAAGATCGAGGCCGCGCGGCAGAGACGGCAGGAAGAGAAGGACCGGCAGGACGCGGCAGAGGTACGTTTCCATCGTCGCCAAGTTCTCACTGCGGGGGTGCGAGGCGTGAACTAATCTTGTTCCGATCGTCAGCGTGTACGCCAGGAGGAGCTCCGCAAGCAGGCTGAGAAGCTGGCGGAGGAGCGGCGGATCGCGAGGGAGCAGGCGCAGGAGTGGACCCGGGAGGTGAAGCGGATGGAGAGCGACGAGGAGAGGGAGAAGGTAGCGAAGAAGGCGAAACGCGGGAAGCGGTCGGAGCATGTCAGCGGGGACGAGGGCGTCGAGGGCGAGCCGAAGCAGAAGAAGAGGCGGGGCAAGCTCAAGAAGTCGTCGGATTCGGGGGCGGAGAACGAGGCTGAGGCGCTGTTCAGCGGTGACGAGGAGGAGCAGAAGCCTCGAAAGGTTCGTTGGCTTCGTTGTCTTGGCATAGGAGGCTAATCTGACTGTGAGTCTTGCAGCGCACGAAGAAGCGAGCTGTTCGGGACGATGACGATGACGAGCCTGCGGCGAGCGCACCTCGTAAAAAGCAATAGTAAGTCATCCTCAATCAAATGCTATCCCGCCCCTCATCCGCACGTCCACAGCAAAAGCAAAGAGACCATATCAGACTCCGATGAGGAGATGTCATGAGTTCCGTCGCCTATGCTATGTAGATATCTGGCTTTGTATGTGCTTTGTGTAACCAACCCATCGTAGTAGATTTGTAATGACTGGCTATGCATTCGCCCAATCCAGTCCCAACATATCTCGTTTCTCCCCTCGCACAGCGCTCTCCACGGCTTCTGCGAGCTCTCGTAAAGCTTTTCGGTCTTCCTCCGAGGCTGCTCCGACGGATGCGAGGGTGTGGTTTCTTGATCCGCCCACTCCAAGAGCTTCCTGTATCGCCAGTTCGCGATCTTCACCTCTTAGCTTGTCGATGGAGAGCAAAGTTTCCCGTAGCCGAGGGTTAGAACCAATGATTCGACGAATCGGAGGCGACATAGCTGCGTATAAAAACGTCGAGCTACGTGCAAGCAAGTAATAGATAAGTTGTTAACGAACCGATGGCCTCGTACTGAGGGATTTGGATAGGCTTAGGGTCGTCGCGTTTGAGCGGGTCCGGGAACGCCGACTCCTCGGGAACATATGGCCATCTCAACGACGCTAGTGTTCTTATTGGTGGACGTGGTCCCTCTTCAGATACGTCTGCATCCGACGCAGACGTCTCGGCGGCTGGTCCTGAGATGCCGAGAGTCAATGTCATCTAGTTCAAGTGAGGAACAAGGGGGTCCCGCGTGGCGGCACACCTTCTATACGAGGTACAACAAGCACTTCATGTTGCAACACCGTAGTTTTGCAAGTCTCTAGATAAAATTTCCTGTGAGTGCAACACGGAGACAGCACTGGTATGGGTCAGAGTGACCTTTGTGTTGTTTGTAGCAAGGTACCGAGCAGCTGGTCAAACCGCTTTGTCAGTATCTCAACAAGAAGGATACAAATCGTTCTCATCTGCTAGACTACAGTGCACTTGGAGCACGTATATTTGGACTCGGCGGACTCGCACACTTGGCATGGTGCACGTTTGGGTGGAGCCATGGCCTGGGTGCCTTTAGGATAGTACCCCTTTTGATCAGCAACTCACGGACTTGATACCGCAGTTTATGCCGAACGTAAAGAACCCACGGGATACTGCCGTGAGTGCGATGGGTATGCCAAGGGTATGGTTCTGTTGAAGTTGGTCGCCGGCGCAGCGAGAACTGCTATTTTGGGACTGGGGATCAAGTTCCCACGTCTCTTGTTCTCGACCATCTTCGCCGGGTGGACCAACACTCTGTAACTTTCGTCCGCTGTCATTCGTGCCCCCGGAAGCCGGGTTGCGATCCCTGCGACAACATTCCAATTTAATTTCTTCCCAAATTTGTTGCGCATTTTCAGCTATTATATGCTAACGACTTACCGCACGACACAACTCGAAGACGAAAGACACGGCGACTTCTGCGACGTGGACTGTGTACGACTCCACGGAGATTGTTCGACAGAGTTACTTGATGTCACTGTAGCTATTTCTGTCGACAACCATCTTCGAAAGGGACTACCTTTTAACCGTGGACTGGGAATATCCGCGCTGCGCTCCTTCAAGTTCGCCGGGGTTCCGGGTGAGCTCAGCTTGATCCCCACAGTACTAGTGCTCATGTTACGTTCTCAGAGACAGAACAACGGTGGCCAGTACGTGACGAGGGATTTCGTATTCCTCTGTGTGGGATCTGATTGTAGCCTTATTTGCACTAGGATTCCGCGGCACAAGAGGTCTGTGTACCCCTCACCGTTGGATACGCCGGTACAATACTGCGTTTCTACCAACTATCGCGCGCAATGCGCAGCTCAGTACGTAGTGACTACGTGCCCCCGACGTCTACCACTGTTGGCGTTAAATGTTGAGGCCAACACGTAGATCTTGAGTTCCTATCGACCTCGGCATTCGTCCTTGCGGAAAAACTCCATCAAGGGATCTTCGGACATGCCATTCGAGGATTTCAGGTTCCCAGACGTATACCTCCAGAAGTGGAACCGTGTTCCAATTCCTCTATTAAGTCATCTGTTTCGAGCCCCACAAGCGTCGGCTCCGGCGGAAGGGTTTCCGGTACAAGGCGTCGAGTGTACGTGCGACGCTTGAATTCCATCAAAACCCCACTGCACGGAGGCCGATGGCCAAACTCATTGGTCGATCAATGGTGCCTCGAGCTCTCTTCGGGGTGCTTCCGTTGTGTGAGTCTCTCCGGCCGCGTCTCTGTGCACAGACCTTGGAGGTACACACGCGAGCTTATATTTTCTTCTGGACATGGTGCTGAACATCGAGCACTTTGACAGATATTGTGCACTACCATCGCCAGTCTTTCCCTTGGTCTACACGGGATTACGGTTGATGGTCTCCCGGCGCCTTGGTCTATACGTCACCAAATATGTGCATAGGCATCTCGAACACGATCGGGCCTGCGACGAGAAACCACAGTCTTGAACCGTCCATGGGGGTATAAAGGGGGTTTGAGACTGCAAGAGTCTGCAGAACTCGTCCGTCATCAAGTCTCCCCCGCAGTTTCATCCCCGTTCCAATCACTGCGCTTGCCACCATGTTCTGCAAGGCCATCGTCGCTCTCGCCTCCCTCGCTGTCTTGGTTTCCGCTGTGCCGATGCGCCGTGCTACCTGCAGCAGCGGTCGCACCGCCACGAACGCTGTTGTGAGTTTACTGCTCAACTTCCCGTTGGCTCACGTACGGCTGACCCGCTACGCAGTGCTGTGTTTGGTTTGACGTCTTGGACGACATTCAACAGAACTTGTGGGTGCCCTATTCCACCGTAGGTCCAAGAAATCGCATCTCACAGTTCCCAGGTTTGACAACGCAGAGTGCGACGAGGATGCGCATGGGGTAAGGATAACGCCGTTAGCGGGAGAATACTCCGTATGTGCTGATGTGCCTTTCCATGCAGTCGCTGCGTGTAAGGGCCTTTATGGACTTCCTTTAGTGCGAAAATTCGACCTTCGCATCCAGTTGACCTTCCACGACGCCGTCGGCTTTTCTCCTAACCTCACGGCCCAGGGCAAGTTCGGGTGAGTTTTTGTTTACTCGATGTCCCAAACTTGGCTAATCTGTGGCTGGTAAGTAAACAATGCAATGATTCCCCTCCCTCACCATCTGAACTTCTACAGACGGCTCCGTAATGGCCTTCGCTTAAATAGAGCCTGAGACCAACTTCAATCAGCACTAGAAACCCTGTATGGCCTCCTCAGCTGACAAACCGCCCAGATGCCAACGTTGGGGTTGACGAGATTGTCGAGACCCAGCGCCCCTTTGCACTCAAGCATAACGTCCGAGTCTCTTTCGGCGACTTGTGAGTCCACTATCTTCTGCCACTACTGAAGATTTATATTATCTTGTCGGATAGCATCCAATTCGCTGCTGGCGGCCCGCGCCTCCAGTTCCTCGCTGGCCGTTCGAACATTTCCTAACCCTCGCCTGACCTACTCGTCCCCGAGCCATCGGACCCTACAGATATTTTTCATTACAACAGCTTGGGGACCGGGCTCGTGAACTTGGTCGTAAGTAGTCTGAGACCTATTACACTGGGGCACCCTGCCGGCGAGTCCTTCATCTGATCATATTCGCGTTCTCGTCCTGACCATGCAGCCCCACCGTGCGGCTGAGACCCGAGGTTGCCAAGCGGATCGTCCGCAGCAGCAATGGCGAGGTCCTGGGCAGCCACTACTGTACGCAGTACGGACTGCGTGCACGTGCACAGCTGGAGTGCCATCTCGTATGGAGAACTCGGCCGATCGCCGGAAGAGTCAATCCGGGACAGCGATCTTTGATGTCTTGTACATACTGTAAGGAGAGATCGCCATTCCGAGTCTCGCGTGCTTGGTGGCATTGTCATATTGCATTATGTAAACTAAGCACACGTCATACTTGTCGTGGTTGCGGAGAGCGAGAAAGACGAAGTCCTTGCCAGCATTCTTGGGCTGGTGGGCCTGGACACTTTAGTACTTAGCCCCTGCTTGATGAGTTCGTGCGGTTCATGACTGTTTCGTTGTACTGATGTAAATGTAAGTAGGTCGGCGAGCATTTGGCACTTGCGCTTGTCGGACTTTGGGGTTGAAGCAACTGAGATCGATAAGGACTCGGTGAGCGTAACGAGACCAATGAAACATTCACCGTCATATTCTGGATGCCTCGTAGTACCTGTACGCATGGTGCTCGTACAGACTTGCGTACAGAGCCTATTGAGATCAAGCATGCCCTACTTAGTCAGCACAAACGGCGGGTCCGAGGACACATGCGGCATGTGGCCATGGTCGTTCAGCAAGAGGACCAGGGACTGACCAGTACTGACCTATCACTGACCAGGGCATGGCCTGGCGTTCTAACCAGTGGGTTCAGCGGAACACATGCAGTGCGGTTTGTTGTCATCTGTGAAAGTGGCTACCCCTGCAGAGGCATGATCGCGTTCCATGCTGTGGCATTGGCATGTCGCAAAACCAACTGACGGTAGACACATGGACTGCCGATATGCGGCTGCCTTATCTGAGTCGCCACTGATGGATCGGTGCAGGAACGGGCGTGACGTACCTTTCGGCCCAGGGCCTCGTATCATATGTATGTACACAAGTGGGGTAAGTAATAAACAACTTGAACGAGGAGCAAGCACGTATCGTGAATGGCAATGCGGGTGCTTCGTGTCGGGGATGATCGATATCTGGCGCGGTCATAGGTCGGACGGAAGGCGTGTGCGACCACCGATCGACCTACTACAGTACTCGAAGCGTGTTGGGTGAGATAGCTACACCCGTTGAGGAACCTTCGGTGCTTGATGTCGTATCACCGCGTTCGCCGATGCCTCCCACACTGTATGTGATTGAGCATCATCGAGGCTTCGTGAGGCCGTGGTAGCGACAACTGTCAATGGATCAACGCTGCTCTGCCACTAAGTAGGACTGCAGACTTCTCGACGATTGCATTGCACGTTGAACGTCAATTGAACCCCTGCCGAAATCTGGGAGATCTGGTCGCTGTCGGTCAGGTACAAGAGACCGTATGGCGGTCCAACTCAGCTGGCATTTGTGGCGCTGCTTCGTCTCCATCCCAACATGTCCTCCACACTCAAGTCGCGAACCAGATACCCGGCGAAATGAAACATCCTCGCTCACGCGGCAAACAATGAGTTTCTCTTGATTGCTGACCTCGCGTCGTCTCCCCAGATGGGAGCTATCTAGGCGACGCACCATGTGGACCACCCGTTGCAGCTCCCCTGCTCCCTTTCCGTTCGCGCTCTCCTCCCATCCAGCAACTGCATAAATACCGACCAACCAACCCTTCCGTTCTTTACCAGGACTTCTCCTCCTGTTCCCTGCAGCTCCCTGAAGACCTCGCCTTCCGGCCTCTCTTCTCGCATCGTTCATCATGTTCTGCAAGGCCACCCTCCTCACCGTTGCCCTCGCCCTCATGGCGTCCGCGAGCCCCGTCACCACAAAGACCGGCATCCGCGTTCCCATTGAGAAGCGCTCCTCCCTCACCAACCAGGACGGTACCTTCAACCACGACAAGGCCATCATCCAAACGGTCAAGACCCTCAAGTACGCATCCTTTCATCTGCTCATTCCATGACGTAAAATGCTGACGTGCCCTGTCCTCTCCGCCTTCCAGCAAGCACCGTGCGAACCTGATCAACCTCGAGAAGAACGTCGGCTCGCATGTCTTCAAGGCTGGTGCCGTCATCAAGCCTCTCGCCCAGCTCCCCGAGCACCTCGCCAAGCGTCAGTCCGAGTCCCTCACCGACGAGGAGAGCGACACCGAGTGGGCCGGCTCGATCTCCATCGGCACCCCCGCCCAGAAGTTCCTCATCGACTTCGACACCGGCTCCTCCGACCTCTGGGTCCCGAGCTCCTCTTGCTCTAGCTCCACCTGCAAGGCCAAGCACAGGTTCACCGCGAGCAAGTCCTCCTCCGCCTCCAAGCAGTCCGGCTCCTTCTCCATCCAGTATGCCGACGGCTCCACTGTGTCTGGCCCCGTCTACACCGACACCGTCACCGTCGCTGGTGTCTCTGTCGACTCGCAGGCCTTCTCGCCCGTGACGACGCTCTCTAGCTCCTTTAGCACCGACCCCATCGATGGTATCCTCGGCCTCGCCTTCCCCGCCATCTCCAACCTCAACGCGGTATGTCCCCTGACTCCCACTCTTCCCTGTTCCTTAACTCATTCGATCCCCACAGAACCCCTTCTTCGTCTCTGCCATCGAAGAGGGTGCTGTCGACCAGGGTGTCTTCGGCTTCAAGCTCGCCTCCAGCGGCTCCGAGCTTTACCTCGGCGGCACCAACGACGAGCTCTACTCGGGCTCGATCGAGTACCACGACGTCGACACCTCCACTGGCTTCTGGCAGATCACCGGCGCCAAGGCGTACGTGAACGGCAAGGCGGTCGCCACCGGTTTCGAGACCATCGTCGACTCGGGCACCACTCTCATGTACGGTCCGCCTGCCGCGATCAAGAAGCTCTTCGCGTCTGTCTCCGGCTCCGGCGTGTACGACTCGAGCCAGGGCTACTACTACTACCCCTGCAACTCGCCCCCCAGCCTCGCGTTCTCCTGGGGCGGCAAGCAGTGGAAGATCTCCGCCGCCAAGTGAGTTTCCCTCCTTCGCGCGCGCATACATTTGACTAAACGACGAATCCTCCCCACTCTAGCCTCAACCTCGGTGAGACCAAGACTGGCTCCGGCAAGTGCGTCAGCGCGCTCGCGGGCCAGGACACCGGCCTGGGGGACAACGTCTGGCTGATCGGCGACGCGTTCATGAAGAACGTCTACACCGCGTTCTCCTTCGACGACAGCGCTGTAGGCTTCGCCGCGCTCGCCTGAGCGACGCCCGCACGTTCGCCCGACCCGCACGACCTGTATGATAGCCACGGCGAGGAGGAGGAGCATACCGCGGTCGCGCGGTATGGGCGCAAAGCCCATCCGAGCGGCCTCCGAAGCCGTTTGTAGCTGTACGACCCGCCCCGACCCACTCACGTATATTGACGCACATCCCTTCCCATCCCGTCATTAGCATACCCCCGCATTGCATCGCGTTCGAACCTCCTACATACCACTCTGGTTCGCTTATTCGCTGTCGGTATTTAGCTCAATGGCATGCTTTGCGCACTCGGATAGCCTTTCGTCGGAGTGGTGGTCCCCGGTGCCGGCCAATTTTGTGCTTGAAGGAAGGAAGTACCAACTGCGTCGTGCATTCTAGCGGATATAGCGGCCGGAATAGCCCCAAGCTAAGTACTGTGTAAGACTTCGAGCGGGGCTGCCAGATACATCGTTGACGCAGAGTAACGTAACCAATGGAAGCAGATAAGAATCTATGAAAGACACATCTCCCATGGCATGATACATACACCGAGACTCCAACGCACTGCATTCATTCAGACTCTTCCAGAACTCGGGCATCACGAAGCGGGCGGATAACGACCGTCCCATTCGCATCTCCCGACGTCGACGACAAGCTTGAGACCTTCCCATCCGGCGAGAACACCACGTACTGCACCACGCAGTCCGCGTGCTCCCCGAGAATGACAATGCATGAGCCAAAGTTGGAAGTGCTCCATAGCCGCATGGTGCTGTGCTTCGACGCAGAGGCGACGTGCTTCCCGTCCGGCGAGAAGCACGTACGCTGCGGTGACCGGATCGCTATGGCCCTCGAACGACATGCCTGCTGCTGCTGCCAGCGGGTCTGGGAAGCTGTTGCTCGGGCGTCCCAGATGGTCAGCGCGTTGCCTCCCCAGGCGAGCACCTGGCTGCCGTCGGGCGCGACGGCGATCTCGAATAAGCTGACTTTTCCGGCGGCCGGGGTGGTTCAGCTCGGTGGGCGGTCGCGCCGACGCAGAGGCGTCCGCATCGAGATCCTAGACACTGGCAAGGACTCGGGCGTCGCCATGTGTGATGACGAAGCGACCGCCGCCCGAGCCACACGAGGCGGCCATGCGCGGGGAGGTGAGTTCGGGACATTGAAGGAATGCGATCTGGCGCACTTTCATGTCCTTGTCTATCTCCCGGACGCGCGCCACAGAAGCGCCGCCGCTCGTGGACAACACTCGGAACGCAATCATCCCGAGAAGAAGGGATGACCTGGACAGACCGCCCAGCGAGGAGCTGACGCTGCGTGGACGCGTTGGTGTCCCACGCGCGGAGCACGCTTTTGGTCTTGGTGAAGAGGAGGCAGTCGCCAGACCCCTGCCCGCACAGCTCGACGCGCCACATCCGCTCGACTTCTCGCAGGGCGGTCGCGCACTTGACATCCTGCGCGCCGACCGCCCATATCGTCACCGCGTTGTATTTCCCAGACAATGCCAGGAAATGGCACTGGCGGTCTGGAGAGAACGCGAGGCGTCTGCCACCCAGGGCGGGAAGCTGAAGCTCGGCGTCCCAGAGGAGAACCGTGCTGTCCGCAGATCCGCTCGCGACTCACTTCTTATCTGGAGAGACAGCAAGGACGGAAACGGCGGCATCGTGACTGTGTGGTCCCGCTGACCGAAGATCCTAGCCGATTTGGTTGCAGTCCCAGTCCCGTCGTGCGCAGGAAACGAACTCACCAGTGGTCT
This sequence comes from Polyporus tsugae, assembly GCA_024305745.1. Taxonomy (NCBI): domain Eukaryota; kingdom Fungi; phylum Basidiomycota; class Agaricomycetes; order Polyporales; family Polyporaceae; genus Polyporus; species Polyporus tsugae. Next base: position 2,317,195 of record JAHRBS010000001.1, read on the forward strand.
CCGATGGCAGGACTTGTATCTGCCCGCGTCGATGGAGGGTGGGAAAGTACCAACCGAGCTCCCCCGCCCAGAATCTAGCGCGGATCACCTGTGAAGACGAAAACGATATCGCCGGAAGCGCGAACCGCAGCAGGGGAATTTCCAACTCCTTGCAGAGCGAAGTGTTGGTCTCCTTCGTGAGCCAACTGCTTAGTACGTGCAGTCCTCTGTACTAGTACGGTAGTGGGGAAGCTCTCCAAGAGGTCGATTGTGCAACGGAGAATCGCAGGAAGGGTGTTATAACGCTTGCCCTTCACGTGCAGGAACACAGAGAGCAAGTGAGAGACAATTGGAACTCCTGCAACGCACGTAATATGGTCGCTATGATAGGCTTGGGTTCATCATCGTCTGAGAGAGAGGGATAAGACTGGGAGTCGACGATGATGCATGAATATTCCCACTCATTCCAAAGACCACTCACGACATACGGCCACGTGCACCACAACATATCGTGCACAGTGCTACTTCCTCGCCTTCTTTCCCCTCCCTCCCTTCTCATCATCTCGCCCACGTTTCTTACTGTTCCCGGTCGATGCCGCTACTTGTGCGCGGAGTTGCTCGAGGGTGCCTTGTAGGATTCGCTTTTCGCCGAGTCGAACAATCACCGCATGCTTCTTGTTCAGGGACAACAGCTCCACAATGCCCGCCTCGAGCAGCTTCTCGTCCTCCTAAGGCCGTTGTGAGATGTCATGGTGTCGCCTTCACGGATGCACGAAGGACCGACTCACGTTAATACTAGTAGGGTACTCCTTCAGCCGCGCCTCTAAAACGTTGATGGCTACCGTAAGCACATCCACGTCCACCTTCGGTTTCGGGAGCTTGCTCTTCTTTGCAGTCTTCACCCATTCTTCTTTGGAGAGTATCAGGAGCCGAGCGAGCGAGATCAGTTCCTCGGGAAGTTCACAATCTGTCCGCAGTACAAAGACGCTATTACGAAGGGTGAACATCAAAACGCAAACTATCGTGAGGAGATACAATACGCACTCGTCGTCAGCTTCCTCCAGCCACCAGTCCACTCGTTCTTGCAGGTCATGCTTAGCCTTCTTGGAGACTGCGGCCACAACGAGGTCTGCGCGAACTTCGACTACATCTTCCGGATTGCCCAAGCCGGAGAGAGGCGGGCGAAGGGGCATGACGTCCACATGCCCATATCTCCTGAGCAAGTCAGAATTAGGAGGGTCGCCATATGTGTTCCACTGTGAGCGACAACGGGTCAGCTTTTTCTTTCTCGAGTCGAAGCCAGCAGCGCGCTCACAATTTGCTCGCCGGCATTGATCGGCTTGGTGGTGACCATCTTCAGCTCACGCTCCTCGTAAAACAGCTTGGCCTACCATCAGACCGTCAGTTTGAAACTGTCTAGGGCACTAGAAGAGGCGTTGGATCTTACGTTCTCGGATTCAAAGCGGGCGTTGAGCATATCCGCCATGGGCACCATGGCCACGTCTGCGGGGTCTTCGTGGTCTTCGGAGTCGGAGTCGGAGTCCTCCTCGAGGTGCACTTCGTCAGGCTCGTCGGCTGCGCCCTCGGTCTCTGGTACGTTGTTCTCCTCGTCGGCGGTGGGCGGGGGGTCGATGTCCATCGCGCTATCCTCGTCTCCATCGTTCTCCGCGTCACCATGACCATCATCTTCGTCCTCGGTATGTTCGCCTTTCCACTTCTCAACGTGGAAGCTGCGCGAGAGGATCCGACTGCCGTTCAGGTGATAGCGCTCGAGAGAAAAGTGCTGTGCGAGTTTCTCTTGGGGGAACAGGTCGGGCCGGCTCTGAGGTGCATCGCGTCGGGCATTGGCTGCGAGGCTCAAGTGTGGCAGGTGACGAGCACTCACCGTCACGGCGGGGGCCACTTTTTCATGGTAATCGCGCTCGGCCGCGTCTCTGCCGATCTTGTCTGACATTTGCAGGTCAAGCCAGTGTGCGCAGCGTACTGGAGGGGAGACAGACCTACCACTGCGGTTCCCTGCAGCTCCTTCAGATCGTCCTCTACCCAAAACATCGGGGTATCAAATTTGCTAGGCAGCGCAGCTACCTAGGAGGTCAAGAGTGCGTCGGGCGGACTGGTCCATGCGAGACTCACCAAGGTATCCCGACCATTTCGACTCCGCCCCTCTAGATTCTTCCCACATCATGCAGAGGATGAGCCCCGCCCAGCCTTCGTGTAGCCCGTGCTCCTTCCAACCCTTGCCCATAAGCGCAGGTAATGTCGACGTTCGCGTCGACAGAGTGAGGTCACGCGGGAGACTGAAGATGGTATGATCTTCCTATGAATATGAACCAGTCAGATCCGTGCTCGCGCCTTGAGCACGGAAACGGCGCACCGGGATGTCCTTGAGTGCGATTGCACCGCGCCCACGACCTGGGAAGTCGACTATTCCCATGCTAGATGTGTCGACAATGCCATGTTGATGCTGAAACCAGTGCAGGAGGTTTGAGGCCACTTCCGCGGGCATCTTGGGGGAGGAGAGAGGCAGTTGTTGACTGAGATCCCAAATTGAAATGAAACGCTCACCCAACGCTCACCAAACACTCACCGTCCGAAAAAAACATCACAGCCACCACGTGGCCAGGTAGGGCAGGAGTTGCCAGTCTCTGAACCAAACGGTGGTAGCTTGGTGGTAGTTGCCACTTATATGCCACGATGCACTCGTAGAATGCATGTCATGCTTGCTACTTTCTTCAAGCACCAAATTGGCTGCCGGAAAGCGCAATTCGACGAAAGACTATCTGAGAGCACACAGCATGGCATATGTTGGGCTAATAAAGACGGACAGCGAATAAGCTAAACGAGAGTGATGTGTAGGACGTCGGGGTGCGGTGCCATGCGAATGCGGCCCAATGAGGGGTAATATGCTATCGTACAGCAGCTACATACGGCTATGGAGGCCACTCGGACTGGTTTTGAGACCGTGCCGCGGACGGGTGTGCCCTTCGCCGTGCCTATGATACAAGGTCGCGCGGATGGGCAGCACAGTACTTATACTACTCATGTGAGTGAAATTCCCAGTGTGTACTTACTACGGACCAAAACATCGACGGTGAACCGGTGACTGGCGAGCCCGGGGCAAGCCGGTGATCAGTACTAAGTGACCAGTGATATGAGCCGACCCGAGACCTGAGACCAAGTCTGATACCCTATTAGCTGTTGTCAGTTCGAATTCCGGAACATGAGTTTACCTTGGATACACCGATTTCACAGCTTGACTGAGACTCCCACCTTGTGGCAGTTGTGCACCCCAATATCCTCCCCACTCGCAACCTCAAGTCAGTTCCGAAAAAGCAGCATGCCCCGTATGTCATTCTGGATCAATAGACGTACAACATGTTTGTGTTTCGTTCGCATAAGTATCGTCAAAGTCCCCCCTCCCCAAAACAAGATGGCAACGAAGTCAAGTGAAGGTATACCTGTAAGTAATCCGCTCGAAGTCCGTTCGTCCCAGATCCGAATTGGTCGACGCGGCGATGTCTACTTGTGATCCTCGAAGGGGTTCTCGACGTACTCGAGCTCGTCGTCATCATCGCTCGGCCGCGTTGCCGGAGGCGAGCTCGTGTTCAAGAGCGACACGGGCCGTTTCGGCAACAACCCAATCTTAGCTGCCGACAAGATCGATGGTCAGGAGACATGCCTCAGCGCACTCAAACACGGAGACGAGACTCACCAGGGTTGACTGGGCTACCGCTGTTGGTAGGCGGCGGCGGAGACACGTCAGAGGACGCGCGCGGCGACTGGGCCGGGGAGAGCCCCAACCCCACGCTGGACGTGCGTGGCTGCGGTGGTGCAGCGGGCGTAGGGATCGGTGACGACACCACTGCGGGTTGGCCTACACGGCAAACGGTCAGCGGGGGCAGGCTGGGTTGGACAGGATATGCTCACTCTGCACGACGGGCTCGTCGAGGTCATACCCCGACACCTGGGATGGGTCATGCGCGGACCTGGGAGGCTGGGCCGGGGCATTGGACGACGCGAAGTATTGCTGCTGGTACGCCTCCGAAGCGGTGTGGCGGTCGATATGTGCGGGCGGCGCCGCGCCCCATTGGGGTGCTGTGGACGCGGTAGATGCCTGTCCAGCGTTCCCATTACTGCAGCGTATCAGTGCACAATCCAGAGGGGACGAGGAGCGACGGGGGCGACGTACCGAGATTGCTCGTACTCGTTGATCTTCGCCTTCACTTTTGACACGATCGAGCTAAACGTGCGCTTCCCGCTCTCCGCGATCTGTCCCATCGTCCGCTGGAGCTCCTGGAATTGGTCGTTCTGTCCCTCGCTGGCGTTATCAGGACCCGGTGGTGGCGAGCCACGGGGCTGTTGTCGCGGCTGATATGGAACCTCACCCGCACCCCGTCGTGGCCAGGAGTTACCGCTCGCGTGTCGTTGCTCTTGTTGCTGATCCTCGAGCATCAGCTGGCGAGCGAGCTGCTCGTCGAGGTCTATAGTGGGCTGTTCAGCCTGATAGCACGGGTGTACACATCGTCAAGGACGAAATCATGAAGGACAGTGGCACAGCCGCGACAAACAACTATGTCAGAGGTCGAAGATGAAGCGACATCACGACTCGAGACGAACCTGCTGGACGGGCTGTGTCGAGACATACTCTGGGTCGCTCATCCCAAGCAACACATCCAACGCCCGCTCCTGGTCATTGTTCACCGACTCCAGCACCGATTGCCTGCAATCCGATACGCACGCCCGTTCAGCAATGCGCAACGAGCCGTTCCATGACGACATGGGGCGGCATAACGGACGAATGGACTACTCACAGTACTAAGACGTCGAAATCGGGGAACATCGCGCGCAGCGCCTCTACCTGCGGGCTGACGCGTTCCTCCTGCGCCGCGACCGCATCCACTCCTGGGGTTGCATGGCTCTCCTGCACAGCGGCCATGGTGGCCATGGTGTGTTCTACGGGTTCGGGCCTGGGGGGCAGCTGCGGCGTGCGCTCAGTCTCAGCGACAAGGGTGTCGAACGGGTTCACAGAAAGGGTGGGTTGTGAGAGGACAGGGTCTGCTTCAGGAAGCACAGAAGTCGTTGTCGTGGCTGCATGGTCGGCGGCGTCCGCAGTCGCAAGATTATCAGCCGGCTTCGGGAAATCTCCAGCGGTGGCAGTCTGAGTTTGGTCGTGAGGCTTCGCAGCGCTTGCATTATTGGGGACCGGGGGATCCGCCTCGGTCGCGGCAGGGGTGGGCGAGTTGTTCACTGGTGGTTCTTCGATTACAGACATCGTTGAGGAGAAAGAGAGTAGGTTCACAAGCACACAGAAATGGTGTGGGAGTGAGAGAGGTAGTGCGGTATATATGCGCAGTCTGGTAGAGGCTGCGGTCGACGCTCTCGCCGGGCTGTGGCAGTCCTCACTCCTCTGGAGCTGCCATCTCGGCAATGGCCGTGACGTCTCGGACAACGCATCCTCTCAATATCATAGACACCGCGGCGAGTCGACTGCAGCACCGAGTCACCGACTGTGCTCAGGCTTGGCATTAATATTCAAGGGGTCGCGCAGCGAAACCGCAGCAACTTACGAAAACACATGCACCTTGTTTTCGTCTGTTCCGCTACTGGGAGGCCCAGCTTCAAGGTGCTAACCACGTATGTCCTCTCAACCTCGAGCATCTGCGGATTATTTTGCCCGAAATTGGGTCGTTAAACACACCGCTGATTTATAGAAAGTCCGCGAAGGGTATACATAAACGATGTTCAAAGAACCCATGACTCTAGGAGCGGGATAGACCCCTCAAAGGTGGGAGAGATGTCGAAGTCCTCGAGTCCTTCAGCTATACCCTTCAACTCAAGTAACATCTCCTTGACGTCGAAGGCATCCCCCTTCAAGTCCTTCCGCTTGTTCGCAAGCAACACAAACATCTCGTCCACAGCCTTATCGAACCTTTCCCGAGCGTCTCTCCACCCACCGTGATTCTTCCCCTCCGGCATGCTCTCTTGCGCGATGACAAGCAGCAACTCCATAGCCTCCTGTGCGGCATTTTGGGTCGGGATGCGAGCGATCGTGTGGACCTTCTTGAGGAAGGGTGCGACGGCCTTAGGATACTCGTCACAATCGACCACCTCCTGTTTCTTGTAGGCGAAGGCCTCCCCGTCCGAGGTGTCGGAGCCATCCACGTCGACTCGGAGGTGTTTCGTAGCGTTAGCCACTGCTTGCTTCACAGCCGTCGTGTAGTCCTTGACTACCTTCGGGAGCAGTAGCTGGAGTTCGGCGAAAATGGCCGCGCGGGCAGCGTCGTTCTTCATGACGTTCTCGAGAAGAGTCTGGCGCGTCGACGCGGTGAGCAGCTTGATGAGCTCGCCCCTATCCGTGATTGGCTCATCCATGAAGCCTGAGGAAACATCTCGAGATTCCTCTCGAGATTCCTCTCTGGGCGCAAGGGGAGGAGGTGGACGTACCTTCCAGTTTCGGGACAGGAACGCGGTGGTCTATGACCTGGCCGCGACGGTTAAGACGACCGAAAGGAATTTTCGCTTTCTTTGCAAGGGGAGCCTTCCCCGCCTCGCCATCTGCAGGTCGGCTGTGTTTGCTGGACATGGTCTGAGGGTACAGAAGCCGTGGTCGGGAGAAGGGGAAGGAGGTGGTGGTAGGTGAAACGCTGCTTCGTGGCACATGTCCTTTATAACACACTAATAAGCGCCTATGAAATGAGTAGTCGTCGTACAGGTCGCGGATCCTTGTGCGCTTCAAGAGGGATCCGCGCCGGATACCTGCAGGTCAGACAAGACCACTGGCACGGTGTTGAGTACAGAGAAGCGCCAAGCGCCCAAACAGACGCTTCGGAGTCTGCCGCGTGAACGCTGTTACCCAGCCGGCACTGCAACTTCAAGCTTCAAAGCTTCAAGAGTGACCGCGGTGAGTATCCCAACAGTTCCACTTGAGTTTTACTTCAACATTTCGCCCTCTTTGACACTATTTCAATGAAAGGGCATCATATTTAACGCCTTTTGAATGTCATATTCTTTCTACCGTTTCTTGTATCACAGTGCTATGTTGTTGCTTGTCGACGCGATCCTGATGATCGTTTCGGCTTGAAGTAGGAGCAGGAGCGACTCGTGCCGGGTGATGGAGTACAGTTTTGTTCACCATCCTTGTGAGTTCTAGCACCCTTTAGTTGCTCTGATTTCCTCTTGAGACACTCAGACCCTTACGACATCTCCCATGGTTGCAGTGTATCGACACCGATCCCGAGGGAGTATTTAATTCCAGTACAAAGTGCACCGCAAGCTTGCCTCCCCTAGCAAGGTTTCAACCCCGCACGGTCCTTTGGATCATCGGAGGATTGTTAACCGGAAGAGCACCGTTCTCTATGCCGATTACCGCAGGCTGAAGACTACTCGATCCACTACCCACTCGGTGCCATCACCAGGGCGACACGCTGTGTAAACCCGACCTTGTCCCGTACCAGCGGGGCCACTCCCGTACGCGGAGACGCTATACCTCATTGTGGGTCGTGGCCGGTGGTGAAGATGGTCGTTATCCCGTGCTAATCCTTTGCAAATTTCTACCCAGAAACCGTTTTAGCCCGGCAGAGGTGCTGAAACAGCGGTGAACGTTGCTGGGATTAAGAAATAAACTATCATCCTGGCCATGGATGGGGTTTGTACTATCCTCCGATGGCACAGCTGCTCCCGCTCTCCAACGCCGGTGGCTCGATTCCCGGCTCCAAGCGACTGCGCGTAGCGACCATAATACCTCTCTCTCCCGAGCTCCGTGGGATGATATTGGAAGAGAGATAGGACAGACTTGGGCATTAAATAGCCTTCGGAGAGGCGGAGAACATACCCTCCAACGACTTGCTTCCCCAGGCTTGGAACGATGACCAGCTACGCAGCACTCTACATGGCCGACTCGAGTCCTCAGAACATGTAGGTGAACTCGTCACTCTCAATATCCATTCCGCTAATCCGGATATTCACTTTCACTCCAGATTGCTGAACTCGTACTGCGGGGCGGCTGCATTGGGTAGGGACATTAAACGTTGTTCGGCCCAGTCTTGACATCTCTCTCCTTCAGCGCTGCTCACGTACGACTACATCATCACTTTCGACAAGGAAGTGGATCTTTTCTGGCGCGGAAACATGTCTAGGGCATCCGCCCTATTCCTCTTCAATCGGTATCTCTCTCTGGCGGCGATTGCCCTACCTAGGTTCACAATGCAACCCATGCAATCCGAGGTGTGTCGATCTACTCGCCCTCTCTTGGACTATAAAGCTGACTTTTATGTTGTGATCTAGAGGTGATATCGGCGCACTATACTACTCGTGGATGGCTCGCTTACATTTTCATAGGTGCAAGGTCCTGGTATATGCTTACGAGACGCTGGACATCATGGCGTTATTCCCGTGGGCTAGTACGTCATGGAATCCTTGCGGTCCAAATCTCGTCTTCGGACTGAAGCACTCTCCTCTTTTAGTCCTTTCCAGTCTACGAGCTTTCGCTTTGAGCGAGGCCCCGTACAGATGGGTGGTCACCACCCTCGTCTTGGCCCTCGCTTTGGTGCCGGTCGGACTCAATCTTGTACGTCGGCTTGGTCTTCCATCCTTGCAGATTTCGACAATGTTGAGGGCGGAGCGCCACAGACCCAATTCCATTGGCTTGCACCCGTTAATAACAAACTTGTGGGATGCCTCGCGGAGCTTTCGGTCACTGCCGACATGGGACGGAAGTGGGTCATCATCTCGTCCGCACATTAGGGTCCCTCAGGCTCACGATGTCATTTCAGCTGTATGTTTCTTCCAATCGCGCAATGGTTTGCGCTTGGTAGAAGCTGACAGCCGCCTGTACAGTTACTATGATATGCCGGATATGCACCATTTCCTCCGACCTCATCGTCCTGGGTGTCGCCGTCAACGCTACATACAAGACGAGCAGACTAGTCCGTAGAGCCATGGGCAGCAGCCACAGCTCCAGTCCACAGACCTTCACTGGGACCATCCTTCGCGATGGTATGCGTTCCCATATACCCTTACAGACAGGCAACCAAGCTGACGACGACTTTGCTTGTCTCCAGGGGCGATATATTTCATGTGGGAACGCGCTTCGAACAAATAGCGCATCACTCTATGTACTCATTCCCACTTTCTAGTATCTTCCTCATCTTGAACATCGTGCATCTCGTTTCCACCTGGCTGTCGGTAAGCACTTGATTTCTTCTCTTGTACCGAGCCCCCCCCCTTCTCACCACTTGCAACGTACGTTGTGCAGCTCAGCATCGACACACTCAGCGCTGTCAGTTTCACCACCATTTTCACTCAACCGTGTGTCTTTTACAGGCCTCCACCGACATCTATATTGACCTCACCCCGTCGTTCCAGTCTCGCAGCGATCCTCATCTCGAGGCTCCTCTCGAACCTGCAGGAGGTGAAGCAGCGCTTGGCCAGTCCCCGGTCGCTCCCACATATCGGATCAGCCGGGACGATACACCTTCGGCCTCTGGGGTCCTCGCAGGAGCTTGGTTTTGCGATGGATGCGCCGGTCGCGGGGGATTCAGACGGCCCCCCGGCGGACCACGAAATCGGAGATGCATCGCGCGCTGTGGCAGAAATCGAAGAGGTCAACCGTGCAGACGTGTGATCTCTTAGTAGCGGTGTGAGTAGAGACCTCAGACGCGTACAGATACTCATATGAATTAGACACGATTTTGGCGAAGGGAGGTAGTATGATGTATATGGTGCAGAATAGAAGCATTCGTGGCTCTTGAACAACATCGTCGTTTACCGTTTGCCGTTTGCCGTTTAAAGGATGGGAGGGGAGCCCTTGGAACTTCAACAGGATCTCATATCTTGAACTCAGCTTCAAGTTATGTACTGGGTTCTAGAATAGACGGCAGGTATTAACGTACTGATCTAGGTTATAACGCTGATATACACCAATAGTAACACTACTGCATACAAGAAAACATGAGAAGTTGTACATCCGTCCGGGAAGTGCTCTATTGGGGGTCAAACGCTCTCCAACGTTCTGGCATCGCGCTTCGACTCCGTCGTATGCATGGAAATGTCATCAGCGACCTCGAACGAGCCTGTACTCCGGATAGAGTACGTCAATGCAACGTTGGTCAGCGTTGGACCCTCCAACGCCGAGGCAGCAGCAGTAGTGGCGCTCTCGCTCTCGGCGGTCGTCAAACCATTCTCTATCGGAGAGCGGTTGAGCGCGACAAGGACTATGATCAGCATCGGATAGATCGCCTGGCAAGAAGTCACTGCGTCAGCTGGGAAATACGCCGGCGGGACCCAATATGAAGATCTCACAACGACGGGCACAAAGCATCCGTACGTGTAGTACGCCTCCGCCTGAAGAAGCGCATTCTGCGTAGGCTGAAAGGGCGCGTTTGGTCGAGCCGACCCGAGTTCGTACAAGACCAGCAGAATCTAAGCGTGTATGTGACAGTGAGCATCAATTACGGTGCAAGCAATTCGAGGGCGAAGGCGTACCAGGAGAACGGTGTATATCGTCCCCGATTCTAGCAACAAGATGAACGCTTTTGCAACCCTGGCCTTCCGATTACCACCGAGGCTGCTGCGCAACATTTTTCTATGCTGCCTGGTACTCAGAATCAATAGCCGTATAGCAACGAAGGATGGCATGAAAACCTACCAGGCCTTGAACCCAATCAGACACGTAGCGAGCACGTTTGTCCCCAACGAGAGCACCGCAGAAATCTCCGAGAACGTGCCCGCTTGAAAGAGGTAGTTCGGGAAGAGACATGGGCACTGGTGACATGGGCACTCGTGGTCCCCGAGTACGATGGACGCGATCCCGAATCCTGCCCCAGGAAGCGTCAGCACAACATGCTCAGGTTGTGCGGGATGGTTAGACGTACCGAAAGTAAGCGCAACGAGAAGCACCCCGATGTAGCAGACGAGCCTGCTCCGCCATATCGCGCACGCCCGCCACCACACGATGCTGTCCCCCAATATGACCTGGACGATGCATGATGCATGAGATCCCGGGAGGAGCGACACAATACAAGCGTCAACCCACGTTGAGACCCAGTGTCATCGTCATGATCATCGCGTGCGTCGAAACCTGCGAACTGAGTGCATCGACGTCCATGCTGGTGAAGGCACCCGAAAACATCCCTCTTTGCGCCGCAGAGACGGTCTTCCCTACACTCCCAATGTACCACCCTTTCGCGGCCATCCACAAACCCGTTGATGCATACAGGAGCAGTGTGCTTGGGAGGAGTACCCGCACGGATGTCTGTCGGAGTCCATTTCGACTATATTTTCAAGCCAACGTTAAGGGTTATAATACGTAGAAGAAGTCTGCTAATTCACGCACAAGAGGAAGTACACGGCGACCATGACGAGCGCCGTCAAGATGCCTGCCACCGAGTGAACCAACTCAGCACGATATCCTGCCAGTGAGCAATGCCGAGGGAGCACGTACCGAACAGAACACTCGACAACCCCATCTCCAGGGCGACGTACGGGAGGTCCGCCGCGAAGAACTGCGTGACGTTGAGCGCGAGATCGTTGATCTCAACGTAATGCAGCCCCGCATCTGGCGGCACGTCGAACGGCATGCTAGTGAGGGCAGCTAGGCGACGCCAGGACGAGATTCGAGCGGACGCAGGGGTCCCTGGTTATAACTTTGGAGGGCACGGGCTGGGCGCCGGTGAAACGATTTGATCTATATATCAACAGTGACGGCGAGACTAAAGCCCGGGGTTAAGCGTCCAAAAGAGGCACGTATGTAGGTCTCCGACCACCTGCCCATCTGAAACAGGCCACACTTCCCGAAACTGTGAGAGGGGAGGCTGGTGAGGCCGGTAAGGCCCTGCAGCGGGAGCAGCCGAGCTCGGAGGGCACCTTTGTAAGTCCGAATTTCGAAAGTCGGGGTGGAGCAGCCGCGGCGTCGTGTGCGTCCCGCTCCGAAGCCTAGGCCCGGATCAGGTGAGTTGACACAAACCTGTCCCTGCTAAAAGTGACGATTAAAATGCATGCGCGTCATGTTCAGAGGATGGGGAACTGACCCAAAAGAACCCAAAAGTCGCTTGGAGGCAACTTGGTTTGACAGCAGTTGGCAGTGCCCGGGTCTGGACCTTCTTGCAACGGAGACAGCATCGCTAAAAAGTAAAGGACACAGCTTGGCAAGGTCGGTAGCACAACTTTTGTGGGGCGATACATAAGCTATGGCCAGATTGCCAGTGGCGGAGGCTTCAGTGGGCTAACGGCGCAGGAAGGATTTCCGCACTGCAGATTCCGCATCCGCAGCTATCCTAACGGTCCGGAGGCTCTACGTCCCGTCTGTCAGCGTCCCTGGTCTTGACCTCCCGGAGCTGGCAGCTGTTACCTGTGTCCCTGGCCCGTCCGAGCTTGTGTCTCAATGATAACCGTCCGCAACCATTTGGTTCCAGCGTCCATGGATAGGACAGACCAGAAGGACGCACGATGTGCGGATCTGACACCGGCAATGCACTGCAACTATGTAAGTATCCAGGCGAAATGCACTTGCAACTTGTGGCCGCGAAGGTTGTGGGCTGCGGAATTGAGAGATTGCTGTAACGTTGATCAACTACCGGACTGCACCCAGCAGCAAATGCCCTCCCGCAAGTTGACCCAGCGCCTCAGTGAGTGAAAGCTTCGATGCCAGCCAGAATCTGGGGCGGGCGGGCGGTCAGTTGAGGTCAGTGGAAAGCTGGGTACTGTGTTGAGAGGGGATTGAGATGATCCACACTGCGCAGATGATCATAGAGACTCGAGAGTGAGTGTCCCGGCCAGCCTGCCAGTGCCTTTGCCTTTGGCCTGTGCCTCTACGCGTAAGCCCACCATCGGTCCGGCCGGTCCGGTTCTCAGTTGGGTTGTGGGACAAGCCAGGCTCTGCAATCACTGGGCCTTCGACCTCGACCACCTCCTTGGACTGTGTCTCCTCCTCCTACGCAGTTAACACTAACACGGCTCAAGTGATACAAAATTCTGCGGATGGACGCGATGAACGATGACTACAAGGCGTCCAAGGAGGCGTTTGTGTCTGGGATGACGGGTTCCACCATAGGTCACATCAATCTGGTCTCTCTGGCTTCATTGGTGAGTTCTGCCGTAAACGAAGGCACGGGCTGACTGGGTTGACTGAGCTTAGTTGTCAATAGCTCTCCATTCGGCCGTCCGGACGCGCCTTCCCCCAAGTCGATCCTTTCAGTTCCTGACAGAAGCTGTCCTCCTCATCGTCCCTCTTCTTCTGTCGGTGACAATCTTTGCAAGTTCGCCAGTCGTCCTATGCTTGCTTCTCGCCGCTCCGACTGGTCTAATTCTACTCCTACCCCGGCGAGAGTCGGGAACGTGGCTCCCCTCGTCCCTCAAACACAGTCGTCAATCCTCGCGCGCATCGAACCCTTCTCGGAACCCTAGCCCATCGAGGGTTTTGTCGATAGCAATACCCCCGTTACCCGCGCTTACAACATACCGGGCCCACATGCTCCTCTTGACGTTCATCTGTATCCTTGCCGTCGACTTCCCCGTCTTTCCACGATTCTTGGCGAAGTGCGAGACCTACGGTGTTTCTATGGTGCGTTCAAATCATTTATGTTCGTACTGCCGGTGATTAAATCCTCCCCTCCCTCAAAGATGGACATTGGCGTCGGTTCCTTCGTCTTCTCTCAAGGAGTCGTATCCGCGATACCTCTTCTGAAGAACCCTTCGCACCTTACCGAGCCTCTCTTACCCAAGGTCACCACAGCCCTACGGAAGTGCTCGCCAGTCCTCCTTCTCGGGCTGTTGAGGACGATATCCGTCAAGGGGACGGAGTACCCAGTAAGCGATCAGTATCTCCGTTACAAGAGCGATTGCCAATACAAGCCAGGAACATGTAACAGAATATGGCGTACACTGGAACTTTTTTATCACGCTCGGCCTGTTACCAATATTTCAAGTACTGCTCCACCCCTTGATAGTGTATATTCCTATTTCCCTTCTGAGCCTCGTGGTGGCTACCTGTATGCACTCCATTTACTTCGTCGTCCTGCACTCGTCCTGACAAAAATTCTATAGCTCACCAACTCGCCCTCTCGACCGGCAAGCTCGCGCAGTTTATTCTCGAGGCTCCACGGGTTAGTGTCGTTTCTGCGAATAAAGAGGGACTGATATCTATGGCAGGTGATTAGCACACCTCTTCCCCCCGTAGTTCAGAAGGCTGAATGCAGGATGCCATCTAGGTTACCTGGCTATCCACCTACTGGGGCTGTCGACCGGCACGCTCCTCCTTGCGCCGTCGCCCTCCTACTTCCGCCGCCAGCAGCAGCAGCTTGCGCAAGAGGCGTCCGGAACCGCGCGCCAGCGACCCTCTGTCAGCGACTCCGACACCGATGACGATGTCCCTTCTCCAATCTCCCCATCCTCCCCTGCCAATCCCTCCCCTACTACCCGCGTCGTCGAGGTGCGGCGCGAGAATGACAAAACCGCGACGGAGCTCTGCTCGTACGCCGTCCTCTGGTGGGTCCTCCTCGGCGCCCTGAAGCTCGCGGACATCGGCGGGGGCGTGTCCCGCCGGATGGCGAACCTGCAGTATGTCATCTGGATCGCGGCGTACAACTCGACGTTCATCCTCGGATACCTCGTGCTCGACCTGGCGTTCTTCCCGAGCCCGCTCAGCCGCTCAGTGTACTCACCGACGTCGAAGCTCAAGCTCCACCCTGACCCGCGGCTACTCAACGCGACGCGGCACACTGGGGCGGCGAGCGTGAGCATGGGCGTAAGCGCGGACAGGAGGCGCGAGACTGGGGCGGAGGCGGGCGGCGGCGCGCAGCCGCTGCTCGAGGCGATCAATAAGAACGGGCTGGTGCTATTCTTGCTGGTGCGTGCTTGCTAGGGCTTTCCTTTCCGGCACCGGTTTCTGACGAGTGCTGGGTTGACGACAGGCGAACGTGGCGACAGGGCTGATCAACCTGTCTATGCAGACGATGTACGCGTCGGATTGGGTGGCGATGGTCGTGCTCATGCTCTACAGCTTCGGCGTGTCTGCTGTCGCGTGGGCGTGTCGGCACAGGAAGATCTGGCGGTTCTGAGGAGGGGGCTCGAAGTCGCAGTGTCGGCTGGTCGTACCATAGCATACGACATACGACGAGCACAAGAATAGAGGGACCCTCCGCTCCTGATGTTATTCAAGCCTCTCTCCCCGGCAGTCGTTGCTTCGCTGCGCTCGAACAGATGTCGTCACCCAGGGCCCGGTTCTCCTCTCCTCTCCTACTCTCCTTCTACCGCCATGTCCTCCACCGCGTCCGTAGACGCCACTCAGAGCGTGACGGGGCTGTTCGACATCCATCTCAGGCTTCTCAGTGATTCCTACCTGGCTTTTTGCCCACAGAGGTTTTCAGGTTTGCTGATGTTGTACTCCTCCCCTAATACCTATCCCCTCTGAATCCTAGCACCAATACAACAGATGTTGCTCACAGCTCAACTAGCGGAAGCGCGGTACATACGGAATACTATACCCCGACGCCTAGTAGTAGTCCTCCGAGTCGCCGCCGCCGTGCCCGCCTAACGCAGCTGGGGGTGATTTAATCTGGGTAGAACGTGAAGTGCAAGTTTATGGGCTCAGGCTATGATTGGCAGGTAGCACTGGCCATGGCGAGGCAATGAATCCGAGTTGACATGGCCGAGGAACGAGAGCATGCATTAGATGTTAACTCAGAGTCACATAAGTACATGACGGGCCGGTATGTAGACCGGGCCGGCGGACCCCGCAAGATCTCTGAAGCGCTCAGCCGATTTGGTCCGAGTCCGAGTCCGAGCGATCGCGGCTCCGGAGTCCATCGTCGGGTATCGTTCAAGGGTCCCGGGCCAGCACTGCAGTAGCCATCCCGGGAACCGGTGGTTTAAATTCGATGCCTATAGCGAAAGCTAGGTTCGTCCACATGCCCTGCAGAGTCACGAATCCCATCGTTGGCACGCCGGCCTCAGCCTCGACGAGACTCCCATGATGTTAAACAGCAATCGCGAGGAATCTCAAGGATACCCGTGACATATGTACCTCTGCTATCGTCGGGGATGTGAGTTCACAATACTCTAGGATGGCACTGAACACTCATATGTATCACCCACCACAGGCTCGATCAACACGTTCGCGGCGACGAGGCTGACCTTTGTCTGGTCACAACCGTCAGCCCTATACTTGGGAACCAAATAAGGCCACACTTTAGATCCACGGAGCTTCATCTCTTCATCCCCCCCATTATCACCACCTCAATATGTTCTCCACGACCAAGCCAGTCATCTCTTTCATCGTCGTGCTAGCATTGCTCCAGCTAGTCTCGAGCGAGCCCCTGTCCTCGATATTTGGCCAGCTTTGCATCCTCCTCTCCTTCATTCATGGTTTCGGGTAAGCAGTCCAACCTTCCTTCTTTTTAGAATGTACTTAGCCCCCCCCCCCCCCCCCCCCCCCCGCAGATTCCTCTTGACTGGCATGACCCCTCCGTCCTTCAACCGTTTCGCATCCGCCCTCCCTCCCGTCCCGTTCTTTCTTGCCCATGCCAGGATCTCACCCTCGGATGCTTTCCACGGTATCACCACCGTGATCGCCTTCGCTTCCACCGTAATCAGACCTCTCTACTCCCTCACCACTACCATCCTCATCTGGACTCTCACCCACTGTTTCGTAATCTTCCTCGGCACAAGCGTCCACATCGCTCTCTTTGTGCTCTTCCGCCCCGAGGCCCACAGGTGTTCCAAGTGCGGCACAGGGCGTGAGCCTGAAGCGGCTCCCATCGTCGTTAAGGTAAGTCTAATCTCGATCGCCGATCGTATACCGTGTTGCCTCAGAGGCGACGTCGGATGTGGCATGTGTGTTTGTGTCAACTAACAACAACATTGCTACACATGTCGTCATCAGATACTCGATTGGGCATGGCGCTGTACTAGGTGGACCACACTCGATCGCAGGGCACGAATGGTATCTCTGCTTGTGCTAGTCAACCACCGAACGACTTCTGCGACTCAGACCGCACCGGATCCTCAGCCACGGATGCTTCGATGTGCATAGACGAGACGGATGTGGCTTCATCCTCGACGCAAGACTCGGCGGACTTCAGCTTCGATGACGACCTGGACAGCGGCGCAAACTCGACTTGGGACTCGGACACAACTTCCGCAACACTACTATCAGACTCGGACATCTGCAATATCGCAGCTCGCTTCAACCATGCCCTTATCAAGGAGCGCTTTTGTGTTGCGGACTCGATCTTGTGTACTCCTCAGACCGGCTGCAAGTACCAGCTGGCTATGGAGGCCGACAACATCCCTGACGATGCAATCGACTCTAGCTCGGACTTGAACGATACTTTTCCTCCGCTCGGCGGTCTTCTCAATGCCAGCTTCTCCTCGACTTCGATTTCTGCCCAGTCCCCGCCTCCGTCTGGGAGGTCCTATGCTGCCTCATCTAGTTGCTCGTCCTTCGGCCTGTCCTCGTCGCCGACGCGCGTCAGCAACACCCTCAACAGCGTCTTCTCTACTTCATTCACTGCCGTTGCAAGGGCGACCTCAGGATCTCGTTCGGCACCCGCTTCACGTCACTCATCCTTCTCTTCCAACGCGCCGCTCTTTCGGCCCCTCAGCCTGTTTGCATCGTCGACTTCGTCGGATGTTTCACTCGCTTTTAGCTCGCCTTCCCCCTCCCGCGCACCTTCTACATATGGTCGCCTTATGCTTCTGCCCGCCGGCAATCGTTCCTGGGCCTCGTCCGGCTCTTCCCTCTCGGACATCTTTTTCGACGCGCCGGAACCGGGAGTGGACCTGCCGTCACCCTCCTCCTCCCAGGCTACATCGAACTCAAGGTTCCTGCCGTCACCCTCCTTGATCCACAGCCTCACAAATGCCCCAACGCATGCACCCTTCATACCCGCATCCCTCTCCGCCTGGCACCTCGCCGAAGGAAACCCAGTCGCGGACGACTCCCCACCCTGCCCGCTGCGCATCTTCGGCATCCCCACCGAGGAGCTCCCCGCGCACTCATACAGCGTGACTCCTTTCGGCGACTTCTCCGCGAAGGACGAGGCGTACCTCCGCACCGCGCTTGGCCTCCACGAGCCCGCCTCCATGCCCCGCCGCGGCTTCTGGACTGCGTCCTCGGGCCCGCGAAGGTGGCACCCCATTGGTCGCGAATGGCATGAGTGGGTCTTCCCCGGGCGCCAGGGCCGTAAGCCGACGTTCGTGTCTGAGGAGATCGCGGTGCAGGCTCCGTACGACGAGGACGAGCTCGGGTATTTGTGGACGAGATGGGGATTTTGGCCCGCTTCCATCTAGGAGCCGAGGCGTGTGTTCGTCTTCTTACGGAGATGGACATGGGACACTGTAATGGTCCTGGCAGCTTGAGGTTTTGGTTTTTCTTGGATATGGTCCCACAGCTCATGGGCTGGCTCATCACGACTTACGATCTCCAGACTCACTATATTTCCCAACGCACCCCCTCGCCCGGACGCACCCCACAAGTGTATTCGCATATGGATTTTCTTGTGACGCGTACGGTTTAATTTCCAACGCGCCGAATCATATATGATCACACCGCACGTGCATTTCGATGGAACGTGCGGACTAAAGTACAGGTTGGAACAGGTACATGCTACAAAGCCATGGTGTCATAAGCAGAAGAACATGAAGGTGTACAGTCCCAAAGTCAAGGGTATGCGAAATGCATGTTGATCATACGAACTCGGGGGACTTGCCGATGGCGTAAGCGTTCAGACAGTCGACGAGCGGCGTATGCACTAGCGCCGCCGCTCTCAAGTTGGTGTCGACAGCTTGCGGGACCGGCGGATAACACTGTTCGCGTGAAAAGAAGCAGTCAGCATCGGGCCGGCATTCGGCTGAGCAGATAAAAGAAAGGAAATGTGTACGAAGCACGTAATACGATGATAGAAGGGGAGCGGAGAAAGCGGAAATGCGTGTGATTTACGAGGATGCGCGACGTGACGTACAATTGTAAAGTTTCTTGCGAGTGCGAGGTCGGAGGAGAGCCTGGAGCATGCAAGCCGGACGATATGCCATGCGCTCTCGAACGCTGTTAGCTTGTGCTGCAGCACGTCGCAGCTGTCCTGGATCTCGCCTGCGACTTGCTCGTGCGCCGTGAGCTCGTGTTCCCCGTTCTGGAGCATCGGTGCCTGTTCTAGCGATTCGTCTAAACAGCGCCGGGTAAGTGGTTAGCCCGCAAGTCCGCAGATCGAGGTCGTGATGATAGGCCAGCGGATCAAGGTCGGCGTGCGACGGAAAACGTTGTCGTGAAACCGCGACCAATAACAATCGCAGAGATGGCACGTACCGCGGTTAAAATGTACATCGACCGAGATGCCGACTGGATAATAGATATGATGTATGGATCAGCCCAAAGCCAAGCATATACAGAGTGAACGAGGACGCACAGCACGTGAAACGCAATTTCTCGAGACGGGCGAGTGCCACCTTGAACGTGTAAACTAGCTTCGTCAAGAGCCTGTTCAGGGTCTGTGGAGGATGCGGTAGAGCGGGTAAACGCCACAACCCATGGCCAAGAGGCAGCGATAAGTCAGTAGCGGCGCAGGCAATCTAGCGATATATAGCAATGGTGAATGCGCGGCGGACCTGCCAGATCGTGTAGCAAAGTCTAAAGGAATTCGAAGCATTCAGTAGTGGGATTCATAATCCAGTAGTTCCAAACAGATAGAACCAACGTACCCCTCGATACCGGTCCAGATGCTCTCGAAGAAACCAGACGGCTCTGCCTTGATCCTTAGCGTACTCGCGACCTTCCGCGGAAATAATTCGACGTCCTTCGATAGATCGCTAAAGCTCTCCGCGTTGTCCTTTGCGGCATTTAGGTGAATAGGGATGGTCTATACACGGCACACGACAACGCATATAGTCAACGGATACCCGACGCTAACGCCGCCGGTCGAATGTAATAACTCGTACCTCAAGAAACTTCCCGATCATCACTTTCTTCTGATCCACAGACAAATCCTCGGATTGCGACAAGGGGACCAAGATCTCCGCAAAGTCTGAAAAGAGGGCAATACGATCATTACGAACGCTTCACGCCAGCACGAGGTGGATACGCACTCTTTAAGAACTGCGCGCAGAGCCCAGCATTCTGCTGAGACTCGCGATAAATCTTCTTATGTCTCTACTGACCCCAATGCACACACGATCAAAACATGGCGCGGCTCCAGACAAGAGGGAAGTGCGCACCTGACGCAAAGCGTTCCACTCCTTGCTCAACGGATGTTTGTCCCCGATCTCGGGCGTCGCCTCGAGCTCCGCAGCAACGGTCTTGAACAGCTCCTGGATATTTTGCTGGTCGTTCCTCAGCGTTGTGAAGTTCTGCTTCAGCTCTGCGCGGGCCCGATAGTGCGCCTGGACATCGCTGTACGTGGGGAGGCTGCTGTCATTCATCCTTGGCAAGGTGGCCCAACTCGGAGCTCAGCTCGGGGCAAGTCAACAAGCAGGGAAAACGCAACGAGGCAGTTCAAGAGGGACGATAGGACACGGATCGCGCAGACTGAGTCAGGGCTATCGCAGACCAGGTGCTGCGCATGGCAGGCCGCTAGCGGGAGGGACGGGGTGCTGGTGCAGTCGTCGACTGAGGGTGCGAGGCCGCGCGCATACATTGTCATCACGTGCTCGGATCTGGACCTCTTGATTCGCGACATTGACCAAGGTTCTGGCAGGAAGGGTCAGGGTAACACACTCGTGGGCCCAAGGCAAGGCCTTCAGTAAGCAGGATCATCACCATACGTAGTACACACACCATAGTAGTACAAGGATAGGCGGGTTATACGCGCTACAAAATCTAAGGGTACTTGATGGAAACGTGAATGCATACAGCCTGAACTAGTCCATGCAACAACCTGAATGAGATAAAAGATAGCGCAAGCTACACGACTGCGAGTCTGTCACGGGATGTTAGGGGGCTCGCCCTTGGAATAAGCTCTTAGACATTCAATGAGCGACTCGTCCAACGCCGTCGCCGCCGCCGCCGCCAAATGGGTATCAACCGCCTGGGGGATCGGTAGATCGCTCTGATTACAAAAATCAACGTCGATGGCGTTAGAAGTTGTTTTAATTAACGGGGAGGGGTCACATATAACGTATTCCGAAGAGGAACGATCGTGGGGAAAGGGCGAGGAAAGGTGGTGCAACGATTCGAGACGTACCGTTGAGAAGCTCTGTGCCAGCTCAACGTCCGCTAGGAGCTGAGAGCACTTGAGGTGCACAAGTTGCCATGCACTTTCAAAGCCAGTCAGTTTATCTTGAAGCATGTCGTAATTGTCCATCGGCTCGCTCTTGATTGGCCTATAAGGCTTCAACTCCTCCCTGAGAGATCCGTCTGAGGCAAGTGACAGGCATACGCCGTCCCGAAGGTCAGCACGGTGGAAACGGAAAGGCAAATAAACGAAGTGGGTCTTCGTCTGAGATATTGTGGAACACACGGGATCGTTCCACCACGGGCCGAAAGTTAGGTTGAGAAGGTACGCACAGGGATTGATCCAGAAATCGATCGAACCTCCGCAATACGAAAAGCTCACTCTCCCCAAACGTGCAAGCGCGGCGTCCAAGACATAGGCCAGATTTGTGAGGAGTCCTGTCAACATCTGCCGGGGTATGAGTTATCAGCCGGTCCACCGTCAAAATCGACGGAATATATAGGAATGTTAGGGGTGAGACGAACCTGCCAGATACTGTTCCATAACCTACGTGGAAACAATAGAATTAGTGAGACATTCCGAGAAGCTTAGATACCCTCCCCAAATGCGTACTTCTCGATACCTGCGCAGACCATCCCAAAAAGGTCCTCTCCCCAGCTGGTAGTGTTCGCAATCCTGATTACCCTAGCGACCTTGGGCGGAAAGGCCTCGACGTCCCGAGCGAGCTGGCTGAAGCCGTCCATGTTTTCCTTTGCAGCCTCTAAGTGGACTCCGATAGCCTGTGCATAGCGGGTGTCGTCAGTGATGTTTGCACAAGTTTCATAGACAGGTCTCATATCATATGCCACACACCTCAAGGAAAAGTCTGATCATCTCCTTCTTTTCCGGCAAGTCTTTCGATATTGACAGAGGAATCATAGTCTTTGCGAAATCTAGAGATACGTGGGGCGTCAGAGCCACGAACGCTTTGGATGATACGACACGTACTCTCGAGGTATCGTGAGCACCACGAAGCGTTATGCCGGGACTTGTTATACGTCTGTCTATGTCTCTGCAGGCACACTGAGAAAGCTCACAGTCCATGGACAGACAGAAGGAACGCTCACCTCCCGTAAGGCTTCCCATTCGTTGAGCAACGGATGTTTGTCTCCAATCTCTGGCGTAGCCTGAAGCTCCCTGGCGATCGTCTTGAACAGCTCCTGGATGTCCTGCTGGTCTTTCACAAGTATCGTAAACTTGTTCTTCAATTCCGCCCGGGCTCTGTCATCGTTGTACGACGGAGGGCCATTCTCGTTCATGACAGGCAAGCAAGAAGTACCCAGCGATTGGTCGAGACGCAGAACACAGATTGTGCAGCGGGAATGATGGCAGCATGAAGGCTGCCTGGTGCAGCCTCCACCCAAGCCATGCGTTGATGAAGCGACGGCCATGAGGCATTTAATACTTCCGTCACGTGATCAGAATTGGACGCAGGGTGAAAGGTCCAACCAACGGATTATAAGCGACATAAGATAGCAATGATGTACACAGCACGGGCAGTCATCGTCCGGCAATAGGAATTTCTAACCTCTCAAAGATCCCTTCCCTGGTCCTAATCCACGGTCCCCCACATAGTGACCCGAGCAATCGATGCGCCAACCGCCATCGTCTCCTCCGTCTGCACCTCAGCCTCCTTCATCTCGCGCCTGCCCTCCGTCCTCTCGCCCGCCGCGCTCTCTCCCTCCCCCGCCTTCCCCCCGGCCTCAGTCTGAGCCTCCGGCGGTGCGTCCTCCAGCATCCACACCACGCCCTCCCCGTCCTGCAGATCCACCCCGACCCGCTCGAACTTCTCCGTCCACCAGATGAACACATCAGGAGCGAACGGGTCCGTCGACGTCCCGACCAGGAATCCGAGCGTCCGCACAACCTCGAGCGCAGGGAACAGCACGCGATACGCCGCGAGAGCCTCGAGGTGCGCCTGCGCCTGCGCCGGCCGGTTCGGGTACAGCTTGCTGATGCCCACCCCCCGCAGGCCGACCCGCCTCAGACTCGCGTGCGGCGCGTCGAGCAGTGGGAGCGACGGCGAGCCTGCGTGGAAGTACGCCAGGTTGACCACCGCCGGCGCGGGGTCTGCCGCGCTCGTGACCCCGGGCGTACTGGGTTGTTGCCGCTGTTGTTGCTGTTGTGAGGAGTCGCGGGGCGTGTGGCGGAGGAGGGCGTCGTGCGTGACGGAGAGGACCTTCTCGCGGCAGTCGAAGACGAGCGTCTCGAGGTTGGGGCAGGCGTTCGGGGCGAGAAAGGCTGAGATGCTGATCGGGCCCGGGCGCAAGGACTGGGTGTTCGAGGGGAGGAGCTCGACGGTCCTCAGCTTCTGTCCGTGCAATTCCAGGAAATTCACCAGCTCCTTGGTCGCGAGCGGCGCGTACACCGTCCGCGGGGCGCCCGCGGCGTCTAGCACGAGATGGTAGAGTGCGGGCAGATCCTGCTTGCTCGCGTATCGGAGCAGGAACGGGCAAGTCGGCAGTGCCAGGTACCTTACGTTGGGGAGGGAGAGGCTGCCGAACGTTACGTGTTGCAAGCTGCGTTCCGCATCGAGTACGCAGATCTTCCGGAGGTCGAGTACCCGAATTGCGGGGAAGCTGGCGAGCATTGACGTCGTGAGAAGCGGGAGCTCCTTGACCGCGATCAGCACACTGTCCTGCTGCCAGTATATCTCCTCGAGCGTGGGCGGGAGGTATCGGGCGAATACAGGCAGAAAACCGTCGGGGAGCGGCTCTTGCCACAAGCCGCTGAGGACACGGATACGGGAGCAAAACGAGACGGCGCGTACGACGGCTTGCCAAAACGATTGAGCGTGACCTGCTCGCATCCACCGTTGGACTTCGAGGTGGCGGACCCATTGGCCGTATCCCTGTCCGATGACGACCTCAGGCTCCCCGGTCTCCGTCTCCCTGAGCTCTTTGCGGCTCTCCAGAAGCGTCCTGTAAAAGACATCGAGGCGTCGAGGGCTGCTGAGGACGACATGTTCGTACAGCAGCTCAGTCGCGATTGCCCTCCACGCCGTACACACCCGGACAAGCGTGCATTTCGTGCGCATCGATGCAATTGGCGAGTTCATCCCCCACACGTAATCGACTGGCCGCTCGGGCACGAAAGGGTCGCCCGGGGAGATCGAGCGGGCGCGAGGCACATGGGTGGCGTACCGGAAAATCTCCAACCATAGTTCTGGAGGCAGGCTCGTGTGGTCGACCCTCGGCTTCACAGCGACACTGGTGCTGTCGACAGCCGCCGACAGAGGTTCGGGGCTGGGCATCTCGGTTTGCGGCGGGGATGGTGGCAGCGAAAGTGGTATTGAATTAGGATTAGGAGAAGGCGGGCGAGCCGACCTTTCGGCGTCCGCGTCCGCGTCCGCTGTGGGCTCTGGAAGCGGCTCCTCGTCCGCCGGTGGCATGGCGCTCCCTGGGCGAGGCGCAGTGTTTAGCATCAGGGGACATCTGTGCGCGGTCACTAGACTTTGATGTGTGTTGGAAAACAAATTCGTATGTTTCACCGAAGGACCGGGCGGGGTTGCACCGGTTGAGTGTCCAATGTTCAGCGTTTAAGGGGCCGAGACCCATTCAACGGCGAAGAAGACAAAACAGCAGGCATGCAGGCGGGCAGCTTTACGAAAAGAGGAAGGGTGCAGGTGCGGATGTGGTCGACGTCGAGAGACGCCGCAGCGTCCCAGGCCGCCAAACAGGCAGCACCCTAAAATGGTCGAGTACATAACCATCGACGTCAAGCTTACGCAAACTGTCCGATGGCGAGAGCCGTCCGTCTGTGGCGGACAGCGTCCCATGGCGGACATTAAGCATTGTGCACCCACAGAAGGTTCGGGGTGCTGCTGCGGAGTGTGTGGAGGAGCGTGGATGGAGCGTGGACCTGGATCGTACCTTGGCCCAGAAGCCGAGACACAGGTAACTCTAACCGCCAGCTGGACGCACGAACCCAGCTCCGACGCGGCGGCAAGGATCTCTCGATGGGAATTGTCACCAGGTGACAGATTGGCTAGCCCGTGAGCGACGCGACGCATTCATTTCACGAGGGGCTGTAGGCTGTAGCCCGTCTATTGGCGTGATTCTTGCCTTGCGCGCGCCGGATCTACCATTCACCGGCGGCACATCGTGCGAGAACAGTGGGGTGGCACAGGGTTGCGGACGTGACATCTGAACGTGCAAAGACTTACCGTGAAACGTCAAACTCGGGACCGACATGGAGCAACGACTCGGATGCCCTTGGCAGCGTAGAGCAGTGGGAGGACTTGTAGTATAACGTCCACAGCTTGGCCCGATATCGCGGGAGGGCACGCAGTAATCGGCGCCGTGGGGATATGTGAGTAGCAGTAGCAGCTCGTTATGGACGAGGCTGAGGGGGCGTGTGCGCCGGATCCAGGCTACGAGCGGTGGCGATCAGTCTCGATGACGACGTGTGCAAGAGAGGCAGGTGGGGAAGAAGCTTCAGAAGACGAGATGGCTGATGTTACAGTCGTCGACGGCGGCAGAGCGGCAGTGCGAGTGCGATGTGCGGAGTCGAGCTGAGTACGGTTTTGTGGCGCAGGTCGACCGAGTCAGTCGCACCAAATCAAGCTGTTGGGGCCAGTCCATATCGGGCCCTACGCACACAGTTATAGTAATTCCCGCCTGTGACGCGCTCCTGTCACGGCGTCGGCTGAGCAATGGTGACGTAAGGAGCCTACTAGACTCAGCTGCAGCCTGCAGCAGCGGCCAGAGCACACCAGCCCAAGGGGGAACATCAACGCATTCGGCGTGCTACTCACTCCGAGTGAGACAATCCGAGGTGTACGCATGGTCGTTATGGTTCCCATAATGCTGCCGCCTCGCATGTCCCGAAAACAGGGACACTAACTTCGAATAAGCACCTAGTACTCACCCAAGTATCCCGAAACCCAGGTAACCTCCGCAGGTACTGGACTACTAGCAACCTACGCAGGGACTCTAGAGGCACATTGATTTTAATGTATCAGAACCGACGAAATGAAGCTCTACTACTTCTACAACGAGGATGTGGCGCCGTGATCCCCGGAAAAGAGTCTCTTGTTCATTATGTACAATATACACAAGCGCTAGCGCTATCGCCTGGTGCCCGAGCTGCAAGTTACACAGCTGCTTTCGCGCGTGTTGAGACCTATCTCCGAATGGAACCCGAGTATCCCAAGTATGCAAAGATATCCAGAGTGAGATTGTGAAGTACTGATGATACGGTGATATGGAGATGGAGATGTGTGTATGCCCGATGCCTATGCCTATGTGTGTCCGTGGTGCTGGTATAACCGAGACCGGATACTGTTACAAATACTATGACTACGGGTCTCAACCCAGGATATGCGGAGGGCTTCTTCCTCGTCCCCCTCCCTTCCTAGCGCTGGATGTAAAAGAACATGCAACATGCGAGTGAGCCGTGGTGCTAAACGTCACAATGATGGACGGAAAACATATCAAACAAGTCCCGGCCGCGCTTATCGCGCAAGCGAAGTCCGTTCTAGTGGACAACCGTGCGCCTGACAATCGCCCGGCCGTCGGAGGCGAAGTAGCGAAGGCGGACGCGAGCGCACCGCCAGCCGCATTTGTCGAGTTCGCATGAAGAACCGTTGCCGGTGGGGTGGCGGGCGAATCGCTCGCGTACCATTCAGAAGCCACGCCTGCGGCCCAGTCGCAGTCCAATCATCGATCTCCCAATGGTGCGCGCAAGGCTAGGCAGCCCGAGGTAGCATGTCCGCGCACTCCGGGTGACGAGATGGACGCGAACTTCCAAACTGGTTCCCGAAATATAGTGTTTCCGGGCCTGCGTTCAAGATATGCGCCTCAGCGCGCCCCCGGTCCGAGCGCGAGCAGGCGTAGCGCGCGGTCGTCGGCGGGGCATCGTCGGTATGCGTGACTACGCGGGAGTGTCTCGAGCGGGGCCAAGTCGACACGAGGTTCCTGCGCGGTATTCATCGGCAAAATCGGAGCAGGTTTGTATGGTTCGCCGTCATCCCAGAGCGGCGGCGTCGCTGCCATGAGCATGGGCGAATCCTGCGACGATGTCGATGAGCTCGACAGGCTGGGCGACATGTGCACAGACCGGAGCGAGTGGATGGAACGCTCCGACGATGCTGGTGAGTGCGAGTTCGATAACCGTACTTCCTGGTACGGGGCCATGATCGATGTGGGGCTTTCCGAAGTCCATGCGTAGTGTGGTGTAGGCTGGGTGACCGCTGACGCGATGGTGGGGGTATATGGCGTGGCAGTCATGGGGGCGAGAGGGGGTTTCATCTCTTCGATGAGGTTCATGTCGGGATGGGAGAGCGCGGTAGCCAGTGATGACTGCGGAATACTCTGTAAATACCAGTACAATTTGCACTTAAGAATACCAAATCACCTCGGAATACTTAAACGAAACAGGAGGGAGCGCGTGGAGGGGAACCGGGCCTGAGGGCGGCAGAAGTGGCGGTGGGGGCGCAAAGGCGTCTGGGATGGACAAGGGCATCGACATGCTGCCAACCGAACTGGGACCGGGCAGAACGGGAAGGGGCGGTGGTGGCGGGGACTCGCGAACGCGTCGGGTAGGATGAGGGGGAAAAGGTGCGTACATGCGCTTCACAGTCGAACTCGCGTTGCGCGATCCCTCCCCCCGTTTTCCAGGCTTGGTTGTGCGTGCGCTCCGGAAGATACCATCCGGGACCTCGAGGTCGCGAAGCATCGGGATGTCGTCTATCGTGCGCAACTGGCCCTCAGTCAATTTAGTGAAGTACGCGTCTACATGACGTATGGTTGGTCAGCACCCGGACAAGAGGGCGCGAAGAAGGCGTACTCATGTGCCACTTGGGCGGTTTCTTGTGCTTGTCGTCGGAGTTATTTGACTGGGAGCCGTCTTTGGAGACGTCTTCGCGTATCACCGAGTAGGTGAGCTTAATGTACAGATCCTGCTCGCCCGGGCGGACGACCTGGTTTTCGGATGTTCTAAAGGGCGCCGGTAAGGGTCCATAACAGGCGCAGATACTTCGGAGACAATAGCACGCACCTCGCATTCCCCTTGCCCTTGCGGGGACTCTCAAAGTACATGAGGAAGTCCTGTCAACGTTGGTGGTGAGCTCGCGATAACGCGAAGAGGTTGATAACACGTACCTCTCGGACACGGGACGCCGTCCAAGACTTGCCCTCCGTGAACCTCTCCATACAAACGCTAAACGAGTCCGCATTGGGCCCCCTCTCCTCCCACACATAGACGTCTCCTGGCCGGAGGGCTGCGCGCTCGTTCGCATCGAGGCGCTTCTCGATTTTGGGGAGGAGACCGAGCTGGACGGCGTAGAAAAGCTTGTGAGCGTCGGCGGCGGATCGAATGTGGACGTTGATGAGGGTTGGCCGCTGCATGATGGCCACGGAGGGGGAGGAGGGCCGTCGGGTCGGGGCGGCGGCGGATGGGTGAAGAGGCAACAGGAGGAGAGGGTGGGGAGGAGACGATTATATAGATCTCGAGTTCTAGTCTCTGATTTGATCAGAGAGAGGGTGGTAGCAGTAGAGCGAGGTTCTTTAGCCGCATCAGGCAAAGGATTAAGTCTAGAAATATTAAGAGACCAGACCCGGGATAGCGGACACTCAGGACCCGAGGGCACGGCGCGGGCCAGGTCCGAGTCAGTGGTACTTTCTCCCAATCTAATCCTGGCAATCGAGATCGGTTATTAGTCACACTTGGCCCATAGAAAGCAAACTCTATCAACGCCATTATATCCCATTGAATGATCGTCCCTGCTCCTTACCCTTGCCCGTGCCCACCATTCACCAGATGCCACCTCTCTCGCGCCTCCATAGACTCTGCCCAGCCTCTGCCAGGCCTCTGCCCACAACCTCCTCCTCGTCCCTCACGACCTCCTCCCGGGGTCCCCCTCTCGGTCTGCTTCCATTCACGACGGCTACGAACCTCCCTGCCGAAAGCGCGGTCTCTGATCAGGCACCCGGAGCTGAATATATGCCCTTTTGGTTCACTTCTCAATACATCCCTCCCCATCCCCTCTCCCACTCCACCGCCGTAGCAACGCCCACTGCTGACGTCCGGTCTTGTTCAGGTCTGTACTTACTTAGTGCGCGTGCCGTGCACACCCGCTACGTATTCTTCCATGGCTCCTCCCCTCCCATCCCTTGTCGCCCGCCAAACCTTCGCGGAAACAAACTGGCAGATGACTAACCTGATGGCCAGGTCACGCCCTCGTCCAAGCTTCCTCCGCGTATAAAGCGTCCGACAGAAACCCGAGCGGAGTGCGGTATGTAAATGCTGGCAGGCGTCCGGGGCCCAAATCGGTGCTCGTTCGCACCTGACTCTCGCACGCCACTTGTGCCCAATGACGATAACGCCATGCCAGCGTGTGAGCTGTGGGCGGTCGCCCAACACCCGTCCGACGCTAGAATCCTGTCGGGAGGGGACACCCCCCGTTCCTCGCTCCTCGAGTTCGCATCCGTTCTTTACAGTCTCGAGGCGGACACCCAAGCCTGGACGCTAGCGTCGTCCCCCGATGACATCATCCGCGTCAACGGAGGTACACGTTCACACAAGCCAGGGAGTCAGGCCTACAGGGACTCTCGGCGAGAGCCATCAAGCGACAGGCCCCGATGCTCGAGGGCAGCCGGAGTTAGGACCCACATCCGCACTCTGATTTCAGAAGGCTAACGGCGCGTGTGGGGGTCGCGCTCGCGGGAGACGACTAGCAACGCGAACGCATGCCTACGCGCACCATCACTGCGAGCTTCCCGCGTACACCACCAGGCGCACCCGCGATGTACAAATGTGGGCCACATCGCATCGCACGTCGCACGGTTGGCGTACGTAACGGAAGGTCTTCTCAGACTCAGTGCCGACCTCGCCTACCGCCACCGCCGATTCGTCAGGCCGTCTATGTAGAAGATTGGAACTCTGGGCTTGAAATCGATGACCACCCCAGAATCCTAATGGTGATTTACTTGCACCACTTCCCGAGAGTTGTGTGTTGAGTGTTGGGCGGAGTCGCCTGACTGGCCGCCCGTCATCGGAGAGAGGCATGAGGCGACGAGAGACGTCAGAAGGGCGGACATTGGGTGGGATTGGCAGTCGAATTCGGGCATAGACCGGGTTGGGCGAAGTCACAGCGGACGAGGGATGATGGCATCGACTTGCTGAGACTGAGGCTACGCTTGGAGGGATGTTCTAGGGCCTGGAACGCGGACGGTTGTTGTGAAAGTGTTGTATTCCAACGGGTCTTGAAGTCATGGGTCACAGCCCACAGGCATGGGAAGGGATTGGCAGTGGGGCGGGCGTTTGTCGCGGAACGAGTGACTGAACGCTATTAATATTATTTGGCCAGATATTGAGGTGGCGACGGTGACGGAAGCAGATCGCATCGATCGCCTGTCTGCGAGAATGTGACAACATTTGCCTCCGAGCGGGCGCTTGTGTGGATGGCATGGGGCGTCGGCTTGCCCCAAAGCGGACAAGAATCGCACGGGATCTGGCGTTTCGCATCGGCAGGGCGGCATGCGCGCATGAATTCGATCGGCATCTGCCTCATCGTCGGTGTCAGCCCTGCACGATCGAGGCGCGTCCACCGCCCATGGCCAGCGCCTGCCCACGACACGCGCGCGGCCATGTCCTGAGTCCGACGACGCGACATATGACTTCAAAGTTCGCGCACGACAGTCTACGACGCCTTCAGCGACCGGGCGCGCTATCCTCCATTCGTCTGCCCTAACCAAGTAAACTCCCTCCGCCGCATCGCCCCAACTAACCAGCTCCTCGCCCAACGTGACTTTTACTCATTCCGGCATCCGACATCGCCCATCCAATTCGCCAAGCATCCCTCTGCCAGACGTACGTCCTCCCCCCTCGCCACCCGGGTGATCGCGACAGCTCCCGCGTATTGCGTTTTCGCTAGCCGGCGAGAACCACATGTTGGACATTCAAATCTTCCCCACAATTCTTTCAGCACCTCACCCAACGGCCATCCGCGCTGCCGGCAAGCCGAGTCGGGGTCGGACGCCTTCCACAACAGCTGCAGGCTGTATACTATGACGTGCCCGAACAAGGCCCCAGCAGCCGCTAAGTAACGCTGCGATTTGGCTGCGATCATCGCATCCCAGGACCTCTGGGCTCCCCCCATCTCAGCCGTTCATATTCCGTCTCGCGACGCTTGCCACTCACGCCCTCGCGCCGCCGTCCTGCTCCCTGTCTCCTCGATCCGTCCATCTCGTTCCGGCACTCTGTCTCCCCCCTCCAAAAACCAAAACCCAAACCCAAAAGTCGCGTTCGTACGATCTGTCTCAGTGCCACTTTGCCACTTCATTTATTTAACTCCCAGCCAATCCCCGCGTTCATGACCGCAGCCGTGCCTCATACGTACTGCACAGCGCACACAAGCATTCTGAATCGATATTTAGCAAAGACCCAATGCTTGGCAACATCCCCAGCGTCCGGCCTTTGCGGTCTGTTGGGCGAGCCTCGAGCCAATATTCGCAGTCGCGGTATGTACATATGTACTAGTACTAACCGGTAAGCATCGTCGCTCACAATTCGAACCCCTCGCGCAGAAGAGAGCCACCCCGGGAGTCATGGGTACCGCAGACGTGAGAGCCGCGTGGCGTTCTCGCCCGTCCGACGGGTCAGCTGCTGGTAACAGCTTCCGCGCGCACTGCACTCGACTCAATCGCGACTGAATGGCCTGGGAGCCGCTGCGCCCACGCCCGCCCGAGATCGCACTCAGCAGTCAGAGGGGCCTACGGAGAGCTTGGGATTTGGGGGCGGGCGGGCGCGCGGCCCTGGCAGCTGCTGCGCGGGTGCCAATGGCCATGGGGCTTCTCGCAAATTGTGCTGGAGGTTGTTCGAGTTTTTCTTGCACACTCTGCTTCCAGGCGGCTTCTGAGATCTGAGCAGCAGCCAAAACGTCGGAATGCACGCGCGCAGAACCCGGCCTCTTCCCGATGCCAGAACAGATGCGTTCTCCCGGCGACGTCGATGGCGGCCGATGGCGATTGCATTTGCATTTGCTTTCGCCACCTGAGCTGGCACGTCCGGAGTCCGAGCGTCGAACGAAGGGAACCTGGAAGATCGTCGCTACGCCACAGCTGGCCTCTAGCCTCTAGCTACGACCCAGAACGCGGCGCGAATGCTTGCTGCGGCGTGCGTGAGCCCTAGGCCATACATCAGCATCTTTGCCAAGTATGCCTGCCACCCCTCCGGATCCCCACCTCAAGAAGCGTTCTGGATCTGGGAACGCTCCAATCTGGTCGCACCCTGCGATTTTCCATTCGACGCGCGCTGACAATCCATCTTCGTTCATCTCTATTGCTCCAGACTGCAGGTGCCACGCTACCATGCGATTGCGGCCCAGAGCTCGCGAGAACCGCGTCGGCAAACAGGCAACTCTGCGCAGATCTGCGCGAAGGTCCGTCGCCCGTCGCCCACCACCCACGCATCCCGCGTGCCTACTATGTACAGTATATCCACCTATGTCTATGTGGGTTTAGGCATAGGCATCCGCCCTCCGCCAAGGTCGTTCGGCTACACCCGTCTTCACGAGCATGCACACACGATGAATTTTGTGTCCTGCTTTTGGCCGTCTGCGAATAGCTGCATAGACGACAGCGCCGACAGGACCAAAAAAGAAATTTGACCCGCTGAGTCGCGCGCACTCAATGCATCCTTTTATTTCCAGGGCACAAGGTACCCAGGAACACCGCCCCTTCGCCTTCGAACGGACTCCGACGTCGCATCATCCCTCTCGTCTCTCGGTCAAGACGGGTTGGGATGGCCGATCCTGCCACGAATTCAAATCCGGACCCCCCATGCACGACGCACGATCGCGCCCGCGAACCCTGCGCGTGAGCAGTTTGGGCACGCATACAGTCTAATGCAGTACTGTACGTTCCTCCATGCCCGTCCGCCGTCCCTCTCGTAATGCCCCGCTGAGCGAAGCCGGACCATTTGTATGCGCTGTATTAGCGTTTGGCCCCAATCAAAGCCCCCGCACACGTCCGCAAATTCCAGTCCGAGTCTGCCGCGGTTTGTGCGGCGCCCGCGTCGTCCGCATGTCCGCATGGCCCTCACATGTGCGCGCGGCCGCGCGGCGTCCGCCGCGCTGCCCTGCAGCCTGGGGACGTGAACGCGTGAGCGGTCGCGGTCACGCGAGGGCCCGACGCAGATTTCGCGGCGCACGATGCAGATTTCGCGACGCACCATCCATTCATTTCGGGCGGAGGGGCAGAAGCATTCAGAGAAGAAGGGGCCCCCACGCTGCGTGCAGGGGTACCCCCAGGGAAGACGTCTATTCCGCCTGGGGTCATGTTCGTTGAGTCATGTTCTTCATTTCGCTTGAGCCTCTTCAGCTGCACCGCACTGATCGTGGGCTCGACTCGTGTGCGTGCCGGGTGCGATGACGGGGATGGCGTTTGGGACCCGCGAAGATGCGCGCGTGCGAACACGGACGCGGGTGCACGGCAGGCCAGCTGCGAGGCCGGGACACGCGAAGGACGCGGCAAGGACGAGACAGCGGTGCGGTGGAGAGAGCGTGAAATAGGGTGAAGAGGCGTAGCACCTAGGAAGCACGGAATGAAAAGGGGGAAGCATGATGAGAGGAAGAGGAATTCGAAGGGGGGGGCCCAATGCCTGAGAGGCACACCCACAACGCCCGATGACGCATGCCACATGCGGTGGCAACGCGCTTTGCTTTGCCAGGATCGTTCAACCGCATATTGCATATTCCACCCGTCCTATTGGAGGAGGAGCACCACTAACCTACGATCCCAGAACGCACGAGGCCGAATCATCTAGCATATACGTGCGCCGGATCGCGCGGAAATTCATCAAGAAGGTCCCCTCGCGAGGCGCGAAGTTGCAGTTGCTCCATCCCCACCTGCACGTACACGTACGCGAAGGCCTCTCTCCTGCCCCAGAGCTTGTTACTTCTCTTCTCTTGCGCGTCTGCGTTCCCTTCCGTGTTGCCGGAGCTCGGCTACACGTCAGCCCCCAGATGTGCTCATCATACTCTTTTGTGACGAGGGACACGGCCAGGCAATCGGCACTGTATATGCAGTGGGATTTGGGGTAGAACCTCGCGAGAACTCCGCACACTACCCGCCGCCGGGGGAGCGCGTTCGGTCGAAAGCCAATGCAAATGGCCACCATGCATGACCTCACGGCTGGTCCTCGCCTGCGGACCTGGGCCGGGCCCCGCTCGGCTTATGGCAGGGAACATGACCTGTCGCTGCGAACTCGAACTCGTGCTCGCTGTGCGGCAAGCCGGAAGACGCACAGCACCATATATGGCGTGAGCAACTCATTCGAAGAACCCAGGTGCCAGATGCGAGACCCAGGGGGGTCGTTGATGCAGATTCCCAGAAGCCATTGCATGGCATGATGACGGTCGAAAGCTGGGAAACGCTCCGGTACATAGAACCCAACGCGATCGCAACACCGCGTGCGTGGATATTCCTGAATGCGATCAACAGCGGCGCACCGTGAACCCGTTCGAATTCAGTAACGGCATTGCACTACGGTGTGGTGGAATCGACAACTCGAGCGTCAGCTCCCCGACGGCAAGCGGTCTGAACGACCATCGACAGGATGTCAAGCGCACCGTCCTTCACCAGAGAAGCCCCTCGCTGCCAGGCCTAGACCGCGTCCGTGAATCCACTAGGGAGCGCGCAGGCGAGAAGCTGCCAACCACGTACAGCATGCCAGTCTCGAGACACGACATGCGTAGGCTGCAGTAGACCACTCGCCGAAGGACGAGACGAACGAGTGAAACAGCGAAGCTCGGCAATGGGGTCATTCCGCGCAGGCCAGGGGACCAGGTCACACCGCGCACCGTAGACTCACATGAGCATGATGATTCCACGGTGCGTGCGCAAGACAGAATCAGAATTGTATTAGGCAGCAATAGAAGCGTACGGGTACAGCATGCTCCGGGCCAGCTGAGCACCTTCGCTACTCGAGTCTCGAACCGGGCGGTGGGGTGTACACTCTGCCAGACGACCATAATAACATGACAGCAGCGCAGGCGGCGAAGGAATCGAACCGGGATGGTGACGACGGGATGATGCTAGTGGGGAGGGCATGAGGCGGAATGGTGGACATGGGGGCCTGGGGACGATCATAACAGCAATAACTTGGGTAGGCGCGTCGCCGCACTGGGATTGTTGGGGATGAGGATGGGGACAGCCCGGTGGATGCGGTCTGACAGAACGCAAAAACGCAGTGTGGAGATGGGTGTGGATGGGGGATGCGGACCAGAAGCCAGGGCGAGAGCGCCAGCGATTGACAAAACGCAATCGGATTCCGAAGGTACAAACGCCTTGGCAAGGGGATGTGCGTCCTCTGAGGACGCTCGACCTTGGATCGAGAGCCACACAGGCACGACGCCAGCGTCCCGCACGACAGCCTATTACCTCAACTTGACGACTTGGATGGGTTCCAGAACCTCATACCACAGCGTCGATCCACATAACGCGGTACCAGTACCCGACTTGACCCTAGCTTTGAACCTAGACTGCGATGAACGCCGCAAGCGATGCGGTTATAAACGGGATTGCGGATTGCGGAATACGGAATACGGATGCGGAAGCAAGAGAACGCAGGTTGGACGCAAAACGACAGGATCAAACAGCCAACGGCCGACAAGCGAGACAGACGACACAAGACAAAACGCTGACAGGCGCATACTGTACATGGGACAGCAGCGCACCGTCTGTGGGGCACCCTAAGTTAGCACGTTCGTGCCGAGTGCCCCGCGTCTGCCTTCCGCCCCCGGTCTCCCTTCTCTTCCAAGCCGCCTTTCTGCGTCAGACGTCTGGAGGCCGCACAATTCAGACGATTCCGCAGTCAAATTTCTGCAGAATGTCGTCGTCCGCGACGTCTCGTGGTGGGTAGGGATGCTTCCGGAGGTATATAAGCGGTGCGAGACTGATCGCGTGGTTCCTCCTCACCCGCGGGCTCTGCCCGCTGTTCAGATTGGGCTGGCGGGTCGCGAGCTCGTCCTCGAACCACCGCGGGGGGCCCCAGGGAGGCGGCTTCAGCGCCGGGAGGTGCACGTCCGACTGCGGAGACGGCGTCGAGAGCGGGGAGGACGAGGGCACATCGCCCTGATCGAACGTGTACAGCGACAATTGGCGGTGAGAGGACGTCGCGGCGAGAGAAGAGAAGGAGGACGAGGAGCCTGGAAGAGGGAGGGGCTTGACGTCCTGCCCGAACAGAGGGTTCCCCGACGACTCTGCGCGCGCGCGTTGGCGAGCCATGCGCGCCGTCGCGTACTTCCCCGCGGGGACGAGGTTCCTAATCGCGGCAAGGTCAGGGATGTCGTCGATGGTGAGCAGGCGCTCAAGCGTCTCGCCGGTAAAGTACGCGACTATGATTTTGCGTTTCGGTGCGGGGAAGGGTGTGCATACAGCATGTCCGACCGGAAGGGAGGCGAGCGGCGGCGGCGGCGGGCGGTACGGGCGGTCGAGGGGTTGCATGAATATGGGCGGGTTGTTGAGCGTATCAGAGATGGGTCGATTTGAGTTGGGGCGATGGGAGCAAGCGACGGGCGATGGGAGACGGGGAAGCGTGTGAGTGAGATCGCAGAGGTACCTAGGATAGAAGCATAAAAACATACCCAAATGCCACTTTCTCCGGCCGGTCGGCGTATCGACATAAACCGAATAGGTCTGCTTGATGAGCCTATCTCCGAATCTGCAACCGCACGGGCAACGTCCATGCATATTCAATGATGGATAATATTGTCGGATCAAGGTTAGCTATCACATGTACGTGCATAGAAGGGACAGAAAGGGATACACGCACATGAGGGAGGAAAGTTCCTCGTCCTCCCCGAACTCAGGTAGTTTCTCCTGGTAGTATAGAAATTCCTTAAATAGCGAAGCACGAGGGGCAGCCGTTAGTTTAATCCACCAATGGGCAGCGAAACCAGTGCAACTATTGTGGCGAGACTCACATCGCGAACTCTAGAAGGGCCCCACCGTCTGCCGTCCGTCCATCGTTCTATGCCTGTAGACTATTGATATCGGGTGTTGAGTGACTTGCAAGGCTTGTTTTGGGTGGGAGGGCACAGAGGTGAAGTAGGGGAGGAGCGTGTGATGGGGTAATGCGGTGGCGGAAGCAATGGATGAAGACATACCGAGGAGGCCTCCCCACACGCGCTGCGCTCTTCCCACACGCAGACGCAGCCAGAGTGAATGTAGCGTCGTTCCTCGATGTCCAAGCGTCTGGAAACGATCGGGAGGAGCCCCAGGGTGACCGCGTGGAAGATGACATGGGCATCGGAGAGAGAACGAATACGAATGCCGGTACAGGTTGGAACTTGCATCGACAGCAGTAGAATGTGGCGAGTGCAATCGCTCAGAAAGCAGGGCGAATGTGTCAGAGACAAGGAGCAGTGGGGATGACAGCGATACGGACGAGCGGGCAATCAGGTTTTGAGTGCGGCGAGGACAGATATGAGGAAGTGGTGGGAAACTTGGGCGGTGGTGGGAGATGGACGCACGAGCGTGCCGGGGGTGTGATTGGGGAGAGCCCTGATGGGAGCATTAGCTCACCTCTGCCGGTAGAGCGATAGCTGGTCGAACCGTCGAATGCTGTGCGTCCTTGACTCCTTGTCTTCGGATTGGAAACCGTCTTCCTGACTGCCGCCCGCCTCCGCGGAGACCACCACGGCGCGCGCCAATCCTCGCTCCGGTCCTCTCGGGCGTCCTCGTTCCGTGGGCGGCGTGCACGAGGCCACCATGAGCGCACAGGCGTCCGACGATGGATTCTGCCTCGACCATCACAATAAACCAAATGGCCCTGTGGAGGGGTGAGCATTGGAGATGGCGAAGGGGCAAGACGGGGACGAACATCAGCGACGATGGCAGATGGCTTGCGGAGAAGAGAGGAGAAGCAGGCACGGCAGCTCACTTCCGTGCGGGCCAACAGCGCGAACAGCGTTTACCTCGTCCAGCCTTCGCTCTCGACGATGAGATCGCACGCTGGACACCGCCTTCCTTTCCTCCCGTCGCCTCTGTTCCAAACGCGCCAATGCACTATGTCATATCCTTCTGTGGGGAGCGACACGTGCATGTACATGCAGATCGCGGATGCGGGACGGATGCGCGATGCTCTTCGGTGCTTCTGCGTTGCCCGAATCTTCACCAGCATCGAGCCATGCGAGCCCTTTTTTCTATGGCCTCCCAATATTTGCCCAGCGGGAGACGGAGAAGATTAAGCACAACTGCCGGTACGCAATTAATTCAACATGAACCTAATATCGACCACCATGTTGTATGCGCTGCTTACATCTGTTGTTGAGTTCCAAGGATCAGGAACCACTAGCTGTATGCTTTCCGCATGCACGGACTCTAGTAACTCCTCTTCACATCGGATGGAGTCCGGTAGACATCGATGAGCAGCCACGGACATGGAAAGCCGACGCAGGTTGCTTTCATGAATCAGGTGAGCCTGTTTTGATGACCCCATGTCCGTATACAAGAAGCCCGAGATCGCCATGGAGAGTACCGTTCGCGAGCGCATTTAGTCCAGGGAGGATGCATCGTGGGCGGCGGAAGTACGAAGGACGGTCAAAGAAGCTGTAAAGCTGTGGTGCACGACCTTCTGGCGGGACGGAGGCTGTGATCTGTCAAACATATGCATTCTGGGGGTTTAACGTTTAGGCGCTGCATGACTTCATATCCGAGGGAAATATGTGCCATAAAGCTAGGCCGGGGATGCATGCAATTGCAAGGACATAAGCCAAATTTCCACTACCGCACCCAAAACGGTATGTGAACCCTCGACTATTCTCCGCGCCCTTCCTTTCATCCCAGTAGCGGAAGAATCAATGCACGCCATCACCGGAATGCGCCTCAGAATCTTGGCTGATGGTTACAGTCCGGATCCTTGAACGTCATATGCCTGGAAGCTGGCCCAACTAAGTCATCATCCAGAGCTAGCTGGGAACGACGGCTGCAGACTTGGAACCAGCATTGCACACGGAGTTGCCTACCAGAACTTGAGTCTTGAGAGAGGTCCCATTTTCCGGCCCTTAGTATGGAAGTTGGGTTAGTTTAACGTTTGGCAGACTTCGAACCTCCCCGCGTGACGATTCCAAAATGGACGCGTCCTCGACAAGAGCGGTCTACATCCTGAGGTACTTTCCTCTTGCCCGATTCCGGATCAGCATATAAGAACATGTACAGCCCGTGCTTGTTTGCCTTTTGCACGCACTCGATTGGAAATAAGATTACTTGGCCGTGGGTGACAACGTCTCCTGGCTGGCACGGATGATATAGCTGCAACGACAGTGGGGGAGTAGTAGTAGACTAGCGACATATCGATATAGAATCATTTAGCATGAAATGAAAATGAAGGAAGTCCTTGAGCAAAAGAGAAATTGAAAGCAAGCCAAAACAGCACGACGACAGATGCGCGCAGCTACTCCGCGCTCAGCACTAACTGTACAACGAGACCATACGGAACCACACGACGAGCGACGCCCAGATCGAGCCGCCTACTCCTTGTCGTGGTACGGATCCGCGTAGCGCGACTGGCCGCCCTCGGCGCCGTACAGCGGCGCGTGCGTGCCGCTCGACTCGGTGTCGTGGATCGAGCGGTACGCCGACGGCTGCGCCTTCCCGCCACCACGGCCCCGCACGCACATGACGATGCTGCCGATGGCGGCGAGCCCGAACAGGGACGCGAACACGATCATGAGGATCTCGAACAGTTCCGCCCGGTGTTTCCAGTAGTCGTCGTTCGTGCTGCTGCTGTCGCCTGTGTCGGCGAGGTTGCCTGCGATCTGGGTGGCGGGCGCACCCGAGGAGCTGGAGACGGTGCTGGTGGACGCGACGCCGGTGCTAGGGGAGAGGGTGCTGGCGCCGGTGCTGTAGGTGTTGCCTGGGGACGAGGTAGGAGTGCTGATGGGGGACAGCGTACTCGTGCCGACGTCAGTAGTGATGGAACCGCTGCTGTACCCCTTCAAATAGGCGTCAGGTTAGATCCTAGTAGTGGAGGTAGTTGGAGTAGCTCACAGATGCCGCACTGCTGTAGCCGGACTGGCC
The DNA here is from genome assembly GCA_024305745.1 of Polyporus tsugae. NCBI lineage: Eukaryota > Fungi > Basidiomycota > Agaricomycetes > Polyporales > Polyporaceae > Polyporus > Polyporus tsugae. The sequence continues at coordinate 2,357,396 of JAHRBS010000001.1, forward strand.
TGTGGACGTGGTCGAAGCCGAACCGGGGAAGTCGTATGAGGTATAACCCTCCCAGGTCGGGGCCGGAAGAGAAAGGAGCTTGTAGTACGGCTCGTCTGAGGTCTGGTTCATACCGGCACGGAAGTAGAACGAGCTCACTGTCTCACGATGGAGGTCAAAAGATTGCTCTGAAATTGACGAGAGGAGAGGCACGTACGCAGCTGGAAGCCGATCTTGGCATCCCACTCAGGCACAGCGGCGACAGCCTGGCCTTTGGTGAAGATGGAACCAATGCACTGGTCGCCCCAAGGGTTCTTCGCGATGAGCGCGTCTTCGGCGACCTGGTACTTGGCCCCGTCGATAGAGAACTCGAAGGAGACCTTGGCGTCGCAAGGGATCTGGTAGTAGCCGAATGTCGAGTCGGGGAAGTACTTCGAGCCGGAGATATTGTAGAGACCATTGACGACCTCATCAGGGTAGGTCGACCACCTCGTGTTGGTGTAGATGTCGCCCACGTACTTCCCGGAGGGGGTGTTCGGAACAGTGCTGTTGACGGTGGTCTGCTGGCCATTGAGCCAGACAGTGCTGTCGAGGTTGAACGTGCCGTCAGGGTTGAGCGAGATCTCCTTTTGGGAGTTGATGCCATCGAGCTTGGGGAGACCGTACGAGTCCGCCTGCTGCTGAGTGATGTCGAGGACCTTGGTCCAGTCGACGGTTTGTCCGGAAACGATGATACCAGCGAAGTCGATCCCGGCCTTGGACTCGTCGCTCAACCAATCGTAGAAGATGACAACGTCGTAGTACCACTTGGATTGGTCCGAAGGCCACCTGGCATCGAAATAGGTGTAGATGGGAGACATGGGGTTGTTGATGTCAAGACCCCAGTAAGCGGACTCGATACCGTCGTACGAGAGGTGAGGAAGATGACTTGGCCACTGAGTAACGTGGACTTGGAACGTAGCCAAGTCAGAACACGCACGGAACGTACTGGTACTAAAGTTGATACTCACAGAACTCGAGGGTGACGTCCTCCTCAAGGATGCCGATGGTTTCGCGACCATCCTCGACTGAACACCGAGCATAAGCACACGGGGAGGGGAAAAGTCTTGTTCTTTACGCACCGTCAATAGTGACGCCCTCAACGGTGATGTTGTGCTCGCTCGCGGTCGAGCCATTGAACTTGTCGCCATACACCAATAGACCACTCCTGCTCCACCATCAAACACCGCCCCAACCAAGTGGCGGCCGTGTCACAAAGAGCACTCACCAGTGGTTGTCGAGGACGGCTGCGTATGTCTGGTCGTTGATTGAAATGGCCGAGTAGATGCTCGTCTTGTTGGTGTCGAGATAGATGAGGTTATCGATGTAGTCGCCGATGTTGCGCTTGGAGAGGGCGCGGGCGGAGATGCCGGCGGGGGTCGTCGTCGGGAAAGAAAGGACCGGAGAACATACGGAAGCGAGAACCAAAAGCGCGCGGAGGGCGCGGAAGCTGGAAAACATGGTCTTGAAGGTGAGTGAGTGCGGCAGACAAGCCTGAGGGATGAGTCGTGCCTGCGGGAGGATTTTATATCACTTCATGTGCTGTGTGAGGCCCTGCCTTGCCGACGCGGGGGGTTGCGGCGGCGTTCTGGCAGTCATATCAAACATGATCCCAACCGGTGCAGGCGCAAGGCGCTAACGGTCACCGCGCGCACCGCCGGTAAGGTGCAAAAAGTGTCGCCTTGCCTCTCCTCGGTGTCAGCTTCCAAGTTCCAACTACATATAAGACACTGTACATAACTGCGATGGAATATGGAGGGTTGTCTGAACGGGCTCGCGGGGAGATCTGCGTGGTAAGGTTCCAAAGCGCCTTCACCAGGGTCCCGACTCCCGATTCACCTCGACTTTATTACGTCAGATAACCGTTTGATGTCCGTCCGGCCTTGCGGCAGACTCCGAGCAAGAGGACTTTCTTCCTTACCACATCCTGACCATAAGTACACCACCAGCTTTGACCTTGCCCATTGGGACAGATACGTTTCATTTTTGATCACCATGTCCGCATAATCCGATTCCTCTGTATAGATCTGCCATCTCTTCTGCTGGCGCTGCCTCTTGGCGACGCTCGATGGCGCGCCGATGGCTGGGCTAGCACCCACAATTCGAACTTACAATTGTCTGGCGCACTATTGCATCGCGCCTGGACGCGCCGTACACGTAGGTACTATGCCCCCTCAGCCCGACCCTGCCAGATCTCACGACTCACCGCACATCGGCCTCTTAGACGTCCCGTAAGAATTTGTGAAGCTGAGGCGTCTCACTCGTCCGATACACTTCTCCATTTTGCCGGGGACATTTAATTATCGTCACGACTCTATTCCTACGCAAGATCGCCTGTGGTACTCAATCCGTGGATCCAATGGCCCGTCGATGTCCTCTTATTCCTCCTACATGTGCTCCCTTCTAAGTTCTGCGCGGCGTCCGCGAAACGATTCGGTAAGTCGACCATGTTTAACGTGAACACCGACCGCCTCCGGAAGATTCTTTACTGATGCTTACTTATCAGGGCCGGTGGAAGCCAGTAATGATGGTTGGAACACCTTGGCTAAGTAGGTGCCATTGGTGGCGAAAGAAAGCGCAGGCGGCAACACAGCCTGCTTGTTACGCATCTCAAGATGTCTCCGCAGTTGCCGCTGCAGCAGTCCCCGGGTCTCCGCCCGCCCGACCTGGCCATCCCGCCGCCCGACACTGCTCGCACAGTGCTTCTCAGTGCACGTTCTTGTACGCTTCTTGGGTGTCGTTTCGGCAGCAACTCAGTAGACCGCCACTCTGACCCCTTTGTCAGTCAGTGGATACAGTACCTCCTTGCCGGTGCGCGCGCGCCATCAAATATGAATATCCTAGCACGGAACCTCCGACGGCCAAGGTCGAAGTTATATCCGCCTTGTGACCGTACGGGTATGCTCGAATTTGAACCAATCGCCTCGGAGGTTGGATTTCCAAGCAGTCATCGCTGATGTCTGGAGGTTCCGTAAGAACACAGTACTCGATCCGGCTCACAGTACATATGTATGGTACGTGTGCAGGCTTGCTGGAGTCTGGCTAGCACTTCTTCTCACCGATATGCCCCAACGCGCTCCTAGGGTGAGCTTAGCCACGCCATATCTCCCTGTGCACATGAGTTGGTAGCAAATGGTCTCCCAGCCGTCCCCGACGGGAGGTCGGAAAGTCGCAGCTAATTGGATACTGACATCGACATACGTGTCGCGTCCTCCCATCCAAACCTCGATACATCGCAGCAGAAATGGAAACGCATACAGTCCACGCAAAAAGGATAAGGATCGTGTCGACTCCCAACCGTAGACGATACAAAGTAGATACTACCATGTTGTCCGTCGTGCTGACCAGGGGCGGCGACATGTCGATTAACAGCTGCAGCTGTCGCAATCAATGCAACGCTGAGGTCTATATCGTTGACAGGAGAGCAAGTATATTACACGGGGGATGCGCTGATAATATGCCGAGTATGGTGTATGTAGAGGATGATGCTATGCGTAAGATGACGAGCGAGATGGGTCCAGTGACCGGAGAAAGCGAAACCGATAATGCAAGAAACGCCAGGATGAAGTTCGAGGGTCCGTGTCCCACTACCACTCAAACTCGCTATGTGCGCATGAGAGAGGCACTAGAACAAGTGAGAGGTAGGTACGTACCCAGTGCACTTGGCGAAGAGGTAGTCCTTCCCGTTGACATGAATCATGCCGTCCTTGAGGACACACTTCCACTTGTTCTTCACACGGGCAACCTGGAAGCATCGTTAGTGGGGCCTAATCAGAGAAGAAACATGCGGCACGAGCCTTATCGTAAGTACAAAACACAATGTCCGTGTCAGCCGTGCTCCCCTCAATCCCCTCCTGCTCATTGTCCGAGTCTGAGTCGTCCAGGTCGCTGTTGATCGCCTCGGAGTCGTCGACCTTGGTGGTGGATGAATTTTGCGACGGCTGAGGCAGCGACGGGTGCGAGGCCCTAGGAGCGTAGCTGTTCTGACTGGGAGGGGGCGAAGGCGACTCAGACGAAGAGGACGAAGGACCGTCTACCTGAGGAATCCTTGTAGTAGAGGCGGACGCCGAGGGTCCGTCGACTTGAGGTATCCTGGCAGTAGTAGCTGGCGGGGCGGCTGCGGGAGGAGGGTACCGCGCGGTGGGTGGCGGAGGAGGCTGCTGTCCTGCAGCACTAGCAGGCCGGACGCCGTTTACTGGAGGATAGGAGGGCACTTGGTGAGCAGGCGCAACAGGCCTTCCAGGAATTTGAGGACCAGGCAGAGCTGGAATTCCGTATTGAGCCATGCTCGGAGGGTTACTCAGTACGTAGCGGCTGTCTACGGGTTCAGTCTTGACGTGCGGTTGGCCGGGCATCTGCATCGGATGCGCGTATGTTGTATGCGGCGGGTAATGCCCATGTTGCATGGTATGCATCGGGTGAGGAGGGTACGCCGCGTGGGCTGGTGGAGGGGGGGGAGGCTGCGCTGGGGGCTCAAAGTCGGCCACATGGGATGCGATGACCTTTGCTTCCCATTTCTATATGACAGGGGGGGAACGGCTGGGTAAACCAAGGATTAGAGACGCATGCGAATGGTATACTTACGCTCTGCAGCTCAGCCAGTACTTCCTCAGACACGCCAAAGTCATCAAACTCCGGCTTTATACTGGCGATCACGTCGTCGATGACGGAGCGGTAGATGGAGGGCTCATCGACAGATCCAATGTCATCCAAGGAACTAGTTAGAATACACCTTGGGTGAGCAGCTCACCACAATCTTATTAGACATCGAGCGATTATGCTCCCGGGACCGTCGACAACAACGAACACAGCAGCGGGGCCACGCGTGGTGGGAGGAGGGGACAAGGAAAGGGCATTTATAGAAGGTTGCGATTGAGGGAAGAGGTGAACTCCGGTTCAAACTCCGCTGCTTCATCCCTTTCCCGCGCACGGACCACCTTCCCCATATGACGTCAGCAATCCAATCGCGCACAGCACCAACCAAGGCTGCAGTCTGACCGTGACCACAGTGCAGCAGCACATGCGCATCCAGGATGGCTCCCAAACGTTGCTCCCAAGTCTCCAGGAACATCTGCTACTCCAAGGGGGTGGTGGGGCCGTTCGCGGCCACTTGACACAGAGCACTGGCTCGTCAGTATCACTTACCCCACTGACGTAGGAATGCCTCGACAGACATATAATCCGGCGTGATTTTCATCATGGATTTTCGCCAAATACCCATTCGAACAACTGCAAGCTTGAAGTCTTCACACAGGCAAGTCCTATACTTGATGCTCGTCTGGTTTATCTCGTTGAACCTGACCATCCCGTAGACATGCCTTTCTTCCGCTCTGAAAGCACTAGGCGTGCCCCTTCCCCACCGCCAGCGACGACTTCTCCTTCTCGAGGTCCCAGTAGCTTCTTCGGTCGTCGCACTATGTCTCCCGAGAGCTATGCCAGCGGCGATAACTCCAACAGTAGCGGTTCCACTCGCTCGGGCGGTTTCTTCAGCCGCCGTCGCTCCAGCTCATCGGATTCGTCCGGTAGATTGGGCCACCCAAAGCATGACCCGTCCATCGTGGCCGCACGCCAGATGGTTACGGATGCAGGGTCAGCCGAATCCGCGGCAGACAGGGCGTTGAATGAGGCGAGGGCTGCTGTCCGAAACGCTAAGGAGCATGTTCGCAAGCTCGAGCAAGAGGCCTTGGAAGAGTAGGTTTCACTTCTTGAGGCATGTCGAAGAATTGTGCGCTCATTCACTGGTTTTTAGAGCTCGCCGGGCGAGGGCAAAGCAAGCTGAGGCCAAGACTATCAAGAAGAGTAGTGGTCGTCTTGGTCGTCACGGTTGAATTGTCGCTCGTCGTCGTCAATCGCTCAGGCTACCTTGACATCCCGTGTGTCTTTCTTTCGCATTAATCGTCTTCACTATACCCGTATCTTTGTACGGCCATTAGCATTGCTCTGTTGACTCCGGACTCAGTTGCTGCACTGGAGTACCAAAGACCCGTTAGCATGTAGTACTATGCTGCACCATGTACGACTACTTTTTCACGCTCGTTTGTGGAATATCCTACCCTTACTTCTATATACCTACTTGAATACCTGGTCCGTATGGACTTTTGTTGCGCTACGTACGATCCATGTTTGACAAGCTAAGGCTTGCCGAGCAAAGGCAAGCGCTTACTTGACTACTCCGCCACCGGCCCAAATAGAACCAAAGAATGAACACGGTACTGAACGCCGAGTGCTGTTGACACCAGCAGCGACCATAACACTATGAAGGGGCTCTTTATCCCTCTGTTGCTCACCGGCCTCTGTCAGGCCGTTCGAGTCTACCTTCATCCCGGTCCTCATGTCCCTCCTCGCCTTCATGCCACTACCGCCGGCGCTGCCCTCTCTAAGCACCTCAATCTCGACCGATTCGAGGACGCTGCGCCCTACTTCAGAGAACAGGAGTTATTTGTCGGCCACAGTTCTGGCACTGGACTGCTTCTGACGATCAGTCAGGATGACGCACGAGGTACGTCTCAATCGCGACTGGTCATGGAGGATTGGGCATTGACGAAGGCGCAACAATGGTAGCGGTTATCCCTCACTCTCTCAAGGAGTCCACGTTCTCTATCTCTCCCGCTCCCACCTCCGACTCTCTTTTTGCCCTTATACCCAACTATATCAACCGCGCCCATCACGTCTACTCGTATGTCTACGAGCCGACCGTCCCCCTCGCCCACACGAGCGCCGCTGCGGCGCTCCAAGCCTTCGCCGATCTGAAGGACTTCCTCGAAGGCGACTACGCCGCCGACCGCTTCGCCGCATTTGACTTCACCGCACTCACTGCCTCGCTCGAGGACCACTTCGGCGCTGACCACGAGCAAGTGCACGAAGCCCACAAGACGCTCCGCGAGACCCTCAAGTCCCTCGCTGCGCGCAACGACGTCAAGCTCGCCGTCGTCTCTATCCCCTCCTCGCAACCACGATACAAGCACGGGCATGGGCACCACAAGCGACAGCCGCAGCAGTCCCCGCTCCCGCTCCCGCGCCCTGCGGAGCCCATCGACTCGATCTCGACGTGCTACACCAACGCGGAGACGTGTGGGAACGCCACGAGCTCGTGCAGCGGCCACGGGCAGTGCGTCGCGGCGAGCAAGGCGGGCAAGACGTGCTTCGTGTGCGCGTGCAGCGCGACGACGGACATGAAAGGCAGGAAGGAGCACTGGGCGGGCAACGCGTGCGAGCGGCAGGACATCAGCGGGTGCGTCGTCCACTTTCCGTCCTGCGCTCGTTTCATTGTGTCGCTGATGCTGATGTGCGCGGAACAGACCGTTCGTCCTCATCGCCGGGACGACACTCACGCTGTTCCTGCTTGTCGCTGGCTCCATTGCGCTGCTTTCGGGCGTTGGCGGAGAGACGTTACCGAGCACGTTGACGGGAGGTGTGGCTCCGCATTCAAGATGACCGAGTCTTTACATATCGTATTCGGGCGTGTAATGGTTGCCGTAACACGGACTGCTTTGCTGTCGAGGCCTGGACTTCTACCGCGAGGCTCAAGAAAGCCAATGAACAGAATTCTCTTTATATCTTCCTTGGTGCGTGGTCGTCGCTTCATCCCCTTCCTCTGTTTGCGTAGCTACAGTATGTGCAAGGTTTCTTGCGCCACAGCTGCTTGTAAGTGAATTACTGAACGCGCCCACGTTATCGAGCCTGTGTCTAGATACTTCTTCACCCTGACTCAAGTCGCCAAGTTCTCAGCGGTTTGAAAAGGTACTGAATGCGGAAGCCAGTATGTGGCGTCCGACTTCTCAGGCTGAAGCTGAAGACCCGAGGCCACCGCAGCATCGGTCTTTGTGCTGGAGGACGGATCCTGTATAGAGTTATCCCACTCCGGTGAGATTAATTATTTTTCTGTCTGACTTAAAACTGGTTTCACCCATGGCTATTGGCTATTGACAAAGGCATGTCACTACTTATCCTTGTTCGGTCTTGTTCTGGGATAACCTTGAAGAAAACGCCATATCGCCTTGGTCGGGGCGTTCTTCCGACTGACATACGTAAGTGTTCTGGGTATGACAAGATCACTTTACGCTGACATCAACCTTAGCTCGAATAGCCCCTCATGCTGGTTCGCCGTCATGGATACTTCTCCCAATTGCAGAAATCCGACGGGAGGTTCATCAACAGAATTTTCGTGAGTTGTATATCATCAGCTGCCCTACACAACACTCCAGCCACTGGTACAAACCACGAAGTGCCCCAATGCAGCAAGGTGTCGAGCAGTCATCTTGACTGTATTATTATCAGTGAGCAGCTTTTATGCTTCCGGTCGCTCTGTCAGAGAACAAGAATTTTTTGTGAACGCAGGCGCTGGCAGCATCGTAACCGTTTGCACGGGCCTTCCCCGGGCGCACAGGGCGCAGGGCGGCAACTGCCCGCAATTATGCGTATCCAGAACGTCCGTTACGGACCCCGCTACGCAGTCCTGTTGTTTGTCAGGCGCGAGTTTGGGCGGATATATAGGATTCTCCCGTGCGTGCCCCTCTCATACCTCACTATCTCCACCCGACACCGCCACGGCGCCGCCGACGTCTCTACCTTGGAGTATATAAGACATCCTGTGGCGCACGATGCTCTTCCTGACGACCTCGCTCGACATCCGCATGGCGACGCCCGATCCTAGTGTCGACGACGCCTCCTGGACGACCTGCGAGAAATGGCCGAGGGATGTATGTGGCTCGGATGCGGTCTCGCTGCTAGGCGACGCCTCGATGGTAGCTATCCCAGCCCTTCTCTGCCCCCGACAAGCCCCGCGCAAACTCAAGCTCACATGCCGCAGGAAGTGCCGGTCGCGTGCACATGCATAGATCGACGGTTCGGGCGCGGGGAGACGCTGCACCTCCACCCTCCTGCGCGGGTCTTGGCCCGATGTCTCTCCCTACCGCCGTACTCGGACGACCCTTGGAACCACTGCTGCCCGACGGCCTTCCTTCATTGCCCGACGCACGACATCCCGCGTGCTGTGACGCCGCCGCTTCGGAGGTACGACGAGTTCGCCTTCAAACGCGTCGGCGAAGCTGTCGATCTTTTCAGGCAGCTGTTCGAGGTGAGCGATCGCCCATGGCTATCCCTATAGCTTTCGTCTTTTTTGAGGTGTTGAAAACATGCCGTCTTGCAGGGGCTCGAATTCCTACACAGAAACTACGTCGCACACCGGTTCGTCCTGCCTGTCGACTTCATCCTAACCTCATCGTACTGACGCTCATTCCAATCTCATACCAGTGACTGCACGTCACGCCACATCTTCATGCATGCCGAGTGTCCATGGCCGCAATACTACTTCACCCTGTCTCCCGCCTCGCGCGTGTACGAGCCGTACGAGGAGCCGCTCGCGCTCCCGCGTGTATGCGGAGACCCGAGCGTGCCCGAGTTCCAAACCGGCCCTCTATCCCCGCACAACCCCTTCCAGACCGACGTCTACTGCCTGGGCAACCTGATCAGGAGAGACTTTCTCCAGGTGAGTACAAAAGTACATACATGGTGGCGAGGCGGCGAAGTTGTTGATCGATGACTCCCCCCTCCAGGTGTTCTCCAATCTGGACTTCGTGTGCGACCTCGTCTCCGAGATGGTGCAGACAGAACCGAGCAGACGTCCGCCGATGGACGAAGTCATCGACGCGTTCGAGCGGGCCGTCGCGGGGCTGTCGGTGAAGATGCTTAGGCGGCCTCTGAGGCGGCGACGATCGCGATTGGTCGGCTTCTTCCTTCGCGCTCGCTTCTAGCCATGGATTCTTCATTGTGATCCCATACGTTTCAGTCGTTTAGCCTCGTCCTTGCTCTTCCCCCGGATTGTCCAGCATAAATACTGTCCCTCTGTTTGTAGCCATACATTTTGTGTACTAGTAGGTCCCGCGCTACTCAATGTATTTGAACCTGTATTTCAGCTCGCCCCTTCTTCCGCTGCGACGAAACGGTTTCAGCTGCAGGTCCCCTCTAGATCTCCGGCAACGCCATTGAAAGTTCGATTCATTTTGCGGTCCCGAACGTGGCCCGAATATAATTCACGGCTAAATGGGGAATCCACATGTGCTATGATATCCATAACGACTTGTCTTCCTTGCAAGTTCAAGTATACATCCGGATAGCAATGCTAAAGGAGTTAGAAATCGGCCTCAATTCATGAGAATCTGCATCCAAGGTACGAGTCTGTTGGATTAAAGTTCGCAGATATCAAAGTCTCCTCAGAGAAGGTGACCCTCATACCGCGGAGTCTGGAATGTATCTAGGCGCGTGGACCGATATCGATCCAGTGGCTTGAGAAGCTCAAGACCTTATCGAGATAATTCTGGATAGCGTCTAGGAAGCCCAATAATCTCACCCGTAATGACGGGTACGTATACTAGTAGGGCATTCTGCGTGCGAGAGGTGGACGTGTGAAAAGCCGGAGAAACATGCATAGATACGCTCGCAGTGCTTCGGGGCAAGAACCGCCAGACATCCCGAAGGCGGCATAGAAACCCACCTTCCGAGCTTGCTTCTTGGTTCGCTCCCTGTCCGCTCCAAGCACCGCGCCCCAACTCGGCTCTAGTCCCCCGCCCCCCCCGTCGGGATCCCTTCAATCAGGCTTTCATGTCAACAGTGCTAGTGATTAGTGATATGTGATGGCATGCTAGCATCCGCGGCCGGGTCTGTGAGATGAGTTCCAGTCCGACTCGTGTCGGTGACGCGCGCAGCACGGACATTCCTTGCCGCAGCCTCGCGATCGTACGAGGCTAATGCGGCGGCCATAATACGGACGCGACATGCAGCAAGCTTAGCACGCCCCACGGTGCAGAACGCATATGGCCATCCCGACCCGTCGTAACCTGGACGCAGTCGCCATAGAGCGTAAGACGGTTCGAGTTACGGGGACGGCTGAGAGCGCCACCTGCGGCACGGTCAAGATTCAGTACCCTAGTATGATAGCTCGAGCCAGATCTTGAAGGTGAACACCCACCGTACACGTACTGAATTGAGTGGGTTTATGAGGGCGTCGGAGTTGTTGCCACCGAGCTGCCACATAACTAGTACGACGGGGTGCAATACGGAATTGAAGGTGATTGCGTGGACGAATGATGGCCGGAGTGTTGGACGAGATATGCCTGGGCCATGCGATAAGTTCCTTCTTCACTTATCTGTGGCTCCCTGCGTCTCCCTGCCCGAGCTGGCGTTCCCAGTGCTTACCAGTACTCGTGGTCGTGCGAAGCGGGGAAGAGGAGCAAGTCAGAGAGGCAGAGCACCGGAACGTGTCACGATGTCAAAGTGGTAACTGCTGCGCCATTCCGGCTCCGGGGTCGCCCCGGACATGTCAACTTCTTGTGGAGCAAATAGGCATGTAAGGCGCAATAGAGACAAATAGGGCAAGCGTCGGGGGAGAGGAAAGTGAGTCGGCGTTGAGGCAGTGATATGAAATGAGATGGGGGCGGTGGCTGTGGGCGGGGAGGGCGGCGCAAGTTGCCTGTTTGGAGGGGAGCTATGATCATAGGCGGGGGCATTGTTGGGTGGTGATTGGTAGCGGCGTGCACTGGGATGGGCCGCACTGACATTTGGTGCACAGGCGGGGTCATGGGCGTCGACGTTGTGTGTTCGAAATAGAATTCCACGGCAAGGCACGGCTGGCGCCGGAGACTAGCGGAGACTGTGCCTCGCTGTGAGTCAGGCAGGATCGCTGATTTCCTCACCATTGCTCTGGCGGCGACGCGGCAAGTTCACGACAAGCGGTGCAGCGAACAAGGAGAATGCTGTCACTGCTCGTCGCCTCCGCTGCGGATGTGCACGCGCGCTCCCCGCCATCTCAACTGCACACCCAAACTTATATAGACCCACCGTCACCATCCCTTCACTTCCAACATTCCATACCCCCTCCCTCCCGTAGCAGCCCTGCATCCATACAAGTCTGCCCGCATCTACCCCGTCCCCTTCTTCTACTTCTACTCCCCCATACCACTCGCACCAATGCCCGGCAAGCACGTCCACTTCGTCGACGCCCCCTCCACCCCCTCCTCCACCTTCTCCGACTCCACCCTCGACTCGGACGGGCCTCAGACACCTCCCGATGTCTACTATCCACTACCAACGACCAAGGCCAACAAAGCCTATGCGTCCTCATACTACGCGCCTGGCGGCGTTTCACTAAACCCCATCATCGCACACCAACTCGCCAACGGCACACCGCTCGCATGGGACATGACCGAGACCGCAGAGTCCGCGCGCCCACTCTTGCCCTCTGCGCCGCAACGACTCACAGACACCATGGTGCGTCAGCCTGCAACGCACCCCCCGCTCGCGTCGCTCTCCGTCGTCTGCGACTACCTCCCCTGGTCCATCACCGTCGTCCCCAACCCGCGCGCCGTCTGGGCCGCGCCCTACGTGACCGTCGGCGACGTCCTCCACACGCTCTACCGCACGCTCCGCCTGGGGGTGACCGACCCCGAGCTCGACACGCTCGAGCCCGCGCTGCGTGAGCGCATCCGCAAGGCGTACATCGCGCGCTACCGCCGCGTCGCGCACCCTCGTGACCGCGAGACGGAGAAGGCAAAGTACGTGAAGCGCGTCGACTTCCTCTGCGACCGAACCTTCTTCCTCGGACTGTCCCCCGTCCCGAACGGCAACCCCGCCAAGGGCCTCGCCCCGGGGACGGTCTGGACGTTGCACGTCGCCAAGCCGTGAGCGCGCATGGACCTGGACAACCGGCTACTATGACCGCTACACGGGGCGCGGGCCGCCCACCCATCCTGTTTTTGCTTTCGTCGCTCTCGTACTCGCATCCCCGATACATACCCTCGCATACAAGCTCCGCGCCGTTGCTCAGCGACTGCTGCGGGCTTCTGGCCGCCTCTGAATCTCCATGGACACTGCAGCACAACGCCCCATATGCATATGCACCACACCCATCATCATCACCGCATAAGCAAACACAGGACTGCCTCTCTAATATTATGTACCGGATACTAGATGTACCATACCCACGGATCGATACCCACCCCGTCACCGCCTCCATTATTCCCCCTTCGCATTTCGCATCTCGTTTCACCTCCCTCCCTTTGACGACGTGACGACCCCATAAACGACATACGCAACATTCATATACTCTGTACTCGTATCCCTATATCACTATTCCTGGAAAGTACCAGTACATACTCGTTCTCCGTTCCCCACACCCTACCCTCGCATCATCAGCATCATCATCACGACTTCCTATTCCTCCACCATCCATTCTTCCATGATCACGCAACCGCCGCCATCGCCGCCGCCGCCACCTCCACGTCCCCCTTCGATTTCTCGGTCCCCCCACGTCTCCCGTCGATTTGTTCCCTTATGACACTTGGTACGACTGTCGCACGATTCTCCCTGATGAATAGACACGAATGAATTGAATGCAATTGCATATCATATATCATAATCATATGCCTTTGTTGCACTCCACGTCGCGCGCATCGTATGATGATTCCGAATTCGTGGGTCCATGGCGAAGCCCACGACAACCGTTCTCAGACTCTCAGGGCCGCTGCACTTCCGCAGAAATGCCGCGCAGCCAATTACGGCTGTCCCAGAAAGGGAAGCTCATTGCTATACTGGGACGGATCGTCTATCACGGCACGTGCTGCGAACACTTGTCACTCGTGTGAAACTGTGGCAGCTCGTCCGCGTCATGATGCACTCCGAGTCCCCCACCACCACACGTCGCGACGCGCGTGCCCTCAAAACACGGAGATGGGACGCGCGCCATCGACGCATTGCAATGTTCTGACAGTTGCTCTGTAAGTTCCGCCAGTCCCGAGTCGCACTCAGCACAGGCCATCCGAGTCGCGACGCGATCATGTCACCGCGACAATTGACGGATATGATGTCATCGCGCGAGCCCAGGCGACGGTCAACAAACACGAGAAAGAAGTGACCGGGGCGGGTCCCTGCCTCGTGTTCCTCGCGTGCATCGCGCATCGTGGATATCGATGCCCCCCCCCCCCCCCCCTCCCCGGTTGTCTCAGTCGAAGCTCTCGAGACTCGCGGCAGGGCACGCGTCCGTGCGCGTTACGCGATGCATGGCGATCTGCGGAGCAAGCACTGCAGGGGCCTGTCCCAGATCTTCGAAGAGGTTGTTGTCTCCGGACCCTCGGACCCACCTCCCTCTCACGCGTACGTACCTGCGCGTACCGACTCGGACTCCCGGAAGGGACGCGCGGGATGCAACGTGTATGTATCCGATTCCTGCCAGGTGACTGGAGGGTCGCATACAACGACGTCATCGTGCAGCTGCAGATCAGCTGCAGATAGGACGTCGACGTCCTCTGCATTCCGGCCGTGAGGGACTAGGTTGAGAGCAACGTGTCGGGGTGTGGGTCCCGCCTTCCGTCCCTCTTCCTCCGATGCGCCGCATCCGAGGCTCCGACTCCGAGAGGGTACCCAGCGGGCCGCAATGGTCATGCGTTCCCGATCAACGAACCTCGATGACGTCTGTCGGTGTTGGAGTGGGGGGGGGAGGTTGCGCGGAACTCGTTCAGTAGACACCTGTAGCACTCGAAGGCGGCGAAGGGCGGCCATGCCAGGCGATATGGGAAGGTACGCCTTCAGGCACGTACGGTATTTGGGTTCTACATACATCTCTAGCTGCAGTACTGTCTGTCGGAGACTTGGATGTTCTCAGGAATCCTCACTGGCAGCCTCAGCTGCAGCTAGCAAGTCCGATAAGTGCCGCCGCCATCGGGAACTTCATTCCGCCACCCCCCACGTCATACCGTACTAGCAAAGCTAGTAGAGGTCTGCAGGCCGCGTGTTCAGCTTTGGGGGTGCGCGAAACACGAGGTCAGCGTACGCCGAGAGAACTCTGTACCCGCGCCGTTGTTGTATTTGGCAGGCCCGCCTTCATGCCGCGAGCCTCGTGGTGCTGCGGCACGCCACAGCGACTCCAAGATAGGCTTCGAAAACTAGGGTCGGTTCTGCGTGCGCCGCTTTGGAGAGATAGTAAGTAGCCTGTGGTGCAGCGCCGAGAGGTGGCCACTCCTCCCTTGTCCTGTCATTGCCGCGGTGACATATGCATGAGACGGAGAGCGCTTCCTCGAGGTTGCGCGACGGATCCTTGCACGACGCCGCACTATTGTGCTAACAGTTGGGCGAACCTTGAAATTGAAAGCTTGATGTGCTCCCCGAACAGCTAAACTACACGGAGCGCTGCGCCCTACCCTGCAATACGCGATACCTCAGAGCGGAAGGGATGGAGTACCCGTCTCGGTCCGCCCAATGCACCGTGCCGGGCGTATCGCGTGAAGCAATGTTACAAAACAAATCAGCTGCCCCCGCTCCTGGATAGTTTCTGGGAATCCCGAACAATCCATCCACCACCCCAACACAGAACCGCGCCCGCAACAGCGAGGCAGTGCTGTAACTCTGCTTCGATCGACGGTGCGCAATATTGTTCGCGGCTTACAAATGCTACCGCACTATCCGCATACGCGATAGTCTGGGACAATCGCCCGCGGACGCCAGATTGAGTTTGTGCGAGCCGCCACGTCCTCGAATCCTGGATAGCCTTTTCGAGATGACGATCACGGACGCGAGGAACAGCGGAATGACAGCTAATGACAGTCGTCATGGACGCTGTTGCATCTTCGCAGCTGCAGGATCCAGGCAATACAGCACGCGACACCCTGCCGTGGACCGCGGCACGTAGCTGGAAGAGGGTCCCCAGGCGCGCGTTGTTGGGGGGAAGGTTGGATAGATTGGCATTCGAAGCTTAAGGAAGTGGTTCTGCGAGGTTCAGGCCGACAGTCAGTCGCGCCGCAGGCGCACCTTGTGGCGGAACCACGAGAAATCAGCACGTCGCGTGTTGAACTCCACGAGGCGGGTGTGACATGCATGACTTACCCCGAGACGATGGTTGAATATTGAATGTTGAAACGTTGAAGCTTTGCTGGAGAGCCTGGATGTGGCATGCGCGCGCAGCCGCCATCTCCGCGGACAAGCAATCCAATCTAGACACATTCCACGGACACACCGGTAGCGAGGAAACGAAGTACGCCTTACTACACTGTACGCAAATCCGGACCCTTGCGGAAATAGTCCTCCCACCAACTGCGTTGCGCGGACTGGGTGGAAGGGCCCGGACTCTGGTTCTGCAGCTTCGCGTCGTACGTACGCTTCTGGTCTGGATCCGATAGGATCTCGTACGCACGGGCGATTTGTCTGAACTTCTCCGCAACGCCGCCCTATTACGGTGAACCAACAATAGCCGTCGTTTAGGAATCTCGTACTGCTCGCACAATAAAGTTTTTGACATACCTTGTCCGGATGATGCTTGAGTGACAGCGCGCGATAAGCCTTCTTGATATCGACGGCCGAACAACTCCTAGTCAGACCTGAGTGGACAGAAGTCCGACGTCTTAAGACGAGGTCGTCCGCAAAAAAGGCGGCTACACTCACCAATGGTAGCATAGTGATCCTGCTGCTTGCTCCCTTCGACCTTAGCTCGCTGTTCTGCTTCCTCGAGTTCCGCCTCGATCCCACGCTTATCCGTACCATTCGACGACGCCTTCCCATGCTCCAGCGCCGCACGGAAGTCTTCGGCCGCTGTCTCGAACAATTCGAGGCCGACCATGATGCGAGCGCGGCATAGAAACGCCTTGTAGTCCGCCGGGCAGAGTTGCAGGGACTCATTGACGTCCTTCAAGCCGTCAGCGAATTCGCGGATCTATGGACGCACGTCAGGAATAGTCATGTAGCAGCATAGTGCGAGCGGTCGTACCTTGCACAGAGCTGTAGCTCGATCCAGCAGAAGAATGGAGCGGAGGATACCTCCCCGACCTTCACTGTCTCGCTCGCCAAGGACCTATGTCTCGAAAATAGGTCACAGTGCAACGAAACCACGTATCGCCTCGACTTACCCCTAATGCGCTGGCCCAGGATGCAATCGCTGTTTGGTACTCATTCCGTTGGAACGCATCGCTTCCGCTCCCCTTCAATCGTACGACCTCCTTGACGCGGTACCGCAACGCCTTGGCCGTCCCATTATCGGGGTCGAGTTTCAGAACCGCGGCCAGCTGCGTCAGCGCTTCAGACGGCTTCGCAATCAAGAACAACGCTAGACCGCGCAGCGTCATCGCGTCGACGTCATTCGGCACGTCTCGCAACAGGACGCTGCGCGCATGGGAGCGAATCAGCATGCGGCCGGTTGGACGGCCAGGAATCAGGATGAAACGATGGCGGCTCACTCGACAGACTTCATTGCGTCCTCCAATTTGCCTTCCGCGATTAGCAGCTCGACGCCCCAGCAGCTCACCTGCCCGGGCGCATCGCTGTGTTCTTGCGCGTATACGGACAGGCAGGACTCGTATGCGCTGCGCGCCATGCGCCAGTGATCCCGGGACACGGCCCCTCTGTATGCGGCCATGTGGCCTTCTAGTTCCAAGATGCGGCGTCGCAGCGACAACGCGTCCCCGTCAGCACCGTTTATAGATAGTGCATCCTTAACGGCAAGCAGGGCTGACGACGGGGATCCAAGGAGAAGGCGGCAGCGAGCGATAGGAAGCAAGCAGTCGCTGCGCGGGGTGTAGGTCGGCTTGGTTGACGCGAGGTCGAAGTCCCGCAGGGCGGCTGCGTATTCATGGAGCTTCATGTGGGTAAATGCGCGAGTGATATAATACTCAGGTTCATGTGGTTCGAGCGCTATGCATTTTCGACTTGAGGAGTAGCATGTGAATGAACATATTGACACATACCTACCGCCTCCGCGAGCGATGTCAGCGCACGGTCGTAGTTATCCTTGGCAAGCTCATATTCGGCAGCTTTCCAAAGACCTTGTGCTTTGAGGTGTGTGTGTTTATCGACATATGGGCTTCAGGAACCAGCATTAGGATTCCAGCTCCCGATAGCAGGAAATCAATGAGATACCGTTCTCGATGCTTCGGCTTCGTAGGTTTTGGGTGGTCAGTTTTTGGATTGGCGTAACGGGGTTCTTCTCGTCTGTTGGCCGAAAAAGAGGCTTGCCGATTGGTTTCTTCTTGGAATATAGAACATGACCTGTGAATAAGTATCTGAGTCTAGGCTCCATCCCACCAAACCTCTGCCCAACCTACCGCGAGTCGTGCTGATGACTACCACACTTGTGGCATCGGGGAGCTGAGGGTGGCAGAGGGCTGGGCGCAGCCGGTGTTTCGATTGGTCCTTTGTCGGACGGCGTTGGGGTCTTTGGCACCTCCTCTGGCTTCACTCGGTCTGGGGATGGGGTCGTCCGCTTGTTGGATTTCTCGAAGCAGAAGAGAGATTCATGCCCAGATTTGCCACAGACCTGCAATTGCTTGAGAAGACGCACGGAAGACGGAGAAGGGTAGAGACGTACGGAACACGGCATTTGGAAGCACTCCCAGCGCATATGTCCGTCCTCCCCGCACACGGTACAAGTTCGCTCCTGTTTCACTCCCTTGGTACCCTTCGTACTCGAGGGGTTCTTTGTTGCGTTTTCCGGCTTCTGTTGACAAGGTGAGAGTCCACAGGCGGCGCATACATCCACCGACACTCACCGGTTTGGGGCGATTCTCACAATTAGGTGCCGTATGCCCCAAGCTATGGCACAGCTGGCAGCGCTTACGACGGTACCCCTTCTGCTTGGTACACTCCCAGTGTCCGTGGCCCGACTGGGCGCAGTTCTTGCATATCCAGCTCTGCGCCGCTCTTCAGGGAAAAAAAAAACCACAGAATCAACACCAAGCCACAACGTACCTCGCGGTCAGGGCAGCCTTGGCTAGTGTGACCCTTTTGCCCGCATCCTCCGCACGTCCGGTCCAGATGACGCTGAGGACAAGCCTTCGATTCATGACCGGGCTTACAGCACTGGAAGCAGACTCGATGTTGAAAGCTACATTGAGATGTCGTGTGTTCGACTAAGTGGTGTTAGCACGCATCGGTGCAAATCAGAGAGCCTTGAGATACGTACCGCTACCACACTTGGAACAACGTGTCGCCGTCCTGTTGGGGCGGGGCATTCTGTAGGACGTGCGACTGTGGTCGACCTGGAAGGTGGCAAAGAGGATGACGTTGTCTTCGTTGGACGCGCGAGCTCAAGCGCATGCGGTTCCCAGCACGCGGCCGAACAAGCACCGCGGGGAACATGGTGAGAACGTGCGGACCATTCTGGTCCCAATGCACGATGCATAAGAAGCTGTCATATGTGATAGAGAGCAGTCCTGAAAAGAAGCGCATGGGATAGGAAGCCCACGGTTGCACCTTCACTGGATCACGGCAGAGATACGTTCATGGCGTTTACCCCAACATCTTAGGCGGTCGCGGAGCCTCTCGCCCACGCAAGGTGCACGAAAGGTGCAAAGGGTATTATTGGCATTTGCGTAAATAGAAATTACCGCGCTCAGTGTACAAATGGTGATGCTATTGCCGCAGGGGCTGCCGCAGCAAACTCCCCGGTCTGCGTGATCATCAGCAGTCCAACTATGCCATAGATCAGCAGGAGATGCGTGAAGACGTGTCATGGACCACGCACCGATGAGACCGAAGAGGCCCAAGATACTCCCGAAGACCTCTACGATGAGAATCTTGACGAACAGGTCGGGATCCGCAGCGTCTGCTAGGGCCGCGGTGGAACCGGCAACACCGACAGAGATACCGCAAAGCAGATTGCACGCGCCGACGGTCAGACCTCCCCAGAAGAGCGCGTATCCTGAGGACATGCACCAAAGATCAGTGGAAGGGGAACGCTGGATATGTGTTGGTGACACAGACCTGTGAAGTAGTTCTCGCGCGTGTACAGAAGACTGTCTTGGACAGCGGTGACGCGCGCTGAGTATACGATGCCAATAATCTATCGCAATGATTTGAGGCCACTGGGGAGGTCAAAACGAGGCATATACTCACGACACCATAGATGGCCACAACCTCGCAGAAGATGATACTATAGCATGGTTGGCATATGCCTTGGACGTGAAATAAAGTTACACATACCTGATCAAGTTCTTCGTCCTAATGCGAGGCGCACGTACACCTCCACCAAGGATAGAAGCACCCGTAATGAAGATACCCCTACCACGGAACACGAGGTAAGGAGGTTACAACCAGGAGTATGGTAGTAGACACGCGTACCATCCGGCGCCCAACACACTCAACCCTATGCACAATCCAATTCCTGTGGATGCCCAAGCATACGGGCTCGTCTCCTCAAGGAACTGGCCAACATTGAATGCCTCCCCAGAACCTGTGCCATCCCAAAGACCGATTAGCTTGGTCGAGGCTGAATGCGGGTTGCATCAAAGCTGACTTGCCAGTGAAAAGCAGATAGAGGGCGACGACTATAGCAAGGAATGTGGGAAGTCCATAGGTGTAGTACGACGAATACAAGCCCATCGTGGAGGGCTGGTGAATGGATATGCGCTCCTTGACGTCGATCGAAACGACCAACTCACCGCGAGCTAATGTTTGTGTGTATTTGGCCACCCGCTAACCTCGGCGTCAACGCGTCATAGAGCGCTTCACCATGACTTCAATCGGCGAACTTGAGTCCATTTAGCTCTCTGCCATGTATCATCTCCTGAAAGGCTTTCACGAATATCTCACAAGGTACGACTCCGCGATCTTTGAGTGCCACTCGTTTCTCATTCTTTAGGAAGGAGGAGTTCTCGGTTATCATCATCGGGCTAGACGGCGCGGGGAAGACAGTTCGTGTTCTTCTTTATATGCTAACGCGCTGAAGTTATATTCGCGTGCAGACATTGCTTGAGAAGATCAAGACATTATACAATGAGACCCCTGGACTATCTCCAGACAAGATTGCACCCACAGTCGGCCAGAACAGTACGTCTTCTGAATGGTTGCTCTGAGTTTCTACTGAAGTCCTCGTGTCCCGGACAGTGGGGAAGATCACTCTCCCATCCACAATCCTGAAGTTCTGGGATCTAGGAGGACAGCGCGGAATACGCTCGATATGGCACCGGTACTATGACGATTGTCATGCCGTCGTGTTCGTGATCGACGCTGAGGACCGGGAACGATTGAGCGAGGGTTGGGAGGTATTCGGTATGCACATGGTCATGTCTACCCATCTCCTACATGCTGACGGTGGGCAAGGGACATAAGACTCTGTATTGTCGTCCCCGCAGATCCTGGGCGTTCCCCTACTCCTCCTTGCGAACAAGCAAGATAGTCCGCACAGCCTGTCCGTGGAAGAGATTCGCAACGACTACGAAGAATGGCATCGGCGGAAAGTAGAAAGTGCGCGGAGGAGTTATGGGGAGGAGGTGGACTCGCAGCACCGTTCGGAACGCATAGCGAGCTTGGATGTTATGGGTGTATCCGCGCTTGAAGGGTACGTTTCGTTGCAACGTGTTCTCTGCATTGTCAGACTTGAGCCGGTTCATAGGACCAACGTTCGAGGCGCCATTGACTGGTTATTCATTCGCGTGCAGAACAGTCGACGGAGGTACGCGCTCATGCTGTTCCATGGATGGATAATGCACGAACTAACTCCCATACTAGAGAGGAATCATGATTATGGCTTGCTAAGTGGCCTCGTATTCATGTTGCAGGCAGCTGACGAGTCCATTGCCTGTTCGGGACGTTCTTCATACTTCTCAGAATCTTAGGATACTTTGAGTGCTGTACACCGTGTCTGTTTGAATCAATAGGATTTTTCCCTTGTTGGATATATGATATTGTGAATGATGCCCAGATTCCCGGCGTCCAACGTTCAGCACGTTCAATAGAGGACATCAACGTCATGCTCGGCGCTTTCCAATTCTTCGGGACGGGACTGCTGGTTTGACGCCCCATCGCGTCCTGGCTCTAACGTGCATATACGGTATACCTACTACGTCCCTGCTCTACTCGGTGTTCTGGGGCCAATACATGCTCACGGCGCATATCCATGACGCGAGACCGTCGACAGTCGTTTCACGACATCAGGCCGCCGCACAATGGAGTTGAGGAGTTGGAACAGCTCCAGTGGGTGCATCATGTCCCCATCCCGGAAGAATTGGCTCTAATATCATAGACAGACGCTATGAAGACTTCACTACCATAGGTTAGCAAGCTTTGAACAACTCTAGAAAGGTTCAACTGATCGTCAACGTGTAGACTGGATACAGGATTCCATAATCGAGCGCAATAGACGACTACGAGCTGCGCGGAGACTGAATGCCCCATACCATGGACCTCGCGGAAATGTTAGCCTTGCGTGGATATGGTCGCGGCTGCAGGAGGTTGCGCATGCCGGACAGAGCTGGTTCGTTGTGAGCTTAGTTGGTGAGTATCCTCTGCCTCTTCCTCCCATCCCATCCCCACACTTCCTCAAAGCACTGCAAAACACGACCGCTTTGTCGCCAGTATTTCAAGAACCTGCATTGTTCTAATATCGCATATGCATATCTCCTAGGCATTGCCATTGGTGTCAACGCCGCGGTCATCTCAATAGTGACCGAATGGCTCTCAGACATCAAGATGGGGTACTGCTCCGACGGATGGTGGTTGAACCAGCAGTTCTGCTGTTGGGAGATCGACGATGAAGGGGATACGTGCGAGGCATGGCACCAATGGAGTACCGTCATGCCTGCACGGTGGGCAATATACGTCTTGTTTGCGGTGCGTAGCATAGTCATTGGGTACCTTGGGATACAGTGGACGGTGTTTTCATGCGCAATCGTTTCACAGGCCGCGTTCTCCTTCGTTGCAGCGCACCTAGTGCGGTCGTTGGCGAAGTATGCTGCGGGTTCTGGTATCTCCGAGATAAAGTGCATCATTGGCGGGTTTATCATGAAGGGCTTTCTGGGCTTCTGGACGTTCGTCGTTAAGAGCATAACATTAGTGCGTATTTCATCCTCCTTGTTGCGCCAAGGCCTTGACAAGACATCGCATATAGCCCCTTGTGATTGCCTCCGGTCTCTCGGTGGGCAAAGAGGGTCCCTCGGTTCACGTCGCGTGTTGTATTGGAAACCTCATTGCGAGCATGTTTAAAGGCTTTTCGAGAAGTCAAGGTATGTGGGTACATTATTAACTTTGTGATCTGTCGTTAATATTTGTTCGTCAGTGAAGATGCGCGAAATCTTAACAGCTTCCAGTGCGGCCGGCGTCGCAGTCGCGTTCGGTTCACCAATTGGAGGTGTGTTGTTCTCCATTGAGGTAAGTTCATGCCCCAGAGCGTCCGATCGATTGTCTGAACGGAGACTGCACAATAGGAAATGAGTAGTGTCTTCAGCATTAAGACGATGTGGCGGAGTTTCTTCTGTGCCTTGGTCGCGACCGTCACCCTCTCGGCGATGAACCCTTACCGTAGCGGGAAGCTCGTACTGTTCCAGGTGACCTACGACAGGGATTGGCACTTCTTTGAGATATTCTTCTTCATTATTCTCGGCATTTTCGGAGTGAGTGACGTTTCCGGCATCTTACGAACTCCAGTTGAGCGGCTTGAAACAGGGTCTCTATGGTGCTTTCGTTGTGAAATTCAACCTCCAAGTGGCCGCCTTTCGTAAGCGATACCTGAAGAATCACGCCATCGCAGAAGCGGTCACGCTCGCGACAATCACGGCTATGATCGGCTGGTTCAACCACTTCATGCGAATAGACATGACAGAGAGCTTGGAGATACTCTTCCGCGAATGCGACGGTGCGAGCGACTATGACCACCTCTGTCAGACGGCGTACCAGTGGCCGATGGTCAATTCGCTTTTCCTCGCGACGGTGCTGCGCGTGGGACTGGTCGTGGTTTCGTATGGGTGCAAGGTGCCGGCGGGTATCTTTGTGCCGTCGATGGCTATCGGCGCGACGTTTGGGAGGATGGTCGGCATCATAGTCAAGGCCATCAACCTGTACGCTCCATTCATTCCTCGTTCGTGTTGACGGTGGTTGATTTATCTCCCTCAGTGCGTACTTGCAAACAGGGATATTCGCAGTTTGTCAACCCGACGTACCTTGTATCACGCCTGGGACGTATGCGCTCCTTGGCGCAGCCGCGGCACTAAGTGGAGTGATGAGACTCACTGTCACCGTCGTTGTCATCATGTTCGAGTTGACTGGTGCCCTGACATATATCCTGCCTACGATGGTACGCTTTGTACGTCTTCGAGCCTGCAGCATTCGTAATGACTTGTTGTCACAGATTGTTCTGCTTGTCACGAAAGCCGTGGGCGACTTCCTCGGGACGACCGGTATTGCAGAGGAGATGATCCGCTTCAATGGTTACCCTTTCCTCGAGAAAGATGATCACGCATACAACGTGCCGGCCTCGAGAGTTATGAGACAGGATCTGAAAACTTTACCGGTATCGGGACTTTCTGTCAAGGGGATGGGTGCGTTCTTATTTTGATCAAATTGCGTACCAGGATCTAACGCAACTACTATCTTTTCAGAGGATGTTCTCGCCAGCACAGAGGTAAAGGGTTTCCCTGTCATCTCAGCAGACGGCAAGAACACCCTCATGGGGTTCATAGACCGTAGCCAGCTACGATACGTTCTCGGTATGTTCTACTCGCGATCTAACGTGCTTTATCTCGTCCTAAACAACCGAAACAGAGAAAACGCGTCACTTGCAGGACGTCCGGCCAGACACGGCTGTGTCCTTCGCGCCAGACCCAGAAGACCTCGAAGACGCCGATTTCGCTGGGACCGCTGCTGGACCTGCGGTTGGTCTGGACGAGGAGATATCCATGGATATCATGGAGAATACGACGATGCAAGATGTGCTCAAGCTATGGCCGTGGGTAAACCAGACACCGCTCACCGTGTCACCTCAGCTCCCACTCGAGATCGCGATGCAGCTTTTCAAGCGCATGGGGTGAGTGGGCATGTCATTGCTCCGAGATGCATTGTGCTCACGACCTCGTCCCCAGCCCACGAGTTATTCTCGTCGAGGACCACGGCGCACTCGTCGGCCTCCTCACCGTCAAGGACGTGCTGCGCTTCACGATGCTAGAGCAGCACCACGTCCAGTATTCGCCGTGGTCTGGGGAGGACTTCGACGGCCTCGTAGACGAGGCACGGACACTCACGAGCAATTTCGCGGACGACGTCCTGTCTTGGGGCAGACGGGTGTTCAGGAGATCGTGAGACGAGGTGTAATTTATTTTCGCTGTGCTGAGATATAGAGTCGTACAGTCATATACAATCGTATAATACATCGTAGGCATCGTGCTCGAGCATAACGGCGTCTAGAGATACACAGATCCAGGGGTTCCGGGGTGTGAAGAGCGTCGAAGATCGTGAATGGAGAAAGCGTTTCAAATGTGGGTTTTTGTCTTGGGTTTTCGATTTGTGCCGCCCCAGCGGGGGTGTAGAATGCTGGCATTATGGTGACTTTCAGACTCGTCTGGAGGTCGTGAAGAGACGGGGATCCCAGCGAGTCAGTGGTAGTACCGTCTAGGAGAGTCGGTGACGTGGGCGACTCCGTAGGGAGATGCCCTGTTCTCGGGCGGAACCGACGAGGTCCTAAGGGATGACGGCGCCGGTGCGTAGGCAGGGCGGCCACGGCGGTCGTCCGAGCGACGGGACTGATAGCTGCCAGGGTGCTTCGCGCTGTCGAGACTGGGACGGGAGTGGCTCGAGTGCGTCGCGCCGCTGCGCGACGTCTGCATCGATGACTGGCGCGAAGGGTGCATCCTCCCGGAAGATGCATGGCTCGAGTGCGTCTGCGCTGAGCCCTGCCGCGAGGGATTCGACCGCGGGAGGCTCGTTGCCGACTGGATCGTACCCCGCCGTTGCGGCGCGCGGCGGCTCGGACGCGGGAAGCCGTCCGACCCGAGCGAGTACGCACCGACAGAGTCGGCGGGCGAGCTGTGCAGGGACGCGGGGGACGAGAAGCCGACGAGGGACATGTCAAGGCTGAGAATGCTGCCTGCGGGCGCCGTATGGAGGATGCCGTGCTTGAAGGAGGTGCGCGGAGAGCCGCGAACGCCCATGGCATCGAGACCGAGAATATTATTTCCGGCTACGGGGGTGCCCGGTGTCCAGGCTACAGGGCCGGCACGGGCTTGGACTGCATACGTGTCGGGATCAGTACTTCTGGGATATGGAGAGTGGGCATTGAAGACGTACACATCTGTAGGGGCTCCTCGGCGTGGGGAGGGGTCCTCGGCAGAGAAGCATGGTTGCTCCTCGCTGAGGTATGGGCGTGATCGCTGGACACTCGCTGAGTGCCGCTGCCGCTACCGCCTCCACTACCACTACCACTGCGGTGGCTGCCACTTGGGGAGTGCATACTAGTGCTCAATCCCCTCGTGTGTAAGCTATTGGGCGCAGAGGCTGCTGTATTGCGTGCTGCCTGAATGCATGACCTGCGTGAGCAACATTGGCTGGCGAACACACGAGACGGACCACTCACTGTAGCGATCGCGTGGGCCCTGGTAGCGTTGGTCCTGTACACTCCAGCCCGGGACAGTGCGTCTTCCTCGGCCCTCTGAGAACCTCCGTAATCGGAGAACTTGTAGAGTCTATCCCGCTCGATGCGAAGTCTGGGTGGTATGTTAGACTGATAACAGGATGTAAGTAAAGGAGGGGTTGCTGACCCGTCGAGATTCATTTGGATAGCTGTGCACGTTTCGTGTCCCAACCCGCGCTGGCACGCCTGGAAGATATCGCGAGCTTCTGCCATGCGCGCATCGCCCTCGCGGAGACGGTTGTTGTATTCAGTCTTGCGAGTGTGTCGAGGTCTGAACCGTGAGAGTATTCTAGTCGAGAGGGAAGGACCAAAGCAATTAAGAGGCGCCTGCGCCGGGGATAGGTCGAGGCCGTAAGAGCTCATGCTGTCGACAAGCCGAGAGGGGGAATAAGGGAACGGGAGGCGAACGTGAGGATCCTGGAGAGATGAGGTCGTTGACGTCGGTCTGCTTTATACGCCTCGTGCTACGAGTCCCCCTCGCATTTCTCATGCTTCTGAGAACCGATCGAGCAAGCTCGGATCCACGGCGAAGCTGAGGGAGCCGAGTGCGTTGTTGTAGACATTGTTGTGCAATGGCGACCTTGGAAACGAGACCTGCGAGACGTTGTCTTGCGCCCGTGCGTAACAAAAGACGCCAGCGCCAGCATACAACAAGGCAGAAGGGAAGAGTGATAGAGACTCATCTACCAGAAGGGTGTCCCACGGGCACAATTGCAGTGGCATGTTCTGATGGGGAGTATAAGGACAGATAGACGAAAACGGTAAGGAAAAAGGCGTGGTTGTTGTACCTCTGTGTGCGCGTGTGGGTCCACCAACGCCACCCGCAAGAAACAATTACTGCAAGTCTTGTTAAGGATAGCAGTAATTACTGGGAATCGCCAACGTTAGCACACCTGGGGGAGTTAGGTGTCCACGTCATCGAAAAAAAAAAAAACAATGATACGAGGGGCCAGATGACTGCTTACGACTTCCTGGCAATTTCGATTATCAGTAGGGACTCGGTTACCCGTCGGAACTACATCCCGTATCATTAAATACCACTCATTTTGCTGTCGCCTCGATTCCGATTGATGAGATGTGGTGGTACTTGGTAAAGAAAGAAGAGATGAGAAGAGACGGAGGCGTCTAAACGATATCGAACCATTGTAGCTAAAAGCCAAAACGACACCAGCAGGATTTGAACCTGCGCTCCCAGAGGGAAACAGATAATCAAGCAATTCGAATCTGTCGCCTTAACCACTCGGCCATAGTGTCTTAAGGGCAATGACATCCCTAACGTACATAGCGCCCGTTCTCGACTTGACACGCCACAGTCATCTCCGAACTGTGTCCGGCAGCCTGCTGTACATTACGCACCGCGGTCGGGAGTCGGGACACCCAGCCAGGGTGACGATTCCAACAGGATTGTCACCAGCATGTCTTCTCTGCGATTATGCCGTAATCCTGCTTGTGCTCTAATAAGTATAATAATGCAACCAGACGGCGTCGCTCGGGATGCACCCCCCGCGTCAGTCTTGTTTCGGTCGGTCTCCTTCTCAACCACTGGCAACAGTCCTACGGGAAGTTTTGTCAATATAACTCCAGAAATATTGTCTTCCATCTAAAACAAAATACAAGATAGATGCTACACCATGTCAAGACTACTTCGGGAGGCCATCTGGGCCAAGGAGAGCCTCCTCTGAGCCCAGAGTCCTTGGACCGTCGCCGACGCGAGTGTGAATGAGCCCCTTCACCGCGCCGATACTAAATGGTTTGGAAACGGCCTCGTTGAACCCGTCGATAACCTTGCCCTGCACGCCTGCGGTGCCGAAGAGACCAAACGGATCCTTGAAGTTCTCCGCCTGAGGGAAGTACTTCACGACGAGCTCCACAATCTCCTTGGCGTTCTCCTTCGGCGTGTAGATGACCGCGTTCGGGCCCGCATCGTACGTGTACGCTGCCTTGAGCTTCCCGGTTTTCTCGACCGCGACGCGGTTGTACTCGACGATGAGCGCGATGATCGCGCGCGAGACGTCGTTCATATAGAAGATCGGCGGCTCCGTGTCGAGGGCGACGGCGTGGAACTGGTTCGAGTCCTGCATCGTAATACGTGCAAACGCGTCGAAGTCGCGCGCGCGGATCGCCTCGGAGATTGCGGTCATGCGCGCGGGCACGATGTGCTTGATGCGGTGCTGGAGCAGGGGGGAAGTCTCGACCGTGCGCTGCATGCCTGCAGTCGAGGACGTGCCCTTCTTCTCGTCGTTGACAACACAGATGAGCGCGTGGATGTCCGGCCAGTGCTCGCGCGGGGCGACCTCGACCGCGAGCGAGTCGGAGCCGTCGGGCAGCTCGCCCATCTGCCAGGCGACAAACCCGCCGAAGAGGGAGCGGCAAGCAGAACCGGACCCTTGGCGGGCGATGCGGGAGAGGTCGGATTGGGATGTAGGGAGCTTATAGAGGACAGCGAGGGACGCGACGAGGGCGGCGAAGCCAGACGCGGAGGATGCGAGGCCGGCGGCGGTGGGGAAGTTGTTGCGGGAAGAGATGTGTACCAAGTACCCAGAGATCTAGGACAAGACGTGTCGGAAGCGGAAACGATGAGAGGTTCAGGGGGGTAAATCTTACCTTGGGAAGAGACGCATCCTTGTCCTCGAGCTGTTTCCGGAGTGCCTTCATCTCCTTAATGCACGTCGCGAGTCGCCCGCCATCTTTGATCTCGTCCTCCGTGCCATTCAGCCAAAGTCTGTCCTTCTGGAAAGACGGGTCTGCGCGAGCTGTGGTGGTTGAACGAAGGTGGTCCTGATCAAGGGTGACAGAGAGCGATGAGTTGGTTGGGAGGATGAGTTTGGTGTCGCGCTTGCCCCAGTACCTATGACTCTCGGTGTCAATCGAGGGTAGATCGCAGTAGATCACAGCACCCACTTTATGCAGGCGATGTTGACGGGTGCGGAGGCGGTTGCTTGGTATACGCTCATGGTGGATAATGCAGCAGGAGGTATCTGGGAGAGAACAAGAGCGAGAGGCGGATTAAATAGCGGGGAGGACGCCTTGCACCATGTCTCGAATTCTTGAATCGTACGGCTTGTGTCCTGCACTTGCCTTTTCGGGACACCGAGGGATCGACTCCTCGATTTGAATTTCTGTCCGTTGGCCTCGAAGGGGCGCTACCTGCCGCACTCGGGACGGGGAGAACGAGGACTCGGTGCACTGCAGTGGTTCGAGAGCATCGGAGAGCATTCGAGATGGCTGTCCGAGATGGCCGTGGGTTGAATATTGTGGAGGGGACGCTGGGAATCGCCGTTCTGGGAGTGGCTTAGTCAGCGGGAGGAGAGGAGAGCTGTGCTCGTCATCGTTGGGAGCGAGACTGACAAACATTCCACGCTCGCTGTTCTTCACGACGACCACGACCATCCCAACGGCTTCTGTCTTCTCTTCCTGTTTTTATAGTCGTTCTCTCCTCTTCTTTCTGCCCCTTATCCCCCCACCCCATCTACAGAGTGGCGACTCTCTCCGCCAATGCCATGTACTATCCTCAACAATCCCCGGGCATTGCCCACAAGCTCCCCACCCACCAACATCCAGGTCAAGTCCAGGACCAATCCGCATGGGCAAGACATCCTGCCTTTGGGCCGGCGAGCAACTCTCATCCCCCGACGTCGCCTGCCTACCCCCTCTTCGCCCACAATGGCACAATGACCGCGATGCAACACCATCCCCACCAACACATGCCAGGTCCCCTCACCCACCACCATCATCAGAACTCTCTATCTCATGCCCACTTTTCTTCTCCCCCTAATGGCAATGCGATGCAAGGACCCCACGGAGTGTTGGGACAGGGCGGCTCGCCAGGGACGATAACGACACAGATGATGACTCCCCATTGGCAGCAGCAATTGCTCAAGTGTGAGGTGTGTGTCTACTTCCGTGTGATCGCCACGATATGGTACTATTACCCTGCACTTTGCGCTGGTTTACTTGCACGGCGACTCATCCCTCGAGGTCGTTTGACCCCTCTGCCTTCCTAATTATCACTTCCGTCCCCATCCCGCCGGTCTGTCAGCTTGTTTTCGGGATCCTTATGCGCCCTTTTGCCCATTTCTCTAGATGATCCGTGCTTCGAGATCACCACACCATCGAGCAAGAGCAAGCGCTATGGCCGCGCGTACAGTTCAGAAAGCTGCCATCCCCATCACAAATCCCAATGCTATCAAGCCCCCAGAGACGAATGGAGTTGCGAAGGACGCAGATGCTGCCTCTAACGTATCGCCCCTATCCAAGTTCCAGGCAGCTTCAGATATGTCCCCTACCACCGCGAGCGCTCTCGCCAACCATCCCTCTGCGACCGTTCCCCCTGTAGCCGAGGTTTCTCGTCCAACAGCCCCCAAACCTGGCAACACATGGCAGTCTTTAGATATGGGGGGTGTCGGCATCAAGAACATCCCTCCAACGTCCGGGCTCTTCGCGTTCACATTCCTCACCAATCTCTACCTCAATCACAACGCCCTCACCGCCGTCCCCCCTCAAATCGCGAAGCTCTGCCATCTCGAACTTCTGGACCTCTCAGGGAACGGTCTCATGACCATTCCTGTGGAACTCGGGATGTTGACATCGCTAAAGGAGTTGTACCTGTACGACAACCATCTCCAGACCCTCCCTCCTGAACTTGGCACGCTGCATCAACTACAGACGCTTGGGATCGAGGGGAACCCATTGGAACCGTCGCTGAAACAGATCGTGCAGAAGGACGGTACGCCCGCGCTAATTTCATACCTGCGCGACTCTTGTCCCATCCCCACACCCCCTCCCGACCGAGTGTGGAAGCATTTCGTGGGTCAGGCGGAGCGAGACGCGATGAAAACCGACCCAACGGTGGAGACGTTCTCGGTCGTGTGCTACAACATCCTCTGCGAACGGTGCGCGACGGAGAGGTTGTACGGGTACACGCCTTCGTGGGCGCTGCAGTGGGATTACCGCAAGGAGCTCATCATGACTGAGATCCTCCAACACAACGCGGACTTCATCTGCTTGCAGGAGGTGGACAACGCGCAGTACGAGGAGTACTTCTCGAAGCAGTTGGCGCAGCATGACTACGAGGGCGCACACTGGGCGAAATCGCGGTACAAGATGATGAGCGAGAATGAGCGGCGTATGGTTGACGGCAGTGCCATTTTCTACAAGGCGTCGAAGTGAGTATCCGCATTTCTATTCGCGACTGAACCGATGTTGACCGGCGATCGTAGATACTCGCTTGTGGAGAAGCACCTCATCGAATTCAGCACAGTGGCGATGCAACGCCCTGACTTCAAGAAGACGGACGACATGTTCAACCGCGTGCTCGGCAAGGACCACATTGCCGTTGTGTGTCTTTTGGAGAACAAGGAGACAGGGACGCGGATCATCGTCGCGAACACCCACTTGCACTGGGACCCGGCGTTCAGCGACGTCAAGCTCGTGCAGACCGCGTTGCTCATCGATGAGGTGGAGAAGATTGCGCAGAACTTCGCGAGGTACCCACCGCGCCTGCCCCCTACTCCCTCATCAACCGCGTCTTCGGCAACCGGTCCCTCCGCGGGTGAGAACAACGCATCCGCGCGTCCGCCGCCAGTCTACTCTGACGGCTACAAGATCCCCATTGTCGTCTGCGGCGACTTGAACTCGATCCCACAGAGCGGGGTGTACGAGTTCTTGTCCACCGGCTCCCTCCCTCCAGACCACGAGGACTTCTTGTCGCACACGTACGGTAAGTACACCACGGACGGTCTGCGCCACCGTCTCGGCCTCAAGAGCGCATACGCGGGCATAGGCGAGCTGTCGATGACGAACTACACGCCGACGTTCAAAGGCGCGCTCGACTACATCTGGTACACGACATCGAACCTGTCCGTCAACGCCGTCCTCAGCGACGTGGACCAGAGCTACCTGGACAAGGCCGTCGGTTTCCCGAACGCCCACTTCCCCTCAGAGTACGTCGTCCTGCTTGTGTTGTTGTTTACCAGGACAGTGATGCTGATGATGACGACGTCCTGTTGGAACCATAGTCACCTGTGCATCGTCGCCGACTTCCGCATCCGTCCCCCTCGGGAAGCCCAGCCCGCTCGTCCACCACCAGTCTTCCCGGAGTCGTCCTCGCGCGCACACAACTGAGAGGTGCTCCGGTGCCTCCTGCGCATCCTGTACCCTGGGTTCTGCGGCCCATCCACTCTCTCCCTACCATCACTACCGCCCCTTTCCCCCCCTTTTGCGTATCCTTCAATCTTGTAAATACTTCAACCCCTGCACGCTCGTGTGGGACACGCGCGGCGACGCAGAGGGGGTCTTTTCCTCTGCACCTCACACTCCATTCTTTTCTCTCCTGGAACGACGGCGTGGCTTTTTGTTTTCATGTCTCTCTCTTCTGCTGTCGTTTCGTCCCACTCTCGCCTTGCACATATTGTTTGTCCCGTGTGATCGTTGTTTGTTATTTTTTTATATTTTGCATGATGTCTGTCTGTCCACCTACCCAAGCCGACCTCCCAACACACCCGCCCAACTCGGACTCTCCCCCGCCCACTTCCCCCTTTCCCTCCGCCCTTGTCGTGTGTCCTCGTCGCCTCGTGTGTCTGCTTGCTTTCTCTGTTGGTACATACATATCATATCTGTCGCGTTCGACCACTCTGCAAAACTGTAGCATGTGCGTGTACGGCTGTCCTGTTCAATATAAAATTCCTTTCAAATCTCAAGATCTCAAAACTCGTGTCTCTCTCGATCTGTGTACCATTCCCCACCCAGCAAGTCGTACAGAGTAGCAAACCCGGTTGACAAAATCCATGGCTTGCGTTATGTATACCCCAAAGATGCGTTATACGACAGTGGACCTAACCGCGCATGATGTTGAGCACATCGTCGACGGCCGCTTGGACGTCGTTCAGGTCCAATTTCTCCGCTCCGAGGGCATCGTCCACATGCTGCTCGTTGCTCGTGCCGCAGAGGGGTGTTACGCCGTTCAGCTGCGCGATCCGGAACAGTGCTTGCGCGGGTGTGCATCCCTTTGCCGAGGCGATCGACCGAATGGCGGAGTGGCAGAGGAGGGTCGGCGAGCCAGATAGCGTCCAGAATGACCTGCCAGGATGGAGGAGAAGCCAATCCTATCAGTATCCCAATTCTTATGGACACGGGACTTACTGATACTGGATCCCATGCTTGACGCAGTACGCCCAAACAGCATTGTCCCACTGGTTCCCCTCGAACCAGCGGTTCTGCACAACGTCGGGGCGACGGCCGCCATCCCGCTCGAGTGCCTCGAGCACGGCGACGTCGTACGTGTTGCTGACCCCGATCTTGCGGACGACGCCCGAGTCCTGCAGGGAGATGAGAGTGCGCCACGCGACAAGCGTCTGGGGGAGGGTGCGGAGGGGCGAGTGCAGCACGAGGGAGTCGAGGTACGTCGTGCGGAGGTTCTTGAGGGAGGTTTGGACAGAGGACTGGATCTGGGTGGGGATGTCGGTCTTGGGGTCGTAGGGGAGGGGTTGTGTCTGGTCCTAACCGTCGATAGAGGTGAACCTTCGTGATGGCCCATGGGGCGCTTCAGAGCGAGGAATGGGAAGAAAGGGCAAGGGGACGCACTTTGTTTGCAGGAAGAGGTCCTCGCGCTTGATGCCGTGTTCATCATACAGGATCTGGAGTGCTGCACCTGCAAGATCTTCCCTTGCAGATGGTCGGAAAGGTGCAATTGATCGACGACAGAAACCGATGCAGGACGCTTACCGATAATGCTTGGGCTGGCATGCTGTTGTTACGGTGAGAAACTGAGCCGCTTGCGGCCACGTACAAGGCAGCGATGCGACGCACCTGTGTCGATGGCCTTGAAGCCGTGGAGGACCGCACTCACGACGAGAGTGGTTGTGCGCTCCTTCTTCCTATGTGTAGTGGTTATGTTGTCCCATACATCCTCGGGTATATATTGTCTCACCAGGCTGTTCCATAGATCATCTTCGTAGTGGCCATGGTGGGATGCTGAAGGGATGAGGACGGTCAGTGGTCAATGATAAATGATAAGACGTAGAAAGACTGACGTCATCAAAGGTTTTCAGCGCAGCGCGCTACTCTGGCGCCTACAGGCTACAGTGAGCTACTTACCCTGCCATGACCGCCATGCTCGAGGGACAATGTCTTTCGCCTGCAGCTCCTCCATCTGTTGAGGAACCACCCTACACCCACCATTTCTCTACTCTAGACTTCATTGACACAACATGAAGTGCGGCAAATTGAATTGCAAGAGACCACCCCATCTGCTCATGCAGTTCGTCAACTCCCAGGCTTCGTTCTCTGCGAGTAGGCGAGTCTCACTCCGTTAATGCGTGTTCGTCCCATCCCGACATATTTGTGATAGGTTTCTTTCTACTCAGTTTACATCTTTTCTTGCTGCATGTGACCATTCCACTCCGTTGCCAGTGCCCTTGGTACCCAATCGCTGAACTTCTACACAGGACCTCCGCCGGATGCCGGTGGGAAGCCCTCGACCTCACGACCAAGCAGAAGGATAGCCAGGATACGTTTGGTCCGTATCGCGTGTCGTACAAGGCAAAAGTCGACGGGCGGGTGGCTGCGGGTGGCTAGTGCATCGTCACTGGGTCAATGCATGTCCTGCCTTATCAGTGTATCGCGGCTCCTTCCCCTTATAGCTTGTAGGTCCATATGTTCAGTACTACCCCTCACCACCCTCGTCTCAGCTGACGCAATCCTTTCGTCACTGTTGCAGTAGGAAATGTTGTCAAGATCGCCCAGCTTATGGCTCGTACGCCTGGACTCCCTGCCGCCTTGCCTGAGCGGATGCGATCCAGACGCGGCGGCGTTGCCATGTTGTCCAGTGGAACCTGCGTTATCTAGCTTGCGATTGCGGATTCGTGGGCGTCGTCGGCTTGGCCTACCTCTATGACTTTGGGGAGACGGGGGACGGACAAATCTCGTCTTCTCTCGTTATGAAGAACGTTCTACCCGCTGTCTGAATAGTGCTGCGGACGGATTCTTGTCCTCGAACTTCAAGACTAACGGTGGGCGAGTCGCTTCGGCAATCCGACAGAGATGTCGTCGTCGTACGTGCCCATGATGATTAGATATGTAAGATGCTAAATACGCCGTACAGGTGGTAATGCGAACAGTCGAGGTGGTTGTGCGACATGAGGTGTAGACCTTCCCCTCTTTGCCCAACTTAGATGTCGAAAAACCCGGCCTCAGTGCCGTCTTATGGCGTACCCAACGCCCAGATCGTAACGGCTTGCCCTCCCTTTTCGGAGATGTGGTTCTCCGATGATCAAGCTGACAGACACGTGAATCGACACATTGGAGTTAGATCGTTCCTCGGAACGGATTCGGACATGCACATGGTCCAGGTCGTGCCTTTGACTGAAGTCAGAAATCCTGGAGAGTTCCAGAAGTGACGGGGTGCGCGATAGTCCTTCGCTTCGTTGTACTATTTGGTGA
The DNA here is from genome assembly GCA_024305745.1 of Polyporus tsugae. Lineage (NCBI taxonomy): Eukaryota > Fungi > Basidiomycota > Agaricomycetes > Polyporales > Polyporaceae > Polyporus > Polyporus tsugae. The sequence goes on from JAHRBS010000001.1 coordinate 2,393,220, forward strand.
CAGCATGTTGACCATTGTCGTATGGCAGATCATGAGAGAGGGCACTGGCTTGTCTGCCCTCAAGCACAAGGACGTTTGCGCGTAGCATATGGCCGGTCCCGGTTGTCACTGCTGGAGAGCTTCTTCTGCACAGCCCACCTGAGGAAGCAGAGGTTTCTTTTGTTTCCCGTACGGGGACGGCTGTCAGACCGCCCAGTCACTGACCGATCTGATTTAGTCCGCCCCGTCATGGATGGCGTTTCGCTCGCCGCGAAGGGTCGACGCGTGGTGCGAAAAGTCCAGAAGCGATAGCTTTCAGAGCATTGTCACGTCCTTGTTGTGCAAGACGTAAACTTCCGGTCTCCAGGGCGTGCTACCCCGGTTCCACAAGCAGCTGTATCGCGGTGGAAATGCGGACGGAACATTGCCACCCGCGCGCCTTAACACACTGCGCGGTTTCCCATACGCCCACACACCTTCGCGCCGACCAGAAGTGATCGCGAACGTCTCTGAACAACGCCGTTGCCACCACCCCCTCGACTGACAGTCTTGTCCTCGTCCGCCGTCGATTGGCTGGTCGGTGACCGGGGCACGCATTGTACTCCCGCTGGGGATCGTGTATTGCCGTCGCTAGAATATTATCCATGCCGTATTAGCTGTCGGGCCACAGTCACTGCCATTACGCATAACGAGACCAGAATGACATTCTTTGGCCCCGATCGACGTCGCATACGGTGACAGAGACCTCGAGGAAGCGATGGTCCCCCCTCTCAGGCTGTTGACTTTCTACCGGCAGACAATAGGGTTTTGTAAGTGGGATTCGGACATGTCATACGTTGCGAAGCAAATCATGAAGACGTCCGGCTCGAGGGGTGGACACAGGTATGGTCGACTCCGGCCGCATGGTTCATGTTTCGGCCCTTGGTGGATTCAGGACAAAGCTATTGATATTGGCACAGAGCGACATGACGGTAATGTAGGCAAACAACAAGGCCTGCCAGCACGTCCTTCACTCCGAGGGCGGGGTGGGAAGGGCAGAAGTCTTGGTTGCGGTCCAGTAGAGAGTACGACAGAGGTGGCGACAGGCACGATAGAGCCTCGGTATCCCAGACTCGCCCTTGTACACCACGCGAGAGCGCAGAGCCCGGCGAGTAAGAGAACCCCGTAGCTGTTCGAACCGTGCAAAGGCTTCGTCGACAGAAGGCCTTTGACCCGGATCACGTTGTGTCATCTCAGACAGGAGAGGCCCCAGAAAGTCGAAGTAACGACTCTTCTGCGAAAGCCACGATACGTTAGCGAGACTCGCGTGTGAACGAAACCTCACTCACTCCCAGAAATTGGTTATGAAGCAGATTACCGAGACAGTAGACGTCAATCTTGTACGGGTCTCGTAAGACAGCAGGCTCCTCGTACTCAGGGACAGTCTTGTCGCCTCCGAAAGATACATGAATCAATGGTGAAGCGTCTGGTGGGCGACAAAGTATTGAAAGACCGAAATCGATGTAATAATATTTGGTAGGATGCGATGTCCGAGTGAGTTGAGTGACTCGGCGTTTGAAGTCGTAACTCCTGTGGGGACGAACGGGGTGGGGAGGTTCCGAGAAAAGAGGAGCAGGATCCATCATGAGATTGTTGATGTGAATATCACTGCACGATGTTCATGAGACGACTGCTTGGCGCGTAAAGGTGGGACTCATACCAATGTGCAAGATTGTGACGATGCAGAAACTGAAGACCCTATTGTGACATGGCACATGAGCGCGACTTTGCAAACCGCATGGACCGGACGTACCTCAAAGAGCTGACGGATACACTCAACGCCTTCACCGACAGTGGCAAACCTAACCCCGTTGATGCGCATGAAGTACGGCATCACCAAGATAATGATATCCTTGTCCAAAGGCGACTGAAGGACATCGTAGACGGGGGCCACATGATTGTGCGGATCACTGGCCAGCGGGTCTGACATCGTGAACATGCGGTTGATCTCTTCTTCCCAGGGGCAGTTATACTTGTTAACCTGCTTGAGGACAACAATACGACCGTCGGAGGTGCGGACGGCGTCCATGACTTTGTTGCGCTAATGGGCATTATAGCGACAGACAATCCTTAAAGCTGGCACGACTCACCAAGGCTCCCTTCCCGTCCTCACAGAAAAGAAAGTACTTATTAGATTTCAACCAGGAGGGCTCCCAATCCACTCGATAGCGTGGGCGCAGCATGTAACCCGACTCTTCAAGCCATGTTTGATGGTCTCGCCAGAAGTATTCGTCCTCGAAGAGGCCGCCAGGCATTACCATGTAGCTCAAAGGGTGTTGATGCGTGCTTGATGCTGGAACCTCGATGGATGGGAACATCTTGACGGTTGAGAAGGAACGGCAGGAGGGAAAGTGAAAACATGGGAGGAGTGCAAGAGGGAAGGCTGGACCATCGGACGCACATCGCTCGGTCACTGGACGCCGTGGATAACCGCCCAAATCCCACGGCTTTCGCATGGCACCCACAACATTGATACCGATCGCACGGTACACCTTGCCGCATTTGGCAGCACGACAAGCGCACAACGTTCAAGCGCAAGCCTGAGCGTTATCCAAGTCCTTAAGTTGCTCGACCTATCGCACTATTTTCTAATTTCATTACGACGACTTCTCGCATGTGCGGCATTCCATACCTGCGAACCATGATGTGCGTGCAGCACCGGGGTCGTAATTTGAGAGAGAATCAGCATCGCGCCGGCCTAGGATCACCGCGCAGAACGGGGGCGAGCCGGAAGTGGGCAAGGTGGGGTTAGAGGTGAAGGGGTAAGGCGTCGAAGACGACATCTTCCGCCAAAGGATACAATACTGATATAGTTAATAATACACAGCGACATAAGATGGGCTCGACGCGCAGGCAGATAAGTACGCCCGTCAACCATGCCCACTGAGCGTCCCAGGGCGACACGTCATCACGTTGAAGATACGTCTACAGGACAGGCGATGAGAAAGCGTGGGGACACATCGCGCCAAAGCCGACGTCTTACCTTCCACCTTCGGGGCTTCCTTATCGATAGTTTGGACCGCACCCAACTCTCCTAGGACGTTCGCCAAGTGCTCCCGCGTTAGTGCAGAGTCCTGTCGACCGTGGTCGTCAGCAAAGTACAATTTCGCGGACAAGGCTGGAGTCGTACCGCAGTTGCCGCAAGGAACTGGACGAAAGCTTCAGTCTCCTTCTCCCACTTTCGAACTTGCTCCGCCAAGGCAGCAAGTTCGCAGAGGTAACGTTTGACATCGGCCGGAAGATCGATGCTAACCCATAAATTACTGAGGGCGTGTTGTGATGACTCGCGAGGGAGATTGTACATACGCTTCCAAGATTTGCTCGATCTCTTCGAGGGAGGGGTCTACGTCGGCCTCAGCCTCAATCAGCTTGCGCAATTGAGCAGGTAGGACGTCCGGGTTGACCATCTCGAGCGGCGAGGAGGAAACTGGAACAGGAAGTACAACGGCGTCGGAGGTGGTTCGAGCCATGGGTAAGCGGAGAACTCGAGTGGTTTGAAGGGGCTACGGGTTGCGATAGTGAACGCGCTTCACCCTTTCCGTCGCATTGCTGATATATCGGTGACCTGACGACTGCTGGAACGAACGGTTGGGAATTGGAAATAGATGTTTGGAAGCTCGGGATCATAGGCGCACGGATGCCCTTAGCTATTGTTCCGGAGACGGACAAAGGCATGTGCGCCAAGTGTTGTTGAGCTCGCGCTGTGCGACATTCGAAAGGGGGTTACGAACCTGGGGCTATGGTAAGACCAACAGAAGCTGCACAACCCTACAAGCAACACGCCGTCACTTGCGTAAGTGTACGCTTTCTGCTGGAACACGGAAGACTCACCGGGTGACTAGGCCGAATCAAAGAGGACGGGAGGAAGACGTTGCTTCTCGACCAGCGCATTCCCAGGTTTTCCGATGGCGATATGGGTAGCACTGCCGATGACATGTGCTGAGATCCTACAAACTCAAAGACAATTGAGCAACGCGAGAACCACCATCGTCAAAGCGCCAGTGATAGCTAGAACAACGTTGTCGCCTTATAGTAGGGCAACGGCGATGTTTTCAGGTCCGAGTTGTCGGACGTTTAGGTACGGCAGATTTCCCTCTAGCTGCGATTGTTACTCGGTTCAGTGATCAGTCGATAGTCGCTAGCCGAGGGATGAACTGCAAGTACTCACCGCTCATCATTGATGATACTTGTCATCAGAGGAGCCACACGTGGACCCACATTCTATCCGGCATGCGGATGCCTTTGTTCTAAGTATACAGCGGGAATGTGTTTCCAGGTCGGACACGTTGCTAACCCCCTGGGAATGGGGACGTCTCGCGAGAGTATGACAATGGACAGGTATCGATGCAACCGCGTCACTGGTCTCGGGTGAAGGAGCGACAGTTGGTGGATTCCCGTGGGGTATACAGAGAATCGACAGCAATACGACAGACAATACAAGAGCAAAAAAATAGCAGCAGTTATGACAAGCGGGCATGAGAGGGGACGGGTACCGCGGGCTTGCGCGAAACGACATAGCGGATCGTACGAAAGATGTGACGCGTGTTGCGATACCAGCCCACTACTGGTTCTTCGTCGATACGAACCGGACGTGACCGCAAAGTCCAAAATCGGACATGCTTCAGTAGTTCGTCGAACCGACGGACTACCTCATCTATCGCCGGCCTCCTCGAGGGGTCGGGCTGGATCATATCTCGCACGAGGGGGGCCAAAAACTCCATGCCATGGTAGCTCTGAGTGGAAGGAAGCTCAGTCAGTACATGCTAAGTGGCGAAGGTATCTGCGCACCTCCAGGATCATCTGCTTGACCATGTTTCCCACATAGTATACATCGGTTGGAAATGGGTCGAGCAGTTCCCCATGCCAGTTCTTGAACTCAGGGACAGACTTGTCTCCGCCTCGGATGGGGTGTTCGCGCGGCGGGCCATCCTCAGGATTGTACCGCCTCGATAGACCGAAATCGATAAAGTAGTACCTCACAGGATGCGCAGTACGCGTTGAGTGCTTGGAAGAACCTTGATAGTCGAGAGATTTCTTGGGCGTTCGGGGGTGAAACATCCGGGGATACATGGGCCGAGGATCGAACAGGATGTTGGTGTCCGTGCAGTCTCTGCTCGTGTATGACTTAGTCACTGCCGGAGCTACAATGTTCATATTCTGGACACACCTGTGCGCTACGTGCAATTCGTGCAGATATTGCAGCCCCTGGGAATATTGGATCAGTGGAGGTAAGGAGACGGAGCGACAACGTTACCTCAAAGATTTGCCGTATGAAAGATAAAACTTCACCGACCGTCTGCCAAGAGGGGTCGTTGCATGCCCGAAGGAGAGGTAGAACCATGATGGTGAAATTTGGCTCGTCCGAGACACTAAAAACGTCGAGTACGGGCACAGAATGGTTGCGGGGGTCGGAACGGAGCGGTTCTGAAGAGAGATACTGGGAGATCTCGACCTCGAGAGGGTTGCGCTCGCTGTCGACTAGTTTCAGCACGACGAGAGAGTTGTCAGAGATGCGGACAGCATCCAGGATATACGCCGACTGAATTGCAATGTCAGCAGCTTCACAAACGGGGAAGCATGTTCGAAACGCACAAGTGCTGCGTGCCAATCCTCAAAGTCGGACCGAAACTTGTCAGGATGTGCTTTCCAGGATGGTTTCCAACCGGGCCTATAACGAGGACGAAGCATGTAACCGCGTTCTGCCAACCATTCCTGATGATCGCGCCACCATGCTTCAGGCCTGGGAAGCTCAGAATCACGACGAATACTGCGAGGTGAAATAGTGTGTGGTTCTTCAGTATCCTCTTCCATAGAGAATGGAGGGAGGGGAAGGCGGGACGGAGGGGAACCTGGAGACGGGGGAAGGGTGCGGTGGGGGCAAACGGGCAGAGGCAGACTCGGAGGCCGGCGGACCCGGCGCCTCCCTGCACCGGTGACGCCCACAGAACAAGGACAATAACGTTATGCAACGTTATGTAACGTCGGCCGCGCTCAGCAATCGTTGGCAGTACTCGTACTCTGCGACCATCTAGCCACGAGATCTAACTACCGGTCTGGCGTATTCCCAAACTACCGATTCTCTCGCGCGGCACACACTATATAAGCACTCCAGCAGCATGACGATCTGCCACACACTGGCAGAGCCTGTGCCATCCCTCAACTCGCTTCCCGAGGAGTCACCTCACGACGGCCGCTCTCCCCTCCCGCCCATCCTTGTCTTCGCTTCATTCAGTCCCCTCTTTCTCGTCCATCATGGAGGCTATTGACATCGAGATGCTTGAACGCATCGTCGGCGACATCTCTCATACGGGTCCGGCTGTCACAGGATTACTCGCGTTCATATCCAAGCACGTCGACAAGAAAAAGATGACGGAGATGTTGCAAACTGGTGAACACCAGCTTCATCTGGCCAGCATAATCCTCGAACACAAGCATGTCAAGAAACTCCTCGGGTCCAACCACGAGCAGTTGAAGGAGAATTACGCCCAGTGAGTTTTCTGCAGATCTACTTGTTGACATTATCCTGTTATTATCACTCACGCCGCACGCGTCGTCCTATCAGACTCCACGAAACGCGAAATGACTATGAAAACAACTTGAAATCTCTACAGAACAAGAATCTCTGGAAGAAGTTTGTAGCCTCCAGGAAGGTTTCTTCATGGGTACGCGACTCCATCGCTTACAAGCACAACGTCATCGTAAGTACCATTGTGCCAAGGTCATGTATCTGGTGTGCTGACACGTACACCGCGCACTGGCAGAG